>CM062292.1:183843878-186394856 GCA_031216915.1 Pictodentalium vernedei | reverse complement strand
TGAAATTTGGCACAGATATAAACGATTATCAGGTCAAGAAAATGGCAAGCCGGATTTTCAATTTTCCCCCTTTATCCAAAACAATTCCCAATTTAGGCATTTTTTGTACCTTTTAATATCAATACCTGTATCAAACCTCTCACTTTCAACTTTTGTAAATCACATCTCTGACAAAAAACATATCTAAATATGTGGTACCAACCTGGGAAATTCTCATAAGATATGGCCGAATTTCTCAGGTGACACTTTTCACACCAACCTCACAAAAAATTATATTTCCTCTGATTTTCATGAAATGTTAGTATGTTGTAGTGCTTAACAAAATTAAAGGTATATGTGTTTTGAATTTTTCGTTTCATGTATTTTTGACGTTTTTATGTCAATTTCTGTTTTTACACACCCCTCCCATTTTGTGAGCCCCACCCCCCTCCAGCCCAAACTGCAACACATACTCCTATAATATTTTCACCTATTCCTACAGGAATAGTGGGGCGCAGTGGCTCAGTAGGTAGAGGTGCAGGCTGCAAGCCGAGAGGTCCTCGGTTCGAATCCCACTTGCGGCAATTGCGTTGTGTCCTTGGGCAAGGCACTTCACCCCCATTGCCTACGTGGGGGCACGGTTACGCTGTGTACTAAGGCGTCGATGGTGCACCTGTCTTCAACCAATGCTCATCCTGCTTGTGTGGAGTTAGTATGTTGGGGAGCTGACAGTTGCTTGCCATTGCTCGGTGGTTCTCTCCGGGTACTCCGGCTTCCTCCACCCGTAAAACTGTCGTGGTCATGATTAGCCATTGTGCAGAAATATGTGACCTTAAACACCAATATATAAATAAATAAATACAGGAATAGTTGAAGTATTGTCTTGTGGTATTTCTATTAAATTTTTATTCCCGGATTTAAAATCTTAGCATATTTTAGTACTTGTGGTCTAAAACACAAGGTTAAAATTTTTTTTGAAAATCCGATGTCAGATACTGAATATATGTCATAAACAAAGTCGGGGGTATACCCTCCCATTTTGTGAGCACCCCTACTCCAAAAACTGTGAAACATTCCACTATAATATTCGACCAGACATGTTAACCTCCAGAATAATTTTTCAGGGAACCTGAGGGTGATTTTCAGGGAAATGGGATGGATTTCAGGGAAAAGTTCGCTCGGGGACAAAATAAAAGAAAAAACTTGTGAATTTTCAGCTCATGGACCACTATTAAACACCAGGTTATATCCAGAACTAGTTATCAACTATGCTGATGCATTTATGCTAGTTTAAAAAATCATAAAATAACTGTTAATTTGATCCCCCCCCCCCCCCACAGGATTCTCTTCTTCATGAGCCCCCCCCCCCCACCACCACCCACCCACACTGTCCCACAGAGCACCTCCACCTGTGGTTTGCTCTTATCAAAGTCAACTTAGCTAATAATTTCCCAAGTCTGGAAATGTTAACAGGAAAAGATGTCCTAATGTTCAGTTACTTCAAAAACATTAGTACTCAGAAAGTATCTTTATCAAACTTTATGCATAAGGGACGTTTGTGCCCTACACAAAACTTTTCTTTTCATCATTGAAGCATTTTTTTTCAATTCCATTCGAAATTTTCTGGGTACAGATGGCCAACAGTTAACAGTTCTGTAGTCAGCACACCAGAAGAAATGTAGTGTTAGAAAATAAGTCCACTGTGTTTAAATATGCAGTCATAATTTTTCGGCATCCTAAGCGACTTTAACCTACTTTTAAACTGTGCTAAATAGTTGTTGTTTACGTTTTGATTTTGGAAAAGGGATGAGAATTAAAGCTATTCTATGAAGGAATAAATAAATATATATTATTTAATTCCTTTTCATATATTTTAATTTCCAAAAACTGCATTTAAATGAAGGTGGAGTTTTCAATTTTTTGAAAGTAAGTCACCTATTTTCACTTCGACACTCGCACATTGATCACGAATCTCCGAAGAAAAACCCCAGAAATAAACATGAACACAGTTGAAATATATATCATAAAATACCCTTTTCTTAAATAAATGTAACTTAAATCCATATTTTACTGCTTCGTGAGTTTTTACCAGAGTTTGAAATGCATGTGATTTTTGACTGTTGTTTTCCGGGATTTTGGGTTCAAAACTGATTCCCGTTCGGGAGGCCGGGAACTACACTGAAATTCTGGGATTTTCCCAGGCATTCTGGGAGAGTTAACATGTCTGTATTCGACGTACTTCTTGAAGAATAGCTGAAGTGATTTCTCAGTACATTTTCATTCACACTATCAGAAAATCTTTACTGCTACAATGTTAATTTCCACCGATGGCAGAAAAACGTCAAAACTAATTTTCACTCAACCAATATGAAATTTTGGGACCTTTTAGTACTCATAGTCCCAAACTCAAGCTTTAAAAAATTTTGAAAATCAGATGTCAGATACCAGTTATGACGTAACAACATTGGTGGTATACCTTCTCATATTGTGAGCAAACCTACCCCCAAAACTGCAACAGATACAGCCATCATATTTCACATACTTCTCCTTCAATACCCGAAGGGATGTTCAGTGCATTTTATATTCACATTGGTAGTAAATATTTAATTCTACAGCACTTTTTCTCACTGATTGTTGAAAAACATCAAAATTAAATTTCACTTGATTGGTTGTACCATTAATGAATCAGCATTCATGGACCCAAACACACAAGTATACAAAAGTTAAAATAATCAACAGCTTCTCAGTGTAGGAGTAAACTCAGCATTGGTCATGCTTCATTGGATGACTTCTGGAAATTCACTTTGCAATTTCACAACAATCTAGTTTATACAGATATTGTCCCTATATCCAGATAAATGTTGTCTTTTGATTGGTCAGAATGCTGGGGGTATATGGTTTAAATGAAAACTTTTTGCATTCACTCGCCTCGGTATAAAAATCTAACCAAAAAATCTGAAAATAGTCACAAATATCATCAGATTTCTGACAATTCAATCATATTTTGCTGTTTTAAATTAAATAGGCGCATAATTAAATGGAACAACTTGAGAAAAATAAAATAAGAGCAAAGATCGTCCCCTCAGTTCCAATGTGTTCTGTGTGCCGATCGATATTCACATAGAACACATTGGAACTCAGGGGACCATATACACTCAAAATACTGTTTACTAGTTTCCTTAACGACCCAAGGGATGTAACTCTATCTGTTGTCTTCTGCGTTTGTAAAAACAAAAGTTATTCATGAATTTGGTCCAACTTTTTACAGAGCATGAGAAACACGTCCACAAATTTTTCTCCAATATGTTTCTATTGTGTTTAAAACAGGACAAAAATGTTATCTCCATCAACATGTATGGTATATGGAGATTTAATACCTGGATGTCTCATTTAAACACCTCGCCTGTGGCTCAGTGTTTAAAAACAGACATCCAGGTATTAAATCTCCATATACCATACATGTTGGCGGAGATAACTTATATTGTCACAAACTAGAAACACGGATTGTGAATGATTTACATGAAGTGTAGACTGGAGTATAATAAGGAAGGTTTTGACGTGACCACCAGTGGGACCTAATATGTTATGAACCTTTCTGATAATCAACATTCATAATTCCGCATTTAGCCTAACACAGAATTTAAATTTCAATCAATGCTGTTGGTGCAATGCTTTCTAGAAAAGTGCTTTGATACACAATGTGCCATAGCCTAAAAACAAAAATACAGTGTGTGTGGGACAGAGAAAATTTTTTTTCCAAAAACAGCCAAAAGCAGTTCCTCCAATACATTTTGTCCCAAGTCTAAATTAACACAGAAGCGATTCAACTGGGACAATTTGTTCAACTAAAAATCTTAGCTGTTATTGATAAAACTTTATAAATCACTGAAGACTGGCTGTATTTTAATGAACATAATTACCTCTGACATTGTTGTTTGTCTTGATAGCTAACTGAACACACTCACTAGAGTTAATTTTTAAAGGACTGTCTTGTAAAATTTCATTAGAAGATATCTGAACTCTCAATTTGCTTTCTATATGTGCATTGTGAGGAAAATACCCACCTCATCTACATGTACTATCCAAATTGTTCTGGAATTGTTTGCTTCATCTGCAGGGAGGTGGGCTATTTCTCCCTTTAATCGCAGTAAAATAGTTGGTTTCAACAGTTAAATATTCAAGCCTCAACCTGCCAAGATTTGGAAATTCCATAGCCAATGATATTGGGGGTCATTTGTGATTAAACAGAAAAATCTATTGAGAAAATTTAATATTTTTTTTTATTTAACAGTATACTTTGATCAGTAATCGGAGTTGACAAATAAACAATGTCAGAATGATCAAGCAATTCACGCGCAATTACATGATTGAGCAAAATTCCAGTGACTTTGATTTGACATTATTAGTCACTCAATTCTTAAGTGTTTGTTGTTATAATGGAAGCAAACATGATTTTCAAAATTTTTGAAAATCATATCAGTTGAGAAAAGCATACTGAACTGTGTGAATGTAAGCTATTGTGTTGAAATATAGGTCTATAAAATTTCAATTTGATACAATTAATTCTGACAACTGGACTATTCATTATAAAGATTGTTTTTCGTAATTTATTTGAAAAAAACATATGATTATACACTGGTTTCTAAACAGTAATAAGTTCCGATACAGTAATACATAGAGTATCAAATTTAATTTATATTTAAAGTAGTAATACTTTTTTTATTTTCAAAAGTAATATTTTTAATAAGTTACCTTGGTCAAGTTGAAGTGGATCATTTGGGTGAAATTCCAGCATACGATTCAGGTTGTGGACTATATAGGTGTATTTCCATTGTTACAATCTAAGCCTTTGGAGTACTCCCACCCCCACTAAGGAGTTAGCAATTTTCTGGGCAAAGACAGGGCATTTTATGGGCCAATCTTAAGGGGTCGTCCAACGTAACTTTGGGCATTTTTTGGTAAATTTTCACAATGCCGTAAATATGAATTAAAGCGGTGAATAACGACATATTATATACCAAACTAATGACAAAAGTATATAAAACCCGAATTTATCCACTTTTGGAAAATATTTTTTTATTTTTTTGCTTTTGATGACAAAGAAATTGCCAGCCGCATACATAACCGTTAGGATTAACAAGGAATAGATCAGTAATTCGAATGTCTGGGTTGTGAATAAAAGACTCCACACTCTTTACTCGGAGAAAGTATATTTATCATTTCATCACCAACGTGGTGAGAATGCTAAGGGGAAAACTGGTGACCACAAACTAGACATTGTGTTTGGATGACATTGCATGTTATGATCACATGGTTTTCTGGCCAATTTGGGAAACATTTGATTTCTTAAGATCTGAAATCTTCAAACATTTCACTGCTGTTTTAGAATCTGGCAGGCGATGTAATGTACAACTCACGACACATTCATGGGAAAATATTCAACTGACAATGTGATAAATGCGAGATACAGTCCACAGTAGTGCTGTTGAATTCTAAAACTGTGCAATGTGACGCAAGTGTCAACAAGGGATTAATACGCCACCAGTTTGAACTACTATTATTTGGTTGGTGACGATGATCAAAACATAAAAGTGGAAAATTATATTTGAAAACAAAAATATATTCACATCAACATACATTACAGTCATCACAATTGTATATTTACGAAAAAATAATTTTACTGTCACCGAACTATATTAGTGACGTAAAGAAGGCTTGATGAAGTCTGCTACAAAAAAAGAAGACCAATGTCAAGAGAATTATCAGAAAGGTTTCTTCCTGGTCACCAAATATAGAGAAATGTCGTACCCTCGTAAATTTAAATAACTCCCTCGCACGACCGCATTGTGTATAAGACGGATCAACGTCGATTTTGAGCGCTGTTAGCAACAGAAGGTTGTGAAAATCTATGTGTGTTGACATTCAGTGGACAAAAATAGAAAAGATCCGTTGGGCGGACAAAAATTCACATGAATTACCGAAATGAGACCACAACGTGTCATAAGTGTTTAGATAAATTAATTTAATAACCAACACAATTCCAATACTGTTCAGTCTGGTAACCCCCCCGCCTATAAAATTAGTATTGGTAAGCAGATCAGTTATTAATGTTCTTAAATCTCATGAGAAAACAACAGTCAAGCCTCCCCAAACAGCAACTACAGAAGGCCGATAGTTCCAAAACAAATGAAGCACACCAAATCTTGTACATAAATGAGTTGGAAGCCTGGATGTCGAACTAAATGTAGCCAATTGGTGAAAGTATTCTGCATGCAGTACAGGTCATTTTTTGATGTTTTGGCCACACTTGAATATTCAAATGACACTCTTGGCAGCTGTCATTGCTCATGCAACCCCAGAAATGGACACATATAACACTAAATGAGGAAGTTTGGCAGTTCACCCTTTTTTGGTGTATCAATCTCATCGTATTTTACCAATTTGATACAGATCTCATGCAAAATGGCACAGGATTGTGGGGGGGGAGGGGGGGGGGGTTGGGGGGGGGGGGGGGGTATAGTCACAGCAGACTCACAAAAGCCATACTGGACATTCTTCATTTTTCATTGATGAACTCTCTCATGACTCCATACTTATTCTTCTGAACTGTGTGCATTTAACCCTTGGTGAACTTCATAAAAGGTAAACAAACACAAGGAAAATGGCAGCCCTTTTGAAATGTAGGCATCGTAAATTACAATTGGTCTTGTGGTCTATTCCTTGCAAGAATGATAAAAAGATTTCTCCGAGTCTGTACTAGAAGGATTGCAGAATTGAACTATTCAACCAATTTAAGGTATGCCATAGCAGACTTTTAGGGCATGCTATCAACCACATGCCAGCAGTTCCATGGCAAATTTCAGTTTCCACATGTTCTATGTTTCATTCCAAACATTTTGGTATACAGTACATGCCAGGGGGATGTTTCCGTGATCGCCCATCACCGGTACGAGGAAAAGAGATTAAAATGACACGGCAGTGAACTTTACCACTGCGATCTCCAGGATGAGAGATTAATGCTCATTAGTAGAGTAGTGATTCTGATGTATTAAGTGCAAATATATTTCCCGTGCATTACCGCTCATCACCACGTTATCGTTTCTGATGTAAATGTCTTAATGCGAAGCAATGTCTGAAACACAAGTAACCAACTCAAAATAGAATATGATGCAAGTCGAGTCAATTTTATCAACATTAAATATTTTTTCTCACCACTGTCAAGACAGCAAACACACCCTACAACATTTTCAATAAAAGTACAATCTTCTTCAGAAACGCCTCGGGAAGTTTCGAAACCAAACATTGGAAAAGTTGTTCTTTTGGGTGATCTGCTGTTCCAAATAAATATGTGAAGGTGATATTTTTAGACAGAAATATGTTGAGAACGATGCTCGTCTGAATGAAAACAAACAGTGGTCATTTTTCGTTATTTATATCTACAAGTAACTCAAGTGCGCTAGAAAAGACATCATTGTAATGTCCATGTGCTTCAAACTGTGCAAATTGTTTTCAAACCCAACGATTCCATTCCAATAACTTGACCCGTCAGAAATTATTTTCTCCTCATATACCGCAGCGTGCTCATGCACATCGACAGACTTATGTGCCCAATCCCCACTTTCGAAAATGGAAGTAGTTTTAATCATTTAATTATTAATTAACCCTTGGCTGCATTCAATGGTAAGTTAAACAGATAGAGCTGTAATAAGCCCAACCAAGTCAAATTGAAATTAAATCTATTTTTTTTTTAGCACCAACTTAATTATAGCTCAGGTCGTGAGTTCTCGTTGGACCGAGCTTGTTCCAGTTAAGAGTCTACAGACATGTTTTTCAGGAAATCATTTTTAAAAAATAATTGAATCTACCTAGGGATCGGGCCATGATTTCATTTTCACTTTTAACCGAAACTCGGGGCAAAGTAGGACCTGTTTGTAACGCAGTGTACCATAGGCTATATTTCCATAAAATAAAAGGCGGGTGGAGTTAAGACTGTGTAGGCTTAATACTTTTCCTTCTCAGTTTGATGTGCTAGGGTTTTACCCGCACAGACCAGGTCTATTCTTGTGCTAGTGTTGACCTGTTCACATCCATTTTTATCTCCGCACACTTTTGTTTCAAATTTTTTACTTTTGTTGATTTGAAGGGAGGGGGGGGGGGGGGTGGATTTCGGTTCCTCTAAGTACATGTAGTACATGTAGCCTACTCTGTGTTTTCTTTGGAATTACGGTTATGGATTTAACCTTTGTTCTTGTGTTTCCATTCAAACGTCTTTACTTCTGCCTTCTCCTACCACACGTACATACCATCCTTTACAAAATACTGGGTGTAGGTTCCCACTCCTGTGTGGTTGCAGGAGATCCTCTCACGTCATCAAAACGTATAAACTTTCCACAGGCCACAACTGTTTGATGCTCTTTGTTGTTTCTTGATGAAGAGAAATGGCTTGAAACGCGACGAGCAAAAATTCCACACGTGATACAGACATCTTGTGTCAAATTCTTCACAAATAGTCTTGATACGAAACGAGGGTGGCGATGTCGGGTTTTATTCGGAAGCCGACAGTTCTCACAGCAATTATCTGAACCTGTTGATTAATCGGACTAATCTTTTATGCACCAGGATGCAGTGTCGACGCCAGGATCTTGTTCCCGGGTTATCCCAGGTTTCCACAGGTTTTTCAAGAGGAAAATGAAGAATTTGTCCCGGTGATGGGCGATCGCTGGATCATCCCCCTGACATGTACTGTGTAATTTATCGGGGTTATTCATTTTGGGACTTTTTTAGACTTGGAAGAAAATTACCTGAAACTTGACCAAATTTACATTGGACATCCCCTTAAGGTAGGTAAGTGTAGTTTTTAATATTAGCAATATTCTGGAAATGAGAAGAGGATTTGAAGAAAAACTAGACTGAAGCATGTCCCGCACATCACATGGACACAGGAGGTTGAAGAGCAAACAGTGATTTGTTACTCATACATGAGCTGTGTCTGTAAGACACATATGATGCCCCCGCAAGTTCTACCATGTACTTTAATTTATATATGTATTTCAAAATACACAAAATTGGACTATATTTATGCAGCAAAATATCTCTCTAAGTCTGGTAAATGTTGAATTCAATAGAACAAAACACTGAATTTTACACCTCTATAGGGTATAATTAATGCATATTATATTATATTAAATGGCTTTACAACAACACATTGTAATAAAAAACATAACCATTCACTGATGATATTAGCAAAAATATCTGTACACATCCTTCAAAATTAAAAAAGAAGTTTCGGCTTGAAACCTGAAGTCTTGACAATATGCACACCTTTGGTATATGGCTGTGCACAGCTTTGGTATATGTACAAATACCCTGTAAAATGGCTTCTAGCTTGAAAAATGTGGGAGGTGTTAGCTGGACAAATTATGTGCCCCATATTCGAAATTTTAAAAAATTCTTACTAAGTTCAACAACCCATAATTTTGTGAAAAACTGAATAAATCAAACTTCTGGCAATATGCACACCTTTGGTATATGTATAAATACTCCGTAAAATAAAAAGGTTCTAGCTTAAAAACTGTGGGAGGAGTTAGATGGACAAATCACGTACCCTATATTCAAAATTTCACCAAAAAGTTACTAAGTTCAACAATCCGAAATTTTGTGAAAAAATGAACAAAATCAAATTCCGGGCAATATGCACACCTTTGGTGTTTGTATAAATACTCTGTAAAATAAAAGATTCTAGCTTGAAAACTAGGGGAGAAGTTAGGCAGACAAACCTTGTACCCCATATTCAAAATTTCACAAAAATTTATTAAGTTCAACAACATGTAATTTTGTGAAAATTGAACAAAATCAAATTCCTGGCAACATGTACACCTTTGGTATATGTATAAATATCCTGTAAAATAAAAAGGTTCTAGCTTGAAATCTGTAAAAGGAGTCAGGTGGACAAGCCTTGTACCTTGTAGGTGGATGGATGAATGGACAAACAGACGGACAGCCAAACAGACAGACAGACAGATGGACTGGGGTAAAACAAGATGCCCCGACTTTTAGTCGAAGGGCATAAAAAGTGATGGGACAAGCCCTTGCGAGAGTTGGTATGAACCAACCTGGGTACGAAATGTCTGTGATACTCATAGGATAGGTTGTATCCAGGTCACTCATACAATAATTGTACCCAGCGTAAGAGTGCCGAAGTGATTGGTGCTGCTTCACCTTGAATTCATTGCACATGTTCACTTGATTGGGTTATCAACACAACTTGATATTCAGAATGAAGTTATGGAAGGCGGTTAATTAATGTAAGAATTAAACAACTACATTCTGGCTGAATACCTGTTTGTTTCCAGTGTTCAAACAGCAATACTAAGTAGACCCTACCCAATATAAAATTAGCACCCAAGTGATTCAATGTTTCCGTAAATCAAAATGATACACAGAGTGACTCAATGTTGATTCACATGCTGGCCATTTGTACAAAACATTAAGTGAATAGATTTGGTGATTCACGTCTAATGTTAAGGCCTGGGGAGGGGGCGCGGTGGCTCAGTTGGTAGAGGTGCAGGCTGCAAGCCGAGAGGTCCTCGGTTCGAATCCCATCTGCGGCAACCGCGTTGTGTCCTTGGGCAAGACACTTCACCCCCATTGCCCACGTGGGGGCACGGTGACGCTGTGTACTAAGGCGTACTGCACGTCGATGGTGCACCTGTCTTCAACCAATGCTAACCCTGCTTGTGTGAAGTTAGTATGTTGGGGAGCTGACAGTTGCTCGCCGTTGCATGGTGGTTCTCTCCAGGTACTCCGGCTTCCTCCATCCATAAAACTGTCGCGGTCAAGATTAGCCATTGTGCAGAAATATGTGACCTTAAACACCAATAAATAAATAAATAAATAAGGCCTGGGGAGGCCCAAACTGATTCCAGTTTGGGCCTGCTGGCAGGCCAGA
This sequence comes from Pictodentalium vernedei, assembly GCA_031216915.1. Lineage (NCBI taxonomy): Eukaryota > Metazoa > Mollusca > Scaphopoda > Dentaliida > Dentaliidae > Pictodentalium > Pictodentalium vernedei. The sequence goes on along the minus strand of CM062292.1, from coordinate 186,383,929 downwards.
TGGCCCAATTATAGTTACCACTCAGTCTGCAAACAGTGTTTGGACTGGCTGAATATTTGGGAAGACAGCTGCATCTGTTGGCATAGTGGAGTAGTAAATTACATATGGAAGTTGTCTTTCACCTTCAAGGGATATAATACAAAACAAAAAATGAAAATAAAATAGGGCTCTGGCCCATCAGTCTCCCAATCGGCCAGTCCACCACTTCTTAGTAACTGAAAGTTGAAAGGCAGATATGGCAAATATGCTACTAGCAGTAGCATTTTTAAGCTGATAGTTGGAACTGAATCCAAGATAATTGGGCTGTATTCAATATAGAGACATTGCATGAAAAGAGAAAAATGTGGGCTATAATCTCCCTTTTCCCAATAAATGAAGATAATACTTGGCAAACTGAAAGCCTGAATAGATGAAAAGCTGAACAGAAAGTCAGATAAATAGACTTACAAACTGAAACTACTGTACAGAGGAGTCCATTTCGCAGGAAGTCTCTTATTTACCATGCATTCAGAACACATCTGATCTGCTGACTGCATACAGGTTTTACAGTCAACTCTTTAAAAAAAGGATCTTGTAAATCAGAGAGCACTGTGGTGCATTCAAGATGTTAACATTGATTTATAATTATTATCTGTAGAAGAATTACCAACTACTGAAGTCTATTTGTTTATAGACCTAATCTGCCTCAGTACCAGCAATATAAACATTTAATCTATTATACTTTGATTGACAGACCTACTTGAGCACTCTCAAAGCAAGACACAATCGAATAATTCCTGTTTATCACTAGAATACAAAAACTGATCAAATTCCCAATAAGTGAATATTTGTCCCTGGCAAAGTGGCTCTTTGATTAACAGAGTTCTACTGTATATCTGATCTGCACTTGTAGGGTTATAAAAATAACCTAGACTGTCCTGATATAAATAAGAGGCCCCAAGAGGCCTTAATCGCTCACTTGCCAAAGTGGTTCAAAGAAGTATTTGGGGTCGCATTCAGTCAGACATGGTTCATCAACACTACAAAGGAATGAAGTGATGAAAGGGAAATTTTATATAAAAACACTAAGGAATGATTTGAACAAACCTGAACCTAACATGCCCCCCCCCCCCTTGCCATCCCCACCTCATCCCTGCCAATAGAGAGCCCACATATTAAGCCAGGGACTCAAATTGAACAAACTTGAATCTGATCCCCCTTGAGATGTTATATACCAAATATGAAAGAATTCTGACTGGTGGATCTGAAGAAGAAAGTTTTTAAAGAAATGTCCTCACATTGCACTAAGTTAAACATTGGGCTCAAATAGGGAGCCAAGATATTAACCCATGGACCCAATTTTAACAAACTTGAATCTGAGCCACCTAGAGATGTTGTATACCAAATATCAGATGATTCTAATTGATGGTTCTGGAGAAGAAGATTTTTAAAGAAATTTCCTCATATTGCACTAAGTTAAAATTCGGGCCCATAGGAAGCCCAAATATCAACCCAGGGGCCAGATTTGGACAAGCTTGAATCTGACCCTCTTAGAGATGTCATATATCAAATATGAAAGGATTCTGGCTGGTGGATCTGAAGAAGATGATGTTTGAAGAAATTTCCTTATATTGTACTAAGTTAAAATTTGGGCTCCCATAGTGAATTCAAATATCAACCCTGGGACTAGGTTTGAACAAACTTGAATCTGCCCCTCCTAGAGATGTTGTATACCAAATATGAAAGCATTCTGACTACAGGGTCTAAAGAAGATTTTTAAAAAAATTCCTCATATTGCATTAAGTTGATATTCGGGCCCCCATAGGGAACCCATATATTTACCCAGGTATACGATTTGAACAAGCCTGAAACTGACCCACCTCGAGATGTTGTATACCAAATATTAAAGGATTCTGACTGGTGAATCTGAAGAAGATGATTTTTAAAGAAATTCCTTCATACGGCACTAAGTAAAAAATTCAGGCTCCCATAGGAAGCCCAAATATCAACCCAGGGACCAGATTTGAACAAACTTGAATCTGACCCCTCTATAGATGTTATATACCAAACATGAAAGGATTCTGACTGGTGAATCTGAAGAAGAAGATTTTTAAAGAAATTTCCTCAAATTGCACCAAGTTAAACTTTGGGCTCCAATAGAGAGCCCAAATACTAACTCAGGGAACCGATTTGAACAAATTTGAATCTGACCCCTCCTAGAGATGTAGTATACCAAATATGAAAGCATTCTGACTGGTGGAACAGAAGAAGAGGATTTTTAAAGAAATTTCCTCATATTTCACCAAGTTAAAATTGGGGCTCCTAAACAAACTTGAATCTGACCCCCCACCCCTCCCCTAGAGATGTTAAATACCAAATATCAAAAGATTCTAATTAATGGTTCTGGAAGAGATTTTTTTAATTTTGGAAAACAATTTATGGGTGCTATCAGAGTAATGTCCCTTGTGGGCAACTTTATTTGAACAAACGGGAATTGACATATGATAAGGAAATTGCTCATCAAATTTGGTACAATTCGGCCTTGTGGTTTATGAGAAAAAGTTGATAATGTAAAGTTCATGCCGGATAGACGATGGACGGACGCCAGACAAAAAGTGATCACTTAAGCTCCCCCTGACTTTCAGTTAGGTGAGCTAAAAAAAGACACCATATTAACACTCACTTTGTCATACTGCATCAAGTTTAAGTAACACAAACCGAGTCCATTGCAACTTGAAGCCATACTGAAAGCTTTGTCTGAGCCAGCTTCCCAATTTCTGGAAATAAATAAAGATAACATAATTAACACATTATCTACTGTAAAGGTTATATCTTTCCAATTCTGTTTTCAGTTTTTGCCTCTGACTTACAAAGAGATAAAGCAGTATCATTTTAAAGACATTAAATAAAAAAGACAACCCCTTTTTTTCTAAGGACAAAGAGTGTGGTCGCTGAATGCAAAATGGCAAGTCTATCTGGCAGAAATTCCTTTTACAAAAAAGAACCAGGGGCCAATACTATAAAATCTTTACAGTTGTATTTTCTAGAATTGTATTTTCTAGTTATGGCTTTAAATCGGTTGAAATGAACCATTAGCATTTTCAAAGATGTAGTAATTTGCCAGTTGGCAAATTGCAGACCTTCATTTAAAAAAAATCCTGGTGCGCTATACATTGCGCGCCCATCATGATGCCAAGTCACGCGGTTTCTCTGGTGGCACGCCAATTTGGGAAAACGCCTTTTGGGGCACAAAAATGAATAAACAGCTGCACCATGAGCGCATGATATGCCCGTCATTAATTACAAGAGGGAACCACACAATTTGAGTATACATGTGTACTTATCAGGTTACATATACTTGCCACCAAAAAATCATGAAAATTGCTCAAAGTCCAACATGTGGAAAATTGCCTATATTTTGATGAATAAAGTCCCATAACTCTGGAATGACAAATCGGACAGTGACACAAATCGAAAGGGAGATTCCTTCTATCAACATATACTTGCAACCAAAAAATCATGAAAATTGCTCTAAGCATTTTCAAGTTATTGTTCGACATGTGAAAAATAAAGTCCCATAACTCTGGAATGACTAATCGAACGGCGACACCAACCGAAAGGGAGCTTCCTTCCATCAACATAAACCACCTACCAAAAAATCGAGAAAATCTCTCAAAGCGTTCTCGAGTTATCGTACGTGTACAAAATCAACAATTTTCTAAGTAATAAAGTCCCATAACTCTGGAATGACTAATCGAATGGCGACACTAAACGAAAGGGAGCTTCCCTTTATCAACATAAATCACCTACCAAAAAATCGTGAAAATCTCTTGGAGCGTTCTCGGGTTATCGTACGACGTGTAAAAAATCAACAATTTTCTAAGTAATAAAGTCCCATAACTCTGGAATGACTAATCGAACGGCGACACTAAACGAAAGGGAGCTTCCCTCCATCGATATACACCACCTACCCAAAAATCACAAAAATCTCTCAAAGCGTTCTCGAGTTATCGTATGACATGTGACCGGATGGACAGACGGACAGCGGTATACCATAATATGACCCGTTTTTTTCAAAATGGGCATATAAAAAGGAGATGCAATTATGTAATTTACGAAATAATACACTGAAATAAAGTGCAAATTGGTTTAAATTTGATGATACAAAAGTTACAATTTCTTACCACTAAATTTCGAACTTTTAAGCATAATATACAATGGAATATTTAGCGAGGTACATGTAAATGCAGTTAAAAATCCTGACAACACAAGTGAAAATCAAAGCACCGTCTGAACTCTGAAGTTTTCATTTGGGTCATTTTGGGGATCTAGAAACTGTTGCTTAATGAAAATTGCCAGGAATATAGCACACGGTGTTTACTCCAGCCAATCAGGTCATCTATAAATGTGGGTTTACCAGGAATTCCTCACTGACATAATCAACTTTGTGACAGTCACTAACACTTCAAAGTGTGTACATTCTTTCAGAAATTTAGTGTCAATAAATTCCACATCGCCATTAAATTTATCGGATTTAAAAATTAAAATGGCAAAAATTAACTTGGATTATCAACAATTTGCTCACAATAGCTTGATCCAGAGCAGAGTTTAGGTATGACAACATCCATTTCATGAAAATAATATGCGAGGTTAAAGTAAAAATCACTGCCTATTTTCAAGATATAAACAATGAATACGAAGGATAATAGGTACCGAGAAACGTTACATGTCCCTCGCAGACCAATATTATCATTCAGTGGCATGATGTATATGGCTAAAAAAAAAAATAGTCAACTATCAAAAATAATAGTGGACTACAGCACCTTACACCGGTTATTCGATTAATTGAATAGGCGAGGCAGTCAAGTGTTTACAGACACAGTTTCTGAAACTCTGACATTGTTGACATTAACTAAAAAAGTAACTGCTTTTTTTTCCACAGGTGTCATTGATTGTTCGCTGCAAATTGTAATTGCGTGAGCAATGGCACGTGAGAGCAATCACGCGCCATTAAAATGAAGGTCTGAAATTGCCATATCTTTTAAAATGCTAAGGATTCATTTTAGTCAGTTATATTATTAGATAGAAAATACAATTCTAGAAAATACAATTGTAAATGTTTTATAGTATTGGTTCCTGGAGATTTTACAGATCGCCAAAAATCCTCTAAAATTCTCATTGAGGAATATTTTAAGAGCCAATTGAAAATTGACCAATTTTAGCTAAAATCAAATTTTTAGAGACTGGTCCACTCTGGCAAATATTGTTAGCATGATTTCCAAATCGAAAGATATGGCAAAATGCTCTCCTATTGAATATGCATGGCTGAAGTTATCCTTAACATGGTGCATATTAGCTGAAGTGACTGGTAGAACCTCAAATAAAGAACGATTGGAAAGTGAAATCAGCATTACGCTATAATAGTGCACCACCAAGATGTATGTTTACAAAAGTATTTATTGTTTACCTAAACTAAAGCCAACAATATGTTGGGTTAGGCCATTCGCGAGCCAAGCACGATTATGCTGAACTCATGAAATGGTTTGACTAGCATGAGCCGTTCGACCTGAGTGAAATAAAGTTGCATTCTCTTTCTTCTGACTTTATATTAACTGCTGGAGATAGTGATGGTGTAAATTGTGATGCCATAGAAGAAAAGGAGGTAAAGATAGAGAAGCAGCTGGAGGGGTTCAAAGTTGGCATGGCCTTCCTCAAATGCAGCGACCCCAAATAAAACCATTAGATCATCTGTACACTGGTGTAGATGTTGACAAGCAGCGAGTGCTCAATAATGCAATGATATTGTTCTTTCGCCTGATCACAATTGCACAACGCAAAGAAATCACAGCAAGTCATTTCAAATATGAGATGATCCACTATACCCCCCGTCCCCACCCCCCTCCCCCACACACTTTAAAAATGGTGCAATGAGAAAGCCAACAGAAGCACAGTTGGCAAAAACTCTCACAAGTTCCATCCAACATGTTCATGTCATCGATGGAGGGGGGTCTTCGACACAGAGTGAAATGGCTGAATAAAGTATACTGAAATAGGTAAACAATTTGTTGACTATGTGAAATGTAAGTATATGCATGCCTGCATCATATTCAATGGTTATGAACAAGGCCCCATAATTAAAGACAATGAACATTGGAGGCTGGTAGAAGAAATGTGTGCCAACATCCTTCTTAATGATAACATAGAATGCCACAATAACCAGAGAATGTTTCTATTAAACAAGAAAAGTTAAAAAATTTATAGTAATTTATATATTTTTTATACTTACCAATGACCCAGACATAGCTGGTGCTAACTCTTAAAAATCTAGGGCCAAACACAAATTTTGCCCCCAATCCCCAAAATTTGCATCTAAAACCAAAGAAATAATGTCCTGAATGGCCCCCCATACTTTGCCTCTACTGCACATGCGCAGTGTCAAGGAGGTCCCGAAATTGGCGCCATTTATCATTCTTACAATCAGTGCCTGGTCAGCGCTATGTACTCAGCGGGGAGGCATGAGTTCCCAACTCCTGGGAGGGCCATCCCCGTCTAGGTCATTGGTAAGTATAAAAAATATATAAATTACTATAAATTTTTTAACATTTTTATACTGTACCAATGACCCAGACATAGCTGAATAGTAAAAAGGCTGGAGGGCCTAGGACATAGAAGAAAATCCAATAAGCTCAACTATATAAAATAGATTCATCCCATCGAGGAGAAAAGGAGTATTAGGCTTTACATGTATCTTTCTTATTTATGATAAATTAGAAAGACACAACACCCTCCATAATTCAGCATCATAACATTCATGTTCTCTATTAACATCCAGTATAATCCTTATACTAATTATTTTTAAAGTAAGCCAATAAATAAAGTTCGTCCAGAGAATTGAGACTCTTTATACTCTTTTAAAAGTGTCCGAGGATTGTATATTAATGCCCGTTAGACACGTGACATATTCAATGCTACACTTTAAAAATATGACATGAATGAATTTTTTAAACATTAACTTTTCACTTTAAAACCATCCCGGTAACAACTCAGAATTACTGACTCCGGAGGAGGTATCCCCTTGTTTTCCTATAAAACAGGTGACCCAAGGGAACACCACCCCCCCCCCACCCCCCTTCCCCTTGCCCTGGGTCAAATAGCCCAGAGCGAAGAGGGCAACAGGACAGAGTCACTGCCTGAACAGAAAGCCTACATAACTATAGTTACAACTGTTTAGTGAACGACATTCTGAGCAGCAGAAAATGGACCTAAACAATGCAGGTCTCCAGAAATGGACTCAATATTTCTGAGATAAAAATTTGTGAATGTGGATGGCTGAGACCAATATGCAGCCTTCATTAAATCTGTAATAGCAACACTATTTGCATAAGCCCAAGATTTAGAAAGAGCTGTTACTTCATGAGCCGAAATCTTAAGCACAGACTGCTGAGTTGAAGATAGATTATCATAAGCAGTACAGATAGTTAATTGAATCCATCTAGCAATAGAATGGACCGTAATGTCCTTTCTATTAGGCATCAGAGACAGAAGAAGCGTTTACGTCCCTTTCTGATAAACTGAGATCTTATTTATAAATACATAAAGCTCTAACTGGACAGAGTAAAGGCCTATGCCCGTCTGAAGACGGAAGGGCCTTAATAACAATAGGTTCCGGATATTTATTAGGAGCCTGATTCTTAGCCAAAAATCCAACATTAGTAGTAAAGGTAATAGTGTTCTCGACACTACGATAGTGAGAATCGTCCACCGATAGTGCATGAAGCTCACTGACTCTTCAGCAGAAGAGAAAGCTAAGAGAAATGCTGTCTTATAAGACCAGAATTTGAAATCTACTGTCTCAAGAGGCTCAAATGGTTTTCTTTTAGTTTAAGAAGAACCCAAGCTAAATTCCATTTAGGAATTAATCTAAGGGTTCTAGGTCTATTTATCGAAAAGTTTCTAACTAATTTAGATAAAGAGACATTAGATTCAATTGTAAACTATCATGGTGTGCATAGGTATCAGATAACATAGACCGATAACCTTTAATAGTAACAGGCTGCAGTTGATCTCGTCAAACAAGTATACTAGAAAGTTTGCAATGTCTGGTATGGAGGGATCAAAAATATCAATATAATGATCCCTACACCAACGATGAAAGACCTTCCACTTTAGCCGCATAGTATAGCGAAGAGGAGGCCCTCCTACAGTTAGAAATCGCGTCCACTGCTCGTCCTGTACAATGCTTGCCGTGCAAGAAGGACCGCACAACGGAATACGTGAAGGTTGAGACCTTGCGGGTTGTCATGAAGTTGACACGATTTCCCCAGCGAAAGAAAATCCTCTCGTGGAGGAAGTTTTCGCGGTAAGTCCCACAGCAGACACCTGAGTAGATTTATCCACGGTCTCTGTGGAGACAGAGATGCTACCAACAGAATTGTATTGTGATTGTTTTATCTTTAGCAATATTTACTGAATCAACGGCGCTGGAGGATACGCATATCCTATCATTCCGTCCCAAGAGATCGATAGAGCGTCTACTGCATATGCTCGGGGATCCGGACATGGTGACACATACGTCTGCAATTGATTGTTGAGTTGTGTCGCAAATAAGTCTATCATTGGCCGCTCCCATTGGTAGCAAATCTGATCGAATACCTGTTAGTTGAGAGTCCATTCTGACGGCAACAAGCGACCCTTCCGTGAAAGGGAGTCTGCTAATACATTCAGACGACCCAGAATATGACGGACCGAAGCAGAACTTGGTGTTCTAGAACAAACAGAAGGATTCTTTCCGTTAAATTGAATAACGGAACGGAATGAGTGCCTCCCTGGTTCCGGATATACGCAACTACTGTCGTATTGTCAGACATGATTTGGACATGCGCTTTCTGAATAATGTTCATCCAATGACGTAGTGCAAGCCAAATTTACATCATTTCTTGGATGTTTATGTGCTGGCCTAGAAACTGCAGAACCAAAAGACCCTGGCACTTCGAATCCATTGGGATCAATGTTGTACCCCAGCCTGTTTGACTGGCATCCGTCATAATCGTAAAACTCGGATCCGGCAACTGCAGTGGAACTCCCTGAGTCAACCACTGAATGTTTGCCCAAGTCTGAATCTCTTGTTACACTTGATTGACAAGAGAACGTCTATATCGAGCAATTCATAGATTGTTGAAAGGTTGCTGTCGAAGAGAAGCTTCTCCCGAGACCGAAGCGACTCTGAGAGAGTTCTTCACCTTACTATCCACGCGCGTGGATGTAGCTAGGGCTGCATCACGTCTAACCAACTCCAGGTTTGCCACTGAAGGGCGGAGTTATACGTGGAAAAGCTACTGCCCTTGAAAGAAATCTCATTGAGGACCATATCCTGGAATTCTTTCCCTTGAAGACGTAATGATAATGCCTTAGTAAGGTGGTCTGCGTATGATAACGCGTCTAAGTTAAGTCTGTTAGACATTATTGTCGTTTCCAACGTCGTGGTTAGAATTGACATAGACGGCGATATAGACAATTCCAAGTCTTCAGCCTCGTCGTCTAGACGCAGAGGAACTCTCGGTATGCCCTGTCCTGCCGTTTCAAATTTATTCCTTGAATTGATGAAAGGCAGATTTAGAGCATTTGCGGACAAGAAACTAGACTTGCCTGTTTTGGTAGCAAGCTTATATATAGCGTCGTTCAATAATTCGAATGTTCTTGTGACATTATTGAACTGTGTCGGCAACTCAGGGACGATGTCCCTGAACCGATCAAAAATTCTGTGTCCAATGACGCTATTAGCCTCTTATCCAGCATCGCAGCATTCTAGTCCGACGAAACAACCTCTGGAAGATAATGCTGGAAGAAATCTATGGCAGTTTCTGTTGTTCCGAAAGGGAAAGCTCGAAATCCTCTGAATCCCTTTCGCCATCCTGTCGGACCCTATGAAGTGCTCGGTCGTCCGAACCTGATGCTTCAGCGGAGCGAACCGACCCAGCGTCGTCAGATTATTCCTGATCCGACAGAGATTCTGTCGTTTGCTGGGATGCTGCGATAAGTTGTGTTATTTTGGATAGCACGTCAGTCACTGAGGCCTGTGGAGAAGCGGTCTTACGTTGTTTTGCCGCTGGAAGCTCCGTGTACATTGACTCCTGCATACTTTTCTTATGCAAACGTCCGGAGTCTACAGGCCTCGTGTCCCTGGCTAGCGGGTGGCGTGACCTGTTCGCTGTGGAATCCCTGATTGGCGAAGCTGGCTGGATATTCGTGGTCACGTAGCCAAGGTGCGGTCGTGTGCACTGCCGTGAGGATGAGGAAGCCTTATCGACAGTCTCTCGGACTGTCTATATAACGGAGTGTCCCGAGCGGCGGACGTATGCTCCGAATGCGAAACGTTTTGTACCACAACATCTGGTCCCAGATGTTGTTGTACGAGAGAGGGGCCTCTCTCGCTCGCAGCCCGGATGGACCTGGACGAGCTAGGAACCGGACTAATAGGCTTCCTCCGTTCTCTCCTCTGATCCGCCGTCACTGGGTGTGCACTTAGTTGATTTATAGTGCTCGCATCACCCAAAACTCCTTTGTGGACCGCAACGGACGAACCCGGCTGCCGAACCATTCGATGAATGGATGCTACACCGGGCGAGCTAGCGGATGTCAATGCCGTCGATCCTACTAGGGACCTCTTAGACAATTGACGTATTTCCATGAGCACTTTGCCGCTAGCTCTTCATTTAATTGTGACGACGGAGGCACACTTTTGGAAGACATCACGGATACATCACCCTGTTCTTGTTCATCTGAAATAGAGATTGATAAACTAGAGTGACCCTGCGGAGAAAGGACCGGCATGGCCATTTCCCCGCTAACATACCGTGACACACGCTTTCCATGTTTGTCATCCCAATTGACACATACTGAACAGGAGTTAGCGCGAGTACACTGACTACAATTAATACAATGATTGTGAAAGTCAGAGGAAGATTTCCTCTTATTACAACTGAACAATATCCTTTCATTGTGAAAAGAATACAAAAAGTCCTAGTACTCGCACCAACCCCTGAAAACAAAGATACATAATAACATGATCCATTAACATAGAAAAAATAATTGAAATCAAAAAAAATTTTTTGAAAAAATATTTTTTCAGAAAAGCCCAAGTTTCTGAAAAGTAACTTTGAGCCCCAATGGATCCCAAGCCTAAGTGTGGACAAAAATTTTAAAAATATTTTAAAAAATTAATGCAACACTTACGAATAATAATAATGTATCATGTTATGATTAAACTAACACAAAGACAAGAAATCCCCCCTCCACAGAGATTGTTGTCAATGTAAACAAGAAGTGTAAAAACACCAGAAACATGACTCCAGGCACTGATAACTATGGCCCGAAATCAGTTACCAATAATACACCATCTGATGCAAAACAGAGACTTCCAGGGAAGAAACTGCAGAACATCAGATGGTAGATGCAGAACACTACGCCTAAACACCCATGAGTGAGGACGTAAACATGGGGAAAAGAACAGAATTCATTCTGTTATCCAGCTACAACTCCCAAGAAATTTTAGTAATAATATTACAGAAAAATGTCAAAAGCATGGGAGAATAGCAAGGGGGGACTTAAAGGAAAGGGAGAGAGGAAACACTGAACAAGCAGTGTAACTTATAACAAGAATGACAACAACAAATAGGTAACTTAACATAATTTCATAAAAAAATTTTAAGTCACAGCCCTGATTATTTTCTGTCACTCATTTTTCCTCTCCTCCTTCTATTTCCTCTTTAGATCCACCATTTCTCTAATATTTATGTGTCTGGCATCATTTAAACTGAGATTTACAAGCACAATTGGTAATCTCATAACGAAAATTGGGGAAATAAAAAAGAAATTCTATTCATCCATGCCTATGGTGGCTGTGATACAACTTCTGCCACATTCAACCAAGGGAAAGTTAGCCTCATGAAAAAGATAGAATCTTCTGAAGAGCTGTGCCAGAGATTTGGTACCATGTCCGATCCTGTGTCTATACAGGAACAAAATAGGAGAAGCTAGTAGCAGACTCTTTATTCTGTAGTATAATGGCAATTGCAGGAACTCATTCAGAAACTTGAGATATGTCAAATTCATGAAGATGGAATCCTCGGGTGAAACTTTCAAATGATTCACAAAAATGGACTGGGCAGCGTTTTACCTCAGTTTGAGGGTGCATCTACAAATCAGAATTTGGAAGGATCCAATTTGATTGCACTGATCCTTGCCTCTGGAGTTGAGAAGTTCAAGGACATTGAATTAGTTCCAATTATGATCAAGCACCCTGCTACACAAGAAAGTATGTTCAAGTTTGTATCCTGCAAGTGTAAGCTTTCAGGCAAAAATCCTTTTGGAATGACTGTGTTCTTGCCACATAAAATGGCCTGAAGTGGGTGGTAGCCTGAGGGAACTGCCATGGAAGAGGGTTTAAAAAATTATGAAGTAGTTTATCGTTTTATAGCAGTTCTTTTGTACAATCTGGGGCACACATATGTGCAGTGATTTTTTCATGCACATTCCTAGCTCTCTGATGAATATTTCCCAAATGTGGTCTGATGAAAAAGTTAATTTTGAAAGTTTAGCTGCCATTTAGGAGGCCATCTTTTGTTTTTTCAAGAGTATTTCTATCATCTGTGATCCAATATGTCCTTGTTTGTGTTTTTTTCAGCCAATGTTTCTCTTCTTTTTTGTTTAGATTTGTTGTTGGTAGTTTTTGTGTGTTGATATCTAAAATTTTAAGATGAACATGGCCATATAAGACACCATCTTGGATTCTGAATTTTCCTCAATGTGGATCATAGCAGATTTTACATATGATATGCAGTGAGCATTTCTGCACAAAATGACACTAAAGCTGCTTTTTGGGAAAGCCTTGCAGGTTAACCACACCATAACTGGAACAATCATTGAAGGGATTAATACTGTGCTTTTGAATTTTTGAAAGGTGTCATAGCAATATTTTATCACCCCTTTACCTAACAGGACCAGATGATGCTCATTCCGGTAATGGCAAAAAATATGTTTTTGAAGCCAAAATTTGAAGAAAAAAAACACTTGACTGTTATTTTTTAGTATAATGCTGGAGAAATTTTTACCTGTTACGTCTGATAATGGATTAATGTGACTTACAGAAAGAAATATATTTGATCCAGGACATTCTGAAGTTGACTTTTTTATCAAAATCAAAACGTACAGAAACTATTATCAGAAAATAGAAATTAGAATAAATTTAGAGGTGAAAATCAACACTATTCCAAAAATTAAGGGTGTCACAATTATTAATTTCCCAAATCAATTAATAGGCTGAGATAATAGATTTTATTATACGTTAAATAATAAATTATCAAAAAAATTGTGGAAAGATAGAAATCGTATCCCCCACCGTGAAGATAATAGAAATTTTCACTTTCACGGTATCAATCAAAATGGCAGCTTTCAAAGCATCACTTCAAAGTAAGTCAAATTATCACTGGAAATGATCAATTTGTTCTAAAAACGTATAATGAAAACAAAATCTAGTGTTTTTGAGTGGATACCAATCATTTCCAGCAATAATTCAACATGTATTCACCTTGAATTGATGCATGAAACCCACCAGCTGAATCAGATCGCAAGACGCTACCTGTTCCGAGTATCGATCAAATCAGTTCTGCATATCAATAATGGGCATCAGCAGTTTACTTTCATGCATCAATTCAACATTGAAACAAGGGAATTATCGATGGGAATGATCAGATTCTTATAAAAAGCACATAATAAAAAGAAAATCTAGTGTTTTCAAGTAGATACCGAAAATTATCTAACTTGTGACAAGACACTCATGAAATAATTTTTGGTATCCACTCAAAAACACTAGATATCTTCTATATAGTCAACTAATCATACACAGGTGGCCCCCTTAAGAGTATTAACTGGTTGAGTGCTAACTTATAACTAATTGAGTGCTAAATTATTTGTCAAAGGTGATTTGAAACATGGATATTTTTTTTTTCAAATATACCCTGCTACCAGTCGGCTTAGTTTAGCTAGATTTTGTTCATAAATAATTTTCTTACAATCTAATAGGCCCTCTCCAATAAACTGCAACCAAACAATTTCAAATAAAAAAAATTTCTTCTTCTGCTGATCAAACCTCCAGCTAATGAATACAGTGTAAAGACACTAAAGTGGCTTCCAGCACTTTTCAATGGAGCCATAATAGTGGCTTCTAGCACTCAACCAGTTAAGAAAACAAGCATACCATGAACAATGAAAGTGTCAATGACACTGTAGCTCAACTTGGGTAAGATATGCACATGTATAGTATGTGACACAGCAATGACACACATCTAGGTAATGACCTGAGAACAAAGGTATGTGTAAAGTATTGTAAAGGTCTGTACATAACTGTAGCATGTAACAAATGTACAGGTAAAGTATTGTAAAGGTGGGTGACAGTTAGATGCTAAACTAGAAAGAAATCTTCAAGGGGTTAATGTTACAATGGGGATCCTTGTATGGTGTACCATAAGCCAAATGTTAGCAATTGTTTTGGCCTGTTTGATTCAAACCCTTCTAAGGTTGATTGTCCATCTAATTTGCATAATTTATGTACTAGAAAAAACCTGTGTTATATGTGATGTATTCCATGTTACTAAACATTCAAAAATTTATTCAAATCAGAACTTTCATGTAGAAGTTCTGTACAAAAAACTGATTGCACCTAATTTCGGCACAAAATGGCCACTGGCGGCCATCTTGAATTTTGGACCACACCCCAAAACACTCGTTCTTGTCCCACAGTGATAACAAAGGTATCCAAGAAGTTTCGTGAAGATCGGTTCATAAATATGGCCTCCAGCCCAAGCTGTATTGACATGTGCACTTACTGTGTTTAAGTAGCACTGAAAACATCAAAGTTCGTCTAATTTGCATAAATTATGCACGAGAAAAAAACCTGTGTTAAATGTGATGTATTCTATGTTACTAAACATTACAAAAATTTATTCAAATCAGAACTTTCATATGTTACTAAACATTCATACAAAAATTTATTCAAATCAGAACTTTCATATAGAAGTCCTGTACAAAAAACTGGTTTGCACATAATTTCGGTACAAAATGGCCACTGGTGGCAATCTTGAATTTTGGACCACACCCCAAAACACTCGTTCTCATCCCACGGTGATAACAAAAGTACCCCAGAAGTTTCGTGAAGATCGACTCATAAATATGGCCTCCAGCCCGAGCTGTATTGATATGTTCACTCACTGTGTATAACTAGCACTGAAAACATCAAAGTTCATCTAATTTGCATAAATTATGCACGAGAAAAAAAACCTGTATTTTATGTGATGTATTCCATGTTACTAAACATTCAATCAAAAATTTATTCAAATCAGAACCTTCATATAGAAGTTCTGTAAAAAAAACTGATTGCACCTAATTTTGGTATAAATTTTTGGTATGTGCACTTACTGTGTATAAGTAGCACTGAATAAAACCAAGTCCATCTAATTTGCATAATTTCTGCACGAGAAAAAACCTTGTATTATATGTGATGTATTCCATGTTACTAAACATTCATACAATAATTTATTCAAATCAGAACCTTCATACAGAAGATCTGTACAAAAAACTGATTGCACTAATTTGGGTACAAAATGGTTGCCGGCAGCCATCCTGAATTTTGGACCGCACCCAAAAAACACTCGTTCTCATCACACGGTGATAACAAAGGTACCCAAGAAGTTTCGTAAAGATCGGTTCATAAATACGGCCTCTAGCCAGTGCCATATTGAATTGTTGACAGATGGACAGATGGACGATGGGCCATGACAAAACCTCAAATTTGACTACGTCAAAGTTGAGCTAAAAACGAATATCACAAATGGTCCACGTTGAATTTGAGAAAGTTTGGTAGTTCAAATGACTACGGTTTGCACCCCTTTTAGAATGTTTATCTGTTACTTACAGGGATGTAGAAAGCTGACAACACAGGGTGCATTTGCTGCAACATTCTACCGAATTAGCTGAGAAAGACAAAGAGAGGGCAAGAGAGAGTTTAGGACAGAATTATCTTTACCAACCTGTCATTGGAATCTTATTGGAAATTAGCAGAAAGGCAGTGCACAGACTCTTTAATCTTGATAATAATTGTGCCCAAAGATTCCCTTGTTTCGTTTGTCCCTACTACAGCCTTTAAAGTGGAGAGAAATGCATATTTTTGGTTTCACATTTAAGAAATTTGTGACATATGAAGCCAAAAAAGTGCATTTTTTTCAGTGTCAAGGTGCATTCAACTTCTAAGCATTTGAAGGGAGTAAAAATTTACTGATTATATGACTGAGGAAAATACTATTCGATTATGCCATGAACTATCGATAGTTGACTTATGACATGTGACAGATCTAGCTGAAACAGCATAGAAAAAAAATTTCAAACAAGAGGTCTGAAGCACAATGAGATTTAAAAATTCAAAAGAAATAATCAGTTTCTCATTATTTATTAGATATAAGATGATACACTGCAAGGGTAAGAAAGAAGAATTTTCTTAATATATCAGTCCCACTACCAACAATGTTAGAGTGGGGATGGAGTGTCTACACTAATCACTATACAAGTGGACTGCTGGAATGTTCAGTGGTCACACATAGAAATTTAAATTTTATAGTAAATTTAATTTCTTATACCTACCGCAATTGTTTACAACAGGCTTGTACTACAGTGGAAGTCCCTAACTCGGAAAAATACTCTCTATTTTCTTCTTTCCCAAGCGATTTGGGAAAGAAAATTGGTGCAAAAGCACCAAGAAAAAATAAGCCAAAACTGGGTCGAGTTCGACTGGCGCTCACCCAGTAGGGGGACACTCTTCTCCTTGTACTAATCCACAGCTTCCAGATCCAGTGCGCAGACATATAACTAACATGTCATTCTATTGAATCCGCCAACATTGGAGGTATGTGATTAGCGGGGAGGAAGGATACTTACCCAAAAAAGAAAATGTAAACAATTGCAGTACGTAAAAGAAGAAAGGAAATTTACTATAAAATTTAAATTTCTTATCAACTTACCTCACAATTGTTTACCACAGGATGAACAGACAACAGGAGGAGGACTGCACTGGAACTGTGGACAGAAGAAGAGTTCCCTAGGCCTATAAAACCATAGCATCACCACCATTAGTAAATGATAATAGGAGATGAGGCGTATGGCCTGTGTGACACACAGACAGAAAGGGCAGTACCAAGAACAGAGCTGGAACTGACCTTGCAAGCACCCTAATGGCTAGGGTTGATGACAGCCGGAGCAGCAGAAAAGAGGGCCTTAAGAAAAAAGGTCCTCAGACTGCTCCTGCAACTGACGCAGATATGTGGAGAAAGTATTTGGCTGCCTGCAAGACATCCGACAAATGACGGAGTTAGCATAAGCCCAGGAAGTAGACAATGCACGCACCTTGTGGGAAGAAAAACAATTGGTAATACAATCATCAGTCGCTTGACGAGCATATGATGTGTGTATAGCAAGACAAATCCATCTAGAAATGGACTGAGGAGAGATCTTCTGTCGACCAGGGATAAGAGACAGAAACATATCTTTTCCTGTCTTTCCTAATGAACTGCGTCCGGTTGAAGTAAATGTGAATTGCACGAGCCGAACAGAGCAAAGGGCAATTACCCTCAGCAGAAGGAAGAGCCCTGATATAGATTGGAGGTTGAGTAGTTTCTGGCATCTGATTCTTGGCCAGAAAGGTGCACTCAGTGGTAAAGTAACACCTGAAAAAGGATGGATGAACAGAGAGGGCGTGAAGCTCACTAAACCTTCTGGCTGAGGCAAAGCCATCAGAAAATGCTGTTTTGTATGTGAGAAAATGCATACCCACCTGGGATAAAGGTTTGAACGGCGTCCCCCCCCCCTCCTCCCAAGCAAAACGGCACCCAAGAAAGATAAAATTTTGGAGTAAGCTGCAAAATCCTAGGCCTTTTGAAAGAAAAGTGCCGAATAAGTTTGGAGAGGAACGGAATAGTGCCGATACGATGCTTTCCCACATATGAAGAGGTCTCCGAAAGCATGGACCTGTACCCTTAGATGGTAACAGGTTAGAGACCCCGAGAATCAAATTGATATACCAGAAACTCTGCAATCTGTGTTATCGAAGGATCAGCATAATCAACAGAGTGATCAGCATACCATCGACAGAAGACTTTCCACTTAGCCGCATAGGCCAAACCAGTGGAGTGCCGCCTTGAAGAAGAAATGCACTCCACTGCTCATCTCGAACAATCTCTATGGAGAAGACAGGACTTGACAAAAGATATGCATGACGGCACAATGAAGTCAGGTTGACGTGAAACCTCCTTGGGTGGCCTTTGCAAAGAAGGTTGTGACATAGAGGGAGACACCCCGGAACTGCCACCAACAGAGAGTGTAGCTGTATGGATCCACACCCGCTGCGGCAACAGGGGAGCGATCAGAAGGATTCGACAACTGCAGGTTCGTATCTTGGCTAGAACCTGAGGAAGAATCGGAACCGGCAGGAAGGTGTAGCCGACTAGACCATACCAATCGAGTGACAGAGCATCCACGGCGAAAGCCAGAGGATCTGGACACAGGAACAAGAAAGTGTACACCTGAGGGTTCCAGCGGGTTATAAAACAATCTATGTGAGGATGACTCCAGAGATCACTAAGCAACTGGAACACTGCCCTGTGAAGCATCCACTCGGTGGAAATGAACCTGCCCCGTCAGAACAGGGAGTCGGCCAGGACGTTCAAATGACCGGGAATGTGACCACCACCCTGGCATTGACATCCTGAGCAAGCAGTAGAAGATCCCGAGCCAATTCATACATGGGAACCAAGTGCATGCCGCTTTGGTTCCAAATGTAAGCAACCACTGTCGAATTGTCGGACAACAGAAGGACCTGACGATTCGAAAGGTGGGGGATCCACTGCCAGAAATGCAGAAGAGCAAGAAGCTCCTTCTGATTGATGTGAAGAGCTGCATGATCCTGGTCCCATACACCGTGAAGGGAAAGACCATAGGGTCCAACATTGCGCACAATCCAAGATTTCTGGAATCAGCCGTCAGAACACAATCGGACATGTCCAACAGAACTCCCTGCATAATCCACTGAACATCTGTCCAGGGAAGAAGGTGACCATGAAGAGATGATGGTAACTGAAGCACCAGATCCAGAGGATCGACATTCGGCCTCCAACAACTGAGAAAGTGTTGGAGAGGTCTGACATGCAGCCGACCTAGAGGAATGAGATCCGTCACCGAACCGCAGAGACCGAGCAGCCGGAGAATACTCTGAGCTGTCGCGGATGTGGACTGGGTCAGTGTCAGGGCGAAAGCCGAGAGAATCACAGACCTCGTCTAGGGAACTGCCATCATATTCAGATGAGTACGGAAGTCCATCCCCAGATGACAAAACGACAGAGAAGGGACCAGGTCTGACTTCTCCTTGTTGACTCTGAACCCTAGCGATGTGAGCAGGTGCAAGTGTGTTGACATCTGACTCCAGAAAAGCAGCATTGGAACGCTTCTGGAGGATATCGTTCAGATACGTCAAAGTAGTCCTGGACTGAGTGTGATGGAACATCAGTCGGATGAAGGCTCAAGGAGCCAGGTTGAGGCCGGAAGGTATGGCCTTGAACTGGTAAATTCGCCCCAGAAAAGCAAACCTGAGATACTTTTGCGATGTCTGATGAATTGGAACGTGAAAGTAAACATCTCGCAGGTCAATGCTGTAAGCGAAATCTCCCTGGTGAATGGAGTGGCA
This sequence comes from Pictodentalium vernedei, assembly GCA_031216915.1. Lineage (NCBI taxonomy): Eukaryota > Metazoa > Mollusca > Scaphopoda > Dentaliida > Dentaliidae > Pictodentalium > Pictodentalium vernedei. Next base: position 186,364,170 of record CM062292.1, on the reverse strand, counting down.
AACTGACCTGAAAGTCTCCATGCTGAACTTGGGAGCAATGGGAGACTGGTTCAGGACACTCAGATCGATAACCGGTCGGAGTCTGCCGTTCTTCTTCAGCACCAAGAAAAGGCAGTAATAAAATCCCACTGAATGAATGTTCTTGACGACCTCAATCTCCCCCTTTGACAATGTCTATCTCCCTGATCAAAAGTTCCCGACATGAAACGTCTAAAAGAATGTGGGTTGGAAAAGGCACACTCGATAGAGTGGGGTGCCTCAGAAAAGATATCTGCAGACTGGACTGGACATCTAACACCCAAGGATCAGATGTGATCATGGCCCAATGATCTGCAAACTCAGATATCCCTCGTCCAACCTGGGACGAATCGAGGTGAGGACCTTCATTTCGAGCCCCAGCAAGGCCCATGAGAGGAGAAACCACCTCCTCTGCTAATTGAAGGATCCTGAGACCTCCCTCTGGACAGCCGGCACTTACCCTCACCACATGAGTAGGAGGAAGAAGCGGTGACAGGAGGATCAGACCTACGCTTCCCAGAGGAAGCAGAAGGGTGTTTGTTAGGCTTGGAATGGCGCCAGCCTCCAACAGAAGGCGGATCAAGCTGGCGAAGCAGCAGCTGATCTTTGGAATGACACAGGATGTCATTTTGGACCATCGCCACAGAATCATAGAATAGTCATGGACCCACCAAAGAAGCGGATCCAAGAGCAGTGCCATGCCCTTCAGGAAGGGAATGGCTTGTGTCCAACACAGCGTCCCGGTGAACTAAATCCAAATTAGCCATGTTACAGGTATGCGTGTGACTAAGATGCATGAGCATCTTAGAAATCACACGCAAAGGAGCCTGTATGTCCTCAAACTTACCTGGAGGCAGATAAGCAGCCAAGGCAGAGACGACGTGATCCAAGAGAGAAAGCATGCCTAGCATCTCTCCGGATAAGCTCAACATGGACTTCAAAGCCGGCATAGGAATAATGGCCGACTTGGCTTGGGAGTCCTGATCCAAGACCGTCAATGTCTTGCAGACCGACAGATTGGTGGAATCATAGGAACGATAACACACAGGGGGCAAAAAGGTATCAGCTTAATGAAGAACGAAGTCTTCATAGCTTTGGAACTCAGCTTGGAGTCCAATGCTGCAAAAGCTTCGACCACTTGTACGACTGGTACGGTTGAAGGCGCCCAGAAGCAGGGTGCTCCACAGGCTGTGGGCTCGCGACCGATGATCGTAGCCTGGCTGAAACCTCCAGCTGGTCCAGCGGTTTGAAGGAACTCAAACACAAAGTCAAGAGCCGCCCCCAAGTCAGAAGGCTGATGGCTCTCAATGTCAGGTGTGTCTGACCCGTCGCCTGAGTCGGAAGACTCATAGCCCATGTCGGGCATACCAGCCAGGGGGGATCATAAAGCAGCGCCCTGCTTCGAATCCTGGGAAGCGGTGCCGAGGAGGGCATATGGAAGCCACTAGAAGCCTTGCTGGAGGCAACGGGAAGGCACTTGGAAAGAATCTGCATGAGCAAGGAGGGGCCTCCCTAAGCTCAAAACCCGTATCTGCCGGTATGATGTGGGAACGGCCCGGCAAAGTGGCTTCACATCTGACCCTCTAAACCAGCGGGGCGACGGGTGGCAGCCGAAACATCTGAATACAGATGCTTATAGAGTTATGAAATACCCAGAGGATCTGAAGTGCGGGAACTCAGGAGAGTCGCCGCGGACCTCTGAGGGACAGAAGGTCCAGGCTGCCCAAAAATGTACCGGTCCCGCATAACTGGCTGAAGGACCACAGTGCATGGACAGAAGCGCAACAGAGTCCATGGTGACCCCACCATGAACATCTGAATCCAAATCAAAACCTGCTGGGCTTGACGGCTGAGAGACCACAGCAGAGGGATCGGTCGGCAACCACTTCCGACTTCGCCGAGTTGAAACAGGGGAAGGTTGAGGCCGATATCCCATGTCCAAGAAGCAGAAATCCCTGCAGACCCCTGCAGGGATAAGCTGAGGCCGGCTGAAACGGAGACCGAAGGATGTCACCGACAGAGTAGCAGCAGGAGCAGATACATCAGTAGCTGTTGACAAAGGCAGAAAAGCGGAGAGAGCAACCGAGTTCGGCTCCAAAAGAGGTGTCACAACCCTAGTGACAGTCTCAGATGTCGACTGGAGGGGGACTGTAGTCCCGGAACCAGGCATCTCTTCACCAGAAAGTCAGCAGCTACCACGGTATCCATGCCATAAAAAAACTGCAAAACCCCCAGGAGGGGGGTATAATTCTCTCCAGACAAAGTTGAATCGGGAGGCCCCGAACGACTGTGTTCCCCTTCCTGTGGGCACGGGAGGAAAACAACACATGCCCGAACTACACAATAGACGAAGCCCAAAAGGTGGAAGACAACCCAGCCCACAGGGTCTTTCAATAGAACACCCAAATAAAGTGGAGCATGAATAATTGGAAACTTCAACATGCTAAGACAACAAAAATGGCCCGCAGGGTATCGTCCTAGGCATATCTGGCTAGAGCAATGTAGATGGGAAGGTGAACCCAAAGAAAAAATAAATGAGGACACCCCCAGCTACCAGAGTAAGGTGGCAGGAAACAAAGGCCCAACGGGAACAGAAAAGTATCCCAACAGCCAAAAGGGAACTGACAGAAATTCTACCCTCAAGAGAGGGGAGAAAAGCTGACACAACCACCCCCAGCTGACACCTAACTCAGTTAAAAGCAGAACCCAAAGGGTTAGCATTAACAAACACCAGAGGCTTAAGTGAGCCTGAAAAGCTCACCTAGCTCAAATTGTCAAAAGTGATGAGTGTATCAGTAAGTGAACAGAAGCAAGAGCAATTTTTTGATTTGCTATGATGCAACCAAAGGCTTTGACCCTTCATCTCTGTTGGTCCTAGGAAAGATTCCTAGCAAGCTCTGTTCAGTGAAGTATTAAAAAACAATGACCGAACAAAATTTTTGTTTTGTTTTCAACTACTGTGGTTCCCTCTATTAACCCCCACCCCTCACCCCCCCAAAAAACCCCAAAATAAGCGACTCGATTTGAACAAACTTGAATTTGACACCCCTAGAGATGTTACATACCAAATATGAAAGGATTCTCACTGGTGGACCTGAAGAAGAAGAATTTTCAAGAAATTTTCTCATATTTGACAAAGTTAAACTTTGGGCTTCAATAAAAAAGCCCAAATATTAACCCAGGGAGCTGATTTGAACAACCCTCAATCTAACCCAAAGGTGCTGTACACCAAATATCAAAAGAATCTGACTGCTGGAGCTGGAGAAGAAGATTTTTAAAGAATATTCCTCATATTGGACAAAGTTACAATTTGAGCTCCCATAGCAGTCTGACTGGGGGATCTGAAGGAGAAGATTTTTAAAGAAAATTCCACATATTGCACTAAGTTGAAATTCAGGCTACCATAGGGGACCCAAATATTAACCCAGGGACCAGATTTGAACAAACTTGAATCTCACCCCTTTAGAAATGTTGTATACAAAATACAAAAGCATTCTGACTGGTGCACCTGGAGAAGATGATTTTTTAAGAAATTCCCTCATATTGCACTAAGTTATAATTCAGCCGCCCATAAAAAGCCCAAATATGAACCCAGGCACTTGGCTTGAACAAACCTGAATCTCCCTTCCCTAAGGATGCTGTATACCAAATATCAAAAGATTCTGACTGTTGGATCTGGAGAAGAAGATTTTTAAAGAATATCCCTCATACTGCACTAATTTGAACATTTGGGCTCCTGTAGAGTGCCCAAATATGGACCCAGGGGTTAAATTTCAACAACCATGTGAATGAATCTTCCATAGATATTATATGTGAAATATGAAAGATTATTTTATATTTTTCCCATTACCTTCAGTGTTAAATAATGCTGGCTCAGCATTTTTTCAAAGTCCCGAAACTGTACCTTAGGACAAAACCGATAGCGATTTTTTTTCACCATTCCTTTCTATTTGTCCAAAGGAAGCTTCACACCAAATAAAAAGTTTCAGTGCCGTGCAGTTTTGGAGATATGGGTGTTTGAATTTTTTTCTATTTTCAGCTCCTGAGGTTCCCACGGGGCAGCGGGAAATGAATCAAGTACTTAGGACCCAATAATACCTCATAGCAAATTTGGTTCAAATCGGCCTCTCGTTTCGGAAAGTTAAAAAATTTATAGTAATTTATATATTTTTTATACTTACCAATGACCCAGACATAGCTGGTGCTAACTCTTAAAATATAGGGCCAAACACAAATTTTGCCCCCCAATCCCCAAAATTTGCATCTAAAACTAATGAAAACATGTCCTGAAAGGCCCTCCACACTTCGCCCCTACTGCGCATGCGCAGTGTCAAGGACGTTCCGAAATTGGCGCCATTTATCATTCTAATAACCAGTGCCTGGTAAGCGCTATGTACTCAGCGGGGAGGCAAGAGTTCCCAACTCCTGGGAGGGCCATCCCCGTCTGGGTCATTGGTAAGTATAAAAAATATATAAATTACTATAAATTTTTTAACATTTTTATACTGTACCAATGACCCAGACATAGCTGAATAGTAAAAAGGCTGGAGGGCCAAGGACATAGAGCAAAATGGAATACGCTCAATAAAATAAAATAGAGTCATCCCCTGTAGGGAAAAGAAGTAATAGGCCTTACATGTATCTTTCTTATTTATGATAAATTAGAAAGATACAACACCTTCCAAAAATTGAGCTTCATACATCCATGTACTCTATTAATATCCAATAATCCTTATACTAATAATTTTTAAAGTAAGCCAATAATAAAGTAAGTCTAGAGAATAGAGACTCTTATACTCCTAAAAGTGTGTGAGAATTGCATAATCATGTCCGTTGACATATGCAATATTCAAAAGCTATACTTTAAAAACTAAGACTTGAATGAATTTTATAAACTTAAACTTCTCACTAAACAACCATCCCAATAACAGCTCAGAATTACTAACTCCGGAGAAGGTATCCCCTTGTTTTCATAGTAAAAACAGGTGACCCAAGGGAACACCCTCCCCCCCCCCCCCCCCCCCCCCTTTTTCTTGCCCTGGGTCAAATAGCCCAGAGCGAAGAGGGCAGCCGAACGGAGACACTGCCGAAACAGACAGCCTACCTAGCTATAGTAGCAACTGTTAAGTGAATGACATTCTGAGCAGTAGATAATAGACCTAACAATAGAGGCCTCCAGAAATGGACTCGATATTCTGAGATAAAATTCATGAATGGATGGCTGAGCGCAATGAGCAGCCTTCAAAAATCTATAATAGCAACACTATTAATGTAAGCCCAAGAAGTAGAAGAACTCTTACTTCATGAGCCGAAATCTTAAGCACAACTGCTAAGCCAATGATATACCATAAGCAGTACGCTAGTTAATAGAATCCATTAACAATAAAATGGAGCGTAACGTCCTTCTACTAGACATCAAAGACAGAAGAAGCTTACGCCCTTGTAATAAACAGATATCTGTTTATAAATACATAAACTGTACCCGGAAAGAGTAAAGGCCTATGCCCATACGAAGACGGAAGGACCTTAAAATAATAGGTTCCGGATAATAGGAGCCTAACTCTTATGCAACAATCCAACCTAAATAGTAACGGAAGTATTGATTCCGAAACTATGAAAGTGAAAATCATCCATCGATAGTGCATGAAACTCACTGACTCTACAGTAAAAGAGAAACCAACAGAATTACTGTCTAAAAGGTCAGAATTTGAAAACTACTGTTTCCAGAGGCTCAAATGATTACTTAGCTAAATAAGAACCTGAAGTTAAAATCCGTATAGGAATTTAATCTAAAGATTCTAAGTCTATTTATCAAAAAGTTACTAACTGACTTAGATAAAGAGACAAAAGACTCAATTGTAAACTATCGTAGAGTGCATAGGTATGAGGTAACATAAACCTATAACCTAAATACAACAGGCTGCAGTAGATCTTGTGAAACAAGTATACTAAAAAATAGCAATGAGTAGTATGGAGGGATCAACCATATGAACATAATGATCCCTACACCACGACGGAAGAGCCTCCACTTTAGTCGCATAGAATAGCGAAGAAGAGGATCTCCTATAGTAAGAAATCGCGTCCAAAGCTCGTCCAGTACAGTGCTTACAATGCAATACGGACCACACAACGGAATACATGAAGGTTGCGACCTTGCTGGTTGTGATAAAGATGACACGATTTACCCAGTGAAAAAAAGATCCTCACATAGAGGAAGATTTCACGTTAAGATCCACAGTAGACAAGAGAGTAAATTACTCATGATCTCTGTGAAGATAGAGATGCTATCAACAGAAATGTATTGTGGTTGTTTATCTTAGCAATACCTGCTAAAACAACAGCGCCGGAGGATACGCGTATCCTATCATTCCGTCCTATAGATCAATAGAGCGTTAACAGTATTAGCTCAGAGATCTGGACAAGCCAACACATACGTCTGCAATTGATTAGCAAGCTGTGTCATAAATAAAACATCATTGGGCGCTCCCATAGATAGCAAATCTGATTGAATACTTGTTTGTTGAGAGTCCATTCTGACAGCAACAAGCGACCCGTAAGAGAACGGGAGTGCGATAAAACAATCAGACGACCCAGAATATGACGGACCAAAACTGAACTTGGTGTACTATAACCAACAGATGGATTCTTTCCATTAAATTGAATAACGGAAACGAAAGAGTGCCTCCCTGGTTCCGGAGATACGCCACTACTGTCGAATTAAAGGACAGGAATTTGGGCATGCGTTTCTGAATAATGTTCATGCAATGACATAAAGCAAGCCTAAAAAACATTATTCCGCAGAAGTTAAACTGATAGCTAAAAGACTGCGGAACCCAAAGACCCTGGCACTTCGAATCCGTAGGGATCAGTATATATCCCAATCTGTTTGACTGGCAACCGTCATAACAGCCACACTCGGGTCCGGCAACTGCGGCGGCACTCTCTGAGTCAACCACCGAATGTTTGCCCCAGTCTGAATCTCTTGTAACACTAGATAGACAAGAGAATGTATAAATCAAGCAATTCATGGATTGCCGGAAAGTTGCCGTCGAAGAGAAGCTCCTCCGAGAACGAAGCGACTCTGAGAGAGTTCTTAACCTACTATCCACGCGTGGATGTAGCTAGGGCTGCATCACGTCTAACCAACTCCAATCAGCCACTGAAGGGCGGAGTTATACGTGAACAAACTACTGCCCTCAAAAGAAATTACATTGAGAATAATATCCCGTAAATCTTTTCTTGAAGACGTAATGATAACGCCTCAGTAAGGCGGATTACATATAATAAAGCGTCTAAGTTAAGTCTACTATACATAATGTCGTTCCCAACATTGAAATTGGAAAAGACATAAACGGCGAAAAAGAATATATGCAGTCTTTAATCACACCGTCTAGACGCATATGAACTCTCGGTATGCCCTGCTCTGTCAAAATAAACTATATGTAAAAAAGATAAAATGGCAGAAATGAGCCACGCGGACAAGAAACTAAACTATCATGCTTAGTAGCAGGCTTGTATATATATATAAATATATAGCGTCGAAAAATAAAACACATGTTGTAATGACAATATTGGACTGCGTCGGTAAGTCAGGGACAAAGTCCCTGTACCGATCGAAAAATCCGAGTCCAATGACGCTATAAGTCTCTTATCCAAGATCGCAGCAATGAAGTCCGAAAAATAATCACTGGAAGAAATGCCAGAAGATATGAAAGGCATCTTCCGATACTACTAAAGGGAAAACTCGAAATCTTTCGAATCCCTTTCGCCATCCTGTCGGACCCTATAAAGCGTTCGGTCGTCCGTAGCTTGATGCAACCGCGGACCGCACCGACCCAGCGCCGTCGGATAATTCCTGATTCGACCGAGAAACCGTCAATTGCTGGGATGCTGCGAAACAACTGTGCTAACTCGGATAGCACGTCCGTCACTGAGGACTGAGGAGCAGCGGTCTTACGATGCATTGCCGCAGGAAGCTCCGAGATCGTTACCCCGTGCATACTTCCAATATGCGAGCGAACGGAGTGTATAGGCCTCGTGTCCCTTGGCTACCGGATGGCGCGACCTATTCGCTGTGGAATCACTGAATGCCGAAACTGATCGGATACTCGAGGTCACGTAGCCAATGTGCGGTCGTGTGCCCTGCTGTGAGGATGAGGAAGCATTAAAGACAGTCTCTTGGACTGTCAATATAACGGAGCGTCCCGAGCAACGGACATATGCTCCGAATGTAAAATATCTGAACCACAACATGCGGTCCCCTATGTTGTTGGCTTCCTCCGATCTGTCCTCAATCTGCCGTCACTGGGTGAGTACTAAAGTAATTAAAGTGCTCGCATCACCCAAATCTCCTTCCTAGACCGCAACGGACGAACCCGGCAGCCGAACCATTCGATGAATGTACGCTACACCGGGTGAGCTAGCGAATGTCACTCCGTAAGCGATAGACATATTCCATGAGCACTTATTGCCGCTAACTCTTCATTAACTATGACGACAGAGGCACACTTTTGAAAGACATCTCCATAACTCTTCGAACAAGAAACCAGAAATGCTTGGATAGCAAGCATAAAATAATAATATATATAGCGTCGTTCAATAATTCGAAAGTTTGTGTGACATTATTGGACTATGTCGGAACTGAGGGACGATGTCCCTGAACCGAACCAAAAATTTCTAAGTCCACCGACGCTATCAGTTTCTTATCCGGCATCGCAGCATATGTTGTTCCGAAAGGGAAAGCTTGAAATCCACCGAATCCCTTTCGGTATCCCGTCGGACCGGATGAAACTTTCGGACGTCCGTACCCGCTTCCGCGGAGCGTCCCGACCCAGCATCGTCGGATAAAATATATGCGACAGATTCAGTTGATGCTGGGATGCTGCGATAAACTGTGCTATTAAGGAAAGCACGTCCGTTCCCGAGGCCTGTGCAGTAGCGGACTTACGATGCATTGCCGCTGGAAGCTCCGTGTACGTTGACTCCCGCACACTTCCTATGCGAACGTCCGGAGTCTGCAGGCCTCGAGTCCCCGGCTACCGACCCAGCGCTGTCGGATAATTCTCGATCCGACACCGTTTCTGTCGGCTGCTGGGATGCTGCGATAAGCTGTGCTATGTGCACAAGAATGTCCGGCGTCGAGACCTGCGGAGGCGCAGTCTATCGCTGCTTCGCCGAGGGCAGCTCCGCATCAGATGGCTCCCGCATACTTTTCCTATGCGAACGTCCGGAGTCCATCGGTCTCGAATCCCTGGCTGCCGGATGGTGTGACCTGGTCGCCGAAGAATCCTTGATCGGCGAAGCTGGTAATATATCGGCGGTCACGCAGCCAAGGTGCGGTCGTGTGCGCTGACGAGAAGAGGAAGCCTTAGCAGTCTCAGCGGACTGCCTATACAACGGAGCGTCCCGAGCGACGGACGTATGCTCCGCTAACGACACATTTTGTACCACAACATCTGGGGCCAGATGTTGTTGAACGAGAGAGGGGCCTCTCTCGCTTGCCGTCCGGAAGGACCGGAACGAGTTATGAACCGGACTAAAAGGCTTCCTCCGTTCTCCCTCCGATCCGCCGTCACTGGGTGTGCATTAAGTTAATTTATAGTGCTCGCATCACCCCAAAATTCCTTCTAGACCGCAACGGACGAACCCGGCTGCCGAACCATTCGGTGAATGGACGCTACACCGGGCGAGCTAGCGGACGTCAAAGGCCGTCGAACCTACTAGGGTCCTCTTAGGCAATTGGCGTATTACATGAGCACTTTTCCGCTAGCCCTTCATTAATTGTGACGACGGAGGCACACTGTTGGAAGACATCACAGATACATCACCCTAATCTTGATCGTCTGAAATAGAAATTGATAAAGTAGAGTGACCCTGCGGGGAAAGGACCGGAGTGTCCAAATCCCCAACAACATACCGTGACATACGCTTCCCATATTGTCATCGAAATCATACGATACAGAACAGGAGTTAATGCGAGTACACTGACCACATATAGAATGATAATAAGGTCAGAGGAAGACTTCCTCTTAAAACAATTGATCAATATCCTTTCAATGTGAAAAGAAAGCAAGTCCTGGTACTCGCACTAACCCCTGGCAATCAAAATACATAATAATAATATGATCCATTAATATAGAAAAAATAATTGAAATCAAAATATTTTGAAAAAATATTTTTTCAGAACAGCCCAAGTTTCTGAAAAGTAACGTTGAGCCCCAATGGATCCCAAGCCTAAGTGTGGACAAAAATTTTAAAAATATTTTAAACAATTTATTCAACACTTACGAACAATAATAATGTATCTAGTTATGATTAAAATAACATAAAGATATTATTATTTAGAAATCCCCCCCTCACACAGAGGGCTGTTGTAAATGTAAACAATGAGTGTAAAAACACTAAAATAAGACTCCAGGCACCCAGGCCCGAAATCAGTTACCAAAAATACACCATCTGATGCAAAACAGAGACTTCCAGGGAAGAAACTGCAGAACATCAGATGGTAGATGCAGAACACAACGCCTAACCACCCGTAGGTGAAGACGTAAACATGGGGAAAGAACAGAATTCATTCTGTTATTCAGCTAAAACTCCCAAGAAATTTTAGTAATAATAACTACAGAAATTATGCCAAAAGCATGGGAGAATAGCAAGGGGGAACTTAAAGGACAGGGAGAGAGGAAAAACACTTGAAAAAACAGTGTAACTAAATAATCAGAATGACAACAAAATGGCTGCTGCCTTGAAAATAGGTAACTTAACATAATTTCATTAAAAAATTTTAAGTTACAGCCCTGATAATATTCTGTCACACATTCTTTTCCTCTCCTCCTTTTCTATCCTCCTTAGAATCACCATTTCACTAATATTTATGTGTCTGGCATCATTTAAACTGAGATTTAAAAGCACAAAGATCAGTCAGATGTTAACTGATGAAGGGCCAAACTTAGAATGATAAATGGCGCCAATTTCGGAACGTCCTTGACACTGCGCATGCGCAGTAGGGGCGAAGTGTGGAGGGCCTTTCAGGACATGTTTTCTTTAGTTTTAGATGCAAATTTTGGGGATTGGGGGGCAAAATTTGTGTTTGGCCCTATATTTTAAGAGTTAGCACCAGCTATGTCTGGGTCATTGGTACAGTATAAAAATATATAAATTTTGGACGGGGCACAAAATAGGGATCCTCCCATAGCGAGCCCAAATATTGACCGAGAAAATTTCTTTGAACAAACTTGAATCTAGAGTACCAAAGGAGCTTACAGGAGAAATTGATGCTTTTGGGGCATCACACCCACCCCAGTGGAGGCACCGAGTTCATTTTTAACAAACTGGAAAGAGGATACCTCCAATATAATGTATGTCAAATTTGTTTGGGTCTGGGATAGTGTTTTAAAGGAGAAGACCAAGTTGCCAAAGTTAATGGATGACGGACGATGGATGGACAGACGCCAAAAGTTCACTGACTTTCAGTCAGGTGAGCTAAAAAGACTGAAACGGCATGGTATGCGAAACCGGTATAGAGATTTGTCACGAAAAATACAGTGAATAATCGAAAGAATATATAATGAAAGTGTCAATGACACTGTAGCTTAACTTGTCTGTGTGTTGTGTTTGATGAAAAGGATAATGTTCAATGTTTATGAAAGGATTATGAAATAAGACAAGAATTGTGATAATTGGGAATATGTTAATTTCTGTTCCCTGTATGCTATGTTTTTAATAAAAATAATATGAGGCGTACACTGTACTAAAGAGCTGAGGGGTGGGTTAATATGACCTCACAGTTAATGTATGTGGCCCTCACAGTTAACGTATGTCAACAAAAGTTACCATGTTACAGTGAAATTATTCCAAAACGAGTCATCCTATCAAGTTCCATTGAAATCCCTTCATAAATATGGCCTGTAGACTTTGCTAAAGGTTTTTGGGCTTCAGGTCTGTGTAGCCATGACAGCAGACCGATTGCAACTAAAAGGGGATGTCCTCATCTCGACATTATACTGAGTCATTCTACTAAGTTACAATGAAATCCCTTCACAAATACAACCTGTAGTCTGTACTAAAGTTTTTCGGGTTTGGGGCTCGGGAAGCCATCATGGTTGAATGATCGCGACCAAAAGGAGGCATTGTCATCTGGGCATAATCTGGAGTGATCCAACAAAGTTACAATGAAATCTCTTCATATATATGACCTGTAGACTGTGCTCAGGGGCTTCGGGCCCCTGAAGCCGTCCCAGTTGACCAATCACGACCAAAAGAGGATGTCATCATCTAGGCATTATATGGAGTCAACCTAACAAGTTACAATGAAATCTATCCATAAATACAACCTACAGACTATGCTAAAGGTTTTTGGGTTTTGGGCTCTGGCAGCCATCAAGGCTGAATGATCGTGACCAAAAGGAGACATTCTCATCTAGACATTATTTGGAGTCATCCTACCAAGTTACAATGAAATCCCTTCATAAATATGACCTGTAGACCCTACTAAAGGTTTTGGGGCTTCGGGCCCCTGTAGCCGTCACAGTTGCCCAATCGTGTCCAAAAGGGGAGGTTCTCATCTAGACATTATATGAAGTCAACCTACCAAGTTACAATGAAACCCCTTCATAAATATGACCTGAAGACTGTGCTAAAGGTTTTTGGGCTTTGGGCTTGGGCAGCCATCAAGGTTGAATGATCACAACCAAAATGGGACATTCTCATCTGGGCATCATCTGGAGTGATCCTACAAAGTTACAATGAAATCCCTTCATAAATATGACCTGTAGACTGTGCTCAAGGTTTTCGGGCTTCGGGCACCTGTAACCGTCACAGTTGACCAATCATGACCAAAAAGAGATGTCATCATCTGGGCATTATATGGAGTCAACCTGACAAGATACAATGAAATCCTTCCATAAATACGACCTATAGACTATGCTAAAGGCTTTTGGGCTCCAGCAGCCATCAAGGCTGAATGATCGCGACCAAAAGGGGACGTTCTCATCTAGTCATTATTTGGAGTCATCCTCCAAGTTACAATGAAATCCCTTCATAAATATGACCTGTAGACTGTGCTAAAGAGTTTCGGGCTTCGGGCCCCTGTAGCCATCACAGTTGCCCAATCACGTCCAAAAGGGGACGTTCTCATCTAGACATTATATGAAGTCAGTCCTTGCGCTCGCTCGTAATTTAAAAAAGACGAGCGCAAAAAATCGTGCCTGTCATCGAACAGTTCAACTTCACTTAAATTGCACTCAACTCACAAGCATTGCCATGCTTCAAGTCAGAATGGACATCTATTTTGTTATTGTCCATTGGTTAATGGTAAAACAAAAACAAAATTAAAACTGCTATAATATACAACCCCCCCCCCCCCCCCCCCCTCCACCTTCATATCACCATCCGCTCTGTAAGAGGTCCGAATCGATATTGTCAGTGAAAACTGAAACATTTCCAGTTTCTTTTGTTCACTGCGCATGTCATTATACATCCCCATTATACATCCATTCATCCAGTAAACGAAACCGAAAGTACAATGCTAATTTAATCAGAATTTGCTTTAAAAATTCTCATAATTATCTTGTACATATACGTTTCATTTTCAGATTTCGGGTTTTAATTCTCAATTTAATGAATAAAACAAACAGAAACCATGCGGTGTTGTTTTCATTTTTTGTACAGGTTACTCTCGAAGCTAGAAATGGACGTAAGTTAAGAATGACAATCAACACTTCAAACCATAGTCTGTTTAAAAATAGCTGTTTTTTTAAATATGTACATTTATTATGAATAAACAAAATATAGCTTCACACAAAATCAATAAAAAAAAATCATTATATGAAGACTAGATAAAAATTTACACAGCGGAATATGAATAACAAAATAGTTGCCTCCCTTGGCAAAATTAAAAAAAAATTGATTTTACACTGAAAGTCATAACTTCACATGTTGCAGAGCATGATGAAATGATAAATGAGCATGTTTTATTAAACCAATAAGTCATACATCATATCGCTAGTTAAATTGTTATATAATTCTCAAATACCAGAGTTGTAATTATTTTTTATTTTTAATTACCACTTTCTCATTAATTTCTGAACACCCGTTTTCACAGTGAGTTATGCATGCTCGAAAGTGGCAGTGTTCTTTCACAATGAGTTGTGCACCGCTCGAAAGTGGCAGTGTTCAGTCAGTATCTTTGTGATGATGTTCAACCACTGTGAAAACTATATGTTATGGGCATGTTTCAGACAACTATTGACAGCAGTCTGCACACTTATTTGAAACAAGTCACAGCTTCCAAAACGAGGTTGACAAAAAAATAAACAAGTCAATTTTGCTTGGGAAATATAATTTTTTAATAAAGACTTATCACACTGAACACAGACATAATGTATTACACAAAAGACGAATTTAACAACACAAAAACCTCAACTCCCAAAAATATACATAATACAGTATTACAATTCTATTTGATACCGGGGTAAGTACAGTGTTGCAACAAGTCACCTGTTTTTCCATTTGATGCCTGTAAATTTGACGTCTCAAACAACTTTCGTCCAATTTGAATCTTGGGGGGGGGGGGGGGGGCGACTTGACTCGAGTAGGGCACCTTGGTTCATAAATCTTAAAAAGCGAGGTGTGGGCTTAATCACGAATATGGGCTTCGATACGGGTGAGTACGGTAGCTGTGTGTAAACACATCTGTCTCAAACATGCACAGTTGTGAAACTTTGGGGAATTTTGCGAGTGCGATTTTGTGCAACACAATTTGCGAGTGCACTTTTTTGCACCCGTAAAATTTACTCACACGAAGGACTGGGAAGTCAACCTACCAGGTTACAATGAAATCCCTTCATAAATATGACCTGTAGACTGTGCTGAAGGTTTTCGGGCTTTGGGCTCGGGCAGCCATCATGGTTGAATGATCGCAACCAAATGGGGACGTTCTCATCTGGGCATCATCTGGAGTGATCCTACGCAGTTACAATGAAATCCCTTCATAAATATGACCTGTAGACTGTGCTCAAGGTTTTTGGGCTTCAGGCATCTGTAGCTGTCACAGTTGACCAATCATGACCAAAAGGGGATGTCATCATCTAGGCATTATATGGAGTCAACCTAACAAGTTACAATGAAATCCTTCCATAAATACGATCTATAGACTATGCTAAAGGTTTTGGGGCTTGGGCAGCCATGAAGGCTGAATGATCGCAACCAAAAGGGAAAGTTCTCATCTAGACATTATTTGGAGTCATTCTAACAAGTTACAATAAAATCCCTTCATGAATATGACCTGCAGACTGTACTAAAGGTTTTGGGGCTTCGGGCCCCTGTAGCCAACACAGCTGCCCAATCACGTCCAAAAGGGGACATTCTCATCTAGACATTATATGAAGTCAACCTACTAAGTTACAATGAAATCCCTCCATAAATATGACCTGTAGACTGTGCTAAAGGTTTTCAGGTTTTGGGCTCGGGCAGTCGTCACAGTTGACAGATCACGACCAAATGGGGAAGTTCTCATCTGGACATCATATGGAGTCATCCTACCAAGTTACAATGAAATCCCTTCATATTAAATATGACCTGCAGGCTGTGCTAAAAGTTTTTGGGTTTCGGGCTTGAGCAGCCATCATGGTTGACAGATCATGACTAGAAAGGGAAGTTCTCTCTAGACATGACCCCAAACCTGCATATGAAATTTTGTGACAATCAGACAAGAACTATGGGGTGTAGCCTGTGCTAAAGGAAAATGTGAACTGACTCACAGATTCACAGATAAACAGACTTCCACACGTGTGATGGCAATAGCTTATCTTGACTTTGTCAAGTTAAGCTAAAAAAGGAGCCCTGTATATCTGGATAGTGAAGAAATAGCTATGAATCCACATATCAGAACAGGAAACATTGTTAACATCGAGTCAAAAGGTATCACTGTTGAAGAGTGAGACGATCCACATCCTTGTACGATGACGGAAAAATGATAAATTTAAAGTAATTTGTATATTTTTTATACTTACCAATAGCCCAGATTAGCTGGTGCAAACTCAAAGTTATCAAGGGCCAAACACAAATTTTGACCCCCCAAAATTTGCTTTCAAAACCGAAAATTAAAAGTCCTATCTGGCCTTTCGATACTTTTACTCTCTGCGCATGCGCAGTCATCAGGAAGTGACCGGAATTGGCGCCAACATCATTTTTTGTACAAAAGAGTACTACATAATAACTCAGTGGGGAGGTACGAGTGCCCACTCATGCGAGGACCATAGCCGTCTGGGCCATTGGTAAGTATAAATGAAAGTGTCAACGACACTGTAGCTCAACTTGACAAACTTGAACTTGGTAAGTTATAAATGAAATGGCAAAATTGAAGATCATTGGTACCAATGTCATTTTTTTTGCCAGTGGCAACATTTTTTGACAGAAACCGAAGAAAACTGATAGCTCCCATCTAGAGGCCTCCCCAAACAAGCATGCCAGGTTTCAAAGCAATCCAATCATAAATGTGCCCTGTAGGGTGTGCCAAATGGAAATATTGTGGTCTGACTAAACTGAGTTCTAAAAACGTTGGCCGCGTAAACATTTTTTGACGGAAATTGAAGAAAATCGATAGCTCCCATCTAGAGGTCACCCCAAACAAGCATGCCAGGTTTCAAAGCAATCCGATCATAAATGTACCCTGTAGGGTGTGCCAAAGGGAAATATTGAGTCTTCTGACCAAACTAAGTTCTAAGAACGTTGGCCGCGGCAACATTTTTTGACAGAAATTGAAGAAAATCGATAGCTCCCATCTAGAGGTCTCCCCAAACAAGCATACCAGGTTTCAAAGCAATCAGATCATAAATGGGCCCTGTAGGGTGTGCCAAAGGGAAATATTGAGGTCTGACTAAACTAAGTTCTACGAATGTTGGCCGTGGCAACATTTTTTGCCGGAAATTGAAGAAAATCGATAGCTCCCATCTAGAGGTCACCCTAAATAAGCATACCAGGTTTCAAAGCAATCAAATCATAAATGTGCCCTGTAGGGTGTGCCAAAGAGAAATATTGTGGTTTGACTAAACTAAGTTCTAAGAACGTTGGCCGCGGCAACATTTTTTGACGGAAATTGAAGAAAATCGATAGCTCCCATCTAGAGGTCACCCCAAACAAGCATGCCAGGTTTTAAAGCAATCCGATCATAAACGTACCCTGTAGGGTGTGCCAAAGGGAAATATTGAGTCTTCTGACGAAACTAAGTTCTAAGAACGTTGGCCGCGGCAACATTTTTTTATAGAAATTGAAGAAAATCGATAGCTCCCATCTAGAGGTCTCCCCAAACAAGCATACCAGGTTTCAAAGCAATCTGATCATAAATGTGCCCTGTAGGGTGTGCCAAAGGGAAATATTGAGGTCTGACTAAACTAAGTTCTACGAACGTTGGCCGTGACACCATTTTTTGCCGGAAATTGAAGAAAATCGATAGCTCCCATCTAGAGGTCACCCTAAATAAGCATACCAGGTTTCAAAGCAATCAAATCATAAATGTGCCCTGTAGGGTGTGCCAAAGGAAATTGTGGATGTACGTACTAACGTACTAACGTACGTACGTACGCCGACGGACGAGAAGTGATGGCAATAGCTCAGCTTGACTTTGTCAAGTTGAGCTAAAAATATACAAATTACTTTAAATTTATCATATTTTTATACTATAAACCAATGGTCCTGACTAGCTGAATCGTAAAAAGGCGGAGGGCCTAGGACTTCAGAATTAGTAGACCAACGTAGTTCCAAGCCTGTAATCCAAGGTGAAAGGAAATTAAATTTAAAAGGAATTACACATATGTCTCTCTATACAGTAATAGAAAAGATATATCATAAATACGGAGCCAAATACAAGTAATTCTGTATTCTTAGCATGAAGACTATGCTAACTGGATGTAACGAGTTCCCAAATTTTAAGGCTAGTCCGGACTAAGCCCCAAACATTAGGATGGTGTATTTGAGAATGAGAGGTTATCCCCCACAAACATACGCCATATACAATAATACACAAGCTGTATCCAGGATATAATCTACAGACAAAACAGCTTCACTCATAGTTACACACTTATCAAGCCGGAGGAGAGGTAAAAAATCCCCCCCCCCCACCCTTTTTTGAAGGAATCTTCTTCAGAGACTCTGGAATCAGTACAAGCGGTACCAAATAACAATATATATTCGTCGAACAGGCACCCAGGTATTAATTATTATTAATAAATTGGTGCTTAATGCCACTTCAGAAGCTAAGGCTATCGTGGCGATCCTGGTAAATAATATTGCCCGCTTGTAACGTATACTGGAGTCGGCATACGTAGATAGGTCGAAAACATGTGATATAATATATAACATACACACGTCCAATAGAATCACAAAGACGATCTCTGGGGAGTAAACACACTCCCGAGGTAACCCACAGGTGACCCCATTCAGGTGTACAATAAATTCCAATAAATAACACTCCCAGACATGTTCTATCCAATATCTATGCTCCCAGAAATGTGCGAATATACGAGAGTGTAAAGACAAGTTGTATTCGATTGGTACCGAAATTAATAGAAACCTGGATTTAGAAATGATTAGCTATGATTAACAGACTCGTCACAGACTGCCCCTGAAATAATTCATTGTTTCTAAGGTCCATAACATACAATAATGCGTCTGCCTAATAATACATTTATTATGCGCGTGAGCATTGAAATCCCGCATGTAATCATCTGAATAACAGTTAACTAACTAGACAGCCTTATAGGTACCCAAAGGCACACAATTTAATGATGATTAATCATACGCTTGTATATGACATATAGACGAACAACCACAGGAAGCCAGCCAACTAAAAAGTGGATGTGCCCATGGGGTCACCATAAAACACGACTCAGCTGCCAATCAAGAAGTCATGAAATGCAAGTATATACTTAAATGCATACAAGGTTTGAAGAAAACTACGTCTTTTCCGGTAATCACCTCTTAACACATTGGCAGTGGGGAGGGGGGGGGATTCAAATTGATATTGAACCCCCCTCACCTGCATTACTTGAATTGTTCTTGTGTTAGCCATAAAATAATATAGGAACCGCAAGGCTCCCTCACGTCTGACCAATTCCATGCCACTAAGGGTGGAGAAGGACGTTATGAATATATACACCGTATTTACATAATAACTCACACCAACCATACCGGTTTGAAGAGAATAACCTCCTCTAACAAATGGTATCATGCCCGATAGGACAACTAACTCAGCCTAGATCAAGCAGCTAAAGGTCTTCCAGTACGTGAAGACCATTAAAAGCTGATAACAGAGGCCCTAGAAGCTCACTAAGGAGACTTACAATGCTAGTCATAGTTTATAAGTCTTCATCTACATGAAGACAGATATATTGGTGTAAGTTGCAACACTGAAGGCACACTTAATGGAGACTTACAGTTATCGTCACACAAGGTAGGGAATGAAGAGCTGCTATATAAACAGCCCTGAATTCCCAAAGAGATCGCAGTCCCAAGAGATAATAAATTCAGTTATGCCACTGCATAATACTGAAAAAATCTCGCAGAAGAGTTTAGCTAGGCTACTATGGTGTAACAATAAGACTCAAGTCTATGACACCTAGGAAAAACAAAGCGAAAAGCACAGTATCTTTTTTGGTTGTAATCCCAAAAGACAGCGGACAAAGCCTAACTGAAAAGACCGCTGTGACCGTACAGAAGGCTACTATGGTGTCCACAATGACATAATTGTCTTGACGCCAAGACATATCTCAGCCTATCTATGCACTATCCATCCGGATTCAGGACGAGAAACAGGTGATAATAAAAAACTGGAGAATAATTTCGACGACGTCTAATGCTTTTCTTCAATTGGAAAGCTTATACCTCCAGAAGGAAAGCCTCCCTTGGAAGATTTGTCTAACAAGTATTCTTGTACATGGAGCTTGCTCAGGCTGATAGCTGCAGGCCTGCCGAGACTACATTCTCATCCACTAATCTTCTGCAATTTATCCACTTTTGCGAGGTTTGTAACCTACCGCCAAGTGGCAAGCAACCGAAATCTATTCTCGACGACCTCAACTGATCCCTTCAATAAGAGAGCCTTTACCTCCACTAGGAGCGACTCTCTTTCAAAGGAACTTCCGTGATTAATGTCCAGTTTCTCATGAAGTTGATAATCCTCTGTCAACTGGCAAGCAATAAAGGTCATGTCCATCACCTGTACGACTTACGATGCTTAAGGGTGGAGAAACTACGTCCTCCCTGCAAAGAAGCTCGTCTCGTCGACCTCAATTGTTCCCGTCAATAAGAAAGCCTTTACCTCCACTAGAAGCGACTCTCTTTGAAAGGAACTTCCGTGATTAACGTCCAGTTTCTCACGAAGTTGATAATCCTCCGTCAACTGGCAAACAATGGAGGCCATGTCCATCACCTGTACGACTTACGATGTTTATGGGAGAAGAAACTACGTCCTCCCCCAAAAAAGCTTGTCTTGTAGACCTCAATTGTTCCCTTCAATAAGAGAGCCTTTACCTCCACTAGAAGCGACTCTCTTTGAAAGGAACATCCGTGATTAGCGTCCAGTTTCTCATGAAGATGATAAACTTCCATTATTCCTCAGCCTAGGGGTGTCTGATCGATAGCCTTGATCAGACCTATACCCCTTTCCCGAGTCCCTATAATGACAACTTCCAGAGTGAATATAAGACGGTCATTGTACCCTCGTGAGACATTCTCATGATGCTTTCTCAGAAGCAGAACGGCCTCGCTTACCCCGGTCTGCTGAAGTGTGTTGATGAGACAGCAACTTCAATAGCAGAACACTGAAGCTTCTTGTAGCCTGCACATATATAAATGCAAGCTTGTCATCAAATAGTATATTTCCGGTAACTGGAGCGACTCAGAGAGAGCTTTTCATCTATAAGTGATGAGGACGCAAAGGCAGTATCACGTCTTACCAACTCCAAATTCACTGTCCGCAAGCAAGTTGTATGTGGCAAACATGACCTCCCTGGAAAGAACTCTTAGCAAGGAACCACATCCTCATATTTCTTTCCATTGTGACGTTACACCATAGCTCTGTTAAGGTGATCTGCTTAGGACATTGTGCCCAGATTTGCTCTTTTCAATGAAATAGCACATTCCAAAATTTCCGAGCATATATTAAAGGATGCAGGTAGGGTCACATTTTCATCCCCGGCCTGCTCATCTAAACGCAGACTTATTCAGATGGAACAATATTCTTAAGAGCTTAAGACTTTTCATAGTCTTAAAGTGCCCTTCTTTGAAAGATGGAGACTCACACTCCGTATCCCTCTCACCATCCAAATGTTCCATCTATGGTCAACTCCATCCGACTGAACGGATGACTGGACCAACGCAGCACCAACTGACAGCTCACCACCGGAGTCTGTTAAATGGTAGTATTAGTCTCAACCGACTAGCTATCAACCCGAACTTGTGAAGTCAAATAGCTAGTCTGTGGTCAATGCGCTTCATTAATGAAGCAAGGGAAGATGCCATAGCTGCCACCGAATCCGGATGCAGTGTGGAAGAAGCATCCTGAACCGCAAGCGTGAACAGGCATCCCAACTCACTAACGTTTCTTGCACCAAAAACAGTTGACACCAACTGCCGACGGAAAGGAGATGGTTCTCCAGCTTGCGGTCTGCTCCAGACCTCGCCGAGTGTTCCGTTAGAAACTTTTAGGCATCTATCCCCTATCGTGCATATGCATGGAAGATGAGGAAGCTGTAACCACAGCCAACCCCGACTGAAGTGCGGGAGAAGCATCCCAACTCGTCACATAGGACGGATGCTCCTCCTCACTGAAGTTTCTTACAACACAAAACAGTCGTCCCCGACTGTTAACGGGACGAAAAACGCTCTGTACTCTCGATCTGTCCCCAGATCTCGTAGAGTATCCCGCTTAGAAACTTCTAGGCTTAATCCTCTTTTGTGCGCTTCCATGTAAGTAGAAGAAGCCATAACTGCCGCCGGCCCCTGCTGCTGTGTTGAAGGAATGTTTCGATGCATGTTCCAACTCAATAAGGTTTCTCACAACGGACACAGTCAGCCCCGACTGTTAACAGCACGGAGAGGGTTCTCCAAACGGAGATCTGACCCCAGATCTAGCCAAGCATCCCGTAGAGAAACTTCTGGCTTCTACTACATGCACAATTGACCGGACCGACCGAGCACCGTCCGACAGCTCAATACTGGAGTCTGCGGGAGGCTGCTCTTGCATTAGCTGTGATGCTGCTAATAGCTGCCCAACTGCGACAGCAAGTCCATTCCCGAGACTTGAGGAGCAGCGGTCTTCTGTTTTTTCCACCGCCTGCTGCTCCTGGGATGAAGATCCGGAGACAGATCTCTTCTCCGAGCGTCCCATTGATCGATGCCTCGGATCGCTAGCTACCGGATGGTCCAACTTCAAGGGCGAAGAATGGCTCCGTCTTCGCGCAGCTGACTGGTTATCTGAAGTCAGGTAGCTAGCCTGCGGTCGTGTGTACTTTAATAACGAAGTGGAGGAAGCCATGACTGAAGCCGACCCTGGCTGCAGAGTAGGCAGAGCGTCCCAAGCAGTGGGCGGATGTATGCACTGTCTCATGCAAGTTTCCAATAAAAAAACTTCATTTCGGTTTGTGAAACGTAGTGGAGGAAGCCGTGACTAAAGCCGACCCCGGTTGCAGACAACACAGAGCATCCCAAGCGGTGGGCGGATGTATGCTCCGGCTCATGCAAGTTTCTCATAACAACATTTGGCCCCAAATGTTGTTAGGTTACAGAGGGGCCTCTCCCACTCGCAGTCTAAGAAACTTGGTGACTTCCTCCCTATTTCTGTCGTCGCTGGGTGAGCTTATTTATATTTAAGTGCTCGCTCTACCCACATCCTTCGACCGCAACGGATTTACCCAGAGTCACAGCTCCCACGGACGGAGTAACCGCTTCACCAGTCGAGCTAGCTGCTTGCAAGAGATTAAGAACACTAACTAGAGGCCTTATCCCTTGCATATCATAAGCACTGCAGCTAGCTCTATTTGCTCAACGGAGCACGACGACGGTAGCATACTTTGATGGGTGTCAGAATATCATCACTATGTTCATGTTCCTCTGAAATAGAAACTGAAAAATGAATTATAACACTGTGGCCTGGCCTAAGAACCTCACCGCCTACAACGTAGTGCGACACCCGTCTCCAACATTAGTCATCCCAGCGAACACAAGAATGACAAGAGTCCACAGGAGTGCATCGACAAAAGACGATATCAGTCCTCCAAACTTCACAACAAAATATATAATTAAGATACATGAATAATAGCAATCAAAATTAAATTCAAAATATTTTTTGGAAATTTTTTTTTTTTTAAAAACGCCTCAGTTCCCAAAGTGAACATTAAGAGCCCAAAGGCATCCCGATAGAGCCTAAGCGTGGACAAAATCCAAATTTACTGAGCTAGACTACCGCAATAATAATCCATGTATCCTACAGTAATTCTACAGTAACAGAATATAAAATACTACCTATATATGAGGACGTTGTCAATGTAAACAACGTCAATGGAAAAAACCAGAAACAAGACATCAGGCACACAAAAAAGGCTCAAAGCCAAAAACCAATTTAAATGCTACCAGATGCAAAGCTAGATCTTCATACGAAGAAAAAACGATACATTGGATGGAAGATGCAAGACTAAATGACCTACCCCCCCTGGGGTGAGGACGTAACCATGGGGAAATGATGACGTCAGGCATATGTCCCGAAATTAGGAAACATAAAATAATTTTATAATTATTATAAATTTACAGCCCTGAGCGTCTAAAACCACCGTTGAACACTTCCAACATCCAATAACAGCCTTGTATCCACCAATTCTTGCATTGATTTGTGTCTAGCATCCTCAAAAAAGGAGATTTGAAAGCACAAATGTCATTTCATTGTTGATGACTTTAGGGCCAAACAAAGAAAGATGTTGGCGCCAATTCCGGTCACTTCCTGACGACTGTGCATGTGCAGAGAGTAAAAGTATGGAGGGCCAGATAGGACTTTTAATTTTCGGCTTTGCAAGTAAATTTTGGGGATTAAGGAGTTCAAAATTTGTGTTTGGCCCTTGATAACTTTTAGTTTGCACCAGCTAGTCTGGGCCATTGGTTTATAGTATAAAATAAAATGACATGTTGGTTATACGTCTGCGTACTGGTTCCGGAAGCCGTGGATGAGTACAAGGAGAAGAGTGTCCCCAATTGGGTGAGTGCCGGTTGCACTCGACACAGTTTTGGCTTATTTTTTCTTGGTGCTTTTGCACCAATTTTCTTTCCCAAATCGCTTGGGAAAGAAGAAAATAGAGAGTATTTTTCCGAGTTAGGGACTTCCACTGTAGTGCAAGCCTGTTGTAAACAATTGTAAGGTAGGTTGATAAGAAATGATAAATTTAAAGTAATTTGTATATTTTTTATACTTATCAATGTTCCAGACTTAGCTGGTGCAAACTCGATATTATCAAGGGCCAAACACAAATTTTTAACCCCACAATCCCCAAAATCTGCATACAATACCGAAAATTAAAAGTCCTATCTGGCCCTCCATACTTTTACCATCTGCACATGCGCAGCAGTCAGGAAGACACCGTAATTGGTGCCAAATTCATTCTTTGTAGATGAGCATACTCAGCAGGGAGGTATGAGTGCCCACTCCTGGGTGGGCCATCCCCGTTTGGGCCATTGGTAAGTATAAAAAATAAATAAAAATTTATCATATCTTTATACTAATAACCAATGGCCCAGACTTGAATCGTAAAAAGGTGGAGGGCATAGGACTTAAGAATTAGCAGACCAAATACAGCTCCTTAGCCTGCATTCCAAGGTGAAAGGAGATAAAATTTAAAAGGAATTACATGTATGTCTCTCTATACAATAAATTGAGAAGACATATCATAAATAAGGAGCCATATCCAAGTAATTCTGTAATCTTAGCATGAATGATTATGCTAATTGGGTGTAACGTGCCCCCAATTTTAAGGCTAGTCCGGACTAAGCCCTTAAATTAGGATGGCGTATTCGGGAGTGAGAGACTAACTCCCACAAACACACGCCATATACAAATAATAAACAAGATGTATCTAGGATCAGTAATAACCTACAGACAAAACAGCTTCACTCATAGTTACACACTTATCAAGCCGGAGAAGGTGAAGAAAAATCACCCCCCCCCCTCTTTTTTTTTGAAGGAATATTCTTCAAAACAAAGAGGGGAGCACTCTGGAATCAATGAAAAGTGGCACTAAATAATCAATATATATTCGCCCAACAGGCACCCAGTTATTAATTACTATTAATTATTGGTGCTTAATGCCACTTCAGAAGCTAAGGCTATAGTGGAGATCCCGGTAATTAACAGCACACGCTTCTAACATATACCAGAGTCGGAATACGTAGATAGGTTGAAAACCGGTGAAATAATGTGTACAACCATACACTTGTCCAATTGAAACGAACAACCACAGGAAACAAACCAACTAAATAGCGGATGTGCCCATGAGGTTGCCATTAGAACACGACCCAGCTGCCAATCGAGGAGCCATGAAAGGCATGCATATACTTGAATGCATACAAGGCTTATGGGATGTCCTGCCCCCTAATCACCTCTTAACACACTGGCAGGGGGGTTCAACGGATAATTCCTATCAAACCTCCCTCACCCACATTACTTGAATCGCTCTTGTGTTAGTTATCAAATAGCACAGGAACCGCAGGGCTCCCTCACGTCTGACCGACTCCATAATGCCACTAAGGACAGAGAGGGACATGATGAACAATAATACACCATATTGACATAACATCCAGTCTCTAAGGTGGAATTATAATCCACAGTAATAGATTGGATAGAAATGAAAAGGGAGATGAAAACAATGTTCCGACACCCGATCATAAAAATCTAGATGAACTCCTTACGTTCGGTCTGATATCAGGAAATATGTTCCTGAGAAGGAGTTAAGTTTTGGCGTTTGAAGAAGCGCTCATTAATTACACTAGGTAAATATGGCATCATCAATAAAGCTTATCGCCTCATATAACTAACACCAAACCATACCAGTGGGAAGAGAATAACCTCCCTTAACATACGGTATCATGTCAGATAGGACAACGAACTCAGCCTATCTGAAGCAGCTAAAGGTCTTCCTATACGTGAAGACAATAAAAAGGCTGATAACTGCGACCTTATAAGCTCACAAAGGAGATTTACAACATTAGTCGTAGCTTTTAAGTCTTCATCTCCATGAAGACAGATATATCGGTGTAAGTTGTGACCTTGACGGCTCACTGAACGGAGACTTACAACTATCGTCACGCAAGGTAGGGAATGAAGAGCCGCTATTTTAACAGCCCTAAATTCCCAAAGAGACGGTAGTCACAAGAGATAATAAATTCAGTTATGTGACTGCATAATTACTGAAAAAACATTGTTCATGATTCTAGCTTGGCTGCTATGGTGTAAACAATAAGACTCAAGTCTATGACACCTAAGAAAACAAACCGAAAGGCACTCTACCTTTATCGGTTTTATTCCCAAAAGACAGTGGTCAGAGCCTAATGTAGCTTAGAAGTCTTCCTCTCAATGGAGACAGATATCTCGGTGTAACTAGCAACATTGAAAGCTCACTAAACGGAGACTTACAACCATCGTCATGCAAGGTAGGGAATGAAGAGGTTTTCTGCTCGGAATGATAGCCATAGGGCTTCCGAGACCATCAGACTGAATCAGCTGTGACGTTCATCCATCGCTTCTGCATGTGCAGATGACTGGACCGACCCAGCACCGTCTGACAGCTCACCACAAGAGTCTGCAGACGGCTGCTCTTGCACTTGCTGGGATGCTGCAATTAGCTGTGCAATCTGCGGCAGCAAGTCCGTTACCGAGGCTTGAGGAGCAGCAGTCTTCCGTATTTATGCTGCTTGCTGTTCCTGAGACGTAGATCTGGACGTAGATATCTACTCCGAACGTCCCAATGATTGAAGCCTCGGATCACTAGCTACCAGATGGGCCGACTTCACAGGCGAAGACTGGATACTTCTTCTGGCGGCTGCTTGGATATCCAAAGTCGAGTACTTAGTATGCGGTCGTGTGTGCTATCTGCCTGAGGAAGAAGCTGTAACGGTCGCCGACGCCCGCTGCAATTTAGAAGGAGCGTCCCGAGCGGCGAGTGTGGACGTTAGCTCCTAAACAGACAAGTTTCTCAAACAACATTTGGCCCCAAATGTTGCTGGGTTAGAGAGAGGGCTCTCCCGCACGTGGTCTTTTCAAACCTCGCCGAGCTTCCCTAAGATAAACTTGCAGGTTCGTCATGCAAGGTAGGGAATGAAGAGCCGCTATTCCAACAGCCATAATTCCCAAAGAGACAGTAACCTCAAGGTAGCTATGCAGTTATGAGTCTTCGTCTATGTGAAGACATATCTGTGTCACTTGTGGCCTTTGAAAGCTCACTAAATGGAGACTTACAAACACTAGCCGCTAATTATAAGAAAAGACCGCTGTAACAGTACATAAAGCTACTATGGCGTCCTCAATGGCATTAAATGTATTGATGACAAGGAATACAACACCAAGAGGGTTAGAGAGAGGGCTCTCCCACTTGCGGTCTTTTCAGACCTCGCCGAGCTTCCCTAAGATAAACTTGCAGGTTCCTACACAGGCAAGTTTCTCAAAACAACATTTGGCCTCAAATGTTGCTGGGTTAGAGAGAGGGCTCTCCCGCTCGTGGTCTTATCAGACCTAGCCAAGCCCCCCTAAGAGAAACTTGCAGGCTTCCTCCCTATTTCCGTCGTCACTGGGTTAGCTTTAGTTTTTGAGGTGCTTGCTCTCCCCAAATCTACACTTCCCTCGACCGCAACAGACTTACCCGGTGTCACGGCTCCCACGAACAGAGTAACCACTTCACCGGTTGAGCTAGCTGCTTGCAAAGGATTAAGAATACTAACTAGAGGCCTTATCCCTTGCTTAATATTCATGAGCACCTTGCAACTAGCTCTGTTTGCTCATTAGAGCGAGACAACGGTAGCACACTCAGATGGGTGTCACAATACAATCACCATGTTCTTGTTGCTCTGAAAAAGAAACTGAAAAACTCAAATTATTTTGTGGTGAGAGCTCCGACATACGAACCTCACCGTCAACGACGTACCGCGACACCCATCTCCAACGTCTGTCATCCCAATGTACACAAGTAGGACAAGAATCCGTAGGAGTGCATAGACTACAGGCAAGGCAACAAGCATGTAAATCCAAGGAAGACTTCCTCGCCTTGCATATAGAGCAGTAAGCTTTGATAATTACAATCAAAAGACAAAGTCAATAGCACTCCTACAAACTCCACAACAAAATATATGAAAAAGATACAGGAATAATAGCAATCAAAATTAAATTCAAAAAAATTATAAAAAGAAATTTTGAAAAAAATTATGAGAAAATGCCCAAGTTCCCAAAGGGTACATTATGAGCCCAAGGGCATCCCAATAGAGCCTAAGTGTAGATAAAATACAAATTTTATGAGCTATACTACCGGAATAATAATCAATGTATCCTACAGTAATTTTACAGTAATATAATATAAAATACTACATATATTTGAGGATGTTCCCCATGTAAACAATGTCAAAAGAAAAAAACGAAAACAAGACATCAGGCACACCAAAAGGCCCAAAGTCAGTAACCGATTTAAATGCTACCAGATACAAAGCTAGATCTTCATAAGAAAAAACGATACATCGGATAGAAGATGCGAGACCAAAACGACCTAACACCCCTAGGGTGAGGATGTAACCATGGGGATCAACAGAATAAATATTCTGTAATACACGTTAAACTCCCAAGAAATTTAATAACAAATTTCAATAAAAAATAGCCAAAAAGCTTAGGAGTTTAACAGGAGGGGTTCATGGAAGGATAGGGAAGGAACACTTAACAAACAGTGGATTAATCATTAGCAAGAATGATGACGTCAGGCATATGTCCCAAAAATGGGAAACATGAAATAATTTTATAATTATTATAAAGTTACAGCCCTGAACGTTTGAAACCACTGTTGTTCACTTCCATCATCCATTTACAACCTTGGATCCACCAATTCTTGCATTGATTTGTTTCTGGCATCCTCGAGAAAAACACCTGTATGATATGTGATGTATCTCATGGTACTAAACATTCATACAAAAAATTATTCAAATCAGAGCTTTCATATGGAAGTTCTGTACAAAAAACAGATTTCTGCATCGTCGGTACAAAATGGCGGCAGGCAGCTATCTTGAATTTCGGACCGCACCCAAAAACTCACAGTGCTCACAGTGTTAAAACTTTGGCCTCATCACATCCCTGAATTTGATGCCAGGAGCTTAATTTGAACAAACTTGTGAATCATCCTCACAAAGATTTTTTATATCAAATGTGGAGGCATTTGGAGCAGTGGTTTCGGTTACTCTGAAAGCCCTGTGACTCAGGGGCTTAATTTTAACAAACTTACAAATCATCCTAACAAAGATATGATATATAAAACATGTATGCATGTGGAGCAGTAGTCTGAGAAAAGAAGATGTTTTAATGTTTTCACCATCTACAATAGTGTTAACATATAGTACCCATGAAAAATAAATTTTAATGCCTGAGGCACAATTTCAATGAACTTGTAAATACTCCTTTTTAAACATATACTACAAACTTGGGAGCATTTGAGGCAGTGGTTTTGGAGAAAGCACTGGTTATGAAGGAAGCAGAATATTTTTTTAAAAAGACTTCTCCTCCTAAACCACTGCTTCCTCCAAGACTCAACAGTGTTAAAATTTCAGGGGAGAAACACATCTACAAATCATACTTACAACAGGCCTGGAAATAACCTGTGAACAGCTGTTTAGGTTACGTGTGGGTTATGTAAATTATAAAATACATGAACAAGTTACAGGTTATGACAATATAATACAACATAACTTTAAAAAATTACTAATCTCTCATGTTTTACATAAATACTTGACAGTCCTTTGAGACTATCTCAGCTCAAAGGTTGAGTATTGAATCCACTTATGAATAGAATGGTACGCTGCTTCCATCTTGAAAGAATTTCTGCCAAAATAAATAGCAACAACTAGATCACAAATTTGCTTCAGAGAGATTAATCATTAGTTGTTGATATTTATCTAGGCAGAAAGCCTCTTACAACGTAAAAAAGCATGAGTGGTGTAGTGAAAACATAGAAGATGGAGAAGCATCACAATACCCTTTTCCTATGGGTTACCACTATCCTATATAGCATAACCTGTTTATGATATAAGCCCTTTATTTCCAGGCTTGTCACAAATATGCTTTTTATCAAACATGGAAACTTTTGGAGCAATGATTTGGGAAAAGAAAGATTTTTATATTGCCTTTTTTTATAGTAAGATAGCTAGTCTGTGGTCAACGCGCTTCATTAATGAAGCAAGGGAAGATGCCATAGCTGCCACCGAATCCGGCTGCAGTGTGGAAGAAGCGTCCTGAACTGCAAGCATGAACGGGAGTCCCAACTCACTAAAGTTTCTCGCACCAAAAAAAGTCGACCCCGACTGCCGACGGAAAGGAGATGGTTCTCCAGCTTGCGGTCTGCTCCAGGCCTCGCCGAGCGTTCCGTTAGAAACTTTTAGGCATCTATCCCCTATCGTGCATATCCATGGAAAAAGAGGAAGCTGTAACTGAAGTGCGGGAGAAGCATCCCAACTTGTCACATAGGATGGATGCTCCTCCTCATTGAAGTTTCTTACAACACAAAACAGTCGTCCCCGACTGTTAACAGGACGAAAAACGCTCTGCACTCTCGATCTGTCCCCAGATCTCGTAGAGTATCCCGCTTAGAAACTTCTAGGCTTAATCCTCTTTTGTGCACTTCCATGTAAGTAGAAGAAGCCATAACTGCTGCCGGCCCCTGCCGCAGTGTGGAAGGAAAGTTTTGATGCGTGTTCTGACTCAATAAAGTTTCTCACAATGGACACAGTCGGCCCCAACTGTTAATGGCATGGAGAGGGTTCTCCAAACGGAGATCTGATCCCAGATCTAGCCAAGCATCCCATAGAGAAACTTCTGGCTTCTACTACATGCACAATTGACCGGACCGACCCAGCACCGTCCGACAGCTCAACACTGGAGTCTGCGGGAGGCTGCTCTTGCATTAGCTGGGATGCTGCTAATAGCTGCACAACTGCGACAGCAAGTCCAGTCCCGAGACTTGAGGAGCAGCGGTCTTCTGTTTTTTCCACCGCTTGTTGCTCCTGGGATGAAGATCCGGAGACAGATCTCTTCTCCGAGCATCCCACTGACCGGTGCCTCGGATCGCTAGCTATCAGAAGGTCTGACTTCAAGGGCGAAGAATGGCTCCGTGTTCGCGCAGCTAACTGGTTATCTGAAGTCGGGTAGCTAGCCTGTGGTCGTGAGTGCTTTAATAACGAAGCGGAGGAAGCCATGACTGAAGCCGATCCTGGCTGCAGAGTAGACGGAGCATCCCAAACAGTGGGCGGATGTATGCACTGTCTCATGCAAGTTTCCAATAAAAAAACTTCATTTCAGTTTGTGAAACGTAGCGGAGGAAGCCGTGACTAAAGCTGACCCCAGCTGCAGACAACACAGAGTGTCCCGAGCGGTGGGTGGACGTATGCTCCGGCTCATGCAAGTTTCTCATAACAACATTTGGCCCCAAATGTTGTTAGGTTACAGAGGGGCCTCTCCCACTCGCGGTCTATTAGACCTCGCCGAGTACAAGAAACTTGCTGACTTCCTCCCTACTTCCGTCATCGCTGGGTGAGCTTATTTATATTTAAGTGCTCGCTCTACCCACATCCTTCGACCGCAACAGACTTATCCAGTGTCACAGCTCCCACGGACGGAGTAACCGCTTGACCGGTCAAGCTAGCTGCTTGCAAGAGATTAAGAACATTACTTGAGGCCTTATCCCTTGCATATCATGAGCACTGCAGCTAGCTCTATTTGCTCAATGGAGCGCGACAACAGTAGCACCCCCCCCCCCCCCCCCCCCAATGTCTCTCAGGGTTTGAATGAACAAACTTGTAAATTGTCCTTGTACAGATGGTATATTTCACACACACATATGGTATACGTAACACATGGAAGGACCGGTGGTTTCTGAGATGAACATTTTTTCCCCATTACATATCGTGTTCAAATGAAACTGCCATATAGGACCGTATAATAAAACTGATCAAGATTTCTTTTTATACATTTCATTATACTCTCCCAAAGGATGCTACATACCAAATATCACTTACTTGTGCTATGTTATTCAGAAGAAAAAAATGTTTGAAACTTTATGTTATTTGGCCTGGGAAGATCCCCACAACAATACTAATTTTATGTTTTGCAGAAATCAAGAACAAGTCTCCCTTAATAAATTATGCCAACTTGCATTCAAAATGACCAATGTGTTTCAAAAATGTAAAATTTGGTTGGGGCATAAAATTCTGCCTTTCCCATTACAACAAATATTGCCACCCCAAACTTTGCTTGAATATACTTCAATCTCGACACTTCAAAACAAAGCTTAATACCAGATATCCAGTCAATGCATCCATTGGTTTATGAGAACAAGATTTTTGATTTTCACAAAATTGAAATGCCCATCCCCAATTATCACTTACATGAAATTTTATTGGAATCGGAAGGGAGGAGAAGACTGAAATACCATGGAGGAAGGACATATGTATGACTGTCAAGGAGTGATCAGTATAGTCACCCTCACTTTCAGGCAAGCTAAAAGGAGTTAATATTTAACAAACCTTTTTCTGTTGTCATATACTTCTTTATGCAAGACAACAGCTTTCTCCAGATCATTCAATTCAACATATACACAAGCAAGCTTATATTTACACTCATCTAAATATGTGGCTATTTCAGTTTCATCCATTTGTTGGCCATTTAATGCAGACTGTAAAGAAACAGAAAATTTAAATAGTCATTGGAACACTGTTAGCTGAATAGCTATTTTGCCAGTGTAAAATATTCAATTATCAGAAAAAGTCAGTTAAAGAGAATTCAGTCCTTGCCCAATATTTTGGTGATAAACAGTTATTTCAAAAGGTGTTTTATGGTTTAGGCTAATAAAAAAATGTTTGTTTCTTTGGCATCTCCTTCATGATTAAAAATTTGCCTCATCACTCTTTTTAATTTTTTTTGGACCCCAAAATCTCTTCAGTGATAATCTATCTTTTGCACTTGTAGGACTAAAAGTGTAACCACCTATATCTTGTTTGACAGAGCTGAGTGAGCACTTTCAAACAAGATATAGCTGGTTAAATATGCATCTGCAGTAAGGGAACTTTTCACTGCTAGAAGCATTGGTTTTTCCACAGATTAGTGTAAAGAGTTAAATGAATAATTCAACCTATCAAGAGTATTTTGAGGATAAATGAAAAAGAAAGAAAAGGCCTCCCTCCCACGTTATAAAATCAAGGGAAAATTGCCTGTGAAACAAGAATTTTTTCAATGGTGCTAATAGTAACGCATCAAAAGATTTATACAACTGGAACTGAAATGCCAGAATCCCCCGTTTGGAGCCTCACCAAACATGAGACATCTTGGAAAATACAACCAATCAGAAGTATGTTAGAAATTCAGGAAAGATATGGGTATCAGATAGGTCTTTTTCATCTCAATGGGTAATTGTTAAGACGTGTTGAAAGTGAGTTATCAACTGATCTTTCTGTGGGGTACTGTGAGCGTCCATGTCGAATCCCCATGTTATCATTTTAGGCAGTTTGCATATCCGTAACTTACGGCAGTTCATTGTGGGCACTGTCACCGAATGGGACAATGTATCTCACTTTTATGGCATCGAAGGTGTGGATGTTTATATACATGGTGTGGGCAGCTATCGAATCAAAGACATTTATGAATGTGTCGAATATATTCAGAGGATTTCCACGGATATGATTTTCCTGCAGCTTGGGTGAAATGATCTTTTTTTTCATCCAAAGAAAAATATAATGCCCAGTGGCCCTCAAGTTGTCGGTGCGGAAGTAGATGAATCAATTCGTTA
Organism: Pictodentalium vernedei; assembly: GCA_031216915.1. NCBI lineage: Eukaryota > Metazoa > Mollusca > Scaphopoda > Dentaliida > Dentaliidae > Pictodentalium > Pictodentalium vernedei. The sequence continues at coordinate 186,330,097 of CM062292.1, read as the reverse complement.
TTTACACGTAGAGTGTTCCATCCAGCAAATAATGGTTGGGAAGCATTGGCCATGCTGCAATATTACCCACAGCTGAAGCCGTCATTTAATATTCGTATATCAACTCTGAATAACATTTTGGAAGCTTTCATTAATGACCCAGATCGTCACTTTGCATCCTTCTGGGAGCACAAACGTTTGTGGCAAAAACCCACTAATTATCTCAAACACAACAAAGTCCAATGACCCCCAAAGCATAAAAACACAGGTAAGTCGACAATGGCAAAGGCAAAAGCACCCAGCTCAGCTCCTTATACTGTGCCAACAACCAGCCGGATGACAAATAGGGCTGCTTCCAAGCAGGACAGGACAGCTGAGGATCTGGAGTCAACAGCTGTGATGTTGGATCTCCAGCAGACACTGCCCAGAAATTTGAATACCTTTGCGGCTTTATCATCTTCACTGCAGCAGATGCAAAAAACTGTTGGACCTGAGCCATAATATGCCAGCTATGTCCACAGCCATCCTTCACAACAGGACTAGGCCATGTGCTGCATTACAGCAACAGGAGCAATCTCCGACTACAGTACCAGATCCACAGACTTTTGTAGCACCTGTAAATCTACCACAGCCAGGATGTCCAGCAGACTCGATACCACAAGCACCTTTTCACAAGACTTCCACGATGTTGTGACACATCTAAAAATCTTGGACTTGGAAACCCTTCCTTCTTCTGGTCATGAGAGTATGTTAGCTAACAACCTTACTATTCAATCACTTCCCTTGGGTATCCATGTCTCGAACAAGGCCAGGGCCAAAATTTGGATGGGCAGCCTCAGATTACATCTAAGTCCAACATTGATTTGTGGACGGGAGCTTTTCCAATCTTCGTTTCAATTCATTGTGAGAAACAACCCACCAAATTTCCAAGCCTATGAAATACTTCAGTTTTGTGCGAGACATAGCTCACAAGGGTGGCAACTGGCATTTTTTTTTTTACGACGTCAATTTTCGTGTGATGAAGAAGCAATGCAATTTGGAATGAGACCAATGCCAGGGAGAACTTTATTTGGATGTCATGGAACATAGGACACCTTTAGGCTCCCATTCCTTTCATCCAGGCGGCAATATGCAGCATCACTTTCAGGGAAGTAGTCAGTGGGGTAGAGGCATACCCCATGGGTACTACTTCTGATACCATGACGGCTTGACATTCAAGGGCTTCTGCAAATTCCTGCATGAGTGTTTCCTATGCGAGGGTACTAACCCCATACCACACTATTGACAGCAGAACCCCTCTCATTCCACAGCCAGGGAACCTTGTATTGCCAAGAACCAGCAGTTCAAAGCTAATACCCCCCAGTCAGCATTCCAGTGAAGTTCCCAGTCCAGTAAATAAGTCTAATTGGCTGCTTACCTTAAATACACAGACTTCACAATGGATGAATATTTGATACAGGGTTTTATGCTTGACTTTTGGCTTGGGTTTCAGGGTGCCAGCTCCAGTTATTCGTCGCAAAATATTCCATCCACACGGGTTCATCCTGAGGTGGTTGGCACCAAGCTGAGGAAAGAACTTGTGTCAGGGCAAGTGAAGAGTCCTTTCTGTTCACCCCCCCCCCCCCCCCCCCCACCCTTTTCCAATTTTAGGGTATCTCCTTTGGACATGACACCTAAGAAGATTGCAGGTGAATTCCGACTGATCCATCATTTATCTTAACCATAACCGCCCATGCCTGCTAGAGATGGGCGGTTAACCGAAAATTTGGTTTTGTTTTGTTATCAAAACCAAAACTGGAATCCAAACAATTACAGAAGACCTGCTGTCGCAGTTTTCAACTTCAATGTTGGAAAACTCTGATCAGGTCTTCACTTCTCAGGAATAAGGAGAGAAACAACCTGAACTTAACCTTGTTTTCAAACTTCAGAGTTGCGATACCCCTTTTTTCAGAACAGCTGCACTAATTGATGAAATTTTACAGCGCCTTACAATATGGTTCTATATCTTCTGAACTATAATTTTGGCACTATATAAATGTGTATGTTATTATTGCGTTCGAGCATGGCATTTACCGCGAAAATAGGTGACAAAATTACTTCTTGCACATCGTGTTTTAAAACGTTCATCTGTTTATCAAATGTAATTTTCTTTGCAGAACTGGAACTTGTCACTTGTTCCACATTTATAATGACAAATATATTTATTTCTACACGTAACTTTGAAAGCTTGAACTCCAAAGACAGTGTCAAAATCCCATTGATGTTGGATGGAAATTTAGGGTTACAATGATCTGCATGAGTAACTTTTACTTGATGAAATTTTTATGGTCGGCATGTTTTAGGGTGTGTTGGCTTACCCTAAACACATGTATTTTTTTTTTAGGGGGGGGGGGGGGGTAGGGGGGGGACTAATTTTGCAACAGACTCCAGGCAAAGATCATATTTCTCAAACTTGCAACTCTTAATTTATGCAAATACATTGTACTCAGGAAATCAGAGTACTGGTATATTATACAGGTGTGTTGCCCTGGAAAGGGAGTCCCCTTGACACTGACTGGCACTAAATACATCTTCTTATATGCTAATGCAATATAATGTTATGTTTGTACAGTGAAAACCGAAACCGAAAACTCAACTCTTTGAATGAAAACGAAAGCGGCATGAAATTTGAAAACCACCCATCGCTAACCCCCTGCACTCCTCCCCCCCCCCCCCCCCCCCCCCCCCCCCCCCAGGTGGTTTGGTTAATCACAGAATCCCCGAAGAGCTCTCCTCGGTCATCTATCATTCCACTGACCAGGCAGTATCTCTGATTAAAAACTTGAGCATGGGTGCTTCTTGGCAAAAACTGACATTGCATCTGCATTTCGCATTATTCCCATTCATTCAGATGACTACCATCGCCTTGGTTTTTGTTGAAAGGGGAGTATTTCTATGACTGCTGCCTGCCCATGGGCTGTTAATCCTTGTGTCGCATTTACAAAACATTTAGTACAGCAATACAGAAGATTGCAGAATCGTACAGTCAGTGTGGGCCAATGCTCCATGTCTTGGACGACTTTTTTATTCTGCAGTAGTTCAGAGACCCGCTGTCATTCAATCTAATGAGGTTTCTCTCCCTAATGACAGACCTTGGCGTACCCATTGCACATGAAAAAACACAGGGACTTTCGTCAATTATTACGTTTCTCGGCACTGAGCTTGACACCATTCAAATGGTGGCTTGTCTCCCATTAGACAAAATTGCTAAAAGCATCGCCTTTATTCAGAGTTTCTGTCCAGGAAGAAACTTATTTTAAAAGAACTCCAGTCACTGGCCGGCTTGCTCAATTTTGCCCGTTCCGTCGTAATACCTGGGTGGGCTTTCCTGTGCAGGCTTTACAACTGCATGAACAAGGTGAATAAGCCATCTGAGCACATACACATTACCACAGCGATAAATGCAGACCTCACAATGTGGCTCCAATCCTTGAGCTGTTTTGATGGGGCATCAATGTTAATCAACGAACAGTTTCTCTCCAGTTTGACCATCCATTTGGTCACTGATGCATCCACTTCCATTGGGTTTGGAGCAGTTTGAGGGTCAAAATGGTTTTACAGGGAGTGGTCCCATGACTGGAAATCTCTCAACATTACCCTCCTCAAGCTTTACCCAACTGTAGTGGCAGTAGGCATCTGGGGACGTCTGTGGAGGGATCACTCCATTTTATTTCTCACAGATAACCACGCCATGCAGGACATTATCAATAGTAATACTTCTTATGGTCACCTCATTATGTTTCTTGTCTGCTGTCTGGTGTTGTCATGTCTCAAATACAACAACCAATTCTGTGCCAAACATGTCCCTGGTAAAAACAACCATTTCGCAGATTCTCTATCTCATTTGCAGATAACCAAGTTTCAACAGCTTTGTTCCCAGGCAGACAAGGAATCAACACACCTGCCAGATGACTTTCAGCCCAGCAACTTCAAGATGGCGTGACTCAGTTATTAAGCACCACTCTTACACAGGCTACCCACCATACTTATAAACAAGCACTGGCACATTTTAAGACATTTACTGCTTTGTATTTGCCTTGTGTGGCTTCTCTCCCAGTCGTCCCCAGTATTATCACTCTATTTATAGCATATTTTGTCCAACAAAAGATATCGCCTTCCACAATTTCCTGTTACATTTCCGCTACTGGCTTTATTCACAAAATTTGGTTACTGTCTGATCCATGCAATAATTTTTCTGGCCTCTAAACTGCTCCAGTAGAACCTGTCTTGAGCGACCACCCTTTTTACCAGGCAAAAGAGGTCTCTCAAAACAGGTGGTCTCTCATAAGAGGTCCATTACAGTGTAAAAAAAAACAAATTGTACAAGGTAACAGTGGTCTCTCATGACAGGTGGTCTCTCAAAACAGGTTTTACTGTATACACATTAAAATGCAATCATGCAATTGACATCCGCCAACCAATAACTGAACTGCTTCTCGTTCGGCTCTCTGCTGCACTTGATCATGTTGTTACCTTGAAGTTTCTTCGAGTTCTGTATCGTGCTATGTTCTCAACCACATTTTGGGGATTTTTGTGCTTTTTCACTTACAAGACTTTCGAGGATGACAGTCATTTACTAAAGCAGTCTGATATCTAGCATTTGCCGAACAGATTTATTATTCATTTCTGCACATACAAACACTCCCACACCTCAAAGTGAATCAAAGTGTTAAGCCAATCTGTGGTCCCTGACCCAGTTCAGCTCTTGCAGGAATATCCTATCCTTCACACTGGTTTGGCTGGTCCAATGTTTTGAACCTTGGACTATCAACCCATTTCGCAATCCTCCTTTTCGGATGTGCTTCAGACATGTCGTTCATTGCCTTAGATACTAAATTTTATAAAAGTCCCAGCTTTTGAATAGGGGGTGCTTCTTGGGTCACCAGTCAGGGTTTTTCTGATCTGGAGATCAAGGCATTAGGACACTGGAGCTCCAATGCATTTGCACGTTAAATACAATGTGATGCTTCTTGGTGACATGTTCTTTCCGCAGTGCACTCTAGCAATCTCTTTAGGGCAACCGTTGGTTTACTGTCGGGTGCTGGAGTTCAGTCTAACATGGAGGGCATTAGCCATATATTTGCTGCACTGGGAAGAGCAAGTTTTCCCATCAAGTGTCGACAACGTCAGTGATATTGTTCCATGACACCCACCGCAGACCGGGTTAGAAAGGCCACTACAGTGCACAAATACAAGCAAATGGAGCATTTATTTTACATTTGCATTGCTAGTCTATCATGTAAGTGAGTTCATATTTGCACCTGCGAGCAGTAGTTGAGGGGGGGGGGGGGGCATATAATGGCTGTGCCTGTTTGCAGAGCGACTGTTGGGGAGGGGGGGGGGGAAGGGTTGGAAAACTCTTCTTATGCTTTGTTCCCTCACACTTGCCAGCAGAAATTGGGGTGTGTTTATCGTGCATTGGTATCTAGTATATACATTAAAAGTTGCTACTGCATGTCTGCACCTAGGTGAACATCTCTAGGTCCTGCACAGTGGTACAGTTACGTCACCTTCCTTCTTTCTTCATGCTGATGGCTCCTCATCTTTCGCATAGCCTTGTGCCAATCAACCTTGGTACTGGCCAGCATTAGTTGGGGAACATTTTTTATATTTTCTTCCTTCTAATGATGTTTGGTAACCCTTCATGGCCCAGCCATGCAAAGGACACAGGCTTTCAACTCTGGTTCAGGCATGCATTAGTTCATTTTGCAATTTTATTCCTTTCTTCCATTTATTAGTTTATTATCAGTTATCACCATTGGTCCTTTTTATATGCATATTGCTCAGTTTTCCTTATCATGTGCTTCTTTTTCTTTCCGGCTCACGGACAGGGTCGTGATCTTCAGGTTTGAGCCAACATCAAAATTTTTATCTCTTCGCTTTTACATCAAAGCGGTCCATTTACCAATTTTCATGCAGAGGGGAAGAAGTAAAACCTGGCTGTGTAGATTGCCCTTGCATGTACCTTGGGGCTGAAGCACCTCCCATGTAGAACAATTTTAAGTTTGAGAAGCTTTAAGGGAGAAGGTTGCCTACCCTTGTCTCCTACTCTTTATCTCTACTGCTTTGGTTGTTGTTCTGCCTTAAGTAGGGTTGGCTATTTCGCACAGGCTAACCAGCCTGTGGCAGCTCTGATGTTGACCCACCTAATTATCTTTTTTATTAATCAATTTATTGTTAATCTGTTAAATATATTATTAGAATATTCAGTGCCTAATTATTTCTTTCCCAGAGCCAGCACTTACCACAACACCCAATGCCAGGGCACACATGGTGTTTATAGCAATGCATAAACAGATTTAAGCAAATGGAAGTGAAATGCTAGAATCCCTACGTCTGGAGCCTAACCAATCATGAGAAATCTTGAAAAATACAACCAATCAGAAGTATGTCAGGAATTCAGGAAAGATATAGGTATCTGATATCAGTTCTTTTTCATCTCGGTAGGTAATTGTTAAGACGTGTTCAAAATGAGTAACCAATTGCCCTCTAGCCCTTACCCTGATTTCTCTCTCTCCGATCTATCCATATTGGGTTTCAATGCTTGAGGATTTGTTTGCAATTGGGTGCCCGTTCTATTTCTGTTCAGTTCTTCACAGCTTGGTTTACTGCATTTCTCATCTTGGGCTTCCATCTCATGTAATTTTCATGGGGCAGCCTCTTGGTCTACCTCACCTCATTCTCTTTTGTATTCAAAATTGTTAACTTTTAGGCAGCCTTACAGTTGCCCCACCTCATTATACTGTTTATTCATCATTTTGTTACCTTCACTTGTTAATTTCAACTATCCGTATGTTCATATGGGCAGCTCTGAGGTTGCCCCCACCTAATTATCCTTTTAATTAGTCGATTTATTGTTATCCTGTTAAATATATTATCAAAATATTCAGTTTGGCTGAAAAAATAGCCAACATGAACATAATAAAGTTCATCAACTTTAACAACGCCTAATTATTTCTTTCCCAGAGTCAGCACTTATCACAACACTCAACTCCAGGCCTAAGAGGCCTTACAAGTTCTTCCAGACGGGCATTACTGCACTCCTTATTTATGATACAGACCGCCCATTGAGGGTAACAAATTACTGTGCCATCACAAAACTGTGCTGTGGACTGTGCACATCTAGAAACCCTACTTGGACATATGAACAAAATTTCAACATTTTGAATTAAACCTCGAGGAGCCTTTTGCAGCAAACCGATTGTCTAACGACAAAAGTGGCATGATGGGAGCCACATGGAGCCGGATTAAAAATTCAAAACCTTTCTAGAGATCCTATCTGAACATATGAACACACTTTAAGCATTTCGATATAAAACCCCAAGGAGCCTTTTGCCAGAAATTGTTTCTCTAATGACAAATGTGGTGCAACAGGTGCCACATGGTTGCCGAATCAAAAATCTGAAACCTTTATGCACATCTAGACACCCTACCTGAACAGATGAACAACATTTCAACATTTCGAATTAAAAACCCCTAGGAGCTTTCACTGGAAAACGATTTCTCTAACGACAAAAGTGGCACTTCGGGGAGCCACATCGGGCAGAATTAAAGATCCAAAACCTTTATGCACATCAAGACATCCTACTGGAACATATAAACACACTTTCAACGTTTTGAATTAAAACACCTAGGAGCCCTTCACTGGAAACTATTCTCTAACGACAAAAGTGGCATTATGAGTGCCACATGGGGCCTGAATCAAAAATCCAAAACCTTTATGCACATCTAAACCCTACTGGAACATAATGAACAAAATTTCAATGTTTCGAATTAAAACCACTAGGAGCCTTCCACCGGTAACCGATTCTCCAATGACATAAGTGGTGCTACAGGCACCGCATGGGGCCAAATCAAAATTCTGAAAACTTTATGCACATCTAGACACCCTACCAGAACATATGAACACACTTTCAACGTTTCGAATTAAACCCCCTAGGAGCCTTTCAATGGAAAACTATTTTATAACAAAAACAACTAGATAGAGTTATTTGTGTGCAAAGCACACAATGGTGTATCCCAGCATTTCCGCTGAAACACATTAGCATAGTTTAAATGTTTCGAATTAAATACCCTAGGAGCCTTTCGATGAAAATTAATTTTCCAATGCAATGATAAAAATGATTCCACCAGAACAACTTGAGGCCATATCAAAATTCTGAAACCTTCATGTACATCTAGAGATGATACCTGAACACATCAGCATAGTTTTAACGTTTCGAATTAAATACCCTAGGAGCCTTTCGATGAAAACTGATTCCACTGGAACCACTTGGGGCCAAATCAAAATTCTGAAACCTTTATGCACATCTAGAAATGTTACCTGTACACATTAGCATAGTTTAAACATTTTGAATTAAATACCCTAGGAGCCTTACAATGAAAACTGATTTTTGAACGATAAAAGTAGTTTCACTGGAACCACCTGGGGGCAAATCAAAATTCTGAAACCTTTAAGTACATCTAGAGATATTACCTGAAGACCTTAGCATAGTTTAAACATTTCGAATTAAATACCCTAGGAGCCTTTCGATGAAAATGAAAAAAATTTATAGTAATTTATATATTTTTTATACTTAACAATGACCCAGACTTAGCTGGTGCTAACCCCAAAATATCTAGGACCAAACACAAATTTTGCCCCCCCCCCCCCCCAAACCCCAAAATTTGCATGCAAAACCAAAAATTAGAAGTCCTATCTGGCCCTCCATACATTTTACCCTCCGCGCATCATGTGCAGACACCAGAAAGTCAACGAATCTGGCGCCAATAAATCATTCTTTGTAGAAAAAAAAGATTATAATAATTCATCAGGGAGGTATGAGTGCCCAGTACTGCCCACTCATGGGAGGGCCATTCCCATCTGGGTCATTGGTAAGTATAAAAAATATATAAATTTTTTCATATTTTTATACTCTAACCAATGACCCAGACTTAGCTGAATCGTAAAAAGGTGGAGGGCCTAGAACTTCCAAAATAGAAGATCAACATAGATCAAATCCTTCACTCTATGATGAAGAAATTAGAATTTACATGTATGTCTCTTAATACCATAATAGAAGAGACATATCCTAATATGCATCCCAATTATGTAAATCCTAAATGTAAGCATAAAATCATGTTAAATAGGATGTAACAAATAAACAATTTTTGAGACTGGTCTGGATTAGGAAAAATTATTATGGAATACTGAGAATGAGAGAAAATTTCCCATAAACCTACGCCACACAAAAATACTGCAGCTGATCGCCGAACATAGTATGGACAAGACAGCTTCTTCAATAGTTACATACCACATAAGACAGAGAAGTGAACAAAATGACCCCCCCCCCCCAACACTTTTTTAACATATCTTCAAAAGAAAGAGGGGAGAGCTCTGGAATCAATAAGCAGAACCCAGAAACGATATGAATAAATATCGATCAGGCACTCAAAAAATTAATTCATGAATAATAAATGGTGCTTAATGCCACTACACAAGCCAAGGCTATAGTGATGATTTTGGTAAATAACATTATCCGCTACAAAATATGCACTGCAGACGCCGTATACAGGTACGACGAAATCAGTGAGAAATCAAATATAACATATACATACAAAAGCAGATAAGATGAACAATCTCTGCAGAGAAAACACGCTTCAAGATCATTCACAGGAGGCCTCTGTAATATTAAATCCGGTAAAAACACTCTCCAACGTGTACTATTTGGTATCTACAACTATAAACACTTGAGAATATATGATCTGAGAACTGACAAAATGGAGACTAGGATCTAGAAATGGAGGTAGGTATGATTATCCGGCTCCAAAATCAGAAAAAAAATACCGGAAACAAATGCAACAGAACTGCATATATGCCTATGAGGGCACCATCCAACACGGGGAGGGAGTTCGAATATATGTTGAAACCTCCTCACCCACATTACTTAATCATTGCTGGTGCAGACAGCAATAATATAGTGACCATAAAGCTCTTTCATGTCTGACATACTCCGTAATGCCACTGAGAGCGGAGAATGAAGTGAAGAATAAAACTTCCCTTAAAGAAGAAAACCCTCTCATGGGGAAGCTTCTGGCGAATGCTCAATAGCAGATCCCATAACCTCAATGAAATCAATAGAAACAAATGAATTGAAGGATACACATATCCTATCATTCATTCCCATGAAAACGGCTGAGCGTCAATGCATGCGCTCAAAAGCCTTATACTAGCGAAACAAATAATGGAAACTATTATTCCCATGCTCCGAAAACTTAACTATCCTGAAGAAATCCCACATAAGATCAAGTAACAGCCATACAGTAAGAATAAGTGCAAGATATAGCCAGCGCTTACTTATGCGCTGAAATCTTAAGCACTGACTGCTAATTGGAAGATAAAATAACCAAGCAGTATGAATAGCTAACTGACTTATTTAACAATAGAATGAACATAAACATCCCTTCTATTGAAAAATAATGACAAAAGAAGCGTTACTTCTCTTCTGATAAACTCTGATCTGCGTCTATAAATACATGAACGGAAAAAAATTCAATGATGTAACGTAAGCAATGAGACATCATTGAATATGTGATTTCCAATAACAGAGGATCCCAAGATCCCTGCATAGAGAGACCCTCGGACTCAGGATTATAACACAATATATGAACTCACGTCCGAAATAATTGAGAAAACCGTAATATATGCCCAAACTTGACCTTATGTTAAAAGATTCTCTAAAACAAAATATGTCAAGAGGGAAAAACGTCTACTACTCCAGTTCATAACTGGAGTAGACAAGTGTGTAAGCGACCCATCAAAATAACATTCCAAGCTGCTCCACACAACTCCATCCGGCGCATAAAACTATTGCTGTTAATGCATCAGATAAAAGATAAAAAGCGAGCCAAACAGCTGGTTAATTCGCTCTGTGAAACAACAGATGAACCAGCCAAATGAATAGTGGGATACGTGTATCCTATCATAAATCCCATGAGACATTATCTAGTTCTAAAGAACTATACTAGCTACAATTGCCGAACGTTTGCTTTTCGACTGAAAGATAATCAGAAATAACCTAATTATCCACTTCCAGTCAAAATCGGTCGGACCGAGCTCTGAGAGCCTCGAACCACCGGCTCAGGGGAGTCTGATCAATAACTCAGACAGATGAGAAACCCCTATCCAAGTGGCTGTATAGACAATCCTAAAGATATATATATAGGAGAGATACCTATACCTTCGCTATGAGCCCTAAGAGACGAAATGAGTCTAGGACAAACTCTCCTGTTGGTGTGGTCGATTAGACCCCAACTTAAAGAGTAGAGTATAGATGCTTTTTTGTAGTTTAATCCTACAATAATAAAAGCTTACCATCAAAGACTTAGGTATACCTATACCTTCGCTATGAAACCTTAAAGATGATCTGATTGTAGGACACCCTCTCGTACTCTTTCTGCTGGTGTTAGTCCATTAGACCCCAACTTAAAAGAGTAGAGAGTTGATTCTTCTTACCATAAAAGACTAGAGTTGGAATACTAAAGCGACCTATAGCAAGTTTTCCACCTAGTCAAATGCAAAGATGAAGACAGAAGGCTTCGTTGCATCAGAATAACTCCCACTTAACATTAGTTAAGACCGAGATATATATATTAGGTCTGGAAAGAATTTTTAAAAAGTACGAACGACCACAAAATTCATTTCCATATAGACAATGCATCACAGTACTTAAAATTAAAGTACATAAGACCATGAGACTAAATTCGCTCTGACAAAAAAATTATCTTCTCAATTGTGTCCGAGCAAACAGCTAAATGATAAAGGTAAGGCTACAACTAGTATCTTAGCCTGCTCAATCAACGCAGAGGAACTCTCCACATCTTCCCGTTGTTTTTAAAAGTATGTGAACAATCACAAACGATTAAAAATACAGAGGAAGAAGATAAGAAACCTAATTACTTTTTTCAACAGGAAGTTAAATATGGTGTCGTCTACACAATCGAAGACCTGTGAAACCCGTGTAGACTTAACCGGAAAGAGATCTCATTACCCTGCTCTTTATCCGGATGAAGTCAGCGTCCAACTACGCTAGCGGTTTCTCATAATTGCTCGCAGCATTTTGATTCACTGGAACAAGTTCAAGGAAGTTAAAAAATTTATAGTAATTTATATATTTTTTATACTTACCAATGACCCAGACTTAGCTGGTGCTAACTCTTAAAATTTTAGGGCCAAACACAAATTTTGCCCCTCAATCCACAAAATTTGCATCAAAATCCAAAAATTCAATGTCCTATGTGGTCCTCCATACTTTTATCTACTGCAATTGTGCAGTGTCAAGGAAGTACTGAAATTGGCGCCAAACCTCATTCTTACAACCAGTGTCTGGTAAGCGTTAATTAATCAGTGGGGAGGTATGAGTTCCCAACTCATGGGAGGGCCATCCCCATCTGGGTTATTGGTAAGTATAAAAAATATATAAATTACTATGAATTTTTTAACATTTTTATACTGTACCAATGACCCAGACTTAGCTGAATAGAAAAAAGACTGGAGGGCCTAGGACATAAAGGAAAATCCAATAGACTCAATTACATGTAAACAGAATTATCCCTTCCAGGAGAAATATAGAAACAGGCTTTACGTGTATCTTTCTTGTTTATACCAAAGAAGAAAGACACAATAACATTCCGTAATTGAGCACAATAACATTAAAGATCTCAATTAACATCCAGTATAAGCCATTATACTAATTTTAAAGGAAAGCCAATAAAGTAAAGATAGTCCAGAGAATGGGACTCTTTAAACTCATTTAAAAGTGTCCGGGGATTGTATATTAGCGCTCAAATGACACGTGACAGATACAAATGTTTCACACCGAGCAACACTTTAAAAATATTACATAAATGAGATAAAAACTTGATGCTCTAGAACAAACAGAAGGATTCTTTCCGCTAAGTTGAACAATGGAATGGAATGAGTGCCTCCCTGGTTCCGAATATACGCTACTACTGTCGAATTGTCGGACAGAATTTGAACATGTGAATTCTGAATAATGTTCATCCAATGACGTAGCGCAAGCCAAATTGACATCATCTCTTTGATGTTTATGTGCTTGTTTAGGAACTGCGGATCCCAAAGACTCTGGCACCTCGAATCTGTTGGGCTCAATGTTGCGCCCCAACCTGTTTGACTGGCATCCGTCATAATCGTAAAACTCGGACCCGGCGATTGCAGTGGAACTCCCTGAGTTAACCACTGAATATCTGCCCAAGTCTGAATCTCTTGTTTCAGTTGATTAGACAAGATGATGTTCGTTTCGAACGCATGAATCTTCACACTCCAATTCTGAGTTAAAAATATTTGGAGTGACCGAGTGCGTTGCCGCTCCATCGGAATAAGATCTGCGGTGACACCGCATGAACCTATCAGTCGCATGAATTCTCTTGCTGTTACTACATCTGAGTGAAGACAAAAGCGAGCATAACAACTGATTAATTTCGCTCCGGTTAACTGCAGATGAACGAGATTGTTGTGCGTCTCGAAGCTCATTCCCAGGTGGGTGAATGACTTGGACGGCACCAGATCCGACTTCTTTTCGTTTACTAAGAAACCGAGGAGTCGGAGCAGCTGAAGCAGACTCTGAACATCGTTCTGAAGTGTTAACTCATTGCCGTACCTCTGAAGAATGTCGTCCAGGTAGGCCGACGTTACGCAGACAAATGAGCTCAGAAATAAGTCATTACTGAGTTCATTATTCTAGTGAAAGCCTAGATCGCTAGATTCAGACCGAAGCACATAGCTCGGAACTGAAAAACGACTCCTGGGACAGCGAAGAGAAGGCACTTTTTGAACGCCGGATGTACCACGACGTGAAAGTGCGCATATTTGAGATCTATGGTCGCAGCATAATCGTTCACTCAAATGCTCGCTCTGACCGATCGGATGGTCTCCATATAAAATTTTGAAGCCACGATCAGCTTGTTTATCCAGGTCAGATCTATGACTGGACGAAACGAGCCGGCTGGTTTTGGAACCAGGAACAGATGATAGAAGCAAATCTCTCTTCTGAAGGGTCGACGGAAGCTGAGTCCAACGTGGAGGTCGAGTTAACGGAGTTTTTCCTAGAAGGACCGTTTTAGACCTTTGGAAATAACCCCAACACCCATGGTTCATCCGCAAGAAACAACCAATTGGATAAGAATCTAGACTTCTGCCCGCTTGAATGCAATAGAGGTTTAGACCATCACCTCCTGGACCTGCGAGGCTTGCGGAAGGTAAAACTATGTCCTCCACGATCCGCACCTCGACCAGTCGACCTAGGGGCATCTGACCGGTTGTCTCAGCCAGCATACGAACCCTACCTGAGTCGCTACTCTGACGGTCTCTGGAGTAAGACGTAGAGGCTTTCTTAGATCCTCTATAGGAACTTGCCTTGGACGTACTCGCCCCAGAAGTGCCTGCCTTACTCCCCTCTGCAGAGTCCAACTTTCGCGAAGTGGATTTAAAAGGCAGAGAGTCCGAAGCTTTCCTAGTAATCTGTTGACAGATTATAAAAAGCTTACCGTCGAAGAGAAGCTCTCCGAAGACCAGAGCGACTCGAAGAGAGTTTTTCACCTTACTATCCACTCTTTACTCTTGTGGATGCAGCCAGGGCAGCATCATGTCTAAGTAACTCCAGATTGCCACTGAAAGGGCGGTGTTATACGTGGAATATGCTATGGCCCTCGAAAGAACTATCAAGGAAGTTTGAACATCCTGGAATTCTTTTCCTTCGGGATGCAGTGAAAACGCTCTGGTAAGGTGATCTGCGTAAGATAATGCGTCTAAACTGAATGTTAGACGAGATTGTTGTCTCCAGCATACTGGAATGAAACAACATAGACGCCGGCAATGACAACCTCAAGTCTTCTGTCTGGTCGTCTAAACGCAGAGGAACTCTCGGCTTGCCCTGTCCTGCCGTCTCAATTCTATTTCTATAATAGATGAAAGGCAGCTGTAGAGCATGAGATGATAAGAAACCGGATTTGCCAGTCTTAGAAGCAAGCTTGAATATAGCGTCAATAAGAAGATCAAATGTCCATGTGACATTACTGGACTGGGTCGGAAACTCAGGTGCAATGGGCCTGTTCCGGCCGAAAAAATCTGTGTCCAGTGACACTATCGGTCTCTTATCAGGTAACGCAGCACTCTGGTCCGGAGGAACAACTTCTGGAAGGTGTTGCCGGATGAAATCTACGGCCACTTTATGTTGTTCGGAAAGGAAAAATTCAAGCTCCGCTGATTCCCTTTCACCATCCGACTGGACCACGTGAGAATCTTGGTCGTCCCTTAGCACCAGCTAAGTCTGGGTCATTGGTACAGTATAAAAATATGATAATGTATGGTATCTATATCATCTAAGAGTTGATCCTGAAGGGAAAGTTATCCTTTCCATCATACGTTCAACAGCTCAAGTTTTGAGACTGACGTTGAGTGCTTCTGCCTTAGCAGGAATACTGTGATTAGCTGCGCAACTGCGACAGCCAGTCCATTACAGAGGCCTGAGGAGCAGAGGTCATGAATAGCCTCTTTGCTGGCAGCTCCTAGAACAGGGTGTCCAATATAGTTATTACTGCGGATGACCCGATGAATGAAGCCTCATTTTCTTGGCTACTAGATGGTGCGACTTTCTTCACAAAAGATGGACCTTTTGACGATGCAGACAGGGAAACCTGAAGTGACAAGGGGCGGTCGGGAGCGCTTGGTAGATGCTAAAGAAGCAAAACTGTAGCCGTCCTCAGCTAAGAATTGAACTAAGCATACCGGACAACAGCTATGTGCGTAAGCTCTGACTGATGCAAGTTCCTACCAACAACACCCGGCTCCAAATGTTGTTGAAAGAGAGAGAGGGGTCTCCCTCTTGCTCGCGGTCCGGAGAGACCTGGACGAGCATATCTCAGAACTTGCCATCTTCTTCCTTCCATCAACACTGGGTGAGCATGATTCAATTAAACAGTGCTCGCTACACCCTTATTCTCTCTCAACCGCCATGGACATACCCGGCATCACCTCACCCACATACGAGTGAGATCTGCCGGCTGAGCTAGCTGTAGACAAGGGACATAAACCTCTTTTGAAGCCTAGCCTTTGTCTAAAATCATTGAGCACTTTTCTACTAGTTCTGAATACAATGCATATGCGACATATCCGGAGACACGGTCCTCGTATTCCATCTTAACCATTTCACCGGCATCAGGGAACTGAAACCACTCGTCGGGTTTTATAGCCCTGTGCAATATAAAGATCACTTTGTCTGTTATGTAGAGGAAAACATAAGACTAGCCAACCCCGGCTGCCTATTACACGGGACGTCCCGGACAGGAGGCATGGACGTATACTCCGACTGACGCAAGTTCCTACCAACAACATCTGTCCCAGATGATGCTGTAAGAGAGAGAGGCCTCTCTCTTGCTCGCGGTCCTGAATAACCTGGACAAGCGTACCTCAGAACTTGCCAGTTTCCTCCTTCCATCGTCACTGGGTGAGCATGGTTGCATATCACAGTGTTTGCTCCACCCTATATCATCTCCTACTCGGATCATATACACCCGGCGTCACAGTTCTCAGAGGCCTGAGTAACTACCTCACTGGTCGAGCTAGCTGGCAACAATGGACTTGTGCGGTCATGTGTGCTTTTCGAACATAGAGGAAGCTATAAGACTGGCCGACCCCGGCAGTCTATGAAAGGAGAGTCCCGTGGACGTAAGTTTCAACTGACACAAGTTCCTACCAACAACCTCTGACCCCAGATGTTGTTATAAGAGAGAGGGGCCTCTCTCTTGCTCGTGAAGACCTGGACGAGCATACCTCAGAACTTGTCAACTTCCTCCTTCCCGTCGTTGCAGGGTGAGCATGTTCGTATCTTTATAGTGCTCGCTACATCCTTATTCCTCTTCTCGACCGCTACGGACATACCCGGCATCACATCACACACATATGAGTGAGATCTGCCGGTTGAGCAAGCTGGCAACAAGGTTGTTAATCCTAGTAAGGATCTAGACACTTGTGTAATTTCCTTGACCACTTTTGCTGCTAGCTCTTCATTGATTTGCGACGACGGCAGCACACTTCCGGAAGACAACATGGAAACATCACCCTGTTCTTGTTCCTCTGAAAAAGAGACTGAAAAACTAGAGTGATCCTGTGGTGAGAGGACCGGCATCGACCTCTCATAAATAACAATAACGTTTGTCATCCAACTGGCACAAAACTGAACAAGAATTAGTGCGAGTACAGTGACTACAGCAAATACAATGAGAATGAGAATCAGAGGAAGACTTCCTCGATTTACAATTTGAACAATATTCTTTCATAATTAAAAAAAATATTATACAGCCATAGTCCTCGCACTAACCTTCAAAAATGAAAAAAATTAAAGTAATTTATATATTTTTTATACTTACCAATGACCCAGACTTCGCTGGCGCTAACCCCAAAATATCTAGGGCCAAACACAAATTTTGCCCCCCAATCCCCAAAATTTGCATGCAAAACCGAAAATTAGAAGTCCTATCTGGCCCTCCATACATTTTACCCTCTGCATCTGCGCAGACTCCAGGAAGTCACCGAATCTGGTGCCAAATAAATCATTCTTTGTAGAAAAAAGATTATAATAATTCAGTGGGGAGGTATGAGTGCCCAGTACTGCCCACTCATGGGAGGGCCATTCCTGTCTGGGTTATTGTTAAGTACAGAAAATATATAAATTACTATAAATTTTTTCAAATTTTTATACTGTTCACAACGACCCAGACTTAGATGAATCGTAAAAAGGCGGAGGGCCTAGAACTTCCAAAATAGTAGATCAACAGAAATCAAATCCTTCAATCCATGATGAAGAAATTAGAATTTACATGTATGTCTCTTAATACCATAATAGAAGAGACATAACCTAATATGTATCCCAATTATGTAAATCTTAAATCTAAGCATAAAAACATGTTAATTAGGATGTAACAAATAAACAATTTTTGAGACTAGTCGGGACTAGGCCATAAAAATTATTATGGCATACTGAGAATGAGAGAAAATTGCCCATAAACCTACGCCACACAATAATACTGCAGCTGATCGCCGAACATAGTATGGACAAGACAGCTTCCTCAATAGTTACATACCTGATAAGGCAGAGAAGTAGACAAAATGCCCCCCTCCCCCCCTGCTTTTTTTATAACATATCTTCAAAAGAAAAAGGGGAGAGCTCTGGAATCAATAAACAGAACCTGGAAATGATATAAATAAATATCGATCAGGCACTCAAAAAATTAATTCATGAATAATAATGGTGCTTAATGCCACTTCACAACCCAAGGCTATAGTGATGATTTGGGTAAATAACATAATCCGCTACAAAATATACACTGCAGATGCCATATACAGGTACGATGAAATCAGTGAGAAATCAAATATAACATATACATACAAAAGCAGGATAAGATGAACAATCTCTGCAGAGAAAGCACGCTTCAAGATCATTCACAGGAGGCTTCTGTAATATTAATCTGGTAAAAACACTCTCCAACTATAACACATGAGAATATGCGATTTAAGAACCGACAAAATAGAGACCAGGATCTAGAAATGGAGGTAGGTATGATTAACTGGATCCAACACAGACCGCCCTCGAAGTATATAATAATTTCAAGGGCCACCAAAGAGATAGTGTAATCACACATTGTGCGAGTGCATAAAAATCCAGCAAATTAATCACTTAAAAACCACTAAATGGCTATGTCGTAACCTATGAGCTCAAATAGCGGCCATTATGATGATAAAATAAGTGCCTGTATATTAGAAATCAGAAATTAAATACCGGAAACAAATGCAACAGAGCTGCATATATGCCTATGAGGGCACCATCCAACACAACCCAGGCGCAGAGTATGTATGTATTAAAATATATATACGTGACAGTGTGAGTGTGTGTGTGAGTGGGGGGGGGGGGGGGGGGGGGGGGGGGGGGGTGGAGTTGGAATATATGTCGAAACCTCCTAGCCCACATTACTTAATCATTGCTGGTCCACATTACTTAATCATTGCTGGTGCAGACAGCAATAATCTAGTGACCATAAAGCTCTTTCACGTCTGAAATACTCCGTAATGCCACTGAGAGCGGAGAATGACGTGAAGAATAAAACTTCCCTTAAAGAAGAAAACCCTCTCTTGGGGAAGCTTCTGGTGAAGGCTCAATAGCAGACCCCATACATTCAATGAAATCAATACAAACAAATGAATTGAAGGATACACATATCCTATCATTCATTCCCATGAAAACGGCTGAGCGTCAATGTATGCGCTCAAAAGCCTGATACTAGTGACACAAATAATGGAAACTATTATTCCCATGCGCCGAAAACTTTTCTATCCCAAAGAGATCCTACATAAGATAATGTAATAGCCATACAGTTAGAATAAGTGCAAGATGCACTGAAACCTTAAGCACTGACTGCTAATTCGAAGATAAAAAACCCAAGCAGTACGAATAGCTGAATTATTTAACAATAGAATGAACATAAATGTCCCTTTTATTGAAAAATAATGACAAAAGAAGTGTTACTTCTCTTCTGATAAACTCTGATCTGCATTTATAAATACATGAATGGAAAAACAAAATTTGATGATGTAATCGTAAACAATGAGACATAATTGAATATGTGATTTTCAATAACCGAGGGTCCCAAGATCTTGCATAGAGAGACCCTCAGACTCAGGATTGTAACATAATATCACGTCCAAAATAATTGAGAAAACTGTAATATATGCCCAAACTTGAACATATATTAAAAGATTCTCTAAAACAAAACAGGTCAAGAGGGAAAAACGTCTACCACTCCAGTCAATAACTGGAGTAGACGTGTGTAAGCGATCCATCAAAATAACATTCCAAGCCACTCCACACAACTCCATCTGGCGCATAAAACTATCGCTGTTCATGCGTCAGATAACAGACAAAAGCGAGCCAAACAGCTGGTTAATTCACTCTGTGAAACAACAGATGAACCAGCCAAATGAATAGTGGGATACATGTATCCTATCATAAATCCCATGACACATTATGTAGTTCACAAAACAAGTGATCTAAAGAACTGTACTTGCTACAATTGCCGAACGTTCGCTTTTCGACTGAAAGATAATCATAAATAATCTAACTAGATGGTGTCACTTGTGTGCAAAGCACACTATAGTGTATCCCCGCATTTGCATCCTTGACTTTGTATGAATGCTTGATACAAAGATGAAATGTATTATATGACACACTAAAATCATATTGAGTGGCACAGGTAACACAGCTTCGTGCGCACCTACAGACTCCACTGCAACATTTGGGCATGGTTTTAGCGTTTCAGATTACATACATGTACCCTGGGAGCCTTTCGCCGGAAACGGTCTAAGAAAACATGAAAGTGGCAACGGTGGCACCCCAAAAATCAGAAACCTTCGTGCACATCTACAGACCCTACTGCAACTTTTGAGCCTAGTTTTAGCATTTCAAATTACATTCTCTGGGAGCTTTTCGCCGGAAATGATCTAAGAAAACATGAAAGAAAAACGGTGGCACCGCCACGTGGCATCTGAAAAATCTGAAACCTTTGTACGCATCTACAGACCTTACTGCAACATTTAAGCATGCGTTTAGCATTTCGAATTACATACCCTAGGAGCCTTTCGCCAGAAACGGTCTAAGAAAACACAAAAGTGGCAACGGTGACACAGCCACTTAGCACCCAAAAAATCCAAAACCTTCCTACGCACTTACAGACTCTACTGCAACATCTCAGCATGGTTTTAGCGTTTCGAATTACATACTCTAGGAGCCTTTCGCCGGAAACGGTCTAAGAAAATACGAAAGTGGCAATGGTGGCACAGCCATGTGGCACCTGAAAAATCCGAAATCTTTGTGCACATCTACAGACCCTCCTGCAGCATTTGAGCATGGTTTTACCATTTCGAAATACATACTGTAGGAGCCTTTCGCCAGAAATGGTCTAAGAGAACATGAAAGAGGCAACGGTAGCACAGCCACGTGGCACCCCAAAAATCCAAAACCTTTGTGCGCATCTACAGACCCCACTGCAACATTTGAGCATGGTTTTAGGATTTTGAATTACATACCCTAGGAGCCTTTCGCCGGAAACGGTCTAAGAAAACATGAAAGTGGCAACAGCACAGCCACTAGGCAGCTGAAAAATCTGAAACCTTCGTGCACATCTACAGACCCCACTGAAACATTTGAGCATGGTTTTAGCATTTCGAATTACATATCCTAGGAGCCTTTCGCCAGAAACGGTCTAAGAAAACACAAAAGTGGCAACGGTGGCACAGCCACGTGGCACCTGAAAAATCCGAAACCTTCGTGCGCATCTACAGACCCCACTGCAACATTTGAGCATGGTTTTAGCGTTTCGAATTACATACCCTAGGAGCCTTTCGCCGGAAACGGTCTAAGAAAACACAAAAGTGGCAACGGTGGCACAGCCACATGGCACCTGAAAAATCGGAAACCTTCGTGCACATCTACAGAGCCTACTGCAACATCCGAGCGTGCTTTTAGCATTTCGAATTACATACCCTAGGAGCCTTTCGCCGGAAACGGTCTAAGAAAACACGAAAGTGACAATGGTGGCGCAGTCACATGGTAGCTGAAAAATCTGAAACCTTCGTGCGCATCTACAGACCCCACTGCAAAATTTGAGCATGGTTTTAGTGTTTGGAATTACATACCCTAGGAGCCTTTTGCCGGAAACGGTCTAAGAAAACACAAAAGTGGCAACGGTGGCACAGCCACATGGCACCTAAAAAATCTGAAACCTTCGTGCACATCTAGAGACCCTACTGCAACATTTGAGCATGGTTTTAGCATTTCGAATTACATACCCTAAGAGCCTTTCGACGGAAACAGTCTAAAAAAACACGAAAGTGGCAATGGTGGCGCAGCCACATGGCAGCTGAAAAATCCGAAACCTTCGTGCGCATCTACAGACCCCACTGCAACATTTGAGCATGGTTTTAGCATTTCGAATTACATACCCAAGGAGCCTTTCATCGGAAAAGGTCTAAGAAAACACAAAAGTGGCAATGGTGGCACAGCCACGTGGCACCCAAAAAATCCAAAACCTTCGTACGCATCTATAGACCATACTGCAACATCTGAGAATAGTTTTAGCATTTCGAATTACATACCCTACGAGACTTTCGGCGGAAACGGTCTAAGAAAACATAAAAATGGCTAAAGTGGCACAGCCACGTGGCACCCGAAAAATCCGAAACCTTTGTGTACATCTATAGTCCCTACTGCAACATATGAGCATGGTTTGAGCATTTCGAATTACATTCCCTACGAGCCTTTCGCCGGAAAGGATCTAAGAAAACACGAAAGTGGCTACGGTGGCACAGCCACATGGCACCCGAAAAATCCGAAACCTTTGTGTGCATCTATAGACCCTACTGCAACATATGAGCATGGTTTTAGCATTTTGAATTACATACCCTACGAGCCTTTCGCCAGAAACGGTTCAAGAAAACACAAAAGTGGCTATGGTGGCACAGCCACGTGGCACCTGAAAAATCCAAAACCTTCCTGCGCATCTATAGCCCCTACTGCAACATCTGAGCATGGATTTAGCGTTTCGAATTACATATCCTACGAGCCTTTTACCGGAAACGGTCTAAGAAAACACAAAAGTGGCTACGGTGGCACAGCCACGTGGCCCCCGAAAAATCCGAAACCTTTGTGCGCATCTATAGTCCCTACTGCAAGATATGAGCATGGTTTTAGCATTTCGAATTACATTCCCTACGAGCCTTTCGCCGGAAACGATCTAAGAAAACACGAAAGTGGCTACGGTGGCACAGCCACGTGGCACCCCAAAAATCCAAAACCTTCGTGTGCATCTATAGACCCTACTGCAACATATGAGCATGGTTTTAGCATTTCGAATTACATACCCTACGAGCCTTTCGCCGGAAACGGTTCAAGAAAACACAAAAGTGGCTACGGTGGCACAGCCACGTGGCACCCAAAAAATCTGAAACCTTCCTGCGCATCTATAGCCCCTACTGCAACTTCTGAGCATAGATTTAGCGTTTCGAATTACATATCCTACGAGCCTTTTGCCGGAAACGGTCTAAGAAAACACAAAAGTGGCTACGGTGGCACAGCCACGTGGCACCCGAAAAATCCGAAACCTTCATGCGCATCTATAGACCCTACTGCAACATCTGAGCATGGATTTAGCATTTCGAATTACATATCCTATGAGCCTTTTGCCGGAAACGGTCTAAGAAAACACACAAGTGGCTACGGTGGCACAGCCACGTGGCACCCGAAAAATCCGAAACCTTCCTACATATCTACAGATCATTTAGCAACCCCGTAGTGTAATTTTAGAACTCTGAATTACATAGGTTGGGACTATTCAGCAAAAAAGTGAAAAAACAACGCATTTTTTAAGTGGCTTCACAGAAGCCACCTGGTGGCACAAAAATTTAAAAGTTGTATTTTTGGGTTGCACAGGCCCTATCGAACAACTGTAGAAAGTTACAGCGTTTCGAATTACAAAATCGGACGTACGGAAGTACGAATGTAAGGACGTACGGACGTACGGACGGAGATCATGACAATATCCCCGCATTTTTTAAAATGCGGGGATAATTATCCACTTCCAGTCAAAATCGGCTGGACCGAGTTCTATAACAGCCTCGAACCACCGGCTCAGGGGAGTCTGATCAGTAACTCAGTGTGACGAGAAACCCCTATCCAAGTGGCTGAATAGACAAAATATATATTGGAGAGATACCTATACCTTCGCTATGAGCCCTTATAAGCGAATTGAGTCTAGGACAAACTCTCCTACTCTTCTGTTAGCTGTGGTCGATTAGACCCCAACTTAAAGAGTTGAGTATAAATGCTTTCTTGTAGTTTAATCCTACAATAATGAAAGCTTACCATCAAAGATTTAGGTATACCTATACCTTTGCTATGAGTCCTTATAGAGGATCTGAATCTAGGAAACCTCTTGTACTCTTTCTGTTGGTGTTGGTACATTAGACCCCAACTTAAAGAGTCGAGAATTGATTCTTATCATAAAGACTAGAGTTGGAAGCCTAAGGCAACCTATGGCAAGTTTTCCACCTTGTTAAATGCATAGATGAAGACACAAGGCTTCGTTGCATCAGAATAACTCCCACTTAACATTAGTTAAGACCGATATATAAATACTAGGTCTGGAAAGAATTTTAAAAGGTACCAACGACCACAAAATTCCTTTCCATATAGATGATGCGTCACAGTACTTAAAATTAAAGTACATAAGACCATGAAGCTAAATTCGCTCTAAGAAATTATTTTCTCAATTGCGTCCGAGCGAACAGCTAAATGATGAAGGTAAGGCTAAAACTAGGATCTTAGCCTGCTCAATCAACGCACAGGAACTCTCCACATCTTCCCCTGTTGTTTTTAAAAGTATGGGGACCATCAAAAATGATTAAAAATACAGAGGAAGAAGATAAGAAACCGAATTACTTTTTCCCGCAGGAAGTTAAATATGGTGTCGTGTACACAATCGAAGACCTGTGACACCCATGTAGACTTAACTAGAAAGAGATCTTGTTACCCTGATCTTTATCTAGGTAAAGTCAGCGTCCAACTATGCTAGTGGTTTCTCATAATAGCTCACAGCATTTTGAATCACTGGAACAAGTTCAAGGAAATGATAATGTATGGTATCTATATCATCCAAGAGTTGTTCCGGAAGGAAAAGTTATCCTTTCCATCATACGTTCAAATCAGTTAGAATCACAGTCACCAGCATCTAAACAGGCAGGTGACTGGACCAAATAAGCACCATGCAACAGCTAAAGATTTGAGACTGACGTCGAGTGCTTCTGCCTTAGCAGGAATACTGCGATTAGCTGCGCAACTGCAACAGTAAGTCCATTACAGAGGCCTGAGGAGCAGCGGTCATGAATAGCCTATCCGCCAGCTGCTCCTAGGACAGGAAGTCCAATATAGTTATTTCTGCGGACGACCTGATGAATGAAGCCTCATCTCCTTCGCTACTAGATGGTGTGACTTTCTCCACAAAAGATGGACCTTTTGACGATGCAGACTGGAAATCCTGAGTCACTTAGCCAATGTGCGGTCGAGAGCGCTTGGTAGACGCTAGAGAAGCAAAGCTGTAGCCGTCCCCAGCTAAGAATTGAACTAAGCGTACCGGACAATAGCTATGTACGTAAGCTTTGACTGACACAATTTCCTACCAACAACACCCAGCTCCAGATGTTGTTGAAAGAGAGAGGGTTATCCCTCTTGCTAGCGATCTGGAGAGATCTTCCTTCCTTCATCCAGTTCTGTCCTTGGATCCACAAATTTAACCATTGATTTGTGTCTGGCATCATTATTGAGATTTAAAATGCAAATATCAGTTTGTTGTTATCTGACAAGGGCCAAAGAAAGAATAATTTATTTGGCGCCAGATTCGGTGTCTTCCTGGAGTCTGTGCAGTTTTGGGAGGTAAAATGTATGGAGGGCCAGACAGGACTTCTAATTTTTGATTTTGCATGCAAATTTTTGGGATTGGGGGGGTGGGGGGGAATTTGTGTTTGGCCCTAGATATTTTTGGGTTAGCACCAGCTAAGTCTGGGTCATTGGTTACAGTATAAAAATATACAAAGATACATAACAAGAGCAATGCTAACGCGTGTGCTAATGCCCCCGAAGGTAGCCAAGCATACTCACATGTGGATAATCAGACAACAGCTTCACTGCTGCTACACGGCAGAACAACACTACACTGCAGAACAACAGTAAGGAATGGCAAAGTGCCAATAAAATTATTATTACTTATATTTTGTTAATATGTTTTGTAACAACAGACAACAGCTTCACTGCTGCTACATTGCAGAACAGCACTAAGGAGTTAGTAATAGAGAAAAAGTTATAAAAATAAATGCAGATGACTTGAATGGTGCCATATTGAATAATAACTGAAAGAGGCAAAAATAGGAATAGTACATACCTTTGTTAAAAATTCTCAAACCAGTGAAAAAGTAGAACTGGTCTTGCATCTTTTCCAAGTGAAAAAGGGGACATAACTGCATCAAAAATTGCCGAGTCAAACTTCAAATTGAAACCGACCTGTACTTTGACATGAGTGATCAGCATATAAAATTTGAAACTCATCGGTTTAGCCAAACAATTTTAACTGGTAGGAAACAAAAAAATCATCAATTTTCAAAGTAAATAAGGGACATAACTCCTGTAAGATTTGTCGGACGAAACACTAGGTACAAGGGCATCCGTTCCCCCAAGCTGCCCTATCACCATACCAGAAAACATTAAAATCCGACAACTGATGTTCGAGTTATAATACAAAATGTTCGTACGGGCGGACGGACGGATGGAAAAAGTAAATAAGGGACATAACTCCTATAAGATTTGTCGGATGAAACCCTAGGTACAAGGGCATCCGTTCCCCCAAGCTGCCCTATCACCATACCAAAGAACATTAAAATCCGACAACTGATGTTCGAGTTATAATACAAAATGTTCGTGTGAACGGATGGAAAAAGTAAATAAGGGACAAAACTCCTGAAAGATTTGTCAGACAAAACCCTAGGTACAAGGGCATCCATTCCCCCAAGCTGCCCTATCACCATACCATAGAACATTAAAATCCAACAACTGATGTTCGAGTTATAATACAAAATGTTCGTACGGACGGACGGATGGACGGACGGACGGACGGATGGAGACCTCCACAATATACCCCTCGAAAAAATTTTTCAGGGGCATAATAATAATACAAGCCATAACAAAATTTCGAAAAATAATTCAAAAGAAAGTTTTTGAAAAAATTTTGCCATGAGCCCAAGTTCCCAAAGGGGAGGATGAGCTCAAATGGATCCCAAAAAAGCCTAAGTGTAGACAAAAATTTTAAAACATTTCTAAAAATTAATGTTACACTTACGGACAATATTAATGTATCTGACTATGTAATAAACCTTACAGAAGACAAGGAATCACTAACAGAAAGTAACCGTTGTCAACGTAAACAAAAGTCAATAAAAACCGGAAACAAGACTCCAGGCACTGAAAAACATGGCCCAAAATCAGTAACCAATTTAAAACGCTATCCGATATAAAACAGAATCTTCGACAGAAGTAGCTGCAATACATCAGATGGTAGATGCATGACCAAAACGCCTAAACACCTCAAGGGTGAGGACATAACCGTGGGGATAACAGAATAAACATTCTGTAACTATGCTAAAACTCCCAAGAAATTTCAATAAAAAAATTTAATGAAAGTGTCAATGACACTGTAGCTCAACTTGTCAAGACAAAGACATGTACAAGTACAGTATGTGACACAGCAATGACAAACATCTTGGTAATGACTTGATAACAAAGGTACATATAAAGTATTGTAATGGTCTGTACATAAATACTGACCGTTGCCTGTAACAAATGTATAGGTAAAGTATTGTAAAGGTGGGTGACAGTCAGTTGCTAACTAGAAAAAAATCTTTGAGTCCCAGAGTGGGTCTGACTGAACCCCAAAATATTTGTTCTTATAGCACAGTGATAACAAAGGCACCCCAAAACACACTCATTCCTGTCCCAAGGTGAAAACAAAGGTACCCAAGAAGTTTCGTGAAGATCAGTTCACAAATATGAGCTGTGTAGAAGTTGTGACAAAAAACTGATTGGACCTAATTTCGGTACAAAATGGCCACTGGCAGCCATCTTGAATTTTGGACCACACCCAGAAACACTCGTTCTCGTCCCAAGGTGATAACAAAGGTTCCCAAGAAGTTTTGTGAAGATCGGTTCATAAATACAGCCTCTAGCCCGAGCCGTATTGACATGTGCACTAATAGTGTATAAGTAGCACCGAATAAATCAAAGTTCATCTAATTTGCATAATTTCTGCATGAGAAAAAAACCCGTACTATATGTGATGTATTCCATGTTACTAAACATTCATACAAAAATTTATTCAAATCAGAACTTTCATACAGAAGTTGTGCACAAAAGACTGATTGCACTAATTTTGGTACAAAATGGCTGCTGGTGGCCATCTTGAATTTCAGACCACACCCAAAAACACTCGTTCTCATCCCACGGTGATAACAAAGGTACCCAAGAAGTTTCATAAAGATTGGTTCATAAATACGGCCTCTAGCCTGAGCCATATAGAAGTTGTGTACAAAAAACTGATTAGACCTAATTTCGGTACAAAGTGGCCACTGGCAGCCATCTTGAATTTTGGACCGCACCCAGAAACACTCGTTCTTGTCCCAAGGTGATAACAAAGGTACCCAAGACGTTTCGTGAAGATCGGTTCATAAATACAGACTCTAGCCCAAGCCGTATTAACATGTGTACTTATTTGTGTGTAAGTAGCACTGAAAAAATGAAATTTCATCTAATTTGCATAATTTCTGCACGAGAAAAAAACCCGTATTATATGTGATGTATCCCATGGTACTAAACATTCACACAAAAAATTATTCAAATCAGCGCTTTCATATGGAAGTTCTGTGCAAAAATCTGATTGCACCTAATTTTGTACAAAATGGCTGCCATTGGCCATCTTGAATTTCGGACCGGACCCAAAAGCACTCGTTCTCATACCACGGTGATAGCAAAGGTACCCAAGGAGTTTCGTAAAGATCGGTTCATAAATACGGCCTCTAGCCCGAGCCGTATTGGCATTTGCACTCACAGTGCTGAAAGTAACACCAAAAAACATCAAAGTTAGTCTAATTTGCATAATTTACGCACAAGAAAAAAACCTGTATTATATGTGATGTATCCCATGGTACTAAACATTCAAACAAATCAGAGCTTTCATATGGAAGTTCTGTACAAAAAACAGATTTCTGCATCGTCGGTACAAAATGGCGGCTGGCAGCCATCTTGAATTTCGGACCACACCCAAAAACACTCGTTCTCGTCCACGGTCATAATAAAGGTACCCAAGAAGTTTCGTAAAGATCGGTTCATAAATACGGCCTCTAGCCCGAGCCATATCCAATTGTTGACGGACAGATGGACAGACGGACAACGGGCCATGGCATAAGCTCTAATTTGGCTTCGCCAAAGTTGAGCTAAAAAATTATACCAAAAGCATGGGAAATTAGCATGGGGGGTTTCAAGGAAAGGAAGTGAGGAAACACTTAACAAACAGTGGAGATTTCAAAGCAAGAATGAAAACATCAGGCCTCATGCCTCGAAATTAGGGAACATGAAATAATTTTACATAAAAATTATAAGTTACAGCCCTGAAAACATCCTTCCACTGTTCCTTCCATTCATCCTCTTATTTCATCCTTGGATCCACCATTTCCATCATGATTTTGTGTCTGGCATCATTTTAAGATTATAAGCACAGATATTAGTGAGATGCTACTGATTTCAGGGCCAAACAAAGAATGATTTATTGGTGCCAGATTCGGTGACTTCCTGGCGTCTGCACATGCGTGGAGGGTAAAATGTATGGAGGGCCAGATAGGACTTCTAATTTTTGGTTTCGCATGCAAATTTTGAGGATTGGGGGGCAAAATTTGTGTTTGGCCCTAGATATTTTGGGGTTAGCACCAGCTAAGTCTGGGTCATCGGTTACTGTATAAAAATACTGATTTTCTAACAATAAAAGTGGTCCCACTGGAACCACCTGGGGCCAAATCAAAATTCTGAAATCTTCATGCACATCTAGAGATGTTACCTGAAAACATTAGCATTGTTTCAACGTTTCGAATTAAAAAACCCTAGAAGCCTTGCAATTTTCCAACGATAAAAGTCATTCCACTGGAACCACCTGAGGCCAAATCAAAATTCCGAAACCTTTATGCACATCTAGAGATGTTACCTGGACACATTAGCATAGTTTAAATGTTTCGAATTAAATAACCCTAGGAGCCTTTCGAAGAAAACTGATTTTCCAACAATAAAAGTGGTTCCACTGGAACCACTTGAGGCCAAATCAAAATTCAGAAACATTTGTGCACATCTAGAGAGATGCTACCTGAACACCTTAGCATAGTTTAAACGTTTCAAATTAAATAACTTAGGAGACTTTCGAGATAAACTTATTTTCTAATGATACAAGTGGTTCCACTGGAACCACCTGGAGCCAAATAAAAATTCTGAAACCTTCATGCACATTACAGATGTTACCTGAACACATTAGCATAGTTTAATTGTTTCGAATTAAATACCCTAGGAGCCTTTCGATGAAAACTGATTTTTTAACGATAAAAGTGGTTCCACTGAAACCACCTGGGACCAAATCAAAATTCTGAAACCTTCATCCACATCTTGAGATGTTACCTGAACACATTAGCATAGTTTAAAAGTTTGGAATTAATTACCCTAGGAGCCTTTCGATGAAAACTGATTTTCTAACGATCAAAGTGGTTCCACTGGAACCACCTGGAGCCAAATCAAAATTCCGAAACCTTCATGCACATCTAGAGATGTTACCTGAACACATTAGTATAGTTTAACCATTTCGAATTAAATACCCTAGGAGCCTTTCGATGAAAATTGATTTTCTAACGATAAAAGTGGTTCCACTGGAACCACCAGAGGCCAAATCAAAATACCAAAACCTTCATGCACATCAAGAGATGTTACCTGAACACCTTAGTATAGTTTAAACGTTTCAAATTAAATACCCTACGAGTCGCTCGATGAAAACTAATTTTCCAAAGATAAAAGTGGTTTCACTGGAACCATCTGGGGCCAAATCAAAAATTCTGAAAGCTTCATGCACATCTAGAGATGTTACCTGAACACATTAGTATAGTTTAAATGTTTCGAATTAAATACCCTAGGAGCCTTTCGATGAAAATTGATTTTCCAATGATAAAAGTGATTCAACCGGAACCACTTGGGGCCAAATCAAAATTCCGAAACCTTCATGCACATCTAGAGATGTTACCTGAACACATTAGCATAGTTTAAACATTTCGAATTAAATACCCTAGGAGCCTTTCGATGAAAATTGTTTTTCCTATGATAAAAGTGGTTCAACCCGAACCACTTGGGGCCAAGTCAAAATTCTGAAACCTTCATGCACATCTAGAGATGCTACCTGAACACCTTAGCATAGTTCAAACATTTCAAAATAAATACCCTAGGAGCCTTTCGAGGAAAACTGATTTTCTAATGATAAAAGTGGTTCCACTGGAACCACCTGGAGCCAAATAAAAATTCTGAAAACCTTCATGCACATCTAGAGATGTTATCTGAACACATTAGCATAGTTTAATGTGTTCAGGTAACATCTCTAGATGTGCATGAAGGTTTCAGAATTTTTTTTTGGAACCACTTTTAAATACCCTAGGAGCCTTTCGATGAAAACTGATTTTTTAAAGATAAAAGTGGTTCCACTGAAAACACCTGAGACCAAATCAAAACTCCGAAACCTTCATCCACATCTTGAAATGTTACCTGAACACATTAGCATAGTTTAAAAGTTTTGAATTAATTACCCTAGGAGCCTTTCGATGAAAACTGATTTTCTAACGATCAAAGTGGTTCCACTGGAACCACCTGGAGCCAAATCAAAATTCCGAAACCTTCATGCACATCTAGAGATGTTACCTGAACACATTGGCATAGTTTTACCGTTTCAAATTAAATACCCTTGGAGCCTTTCGATGAAAACTGATTTTCTAACGATAAAAGTGGTTCCACTGGAACCACCAGAGGCCAAATCAAAATACCAAAACCTTCATGCACATCAAGAGATGTTACCTGAACACCTTAGTATAGTTTAAATGTTTCAAATTAAATACCCTACGAGTCACTCGATGAAAACTAATTTTCCAACGATAAAAGTGGTTTCACTGGAACCACCTGGAGCCAAATCAAAATTCCGAAACCTTCATGCACATCTAGAGATGTTACCTGAACACATTAGCATAGTTTAACTGTTTCGAATTAAATACCCTAGGAGCCTTTCGATGAAAACTGATTTCCTAACGATAAAAGTGGTTCCACTGGAACCACCAGAGGCCAAATCAAAATTCCGAAACCTTCATGTACATCAAGAAAGAGGAGAGTGCTCTGGAATCAGTATTGAGCGGTACCAAAAAACAATATAAATATTCGTCGAACAGGCACTCAGGTATTAATTATTATTAATAAATGGTGCTCAATGCCACTTCAGAGGCTAAGGCTATAGCAATGATCCCGGTAATTAATATTGCCCGCTGTATAACGTACCCCAGAGTCAGCATATGGAAACAGGTCGAAAACCGGAGTGTAAACAAGGTGTATTCGATTGAGTACTGACATTAACAGAAACCTGGATCTAGAAATGGAAGTAGGTATAATTAACAGGCTCAACACAGACCACCCCTGAAATAATTCATAATTTCTAAGGTCCATAACATACAATAATGCATCTGCCTAATAAATCATTATGCACGTGAGCATTGAAAACCCACATGTAATCATCTGAATACCAGTTAACTGGCTTTGCAGCCTCCAAGGTCCCCAAAGACCAGCAATTTATTTATGATGAATTATGCGTTTGTATATGACATATAGACGAACAATCACAGGAAACCAACCAACTAAAAAGTGGATGTGCCCATGAGGTCGCCATAGAACATGACCCTGCCGCCAATCGAGAAGTCATGAAATGCATGTATGTATTTAAACTCATACGAGGCTTGCGGGAAGAAAACTACGTCTTGCCCGGTAATCGCCTCTAAACACATTGGCGATGGGGGTGGGGGTGGGGGATTCAAAGTCATATCAAACCCTCCTCACCTGCACTACTTGTGTTAGTCATAAAATAATATAAGAACCACAATGGTTCCCTCAGTCTAACCAACTCCATTATGCCACTATGGGCGGAGGAAGGAAGTGAAGAACAAAAACTTCCCCTGATAAAGAAGGTCCAATCGTGGAGGAAGCTTCCGGGGAACGTCCCATGACAGACACTTGAGAAGACTGATCCAAGGTTTCTGTGACGACAAAGGTGCTACTAGTAGGATTCACAATGAGACTGTTTGATCTTAAACATAATCTACTGAATCAACTGAATTGGAGGATATGCGTATCATTCATCCCCATGAGATTGGCAGAGCGTCTACTGCATACGCTCAATGGTCTGGGCATGGCGACACGAACGACGGTAACAAATAATTGTTCCAGAGCGTTGCAAACAGATCTATCATGGGGCGATCCCTCTGGTAGCAAATCTGCCCAAATACTCGTCATTGAGCGTCCACTCCAATTGCAACAGGCGACCTTTCCAAGAGAGCGAGTCTGTTAGTACGTTCAGTCGACCCGCTATATGACAGATAGAAAGATGAACATGATGATTCATGACGTAGAGGAAAATCTTCACTGTTAGTTGGCATAACGGAAATGAATGGCTGCCGCCCTGGTTCCCGATGTACACTACTACTGTCGAGTTGTCCAACCAAATTTGAACATGGACGTCCGTTATGTGAATCCAATGTTGTAGCGCTAGCTATATTGACATCATCTCTTTGATGTTTATGTGTTTCTCCTGGAACCGAGGGTCCCAAAGACCCTGACACTTCCAGACTGCAGGACTTAGGGTCGTGCCCCAACCTGTCTGACTCACAAACGTCATAATCTGAAAGCCAGATCCGGCAGTTGCAGCGGAACTCCCGGAGTTAACCACTGAATATCTGCCCAATTTGAACTCTCGTTTTACTAGGTCCGTTAAAACAATACTGGTTCAAGCGAAAGCATCATCACACTCCAGTTCTGAGTAAAGAATATCTGAAGGGGATGTGCGTGCAGACAGCCCATCAGAATGAGATCTACAGCCACACTGCACAGCTCCAACAGTCGCATGAATTCCCTCACTATTAATGCATCTGAGTGTAGACAAAAGCGAGCATAAGTGACTAACTTTGCTCTGGGTAACGGCAGACGTACCAGATTGTTGTGAGTCTCAAAGTTTAATCTCAAGTGAATCGACGACTTGCATGGAGCTAGATCCGACTTTTTCTCGTTTACGATGAAACCGAGATGTCGGAGTAATAGAAGCAGACTCTGAACATCGTTCTGAAGAATAATTCTGTTGCTGTATTCCTGTAGAAAGTCATCCAAGTAAGCCGACGTTACCGCAGACAAATAACTTGTAAGTGAGACATTACCGAGTTCATTATTCGAGTGAAACACCCAGGGGGCCAGATTCAGACCAAAGCATATTGTTCTGAACTGATACACCTTCCCTTGTACGGGGAACCGCAGGTACTTTTAGAATGCCGGATGTACCAGGACATGAAAGTACGCATCCTTAGATCTATGCTTGCCGCATAGTCAATAACTTGAACGCATGCTTTTACCGACTGAATGATTTCCATAAATAAACTTTTGGAGCCATGATAAGCTTGTTATCCAGCTCAAGTCTATTACCAGTTGGAATGAGCCATCTGGCTTCAGTATGAGGAATAGGTGACTGTAAAATCTTGAGAATCTTGATTCTCAGCGACCTGTATTGCTTCCTTTGATAAGAGAGCTTATACCTCCAGTAGGAGAAACTCTCTCATGCAAGAATTTGATGGAAGATTTGTCCAATGTGGAAAACTTGTTAGTGGGGTTATTACTCGGAATGATAGCCATAATCCATCCGAGACAACACTTCTCACCCACTGATCTTCTGTGATTATCATTCTGTTTTTTGCAGATCTTGATAACCTACCACCAACTGACCAGCAATAGATGTCTAAACCATCACCTGTATGACCTGCGAGGCTTACGGGAGGAGGAATCAAGTCCTCCCCGTGAAAAACCTCTTCTCGTCGGCCTGGGGGCATCTGACCTATAGTCCCGATCAGATCAACGCCCCTTTCCCAAGTCGCTATACTGACAACCTCCAGGGTAATTATAAGAGGGTTTCCTCTACCCTTGAGAGGAGTTTCCTTTTGACAATTTTTGTCTGGAATGCCCTCCTTACTCTTGTCTGTTGAAGTGGGTCATTGATACGCCGACTTCAAAAGCAGGGCACTTGACGATTTCTTAGTAGCCTGTTCATAGACTAATGAAAGCTAGTCGTTGAAAATAAAATGTCCGGAAACTGGAGTGACTCTGAGAGAACTTTTCACCTTGTCATCTCATCAGTGATGACGACGCAAGGGCAGCATCACGTCTGATTAACTCCAGATTAGCCACTGTTAGGGCAGCATCACGTCTGATTAACTCCAGATTAGCCACTGTTAGGGCAGAGTTATACGTGGTATATATAATAGCCCTGGAAAGAACTCTAAGAGAGGTACGAACGTACTCCAATTCCTTTCCCTTGAGACATTGCGCCATAGCTCTTGTAAGGTGATCTGCGTAAGACAGAGCCCAAATTCACTCTATTTGAAGAAAATGCCGTCTCAATTGTGTCTGAGCGAATAGTGAATGATACAAGTACGGATACTTCTAGATCTTTGGCCTGCTCATCCAAATGCAGAAGAACTCTCTGAAGATCTTTCCTGACCATTTTTAAATCAACCTGGTCCTAAAAACTGTGTGTATACGGAAGATGAAGAGAAGAAACCGCCTTCTTCCTCACACTCAAGAGGATAAATATGACGGCGTCTATATGGTCGAAGGCCTGTGACACCTGCATAAACTGATTCGGAAAAGAAAGGACTTCCTCCTTTGTCCAGATAAAGACTGTGCCTAACGACGCCAGCGGTTTCTCTCTTGTCGCAGCATTCTGATTCGGCAGAACAAAATCAGGGTAGTATTGATGGATGAAAGCCATCGCAACCATGTACTGTTGGGAAGGGTAATCCTCTTCCTTATCCCTTTCACCATCTGAGAGAATCAGTTGCAAATCTCGGTCCATTGCCTCTGCGTGACTGCCCCAGCCCAGTCCGAGAGCTCAGATTCTGAGGCAGGCTGCAACTGCACTTGCTGCGATCAGCTGCGCAATCTGCGACAGCAAGTCTGTCATCGAGGCCTGAGGAGCAGCGGTCTTCCATTTCTTAGCCACATGCTGCTCCTGGGACAGTGTGTCGGAAACGGATCCTTTCTCTGAACGTCCCGATGATCAAGGCCTCATCTTCCTAGCCACCAGATGGTCCGACTTCACGGGCGAAGAGTGGCTCCTTCTTCGTGCAACAGGCTGGATATCCGAAGTTGGGTAGCTAGGATGTGGCCGTGTCTGCTTAACTGGTTGAGTGCTAGAAGCCACTATCAGGGCTTTAAAAAAATGAGGGTACCAGAGCAAAAGCCTATGTTTTTCTTGCTCATGTTTCATATTCACCAGAATGTAAATAACATTTTATTTATATAAATTTGTTCTATTACAAATTATTGGAGAGTGCCTGTGGGCACTCTCCAATAATTTGTAATAAACAAATTTTGTATAACAAATTCAGATAACCAAAAATAATCTAGCCCTCAACCAGTTAAATAACATAGAGGAGGAAGCCATGACTGAAGCCAACCTCAGCTGCAGACTAGATGGTGCGTTCCGAGCGGCGGGCGGACATATGCTCCAACTGGTGCAAGTTTCCAACCAGGAAACTTCATTTCGGCCTTGTGAAATGTAGCGGATGAAGCCTTGACTGAAGCCGACCCTGGCTGCAGACTAAACAGAACGTATTGGAGGGCGGACATATGTTCTGGCTTGTTCAAGTTTCTCAAAACAACATCTGACACCAGACGTTGCTAGATTAGAAAGGGGGGGGGGCCTCTCCCGCTCGCGGTCTATCAGACCTCACTGAGTACAAGAACTTGCTGACTTCCTCCCTATTTCCATCGTAGCTGGGTGCGCTATTTATATTATAGTGCTCGCTCTACCCAATCTACCTCTTAGACCGCAACGGACTTACCCAGCGTCACGGCACCCACAGATGGAGTACCGCTTCACCGGTCGAGCTAGCTGCTTGCAAGACATTAAAACCTTTAACAAAAGGCCCAAACTCTTGCAATAATGAGTACTGCAGCTAGCTCTATATGCACCATGGAGCACGACAACGGTAGCACACTTGGATGGGTGTCAGAATATCATCACAATGTTCATGTTCCTCTGAAATAGAAACTGACAGAATGAATTAAAATGCAGTGAGAGGCTCTGATCCTCAGAACCTCACCGCCAACAACGTACCGCGACACCGACTCAACATCAGTCATCCCAGTGCAACACAAGAATGACAAGAGTCCACAGGAGTTTATCAACTAAAGTCGATATCAGTCCTCCAAACTCCACAACAATATATAAATTTAACTGAGATACATGAAAAATAGGAATCATAATTAAATTCAAAATATTTTTGTAAACAAAACATTTTGAAAGAACGCCAAAGTTCCAAAGGGAACAATAAGATCCCAAGGCATCCCGATAGAGCCTAAGTGTGGACAAAATCCAAAATTTTGGAGCTACACTACCAGAAAAACAATCCATGTATCCTTCAGTATACTACAGTAATAGAATATAAAAAACTACCTATATATGAAAGAAAATCCTCCACAAACATAGGCCATACAATAACATTTCAGCTGTATGCAGGATATAATTACGGATAAGACAGCTTCCTTCATAGTTACATACCCATTAAGCAAGAGAAGAGGTAAAAATCCCCCTCCCCCCCACCCTTTCTTTTGAAGGAATCTTCAAAAGAAAGAGGGGAGAGCTCTGGAATCAATAAGAGCGGTACCAAAAAATAATATGAATAATCGTCGAACAGGCACTGAGGTATTAATTCATGATTACTAAATGATGCTTAAAGCCACTTCAGAAGTTAAGGCTATAGCGACGATCCTCTTAATTAATATTGCCCGCTATATAACGTACTCCGCAGATGGCGTACACAGACACGTCGAAACCGGTGATATAAAATATAACATACACATGTCCAATCTAACCACACTGAACGATCCATGAAGAGTAACACACTTCCTAGGTAATCCACAGGCAGCCTCAGTACAATAAATTCCAGTAACAACACTCCCCAATGTGTACTATCCGATATCTACGATCGTAAACACGT
Organism: Pictodentalium vernedei; assembly: GCA_031216915.1. Classification (NCBI taxonomy): domain Eukaryota; kingdom Metazoa; phylum Mollusca; class Scaphopoda; order Dentaliida; family Dentaliidae; genus Pictodentalium; species Pictodentalium vernedei. The sequence continues at coordinate 186,292,068 of CM062292.1, read as the reverse complement.
GAGAATATGCAAATTGAGTACTGACATAATAGAAACTTGGATCTAGAAATGAAAGTAGGTATGATTAACAGGCTTTGACACGGATTATAGATTATAATTTCAAGGTCCACAAAATACAATAAAGCATTAGCCTAATAATATAATGTGCGAGAGCAATTATATTTAGCATGTAATCATCTGAATACCAGTTAACTGGTTAAGTAGCCTGCGAGGTACTCAAAGATTAGCAATTTAATTGTGATGATTTTAAATAAGCGCTCATATATAACAAATCAACAAATAATCACAGGAAACTAATCCAACTAAAAAGCGGATGTGCCCATGAGGTCGCAACAGAACACAACCCAAATGCATAGTATGTATGTATTAAATTATATGAGGTTTGCGGGAAGAAAACTACGTCTTGCCCAGTAATTGCCTCTAAACACATAGGTAGTGTGTGTGTGTGTGTGGGGGGGGGGGGGGGGGGGGGGGGGGGGGGGGCATATCGAAATCTCCTCACCCACATAACTTAATCATTCCTGTGTCAATTATCAAATAATATAGGAACCGCGTCTCACTGACTCCATTATGCCACTATGGGCAGAGAAGGACATGAAGAATAAAACTTCCCCTGAAAGAAGGCCCTCTCATGGAGGACACTTCTGGGGAGTGCCCCATAACAGACACTTGAGAATACTGATCCAAGGTTTCTGTGATGACAGAGGTGTTACTAGTAGGATTCACAACGAGACTGTTTAATCTTAAACATAATTTATTGAATCAAATGAATTGGAGGATACGCGTATCCTATCATTCATCCCCATGAATTCTGCAGAGCATCTACTGCATGCGCTCAATGGTCCAGGCATGGCAACACAAATGACGGTAACTAATTGTTCCGGTGCATCACAAACTGAACTATCATGGGGAAATCCCACTGGTAGCAAAAATGTCCAAATACTCGCTTGTTGAGAGTCCAATGAAAATGCAACAGACGACCTTTCCGAGGAGCGAGTCTGCTAGTACGTTCAGACGACCCGGTATATGACGGATAGAGAGATGAACATGATGATACATGACGAAGTAGAAAAATCTTATCCGTTAGTTATCATAACAGAAATGAATGGGTGCCGCCCTGGTTCCTGATGTATGATACCATTATCATATCTGAACATGCGTGTCCGCAAATAATGCGAATCCACTGATATAGCGCTAACAATATTGACATCATTCTTTGATGTTTATATGTTTCTCCAGGAACCGAGGGTCCCAAGACCCCTGCATTTCGAGTCTGTCGGATTCAGGGTCGTGCCCCAAACTATTGACTCACATCTGTCATAATCATGAAAGCTGGATGTGGCAGTTGCAGCGGAACTCTTTGAGTTAACCACTGAATATCTGCCCAAATATGTACCTTTTGTTTACTAGATCCGTTAAAACAATACTGGTTTTGAGCGAATGCATCTTCACACTCCAGTTCTGGGTAAAGAATAACAGGAGGGGATGTGTGTGTAAGCGACCCCTCGGAATAAGATGCCTAGCCGCTCTGCACAACCCCATCAGTCGTATAAAATTTCATTATTTGAGTGAAAGCCCAGTGCGCTAGATTCAGACCGAAACACATCACTCGGAACTGAAATACTATCCCTTGAATGACGAATCGTAGGTACTTTCTGAATGCCGGATATACCAGGACATGAAAGAACGGATCCTTAGATCTATGCTTGCCGCATAGTCGATCACACGAACGCTCGCTTTTACCGACTAATTGATTACTAAAGATAAACTTGTTATCCAGCTGCAGTCTATTATCGGTCGGAACGAGCTCTCTGGCTTCGGTACGAGTAACAGGTGACTGTAGAATCCTAGAGAATCTTGATTCTCGATGACCTCTATTACTTTCATTGTCAAGAGAACCTTTACCTCCGATTGGAAAGACTCTTATGCAAGGATTTGACGGAAGCATTGTCCATCACGGACATTAGGTTAGTGGTGGTTTCGCTCGGAAAGATAGCCATAGGCCGTCCGAGACCACACTTCTGTAATAGTTATCCAGTTTAGTGAGAATCTTGATAACCATCCGCCAACTGCTAAGCAATAGAGGTCCTAACCCTCCCTGTAGTATCTGCAAGGCCTCTGAAAGGAGAAACTACGTCTCCTTCGCGAAGAGCCTTGAGCCAATGGCCTTGGGGCATCTGACAGTAGTCTCGATCAGACCTACGGCCCCTATCCGAGTCGTTGTATGACGATCCCTAGAGTAATTATAGGAGGGTTACCTATACCCTCACGAGGAGTCCTTTTTTTTAGATGATTTTCTGTCTAGGACTTCCTCCCTTACTCTTTTCTGCTATTGCGGGTCGATTAGACACTGACTTAAGGAGCAGAGTATTGATGCTTTCTTTGTAGCTTGGTCATAAACCAATGAAAGCTTATCGTTAACAACTTAGTGTCCGGATACCGGAGCGACCCAAAAAGAGTTTTTCACCTTGTCATCTATTAAAGATGACGACACAAGGGCTCCGTCATGTCTGATTAACTCCAAATTAGCAACTGTTAAGACAGAGTTATATGTGATAAATATAATAGCCCTGGAAAGGACTCTAAATGAGGTACAAACGCCCTCAAATTCCTTTCTGTAGAGACGTTGCATCACAGTTCTTAAAGGTGATCTGCATAAGACAGTGAGTCTAAATTTGCTCTGAATGAAGAAATTGCCCGTCTCAATTGTGTCCGAGCGAATAGTGAATGATGAAGGTAAGGCCATAACTAGGTCCTTAGCCTGCTCATTCAAACGCAGAGGAACTCTCTAAACATCTTCCTCAACCGCTATAAATGAACGTAGTTCAACAATCGGTAAAATTATGGAAGATGATGACAAGAAACCGCCTTACTTCTTCCCACTGGAAAGTTGAATATGGCGTCATCTAAATGGCCTAAGGCCTGCAACCCCTGTTAAGAACTAACCAGAAAAGACATAACCTCCTCTTTTTCCGGATGAAGTCTGTGTCCAACCACGCTAGCGGTTTCTTGCAAGTAGTCACAGCATTCTGATTCACCAGAACAAATTCAGGGAAGTGTTGATGGATTAAATCCATCGCAACCATGTGTTGTTCCAAAAAGGAAGGGTAATCCTCCTCCGTATCCCTTTCGTCATTCGTCTGAATCAGTTGAAAATCACGGTCAGTAGCATCTGAACTTGCAGATGACTGGACCGACCCATCACCATCCGACAGCTCAGGTTCTGAGACTGCCGTCGGCTGCTTCTGCACTTGCTGGGATGAGCTGCACAATCTGCGACAGCAAATCCGTTAAGGAAGCCTGAGGAGCAGCGGTCTTCTGTTCTGGCCGCTGGCTGCTCCCAGGACAGTGTTCCGAGACGGCTCTTTTCTCCGGACATCCTGATATATGAGGCCTCGTCTCTTAGCTACTGAATAGTGCTACTTTTGAGCGGTTGCAGCATTCTGATTCTCAGGAACAAACTCAGGGAAGTATTGATGCATTAGATCCATCGCAACCCTGTGTTGTTCCGAAAGGGAAGGGTAATTCTCCACCAAATCCCTGTCACCATCCGACTGAATCAGATTATACTCATGGTCATCGGCATCTGAACACGCAGATGACTGGACCGACCCAGCACCATCCGACAGCTGAGGTTCTCAGACTGCTATCGGCTGCTTCTGCACTTGCTGGGATGCTGCGATGAGCTGTGCAATCTGCGACAGCAAGTCCGTTATGGAGGCCTGAGGAGCAGCGGTCTTCTGTTACTTGGCCGCCGGCTGCTCCTGGGACAGTGTCCGAGATGGCTCTTTTCTCCGGACGTCCCATTGAAAGAGGCCTCGTCTCCTTGGCTACTGTATGGTGTGACTTCTTTGATGAAGAGTGGACAATCTCGGCGATGCAGGCTGAATATCAAAAGTCACATAACCAAGGTGCGGTCATGTGTGCTTGGTAGACGCTGAAGAAGAAGCCGTAACTATAGCCGACCCCGGCTGTGAACTGAACAGAGCGTCCCGAACATGAGGCGTGGACATAAGCCCCGACTGACACAAGTTCCAAACCACAACATCTGGCCACAGATGTTGTTATGAAAGATAGGGGGGCTCTCTCGCTCGTGGTCCTTCAGACCTCGCCAAGCTTCCCGCTGAACTTGCCGGCTTCTTCCTCTCCGTCGTCGCAGGGTGAGCTTGTTATTATTTTATATTGCGTGCTCTACCCTTTCTACTCTCCTCGACCACAACGGACACACCCGGCGTCACAGTACCCACGGACGGATTAACCGCTTCACCGGTCGAGCTAGCTGGTGACAGGGAGCTGAAACCACACAGTGGTTTATTGCCCTGTCTTACATTCATAAGCACTTTATCCGCTAGCTCTGACTATCTAAATGCAACAACGGAAGCACACTCTTTGACGGCGTCAAATAAACATCACCATGTTCTTGTTCCTCTGTAAATAGAAACTAAATTACCAGAGCGATTTTTTGGCGAGAGGACCGGCAGTGGCCTCTCGCCTCTAACGTACCGTAACACCCGTCTCCAACGTTTGTCATCCCATGTGACACATGTTGAGCTAGAAATAGTGGGAGTACATCGACTACAAGCAGGGCAAACAACATGTAAATCAAAGGAAAGGCTTTCTCGCCTTGCACTGAGCAATATGCTTTCATAATGAAGCAAAATAAAGTCGATCAGTACTCCCACCAACTCCACATTAAATAGTATAAAAAGATAAATAACATTCAAAATATAAATTGAAAAATAATTTACACCAAAAAATGTTTCAAAAAATTTTGACAAGAGCCCAAGTTCCCAAAGGGAACGATGTACCCAAATGTATCCAGATAGAGGCCAAGTGTGAACAAAAATTATTTTTCAATCCAAAAAATGTATAAGTTAGATTATCTCCCCTTGGAAATGTCAGAACGGAATTATATTGCTTCATGCACATCTTCATATGGAGTTCTTCCATTGTTTAAAGTTTCATGAAAATTCTTCAAACGGTTTAGGAGGAGTTGTGCTTACAAGGATGGACAGACGGTATAAGTTAGATTATCTCCCCTTGAAAATGTCCGAACGGAATTATATTGCTTCATGCACATCTTCATATGGAGTTCTTCCATTGTGTTAAGTTTCATGAAAATTCTTCAAACGGTTTAGGAGGAGTTGCGCTTATAAGGATGGACAGACGGACAGACAGACGGACAGGGTGATTCCGATATACCCCCCCAAACTTTGTTTGTGGGGGTATAATAAATTGGAAACTACATATATAAATAGAACGTTGTCAATGTAAACTAGAGGTACTGTGAACAAACTCACAAAGTGATACCCCCACGCCTGAAATGTATAAGTTAGATTATCTCCCCTTGGAAATGTCAAAACGAAATTATATTGCTTCATGCACATCTTCATATGGCGTTCTTCCATTGTGTAAAGTTTCATGAAAATTCTTCACATGAATTAGGAGTTGTGCTTACAAGGATGGACAGATGGACGGATGGACAGATGGATGGACAGGGTGATTCCTATATACCCCCCCTCCCCCCCCCACTCCCACCCCCCAAACTTTGTTTGCCGGGGGTATAACGTCAGAATGAAAACCGGAAACAAGACCCCAGGCAATAATGCCCGAAGTCAGTAACAGATTTTGAACTATCCGATGTAAGGCAAGATCTTCATCAGAAGAAAAAAATGATACATTGGATATATGATGCAGGACCAAAGAGCCTAAACACCCCAAGGGTGAGAATGTAACCATGGGAATATACAGAATAAACATTCTGTGTACCACATTAAACTCCCAAGAAATTTTATAAAAACATTTCAATAAAACAAGCCAAAAAGCTTGGGAGTTTAACTGGTGGGTTTCAAGGAAGAAAAGGGAAGGAATAAATAACAAACAGTGGAAAAATCATTAGCAATAATGATGACGTCAGGCCCATGTCCTGATATTGAGGAACATAACTAATTTTTATAAATATTATAAAGTTACAGCCCTGAACGTTTCAAACCATTGTTTCTTCCTTCATCCAGTTGTATCCTTGGATCCACCAAATTAACCATTGATTTGTGTCTGGCATCATTAAAAACTGAGATTTAAAAGCACAGAAGTCAGTTTGTTGTTATCAGACTGAGGGCCAAACAAAGAATGAAGTTGGCGCCAATTCCGGTCATTTTCTGGCATCTGTGCATGCGCGGAGAGTAAATGTATGGAGGGCCAGATAGGACTTCTAATTTGTGGTTTTGCATGCAAATATTTTGGATTTGGTGGGCAAAATTTGTGTTTGGCCCTCGATATTTTGGAGTTAGCACCAGCTAAGTCTGGGCCATTGGGTACAGTGGGAAAAATACTGATTTTCTAACGATAAAAGTGGTTCCACGGGAACCATTTGGGGCCAAATCAAAATTCCGAAACCTTCAAGCACACCTAGAGTTGCTACCTGAACACCTTAGCATAGTTTAAACATTTCGAATTGAATACCCAAGCAGCCTTTCAGGGTTTAATGTATGGATGGACAGATGGATGGATGGATGGACGAACATACGGGCAGACGGATGTACAGACAGAGATCATCACTATATCCCTGCATTTTTTTAAATTGTGGGGATAATTTAGCTGAGATCTCATTGATGGAACCTTTTGTTATGGTTGCCATGGATAATTACACACAAAGACTATGATCAAATTAATTAATCTATGCACTGTCAATAGCTAGACCCTCTTGTATATTGGAAGAAAACTAGAGTTTGCACAGTTATTATTGACATAAGTTATTTTCTCAAATACATAATACATTAACAACATATATTTACAAAAATAAGTTCTGAGAGATTTCACCTACATTGCAACGGATAGCAAAAATTAAACAAACAAGTTCATAAAGTGCAATAACTCAGAAAAAAAAATGACTTTCACACATCAAACAATTTATGATACCTTCAATACAATATTGAGTTGTTAATTGAATATAGGTTATAGAGTAAACCCATGTTAACCCTTTACCTAACGTAATGGCCAAAACTGGCCAGCCTATTCACAAAATTTATCATACAAATTTCATTACTTTTTCATTTTTTGTCACAAAAACATAGCTTAAGACCTCTCATTGGAACGAGCTCATTGAGCTCATTTCAGTGAAGGGTGATAAGCTATGTTTTTGATGCAACTAGAGGGGGTATCAGTACCCCGTGGCTCACCAACAGGTGGCCAATGTAAAGGGGTGGCTGGAGTAAAAAAAAAAAGTTCAAAACTTGCACACAAAAGTCCAAAATTAAAGAAAATAAGCAGCTAAAGGGTTAAATAATATAATAATAACCCCTAAGAAGCATGCTAACATAAAATATGAACCATGGCAATATGCTACAAGGTAAGTCTCCACTTTGAAAAAAAGAAAGACAAACCTCAAAACCTGCACATAAAAATAAAAAAAGTATCACATTTGTTTCAAAGGGTTAAAATTTAGAAAAATACCCTGAAAATATTACAATAACAAGTGTGGCAATATGCCAGTGAGATAAAACTCCACTTAAAAAAAATATCAAAACCTGCACAGAAAAGTCCAAAATTAAAGTAAATAAGGAGCTAAAGGGTTAAATAATATAAAAATAGCCCAAGAAGCATCCTAACATAAAATAGGAACCATGGCAATATGCTACAAGGTAAGTCACCACTTGGAAGAAAAGAAAGACAAACCTCAAAACCTGCACATAAAAGTAAAAAAAAGTATCACATTTGTTTCAAGGGGTTAAAATTGAGAAAAATACCCTGTCACAGTAACCACAATGGCAATATGCCAGTAAGGTGAAAGTCTACTTGAAAAATATCCACTTGGAAGAAAAGAAAGACAAACCTCAAAACCTGCACATAAAAGTATCACATTTGTTTCAAAGGGTTAAAATTTAGAAAAATACCCTGAAAATGTTACAGTAACCACCATGGCAATATGCCAGTGAGGTAAAACTCCACTTAAAAAAAAATATCAAAACCTGCACACAAAAGTCAAAAATTAAAGTAAATAAGCAGCTAAAGGGTTAAATAACATAATAATAGCCCCAAGAAGCATCCTAACATAAAATAGGAACCATGGCAATATGCTACAAGGTAAGTCGCAACTTGGAAGAGAAGAAAGACAAACCTCAAAACCTGCACATAAAAGTAAAAAAACATCAAAACCTGCACACAAACGTCAAAATAAGACCAAATTTGATTCAAAGGGTTAAAATTAAGACGAAATACCCTGGAAAACAGTTAAATGTTATCGTGAACCCCCACAGCAATATGCAAAGAAGAAAACAATTTTGTTAAAAGCACAAAAATCCAAACCTGTAAACAAAAGAAGTCCAAAATTGAAGTAATTAAGCAGGAAAAGGGTTAAAGAATACAACGTAGCCCTAAGATGCATGTTTACATACAATAGAAAGCATGGACATATGCTACAAGGTAAATCTACACTTGGAAGAAAGGAAAAAAACAAACATGAAAACCTGCTCGCAAACGTTAAAATAAGTCTAAAAATCTATTCAAAGGGTTAACAAATTTAAAAAAATGCACTGGAAAGATATCAATGTTATAATAACCACCACTGCAATATGCAGTGAGTACAACCTCACTTGAAATTGTTGTTTTTATCACAACCTGTACATAAAAGTAAGAAACTGTAAGCCTAAGTCCAAAAGCTGTACATAAAAGTCCAAAAATGAAGTAATTCAGCAGGAAAAGGGTTAAATAATACAAACATAGCCCTAAGATGCATGTTTACATACAATAGAAAGCATGGACATATGCTGCAAGGTAAATCTCCACTTGGAAGAAAGGAAAAAAAAAACATCAACACCTGCACGCAAACATCAAAATAAGTCTAAAATTTGATTCAAAGGGTTAAAATTAAGACAAAATACCCTGGAAAAGAGTTAAATGTTATAGGGAACCACCATAGCAATATGCAGAAATTAAAAAAAAATTTTAAAAGCCAAAAAATCAAAACCTGTACACAAAAGTTCAAAATATTTGAGAGCGGACGCCGACATGAGGGCTATGCCATAGGATCACACAACTAACGTTGGTGAGCCAAAAAATGAAAAAAATTGATTATTCAAGAATTTTGTTTGCAAGTGTTGTCTGCTTTTCATATTAGGTAAAGGGTTAATTGAATAAAATTTCTTGTAATGTGCCAAAGAATTACTTTGACAACCTTTGAATTCCCCACATTTATAGCCATTTTTGGTCTCAATACATCCAATACAGGCATTTAATCGATTATATCTTGTTTAACAGAGTTCAATGAGCTCTATCAAATAAGATAAAAAAGAAGACAGGAAAAGACCCAATTCCTTTTAATTGTATACTAATATCTTTCACAGGCAAAGTGACTATTAAATTCATACAGTCCCACTTAATGTGCAATTATACATGTCTACTGTTTTTTTTTCACAATTTAGTTTTCAATCAGAGTACAGTGAGAGTGGAATCCTACAAAACAAGAGGCCCCAAGGAGCCTTAATTGCTCACCAGCCAAAGTGGTTCAAAGAAGTATTTGGGGTCACATTCAGTTAGATATGGTTCATCAACACTATAAAGGAATGAAGTCATGAGAGACAAATTTTATGGAACTAGGGACATGGTTTGAACAAACTTGAATCTTACCCCCCAAAGGATGCTGCATACCAAATATCAAAAGCATTCATCTGCTGGATCTGAAGAAGAAGATTTTTTTAAAAAATTCCTCATTTTGAACTAAGTTATCATTCAGGCTTCCACAGTGAGCCCAAATATGAACCCATGGACTTGGCTTGAACAAACTTGAATCTCACCCCCTAAGGATGCTGCATGCCAAATATCAAAAAATTCTGACTGCTAAATCTGAAGAAGAAGATTTTTAAAGTAAATTCCTCATTTCGAACTAAGTTACAATTCAAGCTCCCACAGTGAGCCCAAATATGGACCTAGGGACATGGCTTGAACAAACTTGAATCTCGCCCCCAAGGATGCTGTATACCAAATATTAAAACATTCTGACTGCTAGATCTGAAGAAGAAGATTTTTAAAGAAAATTCCTCATTTTGAACTAAGTTATCATTCAGGCTCCCACAGTGAGCCCAAATATGGACCTAGGGACATGGCTTGAACAAACTTGAATCTCACCCCCCTAAGGATGCTGCATACCAAATATCAAAACATTCTGACTGCTAAATCTGAAGAAGAAGATTTTTAAAGAAAATTCCTCATTTTGAACTAAGTTATACTTTGGGCTACCACAGTGAGCCCAAATATGAACCCAGGGACTTGGCTTGAACAAACCTGAATCTTACCCCCAAGGATGCTGCATACCAAATATCAAAAGCATTCTGACTGCTGGATCAGAAGAAGATTTTTAAAGAAAATTCCTCATTTTGAACTAAGTTATAATTCGGGCTTCCACAAGGAGCCCAAATATGAACCCAGGGACTTGGCTTTAACAAACTTGAGTATCCCCCACCCCTCCTAAGGATGCTGCACACCAAATATCAAAACAATCTGACTGCTGGATCTGAAGAAGAAGATTTTTTAAGAAAATTTAATTTTGAACTAAGTTATAATTTGGGCTCCCACAGTGAGCCCAAATATGAACCCAGGAACTTTTCTTGAACAAACTTGAACCTCACCCCCCCTAAGCATGCTGCACAACCAATATCAAATGATTCTGCCTGCTGGATCTTGAGAAAATTTTTAAAGAAATTTGCCTGAACTGCACTAAGTTCAAATTCGGGCTCATATACTGAGCCCAAATATGAACAGAGGGGGCCAATTTGTACAAACTTGAATCAGATCCACCCCACAATGTTGCATACCAAATATCAAAAGATTCTGACTGCTGGATTTGGAGAAGGAGATTTTTTAAGAAATTTGCCTGGAATGCACTAAGTTCAAATTTAGGCTTCTATAGAGAGCCCAAATATGAATCCAGGGGGCCGATTTTAACAAACTTGAATCTGACTCCCCTAGAGATGATGTATACCAAATAGGAAAGAATTCTGCCTGGTGGATCTGAAGAAGAAGATTTTTTTGAATTTTGGAAAGAAATTCATGGGTGCTATCAGAGTTATGCCCCTTGTGGTGCCCCCTGTGGGTACGGCACGTTTCTTTGTATAAGTGTGAATTGACATATGATGGGGAACATGCACACCAAATTGTGAGGAGTAGTCGTTAATGTAAAGTTCATGACGGACAACGACAACGGACGGCGACGGACGGCAAGTGATAAGTTAAGCTCCCTTCGGTGAGCTAAAAACCCATGACATACATTTTCATATTAGAAAAGCAGAAGAACTGCTTACAATCTTGTGTTAATGGACTATTGGAATAATTAATCCATTAACAAGAAGTTTGCTGGCAGTTCTCATTGTGGTTTTCTGAAAAATGTATTTATATACAGCAGTATACATTGGAAAATTTATTGACTAGATTCATTTCAATGACAAGCATATCAGAATGTATTATTACTGATAAACAATCAATAATTTGTAGGGCAAGGCTTATCAGAGTGAACAGGCAACTTTTCTTACCAAAATTCTTTGAACTCTATGGAGCAATTTCTCTTGTCCAGAATAGAATCCTGCTAAGCCAAAAAACTGAACTGCAAATTGCAAACAACTGTGCAGCTGAAAAAAGCAAAACAACATAAAAATTAAAGGAATTCTGGAATATTGAACAAAATATACATCTGAAAATATAAAAACCATCAGGTACCATGCAATTACTATCGTGAAAAGTGAAATGTGCTATCTCTCAAGACATGTCACAATGGGCGTGAAAAACTGAAAAACATTAATAATGATGGCAGAAGACTTGTTAAGTTTCACAGATTGACCCAGAGTTAACCAGTGTCTGTTATACTGTCCTGAAACAATGTTAAAGTGATAAACTCTCATTAGAGCTGTGCGGTTTTGAAAATTCAGGTCGGTTTCGGGCTGACTCAGCACTTTTTCAAAGTCCCCAAAAAGTACCCCATGATAAAACCGATGGCAATTTTTTTTTACTATTCCATTCTGTTGGTCCTAAGGAAGCTTCACAACAAATAAGAATTCTCAGTGCCGTGTAGTTTTGGAGATATGGGCGTTTTAATTTTTTTCTATCTTTAGCTCCTGCAGTCCCCATGGGGCGACGGGAAAATTTTTTTTGGCATAAATTAAGTACTTATGACCCAATAAGCCCTCACATCAAATTTGGTCAAAATTTGCCTCTCGGTTTGGAAAATAGAAATTTTGGGAGGGGCAAATATTCTTTACCCTCCCATTACAATGACAAGTATAGCCCCACAAACTTCTCTTGAACAAATCTGAGTCTACACCTCAAAAGGAAGCTGCACACCAAATATCAAGTATTTGCTACTGCTGGTTCATGAGAAGAAGATTTTTTTAAGATTTCAGCACACTTTTTGGGTGTGGCCCTACCCACGGGCGAGGCAACTTGATTTGAACAAAATCAAATTGCGATGTCATAACAAAGTATTATCTCAAATATCAATTAAATTAGTTCAGCGGTTTGGGAAGAGAAGACGCAAACACCATGTTCACGGACGACGGACGACGACGGATGGTGAGTGATCACTATAGCTCTCCTGACTGAAAGTTAGGTGAGCTAAAAACAGGGGGGGGGGGGGGGGGGGGGGGGGGGGGGGGGTATCGTGAATTCGTGAATGGAGATCTGTTAGGCTATGGAGTTGACCATATTTTCAGATGGAACATTTGGATGGTGAGAGGGCTACACAGTGTGAGTCTCCATCACTCACAGAAAGGCACTTTAACCCTTTACCCAATGAGTCTTTTCCATCTCGGTGTTGTATTCCTTGGTGTCAGGACATTTAATACCATTGTGGATGCCTTAGCAGCATTATGTATTGTTACACCGGTCTTTTCTTATACATTATACATGGCTTGTGTTGTAAGCCTCCATTTAGTGAGCTTTCAAAGGCCGCAAGTGACACAGATATGTCTTCACGCAGACGAAGACTCATCACTGCGTAGTTACCTTGAGACTACTGTCTCTTTGGGAATTACAGCTGTTAGTATAGCAGCTCGTCATTCCCTACCTTGCACGATGATGGTTGTAAGTCTCCGTTTAGTGACCTTTCAATGTCACAAGTTACACTGAGATATCTGTCTTCACGGAGATGAAGACCTATAAGCTACGGCTGGAATTGTAATTCTCCTTAGTGAGCTTCCAACGCTGCATTTATCAGCCTTTTAAATGTCTTCATGGATAGGAAGACCTGTAGCTGCTTCAGCTAGGCTGAGTTCATTGTTCTATCGGACATGATACCATTCTGTTAGAGGAGTTTATTCTCTTCCTACCGGTATGGTTTGGTGTTAGTTATATGAGGTGATAAGCTCTATTGATGATGCCATATTTACCTAGTGTGATTAATGAGCGTTTCTTCAAACACCTATACTAATCTCATTCTCAGGAATATATTTCCTGATATCAGATCGAACGTAAGAATTCATCTAGGTTTTTATGATCGGGTGTCGGAACGTTAAAAAATTTATATTAATTTATATATTTTTTATACTTACCAATGACCCAGACTTAGCTGGTGCTAACTCTTAAAATTTTAGGGCCAAACACAAATTTTGCCCCCCAATCCCCAAAACTTGCATCAAAATCCAAAAAATCAATATCCTATGTGGTCCTCCATACTTTTATCCACTGCACATGCGCTCTATCAAGGAAGTACCGAAATTAGCACCAAATCCTCATTCTTACAACCAGTGCCTGGTGTTATGTAATCAGCGGGGAGGTATGAGTTCCCAACTCATGGGCGGGCCATCCCCGTCTGGATTATTGGTAAGTATAAAAAATATATAAATTACTATAAATTTTTTAACATTTTTATACTGTACCAATGACCCAGACTTAGCTGAATAGAAAAAAGGCTGGAGGCCCAGGACATAAGGGAAAATCCAATAGACTCAATTACATGTAAACAGAATTATCCCCTCAAGGAGAAAAGGAGAACAGGCTTTACATGTATCTTTCTTGTTTATACCAAAAAAGAAAGACACAATACCATTCCGTAATTGAGCACAATAACATCAATGATCTCTATTAACATCCAGTATACCCATTATACTAATTTTTTAAAGGAAAGCCAATAAATAAAGATAGTCCAGAGAATGAGACTCTTTATACTCATTTAAAAGTGTCCGAGGATTGTATATTAGCACTCGTATGACACGTGACATATACAAATGCTTCACACTGAGCTACACTTTAAAAATATCACATAAATGAGATAGACATTAGCTTTACACTTTAAAACCATCCCGGCACCGACTCTGAATTACTGACTCCAGAGGAGCTTTTCAATATAAAGCAGGTAAAAAAGGGGAACACTATCCCCCCCTTCCCCTCGCTCTGGGTCAAATATCCCAGAACAAAGAGGGCAGCAGGACAGAGTCACTGCCAGAACAGAAAGCCTGAATATCTATAGTTGCAACTGTTTAGTGGACGACATTCTGAGCAACAGATAACGGACCTAAACAATGCAGGTCACCAGAAATGGATTCAATATTTCTAAGATAAAAATTTGTGAATGTGGAAGGCTGAGACCAATATGCAGAGCCTTCATCAAATCGGTAATAGCAACACTATTAGCATAAGCCCAAGATGAAGAAAGCACTTCATGTGCCGAAATCTTAAGCACAGACTGCTGAGTTGAAGATAATTTTTCATAAGCAGTATGAATAGTTAATTGAATCCACCTTGCAATAGAATGGACCGTAATGTCCTTTCTATTAGACAGCAGAGACATAAAGAAATGCTTACGTTCCTTTCTGATAAATTCAGATCTACGTTTGTAAATACGCATAGCTTTAACTGGACAAAGCAAAGGCCTATGACCGTCTGAAGATGGAAGGGCATTAATAACAATAGGTTCAGGGTACTTATTAGGAGCCTGATTCTTAGCCAAAAATCCAACATTAGTAGTAAATGTAATAGTATTACCAACACTACAATAGTGAGAATCATCAATAGATAGTGCATGAAGCTCACTAACTCTTCTAGCAGAAGAGAAGGCTAAAAGAAAAGCTGTCTTATAAGATAAGTATTTGAAGTCCACTGTATCAAGAGTCTCAAATGGCGCTTCTTTTAGCTTCAGAAGAACCCAAGCTAAATTCCACTTAGGAATTAACCTAAAGGTTCTAGGTCTATTTATCGAAAAGTTTATAACTAACTTAGATAAAGAGACATTAGATCCAATTTGTAAGCTATCATGATGAGCATAAGTATCCGATAGCATAGACCTATAACCCTTAATAGTTATTGGCTGCAGTTTGATCTCATCAAACAAGGAGAACAGAAGTCTATCATAGGATGATCCCACTGGTAGCAAATCTGGTTGAATACTCGTTTGTTGAGAGTCCATTCTGAGGACAACATACAACATTTCTGAGAAAGGGAGTCCGCTAGAACATTCAGACGACATGGAATATGACAGACCGACATAAGAACCTGATGCTCTAGGACAAACAGAAGGATTCTTTCTGTTAAGTTGAACAACGGAATGGAATGAGTGCCTCCCTGGTTCCGAATATACGCTACTACTGTCGAATTGTCGGACAGAATTTGAACATGTGAATTCTGAATAATGTTCATCCAATGACGTAGCGCAAGCCAAATTGACATCATCTCTTTGATGTTTATGTGCTTGTTTAGGAACTGCGGATCCCAAAGACCCTGGCACCTCGAATCTGTTGGGCTCAAAGTTGCGCCCCAACCTGTTTGACTCGCATCCGTCCTTATCGTAAAAATCGGATCCGGCAGTTGCAATGGTACTCCCTGAGTTAACCACTGAATATCTGCACAAGTCTGAATCTCTTGTTTCACTTAATTCGACAAGACGATGTTCGTTTCGAGCGAATAAATCTTCACACTCCAATTCTGAGTAAAAAATATCTGGAGTGGACAAGTGCGTAGTCACCCCATTGGAAAAAGCAGTCGCATGAATTCTCTCGCTGTTACTACATCTGAGTGAAGACAAAAGCGAGCGTAACAACTGACTAATTTCGCTCTGGTTAACGGCAGACGAACGAGATTGTTGTGCGTCTCGAAATTCATTCCCAAGTGGGTGAATGACTTGGACGGCACTAGATCCGACTTCTTTTCATTTACTATGAAACTGAGACCTCGGAGCAGTTGAAGGAGACTCTGAACATCGTTCTGAAGCATTAACTTGTTGCCGTACCTCTGAAGAATGTCGTCCAAGTAGGATGACGATACCGAACATGAATGAGCTTGGAAATGAATCATTACCAAGTTCATTATTCGAGTGAAAGCCCAGGGTGCTAGATTCAGACCGAAGCACATTGCTCGGAACTGATAAACGACTCCTAGGACAGCGAAGAGAAGATACTTTCTGAACGCCGGATGTACCATGACGTGAAAGTATGCATCCTTGAGATCTATGCTTGCAGCATAATTGTTCACTCAAATGTTCGCTCTGACCGATCGTATGGTCTCCATATAAAATTTTGGAGCCACGATAAGCTTGTTTATCCAGCTCAGATCTATGACTGGATGAAACGAGCCGTCTGGTTTTGGAACCAGGAACAGGTGACTGTAGAAACCTGGAGATTCCTGGTTTTCTACAACCTCTATCGCATTCTTCTCCAGAAGAGATTGGACCTCAAATAGAAGCAAATCTCTCTTCTGAAGGTTTGAGGGAAGCAGAGTCCAACGTAGACTTCGAGTTAACGGTGGTTTTTCCTTGAAGGCCAGTTTTAGACCTTCGGAAATCACCCCTTGCACCCATGGGTCATCCGTAATTGACAACCAATTGGTTAAGAATCTCGATAGCCTTCCGTCCACTAGAACACAATAGAGGTTTAGACCATCCCCTCCTGGATTTGCGAGGCTTGCGGGAGAAGAAACTACGTCCTCCATAACCCGCACCTCACTCAGTCGACCTAGGTGTGTCTGACTGGTTGTCTCGGCCAGCATTATGACCCCTTCCTGAGTTGCTACTCTGACGATCTCTAAAGTAAGGCATAGAGGCTTTCTCAGATTCTCTTTAGGAACTTCCCTTGGATTTACTCGCCCCAGAAGTGCCTGCCTTACTCCTCTCAGCTGAGTCTGACTTTTTCGAAGCGGATTTAAAAAGCAGAGAGAAGCTCTCCGGAGACCAGAGCGACTCGAAGAGAGTTTTTCACCTTACTATCCACTCTTGTGGATTCAGCCAGGGCAGCATCACGTCTGACTAACTCCAGATTTGCCACTGAAAGGGCTGAGTTACACATAGAATATGCTATGGCCCTCGAAAGAACTCTCAAGGAAATTTGAACATCCTGGAACTCTTTTCCTTCGAGACGTAGTGATAACGCTCTGGTAAGGTGATCTGCATAAGATAAGGCATCTCAACTGATTCTGTTAGACGAGATTGTCGTCTCCAGTGTACTGGAGTGAATCGACATAGACGACAACTCCAATGACAACTCCAAGTCTTCTGCCTGGTCGTCTAAACACAGAGGAACTCTCGGCATGCCCTGTCCTGCCGTTTCAAATCTATTTCTATTATTGATGAAAGGCAGCTGTAGAGCATGAGGCGATAAGAAACTGGACTTGCCCGTCTTAGAGGCTAGCTTGAATATAGCGTCATTAAGAAGTTCAAATGTCCACGTGACATTTCTGGACTGGGTCAGAAACTTAGACGCAATGTCCCTATTCCGGCTGAAAAAGTCTGTGTCCAGTGACGCTATCAGTCTCTTATCGGGCAACGCAGCATTTTGGTCTGGAGGAACAACTTTTGGAAGGTGTTGCCAGATGAAATCTACGGCCACCTTATGTTGTTCAGAAAGGGAAAATTCCAGCTCTGCTGATTCCCTTTCTCCATCCGGCTGGACCACATGAGAATCTCGGTCACCCCTTTCTGACTCTGCAGGGGAGCGGACTGACCCAGCTCCTCAGACAGTTCCTGATCTGAAAAAGTTTCTGATGGCTGCTGGGATGCTGCGATGAGTTGAGCTATCTGTGATAGCAAGTCCGTCACAGAGGCCTGTGGAGCCGTGGACTTATGTGAATTAGGCACTGAAAGCCCCTGGAACGTTAATTCCTGCATACTTCTTTTATGCGAACGTCCGACTGTAAAGACTTCGTATCCTTGGCTACCGGATGGCGTGACCTGGTCGACGTGGAATCCCTGGTCGGTGAAGCAGGCTGGATATCTACGGTCACGTAGCCAAGGTGCGGTCGTGTGTGCTGACGTGAGGATGAGGAAGCCAATAGACTAGCCGCACCGGACTGTCTATGCGACGGAGCGTTCCGGGCAGGAGGAGTGGACGTATGCTCCGACTGACGAACGTTACATACAACTACATCTGGGCCCAGATGTTGTTGTAAGAGAGAGGGGCCTCTCTCGCTCGTGGTCCGGGTAGACCTGGACGAACTAGCCACCGGACTGACAGGCTTCCTCTGTTCCATCCTCTGATCCGTCGTTGCCAGGTGTGCACGATCCGTGTTTATAGTGCTAGAAACACCCGATCTCCTTTCCTGGACCGCAACCAACCATTTCGTGAATGATTGCTTCACCACGCAAATTTTAAAACATAATTAACAAGAGGCCCCAAGGGGCCTTAATCGCTCACCGGGCGAAGTGATTCAAACAAAGTGGTTCAAAGAAGTATTTGGGGTCACATTCAGTTAGACATGGTTCATCAACACTACAAAGGAATGAAGTCACGAGAGACAAATTTTATGGAACTAGGGACATGGCTTCAACAAACTCGAATCTTACCCCCCTAAGGATGCTGCATACCAAATATCAAAAGCATTCATCTGCTGGATCTGAAGAAGAAGATTTTTACAGAAAATTCCTCATTTTGAACTAAGTTATCATTCGGGCTCCCACAGTGAGCCCAAATATGAACCCAGGGACTTGGCTTTAACAAACTTGAATCTCACCCCCCTAAGGATGCTACACACCACATATCAAAACATTCCGACTGCTGGATCTAAAGAAGAAGATTTTTAAAGAAAATTCCTCATTTCAAACTAAGTTACAATTCAAGCTCCCATAGTGAGCCCACATATGGACATAGGGATATGGCTTGAACAAACTTGAATCTCACCCCCTAAGGATGCTGCATACCAAATATCAAAACATTCTGACTGCTGGATCTGAAGAAGATTTTTAAAGAAAATTCCTCA
Organism: Pictodentalium vernedei; assembly: GCA_031216915.1. NCBI lineage: Eukaryota > Metazoa > Mollusca > Scaphopoda > Dentaliida > Dentaliidae > Pictodentalium > Pictodentalium vernedei. The sequence goes on along the minus strand of CM062292.1, from coordinate 186,272,907 downwards.
TTTTGAACTAAGTTATCATTCGGGCTCCCACAGTGAGCCCAAATATGGACCTAGGGACATGGTTTGAACAAATCTTGAATCTCACCCCTCTAAAGATGCTGCATACCAAATAGCAAAACATTCTGACTGCTGGATCTGAAGAATAAGATTTTTAAAGAAAATTCCTCATTTTGAACTAAGTTATAATTCGGGCTACCACAGTGAGACCAAATATGAACCCAGGGACTTGGCTTGAACAAACTTGAATCTCACCCCCCTAAGCATGCTGCATACCCAATATCCAAAGATTCTGCCTGCTGGATCTTGAGAAGAAGATTTTTAAAGAAACTTGCCTGAAATGCACTAAGTTCAAATTTGGGCTCTTATACTGAGCCCAAATATGAACCCAGGTGGCCAATTTGAACAAACTTGAATCAGATCCACCCCACAATGTTGCATACCAACTATCAAAAGATTCTGCCTGCTGGATCTGGAGAAGAAGATTTTTTAAGAAATTTGCTTGAAATGCACTAAGTTCGAATTCGAGCTTCTATAGTGAGCCCAAATATGAATCCAGGGGGCCGATTTGAACAAACTTGAATCAGATCCACCCAACAATGTTGCACAACAAATATCAAAAGATTCTGCTTGCTGGATCTTGAGAAGAAGATTTTTTAAGAAATTTGCCTGAAATGCACTAAGTTTGAATTTGGGCTTCTATAGTGAGCCCAAATATGAATCCAGGGAGCCGATTTGAACAAACTTGAATCAGACCCATACCAAGATGCTGCATGCCAAGTATCAAAAGATTCTGCCCACTGGTTCTGGAGAAGAAGATTTTTTAATAATTTTTCTATAATTCATACGGTGCTATCAGAGTTATGCCCCATACAGAGCCCCCATGGGACGTGGCCATTTCATTTGAACAAACTTGAATTGCCATATAGTAATGAACATCCACATGAAGTTTCGTGAAAATTGGACCAGTGGTTTCAGAGGAGAAGTCGTTTGAAAAATGTTCATGACGACGGACGACGACGGACGACGGCCGGCCGGTGATAAGTTAAGCTCTCTTCGGTGAGCTAAAAATTAATGTTACACTTACGGACAATAAGAGCAGAACTAAACAGAAGACAAGAAATCACTGTCAGAAGTAACCGTTGTCAACGTAAACAAAAGTGCATAAAAACCGGAAACAAGACTCCAGGCACTGAAAACATGGCCCGAAATCAGTAACCAATTTAACATTATCCGATGTAAAACAGAGGCTTCCAGAGAAGATACTGCAGTACAACGGATGGTAGATGCATGACCAAAACGCCTAACCCCCCTAGGGTGAGGACGTAACCAAAAAATTACAAAAATTATGCCAAAAGCATAGGAGAACAGCAAGGGGGGTATCAAGAAAAGGGAGAGCGGAAACACTGAACAAACAATGGAAATTTCATAGCAACAATGACAAGAGGCCCCAAGGGGCCTGAGGGCACTCACCTGACATGGTAGCCTAAATATCAACTCAGAGAATTGATTTCAACAAGTTGCATCTGCTCCTCCTAAGAAAAGCTTATACCAAATATTCAAAGATTCCTACAGGGAGCCCATATATGAACCCAGGGACTTGGCTTTAACAAACTTGAATCAAAACATTCCGACTGCTGGATCTGAAGAAAAAGATTTTTAAAGAAAATTCCTCATTTTGAACTGAGTTACAATTCGAGCTCCCACAGTGAGTCCAAATATGGACCTAGGGACATGGCTTGAACAAACTTGAATCCTACCCCCTAAGGATGCTGCATACCAAATATCAAAACATTCTGACTGATGGATCTGAAGAAGATTTTTAAAGAAAATTCCTCATTTTGAACTAATTTATCATTCGGGCTCCCACAGTGAGTCCAAATATGGACCTAGAGACATGGCTTGAACAAACTTAAATCTCACCCCCCTAAGGATGCTGCATACCAAATATCAAAACATTCCGACTGCTGGATCTGAAGGAGATTTTTAAAGAAAATTCCTCATTTTGAACTAAGTTATAATTCAGGCTACCACATTGAGCCCAAATATGAACCCAGGGACTTGGCTTGAACAAACTTGAATCTCACCCCCCTAAGCATGGTGCATACCCAATATCAAAAGATTCTGCCTGCTGGATCTTGAGAAGAAGATTTTCAAAGAAATTTGCCTGAAATGCACTAAGTTCAAATTTGGGCTCCTATACTGAGCTCGAATATAAACCCAGGGGGCCGATTTGAACAAACTTGAATCAGATCCACCCCACAATGTTGCATACCAAATATCAAAAGATTCTGCCTGCTGGATCTGGAGAAGAAGATTTTTGAAGAAATTTGCCTGAAATGCACTAAGTTCAAATTTGGGACTCCTATACTGAGCCCAAATATAAACCCAGGGGGCCGATTTGAACAAACTTGAATCAGATCACCCCACAATGTTGCTTACCAAATATGAAAAGATTCTGCCTGCTGGATCTGGAGAAGAAGATTTTTTAATAAATTTGCCTGAAATGAACTAAGTTCGAATTCGGTCTTCTATAGTAAGCCCAAATATGAATCCAGGGGGGCCGATTTGAACAAACTTGAATCAGACCACCCCACAATGTTGCATACCAAATATGAAAAGATTCTGGAGAAGAAGATTTTTGAAGACATTTGCCTGAAATGCACTAAGTTCGAATTCGAGCTTCTATAGTGAGCCCAAATATGAATCTAGGGAGCTGATTTGAACAAACTTGAATCAGATCCACCCCACAATGTTGCATACCAAATATCAAAAGATTCTGCCTGCTGGATCTGGAGAAGAAGATTTTTGAAGAAATTTGCCTGAAATGCACTAAGTTCGAATTCGAGCTTCTATAGTGAGCCCAAATATGAATCTAGGAAGCCGATTTGAACAAACTTGAATCAGATCCACCCCACAATGTTGCTTACCAAATATGAAAAGATTCTGCCTGCTGGATCTGGAGAAGAAGATTTTTTAATAAATTTGCCTGAAATGCACTAAGTTCGAATTCGGTCTTCTATAGTAAGCCCAAATATGAATCCAGGGGGCCGATTTGAACAAACTTGAATCAGATCCACCCCACAATGTTGCATACCAAATATGAAAAGATTCTGCCTGCTGGATCTGGAGAAGAAGATTTTTTAATAAATTTGCTTGAAATGCACGAAGTTCGAATTCGGTCTTCTATAGTAAGCCCAAATATGAATCCAGGGGGGCCGATTTGAACAAACTTGAAACAGATCCACCCCACAATGTTGCATACCAAATATGAAAAGATTCTGGAGAAGATTTTTGAAGAAATTTGCCTGAAATGCACTAAGTTCGAATTCGAGCTTCTATAGTGAGCCCAAATATGAATCTAGGGAGCCGATTTGAACAAACTTGAATCAGATCCGCCCCACAATGTTGCATACCAAATATCAAAAGATTCTGCCTGCTGGATCCGGAGAAGAAGATTTTTTAAGAAATTTGCCTGAAATGCACTAAGTTCGAAACTAAGTTCGAAATCGGGCTCCTATACTGAGCCCAAATAAGAACCCAGGGGGCCAATTTGAACAAACTTGAATCAGATCCACCCTACAATGTTGCATACCAAATATCAAAAGATTCTGCCTGCTGGATCTGGAGAAGAAGATTTTTTAATGTTTTTCCCATTGCCTACAGTGTTAAAAAGTGCTGACTCAGCACTTTTTCAAAGTCCTGAAAAAAGTACCTTGTGATCAAACCGATAGCGATTTTTTTTAACCATTCTATTCTACTGGATAAAAGTAAGCTTTATACAAAATAAGAATTCTCTGTGCCATGTTGTTTTGGAGATATTGCAGTTTTAAGGTTTATCCTATTTTTAGCTCCCGAGGTTCCCACGGGGCAATGAGAAAAAATTTTTATGCATCAATCAACTACTTATCATCTCATATCAAATTTGGTTCAAATCGACCTCACGGTTCAGAAAATAGAAATTTTAGGCGTGGCCAAAATTTTTGCCCCTCCCATAATGAAGGCAAATAATGCCCCACAAACTTCTCTTGAACAAACTTGATTCTACCCCTCAAAAGGAAGCTGCATACCTAATATCAAGTCGCTGCTACTGCTGGTTTATGAGAAGAAGATTTTCAAAGATTTTGGTGCCCCTTGGGAGCGTGGCCCCACCCAGGAGGAGGGGCAACGTCATTTGAACAAATCTGAATTGACATTAGGTAATAAACATTTACCCAACATTTGAAAAATATTGGGCCAGTGGTTTCTTCGGAGAAGTTGGTTTTGTAAAGTTTACGCTGGACGACGATGGACGGAAAGCAATTAGTAAAGCTCACCTTGAGCTTCACTCAGGTGAGCTAAAAACATCAGGCCCATGCCCCGAAATTAGGGAACATGAAATAATTTTGATTAAAAATTAGAAGTTACAGCCCTGAACACATCCTTCTACTGTTCCTTCCTCTCATCCTTTTATTTCATCCTTAGATCCATCATTTCTTTCATGATTTTGTGTCTGGCATCATTTTAACTGAGATTATAAGCACAGATATCAGTGAACTTGAAAAAATCGGAATTACGGGTATCTTACTGAAATGGTTTGCAAATTATCTAAACAATAGACAACAGTGTGTTGTAATCAACTCAGTGTCGTCCTCTCGGAGAGAAGTCACAGCTGGAGTTCCCCAGGGGTCTATACTGGGGCCCTTGTTATTTCTAATTTATATAAATGACCTTGTCCAAGATATCAGGAGTAATATACGCCTCTTTGCCGACGACACTACCTTTTTTTTTGTCATTGAAAACCCTCAACTCCTGGCAAACATGCTTACTAAAGATATAAACCTGTAGAAAAATGGTCAAGCGACTGGCTTGTTGATTTCAACCCATGCAAAACCGAATCTCAGATCACGTCCCGGAAAACTATCAAACCGAACCACCCCACACTACAAATGTTTGGCACTGATATCAAAGAAGTTGACTATCACAAACATCTTGGCCTGACATTTGACCCCAGTGGTGGCTGGGCCACTCATATTAATGACATTAAGTCCAAAGGATGGAAAAGAGTTAATCTCATCAGACAGCTTAAATTCCAACTGGACCAAAAAGCCCTTGAGAAAATATACCTTGCATTTATACGCCCTCTTCTAGAATATGCAGAAACTGTTTGGGACAACTGTACTAACCAGCAAAAAAACGAACTTGATAAAATACAGACCGAGGCAGCACGTATCATATCCGGGGGAACTAGGAGTGTGGGTAGAACCTCACTTCTTACTGAAATGGGGTGGGAGACACTAGAAAGACAGCATGAAAAGCACAGGCTAACACAATATTTTAAGATGTGCCAAAACTTGGTACCCCCCTACATCTCCAACATGATTCCACCTGCATCTGTCGAAAGACACTCATACAACCTACGCGGGACTACAGATTTAACCAGCCCTTTATGCCGAACCGAGCAGCAGAGCAACTCCTTCCTTCCATCTACCACAAGACTGTGGAATACATTACCCACCGAAATAAGGCTCAATAAGTCACTTCCCAACTTCAAAGAATTTCTAGACTCCAACAGACCAAGAATACCTCAATTCTACTATTATCACAAATCCCGTAGGGCACAAATCTTACACTGTAGACTCCGATTACACTGCAGTAATCTTAAAGATGACTTGTTCAATAACCACCTCTCGGGGCATTATGCATGTTTGTGTGGCGAACGCGAAACAACTGATCACTACTCCCAGTGTCCATACTTCGACCCCATAAGAATAGACACTCTTGGTAAATTACCATATGTGATAAATACAAGCATACTCCTATACGGAAGTGAATTCTACCCAAATGCAATCAACAGAGAGATCTTCAAAACTGTTCACACATTCATTAGTCGATCAAACAGGTTTTCCTAACACCAACCCACCCCCACCCCCTCCGTACATCACCAACAATGTGAAAAAATAGGAAATGTCACTTTTCAAGGCTGGACCGCGCCCGTATAGCCTATCCAAACCTGGCACCACCACTTGTCAGCAGCACGAGCCTGTTAACCCTGATCACTGCTCCTCCGAATCTTGTCATAGTCACTTACCTCTCTGTCTTTATTTCCACGTATTTCAAGGCTATGCCACTGCAGAAGGGAGGTGAACAAGTGACTTACTTCTCGGATCCCTGCTACTTCTCCCCATCTCTTTCCTCTCTTTCTCAAACCATTTTTTTTCTCTTCTCTTTATATATGTGTGTGTGTGTGTGTGTGTGTGTGTGTGTGTGTGTGTGTGCGTTTGTCTTACCAACTTGACGAGGTAACTAGACAAAAGAGTTTGCGTGTTTCGCCTTACCGAGGTAAAAAAGACAAAAGAAACCCTTTACCTCGGTTGTTTTCCCAGAACTGTACCGGCAAAACGAGGTAGAAACCGTTAGTCCACACAAAGGACAAACAATGGGGTACCTCGGTATGTAGGGTAGACAAGACTGTGTGTGTGTGTGTGTGTGTGTGTGTGTGTGTGTGTGTGTGTGTGAGTGTGTGTGTGTGTGTGTGTGTGTGTGTGCGTTTGTCTTACCAACTTGACGAGGTAACTAGACAAAAGAGTTTGCGTGTTTCGCCTTACCGAGGTACAAAAGACAAAAGAAACCCTTTACCTCGGTTGTTTTCCCAGAACTGTACCGGCAAAACGAGGTTGAAACCGTTAGTCCACACAAAGGACAGACAATGGGGTACCTCGGTATGTAGGGAAAACAAGACTGTGTGTGTGTGTGTGTGTGTGTGTGTGTGTGTGTGTGTGTGTGTGTGTGTGTGTGTGTGTGTGTGTGTGTGTGTGTGTGTGTGTGTGTGTGTGTGTGTGTGTGTGTGTCTGTCTGTCTGTCTGTCTGTCTGTGTGTGTCTGGGCGCGCATCTGCACGAGTGAGTGAATGCGTACCCATGCAAAATAAATATTTATATGTATCCACCCAACTGGTTTAGGCAAATGCTACAAGTACAATGTGTTTGTCACGCTATATAACTTCTTTTGTGATAAAACCTGTGCCACGGAAACAGCCTAGTATAAGCTACACAGCTTGTTGCTGAATCCGTTTCCATCATCCAAACTCATCTGTATCAATTGTATCTATGTTTTCATTTCTTGCTGTTGGAAATAAATACTGTTTAAACTAGATATCAGTGAGATGTTACGGATTTCAGGGCCAAACAAAGAATGAGGATTTTGCGCCAATTTCGGTACTTCCTTGACACTGTGCATGCGCAGTGGATAAAAGTTTGGAGGACCACATAGGGCATTGATTTTTTTGGATTTTGATGCAAATTTTGGGGATTGGGGGGCAAAATTTGTGTTTGGCCCAGCTAAGTCTGGGTCATTGGTACAGTATAAAAATATTGTTTTCGTCTCCCTTTTCATTTCTATCCAATCTGTTGCTGTGGATTATATTTCCACCTTAGACACTGGATATTATGTCTATATGGTGTATTATTTGTTCATCACGTCCCTCTCCGTCCTTAGTGGCATTATGGAGTCAGTCAGTCGTGAAGGAGCCCTGCGGTTCCTATACTATTTGATAACTAACACAAGAGCGATTCAAGTAATGCAGGTGAGGGGGGGGGGGGGAGGGGGGGGGGAGTCGAGAGAAAGTATTCGCCAAACACCCCCCTTCCCCCTCCCGCCAATGTGTTAAGAGGCTATTACAGAGCAGGACTTAGTTTTCTTCCTGTAAGCCTCAAATACATTCAAGTATCTGCATGCCTTTCATGGCTCCTGATTGGCGGCTGGGTCTTGTTCTAACGGCGACCTCATGGGCACATCCACTATTTAGTTGGTTTGTTTCCTGTGGTCGTTCGTTTACAAGTAATATACAAGCATATGATTCCTCATCAATAAATTGCTAGCCTTCGTGTACCTGTGTGGCTAACATGTCGGTTATCTGGGTGACATTCTCCAATATTGCTTTTAGTCCACTCTAAAAAGTTTTGCTCAGAGCGGTGTGGCCTTTTCTTACAACGTATGAGTTTATAACTCGTTACCTCCATAATAACGTTGTATTATTCATTCAGTTTCCTGGTTACACTCGTATCATTAGGTCATACCGTGGATACAGGATGTATTCAGATAAGTACATGCTGGATTTCATTGCTCACGTGCATAATATGTGCTTTTATTAGGCAGACTCATTATTGAACAGATTATATAAATTCTTGCTCTGCTTATTGAGCTCATGAGAATTTTGGGGCTATTTGGATCAGTTATGAAACTTCCAAAAGGCTGTCTATGCATACATTCTCAACTTTTTAACATCATTATTCGGAGTAGTATATTCTTTTTCCGAATAGTCATTGCTTGTTACGGACCTAGAAACAATTAATTATTTTGGGGACGGTCCGTGACGAGTCTGTTAATCATAGCTCGTTCCATGTTCTAAGTCCAGGTTTCTTCCACAGATGGTACACTGGAGAATTCACATTCTCATATATTCGTACGGTTCAATTGGAGTTTTATTATTGGAATTAATTATACACCTGAACAGGGTCACCTGTTGGTTGCCTTAGAAGCATGTTTGCTCTAACAGATACTTTCCATTGGATTTCGATTGAACAAGTGTATGGTTGTACGTGTTACATCACCGTTTTTTTACCTATCCATGTATTCTGGCTCAGGTATACATTAGAAGCATGCGCCGTTAATAACTGGGATCGCCACAATAGCCTTAGCTTCTGAAGTGGTGTTAAGCACCAATAATTAATAATAATTAATACCTGGCGACCTCATGGGGCACATCCACTATTTAGTAGATGTGCCCCATCTATACGTATGCATAGACGGCCTATTGGTCGAATATATATTGATTATTTGGTACCACTTTTCACTTATTCCAGAGGGCTTCCCTCTTTGTTTTGAAGAATATTCCTTCAAAAAAAGGGGAGGGGATTTTTCTTCATCTCGCCCAGCTTGAAAATAAGTGTGTAACTATGAGTAAAGCTGTTTTTGTATGTAGATTATTACTGATCTTAGATACAGCTTGTTTATATATAGATATGGCATGGGTTTGTGGAGGTTAGTCTCTCACTCTCGAATACGCAATCATCGTGATTTAAGTGGCTTAGTCCAGTATAGCCTTAAATTGGGGGCTTGTTACACCCAATTAGCATAATCCTTAATAATTAATCATAATCATCCATTCTAAGATTACAGAATTACTTAGATATGGCTCCTTGTTGGTGATATGTCTTCTCTATTATTGTATAGAGAAACAAACATGTAATTCTTTTAATTTTAATCTCCTTGTCACCTCGAAATGCAGGCTTTGGAGATATATTTGGTCTGCTAATTCTTAAGTCCTTGGCCCTCTGCCTTTTTACAATTCATCTAGTCTGGACCCTTGGTTATTAGTATAAAAATATAATAAATTTAAAGTAATTTGTATATTTTTTATACTTACCAATGGCCCAGACGGGGATGGCCCTCCCATGAGTGGGCACTCATACCTCCCTGCTGAGTTATTACTTAGAACGCTCATCTACAAAGAATGAGGTTGGTGCCATCTCCGGTCTCTTCCCGACTGCTGTGCATGCGCAGGTGGTAAAAGTATGGAGGGCCAGATAGGACTTTCAATTTTTGGTTTTGTATGCTAATTTTGGGGATTGTGGTGTTCAAAATTTGTGTTTGGCCCTTGATAATATCGAGTTTGCACCAGCTAGTCTGGGCCATTGGTAAGTATAAAAAATATGCAAATTACTTTTACATATAAATTTATTATATTCATTTTTTTTTGGGGATTTTTCAAACCCAGTTGAAACTGACCTTATGGACAAGCATTTGTTCACGCCATAAGTTCTATTGAATTCAGTTATGTCCAACCGGTTAGGCATCCCAATATTAGAGTAGAAAAAAAATATTTTTTTTTAGAAACTTTGGGTGTCTCAAAACATAGAGTGTATCAAAACACAGAGTAGACAATTTCTTGACATGGGAAGTTATTATCATCATTTTGTGCAAAACTTTGCTCAAATCACCAGACCTATGGTTGATCTTACAAAGAAAAATAATGCATTTGTGTGGACTCCTGAATGCCAATCTTCACTACAAAAGCTGAAAAACATACTATCGGGCCAGAAATAATGAGCTATCCAATGGATACTGGAGAATACATCCTGGACACTGATGCATGTAATGTTGGTATTGGTTCTGCATTGAGCCAAGTACAAGAAGGTAAAGAGAAAGTAACTGCTTACGCCAGTCATGCTTTGAATAAAGCCGAGAGAAACACTGTGTGACTGACAAAGAATTATTGGCAGTCCATTATTTTATCGAGTATTTCATCATAAAGTGTGGTTATTCAAGCTGAAAGAACCTAAGGAAAGAATTGCCAGTTGGATTCAGATTTTGTCTGCTTACAATTTTTCCATCGAATATAGATCTGGTAATAAGCACGGAAATGCTGATGTCATGTCTAGATGTCCAAATCCATGGGATTGTCAGTGTGATCAATTTGGCAACCTAGAAAATCTTAAATGTGGGCCTTGTAAAAAGTGTTGTAAACCAACGGAAGAAATGCACAAGCAATAAGGATAAGTAATAATAAGGATTTAGATGATGTGATGAAAACACGAGTAGAGATTTGGTGGAAAATACATGGAGCAAATGGTCAAATATATTCTCAATAACAAAACTGGGGTGAAAAAACCCTCAAAAGATATTATCATAAGCAAAAGTCCAGAACCGAGAAATCTCTATGCTTTGTGGGATTTGTTAGAATTACATGATGGACTATTATACAAAAAAATTTTCCGACAAAATGAGACTGATGAATATCAGTAATTTGTCGTGCCAAAATCTCTTCAGAAGGAAGTAATTCATTATATGCATAACACAGTTATATCAGGTCTTTTAGGGTTCAGAAAAGAAAGAATTATGCAACTATTCTATTGGTTTGAGATGCCAGAAGATATCCGAAGTTGAATTTCAAAGTGTGACATTTGTGCAGCAAATAAGTCTCCTGCTCAATCTCCAAAAGCACCTCTAGGAAATATGTCAGTTGGTGCATCAACGGATAGACTTGCAGCTGATTTTCTGGGTCCACTCCCAATGACACCAAGGGGAAATATATATATACCAGTTCTGACCGACCATTTCACTAAATGGGTGGCGATTATTCCCACACCAAACCCAAATGCTATCACAACTGCCGAGAAAATACTGAACGAGTATATATGTTGGTTTGGATGCCCCCTAACCATACATACTGACCAGGGTCAAAATTTTGAAAATAATATTTTCTATGAACTTTGCCATATATTAGAGATAAAGAAAACCAGCACAATGGCCAGAAACCCAAAATGTAATGGTCTTACTAAGAGATTCAATGAAACCCTTATTAGAAAGGTGAAATGTTTTTTGAAAGAGGAACAGACAGATTGGGACATAAATTTAGCTTGTTTAGCAGCTGCTTATTGAGCCACACCCCAGGAGTCAACAACCTGACCCCTATTTATGTTGGAAAGGGAGGTCAGATTACCTGCCAAAATAATTTTTAGTGTGAATCCAGAAGTGAATGAACACAGTGGTCATAGTGAATATGTGGAAAGTTTGCAAGATCGACTGCATCGACGAGCACACAATGTAGCATGAAAGTATTTGGGTGCTAGAGCCAACAAGAGGCCCCAGGGGCCTGAGGGTGCTCACCTGACATGGTAGCCTAAATATCAACCCAGAGAATTGATTTCAACAAGTTGCATCTGCTCCTCCTAAGAAAAGCCTCCTACCAAATATCCAAAGATTTTGTCCAGTGGATCTAAAAAAAAGATTTTTAAAGAATATTCCTCATATTGAACTAAGTTACAATTCAAGCTCTCACAGGGAGCCCATATATGAACCCAGGGACTTGGCTTTAACAAACTTGAATCTCACCCCCCTAAGGATGCTGCATAAAAAATATCAAAAGCATTCATCTGCTGGATCTGAAGAAGATTTTTTAAAGAAAATTCCTCATTTTGAACTAAGTTGTCATTCGGGTTCTCATAGTGAGCCCAAATGTGAACCCAGGGACTTGGCTTCAACAAACTTGAATCTCACCCCCCTAAGGATGCTGCACACCAAATATCAAAACATTCCGACTGCTGGATCTGAAGAAGAAGATTTTTAAAGAAAATTCCTCATTTTGAACTAAGTTACAATTCAAGCTCCCACAATGAGCCCAAATATGGACCTAGGAACATGGCTTGAACAAACTTGAATCTTACCCCCTAAGGATGCTGCATAAAAAATATCAAAAGCATTTATCTGCTGGATCTGAAGAAGATTTTTTAAAGAAAATTCCTCATTTTGAACTAAGTTGTCATTCGGGCTCTCATAGTGAGCCCAAATGTGAACCCAGGGACTTGGCTTCAACAAACTTGAATCTCACCCCCTAAGGATGATGCACACCAAATATCAAAACATTCCGACTGCTGGATCTGAAGAAGAAGATTTTTAAAAAAAAATTCCTCATATTGACTAAGTTATAATTCGGGCTCAAACATGGAGTCCAAATATGGACCAGGGACTTGGCTTTAACAAACTTGAATCTCCCTCACTAAGGATGCTACACACCACATATCAAAACATTCCGACTGCTGGATCTGAAGAAGAAGATTTTTTAAGAAAATTCCTCATTTCAAACTAAGTTACAATTCAAGCTCCCACAGTGAGCCCAAATATGGACCTAGGGACATGGCTTGAACAAACTTAAATCTCACCTCCCCAAGGATGCTGCATACCAAATATTAAAACCTTCCGACAGCTGGATCTAAAGAAAATTTTTAAAGAAAATTCCTCATTTTGAACTAAGTTATCATTTGGGCTCCCCAAGTGAGCTCAAATAATGACCTAGGGACATGCCCCCCCCCCCCCCCCCCCCCCTAAGGATGCTGCATACCAAATATCAAAACATTCCGACTGCTGGATCTGAAGAAGAAGATTTTTAAAGAAAATTCCTCATTTTGAACTAAGTTATCATTCAGGCTCCCCAAGTGAGCTCAAATATGGACCTAGGGACATGGCTTGAACAACCTTGAATCTCCTCCTCCCCCCCTCCCCCAAGGATGCTGCATACCAAATATCAAAACATTCCGACTGCTGGATCTGAAGAAGATTTTTAAAGAAAATTCCTCATTTTGAACTAAGTTATAATTTGGGTTCCCACAGTGAGCCCAAATATGAACCCAGGGACTTGGCTTGAACAAAACTGAATCTCACCCCCCTAGCATGGTGCATACCCAATATCAAAAGATTCTGCCTGCTGGATCTTGAGAAGAAGATTTTCAAAGAAATTTGACTGAAATGCACTAAGTTCAAATTTGGGCTCCTATACTGAGCCCAAACATGAACCCAGGGGCCGATTTGAACAAACTTGAATCAGATCTACCCCACAATGTTGCATACCAAATATCAAAAGATTCTGCCTGCTGGATCTGGAGAAGATTTTTAAAGAAATTTGCCTGAAATGCACTAAGTTCCAATTCGAGCTTCTATAGTGAGCCCAAATATGAACCCAGGGGGCCTATTTAAACAAACTTGAATCAGATCCACCCCACAATGTTGCATACCAAATATCAAAAGATTCTGCCAGCTGGATCTGGAGAAGAAGATTTTTAAAGAAATTTGCCTGAAATGCACTAAGTTCGAATTCGAGCTTCTATAGTGAGCCCAAATATGAACCCAGGGGGCCGATTTGAACAAACTTGAATCAGATCCACCCCACAATGTTGCACACCAAATATCAAAAGATTCTGCCTGCTGGATCTGGAGAAGATTTTTTAAGAAATTTGCCTCAAATGCACTAAGTTCAAATTCGGGCTTCTATAGTGAGCCCAAATATGAATCCAGGGGGCCAATTTGAACAAACTTGAATCAGATCCGCCCCACAATGTTGCATACCAAATATCAAAAGATTCTGCCGGCCAGATCTGGAGAAGAAGATTTTTTAAGAAATTTGCCTGAAATGCACTAAGTTCAAAATCGGGCTCCTATACTGAGCCCAAATATGAACCCAGGGGGCCAATTTGAACAAACTTGAATCAGATCCACCCTACAATGTTGCATACCAAATATCAAAAGATTCTGCCTGCTGGATCTGGAGAAGAAGATTTTTAAATGTTTTTCCCATTGCCTACAGTGTTAAAAAGTGATGACTCAGCTCTTTTTCAAAGTCCCGAAACTGTACCCTATGATAAAACAGATGGCAATTTTTTTTGACCAATCCTTTCTGTTGGTCCCAAGGAAGCTTCACACCAAATAAAAATTCTCACTGCCGTGCAGTTTTGGAGATAAGGGCATTTTAATTTTTTTCTATTTTTAGCTCTTGTGGTTCCCACGGGGCTATGGGGAAAAAAAATTCTGCATAAATTAGGTACTTATGACCCAATAAGCACTCACGTAAAATTTGGTTCAAATCGGCCTCGCGGTTTGGAAAATAGAAATTTGGGGCGGGGACAAAATTTTTGCCCCTCCTTTAACATCGTCAAATATAGCCCCTCGAACTTCTCTTGAACAAACTTGAGTCTACACCTCAAAAGGAAGCAGCATACCAAATATCAAGTCTCTGCTATTGCTGGTTCTTGAGAAGAAGATTTTTTTAAGAACTGGAGCATTTTTGCCCCATCCCTCTGCTCAATATGAGCCGAAACCTAATTTGACAAAAAATCAAAATGCCCTTATATAACCCCTTCTCACATGAAATTTCATTAATATGCGGCCAGTGATTTGGGAAAAAAAGGCCCAAACACCACCTTCACGACGGACGATGGACGAAAAGTGATCAGAAAAGCTCACCCTGACTTTCAGTCATGTGAGCTAAAAATCAGAAAGATAGATATGATGGAAAACTTGCAGTGAACAAGTATAAGAGTGGTGGTTATATATGGTTGATAAACGAAAGAGGAATGGAAGGTGGATGTTCGAAATGACAGCCAACCTATCTTGGACCTTGTTTAATTTCGGCAAAAATCCATGACTTGATTCACAGAATACAATTAGACGTGACTGGGAAACTAAAAGTTGTTAACCATAACAAACTGAAGCCTTACCTAGGTGAAACCACTTTGAAATAGGCAAAATTAGCCCTCAAGAAATTTCTAAATTCTTTCTAATGGTTTTGGACGGTGAAAGACAGATGGTATGGAAGTCAGAAAAGGTAAAAGCAAACCTTTCAAGAGGCATATGCAAGAGATTTATGGGTGGTTCTTTCTTATTTTTCAGTGTTTTGTTGTCGACAATTTTCAACAAGTCCATATTGATTGGTTTTGTTAAGTGAATGGAAGGTAAAAGTGTTATGTCCTCATTGTGCTATTTTATCATGACTCAACTCGTTTTCGGGAAGGTATATCTACTTGTTACTCATTATGCACATCAAGTGTGAGTCGTAGCTATACATTTTCAAAAACTCACCCTGATTAACTGGTAAAGTGCTAAATTATTTTTGGCCCTCAGATCTTGTACACATGTCTTTGCCTTGTTGAAATTTATGGGAGAGTGCCTATGGGCACTCTCCCATAAATTTGAACAAGGCAAACCCTTACAGACTAAATAATATCACTTCAAAGATAATACAAAGCACATCCACTGAACATGAGCCTTCAAGCTGTGGTACCTGCACTTCAGAATAAAGCCCAAATATGGACGTCCAGCACTCTACCAGTTAAAGATTCTGTACAAGCACAATGTTTTTTATTCCATTTTTGCTTCGAGAAAAAATGAAACATCAATGTAAAAATCTGACTAATACTCCAACTACATCATTGAGGCATGCCTTCACTGAAGACATGCCTTGACGATATAGTTGAAATGTTTGTCAGTCAGGACTATACTTAAGAAATTGAAGATTTCCAGGAAATTTATTAGCAAATAAATAAAATATACATGTAGTCATGACACAACTTCGTATTCAATTACAGATACTTGAAATCTTATTCAATTAACACATACCATAGAGATACATGTACTCCAAAGAGGTCATGCCAGGCCCTCAAAAGACCAAATCAGTTACTACAGACCGTGATTTGTATAAATGACTCTGTGTGTGACGAAAGACTAGAAATTTTTTTAAGCCCCAAATTTTTTTTTTTTAGTTATTAAGAAAAATACTCAACGGGCATCTCCTAAGTCATATGAGACAAAAAATTAAAATATGAAATGTATCCTGTATTGTTCTTTACCATTAATATAACAATAAAATGATATGGGAGAGCACTGCGATTTTTTAACAGCCCAAGAGAAATGATTAACAGTCTGACAGCATAATAACGACCTGAGATGTTAAACATTTCTGACAGGACATTAATAAACCACAATGCCCCACAAAGTCATGTTATACAACTATTATTACCACTGTTGGTCCTGACAAAGTCTAAAACATGGTAAGGGGTAATGAGGAAGGAGAAAGACCTTTGATGTTGAAACAATACTAATATACTGATCTGGGTTTGTCAGTCTCATGTGAGGTGTCAGGCTGTTATTGAAAGCATTAACCCATTAAAAGCCCAATACATTAGGTGGTCTGCTCTGTTGAAATGCCTGCTGAAGTGGTATTAATATTGAATAGCATATACTTTTCTAAATAAAAGGATGGATCACTGTAATGTACAGAACAAATGAAATAATTTAAATTTACCAAATATCCAGGTGGCTTACAATCAAGCTCAGGATGTGCTTCATTTGCAAGATACAGTTCCACAATTTTATCATCAACAGATTTCAGAACCATGTCGGCAAACTGATCTCCATTCAACCCTGTCTTCTTACACAACTCTAGATAATCATATTCAGCATTTCTAAAAATAAATAAATCCCTGTGAACTGAATAGCACGTTTGCAAGTGAGAATTATTCAATTAATTCACATGCATGTATTGGATGTACTGAGACTAAAACAGGTCTACAAACAAGGGGAGTTTGGTGATTATCAAGGTAATTTCTCACCACATTACATTTGTTATTTAATTAACTTTGCTATAACGTATATGCAATTAACAGGTCAAATTTGTACTGATCATGATAAATGATTTTGTGTTTGGAAGTTATATTCAGTTGACAGGGTTAAATATCAAATTTATTGAGCTCCACTGTAATTGTTTCAGGACAACCGATGAGAAGTGTAACAAATATTAAAAGAACATCTGCCATAACCAGCTGACACAGTGTGCAAGATTTTCCAGAGACTTCCATTGTTTTAAGCTTATTGATTTTACAAGGATTGGAGAGGAAATTAAGCAAATTATATAAACACCTTTAATTGGCCCAATGGCACAAGTGTGTGGGATGATCTTCCATTCAACTCTCAGTCCCCAACTGATTATGTATTCAGTTTTTTCATCAATAATTTTGTTTTAATTCATTTAAAAATTACATTTTGCTAAACTGCAGTAAAATTAAAAAATTTATAGTAATTTATATATTTTTTATACTTACCAATGACCCAGACTTAGCTGGTGCTAACTCTTAAATTCTAGGGCCAAACACAAATTTTACCCCCCAATCCCCAAAATTTGCATCTAAAACCGAAAATTACATGTCCTATATGGTCCTCCATACCTTTCCTCCACTGCGCATGCGCAGTGTCAAGGAGGTCTTGAAATTGGTGCCAAAAGTCATTCTTACAAGCAGTGCCTAGAAAAGCGTTATGTACTCAGCGGGGAGGTATGAGTTCCCAACTCATGGGAGGGCCAGCCCCGTCTGGGTCATTGGTAAGTATAAAAAATATATAAATTACTATAAATTTTTTAACATTTTTATACTGTACCAATCACCCAGACTTAGCTGAATAGTAAAAAGGTTGGAGGGCCTAGGACATAAAGCAATTCAATAACTCAACTATATATATACAGAATTATCCCCTGAAGGAGAAAGGAGAAAGGAGAAATAGGCTTTACATGTATCTTTCTATTCTGCATCAAAACAAGAAAGACACAACACCATTCTGTACTTGAGCATACTAACATCACTGATGTCTATTAACCTCCAGTATAATCCATTATGGTAATTATTTTTAAAGGTAAGCTGATAAATAATGTAGTCCAGATAAATGAGACTCTTAAATTCATTAAAAGTGACCGATAATTGTATATTAACTTCTGCATGATATGTGACATATACAAATACTACACACCGAGGTACACTTAAAAATATTACATGGATGAGTAAAAAAATTATCTTTACACTTTAAAAATCATCCAGGTACCGACTAGAATTACTGACTCTAGGGGAGGTATTCCCCTGCTTTTCACTATAAAGCAGGTGACCTAAGGGAACACCTGCCCCCCCCCCCCCCTCCCTACCCTTGCCCTGGGTCAAATATCCCAGAGCGAAGAGGGCGGCAGCACAGAGTCACTGCCGGGAAACAAAAGCCTACACAACTATAGTTGCAACTGTTTAGTGGACGACATTCTGAGCAACAGATAACGAACCTAAACAATGCCGGTCTCTAGAAATGGACTCAATATTTCTGAGGTATAAATTCGTGCAAGTGAAAGGCTAAAACCAATATGCAGCCGTCATTAGAACTGTAATAGCAACGCTATTAGCATAAGCCTCTGAAGTAGAAAGAACTCTTACTTCAAGAGCTAAAATCTTAATCACAGACTGCTGTGTTGAAGAGATTATCATAAGCAGTACTGAAAGCTAATAGAATCCATCTAGCTACAGAATGGACCGAAATGTGGAGGAAGCTTCCACAGCATAAGCCACAACAGACACCTGAATAGATTAATGCACGGTCTTTGTGGAGACAGAGGTGCTACCAACAGAATTGCATTGAGATTATTTAACTTAAGCAATATCTGCTGAATCAACGGCGCTGGAGGTTACTCATATCCTATTATCCCGTCTCACGAGATGGATAGAGCGTCAACTGCAAACGCTTGAGGATCCGAACATGTTGACACATACACTTGCAACTGATTGTTGAGATGCCTCGCAAAAAAATCCATCATTGGCCGCTCTCATAGGTAGCAAATCTGATATAAATACTCGTTGCCTGTGGGCATTCTGGATAACATTCATGCAATGACGTAACGCAAGCCAAAATAACATCAGTTCCTGATGTTTATGTGCTTGATTAGGAACTATGGATCCCAAGGACCCTGGCACTTAAAAAACGTTGGGCTCAATGTTGGGTCCCAACCTATTTAACTGGCATCCGTCAAAACTGTAAAACTCGGATCCGGCAATTGCAGTGGAAGTTATTTCCCTGAATAAACCACTGAATATCTGCCCAAGTCTGAATCTGTTTCACTTGACTTACACGAGGATGTACGTAACGAGCGAAAGAATCTTCACCCTCCAACTCTGTTCTTTCTGAGTCAAAAAGATTTGGAGAGGACAAGTGCGTAGCCGCCCCATTGGAATAAAATCCGCGACAGCTCCACACAACCCTATCAGTCTGATGAATTCTCCGCTGTAACTTTGTCTAAGTGAAGACAATAGCAAGCGTAACAACTGATTAATTTCGCTCTGGTTAACGGCAGACGAACGAGATTGTTGTGCGTCTCGAAGCTCATTCCCAAGTGGGTGAATGACTTGGACGGCACCAGATCCGACTTCTCCTTGTTTATTATAAAACCCGAGACGTCGGAGTAATAGAAGCAGATTCTGCACATCGTTCTGAAGCGTTAACTCGTTGCCGTACCTCTGAAGAATGTCGTCCAGGTAGGCCGACGTTACTGCAGACGAATGAGCTCGGAAATGTATCATTAACGAGTTCATTATTCGAGTGAAAGCTCAGGGCGCTAGGTTCAAACCGAAGCACATCGCTCGGAACTGATATACAACTCCTAGGACTGCGAAGCGTAGATACTTTCTGAATGTCGGATGTACCATGACGTGAAAGTACGCATCCTTGAGATCTATGCTTGTAGCATAGTCGTTAACCCGAATACTCGCTCTGACTGATCGAATTGTCTCCATATAGAACTTCGGAGCGACGATCAGCTTGTTTATCCAGCTCAGATCTATGATTGGACGGAACGCGCCGTCTGGTTTTGGAACCAGAAACAGATGGCTGTAGAAACCCGATGATTCCTGGTCTTCTACGACCTCTACCGCGTTCTTCTCCAGAAGAGACTGTACTTCTGATAGAAGAGCGTCTCTTTTCTGCGGATTTGACAGAAGCTGAGTCCATTTGGACTTCAAGTTAATGGAGGCTTTCGTTTGAAGGATATTCTTAGTCCTTCCGGAATTACCCCTCGAACCCAGGGGTCGTCCGTAATTGACGCCCAATTGTTTATAAAACTCGACAATCTTCCGCCTACCGGAACACAGTAGAGGTTCATACCATCACCTCCTGGACCTGCGAGGCTTGCGGAAGGAGAAACTACGTCCTCCATGACCCGCACCTCACCCCATCGTCCCCCACATGAGTCGCTGCCTTGACGGTCTCTAGAATAAGACCTAGAGGACGCATAGGAACCTCTATAGGAACTTCTCTTGGGCGTACTTGTCCCAGAAGTGCCTGTCTTACTCTTTTCTGCTGTATCCGACTTTTTAGAAGCGGATTTGAATAGCAGAGAATCCGAAGCTTTCTTAGTTATCTGATCATAGATTGCTGTAAGCTTGCCATCGAAGAGAAGCTCTCCAGAGACCGAAGCGACTCTGAGAGAGTTTTTCACCTTACCATCCACGCGCGTGGATGTAGCTAGGGCCGCGTCACGTCTAACCAACTCCAGGTTTTCCACTGAAAGGGCGGAGTTATACGTGGAATAAGCTATTGCCCTTGAAAGAACTCTTAAGGAAGATAGTACATCCTGGAATTCTTTCCCTTCAAGGCGTAATGAAAACGCTTTAGTAAGGTGATCTGCGTACGATAATGCGTCTAAGATAACTCTGTTAGACATTATTGTCATTTCCAACATCGCGGTTGAAATTGACATAGACGACGGTATAGATCATTCTAGATCTTCGGCCTGATCGTCTAGATGCAGAGGAACTCTCGGTATGCCCTGTCCTGCCGTTTCGAAATTATTCCTTGAATTGATGAAAGGCAGATTCAGAGCATTCGCCGATAAGAAACCTGACTTGCTCATTTTGGTAGCAAGCTTATATATAGCGTCCTGCAATAGTTCAAATGTTCTTGTGACATTATTGGACTGTGTCGGAAACTCAGGGACGATGTCCCTAAACCGATAAAATTATTCCGTGTCCAGTGACGCTAACAGTTTCTTATCCGGCATCGCAGCCTTTTGGTCCGACAGAACAACTTCTGAAAGATAATGCCAGATGATATCTACGGCAACTTTATGTTGTTCCGAAAGGGAAAAAACCAACTCCTCAGTATCCCTTTGCCATCCTGTCAGACCACTTGAAATTCTCGGTCGTCCGTACCTGATGCTTCAGCGGAGCGTACCAACCCAGCATCATCGGATAAATCCTGATCCGACAGCGATTCTGTCATCTGCTGGGATGCTGCGATAATTTGTGCTATGTGTAATAACACGTCCGTTACGGAGACCTGTGGAGAAGCGGTCTTACGTTACTTAGCCGCTGAAAGCTCCCTGGACGTTAACTCCTGCATATTTCTTATGCGAACATCCTGAGTCTATAGGCCTCGTATTCCTGACTACCGGATGGCGTGACCTGGTCGCCGTGAAATCCTTGGTCGGCGAGACTGGCTAGATAACAGTGGTCACGTAGTCAAGGTGCGGTCGAGTGCGCTGCCGTGAGGATGAGGAAGCCATTAGAGCAGTCTCTCCGGACTGTCTATATAACGGAGCATCCCGAGCGGTGGACGTATGCTCCGAATGAGAAACATTTGTACCACAACATCTGTTCTCAGATGTTGTTGTATGAGAGAGGGACCTCTCTCACTCACAGCCCGGGTGGACCTGGACGAGCTAGGAACCGGCCTTAAAGGCTTCCTCTGTACCCTCCTCGTATCCATCGTCACTGGGTGTGCACGTAGTATATTTTATAGTGCTCGCATCACCCAAATCTCCTTCCTGGACCGCAACGGACGAACCCGGTTACCGATCCATTCGATGAATGGACGCTACACCGGGCGAGCTAGCGGACACCAAAGCCGTCAATCCTACTTGGGGACCTCTTAGGCAATTGACGTAATATCATGAGCACTTATCCGCTAGCTCTTCAATTGACTGTGACGACGGAAGCACACTTTTTGAAGACATCACAGAAAATCACCGCATTCTTATTCCTGAATGAGGCCGGTGGAGCCGTGACTTACATAATATCGACTGGCAGCTCCAGGGACGTTCATTCCTGCATTTATATAATATGCGAATGTCCCATCAGGAAAGACCTCATATCCTTGGCTAACAGATGAAGTAACCTGGTCGACAATATTCCCTGGTCGGCAAAGCAGGAGCTCTAGGAACGTTCATTCCTGCATTTATATAATATGTGAACGTCCCCTGAAACTCTGTGGTCACAAGCCAAGGTGCGGTGGTGTGTGTTGACATGAGGATGAGGAAGCCCATAACACAGCCAGTTCGGACTGTGTATGTGACGGAACATCCCGAACAGGAGGATTGGACGTATGTTCCGACTAACAAACACACATACAACAACATTGCGGCTCAAATGTAGTTGTAAGAGAGAGGGGGCCTCTCTCGCTCGCAGTCTGGATAGACCTGGACGAGCTAGCTACTAGACTGACAGGCTTCCTCCGTACTATCCTCGGATCCGTCGTTGCTGGGTGTGCACATTCCAAGTTTATAGTGCTCGCATCACCCACACTGCTTCCCAGAACCGTAACGGACAAACCCGGCTGCCGAGCCATTCAATGAATGGTCGCTACACCGGGCGGACTAGCAGACGATCAATGCCTTCGATCCTACTAGGGACCTCTTCGGCAATTGTCGTATTACCCTGAGCACTTAGCCACTAGCCCTAACACTGCAACGACGGAGACACACTTGTTGAAGACATCATGAAAACATCACACTGAATTCTGAAAAATAAAATGATAATATAGAGTGACCCTACGGAGAGAGGACCGGTATGGACCCCTCCCCGCAAACACAATATCGTGACACACGCCTCCAATGTTGTCATTTCAATCAACACACACAGAGCAGGAATTAGTGCGAATACATTGAACCTGAGAATTAGAGGAAGATATCCGCGCATTATAAATAAAAAATATTTTTTCATCAATAAAAAATACACAGTCATATTAGTCGCACTATCCCTTGAAATAAAGATACCTAATATAACATAATCCATCATAATGTTTGAAAGAAAATAATTTTCAAAAAAAAAAATTTTTGAAAAAATTTTTCAGAAGAGCCCAAGTTCCCAATGGGAACACCGAGCCCAAATGGATCCCAAAAAAGCCTAAGTGTGGACAAAAATTTTTAAAACATTTTAAAAAATTAATGCAACACTTACATACAACATTAATGTATCTTGCTATGTCTAAACTAATGTAAAGACAAGAAATCACTATCAGCAGTAACCATTGTCAATGTAAACAAGAAGTTGTACAAAAACCGGAAACATGACTCCAGGCACTGATAAACATGGCCCAAAATCAGTTACCAATTTAAACACTATCTGATGCAAAACAGAGATTTCCATAGAAGAAACTGCAGAACATCAGATGGTAGATGCAGATCACAATGCCTAAACACCTAAGGGTGAGGATGTCAACATGGGGAAAAGAACAGAAATTCATTCTGTTATGAAGCCAAAACTCCCAAGAAATTTTAGTAATAATTATTACAGAAAATATGCCAAAAGCTTGGGAGAATAGCAAGGGGGAATAAAGGAAAGGGAGAGAGGCAACACTGATCAAGCAGTGGAACTTTCATAGCAAGAATGATAACAGGCTCATGCCTCGAAATTAGGGAACATAACATAATTTCATAAAAAAAATTTAAGTTACAGCCCTGATTATTTCCTGCCACTGAATTTTCCTCTCATCCTTCTATTTCCTCTTTAGATCCACCATTTCTCTCATATTTATGTGTCTGGCATCATTTAAACTGAGATTTACAAGCACCAATATCAGTCAGATGTGAACTGATGAAGGGCCAAACAAAGAATGACTTTTGGCGCCAATTTTGAGACCTCCTTGACACTGCGCATGCGCAGTGGAGGAAAGGTATGGAGGACCATATATGACATGCAATTTTCGGTTTTAGATGCAAATTTAGGGGATTAGGGGGTAAAATTTGTGTTTGGCCCTAGAATTTAAGAGTTAGCACCAGCTAAGTCTGTGTCATTGGTACAGTATAAAAATATAATTTTTTAGAAAAATTTTTCTTCTTTAAAAATATGAATTTATTTATTGATGTTTAAGGCCACTATCAACATCTATGGCTACATCATAACCCCAACACAAGTATGAAGTCAAAGATATCCAACTGTTCATATCTATGCTGCCCACTTCTGGGGACTGTCTCTCCAGGCATTGGTGACCGGATCCTGCTTTACCTACAAAACATAACTAATTTACCATATTAATTTATCACAGCAAACAAGCACTTCACTTCCCAGGGTTTTCAAGGGAATACAGAATATGAAGCATGACAAAGTACATGATGTCTTTATTACAGTACTACATGTAGCATCTTTCATTAGAGCCCGATAGTGATCTCCAGCACTGAAAATGGAGCTTTAAAACAAGATTTTGTAATAATGGGTATTTACCTTTTAGTCTTTTTTTGGAAATGCATATTGTGCCCATGAAAAAAATAATATTTAAGTAGAATTCTGACTATGATCAATTTTTACTGCAACAAAACAGGTGCTCCAACAGGCAGTCTTAGGTAAACTTGCATGTTGAAGACTATGTTTCTTGGCAGTTACATTTAGCCATGTCTTGGCTGCCTATATAGGCAGCTGAGACTTGTCTAGAAACAACTGCAAAAGCACTTTGCTGTACACCTTCAAAGCATAACAAAACTTTCTAAAAATATGCAAGCCTTAAATAGTTAAGGTGTCCATGGAACACTTACACCCCATCTGTCCTTGTGGAGAAACCTCTAAATAATCAAGTTTTAACCAACCATGGGGCCATAACTAGCACTTTACTTCCTCATACAGACCTCAACATAGGAAAATCTCAAAATGACAAACGGCTTTTCCACCATCAAGGAAAATGACTACAATTTTACTAGGTAGAAAAAAAAAAAAATCAATTTTGGCTTTTCATTTATAATCATAAAGGAAACTTTGAAATTTCAAATCATTATATTAAGAAACCCCAAAATTACTACATGGAAACCAACAATAGATAGAGCTATCGCAGAGCAATTCATACCCTTGATGCAGTACTGGTCCCAAGACAGGAGTTCTAGACCCTTGCACAGAAGCTTTAAGTATGGCAAAAACTGTACAGTAATACTAACTTGAACAAACTGGGATCATCATGTGGTAGGGAACATACTGACCAAATTTGGTTAAATTTGATCCATGTGTTTTATAAGAAAAACAAATCGTATGAATTCACAAAACAATGCAAGATTCAGCAAGTTACTTCCAAGAAATAGAGCATGGCATACTACTAAAATTTGCTGAAGTGTGAATAATGAAGATATATCATACCAAAACAAGAGGGGGTGTCCATCCCCATCAGTTCACCAACACATGTAATGAAATAAACCTAGGCTTATTACAATTCAAGCACATAAGGTTCGAACTCATCCAAAGTAGTCTGCATTTCATCAAACACACACGCATATGTATAAAACATATATGAAATACAAGAGGCCCTAAGGAGCCTTAATCGCTCACCAGCCACAGTGGTTCAAAGAAGTATTTGGGGTCACATTAGGTTAGACATGGTTCATCAACACTACAAAGAAAAGAAGTCATGAGAGACAAATTTTATGGAACTAGGGACATGGCTTGAACAAACTTGAATCTTACCCCTCTAAGGATGCTGCATACCAAATATCAAAAGCATTCATCTGCTGGAGCTGAAGAAGAAGATTTTTAAAGAAAATTCCTCATTTTGAACTAAGTTATCATTCAGGCTCCCACAGTGAGCCCATATATGAACCCAGGGACTTGGCGGGAACAAACTTGAATCTCACCCCCTAAGGATGCTGCATGCCAAATATCAAAACATTCTGACTGCTAAATCTGAAGAAGAAGATTTTTAAAGAAAAATTCCTCATATTGACTAAGTTATAATTCAGGCTCCCACAGGGAGCCCAAATATGGACCCAGGGACTTGGCTTTAACAAACTTGAATCTCACCCCCCTAAGGATGCTACACACCACATATCAAAACATTCCGACTGCTGGATCTGAAGAAGAAGATTTTTTAAGAAAATTCCTCATTTCAAACTAAGTTACAATTCAAGCTCCCACAGAGAGCCCAAATATGGACCTAGGGACATGGCTTGAACAAACTTGAATCTTACCCCCCTAAGGATGTTGCATACCAAATATCAAAACATTCCAACTGCTGGATCTGAAGAAGAAGATTTTTAAAGAAAATTCCTCATTTTGAACTAAGTTATCATTCGGGCTTCCATAGTGAGCCCAAATATCAACCCAGGGACTTGGCTTGAACAAACTTGAATCTCATCCCCTTAAGCATGATGCATACCCAATATCAAAAGATTCTGCTTGCTGGATCTTGAGAAGAAGATTTTTAAAGAAATTTGCCTGAAGGTCTCACAGAACTAAATATTTTCCCACAGGCGACCATTATAACGTTCAGGTGGAAAAAAATATGATCGCATCACTTTAATTTTGGCATTCAAATATCTCTGTCAAGTATAGCCCTTCAGACAACTTTTTCTGATCTGAAAACAGGGGGTCATGCAACAAATAAGAGAGAAAAACTGACACAAAGGGAAGTACCGGTCACGTGCACATATTTTTCAGGGAATTCCCTACAAAAACACACAAAAAGTAAATTGTATTTTTTAGGTCCAAAAGTCATCAAATCACCCTCTTTTTTATCAGGAATATTCAACAATAATGCAACATGTCAATAGAATGTTTCAAACTTTTATTGAAACAACAGATTTTCCCAAGGCTGTTTATTTTTAGAGATTGCGTCATTTCCGAGTGCAACATTTTAAGGCGGTTCACTCTAATTTCAATATTTAGTTCCGCGATACCTATAATCATCCTCACCCCCACCAAAGAGACATTTTACCACTTCCATGAGATAAAAGAGTCATTTCTGCATTAGAATCCAACTTTTGGCTTTGGCTGAGTCAAAAACATGGAAAATTTGCTCTTTTAAGGAAAAGTGTCCAAACTTTGTCAAGTGGGCTTGAAAACTGGTATTGCCTCCAAAATATTTTTCTATCTTGTTACTTTATAAATAAACTGAGAAGGATGAGAATTTACAGCTTTCTTTAAAAAAACTACCCTGATCCCAAAATAAAACTAACATCTACATCAGCACAAAATATTTTTAGAAAAAATCTGTCTCATTTAACCATACTGCAAAAAAAACAGTGTCCCAACCCCCATAGAACAATATGGATGTCAATTTTGTTTCCAAAACTGGGGATGCAGCTATATATTTCACCAATATGAGAGGACTCTACCAGTTTATCCTAACAACTGATGTCAAATTTTATTCCACCATCTGATGTAGTAAAATTTTACCCTGAATAGGACCTCCCGGTATGCCCCTTTTCATCAAAATATGTGATATAATTCATAATTTAATTGATATTGACCCAAAACAAACCTACTGTGATATGAACTTTCCCATCTGTAATAGTTTTTAAATCACAGTCTGGCTTCTGAAGACATTTCACATTGTATTGATAAATATTTTGCAATTTTTGTAAAGGAAAAGCCTCAGTTTTCTCAGTAAAGGCACATAGAGTCATTGGTATGGCACTGACAAAACATAAAACAGTGTTTTTTCCAAAAGAATGACCAGTACCTGCTACTGTGATATCTCATAACACTGGTAAGATGCCTAAAACCATCAAATATTGATTCTATAGTGCTATGCTTATGCTGCAAGTTCCCATAAGTGCACTTTCATAACCTTTGTTTTAATCCCCACAGACACCCATTCTGGCAAAAAGATTGAAATTGTTGAAAACATGTTTCCAAAGAGGATGAATCAGACATTTGCTTCAAGAATATAGTGGTATTTGATGTTTAATATACTTGTGTGTGTGTGTGTGTGGGGGGGGGGGGGTGAAAGTTAGTCAGCTGCCAATTATTGAAAATGTAGATCCAGGCAAGTGAAAAGCAAAGAAACACCATGTCTAATGAAGAGACAGACACACAGACAGACAGACAGATAGGCTTGCAGTCACACATGTAGGAGGTCTACATGAGAGTACTGAATGGCATACAATGAAAAATATAGTGGAAGAACCAGGGCAAGGTTGTTAAATTGAAAAATAACTCCGTGGACCATGAGTGCTGAAGCCTCAAAGTAAATCATAAGAAACTGAAAGTGTATGATACTAACTTCAGTCTCTAAAAACATGCTGTTCAGTCTTTCCAAATGTTTATCATCAGCAGAAGGGTTAAATATGTGTGGGAGAGAGGACTTGGTTCAGGGAAAGAGCAATATTTCACAACTGTCACTGTAAATTTATGCTGTATCAGGGGAACCATGGCAGCACTAGTACTAGACAACTATATTGGTAGCTATGCACAAATGCCATTCACTCACATTTGTAATTTTATTATGTTATTTTCCACTGTAGCCCCACCCCTTCCTCAAATTTGTGTTTCAGGATACTCTTTCAATGAAGGAATTGTTTTCCAACATTTTGAAGAGCATAATATAGAAGAGAAAAACTTCTAAATAATAGTGAATAGAAGGGCAGTGTAGGTTTTCTGTCTGTGTTTGAATGGTGATTTGGGAGGGGGTTGGAAGATTTGGAATCCTCCCTGCCCCTAAAAATATGAGGAGAAACCATGGTTTAAATAAATATGTTAATAGGGTAAGATAGGCTGTTAGTTAGCAGCTGCCAGAGGTTATAGTGTGCTCCTGGGGAATACACTTGCTCAAGATGTGAATTTTCTTGCACGAACAGCCTCAGTTTTGGAAATATATAGCTTTAATTGCTGACTGTGACAAAAATGTAACTTCTCAAAACAATAAAATGGTTTGGTAAGGTGTATGGTCCTCAAATAAATATTTAAATGTGAAATAATCCCCCAAAATAATAACTGAATCTGGTCTGGAAGCCAAAAAACATATTTCCTATAGGTCTCACAGAACTAAATATTTTCCCATAGGCGACCATTATAACGTTCAGGTGGAAAAAAATATGATCGCATCACTTTAATTTTGGCATTCAAATATCTCTGTCAAGTATAGCCCTTCAGACAACTTTTTCTGATCTGAAAACAGGGGGTCATGCAACAAATAAGAGAGAAAAACTGACACAAAGGGAAGTACCGGTCACGTGCACATATTTTTCAGGGAATTCCCTACAAAAACACACAAAAAGTAAATTGTATTTTTTAGGTCCAAAAGTCATCAAATCACCCTCTTTTTTATCAGGAATATTCAACAATAATGCAACATGTCAATAGAATGTTTCAAACTTTTATTGAAACAACGGATTTTCCCAAGGCTGTTTATTTTTAGAGATTGCATCATTTCCGAGTGCAACATTTTAAGGCGGTTCACTCTAATTTCAATATTTAGTTCTGCGATACCTGAAATGCATTAAGTTCAAATTTAGGCTCCTATACTGAGCCCAAATATGAACCCAAGGGGCCGATTTGAACAAACTTGAATCAGATATACCCCACAATGTTGCATACCAAATATCAAAAGATTCTGCCTGCTGGATCTGGAGAAGAAGATTTTTAAGAAATTTGCCTGTAATGCACTAAGTTCGAATTCAAGCTTCTATAGTGAGCCCAAATATGAATCCAGGGGGCCGATTTGAACAAACTTGAATCAGATCCACCCCACAATGTTGCATACCAAATATCAAAAGATTCTGCCTGCTGGATCTGGAGAAGAAGATTTTTTAAGAAATTTGCCTGAAATGCATTAAGTTCAAATTCAGGCTTGTATACTGAGCCCAAATGTGAATCCAGGGGGCTGATTTGAACAAACTTGAATCAGATCCACCCCACAATGTTGCATACCAAATATCAAAAGATTCTGCCTGCTGGACCTTGAGAAGAAGATTTTAAAAGAAATTTGCTTGAAATGCACTAAGTTTGAATTCGGGCTCCTATACTGAGCCCACATATGAACCCAGGGTGCCCATTTGTACAAACTTGAATCAGATCCACCCCACAATGTTGCATACCAAATATCAAAAGATTCTGCCTGCTGGACCTGGAGAAGAAGATTTTTTAAGAAATTTGCCTGAAATGCACTAAGTTCAAATTCGGGCTTCTATACTGAGCCCAAATGTAAATACAGGGGGCCGATTTGAACAAACTTGAATCAGATCCACCCCACAATGTTGCATACCAAATATCAAAAGATTCTGCCTGCTGGATCTTGAGAAGAAGATTTTTAAAGAAATTTGCCTGAAATGCACTAAGTTTGAATTCGGGCTCCTATACTGAGCCCAAATATGAACCCAGGGCACCCATTTGTACACACTTGAATCAGAGCCACCCCACAATGTTGCATACCAAATATCAAAAGATTCTGCCTGCTGGATCTGGAGAAGAAGATTTTTTTGAGAAATTTGCCTGAAATGCACTAAGTTCAAATTCGGGCTTCTATACTGAGCCCAAATATGAATCCAGGGGGCCGATTTGAAAAAACTTGAATCTGCTGCCCCCCCCCCCCCCCCCCCCCCCCACCCCTAGAGATGATGTATACCAAATAGGAAAAAATTCTGGGCTTCTATACTGAGCCCAAATATGAATCCAGGGGGCCGATTTGAAAAAACTTGAATCTGCCCCCCACCCCCCCCCCCCACCCCCCCTAGAGATGATGTATACCAAATAGGAAAGAATTCTGGGTAGATCTGAAGAAGAAGATTTTTTTGAATTTTGGAAAGAAATTCATGGGTGCTATCAGCGTTATGCCCCTTGTGGTGCCCCCTGTGGATGTGGAAAGTTTTTTTGTATAAGTTTGAATTGACATATGATTGGGAACATGCACACCAAATTTGGTTTAATTTGATCCAGTAGTTTGGGAGGAGTAGTCAATAATGTAAAGTTTACGGCGGATGATGACAGATGGCAAGCGATAAGTTAAGCTCCCTTCGGTGAGCTATTAAAAGCCACAGGATACCAGTGGTAGCATCCACTCATGTTCATGTATAGCAAAACAGGTCAGAAATCTTTCAAGTCCACACTTAAATCCAAAATCTCCCAAAAAAATGCCTGCCAACGGTTAATATCATCTTATATTGATGCATTTAACACATATATAAAATATGAAAGCCACAGAATACCAATGGTAGCCTCCACTCATGTATAGCAAAACAGGTGAGAAATTTTTTAAGTCCACACTTACAAAAATGTCTGACATGGCATGAAAAAAAAGTCCAAAATCTCTGAAAAATGTCCGACCAATGGTTAATGCCGTCTTATATTGATGCATCTAACACATATATCAAATATAAATTCACAGCATGCCGGTGGTAGCTTCCACTCATGTACATGTATTGCTCAACAGGTCAGAAATTTTCTACGTCCACACTGACAACATTGCGAAAACACTCTAAAAATCAAAAAAATATCACTGGGTAAGGAACTGTAGGTAACTGTAAGCCATAGAAACAGTATGAGGTGCATAGTAACAGGTGGGAAAGTCAAAGTGGACTCTTACAATAACTTTAATACAAGTGTTTATCATTTTACAATTGCCCATGGTCCAAGAGCTGATAATAATCTTTTCTTAAAATAGTTGTAGGCTGGAAAATCTTTACCACCATAATTTTGCCTTTTACCGATTCCCTCTTCCTGTGTTATAAAAATTATTGTCGGATAAAATGCCCTTGGACATAATGCCATCAGTGCAAATGCATGCCAGACAAATGCTCTTAGGACATAATGTCCTCACAAAATATTTTTTTTAAAATTATTTCATATGTATATATAGATATATATATATATATGTGAAACAAATAAGGGCCCCCAAACCCCACCAAAATGGGAGGGCCATACCCACCCCACCTCAGGCCTATGGCCATCAGATATGCCTGTGGCACATATCAACTTGGCACCCCATCCCACAAATTATGCCCCCCATCAATAGGAAATCCTAGCTATACCCCTGCTATAACACAGAGCCCTGTGCAGGTCTGATGATGTCAGGTAAAGGGTAAAATAAACTCCCTGACAGCTAATGTGAATCGAATTCGATTCACATGAGCTCTCAAAGAGTAAGCTTTCATTTATTCATTTATGGACGTGAGAGTGAGGTTGCCCCCCCCCCCCCCCCCTCCCACTCCACCTGAAAAGAAAGATGCAGTAGATAAATGTCTACGTATATACATCAGTAGACCAGCACTCTTTGCTTCCAAAGGTTCCTGACAAGGATGTGCATTTATTTAAATCACGGTGTGTGGGTGTGTACTCACCTAGGATTTCTTTTGGAATGGTGAATTTTAAATGGAACTTCAGGTCTGAACTTGGGTGGGCAGAAGGTGACTCGTGTTTTATACAGAGCATGTGTTCAGACACAAATTAACATTTTTGTTTTTAGCATACAAATAAGGCTAAATTCATGCTTCATTGTTTTCTGTTCAATGAGTATTTTTAATGCACATTACAAAACATATTTCATTAGATTAAAGGCCTTTTCGCATATTTCTTCAAACATTTTCTCACCACAAAACACAAAAGTTTTTAGCTTTTGCACTGCTGAAAAACACAGTAGACCACATAATATTATGTTGTTCATTTGAATTTCCTTGTTACCTGGCATGCTGATTGAGGTATTAGTAAAAAGTTTGCATGTGGTATGTAAATGGGAAACTCACAGTTGAGTAACTGTAGGCCTACAGGCCGGTTTAATTTGGGAGTTCTGTATTTTTCTTGGATGGAGTTGAAATAGTATATGTGTGTGGGTTAGTATGGTAGCACTGGATGGCAGTACAAAATTATGAAACTTATTACTTCTGCTTTCTGCCTAGGTGTTGTTAATATCTTAAAATTGTTGGATAACTTATCAGTCGCTCAGGTACACTATGGAAAGTGAATGTGGTGTTTTGATAGAGGATAATGTTTTACCTGTGTTGGAAAAATGTGTTATTTTCTTCCATTAAACTGTGAGCGATTATCAGATCGAGAGGATAAGAATACTGGGTAGTGGGACAGAACATTGACGGTGTGTAGGCCTAACTGCTGGAACATGTGGAGGATGGAGAGGGGAGGGGCTGTCCGGGAAATTTCAGCAGTTTTGAAAGTGCTCCACAACAATGCTTGTTACCCTTTCTTCAATGTTCTGCTTCTTTACTTTTTTTCCTCTATAAGCTTCTCACTACGATATTTATGCCATGGTCCTGATGATGCCAAACCACTTTATTTATTCTATCAACAACATCATTTAATTAAACACTTATCAGCTAGCTTGTTTGTTGACATAGTGAATGTAGTCCGAGCAGTCAATGTCAATCATTAACAACCAGTCAAGTGTGAAAGTCTATTTATAGATTGACTGGGGTTATAATTAGCTGTCTACCTGTGACTAGGTTTTTAATGGACTGTACACATAATGTACAACTTTTGCATTTTGGAACCCAAAGATAACTTTTGGATTCACAAAATGAGTCTAAATATGGATGCAGAAACTGGACTTGAACAAACTTGAATGTGTATGAATGAAACATGCTGCTTGTTAAAATCAAAACTCTGTCATATTTTTAACTGTTTCTGTATTTATTTGTTCTTTTTTTCAATTACATCTCATGAAATCCTTCAAAATTCATTTTAACACAGAAAATTAACCTTTGGAACCTTGCTCCATCTCGTGGAATCCTCGGGGGTTACAACTGTTTTTGTAGAATTTTCTCAAAATACTTCAAAAGTCATTTTATTTAAAGCACAAAAATAATCACCCACCCCCCCCCCCCTCCCAGGTGGGAAGGGTAGGAAAGCCTGGAAAAGGATCATAGAGGAATTTCTTTTTGCACGAAGTTACTCAAAATCCCCCCAAAACTCATTTTGAAGCGAGCAAAAATAAATCACCCAGTGGATGCCCTCTCACCACGGCCTCAAGCAATCTGGTTTTATGTTAAAGTTCAAACCCCTGTGGTGCATCCCTTCTACCCTTAATGAGTCAATCATAATGCTTGAAATAAATTTACTTTAGGAGTCATGGTAATGCTACAGACCAAATGTCAAAAAATCTGAAGAGAAAGATCTTAATATGAACTTGGCGGCTTGATTTGAAGCAAACGAATTAAAGTTAAAAGCTCAAGAGCCCATGGCAAGTTCAAGCGACTGACATTGATTTGAACATACTTGAACCTGACTTCCCAAGGAGTTCTGTATACTAAATAAAACAAGAGCACCGCCTGGCAGGGCAACATTCGCCTGTCAAAATTGGAACATGCACAAGTTTCTCTGGGGTAAAGTTTGAAATTTTTGTTGACTCGACTACGTCTGTCCCCCCTCCGCCCAGTCTGGGGTAAAGGGTAATTCACCTGTTTTCACATTTTCATATTAAGCGATCTAAGGTCCTCACAAAATAAAACTAGATGGCCCTCCATACTTTTGAGATCTGCGCATGCACAGTATCCAGGAAGGTTCCAAAATTGGCACCAACCATTATTCTTTCTACAGATGCCTGTTAAATGTTACAAACAGCAGGGAGGTATGAGTGCCCACTCATGGGAAAGCCATACCAGTCTGTGCCATTGGTAAGTATAAAAAATATACAAATTACTTAAAATTTATCATATTTTTATATGACAACCAATGGCCCAGACTTAGCTGAATTGTAAAAAGGCAGGAGGGCCTAGGACTTGAAGGAATAGCAGACCAAAATTCAGCTCCTTAGCCTGCATTAGAACTCCCAAGGTGAAAAGGAGATTAAAATTGTAATTACATATATGTCTCTCTATACAACAATAGAGAAGACATACTACCAAAATATGGAGCAAAATCCCAAGTAATTCCCTATTACTTAGCATAAATGATTATGCACATTGGGTGTAGCAAGCCCCAATTTTAAGGCCAGACTGGAATAAGACACTTAAAATTACGAAAAGTGGGTCTGAGAGTGAGAGACTAACGCCCACGAACACACGCTGTATATAATGTAACAAGATGTACATAAAATCAGAATAATCTACAGACGATAACAGCTTCACACATAGTTACACACTTAATATACGGCCAGAAGAGGTAAAGAGAAATCACTCCCTCCATCTTTTTTTCGAAGGAATAATCTTCAAAACAAAGAGGGAAGCAGCCTGGAATCAGTGAATAAAGTCCCATAACTCTGGAATGACAAATCGGACAGCGACACAAATCAAAAGGGAGCTTCCTTCCATCAACATATACTTTCCACCAAAAAATTGCTTAAGCGTTTTCAAGTTATTGTACGATGTGTGGACGGATGGACGGACAGAGGTATACCATAAAAAAAAACGTTTTTTTCAAAACGTGCGTATAAAAATATCCAGATTGATAGTTCTGCAACAGAAGATTTTTGAAGATTATTCCTCATATGCCACAAAGTTAAAATTTGGGCTCCCATAGGGGACCCAAATTATCGACCCAGGGACTTGGTTTGAACAAACTAGAATCTCCCCTAAAAACAAATCATGCCACAGTAGGGAAGCAGAGGTCTGTGGAGA
The DNA here is from genome assembly GCA_031216915.1 of Pictodentalium vernedei. NCBI lineage: Eukaryota > Metazoa > Mollusca > Scaphopoda > Dentaliida > Dentaliidae > Pictodentalium > Pictodentalium vernedei. The sequence continues at coordinate 186,237,276 of CM062292.1, read as the reverse complement.
TCCATTAAGTAGCAAAGTTCTGTACAATAAATAGCCATAATTCTGAAGTGGAGTTGTGAAACTGAAAACATTCTGCCAAAGGAAACTAACGTTATTGTGCTGAATGAGAATGAAAAAGATCTGGATAAGGATGGAAGGATGTGTAGAGGGAAAGATGGACAGGGGTGAAACTCACTGCCCCTTAGCATAAACGAAGTGAGGAACATAAAAATTTTCAAACGTTATTTACCTACAGCAGTAACATGATATCTGATGAGCAATTTCTACCAAAGGAAAAATAATTATATTAGATAACTTTTTTTTGACTGGCTTCATGCAGAATCACTCAAATATTGTTATAATTTACTTTTTGGCCTGCTTATGCTAAATGCATATCACTACAGAAAGGGTGAAATATATTAACAATACTTTTTCTTAAAAATAGCCATACTTCTATGTTGCAAGTTATGTCCAATTCATTTTTGCTAAAAATCAATTTAACCCTCCCCTCAATGCCTAATTCTGCCATTGATCACTTTTTGCTGCATAAGAATAGGTGCACCAACATGAAGTCTCCAGGTAAACTTGGAAGTTTTATTCCATGTCCCTTAGCAGTTCTTAGCTGCCCTGAGCTGCCAAGAAACATAGGTTTTGGCTGCAAAGAAACAACTGAAAAGTCACAGGATATAAATTATGAAAATGTAGCAAAAATGTCTAAAAATCTCCAGGCCTTTAAACTTTAATGCCTATATTCATCTTTTCTGGAGCTTTGTGAGATCTCAAGATATTCTGTTGGTTGTAATTCCTACCCACACATATATTTCATGGCAGAGGTACAAGCCAGGAACTTTTAAGTATGCACATTAGGCCCCCACCAAATCACATACTCTTTAATATTAATCCTGTTCAGGGATCAATCCAGATCACAACAGAGGCTGAATATACGACCCACTTTCAATGTGAGTTTGGCCTTTTTCCTCCCCACTTCGACCCTAAAAAAATTAAAGTCCCTCATAGTGTCATGATATAACAGAAATCTTGCAGACTATTTAGTGAGCCACTATACATTACACGAACATAAATTTTCAAATCAGTCATCTACATGAATTTTCCCAAGGGCAGGGGCCAGAACTTATCCCCCAAAACCATAGATAGATCCCCACTGTTTAATGCAAAAAATAATATAAAACTCAAAGTTTGCTAATCACCAAATATTTGACACGTCATTGTGAAATTTGCATGTGACATATTTTCTATATGTTTGGTGGATATGATTGAGGAATGTATTGAGATGGTCCCCAGTGTTTACATTAGCTCTCTTGGCAGGTAGACTTTACGTGACAGTCATGGAAAGCATGTACCCCTTGATTTTCATGATGTTTTCGTGCACTCTCTACATGTATATGACATGTGTAGGGTATTCAGTTTTCATTTCAACACAAACCCTTGTGATTTAATGATTAAATATGGCAAATGCAAAAGTAAGAAGACATTTGTCTGAAGCAGAAATATGGTGGGCTGTGGGGATGGTGGAGCAAGGGGCTACCCATTGTCAGGTTGGTGAAGCCCTTGGTGTGCACCATATGGTGATCACCAGAGCCTGGGCAAGATTTCAGCAGTATGGCACACCAGTAAGACGTCATGGTGGTGGCAGAGACAGGGCAAAATCTGCAGCTGAAGACCGGTTTTTGATCATTCAGGCCCGTAGGAACCTCTTTGCCACAGCAACCCAGCTTCGCAGTGACCTTCAGAATGCATCTGGGGTAAATGTTTTGACGCACACTATCCGGGCAAGGTTGCAAGAAGGTGGTCTCCGATCGAGAAGACCATGTGTTCGCATTCCGCTGTCCCAGAAACACCGCCAGACACGATATGAATGGACCATGGACCACATTGGATGGACCAGAGAAGATTGGCGACCTGTCCTTTTTACAGATGAGTCAAGGTACTGCCCAGACAACACAGATAGGCATTCTAGGGTATGGAGAAGACCAGGAGAGTGATTCCATGCAACCAGCATTGCTGAGCATGACCACTATGGTGGAGGGTCAATCATGGTCTGGGCGGCATCAGCAGGGATGGGCGTACAGAGCTCTGTGTCATTTAACATGGTACATTGACTGCACAACGGTATATTGATGAGATCCTGGATGTCCATGTCAGATTGTATGCAGGTGCAGTGGGTGATAGATTCATTCTGATGGATGATAATGCCCGTCCTCATGTTGCCCATGCTGTCGGGGAGTACCGACAGAGGCAGGGGATTGAGTGTATGGACTGGCCAGCAAGATCCCCCGACCTCAATCCAATCGAACATGTCTGGAATGAGTTGCCGCTTGCAATTTCAGCCCGTTCAGTCCAGCCAAGAAGTGTCCAGGAGCTTGGTGCCATGCTGGTCCAAGAATGGAACAACATCCCACAAAGAACCACCAGGAACCTGATTGGGAGCATGAGATGTTTTCAAGCTATAATTAACAGTAATGGGTCTCATAGTCGATATTGAACCCATACCAGTTAGCTCTTTTTGGAAAATTAAAAAATTTCCTCTTTTACCAATAATATCCATTTTCCATGGTTATTATATTCAAAAGCTAAAAAATAATGTCAAACACAAATAAAATCTTAATTTCTGGACTTAAATCATTAAAGCTATAATTAAATAGAAAATATATACACTTTTCATGACAATATTTCAACTAAAACAGGTAGTTGGATATACTTGGTGCTTAGCTAACTTTGAGTAGTATAAATAATTGTCATACACCAATCTATTCACAATACCTTCAGATCCTAGTTGACACGTTAAATGCGGCTGATTTGTCTAATTTATGGTACAGCTTACTTGTTCAGTATACTATACTGTAATCACAAAAAAAATTGGAAATTTCAAGTAATTTCTATATTTATCATACGTGCCACTGGCCCAGACCTGCTGGCACTATTTTTGAGAGAATTCTGGCCAAATGCTTAATTAAGACCCCTCTCCCTCCCCATAACCCAAAATTAAGCAAAAACAAATATAGAACCTTAGTGAGCACGCTCACATACCCCACGCGCCCCGATATTTCAAGCTCGGAAAAGTGCAATTTTTAGGAAAATGACCCGGAAATCTGTTACTTGTATTTTTCAGAGTCCAGGGCCCGTAATTTCCGCAAAATTCAGCCAAGCAGAACGAAACGCAAACTTAATCTGTAAGTCATTGTGGTTGATTCACTTACTAAAATGGCTGTAATTTCGATAATATCTGAAAGCGTGTAGAAAAAAAGTCTGGAAAACTGTAATTTTGATGAACTTTTCAAAGCCGAAGGGCTGTAATTTCGATAAAAATCAGTGGAGCATAACAAAATGCAAACTTGATCTGTAGGCTACCATGTTAGACAAACATACCAAAAATCAGCTCAATATCTGGAAGCATGTAGAGAAAAAGCCTGGAAAACTGTAATTTTGATGAACTTTTCAAAGTCTATGGGGCCGTAATTTTGGTAAAAATCAGTGTAGCGGAACAAAACCCAAACTTGTTCTGTAGGCCACCATGTTAGACTAACATACCAAAAATCAGCTCAATATCTGCAAGCGTGTAGGAAAACAGTCCGCAAAACTGAAATTTTTATGAACTTTTCAAAGTTCAAGGGCCGTAATTTCAGTAAAAATCAGTGGAGTGGAACAAAATGCAAACTTGATCTGTAGGCCACCATGTCAGACTAACATACCAAAAATCAGCTCAATATCTGCAAGCGTGTAGGAAAAAAGTCCGCAAAACTGTAATTTTGATGAACTTTTCAAAGTTCAAGGGCCGTAATTTCGGTAAAAATCAGTGGAGCGGAACAAAATGCAAACTTGATCTGTAGGCCACCATGTCAGACTAACATACCAAAAATCAGCTCAATATCTTGAAGCGTGTAGAAAAAAAGTCCGGAAAACTGTAATTTTGATGAATTTTTCAGAGTCCAAGGGCCGTAATTTTGGTAAAAATCAGTGGAGCAGAACAAAATGCAAACTTGATCTGTAGGCCACCATGTTAGACTCACATACCAAAAATCAGCTCAATATCTGGAAGTGTGTAGAAAAAAAGTCTGGAAAACAAGTAGGACTGACTGACGGACTGACAGACGGACCAGTCAAAAACATGATACCCCAGAAACTTTGTTGCGTGGGGTATAATAAAAAAACTATTGTCCTCCATACATGGCATCTGCAAATGCACAGAGGCAAGCAAGTGACCTTAATTCCTGTCAATAACCATTCTTTTGTGATGCCTGATGAGGATAGTAGTTTTCTGTATCAAATAAAACATGAATAATCATACCACTGGCCCAGACATGTTGAATAGATAATAGGAGGGCCAACACAGGACTGAAAGGAAGAAACAATAAACAAGCAGGCTATGCTTACTCCAAACAGTAGGAATCCTTAACAGCTTGTTAAGGATAATATAATGATTCATTCACATTCAAGGATGATAGATGAATATCATTGTTGGATGAAATTCCTATAGTATACAAGAATCTTGAACTGGAGTAAGATGAGGTACCTCTTATAAAACTATAGCATATCCCGAATACTGTATTTTAGGTTAAGGGGACCGAAACATAAATGTATTCAGAGGTAATATGAGACGATTGATGACATTGCATTGGAAACAATAGAGAATCCTCCTTCTTGTGACAATGAACCAATGTCCAAAGAGGTAACAATGAATCATGTCCAAAGAGGATGATGGTTTTGCGAGCCATGGAGAGCTTTGTAGCTCCTTAGGAACAATATCCTGAAAGAACTGATGAATAAAATGCATCAAGAGTAGGAAAAAATATTTATACAAAATTGTTTTAATACAATTTATTGGAACATGCCAATAGGCCAAGATGATGTAAAGACCCAAAGTTGGAAAAAAACAGAGAAAAACATATCAAATATGAGTACAATTCATTAGTACCTTTTTAAAATTATACAAGCTTCCGGATTGGTCAGTAACCAATGAACCTAGTGCAGTACATTTCACTCCAATGGGGTGTATGAAGTCCAACAGGGTGTATGAGAATATCATGGGACATCTAAACAGGGTGCACAGACATTCTATGGTACACTTTGCCGATTTCCCTTTCGCCCATCGCCTCAGACATTTTTGTCAGTAATAACAAATATTCAGATTCACAAACAAAATGAGAACAATATTGTTTTATATAAAAAATGTGTACATACCCTCAACATCTGATTTTACTGTCGAGAAGAGGGATTCTGCTGTGGTCTTTCTACACCACAAATCATTGCGGATTCGAAGAACATGCAATCTCATTATATGAATTGTCTCTTCCGTGAAACTTATGAAAGCACTTGTACAAGTTTGAATATAGTGTTCCCAATTCTCCAAGAAGCACAATGCATCACTGTATCAAACAAAATATGAATAATCAACGTAGGCCATAAAAAAAGAACCTCTGTTTCTCAGACCCGCACGCATGGTCATTTTTGGTGCGCATGCAACCTTTTTATGACACCAAATAATCTTCAAAAAAAATTTGAGATATTGTGCTCATTTCGGTAAATCAATATTGATTCGTTTGCAAATTTTAAATTAACACACTTCAAGCTTTTTCTACATCATACTTTGATAAAGTGGGTGGGTTTTAGCAATATTCACGACAGGAAGTGTTTTATTCTGTAAAAGGTAAGTCATAATGACAGCAAGAAGGAAGGTGTCTTTCAGTCTGACAACAAACAGTCACAAAGGGGAATGGTCGATTCGCACCACGTTTGATTCCCACCAACCCTCAGAAAGTCTGCAAAGTCAGGTGCTATGTTGAATGGAACACAGTCTCCTGGCATTTATTTTTAGTAACATTTGTATTGTGAATGGCCGTCATTGGGAATTTGTGTACTGTTATTTGAAACCGTTACAAGTTTCCCAGTTAATTTAAATAAATGCATTTGAGATGCAGGATAACTGGATAACTAATAGTAACCGTTGCTTGATATAAAAGTAACAGTCATAGTTGAAAATAAATCGCATACAGGCAGGTATGTGCGGACGAATTGGTTAATAAAAACACGCAAACATTCGATTTGTATTTCATTTTCAGATTTCTGAAAAGTTAAAAAATTTATAGTAATTTATATATTTTTTATACTTACCAATGACCCAGACATAGCTGGTGCTAACTCTTAAAATATAGGGCCAAACACAAATTTTGCCCCCCAATCCCCAAAATTTGCATCTAAAACCAAAGAAAACATGTCCTGAAAGGCCCTCCACACTTCGCCCCTACTGCGCATGCACAGTGTCAAGGACGTTCCGAAATTGGCGCCATTAATCATTCTAATAACCAGTGCCTGGTAAGCGCTATGTACTCAGCGGGGAGGCAAGAGTTCCCAACTCCTGGGAGGGCCATCCCCGTCTGGGTCATTGGTAAGTATAAAAAATATATAAATTACTATAAATTTTTTAACATTTTTATACTGTACCAATGACCCAGACATAGCTGAATAGTAAAAAGGCTGGAGGGCCAAGGACATAGAGCAAAATGGAATACGCTCAATAAAATAAAATAGAGTCATCCCCTGTAGGGAAAAAGAAGTAATAGGCCTTACATGTATCTTTCTTATTTATGATAAATTAGAAAGATACAACACCTTCCAAAATTGAGCTTCATACATCCATGTACTCTATTAATATTCAATATAATCCTTATACTAATAATTTTTAAAGTAAGCCAATAAATAAAGTAAGTCTAGAGAATAGAGACTCTTATACTCCTAAAAGTGTCTGAGGATTGCATAATCATGTCCGTTGACATATGCAATATTCAAAAGCTATACTTTAAAAACTAAGACTTGAATGAATTTTAAAAACCTAAACTTCTCACTAAACAACCATCCCAATAACAGCTCAGAATTACTAACTCCGGGGGAGGTATCCCCTTGTTTTCATAGTAAAACAGGTGACCCAAGGGAACACCCTCCCCCCCCCCCCCCTTTTTCTTGCCCTGGGTCAAATAGCCCAGAGCGAAGAGGGCAGCCGAACGGAGACACTGCCGAAACAGACAGCCTACCTAGCTATAGTAGCAACTGTTAAGTGAATGACATTCTGAGCAGTAGATAATAGACCTAACAATAGAGGCCTCCAGAAATGGACTCGATATTTCTGAGATAAAATTCATGAATGTGGATGGCTGAGCGCAATGAGCGGCCTTCAAAAATCTATAATAGCGACACTATTAATGTAAGCCCAAGAAGTAGAAGAACTCTTACTTCATGAGCCGAAATCTTAAGCACAACTGCTAAGTCAATGATATACCATAAGCAGTACCGATAGTTAATAGAATCCATTAACAATAAAACGGAGCGTAACGTCCTTCTACTAGACATCAAAGACAGAAGAAGCTTACGCCCATAGTAATAAACAGATATCTGTTTATAAATACATAAACTGTACCCGGAAAGAGTAAAGGCCTATGCCCATACGAAGACGGAAGGACCTTAAAATAATAGGTTCCGGATAATAGGAGCCTAACTCTTATGCAACAATCCAACCTAAATAGTAACGCAAGTAGTGATTCCGAAACTACGAAAGTGAAAATCATCCATCGATAGTGCATGAAACTCACTGACTCTACAGTAAAAGAGAAACCAACAGAATTACTGTCTAAAAGGTCAGAATTTGAAAACTACTGTTTCCAGAGGCTCAAATGATTGCTTAGCTAAATAAGAACCGAAGTTAAAATCCATATAGGAATTTAATCTAAAGATTCTAAGTCTATTTATCAAAAAGTTACTAACTGACTTAGATAAAGAGACAAAAGACTCAATTGTAAACTATCGTAGAGTGCATAGGTATGAGGTAACATAAACCTATAACCTAAATAATAACAGGCTGCAGTAGATCTTGTGAAACAAGTATACTAAAAAATTGCAATGAGTAGTATGGAGGGATCAACAATATGAACATAATGATCCCTACACCACGACGGAAGAGCCTCCACTTTAGCCGCATAGAATAGCGAAGAAGAGGATCTCCTACAGTAAGAAATCGCGTCCAAAGCTCGTCCAGTACAGTGCTTACAATGCAATATGGACCACACAACGGAATACCTGAAGGTTGCGACCTTGCGGGTTGTGATAAAGATAACACGATTTACCCAGTGAAAAAAGATCCTCACATAGAGGAAGATTTCACGTTAAGACCCACAGTAGACAAGAGAGTAAATTACCCATGATCTCTGTGAAGATAGAGATGCTATCAACAGAAATGTATTGTGGTTGTTTATCTTAGCAATACCTGCTGAAACAACAGCGCCGGAGGATACGCGTATCCTATCATTCCGTCCTATAGATCAATAGAGCGTTAACAACATTAGCTCAGAGATCTGGACAAGCCAACACATACGTCTGCAATTGATTAGCAAGCTGTGTCATAAATAAATCATCATTGGGCGCTCCCATAGATAGCAAATCTGATTGAATACTTGTTTGTTGAGAGTCCATTCTGACAGCAACAAGCGACCCGTAAGAGAACGGGAGCCTGATAAAACAATCAGACGACCCGGAATATGACGGACTAAAACTGAACTTGGTGTACTATAACCAACAGACGGATTCTTTCCATTAAATTGAATAACGGAAACGAAAGAGTGCCTCCCTGGTTCCGGAGATACGCCACTACTGTCGAATTAAAGGACAGGAATTTGGGCATGCGTTTCTGAATAATGTTCATGCAATGACATAAAGCAAGCCTAAAAACATTATTCCGCAGAAGAAAACTGATTGCTAAGAGACTGCGGAACCCAAAGACCCTGGCACTTCGAATCCGTAGGGATCAGTATTATATCCCAATCTGTTTGACTGGCAACCGTCATAACAGACACACTCGGGTCCGGCACTCTCTGAGTCAACCACCGAATGTTTGCCCCTCTGAATCTCTTGTAACACTAGATAGACAAGAGAACGTGTAAATCGAGCAATTCATGGATTGCAGAAAAGTTGCCGTCGAAGAGAAGCTCCTCCGAGAACGAAGCGACTCTGAGAGAGTTCTTAACCTTACTATCCACTCGTGTGGATGTAGCTAGGGCTGCGTCACGTCTAACCAACTCCAATCAGCCACTGAAGGGCGGAGTTATACGTGAACAAACTACTGCCCTCATAAGAAATTACATTGAGAATAATATCCCGTAAATCTTTTCTTGAAGACGTAATGATAACGCCTCAGTAAGGCGGATTACGTATGATAAAGCGTCTAAGTTAAGTCTACTATACATCATGTCGTTTCCAACATTGAAATTGGAAAAGACATAAACGGCGAAAAAGAATATATGCAGTCTTTAATCACACCTAGACGCATATGAACTCTCGGTATGCCCTGCTCTGCCAAAATAAACTATTCGTATAAATGATAAAATGGCAGAAATGAGCAACGCGTACAAGAAACTAAACTATCATGCTTGGTAGCAGGCTTGTATATATATATATATAGCGTCGAAAAATAAAACACATGTTGTAATGACAATATTGGACTGCGTCGGTAAGTCAGGGACAATGTCCCTGAACCGATCGAAAAATCCGAGTCCAATGACGCTATAAGTCTCTTATCCAAGATCGCAGCAATGAAGTCCGAAATAACAATCACTGGAAGATAATGCCAGAAGATATGAAAGGCATCTTCCGATACTACTAAAGGAAAAACTCGAAATCTTTCGAATCCCTTTCGCCATCCTGTCGGACCCTATAAAGCGTTCGGTCGTCCGTACCTGATGCAACCACGGACCGCACCGACCCAGCGCCGTCGGATAATTCCTGATTCGACCGAGAAACTGTCAATTGCTGGGATGCTGCGAAACAACTGTGCTAACTCGGATAGCACGTCCGTCACTGAGGCCTGAGGAGAAGCGGTCTTACGATGCATTGCCACTGGAAGCTCCGTGATCGTTACCCCGTGCATACTACCAATATGCGAGCGAACGGAGTGTATAGGCCTCGTGTCCCTTGGCTACCGGATGACGCGACCTATTCGCCGTGGAATCACTGAATGACGAAACTGATCGGATACTCGAGGTCACGTAGCCAATGTGCGGTCGCGTGCCCTGCTGTGAGGATGAGGAAGCATTAAGGACAGTCTCTCGGACTGTCAATATAACGGAGCGTCCCGACCGACGGACATATGCTCCGAATATAAAATATCTGAACCACAACATGCGGTCCCCTATGTTGTTGGACGAGAGAGGGACCTCTCTCGCTCACAGCCCGGACGGACCTGGACAAGCCAGGAACCGGACTAACAGGCTTCCTCCGATCTGTCCTCAATCTGCCGTCACTGGGTGAGTACTAAAGTAATTAAAGTGCTCGCATCACCCAAATCTCCTTCCTAGACCGCAACGGACGAACCCGGCAGCCGAACCATTCGATGAATGTACGCTACACCGGGTGAGCTAGCAAATGTCACTCCGTAGGCGATAGACATATTCCATGAGCACTTATTGCCGCTAGCTCTTCATTAAATATGACGACAGAGGCACACTTTTGAAAGACATCTCCATAACTCTGTGAACAAGAAACCAGAAATGCTTGGTTAGCAAGCATAAAATAATAATATATATAGCGTCGTTCAATAATTCGAAAGTTTGTGTGACATTATTGGACTATGTCGGAACTGAGGGACGATGTCCCTGAACCGAACCAAAAAATTTCTAAGTCCACCGACGCTATCAGTTTCTTATCCGGCATCGCAGTATTCTGGTCCGACGAAAGAAGCTGTAGAAGACCAAGTTAGATGACATACACAACAGCATATGTTGTTCCGAAAGGGAAAGCTCGAAATCCTCCAAATCCCTTTCCGTACCCGCTTCCGCGGAGCGCCCTGACCCAGCATCGTCGGATAAAATATATGCGACAGATTCAGTTGATGCTGGGATGCTGCGATAAACTGTGCTATTAAGGAAATCACGTCCGTTCCCGAGGCCTGTGCAGTAGCGGTCTTACGATGCATTGCCGCCGGAAACTCCGTGTACGTTGACTCCCGCACACTTCCTATGCGAACGTCCGGAGTCTGCAGGCCTCGTGTCCCTGGCTACCGGATGGTGTGACCTGGTCGCCGAAGAATCCTTGATCGGCGAAGCTGGTAATATATCGGCGGTCACGCAGCCAAGGTGCGGTCGTGTGCGCTGACGAGAAGAGGAAGCCTTAGCAGTCTCTGCGGACTGCCTATACAACGGAGCGTCCCGAGCGACGGACGTATGCTCCGCTTGCGACACATTTTGTACCACAACATCTGGGGCCAGATGTTGTTGAACGAGAGAGGGGCCTCTCTCGCTTGCCGTCCGGATGGACTGGAACGAGCTATGAACCGGACTAAAAGGCTTCCTCCGTTCTCCCTCCGATCCGCCGTCACTGGGTGTGCATTAGGTTAATTTATAGTGCTCGCATCACCCCAAAATTCCTTCTAGACCGCAACGGACGAACCCGACTGCCGAACCATTCGGTGAATGGACGCTACACCGGGCGAGCTAGCGGACGTCAAAGGCCGTCGAACCTACTAGGGTCCTCTTAGGCAATTGGCGTATTTACATGAGCACTTTTCCGCTAGCCCTTCATTAATTGTGACGACGGAGGCACACTGTTGGAAGACATCACAGATACATCACCCTAATCTTGATCGTCTGAAATAGAAATTGATAAAGTAGAGTGACCCTGCGGGGAAAGGACCGGAGTGTCCAAATCCCCAATAACATACCGTGACATACGCTTCCCATATTGTCATCGAAATCATACGATACAGAACAGGAGTTAATGCGAGTACACTGACCACATATAGAATGATAATAAAGTCAGAGGAAGACTTCCTCTTAAAACAATTGATCAATATCCTTTCAATGTGAAAAGAAAACAAGTCCTGGTACTCGCACTAACCCCTGGCAATCAAAATACATAATAATAATATGATCCATTAATATAGAAAAAATAATTGAAATCAAAATATTTTGAAAAAATATTTTTTCAGAACAGCCCAAGTTTCTGAAAAGTAATGTTGAGCCCCAATGGATCCCAAGCCTAAGTGTGGACAAAAATTTTAAAAATATTTTAAACAATCTATTCAACACTTACGAACAATAATAATGTATCTAGTTATGATTAAAATAACATCAAGATATTATTTTTTAGAAATCCCCCCCTCACACAGAGGGCTGTTGTAAATGTAAACAATGAGTGTAAAAACACTAAAATAAGACTCCAGGCACCCAGGCCCGAAATCAGTTACCAAAAATACACTATCTGATGCAAAACAGAGACTTCCAGGGAAGAAACTGCAGAACATCAGATGGTAGATGCAGTACACAACGCCTAACCACCCGCAGGTGAAGACGTAAACATGGGGAAAAGAACAGAATTCATTCTGTTATTCAGCTAAAACTCCCAAGAAAATTTAGTAATAATAATTACAAAAACTATGCCAAAAGCATGGGAGAATAGCAAGGGGGGACTTAAAGGACAGGGAGAGAGGGAAACACTTAAAAAACAGTGTAACTAAATAATCAGAATGACAACAAAATGGCTGCTGCCTCGAAAATAGGTAACTTAACATAATTTCATTAAAAAATTTTAAGTTACAGTCCTGATAATATTCTGTCACACATTTTTTTTTCCTCTCCTCTTTCTCTATCCTCCTTAGAATCACCATTTCACTAATATTTATGTGTCTGGCATCATTTAAACTGAGATTTATAAGCACAAAGATCAGTCAGATGTTAACTGATGAAGGGCCAAACTTAGAATGATTAATGGCGCCAATTTTGGAACGTCCTTGACACTGCGCATGCGCAGTAGGGGCGAAGTGTGGAGGGCCTTTCAGGACATGTTTTCTTTGGTTTTAGATGCAAATTTTGGGGATTGGGGGGCAAAATTTGTGTTTGGCCCTATATTTTAAGAGTTAGCACCAGCTATGTCTGGGTCATTGGTACAGTATAAAAATATATGATTTATGGATGAACTGCCCGATCAAATGGGTTGTGATAATTTTGAATATAATGGGGAAAAATTGCGATTCCCGATTTTATTAAGCAGGTTGTGAAGGTAAATCTGTGAAAGTTGGCACTTCGACATTTGATTTGTCCCAGAGACGTTTCATCCCGAGACGTTTCAGCCATGAGGCGTTTCGTCTATTTGTTGGAAAACACCACACGAGCGCTGTCTTTTCTTGTAAATAGATTCAAAATAATTTCAATATTTGTCGCAGTGATAATAAAATTGTTAAATGGTAGGACGCATGTTAGAAACGAAATTTTCTTTACAAGTCGCAATGCAAATATAAAAGTATCCAGATATATATAATTGTAATTCAATTTAACCAGTTTCTGATATTGGAAATCTCAAAAGAATAAACTTCATAGGAATAATTTATGCTTTATCTATTGTCACCAGTCAATGTTTTCATTGCGATCAGAAGCTGTTCAGAAACAATCAGTAGCTATTGTCGGCTCTTGTTTTACATCTTTGGAAGGGTAATTAAAGGATTAGTTCACTGGACATTAGGAGACAGAAACACAGACATTAAATGTTTGTGGGGTTGGCCTACGCAAGTGCACCCTCTGATGGCAAGATGGTAGGCCTATAACAGTTGGCTCTCTGCATCCACTGAATTTTTACTCCCCCCCTCCCCCACAACCAACCAACCAGTCAGATGAACTGGTCTTCCACTGCATTTTTTTAACCAAGAACATTTTTTTTTTTGGGGGGGGGGGGGGGGGAATTAACATTGTTAAGTGGGAACATCGCCTTGTAAAACATGGATGCTTTGCCGCGTCACTAGGGCAAGTTCGCAATGGACCGGCTCATTCTCTGGACACCTTGAAATCCAATATTACCCGCTGAACGCTTATTTTTTATTGAGAAATGTTGTATGTCATCCTTGGATTAAAGGGGATGTCGTCATTCGGAGTTGCAGTGCATCCCGCCCTCAGGTCCCACTGCCTAGTCTAACCACAGACGTCTGGAGACCTGAATAATATCACATCCCCCCCAATGTCACACCTCCCTTTTATATATGCCCCCCCCCCACACACACACTTCCAAAATAAATAACACACAGATCTGTGTATTATATATTTCGGGGGGGGGGGGGGGGGGGGTGGGGGGGGGGAGTGCATATAAGACTGATGTGTTTTGAGGTAGGGTGATTTAGATCAGGTTTCCAGACGTCTGTGGTTTAATAACTCTGGCAATTTGGCCCATTTGGTGGGTAACGAAACTATGTTGTTCTCAACCTGTTAAGTCGACGTCAGCTGTCCTTCATGCGAATACTTGGAAACGCAACCAAATTGTGTAAAGGTCTTTTTTATTGCCGGAATATGTCTACCACTGCAGAATAAAAAAGGTGTGTATTTGAATGACTCTTTTTGAAAGGTTCTTCAACCTGTTACAAATGAGATTTTTTTATTATTTCCATTTTTGGCGTAACTTCGCTAATAATAGTCGGATTGTAAAAATTCAAGGACGAAATCGAACTGATTTTTACTCAATATATTCGAAACGAAACGCGTTTTTCAAATTTCCTTATGATCTTAAAAATAGTATTTGCCCGAGTGCTTGGAAAAATGTGCTAATTGGTATCCAAAAATTACGGGATCAAAGAAACACCGACATCGACAAAAAGAAACCAGAAGGTCTTCACAAATATTCATGCGATATCGAAACTGCCCTCAAAAGTCATTTTGTACGATATTTCTAAATAAATTTTAACGATTTTATTTTTTTTTATGTGTAGTTTGGGAGCGATGCGCCTTTTTCCTAATTATCAATGGCCGTTTTGCAGAGAAATGATGTTTGGAGGTCCTATTTTGGGTCGGAAGCATAACCTTGTCACAACACTGGGAAACACTTCATGCTAATTATAACCGATAGTACGTCTTATTGAAGTCACGTGGTTGTGTTTTGATACCCCACCTCATAGAGCAGTTAGTGGGGAGTCGATTGGCAGTGTTTTACAGGGAGCGTACACGTAATGATTTCAAGGACTTTCACGGGTTTCAAGGATCACAATGACAACTGTAAGCAGATCTAGATAACCTGACAAAGTCAGAAGAATTATGATCTTTCAACTTGTAGACTAATAAATAATTATCTAGATCAATATTCTGCAATTACATATTAGAATAACAATGCCAAGACATGTGTGATGAATTCAGTTTCTACGGCAATCTTCTTTCTTTTCTCTTAGCCTAGAAGAGATGAATCAAGGTTCTAGCAAAGCTCAATTGTATCCTAGAAAGATGGACAAGTTAAAGGACTTATCAGAGTAAGTTAACAATGGCTCATACTTGGGAAAAACATACAATGGCCTTACTTACCTCATATCAAATTTTCAAGAGTTTCTCTTTTAAAGATTAAAATTTGTGTGAAACATATCTGACAAATGAGTGTATAAGATCAGTAACAAATATTTATTTTTAATCACTCATTTCTCTCTCAGTTCATTAGTGATACAGAAGTCAAATAAGTTTTTATTAAAAACTCCATACCCTGTGTATAAAACAAGAACATAGATATTGGATAATGTTGATGCCAGTTTATCATAATCTTCAGAATAAAGGTATAATTCAATGAGTTTCTGCACAGCCCTTATCTGCTCATAGTTTTCTTTCAAGTTCCAAATATTTATCAACTGTAAAAAAAAGAAATATTAGAAAATTTTTATCTGAAAAATAATAGTAAAATTCTAAAATTGCTAAATGATTGATTTTGGATAACACAGTCTTAAGAATTGAATCATGACTGTTCAAAATCCACAAGGTGATGAAACAAATTGAGATCATGTGCAGATTCCTTCAAAGCAGTTCATGGTAAATTTGCGTGTGATCAATTTGTTTCATCACGTCATGGATTTCGATCTGTCATGATTCAATTCTTCTGATTATTCCCTTTTTAAAACAGAATTATTGTATGTCTGGACAGAATATTGAGTTGGCTTATTTGTAAGGAAATGCTGTGAGTAACCATAATTCGGTCAAGGTCTATTCTTAATGAAAGTGTCAATGACATTCATTACGTGTACGCTCCATTTAAAACCCCCTTTCGTCAAACCCGGTGAACACATTGTCTTCACGGGTCCACAATCCCCTTTGCGAGGCTAATTAAAGACGACGGGAAAATCCAGACATCAAAGGCGGTTCGTTTCTTGATGAAACCGAATTACTGATATCCAGTCGCATATGAAAAACATTCTGTGTTTATGCAATTAATACATCGATTCGTTTTTAAAAATAATAAAAATGAATGTAGACTAATTCATTATTTGTCCCCCAATAGGAATCAACTATTTATTTAAACAAAAATACAGCATAAATGATGGACAACAAGTTTGTTGTGAATGCGAATTAATTTCAAGCACATTGATAACAAGAATGCCCTCATCTTTGCATTACGTGTACATTGCATACAAAACCGCACTTGTTAATTACCTCGTCGTTTGTGTAGAAACGACCGGGTATGAAAAGCTGTTTTAGTGTGGTCATGTGAGAAGGATTACATAACCAATTAATGTTTGGCGAGAAAGACTGTCCCTGATTAGCAATTATATTGTTCAGTCAGAAAATTTCTAAACCCTACATTTAATAAAATATTCAGATACAAATGCAATATCTTTCATTTCCAGAACTCTGTACTGCGGTTTAATATAGGAATTGAAAAAATATGTTCGTTAATTCGTGAGATTTTCGATTTGTTTTCATATTAAAATAAAATTTTCACTGATATATGATTTGGATTCCCCCCCTCCACTCCCCCCCCCCCCCCCCCCTCCGTATAATTGAAGGTCGGTTGTCTCCGTCGAAATGATCTTGTCTTCATTCATTCTCATAACGCTTCATCTGTATTTTTTAAATGAAATTATGGAATAGAACGAGTATTTCAGTGAATAAAATGTGTTCTTGGTGTACGGTGTTTTTGAAACAACAATGTGACAGTCTTGGCGAAACATCCTGGCATTTCGCTGCGGCAATAGCTTTTCCGATACGGGATTATGGATTCTATACTGTGCCGAGTGCCCGAACATTTCAAAGTTAAAACACGGTGATTTAATTTTTATTGTAGCAAAAGCATTTTACCGAAATAGTTTAGATGAACTAAAATGAGAATGTATTATTCATTAAAAAAATTAATCGTCCAATATGCGGGAAAAAGCATGAAAACCGCTAGCAAGCTTTCTGTTTTTACCCAACGTCAACAGCCAAATTCAGCCAGCACTATACACAAAAATCTCCATTCAAATTTTATTATGTTTTAAATTTTTGTTAAAAAACATAGCTTATGACCTCTCATTGGAACAATCTCGATGATCGCAGTAAAGGAATGTCAACCAAGGTTTAGGTTGTTTTGACCTGCGATGGAGCACTGAAAGGGAAAAAGATTCCCATTCCGATAAGGCAAGCACTTCAAAGGGGTTTTCCCGTCATGCCCTTCCATCACATCCTGGACTGCATTGACAGTAAAAATTGTTTACCAACAGAAAATTATCAGTTAAATTTACCGAAAGATGTGTCCATTTTAAAAGATACCACCCTTGAAAAAAAATATTTTGGCAGGACACGCAACATGATCAGTGACATGAAAAAAAAATGAAGAAGAAAAAAATAAAAACACCGGTCAAACTTATCTCCCCTGGTCGAAACAGTTCTTTGTACTTTGTTTTCAAAAAAAGAAGTGAAATTCTAAAAAGGGACCCCGATTAAATTTTAAAGAGACTCGTGAATTGTTTGTGTCACTAAATTGGAAGCAGTTATCTCCTCGCCAAAAAGATAAATGTCGCCAGCAATGGAGAAACGAAAGTTTAACCAGGGAAAGCTACTTTTTAAACAAGATAAAAAAAAACACGAGTTGCATGAGTATAACCAAATCACGTCTCCCAACCACAAAAAATTGTTAAAAAAACCCAGTTAAATTATTCTCATGTGTTTAAACAAACACATGTTCAATGGATCACTACCACCTTGCTCAAGAGGTGTGCTGTCTGAAATATTTGGGGGGGGGGGGGGGGGGGGCATTGCATTTCCACAGAATTTCTCAGACAATAATGTACACTGTGATAATATTTAATAGTGCTTCTTTCCCCGTGGGAATGGGAAGTGAAGCAGTGCTTATTTACTATGGTAAGAAAGTTCCGCTTTAATGGTGAAATAGGACCCAGTCACCAGTGCCTGGGATAGATGTCCACTAAAATGGGCACCAAATGGGTAAACAATCGGCTAAACTTGACTTTAGACCCTTGTTGTGGTCACAATTTATTTATTTATTGGTGTTTAATGTCACTTTTCTGTAACTATGGCCTATTGCGACCGATGGGAACAATTAGCCATAGCTGATGAAAAGTGACCTTAAACACCAATAAATAAATAAATAAATAAATAAATAGCTAATGCTCTTGCAAAGTGTTTAGTTTGTTCACACAATTTATTTCATGTGTGTAGATAAGTGCAGGATGGATTACAACCAAATCACACACAGAGTGAATTATCCACTCAACTTCAACTTACAGGCGCCGATAAACAGCAGACAAGCAAGCAAATTGTCTCTTGATGGATGTGTAGATAAAACCGGTGGCCCTTAAAAAAATCGGTTTGTGTAAAAAAATATGAGTTCTGTAAAACATTCACTTGACAAGTGATTTGGTAGAACTCCACCTGTCATGTACTGTGTATTTTTACCCATTAGTAGTTGAGTGCTAAGTCCATGGAATATTAGCAAAGATTTTCTATTCAAAAGTGCAAACAAAACCCGATCGATATTATAGTGCTTTGAAAGAGTGCTTGTGTATATATTTTTTTTTAAAAGATAATATATTCTGTCATTCATGTGTGCAAATGTTTATAGATACCTGTAAAGCATTAAAGTCAGATATCATTAATGACAAAACCTGATCGATATTATAGTGCTTTGAAAGAGTGCTTGCGTATATATTTTTTTAAAATATAATATATTCTGTTATTTGTGTGTGCAAATGTTTGTAGATACTTGCAAAGCATTAAAGTCAGATATCATTAATAAAAAAAATTGCTTAATAAAGTATTGTTGGTTAAAACATTTGTCCCATATAATCAG
Organism: Pictodentalium vernedei; assembly: GCA_031216915.1. NCBI lineage: Eukaryota > Metazoa > Mollusca > Scaphopoda > Dentaliida > Dentaliidae > Pictodentalium > Pictodentalium vernedei. Next base: position 186,218,226 of record CM062292.1, on the reverse strand, counting down.
TCAACACAGCTGACTGTCCATAAGATCATCATCGACAACAGCACGTGTTATTGTTGAAGTAATTACCATGGATACTAAAAAGTTCCCCTCAAAGCCAATTAGCTTATCCTATTTTTAGACACCCTATTATGCAATCGACTAGTGGAGAGGAGAGAATATTTTAAATGGACTGTACACGTAAAGGTAGCTCAACTTGACAAACTTGAACTTAGTAAGTTATAAGTGAAATGGCAAAATTGAAGATCATTGGGACCAATGTTGGTGAAATTTGAAAATAACAGCATTGTGTGTGCACAACGTTAGAGTAATCCATTCCTTTTTAAATGTAAACTGTAAGTCGCCATGGCTAAAGGAAGAATGTTGATACACAAATGCAGTATGTTCAGAGGTTATTGTAAACGGCAACTTTTTTCATAGAAATGAATGCTAATCAATAGCTCTTATCTAAAGGTCTTGCCTAATGAGCACACCAAGTTCAAACACAATACTATGATAAATGTGGCCTGTAGGCCATGTCAAAGAATGTTGATGCCCAAATGCAATAAATTCAAAGATTGTTGCTAACAGCAACAGTTTTTGATGGAAATGAAAAGAAAATCAATAGCTCTTATCTTTGTCACCCTGCATAAGCATACAATGTTTCAAAACAACCTGATAATGAATGTGCCTTCCGAGGCATGCCAAAGGAAGATGTTAATGCACAAATGCACTAAGTAGAAGGTCATTGCTTGTGGCAATGGTTTTTTTAATGGAAATTCATAAATATACCCTGCAGAGAGTGCAAAAGGGATAAGTTGATGCACAAATGCAGAAAGTTCAAAGGCTGGTGATGACAACAATAAATTTTTTATGGAAATGAAAAAAAGCAATAGCTCACATCTAGAGGTCATCTCGAACACACATACCAAATTTCAAAGTGATCCGATCATAAATGTGCCCTGAAGGGTGTTTTAGAGGGAAATATTGAGGTCTGACTAAACTAAGTTCAAAGGTCAGAGGCAACATTTTTTGACAGAAATGGAAGAAAATCGACAGCTCCCATATAGATGTCACCCCAAACAAACACACCAAGTTTGCAAGTAATCCAATCATAAATGTGCCCTGCAGAGAGAGTCAAAGGGAAATACTGATGCTTAACTGCACTAAGTTTTTACTAAGTTCATCGAAGGTCATTGCCAGTGGCAACATTTTTTTGATGGAAATCGACGAAAGTTAAAAAATTTATAGTAATTTTTATATTTTTTATACTTACCAATGACCCAGACTTAGCTGGTGCTAACTCTTAAATATTTAGGGCCAAACGCAAATTTTACCCCCAAATCCCCAAAATTTGCATCAAAAATAAAAAATTACATGTCTTATATGGTCCTCCATACTTTTACTCCACTGCACATGCACAGTGTCAAGGAGGTCTCGAAATTGGCGCCAAAAATCATTTTTACAACCAGTGCCTGGTAGGCGTTATGTACTCAGCGGGGAGGTAAGAGTTCCCAACTCATGGGAGGGCCATCCCCGTCTGGGTCATTGGTAAGTATAAAAAAATATATAAATTACTATAAATTTTTTAACATTTTTATACTGTACCAATGACCCAGACTTAGCTGAATAGTAAAAAGGTTGGAGGGCCTAGGACATAAAGGAAAATCCAATAGGCTCAACTACATATAACCGAATTATCCCCTCAAGGAGAAAATGAGAAATAGGCTTTACATGTATCTTTCTTGTTTATACCAAAAAAGAAAGACACAATACCATTCTGTAATTGAGCACAATAACATCAATGATCTCTATTAAAATCCAGTATAACTCGTTATGCTAATTATTTTTAAAGGAAAGCCAATAAATAAAGGAAATCCAGAGAAATGAGACTCTTTATACTCATTAACAGGGTCCGAAAATTGCATATTAACGCCCGTGTGAAACGTGACATATACAAATGTTTCACACCGAGCTACACTTTAAATTTTAAAAAATATTACATGGATGAGTAAACATTAGCTATTAGCTTTACACTTTAAAACCATCCCGGTGCCGACTCAGAATTACTGACTCCAGAGGAGGTATTCCCTTGCTTTACACTATAAAGCAGGTGACCTAAGGGAACACCCCCCCTCCCCCACTTCCCCTTGCCCTGGGTCAAATACCCCAGAGCAAAGAGGGCAGCAGGACAGAGTCCCTGCCGGAACAGAAAACCTGCATAACCATAGTTGCAGCTGTTTAGTGGTTGACATTCTGAGCAACAGATAACGGACCTAAACAATGCAGATCTCCAGAAATATTTCTTAAGATAAAAAATTCAAGAAAGTGGAAGGCTGAGATCAATATGCAGCCTTCATTAGATCTGTAATAGCAAAACTATTAGAGTAAAACCAAGAAGTAGATAGAGCCCTTACTTCATGAGCTGAAGTCTAAGCACAGACTGCTGAGTTGAAGATAATTTATGATCAGCAGTACGGATAGTTAATTGAATCCATCTAGCAATAGAATGGGCCGAAATGTGGAGGAAGCTTCCACGTCATGTCCCACAACAGACACCTGAGTAGATTAATCCACGGTCTGTGGGGACAGAGACGGTACCACAGAATTGCATTGAGATTGATTTATCTTCAGCAATGTCTGCTGAATCAACAGCGCTGGAGGAAACACAAATCCTCTCATTCCGTCTCACAAGATCGAAAGAGCATCTACTGCAAACGCTCGAGGATCCGGACATGGTGACACTTATGTCTGCAACTGATTGTCGAGATGCGTTGCAAATAAGTCTATCTTTGGCTGCTCCCATTGGTAGCAAATCTGATTGAATACTCGATTGTAGAGAGTCCATTCTGACGGCAACAAGCGACCCCTCCATGAAAGGGAGTCCGCTAATACGTTCAGATGACCCGGAATATGACGGACAGATAGAACCTGATGTTCTAGTACAAACAGAAGGATTCCTTCCGTTAGCTTGAACAACGGAATGGAATGAGTGCCTCCCTGATTCTGAAAATACGCTACCACAGTTGTATTGTCGGATAGAATTTGCACGTGTGCATTCTGAAAAACGTCCATCCAATGACGTAGCGCAAGTCAAATTGACATCATTCTTGATGTTTATGTGCTTGATTAGGAACTGCGGATCCCAAGACCTGGCACTTCAAATCCGTTGGGCTCAATGTTGCATTCCAACCTACTGACTGGCATCCGTCATAACTGTAAAACTCGGATCCGGCAATTGCAATGGAACTCCCTGAGTTAACCACTGAATGTCTGCCGAAGTCTGAATCTCTTGTTTCACTTGATTTGACAAGAGGATGTCCGTATCGAGCGAAAGAATCTTCACCCTCCAATTCTGAGTCAGAAAGATTTGGAGAGGACGAATGCGTAGCTGCCCCATTGAAATGAGATCCGCGGCGGCTCCGCACAAACCTATCCGTCATATGAATTCTCTCGCTGTAACCCTATCTGAGTGAAGACAATAGCTAGCATAACAACAGACTACCTTCGCTCTGGCTAACGGCAGACGAACGAAGCTCATCCCCAGGTGGGTGAACGACTTCGTCGGCATCAGATCTGACTTCCCTTCGTTTACTATGAAACCGAGACGTCGGAGGAAAAGAAGCAGATTCTGCACATCGTTCTGAAGCATTAACTCGTTGCCGTACATCTGAAGAATATCGTCCAGGTAGGCCGACGTTACCGCAGATGAATGAGCTTGGAAATGAGTCAATACCGAGTTCATTATTCAAGTGAAAGCCCAGGGTGCTAGATTCAGGCCGAAGCACATCGCTCGGAACTGATATTCGACTCCTAGGACGGTGAAGCGAAGATATTTTCTGAACGCCAGATGTACCCTGACGTGAAAGTACGCATCCTTGAGATCTGTGCTTGCAGCATAGACGTTCACTCGAATGCTCGCTCTGACCGATCAAATGGTCTCCATAAAGAATTTTGGAGCCACGATCAGCTTGTTTATCCAGCTCAGATCTATGACTGGACGGAACGAGCCGTCTGGTTTCGGAACCAGAAAAAGATGGCTGTAGAAACCTGGAGATTCCTGGTTTTCTACAATCTCTATCGCGTTCTTCACTAAAAGAGACTGGACTTCTGATAGAAGCGAGGCTCTTTTCTGCTGATTTTACGGAAGCTGAGTCCATCTTGGACTTCGAGTTAACGGAGGATCTCCTTTGAAGGACAGTTTCAGTCCTTCCGATATAGCCCCTCGAACCCAAGGGTCTTCTGTAATTAATTCCCAATTGATTGAGAAACTCGACAGTCTTCCGCCCACTGGAACACGACAGAGGTTTAAACCATCACCTCTAGGATCTGTGAGGCTTGCGAAAGGAGAAACCACGTCCTCCACGGCTGCACCTCGCCCCTTCGACCTTGGGGCATCTGACCGGTTGTTTGGGCCAGAATTATGGTCGCTACCTTGAAGGTCTCTAGAGTAAGACCTAGAGAATGCATAGGAACCTCTATAGGAACTTCCCTTGGACGTATTCGCCCCAGAAATGCCTGTCCTACTCTTCTCCGCTGACTCCGACTTATAGAAGCGGATTTGAATAGCAGAGAGTCTAAAGCTTTCTTAGTTAGCCGATCATAGATTATGGAAAGCTTGCCGTCGAAGAGAAGCTCTCCGGAGACCAGAGCGACTCTGAGAGTTATTCACCTTACTATCCACATGCATGGATGTAGCCAGGGCCGCATCACGTGTAACCAACTCCAGATTGCCACTGAAAGGGCAGAGTTATACATGGAGAATGCTATGGCCCTCGAAAGAACTCTTAAGGAAGATCGTTCACCCTGGAATTCTTTCCTTTGATACGTAATGATAACGCTCTGGTAAGGTGAACTGCATACGATAATTCGTCTACGCTAGCCGTATTAGATGATATTGTCGTTTCCAACGTCATGGTTGGAATTGACATAGACGACGGTATAGACAAATCTAGGTCTTCGGCCTGGTTCTCTAGACGCAGAGGAACTCTCGGAATGCTGTGTCCTGCCGTTTCAAATTATTCCATGAATTGATGAAAGGCAGATGTAGAGCACTTGCCGATAAGAAACCGGACTTGCCCGATTGGTAGCAAGTTTATAAATAGTGTCATATAATAGTTCAAATGTCCCTGAGACATTTCTGGACTGTGACGGAAACTGCGGAACGATGTCCCTAAACTGAGAAAAGAAATCTGTGTCCAGTAGCGCTATCTGTCTCTTATTCGGCAATGCAGCATTTTGGTCCAGAGGAACAACGTCAGAAAAATAGAGCCGGAAGAACTCTACGGCAATTTATGTTGTTCCGAAAGGGAAAATTTCAACTACTCCGTATCCCTTTCGCCATCCAGTCGGACCACTTGTAAATCTTGGTTGTCCATGCCTGCACCTGCAGTGGAACGTACCGACCCAGCTTCTACAGATAATTCCTGATCCGACAGAGTTTCTGTTGGTTGCTGGGATGCTGCGATAATTTGTGCTATCAGCGATAGCACGTCCGTAACAGAGGCCTGTGGAGCTGCGATCTTACAACATTTAGCCGCTGAAAGCTCCTAAGATGCTGACTCCTGCATACTTCTTTATGCGAACATCCGGAGTATGAAGGCCTCGAATCCTTGGCTACCGGATGGCGTAACCTGGTCGCCGTGAATTCCTTGTCGGCGAGATTGGCTGGATATCACTGGTCACGTAGCCAAGGTGCAGTTGTGTGTTCTGCCATGAGGATGAGGAAGCCAATAAAGCGGTCTCTCCGGACTGTCTATATCACGGAGCGTCCCGAGCGGTGGACGTATGCCCCGACTGAGGAATGTTCTTTACCACAATATCTGTACCCAGATGTTGTTGTACGAGAGAGGGACCTCTCTCGCTCGCAGCCCGTGCGGAGCTAGACGAGCTAGGAACCGGACTAATAGGCTTCCTCCGAACCATCCTCGTATCCGTCGTCACTGGGCATGCACGTTGTATTTTATAGTGCTCGCATCACCCAAATCTCTTCCTGGACCGCAACGGACGAACCACGGGTGCCGAGCCATTCGTTGAATGGTCGCTACACCGGGCGAGCTAGCAGACGCCAAAGCCGTCGATCCTACTTGGGACCTCTTAGGCAATTGACGTATCTGCATGAGCACTTTTGCCGCTAGCTCTTCATTTGACTGTGACGACGGAAGCACACTTTTCGAAAACATCACGGAAACAAAACATTGTTCTTGATCGTCAATGAGGCCTATGGTGCCACGGTCTTATGTAAATAGCCACTGGAAACTCCAGGGACATTCATTCCTGCATTTATATAATATGCGAACGTCCCAACTGGAAAGGCCTCGTGTCCTTGGCGAGCGGATGGAGTGACCTGGTCGACGTGGAGTCCCTGGTTGGTGAAGCAGGAGCTCCCGGGACGTTCCTTCCTGCATTTATATAATATGCGAACATCCCCCGGAAATCTGGGGTCACATAGCCAAGGTGTGGTCGTGTGTGCTGACGTGAGGATGAGGAAGCCAATAGAACAGCCGTGTCGGACTGTCTATGCGACAGAGCATCCTGAGCAGGAGAAGTGGACGTATGCTCTGACTATCAAACGAACCTACAACAACATCGTGGCGCAGATGTTGATGTAAGAGAGAGGGGGCCTCTCTCACTCGCGGTCCGGATGGACCTGGACGAGCTAGGAACCGGACTAACAGGCTTCCTTCGTACTATCCTCTGTTCCGTCGTTACTGAGTGTGCACATGATATGTTTATAGTGCTCGCAACACCCGAATCTCCTTCCTGGACTGCAACGGACGAACCCGGGTGCTTAGCCATTCGGTGAATGGTCGCGACACCGGGTGAGCTAGCAGACGTCAACGCCGTCGACCCTACTTGGGGCCTCTTAGGCAATCTGCATGAGCACTTTTGCCGCTAGCTCTTCATTTGATTGTGACGATGGAAGCAAACTCTTGGACGACATCACAGAAACATCACCCTATTCTTGTTCCTCTGAAAAAGAGAGTGAAAAACTAGAGTGACCCTGCAGAGAGGACCAGTATGGTCCTCTCCCCGCTAACAACATACCATGACACACGTCACCAACGTTTGTCATCCCAATTGATACAAACTGAACAAGGGTTAGTGCGAGTACATTGACTACAATTAATACAGAAATCATGAGAATCAGAGGAAGATTTCCTCCCATTACAATTTGAACAATAATCTTCATAGTGAAAAAAGTAAACAGTCATATTACTCGCACCAAACCTTGAAAACAAAGATACATATTAAAATAATCCATTATAACATTATGAAAAAATTATTCAAAAAGAAAAAAAGAAGAGCCCAAGTTCCCAATGGGAACCCTGAGCCCAAATGGATCCCAAAAAAGCCTAAGTGTGGACAAAAATTTTAAATCATTTTGAAAAATTAATGTAACACATACGGACAATATTAATGTATCTTGTTATGAACTAAACTAAGCAGAAGACAAGTAATCACTATCAGAAGTAACTGTTGTCAACCTAAACAAAAAATGTAAACAAACCAGAAACATGACTCCAGGCACTGGTAAACATGGCCCGAAATCAGTATCCAATTTAAACACTATCTGAAGCAAAACAGAGACTTCCCAAGAAGAAACTGTAGAAAATCAGATGGTAGATGCAGACCAAAATGCCTTAATACCCAAGGGTGAGGACGTAAACATGGGGAAAAAACAGAAAAAAATTCTGTTTCCAAGCCAAAACTCCCAAGAAATTTTAGTAATAAACATTACAAAAAATAAGCCAAAAGCATGGGAGAATATTTAGGGGGAATAAAGGAAAGGGAGAGAGGAAACACTGATCAAACAATGGAACATTCATAGCAAGAATGACAACAAGAGGGTCATGCCTCGAAAATAGGCAACATGAAATAATTTCGTAAAATAATTATAAGTTACAGCCCTGAACATTTCTTTCCACTGTTTTTCCTCTCCTCCTTATATTTCCTCCTTATATCCACCATTTCTCTCATAATTATGCGTCTGGCATCATTTAAACTGAGATTTACAAGCACAAATATAAGTGAGGTGATACTGAATTGAGGGCGAAACAAAGAATGATTTTTGGCGCCAATTTCGAGACCTCCTTGACAATTGCACATACGCAGTGGAGTAAAAGTATGGAGGACCATATAGGACATGTAATTTTCGGTTTTTGATGCAAATTTGGGGGATTTGGGGGTAAAATTTGCATTTGGCCCTAAATATTTAAGAGTTAGCACCAGCTAAGTCTGGGTCATTGGTACAGTATAAAAATATCGATAGCATCCATCTTAGGTAACCCCAAACAAGCATACAAAGTTTCAAACCGATCTGATCATAAATGTGCCCTGTAGGGCATGCCAAAGGAATATATTGATGCTTGACTAAACTAAGTTCAAAGATTGTTGTCAGCGGCAACATTTTTTGACAGACAGAAATGGAAGAAAATCGATAGCTCCCATCTAGAGGTCACCCCAAACAAGCATGCCAGGTTTCAAAGCAATCCAATCATAAATGTGCCCTGTAGGATGTGCCAAAAAGAAATATTGAGGTCTGACTAAACTAAGTTCTAAGAACGTTGGCCGTGGCAACATTTTTTGAGGGAAATTGAAGAAAATCGATAGCTCCCATCTAGAGGTCACCCCAAACAAGCATGCCAGGTTTCAAAGCAATCCAAACATAAATGTACCCTGTAGGGTGTGCCAAAGGGAAATATTGAGGTCTGACTAAACTAAGTTCTAAGAACATTGGCCGTGGAATCCATCTAGCGATAGAATGAACCAATATATCTTTCTTGTTAGGAATTAATGAAAGAAAGAATTTTTTTTTTCCCTGCTTAATATAACCCGATCAACATTTATAAATGCACATTGCTTTAACTGAACACATCAAAGGTCTACAGTTGTCCGGGGACGGTAAAGCCCTAATGATAATAGGCTCCGGCCACCTATCCGGAATCTGATTCTTAGACAAAAATCCCATTTCCGTAGTAAGGGTAACAGTATTACCCACACTTCGGTAATGGGAATCATCGACAGATAATGCATGAAGTTCACTAACTCTTCTGGCAGATGCAAGGGCTGAGAAGGCCGTTTTATAGGCCAAGAATTTGAACTCTACAGTGTCTAATGGCTCAAAAGGAGCTTCTTGAAGCTTCAACAGAACCCAAGCCAAATTCCATTTAGGAATTAATCTGAGGGTTCTAGGTCTATTGATAGAGAAATTTCTAACTAGCTTGGATAAAGAAGAATCTGATCCAATAGCCAAGTTATCATGAAGAGCATAAGTGTCTGATAACATAGACCTATAGCCCTTAATAGTGACGGGCTGCAAGTTTAATACGTCAAACAAGAAGACCAGGAAATTGGCAATCTGTGGAATGGACAGATCATAGATGTCTACATACTGGTCTGTACACCAACGGAAGAAAACCCTCCACTTTGCTGCATAATTCAATGAAGAGGAGGCCCTCCTTCATTTAGAAATTGCGTCCTCTGCTCGTCCTGCAAAATGTTTTCCGTGCATGGAGGACCGCACAACAGAAATACATAAAGGTTTAGACCTTCCAGGTTGTGATGCATTGCGTGGGACTTCCCCTGATATAGAATGTTCTTTCGAGGAGGGAAATTCTGGGAATGTCCCACAACAGACACCTGAGAAGATTGATCCAGGGTTTCTGTGATGACAGAGGTGCTACCAGCAGGATTTTGCAGTGAGATTGTTCGATTTTCAACAGAATCTGCTGAATCAACGGAGCAGGAGGATATGCATATCCTATCATTCCATCCCATGAGATCAATAGAGCATCTACTGTGTACGTTCAATGATCTGGGCATGGTGACACAGAAGTCGGTAATTGATTGTTCAGGTGTGTCGCAATAAGATCTATCATGGGACGATCCCAATAGTAGTAGATCTGACTGAATACTCGCATGTTGAGAGTCCACTCCGATGTTAACAGGCGACCTTTTTGTGAGAGCAAGTCTCCTAGTACATTCAGACGACCCGGTATATGACAGACTGAGAAATGAACGTGATGATTCAGAGTGAATAGGAGAATCTTCTCCATTAATTTGCATAACAGAATCGAATGAGTGCCACCTTGGTTCCTGAGATAAGCTACTACCGTCGAATTGTCCGGCAGAATCTGAACATGGACGTTTGCTATTTGAACAATCCATTGTTGTAGTGCTAGCCAGATAGACATCATCAATTTGATGTTTATGTGCTTCTCCAGGAACTGAGGGTCCCAAAGACCTTAACACTTCAAGTCTGCGGGACTAGGGATGCACCCCAGCCCGTCTGACTCGCATCTGTCATAATCATGAAAGCCAGGTAGTTGAAGCGGAACTCCCCGAGTCAACCACTGGTGATTGGCCCAAATCTGAACCTTTTGTTTTACTAGGTCCGTTAAAACAATCTGGGTTTCGAACGAATGCATCTTCACACTCCAGTTCTGAGTAAAGAATATCTGGAGAGGATGTGTGAGCAGACGGCCCATCGGAATAAGATATGCAGCCACTCCGCACAGCCCCATCAGTCACATAAACTCTCTCACAGTCACTATGGGAGAGTTTAGACAAAAGTGAGCATAACAACTGACTAATTTCACTCTGGGTAACGGCAAATGAACCAGATTTTTGTGAGTCTCGGAGCTCATTCCCAAGTGAATTAAGGACTTGGACGGAGCTAGGTCCGACTTTTTCTCGTTTACTATGAAACTGAGACGTCGGAACAAGTGAAGCAGACTCTGAACATCATTCTGAAGAATAATTCTGTTGCCGTGTCTCTGAAGAATGTCATCCAAGTAAGCTGACATTACCACAGACGAATGAGCTCGGAAGTATTACACTACTGAGTTCATTATTCGAGTGAAAGCCCAAGGAGCTAGGTTCAGACTGAAGTACATTGTTCTGAACTGATAAACCTCTCCTTGCACAGCAAACCGCAGGTACTTTCCGAATGCCGGATGTACCAGGACATGAAAGTAGGCGTCCTTTAGATCTATGCTTGCCGCATAGTCGTCCACTCAAATGCTTGCCCTTACCAACCGAATGGTTTCCATATAGAACTTTGGAGCTATGATCAACTTGTTTATCCAGCTCAAGCCTATTAACGGTCGGAACGAGCCGTCTGGCTTCGGAACTAGGAACAGGTGACTGTAAAAACCTGGAGAATTTTGATTCTCGACAACCTCTATTGCTTTCTTTAATAAGAGAGCCTGTACCTCCGCAAGGAGAGACTCTCTTTTGGAAGGATCTGCCGGAAGATTTGTCCAACACATACTTCTTGTAAGTGGGGGATTTGCTTGGAATGATAGCCGCAGGCCTGCCAAGACGACATTTCTCACCCACTGATCTTCTGTGACTTCCATCCAGTTTTTTGCGAAGTTTGATAACCTTCCGCCAACCGGAAAGCAACAGAGGTCTGCACCATCACCTGTACGACTTACAAGACTTGCGAGTAGGAGGAGAAACGACGTCCTCCTACGAAGAACCTTGTCCAGTCAACCTATAGTCTCGATCAGACCTGCACCCCTTTCCTGAGTCGCTATATTGACGATCACCGGAGTAACTGTAAGTTCCCTTTTGTTCATTGTGAAGTGGAACGACCTCGCCAACTCCAGTCTGCTGAAGCGTGTTGTTGAGATGCAGAATTCAATAGTAGTGCACTGGAAGCTTCCTTTGTAGCCTGCTCATAAACTAACGAAAGCTGTTCGTCAAATAGTGTGTGTCTGGAGACCGGAGCGACTCCGAGAGCTTTTCACCCTGTCATCAACAAGTGATGACGACGCAAGGGCTGCATCATGTATAACCACTCCAAATTTGTCACTGTCAGGGTGGAGTTGTACGTGGCATACATGACTGCCCTGGAAAGAACTCTTAGCAAGGAACAAACGTCTTCAAATTCCTTCCCATTTAGATGTTGTGCCATAGCCCTGGTGATATGGTCTGCGTACGACATCACGTCCAGACCCACTCTATTAGATGAAATAGCAGATTCCATCACGTCCAAACGTAAATTGAATGACGTAGGTAGGGACGTATCTAATTCCCCGGGCATGTTCATCCAAAATGCAGAGGCGCTCTCTGGGCATCTTATCCGACCGTTTTACAAGAACGTGGTCCAAGGAATGGTATATTGATTGAGGAATGAGATAAGAAACCGCCTTTCTTCTTGGCACTTGCTAGGTTGAATATGTCATCATTAACATGGCCGAAGGCCTCCGACACCTGCCGACATTGTATTGGGAAGGAAAGAACATCATCTTTCCTTCACATGAAATCTTTGTCCAGAGATGACAGCGGTTTCTGCCTCGCAGTCGCAGCTTGCTGATCAGGTGGAACAATGTTAGGATAGTATCGATGAATGAAATTCAGCGCTATCATATGTTGTTCCAAAAGGGAAGGGTAATCCTCTTCTTTGTCCCTTTCACCAACTGACTGATTCAGCTGAGAATTTCAGTCAACCGCATCTGTATGTACAGATGACCAGACCAACCCAGCACCGTCCGACAGCTCACCACCATAGTCTGCAGAAGGCTGTTCTTGCACTTGCTGGAAAGCTGCGCAATCTGCAATAGCAAGTCCATTACAGAGGCTTGAGGAGCAGCGGTCTTCTGTTTTTTTGCCACTTGCTGCTCCTGGGATGGAGATCCGGACGTAGAGGTCTTCTCCGCATATCCCAATGAATGAAGCCTCGGATCGCTAGCTACTGGATGGTCCGACTTCACAGGTGAAGACTGGTTCCGACTTCGCGCAGCTGCTTGGATATCCAAAGTCAGATAGCTAGCATGCGGTCTGTGCTTTTCTGAAGTTTAGGAGGAAGCTGTGACTGCAGCCGACCCCGGATGCAGTCTAGACGAAATGTCCCAAGCGGTGGGCGTGAACGTTAGCTCCGGCTCAGGCAAGTTTCACAAAACAACATTTGGCCCCAAATGTTGCTAGGTTAGAGAAGGCTCTCCCGCTCGCAGTCTATCAGACCTCAATGAGCTTCCCAAACAGAAACTTGCAGACTTCCTCCCTTTTGCCACTGTTGCTGGGTGAGCTTTAGTTTTTGAAGTGCTCACTCTACCCAATTCTACACTTCCTTCGACAGCAACAGACTTACCCAGTGTTACGGCTCCCACTATCGGATAGCTGCTTCACCGGTCGAACTGGCTGCTGGAATAAGAGGCCTTATTCCTTGTTTAATATTCAGGAGACCTTAGCAGCCAGTTCTGTTTGCTCATCAGGGCGCGATGACAGCAGCACACTTTGGATGGCTGTCACAATACCATCACCATATCCTCTGAAAAAGAAACTGAAAAACTTGAATTATTCTGCAGTGAGAGCTACAGCATAGGAACCTCACTGTCAACGACATACCTCGACACCCGTCTCCAACGTCTGTCATCCCAATGTTCACAAGTAGGACAAGAATCCGTAGGAGTGCATCGACTACAGGCAAGGCAATAAGCATGTAAATCTGAGGAAGACTTCCTCGCCTTGCATTTAGAGCAGTAAATTTTCATAATTACAATCAAAAGACAGAGTCGATAGCACTCCTACAAATTCCACAACAAAAGTACATGATAATGATACTTGAATAATAGCAATCAAATTAATTTCGAAACAATTATAAAAAAAAATTTCTAAAATTTTTTTCAAAATGCCTAAGTTCCCAAAAGGAACATCATGAGCCTAAAGACATCCTGATAGAGCCTTAGTATGGACAAAATCCAAATTTTTTTAGATACACTATTGGAATCATAATCAATGTATCCTACAGTAATTCTAAAGTATTATAATACTAAATACTACATGTTAAGGGTGTTGCCAAATGTAAACAACATCAATAGAAAAAAAACTGGAAACAAGACAACAGGCACACAAAAAGGCCCAAAGTCAGTAACCGATTTAAATGCTACTAGATGCATAGCTAGATCTTCATACGAAGAAAGAACGATACATCGCATAGAAGATGCAAGACCAAAACGACCCAACAGGGTGAGGACGTAACCATGGGGATATACAGAATAAACATTCTGTAATACAAGTTAAACTCCCAAGAAATTTAATAAAAAAATTCAATAAAAAACAGCAAAAGAGCTTAGGAATTTAACAGGAGGAGTTCATGGAAGGACAGGGAAGGAACACTTAACAAATAGTAGGTTAATCATTAGCAAGAATGATGACGTCAGGCGCATGTCCCGAAAAAGGGAAACATGAAATAATTTTTATAATCATTCTAAAGTTACAGCCATGAATGTTTGAAACCACAGTTGTTCACTTCCATCATCCATTTATATCCTTGAATCCACCAATTCTTTCATTGATTTGTGTCTGGCATCCTCAAAAAAGGAGATTTAAAGCACAGATGTCAGATCATTGTGTACTGACTAAGGGCCAAACAAAGAATGATGGTTGGCACCACTTTCGGTACCTTCCTGGTTACTGCACATGCACAGTTAACAAAAGAATGGAGGACCAGATAGGACTTGAATTTTTCAGTTTTGTATGCAAATTTTGGGGATTGGGAGGGGTTCAAAATTTGTGTTTGGCCCTGAATTATATTGAGTTTGCACCAGCTAGTCTGGGCCATTGGTTGTAGTATAAAAATATAGGCTTGTGTGGCACTGTGCATTTCTAATATTAAAAATGAAACAAAAAGAAGTAGCTTCTGATATAAAATAGTTCCTGCAAACAGTCAATAAAGTGACCAAAATACAACATACTCATACATTTCTTTCAAGATAAAATAAACCTTCAAAAATGTATTTGTTTATGATGACTTCCCAAATAAAATTTTCAAGGCAGTCCAAGTGGAAGTCCTGCAAAAGACTAAAATAGACTAAGCGAAGAATCAAGGCTGTTAAGTCTTGCTTTTGCAAGTTTCTCATCTGCAGTTTGTTTGTAAACATAGAAGTGTTTATTATGGGAAGTCAATTCTCAAGAACTGACAAAATATTTTTCATTTACTATCACCCATTGGATTCACCATGATGTATCAGGGCCACCTCGGTTTATTGTAACGGAACGTTAAGAAGTTCAATTTCTTCCAATTACTCTCCAAACCCAGTAGGCTTCTTTACAATGAACAGATGACACAATGAACAACAAAATTGGCAAGAGGTATTAGTAAAAAAATGCCAATAGGATCACCGATCTAATGTGGAGTTGTCACAGCACAAAAGTGGGTCTAATCATTATCAACTTATCGTCCGGAAACCAATTGTTTACAATTTACTATGTGAAGGGTCACTGTGACCTTGACCTAGTGATTCTGAAATAAATAGGGCTCTTTCTTGTACCAATGCCAACCCACCTATGAAGTTTCATGAACGTAGGTGGAACCTTTGTCAAATTATCACCTGGAAACCAATTGTTTATCAATTTATTATGTTCAAGGTCACTGTGACCTTGGCCTTTGACCTAGTGAGTCCAAAATGAATAGGGGTCTTCCACTCACCTAGGCCAACCTACCTTTGACATTTCATGAATGTGGGTCAAACCATTATCAAGTTATCGTCCAGAAACCAATTGTTTACGATTCACTATGTTGAAGGTCACTGTAACCTTGACCTTTCACCTAGCTAGTCCAAAATAAATAGGGTTCTTCCTCTCATTGATGCCAACCTACCTATGAAGTTTCATGAACTTGGGTTGAAACATTATCAAGTTATCATCCGGAAACCAATTGTTTACGATTTTCTATGTTCGAGGTCACTGTGACCTTGACCTTTCACCTAGCGAGTCCAAAATATATAGAGTTCTTCCTCTCACTGATGCCAACCTAACTATGAAGTTTCAGAAACATGGGTCAAACCATTAACAAGTTATCATCTGGAAACCAATTGTTTTGATTTACTATGTTCAGGGTCACTGTGACCTTGATCTTTGACCTAGTGAGTCCAAAATAAATAAGGTTCTTCCTCTCACGAAGGCCAACATACATGTGAAGTTTCATGAATGTGTGTTGAACCATAGTCAAGTTATCATCCAGAAACCAATTGTTTACAATTTACTATGTTCAAGGTCACTGTCACCTTGACCTTTGACCAAGCAAGTCCAAAATTAATAGGGTTCTTCCTCTCATCGATACAAACTACCTATGAGGTTTCATGAACATGGGTTGAACCATTATCAAGTTATCATCCGGAAACCAATTGTTTACGCCCGCATGCCCACCCACCCCAACCAACCGAAAGCACGCCCAACCCGCCAACCTGCCATTCATCAAATTGTAAGTCCAGTTTGATTTCATCACAACTTGACTAAAAATTAATTCTAGAGCCTTTTGAGGATATTACCTGTGGGCAAGTTTGTGTAAGATTTCATCGAGAACACAATGTTGAAGGCTAACCCTTAATCTTATGCATCTGAAATCTCCACCTACACAAAAAAACACTGCCTAGCTGGGAAATTATATGACAGTTTAGATATTGCTTTGCAGGAGGTGGGCGGCAGGGGTGCATAGAATTTAGTATTGAATTTTGTTGGCAACACACCGTCTAGTGGTGCTACAATGTAACATGCATTTTATCTTGATACCACATTCCACCCCAAACTCAAGGATAAGACATGAAGAAGTTCATGTTCTTCTGGATTCATTCTGTGGACATACCTGTGACATTGACCTTGGGGACTCTATGCAATTCTCTGTTTAAGGGTACCACATATAACACAGGTTTCATATTCAGTAGATATCTAATTCCCCTGTGGATTGAACTGAATAGTAAAAAGGCTGGAGGGCCTAGAACATAGAGGAAAATCCAATAAGCTCAACTATATAATATAGAGTCAACCCCTCAAGGAGAAAAGGGGTATTAGGCTTTACATGTATCTTTCTTATTTTATGATAAATTAGAAAGATACAATACCCTTCATAACTGAGCACAATAACATTCATGTTCTCTATTAACATTGAGTATAACCCTTTATACTAATTATTTTTAAAGTAAGCCAATAAATAAAGTTAGTCCAGAGAATTGAGACTCTTTATATTCTTTAAAAGTGTCTGAGGATTGTATATTAACGCCCGTTTGACACTTGACATATACAAATGCTTCACATCGAGCTACACTTTAAAAATATGACATGAATGAATTTTTAACATTAATATTACACTTTAAAACCATCCCGGAAACGACTCAGAATTACTGACTCCGGAGGAGGAATTCCCTTGCTTTTCACTATAAAGCAGGAGACCTAAGGGAACACCCTCCCCCCCCCCCCCACCCTTCCCCTTGCCCTGGGTCAAATAGCCCAGAGCGAAGAGGGCTGCAGGACGGAGTCACTGCCAGAACAGAAAGCCTGCATAACTATAGTTGCAACTGTTTAGTGGACGACATTCTGAGCAACAGATAACGGACCTAAACAATGCAGGTCTCCAGAAATGGACTCAATATTTCTGAGATAAAAATTTGTGAATGTGGATGGCCGAGACCAATAAGCAGCCTTCATTAAATCTGTAATAGCAACACTATTTGCGTAAGCCCAAGAAGTAGAAAGAGCTCTTACTTCATGAGCCGAAATCTTAAGCACAGACTTCTGAGAAGAAGATAAATTTTCATAGCAGTACGGATAGTTAATTGAATCCGAAATGTCCTTTCTATTAGGCATCAGAGACAGAAAGAAACGTTTTCGTCCCTTTCTGATAAACTGAGATCTCTGTTTATAAATACGTAAAGCTCTAACAGGACAGAGTAAAGGCCTACGCCCGTCTGAAGACGGCAGCGCCTTAATAACAATTGGTTCCGGATATTTATTAGGAGCCTGATTCTTAGCTAAAAATCCAACATTAGTAGTGAAGGTGATAGTGTTCCCGACACTACGATAGTGAGAATCGTCCACCGATAGTGCATGAAGCTCACTGACTCTTCTAGCAGAAGAGAAAGCTAAGAGAAAAGCTGTCTTATAAGACAAGAATTTGAAATCTACTGTCCCAAGAGGCTCAAATGGCTTTTCCTTCAGTTTAAGAAGAACCCAAGTTAAATTCCACTTAGGAATTAATCTAAGAGTTCTGGGTCTATTTATCGAGAAGTTTCTAACTAACTTAGATAAAGAGACATTAGATCCAAATTGTAAACTATCGTGGTGTGCATAGGTATCAGATAACATAGACCTATAACCCTTAATAGTAACAGGCTGCAGTTTGATCTCGTCAAACAAGTATACTAGAAAGTTTGCAATGTCTGGTATGGAGGGATCAAAAATATCAACAGAATGATCCCTACACCAACGACGAAAAACCTTCCACTTAGCCGCATAGTTTAGCGAAGAGGAGGTCCTCCTACAGTTAGAAATCGCATCCACTGCTCGTCCTGTAAAGTCCTTGCCATGCAAGAAGGACCGCACAACGGAAAAACATGAAGGTTGAGACCTTGCGGGTTGTGATGAAGATGACGCGGTTTCCCCTGCGAAAGAAGATCCTCCCGTGGAGGAAGCTTTCGCGGTAGGTCCCACAACAGACACCTGAGTAGATTTATCCACGGTCTCTGTGAAGACAGAGATGCTACCAACAGAATCTTGCATTGAGATTGTTTTATTTTTAGCAATACTTGCTGAATCAACGGCGCTGGAGGATACGCATATCCTATCATTCCGTCCATGAGATCGATAGAGCGTTGACTGCAAATGCTCTTGGATCCGGACACGGTGACACATACGTCTGCAACTGATTGTTGAGATGTGTCGCAAATAAGTCTATCATTGGCTGTTCCCATTGGTAGCAAATCTGATTGAATACTTGTTTGTTGAGAGTCCACTCCGACGGCAACAAGCGACCCTTCCGTGAAAGGGAGTCTGCTAGTACATTCAGACGACCCGGTATATGACGGACCGAAAGTAGAACTTGATGTTCTAGAGCAAACAGAAGGATTCTTTCCGTTAAATTGAATAACGGAACGGAATGAGTGCCTCCCTGGTTCCGTATATACGCCACTACTGTCGTATTGTCGGATAGGATTTGGACATGAGCTTTGTGAATAATGTCCATCCAATGACGTAACGCAAGCCAAATTGACATCATTTCCTTGATGTTTATGTGCTTGCTTAGGAACTGTGAATCCCAAAAGACCCTGGCATCTCGAATCCGTTGGGATCAATGATGCACCCCAACCTGTTTGACTGGCATCCGTCATAATCGTAAAACTCGGATCCGGCAACTGCAGCAGAACTCCCTGAGTTAACCACTGAATGTTTGCCCAAGTCTGAATCTTTTGTTTCACTTGATCTGACAAGAGAACGTCTATGTCGAGCGAATGAATCTTCACACTCCAATTCTGAGTCAAGAAAATTTGGAGAGAACGAGTGCGTAACCGCCCCATCGGAATGAGATCCGCAGCGGCTCCGCACAGACCTATCAGTCTCATGAACTCCCTCGCTGTGACTTTGTCTGCATGAAGACAATAGCAAGCGTAACAACTGACTAATTTCGCTCTGGTTAACGGTAGACGAACGAGATTGTTGTGCATCTCGAAGCTCATTCCCAGATGAGTGAATGACTTGGACGGCACCAGATCCGACTTCTCCTCGTTTATAACAAAACCGAGACGTCGGAGCAATAGAAGCAGATTCTGCACATCGTTCTGAAGCGTTAACTCGTTGCCGTACCTCTGAAGAATGTCGTCCAGGTAGGCCGACGTTACCGCAGACGAATGAGCTCGGAAATACATCATTACCGAGTTCATTACCCGAGTGAAAGCCCAGGGTGCTAGGTTCAATCCGAAGCACATCGCCCGGAATTGATACACCACTCCTAGGACTGCGAAGCGTAGATACTTTCTGAATGTCGGATGTACCATGACATGAAAGTACGCATCTTTGAGATCTATGCTTGTAGCATAATCGTTCACCTGAATACTCGCTCTGACCGATCGAATCGTCTCCATATAGAACTTCGGAGCGATGATCAGCTTGTTTATCCAGCTCAAATCTATGACTGGACGGAACGAGCCATCTGGTTTCGGAACCAGAAACAGATGGCTGTAGAATCCCGGTGTTTCCTGGTCTTCTACGACCTCTACCGTGTTCTTCATTAAAAGAGACTGCACCTCCGATAACAGAGCGTCTCTTTTCTGCGGATTTGACGGAAATTGAGTCCATTTTGGACATCGAGTTAATGGAGGCTTTCGTTTGAAGGATATTCTTAGACCTTCCGAAATCACCCCCCTCCCCTCACCCAAGGGTCGTCCGTAATCGACGCCCACTCTTCTGAAAAACTCGACAACCTTCCGTCAACCGGAACACGATAGAGGTTGAAACCATCACCTCCTGGACCTGCGAGGCCTGCGGGAGGAGAAACCACGTCCTCCACGACCCGCACCTCGTCCCGTCGACCTCGGGGCGTCCGACCGGTTGTCCCGGCCCGAAGGACGTCCCGCACGTGAGTCGCTGCCTTGACGGTCTCTTGAATAAGACCAAGAGGACGCACTGGACCTCTATAGGAACCTCTCTTGGGCGCATTAGTCCCAGAAGTGCCTACCTTATTCTTATCTGCCGTATCCGACTTTTTGGAAGCTGATTTAAACAGCAGAGAATCCGAAGCTTTCTTAGTAATTTTATCGTAGATTGCAGAATGCTTGCCGTCGAAGAGAAGTTCTCCGGAGACCGAAGCGACTCTGAGAGAGTTCTTCACCTTACTATCCACGCGTGTGGATGTAGCTAGGGCTGCGTCACGTCTAACCAACTCCAGGTTTGCCACTGAAAGGGCGGAGTTATACGTGGAATAAGCTACTGCCCTTGAAAGAAGTCTTAAAGAGGATTGTATATCCTGGAATTCTTTCCCTTGAAGACGCAGTGATAACGCCTGTGTAAGGTGGTCTGCGTAAGATAAAGCGTCTAAACTGGCCCTGTTAGACGTATCTAACACCGCGGTTGGAATGGACGTAGATGACGGTAATGACAATTCTAAGTCTTCCGCCTCGTTGTCAAGACGCAGAGGAACTCTCGGAATACCTTGTCCTGCCGTATCAAATTTATTCCTTGCATTAATGAAAGGCAGGTTAAGAGCATTGGTGGACAAGAAACCAGCTTTGCCTGTTTTGGAAGCAAGCTTGAAGATAGCGTCGTTCAATAATTCAAATGTTCTTGTGACATTATTGGACTGAGACAGAAACTCAGGGATGATGTCTCTGAACCGCTCGAAGAATTCAGTGTCCAATGACGCTATCAGACTCTTGTCCGGTACCGCAGCAGTCTGGCCCGATGGAACAACTTGAGGAAGGAAGTGCCGGATGAAATCCACGGCAGCTTTATGTTGTTCCGAAAGGGATAGCTCCACGTCATCTGTATCCCTTTCGCCATCCGGTCGGACCTCATGATGCTCCCGGTCGTCCGCACTTGATGCTTCAGCAGAGCGTACCGACCCAGCGCCGTCGGATAATTCCCGATCCGACACCAATTCTGTCGTTTGCTGGGATGCTGCGATAATTTGTGCTATCTGAGCTAGCACGTCCGTCATCGAGGCCTGCGGAGTAGCAGTCTTTCGCTGCTTAGCCGCGGGAAGCTCTGCATCAACTGACTCCTGCATACTCTTCCTATGCGAACGTCCGGAGTCTACCGGCCTCGTGTCCCTGGCTACCGGATGGCGTGACCTGGTCACCGATGAATCCCTGATCGGCGAAGCTGGTAGAATATCCGCGGTCACGTAGCCAAGGTGCGGTTGTGTGTGCTGATGAGAGGATGAGGAAGCCTGAGCAGTCTCAGCGGACTGCCTATACAACGGAGCATCCCGAGCGACGGACGTGTGCTCCGCTTGCGACACATTTTGTACCACAACATCTGGTCCCAGATGTTGATGTATGAGAGAGGGGCCTCTCTCGCTCGTGGCCCGGCTGGACCTGGACGAGCTAGGAACCGGACTAGAAGGCTTCCTCCAATCTCTCCTATCATCCGCCGTCACTGGGTGTGCACCTTGTATGTTTATAGTGCTCGCATCACCCAACATTTCCTCCTGGACCGCAATGGACGAACCCGGCTGCCGAACCATTCGGTGAATGGATGCTACACCGGGCGAGCTAGCGGACGACAGCGCCATCGATCCTACTCGGGACCTCTTAGGCAACTGTCATATCTCCATGAGCACTTTTGCCGCTAGCTCTGCATTCAATTGTGACGACGGAAGCGCACTTTTGGAAGATAACATGGAAACATCACCCTGTTCTTGTTCGTCTGAAATAGAAACTGATAGACTAGAGTGACCCTGCGGAGAAAGGACCGGCATAGCCCTTTCTCCACTAACAACATACTGTGACACACGTTTCCAATGTTTGTCATCCCAATATTGACATATTGAACAGGAGTTAGTGCGAGTACACTGACTACAATTAATACAATGATCATGAAAGTCAGAGGAAGATTTCTTCCTATTACAATTTGAACAATATCCTTTCATTTTGAAAAGACAACAACAAGTCCTAGTACTCGCACAAACCCCTAAAAACAAAGATACATAATAACATGATCCATTAACATTGAAAAAACAAATTGAAATTCAAAATAATTTTGAAAAATATTTTTTCAGCGAAGCCCAGGTTTCTGAAAAGTAACGCTGAGCCCCAATGGATCCCAAGGCTAAGTGTGGTCAAAAATTTTAAAATTATTTTAAATAATTAATGCAACACTTACGGATAATAATAATGTATCTTGTAATGAGATAAACTACTCCAAAGGCAAAAAGCCCCCCTCAAAAGAGACTGTTGCCAATGTAAACAAGAAGTGTATAAACACCAGAAAACATGACTCCAGGCCCGAAATCAGTTATCAACAATACACACTATCTGATGCAAAACAGAGACTTCCAGGGAAGAATCTGCAGAACATCAGATGGTAGATGCAGAACACAACGTCTAAACACCCATGGGTGAGAACGTAAACATGGGGAAAATAACAGAATTCCTTCTGTAACCAGGCTAATTCTCCCAAGAAATTTTAGTAGTAATCTTACTCAAAAATATGCCAAAAGCATGGGGAATAGCAAGGGGGGACTTACAGGATAAGGAGAGAGGAAACACTGAATAAGCAGTGCAACTTCATAGCAAGAATGACAACAACAGGCCCATGCCTCGAAAATAGGCAACTTAACATAATTTCATTACAAAATTTTAAGTTACAGCCCTGAATATTTTCTGTCACTCCTTTTTCCTCTCCTCCTTCTATATCCTCCATAGAATCACCATTTCTCCAATATTTATGTGTCTGGCATCATTTAAACTGAGATTTACAAGCACAAAGATCAGTGAGATGTTAACTGATGAAGGGCCAAACAAAGAATGATGATTGGCGCCAATTTCGGAACGTCCTTGACACTGTGCATGTACAGTAAGGGCAAAGTATGGAGGTCCTTCAGGACATGATTTCTTTTGGTTTTAGATGCAAATTTTGGGGATTGGGGGACAAAATTTGTGTTTGGCCCTAGATTTTTAAGAGTTAGCACCAGCTGTGTCTGGGTCATTGGTGCAGTATAAACATATCCAAGATAGCTGCCATGTTTGCCAAATTGGATTTGGCAGAAAACTGATTATTAGAAGCAACCCTTCTTTAGACACCATCTGCACTTGATACCGATACTTCAGACCAAGTTTCATAAAAATCCAATAAAAAATGTAGAAGGAGTTGTTAAGTAGACACGCCTTTCTGAGGGAAAGTTTGCTATTTCAAAGAGCCATAACCATGCAAAATTTGTCATATCGAAAATTTCTGACCACTTGCTCATCTACACTTGAAACTGATACTTCAGACCAAGTTTCATAAAAATCTACTGAAAACTATAGGAGGTGTTAAGCGGACAAAGTTTGTGACAGATGGAGATGGATGGATGGATGGACAGACTGACGGACGAACACCATTTCAATATCCCCCTGCAGACTTCATCAACAGGGGATAAATCATTTCATTTCTTTAATGGCGACTGAAGATACCTTCCAAAAACCTGCAATTTTGGTAAATTCAAAGTCGACAAAGGTTATAACTCTGGAGAAATTATTCGAATCAAAACCTCCTCTCCACATGCATATGTACACATCATGCTCATACTGCACACCAACTTTCATAAAAATCCAATAAATGAAAGTGTCAATGGCACTGTAGCTCAACTTGTCAAGACATGTACATGTATAGTATGTGTCACAGCAATGACAAACATCTAGGTAATGACCTGATAACAAAGATACATATAAAGTATTGTAACGGTCTGTACATAAATACTGACCGTTGCCTGTAACAAATGCATAGGTAAAGTATTGTAAAGGTGAGTGATAGTCAGATGCTAAACTAGAAAAAAATCTTTGAGTCCCAGAGTGGGTCTGACTGAACCCCAAAATATTTGTTCTCATAGCACAGTGATAACAAAGGCACCCCAAAACACACAAGGTACCCAAGAAGTTTTGTGAAGATCAGTTCATAAATACAAGCTGTATAGAACTTGTGACAAAAAACTGATTGGACCTAATTTTGGTACAAAATGGCCACTGGCAGCCATCTTGAATTTTGGACTGCACCCAGAAACACTCATTCTCGTCCCAAGTTGATAACAAAGGTACCCAAGAAGTTTTGTGAAGATCGGTTCATAAATACAGCCTCTACCCTGAGCCGCATTGACATGTGTGCTTACATTGTGTAAGTAGCACTGAATAAATCAAAGTTCATCTAATTTGCATAATTTCTGCACGAAAAAAAACCCCCTTACAATATGTGATGTATTCCATGTTACTAAACATTCATACAAAAATTTATTCAAATCAGAACTTTCATACAGAAGTTCTGTACAAAAGACTGATTGCACTAATTTTGGTACAAAATGGCTGGTGGTGGCCATCTTGAATTTCGTACCACACCCCAAAACACTCGCTCTCATCCCACGGTGATAACAAAGGTACACAAGAAGTTTCGTAAAGATTGGTTCATAAATATGGTCTCTAGTCTGAGCCGTATAGAAGTTGTGTACAAAAACTGATTAGACCTAATTTCGGTATAAAATGGCCACTGGCAGCCATCTTGAATTTTAGACTGCACCCAGAAACACTCATTCTCGTCCCAAGGTGATAACAAAGGTACCCAAGAAGTTTTGTGAAGATCAGTTCATAAATACAGACTCTAGCCCGAGCCGTATTGGCATGTGCACTTACTGTGTGTAAGTCGCACTGAAAAAAAACAAAAGTTCATCTAATTTGCATAATTTCTGCACAAGAAAAAAACCTGTATTATATGTGATGTATCCCATGGTACTAAACATTCACACAAAAAATTATTCAAATCATCGCTTTCATATGGAAGTTCTGTGCAAAAATCTGATTGCACCTAATTTTGTACAAAATGGCTGCCATCGGCCATCTTGAATTTCGGACCGGACCCCAAAACACTCTTTCTCGTCCCATGGTGATACCAAAGGTACCCAAGAAGTTTCGTAAAGATCAGTTCATAAATACAGCCTGTAGCCCGAGCCGTATTGGCATTTGCACTTACAGTGCTAAAAGTAACACCAAAAAACATCAAAATTAGTCTAATTTGCACAATTTCCGCACGAGAAAGAAACCTGTATTATATGTGATGTATCCCATGGTACTAAACATTCATACAAAACATTATTCAAATCAGAGCTTTAATATGGAAGTTCTGTACAAAAAACAGATTTCTGAATCGTCGGTACAAAATGGCGGCTGGCAGCCATCTTGAATTTTGGACCGCACCCAAAAACACTTGTTCTCGTCCCACAGTCATAACAAAGGTACCCAAGAAGTTTCGTAAAGATCGGTTCATAAATACGGCCTCTAGCCCAAGCCATATCCAAGTGTTGACATAAGGACGGACGGACAGATGGACAACGGACGACGGGAAAACAAAAGCTCAAATTTGGCTTTGCCAAAGTTGAGCTAAAAATGAAGGAGGAATTAAGCAGGCAAGGCCATAACCAAGCAAACATTTAACTCCTCGAATATCACTGACCACATGCACATCTACAGTTGATATTAATACTTCATACCAAGTTTCATAAAAATCCACAGAAAAATGTAGGAGAAAAAGTTTGTGATGAAAGGATGGACAGACAGACAGATGGACGGACAACATTTCAATATCCCCCTCCCGACTTTGTTGGCAGGGGATAAAAATCAATTTCAGTCAAACACTGAATGTTTGAAAATGAAGTGAAACAATGGGCAATCATTGGTCATTTTTCACATATGTGGCATGGGGCATTTATTCTTTGTTTTAAATGATATATTGAAATTATTAACCCTTTTAACCCGAGAGGCCGCTTTTCTGGCCAAGGAACATGATATGTCATAATTTCAGGATGGCTGCATGCTGAAAATATTAATTGGTCCACCACTAAATAATAAATATGGACTCTTCCTACTGCTGCCATCAAACTGATATATTAATATACCACCAGAGTTCAAAGAGTTAACAAAACTTACCCTTACTTCTTTTTCAAAATAATTTATCAGTTTACCAATTATTTGTTCACTGCAAATAAGAAGGAAAATTATTCAATTGTTTTGGATTTTTCAAATTTCAGAAAATTAACAAATTGCTGTTAACTGCTATTGTAATTCAAAAATGAGTTTCAGTTAGAAACCATATCAGCACTTTAAAGAGAACTAGTAATATTCTGTTAAATGAATACAATGGAGACTTGTTAATTGAAAAGCCACTTTGCCAGTGAAAAGTATTAATTTAAAAGAAGTATTGAATTGAAACAGGAGGTTGAACATTTTCCTGTATTCTAGTGATAAACAGAGCATTTACTCTATTATATCTTGTTTGACAGAGCACATGAATGTCTGTCAAACAAGATATAAGAGATTAAATGCCTATATTGGATGTACAGTAGAATCCTCTTAAATGAATATCCATTTTGCCAGTGAAAATTATTCAATTAACAGGAGTATACAATTAACAGGGATTTGGTCAGTTCTGGAGGTAAACTGAGCATTTATTCTATTATATCCTGTTTGACAGAGCTCTCAGAGCTCTGTCAAACAAGATATAAGAGAATAAATGCCTGTGCTGGATGTATGAGGCCAAAAAGGTTGATAAATAAGGGGAATTTGGTGCGTGTCACAGCAATTTTTTCGACATATTACAAAAATTTATATACAATCAACAGGAGTTTACTCTACAACCCATATGCAATTAACAGATCAAATTTGTACTGAAGGTATGGTAAATGGTTTTGTGTTTGAAAATTATATTCAATTAACAGGGATATACAATTAAGAGATATCCAATTAAATGGGCTCCACTGTACTAGTCTATAAACAGGGCGAATTCAGTGCTTGTCGGAGTAATTCTTTAGTAGATTACAAGATTTTTTATTCAATTAACCCTTTATCTAACATGAAAAGCAGATGACACTTGAAAACAAATTCTTGAATAACTAATTTTTTAAATTTTTTGTCTCAAAAACATAGGTTATGACCCCTCTTTGGAACAAGCTAGATGAGCTCACTCCAAAGAGGGGTGATAACCTATGTTTTTGAGACAAAAAATGAAAAAAATAATGAGAATTAATTGGCCACTTTTGTGAATAGCACGGGCCGGTTTTGGTCGTTACATTGGGTAAAGGGTTAACAGGGATTTACTCTTTTATTTCAACTACCAGCAATTAACAGATCAAAAAAATATTAAATAAATGTATAGTTAATGGTTTGGTGTTTGGGAGTAATATGCAATTCACTGGGCAATTCAGTAAAGTGATATCAAATTAAGTGGGCTCCACTTCATCCAATTCGTTTATCAAAAATACTAAAATACAGGACATATTCAATTATCCAGAGTTTTGTGAATAATCTTCCAACACTCTAAAATCTTGAATATTTATTTCAGCAATTTCAAGCAACATAATTCAATGAACTTTGTCAACAAGGTATGAAGAATTAAACATTTCATTGTTTAACCCTTAAACGGCTTGTTCCACTAAAATAGTCATAAGCCGTGTCTGAGAAACAAAAATTGAAAAAAAAAACACCCAAAAGAATTGAAATGTCATTTTTTGTGAACAGTACTGCACATATTTGACAGGATGCAGATTTCAGAAATTCACGGAACCTGAAAACAGGTTCTGTGTATTTGATGTCTGGGAACCATATGGAACCTACTTTTGGGTTCCAACAAGAACAATCAGGGAACCCATTTTAATTTCTTATTCATTCTGTACCCATTTTCTTATCCTGGTTTCCAAGTTAAAACCTACAATGTTTAAGAAGGACCTAGAATATGAAGTGCTTTGTTGTAGATGAGAGGGTAAATACATTTGGTGAAATAAGAAGTGAAAAAGTGAAACAAATTATCTGTATTTTCATTTGTGTCTTTTATGGCCTTGAACACTCAATTTAATTGTGATAGATGAACTGAGGCCATGATGACTCAGATGTGTGTGTACAACATTATTTGCAAGTGAAGAAAATAACTAGAGTGTTGTCACACATAAAGCCTGACTGTCCCAGCAATGACAATGCTTAGACACAAACTAGTCTGTGCAATTTTTGTTAACCATTACCTAACAAATCTGCCATATCTGCACTCATGGTATAAAATGAAAGTGCCAATGACACTGTAGCTCAACTTGTGTAAGACATGTACATGTATAGTATGTGACACAGCAATGACACACATCTAGGTAATGACCTGATAACAAAGGAAGGTACATGTAAAGTATTGTAAAGGTCTGTACATAAATACTGACCGTAGCCTGTAACAAATGTACAGGTAAAGTATTGAAAAGGTGGGTGACAGTTAGATGCCTCAATGGAAGAACCGTATTGAAATGTGCACTTACTGTGCATAAGAGACACTGAATAAATCAAAGTTTGTCTAAATGGGCGGCCATCCTGAAATTTCGGACTGCACCCAAAAACACTTGTTCTCATCCTAAGGTGATAACTAAGATTACCAAGAAGTTTCGTGAAGATCGGTTCATAAATACAGCCTCTAGCTCGAGTCGTATTGACATGTATACTAACTGTGTATAAGTAGCACTGAATAAATCAAAGTTCATCTAATTTGCATAATTTATGCAAGAGAAAAAACCTGTATTATATGTGATATATTCCATGTTACTAAATATTCATACAAAAATTTATTCAAATCTGAACTTTCATACAGAAGTTCTGTACAAAAAACTGATTGCACTAATTTCGGTATAAAATGGCTGCCGGTGGCTATCTTCAATCTCAGACCACACCCAAAAACACTCGTTCTCGTCCCACAGTGATAACAAAGATACCCAAGAAGTTTCATAAAGATCGGTTCATAAATACAGCCTCTAGCCCAAGCCATATGAATTATTGATGGATGGACAGATGGAAAGATGATGGGCCATGACATAACCTCAAATTTGATTACGTCAAAGTTGAGTTAAAAATTGCTGTTCAAATTTTTAATAAAAATTATTATCAATGAAAAAATGATAAATCTATAGTAATTTGTTTATTTTTATACTTACCAATGGCTCAGACTTAACTGTGCTAACTCCAAAATATCGAGGGCCGAATGATAAATCTATAGTAATTTGTATATTTTTATACTTACTAATGGCCCAGACTTAACTGGTGCTAACTCCAAAATATCGAGGGCCAAACACAAATTAAGCCCCCCCCCCCCCCCCCCCCCCCCCCCCCACAATCCCCAAATTTGCATGCAAAACCGAAAATTAGAAGTCCTATCTGGTCCTCCATACATTTACTCTCCACGCATGCGCAGACGCCAGGAAGTGACCAGAATTGGCGCCTACATCATTCTTTGAAAAAGAGAGTATTTCAATTCAGCGAGGAGGTATGCCCACTCATGGGAGGGCCATTGGTAAGTTTAAAAATATACAAATTTCTATAAATTTATCATATTTTTACACAACAACCAAAGGCCCAGACTTAGCTGAATAGTAAAAAGATGGAGGGCCTAGGACTTCCGAAACAGTTCCATTCCTGCAATCCATGATGAAAGGAAATTAGAATAATTAGGAATTACATGTATGTCTCTCTATACAATAATAGAGGAGACATATTCTAAATAAGGAGCCCAATTTAAGCAATTCCTTATTGTAAGCATGAAGACAATGCTACTTAAGATGTAACAAGTTCCTAATTTTTAAGACTAGTCCAGACTACGCCCCAAAAATTAGGATGGCGTATCTGAGGATGAGTGAAAATCCCCCACAAACATACACCATATAATAACACTTCAGCTGTATGCAGGATATAATTATGGATAAAACAGCTTCCATCATAGTTACATACTCTCCAATCCAGAGAAGAGATAAAAATCCCTCCCCCACCCCTTTCTTTTGACAATCATGGTAATTAATATTGCCTGCTATATAAACATACACTGCAGACGGAGTACACAGATACGTCAAAAACCAGTGATATAAAATGTAACATACACATGTCCAATCGAGCCACACTGAATGATCCCTGAAGAGAAAACACACTTCCTAGGTAATCCACAGGCGGCCTCTGTACAATAAATTCCAGTAACAACACTCTCCAACGTGTACTATCCGATATCTACAATCGTAAAAACACATGGGAGTATGCAAAATGAGTACTGACATAATAGAAACCTGGATCTAGAAATGAAAGTAGGCATGATTAACAGGCTGTGACACGGACCGCCTCCCCCCCCCCCCCCCACCCGAAATAGATTATGAATTCAAGGTCCATAAAATACAATAAAGCGTTAGCCTAATAATATAATGCGTGAGAGCATTTATATTGAGCATGTAATCATCTGAATACCAGTTAACTGGTTATGCAGCCTGCGAGGTACTCAAAGATTAGCAAATTTAATTGTGATGATTTTAAATAAATGCTCGTATATAACAAATCAACAAAATAATCACAGGAAATTAATCCAACTAAAAAGCGGATGTGCCCATGAGGTCGCCACAGAACATGACCCAAATGCATAGTAAGTATGTATTAAATTATATGAGGCTTGCGGGAAGAAAACTACATCTTGCCCGGTAATTGCCTCTAAAGACACAGGCAGTGTGTGTGTGTGCAGGGGGGGGGGGGGGGGGGGGGGGGGGAAGAGGGGGGGGAATTGGAAGTCATATCGAAATATCCTTACCTGCATTAATTATTCGTCACTGTGCCAGTTATCAAATAATATAGGAACCGCGATGGTTCCCTCATGTCTAACTGACTCCATTATGCCACTATGGGCGAAGAAGGAAGTGAAGGATAAAACTTCCCCTGAAAGAAGGCCCTCTCATGGAGGAAGCTTCTGGGGAGCGACCTATAACAGACACTTGAGAATACTGATCCAAGGTTTCTGTGACAACAGAGGTGCTACTAGTAGGATTCACAACGAGACTGTTTAATCTTGAACATAATCTATTGAATCAATGAGTTGGAGGATACGCATATCCTATCATTCATCCCCATGAATTCTGCAGAGCGTCTACTGCATGTGCTCAATATTTTGGGCATGGTGACACAAATGATGGTAACTAATTGTTCTGGTGCGTCGCAAACTAAATTATCATGGGGCGATCCCACTGGTAACAAAACTATCCAAATACTCACTAGTTGAGCATCCAATGCAAATGAAACATGCGACCTTTCCAAGAGTAAGTCTGCTAGTACGGTCAGATGACCCGGTATATGACGGATAGAGAGATGAACATGAAATAGAAAAATCTTCTATGTTAGATATCATAACAGAAATGAATAGGTGCCACCCTGGTTCCTGATGTTCGCCACTCCTATCGAGTTGTCTAACAATATCTGAACACGTGTGTCTGCAAATAATGTGAATCTATTGATATAGTGCTAACAATGTTGACATCATTCTTTGATGTTTATGTCTTTCTCCACGAACCGAGGATCCCTAGACCCCTGCATTTCGAGTCTGTCGGACTCAGGGTCGTGCCCCAAACTATTGACTCACACCCGTCATAATGGTGAAAGTCGGATCTAGCAGTTGTAGCGGAACTCTTTCAGTTAACCACTGAATATCTGCCCCAATATGGACCTTTTGTTTACTAAATCCATTAAAACAATACTGGTCTTGAGTGAATGCGTCTTCACACACCAGTTCAGGGTAAAGAATAACTGGAGGGGACGTGTGCGTAAGCGACCCATCTGAATAAGATGTGTAGCCACTCCGCACAACCCCATCAGTCGCATAAAATTTCTCGCTGTTAATGCGTCTGGGAGTAGACAAAAGTGAGCATAACAACTGACTAATTTCGCTCTGGATAACGGCAGACAAATCAGATTGTTGTGAGACATTACAGAGTTCATTATTTGAGTGACAGCCCAGGGCGCTAGATTCAGACCGAAGCACATCACTCAGAACTGAAATACTATCCCTTGGACGATGAACCGTAGGTACTTTCTGAATGCCGGATATACCAGGACATGAAGGAAAGTATCCTTAGGTCTATGCTTGTCACATAGTTGATCACTCGAACGCTCATTTTCACCGACTAAATGATTACCATAAATCAACTTTTAGAGCTTTGATAAACTTGTTATCCAGCTTCAGTCTATTATCAGTCGGAACAAGCTCTCTGGCTTCGGTACGAGTAACAGGTGACTACAGAATCCTAGAGAATCTTGATTCTCGACAACCTCTATTACTTTCACTGTCAAAAGAACCTTTACCTCCGATTGGAGAGACTCTTATGCAAGGATTTGACAGAAACACTGTCCATCACGGACATTAAGTTAGTGGTGGTACTATCGGAAAGATAGCCGTAGGCCATACTGGACTTCCATAATAGTTGTCCAGTTTGATGCGAATTTTGATAACCATCCGACAACTGCTAAGCAACAGAGGTCCTAACCCCACCTGTAGTACCTATGAGGCCTACGGAAGGAGAAACTATGTGTCCTTCACGAAGCGCCTCGGGCCAACAGCTGTATGACAATCCCTAGAGTAATTATAAGATGGTTACCTATACCCTCGCGAGGAGTCCAGACGATTTCCTGTCTAGGACGTCCTCCCTTTCTGCTATTGTGGGTTGATTAGACGCCGACTTAAGGAGCAGAGTATTGATGCTTTCTTTGTAGCTTGGTCAAGACCAATGAAAGCTTATCGTCAAAAACTTAGTGTCCAGAAACCGGAGAGACCCGAAGAGTTTTTCACCTTGTCATCTATTAAAGATGACGACTCAAGGGCTCCGTCATGTCTGATTAACTCTAAATTAGCAACTGTTAAGACAGAGTTATATATGATAAATATAATAGCCCTGGAAAGGACTCTAAATGAGATACGAACGTCCTAAAATTCCTTTCTGTAGAGACGTTGCTTCACATTTCTTAAAGGTGATCTGCGTAAGACAGTGAGTCTAAATTCACTCTGAATGAAGAAATTGCCGTCTCAATTGTGTCTGAGCGAATAGTGAATGACAAGGGTAAGGCCATAACTAGGACCTTAGCCTGCTTATTCGAACGCAGAGGAACTCTCTAAACATCTTCCTCGTTTTCTGTTATGATCGGTAAAATTACGGAAGATGATGACAAGAAACCGCCTTACTTCTTCCCACTGGAAAGCTGAATATGGCGTCGTCTAAAAGGCCTAAGGTCTGCGACACGTGTCT
Source organism: Pictodentalium vernedei (assembly GCA_031216915.1). Classification (NCBI taxonomy): domain Eukaryota; kingdom Metazoa; phylum Mollusca; class Scaphopoda; order Dentaliida; family Dentaliidae; genus Pictodentalium; species Pictodentalium vernedei. The sequence continues at coordinate 186,184,730 of CM062292.1, read as the reverse complement.
AGACTTAACCGGAAAAGACATGACCTCCTCTTTTTCCGGATGAAGTCAGCGTCCAACAACGCTAGTGGTTTCTTACAAGTAGTCGCAGCATTCTGATTCGCTGGAACAAATTCAGGGTAGTGCTGATGAATTAATTCCATCGCAACCATGTGTTGTTCCGAAAGGGAGGGGTAATCCCCCTCCGTATCCCTTTCATCATTCGTCTGAATCAGTTGAAAATCACAGTCAGCGGAATCTGAATGCGCAGATGACTGGACCGACCCAGCACCATCCAACAGCTCAGGTTCTGAGACTGCCGTCGGCTGCTTCTTAACTTGCTGGGACTTGCTGGGATGCTGCGATGAGCTGCGCAATCTGCGACAGAAAATCGATATACGAGGCCTCGTCTCTTAGCTACTGAATAGTGCTACTTTCGAGCGGTCGCAGCATTCTGATTCTCAGGAACGAACTCAGGGAAGTATTGATGCGTTAGATCCACCGCCACCCTGTGTTGTTCTGAAAGGGAAGGGTAATTCTCTTCCAAATCCCTTTCACCATCTGACTGAATCACAGATTATACTCACGGTCATCGGCATCTGAACGCGCAGATGACGGGATGGACCCAGCACCATCCGACAGCTTAGGTTCTGAGATTGCCGTCAGCTGCTTCTGCACTTGCTGGGATGCTGCGATCAGAGCGATGAGCTGCACAATCTGCGACAGCAAGTCCATTACAGAGGCTTGTGGAGCAGCGGTCTTCTGTTGCTTGGCCGCCAGCTGCTCCTGGAACAGTGTGTCTGAGATGGTTCTTTTCTGCAGACGTCTCGATGAATGAGGCCTCGTCTCCTTGGCTACAGTATGGTGTATGGACGCCGAGCTTCCCACTGAACTTGCCGGCTTCTTCCTCTCCGTTGTCGCAGGGTGAGTCTGTTATTATTTTATAGCGCTCTCTCTACCCTTTCTACTCTCCTTGACCACAATGGACACACCTGGCATCACGGTACCCACAGACGGTGTAACCACTTCACCGGTCGAGCTAGCTGGCGACAGGGAGCTGAAACCACGCTGTGGTTTATTGCCCTGTCTAATATTCATGAGCACTTTAGCCTCTAGCTCTGATTAACTATCTAAATGAGGCGACGGACGCACACTCTCTGACGGCGTCACGTAAACATCACCATGTTCTTGTTCCTCTGTAAATAGAAACAAAAAAACTAGAGTGACTTTTTGGCGAGAGGACTGGCAGTGGCCTCTCGCTAACAACGTACCATGACACCCGTCTCCAACATTTGTCATCCCATATGACACATGTTGAGCAAGAATTAGTGGGAGTACATCGACTATAAGCAAGGCAACCAACATGTAAATCAGAGGAAAGACTTCTTCGCCTTGCTTACTGAGCAATATGCTTTCATAATGAAACAAACTAAGTCGATTGTACTCCCACCAACTCCACATTAAATATTATAAAAAGATAACATTCAAACTATAAATCGAAAAATAATTTATACAAAAAAAAAATTTTGAAAAATTTTGACAAGTGCCCAAGTTTCCAAAGGGAACAAAGTGCCCAAATGTATCCCGATAGAGCCAAGTGTGGACAAAAATTATTTTTCTATCCAAAAAAATTAACTGCTACACTACCGGAATATTTAATGTATCTAACAACAGTCCTACCATATAATAAATAGGAAACTACATATATAAAAAGAGCATTGTCAATGCAAACAACGTCAGAATGAAAACCGGAAAACGAGACCCCAGGCAACAGGGCCCGAAGTCAGGAACAGATTTTTGAACTATCCGATGTGAAGCAAGATCTTCAACAGAAGAAATGAAAGTGTCAATGACACTGTAGCTCAACTTGTCAAGACAAAGACATGTACATATATAGTATGTGACACAGCAATGACAAACATCTAAGAAATGACCTGATAACAAAGGTACATATAACGTATTGTAACGGTCTGTACATAAATACTGACCGTTGCCTGTAACAAATGTATAGGTAAAGTATTGTAAAGGTGGGTGACAGTCAGATGCTAAACTAGAAAAGAAATCTTTGCGTCCCAGAATGGGTCTGACTGAACCCCAAAATATTTGTTCTCATAGCACAGTGATAACAAAGGCACCCCAAAACACACTCATTCCTGTCCCAAGGTGAAAACAAAGGTACCCAAGAAGTTTCGTGAAGATCAGTTCACAAATATGAGCTGTGTAGAAGTTGTGACAAAAAACTGATTGGACCTAATTTCGGTACAAAATGGCCACTGGCAGCCATCTTGAATTTTGGACCGCACCCAGAAACACTCGTTCTCGTCCCAAGGTGATAACAAAGGTACCCAAGAAGTTTTGTGAAGATCGGTTCATAAATACAGTCTCTAGCCTAAGCCGTATTGACATGTGTACTTACTGTGTGTAAGTAGCACTGAAAAAATCAAAGTTCATCTAATTTGCATAATTTCTGCACAAGAAAAAAACCTGTATTATATGTGATGTATCCCATGGTACTAAACATTCACACAAAAAATTATTCAAATCAGCGCTTTCATTTGGAAGTTCTGTGCAAAAATCTGATTGCACCAAATTTTGACAAAATGGCTGCCATCGGCCATCTTGAATTTCGGACTGGACCCCAAAACACCCGTTCTCGTCCCACGGGGATAACAAAGGTACCCAAGAATTTTCGTAAAGATCGGTTCATAAATACGGCCTCTAGCCCGGGCCGTATTGGCATTTGCACTTACAGTGCTGAAAGTAACACCAAAAAACATCAAAGTTAGTCTGATTTGCATAATTTCTGCGCGAGAAAAAAACCTGTACCATATGTGATGTATTCCATGTTACTAAACATTCATACAAAAATTTATTCAAATCAGAACTTTCATACAGAAGTTCTGTACAAAAGACTGATTGCACTAATTTTGGTACAAAATGGCTGCTGGTGGCCATCTTGAATTTCGGACCACACCCAAAAACACTCGTTCTCATCCCACAGTGATAACAAAGGTACCCAAGAAGTTTCGTAAAGATCGATTCATAAATACGGCCTCTAGCCTGAGCCGTATAGAAGTTGTGTACAAAAAACTGATTAGACCTAATTTCGGTACAAAATGGCCACTGGCAGCCATCTTGAATTTTGGACCACACCCAGAAACACTCATTCTTGTCCCAAGGTGATAACAAAGGTACCCAAGACGTTTCGTGAAGATCGGTTCATAAATACAGACTCTAGCCCGAGCCGTATTGACATGTGTACTTCCGTGTGTAGTAGCACTGAAAAAATCAAAGTTCATCTAATTTGCATAATTTCTGCACGAGAAAAAAACCTGTATTATATATGATGTATCCCATGCTACTAAACAATCACACAAAAAATTATTCAAATCAGCGCTTTCATATGGAAGTTCTGTGCAAAAATCTGATTGCACCAAATTTTGTACAAAATGGCTGACATCGGCCATCTTGAATTTTGGACCGGACCCAAAAACACTCGTTCTCGTCCCACGGTGATAACAAAGGTACCCAAGGAGTTTCGTAAAGATCGGTTCATAAATACGGCCTCTAGCCCGAGCCGTATTGGCATTTGCACTTACAGTGCTGAAAGTAACACCAAAAAACATCAAAGTTAGTCTAATTTGCATAATTTATGCACGAGAAAAAAACCCGTATTATATGTGATGCATCCCATGGTACTAAACATTCATACAAAAAATTATTCAAATCAGAGCTTTCATATGGAAGTTCTGTACAAAAAACAGATTTCTGCATCGTTGGTACAAAATGGCAGCTGGCAGCCATCTTAAATTTCGGACCGCACCCAAAAACACTCGTTCTTGTCCCACGGTCATAACAAAGGCACCCAAGAAGTTTCGTAAAGATCGGTTCATAAATACGGCCTCTAGCCCGAGCCGTATCCAATTGTTGACGGACAGATGGACAGACGGCCAGACGGACAACGGATGACGGGCCATGGCATAAGCTCAAATTTGGCTTCGCCAAAGTTGAGCTAAAAATGATACATCGGATGTATGATGCAAGACCAAAACGCCTGAACACCCCAAGGGTGAGAATGTAACCATGGGGATATACAGAATAAACATTCTGTGTAACATGTTAAACTCCCAAGAAATTTTATAAAAAAATTTCAATAAAATAAGCCAAAAAGCTTGGGAGTTTAACTGGGAGGAGGGGGGGGGGGAGGGGGGTTCAAGGGAGGGTAGGGAAGGAATACTTAACAAACAGTGAAAAAATGATGACGTCAGACCCAAGTCCCAAAATTGAGGAACATGAACTAATTTTTATAAATATTAAAAAGTTACAGCCCTGTCATTTCAAACCACCGTTTCTTCCTTCCTTCATCCCGTTGTGTCCATGGATCCACCAAATTAACCATTGATTTGTGTCTGGCATCATTATAAACTGAGATTTAAAAGCACAGAAGTCTGTTGTTATCTGACTGAGGGCCAAACAAAGAATGATGTTGGCGCCAATTCCAGTCACTTCCTGGCATCTGCGTGTAAATGTAAGGAGGACCAGATAGGTCTTCTAATTTTCGGTTTTGCATGTAAATTTTGGGGATGGGGGGAGGGCAAAATTTGTGTTTGGCCCTTGATATTTTGGAGTTAGCACCAGCTAAGTCTGGGCCACTGGTTGTGTAAAAATATAAGAACTTACATATTTGTTCATAGGTGACAAAAAGAAAAAAACACAATGAAGACAAAATCCATTTATTTGGGTACATTGTAAAATAAAACATGTACCCTTTTACTAATATGCATAGTACAAGAAAATGAGGGATGTATATGCATGCAAAGCAAAGGGATTTTTCTGTATTACATTTCCAAACTGCAGTCAATATTTAAGTTGGAATTTTTAATTTACAATTTGTGGTTTAAATTTTAAAAGACTATATTTCAAATTTGAAGGCACCTGTGCTTTCTTGTTGAAAAAATGTAACATCACATTTGAAGCGAATCATATAATTAGAACTGGATTTATCTTCTGAATAACATGGGGAGGAGGGATGGGTGGATTGATTCCACCCATCTCCCTTGAAGTTTCGGAGACAACATCAAAGTCCCTCACTCCCATTTTCTTCCCATCTGCATTGCTTTTTGGAAAATAACAGAAGTATGCAGCTGAAGGCATTTTTTATATTTCAAACCATGAAGCGCAGGTAATGACAGAAAGAACTGCATACAAGTAAACAAAATCATGTCTGTAAATGCAATTATTAAAGTTATATTGATCATGCAAGAACAAAAAGTAACGAAGTATGTGGAAGAAGCCTAATTTCAAATTTAAAGAAACTAAGTTCAAAAACCGTTTTGAAAAAGGTTAAATTAATGCCAATATTATTTGAAACCACTATACAGCTTCAGAAGACCTCGCCCCAAATGAATGAAAGTGTCAGGGACACTGCAGCTCAACTGACCCAAGAAGGGACTGAACTAAATAGAAAGATCCAGTAATGTCAAGTCATTCACTCAAGTTTCTACAGAAAAGGCATAACATTAAAGCTACATATGAAATATGAAAAAGATAGAGTGAGAGGTGCAGCCTGTATAGTATAGGCGAGAAATGCACTGAGTGTCACCTAAATAGGGAATTTGTGCCACTATGATTTTTGTGCAGCCCTGTTATCCTAGTTTTACATATCGGTTGTTGCATAGAGAATTTCTGGGGCAAAATAGTGTTTCTGGCCAATTTTATGGGGGTACCCACCATTTTTACGCTACTATTTTCGATAAAACCCTACCTTCAGGTCATGGTGTATATACTTGACATTAATCAAATAAGGGAACCCTCGTCTATATTTTTGACAAACTTGATGCCTTAGCCGATATATGATACCAGTTCCCGTAGAATACACATATGTTAGGGTGTCATACGTCTTTTACGAAAACGGTAGCAAAATCTCTCAACGATTCGACAAAAGTTAACTCTTGTGAACATCCCCAAAAATAAAGTTCATGATATATCCGGAAATGTTTAGTATTTTTGGACTCTGTATTCCATCCTCTATCCATCCATGTGACACACCTTGCTGTGGTGGGTACTTTTTTCTAATAAAACGCAAAACATTAACCCTCCCCCCAAAAGAGGAAAAATGTCGATTTTCCACATATTATAGAACGTTCATCAGAAATTCTCCGAAAGTGGTTGAAGAATTGCACAAAACTACCAGACTTTTAGAAAAGTGGTATGGCATAGGTCCATTTTGCCACCAATAATATGTCAATAATCGAAACCTGTGTGATCATGTTAGGTTATACAGAGTAAACTTTCCTTGACAATTCATTGAAACTGATGTATTTTGATCACGTATAATATCATATGTTGTTGTGCAAGTTGGCACCATAGGTGGTTTCTGATCAACTATCCTGATTTCTATGCATTCATATTGAGCTTTTTGCTATTAGTTATTTTACGTGTCAACATAACGCAAAATATTAACCCTCATCCAATAGAAGAAAATGGTCAGATTTCAATAAATTTTCCAAATTCCCTTTAAGGTGCTACGAATGTCATTTGACTCTTCGTATAATCATTCCGGTGTTATTGGGATCTCTAATCGAGTTTTGTTGATGTATATTATTAATTACACAGTTTGTTGGTGGTCTAATATGGTATATATGGTGCCAGTTAGTTTCATATTGGACGAGAGCGAAGCTCGAGTCTAATATCGAATTAACTGACACCATATATACCATATTAGGTCAACAACAAACTGTGTAACGAATATATCTTATCGACTGCCTCATCTATACACAGAATTGACAACTGCGATCAAAAATAAATTAGAGAATCCTCACAATTTGTTCATATGTCTTTGCCTTGATACAATTTATGGGAGAGTGCCTACAGGCACTCTCTCCTATGTATTGTAACAAGGCAAATCCACACAGATCAAATAATCTCACTTCGAAGATAATGCACATGGCTATACAAACAAATGTGCAATTAAAGAGTAAAGATGGCTGTCAATTTGACACCAAAAATATTCAATTAATAAATAATAGTTTTCAAAAATGCTCCCTTGGCAAAAGACTGACAGATGCCCTGTCACTAATGGCATTCAACACATGAAGTACATGTCTGACGAAAAGAATTGTGTAATTTATCATGAACAAATGATTCTTTACACAGAAATGGCGGTTGAAATTTTAGTTTTCATATGACTAACTCAGTACAAATCCTCATCATCACAATCCGAGCTGTCTGCGCTAATGTCGCTGTCATATTCTTCCTGCTCTGTGTCCGTAACCTGTTCATTTTGACTACAGACGGCATACAGTAATGACGAAATATCATCAGGGAAAGGGCAGGTGTACCACTCAATACCATAATCACCCATCCAGCCAGAATCACTTGGGTCAGGGGGCTTCATATTTACAGTTGACGCCAGACACCATAGGCAGCAGACATAGTTAGCTCTCTTCAGGTGTAACAGAAGGCTATCTTTACATGGTGGGATTAGCGATAGGTCTACAATTTTGCCGTTATCAGTGAACTTCTCCCAAAAAACTTTGGCTACGTGTGTCTTTGACATTGTTAGGGCACTTTCTCCTATAGAGCTTGCTCACAAAGTCCTCAATACTATCGGGCACACATTCAACGGACCACTCATTGCCCAATTGCTGGAATGAATTGATGTGTTTGTTGTCTTTCTGTAGAAGTTTATAGAATGCTATTTTCCCTTTCTTGAAGAAAGCAGACACATAATCGTTTCCAGTAAAAGAGTGTAGCCCAACAAGAGCCCTTTCCATATCCCAAGACATAGAACATGACGTGAGTTTGAACATTTTTCTAGATCACGAGGAGGCTGATACTAAAATTGCCCTCCATATTAAGCATGTTTTTGATACAAAGCCTGGGCTGGTTATTGTGCGTTCCCCATTGGGTGACGTTGCTATTCCTATTATATTACTCGGCATTTTCACAGATAGTGAACATGATATTTATTTGGACAACAGACATGGTAACTCTAGAAAAATGTTCAAACTCACGTCATGTTCTATGGGGAACGCACAATAACCGGCCCAGGCTTCGTATCAAAAACATGCTTAATATAGAGAGCAATTTTAGCATCAGCCTCCTCATGATCGGAGCATAAACTGTCAACAACAAACATAGAACTACAGAGAAATACAGTTCCCAACTGTCACATAGGATGAGTCTTGTTTTCTTCCAACAGAGACAGAAAGACGTTCCTTGTTGTCCCCATTAGATAGAAATTCGTTGAAACTATGTGGTATTTTCGTTTTTGCAGATTTAATAATGTACTTGTCACTGGTACCTCTATCGGACCGTTCACAACCTTTAATGGATGACTGCCAATATATGAATCAGCAATTACATCAACGCACAAGTAAGTGGTGGGTATTAGATTGAAAATCTGCAAAGCTAATTCCTCAAACGTCACTGGCATATGGGTCATCTGTTGAATAGTTGCCATCAAATCTAGGATATACGCGGATACCTCTGGGTTTTGGGGAAAATCAGAATAATCAATGATTTTGCAAGTGGGTGTTATAAAGTCAAGAAGCTTGTTCTTAACAGTTATTCTCCTTGTTCCCACGGGGTGACCTGTGCTGATCGGGACTGGTCCAAGACAGTATGTCAACACTTTATCGATGTCGATTTGAACATTGTTCTTATTAGAGTATGCCAGGAACTTTCCAAGTATGTCTTGTTCGATGTTAAGTTCAGAGATTTTTTCAGCTGACTTCAGTTTGAACTTCTTGTTCGCATCTTTGAAGGAGAATATTTTATTTCTCTTTATGGGTTCATGAAAACTGACATTGAAACTGTTTAACCGTTGAGAAATGAAAGTTTCTTTCTGTTCACTACCGATCTGCACCGCACCAATGATGCCATCCGCAACGATATCAGAAACTGGAGGTCCCGAAGAAAAGTTATACAGTTTAGTTTGGTCAAGGTTTTTGGAAAAAGGGTTGATAGACTGACCCTTTAGAGCAGTCAGAACTGCTTCAACTCTACATTCAGAACGTTCAATTTGGCTTCTCCAAACACAGTGCCCACTATCAACTGATTGTCTGACATTAACAATTTGAAGCAAAGCTTCTTTGAATTTAGTAAGTTGAGGTCTGTTCAGTACCCATTTATCATAGCTACTCCGATTCCATGCAAATTGCTTTACTCCTCCTGCTACCTTTGTACTCCTGTAATAAGTCTGCTCACCAGCTTGATCAATGGTCTGCCTACCAAATTTTCTGCAGTTCCGTCGTACAGAGATGCCCTGTTTTTCAAGTAATGCCCTTGCTTTCGGATCTCGTATGATGAGTGTTTTAAGTGTTTGGACATAGTAAGCGCCGTACCTGGTGTAATTATGTTTGTTGAAAGCAAAGAATTGAGACAATGATTCCTCCCAGCATATTAACCTCAAGTCATAATCATTCTTCTTCACGGAATAGTGTAACAATTGCAGTATGTCGATTATATCCAGGTACATCATCCAGAATTGGGATGTTTTTCCGAGATCACCTTTCCTGACATGATCTCTGAATTTCTCGTACTACATATGAGATCATATCATTGTTAGTGATGATATGGTGTCGATACTATCCTTCTTCAAGAAGTCTAATGGTATAATTGGGGTAGATACATCGCCCATAAATCTGACAAGCAGTAATCATTCTAATGCATCAGCAAAGTGTTCATGCACAAACCATGACCTGTTGTACTGTTTACCTCTCAGCCAAGCTACCAGAGGCCACTCTGGAATACGATGTCCTCGAAACCACTGTTCCCAACTAACTTGCTCATGATGACAAATAACTCTTGCATCAAATGGAAATCTCCTAAATGAATGAGAACATTGTGAAATTCTTGTTGGTAGTTCCATATTGTATGGAACGCTTTTGCAGTGGCGCCGACGTCAAGAGTAACATTAACACATGGCATATTTGCTTGATCTGCAAACTGCTGCACCTGAGAGAGAAAATGAGCAACAGTTGAATACTCAGTGATAGGATGGTGTATGGGAGGTAAGTACGTAATAACAGTTTCAGGTTGTTCAAGCTCGTCAGCATGAGTCAGCGACAGCCACCCTCCAAATATCGGACACACCTGTTTACCAGTAAGCATCTGTCTGGTCATTTTCCAAATCACCAACTCACGTTTTGCCACATCTGCAGACAAGCTTGGTGTTTCAATCCCGTCATTGTTTGAGATAAACATAGGTTCATATTTTGCAAACACGGCGTGGTTTCAGTTCACTAGTAGTTTACACGAGAGATCTCTGTTTGGTCTTCGGGACGTCAGCATCTTCAGTACTTCGAACAGAATAAGACTCCTCCTGATATGCTATAGTGTGGGTGTTATGAATTGTGCCGTGACCAGAGGGTGTCTCGACATTATAGTCAAAATTATCCACCCAGAAATGGGTTAGCATAATAGAATTGTTGAATTTCTGCTGGAGTGGCAGAAGTTGTTGTTGGTTGCGGAATATCAGTGACTGTTGTGCTAGACTTGTCTCTATTTGACAAAGAGTATCATAATCTACACAATGACTGAGTTTCAACATCACATTAACAGGTATCTTCTGTCCTGTCATGTTGTGCATTGTGATGGCAAGTATAGCATGCTTTTCCATCAGAAAGTTGCCTTTAGACACTCCGTATATCAAAGCTTGAGCAATGGATCGTGAGGTACAAGGAATAGTTTTAGACATCCAAGTTTTTGGTCGATTTGGTGGGATTAAGATATTACTGATGAAATCTGTCAACACTGTTGGAGGTTGTTGGTCCTGCATTGTCAGAGAATCAGTATTCAGGGGCCATCCTAACTCCAGGGCTTCTGTGGTGAAATCAACTATATACTTTCGCAAGATAGTGGCAGCTCTACTGAGTAACTTATTGTCGGACAGAGGCAAAATATTTTGAGGAATTGTATTTGGAGATTGTGCACTCATTATCATCTGCAGTTTCTGTCTATCTAATGTCACGAACACTAGTGAATCCTTGTATTCATTTTGAAGTTCGGTTTTTAACTTATGACGATAGTCTGTCACCTTTTCCCACACCATATATTTCTAATAATACATCCACTGATACACTCTGATTTTGTCCCAGAACACATATGTCTATTATGCTATGAACTCCTGCGAATCCGATCTGTCCCAATAAACTTTTGGTATTGGTGGCACATCCACTCTGGTCGCCCATCCAACATACACACGTGTAGTCCCTGTAGCTTGTTTCATGTTTCCGAAATTCACCGGCAATTAGATCTTCCGCTCCTATCTTAGCGAGCATAGCGTCATCTTCAAGTATACCAGCGGCATGCCTGATGCGATTTTCTGCATTCTTCGTGACAATTAATGTAGTGTATTCTTTCTTCTGATTGACCTTTATGATTACCGCATTGCAGAAACTGCATGTTTTAGGAAACAGAACTTGAACTGATCTTTCACTTCCACGCTCTCTGAGATGTCGAGATGTCTCATCACTGGTTGATGTTGATTCTGAGGTTACAGTCTCCACTTGGTTCCTCGAGTGGGTGAATTTTGCCTAACATGGGCTATGGTATCCATGTTTTGTCGATTCGTATACATGATCAGGGATAGATACAGGGCTCGCCTTGAGTAAAATGGTCGGGGCCTAAAAAAAGTGCCCCACATATTGAGGTCGGGGCCTTTTCGGGGCTGATTTTCCATTTTGTCCATTATTGTTAGTGCTTTTTTGTGGAAAATGTCGGGGCTTGAAAAACGCCCCCAGCAAGTGCTCCTCGGGGCTGATCTCGGGGCCTGGGCTGATCAGCCCTGACTCAAGGCAAGCCCTGTAGATATATATTGTTTTTTGTGCTTGTTGTTGTCACTGAACTTAAGCGGGATCTCTTTACATTTTTGTAATCGTCGATAGCTGGGGGTCCGTCAAGGTATTATGTCATATGCCTTGGTGTTCAGCTCAGTGTCGTGAATCACACATGTTGCGTTGGATTGACCACTATGTTTCCATTTCCTCCCTGTAGATTCAGACATCATTCTGTCATACTGGAAAATAGTTATGACGGAAAAGATCAGTTCTATAGCATAATATATGAAACACTCAATAATAACATTATCAATTCATTGTAGTATTTATACATTTATCCGCAGAAATGAGTCTCTAAATTGGCGGGAGTCGACGCATATTTCATGCCACCATTTCCTAAAATGTTGTCAATCTGGCTTTCCATACATTTGCAGGAGAAACAAATGTGCCATGTGTGGGAATTCGAATTTTCAATTTGATCACTTTTATTCGATGTATATCTATTAAGTTATGCTAGAAACTAAAAATTATAAATTTAAAGTAATTTGTATATTTTTATACTTGCCAATGGCCCAGACTAGCTGGTGCTTAACTCAAAGTTATTAAGGACCAAACACAAATTTTGAACCCCCCCAATCCCCCAAATTTGCTTGCAAAACCGAAAATTAAAAGTCCTATCTGGCCCTCTATTCATTTACTCTCTGCGCATGCTCAGACGTCAGGAAGTGACCGGAATTGGCGCCAACATCATTCTTTGTAGAAGAGAGAACTACATAAAAATTTGGTGGAGAGGTATGAATGCCCACTCATGGGAGGGCCATCTCCATCTGGGCCATTGGTAATTATAAAAATATACAAATTACTTTAAATTTATATTTTTACACTGTAAACCAATGGCCCAGACTAGCTGAATCGTAAAAAGGTGGTGGGCCTAGGACTTCAGAATTAGTAGATTAACATAGTTCCAAACCTGTAATCCAAGGTGAAAGAAAATTAAAATTATTAAGAATTACATGTATGTCTCTCTATACAGTAATAGAGAAGACATATCATAAAAAAGGAGCCCAGTTCAAGTAATTCCATTTACTTAGTATGAAGACTATGCTAATTGGATGTAACGAGATCCCAGTTTTTAAGGTTAGCCCGGACTAAGCCCCCAAAATTAGGATGGCGTATATGAGAATGAGAGAATATCCCCCACAAACATATGCTATATACAATAAAACTCCAGCTGTATGCAGGATATAATTACGGACAAAACAGCTTCCCTCATAGTTACATTCTTATCAAGCCGAAGTAGAGGTAAAAAATCACTACCACCCCCCCACCCCCTTTTCTTTTGAAGGAATCTTCAAATAGAAAGAGGGGAGAGCTCTGAAATCAGTAAAAAGCGGTATCAAAAAACAATATAAATATTCGTGGAACAGGCACTCAGGTATTAATTATTATTAATAAATGGTACTTAACGCCACTTCAGAGGCTAAGGCCATAGCGACCATCCCGGTAATTAATATCGCCTGCTATATAAACGTACATAGGACTCAGCATACGCAAATAGGTCAAAACCCGGAGATATAATATATAACATACACATGTCCAATAGAACCACAATGAACGTTCTCTGGAAAGTGACACACTTCCGAGGTAACCCACAGGCGACCCCATTCGGGCGTACAATAAATTCCAGTAACAACACTCCCCAACATGTACTATCCTATATCTCTGACACTATAAACGTACAAATATACAAGAGTGTAAACAAGGTTTATTCGATTGAGTACCGACATTAATAGAAACCTGGATCTAGAAATGGAAGTAGGTATGATTAACAGGCTTGACCCGGACCGCCCCCAAAATAATTCATAATTTTTAAGGTCCATAACATAGAATAATGCATCTGCCTAATAAATCATTATTATGCGTGTGAGCATTGAAACCTGCATGCAATCATCTGAATACCAGTTAACTGGCAATGCAGCCTCCGAGGTACCCAAAGACTAGCAATTTATTTATGATGAATTATGCACTCGTATATGACATATAGACGAACAGTCATAGGAAACTAACCAACTAAAAAGTGCATGTGCCCATAAGGTCGCCAATCGAGAAGTCATGAAATGCATGTATGTATTTAAACTCATGCGGGAAGAAAACATCTTGCCCGGTAATCGCCAACCCTCCTCACCCGCATTATTTAATCGTCACTGTGCCAGTTATCAAATAATATAGGAACCGTGATGGTTCCCTCACGTCTAACCGACTCCATCATGCCACTATGGGCGGAGAAGGACGTGTAGAACAAAACTTCCCCTGATAAAGAAGGTCCTCTCATGGAGGAAGCTTCCGGGGAACGTCCCATAACTGACACTTGAGAAGACTGATCCAAGGTTTCTGTGATGACAGAGGTGCTACTAGTAGGATTTACAACGAGACTGTTTGATCTTAAACATAATCTACTGAATCAACTGAATTGGAGGATACGTGTATCCTATCATTCATCCCCATGAGATCGGCAGAGCTCCTACTGCATACGTTCAAAGGTCTGGGCATGGCGACACGAACGACAGTAATAGATTGTTCCGGTGCGTCGCAAACAGATCTATCATGGGGCAATCCCTCTGGCAGCAAATCTGCCCAAATACTCGCTTGTTGAGCGTCAACTCCAATTGCAACAGGCGACCTTTCTGAGAAAGTGAGTCTGCTTATATGTTCAGACGACCCAGTATATGATGGACAGAAAGATGAACATGATGATTCATGACGTATAGGAAAATCTTCTCCATGCATAACGGACATGAATGGATGCTGCCCTGGTTCCGGATGTACGCTACTACTGACGAGTTGTCCGACCAAATTTGAACATGGACGTCCGTTATTATGTGAATCCAATGTTGTAGCTCTAGCCATATTAACATCATCTCTTTGATGTTTATGTGTTTCTCCTGGAACCGAGGGTCCCAAAGACCCTGACACTCCTAGCCTGCGGGACTTAGGGTCGCGCCTCAACCTGTCTGACTCACATCCGTCATAATCCGCATGAAAGCCAGATCCGGCAGTTGCAGCAGAACTCCCTGAGTTAACCACTGAATATCTGCCCAATTTGAACCCTTGTTTTACTAGGTCCGTTAAAACAATACTGGTTCAAGTGAAAGCGTCATCACATTCCAGTTCTGAGAGAAGAATATCTGGAGGGGACATGCGTGCAGGTGGCCCATCAGAATGAGATCCACAGCTGCTCCGCACAGCTCCAACAGTCGCATGAATTCCCTCACTATTAATGCGTCTGAGTATAGACAAAAACGAGCATAACAACTAACTACACTCTGGGTAACGGCAGACGCACCAGACTGTTGTGAACCTCAAAGCTCAAGCTCAAGTGAATAGACGACTTGTACGGAGCTAGATCCGACTTTTTCTCATTTACGATGAAACTGAGATGTCGGAGTAATAGAAGCAGACTCTGAACATCGTTCTGAAGAATAATTCTGTTGCCATATCCCTGTAGAAGGTCGTCCAAGTGAGCCGACGTTACCACAGACAAATGAGCTTGTAAGTAAGACATTACCGAATTCATTATTCAAGTGAAATGCCCAGGGGGTCAGATTCAGACCAAAGCATATTGTTCTGAACTGATACACCTTCCATTGTACAGATCACTCGAACGCTTGCTTTTACCAACTGAATGATTTCCATAAATAAACTTTTTGAGCCATGATAAGCATGTTATCCAGCTCAAGTCTATTACCGGTCAGAATGAGCTGTCTGGCTTCAGGATGAGGAACAGGTGACTGTAAAAATCTTGAGAAACCTGATTCTCGACAACCTGTATTGCTTCCTTTGATAAGAGAGCTTCTACAATCAGTAGGAGAAACTCTCTTATGCAAGAATTGTTCTGAGCGAATAGTGAATGATACAGGTAAGAATACCTCTAGATCCCCGGTCTGCTCATCCAAACACAGAAGAACTCTCTGAACATCTTCCCCGACTGTTTTTAAATGAACGTGGTCCAAAAAACGGTATGTATACGGAAGATGAAGGTAAGAAACCGCCTTCTTCCTCGAACTCAAGAGGAAAAATACGGCGGTGTCTATATGGCCGAAGGCCTGCAACACCTGTAAAAACTGAACCAGAAAAGAAAGGACTTCCTTCTTTGTCCGGATAAAGTCTGCGCCTAACCACGCCAGCGATTTCTCTCTTGTCGTCACAGGATTCTGATTTGGCGGAACAAAATCATTGTAGTATTGATGGATGAAAGCCATCGCAACCATGTTCTGTTCTGAAAGGGAAGGGTAATCCTCTTCCTTATCCCTTTCACCATCCAAGAGAATCAGTTGCGAATCTTGGTCCATTGCATCTGCATGAACAGACGACTGGACCGACCCAGCACCGTCTGACAGCTCAGATTCTGAGTCTGAGAGAGGCTGCAACTGCACTTGCTGGGATGCTGCAATCAGCTGAGCAATCTGTGACAGCGAGTCTGTCATCGAGGCCTGAGGAGCAGTGGTCTTCCTTTCTTAGCCGCATGCTGCTCCTGGGACAGTGTGGCGCGGCAGGCAGACATATGCTCCGTCTCGTGCAAGTTTCCAACCAGAAAACTTTATTTCGGTCTTGTGAAAACTAGCGGAGGAAAACCTTGACTGAAGCCAACCCTGGCTGCAGACTAAACAGAGCATCCCGAGTGGAGGGCGATCATATGCTCCGGCTTGTGCAAGTTTCTCAAAACAACATCTGACCCCAGACGTTGCTAGATTAGAGAGGGGGGCCTCTCTCGCTCGCGGTCTATGAGACCTCGCCAAGTACAAGAACTTGCTGACTTCCTCCCTATTTCCGTCGTCACTGGGTTAGCTATTTATATTATAGTGCTCGCTCTACCCAATCCACTTCTTAGACCACAACAGACTTACCCAGCAACCTATGGATGGAGTACCGGTTCACCGGTCTAGCCAGCTGCTTGCAAGAGATTAAAACCTTTAACAAAAAGCCCTAACTCTTGCAATAATGAGCACTGCAGCTAGCTCTATATGCTCCACGGAGCTCGACGACGGTAGCACACTTGGATGGGTGTAGGTGGGGGGTGGGCAGGCACCATGAGCAAGTCGGAAGCAACTGTGGGAGTCCCAATATGGTTACAATGTGCTGCGCATAGAACATGTGGCTGAGTTATATGTATTTCGCCAGGACTAGTTCTCGTGTTTATTCCAGCACACGACTCATTTCAGAAACTGGAGTCTGATAAGTGCTGTTTGTCTTGTAATTCAGTTTATTTAGATCAAATCATGATTCGACATGCTAGCTATGTATGATTCATAGCTTCATCCATTAATCTGGGTGAGTCATTGTTAACATTAGAGTGTATCCGTCTGTCGACAGTTAGGTAATTCAGACTAACGATGGTGATACGATAAATGAGTTAGAATGTATCGGCGACCTTTATACAATTGGTGGTCGGTTAACTGTGATATAGGCGTCAAATGCGCCTGTGATTTTTAGTGAAGAAAGGAAACACACGTTATTCGGCTGATACGATGTATATCTGGGACCTTGATACAATTAGTGGTCCATTTCCTGTAGTGCAGGCATTAGATGCACCTGTGATTTCTCGGGTAATTATTGTATGGGCGCTTGTGTTTATTCCACTAAGCGACTCAGCCTATATTATGACAGCGTGTAATATGTTTTATTTGTGACATCATATCAGTATTTGGCATGCGAAATAATCGACGGCACTGGTGGAAGACTAAGGGTGAATGGCTTAGCTACCCGTTTCCTTCATCCACACCTAGCCCTTGCTCTAAGGCACATTTGTGAAGGTATGCTAAATTGTTGAACGCAGGTGCTTTTAATTCAGACTAATATTGGTGATACAATAGATGCGTTAGAATGTATTGGCAACCTTTTTCAATTTGTGGTCGGTTAACTGTGATGTGGGCGTCAAGTGCACCTGTGATTTACAGAGAAGAAGAGAAGCACACGTTATTCGGCTGACACGATGTATATTGGGGACCTTGATACAATTGCTGGTCCATTACCCATGATGTAGGCATTCGATGCGCCTGTGATTTCTCGAGTAATTATTGTGTGGGCGCTTGTGTTTATTCCACTAAGCGACTCAGCCTATATTATGGAGGCCTGTAATATTTTGTTTTTTTTGTTTCATTTGTGACATCGTATCAGTATCTGGCATGCGTAATAATCGATGGCACTGGTGGAAGACCAAGGGTGAGTGGCTTAGCTACCCGTTTCCTCCATCCACCCCTAGCCCTCGCTCTAAGGCATATTCGTGGATGCATGCTAAATTGTTGAAAGCATGTGCGTTTGAATAAGATGACACCAGGGCTGTAATTGTTTCCAATAAATGGATGCTGCCCTTTTAGGGAGGAATAATGTTTTGCATATAAGATCGTATGAGTTTCCAGCATAGTGTATGACCATTCTAGCCAGGATTGTTATTGTTTCCAATAAACTGATGCTGCCCTATTATTGGGCCGATACAATGTTTTGTATATAAAATCGTACCAGTTTTCAACATGGACTAGGACCTTTTAAAAGGCCTATCAGTATAAGCTAGCTGCATCACTGGAAAAATGCGCTTTTGAATTATTACGCTCATACCATTGTTTGAGTAAGTAACTGTCATCAAACCGGGGGATATTGTCCCCTGACAGAAAGCGACTGAACTGTACTATACATTTCTGCTTTCTGAGTTTGTGGAGCTTGGAGCTTGGAGCTCGCAGTAAAAGAGCTGATTTCAGTGTGGTACACTGAAATTCGTATTTGCTTCGGTATAATATTTGTTTAGCCTGAAGCCTATTGGTACTTGCCCGGAATTTAATCCGCAATGTATGACTAGTTTCAACCTTTATGGTTTTATCAAATAAACAAATACCGCAAGACTTCAATTTGTGTAAGTCTGAGATTACCGATTCTTGGTCGGTAATGTATTGTGGTATATAGGAAATAGTTGCGTGTCAACCATCATCAAGGGTCAAGTTCTGACACGAATATTTATGGGAGTAAATATTGGTTAGCTCCCTTGATATGTTAGGAGAAATAAATTCTCACATTAGCTGATGCTGAGAATAACTGAGTGATAGTCCTAGTGTAGGTTGTGTGGCAAGTATATTGCGACTACTAATTGTAGTGAACTGCCGAGTCTAAAGTTTTCTTGATTGTACGGAAATAACTTGAACAATTTTCATTGGTTAATTGTGGTCATCAAACTTGACCTAGAGACATGTACTGAAAAGAATTTAAATCTGTTAACTTTTGTTTAAGTTATGGCATAAACAAAGTTCGGACAGACGGATGGACTGACTGATGGATGGATGGACTGACAGATAGACGGATGGAGCGGGCTCTGTGCTATATCCCTCTCTTGTGGGAGGGGATAAAAAGTAACAAAGTATGTGTTAGAAGCCTAATTTGAAATTTAGAGAAACTAAGTTCGAAAAGCGTTGTGAAAAGGGTTAAATTAATGTCAATATTATTTGAAACCACTGTGTACAGCTTCAATAGACCTTGCCAGAAATTAAAAAAAGAAATGACATTGTAACAAGAGTGTTTGGAAAATGAAAGGTAGAACCTTGAAAAGCAGAACTTTAATCCGAAATTTTAAGCTTGGAATACTAAGTAAAATTGATTGGCAAAAAAGGGTTATATATTTCCTAAAACCGATAAAAATTCATTGATGTAAATGGAATCATTAAGTTGTGATAAAAGACTGCACTTGTGATAAAAGGGGATGGGGGTGGGTGGGGGGAACGTTGGGCTATAGAAGTCATTTTCTTTTTGCATTTTGCCACATCTGCACTTGTGATAAAAGGGAAGGGGGTTGGGGGGAGGTATGGGGGGAGGGTGTTATAGTAGTCAATTTTTTTTTGTTTGCATGTAAAAACTCCCAATCCTTGGGGGGGGGGGGGGGGGGGGGGGGGTTGAACCCATATTCAAACTTGGTCTGTATTACTAGCAGGAAAATACACATACCAACTTTGGTTGAAATCGAATAATCCAAACTGGAGTTATCGGTAGGAAGCCAATTGTTTATGGACAGAAGGACAATTTACATTTTATGACCGTTTTTACAAATGGGCAAGTGGCCTTAATCGCTCACCTGACAAAGTGGCTCGAAGAAATATTTTAGGTCGCTTTCACCATGTCATGACTTGTCAACATTAACTGGCGGAGTGCTAGATTTTCTTCAATGGTCAACATTTGTGCCCTAAAATTTGTTTTATTTAAAATCACTGGAGTGTGTCAACAGGCACTGTCCAATGATTTTTAATAAAGCAAATCTCAGCAGACAAACTGTTATATGCTTCTGGTTTAGCATGAAGCATGAACAAGGAATGTGAAGACTAAAGCCTGACATACTCATGTTTTCTTAAAGCCATGATAGTGGCTCCCAGTGCTCAAACAGTTAGGATTACAGGGAGAGAAGAGATAACCCCGGATATATTTCCCCAACCGTGGATATCTTCCCTGTGCTATACATATATACTGGATAACGAAAATTTTCACAAATTTTTCCAAATATTGTTTTTTATTATCAAAGAGCTCATTCCAATGGGAGGGTGGGGGGATAAGCTATCTTTTCGATAAAAATTTAAAATATATAATGGCGATTTTTGTGAATGATGCTGGCGAGTTTCGGAAGCTCTGCTGGGTAAAGATGTGGTAAATGGTTTGTTCTTGACGATGACATTGAATGATACAAAAGTATTCAAATATCGTTAGGCAATTTGTTCCTACAATTCCTTTAAAAATTGAACCAATTTAGTCTTTTCTTTGACAAATCTAGAGGTGTGTGTGTGTGTGGCTGGGGGAGGGCTGTGAGTTCTCTTGCAAACAAAATTCATGAACTGGAAAATTTGATTTTTTGTTTCAAAGACATAGCCCATGACTGTTCATTGGAACAAGCTTAGAGAGCTCATTCCAATGTGAGGTGGTAAGCTGCATTTTTGAGACAAAACTTGAAAATCTAATAAAATTTGAATGGTGATTTTTGTGAATAGTGCTGGCCAATTTTGGTCATTATGCTAGGTAAAGGATTAACGTATGGTAAATGGTTTTGATTTTGGAGGGAACATTCAATTAAGGGGATTATTCTGAGGTCTATCCAATTAAACATCGACATGGTGATGTAAATGTACAGAGCAAGTTTTTCCTATAATGCATTCAGGAATTGAAACAATTCAGTCTCGTTTGACCAAGCTGAATGAGCTTGATCAAGGTTAAAATGGTTCCAATTCCTAGGTTTATCATGGGAAAAGTTTGTTGCTCGAAATCTTGATATCATTATGCAAATGAAGAGGTGGGGGAGGGGGAGTCAGTGTGTTCCACTGTATCTTGCAGCAATGTTTGGAGAATAGGGGATGGGAAATTGGAAATAGGCATAGAAAGAAAAATATTAACAGTTTTCTGAAACAGATAGCTCAGAGACCTCATTCCAATGGGAAATTATTTGAATAATGATTTTTGTGAAGAATGCTGGCAAGTTTTGGCAGTCAGTCACATTTCACAGACAGACATCAATGAGCTCTGTCAAACAAGATTAAATTGTTAGAGGCATCATGGGAAAGGTTGGCAACTGTAAATTTTGATATTTTACGAATCAGGTGGAAGGGGTGGGGGGGAGGACAAGTCCAATGTAAGTTGCAGCATTATTTGGGAAATGAGGGCTGGGAATAGGACATAAAATGATTAACTATTTATCAAACAGAGATGGCAGATGACACTTGAAAAAACAATTCTTTTTGAATAGGTAGAAAATTTCATTTTTAGTCTCTTAAAGACATAGCCTATAACCATTCATTGGAACAGAGTCTGAGAGCTCATTCCAATTTGGGAGTCATAAGTAAAGCTGCCTTTTTTAGACAAAAATTGAAAATCTAATAAAATTTGAATGGCGATTTTTGTGAATAGTGCTGGACAGTTTCGGACATTATGTTAGGTAAAGGATTTTTTTGTTTGTTTTGCATTAAAATGTGTTTTGGGGAGGATTTAGAGTGATTTCCTACCAAAAAAAAAAAAAATTACCACATCAAGCCCCAGCCTTTTCCCACCCCATGGGGTGAAATGGGTGAAATTTTTTTTTTTTTGCATGAAATCCCTCAAAACACATTTTAAAGCAAAAAAAAAAATAAATAAATCAGCCTGTGGCATTCCATCCCCACCGTCGGGGTGACCTGGGTCATTTTTTTCGCATTCAAATGTGTTTTGGGAGGATTTAGAGTGGTTTCATCCCCCCAAAATAACAAAAAAAAAACCAGAAAAAAAGTGCAATGCCACCCCCCCCCCCCCCCTATTGCCAAGAATGTCCATATCCCAAATTTAATCATTGCTTATGCACACACCCCAAATTTATCATCCATGACAACTTGTTTTTGTTACATGGTGATAACAAAGGTGCCCAAGAAGCTTTGTGAAGATCAGTACATAAATTTGGCCTGTACTCTGAGCTGTACAGTTCTGCACAACTAATACGTACAAATATCGCCAAAAAAGGTTAATGTTTGTATAATTTGCATAACTGATGCACGAGAAAATTAAACAATAAATATCTTATCTTATCACCATTAAATCATATTACCAATATAGCAGGCGACCAAATGTGTCCATGGGACATGGATGCCTCCACTATATTATGATAGATCTTTATGATTATAAATTTTGTTGCAGTCTAATCTTAAATTAACAAAAAAAGTTTTTAAAAAATTGTTTGACCAATCCCATATTCAAACTTGAACTGTATTTTGTTGCGATTAAACCACATACCAAATTTGGAGTTGATCGAAAAACAAATACTAAAACCAAATATTTGATGGCCTGTAGCCAGAGCCATTTAGATAGGCACTCTAACAATGTTCAAATTGTATAATTGTATATAAAAAAGAATGTTTGTTTAACTGGTAGAGTGCTGGAAGCCCATATTTGGGCTTTATCCTGAAGTGCAGGTGCCATAAATTAATGGCTTCATATTCTGTAGATGTACGTCATATTATTTTTTAACTGAAAGTATTTAGTCTGTGGGGATTTGCCTTGTTACAATTTATGGGAGAGTGCCACTAGGCACTCTCCCATAAATTGTAACAAGGCAAAGAGACGTGGACAGATTTGGATGACCAAAAATAACTTAGCACTCTACCAATTAATTTGCATAAATTACTCATGAGAAAAAAACTTGTATTATATGTTATGTATCTAATGTAGCTACACAACTATACCAAATATTACTAAAATGAGAACTGTCATTTAGAAATTCTGCACAAAACACTGACAACAAACAATTTTGGCACAAAATGGCCAATGGTGGCCATCTTGAATTTTGGACCTCTCCCCAAAACACTTGTTTCTCATCTCACGGCAATAACAGAGGTATCCAAGAAGTTTCGTAAAGATCGGTTCATAAATACAGCCTGGAGCCCAAGCTGTCCAGAGATATGCACACTTACAATGTACAAAGTGTGTGGAAAAAAAGAAAGTATGGGTAATTTGCATAAATTATTCATGACAAAAAAACCTGTATTATATGTTATGTATCTCCTCCCGCTACAGATTTATAAAAAAAAAGATTGCTAAAGTCAGAACTGTGATTTAGAAGTTTTGTACAAAACACTACTTACACACAATTTTGGCAAAAAATGGCCGACAGTAGCAATCTTGAATTTCGGACACATCCCAAAACACTAGTTCTCGTTCCACAGTGATAACAAAGGTAAAGGTACCCAAGAAGTTTGTAATGATCAGTTCATAAATACAGCTTGTAGCCCGAGCCATGTTGATGGACAAATGGTCGGACGTATGGATGACCTGTCATGACAATACCTCAAGTTGACTACGTCAAAGTTGAGCTAAAAGTGAATATCCTTTCTCGCAGCCTGGTTCATATGCATTCCAAATATTAAAATTTGCCTGCTGATGACTGTGATATGTATGCTCAAGGGTGTTTCGGACAGAATTCTATGTCGAAAATTGGGCCGAACTCTGGAAAAAATGAGTGTGTAATAACCATTGTAAGTGGATATCCTTTCCCCCCATCTTGGTTCATATGCATAATAACAAATATCAATGAAATTCTCTTGACGATGATTGAGATATATACATTCAAAGGTGTTTCAAACAAAATTCGTCGAAAATGGGGCATGACCCTGAAAAATGAAAGTGTCAGTGACATTGCAGCTCAACTTGTGTATGGCATGTGCATGTATTTGTTGGAGCATGTGCTCTACATGTACAACAGACTCACTAAAATTGGAACTAGGGTTTCCTTTTTACTCTGGAATATTCACTGGTTGCACTCACAAGAGTATAACAGTACTCTAAATTTCTAAATTATTTAATGAAAAATTGATTCTAGCGGCTGGAGTTTGTGAGAATCAAAACCGATTCTTGCGAAGCGGGACAAATGTTAAGGCTTGATATCAAATATTAAAATCTGGCAGATGATGACCGATATATATACGCTCAAAAGCATTTCAGATGTGGCCCTCGAAACTTGCCACAGCAATTAGCAATGCTGAGGTAAGAGTCGTGGTAGAATGCCACGTCTCTTACGGTGGCATTGCCAATTGCTATGGCAAATTGTGAGGGCTGCAGACGGACTGATGAACAGAACCCATTTCTACATCCCCCTGGTCCCACAAACTTCATTTGGAGGGGGACAAAAAGGAGGGGGGAGGAGGGGGGGATGGTGTCAGGCACAATAAATTAGCCTGCAAAAAGTAATGTATATTAATGCTGAATTGATTTTTAACACATCACTGGTAAGTTGATCGCCCATAAGATTTATAAGAAAAGTTGAAAAATTTATAGTAATTTATATATTTTTTATACTTACCAATGACCCAGACTTAGCTTAGCTGGTGCTAACTCTTAATTATTCAGGGCCAAACACAAATTTTGCCCCCCTCCCAATCCCCCAAATTTGCATCAAAAACTGAAAATTTGATGTCCTATATGGT
Organism: Pictodentalium vernedei; assembly: GCA_031216915.1. Lineage (NCBI taxonomy): Eukaryota > Metazoa > Mollusca > Scaphopoda > Dentaliida > Dentaliidae > Pictodentalium > Pictodentalium vernedei. The sequence goes on along the minus strand of CM062292.1, from coordinate 186,160,012 downwards.
CCTCCATACTTTTACTCCACTGCGCATACGCAGTGTCAAGGAGGTCTCGAAATTGGCGCCAAATGTCATTCTTACAACCAGTGCCTGGTAAGCGTTATGTACTCAGCAGGGAGGTATGAGTTCCCAACCCGTCTGGGTCATTGGTAAGTATAAAAATATATATATTACTATAAATTTTTCAACATTTTTATACTGTACCAATGACCCAGACTTAGCTGAATAGTAAAAAGGTTGGAGGCCCTAGGACATAAAGGACAAGAGCACCACGCAGCGGGACAGTATACGCCTGTTTTGTATTTTTGAAGGGTTGGGGTAAGGATGGGGGTGAGGGTGAAAATTGTTTGGACTAACCCCATATTCGAACTTGACCTGTATTTTGTTGTGATTAAACAACATACCAAGTTTGGAACCAATCGGAAAACAAATAATGAAAGTTATCATCTGGAAACCAAATATTTGATGCATTCTATGTCCAACAGTTAGGCCATTCTAAAGTTATAATCCAGAAAACTCAAAATGCACAAATTCAAGAGGAATAACTCTGGAAAGGTACATGCAATTTTGGCCGAAAGTGAACCTGAGCTGTGCTTTGTGGTCATAAACAAAATCTGAGAATTTGAAACAAATTAGTCAAGGCAAACTAAAGTTATCATCCGGAAACCACATAATTCACAAATTTGTAATCATTCAAGGGGAATAACTATGGAACGGTACATGCGATTATGGCCAAAGGTGAACTTGAGCTGTGCTTTGTGGTCAAAACCAAAATCTGAGAATTTGAAAAACATCGGTCAAGGCAAACTAAAGTTATCATCCGGAAACCACAAAATCCACAAATTTGCAATCATTCAAGAGGAATAACTCTGGAAAGGTATATGTGATTGTGGTCAAAAGTGAACTTGAGCTGTATTTTGTGGTCAAAAACAAAAAACTGAAAATTTGAAATAAATCAGTCAAGGCAAACTAAAGTTATCGTCAGGAAATGAAAAGTTGGGCTAAATTCCCATAAATAAAGGGCCATAACTCTACTGCAAATGGGCCGCTAGAAACGGAAATCGAACACATCCTGTATTTTGTCATACTAAATCCACATGCCAAATTTAACTCAGCTCAATCCATTACAACTAAAGTTATCATCCAGAAACGAAATGTGTCCATGGACGGACAGACAGACAGACAGACAGACGGGTGGAGAGACCATTCACGTAATACATACTGTTTTTCAAACGGGTGTATAAAATCAACATCTGAAAAATTTGGTGTCAATCCGTCAAGGCGTTCGGCTTTAAATGAACGGAAACCAATTTTTTTTCAAAAATTGTGGTTTCAAAGGTCCATAACTCTGCAGCGGATGGACTGAGAAACACCAATATCGAACTTGACCTGTATTTTATTGCTAAAAACAACATCTGAAAGTTTGATGTCGATACAACAAGGCGTTCGACTTTAAATGAACGGAAACCAATTTTTTTTTTAAAATTGTGTTTTCAAAGGGCCATATCTCTGCAGTGGATGGACTGAGAAACACCAATATCGAACATGACATGTATTTTATTGCAAAAAACAACATCAGAAAGTTTGATGTCGATCCGTCAAGGCGTTCAACTTTAAATGAACGGAAACCAATTTTTTTAGAAAATTTGTGTTTTCAAAGGGCCATATCTCTGCAGCAGATGGACTGAGAAACACCAATATCAAACTTGACCTGTATTTTAATGCTAAAAACAACTTCTGAAAGTTTGATGTTGATCCGCCAAGGCGTTCGACTTTAAATGAACGGAAACAAATTTTTTTAGAAAAATTGTGTTTTCAAAGGGCCATAACTCTGCAGCGGATGGACTGAGAAACACCAATATCGAACTTGACCTGTATTTTATTGCTAAAAACAACTTCCAAAAGTTTGATGTTGATCCGTCAAGGCGTTCGACTTTAAATGAACAGAAACCAATTTTTTTTAGAAAAATTGTGTTTTCAAAGGGCCATATCTCTGCAGCAGATGGCCTGAGAAACACCAATATCGAACTTGACCTGTATTTTAATGCTAAAAACAACTTCTGAAAGTTTGATGTTGATCCATCAAGGCGTTCAACTTTAAATGAACGGAAACCAAATTGTTTACGAATGGACGGACAGACGGACGGGCAGACGGACTGATGGATGGACGGATGGATGGACGGTCCGGACGGATGGACAGACAGACTGATAACATAATACGACCGTTTTTTAACCGGGCGTATAAAAATCCAATAGGCTCAATTACATATGACAGAATTATCCCCTCAAGGAGAAAAGGAGAGACAGACTTTACATGTATCTTTCTTATTCCTATCAAAGAAGAAAGACACAACACCATTCTGTAACTGAGCACAATAACATCAATGATCTCTATTAACATCCAGTATAACCCTTTATACTAATTATTTTTAAAGGTAAGCCAATAAATAAAGGAAGTCCAGAGAAATGAGACTCTTTATACTCATTAAAAGTGTCCGAGGATTGTATATTAACGCCCGTTTGACACGTGACATATACAAATGCTTCACACCGAGCTACACTTTAAAAATAATACATGTATAAGTAAACATTAGCTTTACACACCATCCTGGTGTCCACTGTATGTGTGAAGCATTTGTATATGCATCTCCCTCCCCGCTCGGGAAGATACACTAGTGTATCTTCCCCCCCCCCCCCCCTCCAATATTTTTGTTAACATTGATAACATCAGGCATGACTATTGATGGTGTTTATTATTTTTTCTGACATTCCAGGTTTGACAGGTTTTTTGATGAAAAAAATTCACTCAAACAAAAAATATTTTCAATTCAGATCTTTATTGGCAGTAGACAAGCAAAAAATATGTACACATTTTGAAATTATAATAACATTCCATACCTTACAGTGGAAGGTTGATAATTACAGAACAGTTCACTCATGCCTTACAGGGAAAGGTCCATAATATCTGAACAAGGTCTATCAGAATGAACATCATGGGGAGCACTTTATGGAAGGCTTAGGGTGGGGGGATATACAGGTCTGTGTATCTTCCCCCCACCCACATGTTCACCTATCAATGTTATTATTTTGAAATTATAACATTCCATGCTTTTCAGGGAAAGGCCCATAATATCTGAACAAGGTCTATCAAAATAAACATCATGGGGAGCACTTTATGGAAGGCTTAGGATGGGGGGGGGGGGGGGGGGAGGGGGAAGATACACAGGTCTGTGTATCTTCCCCCCACCCACATATTCACCTATCAATGTTATTATTTTGAAATTATAATAACATTCCATTGGGGGGGGGGGGGGGGGATACACAGGGTGGGAGGAGATACCCTATGTGTATCCAAATTCCCTATACAATATAGATTGCCTGCTTGAGGAGAGTTGAGAAAAAAATTGTGAGTGGAGGGGAAGATACACAGGCCTGTGAGTGTTATGAACAGGTAAATACCCAGTCCCATGAATCTTCCCAAGCCCCCATAGCACCACTCCACTTGACTTTCCTTTATATAATAATGCTTTCTAACTTTAAATATTTTGTTGTTTTTTTTACTCACAGGTGAGAGGGGGGGGGGAGATACCCAGGGTGTGGGGGGGGGGATACACTAGTGTGTTTTCCCCCCTGGGGGAAGATACCCTGTTACACCAGTACCGACTCGGAATTACTGACTCCAGGGGAGGTATTCCCTTGCTTTTCACTATAAAATAGGTGACCTAAGGGAACACATCCCTCCCCCCTCCCCCCTTCCCCTTGCCCTGGGTCAAATACCCCAGAGCGAAGAGAGCAGCAGGACAGAATCACTGCCAGAACAGAAAGCCTACATAACTATAGATATTCTGAGCAACTGATAACGGACCTAAACAATGCAGATCTCCAGAAATGGACTCAATATTTCTAAGATAAAAATTTGTGAAAGTGGAAGGCTGAGACCAATATGCAGCCTTCATTAAATCTGTAATAGCAACACTATTTGCATAAGCCCAAGATGTTGATAGAGCTCTTACTTCATGAGCTAAAATCTTAAGCGCAGACTACCGAGCTGAAGATAATTTTTCATAAGCAGTACGGATAGTTAATTGAATCCATCTAGCAATAGAATGGACCATAATGTCCTTTCTATTAGGCATCAGAGACAGAAAGAAATGCTTATGTCCCTTTCTGATGAACTCAGACCTACGTTTGTGAATACATATTGCTCTAACAGGACACAGTAAAGGCCTATGCCCGTCTGAAGACGAAGGGCCTTAATAACAATAGGTTCCAGATACTTATTAGGAGCCTGATTCTTAGCCAAAAATCCAACATTGGTAGTAAAGGTAATAGGATTATCGACGCCACGATAGTGAGAATCATCCACAGATAGTGTATGAAGCTCGCTAACTCTTCTAGCAGAAGAGAAGGCTAAGAGAAAAGCTGTCTTATAAGATAAGAATTTGAAGTCCACTGTGTCAAGAGGCTCAAATGGCGCTTCTTTTAGCTTAAGAAGAACCCAAGCTAAATTCCACATAGGAATTAATCTAAGGGTTCTAGGTCTATTTATCGAAAAGTTTCTTACTAATTTAGATAAAGAGACATTAGATCCAATCGTTAAGCTATCATGGTGTGCATAGGTATCGGATAGCATAGACCTATAACCCTTAATGGTAACAGGCTGCAATTTGATCTCATCAAACAAGTAGATCAGAAAATTTGCAATAACTGGAATGGAGGGATCATAAATATGTACAGGATGATCCCTACACCACTGATAAAAGACCTTCCACTTAGCAGCATAATTTAGCAAAGAGGAGGTCCTCCTACAGTTAGAAATTGCATCCACTGCTCGTCCTGTAAAATGCTTGCCGTGCAAGAAGGACCGCACAACGGAAATACGTGAAGGTTGAGACCTTGCGGGTTGTGATGGAGAGTGCGCGATTTCCCATGCGAAAGAAGATCCTCCCGTGGAGGAAGCTTCCACGGCATGTCCCACAACAGACACCTGAGTAGATTTATCCACGGTCTCTGTAGAGACAGAGATGCTACCAACAGAATCTTGCATTGTGATTGTTTTACCTTGAGTAATATCTGCTGATCAACAGCGCTGGAGGTTACGCATATCCTATTATTCCGTCCCACGAGATCGATAGAGTATCTACTACAAACGCTTGAGGATCCAGACATGGCGACACATACGTCTGCAACTGATTGTTGAGATACGTCGCAAACAAGTCTATCATTGGCTGCTCCCATTGGTAGCAAATCTGATTGAATACCCGTTTGTTGAGAGTCCATACTAACGGCAACAGGCAACCCCTTCGTGAAAGGGAGTCTGCTAACACATTCAGAAGACCCGGAATATGATGGACCGATAGGAGAACCTGATGTTCTAGTACAAACAGTAGGATTCTTTCTGTTAGCTTGAACAACGGAATGGAATGAGTGCCTCCCTGATTCCGAATATACGCTATCACTGTCGTATTGTCGGATAGAATTTGCACGTGTGCATTCTGAATAACGTCCATCCAATGACATAGCGCAAGCCAAATTGTCCGCACAGACCTATCAGTCTCATGAATTCTCTCGCTGTAACCTTGTCTGAGTGAAGACAATAGCACCTCAAATCACTCTGACCCCGGTCATTGTGGATTTTTTAAAATTTAATTTTAATATTTTTTAACTACTATTTCACTTATCATATCTATGTGGTGAAAAATACACCATAACCACCAATAATGAGCAATTGAGAAGAAAAGGAAACAATTTCTACTCATCTCTGTGTCTGTGATAATGTCTAGAAAGAAGATTAATTGACTATGAAGCTATTCTGACAGCTGTCACCGACAAGCTGAGCAATTAACAAATAGTAGACAGTATTGTTCTTGATTTTGAAATATGCTAAATATTATGATGGCAATTTGAATACACTCTGATTGTATCGTTTCGATGATAATTTATATTCTAAACTGTTATATTTATGCACCTGCATATCTGTAAACTAAGCTACAGAGGGGAGACGGCACAAAGGAGGAAGGGGCCTATTGCCCCTATATGTAGGCTTCACCACCCCACCCCCCCTCCATTCATAGATGTCCTGTGAGCTGTAGGGAGGGAGACATGCCTGGTTTTACTGTCAAGAGGGGTGGGGGGAAAGTCTGGAATCTGGGATGCAGGCTCATTATAAGAGTGGCAAATGTCTGAGTAGCAATCATCCAGGTGGGCAGTAGTTGGGGGGAGGGGGGGGGGGGGTATGGGGGAACCTTCATGACAGGAAGTGTACCAAGATAAATATATTGTATATCATTGATTTTCTGAGCAGAAATTGAAAAGTGAAAAAATATATCAAGGACTTTCTGTAGACCTTAGATCAGATAGCTTATTCTATCATACAATGTTGCAACTAATTATTTACTTTGTCTATAAAGTGTTCCAAAGTAAAAAAAAAATGAATAAAAAAAAACTTTCTCTGTCGGTTATTAGTCCACTCTGTCCAAAACCTACTCGTCCCACCTATTCATACCAAATGAGAGTCCACTCGTTATCATTTGAAGAGTCCACTTGGCCCAGTTGGAAGAGTCCACACGGCCCAGTTTGACAGTCTGGTCGTCCCATGTCCAGAAAGAATAAGATTGACTATGAAGCTGTTTTGACAGCTATCACGACAAGGTGGACAATTAACAAATAGTAGAAAGTATTGTTCTTGATTTTGAAAAAGTTAAATATCCTCATTGTCCTTTTAACACATTGGCATAATGTATAATAGGAGACTAAATATACTGTCATTTTAACACAACAGCACAGTGTATAAATAATTGATTTTTTTCTATCTAATTATCATAGAGAGTTGTTAGTTTTGTTTCATTCATTTATTCATTCATTCTACTGTTTGATTCCTCATTCATTCATCCATCGCGATGTTTGACGGTTGGTCACGGGTGCATCGTCGGTCAAAGTTAGAATAAATATGCCAAATCATATGTATTAGTCACAGTGGCACATTTGTTTATCCATATTTAACAAATTTTTTCAACAGATAAAAACTTTGTTTCGGTCCGGTGGAAAAATTTGTTAAATAATTCGAATATATTTGAAAATGTGCATTTTTGTAACTGTGAAAATGTGTACTCCCAAAAGTGGGTTTTCATATTGTATTCCAATCGTGCAACAAGTCACAAGGGCACATTTGTTTACTCCATATTTAACAAATTTGCCACTGGATCGAAACTTTGTTTCAGCTTGATGAGAAAATTTGTTAAATATAGAGTAAAAAATATGCACACAACTTGAGGTCTAGGTATGCACTGCTCATATTCCCATCTTTATTTGATTTTTACTTTTGTATCATTATTTTGTATCATTAATACATATAGAACCTCAATAGATATGAAAAAAAACCCAAATCTTCTGTACAACTTCAGTCTGGGATGAGTGAACTTTGGCATTTGGGTCGAGTTGACTTCAGTTTGGGATGACTCGACTTCAGTTTTGGGCCGAGTGGAGTTCAGTCAACTTCGGTTTGAGGGCGAGTGGTGTTCAGTTTGGGATGAGTGAGTATTGGGCCGAAAAGACTGGTACCTCTCTGTCCATGCCCTACATAATTTCCAGGCAGCAAAACGACACATCTCCAAATGTGGGGCGAAACGAACCAAGGCAAAATGACCTGGGGCGAACGGGATTTGGGGCAGAACAACCCGGGATCATCAATGCCATTGCCGAATTCAGTGAATGATTCACGATTTCGTACTGTACTGAGTTTGATGATGAATGACGGCGTTCATCTGTTTGATACCTGTCATCAAAAACTGATTCTGTACTCCATTAAATTATATCTGCTCGCATTTTCAGTGTCCAACAGTGTGTCCAATATTTCAAATTTGAAATGAAATGCCCCAACATAAAAAAGTCTTACGTTGACAGAATACTGCAAACAAATCTGGTGAGAACATTTCATTCACACATCCAGAGGACTCCACAACTAATAAGAATTATTGGTGGATACCCCAAACCAATTTTGAGCCAGGCCATTTCGGCCCAGGTGAAATTTCCTCAAATTATCCATATTTCAGCAGTTTTCTCAAAATGTAAAAAACACGGAAATCAGCAGAAATTTCACCTATATGTATTCTTGTTGTATCAATTTTAGGGAACGTTTTAACAAAAATAGTGAAAGATGTTTAACAGTTTTGGTGAGACATTTTGGCAGGATCCTTTCAATGAGAAAGAAAAATTGACATTCACTCCGCTTTTATTATTTTTTTTAAAGGACGATGGCGCTGGAGGTGCCCGAGTTATGGCGCTGGCGAAGTCAGTGCCGTAACTCAATTGTTCTTTATACTAATTTCAAACTTTTTTATCATAGGAAGTACTTCACGAGAAGAGACTTTACGAGAGTAACTATTGCCTAGGGGATTTTTTCAAAGAAACAAAGTCAGATATAACAGCATTTCAAGGAACCCTTGGACACTAACACACTGCTTTTGCTTTGATAAAAGTTCAAGACACACTCATTTAGTATATTTACCCATAATAAATTGAATGTCCAACCCAATGGGCAACAAATTATGTCATGTGACTTCCAAAGCAACCCACAAGACTCCATAGCAACAACAAAACTTCTGGGTCGATTTTGACCAAATTTGGTATATGGAACCATAGTACATTGGAAACCTAAATAGGCAGTCAATAATGATGTCACGTGACTTTCTTAGCAACGAACACGGCTCCCTAGTAATGGACAAACCAACAGGCCCATTTTGACCAAATTTGGTATATGGACCCAAAATACAAAGGAAATCCAAACAGACAGGTCGATAGTTATGTCACGTGACTTCCCTAGCAACCAACGTGACTCCCTAGCAATGGGAAAACTACACAGCCAATTTTGATCAAATTTTGTATATGGGCCATTAATACATTGGGAATTCAAACAAACAGGTCAATAATGATGCCATGTGATGTCCCTAGCAACCAAAGCGATTCGCTCTCAACGGGCCAACTAAAGGTCCGATTCTGACATGAATTGGTTCATAGAACAATATTACAAACGGACAGGGCACTGATGGTGCCACATGGCTTCCCTAGCAACCAAATCGACCCCATAGCAACAGGCAAACTCTGAGGAATATTTTGACCAAATTTGGTGTATGGACCCATAATACATTGGGAATACAAATAGATGGGTAATTATGATGTCACATGACTTCCCTAGCAACCAAAGCGACTCCCTAGTAATGGAGAAACTACTGGGGCGATTTTTATCAAATTTCGTATATGGACCCACAGTACACTGATCTGCAAACAGACAGGCAGTGATGATGTCACATGGCTTCCCTAGCAACCAACCTGACTCCCTAGCAATGGGCAAACTACAGGGCCGATTTTTATCAAATTTTATACATGAACTCATACTACATTGGGAATCCAAACAAACAGAAACACAGTGATGTTGCATGACTTCCCTAGCAATCAAAACGATTCCCTAGCAACAGTCTAACTAATGGTCCCGGTTTGACCAAATTTCATACATGGATCCATGATATACGGGGAATTCAAACCAATAGTACGTTGGCTAGCTCACATGACCCCCTTGCAACAGGGAAACTAATAATCCTATTTTCACCCAAGTTGTATATATGCACCCACAATACAATGGGAATTCAAAATAACAGGCAATCGACTATCTCACGTGACTTTCCTACCAAGGCGACTCCCCAGTAACAGGCAACCTAACCAACTGACTTTGATCAAATTTGGTATGTGGCCCTACATAATTCATGGGGAAGTCAAACCAATAAATCAATTTATTGAACTCGATTTCGAACCAACTGGAAAACCTACTGGGTCACTCTCACCCAAATTTTATACTTGGATCCATAACACGGTTGGAACATTAATTATTGTATCCTGGCGATGACTCAGCAACACATACAACTCTCAAGTTACTAACAAACTAGCAAATAATGCGATTCCATAACAATGTGCAAATGAATTATCCTCTTTTGAACAATATTGGTGTATGGATGCATAGTAAATTTTGAAATAAGGCTAATGGATTATTGGCAGAACAACAGTCTAATTTTCAGTAAATATAATACGCCAACCCTGTATTTATTTATTATTTATTTCCGGTGAACAAGTTCTGCATCATATATTAACCTCTTCCCTTGGTATAAAAACTTGAGTGCAAACAGATGACAGTTACAGATTTTTCAGCAATCATACTTTGGTTCATATTAGGTTAGAATCATTGTCCTTTTTTTGTGCATAGCACTGCTGTATTTTCTTGTTTTAAAGGACGATGGCACCCAAGTTTCGATGTTGGAGAAGCTGACGTCGAAACTTGATTGTCCTTAAAATTAATTTGACACTTTTTTTATAGTAGGAAGTAGTTCACGAGAATAGACTTTACAAGAGTAACTATTGCCTAAGACTCCATAGCAATGAGCAAATGAATTATGCAGTTCTGAACAATTTTCTTGCATGGATGCATAGTCAAAGTAAATTTGGAAATAAGGCTAATGGATCATTGGCAGAAAAACTACTAGTTCAATTTTCAGTAAATATAATACACCAACCAAATATTTATTTATTATTTATTTCCAGTGAAGAAGTGAACAAGTTCTGCATCATATATTAACCTCTTCCCTTGATATAAAAACCTGTGGGCAAACAAACGACGGTTACAGGTTTTTCAACAATCCCACTTCTGTTCATTTTAGGTTAGAATCATCGTCCTTTTTTTGTACAGCACTGCTGTATTTCCTTGTTTTTTGTTGACAACAGCCAGATAAAAATCTGGTATAACTTCTGAGAGTGTGTATGTGTTGTGTATTTGTGGGGGGGGGGGAGGAAGAGGAGGCAGGGGGGTATTGTATGGATCCATCAAAACATGCTTGGACGATAAAATTTACCATTCTGAAATGAATTTCATTCAATTTTTAAATGGCAGATTTACACCAAAACACACTGACATACTCTCCCTCATACCTGCCCTAAATTCAAATTTGGGCTCCCCAAATATGAACCCAGGGACTCGATTTAAACAAACTTGAATCTGGCCTCCCTAGAGATGTTGTATACCGAACATAAAAGAATTCTCACTGCAGAAGATTTTTAAAACATTGTCCTCATAGTGCACTAAGTTAAAATTTGGGCACGTACAGAGAGCCCAAATATGACCCCACAGACTCGATTTAAACAAACTTGAATCTGACTTCCCTAGAGATGTTCTATACCAAATATGAAAGCACTGATTTACACCAAAACACACTGACATACTCTCCCTCATACTTAGCTTGGGATAAAAAAAATTTTAAAAACATTTTCCACATATTGCCCTAAATTCAAATTTGGGCTCCCCAAATATGAACCCAGGGACTTGATTTAAAAAAAAAACTTGAATCTGGCCTCCCTAGAGATGTTGTATATCAAATATGAAAGAATGGGGACTGGTGGATCTGAAGAAGCACGTTTTTAAACACTAGTCCTCATATTGCAGTAAGTCAAAATTCGGGCTCCCACAGGGAGCCAAAATATGAACCTAGGAACTTGATTTGAACAAACTTGAATCTGACCTCCTTTTATTTATTATTGATGTTTAAGGTCACATATTTATGCACAATGGCTAATCATGACCGTGACAGTTTTACGGGTGGAGGAAGCTGGAGGACCCGGAGAGAACCACCGAGCAACGACGAGCAGCTGCCAGCTCCCAAACATCGTAACTCTGCGCTGCAGCACAGGCAGGGTTAGATTGGTTGCTATACACGTACCATCGATTTGCAGTATGCCTTAGTACACGGCGTCATCATGCCCCCACACGGGCAATGGAGATGAAGTGTCTTGCCCAAGGACACAACGCGGTTGCCGCAGGTGGGATTCGAACTGAGGCCATCTCGGCTAAGTCAGCTTGCAGCCTGCACCTCTACCTACTGAGCCACCACGCTCCCATCTGACCTCCATAGAGATGCTGTGTATCAGCAAGAGCACTGCCAAGCGGGGCATCATTATACGCCCATTTTGTGTCAGGGGAAGCGTGGGTGTGATGAGGTGGGGGGGGGGGGGTAAGAAGTTGGGGGAGCAAGATTACTGGAATTAAGATGCATTTGAGAGTTTGTTATCCATCAAACTATTTAGCTATCTATTTTTGTGAAAATAGGACGTGGAACAGAAATTTGTTCACATCTGACAAGTATAGCATCCACAAATGCCGCTGCTTCTGAAATTTAGGTAGAAGAATTTATGATCATCAATGCAGATTTCATCAGTTAACAAGTACTTGTGATCTTGACAGGGGTGGGGTGGGGGTGGGGTGGGGGGGGGGGTGTCAACCCTGAATTTGCTATGCGCTCCATCCACTAAAGTGTTATGGCTCTTGTAATATCCCCCAAGCACTAAAGCTTTGGCTCATTCATAAAAAAAGCCTCATGGGTATGCAGATGACACACTGTCTGGGGGGTGATACATATGTTGTCAGAGTTTTATGGAGATGTCTCTTTCCTCTAAGAAGGGGCCATAATTCAGGCAAAAATTGTTGGACCGACCCCCATATTCAAACCTGACGCGTATTTTGTTGTGATTAAATCACATACCATGTTTGGAGCTGATTGGAAAGCAAATATTGAGCTTATCATCCAGAAAACAAATATTTGACGCATTCTAAGTCCAACATGGGCCATAATTCAGGCGAAAATTGATTGGACTGACTCCAAATTCGAATTTGATCTGAATTTTGTTGTGATTAAGCCACATACCAAGTTAGGAGCCGATCAGAAAACAAATACTACAGTTATTATCTGGAAACCAAATATTTGATGCATTCTTAGTCGAACAGGGGCCATAACTCAGGCAAAAGTTTATCAGGACCGACCCCATATTCGAACTTGATCTGTCGTTTGTTGTGATTAAACCACATACCAAGTTTGGAGTCGATCAGAAAACAAATACTAAAGTTATCATTCGGAAACCACATATTTGACTCATTTTTCCAAGTCTAACAGGGGCCATAATTCAGGCGAAAATTGATCGGATCAACTCCATACTCGAACTTGGTCTGTATTTTGTTGTGATTAATCCACATACCAAGTTTAGAACCAATCGGAAAACAAATAAAAAAGTTATCATCCGGAAACCAAATATTTGCCACATTTTTCTAACTCCAACAGGGGCCATAATCCAGGCAAAAATTGATTGGATCGACTCCATACTCGAACTTGATCTGTATTTTGTTGTGATTAATCCACGTACCAAGTTTGGAACCGATCGGAAAACAAATACTAAAGTTATCATCCAGAAACCAAATATTTGATGCATTGTAAGTCCAACAGGGGGCCATAATTCATGCGAAAATTGATCAGACCGACCCATATTCGAACTGGATCTGTATTTTGTTGTAATCAATCCACATACCAAGTTTGGAGCTGATCGGAAAAGAAATACTAAAGTTATCATCCGGAAACCAAAATGGATGGACGGACAGACAATGCCAAACTATAATGCGTCCCGTTTTTCAAACGGGCATATAAAAATAAAACAATTCTTACTGGTGGATCTGAAGAAGATGATTTTTATACAATAGTCCTCATATTGCACTAAGTTAAAATTCGGGCTCCCATAGCGAGCATAAATATGAACCCAAGGACTCAATGTGAGCAAATTTGAATCTGACCCTCCTAGAGATGTTGTATACCAAAAATGAAATGATTTCTAACCGGGAGCTCTGAAAGAGAAGAATTTTTTAAACATTTTCCACATATTGCACTAACTTCAAATTCGGGCTCCCATAGGGACCCCAAATATCAACCCAGGGACTTGATTTAAACAAACTTGAATCTGACCTCCCTAGAGATGTTGTACACCAAACAAGAAAGAATTCTGAATTGTGGATCTGAAGAAGAAGATTTTTAAAGAATAATCCTCATATTACACTAAGTTTGCACAAAGTTAAAATTCGGGCTCCCACAGGAAGCCCAAATATCAACCCAGGAACTCGATTTGAACAAACTTAAATCTGTCCCCCCCCCCAGAGATGTTGTATACCAAATATGAAAGAATTCAGTCTGGTGGATCTGAAGAAGATTAGTAAAAAATAGTCCTCATATTGCACTAAGTTAAAATTCGGGCTCCCACAGGAAGCCCAAACATTATCTCAGGGACACGATTTGAACAAACTTGAATCTGACTTCCCTATAGATGTTGCATATCAAATATGAAACAATTCTGACTGATGAATCTGAAGAAGATTTTTAAAGAATAGTCCTCATATTGCACCAAGTTAAAATTCGGGTTCCCATAGGGAGCCCAAATATGAACCAAGGAACTCAATTTGAACAAACTTGAATCTGACCACTCTAGACATGTTGTATACCAAATATGAAAGATTTCTGATAGGTGGATCTGAAGAAGAAGATTTTTAAAGAATAGTCCTCATATTGCACTAAGTTGAAATTCGGGCTTCCATAGGGAGCCCAAATATCACCCCAGGGACTCCATTTGAACAAACTGGAATCTGACCCCCTTAGAAATATTGTATATACCATAAATGAAATGATTCTGACTAGTGGATCTGAAGAAAAAGATTTTTAAAGAATATTCCTCATATTGCACTAAGTTAAAATTGGGGCTCCCATAGGGGCCCAAATATGAACCCAGGGACTCGATTTGAACAAACTTGAATCTGCCTCTCCTAGAGATGTTGTATACCAAATATGAAAGGATTCTGACTGGTGGATCTGAAAAAAAAGATACTTTAATGTTTTTTACATTGCCTACGGTGTTAAAAAGTGATGACTCTGCATTTTTTCAAAGTCCCGAAACTGTATCATGTGACGAAACCGATAGCATTTTTTTTTACCATTCCTTTATGTTGGTCGTAAGGAAGCTTCACACCAAATAAAAATTATCAGCATCGTGCAGTTTTGGAAATGTGAGCGTTTTAATTTTTTTCTATTTTTAGCTTGTGGGGTTCCCACTGGGCAGCTGGACATTTTTTTATTCCTAAATAAAGTACTTGTGACCCAGTAATACCTCACATGAAATTTGATTCAAATCAGCCCCTCAGTTCGGAAACAGAAATTTGGGGCGGGGTCATAATTCTTGCCCCTCCCATAACGACGGTGAATATTGCCCGACGAACTTCCCTTGAACAAATCTGAATCTACACCTCAAATGGAAGCTGCATACCAAATATCAAATCTCTGCTACTGCTGGTTCATGAGAAGAAGATTTTTAAAGACTTTGGTGCCCCTTTGGGGCATGACACCACCAATGGTGAGGGGCAACTTCATTTGAACAAATCCGAATTGGCATCAGGCAATAAACATTTACCCAACATTTGAATAAAATTGGGCTAGTAGTTTTGGAGAAGTCGATACATGTAATGTAAAGTTAACGCCGAACGACAAAGGACGGAATGTGATCAGTAAAGCTCCCACTGAGCTTCACTCAGGTGAGCTAAAAATGAAATGATTCTGAATGGTGGATCTGAAGTAGAAGAATTTTTAAAAATTTTCCACATATTGCACTAAGTTCAAATGCGAGCTCCCATAGGGAGCCCAAATATGAACCCAGGAACTTGATTTAAGCAACCTTGAATCTGACTTCCCTAGAGATGTTATATACCAAATAGAATGAATTCTGACTGGTGGATCTGAAGAAGAATATTTTTAAATAATACTCCTCATATTGCACTAAGTTAAAATTTGAGCTCCCATTGGGAGTCCAAATATGAACCCAGGGACTCAATTTGAACAAATTTGAATCTGACCTCCCTGGCGATGCTGTCTACAAAATATGAAAGAATTCTGACTGGTGGATATGAAGAAGATGATTTTTGAAGAATAGTCCTCATATTGCACTAAGTTAAAATTTGGGCTCCCATAGGGAGCCCAAATATGAACCCAGGGACTCAATTTGAACAAACTTCAATCATACCCCCTTAGAGATGTTGTACACCAAAACTGAAATGATTCTGACAAGTGAATCTGAAGAAGAAGATTTTTAAAGAATAGTCCTCATATTGCACTAAGTTAAAATTTGGGCTCCCATAGCGAGCCCAAATATGAACCCAGGGACTCGATTTAAATAAATTTGAATCTGATCTCCCTAGAGATGTTGTATACCAAATATGAAAGAATTCTGACTGGTGGATATGAAGAAGATTTTTGAAGAATAGTCCTCATTTTGTACTAAGTTAAAATTCGGGCTCCCATAGCGAGCCCAAATATGAACCCAGGGACTCAATTTGAACAAATTTGAATTTAATCTCACTAGAGATGCTGTATACCAAATATGAAAGAATTCTGACTGGTGGATACGAAGAAGATGATTTTTCCCATAGGGAGCCCAAATATGAACCCAGGGACTCAATTTGAACAAACTTGAATCATACCCCTCTAGAGACGTTGTATACCAAAACTGAAATGATTCTGACTGGTGATTCTGAAGAAGATTTTTAAAGAGTAGTCCTCATATTGCACTTAGTTAAGTTAAAAACCCCCCTAGAGATGTTGTATACCAAATATGAAAGAATTCTGACTGGTGGATATGAAGAAGATTTTGGAAGAATAATCCTCATATTGCACCAAGTTAAAATTTGGGCTCCCATAGGGAGCCCAAATAAGACCCCAGGGACTCAATTTGAACAAACTTGAATCTGCCCCCTCCCCCCCTCCCCCCCCCCCCCACTGCCCCCTATAGATGTTGTATACCAAATATGAAAGGATTCTGACTGGTGAATCTGAAAAAGAAGATTCTTTAATGTTTTTCCCATTGCCTACAGTGTTAAAAAGTGCTGACTCAGTCCCGAAACTGTACCCAATGATAAAACCGATGGCAATTTTTTTTACCAATCCTTTCTGTTGGTTCTAAGGAAGCTTCACACCAAATAAAAATTCTCAGTGCCATGCAGTTTTAGTGATATAGGCGTTTTAATTTTTTTCTATTTTTAGTTCCTGCAGTTCCCACAAGGCTACAGGAAAAAAAGTTTGGCATAAATTAGGTACTTATGACCCAATAAACCCTCACATACAATTTGTTTCAAATCAGCCTCTCGGTTCAGAAAATATAAATTTGGGGCGGGGCCAAAACTTTTGCCCCTCCCATAACGACGCCAAATATAGCCCATCAAACTTCTCTTGAACAAATCTGAGTCTACACCTTAAAAGAAAGCTGCATACCATATATCAAGTCTCTGCCACTGCTGGTTCATGAGAAGATTTTCAAAGAGTTTGGTGCCCCTTGGGGGCATGACACCACCCAGGAGGAGGGGCAACTTCATTTGAACAAATCTGAATTGGCATTAGGTAATAAACATTTACCCAACAATTGAATAAAATTGGGCTAGTGGTTTTGGAGGAGAAGTTGATAATGTAAAGTTAATGCCGGACGACGACGGACGACGAACGGAATGTGATTAGTAAAGGTCCCACTGAGCTTTGCTCAGGTGAGATAAAAAGTAATATCAAATTTGAATAGAATCATTCAATTAGAACTGGATTTATCTTCTGGTTAACATGGGGAGGTGGGGGGGGGGGACTGATTCCACCCATCTCCCCCGAAGTTTTGGAGACAGCATCAAAGTCCCTCACTCCCATTTCCTTCCAATTTATATTACTTTTTGTAAAACAACAGAAATATGTTGCAGAAGGCATTTCTTTATATTTCAAACTGTGAAGCTCAGGTAATGAGAAAAAAAGCTGCATACAAGTTAAAAAGAAATTATGTCTGTAAATGCAATTATTAAAAGTTGTATTGATCATGCAAGAACAAAAAGTATGGTTAGAAGCACAATTCAAACTTAAAGACACTAAATTCGAAAACTGTTTTGAAAAGGGTTAAATTAATGCATATATTAAATGAAACCACTGTATACAATGTCAGTAGACCTTGCCCCAAATGAAAAACAATGATGTTGCAACAGTGTCTGAAGAATATAAGGTACATGTACAACCTTGAAAAGCAAAACTTTAATCCAAAACTTTAAGCTACGTAAAATTGACTGCAAAAAAAGGGTTAAATATTTCCTAAAACTGATAGAAGAAATCACTGATGTAAATGCAATCATTAAGTTGTATTGACCATGCAAGAATTAAAATAACAAAGTATGTGGTAAAAGCCTAATTTCCAATACAAAGAAACTAAGTCAGAAAACATGTTTAAAAGTGGTTAAAATCATGCCAATATTAATGAAAATCACCGTAGAAAGCTTCAGTAGACAGTATAGACATTGTTCCAAATGAGAACAGTGACATTCCACTAAACAGTTTAAAGAATAAAAGGTGTAACTCCGTAAATAAACAAGAGGCCCCAGGGGGCCTGAGGGTGCTCAACTGACATGGTAGTCTAAATATCAAACCAGGGACTTGACTTGAATAAGCTGCATATGCCCCGCCTAAGAAAAGCATATACCAACTAGATGAAGCGATTCTGCCCACACAATATACAGGATTTTCCTTCTATTTCCAGTCCATGCACTTTTACATCCCAAAATTGAGATAAATTCATAAAAAACAAGATTTTTTTCCCAAACAAAATATTTTCAGCCTAAAATTTTTCCCACCCCCACCCCAAATTTTCAGTGTAAAAAAAAAAAATTTTTTTGTCTTAAAATTCACCGAAACCCATAAAAAAAACAAAAAAAATTTCCGGTCCAAAATTTTCTAAGTCCCACCTCGCGAACCCCAAATTTTCAGTGTAAAAAAAAAAAAAATTTTTGTCTTAAAATTACCGTAACACATAAAAAACAAAAAAAAATTCTGGATTTTGGTCCAAAATTTTCTAAGGCGCACCCTGACCCAAAATTTTCAATGTAAAAAAAATTATTTTTTTTCTCTTAAAATTGACCGAAACTCATAAAAAACAAAAAAAAATATCTGGATTTTGGTCCCAAATTCCGGAACGGGGCCCCAAATTTTCAGATCAAATATGAACCCAGGGACTTGGCTTGAACAAACTTCAATCTCACCCCCCTAAGGATGCTTCATACCAAATATCAAAAGATTCTTATTGATAGATCTGAAGAAGATGATTTTTAAAGAATATTCCTCATACTGCACTAATTTAAACATTTGGGCTCCCATAGAGAGCCTAAATATGGACCCTGGGAATTGATTTCAAAAACATGTGAAACAATCTTCCAAAGAAGTTATATGTGAAATCTGAAAGCTTTTGGAGCAGTGGTTTGGGAGAAAAGTAGTCTTACATGTTTTTCCCTTTACCCACAGTGTTAAAAAATGCTGACTCAGCACTTTTTCAAAGTCCCCAAAAAGTACCCCATGATAAAACCGACGGCAATTTTTTTTTACCATTCCATCCTGTTGGTCCTAAGGAAGCTTCACACCAAACAAGAATTCTCAGTGCCGTGTAGTTTGGAGATATGGGTGTTTTAATTTTTTTCTATTTTTAGCTCCTGCGGTTCCCATGGGGCGACGGGAAAAAAAAATGGGCATAAATTAAGTACTTATGACCCAATAAGCCCTCATATCAAATTTGGTTCAAATCTGCCTCTCGGTTTGGAAAACAGAAATTAATTCTTGCCTCTCCCATGACGAAGGCAAATAATGCCCGACAAACTTCTCTTGAACAAACTTGATTCAAAACCTCAAAAGGATTCAGTATACCACATATCAAGTGTCTGCTACTGGTGGTTCATTAAAAGACAATTTTCAAAACATTTGGCCATTTTTCCCCACACCTCTGCTCAATATGAGCCGAAACCTAATTTGCATAAAAATCAAAATGCTCCTATATAACCACTACTTACATGAAATTTAATTAAAATGTGGCCAGTGGTTTAGGAGAAAGAGGCTCAAACACCACCTTCATGCAGGACGACGGACTACGGATGAAGAGTGATAAGAATAGCTCACCCTGACTTTCAGTCAGGTGAGCTAAAAACTTGAACCAAAAACTTCTGGAAGTTCTAAGTTAAATTGACTGCAAAAAAGGGTTAATATGTCCCAAAATAACATAAAGCATAATGAGAATGATACAATCAATAGTAATTAATATTAATTAAAAAGAAAAAAAACTGTCAATTTCACTTAAAAACTTTAACCACAAACTTTAACCAAAACTCTAAACGTTAACAGACGAACAAACAGACGGATGGACAAATGCACGAAAGTCATGACTATAGCCCAGACTGTAAACAGTTGGGCTAATAAGAAACAGTGACATTCCACTAAACTGTTTGAAGAATTAAAGGTGTAATTTTTAACCCCCCCCCCCCCCCAAAAAAAAAAAACTTTAACCTTGAAGTTTTAAGTTAAATTGCCATACGAAAAAGGGTTAAATATTTCCCAAAATAACATGAAACATAAAAAAAAATAAAAACAAAATGACAAGGATACAATCAATAGTAATATTAATTTAAAAGAAAAAAACAACCAAAAACTTTAAGGTTGACTATAAAACATTAACCACATACTTTAACCAAAACTCCAAATGTTAACAGACAGACAGAAAGAAGAAAGTCATGACTAAACAGGAAAAAAAAACCCACTTGAACCTTCAGTAAAAAACTTTAACCAAAAGTCATGAAGTCAAGCCCTCACTGTAAACAGTCGGCTGAAAAGGAGAGTTTAAAGCACAGATGTCATTTCATTGTTAATGACTTTAGGGCCAAAGAAAGAAAGATGTGGCGCCAATTCCAGTCACTTCCTGACGTCTGCGCATGCACGGAGAGTAAATGTATGGAGGGCCAGATAGGACTTTTAATTTTAAGTTTTGCCAGCAAATTTTGGGGATTGGGGGGTTCAAAATTTGTGTTTGGCTCTTAAGGGGGATCGTCCAACGTAACCTTGGACATTTTTTTATAAATTTTCACAATGCCCTAAATACAAATTAAAGTGGTGAATAATGACATATTATATACCAAAATAATAACAAAAGTATACAAAACCCGAATTTATCCACTTTTGGAAATTTTTTTTACAATTTTTTTGCTTTTGATGACAAAGAAGTTAAAAAATTCATAGTAATTTATATATTTTTTATACTTACCAATGACCCAGACTTAGCTGGTGCTAACTCTTAAAAATCTAGGGCCAAACACAAATTTTGCCCCCCAATCCCCAAAATTTGCATCTAAAACCAAAAGAAATCATGTCCTAAAGGACCTCCATACTTTGCCCCCACTGCGCATGCGCAGTGTCAAGGACGTTCCGAAATTGGCGCCAATCATCATTCTTACTGGCAGTGCCTGGTCAGCGCTATGTACTCAGCGGGGAGGTAAGGGTTCCCAACTCCTGGGAGGGCCATCCCCGTCTGGGTCATTGGTAAGTATAAAAAATATATAAATTACTATAAATTTTTTAACATTTTTATACTGTACCAATGACCCAGACTTAGCTGAATAGTAAAAAGGCTGGAGGGCCTAGGACATAGAGGAAAATCCAATAAGCTCAACTATATAATATAGAGTGAACCCCTCAAGGAGAAAAGGAGTATTAGGCTTTACATGTATCTTTCTTATTTTTATGATAAATTAGAAAGATACAATACCCTTCATAATTGAGCACAATAACATTCATGTTCTCTATTAACATCCAGTATAACCCATTATACTAATTATTTTTAAAGTAAGCCAATAAATAAAGTTAGTCCAGAGAATTGAGACTCTTTATATTCATTAAAAGTGTCCGAGGATTGTATATTAATGCCCGTTTGACACTTGACATATACAAATGCTTCACACCGAGCTACACTTTAAAAATATGACATGAATGAATTTTTAACATTAATATTACACTTTAAAACCATCCCGGAAACGACTCAGAATTACTGACTCCGGAGGAGGAATTCCTTTGCTTTTCACTATAAAGCAGGTGACCTAAGGGAACACCCTCCCCCCCCCCCCTTCCCCTTGCCCTGGGTCAAATAGCCCAGAGCGAAGAGGGCAGCAGGACGGAGTCACTGCCGGAAGAGAAAGCCTGCATAACTATAGTTGCAACTGTTTAGTGGACGACATTCTGAGCAACAGATAACGGACCTAAACAATGCAGGTCTCCAGAAATGGACTCAATATTTCTGAGATAAAAATTCGTGAATGTGGATGGCTGAGACCAATAAGCAGCCTTCTTTAAATCTGTAATAGCCACACTATTTGCGTAAGCCCAAGATGTAGAAAGAGCTCTTACTTCATGAGCCGAAATCTTAAGCACAGACTGCTGAGAAGAAGATAAACTTTCATAAGCAGTACGGATAGTTAATTGAATCCATCTAGCAATAGAATGGACCGAAATGTCCTTTCTATTAGGCATCAGAGACAGAAATGTTTTCGTCCCTTTCTGATAAACTGAGATCTGTTTATAAATGCGTAAAGCTCTAACAGGACAGAGTAAAGGCCTACGCCCGTCTGAAGACGGAAGAGCCTTAATAACAATAGGTTCCGGATATTTATTAGGAGCCTGATTCTTAGCTAAAAATCCAACATTAGTAGTGAAGGTGATAGTGTTCCCGACACTACGATAGTGAGAATCGTCCACCGATAGTGCATGAAGCTCACTGACTCTTCTAGCAGAAGAGAAAGCTAAGAGAAAAGCTGTCTTATAAGACAAGAATTTGAAATCTACTGTCCCAAGAGGCTCAAATGGCTTTTCCTTAAGTTTAAGAAGAACCCAAGCTAAATTCCTCTTAGGAATTAACCTAAGAGTTCTGGGTCTATTTATCGAGAAGTTTCTAACTAACTTAGATAAAGAGACATTAGATCCAATTTGTAAATTATCGTGATGTGCATAGGTATCAGATAACATAGACCTATAACCCTTAATAGTAACAGGCTGCAGTTTGATTTCGTCAAACAAGTATACTAGAAAGTTTGCAATGTCTGTTATGGAGGGATCAAAAATATCAACAGAATGATCCCTACACCAACGACGAAAAACCTTCCACTTAGCCGCATAATTTAGCGAAGAGGAGGTCCTCCTACAGTTAGAAATCGCGTCCACTGCTCGTCCTGTAAAGTGCTTGCCATGCAAGAAGGACCGCACAACGGAAAAACGTGAAGGTTGAGACCTTGCGGGTTGTGATGAAGTCGACGCGGTTTCCCCTGCGAAAGAAGATCCTCCCGTGGAGGAAGCTTTCGCGGTAGGTCCCACAACAGACACCTGAGTAGATTTATCCACGGTCTCTGTGGAGACAGAGATGCTACCAACAGAATCTTGCACTGAGATTGTTTTATCTTTAGCAATATTTGCTGAATCAACGGCGCTGGAGGATATGCATATCCTATCATTCCGTCCCATGAGATTGATAGAGCGTCTACTGCAAATGCTCTTGGATCCGGGCACGGTGACACATACGTCCGCAACTGATTGTTGAGATGTGTCGCAAATAAGTCTATCATTGGCCGTTCCCACTGGTAGCAAATCTGATTGAATACTTGTTTGTTGAGAGTCCACTCCGACGGCAACAAGCGACCCTTCCGTGAAAGGGAGTCTGCTAGTACATTCAGACGACCCGGTATATGACGGACCGAAAGTAGAACTTGATGTTCTAGAGCAAACAGAAGGATTCTCCCCGTTAGATTGAATAACGGAACGGAATGAGTGCCTCCCTGGTTCCGTATATACGCCACTACTGTCGTATTGTCGGACAGAATTTGGACATGAGCTTTGTGAATAATGTCCATCCAATGACGTAACACAAGCCAAATTGACATCATTTCCTTGATGTTTATGTGCTTGCTTAGGAACTGTGGATCCCAAAGACCCTGGCATCTCGAATCCGTTGGGATCAATGTTGCACCCCAACCTGTTTGACTGGCATCCGTCATAATGGTAATACTTGGATCCGGCAACTGCAGCGGAACTCCCTGAGTTAACCACTGAATGTTTGCCCAAGTCTGAATCTCTTGTTTCACTTGATCTGACAAGAGAACGTCTATGTCGAGCGAATGAATCTTCACACTCCAATTCTGTGTTAAGAAAATTTGGAGAGGACGAGTGCGCATTCGCCCCATCGGAATGAGATCCGCGGCGGCTCCGCACAAACCTATCAGTCTCATAAACTCCCTCGCTGTGACTTTGTCTGCATGAAGACAATAGCGAGCGTAACAACTGACTAATTTCACTCTGGTTAACGGCAGACGAACGAGATTGTTGTGTGTCTCGAAGCTCATTCCCAGATGAGTGAATGACTTGGACGGCACCAGATCCGACTTCTCCTCGTTTATAACAAAACCGAGACGTTGGAGCAATAGAAGCAGATTCTGCACATCGTTCTGAAGCGTTAACTCGTTGCCGTACCTCTGAAGAATGTCGTCCAGGTAGGCTGACGTTACCGCAGACGAATGAACTCGGAAATACATCATTACCGAGTTCATTACCCAAGTGAAAGCCCAGGGTGCTAGGTTCAATCCAAAGCACATCGCCCGGAATTGATACACAACTCCTAGGACTGCGAAGCGTAGATACTTTCTGAATGTTGGATGTACCATGACATGAAAGTACGCATCCTTGAGATCTATGCTTGTAGCATAATCGTTCACCCGAATACTCGCTCTGACCGACCGAATCGTCTCCATATAAAATTTCGGAGCGACGATCAGCTTGTTTATCCAGCTTAAATCTATGACTGGATGGAACGAGCCGTCTGGTTTCAGAACCAGAAACAGATGGCTGTAGAATCCCGGTGTTTCCTGGTCTTCTACGACCTCTTCCGCGTTCTTTATTAAAAGAGACTGCACCTCCGATAACAGAGCGTCTCTTTTCTGCGGATTTGACGGAAGTTGAGTCCATTTTGGACTTCGAGTTAACGGAGGCTTTCGTTTGAAGGATATTCTTAGACCTTCCAAAATCACCCCTCTCACCCAAGGGTCGTCCGTAATCGACGCCCACTCTTCTGAAAAACTCGACAACCTTCCGTCAACCGGAACACGATACAGGTTGAAGCCATCACCTCCTGGACCTGCGAGGCCTGCGGGAGGAGAAACCACGTCCTCCACGACCCGCACCTCGTCCCGTCGACCTCGGGGCATCTGACCGATTGTCCCGGCCCGAAGGACGTCCCGCATGAGAGTCGCTGCCTTGACGGTCTCTTGAATAAGACCAAGAGGACGCACCGGAACCTCTATAGGAACCTTTCTTGGGCGCATTAGACCCAGAAGTGCCTGTCTTATTCTTCTCTGCCGTATCCGACTTTTTGGAAGCGGATTTAAACAACAGAGAATCCGAAGCTTTCTTCGTAATCTTATCGTAGATTGCAGAAAGCTTGCCGTCGAATAGAAGTTCTCCGGAGACCGAAGCGACTCTGAGAGAGTTCTTCACCTTACTATCCACGCGTGTGGATGTAGCTAAGGCTGCGTCATGTCTAACCAACTCCAGGTTTGCCACTGAAAGGGCGGAGTTATACGTGGAATAAGCCACTGCCCTTGAAAGAAGTCTTAAAGAGGATTGTATATCCTGGAATTCTTTCCCTTGAAGACGCAGTGATAACGCCTTTGTAAGGTGGTCTGCGTAAGATAAAGCGTCTAAACTGGCCCTGTTAGACGTGATTGTCGTATCCAACACCGCGGTTGGAACGGACATAGACGACGGTAACGACAATTCTAAGTCTTCGGCCTCGTCGTCAAGATGCAGAGGAACTCTCGGAATACCCTGTCCTGCCATATCGAATTTATTTCTTGCATTAATGAAAGGCAGGTTAAGAGCATTGGAGGACAAGAAATAGCTTTGCCAGATTTGGAAGCAAGCTTGAATATAGCGTCGTTCAATAATTAAAATGTTCTTGTGACATTATTGGACTGAGACGGAAACTCAGGGACAATGTCTCTGAACCGCTCAAAGAATTCAGTGTCCAATGACGCTATTATTCTCTTGTCCGGAACCGCAGCAGTCTGGCCCGACGGAACAACGTGAGGAAGGACGTGCCGGATAAAATCCACGGCAGCTTTATGTTGTTCCGAAAGGGATAGCTCCAAGTCATCCGTATCCCTTTCACCATCCGGTCGGACCTCACGATGCTCCCGGTCGTCCGCACCCGATGCTTCGGCGGAGCGTACCGACCCAGCGCCGTCGGATAATTCCCGATCCGACACCGATTCTGTCGGCTGCTGGGATGCTGCGATAATTTGTGCTATCTGAGCAAGCACGTCCGTCATCGAGGCCTGCGGAGTGGCGGTCTTTCGCTGCTTCGCCGCAGGAAGCTCCGCATCAACTGACTCCCGCATACTCTTCCTATGCGAACATCCGGAGTCTACCGGCCTCGTGTCCCTGGCTACCGGATGGCGTGACCTGGTCGCCGAACAATCCCTTATCGGCGAAGCTGGTAGAATATCCGCGGTCACGTAGCCAAGGTGCGGTCGAGTGCGCTGGTGAGAGGATGAGGAAGCCTGAGCAGTCTCCGCGGACTGCCTAAACAACGGAGCGTCCCGAGCGACGGACGTGTGCTCCGCTTGCAACACATTTTGTACCACAACTTCAGGTCCCTGATGTTGTTGTACGAGAGAGGGACCTCTCTCGCTCGCGGCCCGGCTGGACCTGGACGAGCTAGGAACCGGACTAGAAGGCTTCCTCCGATCTCTCCTAACATCCGCCGTCACTGGGTGTGCACCTAGTATATTTATAGTGCTCGCATCACCCAACATTTCCTCCTGGACCGCAACGGATGAACCCGGCTGCCGAACCATTCGGCGAATGGACGCTACACCGGGCGAGCTAGCGGACGACAGCACCGTCGATCCTACTAGGGACCTCTTAGGCAACTGCCGTATCTCCATGAGCACTTTTGCCGCTAACTCTTCATTCAATTGTGACGACGGAAGCGCACTCTTGGAAGATAACATGGAAACATCACCCTGTTCTTGTTCCTCTGAAATAGAAACTGATAGACTAGAGTGACCCTGCAGAGAAAGGACCGGCATAGCCCTTTCTCCACTAACAACATACCGTGACACACGTTTCCAATGTTTGTCATCCCAGTATTGACATATTGAACAGGAGTTAATGCAAGTACACTGACTACAATTAATACAATGATCATGAAAGTCAGAGGAAGATTTCTTCCTATTACAATTTGAACAATGTCCTTTCATTGTGAAAAGACAACAACAAGTCCTGGTACTCGCACAAACCCCTAAACACAAAGATACATAATAACATGATCCATTAACATTGAAAAAAGCAAATGAAATTCAAAATAATTTTTGAAAAATATTTTTTCAGCGAAGCCCAAGTTTCTGAAAAGTAACGTTGAGCCCCAATGGATCCCAAGGGTAAGTGTGGTCAAAAATTTTAAAATTATTTTAAATAATTATTGCAACACTTACAGATAATAATAATGTATCTTGTAATGAGATAAACTACTCCAAAGGCAAAAAGCCCCCCTCAAAAGAGACTGTTGCCAATGTAAACAAGAAGTGTATAAACACCAGAAACATGACTCCAGGCACTGACAATACTGGCCCGAAATCAGTTATCAAAATTACACACTATCTGATGCAAAACAGAGACTTCCAGAGAAGAATCTGCAGAACATCAGATGGTAGATGCAGAACACAACGTCTAAACACCCATGGGTGAAAACGTAAACATGGGGAAAATAACAGAATTCATTCTGTAACCAAGCTAATTCTCCCAAGAAATTTTAGTAGTAATCTTACTCAAAAAAATGCCAAAAGCATGGGAGAATAGCAAGGGGGGACTTACAGGATAAGGTGAGAGGAAACACTGAATAAGCAGTGCAACTTCAAAGCAAGAATAACAACAACAGGCCCATGCCTCGAAAATAGGCAACTTAACATAATTTTATAACAAAATTTTAAGTTACAGCCCTGATTATTTTCTGTCACTCCTTTTTCCTCTCCTCCTTCTCTATCCTCCTTAGAATCACCATTTCTCCAATATTTATGTGTCTGGCATCATTTAAACTGAGATTTACAAGCACAAAGATCAGTGAGATGTTAACTGATGAAGGGCCAAATAAAGAATGATGATTGGCGCCAATTTCGGAACGTCCTTGACACTGCGCATGCGCAGTGGGGGCAAAGTATGGAGGTCCTTTAGGACATGATTTCTTTTGGTTTTAGATGCAAATTTTGAGGATTGGGGGGCAAAATTTGTGTTTGGCCCTAGATTTTTAAGAGTTAGCACCAGCTAAGTCTGGGTCATTGGTACAGTATAAAAATATTGCCAGCTGCATAAGTAACCGTCAGGATTAACAAGGAATAGATCAGTAATTCGAATGTCTGAGTTGTGAATAAAAGACTCCTCACTCCATACTCAGAGAAAGCATATTTATCATTTCATCACCAACGTGGTGAGAATGCTCAGGGGAAAATGAATGACCACAAACGCTTCATTCTGTTTGTATGACATGATTGTTGTGATCACGTGGGTTTTGGGCGAAGTTGTGAAATGATTTCATTTCCCACGATCAGAAATCTTAAAACATTTCACTGCTGTTTTTTAATCTGGCAGGCGATGTAATGTACAACTCACGACACATTCACAGGAAAATATTCAACTGACAATGTGATAAATGCAAGATACAGTCCATAGTAGTGCTGTTGAATTCTAAAACTGTACAATGTGATGCAAGTGTCAGCAAGGGATTAATACGCCACCAATTCGAAGTACTATTATTTGGTTGGTGACAATAATCAGAACATAAAAGTGGAAAATTATATTTGAAAACAAAAATATCTTCACATCAACATACATTACAGTTGTCACAATTGTATATTTACGAAAAAATAATTTTACTGTCGCCAAACTAAATTAATGACATAAAGAAGGCTTGATGAAGTCTGCTACGAAAAAAGAAGACCAATGTCAAGGAAAATTATCAGAAAGGTTTCTTCCTGTTCACCAAATATAGAGAAATGTCGTACTATCTTAAATTTAAATATCTCCCTCACACGACGGCATTGTGTATAAGACGGATCAACGTCAATTTTGAGTGCTGTTAGCAACAGAAGGTTGCGAAAATACAAATTTTATAGTAAATTTCCTTTCTTATTATACCTACTGCAATTGTTTACTACAGGCTTGCACTACAGTGGAAGACCCCTAACCCTGATAAAATACTCTCTATTTTAATCTTTCCCAAAAGATTTGGGAAAGAAAAGTGGTGTAAAAAACACCACAAAAAAATAAGCCAAAACTGGGTTGAGCACCATCGGCACACACCCAGTAGGGGACGCTCTTCTCTTAGTACAATTCCATGACTTCCGTTAACCAGTGTGCAAGGCAGTCATCAAGCCATTCTTTTGAGTCCGCCAACATAGGAGTTATGTGATCAGCGGGGAGGAAGAATTCTTACCCGAATAAGATGGGAGGGCATCCATATAAACAATTGCGGTAGGTATAACTAGAAAGGAAATTTACTATAAAATTTATATTTCTTATTAACCTACCTTAGAATTGTTTACTACAGGCTGAATAGACAATAGGATGGAGGGAATCACATAACCTACCCACGCGTAACTCAATTGCACTGGAACCATGGACAGAGGAAGAGGTCCCTCGGCCTATCAAACCATAACATCACAAACATTAGTAACAGACAATGAGAGATGAGGCATATGGTGATGTGCGATACACAAACAGAAAGGGCAGTAACAGCACGGAGCTGGAACTGACCTTGTAAGAAGCTGAATGGCTGGGATAGACAACAGCCAGAGCAGAAGAAAGAGGGCCTTTAGAATAGGGCTTGTCGGTTTTGAAATTTGCATTTCAGTTCGGTTTTGGTTTTGTACAAAAACTCGGTTTACGGTTCGGTTTTCGGTTTTTCAAAATATATTGTAGAAATCCATATTTTAGAGGGTAATGTACATATAAAATGTGTCTGTATTTGTCATCCAAGTCATGAGGCTCATATAGCGTGTTGAGTCATTCGGGTTACTCGGTGTTCACCACTCTTCACAGCTAATGGAAATATTGTGTTGGGCTACTGTAGTGGGCAACAGTGGTGGAGCCATGAGGTATCTAGGGAGACCAGCTCCCCCCCCCCCCCCTCCCCCACTCAAAATCCCACTTGCTTCTCCCATCCCCAAATTTGAAAAGATTCTTTTTGATTTTCCTGCCCTCAGTACAAGTACAGTACCCTCAGTCCTGAGATCCCCCCCCCCCCTCCCCCCCAAAAAACCTCTTCACCAGCATGGTCCACAGGATTTCAAACCATGGCTCCACCACTGATCTGCCTTGCTCTGTCAGTGAGATTTGGGGCCTTGTCAAGACAAGATGCAGAAATTCACAAGAAAAGCTACATTTTAGCAAAAATCAACATTTCCTTATTTTTATGGAGTCGCTAAGCTCTCACCCTGGTTTTGGTGGATAATATGCAATTGTTGTGCTTATTTCGGTAATTATCATTTCGCTTGAAAATAGATGTGCCCCGTGTTTCTTGATGGTTCCTGCTTCAAATGACAGTGGAATAAGAGGAACACAAATCATATTGCTTCGGATTTTGATAACTATTACTGACGTAAGTCATGATATACGAATCACTTTTATTTGTAATTAACTCCAATGCTTTCAGAATATCTCTCCTAATTTCGACTGTAGAGGTTTGTTTTTTACTTTTATTTTGCCCAAACATAGAAATTGGGCGAAATGAGTGGTCCCAAGGCGAAGATATTACCAACTTTACTTTGCCCTCTTGGCTGATCCCTGCGTTGATTTCATCTCAGTCAAGACAGGCAATTGATGTTTTTGAAGGGAGACGGCTGCGTAATGGGATTTGAAAGAAAGTTTGCAATATTGCATCTTAGGATTTGTTGTGTTTACAAAATACACATAGTCAGGGGGGAAAACACATGTTGATTTTAACATCTTCGTATTGGGAATGCAGCGTGTGAACCTGACAGACCTGCAGTACTGCGCGATTCCTTAAAGTAAGTTCAAATAGTGTACAAACAATTCCCAATAAGTTAAAAAAAACTTTCAATAGTTACCTGCCATCCATTTAATAGGATGTGTTCTATTTTAATTTAACCATTTTATTGTTGACAAAAAACATAACTGCCAATGCGCAGCATTATCTCTGAGCATGTGACTTCAGAGAACGTGCCAGTAGTCGGTTAATTAACATAATTTACTCGTTATTTTTCCCATGTGAACTTAGAGGTTTTAAAACTCAATAAATTTTATGTTTACCTCCAATCTAATTTACAACGTGCCGTACGCAGATGATTTGGGGTCAAAGGTAATTTTTAATACTTTTACACCATATATTGTCAGATAACTTGCAATACCTCTTTGGTCGAATATGCCCAGTTCATTCAAAATTTACTTAACAATTCTTGAATTGCATGTGTGGATTTTTACGTACGACTTCTTAATTTTTCATATTCTATCTGCTGGTGTTCTGTATTGTTTAATATACAAGAAATTTACTATCACTATTTGTGGGGGGAGACTGGATTTGTTGTCAGTCCTCTTGAAGTAAGCATAAATAGCAGAGCATTTACCTTTGCCTGACATTTAAGCCTTTGGCATGCGGAAAGCAAGTGATTGAGTGGTCATAAACTTAACCAATTCTGTAAAATTTGTTGAAACCAAAGTCTCGGTTTTTTGTTAAGGCGGCGGTTCGGTTTCGGTTTAAAAAAAAAAGGAACCGAACCGAAAAACCGATAAACTGCCCAGCCCTTCTTTAGAACAAAAGTCCTCTGCCTGCTCCTGCAACTGTCGCTGATAAGTGGAGAAAGTAGCGTTTCTCCAGTAGGCTGCCAGCATAACATCCAACAACATGAGGGAGTTAGTTTAAGCCCCGAGAGGTAGACAATGCATGCACCTCATGGCAGAAAAAACAACAGGTAATACAATCGTCAGTCGCTAGACAAGCGGAAGCTGCACGAATAGCAAGGCAAATCCATCGAGAAATGGATTCAGGAAAGATCTTCTGTCGACCAGGAATAAGAGACAGAAAATCGATCCTACCCATCCAAATGAACAGAGCAAAGAGTGTTAACCCTGAACAGAAGGAAGAGTCCCGATACAGATAGGAGGCGGAGTAGTTTCCAGTATCTGATTCTTGGCCAGAAAGGAGCAATCACTGGTAAACATAACACTCGTGGGAGAGCTCCAGAAAAAGGCCAGGTCAACCAAGGGGAGTGAAGCTCACTAACCCGTCTGGCTGAGGCAAAAGCCATCAGAAAAACTGTCTTGCATGTGAGAAAATGCATATACACCTGAGATAAAGGTGCGAATGCCCCCCCACCACCAAGCAGAGCAGCACCCAAGAAAGAGTCCATCTTGGAGTAAGCTGCTAAGTCCTAGGCCTTTTCAAGGAAAAGTGCAGAACAAGCTTGGAGAGGCAATGATGAGTGCCGATACGACGCTGTCCCACATACGAAAAAGGTCTACGAAGCATGGACCTGTATCCATTGCTGGAGACCCCCAGAATCAAACATATACCAGATCTCTGCAATCTGTGTGAATGAAGGAGTGACATAAGCAACAGAGTGATTCGCACACCATCGACAGAAGACCTTCCACTTAGCCACAGAGGCTAAACCAGTGGAGTGAGTGCCTCCTTGAAGAAGAAAAGCAACTCGACTGCTCGTCTCGCTGCGGAGAAGACAGGACCTGACAAAAAACATGCACGAAGGCACAATGAAGTTGTGTTGACGTGAAACCTCCTCGGGCGACCTTGGCAAAGAAAGTCGCGACATAGAGGGAGACATGAAGGAACCATCGCTAACAGAGAGCGGAGCAGGGTGATCCACACCCACTGAGGCGTCAGGGGTGCGATCAAAAGGATTCGACAACTGCAGGTTCGTATCTGGGTTAGAACCTGAAGCAGAATCAAAACCAGCAGGAAGGTGTAGCCGACAAGACCGTTCCAAAGGAGGGACAGAGCGTCCACAGCGAAAGCCAGAGGATCTGGACACATGGACACGAAAGTGTGCACCTGATGGTTCCAACAAGTCAAAAAGAGATCGAAGTGGGGACGACCCCAGAGATTGCAAAGAGAGTTGAATACCGCCATGTGGAGCATCCACTCGGTGGAAAAGAACCTGCCCTGTCGGTACAGGGAGTCGGATAGGACGTTCAGACGACTGGGAAATGATGAACCATCACTCCAGTGTTGACATCCTGAGCGAGCAGTAGAAGATCCGAACCAATTCGTACATGGGAACATAGTGGGTGCTGCCCTGGTTCTGAATGTAAACAACCGCCATCGAATTGTCAGACAACAGAAGGACCTGACAATTCGAAAGGCAGGGGATCCACTGCTGGAAACTCAAAAG
Organism: Pictodentalium vernedei; assembly: GCA_031216915.1. NCBI lineage: Eukaryota > Metazoa > Mollusca > Scaphopoda > Dentaliida > Dentaliidae > Pictodentalium > Pictodentalium vernedei. Next base: position 186,126,843 of record CM062292.1, on the reverse strand, counting down.
AAGAGCAAGAAGCTCCTTCTGGTTGACGTGAAGAGCTCCTAGATCCTGGTCCCATGACCCGTAAAGGAAAAGACCTGGAGGATCCAACGTCACACCCCATCTGAGATCACTGGCGACTGCTGTCGGAACACGATCGGACATGGGGAAGTCCAATGGAACTCCCTGCATAATTCACTGAACATCGGGCAGGGGAGAAGCTGACGAGGAAGAGACTCCGGTAACTGAAGCACCAGGACTAGAAGATCGACATTCAGCCTCCAACGACTGAGCAGAAAGTGTTGGAGAGATCTGACATACAGCCGACCTAGAGGAATGAGATCCGTCACCGAACTGCAGAGACCAAGCAGCCGGGGAAGACTCCGAGCTGTTGCGGATGTGGACTGGGACAGAGTCGGGGCAAAAGCTGAGAAGACCACAGCCCTTGACTGGGAAACCGCAACCGTATCCAGCTGAGTACGGAAGTCCATCCCAGATGACAAAACCACAGAAAAGGGACCAGGTCCGACTTCTCCCCATTGACTCTGAACCCTAGTGACATGAGTAGGCTCAATAGTGTGACAACATCAGACTCCAGAAGGGCAGCATTGGAATGTCTCTGGAGGATATCAACTAGATAAGCCGAAGAAGACACCCTGGACTGTGTGCGATGTAAGACTAACACATGCAACATCAGACAGGTGAAGGCCCAAGGATCCAGGTCGGGGCCAAAGGGCATGGCCTTGAACTGAAAAAACATCCTGGGGAATGGAGCAGCGAACCGACCTGAAAGCCTCCATGCTGAACTGAAGAGCAATGATAGACACTCAGATTGATAACCAGTCTGAGTCGGCTGTCCTTCTTCGGCACCAAGTACAGGCGGAAATAAAATCCCACTGAAAGAGAGTTCTTGATGACCTCGATCACCCCCTTTGACAGGAGATTGCCTATCTCTGTGATCAAAAGTTCCCAATGTGTAACGTTGAAAGGAACTCAAGTTGGAAGAGGCACTCTCGACTGAGTGGAATGCCCCAACTTAGGACGAATTTGAGGTGACTACTGCTGACGCCTACCCTTACCCTGTGAGTGAGTGGAGGTGGTGGCAGGAGGATCAGCCCTCGAGGAAGCAGAAGGGTACTTGTTAGGCTTTGGACGGCCCCTGCCTCCAACAGAAGGCTGATCAAGTTGACTAAGCAGCAGCAGATCTATAGAATGGCATAGGGAATCATCCCGGACCATCTCCACGGAAACACGGAATAGTCGCGGACCCATCGATAGAGGCAGATCGAAGAGCAGCGCACTGCCTCTCAAGAAGAGAATGGCTGGTGTCCAGCACAGCGTCCCTGCAAACTAATTCCAAGTTAGTCGTGTTACAGGCATGTGTGTGAGAAGATGCATGAGTGCCTTGGACAGCACACAAAAAAAAACCCTGTTTGTCGTCAAACTCATCTGGGAGCAGATAAGCAGCAAAGCAGAGACGACATGATCGAAGAGAGAAAGCATTCCAGCATCTCTCCCGATAAGCCCAACACAGACTCCAGAGTCTCCATATGAAAAATGGCCGGCTTGCGAGTTGGAGTCCTGATCCCAGACCATCAAAGTCTGGCAGACTGACGGATTGGCAAAATCATAGGAACAATAACGCACCGGAGGCAAAAAAGTGTCAACCCTGATGAAGAATGACATCTTCATAGCCTTGGAACTCAGCTTTGAGTCCAAAGCTGTAAATGCTTCAACCACCTGGCAAGGTCGAAGATGCCCAGAAGTAGGTTGCGCCACAGGCTGTAGGCGTGCGACCGATGATCGCGGCCAGGCTGACACTGTCGGCTTGTTTGACTGTTTGAGATCTGGAAGGAACCCAAACACTAAGTCAAGAGCTGCCCCCAAGTCAGAAGACTGTTGGCTCTTGATGTCAGGTATGTCGGACTCATCCCATGAGTCGGAAGACACATTACCCATCGTGGGCAAACCAGCCGACGCCTTCCATGGTGTAGGCACACCAGGGGGATCAGAAAGCGACCTGTTTCCAATCCTGGGAGACGGTGCCACAGGGGGGCACCCGGAAATCACTCGTAGCCTCGCTGGAAGCAACAGAAAAGGCTCTCGGACAGAACCTAAGTGAACAAGGAGAGGGCCTCCCTAGCTTACTGACTGTTGGAACGGTACGATGCGGGAACGGACCGACAAAGTGGCTTCACTCCTGACCCATTTTACCAGCGAAGGGTCACGATCCTCAAACACACCAAATGCGGGGCGACGGGCTGCAGCCGAAAACATCTGAAGGCAGATGTGTATTGGGGTATCACATACGCCGAGGATCTACAGAGCGGAAACTCAGGAGAGTCACCGCGGACATCTGCGGGACAGAAGGTCCAGGCTACATAAAAAGAGTTGGTCACACAAAACTGGCCATGGGTCCAGAGTGCATAGACGGAAACGCTACAGAGCTCTTGGTGACCCCACCATGAACATCCGAATCCAATGAGAAAAACTGAGGTACTTGACGGCTGAGAGACCACAGCAGAGGGTTCGGCCAGCAGCCCCTTCCGACTTCGCCAAGTTGAAGTCAGGGAAGGCTGAGGCCAATACCCCACGTCTACACTACCAAACATCTCTGCAGACCCCTGCAGGGATAAAACTGCTGTGCTCAACGGCTGAGAGGACACAGCAGGGGGTTCGGTCAGCAGCCATTTCCAACTTCGCCGAGTTGAAGTCAGGGAAGGCTGAGGCCGATACCCCCTGTCTACACTACCAGACACCTCTGCAGGCCCCTGCAGGGATAAAACTGCTGTGCTCAACAGCTGAGAGGACACAGCAGGGGGTTCGGTCGGCAGCCACTTTTGACTTCGCCGAGTTGAAGTCAGGGAAGGCTGAGGCCGATACCCCACATCCACACTACAGACATTAAGGCTGGGCGGTTTTGAAATTTGCATTTCGGTTCGGTTTCGGTTTCGGTTTTGTACAAAAACTCGGTTGTTTGGTTTTCGGTTTTTCAAAATATATTGTAGAAATCCATATTTTAGAGGGTAATGTACATATAAAATGTGTCTGTATTTGTCATCCAAGGCATGAGGCTCATATAGCATGTTGAGTCATTTGGGTTACTCAGTGTTCACCACTCTTCACAGCTAATGGAAATATTGTGTTGGGCTACTGTAGTGGGCAACAGTGGTGGAGCCATGAGGTATCTAGGGAGACCAGCTCCCCTCCCCAACACCCCTCCTCCACTCAAAATCCCACTTGCTTCTCCCATCCCCAATCCCCAAATTTGAAAAGATTCTTTTTGATTTCCTGCCCTCGGTACAAGTACAGTACCCTCAGTCCTGAGATCCCCCCCCCCCAAAAAAAAACCCTCTTCACCAGCATGGTCCACATGAATTCAAACCATGTCTCCACCACTGGTGGGATCAGCCTTGTTCTGCCAGTGAGATTTGGGCCTTGTCAAGACAAGATGCAGAAATTCACAAGAAAAGCTACATTTTAGCAAAAATCAACATTTCCTTATTTTTATGGAGTCGCTAAGCTCTCACCCTGGTTTTGGTGGATAATATGCAATTGTTGTGCTTATTTCGGTAATTATCACATCGCTTGAAAATAGACGTGCCCCGTATTTCTTGATGGTTCCTGCTTCAAATGACAGTGGAATAAGAGGAACACAAATCATATTTCTTCGGATTTTAATAACTATTATTGACGTAAGTCGTGATATACGAATCACTTTTATTTGTAATTAACTCCAATGCTTTCACAATATCTCTCCTAATTTCGACTGTAGAGGTTCGTTTTTTACTTTTATTTTGCCCAAATATAGAAATTGGGCGAAATGAGCGGTGCCAAGGCAAAGATATTACCATCTTTACTTTGCCCTCTTGGCTGATCCCTGCGCTGATTTCATCTCAGTCAAGAGAGGCAATTGATGTTTTTGAAGGGAGACGGCTGCATTATGAGATTTGAAAGAAAGTTTGCAATATTGCATCGTAGGATTTGTTCTGTTTACAAAATACACATGGTCATGGGAAAACACATGTTGATTATAAAAATCTTCGTATTGGGAATGCAGCGTGTGTACCTGACAGACCTGCTGTACTGCGCGATTCCTTGAAGTAAGTTCAAATAGTATACCAACAATTCCCAATAAGTTTAAAAAAACTTTTAATAGTTACCTGCCATCCATTTAATAAGATGTGTTCTATTTTAATTTAACCATTTTATTGTTGACGAAAAAAACATAACGGCCAATGCACAGCGTTATCTCTGAGCATGTGACTTCAGAGAACGTGCCAGTAGTCGGTTAATTAACATAATTTACTCGTCATTTTTCCCATGTGAACTTTGAGGTTTTAAAACTTAATAAATTTTATGTTTACCTCCAATCTAATTTACAACGTGCCGTACGCAGATTATTTGGGGTCAAAGGTAATTTATAATACTTTTACACCATATATTGTCAGGTAACTTGCAATACCTCTTTGGTCGAATATGCCGGTTCATTAAATTTACTTAACGATTCTTGAATTGCATGTGTGGATTTTTACGTACGACTTTTTAATTTTTCATATTCCATATGCTGGTGGTTCTGTATTGTTTAAGATACAAGAAATTTGCTACCACTATTTGTGGGAGCGGGGGGGGATTTGTTGTCAGTCCTCTCGAAGTGTGCATAAATGACACAGCATTTACCTTTGCCTGACATTTAAGCCTTTGGCATGCAGAAAGCAAGTGACTGAGTGGTCATAAACTTAACCAATTCTGGGAAATTTGTTGAAACCGAAAGTCTCTGTTTTTTGTTAAGGCAGCGGTTCGGTTTCGGTTTAAAAAAAAAAAACGAACCAAACCAAAAAACTGATAAACTGCCCAGCCCTAACAGACATCACTCAGACCCCTGCGGGGATATGCCGAGGCCGGGTAAAACGGTGACGGATGACGTTGTAGACGGAACAGCAGTAGCAGCAGATACGATGGGAGCTGTTGAAAATGGCGGAAAAGGGGAGAGAGTAGCAGATGTAGTCGTGTCGGAAGGCCCTGAAATGACAGATTTGGAGCTGCACATCCCCTCCCCCCCCTAACTCTCACCAGACGAAGTTATGTCGGGAGGCACCAAAATGACAGCCCCCCCCCCCCCCCCCTGCAGGTGCGGGTGAAACAGCTACCAGAATGCACCAAAAGCGAGGGCAAAAGACATTGCCCTAAAGGAACCAAACTGGACATAACGGAGGTGAGAGCAGTAGAAGAAACAGGTGAACTCAACAGATACAGAAAGTAGAAGAACACCCCCAACTACGAGAGAAAGGTGGCAGAAAAAAAGAACTGGCGGGAACACAACAGAACCCAGACGGCTGACAGGGACCTAAACAAGTGGCCCCAGGGGGGGGGGGGGGGGGGGGGGGGGCTGAGGTGCTCAACTGACATGATAGCCTAAATATCAACCCAGAGAATTGATTTCAACAAGTTGCATCTGCTCCTCCTAAGAAAAGCTTATATCAAATATCCAAAGATTCTGACCAGTGGATCTTAAAAAAAAAGATATTTAAAGAATATTCCTCATATTGAACTAAGTTATAATTCAGAGCCCATATAAGAACCCAGGGACTTGGCTTTAACAAACTTGAATCTCACCTCCCCTAAGGATGCTGCACACCAAATATCAAAACATTCTGACTGCTGGATCTGAAGAAGATTTTTAAAGAAAATTTCTCATTTTGAACTAAGTTACAATTCGAGCTCCCACAGTGAGCCCAAATGTGGACGTAGGGACATGGCCTGAACAAACTTGAATCTTCCCCCCCCCCCATCTCCTAAGGATGCTGCATACCAAGTAACAAAACATTCTGACTGCTGGATCTGAAGAAGATTTTTAAAGAAAATTTCTCATTTTGAAATAAGTTAAAATTCGGGCTACCACAGTGAGCCCAAATATGAACCCAGGGACTTGGCTTGAACAAACTTGAATCTCATCCCCCCCCCCCCCCCCCCCCCCCCCCCCCAAGCATGCTGCATACCCAATATCAAAAGATTCTGCCCCTGCTGGATCTTGAGAAGATTTTCAAAGAAATTTGCCTGAAATGCACTAAGTTCAAATTCGGGCTCCTATACTGAGCCCAAATATGAACCCAGGGGGCCGATTTGAATAAACCTGAATCAGATCCACCCCACAATGTTGAATACCAAATATCAAAAGATTCTGCCAGCTGGATCTGGAGAAGAAGAATTTTAAATTTGCCTGAAATGCACTAAGTTCGAATTCGGGCTTCTATAGTGAGCCCAAATATTAATCCAGGGGGCCGATTTGAACAAACGTGAATCAGATCCACCACACAATGTTGCATACCAAATATCAAAAGATTCTACCTGCTGGACCTGGAGAAGAAGATTTTTAATGAAATTTGCCTGAACTGCACTAAGTTCAAATTCGAGCTTCTATAGTGAGCCCAAATACGAATCCAGGGTGACGATTTTAACAAACTTGAATCAGATCCACCCCACAATGTTGCATACCAAATATCAAAAGATTCTGCTTGCTGGATCTGGAGAAGAAGATTTTTTAATGCTTTTCCCATTGCCTACAGTGTTAAAAAGTGCTGACTCAGCACTTTTTCAAAGTCCCGAAACTGTACACCATGATAAAACCGATGGCAATTTTTTTTCACCAATCCTTTCTGTTGGTCCTAAGGAAGCTTCACACCAAATAAAAATTCTCAGTGCCGTGCAGTTTTGGAGATATGGGCGTTTTAATTTTTTTCTATTTGTAGCTCCTACGGTTCCCACGGGGCTACAAGAAAAAAAAAAATTGGCATAAATTAGGTACTTATGACCCAATAAGACCTCATATAAAATTTGGTTCAAATCAGCCTCTCAGTTCGGAAAATAGAAATTTTGGGCAGGCCAAAAAATTTTCCCCTCCCATAACGACGCCAAACATAGCCCATCAAACTTGTCTTGAACAAATCCGAGTCTACACCTTAAAAGGAAGCTGCATACTATATATCAAGTCTCTGCTACTGCTGGTTCATGAGAAGAAGATTTTCAAAGATTTTGGTGCCCCTTGGGGGCATGGCACCACCCAGGAGGAGGGGCAACTTCATTTGAACAAATCTGAATTGGCATTAGGTAATGAACATTTACCCAACATTTGAAACAAATTGGGCTAGTGGTTTTGAAGAAGTCGATAATGTAAAGTTGACGCAGGACGACAGACAGAATGTGATCAGTAAAGCTCCCACTGAGCTTTGCTCAGGTGAGCTAAAAACAGAAATTCAGCCCTCAACAGAGTGAAGAAATCCTGTCCATACAGTCCCTCATTGACACTAACTCCAATAATAATAATAAAAAATTTTTCAACTGAAAAATTTTATGTCCGAACCACACGGAACGTATTCGAAAATCGGGTGCGATATCGGAAAATATATATAAAATTTTATGAAAATATGGTTGAAAATATTAACGAGAATATATAAAACACAGTCCTGTTATTATACGATCCTCAGATCCATAATTCCAGTCACAGGAATGGAAGAGTTGAATTATCACTGTTTCGTAATGCAGGAATCGACGAGTTGAATTATCAATGTTTCGTAATGCAAATGGTGGCACCTCCTTCACGTGCAGCGGACAAAAAAAGAATGGTTTGATGACTGCCTTGCACACTGGTTAATGGAAGTCATGGATTTGTACTAAGAGAAGAGCATCCCCTACTGGGTGTGCGCCGATGGCGCTCGACCCAATTTTTGCTTATTTTTTCGTGCTGTTTTTTACACCACTTTTCTTCCCAAATCTCTTGGGAAAGATTAAAATAGAGAGTATTTTATCTGGGTTAGGGTCTTCCACTGTAGTGCAAGCCTGTAGTAAACAATTGTAAGGTAGGATGATAAGAAATCTATGTGTGTTGACATTCTGTGGACAGAAATAGAAAATATACGTTGGGCAGACAAAAATTCACACGAATTACCAAAATGAGACCACAGCGTGTCTTAAGTGTTTAGATAAACTAATTTAATAACCAACACAGTTCCGATATTATTCAGGCCGGTAACCCTCCGCCCATAAAAATTAGTATTGGTAAGCAGATCAGTTATTAATGTTCTTAAATCTCATGAGAAAACAACAGTCAAGCCTCCCCAAACTGCAACTACAGAAGGCAGATATTTCCAAAACAAATGAAGCATACCAAATCATGTACATAATAAATGAATTGGAAGCCAGGATGTCTAACTAAGTGTAGACGATTGATGGAAGTATTCAGCATGCGGGATAGGTAATTTTTTGTTGTTCTGGCCACACTCGAACAATCAAATGACACTCTTGGCAGCTGTCACTGCTCATGCAACCCCAGAAATGGACACATATAACACTAAATGAGAAAGTTTGGCAGTTCTCCCTTTTTTGGTGTATCAATCTCATCGTATTTTACCAATTTGATTCAGATCTCATGCAAAATGGCACAGGATTGTGGGGAGTATGGTCACAGCAGACTCACAAAAGCCACATTGGACATTCATTTTTCATTGATGCACTCTCTCATGACTCCATACTTATTCTTCTGAACTGTGTGGATTTGACCCTTGGTGAACTTCATAAAAGGTAAACAAACAGAAGAACTGGAGGGGGTATCAGTACCCCTTGGCTCACCAACAGGTGGCCAATGTAAAGGGGTGGCTGGAGTAAAAAAAAAAGTTCAAAACTTGCACACAAAAGTCCAAAACTAAAGAAAATAAGCAGCTAAAGGGTTAAATAATATAATAACTCCTAAGAAGCATGCTAACATAAAATAGGAACCATGGCAATATGCTACAAGGTAAGTCTCCACTTGCAAGAAAAGAAAGACAAACCTCAAAACCTGCACATAAAAGTAAAAAAAAGTATCACATTTGTTTCAAGGGGTTAAAATTGAGAAAAATACCCTGCCACAGTAACCACAATGGCAATATGCCAGTAAGGTGAAAGTCTACTTGAAAAATATCCACTTGGAAGAAAAGAAAGACAAACCTCAAAACCTGCACATAAAAGTATCACATTTGTTTCAAAGGGTTAAAATTTAGAAAAATACCCTGAAAATGTTACAGTAACCACCATGGCAATATGCCAGTGAGGTAAAACTCCACTTAAAAAAAAATATCAAAACCTGCACACAAACGTACAAAACCTGCACACAAAAGTCCAAAATTAAAGTAAATAAGCAGCTAAAGGGTTAAATAATATAATAATAGCCCCAAGAAGCATCCTAACATAAAATAGGAACCATGACAATATGTTACAAGGTAAGCCGCCACTTGGAAGAGAAGAAAGACAAACCTCAAAACCTGCACATAAAAGTAAAAAAAACATCAAAACCTGCACACAAACGTCAAAATAAGTCCAAAATTTGATTCAAAGGGTTAAAATTAAGACGAAATACCCTGGAAAAGAGTTAAATGTTATCGTGAACTCCCACAGCAATATGCAAAGAAGAAAAAAATTTTTTTAAAAGCACAAAAATCCAAACCTGTAAACAAAAGAAGTCCAAAATTGAAGTAATTAAGCAGGAAAAGGGTTAAAGAATACAACATAGCCCTAAGGTGCATGTTTACATACAATAGAAAGCATGGACATATGCTACAAGGTAAATCTACACTTGGAAGAAAGGAAAAATAAAACCCCTGAAAACCTGCACGCAAACGTCAAAATAAGTCTAAAAATCTATTCAAAGGGTTAAAATTTTATTAAAAATGCACTGGAAAGATATCAATTTTATAATAACCACCACTGCAATATGCAGTGAGGTCAACCTCACTTGAAATTGTTTTTTTTATCACAACCTGTACATAAAAGTAAGAAGCTGTAAGCCTAAGTCCAAAAGCTGTACATAAAAGTCCAAAATTGAAGTAATTCAGCAGGAAAAGGGTTAAATAATACAAACATAGCCCTAAGATGCATGTATACATACAATAGAAAGCATGGACATATGCTGCAAGGTAAATCTCCACTTGGAAGAAAGGAAAAAAAAACATCAAAACCTGCACGCAAACATCAAAATAAGTCTAAAATTTGATTCAAAGGGTTAAAATTGCGACAAAATACCCTGGAAAAGAGTTAAATGTTATAGTGAACCACTATAGCAATATGCAGAAACTAAAAAAAATTTTAAAAAGCCCAAAAATCAAAACCTGTACACAAAAGTTCAAAATATTTGAGAGAGGACGCCGACGCCGACACGGACATGAGGGTTATGCCATAGGCTCACACAACTAACGTTGGTGAGCCAAAAATGATAAATTCATAGTAAGGCCAAAAAAAAAAATCAATTGATTCTCAGGCAATTTTTTTTTCAAATCAATGAGGGAGGGAGGATTTTATTTTTATTTTTTATTTTTATTTCTTCCAGATGGTGAGAAAGGATTGAGAGGCAAAAGTCACTTTCTGATGTCTGTTTTTACCTGAAAAGCATGGAAAGTGCATATTGTAAAATGATATACAAATAAAACTCATTTTATTGAAAACTAAAACTGTTTTTCTTTATTTTCTGATATCACCACTTTTTGTATTTAGAAACAGAACTCTGACTTCACTTTTAAACTTTTACAAAGCAGAACTATTTTATGAATACTAGATATTATTGACCACCCTCGTATTATTTTGGTATCATTGTGAGTTATTTTGATTTTTAGTATGACCCATGGTGAGAGTGTTCTTCTCTGTAACAGAAGGTATATTCTTTTTAAAAAATATTTAAAGTGTTTAAAATAAATTTCAAGTTCATATAAGAAGCTGGGTCATTCATAGTTTCTGAATACCCTAACTGAGTTGAAAAGCATAGTTAAAAAAGTTTTCGATATCCTTCGTAAATTAAGCGTTATTAACAATTTGAGTTAATTAATTTCTTTGGTAAATGACAAAACATTTCAGTTGTCTCCCTTCCCGGCTGCGCTGGGTAATAATTCACTGTTCAGAAAACTAACAATTTCTGCCAACCATCTTTCACTGACACGTGCGATTGGTGCTTTGAAGGTCTGCCATTCTTATCCATCCAAATACCTGTGATTTCTATTGTAGCCTTATTACATTTAACCCCCTTCCAACAAACTTCACAAGTTTTCAAAGAAAAACATTCAATGCAAATTGCGGGGCGAATTTCAATGCAGCCAATTTTTCAGTGGAACAGAGCGTAACCGCAAGCAATTTCGATATGGACGAACTGTCTCCAATACATTTTTTTTGTTTTGAAACGGTGGTTAACTTTTAATAAATTCCAATTAACTCGATGCGTGTCTTGTGTGATTCGTTGTTTTGTCTGGTACTTTGTTTTTAAATAGCCATTTTGTGCTGGTTGCCATCAGTTGGGGCGAACTGTTCGAACGACTACGCCATTGCAATTCTTTTCAGAAATATAAAATTGGGCTAGTTTAGGCTATTTTCATAGCCGTGTGACGGACTTTAACAGCAACCGTGCTTACTGTTTTTTGCGGAAGCGTGTGTTTTTAAAAAATAAAACATAAGAAAATACAGTAAACTGCCATGTCTCCCAAGGAAGTTTGGGAGGGCGACTTGAATTTCGCCCCCAATGTAAGCCAAGGCCAGAGGCTCTCACACTTAACACACGCCTGTGTATATTTACCTGTTTATTCGTTGGTTTTGGGCCTTAAAACCAATAGTCCCTTTTCAATTTCCCTGTTTCCTATTTTCTTGCAATGACGGTCCAAATAAAAAGGCCCAACGCGGGCCATTTTTTTCAACGCGGCGGTGCCTGAGAATCAATTCCTTTTTTTTTTTTGGCCTAATTTGTATATTTTTATACTTACCAATGGCCCCGACATAGCTGGTGCTAACTCTAAAATATCCAGGGCCAAACACAAATTTTGCCCCCAATCCCCCAAATTTGCATCAAAGACCGAAAATTTCATGTCCTATGTGGCCCTCATAATTTGACATCTGAGCATGCACAGTGTCCAGTAAGTACCGAAATTGCCGCCAAATATCATTCCTTCTATAGTGCCTGCTAAATGTTATAGTCAGCAGGGAGGTATGAGTGCCCACTCACGGGAGGGCCTTCCCCGTCTGGACCATTTGTAAGTATAAAAATATACATATTACTATGAATTTATATTTTTCACAGTAGCCAATGGCCTAGACACAGCTGAATGGTAAATAGGTTGGAGGGCCTAGGACATAAAGGAAAATCCAATTACTCAATCACTTCTAAAAGAATATCTCCTACAGGAGAATAGGAGAGAACGGAATTACATATGTCTTTCATACTTATTTAAATAATAAAGACATAACACCAACAACGTAATTGAGCATTACTCAATATATATATTTCTCCATTAATGTCAGCATAACCCATTATGATAATTCCATGAAGGGAAGCCAATATATAAAGATAGTCCAGAGAATGAGACTCTTAATACTCATTTAAAAGTGTCCGCAGATTGTATGTTATCGCTCATTTGACACGTGACATACACAAATGCTTCACACCGAGCTACACTTTAAAAATATTACATAAATGACATCATAACTGCTTCCACTGAGCTACACATTAAGACCATCCCAGTACCGACTCTACTGTCTACTGACACAGGAGGAGGTCTTCCCTTGCTTTTCACTATAAAACCAGGTCATATTAAGGGAAAACTGCCCCCCCCCCCCCACCCTTGTTCTGGGTCACATAACCGCAGAACGAAGAGGGCAGCGGAACAGCGTCAATGCTGGAACGGAAAGCCTAAATAACTATAACTGTAAACCTTTAGTGGACGACATTCTGAGCAACAAATAAAGGACCTAAACATCTAAGGTCACTGGAGATGGACTCTATATTTCTAAGGTAAAACTTAGTGAATGTAGAAGGCTGTGTCCAGTACGCAGCTTTCATGAGATCAGTAATGGCTATACTGAGAGAATAAGCACAAGAAGTTGACAGCGCTCTGACTTCAAGCCCTGAAATCTTATTAACAGAACACTGATCTGGAGATAGATTATCATAGGCAATACGTATCGCCAATTGAATCCATCTAGCTATAGCCTGAACAGAAGTCTCTTTTCTGTTAGGCATTAATGATAGAAAGAAGAGTTTCCTTCCTTACCTAATAAATTCAGATCGGAGTTTATATATGCACATTGCCCTGACTGGACACAGCAAAGGTCTACGGTTGTCCATAGAAGGCAGAGCAGCAGGCCGCACAATAGGAATCTGATTCTTAGCCAAAACTCCCACTTGTGGAGTTAAAGTGACGGTATTCCCAACACTACGGTAGTGAGATTCGATCACAGAGAGTGCATGAAGTTCACTAACTCTTCTAGCGAATGCAAAGGCTAAGAGAAATGCTGTTTTATAGGCCAAGAAATTGAACTCTACAACGTCTAACAGCTCAAACGGAGCTTCTTTGAGCTTCAACAATTCGGAATTAATCTGAGAGTTCTAGGTCTATTAACAGAGAAATTTCTAACTAGTTTGGATAAAGAAGTATCAGATCCAATATCCAAATTATCATGATGTGCATAAGTGTCTGAAAGCATAGACCTATAGCCCTTAATAGTGATGGGCTGCAGTTTGAGAACGTCAAACAAGTAGACCAGAAAATTTGCAATGTCTGGTATGGATGGATCATAAACGTCTATCGACTGATCCTTACACCAACGGAAGAATATCCTCCACTTTGCTGGGTAAATCAGCGAAGAGGAGGACCTCCTACAGTTAGAAATTGCGTCCACTGCTCGTCCTGTAAAAAGCTTGCCGTGCAAGAAGGACCACACAACGGAAATACGTGTAGGTTTAGACCTTGCGGATTGTGATGCAGTGCACGTGACTTCCCTGATAAAGAAAGTCCTCCTGTGGAGGCAGCTTCCGGGGAACATCCCATAATAGACACCCAAGAAGATTTATCCATGGTTTTTGTGCCGACAGAGATGCTACAAACAGAATCTTGGAATGAGATTGCTTCATCTTTAACAAGATCTGTTGAATGAACGGAGTTGGAGGATACAAGTATCCTATTATTCCATCCCCTGGAATTGAGAGAGCAGCTACTGCATACGCTCGAGGATCTGGGCATGGCGACATGTAAGTCTGGAACTGATTGTTGAGGTGTGTCGTGAATAAGTCTAGAATAGGTTGATCCCACTGGTAGCAAATCTGTCTGAACACGCGCTTGTTGAGAGTCCATTATGAAGGCAACAGGCGACCTTTCTGAGAGAGCGAGTCTGCTAGTACGTTCAGACGATGAATTGATTTATTTATTTTTTAGTGTTTAAGGTCACATATTTCTGCACAATGGCTAACCATGACCGTGACAGTTTTATGGGTGGAGGAAGCCGGAGTACCCGGAGAGAACCACCGAGCAATGGCGAGCAACTGTCAGCTCCCCAACATACTAACTCCACACAAGCAGGGTTAGCATTGGTTGAAGACAGTTGCACCATCAACGTGCAGTACACCTTAGTACACAGCGTCACCGTGCCCCCACGTGAGCAATGGGGGGTGAAGTGTCTTGTCCAAGGACACAACGCGGTTGCCGCAGGTGGGATTCGAACTGAGTACCTCTCGGCTTGCAGCCTGCACCTCTACCTACTGAGCCACCATGCCCCCTCGATGGATTGATAGTTGAACTTGATGTTTCAAGACAAAACGAAGGATTCTTTTGGTTAGTTCGTATAATGGAATCGAATGTGTGCCTCCCTGGTTCCTTATGTATGCTACGACTGTCGAGTTGTCCGACAATATTTTAACATGAGCATTCTCTATAATGTAAATCCATTGTTGTAGCGCTAGCCATATTGACATCATTTCCTTGATGATTATGTGCTTTACTAAGAACTCTGGGTCCCAAAGACCCTGGCATGTCGAGTCTGTCGGATTCAAGGTTGTGCCCCAACCTGTTTGACTAGCATCCGTCATAATCTTAAAAGCCGGATCCGGCGGTTGCAGCGGAACTCCCTGAGTTAACCACTGAATATCTGCCCACATCTTAACCTTTTGTTTTACTTGGTCCATTAAAACAATATTGGTTTCAAGCGAATACGTCTTCACACTCCAATTCTGAGTAAAGAATATTTGGAGAGGATGTGTGCGTAAGCGACACATCGGAATGAGATCCATGGCCGCTCCACACAGCCCCATAGTCGCATAAATTCCTTCGCTGTTAATGCATCTGAGTGAAGACAAAAGCAAGCATAACAACTGACTAATTTCGCTCTGGGTTATGGCAGACGAACCAAATTGTTGTGAGTCTCAAAGCTTATCCCCAAGTGAATGAACGACTTGGACGGAGCTAGATCCGACTTCTTCTCATTTACGATGAAACTGAGAAGTTGGAGTAGTAAAAGCAGACTCTGAACATCGTTCTGAAGAGTATCTTTTTTGCCGTACCTCTGAAGAATGTCGTTCAACATTATCGCAGACGAATGAGCTTGGAAGTAAGACATTACCAAGTTCATTATTTGAGTGAACGCCCAGGGAACTGGATTCAGGTCGAAGCACAATGCTCGGAACTGATATACCATCCCTTGAACGGCGAACCGTAGGTACTTTTCTGAATGCCGGATGTACCATGACATGAAAGTACGCATCCTTTAGATCTATGCTTGCTGCATAGTAGTTCACTCGTATGCCCACCCTTACCAACCGAATGGTTTCCATATAGAACTTTGGAGCTACGATAAGCTTGTTTATCCAGCTCAAGTCTAGTAATGGTCGGAACAACTGTCTGACTTCTGAACGAGGAACAGGTGATTGTAGAAACCTAGTGATTCCTAGTTTTCTACGACCTCTATTGCATCCTTTTCTAGGAGAGACCTTACCTCCGTGAGGAGGGACTCTCTTTTAGGAGAATTTGGTGGAAGTTGAGTCCACTGCAGACTTCGTGTTAGCGGTGGTTTGGCTCGGAATGACAGTCTTAGTCCTTCCGAGACCACAGTTCTCACCCACCGATCTTCTGTTATAGTTATCCAGTTTCTCTCGAATCTTGATAGCCTTCTGCTAACTGGGATGCAATAGAGGTCTTGACCATCATCTGTAGGACCAGCGAGGCCTGCGGGAGGAGAAACCACGTCCTCCCCGTGATGAGCCTCGACCCGCCGGCTTGGGGGCATCTGACTGGTTACCTCGGCGAGACCCATGCCCCCAACCTGAGTCGCTAAATTGACGATTTTGTGAGTAATTATAAGAGGATCTTCTATATTCTCGTGAGGAGTTCCCTCTGAACGATCTTTGTCCAGAACCTCCTGCCTTACTCTTCTCTGCAGGTGCGGGTTTATTTGACGCCGACTTTAAGAGCAGAGTATTTGATGCTTTCTTTGTAGCTTGGTCATAGACCAAAGAAAGCTTATCGTAAAAATATCATGTCCTGATACCTGATACAGGAGCGACTCTAAGAGAGTTTTTCACCTTGTCATCTATCAAAGATGACGACGCAAGGGCTCCGTCACGTCTAACTAACTCCAAATTAGCCACTGTAAGATCTGAGTTATACATGGTATACATTATAGCCCTGGAAAGAACCCGCAAGGAGGTAAGAACATCCACAAATTCCTTCCCATTGAGACGTTGCACCATAGCTCTCGTCAGGTGATCTGTGTAAGACAAAGCATCTAATTTCGCTATATTCGCTCTATTAGATGAAATTGCCATCTTAATGGTATCCAAGCGAATTGAAAATGATGGGGGTAAGGTCAAATCTAGGTCCTTAGCCTGCTCATCTAAACACAGAGGAACTCTCCATACACATTCCCCTACCATTTTAAATGGACGTGGTCCAATAGTCAATATATGGATGAAAGATGAGGATAAAAAGCTGCCTTTTTCTTTCCGCCTGAAAGACTAAATAT
The DNA here is from genome assembly GCA_031216915.1 of Pictodentalium vernedei. Lineage (NCBI taxonomy): Eukaryota > Metazoa > Mollusca > Scaphopoda > Dentaliida > Dentaliidae > Pictodentalium > Pictodentalium vernedei. Next base: position 186,110,073 of record CM062292.1, on the reverse strand, counting down.
AGCATCATTAAGGAGATCAAAGGTATTTGACACTTGTTTTGACTGCAACGGAAAGGAAAGGACATCCCCCCTTGACCGGATATAGTCTGCGTCTAATAACGCTAGCAGCTTTTTATTAGTAGTCGCAGCAGTCTGATTCTCTGGAACAATATCAGGAAAGTATTGATGGATAAAATTCATCACTACCATATGTTGTTCCGAAAGGGATGGGTCCGTATATGCTCCATCTCCCTTTCAGCATCCGATAGAATCAGATTACCCTTACAGTCTTCTGCATCTGAATGGGCAGATGGCTGGACCGACCTAGCGTCATCGGACAGCTCGTGTTCCGAGGCTGCCATAGTTTGCTCTTGACTTTGCTGGGATGCTGCGATGAGATGCGCAATCTGCGACAGCAAGTCTGTTACTGAGGCCTGAGGAGCAGCAGTCTTTTGTTGCTTGGTCGCTGGCTGCTCCTGGGACTGTGTGTCCGAGACGGCTCTTTTCTGCGGACTTCCCAACGAACAAGGCCTCGTTTCCTTGGCTACCGGATGATGTGACTTTTTTGCAGAACAGCGGTCCTTGCTCGGCGATTCCAGCTGGATATCCGATGTCACATAGCCAAGGTGTGGTCGTGTGTGCTCAATAGTATCAGAGGAAGCCGTTCTTATAGCCGTCCCCAGCTGTATATTTGATGGAGCGTCCCAGACCGGATGCGTGGACATAAGCTCTGTATGATGCAAGTTCCGTACTACAAAATCTGGCCCCAGATGTTGTTGATAAAGAGAGGGGACTCTCTCGCTCATGGTCTTATCAGACCTCACCGAGCTGACCGTCAAACTTCCAGGCTTCCTCCTTTCCGACGTCAAGTGGGTGAGCCTGTTTAGAGATTATAGTGCTCGCTCTACCCTTTTTCCTTTCCTTGACTGCAATGGACACACCCGGTGTCGCGGTGCCCACTGCTTCACCGGTCGAGCTAGCTGAGCTAGCTGGCAACAGGGCTTTGTAACTACCGGCACGTGGTTTATTGCCCTGTCTTATGTTTCGGAGCACTTTTGCCGCTAGCTCTATCAATATGCGACGACGGATGCACACTATCGGACGAGTCACAAAACCATCACCATGTTCTTGCTCCTCTGAAATGGAAACTGAAAAACTAGAGTGACTGTCCGGCGAGGGGACCAGCATTGTCCTCTCACCGCTAACAACATACCGTGACACACGTCTTCAACATTTGTCATCCCAACTGACACAAGTTGCACAGGAATTAGTGCGAGTACAATGACTTCAAGAAACACAAAATTCATGTGAATCTGAGGAAGACTTCCTCAAATTACAATTAGAGCAAAAAGCTTTCATTTTAAATAAACATGAAAGTCAAAAGTACTCGCACTAACTCCCAATATTAACTGAAAAAAGATACATCAAAACATTAATCAAAACAATGATTTGAAAAAGATTTTTAAAAAAAAAAAATTAAAAACATTTTTCGAAAAAATTTTGACATGAGCCCAAGTTCCCAAAGGGAACCCTGAGCCCAAATGGATCCCGATAGAGGCCAAGAGTGGACAAAATTTTTTTTTTCACTTCCAAAAATTAAGGCTACACTATCGGAATATAATATGTATCTTACACTAGTCCTAACATGATTAAGTCATAGGAAAATTACATGTCTAACGAAGCGTTGTCAATGTAAACAACGTCACAGAAAAAACAAAAACAAGACTCCAGCACTAAAAATATGGCCCAAGGTCAGTAACAGGTTTAACACTATCCGATGCAAAGCTAGATCTTCATAATAAGAAAATACAATACATCGGATGGATGATGCATGACCACAGATGCCTAAACACCCCTAGGGCGAGGATGTAACCATGGGGATAAACAGAATAAACATTCTGTGAAAAATGTTAAACTCCCAAGAAATTTAATAAAAAAGCCAAAAAGCATGGGAGTTTAACTGGAGGGCTTCAAGGAAGGATAGGGAAGGCAAAATCATTAGGAAGAATGATAATTTTAGGCCATGCCCCAAAAATGGGGAACAAGACATAATTTCGTCAAAAAATGATAAAGTTACAGCCCTGAACATAAAAAACCACTGTTTCTTCCTTCCATCATTCTATTCTTTCCTCTGATCCACCATAATCATCATTGATCTGTGTCTGGCATCATTAAAACTGAGATTTAAAAGCAAAAAAGTCAGTTTGTTGTTATCTGACAGGAGGGCCAAACAAGGAATGATATTTGGTGGCAATTTCGGTACTTCCTGGACACTGCGCATGCAATTTCGGTACTTTCTGGACAATGTACAATTATTGTACAGCCATTGAGCACCGTGTGTGGATTCTAGGCTTTAAAATTATTATTAAATATATGGAGGGCCACATAGGACATGAAATTTTCAGTTTTTGATGCAAATTTGGGAGATTGGCCCTGGATATTTTAGACTTAGCACCAGCTATGTCTGGGCCATTGGTTACTATGTAAAATTATGGCAGCCCTTTTGAAATGTAGGCATCCTAAATTACAATTTGTCTCGTGGTCTGTTCCTTGCAAGAATGATAAAAAGATTTCTCCGAGTCTGTACTAGAAGGATTGCAGAATTGAACTATTCAACAAATTTATGGTATTTTATTGTCTAAAATCTGGTCATTTACTTATGATATAGCAGACTTTCTGGCGGTGCTGTCTACCGCATGGCAGCAGTGCCATGGCAAATTTCAGTTTTCACATGTTCTATGTTTCATTCCAAACATTTTGGTATATAATTTATTGGGGTTATTCATTTTGGCCCTTTTGTAGACTTGGAAGAAAATTATCTGAAATTTGACCAAAGTTAGGTTGGACGTCCCCTTAATAACTTTGAGTTAAGGAGCAGCTAGTCTGGTCCATTGGTTTACAGTGTAAAAATATTATGTAGGGTTGGGAGTGGGTGGATATGGCGATTATTATGGACGTTGTTTTCGCTAAATATTTCATACGTACCTTGTAAACAACATAAGTTTTAATGAGCTTTTCAAGACTAGAGTTATTCTGGTTCGTGCGAGCAGACAGGTTTACTATTCTCTGTATATGGAACTCCATATCGGCATTTCAAAAAAGTGTCTAAAAATAATTCAATCATGTGATCTTTATGTGAAACATCGAGTATAGAGGAACAGTAGTGGACATTGTATTGATCACATAATCTGAAAAACTATGGTGCTCATACATCGACCTCCACCCCCCAATGCTGATACACAAGTTATGACTCAAAATTGATTACATGGAACAAAACCAATGCCGCCATGCTGATACACAAGTTATGACTCAAAATTGATTACATGGAACAAAATAGATATGTCATCTTTTCTAAACATCTACTTGATCTTGGGTAGTTTTCTGATCACACACGATGTGTCAGTGTACAAATAACAAGCATCTGAAGTTTATTATCAGTTTGGTGAGGGTTAATATTTTGGGTTATATTGACACATAACATAAGTAATACCATAAAGCCCTTTGTGGCGACATAGAACATTGGATAGTTGATCGACAAATGCCTGTCTTTTCCATATAAGTAATGAAATATGGTTTTGAAGGTGATTACAAGATGATAATTTCTTTGAATCGACAAATTTATCGTACAACTTTTCACTGTATAACAGGACACGATCACATATATTCCATGTAATGACATATTTCTGGTAGCAAAATGGACGTACGCTATGCCGCTTCTCGAAAAATCTGGGGGTTATCGATTCTTCGGTCAATTGTGGAGAATATCAGATGAACATTCTACAATGTGTGAAAAATTGACATTTTTCCTCTATTCAGACTATTGGGGGGAGGGTTAAATGTTTTGGATTTTATTGAATATTAGTATCGACCACAGCCTGTCATTCCACGCTGCTTGATAGAGAATTGTAAACGAAATCGAAAAGTACTAAACTTTCCTGGATATATCGTGGAATATATTTTTGGGGATGTTCGCAAGACTTAACTTCCATCGAATCGTTGAAGAATTTTGCGTACCTTTTTGAAAAAGATGTTGCATGACACCCTAACGAACGTATATTCTGCAGAAACTGGCATTATATATCATCTACAGTATCGGTTTCATGAAAAATCTGGACCAGGGTTTCATTGTCTGAGAAATGTCAAGTATATACACCATAAATTAGATGTAGGGTCGTATCGAAAATAGCAGCAAAAATACTGTAGATACCCCCTAAAATGGGCTAGAAACCTATTTTGCCCAAGATATTTTCTATGCAACAATACGTGAAACAGGGATAACAGGGCTACACAAAAAATCATAGTGGCATGAATTCCCTTTTCAGGTGACACCCGCATTTCTCGCCTAGACAAGTAGGGTCTACTAATGGAATTGGTGACAGTTTATATGCCAAACACAAGATGGCCACTGATGCTATGTTTTTCAGTGAAATTCAGAAAAATTTGATAGCTACCATCTAGACATCACACCAAAGCAATATATGAAATTCAAAAAAGATCAGGTGAGAGATGTGGCCTGTTGGATGTGCTAATGGAATTGTTGTCAATTTATATCCAAATCCAAGATGGCTGCTGGCAGGCATGTTTTTCAACAAAATTCGGGAATATTTGATAGCTCCCATCTAGACATTACAACAAAGCTACATATGAAATTTGAAAAAGATCGGGAGATAAATTTAAATTTTATAGTAAGTTTCCTTTCATATTATACCTACCGCAATTGTTTACAACAAGCTTGCACTACAGTGGAAGTCCCTCACTCAGAAAAATACTCTCTATTTTCATCTTTCCCAAGCGATTTGGGAAAGAAAAGTGGTGCAAAAGCACCACGAAAAAAAATAAGCCAAAACTTGGTCGCACACCCAGTTGGGGACACTCTTCTCCATGTACTAATCCACGACTTCCGGAACCAGTGTGCAGACATATAAACAATGTGTCATTCCACTGAATCCGCCAACATTGGAGTTATGTTATTAGCAGAGAGGAAGGATTCTTACCCGAAAAAGAAGACAGTAGAGCCTCCACGTAAACAATTATGGTAGGTATAATAAGAAAGGAAATTTACTATAAAATTTGAATTTCTTATCAATCTACCTTACAATCATTTACAACAGGCTGAATAGAAAACAGGAGGATGGAATCACATAACCAACCCCCACATAACCCGACTGCACTGGAGCTGTGGACAGAAGAAGAGTTCCCTAGGCCTATAAAACCATAGCATCACAACCATTAGTAAATGACAATGGGAGATGAGGCGTATGACCCTGTGTGACACACAGACAGAAAAAACAGCACCAAGAACAGGGCTGGAACTGACCTTGCAAGAATCCTAATGGGTACGGTTGATGACAGCCAGAGCAGAAGAAAAGAGGGCCTACAGAAAAAAGGTCCTCAGACTGCTCCTGCAACTGACGCAGATATGTGGAGAAAGTCAAAGCATTTCTCCTGTTGTCTGCCTGCATAACGTCCAAAAACCGATGGAGTTAGCATAAGCCCAGGAGGTAGACAATGCATGCACCTTGTGGGCAGAAAAATGATTGGTAATACAACCATCATTCGCTAGACAAGCATATGATATGCGAATAGCAAGACAAATCCATCTAGAAATGGATTGAGGAGAGATCTTCTGTCGACCAGGGATAAGAGACAGAAATATATCTGTTCCAGTCTTTCCTAATGAACTGCGTCCGGTTGAAGTAAATGCGAATTGCACGAACCAAACAGAGCAAAGGGCAATTACCCTCAGCAGAAGGAAGAGCCCTGATACAGATTGGAGGTTGAGTAGTTTCTGGCATCTGATTCTTTGCCAGAAAGGAGCAATCAGTGGTAAAGTAACACTGTTGGCGAAGCTCCTGAAAAAGGCCGGATCAACAGAGAGGGCATGAAGCTCACTAACCCTTCTAACTGAGGCAAAAGCCATCAGACAAAGCCATCTAGTATGTGAGAAAAAGCATATCCACCTGAGATAAAGGCTCGACCCCCCCCCCCTCCCCCCCCCCCCCCAAGCAAAGCAGCACCCTAGAAAGATGCCATCTTGGGATAAGATGCAAAATCCTAGGCCTTTTCAAAGAAAAGTGCCGAATAAACATGAAGAGGTACGGATTAGTGCCGATACAACACTTTCCCACAAACGAAGCGGTCTCCAAAAGCATGGACCTGTACCCTTAGATGGTAACAGGTTGGAGAACCCAAGAATCAAACAGATATACCAGAAACTCTGCAATCTGTGTTATCGAAGGATCGGCATAATCAATAGAGTGATTAGCACACCATCGACAGAAGACCTTCCATTTAGCCGCATAGGCTAAACCAGTGGAGTGCCACCTTAAAGAAGCATCACAACCATCAGTAAATGACTATGGGAGATGAGGCATATGGCCGTGTGACACACAGACAGAAAGAACAACACCAAGGAGAGGGCTGGAACTGACCTTGCAAGAAACCTAATGGGTAAGGTTGATGACAGCCAGAGCAGAAGAAAAGAGGGCTTACAGAAAAAAGGTCCTCAGACTGCTCCTGCAAATGACTCAGATAGGTAGAGAAAGTTGAAGCATTTCTCCAGTAGTCTGCCTGCATAACGTTCAAAAACTGATAGAGTTAGCATAAGCCCAGGAGGTAGACAATGCAAGCACTTCGTGGGCAGAAAAATGATTGGTAATACAACCGTCATTTGCTAGACAAGCATATGATGTGTGTATAGCAAGACAAATCCATCTAGAAATGGACTGAGGTGAGAACTTCTGTCGACCAGGGATAAGAGACAGAAATATATCTGTTCCAGTCTTTCCTAATGAACTACGTCCGGTTGAAGTAAATGTGAATTGCACGAACCGAACAGAGCAAAGGGCTATTACCCTCAGCAGAAGGAAGAGCCCTGATACAGACTGGAGGTTGAGTAGTTTCTGGCATCTGATTCTTGGTCAGAAAGGAGCAATCAGTGGTAAAGTAACGCTGTTGGCTAAGCTCCTGAAAAAGGCCGGATCAACAGAGAGGGCTTGAAGCTCACTAACCCTTCTGGCTGAGGCAAAAGCCATCAGAAAAAGCCATCTAGTATGTGTGAAAAAGCATATCCACCTGGGATAAAGGTTCGAATGCCCCCCCCCCCCCCCCACCTCCCAAGCAAAGCAGCACCCAAGAAAGATGCCAGCTTGGTGTAAGCTGCAAAAATCTAGGTCTTTTCAAAGAAAAGTGCCGAATAAGCTTCGAGAGGTACGAACTGGTGCCGATACGATGCGTTCTCCGAAAGCATGGACCTGTACCCTTAGATGGTAACAGGTTGGAGACCCCGAGAATCAAATAGATATACCAGAAACTCTGCAATCTGTGTTATCGAAGGATCAGCATAATCAACAGAGTGATTAGCACACCATCGACAGAAGACCTTCTATTTAGCCGCACAGGCTAAACCTGTGGAGTGTCGCCTTGAAGAAGAAAAGCACTCCACTGCTCGTCTTGAAAAACCTCTATGGAGGAGACAGGACCTGACAAAAGATATGCGTGAAGGCACCATGGAGTCAGGTGGACATGAAAACTCCTCGGGTGACCTTGGCAAAGAAGGTCGTGACATGGAGGTAGACGTGCCAGAACTGCCGCCAACAGAGAGCGGAGTTGATTGATCCACACCCGTTGAGGTGACAGAGGAGCGATCAGAATGATTCGACAACTGCAGGTTCATATCATGGCTAGAACCTGAGGCAGAATCGGAACCGGTAGGAAGGTGTAGCCGACTAGACCGTTCCAACTGAGTGACAGAGCATCCACAGCGAAAGCCAGAGAGGATGGGACACGAAAGTGTGCACCTGAGGGTTCCAACAGGCCACAAAAAGATCGATGTGGGGATGACCACAGAGATTGCAAAGTAACTGGAACACTGCTCTGTGAAGAATCCACTCGGTGGAAATGAATCTGCTCCATCGGGACAGGGAGTCAGCAAGGACTTTCAGACGACCGAGAATGTGACAAACCCCCACCTTGCCGTTGACATCCTGAGCGAGCAGTAGAAGATCCCAAGCCAATTCTTATATGGGAACTGCCGGAGAATACTCCGAGCTGTCGTAGATGTGGACTGGGTCAGAGTCAGTGCGAAAGCCGAGAGAATCGCAGCTCTTGCCTGGGAAATTGCCACCGTATTCAGCTGAGTACGGAAGTCCATCCCCAGATGACAAAACGACTGAGAAGGGACCAGGCCCGACTTCTCTTCGTTGACTCTGAACCCTAGCAACATGAGCAGGCTCATCGGTGTATCGACATCTGACTCCAGAAGAGCAGCATTGGTGTGCCTCTGGAGGATATCATCCAGATACACCGAAGTAGTCACCCTGGACTGAGTGCAATGGAAGGCTATCATATGCGACATAAATCGGATGAAGGCCCAAGGAGCCAGGTTGAGGCCGAATAGCATGGCCTTGAACTGGTAAATTTGCCCCAGAAAAGTGGACCGGTGATACTTTCGCGATGTCCGATGAATCAGAACGTGAAAGTAAGTATCTCGCAGGTCAATGCTGGAAGCAAAATCTCCCTGGTGAATGGAGCGGCAAACCGAACCTGAAAGTCTCCATGCTGAACTTGGGAGCAATGATAGACTGGTTCAGGATACTCAGATCGATAACTGGTCGGAGTCGGCTGTCCTTCTTCGGCACCAAGAACAGGAGGGAATAAAATCCTACTGAATTCATATTCTTGACAACCTCGATCAATCCCTTTGACAGGAGATTGTCTATCTGATCAAAAGTTCCCGACGTGAAACATCTAAAGGAACTTGGGTTGGAAAAGCACTCTCGACAGAGTGGGGACGCCTCCAAAAGCATATCCGAAGACTGGGCTGGGCTGAACATCTAACACCCAAGGAACGGATGTGATCGTGGCCAAACAGTCTCAGATATTCCTCCTCCAACCTGGGACGAATCGAGGAGAGGACCTTCATTTTGAGCCCTGGTGAGGACTGTGAGAGGAGAAGCCACATCCTCTGCTAGATGAAGGATCCTGAGACCTCCCTCTGGACTGCCGATGCTTACCCTTACCAAGTGAGTAAGAAGAAGAATCGGTGGCAGGAGGATCAGCCCTACGCTTCAGAGAAGAAGCAGAAGGGTGTTTGTTGGGCTTGGAAAGGCCCCGGCCTCCAAAAGAAGGCAGATCAAGCTGGCGAAGCAGCAGCTGATCTTTGGAATTATGCAGGATGTCATCCCAGACCGTCGCCACGGAATCATGGAATAGTCGTGGACCCAACAAAGAAGCAGATCGAAGAGCAGCACCCTGCCCTTTAGGAGGGGAATGGCTTGTGTCCAACACAGCGTTCTGGTGAACTAATTCCAAATTAGTGGTGTTACAGGCATGCGTGTAAGATGCATGAGAGAAAGCATGCCTTGCATCTCTCTGGAAAAGCCCAACATCCAAAGTCACCATAGGAATAATGGCCGACTTGGCTTGGAGTCCTAGACCATCAAAGTCTTGCAGACCGACAGATTGGCAGAATCATAGGAACGATAATGCACAGGGGGCAAAAAAGGTATCAGCCTAGTGAAGAACAAAGACTTGATAGCCTTGGAATTCATCTTTGAGTCCAATGCTGCAAAAGTTTCGACCACTTGTACCGACTGGTATGGTCGAAGGCGCCCAGAAGCAGGGTGCTACACAGGCTGTAGGTGCACGGCGGATGATTGCGGTCTGGCTGAAACCTACGGTTGGTCTGATGATTTGAAGGAACTCAAACACAAAGTCAAGAGCCGCCCCAAGTCAGAAGACTGATGGCTCGCAACGTCAGGTGTGTCTGACCCATCGCCTGAGTCGGAAGACACATAGCCCATGACGGCATACCAGCCGATGCCTCCCATGGTGTAGGAACACCAGGGGGTTTGGAAAGCAGCGCCCTGCTCCCAGTCCCGGGAGGAGGCACCACGGAGGGCACCAGGAAGCCACTAGAAGCCTCGCTCGAGGTAACGGGAAGGCTCTTGGAAAGAAACTGCATGAGCAAGCAGCAAGAAGGGGCCTACCTAAGCTCACAACCCGTATCTGCCATTACGACATGGGAACAGCTCGGCAAAGTGGCTTTGCATCTGACCCTCTAAATCAGCCAAGGTCGCACTCGACCCAGTTTTGGTTTATTTTTTTCTTGGGAAAGAAGAAAACAGAGAGTATTTTTCCAAGTTAGCGACTTCCACTGTAGTGCAAGCCTCTTGTAGACAATTGTAAGGTTTGATAAGAGATGCAGCCTGTATGGTATGCTAATGGAATTGTGGAAAATTTATATGCCAAATCCCAGATGGCCACTGGTAGCCATGTCAACGAAATTAGAAAAAATTTGATAGCTCCCATCCAGACATTGCCCTAAAGCCATGTCTAAAATTTAGAACTGATCAGGTGAGAGCTGTGGCCTCTAGGGTGTGCTAAGGGAATAGTGGATGGACAGATGTATGTACAGATGTATGACGGACCACAACTCATTGCAATAGCTCATATTTGACGTTGTCAAGTTGAGCTAAAAACAATGACGTTGTAACACAGTGTTTGAAGAATGACGGGTACAACCTTGAAAAGCAAAACTTTAATCTGAAACTTTAAGCTGGTAGTACTAAGTAAAACTGACTGCAAACAAGAGGCTCTAAAGAGCCTGTAATCGCTCACCTGGAACTACATATAAAAATGTGATTTCCCATAGGCTTTCTATGGTAACTATGAGCTGCAATTGTGGCCATGTTTGCAACATTACATCAACATTACATGAGAATCATTGGAAGGTGTCCCAGTCCTCAATCAGGTGAAGTTTCAAAACATTTGACTTTGTAGTTTCAGAGGGGAAGATTTTTGCAAAATCCATCAAACAGAATCAGAGAATGTCTCTGGAGGGCCATATTTTCCAACCAACGGGAACAAAAAGAGGATTGTTGGTAAAGGGCCTTCTATAGACCATTCCTGCCAAGTTGGGTTCCCGTCGACTCAGTAGTTCCAGAGAGATGATGAAAATGTGATTTCCCATAGGGTTTTCTATAGTAACTGTAAGCCGCAATTGTGGCCATGTTTGCAACATAATCAACATTAACCCTTTACCCAACGCAGACGATTTCAAAATTTATTATTTTAAATATAATTTTTTTAATTTTTTCAAATTTTTAAAAAAAATGTCAACAAAAACATAACATGTGACCCCTCTTTGGAACGAGCTCAACGAGCTTGTTCCAAAGAGGGGTCACATGATATAGTTTTGTTAAAATTTTTCGAAAAGTTAAAAAATTTATAGTAATTTATATATTTTTTATACTTACCAATGACCCAGACTTAGCTGGTGCTTACTCTTAATTATTTCGGGCCAGACGCAAATTTTACCCCCAAATCCCCAAATATTTGCATCAAAAAACGAAAATTACATGTCCTATATGGTCCTCCAAACTTTTACTCCACTGCGCATGCGCAGTGTCAAGGAGGTCTCAAAATTGCAGCCAAAAATCATTCTTACAACCAGTGCCTGGTAGGCATTATGTACTCAGCGGGAAGGTATGAGTTCCCAACTCATGGGAGGGCCATCCTCGTCTGGGTCATTGGTAAGTATAAAAAATATATAAATTACTATAAATTTTTTAACATTTTTATACTGTACCAATGAACCAGACTTAGGTGAATAGTAAAAAGGTTAGAGGGCCTAGGGCATAGAGGAAAAGCCAATAGGCTCAACTACATATAACCAAAATAACCCCTCAAGGAGAAAAGGAGAGATAGGCTTTACATGTATCTTTCTTATTATTATTTATCTTGTATCAAAAAGAAAGACACAACACCATTCTGTATTTGAGCACAATAACCTCAATGATGTCTATTAACATCCAGTATAACACGTTATGCTAATTATTTTTAAAGGAAAGCCAATAAATAAAGGAAGTCCAAAGAAATGAGACTCTTATACTCATTAACAGGGTCCGAAGATTGTATATTAACGCCCGTGTGAAACGAGACATATACAAATGTTTCACACCAAGCTACACTTTAAAAATATTACATGAATGAGTAAACATTAGCTTAACACTATAAAACTATCCCGGCGCTGACTCAGAATTACTGACTCCAGAGGAGGTATTCCTTTGCTTTACACTATAAAGCAGGTGATCTAAGGGAACTCCCCCCCCCCTTTCCCTTGCCCTGGGTCAGATACCCCAGAGCAAAGAGGGCAGCAGGACAGAGTCCCCGCCGGAACAGAAAACCTGCATAACCATAGTTGCAACTGTTTCGTGGATGACATACTGAGCAATAGATAACGGACCTAAACAATGCAGATCTTCTAGAAATAGACTCAATATTTCTTAATATAAAAAACTCGTGAGAGTGGAAGACTGAAAATATTATGCAGCCTTCATTAGATCAGTAATAACAACATTATTAGCGAAAACCCAAGAAGTAGATAGAGCCCTTACTTCATGAGGTGAAATCTAAGCACAGACTGCTGAGTTGAAGATAATATAGATCAGCAGCACGGATAGTTAATTGAATCCATCTAGCAATAGAATGGACCAAAATGTGGAGTAAGCTTCCACAGCATGTCCCACAAAAGATACCTGAGAATAATCAATGGTCTCTGTGGGGACAGAGATGCTACCACAGAATTGCATTGAGATTGATTTATCTTGAGCAACGTCTGCTGAATCAGCGGCGCTGGAGGATACACATATCCTTTCATTCTGTCTCAAAAGATCGATCGAGCGTCTACTGCAAACGCTCGAGGATCCTGACATAGTGACACATACATCTGCACCTAATTGTTGAGATGCATCACAAAAAGACTATCCTGGCTGCTCACATTGGTAGCAAATCTGATTGAATACTCGTTTGTTGAGAATCCATTCTGACGGCAACAAGGGAACCATCCGTGAAAGGGAGGCCTTTATACGTACAGACAACCCGGAATATGACGGACCAATAGAAGAACCTAATGTTCTAGAACAAACAGAAGGATTCTTTCCGTTAGGTTGAACAACGGAATGGAATGAGTGCTTCCCTGATTCCGAATATACGCTACCACCGTCGTATTTTCGGATAGAATTTGCATGTGCATTTTGAATCGTCCATTTAATGACGTAGCGCAAGTCAAACTGACATCAATACTTTATGTTTATGTGCTTGTTAAGAAACTGAGCATCCCAAAGACCCTGGCACTTCAATTTGTTGGGCTCAATGTTGCGTCCCAACCTACTGACTGGCATCCGTCATAACTGCAAAACTCGGATCCGGCAAGTGCAGTGGAACTCTGAGTTAACCACTGAATGTCTGCCGAAGTCTGAATCTCTTGTTTCACTTGATTTGACAAGAGGAGGGGGGGGGGGGGGGGGGGGGGGGGGGGAGGAGGGGGGGAATGTGAGGTCATGTAGAAACCTCCTCACTCACATTACTTAAATCATTGCTGGTGCAGACAGCAAAAATATAGGAACCCCAAAGGCTCCCTCACATCTAACAGACTCCCTTATGCCACTATGGGTGGAGAATGACGTGAAGAACAAAACTTCCCCTGAAGAAGATGGTCCTCTCATGGAGGAAGCTTCTGGCGAATGTTCAATAACAGGCACTTGAGAAAGCTGATAGAAGGATATTGTGACGACAGATATGTTATTAGTAGGAATCACACTGAGATTATTAAATCTTAACGTAATCTACTGAATCAAATGAATTGAAGGATATACTTATCCTTTCATTCATTCCCCTGAATACGGCTGAACGTCAACTGTATGCGCTCAAAACTCTAACACTGGCGACACAAATGAAGGAAACTATTGTTCCTACGCGTCACAAACTTAACTATCCTGGAGCGATCCCACATGCATGTTCGCTAATAATATAATCCAATGATGTAGCGTAAACAATAAGACATCATTCTTGATGAATATGTGATCTCCAAGAACTGAGGGTCCCAAGAACCCTACATATAGAGTCCGTCTGACTCAGGGTTGTAACCCAATTATGAACTCACATACGTCATAATTGATAAAACCGAATCTGGCAGCTGTTAAACCACTGAATATCTGCCCAAACTTGACCTTATGTTTACTAGATCCGTTAAAACAATACAGGTCTTGAGCGAAAAACGTCTTCCCACTCCAGTTAAGAATAACTGGAGGCGACATGTGCGTAAGCGATCCATGGAAATAACATTTGTAGCCACTCCATACAATCCCATCCGACGCATAAAATCTTTCGCTGTTAATGTGTCTGAAAGAAGACAAAAGCGAGCCTAATAACTGGCTAATTCGCTCTATGAAAAAACAAACGAGTTGTAGGATATGTGTATCCTATCATTCATCCCATGAGACATTATCTAGTTCATTCTTCAAGTGATCTTAATTGCCGCACAGTCGAACATTCAAACGATCGCTTTTTCAACTGAATGATTATCCTAAATAACCTTTAGAGCCATGATAAACACGTTATCCAGTTCCAGTTAATTATCGGTCGGAGCGAGCTCTAGAAGAGCCTCAAGCCACCAGCTCAGGGGTGTCTGATCAGTAAACTCAACAGACCTAAACCCCCTATCCAAGTGGCTGTATAGTCTATCCCTAAAGTAATATATAGGAGGGATAACTATACCTTTGCTATGAGTCCTTACAGACGATCGGAGTCTAGGACAACCTCTCCTACTCTTTTCTGCTGTTGTTGGTCGATTAGACCCCAACTTAAAGAGCCGAGTATTGATGCTTTCTTGTAGCTTAATCCTACATTAATGAAAGCTTACCATCAAAGACTTAGTGTCTGGAAAACTAAAGCGACCTGAAGCAAGTTTTCCACCTAGTCAAATATTAAAGATGACGACGCAAGGCTTTGTCACATCAGTATAGCTCCCCCTTAACAACTGTTAAGACAGAGATATATGTGATAAACAGGCCTGGAAAGAATTTTTTTAAAAAGGTACAAACGTCCACAAAATTCCTTTCCATATAGACGTTGCGTCACAGTACTTAAAAGTGAAGTACATAAGACAGTGAATCTAAATTCCCTCTGAATAAGAAATTATCTTCTCAACTGTGTCCAAGCGAACAGCGAAATGATGAAGGTAAGGCTACAACTAAGACCTTAGCCTGCTCATTCAATGCAGAGAAACTCTCAACATATCTTCCCCTGTCGTTTTTCAAATGTATGTGATCAAAAAACGGTTAAAAATACAGAAGCTGATAAGAAACCATATTACTTCTTCCCACAGGAAGTTAAATATGGCGTTGTCTACATAATCGAAGACCTGTGACACCTGTGTAGACTTAACCGGAAAAGAGATATCCTGCTCTTTGTCCGGATGAAGTCACCATCTAACAACGCCAGCGGTTTCTCACAATTACTCGCAGCATTGTGATTCGCTGGAACAAGTTCAAGGAGACGATAATGGATAGTATCCATATCATCCATTTTGAAAATTTGTTTCTTATATATAAGAGCCCAAGTTCCCAAAGGGAACGATGAGCCCAAAAGAGCCTAAGTATGGACAAAATTATAATAATATCCAAAAAAATGACTGCCACACTACCGGAATATTTTATGTTACTTATAACCGTAGTTTCCCTAAAAATAATAGGAAACTACCTATACAAATAAAGTAATGTCAATGTAAACAACTTCAAAATAAAAACCAGAAACAAGACCCCAGGCAACACAGCCTGAAGTCAGTAACAGAAATAAAACTATCCAATGTAAAGCAAGATCTTCAGCAGAAGAAAAAAACGATACATTGGATGTATGCTGCATGACCAAAATGCCTAAACACCCCAAGGCTGAGGATGTAACCATGAGGGATGTACAGAATAATCTTCTGTATAATATGTTAAACTCCCAAGAAATTTTATTAAAAAAAAATTTCAATAAAACACGCCAAAAAGCTTGGGAGTTTAAGGAGGGGGGTGGGGGGGGGGGGGGGGGGGGGGGCAAATCAAGGGAGGTTAGGGAAGGAATCTTAACAAACAGTGGAAAAATTATTATCAATCAATGATGACGTCAGGCCCATGTCCCGAAATTGGGGAACATGAACTAATTTTTATAAATATTATAAAATTACAGCCCTGAACGTTTCAAACCACCATTTCTTCCTTCCTTCATCCAGTTGTGTTCTTGGATCCACCAAATTAAAATTGATTTGTGTCTGGCATCATTGAAACTGAGATTTAAAAGCACAGAAGTCAGATTGATGTTACCTGACTGAAGGGCCAAACAAAGAATGATGTTGGTGCCAGTTTCGGTGACTTCCTGGCGTCGCATGCACGGAGATTAAATGTATGGAGGGCCAGATAGGACTTCAAATTTTTGGTTTTGCATGAACGTTAAAAAATTTATAGTAATTTATATATTTTTTATACTTACCAATGACCCAGACTTAGCTGGTGCTAACTCCACAAAAACCAGGGCCAAACACAAATTTTGCCCCCCAATCCCCAAAATTTGCATCCAAAACAAAAAGAAATCATGTCCTAAAGGACCTCCATAGTACGACTCTACTGCGCATGCGCAGTGACGCAGTCGTCCCGAAATTGGCGCCAAATATCATTCTTACTGGCAGTGCCTGGTCAGCGCTATGTACTCAGCGGGGAGGCAAGAGTTCCCAACTCAGGGAGGGCCATCCCCGTCTGGGTCATTGGTAAGTATAAAAAATATATAAATTACTATAAATTTTTTAACATTTTTATACTGTACCAATGACCCAGACTTAGCTGAATAGTAAACAGGCTGGAGGGCCTAGGACATAGAGGAAAATCCAATAAGCTCAATTATAAAATAAAGAGGTAACCCCTTAAGGAGAAAAGGAGTATTAGGCTTTACATGTATCTTTCTTATTTGATATTTAAATTAGAAAGATACACTACCCTTAATAATTGAGCACAATAACATTCATGTTCTCTATTAACATCCAGTATAACCTTTATACTAATTATTTTTAAAACAAGCCAATAAATAAAGTAGTCCAGAGAATTGAGACTCTTTATAATCATTTAAAAGTGTCCGAGTATTGTATATTAAAGCCCGTTTGACACTTGACATATACAAATGCTTCACACCGAGCTACACTTTAAAAATAAGACATGAATGAAATTAAACATTAATATTACACTTTAAAACCATCCCGGAAGCGACTCAGAAATACTGTCTTGGAGGAGGCATTCCCTTGCTTTTCACTATAAAGCAGGTGACCTAAGGGAACACCCGCCCCCCCCCCCTTCCCCTTGCCCTGGGTCAAATAGCCCAGAGCGAAGAGGGCAGCCGGACGGAGTCACTGCCGGAACAGAAAGCCTGCATAACTATAGTTGCAACTGTTTAGTGGACGACATTCTGAGCAACAGATAACGGACCTAAACAATGCAGGTCTCCAGAAATGGACTCAATATTTCTGAGATAAAAATTAGTAAATGTGGATGGCTGAGACCAATAAGCAGCCTTCATTAAATCTGTAATAGCAACACTATTAGCATAAGCCCAGGAAGTAGAAAGAGCTCTTACTTCATGAGCAGAAATCTTAAGCACAGACTGCTGAGAAGAAGATAAATCTTCATACGCAGTACGGATAGTTAACTGAATCCATCTAGCAATAGAATGGACTGAAATGTCCTTTCTATTAGGCATCAAAGACAGAAAGAAACGTTTCCGTCCCTTTCTGATGAACTGAGATCTCTGTTTATAGATACGTAGTGCTCTAACAGGACAGAGTAAAGGCCTACGCCCGTCTGAAGACGGAAGAGCCTTAATAACAATAGGTTCCGGATATTTATTAGGAGCCTGATTCTTAGCTAAAAAACCGACGTTAGTAGTGAAGGTGATAGTGTTTCCAACACTACGATAATGAGAATCATCCACCGATAGTGCATGAAGCTCACTGACTCTTCTGGCAGAAGAGAAAGCTAAGAGAAAAGCTGTCTTATAAGATAAGAATTTGAAATCTACTGTCCCAAGAGGTTCAAATGGCTTTTCCTTCAATTTAAGGAGAACCCAAGCTAAATTCCACTTAGGAATTAATCTAAGAGTTCTGGGTCTATTTATCGAAAAGTTTCTAACCAATTTCGATAAAGAGACATTAGATCCAATTTGTAAACTATCATGATGTGCATAGGTATCAGATAACATAGATCTATAACCCTTTATAGTAACCGGTTGCAGTTTGATTTCGTCAAACAAGTATACTAGAAAGTTAGCAATGTCTGGTATAGAGGGATCAAATATATCAACAGAATGATCCCTACACCAACGACGGAAAACCTTCCACTTAGCCGCATAGTTTAGCGAAGAGGAGGTCCTCCTACAGTTAGAAATCGCGTCCACTGCTCGTCCTGTAAAGTGCTTGCCATGCAAGAAGGACCGCACAACGGAAAAACGTGAAGGTTGAGACCTTGCGGGTTGTGATGCAGTTGGCGCGATTTCCCCTGCCAAAGAAGATCCTCTCGTGGAGGGAGCTTCCGCGGTAGGTCCCACAACAGACACCTGAGTAGATTTATCCACGGTCTCTGTGGCGACAGAGATGCTACCAACAGAATCTTGCACTGAGATTGTTTTATCTTTAGCAATACTTGTTGAATTAACGGCGCTGGAGGATACGCATATCCTATCATTCCGTCCCAAGGGATCGATAGAGCGTCTACAGCAAATGCTCTTGGATCCGGACACGGGGACACATACGTCTGCAACTGATTGTTGAGATGTGTCGCAAATAAGTCTATCATTGGCCGTTCCCATTGGTAGCAAATCTGATTGAATACTTGTTTGTTGAGAGTCCACTCCGACGGCAACAAGCGACCCTTTCGAGAAAGGGAGTCTGCTAGCACATTCAGACGACCCGGTATGTGACGGACCGAAAGAAGAACGTGATGTTCCAACGCAAACAGAAGGATTCTTTCCGTTAGATTGAACAACGGAACTGAATGAGTGCCTCCCTGATTCCGTATATACGCCACTACTGTCGTATTGTCGGATAGGATTTGGACATGAGCATCGTGAATAATGTCCATCCAGTGACGTAACGCAAGCCAAATTGACATCATTTCCTTGATGTTTATGTGCTTGCACAGGAATTGCGGATCCCAAAGACCCTGGCATCTCGAATCCGTTGGGATTAATGATGCACCCCAACCTGTTTGACTGGCATCCGTCATAATGGTAAAACTCGGATCCGGCAACTGCAGCGGAACTCCTTGAGTTAACCACTGAATGTTTGCCCAAGTCTGAATCTCTTGTTTCACTTGATCTGACAAGAGAACGTCTACATCGAGCGAATGAATTTTCACACTCCAATTCTGAGTCAAGAAAATTTGAAGAGGCCGTGTGCGTAGCCGTCCCATCGGAATGAGATCCGCAGCGGCTCCGCACAGACCTATCAGTCTCATAAATTCTCTCGCTGTGACTTTGTCTGTATTTAGACAATAGCGAGCGTAACAACTGACTAATTTCGCTCTGGTTAACGGCAGACGAACGAGATTGTTGTGCGTCTCGAAGCTCATTCCCAGATGAGTGAATGACTTGGACGGCACCAGATCCGACTTCTCCTCGTTTACTATGAAACCGAGACGTCGGAGCAATAGAAGAAGATTCTGAACATCGTTCTGAAGCGTTAACTCGTTGCCGTACCTCTGAAGAATGTCGTCCAGGTAGGCCGACGTTACCGCAGACGAATGAGCTCGGAAGTAGATCATTACCGAGTTCATTACCCGAGTGAAAGCCCAGGGTGCTAGATTCAATCCGAAGCACATGGCCCGGAACTGATACACCACTCCTAGGACTGCGAAGCGTAGATACTTTCGGAATGTCGGATGTACCATGACGTGAAAGTACGCATCTTTGAGATCTATGCTCGTTGCATAATCGTTCACCCAAATACTCGCTCTGACCGATCGAATCGTCTCCATATAAAACTTCGGAGCGATGATCAGCTTGTTTATCCAGCTCAAATCTATGACTGGACGGAACGAGCCGTCTGGTTTCGGAACCAGAAACAGATGGCTGTAGAATCCCAGCGATTCCTGGTTTTCTACGACCTCTACCGCGTTCTTCATTAAAAGAGACTGCACCTCTGATAGCAGAGCGTCTCTTTTCTGAGGGTTTGACGGAAGATGAGTCCACTTTGGACTTCGAGTTAATGGAGGCTTTCGTTTGAAGGATATCTTTAGACCTTCCGAAGTCACTCCTCTCACCCACGGATCGTCCGTAATCGACGCCCACTCTTGAGAAAAACTCGACAACCTTCCGCCAACCGGAACGCGATAGAGGTTTGAGCCATCACCTCCTGGATCTGCGAGGCCTGCGGTAGGAGAAACCACGTCTTCCACGACCCGCACCTCGCCTCGTCGACCTCGGGGCGTCCGACCGATTGTCCCGGCCTGAAGGACGTCCCGAACGAGAGTCGCTATCCTGACGGTCTCTCGAATAAGAGCTAGAGGACGCACCGGAACCTCTATAGGAACCTCTCTTGGGCGGATAAGACCCAGAAGTGCCCGCCTTATTCGTGTCTGCTGAATCCGACCTTTTAGGAGCGGATCTAAACAACAGAGAATCACTAGCTTTCTTTTTTATATTATCATAAATAGCGGAAAGCTTGCCGTCAAAGAGAAGATCTCCTGAGACCGAAGCGACTCTAAGAGAGTTCTTCACCTTAGAATCCACTAGTGTGGATGTAGACAGGGCTGCGTCACGTCTAACCAACTCCAGATTTGCCACTGAAAGGGCGGAGTTACACGTGGAATAAGCTACTGCCCTTGAAAGAAGTCTTAAGGAGGATTGTATATCCTGAAACTCTTCCCCTTGAAGACGCAGTGATAACGCCTTCGTAAGGTGATCTGCGTAAGATAAGGCATCTAAATTGGCTCTGTTAGACGCAATAGCTGTTTCCAACACTGCGGTTGGAATAGAAGCTGACGACGGTAATGATAGCTCTAAGTCTTCCGCCTCGTCGTCCATACGCAGAGGAACTCTCGGTATACCCTGACCTGCCGTGTCGAATTTATTCCTTGCATTAATGAAAGGCAGGTTGAGAGTATTTGCGGACAAGAAGCCTGCTTTCCCTGTCCTGGAAGCAAGTTTAAAAATAGCGTCGTTCAATAATTCAAATGTTCTTGCAACATTATTGGACTGCGATGGAAACTCGGGAGCGATGTCCCTGAACCGCTCGAAAAAATCAGAGTCCAATGACGCTATAATTCTCCTGTCCGGAAGCGCAGCAGTCTGGCCCGACGGAACAACTTGAGGAAGAAAGTGCCGGATGAAGTCTACGGCAGCTTTGTGTTGTTCCGAAAGGGATAGCTCCAATTCATCCGTATCCCTTTCACCATCCGGTCGGACCTCCCGATGTTCCCGGTCGTCCGCCCCCGATGCTTCGGCGGAGCGTACCGACCCAGCACCGTCGGATAATTCTCGATCCGACACCGTCTCTGTCGGCTGCTGGGATGCTGCGATAAGCTGTGCTATCTGCACTAGAATGTCCGACGTCGAGACCTGCGGAGGAGCGGTCTTTCGCTGCTTTGCCGAGGGCAGCTCCGCATCAGATGGCTCCCGCATACTTTTCCTATGCGAACGTCCGGAGTCCATCGGTCTCGAATCCCTGGCTGCCGGATGGTGTGACCTGGTCGCCGAATAATCCTTCATCGGCGAAGCTGGCAAGATATCGGAGGTCACGCAGCCAAGGTGCGGTCGTGTGCGCCGGCGAGAAGAGGAAGCCTTAACAGTCTCTGCGGACTGCTTATACAACGGAGCGTCCCGAGCGACGGACGTATGCTCCGCTAAAGACACATTTTGTACCACAACATCTGGTCCCAGATGTTGTTGTACGAGAGAGGGGCCTCTCTCGCTCGCGGCCCGGCTGGACCTGGACGAGCTAGGAACCGGACTAAAAGGCTTCCTCCGTTCTCGTTCACTATCCGCCGTCACTGGGTGTGCATCTATTATTTTTATAGTGCTCGCATCACCCAAAATTTCCTCTTGGACCGCATCGGACGAACCCGGCTGCCGAACCATTCGGTGAATGGACGCTACACCGGGCGAGCTAGCGGACGACATTTGTCTAATCTCCATGAGCACTTTTGCCGCTAGCTCTGTATTTAATTGTGACGACGGACGCACACTTGAAGAAGATAACATGGAAACATCACCCTGTTCTGGTTCCTCTGAAATAGAAACTGAGAGAGTAGAGTGACCTTGTGGAGAAAGAGCCGGCATCGCTCTTTCTCCAGAAACAACATATCGTGACACACGTTTCCAATGTTTCTCATCCCAATGTTCACATACAGGACAGGGATTAATGCGAGAACACTGACTACAATTTATGCAATAATCATGAAAGTCAGAGGAAGATTTCTTCCTATTACAATTTGAACAAGTTCCCTTCATTGTGAAAGAACAACAATAAGTCCTAGTTACTCGCAAAAACCCCTGACACAAAGATACATAATAACATGATCCATTAATAAATGAAAAAACAATTGCAAAACAAAATAATTTTGAAAAAATATTTTTTCAGAGAAGCCCAAGTTGCTGAAAAGTAACGTTGAGCCCCGATGGATCCGATGGCAAAGTGTGGTCAAAAATTTTAAAATTATATAAAAAAATTAATGAGACACTTTCGGATAATATAAATGTATCTTATAATGAGATAAACTACCTCAAAGGCAAACAGCCCCCCTCAAAAAAGGCTGTTGCCAATGAAAACAAACAGTGTAAACACAGAAGAAAACATGACTCCAGGCACTGAAAAAACTGGCCCGGAATCAGTCCTCAATTACACTCTATCTGATGCAAAACAGAGACTCCCAGGGGAGAATCTGCAGAACATCAGATGGAAGATGCAGAACACAAACGTTATACACCCATGGGTGAAAACGTAACTATGGGGAAAATAACAGAAAACATTCTGTAACCAAGCAACTCTCCCAGGGAATTTTTAGAAATGAAACTTCTCAAAAATATGCCAAAAGCATGGGAGAATTGCAAGGGGGGACTTTAGAAGGTTAGGGGAGAGGAAACACTGAATAAGCAGTGCAACAATTAGCAAGAATGACAACAAGAGGCGTTTGCCTCGAAAATAGGCAACTTAACATAATTTTAACAAAAAATTTTAAGTACAGCCCTGATTATTTTTTGCCACTTCTTTTTTCCTCTCCTCCTTCTATCCTCCTTAGAATCACATTTTCTCCAAGAATTACGTGTCTGGCATCCTTTAAACTGAGATTTACAAGCACAAAGATCAGTGAGATGTTGACTGATGAAGGGCCAAACAGAGAATGATATTTGGCGCCAATTTCGGGACGACTGCGTCACTGCGCATGCGCAGTAGAGTCGTACTATGGAGGTCCTTTAGGACATGATTTCTTTTTGTTTTGGATGCAAATTTTGGGGATTGGGGGGCAAAATTTGTGTTTGGCCCTGGTTTTTGTGGAGTTAGCACCAGCTAAGTCTGGGTCATTGGTACAGTATAAAAATATGCAAATTTTGGGGATTGTGTTTGGCCCTAGATAATTTTGAGTTAGCACCAGCTAAGTCTAGGCCATTGGTTACAGTATAAAAATATGTCCTATTGCGCAAAGAGTAACTTGAAAAAGAGTGAGAAACTTAACTCATTTTCTTTAGAATTATTTAGGAATGTTATCCAACACATTGACAGCTATCACTGGAACAGAGTAAGTGGTCTGTGACCCAAGTACTGGTGACCTGGTGACCCTGTATTAACCCTACACTTACCTTTGAGTAACCAATTGCATACACTATATTATCACTCTTCCATTTCAAGTAAAACTTCCATGCGACCCAAGTCTGTACCCTTGAACGTTTGTATGTGTGTGATCACACAGGGGTCTTGTTGACTGCTCGCATTCAATAGTTCATCCAAACTGTGTAGATTAAGAATGTGAGGCCCCATTCATTAAATTATCATTACCAAGGGTGGGACTGTTACACCATTTTAAGACCAGTATTTGAAAACTTAATTTGAGAGAAGAAAGAAAAGAACTGATGGCATGTTGACAGTTTTCATACTCACCGTGACTGATTGTTCTTCATGTACCTTATTTTCACAGCATCTACCAGTTCCACGAATGCAAGCCTGAAGAGGAAGTAAGAAAACCACACTGAAAATGGAAGCAGAGAATAAAAGTACCAAGTAGGGTCTTCAAAGAAAATAATTTGCAAACAAGGCAAATTTTACTGAAACACATCAGTAAAAGAAGAAAGTATATTTTGGGGGATTTACAACCACAATAATTCTGTTAAACCTTTACCTAACCTAACCAACCAGAACATTTCACAAATACTGCGATTCAAATATTACTTTTTCATTGTTTGCCCCCAAAACCTATAGTATGACTATCATTGGGATGAGCTCATTGAGACTGTTTCAGTCAGGGGATATAACTTATGTTTGTGAGCCAAAATACTGTTATTCAATAATTTTTTTTCAAGTGTAATCCCTTATTCATCTTAGGTAAAGGGTTAAAAAAATCAGTTTATTCTTCTGTTCATAATATATTTAAGAAATAACTCGCTACGAGAGTTATGATTGAGCTTGTGCTGAAAATTTTCGGTTTATATCGCATAAACCGAAGGAAAACAACAGTTATTTCTTATAATATAATTTAATCCAGCTGTAATATTAAAATATAAAAACTATGTGTACATGAACAAAAATTTTTTAATTTGCGCAAAAAACAACAGTCAAACTCAGGAAAGTGTGCCACAAACAGGTCACATCAATCATTGTGGAATTGTTTGTTGTTTTGACAAGACGACAGATATTTAGCAAGTCACGTAACAATATCATTAAAAACAATTTTTTAAGTTCCCCCTAAATCATGTTTGGATGTATGATCTTTTATTTGTCTCCCACTTCGGTATATTTTATTAAATTCAATTGTTCCTGAGAAATTATCATTATATTCTCGCTCACTGGAGGCGATGAAAAATCGATCATTGATCTTTGTTTACGAGCTTGTTATCCATCTATCAGTCTGCCATCACGCCCTCACGGTGACAATTGGATTGAGTGGGCGGGGCTTCCAGAGTTTTCAAAGCTGGATTGGATGTGCGAACTTGTAGACATTCCAAATCATTACGTGATTTGGTTTATACGATTTTGACAACTTTCACGCTGTATGCTTTCAACCAATTAAACGCAGAGGCGGGGCAAATGATTAAATTATTATAAATTAACCCTCTTTCTAAAGAATCTTAAACATTCATCTGAGAATAGCGCACTGAAGAAATCTAATAATATTTAATTTTTCTCTTCCAACACATAGCTGATGACCTATCATTCGAACATGTTAATCAAGTTTGTTCTAATGAGAGAGTGTTGAGCTATGTTTTGAAACAACAAAATTAAAATTTTAAAAGAAATGTTTGCAGCAAAACTGGAAAAAGAGTTCTGTTGAGTTGTCCAAATTTATAAAATGAGAAAAGATCTGCTGAAGCAGTTCATAATTTGTTTCAATTCTAAAGCAAACTAAAGGTTCCCATATCATTGTTCATGGTGATCAGATTGTACATTGGAACCCTGCTCACTGAATAGCTACTTTGCCAATAGAAAATTATTCAATTAACAGGAGTATTCAATTAACAGAGATTGTGTCACTTTCCTGTATTATAGAGATAAACTTAGCATTTATTCTATTATATCTTGTTTGACAAAGCTCCATGAGCTCTGTCAAACAAGATATAATAGATTAAATGCCTGTATTGGATGTACTGAGGCCAAATAGGTCTATAAACAAAGAAAAACTGGGGAGAGTGAGGGTAATTTCTCAACAGGTTACAAGCTTTTTTATTCAATTAACAGGAGTTTACTCTATAACCTATATTCAATTAACAGGTCGAATTTGTACTGGAGGTACGGTAAATGGTTTTGTATTGGGAAATTATATTCAATTAACAGGGTTATTCAGTTAAACGATATCCAATTAAGTGGGCTCCACTGTACTACTATTCCTGATTTTACTTGCTTTGTTTTTACATAATTATTTCTAACTTGTCACAAAGAGGCTTACAAATAAATTTGCTTTGTTGGATACAAACTCATAATAGCTGCACTTTCTGAATCACCATTACATTAAACCTTTCACTATTGTAGTGGTAGAATATAATCAGTGCTATGCACAAAAATTGCCATTCAAATTTTAGTATTATTTTCAATTTTTTTTTCAAACATAGCCTAGAATCCTCACTGGAGTGAACCCATAATGCTTGCTCCAATGATGGACATAAGACATGTTTTTGAGTCACAAAATGAACATTTTTAGTTGTTCAAGAAACATTTTTGCAAGTGCAATCGTCTTGATGTATTAGGTAAATAGATGAAAGGCAATTGTGTTGTGATTTACACAACTTACAATTTCCAATGCAACAATTTGTTAAACTAAGAGGATTCTATATTTGTGAATGGACTCCTGTCTCAATGTATCGTAAACTGTGGCAGACAATTTAATGAAAATTTATCTGAAACTTCTCAACGACATGCTCTCATTGACAAAAGATATACTTGCCTCTAAAACTGTTTTATTTTTGGGAGTGGTGATATCACATCAAAAATCACCAGTGCAACAAATACTCATTTTGAACAGATAATTGATAGCACTGTAACTAATCTGTAGCCTGATAATTTTGAGTACATTTACAGCACTGTGATTACAAAAGCAGAAAAACAGATTGAGAATTTCAAGCAGGGGCTAATACTATAAAACGTTCACAATTGTATTTTCCTGAATCGTATTTTCCACCTATGATAATTAAGAACTGAAAGAAATCATTAGCATTTCAAAAGACATGGCAATTCACTTACCAGTAAATTGCCACATCTTTTAAACAAACTAATAATCAATTTCAGTCATTTGTATACATAAATAGAAAATACAATTTTGGAAAATACAGTTGTAAATGTTTTATAGCATTGGTCCCTGAAAATGATCCGGTTGAAATTAGCTGTCTGCTTTCCTTCTCAAAGCACTAAAGAATCACAACTGTCAAAGAAATATGAAAACATGGCATTTAGATGCTATTTTTTTTTCTTTTTCATTCTTGACAGGGCAATATATTATTTATGAAATCTCTAGGCACTGGTGTGACTGTGTCAGGACCAGATAATGATGCCATGAAGAAAGAAGGGCTCCGTCATTATTTGAATTTCGAATCGATTCTTGATTAATGGTCTTCTGATTCAATTCGATTCATTACCAAATTGAAGACATGTAATCAAAGCAAATCAGCCACAATGAACAATGATCAAGTCAAGTGTTTCACACATTGATCAATCTCTGATTTCCATAAAGTTTGCAGGCTCCCCCGCTGTAGTCATGATTTCATCATCTTTACAGTATATTTAGCATTGCATAAAATTGAAAACATGTCTATGGTTTGATCCTTGCCAGGGGTAACTGCATTGTGTCCTTGGATAAGGCACTTAATCCTGACTGCCCATGTGGGTGAGGCATTCTGCACATCTATGGTGCACCAGTCTTCGACCAATGCCAACCCTGCGTGTGTGTAGTACGTTAGGGAGTCTGACAGCTGCTAGCCATTGCTCAGTGGTACTCTGGCTTCCTCCTCACATAAAACTGTCCGACTCGAGGTGACACTGGCTGTCGAAAGTGTCATTAAACTCCAATAAATAAATTGAAAACATGGAATATTGTTTTCAATTCTCCTGACTGCTGTAGAATGAAGAATGGATGAGGATTGTTGTACAAATGGAACACACAATGTATTAGGGTTAAAATGATGCAATTTATTGTTCATACTTATGTTGTTGAGTTTAAAGGTTGCTCCCCTCAAGCAATGGCCATGATGTTCTATTATGACAGTGAAACAGAACTTGATTACCAAAGTAAACAATGACTACTTCACTTCTCAGGAACCCAACGAGAATTCTACTGATAAATACAATTAATGTTTTGTTCAGAAAAGTTAAAAAATTTATAGTAATTTCTATATTTTTTATACTTACCAATGACCCAGACATAGCTGGTGCTAACTCTTAAAATATAGGGCCAAACACAAATTTTGCCCCCCAATCCCCAAAATTTGCATCTGAAACCAAAGAAAACATGTCCTGAGTGGCCCTCCACACTTCACCTCTACTGCGCATGCGCAGTGTCAAGGACGTTCCGAAATTGGCGCCATTAATCATTCTAATAACCAGTGCCTGGTAAGAGCTATGTACT
Source organism: Pictodentalium vernedei (assembly GCA_031216915.1). Taxonomy (NCBI): domain Eukaryota; kingdom Metazoa; phylum Mollusca; class Scaphopoda; order Dentaliida; family Dentaliidae; genus Pictodentalium; species Pictodentalium vernedei. The sequence continues at coordinate 186,081,970 of CM062292.1, read as the reverse complement.
CAGCGGGGAGGCAAGAGTTCCCAACTCCTGGGAGGGCCATCCCCGTCTGGGTCATTGGTAAGTATAAAAAATATAGAAATTACTATAAATTTTTTAACATTTTTATACTGTACCAATGACCCAGACATAGCTGAATAGTAAAAAGGCTGGAGGGCCAAGGACATAGAGCAAGATGGAATACGCTCAATAATATAAAATAGAGTCATCCCCTCTAGGGAAAAAGAAGTAATAGGCCTTACATGTATCTTTCTTATTTATGATAAATTAGAAAGATACAACACCTTCCAAAATTGAGCATCATACATCCATGTACTCTATTAATATCCAATATAATCCTTATACTAATAATTTTTAAAGTAAGCCAATAAATAAAGTAAGTCTAGAGAATAGAGACTCTTATACTCCTTAAAAGTGTCTGAGAATTGCATAATCATGTCCGTTGACACATGCAATATTCAAAAGCTATACTTTAAAAACCAAGACTTAAATTAATTTTTAAAACATAAACTTCTCACTAAACAACCATCCCAATAACAGCTCAGAATTACTAACTCCGGAGGAGGTATCCCCTTGTTTTCATAGTAAAACAGGTGACCCAAGGGAACACCCTCCCCCCCCCCCCCCCCTTTTTCTTGCCCTGGGTCAAATAGCCCAGAGCAAAGAGGGCAGCAGAACGGAGTCACTGCCGAAACAGACAGCCTACCTAGCTATAGTAGCAACTGTTAAGTGAATGACATTCTGAGCAGTAGATAATAGACCTAACAATAGAGGCCTCCAGAAATGGACTCGATATTTCTGAGATAAAAATTCATGAATGTGGATGGCTGAGCGCAATGAGCAGCCTTCAAAAATCTACAATAGCGACACTATTAATGTAAGCCCAAGATGTAGAAGAACTCTACTTCATGAGCCGAAATCTTAAGCACAACTGCTGAGTCAATGATATACCATAAGCAGTACCGATAGTTAAAAGAATCCATTATCAATAGAAAGGAGCGTAACGTCCTTCTATTAGGCATCAAAGACAGAAGAAGCTTACGCCCGTAGTAATAAACAGATATCTGTTTATAAATACATAAACTCTAACCGGAGAGAGTAAAGGCCTATGCCCGTACGAAGACGGAAGGACCTTAATAACAATAGGTTCCGGATATTAGGAGCCTAAGACTTATGCAAAAATCCAACCTAAATAGTAAAGGAAGTAGTGATTCCGAAACTACGAAAGTGAAAATCATCCATCGATAGTGCATGAAACTCACTGACTCTTCAGTAAAAGAGAAGCCAACAGAATTACTGTCTAAAAGGTCAGAATTTGAAAACTACTGTTTCCTGAGGCTCAAATGATTACTTAGCTAAATAAGAACCGAAGTTAAATTCCATATAGGAATTTAATCTAAAGATTCTAAGTCTATTTATCAAAAAGTTACTAACTGACTTAGATAAAGAGACATAAGACTCAATTATAAACTATCCTAGAGTGCATAGGTATGAGGTAACATAAACCTATAACCTTAATAATAACAGGCTGCAGTAGATCTTGTCAAACAAGTATACTAAAAAGTTGCAATGAGTAGTATGGAGGGATCAACAATATGAACATAATGATCCTACACCAACGACGGAAGAGCCTCCACTTTAGCCGCATAGAAAAGCGAAGAAGAGGATCCCCTATAGTAAGAAATCGCGTCCAAAGCTCGTCCAGTACAATGCTTACAATGCAATACGGACCACACAACGGAATACGTGAAGGTTGCGACCTTGCGGGTTGTGATAAAGATGACACGATTTACCCAGCGAAAAAAGATCCTCTCATTGAGGAAGATTTCACGTTAAGTCCCACAGTAGACAACAGAGTAAATTACCCATGGTCTCTGTGAAGATAGAGATGCTATCAACAGAAATGTATTGTGGTTGTTTATCTTAGCAATACCTGCTGAAACAACAGTGCCGGAGGATATGCGTATCCTATCATTCCGTCCTATAGATCAATAGAGCGTTAACAACATTAGCTCAGAGATCCGGACAAGCCAACACATACATCTGCAATTGATTAGCAAGCTGTGTCGTAAATAAATCATCATTGGGCGCTCCCATAGATAGCAAATCTGATTGAATACTTGTTTGTTGAGAGTCCATTCTGACAGCAACAAGCGACCCCTAAGTGAACGGGAGTCCGGTAAAACAATCAGACGACCCGGAATATAACGGACCGAAACAGAACTTGGTGTACTATAACCAACAGACGGATTCTTTCCATTAAATTGAATAACGGAAACGAATGAGTGCCTCCCTGGTTCCGGAGAAACGCCACTACTGTCGAATTAACGGACAGGATTTGGGCATGCGTTTCTGAATAATGTTCATGCAATGACATAAAGCAAGCCTAAAAAACACTATTCCGCGGAAGATAATTGGTTGCTAAGAGACTGCGGAACCCAAAGACCCTGGCACTTCGAATCCGTTGGGATCAATATTATATCCCAATCTGTTTGACTGGCAACCATCATAACTGCAACACTCGGGTCCGGCAACTGCGGTGGCACTCTCTGAGTCAACCACCGAATGTTTGCCTCAGTCTGAATCTCTTGTAACACTAGATAGACAAGAGAACATGTAAATCGAGCAATTCATGGATTGCTGAAAAGTTGCCGTCGAAGAGAAGCTTCTCCGAGAACGAAGCGACTCTGAGAGAGTTCTTATCCTTACTATCCACGCGCATGGATGTAGCTAGGGCTGGGTCACGTCTAACCAACTCCAAACAGCCACTGAAGGGCGGAGTTATACGTGAACAAACTACTGCCCTCAAAAGAAATCAGATTGAGAATAAAATCCCGTAAATCTTTTCTTGAAGACGTAATGATAACGCCTCAGTAAGGTGGATTACGTATGATAAAGCGTCTAAGTTAAGTCTACTAGACATCATTGTCATTTCCAACATTGAGGTTGGAAAAGACATAGACGGCGAAAAAGAATATTTCCAGTCTTTAACCACACCGTCTAGACGCATATGAACTCTCGGTATGCCCTGCTCTGCCAAAATAAACTATTCGTATAAATGATAAAACGGCAGAAATGAGCAACGCGGACAAGAAACTAAACTATCATGCTTGGTAGCAGGCTTGTATGCATATATAGCGTCGAAAAATAAAACACATGTTGTAATGAAATTATTGGACTGCGTCGGTAAGTCAGGGACAATGTCCCTGAACCGATCCAAAATTCCGAGTCCAATGACGCTATAAGTCTCTTATCCAACATCGCAGCAATGTAGTCCGAAATAACAATCACTGGAAGATAATGCCAGAAGATATAAATGGCAGCTTCCGATACTACGAAAGGGAAAACTCGAAATCTTTCGAATCCCTTTCGCCATCCTGTCGGACCCTATAAAGCGTTCGGTCGTCCGTACCTGATGCAACCGCGGACCGCACCGACCCAGCGTCATCGGATAATTCCTGATTCGACCAAGAAATTGTCGATTGCTGGGATGCTGCGAAACAACTGTGCTAACTCGGATAGCACGTCCGTCACTGAGGCCTAAGGAGAAGCGGTCCTACAATGCATTGCCGCTGGAAGCTCCGTGATCGTTACCCCGTGCATACTACCAATATGCGAGCGAACGGAGTGTATAGGCCTCGTGTCCCTTGGCTACCGGATGGCGTGACCTATTCGCCGTGGAATCACTGAATAAAGAAACTGATCGGATACTCGAGGTCACGTAGCCAATGTGCGGTCGTGTGCCCTGCTGTGAGGATGAGGAAGCATTATGGACAGTCTCTCGGACTGTCAATATAACGGAGCGTCCCGACCGACAGACGTATGCTCCGAATGTAAAATATCTGAACCACAACATGCGGTCCCCTATGTTGTTGGACGAGAGACGGACCTCTCTCGCTCACAGCCCAGACGGACCTGGACAAGCCAGGAACCGGACTAACAGGCTTCCTCCGATCTGTCCTCAATCTGCCGTCACTGGGTGAGTACTAAAGTAATTAAAGTGCTCGCATCACCCAAATCTCCTTCCTAGACCGCAACAGACGAACCCGGCAGCCGAACCATTCGATGAATGCACGCTACACCGGGTGAGCTAGCGAATGTCACTCCATCGATCCTACAAGGGATCTCTTAGGCAATAGACATATTCCATGAGCACTTATTGCCGCTAGCTCTTCATTAACTATGACGACAGAGGCACACTTTTGAAAGACATCTCCGTAACTTTGCGAACAAAAAACCAGAAATGCTTGGTTAGCAAGCATATAATAATAATATATATAGCGTCGTTCAATAATTCGAAAGTTTGTGTGACATTATTGGACTATGTCGGAACTGAGGGACGATGTCCCTGAACCGAACCAAAAATTTCTAAGTCCACCGACGCTATCAGTTTCTTATCCGGCATCGCAGCATTCTGGTCCGACGAAAGAAGCTGTAGAAGACCAAGTCAGATGACATACACAACAGCATATGTTGTTCCGAAAGGGAAAGCTCGAAATCCTCCAAATCCCTTTCGGTATCTCGTCGGACCGGATGAAATTTTCGGACGTCCGTACCCACTTCCGCGGAGCGTCCCGACCCAGCATCGTCGGATAAAAAATATGCAACAGATTCAGTTGATGCTGGGATGCTGCGATAAACTGTGCTATTTAGGAAAGCACGTCCGTTCCCGAGGCCTGTGCAGGAGCAGTCTTACGATGCATTGCCGCCGGAAGCTCCGTGTACGTTGACTCCCGCACACTTCCCATGCGAACATCCGGAGTCTGCAGGCTTCGTATCCCTGGCTACCGGATGGTGACCTGGTCGCCGATGATTCTCTGACTGGCGAAGCTGACTGGATATCGGAGGTCACGTAGCCAAGAGCGGTCGTGTGCGCTACTATGAGAATGAGGAAGCCTTATTGACAGTCTACTCCGGACTGACTATATGTCGGAGCGTCCCGAGCTACGGACGTATGCTCCGAATGCGAAACATTTTGTACCACAACATCTGGGGCCAGACGTTGTTGTACGAGAGAGGGGCCTCTCTCGCTCGCCGTCCGGATGGACCAGAACGAGCTATGAACCGGACTAAAAGGCTTCCTCCGTTCTCCCTCTGATCTGCCGTCACTGGGTGTGCATTTGGTTGATTTATAGTGCTCGCATCACCCCAAAATTCCTTCTAGACCGCAACGGACGAACCCGGCTGCCGAACCATTCGGTGAATGGACGCTACACCGGGTGAGCTAGCGGACGTCAAAGGCCGTCGAACCTACTAGGGTCCTCTTAGGCAATTGGCGTATTTACATGAGCACTTTTCCGCTAGCCCTTCATTAATTGTGACGACGGAGGCACACTGTTGGAAGACATCACAGATACATCACCCTAATCTTGATCGTCTGAAATAGAAATTGATAAAGTAGAGTGACCCTGCGGGGAAAGGACCGGAGTGTCCAATTCCCCCCTAACATACCGTGACATACGCTTCCCATATTATCATCGAAATCATACGATACAGAACAGGAGTTAATGCGAGTACACTGACCACATATAGAATGATTATAAAAGTCAGAGGAAGACTTCCTCTTATTACAATTGATCAATATCCTTTCAATGTGAAAAGAAAACAAGTCCTGGTACTCGCACTAACCCCTGGCAATCAAAATACATAATAATAATATGATCCATTAATATAGAAAAAATAATTGAAATCAAAATATTTTGAAAAAATATTTTTTCAGAACAGCCCAAGTTTCTGAAAAGTAACGTTGAGCCCCAATGGATCCCAAGCCTAAGTGTGGACAAAAATTTTAAAAATATTTTAAACAATTTATTCAACACTTACGAACAATAATAATGTATCTAGTTATGATTAAAATAACATCAAGATATTATTTTCCAGAAATCCCCCCCTCACACAGAGGGCTGTTGTAAATGTAAACAATGAATGTAAAAACACTAAAATAAGACTCCAGGCACCCAGGCCCGGAATCAGTTACCAAAAATACACTATCTGATGCAAAACAGAGACTTCCAAGGAAAAAACTGCAGAACATCAGATGGAAGATGCAGAACACAACGCCTAACCACCCGTAGGTGAAGACGTAAACATGGGGAAAAGAACAGAATTCATTCTGTTATTCAGCTAAAATTCCCAAGAAAATTTAGTAATAATAATTACAAAAACTATGCCAAAAGCATGGGAGAATAGCAAGGGGGGACTTAAAGGACAGGGAGAGAGGAAAACACTAAAAAATCAGTGTAACTAAATAATCAGAATGACAACAAAATGGCTGCTGCCTCGAAAATAGGTAACTTAACATAATTTCATTAAAAAATTTTAAGTTACAGCCCTGATAATATTCTGTCACACATTTTTCCTCTCCTCCTTCTCTATCCTCCTTAGAATCACCATTTCACTAATATTTATGTGTCTGGCATCATTTAAACTGAGATTTACAAGCACAAAGATCAGTCAGCTGTTAACTGATGAAGGGCCAAACTTAGAATGATTAATGGCGCCAATTTCGGAACGTCCTTGACACTGCGCATGTGCAGTAGAGGTGAAGTGTGGAGGGACACTCAGGACATGTTTTCTTTGGTTTTAGATGCAAATTTTGGGGATTGGGGGGCAAAATTTGTGTTTGGCCCTATATTTTAAGAGTTAGCACCAGCTATGTCTGGGTCATTGGTACAGTATAAAAATATATCATAGGTTGATGCCAACAAAAATGGCAGTTCAATTTTAATTTTTCTATATTTTTTTGTAAACAATGTGCAAAGGTATTCCTGATGCTGATATGTAAACAGTTCACTTTATGGACAGGTAAAAGTGTAAATCAATAGACATACTTCGAAGTAACTATGAATCCACTGTAAATTTTTTACAGGGCTGCCTACAAAAGAAACTATACTTTTAGAGTACTTTGAATAAAGTTACAAAATACTCTAAAAGAAACAAAAAAGGTCCCACAAAGTAGATCTTCTGTTTCTCAGGCCATTTTTTGTAAAATTCCATGCAGGTGGGCATTTATTTTATTTTTTATTTTTGTAATTATTTTTTTGCCATCAACAGTTCATGTTCTTGGTTTGTTGTATGTTTTAGGTCTCATAATCTACAGAATAGCATGGGTGGTGGTGTATTTCATCCCTTGAGTGCAAGAAGGCTTTGTAATGCTAAAGCATTGCAAAGCTTTCTGCACTCAAGGGAAAAACTTATCCAATTTTATTAATTTGGGTAAAATATTTTTATTTTTTTAGTTTGCATTGGTTACAAAAAGAGAGCATCTGACATCCAAAAGGACCATACAAAAGGACCTGAAAAACAGATTTTTAATTTTTTTAGTCCTAAGATGGAAAATTAAAAAAAACAATCTGAGACTTAGAACAGATAAATACAAAAAAAATCTTACTGAATGGAACCAGATCTATTCAAAATATATTGCTCAAGAGTAAAGTATAATGGCGACCACACATGATGAGGAATGTTGAAAATGGTGACCAGTTCCTTCTCAGAAAGACTGTTTTTGGACATCACCAATGAACAAAGTACCTGAAAAATATAAAAGAACCCAAGAAGTATTGTGGAACTTTGCTAATTAAATAGCAATTTTGGTAGAAAAATTGTAATTCAATTAAAAGATATCCAGTTAAGTGGGTTTCACTGTATTCTACATATTAGCAGCCCATTTATCCACACCAAAGATAAAGTTGTGTGGTTAAGTGGAAATCAACAAGTATAAGTTTTTTAACAAAAAAGAACCACAAATGAAATGGCGACCAAAGAAAGCCAATATTAACATTATTTTGTTTCTTCACAAATGGTTACTAAAAGCTAGCTCTTTAAGTCCAAGATGTTACATTCCAAATTAATATTATCTGGCTGAGCAGCTTGTAAAAAGAAAATTTCACTTTTAATTTCATCGCACCCTATCAAACAAATTATACATCAAATATTAAGGGTGTGCAGTGGCTTAGTAGTTAGGACATTGGACTTCAACCAGCAGTAACTGCATTGTGTCCTTGTGCAAAGTACTTAATCCTGAGAAACTGTCCGACATGAGGTCACCCTGGCTGTCGAAAGTGTTGTTAAATTCCAATAAATAAATAAAGCAAATATGAAAGTATTTCTCCCAGAAACATGATTTATACATTGTAAGAGCAAATCACTTTTATAAAGAAGTCATCTGACATCTTTCAAAGCAGATAGACCAACAGATTGTGAGATTTTAATTACCCAGACAAAATATGGATTTTATGCCAACTCTAGAGTAGAAGAACCTTGATCTAAATGAACTTAGAAATTCTTATATTAGAATCTCCGAATTCTGAAAGCCTTTGGGTCATTAGTTTTGGGTATTTTTTTTATGCTTTCCTTCATTACCCACAAAGATATAATGTGTGCCCTAACACTAATTATGCCAAGAGGTTTGATTTAAATAATCTGAAACATTGTAATGGCATAGCGGGGGTTCAAACCCATGCCGGGAGAGTTTCCTTCAGCACCAACCACCTAGCAAAACTATACTGAACCACACACACCACTCGGCCACGTTCAGACCCTAATAAGGGAATGCTAGTTAACCAAGAATATTCAAGATCAGTAAAGAACACATGGAATACCGAATGTCTCAATTATTTATCATGTAATTGCATCTGATCACTTAATTCTATAATTCAGGGTTCATACACTTCTAAGGGAGAAAAATTCCATAACTTTTCCAAAACTTTTCAAGGACTTTCCACACATTTCCAAGACCACCGGCGAGAAACTTTCCATACCTTTTCCATACCCCAGTGTCCATAAAATTTCGGCTTTTAAAACATCGGACTTGACAACAGAAGATATTATCTTGGATGCGTCACTATTATTATTGCTTGCACATTCAGTTTTTTTCGTTTGATAGCTCATAAAAGAGTTGACTGTTTTCCTTGGATGTAGTTGCCTCCAAATGTTTTTTTTCCGTTCGAATGACTGACAAGTGCAGCTTCTCCCATATTGGCAATATCAATCGATTTCGCACATGGAATGCATCTGGGTTTCAGTTTATTAACATCTTTTTGTATCCAGCCACAAAACTTTGATTCCGATAGCCACTTTTCTCTGAAGATACAATTGCAAGGCATGTTTTGCGATATATTTACAGATTTGCAAAAATGAGGTCATCCGCCGGTGTTTCTAAAGTGTCTTGATACTTTACATCCGTCGGTGTTTCTAAAATGTCCCGATAAATGCAAATAAAGACCGGCCAAATAGCAGATGTTCGTGAATTCCGACGACGCATCGAGATTTTCATTTTTTTTTTCGAAACAATATTCGGATTTTCGAAACAAATGATCGATTCCATAACTTTTCCATACACACCTCTTCTGTGTTCAGTTTTCTCCAAGACTTTTTCCAAACCAGCTCAAAAAAGGTGCCGTTTTCCAGACTTTTCCAGGGTATGGAAAATTTTTTTCTAATTTCCAAAACTTTTCCAGGATTCCAGACCCGCGTGCGAACCCTGTATATACTGCACCTCATGGAAATCATCGAGAATGTCTCTTTTTTTTACCCCTAACCCCCCCCCCCCCCTCCCACATGCCATTTGTAAATAAATGCCATTGTAAATAAATCCAGCATCCTTTTTTGATTCTATGGCACACAGGAAATTTGAAAAAGAGACGTTCTCGCTGATTTCCATGAGATGCAAAAAGATTGACATTGAGATATGCTTAACCCTCTGACAAACGCCCAAACCATGATCGATTACCACAAACATAAGAATATGATACATTGCATGGCCCATGGAATGTCAGTCAATTTGGATGTGTGACAGATAACTGACTTTAGAAAGTGTGATGTAGACTTCCAAAGAGTCAATGTCTGGTGTAAATCTGGTCAGCAGAATGCATTCTGTCACTGAGACACCAGGGTCGACCAATTGTAAATATTTTGGACCATGACAGAGAGGAATCTCTCACAAATGTTGTAAGAATCCTTGGGAGCATGGTGACTCAGTGGTTACAGCATTGGACTACTGTGTTGTATCCTTGGGCACAATGTGACCCTGGCTGTCAAAAGTGTCATTAAACCCCTATAAATAAATAAATAAATAAATAAATAAATAAATTCTTGCTATTCAGATTGGGAATTCCTAGAAGTATTTATATTTGGGATGGAGTAAGGTCCAACTTACCTAGAATGACTTTTAAACACAGGGATTGTAGCAAATCCAACATTCAATGAATATCATGCTCGGTAGACCTGAATTTCTATTGCTCTGGAATATGGGACTGAGATAACCAAAAATGTTACCGTTGATTATACCTGGTATTATTTATTAATTTACTATATAATAGAGCTTTAATGACTTTTTCAACAGCTTGGGTCATATCGAGTAGGACAGTTGTACTATGGGTGGAGGAAGCCAGATTACTCAGATAGAACCATTGAGCAGTGGCAAGTAACTGTTACACTCTCCAAATTTACCATCCTCACACAAGCAAGGTTAGCACCGGTTGAAGGCAAGTGCACCTTCGATGATTAAGAGGGCTGTGCCACCGTGTAACCACTTTGCTAACTGGGATTACGCATCTTGTCCAAGGACACAATGCAGATGGTGAGTGTTAGGGTGGAATTGTCTACAAAATCATGCAAAAGAACATGGAGACACTAATAGTATGTAAAAAACCAAGTCCAATGCAAAGCATGCGCATAAGCCTCTGACTTTCAATATCGTACTATAATGCCAAAAAGGGCTGTAACTGTGGTAACAGTAAGTGGACAAAACCAACCTTCTGTCAATGACTTTTACTGGATATTCAAATTTTGGGTCCAGTGAATCACAAATTTTTTATTCACATCAAATCTCCAATTGAATCAAAACTTTTAATCAAAATTGAATCAGCTTTGTAGAAGTCAGAAATTGCTGACTGAACTGATAGGAGTGCACCAACATTTTTTTGTAAAATACAATGTTTATTGAATGAGGTATGTTTTTTCAGTTCACCTGCGCTGTCACTGAATTAAATTTGAAAAGATTTGTTGCTGTCTGTGTGTACTAGTAATTTAAAAAAAAAAAATTTTTTTAACAAAACTTTCAACAAAACCATAGCAAATGACCCCCCTCCCCCAACCCCCCCCCCCCCCACCCCGTATTGGAATGAGCATGACAAGCTTGTTCCAATGATGGGGTCACATGATATGGTTCTGTTGACAATTTTTGAAAAATCTTTTTTCAACTGCTCAATTTGTAAATTATGAGGGCAGATGTGGCAGATTCATTTGGTAAAGGGTTAAAGTCAACAAGTGGAAATGCTGCCTGAAGGTAACTCTATATGTTCTGCATTCAATTAAGAACAAAGTTACTGTCCTCAGTATGATGCAGGCGTGTATTCCCCATTTCCTCCCAAGAAAGAATTTCTGGTCTCATTACGTCATAAAAAACCTGAAGAAAGGGGGTGAGAGAATTACCGGTACTAGGCATGGCAGCACTTCTTAGGGCTAGCTGCTAGCAACAGCTCATCATCGACATTGTTTGGAAACTTAAAATTTATTCTCAACAGTGGTAGCGACTAGTAAGACTGGAATTAGCCTGGGAGGTGGCATGGGTACAAATGCTGTTACTATGGCGGAAATTACACTCAAATAATTTTTTCAGCATTATTTATGTACAATTTCCATCTCAACTATATGTTTTGTAAGACGAGCTACACTACTGACACCAAGTTATACTCTGGTGAAAAGATTCAAAAGGAAACCAATCTGGCAGCCAATTTTGAATCAAATCTGAAAATTTCGCTAGGCCCTATTCAACTTAGACCACCGACGATGCTTGAGTAACAAAATAAAATGTTTGTATGGACAAGAAATCTTGCTGTATTTCAGAGTACAAAAAGGGCTATAACTGGTGAAATTTCGCAAACAAGATCCATTCCTATGCCTGACATTCATATCTTACTATATTATAGGTACAAGGTAGGCAAGACTTATCTATCTTTATATACTGGGTTTAAGGTCACTTTAACATCTACTGTCTGAGGCAAAAACATGATCCAACATAGATATGAAGTGAAGTTTAGTTAATTGTTAATACCTATGCTGCCCATTTTTGAGAACTTCCATCCCAGGTGATGGTCAATGGCCTTTCCCCAACATAATTCTATCATCAAAGGATATTCAAAATAGACTATCGTCGCTGGAGTTGAGACACAAAATGTTTGTTTTGGACAAGACATGTCACTATACTTCAATGTGCAGCAAAGGCTATAACTCTGATGAAACCCACCCAATGTTGACAATTATCTCCTCTGCTGGTTTATCAGCAAACCAAAGAAAATTCAAATTTGGTCATCAATGCTTGAGTTACGACACAAAATGAGCAAGAACTCTTACTGTATTTCTACATTCAAAAAGTGCTAGAACTATAAGAGTAAAAGGCCAAACAATCAAATGTTCTAAACCCTTAGGGGCTTAATTATGACTTTGGGGTCTCAGAACAGGTGCCCTAACATGAGAAAGTCCTGCTTACATTTGTGAAATTCATACCCAGGCAGTGGTTTCTAGTGAATTAATAAGTGATGAATTAATAAGCAGGATAACTACTACCACCCACCCCCACCCCCCAGTTGAATTGGAAGCCCAAACAACTGTCCCCAAGTCAAATTGGTGACAGGATAACCGCCCCGGTAGACTTGGCAGCCAGGACAACTGCCATCCAGTCAAACAGACAGCTTCTCCAATTACTCGGGGTACTAATTTTAGTGCTAAATTTGAAATGTTTCTATAAGTAAAATCGATGAAATTTGGAGGAAATAACAACCATAATTCTATGATTTTTTTAGACAAAGTTGCAGTTATTAATTTTGCTGGGAATAACTTTTGTGCTGAAGCTCTTCTCATTGTGCATTTGTTTGATTCCCAGTTCACATATTGTTTCAAAAATACAAGAACTTGAATGTCAAAGACAGTCTTTTTTCATGGGCACTTTTGTTTACATTAATAAAACTATAAAGCTTGCAAGCCTAACTAGAGTCTAATGTCTTTTAAGGCCCCACAACAAGGCAAAAAATATCAGTACATTGGTAGAACTCCATGTATAATTTATCAGAGTATAAACCTTTGTACATCAAACTGATATTAGAAATGCATTAGTTTAAACAATATTTTATTAAGGATAATGTTATAAGTATACATCACAGAATAGAAAAATATAAAAAGTCAACACAAGATACAATAGTATACAATACAACAAGTATATAAACATTGACAAACACTATTTAAAAAAATTTTATAGCATATGTAAGTCGTCTCCCTGGCTCGTTTGAGAAAAAAATGAAAGACTGTGTTGTAGATTATTAGATAAACCCACACATCATTGCCTGAGAGTCAGACTTCCATCCTTCATCGGGAATGGGTTTGGCATCAGTTTGGCATCAGTAATCACCATGCCCTGCACCAAGACAAGCACTGCTCCTCTTACTCGCAGTTGAACTCTTATGACAGCACAAAGTGGGGGGACATCCGAGGCAAAGTCCATACAATAACAGAGTTGAGTCAGGAGACCCCAATCATCAAGCAGCAATGTGTGAGATTGCTTAAACTTCAGAAGGAAGTTAAGACTAAAGAAATAATGAGGTAGGGAAAAGAAGGAAGAAGGGTGAAGATCAGCTTGAAAACATGATGCACTGACTTCACACACAAGAGGGTCATACTCATAGGTGAGCAGATTGTGCACAATTGGAAGTGAATATTCTGTATGCAAATCTGGTGGGTTGAGCCTGAACATAATGGAAAGGAGATTTGAACTCGGGTTAGAATAAAGGTGATGCAGGTTGGGGACATGGGTAGTGGGGTATGTTCATCTTGTTGGACAAGTTTGAGATGGTATTGATTCATAGATTGCCACTATGCTGTTATTCACAGGAATCATTTACTTGATAAAATGAAGTCATGTACTACTTCAATTACTAGGCAGTTGTCCTCATTATTCAAAAATTCAGAACCAAAAAGTGTTTGAAGTATCTACAACAATTAGGAGTAAGTTAATTGTATAATTGCGAGCATTTTAAATGAAAGTGTCAATGACACTGTAGCTCAGCTTGACAAACTTGAACTTGGTAAGTTATAAGTGAAATGACAAAATTGAAGATCATTGGTACCAATGTTATTTGGTGAAATTTCAACATAACAGCATTGTGTGTGCACAATATTAGAGTAATCCATGCATTTTTAAATGTAAACTGTAAGACTGGCTAAAGGAAGAATGTTGATACACAAATGCAGTAAGTTCAGAGGTTATTGTAAATGGCAACTTTTTTCACAGAAATGAATGCTAATCAATAACTCTTATCTAAAGGTCTTGCCTAATGAGCACACCAAGTTCAAAAACAAACCTATTATAAATGTGGCCTGTAGGCCATGTCAAAGAAGAATGCTGATGCACAAATGCAATAAATTCAAAGATTGTTGCTAACAGCAATAGTTTTTGATGGAAATGAAAAGAAAATCGATAGCTTCTATCTTTGTCACCCTACATAAGCATACAAAGTTTCAAAACAACCTGATAATGGATGTGCCCTCTGAGGCATACCAAAGGAAGATGTTCATGCACAAATGAACTAAATTTGAAGGTCATTGCTCGTGGCAATGTTTTTTGTTTTTTTTATGGAAATTCATAAATATACCCTGCAGAGAGTGCAAAAGGGATAAGTTGATGCACAAATGCAGTAAGTTCAAAGGCTGGTGATAACAACAATAATTTTTTAAGGAAATAAAAAAAGCAATAGCTCACATCTTGAGGTCACCCCGAACACACATACCAAGTTTCAAAGTGATCTGATCATAAATGTGCCCTGAAGGATGTGTTAAAGGGAAATATTGAGGAAATATTGAGGTCTGACTAAACTAAGTTCAAAGGTCAGCGACAACATTTTTTGACAGAAATGGAAGAAAATCGACAGCTCCCATATAGATGTCACCTCACACAAGCACACCAAGTTTCCAAGCGATTCAGTCATAAATGTGCCCTACAGGGTGTATAAAAGGGAAATATTCATGCTTAACTGCACTATTTATTTATTTATTTTATTGGTGTTTAAGGTCACATACTTATGCACAATGGCTAATCGTGACCGTGACATTTTTACGGGTGGAGGAAGCCAGAGTACCTGGAGAGAACCACCGAGCAACTCTGTCAGCTCTCCAACATCGTAACTCTGAACTCTGCACCGCAGCACAGGCAGGGTTAGATTGGTTGAAGACATGCGCACCATCGACGTGCAGTACGCCTCAGTACACAGCGTCATCGTGCCCCCATGTAGGCAATCGGGGTGAAGTGTCTTGCCCAAGGACACAACGCGGTTGCCGCAGGTGGGATTCGAACCGAGGACCTCTCGGCTTGCAGTCTGCACCTCTACCAACTGAGCCACCACGCCCCTAACGTCACTAAGTTTTCACTAAGTTCATAAGGTCACCCCAAACAAGCACACCAAGTTTCAAAGCGATCCGGTCAAAATGTGCACTGCAGGCTGCCCCAAAGGGAAATACTGATGCATAACTGCATGAAGATCACTAAAGGTCATTGCCAGCGGCAACATTTTTTGACAGAAATTGAAGAAATCGATAGCTCCCATCTAGAGGTAACCCCAAACAAACATACCAAGTTTCAAACCATTCTGATCATAAATGTGCACTGTATGGTGTGCCAAAGGAATATGTTGATGCCTGACTAAACTAAGTTCAAAGGTCGTTGCCAGTGGCAACATTTTTTGACGAAAATGGAAAAAATCGATAGCTCCCATGTAGAGGTCACCCCAAACAAGCATGCCAGGTTTCAAAACAATTCGATCATAAATGTGCCCTGTAGGGTGTGACAAAGGGTAATATTGAGGTCTGACTAATCTTAGTTCTAAGAACGTTGCCACCGGCAGCATTTTTTGACGGAAATGGAAGAAAATCGATAGCTCCCATCTAGAGCTCACCCCCAAACAAGGATACCAAGTTTCAAAGTGATCTGGTCAAAACTAAGCACTGCAGGGTGTGCCAAAAGGGAAATATTGATGCATAACTGCACCAAGTTCTTTGAAGGTCATTGCCAGTGGCAACATTTTTTGACGGAAAACGAAGAAAATCAATAGCTACCATCTAGAGGTAACCCCAAACAAGCATACGAAGTTTCAAACCGATCTGATCATAAATGTGCCCTGGAGGGCACGCCCAAGGAATATATTGATGCCTGACTAAACTAAGTTCAAAGGTCAGTGCCAGCAACAACATTTTTTGATGGAAATGGAACAAAATCAATAGCTCCCATCTTGAGGTCACTCCAAACAAGCATGCCAGATTTCATAGCAATCCAATCATAAATGTACCCTGTAGGATGTGCCAAAGAGAAATATTGAGGTTTGACTAAACTAAGTTCTAAGAACATTGGCCACGGTAACATTTTTTGACGGAATTTGAAGAAAATTGATAGCTTCCATCTAGAGGTCACCCCAAATAAGCATACCAAATTTCAAAGTGATCCAATAATAAATGTGCCCTGCAGGGTGTGCCAAGGGGAAATTTTGATGTGTAACTGCACTGAGTTCATCAAAGGTCGTTGCCAGCGGCAACATTTCTTGGCAGATATCAAAGAAAATTGATAGCTCCCATCTAGAGGAACCCCAAACAAGCATAGCAAGTTTCAAACTGATCTGATCAAAAATGTGCCCTGTACGGTGTGACAAAGGAATATATTGATGCCTGACTAAACTAAGTTCAAAGGTCATCGCCGGCTGCAACATTTTTCAACAGAAATGGAAGAAAATCGATAGCTCCCATCTAGAGGTCGACCAAAACAAGCATGCCAGGTTTTAAAGCAATCCGATCATAAATGTGCCTTGTAGGGTGTGCCAAAGGGAAATATGGAGGACTCACTAAACTAAGTTCTAAGAACGCTGGCCGCGGCAACATTTTTTGACGGAAATTGAAGAAAATCGATAGCTCCCATCTAGAGGTCACCCCAAACAAGCATACCAAGTTTCAAAGCGATCTGATCATAAATGTGACCTGTGAGGTGTGCCGAATGAAGTTGTGTATGTACGGACATACGTACCTACGCCAACGTAGTGATGGCATTAGCTCAGCTTGACTTTGTCAAGTTGAGCTTAAAACTGGATAAGGGAAAATGTTCGGACATCTCAGTCTCGCCACTCTGGCATAAAGGCGAGGATGATAAGATTCACTAAACTGTTTGTGCTTTATATTACAATTAAAAAATATCTGGATAAAATATCCACAATGTTTAAAAAAAATATCATACTTTAATATTAAAGCTAATATTGACCAGCTCTAACACTCACTCGCCGACAACATATGAACAACAGGCTGGCAGTAATTAGTTTTCTAGGGTCTTCCCTTATAAGCCCACAATTATGGAGGCTGTTTCACTGATTGGGGTGGGGTGGATGGGAGGGGGCTATAGCCCTCTACACCCAATGATATCACCCCCTGCATTGGGGGCTATACATCTTGAAACCCTCACCACTACACATCCCACTCCCCACACGACCCCCTGGTGCCATCTCTGAATTGGAATGAGCTTGATATCATTCCGAGGGGCCACACAATATTGTTTTGTTGAAATTATTTGAAAAAAACATTTTTTGTTGCAACTGCTGAATTTGTAAATTATGTGGGTCAATACAGAGGATTTTTTAGGTTAAGAATTAACGCAAAAAATTCTAAGAATGAACGATATGACTGGTCATGGCAATGAAAGAGTTAAGTCATGAATCAAGGCACTACAAACTGATTAAAACATGGACAGACACAAACTGATTAACAGGGCAATCAATCATTAATTTTTATTTATTTTTCTGATTAACAACAGTTCAAAGCTTACCTGCTCAACAACATTACTGTAAAGATCTTCAGTATTATAATCTTTTTCAAGTCTTTCAATAACTTTCAAAAACAAATCTGTCACACTTGAAAATAGACACAAGAAATTATTGTGAAAATGGCCTGGTTAAAGTCTCAATGTATCTTTTTCGAAACAATAGCAAGATTTGTTTTTTTGTTTTTTTATTTGACTTTGGCCCTGGTTGTAAGGTTCATGAAAGTGAAAAAAAACAAACAATCATTCCAGTTTGTAACCCAAAGCTTTTCAAACTCAATCAAGCAAATGGAAAGTAAACATCTGATGTCAGGGGATGAATTGTTTATTTTGCAATATGCTTCATTTTGACATTGTTTGGGCTAAAATAAGGGTACTGTTCAATCTGCATCCAAAAGACGCATGCATCAAAAGAAAAATGGTTAAAAAGGGGAAAACAAATGCTATGAAACAATTTTGTTTGCTATTATTTCCATAGAAATGAAGAAGGAAGTCATATTGTTTATACCTGTTTGTAAACCTAATAATTTAGTGACATGTTTCTGTTGAATAAGACAACTTCAACAGAACAATGAAAACATATGAAACACTTCCAAAGTGAAATTAGCATTTATGATTAATGGAAGTTTCTAAAAAATATTTAGATTGTTTTTTCCTTTCAGTAACTCTTTGTTTGAATGTAAACATGAGAGAAAAATGAAGAATACTTAGCACTGTGCATTTTTTGTTACTTGCACACTCAAATCTGGTATAAAGACAAATTAGAATGTGACATAAGCATTCACTTTCGGAAAATAAGTGCAGGTGTTGGTAGAAATGGATATATTTTTTTTCCTGAATTCATTACTAAAGACTGCAAACTCAAGTCCACAGCCCAGACTGCTTTTCTGCCCAATACATCAAATGACTTGCTCTTAACCCTTTACCCAATGAATCGGCCACATCTGCATGCATAGCATGCAAATTCATCAGTTGAAAAAATATTATTTTTCAAAAAAGTTCAACAAAACCATATCATGTGACTCCTCTTTGGAATGAGCTTGTCGTGCGCATTCCATTCAGAGGGTCACATGATACGGTTTTGTTGAAAGTTTTGGAAAAATTTTAAAAAATGATATTTAAAATAATAAATTTTTATATCGTCTGTGTTGGGTAAAGGGTTAATAGAATATTTAAGATAAGTAAAAAATGCCCTAGCGTCTATTCTCACTTTGACTTTCTCATATAGAAATATGTTATGTTGAAACAAAGTCTACAAACTTTGTGAGAGCTGAATGATTACTGTGGATCTCAACACTGACAATAAGTTCACACAAGACACTGATCTTTCATCTCAGACTTCAATTATTACTATGAATTTGAATTATGCAATGGAACAGATACATATGTACAATGAAAGTGTCAATGACACTGTAGCTCAACTTGTCAAGACATGTACATGTATAGTATGTGACACAGCAATGACAAACATCTAGGTAATGACCTGATAACAAAGGTACATATAAAGTATTGTAATGGTCTGTACATAAATACTGGCCGTAACCTGTAACAAATGTATAGGCAAAGTATTGTAAAGGTGGGTGGCAGTCAGATGCTAAACTAGAAAAGAAATCTTTGAGTCCCAGAGTGGGTCTGACTGAACCTCAAAATATTTGTTCTCATAGCACAGTGATAACAAAGGCACCCCAAAACACACTCATTCCTGTCCCAAGGTGAAAACAAAGGTACCCAAGAAGTTTCGTGAAGATCAGTTCATAAATACGAGCTGTATAGAAGTTGTGACAAAAAACTGATTGGACCTAATTTTGGCACAAAATGGCCACTGGCAGCCATCTTGAATTTTGGACTGCACTCAGAAACACTCGTTCTCGTCCCAAGGTGATAACAAAGGTACCCAAGAAGTTTCGTGAAGATCGGTTGATAAATACAGCCTCTAGCCCGAGCCGTATTGACATGTGCAATTACAGTATATAAGTAGCACTAAATAAATCAAAATTCATCTAATTTGCATAATTTCTGCACGAGAAAAAAACCCGTACTAGATGTGAGGTGTTCCATGTTACTAAATATTCATACAAAAATTTATTCAAATCAGAACTTTCATACAGAAGTTCTGCACAAAAGACTGATTGCACTAATTTTGGTACAAAATGGCTGCTGGTGGCCATCTTGAATTTCGAACCACACCCAAACACACTCGTTCTCATCCCACGGTGATAACAAAGGTACCCAAGAAATTTTGTAAAGATCGGTTCATAAATACGGCCTCTAGTCTGAGCCGTATAGAAGTTGTGAACAACTAACTGATTAGACCTAATTTCGGTACAAAATGGCCATTGGCAGGCATCTTGAATTTTGGACCGCACTCAGAAATAACAAAGGTACCAAAAAGTTTCGTAAGGATCGGTTCATAAATATGGCCTCTAGCCCGAGCGGTATTGGCATTTGCAGTTACAGTGCTGAAAGTAACATTAAATAGATCAAAGTTAGTCTAATTGGCATAATTTATGCACGAGAAAAAAACCTGTATTATATGTGATGTATCCCATGGTACTAAACAGTCACACAAAAAATTATTCAAATCAGCGCTTTCATATGGAAGTTCTGTGCAAAAATGTGATTGCACCTAATTTTGTACAAAATGGCTGCCATCAGCCATCTTGAATTTTGGACCGCACCCCAAAACACTTGTTCTTGTCCCACGGTGATACCAAAGGTACCCAAGAAGTTTCGTAAAGATCGATTTATAAATACGGCCTCTAGCCTGAGTCGTATTGGCATTTGCACTTACAGTGCTGAAAGTAACACTAAATACATCAAAGTTAGTCTAATTTGCATAATTTACGTACGAGAAAAAAACCCGTATTATATGTGATGTATCCCATGGTACTAAACATTCATACAAAAAATTATTCAAATCAGCGCTTTCATAGGGAAGTTCTGCGCAAAAATCTGATTGCACCTAAGTTTGTACAGCGGCCAGCGGCCAACTTGAATTTCGGATTGGACCTCAAAACACTCGTTCTCGTCCCACAGTCATAACAAAGGTACCCAAGAAGTTTCGTAAACATCGGTTCATAAATACGGTCTCTAGCCCGAGCCGTACTGAATTGTTGACGGAGAGATGGACAGACGGACGACGGACCAGTGGCCATGGCATAAGCTCAAATTTGGCTTCGCCAAAGTTGAGCTAAAAATGGAGCTGACCAAAACACATAATCCCCATGATCTATCCACAATTAGTACATCAAAGATAGGTTTCAAAGCAGACATGTTAAGTTTCACGATTTGGGTGGGAGGCTCCAGATTTTTATGACCATCCCACCTCACGATCAGGGGACAAATTCTCATGATTTTGAGATTGCATATTTTGTTTTGCATACTTGAGTCTCCAGTTTTCAGTTTTACTACTATAAATAATCTGAGTGGAACGTGGAAGATAGAAAAAGAATTTCAAACAAACTGCCTTACTTTTGCCTGGACAGAAAGTAATTCAGATGTGTGAAAAAATAACTGAAAAAACTGCCAAAAAAAATAATTCTGTAAAAAATGAACCTCTACACTCGAAGTTAGGAGAGATATTGATGAAAACATTGGAGTGAATAACCAACAAAAGTGATTTGAATATCACGACTCACTTCAATAAAAGTTAACAAAATCACAAGAAATTTGGGTTGTGTTTCTTCTATTTCACTGGCATTTGAAGCGGGAACTTTGAAGAAACCGGGGATGTCTAATTAC
Organism: Pictodentalium vernedei; assembly: GCA_031216915.1. Taxonomy (NCBI): domain Eukaryota; kingdom Metazoa; phylum Mollusca; class Scaphopoda; order Dentaliida; family Dentaliidae; genus Pictodentalium; species Pictodentalium vernedei. The sequence goes on along the minus strand of CM062292.1, from coordinate 186,060,393 downwards.
CAACACAACACTTGCATATTATCCCTCAAAACCATGGTAAGAGCTTAGTGACTCCTCAAAAAACTAGAAAAAACTGTTAGCACTGCTCCCAAAATGATACGACCCACTCCCACCAAGAAACATTTTACAACAGTAAAAGTGTGTTTAATGTAGAGAGCACAAACATGACAACCCCCCCCCCCCCCCACCTTCACCCCGAAGCTTGAATAGAAGAAAATAGGAGGTGCACATCTGCAGTGTACGTAAAAGAATGTCTGAAAATTTCAATGAAATCTGTTCAATAGTTTAAGAGGAGTTGCAGATAGCAGATCTGTACAGAATGTCAACTGAATTAGACAAAGTTAATTTTTCAATATGCGAAACTGTAAAAAAAGAAAATATCTGAAAACAAAATAGGAGGAGCACATCTTCAATGTATGTAAAAGAACGTCTGAGAGTTTCAAAGAAATCTGTTCACTGGTTTGGGAGGAGTTGTGGATAGCAGATGTGTACTGCCCCCACCCCCCCCCCTTCCACAACTGCCCCCCTCCCCCATAAAGCGTAACACCCCTGTAGCATAACGAACGGACGGACGTATGTCGGAATATGAAAATATCTGAAAGAACAAGAGGCCCCAGGGGGCTTGAGGGCGCTCACCTGACATGGTAGCCTAAATATCAACCCAGAGAATTGATTTCCACAAGTTGCATCTGCTCCTCCTAAGAAAAGCTGAAACCAAATATCCAAATATTCTGACCAGTGGATCTAAAAAAAGATTTTTAAAGAATATTCCTCATATTGAACTAAGTCATAATTCGGGCTCCCACAGGGAGCCCATATATGAACCCAGGGACTTGGCTTTAACAAACCTAAAACTCACACCCCTAAGGATTCTGCACACCAATTATCAAAATATTCCGACTGCTGGATCTGAAGAAGAAGATTTTTAAAGAAAATTCCTCATTTTGAACTAAGTTACAATTCGAGCTCCCACAATCAGCCCAAATATGGACCTAGGGACATGGCTTGAACAAACTTGAATCTTACCCCCCTAAGGATGCTGCATAAAAAATATCAAAAGCATTCATCTGCTGGATCTGAAGATTTTTAAAGAAAATTCCTCATTTTGAACTAAGTTGTCATTCAGGCTCCCATAGTGAGCCCAAATATGAACCAAGGGACTTGGCTTGAACAAACTTGAATCTCAGCCCCCTAAGGTTGCTCCATGCCAAATATCAAAACATTCCAACTGCTGAATCTGAAGAAGATTTTTAAAGAAAAATTCCTCATATTGACTAAGTCACAGGGAGCCCAAATATGGACCCATGGACTTGGCTTTAACACACTTGAATCCCCCCTCCCTCCCCCCCCCCCCCCCCCCCCCCAAGGATGCTACTCACCACATATCAAACCATTCCGACTGCTGGATCTGAAGAAGAAGATTTTTTAAGAAAATTCCTCATTTCGAACAGAGTTACAATTCAAGCTCCCACAGTGAGCCCAAATATTGACCTAGGGACATGACTTGAACAAACTTGAATCTCACCCCCCTAAGGATGCTGCATACCAAATATCACAAGATTCTGCCTGCTGGATCTTGAGAAGAAGATTTTCAAAGAAATTTGCCTGAAATGCACTAAGTTCGAATTTGGGCTTCTATAGTGAGCCCAAATATGAATCCAGGTGGCCGATTTGAACAAACTGGAATCAGATCCACCCCACAATGTTGCATACCAAATATCAAAAGATTCTGCCTGCAGGATCTGGAGAAGAAGATTTTTGAAGAAATTTGCCTGAAATGCACTAAGTTCGAATTCGAGCTTCTATAGTGAGCCCAAATATGAATCTAGGGAGCCGATTTGAACAAAATAGAATCAGATCCACCCCACAATGTTGCATACCAAATATCAAAAGATTCTGCCTGCTGGATCTGGAGAAGAAGATTTTTTAAGAAATTTGCCTGAAAAGCACTAAGTTCAAATTTGGGCTCCTATACTGAGCCCAAATATAAACCCAGGGAGCCGATTTGAACAAACTTGAATCAGATCCACCCCACAATGTTGCATACCCAATATTAAAAGATTCTGCCTGCTGGATCTGGAGAAGAAGATTTTCAAAGAAATTTGCCTGAAATGCACTAAGTTCAAATTTGGGCTCCTATACTGAGCCCAAATATAAACCCAAGGGGCCGATTTGAACAAACTTGAATCTGATCCACCCCACAATGTTGCATACCAAATATCAAAAGATTCTGCCTGCTGGATCTGGAGAAGAAGATTTTCAAAGAAATTTGCCTGAAATGCAGTAAGTTCAAATTTGGGCTCCTACAATGAGCCCAAATATAAACCCAGGGGGCCGATTTGAACAAACTTGAATCAGATCCACCCCACAATGTTGCATACCAAATATCAAAACATTCTGCCTGCTGGATCTGGAGAAGAAGATTTTTTAAGAAATTTGCCTGAAATGCACCAAGTTCGAAATTGGGCTCCTATACTGAGCCCAAATATGAACCCAGGGGGCCGATTTGAACAAACTTGAATCAGATCCACCCTCCAATGTTGCATACCAAATATCAAAAGATTCTGCCTGCTGGATCTGGAGAAGAAGATTTTTTAATGTTTTTCCCACTGCCTACAGTGTTAAAAAGTGCTGACTCAGCACTTTTTCAAAGTCCCGAAACTGTACCCTATGATAAAACCGATGGCAATTTTTTTTTACCAATTCTTTCTGTTGGTCCTAAGGAAGCTTCACACCAAATAAAAATTCTCGGTGCCGTGCAGTTTTGGAGATATGGGCGTTTTAATTTTTTCTATTTTTAGCTCCTGCGGTTCCCATGGGGCTACGGAAAAAAAAAAATCAGCATAAATTAGGTACTTATGACCCAATAAGCCCTCACATAAAATTTGGTTCAAATCAGCCTCTCGGTTTGGAAAGTTAAAAAATTTATAGTAATTTATATATTTTTTATACTTACCAATGACCCAGACATAGCTGGTGCTAACTCTTAAAATATAGGGCCAAACACAAATTTTGCCCCCCAATCCCCAAAATTTGCATCTAAAACTAAAGAAAACATGTCCTGAAAGGCCCTCCACACCTCGCCCCCACTGCGCATGCGCAGTGTCAAGGACGTTCCGAAATTGGCGCCATTTATCATTCTAATAACCAGTGCCTGGTAAGCGCTATGTACTCAGCGGGGAGGCAAGAGTTCCCAACTCCTGGGAGGGCCATCCCCGTCTGGGTCATTGGTAAGTATAAAAAATATATAAATTACTATAAATTTTTTAACATTTTTATACTGTACCAATGACCCAGACATAGCTGAATAGTAAAAAGGCTGGAGGGCCAAGGACATAGAGCAAAATGGAATACGCTCAATAAAATAAAATAGAGTCATCCCCTGTAGGGAAAAGAAGTAATAGGCCTTACATGTATCTTTCTTATTTATGATAAATTAGAAAGATACAACACCTTCCAAAAATTGAGCTTCATACATCCATGTACTCTATTAATATCCAATAATCCTTATACTAATAATTTTTAAAGTAAGCCAATAATAAAGTAAGTCTAGAGAATAGAGACTCTTATACTCCTAAAAGTGTGTGAGAATTGCATAATCATGTCCGTTGACATATGCAATATTCAAAAGCTATACTTTAAAAACTAAGACTTGAATGAATTTTATAAACTTAAACTTCTCACTAAACAACCATCCCAATAACAGCTCAGAATTACTAACTCCGGAGGAGGTATCCCCTTGTTTTCATAGTAAAAACAGGTGACCCAAGGGAACACCCTCCCCCCCCCCCTTTTTCTTGCCCTGGGTCAAATAGCCCAGAGCGAAGAGGGCAGCCGAACGGAGACACTGCCGAAACAGACAGCCTACCTAGCTATAGTAGCAACTGTTAAGTGAATGACATTCTGAGCAGTAGATAATAGACCTAACAATAGAGGCCTCCAGAAATGGACTCGATATTTCTGAGATAAAATTCATGAATGGATGGCTGAGCGCAATGAGCAGCTTTCAAAAATCTATAATAGCAACACTATTAATGTAAGCCCAAGAAGTAGAAGAACTCTTACTTCAAGAGCCGAAATCTTAAGCACAACTGCTAAGCCAATGATATACCATAAGCAGTACGCTAGTTAATAGAATCGATTAACAATAAAATGGAGCGTAACGTCCTTCTACTAGACATCAAAGACAGAAGAAGCTTACGCCCTTGTAATAAACAGATATCTGTTTATAAATACATAAACTGTATCCGGAAAGAGTAAAGGCCTATGCCCATACGAAGACGGAAGGACCTTAAAATAATAGGTTCCGGATAATAGGAGCCTAACTCTTATGCAACAATCCAACCTAAATAGTAACGGAAGTATTGATTCCGAAACTATGAAAGTGAAAATCATCCATCGATAGTGCATGAAACTCACTGACTCTACAGTAAAAGAGAAACCAACAGAATTACTGTCTAAAAGGTCAGAATTTGAAAACTACTGTTTCCAGAGGCTCAAATGATTACTTAGCTAAATAAGAACCGAAGTTAAAATCCGTATAGGAATTTAATCTAAAGATTCTAAGTCTATTTATCAAAAAGTTACTAACTGACTTAGATAAAGAGACAAAAGACTCAATTGTAAACTATCGTAGAGTGCATAGGTATGAGGTAACATAAACCTATAACCTAAATAACAACAGGCTGCAGTAGATCTTGTGAAACAAGTATACTAAAAACTAGCAATGCGTAGTATGGAGGGATCAACCATATGAACATAATGATCCCTACACCACGACGGAAGAGCCTCCACTTTAGTCGCATAGAATAGCGAAGAAGAGGATCTCCTATAGTAAGAAATCGCGTCCAAAGCTCGTCCAGTACAGTGCTTACAATGCAATACGGACCACACAACGGAATACATGAAGGTTGCGACCTTGCTGGTTGTGATAAAGATGACACGATTTACCCAGTGAAAAAAGATCCTCACATAGAGGAAGATTTCACGTTAAGATCCACAGTAGACAAGAGAGTAAATTACTCATGATCTCTGTGAAGATAGAGATGCTATCAACAGAAATGTATTGTGGTTGTTTATCTTAGCAATACCTGCTAAAACAACAGCGCCGGAGGATACGCGTATCCTATCATTGCGTCCTATAGATCAATAGAGCGTTAACAGTATTAGCTCAGAGATCTGGACAAGCCAACACATACGTCTGCAATTGATTAGCAAGCTGTGTCATAATAAAACATTATTGGGCGCTCCCATAGATAGCAAATCTGATTAAATACTTGTTTGTTGAGAGTCCATTCTGACAGCAACAAGCGACCCGTAAGAGAACGGGAGTGCGATAAAACAATCAGACGACCCCGAATATGACGGACCAAAACTGAACTTGGTGTACAATAACCAACAGACGGATTCTTTCCATTAAATTGAATAACGGAAACGAAAGAGTGCCTCCCTGGTTCCGGAGATACGCCACTACTGTCGAATTAAAGGACAGGAATTTGGGCATGCATTTCTGAATAATGTTCATGCAATGACATAAAGCAAGCCTAAAAAACATTATTCCGCGGAAGTTAAACTGATAGCTAAAAGACTGCGGAACCCAAAGACCCTGGCACTTCGAATCCGTAGGGATCAGTATATATCCCAATCTGTTTGACTGGCAACCGTCATAACAGCCACACTAGGGTCCGGCAACTGCGGCGGCACTCTCTGAGTCAACCACCGAATGTTTGCCCCAGTCTGAATCTCTTGTAACACTAGATAGACAAGAGAATGTATAAACCAAGCAATTCATGGATTGCCGGAAAGTTGCCGTCGAAGAGAAGCTCCTCCGAGAACGAAGCGACTCTGAGAGAGTTCTTAACCTACTATCCACGCGTGGATGTAGCTAGGGCTGCATCACGTCTAACCAACTCCAATCAGCCACTGAAGGGCGGAGTTATACGTGAACAAAATACTGCCCTCAAAAGAAATTACATTGAGAATAATATCCCGTAAATCTTTTCTTGAAGACGTAATGATAACGCCTCAGTAAGGCGGATTACGTATAATAAAGCGTCTAAGTTAAGTCTACTATACATAATGTCGTTCCCAATATTGAAATTGGAAAAGACATAAACGGCGAAAAAGAATATATGCAGTCTTTAATCACACCGTCTAGACGCATATGAACTCTCGGTATGCCCTGCTCTGCCAAAATAAACTATATGTAAAAAAGATAAAATGGCAGAAATGAGCCACGCGGACAAGAAACTAAACTATCATGCTTAGAAGCAGGCTTGTATATATATATAATATATAGCGTCGAAAAATAAAACACATGTTGTAATGACAATATTGGACTGCGTCGGTAAGTCAGGGACAAAGTCCCTGTACCGATCGAAAAATCCGAGTCCAATGACGCTATAAGTCTCTTATCCAAGATCGCAGCAATGAAGTCCGAAAAATAATCACTGGAAGAAATGCCAGAAGATATGAAAGGCATCTTCCGATACTACTAAAGGGAAAACTCGAAATCTTTCGAATCCCTTTCGCCATCCTGTCGGACCCTATAAAGCGTTCGGTCGTCCGTAGCTTGATGCAACCGCGGACCGCACCGACCCAGCGCCGTCGGATAATTCCTGATTCGACCGAGAAACCGTCAATTGCTGGGATGCTGCGAAACAACTGTGCTAACTCGGATAGCACGTCCGTCACCGAGGCCTGAGGAGCAGCGGTCTTACGATGCATTGCCGCAGGAAGCTCCGAGATCGTTACCCCGTGCATACTTCCAATATGCGAGCGAACGGAGTGTATAGGCCTCGTGTCCCTTGGCTACCGGATGGCGCGACCTATTCGCTGTGGAATCACTGAATGCCGAAACTGATCGGATACTCGAGGTCACGTAGCCAATGTGCGGTCGTGTGCCCTGCTGTGAGGATGAGGAAGCATTAAAGACAGTCTCTCGGACTGTCAATATAACGGAGCGTCCCGAGCAACGGACATATGCTCCGAATGTAAAATATCTGAACCACAACATGCGGTCCCCTATGTTGTTGGCTTCCTCCGATCTGTCCTCAATCTGCCGTCACTGGGTGAGTACTAAAGTAATTAAAGTGCTCGCATCACCCAAATCTCCTTCCTAGACTGCAACGGACGAACCCGGCAGCCGAACCATTCGATGAATGTATGCTACACCGGGTGAGCTAGCGAATGTCATTCCGTAAGCGATAGACATATTCCATGAGCACTTATTGCCGCTAACTCTTCATTAACTATGACGACAGAGGCACACTTTTGAAAGACATCTCCATAACTCTTCGAACAAGAAACCAGAAATGCTTGGATAGCAAGCATAAAATAATAATATATATAGCGTCGTTCAATAATTCGAAAGTTTGTGTGACATTATTGGACTATGTCGGAACTGAGGGACGATGTCCCTGAACCGAACCAAAAATTTCTAAGTCCACCGACGCTATGAGTTTCTTATCCGGCATCGCAGCATATGTTGTTCCGAAAGGGAAAGCTTGAAATCCACCGAATCCCTTTCGGTATCCCGTCGGACCGGATGAAACTTTCGGACGTCCGTACCCGCTTCCGCGGAGCGTCCCGACCCAGCATCGTCGGATAAAATATATGCGACAGATTCAGTTGATGCTGGGATGCTGCGATAAACTGTGCTATTAAGGAAAGCACGTCCGTTCCCGAGGCCTGTGCAGTAGCGGACTTACGATGCATTGCCGCTGGAAGCTCCGTGTACGTTGACTCCCGCACACTTCCTATGCGAACGTCCGGAGTCTGCAGGCCTCGAGTCCCCGGCTACCGACCCAGCGCTGTCGGATAATTCTCGATCCGACACCGTTTCTGTCGGCTGCTGGGATGCTGCGATAAGCTGTGCTATGTGCACAAGAATGTCCGGCGTCGAGACCTGCGGAGGCGCAGTCTATCGGTGCTTCGCCGAGGGCAGCTCCGCATCAGATGGCTCCCGCATACTTCCTATGCGAACGTCCGGAGTCCATCGGTCTCGAATCCCTGGCTGCCGGATGGTGTGACCTGGTCGCCGAAGAATCCTTGATCGGCGAAGCTGGTAATATATCGGCGGTCACGCAGCCAAGGTGCGGTCGTGTGCGCTGATGAGAAGAGGAAGCCTTAGCAGTCTCAGCGGACTGCCTATACAACGGAGCGTCCCGAGCGACGGACGTATGCTCCGCTAACGACACATTTGTACCACAACATCTGGGGCCAGATGTTGTTGAACGAGAGAGGGGCCTCTCTCGCTTGCCGTCCGGATGGACCGGAACGAGCTATGAACCGGACTAAAAGGCTTCCTCCGTTCTCCCTCCGATCCGCCGTCACTGGGTGTGCATTAAGTTAATTTTATAGTGCTCGCATCACCCCAAAATTCCTTCTAGACCGCAACGGACGAACCCGGCTGCCGAACCATTCGGTGAATGGACGCTACACCGGGCGAGCTAGCGGACGTCAAAGGCCGTCGAACCTACTAGGGTCCTCTTAGGCAATTGGCGTATTACATGAGCACTTTTCCGCTAGCCCTTCATTAATTGTGACGACGGAGGCACACTGTTGGAAGACATCACAGATACATCACCCTAATCTTGATCGTCTGAAATAGAAATTGATAAAGTAGAGTGACCCTGCGGGGAAAGGACCGGAGTGTCCAAATCCCCAACAACATACCGTGACATACGCTTCCCATATTGTCATCGAAATCATACGATACAGAACAGGAGTTAATGCGAGTACACTGACCACATATAGAATGATAATAAGGTCAGAGGAAGACTTCCTCCTAAAACAATTGATCAATATCCTTTCAATGAGAAAAGAAAACAAGTCCTGGTACTCGCACTAACCCCTGGCAATCAAATACATAATAATAATATGATCCATTAATATAGAAAAAATAATTGAAATCAAAATATTTTGAAAAAATATTTTTTCAGAACAGCCCAAGATTCTGAAAAGTAACGTTGAGCCCCAATGGATCCCAAGCCTAAGTGTGGACAAAAATTATAAAAATATTTTAAACAATTTATTCAACACTTACGAACAATAATAATGTATCTAGTTATGATTAAAATAACATAAAGATATTATTATTTAGAAATCCCCCCCTCACACAGAGGGCTGTTGTAAATGTAAACAATGAGTGTAAAAACACTAAAATAAGACTCCAGGCACCCAGGCCCGAAATCAGTTACCAAAAATACACCATCTGATGCAAAACAGAGACTTCCAGGGAAGAAACTGCAGAACATCAGATGGTAGATGCAGAACACAACGCCTAACCACCCGTAGGTGAAGACGTAAACATGGGGAAAGAACAGAATTCATTCTGTTATTAAGCTAAAACTCCCAAGAAATTTTAGTAATAATAATTACAGAAACTATGCCAAAAGCATGGGAGAATAGCAAGGGGGAACTTAAAGGACAGGGAGAGAGGAAAAACACTTGAAAAAACAGTGTAACTAAATAATCAGAATGACAACAAAATGGCTGCTGCCTTGAAAATAGGTAACTTAACACAATTTCATTAAAAAATTTTAAGTTACAGCCCTGATAATATTCTGTCACACATTCTTTTCCTCTCCTCCTTTTCTATCCTCCTTAGAATCACCATTTCACTAATATTTATGTGTCTGGCATCATTTAAACTGAGATTTAAAAGCACAAAGATCAGTCAGATGTTAACTGATGAAGGGCCAAACTTAGAATGATAAATGGCGCCAATTTCGGAACGTCCTTGACACTGCGCATGCGCAGTGGGGGCGAGGTGTGGAGGGCCTTTCAGGACATGTTTTCTTTAGTTTTAGATGCAAATTTTGGGGATTGGGGGGCAAAATTTGTGTTTGGCCCTATATTTTAAGAGTTAGCACCAGCTATGTCTGGGTCATTGGTACAGTATAAAAATATAGAAATTTGGGGCGGGGCCAAAAATTTTGCCCCTCCCATAACGACGCCAAGTATAGCCCCACAAACTTCTCTTGAACAAACCTGAGTCTACCCCTCAAAAGGAAGCTGCACACCAAATATCAAGTCTCTGCTACTGCTGGTTCATGAGAAGAAGATTTTTTAAGATTTCAGCACACTTTTTGGGTGTGGCCCTACCCACGGGCGAGGCAACTTGATTTGAACAAAATCAAATTGCGATGTCATAACAAACTATTATCTCAAATATCAATTAAATTGGTTCAGCGGTTTGGGAGGAGAAGACGCAAACACCATGTTCACGGATGCCAGACGCTGGACGACGGACGGTGAGTGATCACTATAGCTCTCCTGACTGAAAGTCAGGTGAGCTAAAAATAGGAGGTGCACATCTTCAGTGTATGTAAAAGAAGGTCTGAGAGTTCCAATGGAGTTTGTTCAATGGTTTAAGAGGAGTAGCGGATAGCAGATCTATACCCATTCCTACTAAAACCTGAATTGACAAAGACCATTTTTGAATATGGGGAACTGTAAATATGAAAATATGTGAAAAGAAAATAGGAGATGCACATCTGCAATGTATGTAAAAGAAGGTCTGAAAGTTTCAATGAAATCGGTTCAATGGTTTAAGAGGAGTTGTGGATAGCAGATCTGTACAGAATGTCAATTGAATTTGACAAAGTTCATTTTTCAATATGGGAAACTGTAAAAAAGAAAATATCTGAAAACAAAATAGGAGGTGCACATCTTTAATGTATGTAAAAGAATGTCTGAAAGTTTCAATGGAATCTGTTCACTGGTTTAAGAGGAGTTGCGGATAGCAGATGTGTACATCCCTAAAGCTTAATGGATGGATGGATGGACAGACATCGAAATATGAAAAATATCGGAAAGAAAAATAGGAGGTGCACTTCAATGTATGTAAAAGAAGGTCTGCAAGTTCCAATGGAGTTCATTCAATGGTTTAAGAGGAGTAGCGGATAGCAGATTTATACCCCTCCCTACTGAAACCTGAATTGACAAAAAACATTTTTGAATATGGGGAACTGTAAATATGAATATATCTGAAAAGAAAATAGGAGGTACACATCTGCAATGCATGTAAAAGAATGTCTGAAAGTTTCAATGAAATCTGTTCAATGGTTTAAGAGGAGTTGCGGATAGCAGATCTGTACAGAATGTCAATTGAATTTGACAAAGTTCATTTTTCAATATGGGAAACTATAAAAATGAAAATATCTGAAAAGAAAATAGGAGGTACACATCTTCAATGTATGTAAAAGAACGTCTAAGAGTTTCAATGAAATCCGTTCACTGGTTGAGGAGGAGTCGCGGATAGCAGATGTGTACCCCCCTAAAGCTTAACGGACAGACAGACAGACAGACAGATGGATGGACGGACGGATGGACGGACCAAGTGAACACTATATACCTCCCACTTTTCAAGTGGGTGGTATAATAAGGAAATGTTGACTTTAAAATGTAGCTTTTCGTGTACATTTTTGCATCTTGGCAAAGCCCCAAATCTGACAGAACAAGGCAGATCCCCCCCCCCCCCCCCCCATGCATGGGTGGAGCCATGGTCTGAAATCCTCAGGGGCATGCTAGTGAAGAGTGGGGGGAATCTCAGACTTGAGGGTGCTGTACTTGTATTAAGGAAAGGAAATAAAAAAATATTAATGGAATATTAATATTTTTTTATTTCCTTTTGAATGGGGGGGGGGGGAGTGGGGGGAGGTAGGGTACTTGGTTCCCTAGAAATCCCATGGCTTCTCCACTGAATCCCACTGACTTGATTTTCAATGTTTGGTCTATAACTGAATTTTTGTGCAGTGAATCTTTTCTTATCACTGTGGTCCGTTAGATGAAACTGTGCTCATGTTTCAGTTTTTCCCCTCATTTTTCTGACTTGAATGTATGGTACATTTCTGGAGGGGTGTGAGGGTTGGGTTGGAGGATTGTTTGGAATTTATTTTATGCAACTTTTTTTCAGCCTAATTTTTATTTTCAGTCTGATGAAACTGTTCACATATTCCCGCAACATTGCCAATATTTATTTTATTATTTTTGGAGCATGAATTTAAAAAGTAATGGATGGGGTGGGGGAGGACAGTTACTGTTTTTGTCTTGTATGGAAAAACAAGCTTCGCCGCAAAAAAATCTCACTATTTTGAGTTTTTCAAACTTAACATGTCTGTTTGAAAGTTGTGAAAGAAAAGACGAGGAATACGGTCACCCTCTACATTGTAAACAAAACAATAAATTTATTTGCAGAAAGCATTACAGTTCAGGACATGACCAAATAATTAAAATGTATTGAGTTGTATACCTTAAGTTTAGAGCTATTGAGGAAGGCATCTGTTTTAATGTTGGATTTATTTGACAAATCACGGTGGAAAGCAGTCATCAAGCAATAAACAAATGACAATATAAAAGAAAGTCCCTGATAAAAAAACTATTTTTTTTTTAGATATGTGGTGATAAATCAAGCAACATTTGGATATTTTCACCAAAGTTTGTTGGAAAAGTTCAGTCATCAGAAGACAAAGGCATGAAAAAAAAATTTATATTCACTGAATACGACTTTCAGTTGCAAAGGGTATCTGTACATAATCTATGAAAAATATTAATTTCTGTCCAACATCATGAAAAAGTCAAAAAATATGTACTTGCCACCTACAGAATGCTTTCCACTGCCTACTTTTAAACATAATTTTTTCATCCAGCAATTCCAAGTTCATTTTCAAACCACATAGTCTACTGAAATTGTTTTCATTTTGGTATGGATTACCTCCCATCAATTGTTATTTTTACATGTAATTAATTACATCTTCAAGTCCCATGATTTAACTATTAAAGATCTACTCTGATAACAAGTTACTACATGCAATATGGTTTAGTTGATAGTTGAATAATAACAACTAGTGAATGACTAAATGATTCCGAGGAGAGTATACATTTCAAATTTCTGAGACAATTCAAACTGTCTTCATGGATTAAAGAAATAAACAAGCCTCCCACACTCAATAAAATATGCAGAAAAAATTGCCTGAAAAATCAGAAAAAATAAGATTTTTCTTTATGGCGTAATATATAGGACTCTTGCTTAAAGATTTTAAACATGAACTAACTGTTGCCCTTTTACCGATAAACTAGTCATTTTAGATCTCCCCCTTGTAGAAGATACACCGTATAGGTATCGACATCTGAAGAAGCCATTGCATTTTTATTTCTGCTGGAATCTTCTCCAACTGAGGAACAAATCTTGGGCTTCAGATATTGAAATACTAGTGTCCCAACTCAACCACTACCCTCAATGTTAAGTACCTCAAAGCAACATTAAGCTACGGTAATATTTTCTTTTATCTACTCCAAAAACAGAACATTTTTTCTTTTGATTCAAAAATGATCTATTACCTTTGGGAACTTATTAAGTAATTAATTTTCTCATCCAACAATCTAAAATAACCAAATACACACAACTCCTGCAATGAAACAAAAAAAAAATAAACATAAATTGATTTCAATGAGACAAATGTACTGACAAAAATTAGATAATAAAAACAGCCTTTAGAGGCTGAAGAAATAGTAAAAACATGATCACTGTTTAAAACAAGGGTCATCAGAGGATGACATGTCACTTCGTTTCCCTCCAAACATTCAGAAATCTAAATAACCTTTTGAGCAAATTGAATTCAGAAACTGTATCTACAGTATTTTCCAAGATATGCTTCAAAAACACCCTCCCTACTTATGAAATTTTGAATTCAAGCGTGAACCAGAAGAAAAGAAAAAGAAAAAATCAAAACCAGATCCCACTAAATAATCTAAATTACACAACTACAGGTTATAAGCAAGCAGCATACCAGGCTCTGGAAACAAACACCCCTTTGTAAATCTGTATAAAAAAAAAGTTGACCTGTTACTTACAAATTGACCATATCCATCTGCATAATTTACAAATTGGACAGTAAGAAAACACTAAATTTTCAAATTTAAAAAAAAAACAACATATCATGTGACCTCCTTATTGAAAAGAGGTTGTTGAAATTTTTCAAAATAAAGGGTCTCATGATATGGTTTTGTGGAAATGTTTAGAACAATTTAAAACCAGAGGACACCATTTGATGGTGCATAATATGCCCACAGTTCCAGAAATTATAAAACATTATTCATGTTCCAATTGAACTTTACTGTCAGTTTCTCCATTTTAGTTAATTATACTTATTCAAAAAGAATGTAAATGTAAAGGAAGTATTTTTGGTTACAAGGAATTAAAGTATGTTAATGAGTTATCAGTTAGAGTTAAAAAGTTAAAGCAGAAGCATCAAGGGTGATTCAAAAGCATGCAATTGGTGTGCAGTACATGTGGGTGCAAGCAAGCTAGTCTATTCTAAATCTTCTACTACATGAATTAAGCAAAAGAAGAAACGGTATACTATTTCAAAACTTACTCAACCTGGCATGATTCTAATCTTGGCATTCAAAAAGGTATTTTGTTAAAAAAGTGTCCTCTCCGAAATAATGATACATTGCCTGTTAGAAGCCACAAAACTGAATGTTACCTCAAAAGTAAGACTGTGAATCTGCTATCAAAACAGAGAATCTTTACCCACACCCTACATAACAGCTTCTAACTTATATGCATGTATATATATTTTGACTTTAGAGAAGGCATGAAATATTGTGGTGTTTGGTAATTCAACCAACAAATCTCGATTAATTAATGTTCTGTTGATAAGATAAATCAGGTCTAAGTTCAAGGGCAGTAGCTCCACCAAAAATCAATCGAGTGGAACGAAATTTGAACTTGACCTGTAAGTATCCATAACAAAGCTATAGATAAAAGATTTTCACAATATGTCAATCCATAACTAAAAAAAAAAGTCCAGAAAGTGGTAACTAAGTTCAAGAGCAGTAGCTCCACCAAAAATCAACTGAGCAGAACAAAATTCGAATTTGATCTGTAAGTATCCATAACAAAGCTGTATACCAAACATTTTCTCAATATGTCCAACCCTAATGAAAACAAGAGGCCCCAAGGGGCCCAAGGGCGCTCACCTGACATGGTAGTCTAAATATCAACCCAGAGAATTGATTTCAACAAGTTGCATCTGCTCCTCCTAAGAAAAGCTTATACCAAATATCCAAAGATTCTGACCAGTGGATCTAAAAAAAAAGAAGATTTTTAAAGAATATTCCTCATATTGAACTAAGTTATAATTCGGGCTCCCACAGGGAGCCCATATATGAACCCAGGGACTTGGCTTAAACAAACTTGAATCCCCCCCCCCCCCCCCCCAAGGATGCTGCATATCAAATATCAAAACATTCCAACTGCTGGATCTGAAGATTTTTAAAGAAAATTCCTCATTTTGAACTAAGTTATAATTTGGGCTACCACAGTGAGCCCAAATATGAACCCAGGTACTTGGCTTGAACAAACTTGAATCTCACCCCTGAAAGCATCGTGCATACCCAATATCAAAAGATTCTGCCTGCTGGATCTTGAGAAGAAGATTTTCAAAGAAATTTGCCTGAAATGCACTTAGTTGGAATTCAAGCTTCTATAGTGAGCCCAAATATGAATCTAGGGAGCTGATTTGAACAAACTTGAATCAGATTCACCCCACAATGTTGCATACCAAATATCACAAGAGGCCCCAGGGGGCCTGAGGGCGCTCACCTGACATGGTAGCCTAAATATCAACCCAGAGAATTGATTTCCACAAGTTGCATCTGCTCCTCCTAATAAAAGCTGAAACCAAATATCCAAATATTCTGACCAGTGGATCTAAAAAAAGATTTTTAAAGAATATTCCTCATATTGAACTAAGTCATAATTCGGGCTCCCACAGGGAGCCCATATATGAACCCAGGGACTTGGCTTTAACAAACCTAAAACTCACACCCCTAAGGATTCTGCACACCAATTATCAAAATATTCCGACTGCTGGATCTGAAGAAGAAGATTTTTAAAGAAAATTCCTCATTTTGAACCAAGTTACAATTCAAGCTCCCACAATCAGCCCAAATATGGACCTAGGGACATGGCTTGAACAAACTTGAATCTTACCCCCCTAAGGATGCTGCATAAAAAATATCAAAAGCATTCATCTGCTGGATCTGAAGATTTTTAAAGAAAACTCCTCATTTTGAACTAAGTTGTCATTCAGGCTCCCATAGTGAGCCCAAATATGAACCAAGGGACTTGGCTTGAACAAACTTGAATCTCAGCCCCCTAAGGTTGCTCCATGCCAAATATCAAAACATTCCAACTGCTGAATCTGAAGAAGAAGATTTTTAAAGAAAAATTTCTCATATTGACTACGTTATAATTTGGGCTCCCACAGGGAGCCCAAATATAGACCCATGGACTTGGCTTTAACACACTTGAATCCCCCCCCCCCCCCCCCCCCCCCCCCAAGGATGCTACTCACCACATATCAAACCATTCCGACTGCTGGATCTGAAGAAGATTTTTTAAGAAAATTCCTCAATTCGAACAAAGTTACAATTCAAGCTCCTACAGTGAGCCCAAATATGGACCTAGGGACATGGCTTGAACAAACTTGCATCTCACCCCCCTAAGGATGCTGCATACCAAATATCACAAGATTCTGCCTGCTGGATCTTGAGAAGAAGATTTTCAAAGAAATTTGCCTGAAATGCACTAAGTTCAAATTTGGGCTCCTATACTGAGCCCAAATATAAACCCAGGGAGCCGATTTGAACAAACTTGAATCAGATCCACCCCACAATGATGCATACCCAATATCAAAAGATTCTGCCTGCTGGATCTTGAGAAGAAGATTTTCAAAGAAATTTGCCTGAAATGCACTAAGTTCAAATTTGGGCTCTTATACCGAGCCCAAATATAAACCCAAGGGGCCGATTTGAACAAACTTGAATCAGATCCACCCCACAATGTTGCATACCAAATATCAAAAGATTCTGCCTGCTGGATGTGGAGAAGAAGATTTTCAAAGAAATTTGCCTGAAATGCAGTAAGTTCAAATATGGGCTCCTATACTGAGCCCAAATATAAACCCAGGGGGCCGATTTGAACAAACTTGAATCAGATCCACCCCACAATGTTGCATGCCAAATATCAAAAGATTCTGCCTACTGGATCTGGAGAAGAAGATTTTTTAAGAAATTTGTTTGAAATGCACTAAGTTCGAAATTGGGCTCCTATACTGAGCCCAAATATGAACCCAGGGGGCCGATTTGAACAAACTTGAATCAGATCCACCCTACAATGTTGTATTCCAAATATCAAAAGATTCTGCCTGCTGGATCTGGAGAAGAAGATTTTTTAATGTTTTTCCCATTGCCTACAGTGTTAAAAAGTGCTGACTCAGGACGACGGACAACGGACGGTGAGTGATCACTATAGCTCTCCTGACTGAAAGTCAGGTGAGCTAAAAAGTCCGGAAAACAATTCTGGACAGACGGACAGACAGATGGACAGATGTCAACACCACAGCATAATTCGACCATTTCAATAAAACAGGCATATAAAAAAAATAATTGAAATTAAAAAATCTGATATCATCCACGGTAAAAGGTTAAAAAACTGAAAACCCTAAATATAAAAAGGGACAACCTGAGGCATCTCAAGACTAAAGTCTATACCTTTACTGGTTTCTAAGATATGCGCCAGAAACAAACCACTTTGTAAATCTGTATGAAAAAGAGCAAATCCAAACTTACAACCCAAAATTCATTAACAAAAGAAAAATCCAAAATGTCAAAAAGCACAACTAAACATGGTGAAAAATAAGAGACAAGTGTAGATTCTGTACCCGTAATGATTTCCAAGATGTGCTCTGAAAACAATTCCTCATGTTGACCCTTTACCCAGTGCAGACTATATCAAAATTTATTATTTTACATATTATTGTTTCAAATTTTCCTAAAACTTTCAACAGAACCATATCATGTGACCTCTCATTGGAATGGACTCAACGAGCTTGTTCCAATACGTGGGAGTCACATGAAATGGTTTTGTTGAAATTTTTTGAAAGATTATTCTTTTTCAACAGATGAATTTGTATATTATGCGGGTGGATGTGGCCGATTCGTTAGGTAAAGGGTTAATACATACGAAAAAATTTGAAGTCCAATTTTAAAATTCTAAACAATAAAAAAATCAAGAATATCAATAGGCACAACTGGGTGCAATAAAAAAGCATATAAAATTTGGAGTCTAAAGCTGCAGTGGTTAATATATCCTCTGGAAACCAACCCACTTTATAAATCTACATTTAAACACCCACAATTCTGAAAAATAAAACCAGAGGCTCAAATGATTTTAAGATGCCCACCTGGATCAAGCTGTCGACAAGGAATAAAGGTGTTATTGTTAAGGGACTAGTAAGAAGGGAACAAAAAGGAAGTGTCAACTTGTACATGTGCGCATATTGCAATGACTATCATCAAAAATACAAGATGAAAATGAAGTCTGTTTTTCAACCCACATTCCCCTATCCTAATTCACATCCTTTGTTGGGCTTGAAATTATGTTAAAAAATGACAAAAGGGCTTCCCTCTGAAAAGACCGCCAAGGTTGGTAAATATTTTGGGTTGTAAGTGGTTGTTCCTGGAAGCTATCGGTTATGTGAATAAATTGAGTGAAATGGCTGTCAACAAAGACAAGATGAAGACCAGGTTTCTACAAACTAGGGCTTTCTGGTTGTGTCCTTACATACTCACACTGATGGAATCATAAATAAAAACATAATATTTAATTGAAATAAAATTTGTTTTCTAACCAAATATCAAAAGACTTTGTCTAATGGAACTTTTAAGAA
Organism: Pictodentalium vernedei; assembly: GCA_031216915.1. Classification (NCBI taxonomy): domain Eukaryota; kingdom Metazoa; phylum Mollusca; class Scaphopoda; order Dentaliida; family Dentaliidae; genus Pictodentalium; species Pictodentalium vernedei. The sequence continues at coordinate 186,041,650 of CM062292.1, read as the reverse complement.
GATCTTTGAAGAATATCCCCCATTTTTCACTATCAAATATGAACATAGGGACTTGATTTAAACAAACTTGAATCTACCCCACAAGAATGCCATATATCAAATATGAAAAGTTTTTGTCTTGTGCGCATGAAGAAGATTTTTAAAACATTCTCCTCATATTGCACTGGCTTAAAATTTGTGTTCCCATTAGGAGCCCAAATATGGAACCAGGGACTTGATTTGAACAAGAGGGGCAATGCAAAGCATGTGCCAATGCCTTGACCTGCCAAACATTATCTAAGTCGAAAGAGTGAGAAAGGGCCATAACTCTGGAAAAATGTGTGGAAGAAATTCACGCTACACAGGTATTGTACCCCCATGATGCTCAACTCTGGAAAAAATGTGTAGAAGAAACTCATGCTACACAGATATCGTTCTCACATGATGCTCTATCACAACACCAAATATCATTCAAATCGGAGTAGCAGTGGCTGAGATACAAGGGAAAATGTTGTACAGACAGACGAACAGATGGATGATCAGACAGATGAACGGAGGTCTCCACTAGATACCCCTTGTACTTTTCACATTGAGGCCATAATAATAATAATAATAAAAACAAAAGAAAATGTTCGGATGGAAGAGAATTTCAAATTTTTAAAGTCGGAAGCAAATGCATGAAAGAAAAGCAAACTAAACAAGTATTGTAACCACATGATGCTCTATCACCACACCAAATACCATTCAAATCAGAGTAGCAGTGGCTGGGATACAAGGGAAAATGTTTGTACCAAAGGGAATCTCAAATTTTCCAAATCAAACAAGTGTTTGACCACCGAGGTGGTATTAGTCCCCTACAGAGCTTTTGTGACATAAGGTGTTTTTGTCACAGAAGACACTAGAGTATATAAGTATCTTGGATTTTGAAAAAAAAATATTGAGCGTGCATAATCCCCTCACAACCCTTTATCCATGTACCATATATGAAAGGCGTAGCTTGAACCATGTTGGAGGGAGGGGTGGTAACATAAAATAGAGAAAAAAGCTTAAAAAACACAACAAAAATGGCCACCATTCTGCCATCTTGGATTTTGAAAAATAAGTATTGACTGTGCATCATCCCCTCAGAACCATTTATCCATGTACCAAATATGAAAGGTGTAGCTTGAAGCATATTATGGGGAGAGGTGGTAACATAAAAACAGACAGAAAGACTGACAGACGGACAGACAGATGTTAGATTTTGAAAAAAAAATATTGAGCGTCCATAATCCCCTCACAACCCCTTATCCATGTACCATATATGAAAAGTGCAGCTTGAACCATGTTGGAGTGAGGGGTGGTAACATAAAATAGAGAAAAAAGCTTAAAAAACACAACAAAAATGGCTGCCATGCCGCCATCTTGGATTTTTAAAAAAAAAATTTTGAGCGTGCATCATCCCCTCAGAACCATTTATCCATGTACCAAATATGAAAGGTGTAGCTTGAACCATGTTGGTGGGAGGGGCGGTAACATGAAAATAGAGAAAAAAAAGCTTAAAAAAAACAACAAAAATGGCTGCCATTCCGCCATCTTGGATTTTTAAAAAAAAAATTTTGAGCATGCATCATCCCCTCAGAACCATTTATCCATGTACCAAATATGAAAGGTGTAGCTTGAACCATGTTGGTAGGAGGGGTGGTAACATAAAAATAGAGAAAAAAAGCTTAAAAAACACAACAAAAATGGCCGCCATTCCGCCATCTTGGATTTTGAAACAAAAATTTTGAGCGTGCATCATCCCCTCAGAACCATTTATCCATGTACCAAATATGAAAGGTGTAGCTTGAACCATGTTGGTGGGAGGGGTGGTAAAATGAAAATAGAGAAAAAAAGCTTAAAAAACACAACAAAAATAGCCGCCATTCCACCATCTTGGATTTAGAAAAAAAAATTTTGAGCGTGCATCATCCCCTCAGAACCATTTATCCATGTACCAAATATGAAAGGTGTAGCTTAAAGCATGTTGGAGGGAGAGGTGGTAACATAAAAAACAGACAGACAGACAGACAGACAGACAGACAGACAGACAGACAGACAGACAGACAGAGACAGACAGACAGACAGACAGACAGACAGACGGAGTGCAATCCTATAGTCCCCTTGCGGTTCCCGTAGGGGACTAAAAAAAGGCCATAACTCTGGAAAAATGTGTGGAAGAAACTCACGCTAGGCAGGTATCGTTACTCCCGTGCTACTCTATCACTGGACCAAATATAATTCAAAACAGAGTAGCTGTAGCTGAGCTACATGGGAAAACGTTCTCCACTAGAAAAAGGACCATAAGTGGAAAAAATGTGTGCAAGAAACTCACACTACAAAGGTACTGTTCCCCCATGATGCTCAACTACAACACCAAATATCATTCAAATTGGAATAGCAGTTCCTATGAGGAAGTTGTATCCCAAATATCAAAAGATTTTAACAGGTGGATATTCCTCATATTGTCCTAGGTTAAATACAAGCTCCGTAGGAAGACCAAAAATGAATCCCTGCACTTGATTTGAACATGCCTGAATATGACCCTGCTAAGTATTCTGGATACCAAATATGAAAAGATACTGACAGGTGGATCTGAAGAAGATTGTTATTTAAAGAATGTTCCTTATATCGCACTCAAGTTAAAATACAGTTCCACATAAGACACCCAAATATGAACCTAGGGACCTAAGTTCAATAAACCTGAATCTGACATCCTTAAATATTGAATATCAAAAGAGAGTACATCGGAAGATTTTGAAAGAATATTCCTCATACTGAACAAAGTTAAAATTTGGGCTTCCTATAAATATTAACCTAGGGACTTGATTTGAATAAATTTGAATCTGGCCTAGCTAAGAATGCTAAATACCAAATACGAAAAGTTTCTGCCTGATGCATTTGAAGAAGTTAAGTTAAAATTTGTGTTCCCATTAGGAACAAAGTATGAACCCACAGACTTGATTTGAACGAATTTAAATCTCTGGCCCTAAGAATGAACCCACAGACCTAATTTGAACCAAGTAAAAATGAACCCACAGACCTAATTTGAACAAAGTAAATCTGACCACCATAAGGATGTTGTGTACCAAATATGAAAAGATTCTGACGGGCAAATCCAAAGAGGATTTTTAAAGAATACTCATGTTACACCAATTTGAAATTTAAAATTTGGGCTCCCATAGGGAAACAAAACATGAATTAAAACTAGTCCAAACATGAACTAAAATGCTCACCTGGCTCAAGTTGTCAAAAGTGGTGATTTGCCATAACACAACCAAAAGCAATTTTTTGGGACATTCGTTTCTGGTGATCCTAAGAAAGCGTATCAGGCAAAAACAAAGCTCTGTTTGTGAAGTCTTAAAAAAGTGGCCTAATTAGTTTAGATCTAGTCCAAAGTTCTGAAGAAGAAGACTTAGTTGATGGAGCACAAAAAAGATGATGATTCGGCATTTTCCCATTACAAACAATGTTAAAATGGTCATCCCCCTACAGCATCTCATGACAAAACTGTCAAAAATTTGTTTCATCCATCTGATTCCCCTGGTCCAAAGAAACCTTCACACTAAATAACAGTATTGTGGTTTGTGCGGTGTTGTAAATATGAGCCCAAAATGGGCATCCTCCAATAGGGAGCCCAAATATTGACTTACTGAGTTCGTATGAACTTGAAACTGCATCCTTAAAGGAAGTTCCATACCAGAAATCTGGTAATTATTGTGAATGGTTTATGAGATTATTTTTAAAGCATTTTAGGTTTTTGGGGCATTAACTCCAGCTCCAAATGGAGAAGCAACTTTTTGAGAAAAAAACTCATAAGAGTATACTCCATCAAGAAGCTTTGTCCCAAATGAGTTTATATTTGGCCCAAATTTCAGAAGAAGAATACTTAGTTGAAAGAGCACAAGAAAGATGGTAACGCGACAATTTCCCATTGCCAACCGTGTTAAAATGGGCATCTCCATATTGTACCCCATGACAAAACCAATAGCAATCTTTATGGTCAGTCTGATTCCACGTGTCTAAGGAAGCTGCAACATCTGCCAAGTGGGTGGGATTATATAGGGCACACAAGTATGGTACAATGACCATATATCAAAGACATGGCATACCCTTGGATCATGAAGCACAGCTGTGTGAAGTACAAACAAAACCAGTCAACTGGATCACATCATATGGACTGGACAAGAATGCTATCACAATACCAAAGTGTTCCCACCTGTAACCTTGATTGTGAAGGTATGAGGATGAGTTAAGGTCATGACACACACCCATGAATCATGGGCAACAATTGTTTGAAGCATGAACAAAATCTATCAACTGGATTAAATTACATAAAACAGACACAAGTTAACCCTTTAACCAACGTAATGCCTAAAACCAGCCAGCGCTATTCACAAAATTCAATATTCAATTTTTATCATTTTTTGTCTCAAAAACATAGCTTATGACCCCTGATTGGAACGAGTTAGTTGAGCTCATTCAAATGAGGGATCATAATTGATGCAATAAATTAATTATTCAAGAATTTTGTTTGCAAGTGTCGTCTGCTTTTCATGTTAAGTAAAGGGTTAATCAACAAAAATATGCACAAGAACACTCAATACTGATACTTCCTACCAAATACCATTACAACACAATGGCACACTTCAGTGTCAATCACAAGTTTATGTCCAACTCAGCCCTTGAGGTATAAACTTCCAACTTCCAACAATGTGAAAATGGTGTTAGAAAAATACTTACAAATAATAATATTTTCAGAAAAAATGGATTGTGTGTTTGCTCTGCTTCAACAATTTTCCATAACTGTGAAGGGGATAACTCTTTTCCACTCTCCAATAGGATTTTCTGACAAATAAAAAGGAATGTATGTAATCAGCTGAAACTTATTACCTGCAAGGTGGGTAGATGGTAGTGTGGTAGATTAATTTTGGCTGTGAACAATTGATCATGTGTGATTTTGTTAAACAAAAGAAGCTTGTAAAATGAATAGCCACTTTGTCAGTGAAAAATATTTGATTAACAGAAGTTTTCAGTGTACAAAAAATTGTCATTTTTCTGTATTCTGGTAATAAACTGATCATGTATTCTATCTTGTTTGTCAAACAAGAAAAAGCAGATTAAATTACATGTGAGTGGTGGCCGAGTGGATAAGTTTGCTGGTCTCTCATGCAAGAAGTCCTGGGATTGATTTCCGGTCAGGGAAAGCTCTTGAGGTGTCCAAACAAGCTCTGCAAGCATCAATTGTGGAGTTGATGCTGTCACAGCATACTGTCCTATCGGATGGGGATGTAAAATGATTCATCAATGTGCAGAGAGAGACGCACTCCATGCAGGCTAAAGATCCTTTCATAATATTTGAAAAGATTAAGGCCATGAAGTTGCCGCTTCAGAGGTCATCATACATACCCATGCCATTGGGACAAGGAGACATGTTAAGATAAGTTGTATAGATTGCTCACTAATCCTTTTAAAATTATTAAGTTTAAAACAAAACAGTGGATTAAATGCAGATGTTAACCTCCAGAATAATTTTACAGGGAACCTGAGGGTGATTTTCAGGGAAATGGGATGGATTTCAATTATGCTGATGCATTTATGCTATATTAAAAAAGCATTAAATAATTGTTGATTTGCTTCCCTCTACCCCATACCCCCCCCCCCCCTACGTCCTCATGCCCCCCCCCCCCCCCCCCCCCACCCATAGAGCACCACCACCTGTGGTTTGCTTTTATCAGTCTACTAAGCTAATAATTTTCCAAGTCTGGAAATGTTAACAGGAAAACATGTCCTAATGTTCAGTTACTGCAAGAAGATTAGCACTAGGCAAGTATCTTTATCAAAATCCTTCATGCATGTGTGGATGCTTGTGCCCTGCACAAAACTTTTCTTTTTATCATTGAAGCAATTTTTTTTTTTCTCTCTTTAATTCCATTCATAATTTCCTGGGTACAGATGGCCAACAGTTAACAGTTCTGTAGTCAGCACAATGGAATAAATGTAGTGTTAGAAAATAAGTCCATGGTGTATAAATATGCAATCATAATTTTTCGGCATCCTAAGCGACTTTAACCTATTTTTAAACTGTGTTAAATTGCTGAGGTCAAGGTGTTGTTTACATTGTGATTTGGAAAAGGGAATGAGGATTAAAGCTATTCTATGGATAAATAAATGTATATTATTTAATTCCTTTTCATATATTTTATTTACCAAAAAATTGCATTGAAGGTGGAGTTTTCAATTTTTTGAATGTAAGTCACCTATTTTCACTTCAACATTCGCACATTGATCACGAATCTCCGATTCCGAAGAAAAAAACAGAAATAAACATGAACACAGTTGAAATATATATCATAAAATACCATTTTCTTAAATAAATTTAAAATCCATATTTTACTTCTTTGTGGGTTTTTACCAGAGTTTGAAATGCATGTGATTTGACTCCGAACATTTTATAGAAGTTACAACGGGAAAGAAATATGACCATTGTTTTCCGGGATTTTCGGTCCAAAACTGATTCCCGTCCGGGAGGCTGGGAACTACACTGAAATTTCAGGATTTTCATGGGCATTCCGGAAGAGTTAACATGTCTGATTAAATGCTACTATTTGATGTTTCTGATGCTGATCAACCTATAAACAAAGTGGATTTCAGTAGCTGTCCGAGCAATTCTTTGACACAAGATTTTTGATTTCATTAAGAGGAGTTGAAAACCTATATGCAATTAACAGGTACTAAAGGTATGGTAAATAGCTTTAGAAGTAAAATGTAATCAACAGGGGTTAATAAATTAAGACTTATTACATGGTAGCAAGTTATCTAAAAGATATTTCTTGATATCCATCAACTTGATGGATAACGAGAAATATCCCTCAGTAGCTTCCTAAATGATGTCACGCTTCGGAGCATTACTTAGCCCCCGATATTGTTACAAGCGATTCAGTGCCAGCTTTACCAGCAGTCCAAGATGTTCATGCTATTCCAAGCTGTTCTGGTGATTCTATGACTGAAAAATTAGGTGTATAATAATAATAAAAAAATGCCGCTCAGGATCACAGATCCAATGTCGAGTTGTGACCTTGACCTTTGACCTGGCGAGTCCAAGGTCAATAGGGTTCTTCCTCGCACCAAGGCCAACACACCTATGAAGTTTCATGACTCTAGGTTGAACCACTATCAACTTCTCATCCGGAAACCAATTGTTGCGATATACTATGTTCAAGGTCACTGTGACCTTGACCTTTGACCTGGTGAGTCCAACATCAATAGGGTTCTTCCTCGCACCAAGGCCAACACGTCTGTAAAGTTTCATGGCTCTAGGTTGAACCACTATCAAGTTATCATCCGGAAACCAATTGTTGCGATATACTATGTTCAAGGTCACTGTGACCTTGACCTTTCACCTGGTGAGTCCAAGATCAATAGGGTTCTTCCTCGCACCAAGGCCAACATACCTATGAAGTTTCATGACTCTAGGTTGAACCACTATCAAGTTATCATCCGGAAACCAACTGTTGCGATATACTATGTTCAAGGTCACTGTGACCTTGACCTTTGACCTGGTGAGTCCAAGATCAATAGGGTTCTTCCTCGCACCAAGGCCAACACACCTATAAAGTTTCATGACTCTAGGTTGAACCACTATCAAGTTATCATCCGGAAACCAATTGTTGCGATATACTATGTTCAAGGTCACTGTGACCTTGACCTTTGACCTGGTGAGTCCAAGATCAATAGGGTTCTTCCTCACACCAAGGCCAACACACCTATGAAGTTTCATGACTCTAGGTTGAACCACTATCAAGTTATCATCCGGAAACCAATTGTTGCGATATACTATGTTAAAGGTCACTGTGACCTTGACCTTTGACGTAGCGAGTCCAAAATCAATAGGGTTCTTCCCCTCACCAAGGCCAATCTACCTATGAAGTTTCATGAATGTGAGTTGAACCATTATCAAGTTATCATCCGGAAACCAATTGTTTAAGATTTACTATGTTCAAGGTCACTGTGACCTTGACCTTCGACGTAGCATGTCCAAAATCAATAGGGTTCTTCCTCCCACCAAGACCAACCTACGTATGAAGTTTAATGAATGTGAGTTGAACCACTATCAAGTTATCATCCGGAAACCAATTGTTTACGCCCGCCCGCCCGCCCGCCATTCACCAAACTATAAGTCGAGTTTGACTTCGTCACAACTCGACTAATAATAAAGTAAAATAATTAGATGTATAGTAAGTGAGAGTGATATTGAGCCTTGAACTGAGTAACTTTTCTGAAAAACCTTGTTCACTGATTTGCCCAGGAGGTTTTTTTTTTTTTTTTTGGATGAGTCGGTGCACTCATTTCCAAATTCCTTGTTGAAAACTGACATTTCAAATATTCTAAAAATTAACATTAATGAAAAATATGAGAATATTCTCATGTGTAGTATTATAATTATTAAACTTCAACTGTGAGTTGAACAATTAGTTGGTTAAATTACTGTGGGGAAAGTTTTTTTTATATTTCTGTGATTTGGCTAGTACAGGCTTAAAGAACGATCAGCTGATCTTTATTATTGTTTTGAAACATACGTGTTTGCTGTCGAATTGGGTTGAATATTGCACAGTAAAATGTCACGTAGCATATAATAAAAAAAATCTACACTATTTTTATACGTGCAAACACTCTGGAAAAATAAAACTTTCGGGTCCAACATAATTCCTGATATTCACTAAAATAGCGTAGAGTAGACATCCTCTATTTATTTCATTCAGTGGGCTCTAAAGTATTCATAAACAGACAATCTTCAAAACATTGTAACAAATAAGTTTATAAATCAAAACATCAGTTTCTTATGAATATGAAGCACTTCCAAGAATATGAAAGCAGTGCCATGGTAACAGCACTTTTTAAGTCCCCTGATAGTGGCCTCCAGAAATGAGGTAGTTAATTATTTTCTGAATGTACATTTAAAACTGATCTAAAATGGTGAGACTATACTGTTCAGGTTCTCTATTATGTAAGCCAGCATACTAAGCATATTAAAAAATCAAGTTCTCATCCAGAAACAAAAAAATGTATTTTTTATCATCAAGTCAAGGAGAGTTGCTCCAGAATGGAGAATGCAAATATTGCCAAATGTGAATTTGATCTGTATTTAATCATTCCCGACACTAAGTGAAAGTTCAAAAAAAAATATCTCAATGTACATTGAGTTAACAGCTGGAAACCAAATTTTGGATGTACGGAAAGTTAGTCAAGGGGAACAACTCTTGAACAGAGAGAGTCAATATGGCCAAATGCGAGATGATCTGTATTTTGTCGTTTCATATTATATGTGAAAGTTTCAAAAAAATATCAGGATGCATTCTCATGTTATATCCAGAAATGTGTCATTTTTCACTAAGTCAAAGAAAAAAACTCTAGAATGGAGAATGTGAATATGGCCAAATGCTGCTAGTTGATCTGTATTTTGTCATTTGAGATGACATATGAAAGTTTAAAAAAAACATGTGAATGCATACTCAAAATATCCGGAAACCATGAAATGTGTTAGTTTTCACCAAGTCAAGGGAAATAACTCGAGAAGGGAGAATGTAAATATGGCCAAACGTGAACTTGACTCATATTTTGTCATTCTAGATATGTGAAAGTTTAAAAAAATATTTCAATGCATACTCAAGTACCAGAAACCAAAATTTGGACATACAAATGGTAAGTTAAGGAGAATAACTCTTGAATAGGGAATGTGAATATGGCCAAAGGAGAACATAACTTGTATTTTATCCCTCAAGACATCATGTGAAAGTTTAGGAAAACATCTCAATACATACTCAAGCACCTGAAACTCAAAAATGATAAATTTAAAGTAATTTGTATATTTTTTATACTTACCAATGGCCCAAACTAGCTGTTGCAAACTCGATATTATCAAGGGCCAAACACAAATTTTGAATCCCCCAATCCCCAAAATTGGCATACAATACCAAAATTTAAAAGTCCTATCTAGGCCTCCATACTTTTACCATCTGTGCATGCGCAGTGGTCAGGAAGAGACCAGAATCGATGCCAACATCATTCTTTGTAGATGAGCGTACTAATAATAACTCAGCGGGAAGGTATGAGTGCCCACTCATGGGAGGGCCATCCCTGTATGGGCCATTGGTAAGTATAAAAAATATACAAATTACTTTAAATTTATCATATTTTTATATTAATAACCAATGGCCCAGACTAGCTAAATCGTAAAAAGGCAGAGGGCCTAGGACTTCAAGAATTAGCAGACCAAATATAGCTCCTAAGCCTGCATTCCAAGGTGAAAGGAAATTAAATTTAAAAGAAATTACATGTATGTCTCCCTATACAATAATATAGAAGACATATCATAAATAAGGAGCCATATTCAAGTAATTCCATATTCTTAGCATGAATGATTATGCTAATTGGGTGTAACAAGCCGCTAAATTTAACCCCACAAACATACGCCATATATAAATAATAAACAAGCTGTATCTAGGATCAAATATAATCTACAGACAAAACAGCTTCACTCATAGTTACACACTTATGAAGCCAGAGGAGATTTTACAAAAATTCCCCCCTCCCCACCTTTTTTTTGAAAGAATGATCTTCAAAACAAAGAGGGGAGTGCTCTGGAATCAGTGAAAAGCTGTACAATATATATTTGTCCAACAGGCACCCAAATATTAATTATTATTAATTATTGGTGCTTAATGCCACTTCAGAAGCCAAGGCTATCGTGGCGATCTTAGTAATTAATAGCGCATGCTTCTAATGTATACCAGAGACAGAATACGTAGATAGGTCTAAAACCGGTGATATAATGAGTACAACCATATACTTGAATCCCTATGGAACCAAAAGAATCCCTATGGAAAGTATCTGAAGAGAAAACAAGCTTCTAAGGCAACCAACAGGCGATCCCTTTCAGGTGTACAATTAATTCCAATAATAACACTCCTATTGACACATGCAAATATACAAAAAATTCATATCGAATACCCCTCACCCGCATTACTTGAATCGCTTGTGTTAGTCATCAAATAGAATAGGAACTGCAGCCTTAGAAGCTCACTAAGGAGACTTACAACACTAGCCGTAGCTTATAAGTCTTCATCTCTGTAAAGATAGATATATCAGTGTAAGTTGTGGCCTTGAAGGCTCACTGAACGCAGACTTACAACTGTTGTCGTACAAGGTCGGGAATGAAGGGCCACTATTTAACAGCCCTAAATTCCTAAAGAGACAACAGTCCAAAGAGATAATAAATTCAGTTATGTCACTGCATAATTACTGAAACAATCTCGCTCATGATTCTAGCTAGGCTACTATGGTGTAAACAATAAGACTCAAGTCTATGACACCTAGGAAAACAAACCGAAAAGCACTGTACCTTTATCGGTTTTATTCCCAGAAGACAGCGGTCAGAGCCTAGCTAACGTAGCTACAAGTTTTCCTCTCCGTGAAGACAGATATCTCGGTGTAACAAGCGACTTTGAAAGCTCACTAAACGGAGACTTACAACCATCGTCGCGCAAGGTTGGGAATGACAAACCACCTTCCTCTTAGCACTTGAGAGGTTGAATATGGCGTCATTAACTTGCCCGAAGGTCTCCGACACCTGTTGAGACTGTTTTCGACACCTATCAAGACTGTTTCGGGAAGGAAAGAACATCCTCTTTCCTCCACATGAAATCTGCTTCAGAGACGACAGTGGTTTCTCTCCAGTAGTCACAGCTTGCTGATCAGGTGGAACAAAGTCAGTATAGTATTGATTCATCGCTACCATACGCTGTTCTGAAAGGGAAGGGTAATCCTCTTCCTTGTCCCTTTCACCATCCGACTGATTCAGTTGTGACATTCGGTCATTCGCATCTGCGTGTTCAGATGACTGGACTGACCCAGCACCGTCCGACATCTCACCACAGGAGTCTGCGGGAGGCTGCTCTTGCACTTGCTGGGATACTGCGATGAGCTGCGCAATCTACGACAGCAAGTCTGTTACCGAGGCTTGAGGAGTGGCGGTCTTCTGTTTTTTTGCCGCTTGCTACACCTGGGACTAAGAACTGGAGATAGATCTCTTCTCGGAACGTCCCAATGAACAAAGACTCGGATTGCTAGAAACGGGATGATCCGACTTTACGGGTGAAGACTGCCCTCATCTTCGCGCAACTGACTGAATATCCAAAGTCGGGTAGCTAGCATGCAGTCGTGTGTGCTTTTATAACGTAGCGGAGGAAGCCGTGACTGAAGCTGACCCCAGCTCGCGCAAGTTTCTCAAAACAAGAGGCCCCAGGGGGCCTGAGGGCGCTCACCTGACATGGTAGTCTAAATATCAAACCAGGGACTTGATTTGAATAAGCTGCATACGCCCCCTCCCAAGAAAAGCATATACCAACTAGATGAAGCGATTGTGCCCACACAATACACAGGATTTTCCTTCTATTTTCAGTTCCTGCACTTTTACCTCTCAAAATTGAGATAAATGCATAAAAAAAAGATTTTTTTCCCAAACAAAATACTTTCAGCCTAAATTTTTTTCTTCTTCTTAAAACGCATAAAAAAACGATAAAACTGAATTTCCGGATTTTGGTCCAAAATTTTCTAAGTCCCACCCGGACCCCAAATTTTCGTTGTAAAAAAAAATTTTTTTTTTGTCTTAAAATTGACAGAAACGCATAAAAAACAAAAAAACAAAAAAATTACGGATTTTGGTCCAAAATTTTCGAAGTCCCACCCGGACCCCAAATTTTTGGTGTAAAAAAAAAAAAATTGTTTTTGTCTTAAAATTACGGTGGCTGATTTAGGACACTCAAATATTTATTTTTATCTCGTTATAACGAGATACGATCTCGTTATAACGAGATGCTATCTCGTTATAACGAGAAAACATTTCGTTATAACGAGAAAGTATCTCGTTATAACGAGAAAGTATCTCGTTATAACGAGAAAACATCTCGTTATAACGAGAAAAGATCTCGTTATAATGAGATAGTATCTCGTTATAACGAGAAAAGATCTCGTTATAACGAGAAAACATCTCGTTATAACGGGATAGTATCTCGTTATAACGAGAAAAGAACTCGTTATAACGAGAAAAGATCTCGTTATAACGAGAAAACATCTCGTTATCTCGAGATAAAATCACGTGACTCTGATGACATGAAACATATAGCCCCCACCACCAAAACAGTTTATATATCTCGCGGGTGTTTTCAATATTCTGGATGTAATACATTGGAAAACACCTACCCACCCCCACCCCCAAGCATCCCAACCATGCCCGTGAAATACCGCTCCTCTCCCTCGCACATGTTGTCAACAATAATTACGATAAGCGCATATAACTCTCATACCAATAAACACAGAAATGAGATGGAATTCACACAAACAAATGAAACTATAGCGTAATAAACTCGCTGCCCCCCCCCCCCTCCCCGCCCCTCCCCCACACCGTATGTGGAACACTTTTTCGACACACGGCACTCAAAACACGACTATAGCCTCAGCCCCAAAACAGTGTACATATCTTACGCGTGTGTTTAATACTGTGGATGTAATGCACGGGAAACACTCCTACCCCTCTCCTTCCCAAAGCATCCCACCAATGCCCGCGAAATACAATCCCCTCCCCCTCGCACACGTTGTAAAAGATAATTACGACAAGTGTATTTAACGCTTATACTAAAAGAACAAGGACAGGGACGTGAGAAGGTAAAAATATTGGGAGAGGGGTATCAAGGCGGAGATCCATTCAAAAGGGGCGCCCATTGTGCTGGCAGTAGCATGATTCGAGTCGCGCAGTGGCGAGGTGGGGGAGAGCACCAGATGTGGTATCCCCTTCTCATTGGCGGGGTCCGGGGGCCCTTCCCTGGGAAAATTTTGAAAACTATGAGGGCCAAAACTCTCTTTCTCAGTGATTCTGAGGCCGCTGTGACACTACCAATTCGAATTCTCTGCTCGTTTCGTAATTAGGCGCGCTTCTGAATTTATCCGCTTGGTTAACTTTCTTCGTTTGTGTTTTGTTTTGGACTGACTTCAAACATCTCCACGAGTTTAATCGGGACCATCGGTTAATAATTTTTTTTATTGAAGAGGTGGGGTGGGGGTGGTAAATACCCCCTACTGCCCCCCTCCCTTACCCGGTTTTAACGCCGCTGAGAAAGGATGAAAAACCGAAAATAAGATGGAATTTTCATAGACAAATTAAACAACTATAGCCTTATAAACTTACTGCCCCCCCCCCCCCCCCCCCCACCAACACACACAAGGAGAGATTTATTTATTATCGACGCTTTCAGCAGCCAGGGTCATGTCATGTAGGGTAGTTCCCTTGGTGGAGGAAGAACTGGAGACAACCACTGAGCAGCGGCGAGCAACCGTCAAGTTCTCCAACATACTAACCCGACAGAATTAGAGTTAGAGCGGTTGAAGGCACGTGCACCATCGACGTGCAGTACGCCCTAGCACATAATGCCACCGTGACCCCACGTCAGGCCACGTGGACAATTGGGATCAAGTGTCTTGTCCTAAAGACACAACGCGGGTTAGAATCGAACCTGTCGATTTCTATGTTTCAAGCTCGATACTCTAACAAATGAGCTACCGTGCTCTCATAATTATCTAGTAGGTAGCTGTACATGTTTGTCGTGGGAACACATTATGGCGTCATTAACCTTTTTACCAAATGCAAGTTGAAGACAACAGTAGGCCCACAATTATTTTTACACAAAAAAAAAAAATAAATGAAATTCATTTTTTTCTTCCAAACTGAACGGCTTATGACACTCATTTGAACGAGCTCGTCGAGCTCTTTTCGATGCGATATCATAAACTATGGTTTGGGAGAAAAAAATATGAACATAAATTTTGAGTGGCGAATTTTGTATATTACACGGACGGTTTGTGTCGCTGCGGTGGGTAAAAGGGTTATCATGATTAGGCCAATATATACGGTATACCGATAACTTGTGCACTTCTTAGAAATAGAATTAAATGGTGTCAATAATATAACAATAATGCAATGTATGAATCCTGAAGCTCTAGAAAATTGTTTTTTACTGTGTAGAGCTAGGATCCCAAATTGTGTGTGTGTTGGGGGGGGGGGGGGGGGGGGGGTAATATCGAGAGGGTCGAGAACAACATACCACGGGCATGTCTCGAGGTTTGAGGCAGGGGACGGAGAGTTTGGGAGGTACGCCCTCCCATTGGTGGAGTCCGGGGGTGATTTTTTTTCAAATTATAAAGCTCTGGGGCCCATTCTGGGCATCTTGAGAGAAGGGAGGTTTGGGAATTATAAGTGGCAGTTTAATTTTTGTGGGTGTGGGGTGGAGGTCAATGTTATTGGATGGGGTGTCAACCCTCCCACCCCCCACCCACCCCCCCCCCACCCCTGCCGCTTCAGCACTAAGTTTTTCAATAAACTTCTGATTTTGTTCACTGACAGATTGAGCTGGACATGGAATATGAAGCATGACGACTATACATGTAGTTATCACTGGTATATGGAATTTATTTAATTATTTATTGGTGTTTAAAGTCACTTTTGTGAAGCTATATACTGTCATCTTCAACTTGCGTTAGAACTCTATATGTAACTCAAATTCTGCCGGGTTAGTACGTTGGAGAGTTCGACGGTTGCTCGCCGGTGCTCAGTGGTTCTCTCCGATTCTTCGGTTCTTCCTCCACCCGTAGAACTACATTACACGACATGACCCTACTGAAAGAGTCGTCGAATTCCAATAAATAAAAAGATAAATAAATAAATCTCTCCTTGTGTGTGGAGGGAAGGATGTGGGGAGGGGTTTATTACGCTTTTGTTGTTTAATTTGTCTGTGTGAATTCCATCTCATTTTTCTGTTTTCCATCCTTTCTCAGTGGCGTTAAACTGAGGGGGGGATGTAATGGGGATATTTACCTCCCACCCCCCCCCCCCCCCCAAAAAAAAAAAAATTCAAAAAATTATTAACCCATGGTCCCGATTAAACTCGTGGAGATGTTTGAAGTCAGTCCAAAACAAAACGCAAACGAAGAGGTTGACCAAACGGATAAATTCAGAAGCGCGCCTAAGTACGAAACGAGCAAAGAATTCGAATTGGTAGGGTCACAGCGGCCTCAGAATCACTGAGAACGCGAGTTTTGGCCCTCATATTTTTCAAAATTTTTCCAGGGAAGGGCCCCCCGGACCCCGCCAACGAGAAGGGGATACCACATCTGGTGCTCTCCCCCACCTCGCCACTGCGCGACTCGAATCATGCTACTGTCGGCACAATGGGCGCCCCTTTTGCATGGATCTCCGCCTTGATACCCCTCTCCCAATATTTTTACCTTCTCACGTCCCTGTCCTTGTTCTATTAGTATAAGCGTTAAATACACTTGTCGTAATTATCTTTTACAACATGTGCGAGGGGGAGGGGATTGTATTTCGCGGGCATTGGTGGGATGCTTTGGGAAGGAGAGGGGTAGGAGTGTTTCCCGTGTATTACATCCACAGTATTAAACACACGCGTAAGATATGTACACTGTTTTGGGGCTGAGGTTATAGTCGTGTTTTGAGTGCCGAAAAAGTGTTCCACGTACGGTGTGGGGGAGGGGCGGGGGGGGGGGAGCAGCGAGTTTATTACGTTATAGTTTCATTTGTTTGTGTGAATTCCATCTCATTTTCTGTGTTTATTGGTATGAGAGTTATATGCGCTTATCATAATTATCGTTGACAACATGTGCGAGGGAGAGGAGAGGTATTTCACGGCATGGTTGGGATGCTTGGGGTGGGGGTGGGTAGGTGTTTACCCCATGTATTACATCCAGAATATTGCCGCGAGATATATAAACTGTTTTGGTGGTGGGGGCTATATGTTTCATGTCATCAGAGTCACGTGATTTTATCTCGATATAACGAGATGTTTTCTCGTTATAACGAGATGTTTTCTCGTTATAACGAGATACTATCTCGTTATAACGAGATCTTTTCTCGTTATAACGAGATCTTTTCTCGTTATAACGAGATCTTTTCTCGTTATAACGAGATACTTTCTCGTTATAATGAGATGTTTTCTCGTTATAACGAGATACTTTCTCGTTATAACGAGATGTTTTTTCGTTATAACGAGATGTTTTCTCGTTATAACGAGATCGTATCTCGTTATAACGAGATAAAAATAAATATTTGAGTGTCCTAAATCAGCCACCGTATAAAATTGACACAAAAGCATAAAAAACAAACAAACAAAAAATGACGGATTTTGGTCCAAAATTTTCGAAGTCCCTTCCGGACCCCAAATTTTCGGTGTAAAAAAAAAATAATTTTTTTTGTCTTAAAATTGACAGAAATGCATAAAAAACAACCCAAAAATTTTTTTTAGGATTTTGGTCCAAAATTTTCTAAGTCCTACCCAGACCCCAAATTTTCAGGGGAAAAAAAAATTTTTTTTTTTTTGTCTTGAAATTGACGGAAACACATAAAAAAACAAAAAAAAAGTCCCACCCAGACCCCAAATTTTCGGTGTAAAAAAAATTTTTTTTTTTTTGTCTTAAAATTGACAGAAACGCATAAAAAACAACAAAAAAAAATTACGGATTTTGGTCCAAAATTTTCGAAGTCCCACCCGGACCCCAAATTTTTGGTGTAAAAAAAAAAAAATTTTTTGTCTTAAAATTGACACAAACGCATAAAAAACAACAAAAAGAAAATGATGGATTTTGGTCCAAAATTTTCAAAGTCCCATCCGGATCCCAAATTTTCGGTGTAAAAAAAAATAAGTTTTTTTTGTCTTAAAATTGACCGAAACGCAGAAAAAAACAAAAAATTTTTTTTTCGGATTTTGGTCAAAAATTTTCCAAGTCCCACCCGCACCCCAAATTTTCAGGGAAAAAAATTATTTTTTTTTTTTTTGTCTTAAAACTGACCGAAATGCAGAAAAAACAAAAAAAAATTTTTTTTCGGATTTTGGTCCAAAATTTCGAAGTCCGCAACGGGACCCCAAATTTTCAGCCTATATATGAACCCAGGGATTTGGCGTCAACAAACTTGAACTACCCGGACCCCAAATTTTTCAGGGGAAAAAAAAAATTTTTTTTTTTTTGTCATGAAATTGATGGAAACGCATAAAAAAACCCAAAAAATTTTTTTCGGATTATGGCCCAAAATTTTCTAAGTCCCACCCGCACCCCAAATTTTCAGGGGAAAAAAATTTTTTTTTTTTTTTTTTTTTGTCTTAAAATTGACCGAAACGCAGAAAAAACCCCAAAAAAAAATTTCGGATTTTGGTCCAAAATTTTCTAAGTCCCACCCGCACCCGAAATTTTCAGGGGAAAAAAAAAAATTTTTTTTTGTCTTAAAATTGACCGAAACGCAGAAAAAACAAACAAAAAAATTTTTTCGGATTTTGGTCCAAAATTTTCCAAGTCCCACCCCGCACCCCAAATTTTCAGGGAAAAAAATTATTTTTTTTTTTTTTGTCTTAAAACTGACCGAAATGCAGAAAAAACAAAAAAAAATTTTTTTTCGGATTTTGGTCCAAAATTTCGAAGTCCGCAACGGGACCCCAAATTTTCAGCCTATATATGAACCCAGGGATTTGGCGTCAACAAACTTGAATCTCACCCCCCTAAGGATGCTGCATACCAAATATCAAAACATTCTTATTGCTAGATCTGAAGAAGAAGATTTTTCAAAAATACTCCTCATACTGCACTAATTTAAACATTTGGGCTCCCATAGAGAGCCCAAATATCGACCCAGGCAATTGATTTCAATAAACATGTGAAACAATCTTCCAAAGATGTTATATGTCAAATTTGAAAGCTTTTGGAGCAGTGGTTTGGGAGAAAAGTAGTCTTATGTTTTTCCCATTACCCACAGTGTTAAAAAAAATGCTGACTCAGCACTTTTTCAAAGTCCCCAAAAAGTACCCCATGATAAAACCGATGGCAATTTTTGTTTTACCATTCCATTCTGTTGGTCCTAAGGAAGCTTCACAACAAATAAGAATTCTCAGTGCCGTGTAGTTTTGGAGATATGGGCATTTTAATTTTTTTCTATTTTTAGCTCCTGTGGTTCCCATGGGGCTATGGGGAAAAAAATTTCTGCATAAATTAGGTACTTATGACCCAATAAGCACTCACGTAAAATTTGGTTCAAATCGGCCTCGCGGTTTGGAAAATAGAAATTTGGGGCGGGACCAAAATTTTTGACCCTCCTTTAACATCGTCAAATATAGCCCCTCGAACTTCTCTTGAACAAACTTGAGTCTACACCTCAAAAGGAAGCTGCATACCAAATATCAAGTCTCTGCTATTGCTGGTTCTTGAGAAGAAGATTTTTTAAGAATTGGAGCATTTTTGCCCCATCCCACTGCTCAATGTGAGCCGAAACCTAATTTTAACAGTCACATGAATTCCTTCCCTGTTACTGCGTATGAGTGTACACAAAAGCGAGCATAACAACTCACTAATTTCACTCTGGGTAACGGCTGACGAACCAGATTGTTGTGAGTCTGGAAGCTCATTCCCAAGTGAGTGGACGACTTGGACGGAGCTATATCCAACTTTTTCTTATTTACGATGAAACCGAGACATCGGAGCAAAAGAAGCAGACTCTGAACATCGTTTTAAAGAATAATTCTGTCGCCGTATCTCTGTAGAATGTCGTCCAAGTGAGCTGATGTTACCGCAGACCGCAGTTACCGCAGACAAATAAGCTCGGAGTACGACATTACCGAGTTCATTATACGAGTGAATGCCCATTATACGAGTGAATGCCCATGGAGCCAGGTTCAGACTAAAGCACACTGCTCTGAACTGATACACCTTCTCTTGTATGGCGAACCGCAGGTACTTTCTGAATGCTGAATGTACCAGGACATGAAAGTATGCATCCTTTTGATCTATGCTTGCCGCATAGTCGTTCACTCGAACCATCATCCATTAACAGCCTTGGATCCACTAATTCTTGCATTGATTTGTGTATGGCATCCTCAAAAAAGAAGATTTCCAAGCACCGATGTCAGATCATTGTTACTGACTTTAGGGCCAACCAAAGAATGATGTTGGCACCAATTCCAGTCTCTTCCAGATCACTGTGCATGTGCAGATGGTAAAAGTATGGAGGGCCAGATAGGACTTTTAATTTTTGGTTTTGTATACAAATTTAGGGTATTGGGGATTCAAAATATGTGTTTGGCCCTTGATAATATCGAGTTTGCACCAGCTAGTCTGGGCCATTGGTTATTAGTACGGCAGTCCAGCCCCTCAGACAGCAATACAGATGTATGAATGAGAGGTAATACTTAATCCCCTTCGCATTTCATGCAGTGGCACAACAGCCCAATGTAAACATCATTACTTTGTGCAGGAATACATGAAGCACTTAAACAGGAGTACAACAAAAGATAGTAATTCAGTAAAATTAATACTGAAGTTAAATATTGCATTAATGGAAATCCTCTTGAATAACTTTTTCTTCAAAACATGATGCCATGTCTAAGTACACTAGATGCATCGGAAAGCAGGGTTTATTAAAACAGTTGTCAAAACCAAAACTTAATCTGCTTTTTCTGTGAGGCCAAATATGGATTGACTATAATGATTATAGCTGGAGTTGTCATCCAGAACTTAAAATCTTGGAAATTTAACTCTTAGCACTCTGCCGGTGCCTTCAGTTTCAGGAATGTCTGCCACTGGACAAAACAGAGAAATTTTATGAAATTGATAGTGGGTATATTCATATCTCTGTAACTTTTTTATTATTTAAGATACAGAAATAAGCCAAATGTAAAACTTGTTCACATGGAAATGGGGAATAACATTATGTATTTAGATTTACCATAAATGCCCACATAAGACAACTCTGCCACCTGGTGGTGAAATTTTTCGGTGAAATTTGTCAAAAAGTTTTCAAACACAGTAATACCCTATGCAGAAAACTTTTTTATCTTTGATAATAACCTCAAACACTGTGTATATTTTTTGTGCATATTTAAATTCTGCAGATTTTGGTATAAAAATTTTTTCTCTGGGGTGAGTAGTTTTTTTCAACGATTATATGTGATAAAGTGTGTTGAAAAAAAACTTCTTAGTCGTGCACTGTTTTGATAAACTTTTCCTTCTGTGAGAAGTGTATTGTTATTGATAAACTCAGTGAGTAAATTTTCCCTTACAAACATGTACACTAGTCAACTTTCCATTACATGGTTAACATAGCTTTCAGTTGATAGACCACCAGATTTTCAGTTAATGGACCATCATATTTTCAGTTAATGGACAACTGTGGGGGGTTTTTCTTGCAAAACAATTCAAAAACATTATGAAATCTTTCCCACAGAATTTTTAATAACAGTACACTAAAGTGAATCAACTATTGCAATAAAAATTAAAATTTTTTCGTAAATTTTGTTTCTTAACATACCTACCACAATTGTTTACAATTGGCTGTAATATAAGTGCAAGCCCTACTTCGGAACTAACTCAAGCTTTTAGTAACTTTTCCAAACAAGCTGGAAAAGTACTTGAGTGCAAAAGCACGAAAAAGATCGAAAAAAGGGTCGAGCGAGACCAGCTCTCGAAATTACAGGTACCCACTCTACACACCTCTTACGTTTACTGATCGCATGTGCAACAACCGTGACGTCAATTCCGTATTTCCGCCAACGAGAAGTTTTTTAGCGGGGAGGCATCGATATCAGATATCCCCAAGGAGGGTGGGCCTCCGGTAAACAATTGTGGTAGGTATGTTAAGAAACAAAGTTTACTAAAAAATTTTAATTTCTTTCCAACCTGCTCACAATTGTTTACAATTGGCTGAATAAACAAAAGGTGGAGGTGAATCACATAACCAATACCAACAAGAGGAGCAAGGAGGGCAGAGAACAATAGCAAAACCTATAATGAAGATAGAGAGAAGGCACCTAAAAAGAACAAGGCTGAGCGAAGCACAACCTCGATAAAAACAACTTTAACGAGGGTGCACAACAGCCTGAGCAGCAATGACAGGGCCTAAAAAATAAAGGTCCTCAGATTGCTGCAGAAGGTGGCGGAGATAAAAGGAGGAGAAGGTAGAAGCATTTCTCCAGTAAGCCGCATTCAAAACATCCCGGATCGAATCAGAATTGGAGAATGCCCAGGATGTAGAAAATGGCACGAACCTCATGAGCATTAAACCGGTTCAAAACAAGATCTGACGCAGACAAGCGAGAATAAGCCAGCTTGAAAGCATGACAGATCCACCTGGAAATAGAATGGGAAGAGATAGACTGCCTCTTAGGAATAAGAGACAGAAAGAATCTCTTCCGACCCCTCCGAATGAACTGAGAGCGAGTAATGTAAGTCTTGATCGCACGAACAGGACAAAGAAGAGGTCTCCAGCCATCGACAGCAGGGGGAGCCCGAATGAAGATGGGAGGAGGTACTGAATCAGGAAGGTGATTCTTAGCCAGAAAAGGGCAATCAGTAGTGAAGGTGACACTGTTAGCCTCATTTCTGAAGAAGGCAGAATCAACAGATAGCGCATGAAGCTCACTGACTCGTCGAGCAGAAGCAAACGCTAGAAGAAAAGCTGTCTTATAGGTGAGAAAACGCATATCGGTCTCAGATAAAGGCTCGAATGGCGCCCCCTCCAGACAGTGCAACACCCATGCCAAGTTCCACTTGGGTGTAAGATGCAAAACTCGAGGCCTCTTCAAAGAAAAGTGCCGAATGAGTTTGGAGAGAAAAAGATTACGACCGATGCACCGCTTTCCCACATAAGAGAAAGTATCAGACAGCATAGACCGATAGCCCTTAATCGTAATAGGCTGGAGGCCCTTGGAGTCAAAAAGATATACCAGAAAATCTGCAATTTGAGCGATTGACGGATCACGGTAATCCACATTGTGATCTGCACACCAGCAGCAGAAAACCTTCCACTTCGCAGCAAAAGTCATGCCAATGGAATGTCGCCGCGATGCAGAAATGCACTCCACTGATCGTCTCGAAAAACCTCTATGTCGGAGACTGGACCTGATAAAAGACAGGTGTGATGGGACAGGCTCGCCAGGTTGTTGTGATACTTCCTGGGATGACCCTGGGAAAGAAGATCGCGACGTAGAGGTAGACGAATCGGCCGATCTGCCAACAGAGGCCGCAGCAGATTGATCCACACCCTTTGTGGAGACCGAGGCGCGATCAGAATGATCCTGCAACTGCAAGCACGAAGCTTCGCTAATACTTGAGTAAGAATCGGTGCAGGAGGGAAGGCATACCCGATCCAACCTGTCCAGTCCAGGGACAGAGCGTCTACTGCAAAAGCCAGAGGATCTGGACAAGGGGAGACAAAGGTCTCGACCTGATGATTCCAGCGAGTAGCGAAAAGGTCGACCTGAGGATGGCCCCACTGCTTGCAAATCACCTGAAACACCGACCGGTGTAGCATCCATTCGGTGGGAAGGACATAAGGCTTTTACGTTTACACGTGTAAACGTAAACGTTTCGTTTATGGGCATTAAACGTTTACAGTTCTGGTAAACGTGTACATGGAATGAAGTTTTAATAGAGGAATTTCAAAATTGCAGATTAATGCAGAAAGTCAAAGAAACAAACAAAAAAATATCCAACTTTGCAATGCAATATTTTGGTAATGCTTGAGAAAAACTGTGTACTGGTTCCAACTGGCGCCGCCGCCACAGTGATCGAACGAAATCATCTTCAAATCATGTGATATCATATGTGACACAGTCACGTGAGCCACATGGCACGTGCTTATCTTTGGTGTTTCCTTCGAAACATGTGTGGGATGTTTTAGTTTATTCGGATTTACATGTATATTCCCAAAGTGATACACAATTGTTCTCGATGATTTCGTTCACCTGACATGGATTATTAATTTATTATTCACACATGGGATGATCTTAGGATCGATTTATGGAGTTTAACAGACAGACTGGCACTTGCAGTGTTTGAAAATTTGGATTCCCCTGCATGGTTTGTAGACTTTGTTTATTTTTGCGACATTGCATTCCACTCTCAAGTCCGGTATTGTCACTATTGTGTGCCATGGCAACTTGCCCCAACATTACTGTTTGGAAAAACACAAGGAATTTCACCCCGAACCCACCAGAATGAGCTCAGAGACCCCCATAAATTTCAAAATTTACCTAAGGGAGAATCCCCCCCCCCCCCCCCCCCCCCCCCCCATAGACCAAGCGACTTTGCCTTCGGCATCTGCATGCTGTGATCGTTCGTCTGCGTCGTTTTTGGATGAACTGTAAATCGGCTGTCTCAATAACATAAATTGTATGCTCTGTACACAAAGATATGATGAACTTACTGTGTATTATTACACACTTCTATCAAATATTGACTACTTGCATTGTTAGTACGTGTAAACGTTTCCGTTTCGTTTACAGACAGTCGTTTAAAACGTTTACAATTTTGTCTAAACGTGGAAGCCTTAGAAGGACACTGTCGTGTCGGGACAGGGAGTCTGCTAGGACGTTGAGATGCCCGGGAATGTGTTGAATGGACACCCAAGCATTTACATCCCGTGCCAACAGAAGAAAATTCCGAGATAGCCAATACATGGGAATCGAATGAGTGCCTCCTTGATTCCGAATGTAGGCCACTACTGTCGAATTGTCCAAAAGGAGTAGGACAATATGGTCCGACAGGTGAGGGATCCAAAGCCGAAAACTCAACAGAAGAGCAAGGAGCTCCTTCTGGTTGATATGAAGGCCCACCTGCTCGCTGTTCCACTCGCTGTGAGTGGACAGACCGATTGCTGGCATCCGAAGTAAGGATGTGATCGGCCAAAGGAAGATCCAACGGAACACCCTGTGTCAGCCAGGGAACATTGGCCCAAGGGTGGAAGTGACAAAGCAAGGACCGAGGAACAGGGAGTTCCAGGTCCAGCGGATCTACATTCGGACGCCAATAATTCCAACAGAAAGTGTTGGAGAGGTCGGACAAACAAGTGACCGAGCGGAATGAGATCTGTCACCGAACCGCAAAGGCCCAGCATCCGAAGGAAAGTCCTGGCCGACACCGAGGAAGATTGAAGCAGGTTCCGAGTCAAGGCGGACAGAATCGTCGCCCGAGCATGGGGGACCAACACTACATGGTAAAGAGTGTCGAAATCCATCCCCAAATGACGGAATCGCTGAGAAGGAAGGAGATCCGACTTCTCGCGATTGACTCTGAAACCCAGCGACGCTAGGAGACAAAGAAACTTCCGGACATCTAACTCCAGAACAGCAGCATCATGGTGCCGTTGGAGGATGTCATCCAGGTAGGCTGACAAAGTCACAGCCGACTGAGTACGATGGAAAGCAAGCACATGTGACAGCAGTCGGTGAAAGCCCATGGAGCCAGGTTCAAACCGAACGGGAGAGCCCTGAATTGATAGACTCGATCCCGAAACGAGAACCGAAGGTATTTCTGTGACGCCAGATGAATGGGTACATGGAAGTAGGCATCCTTCAGGTCGATACTGGCAGCAAAGTCGCCCTGATGAACTGAACATCGAACCGACCGGAAAGTCTCCATACTGAAACGAGGAGCTATTATGTACTCGTTCAGGATACTCAGATCGATGACAGGACGAAATTGGCCATTTTTCTTTGGCACCAAGAAAAGTCTCGAGTAAAACCCTGGTGAAAGGGTGTTCCTAACCACCTCGATCGCCCCTTTGGAGAGGAAATTATCGAACTCTTGCACCAGGTCTCGACACAGAGAATCGGAAGGGACCTGAGTCGGGAGGGGCACCCGAGATAAACTGGGGTGCCGATGGAAGGACAGTCGCAGACCGGATTGAATGACATCGAGGACCCAAGGGTCCGACGTTATCTCTGTCCAACGGTCGAAAAACAGCAACAGCCTTCCTCCGACTGGAGGCGGATCGAGGTGAGAATCTTCACTTGCGGCCCCATCGAGGCCCCCGAGAGGAGAAACCACCTCGGGAAGTGACAGTGTCCTGAGACTTTCCTGCCTGAGGCTGCCAGCGAGCCTGGCCACGTCGGCACTTCTTATGCGCAGAAGGAGAAGACAGAGCCAAAGGCGCAGCCGACATTGCCGACGAGGCAGACGCAGCAGCATGCTTGGCTGGCCTGGAACGACCACCACCTGCAGCAGCAGGTTGGTCCAGCTGTCGAAGCAAAAGCTGGTCCTTCGAATGACGAAGAACTTTGCACGAACAGCTTCAACGGAACCATGGAACAACTGAGGTCCCACCAAAGAGGCAGACCTCAGAACAGCACGCTGCTCAGAAGGAAGGGATGGAGAAGAATCCAACACCGCATCCCGGCGTGCCAGCTCCAGATTAGCCGTGTTACAGGCGTGAGCGTGTGTCAAGTTCACGAGAGCCTGTGACAAAACGCGAAAAGGTGCCTGAGTGTCATCAAACTCCCCTGGCGGAAAATATTCAGCCAGGGCAGCGACGACATGGTCCGCGAGAGATAACATACCCAGCATCTCTCAGGACAGGCCTACCATAGACTCAACTACCGATATCGGGAGAACTGCCGACTTAGGCTTAGTTAACCCGAGGGAAGAAGAATCCTCATCCACAGTAGTTATCCCTTGGAAGATTGGTGGACAAACGGAATCGTAAACACGAAACCACGATGGAGGCAGAAAGGCATCAGCTCTAGAAAAGAAGGAACCCTTGAGGGCCTTAGAACGCATTTTGGCATCTAAGCCCTGGAAGGACTCAACAACCTGAGCCGATTGCAGAGGACGCAAAGCCCCAGAGCTAGAAGGCTCAACAGGGTTACGGCACTCCACAGTGGACCGCGCCCGGACGGTCACAGATGGCTGGTCTGAAAGTTGAACGTCCGGCAATAAGCCGATAAGCCGAAGACGAAATCCAAAGAATGCCCCAAGACTGACGAGGGGGGCCCATCACCTTCCAGATAATCGTCATCCTTGGTAGCAGAGGAGACGTAGCCCAACTCGGGCTGACCAGCAGAAACCTCCTGGGAAGACTGAGCAGTATCCAAGGGGCCAGGCGAGACATCTCGGCGACCGACCAAAGGAGGTTGTGCCTCAGGAGGCAAAGGGGGGCCAACTTGAGGGTTGCCAGAAAGCAACTGGGTGAACACCAAAACGGCCTGACCCAGGTCACCCTGAGAATCCGTCGCAGCAGCATCGCCCAACGGAGTGTCCTCCCAATGGACCCTTCTGTTAGAAGAACCCAAATCCTCAGAAGAGACCAATGTCGAACGTCGATCGGCAGACAGAATAGGGAGATGGTGAGAAGACACCGGAGGATAGTCCCGATTGTGACGCCCAGGGGCCATCACTGACCTCTGCGAAACAGAAGGTCCTGCCTGCAAATCCTCGAAAGAGACCGACGGCGCACGTCGATCAGTAGCTGGACCTAGGACACAGTGAGAAGACACCGGAGGATTGTCCCAAGAATGACAGGAACCTGTCATTGGCTTCTGCGCGGCAGACGGCCCCAACTGCCCATCCTCTAAGACCGAAGGCAAGCATCGATCGACACCCAGACTCGGAACACAGTGAGGAATCACCGGAGGAAGGTTCCGAGAGTGACAGGAAACCAGGGCTGTCACCGACCGCTGCCAAACAGCAGGCCCTGGATGCCAAGGTCCCAACCCCATCCTGCTAGTCGGCACATTAGCAGAGGAAGGAGGAACAATAAACGATTCACTCGAGGGGCGGGGAATTGCTGCCGAAGCGACCGACCGGCTCAATCGACTAGGAGCAAACCTAGCCAGATGAGGCGGAGCAGACAGCAAACCTGCACAGCTTCGCGACGAAGCTAGGGGAGGCTGAGAACTCACTGACACACCAGCAGATACAGCCTCGGTCCCCCAAGACTGTAGACCATCCCCAGAGGAGACAGAAGAGCCACCATCATACAGAATAGGGTCTGTAGGAACAACTTCCTCAGCAACTGTCGACGGCGTAGGAGGCAGATTGGAGAGGGTCACCGAGTTTACCTCGGAGAAGCTCTCTAAGAAAACAGACGCCTCAAGAGTGACATCAGAAGACAAAGAGACCACTGTCTCCACATCAGGTATCACTGAACTAGCACCGTCAACAGTTGCAGAGGAACTTGCCACAGAAAAAGACAGATCAAAATCCTGTGTGACAGAGTCACCACGTGTACCAGCAGAAATGTCTGCAACGGCACGGCTTCTCTTACCCCGAGAACGAGGGATTTTAGCTCTGGACAGAACTACCTTGTTAACAGAAGCCCATGATTGGGCCTGAGAACAATTGTTGCAAGTGACACATGTGGAATGAGAGTCGTCCACATGTTTCACTTGCAAGCAAGAGGTACAAGGAATAGTCTTTGGCAAAATGAGAATGATAATAATGGAATCAAACTCCCTGCCGACGGAAAACAGAACAAAGGTTGTGTTCACACATGGGGAAAAACAAGATTAAGTGTGAAGAAACAAGCAATAATGATCAAAAATAACATTAAACAATAATAATTTTGACAAAAGGATACAATTCACTTGCACACAATAAGTTGTTCACGAAGAAACAGCTAAGTACAGCACGAGTCACAAAAATTTCCAACCATGCACAAATGGCGGAAATAAAAGAAATTGATGTCACGGTTGTTGTGCATGCGATCGGTAAACGCAAGATGTGTGCAGATTGGGTACCTGAGGACCTTTATTCTTTAGGCCCTCTCGTTGCTGCTCAGGCTGTTGTGCACCCTCGTTAAAGTTGTTTTTATCGAGGTTGTGCTTCGCTCAGCCTTGTTCTTTTTAGGTGCCTTCTCTCTATCTTCATTACAGGTTTCGCTATTGTTCTCTGCCCTCCTTGCTTTTCTTTCTGCTCCTCTTGTTGGTATTGGTTATGTGATTCACCTCCTCCTTTTGTTTATTCAGCCAATTGTAAACAATTGTGAGTAGGTTGGAAAGAAATTAAAATTTTTTAGTAAATTTTGTTTCTTAACATACCTACCACAATTGTTTACCGGAGGCCCACCCTCCTTGGTGATATCTGAGATATCTGTGATATCGATGCCTCCCCGCTAAATCACAAACTTCTCGTTGGCAGAAATACGGAATTGACATCACAGTTGTTGCGCATGCGATCAGTAAACACAAGAGGTGTGCAGAGTGGGTACCTGTAATTTCGAGCGCTGGTCTCGCTCGACCCTTTTTTTGATCTTTTTCGTGCTTTTGCACTCTAGTACTTTTCCAGCTTGTTTTGAAAAGTTTCTAAAAGCTTGAGTTAGTTCCGAAGTAGGGCTTGCACTTATGTTACAGCCAATTGTAAACAACTGTGAGTAGGTAGGAAAGAAACTACTTAATAATTTTACCACTGATTTCTTTTTACTCTTCCCAGCACACCTGACACAGAAAAGTTCAAGAACACTGTAAAACTGTTTGTGCAGAAATTTTTGAAATAAAGTTTTAACATTTTTACAATTGTTTGTTGCTTTCTGAAATAAAACTTCTCCAACATATTTACAGCTGTTTGTTTTTACTATTAAAATTATTATTCTTTATGAAGAGCTTTTGTGCAAGTAGTTTTATAGTTTTGAAGTGTATGGTACCACTCAAAACAAGGGACAGGACACATAGGCTTTTGACACCCTTTACAAATATATGGAGTTTGACACCGGCAACCCTGTTTCCTGTCTGAACCGACAACACAGTCTGGGTAGACTTGTTTTTCCCCTTTTGTTTTATTATTGTTTATTCCCAAAAAATAGCGAGCTACCAAACGGTTTGGAGTATCAGCTAATTCAGACTGGCGGTACTTTGTCTTGCTTTTGATGTGGTAGGTCTGATATAATCTTCCATAAGTTGGTGAATCAAATGAAGGCAAACTTTGTATTTGTTTATGCGCTTTTGAGGGTGAATGTATTGCCAGAGTACAGTGAAATTAACAAAAGTGACCTCCAGAAGGTAAAGAAACACTTTCTTCCACCATTTTACTGTCCTATGTTCAGGCAGGTAAGTCCAAAGTTTCTGATCTAACAAGTCCACCCCACCCATGTACTGGTTATAGGCTTCTATTGCTATTGGTTTTTTCACAATGCGACGATGGTGTTCATGCTCTTGTGACCTTACAGTTTTGTTCATTATTTTAGAGTTGTGCAATGTAGTAATAAGGGTCAATGGTTTTTTTGTCCAGCCAAGATATTAACAACAGAATATCATCTCTTTTAAAAACAGGGGGGGAGGGGGGGGGGATCATTTTTTTTTCAATGTTTTCCGAGCCTGTTTGATTTTGTTTGGTACAACCTTGCGATTACATCTTAGTGTCCCACAGGCCCCGATATCGAAGGCTGCTAATTCATCGAATAAATCGGGCGAGGAAAAATAATTGTCCATATGTACATGGTACCCTTTTTCTCTTATTGGTCTACAAATGTCTGCGACAACATCAACAGTTGTGGTCACCTCATCGGCCACCTTTCCTGTGTATAACACCCAGTTATAACAATAACCAGTCTTTGCTTCAGATAGAGTCCATGCTTTGATGCCCCACTTATGCGGTTTGTTGAGCATATACTGGACAAATGTGGCTCTGCCTTTATAGGCGATGAGTGACTCATCAACTGAGAGTTCACGTAAAGGCGTGTATAAATGTTGGAATTTTTCAACAAGAAAATTAATAATCAGCCGAATTTTCCCTGCTTTGTTGAAATCGATATCATCCCTTGGAAGTGCTTGCGTATTGTCAGCTACGTGGAAGAACATCCAAATTTGTAACCATCTGTCCCGGCTCATGATATCCCTGAATCCCCTAAGTTCAGTTGGTTTGTCGGTTGACCAGTATGAGTCATACGTAGGCAGTTTTATGAGTCCCATGAACAAAAGTATATCAATAAAGGCCTTCATTTCGCCCATATTTGTATCTACCCAGGAACGAGCGAGTGCAAATGGCTTCAAGTTTTTGTGTTCTACAAAGTACTGTTCAACAAATAAATTTGTTTGCATCACCAACATTTCGAAAACTCATCGTTCAGAATTTTAGAAAAAATATCTATCTGACGCTCTGTACCACCAAAAGAAAATTGAACTCCGGTCAGTTCAGTAAATTGTTTCAACCACGAATGCTGGTAAGAATCAGCGAGAATTTCGTCAACATTGGTCACATTGCTGGCACATGTGCTTGTCAAATCAGCTGTTTCAATATTGTCAAATTCATTTTCACTTTCACAAGTTTCTTATTCGTCCGACGAATTATTGTCATTTTGAATTTCTGAATACCCATCGAATTCATCATCCACCAAATCAGTTTGGCCAATTATGTCATAAAAAGCAGATAAACCATTTTCGTTTGAACTCAAAACTGAAGACACCATTGTTTACAGTGAAATTTAAATGAGACGATTCGAACCCCAGTGGATTTAAAATTGAAATATAATATTCTTTTTTTGGAGATACATTAATAATTACAGAGAGAATGGATCATTTTTATTTGATATTAAACATAAACAGGTCAGGAAATTAACACAATGTCATTAATTTATGCGACGAATGACCTTTTATGGGTTATGCAAATGTCGGATTTTCTCGACATCCATATTTGGACGATTTGTCCCTCTACCGGACAAAAAATTGGAATATCTCTGTTACTTTATATAGTAACACACAGGGATTACCTTCATACTTGAAAGACTTTCACTGGCTCTAATTCATAAACAAACGGGGAAAATCCCCCAGTGTTGATATTCCGCAAGCTGACAGGCTAACTATGGGTTATGCAAATGTCGGATTTTCTCGACAACAGTGGCTTGTGTATGTGTTTCAAATGTCGGATTTTCTCGACAACAGAGTGCAGAGAGTTAAGCTAACAGAGGGCAATAAATAACTCCCTAGTGAAATGCTAAGTAAATGTAAAATTTGAACCTGATCTGCATCTTTAGTGGATAAAGTCATAAATCAAATATGAATTGGATGTGACAATTATAACACAAGTTATCATTCAGAAAAAAAAAAGTTTTTTATATTGTCTGCACTGGGTAAGGGGATAACAGGGATTCAGTCACTTCACTGTATTCTGGAAATAAACTGAGAATGTATTCTATTTCATCTTGTTTGACAGAGCTCATAGTACTCCTAAGAAAGCTTCATACCACATATCCAACATTTTTCTTGTGTAGTTCTTGAAATATGGACATTTGAATTTTTTTCTAGTTTCAGCACCTGGGGTCCCATGGGGATGTGAAAATCTTTGGTCCCTCACGACACAAGCCACACTGTTGCCTGAGAAACTATCTTTGAAGAAACTTGAATCTCCATGAGTCCAAGAAGTTGCATACAAAATCTCAAAGCATTGTGACTGGAGGTTTACAGGAAAGTGATTTTTTTAAAAAGAGTTTGGGGCTTTGGGGGTACTGACCCCAACCCACTGGACTTATCAACCTCCACTGAACAAACTTGGTAGGGTATCCCCCAAAGATAATTTTTGCCAAGTTTGGATGGATTTGGGCCAGTGGTCCTGAAGAAAAAGACTGATATGCAGAAGCTAATAAACAAGATTCATGACAGATGTCAAGAGATGGCAATAGCTCATGCTGACTTTCAGTCAGGTGAGCTAAAAAGACATGCCAGGTCCTTAAATAACCCAATTCACATTGGTAACTTACATCCCCATTTTATAGAAATGTTCCCCATTGAGGAGAGTGTTACAAGATAATTTGCTTTGACTTCTTATGCCATTTTATCCAGTCTCATCAATAAGTAATTTAATAGATATTTTGAGGCATTAATCTTACTGTATTTATTTATTTATTGATGTTTAAGTTCACATATTTATGCTAATCTTACTGTAAGAAGAAACAAGGAAATGGAATTTCCGAGAGTCGAAGACATTTAGAAGGCTACTTGGTTGCACACGTAAGCTGAAAACAGTATTTAACTGTTCTTTCAGTGGTGGGGAGAGGGTGGAGTTTATAAAAAAAAAACAAAAAAAAAAAAACACTGCAGTGTTTTTAAGGTTGTTATGCCTCAAGTAATCTTAGGATTAAAAGGGAAAAAGAATTCTCTACCCCCATTAACTGGCTGAGTGCTAGAAGCCTCTATCAGGGCTTTCAAAAAATGAGGGTACAAGATCTAAAAACCAACATTTTCCTTGCTCTTGTTGTTTGTATTCAGTCAAATGCAATAATATTTTGTTTATATAAATTTGTTTTATTACAAATTATTGGAGTGCATGTGGGCACTCCAATAATTTGTAATAAAACAAATTTTAATGAACAAATTAGACCACCAAAAATAATAGAGCCCATCAACCAGTTAATGTCTTCTCTGCAAAAGACCAGTTCAAGAGAATTCTTGATCAGGGATGAAAACCAAACTAAAAACCTCTGTCAAACAAGATATAATTGAATAAATTATCATTTAAACCTTATCACTGGAAAGCAGAACAAACAAATTTTTGTGAACTGAATACTCCTGAAAACTTAATATTTTCTACTGGGAAAGTGGCTTTTCAATTTACAGTGTTCTACCATCTTTGAAACTTGCTGCAGTTGGTTACGGTATGATTTCTATGTTTCTCAGTCAGAAGCCCATACTGGTAGGGCAGATAACTGCATAAAAATGGAAAAATTGTTCAAAAAGTGACAAAAGCATGAAATTGCCAAATAGTTTGAATGACCCATATGTTTAAGATTATTATTTTTATTTATTGGTGTTTAAGGTCACATATTTCTGCACAATGGCTAATCATGACCATGACATTTTTACGGGTGGAGGAAGCCGGAGTACCCGGAGAGAACCACCGGGCAACGGCAAGCAACTGTCAGCTCCCCAACATACTAACTCCACACAAACAGGGTTAGCATTGGTTGAAGACAGGTGCACCATCAACGTGCAGTACGCTTTAGTGCACAGCGTCACCATGCCCCCACATGGGCAATGGGGGCGAAGTGTCTTGCCCAAGGACACAACGTGGTTGCCGCAGGTGGGATTCAAACCGAGGACCTCTCGGCTTGCCGCCTGCACCTCTACCTACTGAGTCAATGTGGCTCCCCCCACCCCCCACCTCCCCCACCCCATATGTTTAAGATAAGAATTGGAGTCAACCCCAAAACTTCTGCCATCTTGGGGTTTTTTGTGGCCTTCTTGGATTTAGGTCACTTTACATGATTGGGCAATATTTCCATGTAGGCACTAATGTTAAAAAATTTATAGTAATTTATATATTTTTATTACTTACCAATGACCCAGACTCAGCTGGTGCTAACTCCTTAAATTATAGGGCCAAACACAAATTTTGCCCCCCAATCCCCAAAATTTGCATCAAAAAACGAAATTTCAATATCCTATGTGGTCCTCTATACCTTATATCTACTGCGCATGCGCAGTGTCAAGGAGGTCTCGAAATTGGCTCCAAAAGTCATTCTTACAACCAGTGCCTGGTAAGCGTTATGTAATCAGCGGGGAGGTATGAGTTCCCAACTCATGGGAGGGCCATCCCCGTCTGGGTCATTGGTAAGTATAAAAAATATATAAATTACTATAAACTTTTTAACATTTTTATACTGTACCAAAGACCCAGACTTAGCTGAATAGAAAAAAGGCTGGAAGGCCTAGGACATAAAGTAAATTCCAATAGACTCAGTTGCATGAAAACCAAATTATCCCCTCAAGAAGAAGAAGAGAACAGGTTTTACATGTATCTTTCTTGTTTGTATCAAAAAAGAAAGACACAATACCATTCCGTAATTGAGCACAATAACATCAATGATCTCTATTAACACCCAGTATAATTCATTATACTAATCTTATTAAAGGAAAGCCAATAATTAAAGATAGTCCAGATAATGAGACTCTTTATACTCATTAAAAAGTGTCAGAGGATTGTATATTAGCACTCGTATGATCCGTGACATATACAAATGTTTCACACCGAGCTACACTTTAAAAATATTACTTTTCACTATAAAGCAGGTGATTTAAGGGAACACCATCCCCCCCCCCCCCTTTCCCTTGCCCTGGGTCAAATACCCCAGAGCAAAGAGGGTAGCAGGACACAGTTACTGCCGGAACAGAAAGCCTGCATAAGTACAGTTGCAACTGTTTAGTGGACGACATTCTGAGCAACAGATAACGGACCTAAACAACGCAGGTCGCCAGAAATGGACTCAATATTTCTAAGATAAAAACTCGTGAATGTAGAAGGCTGAGACCAATATGCAGCCTTCATCAAATCGGTAATAGCAATACTATTAGCATAAGCCCAAGATGTAGACAGCGACCTCACTTCATGCGCCAAAATCTTAAGCACAGACTGCTGAGTAGAAGATAAATTTTCATAAGCAGTACGAATAGTTAATTGAATCCACCTTGAAATAGAATGGACCGTAATGTCCCTTCTATTAGGCAGCAGAGACAGAAAGAAACGTTTACGTCCCTTTCTGATAAACTCAGATCCACGTTTGTAAATACGCATAGCTCTAACTGGACATAGCAAAGGCCTATGACTGTCTGAGGACGGAAGAGCCTTAATAACAATAGGTTCAGAGTACTTATTAGGAGCCTGATTCTTAGCCAAAAATCCAATATTAGTAGTCAAAGTAATAGTATTACCAACACTATGATAGTGAGAATCATCAACAGATAGTGCATGAAGCTCACTAACTCTTCTAGCAGAAGAGAAGGCTAAGAGAAAAGCTGTCTTATAAGATAAGTATTTGAAGTCTGCTGTGTCAAGGGGTTCAAATGGCGCTTCTTTTAGCTTCAGAAGAACCCAAGCTAAATTCCACTTAGGAATTAACCTAAGGTTTCTAGGTCTGTTAATCGAAAAGTTTTTCACTAACTTAGATAAAGAGACATTAGATCCAATTTGTAAGCTATCATGATGAGCATAAGTATCCGATAGCATAGACCTATAACCCTTAATAGTTATTGGCTGCAGTTTGATCTCGTCAAACAAGTAGACCAGAAAATTAGCAATGTCTGGAATGAAGGGATCATAAATATCAATAGAATGATCCCCACACCAATGAGAGAAAACCTTCCACTTGATAATTTAGCAAAGAGGAGGTTTAGAAATTGCGTCCACTGCTCGTCCTGTAAAATGCTTGTCGTGCAAGAAGGACCTCACAACGGAAATACTTTAAGGTTGAGACCTTGCGGGCTGTGATGCAGTGTGCACGATTTCCCCTGCGAAAGAAGGTCCTCCCATGGAGGAAGCTTCCGAGGAATGTCCCACAACAGACACCTGAGTAGATTTATCCATGGTCTCTGGGGTGACAGAGATGCTACCAACAGAATCTTGCAGTGAGATTGCTTGATTTTTAGCAATATCTGTTGAATCAACGGAGCTGGAGGATACGCGTATCCTATCATTTCGTCGCAAGAAATTGAGAGAGCGTCTACTGTGAATGCTCAAGGATCTGGGCATGGCAACACATACATCTGCAACTGATTGTTGAGATGCGTCGCAAACAAGTCTATCATAGGACGATCCCATTGGTAGCAAATCTGATTGAATACTCTTTTGCTGAGAGTCCATTCTGACGGCAACATACGACCTTTCCGAGAAAGGGAGTCCGCTAGAACGTTCAGACGACCCGGAATATGGCGGACCGCTCTAGGAAAAACAAGGATTCTTTCTGTTAAGTTGAACAACGCAATGGAATGAGTGCCTCTCTGGTTCCGAATATACGCTACTACTGTCGAATTGTCGGACAGAATTTGAACATGTAAATTCTGAATAATGTTCATCCAATGACGTAGCGCAAGCCAAACTGACATCATCTCTTTGATGTTTATGTGCTTGTTTAGGAACTGCGGATCCCAAAGACCCTGGCACCTCGAATCTGTTGGGCTCAAAGTTGCGCCCCAACCTGTTTGACTCGAGTCCGTCATAATCGTAAAAATCGGATCCGGCAGTTACAGTGGCACTCCCTGAGTTAACCACTGAATATCTGCTCAAGTCTGAATCTCTTGTTTTACTTGTTTCAACAAGACGATGTTCGTTTCGAGTGAATGAGTCTTCACACTCCAATTCTGAGTAAAAAAATATCTGGAGTGGACGAGTGCGTAGTCGCCCCTTCGGAATAAGATCTGCGGCGGCTCCGCACAAACCTATCAGTTGCATGAATTCTCTCGCTGTCACTATATCGGAGTGAAGACAAGAGCGAGCGTAAAAACTTACTAATTTTGCTCTGGGTAACGGCAGATGAACAAGATTGTTGTGCGTCTCGAAGCTCATTCCCAAGTGGATGAATGACTTGGACGGAACTAGATCCGACTTCTTTTTGTTTACTATGAAACCTAGACGTTGGAGCAGTTGAAGCAGACTCTGAACATCGTTCTGAAGCGTTAACCTGTTGCCGTACCTCTGAAGAATGTCGTCCAAGTAGGCCGACATTACCGCAGACGAATGAGCTCCAAAATGAGTCATTACCGAGTTCATTATTCGAGTGAAGGCCCAGGGCATTAGATTCAGACTGAAGGACATTGCTCGGAACTGATAAACGATCCCCAGGACAGTGAAGCGAAGGTACTTTCTGAACGCCAGATGTACCATGACGTGAAAGTACGCATCCTTGAGATCTATACTCGCAGTTCACTCGAATGCTCGCTCTGACCAATCGGATGGTCTCCATATAAAATTTCGGAGCCACGATCAGCTTGTTTATCCAGCTTAGATCTATAACTGGACGGAACAAGCCGTCTGGTTTTGAAACCAGAAACAAGTGACTGTAGAAACCTGGTTTCTGGTTTTCTACGACCTCTTTTGTGTTCTTCTCCAGAAGAGATTGGACTTCTGATAAAAGCAAATCTCTCTTCTGAAGGTTTGACGGAAGCGGAGTCCAACGTGGACTTCGTGTTAACGGAGGTTTTTCCTTGAAGGACAGTTTTAGACCTTCTGAAATAACCCCCTGCACCCATGGGTCGTCCGTAATTGACAACCAATTGGTTAAGAATCTCGACAGCCTTCCGCCCACTGGAGTGCAATAGAGGTTTTGACCATCACCTCCTTGCGGTAGGAGAAACTACGCCCTCCCCGACCCGCACCTCAACCAGTCGACCTAGGGGCATCTGACCGGTTGTCTCGGCCAGCATTACAACCCCTGCCTGAGTCACTACTCTGACGGTCTCTATAGTAAGACGTAGAGGCTTTCTTAGATCCTCTATAGAAACTTCCCTTGGATGTACTCGCCCCAGAAGTCCCTGCCTTACTCCTCTCTGCTGAGTCCGGTTTTTTCGAAGCGGACTTAAAAAGCAGAGAGTCCGAAGCTTTCTTAGTAATCTGATCATAGATTAGCGAAAGCTTACCATCGAAGAGAAGCTCTCCTGAAACCGGAGGGACTCGAACAGAGTTTTTCACCTTAGTATCCACTCTTGTGGATGAAGCCAGGGCAGCATCACGTCTGACTAACTCCAAATTTGCCACTGAAAGGGCTGAGTTATACATGGAAAATGCTATGGCCCTCGAAAGAACTCTCAAGGAAGTTTGAAACTCTTGGAATTTTTTTCCATCGAGACGTAGTGATAACGCTCTGGTAAGGTGATCTGTATAAGATAAAGCATCTAAACTGGCTCTGTTAGACCAGATTGTCATCTCCAACGTACTAGAGAGAATCGACATAGACGCCGGCAAAGACAACTCCAAGTCTTCTGCCTGGTCATCTAAACGCAGAGGAACTCTCGGCACGCCTTGTCCTGCCGTTTCAAATCTATTTCTATTGTTGATGAACGGCAGATGTAGAGCATGAGACGATAAGAAACTGGATTTGCCAGTCTTAGAGGCTAGCTTGAATATAGCGTCATTTAGAAGTTCAAATGTCCGTGTGACATTTCTGGACTGGGTCGGAAACTCCGGTGCAATATCCTTATTCTGGCCGACCCAGCTTCCTCAGACAGTTCCTGTTACTGAAAGAGTTTCTGAAGGTTGCTGGGATGCTGCGATGAATTGTGATATCTGTGATAGAAAGTCCGTCACGGAGGCCTGTAAAGCCGCGGTCTTACATAGTTTAGCTGCTGTAAGCTCCTGGGATGGTAATTCCTGCATACTTCTCTTCTGCGAATGTCCCGACTGGTAACGCCTCGTGTCCTTAGCTACCGGATGGCGTGACCTGGTCGTCATGGAATCCCTGGTCGGCGAAGCAGGCTGGATATATGCGGTCATGTAGCCAAGGTGCAGTCATGTGTGCTGACGTGTGGATGAGGAAGCCAGTAGACTAGCTGCGCCGGACTGTCTATGCGACGGAGCATCCCGAGCAGGAGGAGTGGACGTATGCTCCGACTGACGAACGTTATGTACAACAACATCTGGGCCCAGATGTTGCTGTAAGAGAGAGGGATCTCTCTTGCTCGCTGTTTGGGTAGACCTGGATGAGCTAGCTACCGGACTGACAGGCTTCCTCTGTTCCATTCTCCGATCTGTTGTCGCCGGGTGTGCACGATCCACGTTTACAGTGCTCGCAACACCCGATCTCCTTTCCTGGACCGCAACAGACGAACCGGTGTCACAACCATCTCCTGAATGATTGCTTCACCGGGCGAGCTAGCGGGCGACAAAGCCGTCGATCCTACTAGGGACCTCTTAGACACTTGCCGAATTTCGTTGAGCACTATTGCCGCTAGCTCTTCATTTAATTGTGACGACAGAAGCACACTTCTTGAAGACATCACGGAAACATCACCTAGTTCTTGTTCCTCTGTAAAAGAGACTTAACAAGAGAGATGTTACATCCCAACGCTCACCTACATTCGCGCTTGATAATGTCATTCCAATGTAACATGCCTAATATTTAGTTAATATAAATCATTAACTAGGCATCAAATGATTAATGTGGTTTATGTGATGGCTTTGGAAAGTCTATAATTCTGCATTCATTGTATATCAATTCAACATAGAATCATTGGATATAAAAGCATTTAAATTTCTTTTCTTTTAGAAATGTTTATGATTAAGAATATGAATCGTGAGGCCAGGTATTAAATCATAAATAAGAATTAGGAAAGGCTTTCATAAATCACTGAAGTTGTAATTGAAGTACATTCATTGGTTAAAGAGGAGAAAAACATTCATTCAAGAAAGTGACTATAAGTCCCAACAAAAATACATCACATCAACAACTAAAATAAGCCTTAATGTTACTAGTAACAAATATGATAAAGTATTAAATAAAAAAAAAAAGTTAAAAAAAATTTTTTTTAAAGAAAGTGAATATAAGTCCCCAAAATCCCCATTAAATTCCTCAAATATGCATGTAATAAGGGCGCAACGTTACCGCAATGTAGTTCAGTAACCCATGCATACAATATCAATTGCCTGGAAAGACACATAGAAACAGAACTCACCTTAACACCTCACCTTAACACAAACATTTAGAACTTAAAATTGAGTAAGTCAGACAAAAACGTGAACATTGTGACTGAAAAAAAGAAAAGAAATCAGTTAAATTTCTGCATACAGTAGGGTTAATACCTACAGTTGTTATTGAAATGAGAAAATAAATAGTAATGAGAGGTGAAGGCACCACAATCTGCACAAAAGCTGACTTTAACGCAAATTCTTACAACACCTAAACGCAAATTCTTACAACACCTAAACGCTAATTCTTACAAGTTTTGGCAGAAAATCAGCCTCAAATTCCTCAAATATGCATGTAATGAGGGTTAAATATTACTGCAATGGAGTTCAGTAACCCAAGCATAGAATATTAATCGCCTGGAAAGACACATAGAAACACAACTCA
This sequence comes from Pictodentalium vernedei, assembly GCA_031216915.1. Lineage (NCBI taxonomy): Eukaryota > Metazoa > Mollusca > Scaphopoda > Dentaliida > Dentaliidae > Pictodentalium > Pictodentalium vernedei. The sequence continues at coordinate 186,001,008 of CM062292.1, read as the reverse complement.
CCTAAACACAAAGTTTACAAAGTTTTACAACTTGAAATTTACTAAGTCCGAGAAAAACATGAAGATTTTGACTGAAAAAAAAGAAAATTTTCGTTAAATTTCTGCATACAGTAAGGTTAATACCTACAGTTGTTATTGAAATATGAAAATCAACAGTAATGAGAAGTTAAACCAGCACAATCTGCACAAAAGCTGACTTTAACACCAATTCTTACAACACCTAAAAGCAAATTCTTACAACAACTTTTGGCAGAAAATTTTAGCTGAAATTTGGAAAAAAGTTGTAGTTTCAGGGTTAAATACTGTTCTGATAGTCCCCTACAACCTACATATGCAATATCAAAGGCCTGAGCCCACTGATGTTTGAGAAATTCACCTTAACATTAAATCTTACAATATTGGACACGCCGGACGCCGACGCTGACGCCCGAAGTTATCACAATAGCTCACCACATCTTACAGATGTAGGTGAGCTAAAAACTAGAGTGACCCTGTGGCGAGAGGACCGGCATGGACCTCTCACCACTAACAATATACCGTGACACACGTCCCCAACGTTTGTCATCCCAATTGGCACACACTGAACAAGAATTAGTGCGAGTAAAATGACTACAGCAAATACAATGAGCATGAGAATCAGAGGAAGACTTCCTCGATTTACAATTTGAACAATTTCTTTCATTTTGAAAAAATATTAAACAGTCATTGTACTCGCACTAACCCTTGAAAAACAAAGATACATAATAATAATATAATCCATTAAAAAATTTTGAAAAATAATTCAAAAGAAAATGATTTTCAAAAAAATTTCAAGATGAGCCCAAGTTCCCAAAGGGAACGATGAGCCCAAATGGATTCCAAAAAAGCCTAAGTGTGGACAAAAATTTTAAAACATATCTAAAAATTAATGCTACACTTACAGACAATATTAATGTATTTGGCTATGAACAAAACCAAATAGAAGACAAGGAATAACTGTCGGAAGTAACCGTTGTCAACGTAAACAAAAGTGAATAAAAACCGGAAACAAGACTCCAGGCACTGAAAATATGGCCCGAAATCAGTAACCAATTTTAAACACTATCTGATGGAAAACAGAAACTTCCACAGAAGAAACTGCAGTACATCGGATGGCAGATGCATGACCAAAATGCCTAACCACCCCTAGGGTGAGGACGTAACCATGGGGAAAAACAGAATAAACATTCTGTTACTATGCCAAAAACTCCCAAGAAATTTCAGTAAAAAAATTACAAAAATTATGCCAAAAGTATGGGAGAATAGCAAGGGGGGTATCAAGGAAAGGGAGAGGGGAAACACTGAACAAACAGTGGAAATTCCACAGCAAGAATGAAAACATCAGGCCCATGCCCCAAAATTAGGGAACATGAAATAATTTTTCATATAAGTTACAGCCCTGAACACATCCTTCCACTGTTTCTTCCTCTCATCCTCTTATTTCTTCCTTAGATTCACAATTTCTTTCAAGATTTTGTGACATTTTGTGTCAGTTTTTAACTGAGATTATAAGCACAGATATCAGAGAGATGTTACTGATTGAAGGGCCAAACAAAGAAATGAAGATTTGGCTCAAATTTTGGTACTTCCTTGACACTGCGCATATGCAGTGGACAAAAGTATGGAGGACCACATAGGACATGTATTTTTTGGATTTTGATGCAAATTGTGAGGACTGGGGGGGGGGGGGGGGGGGGGGGAATTTGTGTTTGGCCCTGAAATTTAAAGAGTTAGCACCAGCTAAGTCTGGGTCATTGGTACAGTATAAACATACAAATATTTCACAAGCACTAATTTTCCAAATTAAAGAGACAACCCACGTTTTTTTTAGCGTAAAAAGTGTTTTAAAAATGACAACTTTGAATTCCCGTCCACCACCACAACAAAACTTAAATGAAAATTAACACACTGACCCAATTCCGAATGCAGTTAGATACATTAATAATATTTTTCTGACAAACAGTCTTGATCAAGCCCTTCAAAAGCACCTTATCAAGTCCATGTGTGTAAAAAGGAAAGGTACAAAGTAAACTGCATTACATTTTAATAATGCATCTTAAAATATAAAACAAAATTTGATGATTTGTTAAAATAACAAAGATGAGCATTTTCGATAATGCACTTCTTATCTATTGAAGGGGCATACAGCCCACTGTTAAATGTTAAACTCCAGAGCATTCAGCCCCACAAAAGCATGGAATGGTACATTTCAAACTGGTTTCAAGCACTTGCAAGACCTTACTTTACAGCCTTTCTGACAACCACACTTCATCAATTCATGTGATACCCTAGACATTTCAGGCAGGGTTGACCACAGTGGCTGCTATATGTCATCTGATTTAATCCACCCACAACCTTCTTGAGAGCTTAGTAAAATAGTTTTGTTGAGCATTTGCATCCAGCAGTTTGCCTGTGCATAGAGTGTGCTGGTAAAGAGCATCATGCATTGGGGGTATGTAGTCTATTGCTCTGTTCTTTTTCGCAAAAAGCTGTAATCGAGTAGCACTGATCATTGATGGTGGACTTGTCTCTTGCACTGTGATACACGTAAACAACAAACTGTTTGATACAAGTAAATGCATCTGGACCCAAAGACATTGGGTTCCCTGCTATTTGTATGAAAGCATCTGTTACCTGCTCATACTTACTCCATATTTGCCAAGCTGTCTTCCCCCCCCCCCCCCCCCCCCCCCCCCCCCGCCCACCCTCCAAAATGACATAGTGTTGCAATCTGTATATGTGTGAAACACTGTTAAAGCCATTGCTTTTTTGTAACCACATGATGAAGCTATTTTATTGGCATATAAATATCGAAAATCTTTTCCAGTACCAAAAGCAAGAAAGAGTTCCGAGACCTCTGATACAATGGACAGCATGTATACTTAATATACTTAACAAAATTATCAACTGTGCAAATAACTACACTAGTAAAGCCACGATAAAGTGCATACTGTACATGCAAAAACATTCTGGTATCTGCCTCTTCGTGATTACAAGAAGAAATTGTTGAAATGTCCTAAGGAAAATAGCACAGTACATCATTTCCCACTGTAAGATATACATTCTTCCCAAGTGGTTTAAAGTCTATATGAATGACATTTGCTAAAAAATTAAATAGGTCTGTTTTATTTTCATCATTATGAAGGAAAGATTGCCAACAGGTCTCCTTGGGTACCTCTGACCCCTGTTTTAAATTTTCTGCGAAAGCCATCTCCACATTTATATCTTCCTCCCAATTTCAGTGAATTGTTTAAATAAATATCAAACACAATGTCAACCCTAAACACTTTCCTCACATAATGTTCCAAAAGAGAGATTATTTTGTTTTTTGCATATTCTTCAAACGTCATTTACAAATCCGGTTTTACCATATTAGCTAAAGCTGCCCGTCTATATTTATTACACTAACCAATGGTTCCTCACAAGATAGATTTTCTCTTTCAAAGCATTTAATAAATAATATCAGCTTTATTGCCTGAACGAAAGCTGCTTTGTTGGGAAATAGAAGGTGGGAAGCTTCGGTTTTCATGTTTACAAAACATTTCAAGATCCCCTTCCCTGATTTGTTATTTTTTAATGTAGCTATTTTGTTCTTTGATCTTGGTTTCGAGTTTTTAGATGAGAAGATTGTAAATTTGTTTTTGCTTATCATATCAAATATGCTTTTATCCTTGTTTATTAGTTTCTTGTTTATATATAGTTTTAACTGTTCATACCCCTTTTCATTTATTTTTGACAAAATGTTGCTATCCTGACTGACAATAATATTTCTTGAGTGTAGGACAACCAAATAATCTGAGATCTCTGTGAATGGAGTCCCAAATTCATTCACTGTATCTACAACAGAAATCACATCATGTAAGAATTTTGTTCAGAAGGTAGTTGTGCTTTCATGATACTTAAAAGTCTTTAAATTATGAGAAAGACCTGAGTGGTAAGCACTTTCATGCTGCTGCAATATTCTTGCGACCTCTGGTCCTGCTATTAACCAGCGATTAAAGACACAGTCATTATCAGTTAGACCAATTATACCCTGGTCACCTTTAACATGTTTGATAGTTTGTGCATGAGCAGTGCTTACAATAAGAAAAAATTTCGAGGTCTAAAAAAAAGGCCTCGAGTTTTGAAAGGTTGAGTCCTACTAGTGGCTGATAAAAAGGCCCCGAGTTTTAAAGGTCGTGGCCTACTTGGGACTGATTTGTACCATACTGACTCGTGTCGAAGCCCATACTCGTGCCAAAGCCCACCGCCTGCTTTTTCAGATTTGTGAACCAGGGTGCCCTACTCGAGTCAAAGCCCACCCCCAAGTTTCAAATTGGACGAAAGTTGTTTGAGACAAGACGTCAAATTTGCAGGCATCAAATGGAAAAACAGGTGACTTGTTGCAACTCTGTACTTACCAAATAGAACTGTAATACTGTATTATATATATTTTTTGGAGTTGAGGTTTTTGTGTTGTTAAATTCATCTTTTGTGTAATACATTATGTCTGTGTTGAGTGTAATAAGTCTTTATTAAAAAATTATATATCTCAAGCAAAATTTACTTATTTTTTTTTGTCGACCTCGTTTTGGAAGCTGTCACTTGTTCAAATGAGTGTGCAGGCTGCTGTCAATAGTTGTCTGAAACACGCCCACAACATATAGTTTTCACAGTTTTCACAGTGGTTGACTATCATCAGAAAGATACTGATTGAACACTGCCACTTTCAAGCGGTGCACAACTCATTGTGAAAGAACACTGCCACTTTCGAGCGTGCACAACTCATTGTGAAAAACGGGTGTTCATAAATTAATGAGAAAGTGGTAATTAAAAATAAAAAATAATTACAACTCTGGTATTTGAGAATTATATAAGAAAAAGTAAATGAGGGACATAACTCCTGTAAGATTTGTCGGACGAAACCCAAGGTACAAGGGCATCCGTTCCCCCAAGCTGCCCTATCACCATACCAAAGAACATTAAAATCCGACAACAGATGTTCGAGTTATAATACAAAATGTTCGTACAGACGGATGGAAAGAGTAAATAAGGGACATAACTCCTTTAAGATTTGTCGGACGAAACCCTAGGTACAAGGGCATCCGTTCCCCCAAGCTGCCCTATCACCATGCCAAAGAACATTCAAATCTGACAACTGATGTTTAAGTTATAATACAAAATGTTCGTACAGACGGATGGATGGAGACCTCCACTATATACCCCTCGAACAAATTTTTCGGGGGCATAACAATATAACCAGGGATATGATTTATGACTTACTGGTTCAATAAAACTTGCTCATTTATCATTTCATCATGCTCTGCAACATGTGAAGTTATGACTTTCAGTGTAAAATCAGTTTTTTGAATGTTGCCAAGGGAGGCAACTATTTTGTTATTCATATTCCGCTGTGTAAATTTTATCTAGTCTTCATATTATGATTTTTTTTATTGATTTTGTGTGAAGCTATATTTTGTTTTATTCGTCATAAGTGTACATATTTAAAAAAACAGCTATTGTTAAACAGACTATGTTTGTCTGTTTTCAAGGGGGTGCTTTGCAGTGTTGATTGACATACTTACGTCCATTTCTGACTTCGAGAGTAACCTGTACAAAAAATGAAAACAATACCGCATGGTTTTCTGTTTGTTTTATTCATTAAACTGAGGATTAAAACCCGAAATCTGAAAATGAAACGTATGTACAAGATAATTATGAGAATTTTTAAAGCAAATTCTATAAAATTGGTAGGCAGTTTCCAAAGAAACGTAACATACCCAGTGGATACTTACTTGTCTTATATCGCCAATTTCCGACGCATCCTAATGCGACTTGCAAGCACTATTACTCGTCCCAAAGCCCACCCCCAACCCCCACTTTGCAATTTATCCACTGCAAGCACCCCCTGGGCTTTGACACGAGTCAGTACGGGTATTAATATAAATAAAGTGCAAAACTCTTCGAAATAACTGAAAAGTTTTGAAGTTGGACATTGAAATTTTCGCTGCCGATTAAAAGGCCCTGAGAATACTGGTCTCGGGGCCAATCTCGCGGCCGGGGCCGATCGGCCGTGACTTATTGCAAGCACTGCAGGAGGTGTCGTGATTTCAGACAATGAACTTGTGTACACATTCAAGTCAGTCAAACTCGAGTTTAAGAGACTTTCTACCTAAAATTTTGTCGTTCCAATCAACATTGGGTACATTTAGATCAGTGTTTTTCAAAGAAAAAAGGTAAAATGTTGGAGTATGAAACATTTAAATTTACCTTCCTCTCTGTGGAATGAGCATTCATTCATGCTCAATCCCGATGTAACCTCTTGATGGGGGTCTGAAAAAGGAATATCTAGTGATGAACCGATACTCAGAATTGGAACCGGCCGGTTATGGGCCATTGGCCGATTATGACAACCGGCAGTTAAAAACCGGCAGTTTCAGGTTATTCTATATTCAACTCGGACTATTAAAATCCCTTTGATATCTGGCCATTTCAATAATGTTTCCCCATTAAAAACGTGTGTAGTGCGTATCAGAATATTTAGGGATTTGCAGAGCTGAGATATTACAGAATTTACCATTTGCAATCGGTACGAGATCGCCACTATTCCCAGCTGATTGAAATCACCGGTCTTCAATTAACGTGTTGTACAACATTGCATTGGGTACATGTCTAAAAAAAAATGTGATCAGCCACTAGTCTGTAGTACTTCATGATGCAAGCATCACAATACAATAAGAAATGAAAATTGGAGAAAAACTAAAAAAAACACTCTTTTTTCGATGGTAGAGGATTGTTACCTAACATGCAAGTCACAAACACCTTTTCAATTTGTCAAGTTGATTTTTTAATTTAGTTACCTCCCTTGGTGTAAACAATGAAGAAACACATTAAGGGAGGTAACAAGTTGAACAATGAACATTAAATAATATATTCTCACCGCGCGCGTGTCTGTAAACAATGTGCCATACAACTTCACAACACACATTAACATCAAAGTTATTATTCAATTAAGACACAACGTATGTGTGCTCAAGTATCTTCCTGGTTTATACAGCCAAGTGTATTGTATTCTTACACAAAACTATATTAACACTATTTACCAAAATAACACACAATCATCACAAAAGAACAATATCGTGTGATTGTATCATTTATAACGATCTTCCCCCAACCTAACTTCCAAAAATGCAACTATTATTTTGACTAATATTGCCCAGCACTACATATGCATACTCTGAGAACTTATGTGGTATTAAGCTTTCGTAATTGCCGATTTATTAACGAAATACTACAGTATGACAGGCACTAACAGATTTTCTTCTGGGTCCTACTTCAACCATTGGAATCGGCATTGAAATCAGCAAAACCGGCAGAGAAATAATTGGTAATCGGTTCATAGCAAGTTTTGATAATCGGTTCATCACAAGGAATATCCCTGTCCCATGGAAAGAATGTTTGGCAGTAGAAGAACTGGGATTGTGGTCTAAATTGTCAATATCTGCCATTAAAAATATCTTTTCGAAGAGACAACGGACACACAACACCGTCCAAAGAAAACTGATAATAAATACCATTTGTTAGAAATGTCGTTTAGTATTTCTAAAACTCTGTCATACGACACAGATAACCTCATATGATACAATTTATCAATAAGGTTATGTTGGTGCATTTGTGAATGTCCCAGCAATCCAACATATACAGGGACATGTATTTCTCCATTTTGATTGTACTTACAGATGGTTTGGGTGGAATGTTTCTTCTGGGTAGAAGTATTATGCACAATTAATTGTGACAAACACAAAGATATTTTAGAGAATCTTCAACAAACATTCTGATGTAAAGGATGTCCTGCATAGGACCATCCGCAGGAAAGTCAGTAACAACTTGGGGATAGAATTACTTCTCCAGTGTTCGCTAAAACTCCCATCAAAAGAAGTTTTGATGTCCAAAATCTCTTAACGTATACTTACAGCCTTTGCAAGATGAGAGCCTTCCTCGTTAGAATTATCTTCAAACATTTTTGTGGAGGATGTCCCCAATGGCTTCTTTATAAGTTGTCAAATTGTCACACCCACTATTGTGTGCAACCAGGTATAGGGATGAATTAAGTAAACTCTTTTTAAAGTGCATATTGTTTATTCTCCCTTCTACGGGGAAATCGCTTAACTTGAAAATGCATGTGAGCCATCATTATGAGCATTGTTTATGTCACTGACAACTTCAGCTAATGCAACTCCTTGTAAAATTGAAGTAGAATGAAAATGTATTTCCTTTGTTTTACCAACTCTGCCAGTTATAAAAAGTGCAAAGGCAGTTTCTGTGATAAACGACATCTGTAGCAATCATTTCACTATTGCTAAGTTTTGCCAAACTTTTTGTATCTTGAATTTTAGTGGCTATTTAGCGCACACGACTATCAATACTAGATGTACTAGCACTATGTAGGAGTGCTGTTGTAGAATCACCATCACAAGTGCTGTTGTAGAATAACCATCACAGAAAAAACAAACCCCTTTCGGTGTGGTACTTTCAACACAAATCGATTTTCAATCAAAAGACTGTAATAATTCCTCAGCCTTCAAAAATTTAAGAATAAAAATTGCTTCACCAACCTCACTGAATGCTGTAAGGTAATCTGCTAAAGGTTTATATCCACAGTCGATATCTCAACGGAGAAAGAGGTTCAATGCTGGACATTGCAATTACTCAGAAGACTCATATTGACATATAATACAAAGGCTCCAATCAACAGACGGTTTTGAAACACTAATAGCGATTTTCACAAATGGATTTCTAATTTTTTGAAACACAATCTGACTGAAGATCGTTATTACCCGTCTGTGCTTCCATAGATTCTCTTGAGGTGATGAACAAAACAATTCTAAATATTGTTAAAATCATTATTGTTTATAAAGTTTATGTGCATCATGCTAACATCATGTATTCCTTACCACATATATATCATCTTGGCTTTAAAACAATACACAATATTTATCCAAAATGTGTGTCGAAAAAAGATTTAGAATATATGAAATTTCAATTACTCTGAATAAAATCAGGATACAAATTGTTTTCTGGTTCTATTTTACAGAATGCTGTGAGCAACATGTCGATTATAAAGTCTGCATTTTAGAAAAAGTAAAAAAACACTACAAAAGTCATTTTTTGTTGATAATCTGGGGTGGCTCCAAATCACATTTGATTCAATACACATCAAAGGTTATTTTGGAAAAGTTTCACGCTTTAATCATAAACATTTCTTTCACTTATCTGCCTCACTATACTGGGTTCTGTTGAAAAAGCAGAGCCTACAGTTGGGTTTTGTTCCTACATGAATAAAACAATTTTATATTTTTCTTTCATTTGCAAAATGCCAGCTGGCATTCTATAATAAATGGTAAAAAAAAAGTACTGTTATGAAAAAATACAATTCAAGTGTAAATTTAGCATTTATGTAAGTTTATGCAACATTAAGAAATCATATACACATTTTAAAAGGACATTCTGAATTAATTCAAAACTAAACAAAATAAATTTTAAGATAACTCCCAGTTTAAATGTTTAAAGTAAATGGTGAGGCTGACAAATTACGTTTTAAGGTATCAATTCAGATGACAGATATTTTCGTCATTCAGAATGTTATAAATTCAAAATTTACTCCTATACCTAATAAACTGATCAAATCTTCACAGTGCAAAACAAAAAACAAAACAAAGCCTCATCAATAAACATATTTAAAATAGTTAATCAAGAATTACTTACCATACATAAAACTTCTCTGGTTTCATGATCTAATAATTCAACTTTCACAGTTTTATAGTTTCGTCTGTTAACCAGTTCTTCTTGTGCTTCAGTATCTGATGAAACCGATGATGTGAGAAAGTAAATGCCATCAGGAAAAGACATAGGCAACCAATATAAATACTGAAATCATAGAATAATATTATTCTTGAACATGAAGTTAGTGACAAACAGAGGAATCCTTGTTAATGGAATACACAATCTTATGTTAAGAATAACCCAATAGCATAATCATTTTAGAGAAATGAGTTTTGTCAGTTACATTTATTCACAAAAAAACCACTGGGAATTCAGTTCATCATATAACTCAGAGAGCTCCAGCAAATGAGTTATAATGAACTTGACCCTTTACCCAACACAGACGATATCAAAATTTATTATTTTAAATACTATTTTTTCAAATCTTTGCAAAAATTACAACAAAACCATATCATGTGACCCCTCACTGAGCATACTTATTGGCCATGTGGTGGTCAAGGGTGCACATAGACCAACTTCAAAATTAATAACTTCTTGTGAAACTATCGGGATTCATGTTTTGCATTTCATAAAACATTTGGACAAACATACTTTCAAAAAAAATGTTTCAAAAACTGGAGTGGTTCCAACTGTTTTGTGTAGTATATTTTGAAGCTTTTTTAGTTATGAAACAAATACTTGTGTAGTTGCTGTCAGCTGATTATGTTGGGTAATGGGACAAAATGAATATTATTCACCAGCAAAGTGGATATTCAAGAACAAAAGTTTCAATCTCAGAATGCAAATTTCAATACAACCACGACATGTAACATGACATGCTGAAAACACACAACAACAAAAAATGCACAAATATATCACTTATAGGTAAAAAGAAAACATTGATGGAATTCTGCAGTTATAGTACTACAGGGAAAATCACTTATTTGGATATTTTTAGTTGAATAACCCTGTTAATTGCATATAACTTCCAAACACTAAACAATTTATAATACCCTCTGCACAAATTTAACCGAATGAATTCATACAGGTTATAGAAACAAGGCCTTTTAAGTGAATAAGAAATCTTGTTATTGATGAAAGAATTACTTTGACAATGATTAAATTCTTCATGCTTATGACCGATTTGGCCTTAGTACATTAAATATACACATTTAAGGTATTAAATATTGTTTGATAGCCTCTAAAGAACTCTGTTAAACAAGATATGACAGAATAAATGCTCAGTCTACCACTAGATTACTGGAAAATAGCCAAATTGCTATTATTTGAATATGAAAATTTTTAAGTAATTTGTATATTTTTAATACTTACCAATGGCTCAGACTTGCTGGCTGGTGCTAACTTTATGGTATTCAGGGCCAAACACAAATCCCCCCCAATCCCCCAAATTTGCATCAAAACACTAAAATTTAAGTCCTAAATGGTCCTCCATACTTTTTGACCACTGTGCATGCGCAGCATCAAGGAAGGTCTGAAATTGGCGCCAACCATCATTCTTCCTTCAGTGCCTGCTAAATGTTTAAACAGCGGGGAGGTATGAGTGCCCTCTCATGGGAGGGCCATATCCGTCTGGGCCATTGGTAAGTATTAAAAAATGTAAAAAAATTTATAGTAATTTATATATTTTTTATACTTACCAATGACCCAGACTTAGTTGGTGCTAACTCCTTAAATTATAGGGCCAAACACAAATTTTGCCCCCCAATCCCCAAAATTTGCATCAAAAACTGAAATTCAATGTCCTATATGGTCCTCCATACTTTCTATCCACTGCACATGCGCAGTGTCAAGGAGCTCTCAAAATTGGCGCAAATGTCATTCTTACAACCAGTACCTGGAAAGCGTTATGTAATCAGCAGGGAGGTATGGGTTCCCAACTCATGGGAGGGCCATACCCGTCTGGGTCATTGGTAAGTATAAAAAATATATAAATTACTATAAATTTTTTAATATTTTTATACTGTACCAATGACACAGACTTAGCTGAATAGAAAAAAGGCTGGAGGGCCTAGGACATACAAGAAAATCCAATAGACTCAATTACATGAAAACAGAATTATCCCCTCAAGGAGAAGAGGAGCACAGGTATTATATGTATCTTTCTTGTTTGTATCAAAAAAAGAAAGACACAATACCATTCCATAATTGAGCACCATAATCATCAATGATCTCTATTAACAAAATATTATATGAATTAGCTTTACACTTTAAAACCATCCCGGCACAGACTTGGAATTACTGACTCTAGAGGAGGTATTCCCTTGCTTTCCCTATAAAGCAGGTGATATAAGGGAACACCATCCCCCCCCCCCTTTCCCTAGCCCTGGGTCAAATACCCCAGAGCGAGGAGGGCAGCAGGACAGATATGCTGCCCGAACAGATACTTCATGCGCCAAAATCTTAAGCACAGACTGCTGAGTTGAAGATAATTTTTCATAAGCCGTACGGATAGTTAATTGAATCCACCTTGCAATAGAATGGACCGTAATGTCCCTACTATTAGGCAGCAGAGACAGAAAGAGACATTTACATCCCTTTCTGATAAACTCAGATCTACGTTTGTAAAAAATGTACAGCTCTAGCAGGACAGATTAAAGGCCTATGCCCGTCTGAAGACGGAAGAGCCTTGATAAAAATAGATTCCGGATACTTATAGGAGCCTGATTCTAGTCAAAAATCCAACCTTAGTAGTCAAGGTAATAGTATTACCTACACTACGAAAGTGAGAATCATCAACAGATAGTGCCTGAAGCTCACTAACTCTTCTAGCCGAAGAGAAGGCTGAGAGAAAGCTGTCTTATAACATAAGAATTTGAAGTCCATTGTATCAAGGGGCTCAAATGGCGCTTCTTTAAGCTTAAGAAGAACCCAAGCTAAATTCCACTTAGGAATTAATTTAAGGGTTCTAAGTCTATTTATCGAAAAGTTTTCCATAACTTAGATAAAGAGACATTAGATCCAATCTGTAAACTATCATGATGTGCATAGGTATCAACAGAATGATCTCTACCTCACCGTGAGAAAACCTTCCAATTAGCAGCATAATTTAGCGAAGAGGAGGTCCTCCTACAGTTAGAAATTGTGTCCACTGCTCGTCCTGTAAATTGCTTGCCGTGCAAGAAGGACCGCACAACGAAAATATGTGAAGGTTGAGACCTTGCAGGATGTGATGCAGTGTGCGCGATTTCCCCTGCGAAAGAAGATCCTCTCATGGAGGAAGCTTCTGGGTTCAGAGTTGCGCCGCAACCTGTTTCACTCGCATCCGTCATTATCGTTAAACTCGGATCCGGCAGTTGCAGTGGTACTCTTTGAGTTAACCACTGAAAATGTACCCAAGTCTGAAACCCTTGTTCACTTGATTCGACAAGACAATGTTCGATTCGAGCGAATGAGTCTTCACACTCCAATTCTGAGATAAAATATCTGTGGAGTGGACGAGTGCGTATCCACTTCATCGGAATAATATTCGCAGCGGGTACACACAAACCTGTCAGTCTAATGAATTCTCTCGCTGTTACTACATCTGAGTGAAGGCAAAAGCGAGCGCAACAACCGACTAAAATCGCTGTGGTTAACGGCAGACGAATGAGATTGTTGTGCGTCTCTAAGCTCATTCCCACGTGGGTGAATGAATAGGACGGCACTAGATCCGACTTCTTTTCGTTTACTAAGAAACCGAGATGTCGGAGCAATTGAAGCAGACTCTGAACATCGTTCTGAAGCGTTAACTTGCTGCCGTAACCCTGAAGAATGCCGTCCAAGTTCTTCAAAGGTGATCTGCGTGAGATAATGCATCTACATTCTATTAGACAATATTGTCTTCTCCAGTATACTGGAGTAATAGACATGGACGCCGGCAATGACAATTCCATGTCTTCAGCCTAGTCGTCCAAACGCAGAGGAACTCTTGGCACGCTTAGTCCTGCCGTTTCAAAATTATGTCTTGCATTGATGAAAGGCCGCTGAATAGCGCTAGGCGATAAGAAACCTAATTTTGCCAGTCTTTGAGGCTAGCTTGAATACAGTGTCATTCAAAAGTTCAAATGTCCAAGACATTTCTGGACTGGGTCGGAAACCGAGGGACAGTGTCCTTAATCCGGCCGAAAAAGTCTGTGTCCAGTGACGCTTTCAGTTTCTTATCAGGTAACGAGGTGTTTTTGTCCAGAGAAAGGACTTCTAAAAGGTGACGCCGGATGAAATCTACGACCACCTTAAGTTGTTCGGAAAGGGAAAATTTCAGCTGTGCTGATTCCCTTTTACCATCCGCCTGGACCATAAAAATTTTGGTCATCCCTTACTGACTCTGCAGGGGAACGAACCGACCCAGCTTGCTCAGATAGTTCTTTACTGAAAAAGTTTCTGATAGTTGCTGGGATGCTGCGATGAATTGAGCTATCTGCGATAGCAAGTCCGTCACGGAAGCCTGTGGAGCCGCTATCTTACATAATTAGCCGCTGGAAGCTCCAGGGACGTTAATTCCTGCATTTATATAATATGAGAACGTCCCAACTGGAAAGGCCTCGTGTACTTGGCTAGCAGATGGCGTGACCTGGTCGAAGTGGAATCACCTCCTGGTCCTGCAAGGATTGCGGAAGGAGAAAACACATCCTCCACGACCCGCACCTCGCCCAGTCAACCTAGGGGCATCTGACCCGATATCTCAGGCAAGCATTACGACCCCTATGTGAGTAGCTACTCTGACGGTCTCTGGAGTAAGACGTAGAGGCTTTGATCCTCTATAGGAACTTCCTTTGGACGTATTCACCCCCAAAGAACCTGCCTTACTCCTCCCTGCTGAGACCGACTTTTTCTAGCAGAATAATGCAGAAACTCCAGAGCTTTCTTAGTAATCTAATATAGATTGTAGAAAGCTTAACGACGAAGAGAAGCTCTCCTGAGACCGGAGCGACTGGAAGAGAGTTTTTTCACCTTACTATCCACTCTTGTGGATGCAGCCAGGGCAGCATCACGTCTGACTAACTCCATATTGCCACTGAAAGGGCGGAGTTATACGTAGAATATGCTATAGCCCTCAAAAGAACTCTTAAGGAAGACTGAAGATCCTGGAATTCTTTCACTTCGAGACGTAGTGATAACACTCTGGTAAGGTGATCTGCGTGAGAAAATGCGTCTAAATTGTGTTCTCCAGTATACTGGAGTAAATAGACATGGACACCGGCAATGACCGTTCCAGGTCTTCAGCCTAGTCGTCCAAACGTAGAGGAACTCTCGGTGCGCCTTGTCCTGCCGTTTCAAATTGATGTCTAGCATTGATGAAAGACAGCTGTATAGCGCATAGGCGATAAGAAACCGGATTTGCCAGTCTTAGAGGCTAGCTTGAATATAACGTCATCCAAAAGTTCAAATGTCGATGACATTTCTGGACTGGGTCGGAAACTCGGGACGGTGTCCCTAACAAGGCTGAAAAAATCTGTGTCCGGTGACGCTTACAGTTTCTTATCAGGTTACGCAGCATTTTGTTCAGAGAAACAACTTCTAAAGGTGATGCCGGATGAAATCTACGGCACCTTAAGTTGTTCAAAAGGGAAAATTTCAGCCGTGCTGATTCCCTTTTACCATCCGCCTGGACTACTTAATAATCTTGGTCGTCCCTACTGACTCTGCAGGGGAGCGAACCGACCCAGCTTGCTCAGATAGTTCTTTACTGAAAAAGTTTCTGATAGCTGCTGGGATGCTGCGATGAATTGAGCTATCTGCGATAGCTAGTCCATCACGGAGGCCTGTGGAGCCGCGGTCTTATGTAATTAGCCGCTGGAAGCTCCAGAGACGTTCATTCCTGCATTTATATAATATGTGAACGTCCCAACTGGAAAGGCCTCGTGTCCTTGGCTAGCGGATGGCGTGATCTGGTCAACGTGAATTCTTTGGTCGGCGAAGCAGGAGCTCCAGGAACGTTCATTCCTGCATTTATATAATATGCGAACGTCCCCTAGTTCTGTGGTCACATAGCCAAGGTGCGGTCGTGTGTGCTGACGTGAGGATGAGGAAGCCAATAGAACAGCCGCGTCGGACTGTCTATGCAACGAAGCGTCCCGAGCAGGAGGAGTGGACGTAAGCTCCGACTAACGAACGAACATACAACAACATCGCGGCCCAGATGTTGCTGTAAGAGAGAGGGGGCCTCTCTCGCTCGCAGTCCGGATAGACCTGGACAAGCTAGCTACCGGACTGACAGGCTTCCTCCGTTCTATGCTCGGATCCGTCGTCGCTGGGTGTGCACGTTCAATGTTTATAGTGCTCGCATCACCCAAACTGCTTCCCTGGACCACATCGGACGAACCCGGCTGCCGAGCCATTCGATGAATGGTCGCTACACCGGGCGGACTAGCAGACGATCAACGGCTTCGATCCTACTAGGGACCTCTTCGGCAATTGTCGTATTTCCATGAGCACTTAGCCGCTAGCCCTAATACTGCAAAGACGGAGACACACTTGTTGAAGACATCACGGAAACATCACCCTGTTCTTGTTCTTCTGAAAAAGAGACTGATAAACTAGAGTTACCTTGCGGAGAGAGGACCGGAATGGACCCCTCACCGCTAACAATATACCGTGACACACGTCTCCAACGTTGTCATTCCAATTAGCACACACTGAGCAAGAATTAGTGCGAGTACACTGACTACAAGAAACACAATGAACATGAGAATCAGAGGAAGATTTCCTCGCATTACAATCTGAACAATATTTTTTCATCCCGAAAAAATATAAATAGTCATAGTACTCGCACTAACCCTTGAAACAAAGATACATAATATAATATAATCCATTATAACATTTCGATAAAATAATTTAAAAGAAAAAAAAAAATTTTTTTAAATTTTCAGAAGAGCCCAAGTTCCCAATGGGAACAATGAGCCCAAATGGATCCCAAAAAAGCCTAAGTGTGGACAAATATTTTAAAACATTTTTAAAAATTAATGCAACACTTCCGGACAATATTAATGTATCTGGATATGAGCAGAACTAATAGAAGACAAGTAATCACTATCAGAAGTTACCATTGTCAACATAAGCAAAAGTGTACAGAAACCGGAAACATGACTCCAGGCACTGTAACCATGGTCCAAAATCAGTAACCAATTTAAACACTATCTGATGTAAAACAGAGGCTTCCAGAGAAGAAACTGCAGTACATCAGATGGTAGATGCAGATAACAAAGCCTAAACACCCAAGTGTGAGGACGTAAACATGGGGAAAAAACAGAATAATCATTCTGTTACCAAGCCAAAACTCCCAAAAAATTTTAGTAAGAAAAAATTCCAAAATTATGCCAAAAGCATGGGAGAATAGCAAGGGGGGTATTAAGGAAAGGGAGAGAGGAAACACTGAACAAACAATGGTAAGTTCATAGCCAGAATGACAACATAAGGCTCATGCCCCAAAATTAGGGAACATGAAATAATTTTACATAAAAATTATAAGTTACAGCCCTGAACACATTCTGCCACTGTTTCTTCCTCTCATCCTTTATTTCAGCCTTAGATCCACCATTTCTTTCATAATTATGTGTCTGGCATCATTTAAACTGAGATTTACAAGCACAAATATCAGTGACATGTTACTGATTTTAGGGCCAAAAAAAGAATGACATTTGCGCCAATTTCGAGAGCTCCTTGACACTGCACATGCGCAGTAGAGTAAAAGTATGGAGGACCAGATAGGACATTGAATTTCGGTTTTTGATGCAAATTTTTAGGATTGGGGGCAAAATTTGTGTTTGGCCCTATAATTTAAGGAGTTAGCACCAGCTAAGTCTGGGTCATTGGTACAGTATAAAAATATACAAATTACTTAAAATTTTTCATATTTTTATACAACAGCCAATGGCCCAGACTAGCTGAATCGTAAAAAGGCTGGAGGGCCTAGGACTTAGAGGAAAATCCAATCGCTCAATTACTTCTGTAAAGAGTAGCTCCTATAGGAGAATTGGAGAAGATAGGAATTATATATGTCTTTCTCTTTTTCAAGAAAAGAGAAAGACATAACACCAACAATGTAACTGAGTATTACATAATATATAATTCTCCATTTAATTCCAGCATAACCCGTTATGCTAATTCGGTGAAAGAAAACCAAAATATAAAGATAGTCCAGAGAATGAGACTCTTTATACTCATTTAAAAGTGTCCGAGGATGGTATATTAACGCCCATTTGACACGCGACATATACAAATGCTTCACTGTGAGCTACACTTTAAAAAAACAATACATAAACGAGACATAGTATTTGCTTCACACCAAGCTACACATTAAAACTACCCAGCATCGACCCTGGACTACTGTCTCCAGAGGAGGTATTCCCTTGCTTTTCACTAATATATAACATATATAAGGGAAAAAAACGTCCCCCTCCCCCCCCTTCCCCTTGTTCTGAGGTAAATTTTCCTCAGAACGAAGAGGGCAGCAGCACAGAGTCAGAGCTCGAGCAGACTGTCTAAAGACCTTCTAGAGGAATATTTTAATGGTCGACATTCTGACCAACAGAAAGAGGACCCAAAGATCTAAGGTCACTGGAGATGGACTCTACATTTCTAAGGTAAAACTTCATAAATGTAGATGGTTGTGTCCAGTAAGCAGCCTTCATGAGATCAGTAATGGCTATACTGTTAGAATAAGCCCAGGAAGAGGACAGAGCTCTAATTTCATGTGCTGTAATCTTAGAATGAACAGATATGAAAAAATTTAAAGTAATTTATATAGTTTTTATACTTACCAATTGCCCAGACTTAGCTGGTGCCAACTCAAAATTATATAGGGCCAAACACACATTTTGCCCCCCAATCCCCAAAATTTGCATGCAATACCAAAAATTAGAAGTCCTATCCGGCCCTCCATACATTTACTCTCGGCACATGCCCAGACGCCAGGAAGTCACCTGAACTGGCGCCAACATCATTCTTTGTAAAAGAGAGTATTATATAATAATTCAGCGGGGAGGTATGAGTGCCCAGTACTGCCCACTCATGGAGGGCCATCTCCGTCTGGGCCATTGGTTAGTATAAAAAATATATAAATTACTTTAAATTTTTTCATATTTTTATACTACATACCAATGGCCCAGACTTAGCTGAAAAGTAAAAAGGTGGAGGGCCTAGAACTTCTGAAATAGTTGATCAACATAGATCAAATCCTTCAACCATGATGGAGGAATTTAGAATAATTAGGATTTACATGTATGTCTCTCTATACCATAATAGAGGAGACATAACCTAATATGGATCCCAATTTATGTAAATCCTAAATCCGAGCATGAAACCATGCCAATTAGGATGTAACGAGTTCCCAATTTTTAAGGCTAACCTGTACTAAGCCCCAAAAATTAGGATGGCATATTTGAGAATGAGAGAAAATTGCCCATAAACCTATGCCATACAATAACACTACAGCTGTATGCGGAATATAATTACAGATAAAACCGCTTCCTTCATAGTTACATACACATTAAGCCAGAGAAGGGGTGAAAATGCCCCCCCCCCCCCTTTTTTTTTGAACATATCTTCGAAAGAAAGAGAGAGGTCTGGAATCAATAAAAGTGGTACCAAAAAACAATATAAATAATTATCGATCAGGCACTCAGGAATTAATTCATAAATAATAAATGGTGCTTAATGCCACTTCACAAGCCAAGGCTATAGTGACGATTCTGGTAATTAATACTGTCTGCTACAAAACGTACACCACAGACAGCGTACACAGGTATGACGAAATTGTTGATATAAAATATAACATACACATATTAAATCGAGATACCTTGAACAATCTCTGCAGAGAAAACACACTTCCAAGGTAAACCACAGGCAGTCTCTGTACAATAAAATCCAGTAACAACACTCTCCAACGTGTACTATCCAATATCTACAACCATAAACACATGAGAATATGCGATTTGAGAACCGACAAAATAGAAACCTGGATCTAGAAATGGAAGTAGGTATGATTACCAGGCTCCGACACGGATCGCCCCCGAAATATAAAATAATTTCAAGGTCCACCAAAGAGATAATCTAATAATATATTGTGTGAGTGCATTAAAACCCAGCATGTAATCATCTTAATACCAAATAACTGGTTACGCAGCCACCGATGAACTCAAATAGTAGCAAATATGATGATTTTAATAAGCACTTGTATATCAAAAATCAACAAATAATCACATTAAACTAATGCAACAAAATTGCATATATGCCTATGAGGGCGCCATCAAACATGACCCAAATGCATAGTATGCAAGCATTAAGAAATATATCCGAGACAGTGTGTGATTGTGTGTGTGTGTGTGTGTGTGTGTTGGGGGGGGGGAATTCGAAGTCATGTCGAAACCTCCTCACCCACATTACTTAATCATTGCTGTTCTTGTCAGCAAAAATATAGAAATCCCACAGGCTCCCTCATGTCTAACAGACTCCATTATGTCACTATGGGCGGAGAATGATGTGAAGAACAAAACTTGCCCTGAAGAAGAGGCCCCTCTCGTGGAGGAAGCTTCTGGAGAATGTTCAATAACAGACACTTGAGAAAACTGATAGAAGGCTATTGTGACGACAGATATGTTATTAGTAGGAATCACCCTGAGACTGCTTAATCTTAACGTAATCTACTGAATCAAATGAATTGGAGGATATGCGTATCCTACCATTCATTTCCATGAATACAGCCGAGCGTCAACTGCACGCGCTCAATTGTCTAACACTGGCGACACAAATGACGAAAACTATTGTTCCTGTGTGTCGCAAACTTAACTATCCTGGAGCGATCTCACATGCATGTTCGCTAATAATGTAATCCAATGATGTAGCGTAAACAATAAGACATCATTTCTTGATGAATATGTGAACTCCAGGAACAGAGGGTCCCAAGAACCCTGCATATTGAGTATGTCGGACTCAGGGTTGTAACCCAATTTATGAACCCACATCCGTCATAATTGAGAAAACCGAATCAGGCAGCTGCAGCGGAACTCTTCAAGTTAACCATATAAGGTCAAACTTGACCTTATATTTACTAGATCCACTAAAACAATACAGAGCAAAAAACGTCTTCCCACTCCAGTTAAGAATAACTGAATGGGGCGTGTGCGTAAGCAATACATCGGAATAACATTTGTAGCCACTCTGCACAACCCTATCCAAAGCATAAAATCATTCGCTGTTAATGTGTCTGAGAGAAGACAAAAGCGAGCCTAACAACTGGCTAATTCGCTTTGTGAAACAACAGACAAACCAGCTTGTCGAGAATGAATTGTAGGATATGCGGATCCTATCATTCATCCCATGAGA
Source organism: Pictodentalium vernedei (assembly GCA_031216915.1). Taxonomy (NCBI): domain Eukaryota; kingdom Metazoa; phylum Mollusca; class Scaphopoda; order Dentaliida; family Dentaliidae; genus Pictodentalium; species Pictodentalium vernedei. The sequence continues at coordinate 185,979,927 of CM062292.1, read as the reverse complement.
CATTATCTAGTTCATTATTCAAGTGATCTTAAGAACTATACTTGCCGCACAGTCGTTATCCAGTTCCAGTCAATTATCAGACGGACCGAGTTCTTGAAGAGCCTCGAGCCACCGGCTTAGGGGTATCTGATCAGTAATCTCGAACAGACTTAAATGCTCTATCCGAATCACTGTATTGACAATCCCTAAAGTTATTATAGGAGGGTTACCTATATCCTTGCTATGAGTCCTTTTTAGATGATCTGTGTCTAGGACATCCTCTCTTATTCTCTTCTGCTGTTGTTGGTCGATTGGACACCAACTTGAGGAGCAGAGTATTGATGCTTTCTTTGTAGCTTAATCCTACATTAATGAAAGCTTATCGTCAAAGACTTAGTATCTGGAAAACCAGAGCGACCCATAGAGAGTTTTCCACCTTGTCATCTATTAAAGATGACGATGCAAGGCTTCGTCACATCAGAATAACTCCCACTTAGCAACTGTTAAGACAGAGATATATGTGATAAATAGGCCTGGAAAGAATTTTTAAAGAGGTACAAATGTCCACAAAATTCCTTTCCTTATAGACATTGCGTCACAGTTCTTAAAGGTGATCTACATAAGACAGTGAGTCTAAATTCGCTCTGAATAAGAAATTATCTTCTCAGTTGTATACGAGCGAACAGCAAAATGACGAAGGTAAGGCCACAACTAAGACCTTAGCCTGCTCATTCAAAAATAGAGAAACTCTCAACACATCTCCCCCGACAGTTTTTTAAATGAAGGTTGTTCAAAAAACTGTAAAAAATACAGAAGATGATGACAAGAAACCGTATTACTTCTTCCCACGGGAAGTTTGAATATGGCATCGTCAAAATAACTGAAGACCTGTGACACTTGTGTAGACTTAACCGGAAAAGACATATCCTCCTCTTTGTCCAGATGAAGTCAGCGTCTAAAATGCTTGCGGTTTCTCACAATTACTCGCAGCATTCTGATTCACTGGAACAAGTTCAAGGTAACGATAATGGATAGTATCCATATCATCCATGAGTTGTTCCGAAAGGGAAGGTTAATTCTCCTTTAATTTCCTCCTCCGTATCCCTTTCATCATTCGTCTAAATCAGTTTTAGAATCACGGTCAACAGCATCTGAACACGCAGATGACTGGATCGACCGAGCACCATCCGACAGCTCAAGTTCTGAGACTGACGTTGAGTGCTTCTGCATTTGCAGGAATACTGCGATGAGCTGCACAATCTGTGACAGCAAGTCCGTTACAGAGGCCTGAGGAGCAGCGGTCATGTATCGCTTGTCCGCTGGCTGCTCCTGGGACAGTGTGTCCGAGATTGCTCTTAACTGTGGACATCCTGATGAATGAGGCCTCGTCTCCTTGGCTACTAGATGGTGCAACTTCCTTGACAAAGAGTGGACCTATTTGACGATGCAGACCAGATATCCGAAGTCACATAGCCAAGGTGTGGTCGTGAGTGCTTAGTAGATGCTGAAGAAGCCGAATTGTAGCCGATCCCGGCTGTGTATTAAACGGGGCGCCCTGGACAATAGGCATGTACGTAAGCTCTGACTGACGCAAGTTCCTACCAACAACATCTGACTCCAGATGTTTTTGTAAGAGAGAGGGGCCTCTCTCTTGCTCGCGATCCTGGCAGACCTAGCCAAGCGTACCTCAGAACTTGCCGGCTTCCTCCTTTCCGTCGTCGCAGGGTGAGCATGTCTGGATTTTATAGTGCTCGCTACACCCTTTTTCCTCACATCGACCGCTACGGACACACCTGGCATCACGTTACTCAAAACCTGAGTAATCGCTTCACCGGTCGAGCTAGCTGGCAACAAGGAAGTAAACCCTAAATGCTAAGGTCTAGTTCCTTGTCTAATATTATTGAGCACTTTTGCCACTAGGTCTGATTTACTATGTAAATGCGACACACCCGGTGTCACGGTCCTCATATTCAAGAGTAACTGCTTCACCGGCGACGGAACTGAAACCACGAGCCATGGTTTATAGCCCTGTGCAATATTGAGAGCACTTAAGCCGTTAGGTAGAGGAAGCCATAAAACTAGCCAACCCCGGCTGCCTATTAGATGGAATGTCCCGGACAGGAAGCATGAATGTAAGCTCTGATTGATGCAAGTTCCTACCAACAACATCTGGCCCCAGAACGGACACACCCAGTGTCACAGTCTTCAGAGGTCTGAATAACCGCTTCACCAGTCGAGCTATCTGGCGACAGGGAACTAAAATCATGCGCCATGGTTTTTAGCCCTGTCTAATTGCGACAACAGACTTTTTTGTGCAGTCGTGTGTGCTTTTCAGACGTAAACAAAGCCGTAAGACTAGCCAACCCCGGCAGGCTATTAGATGGAGCGTCCCAGACAGGAGGCATGGACGTAAGCTCCGAATGATGCAAGTTCCTACCAACAACATCTGGCCCCAGAGGATGTTGTAAGAGAGAGGGGGGCCTCTCTCTTGCTCGCGGTCCTGGCAGACCTGAACGAGCATACCTCAGAACTTGCCGGCTTCCTCCTTTCCGTCGTCGCAGGGTGAGCATGTCTGGATTTTATAGTGCTTGCTACACCCTTTTTCCTCTCCTCGGCCACCACGGACATACCCGGCGTCACACTACTCAAATCCTGAGTAACAGATCTGCCGGTTGAGCAAGCTGGTGACAAGGTAGTAAACCCCAAATTCTGCAGTCTAGTCCCTTGTCTTATATCATTGAGCGCTTTTGCCACTAGCTCTAATTGTATATTTACTGCGACGATGGAAGCACACTCTCTGACGGTGTCACATAACCTCACCATGTTCTTGTTCCTCTGTACTAAAATACTAGAGCTATCTTTGGACGAGAGGACTGGTGGCAGCCTCTCACTGCGTGAGGACCGGCAGTGGCCCCTTGCTAACAAAGTACCGTGACACCCATTAGCAACGTTTGTCATTCCATGCGACACATGTTGAGCAAGAATTAGTGGAAGTACATCGACTACAAGCAAGGCAACCAACATGTAAATAAGAGGAAAGGCTTCCTCGCCTTGCTTATTGAGCAATATGCTTACATAATGAAGCAAACTAAGTCGATCGTACTCCCACCAATTCCACATTAATAATAGAAAAAGATACATAACAAAAAACATTCAAAATATAAATCAAAAAATAATTTACACAAAAAAAAAATTCCAAAGGGAACGAAGAGCCAATTTATATCCCAAAAGAGCCCAAGTGTGGATAAAAATTAATTTTTTCATCCAAAAAATGAACTGCTACACTACGGGACTGTTAAATGTATCTTACAAAAGACCTACCATATAATAAATAGGAAATATAAATTTTATAGTAAATTTCCTTTCTTATTATACCATCCGCAATTGTTTACTACAGGCTTGCACTACAGTGGAAGAACCTAACTCGGATAAAATACTCTCTATTTTAATCTTTCCCAAGAGATTTGGGAAAGAAAAGTGGAGTAAAAACACCACGAAAAAATAAGCCAAAACTGGGTCGAGCGCCATCGGCGCACACCCAGTATGGAACGCTCTTCCATAGTACAAATCCACGACTTCCGTAAACCAATGCGCAGTGCATCATAAATTAATCATTCTTTGATTCCGACAACACAGGAGTTATGTGATCAGCGGGAAGGAAGGATTCTTACCCGAATAAGAAGACGGGAGGGCCTCCATGTAAACAATTGCAGTAGGTATAATAAGAAAGAAAATTTACTATAAAATTTATATTTCTTATCAACCTACCTTGCAATTGTTTACTACAGGCTGAATAGACAATAGGATGGAGGGAATCACATAACCAACCCACACATAACTCAATAGTAGTGGAACCGTGGACAGAGGAAGAGATCCCTAGGCCTATCAAACCATAGCATCACAAACATTAGTAAAAGACAATGAAAGATGAGGCGTATGGTGAAGTGCGACGCACAGACAGAAAGGGCAGTAACAGCACAGAGCTGGAACTGACCCTGAAAAAGGCTGAATGGCTGGGATAGACAACAGTCTAAGCCAAAGAAAGAGGGCCCCTAGGACAAAGGTCCTCTGTCGGCTCCTGCAACCGTCGCAGATAAAAGGAGAATGTAGCATTTCTCCAGTAGGCTGCCAGTATAACATCCGTCATCCAACAACATGACAGAGTTATTAAAAGAGGAAGACAATGCACGCACCTCGTGGCAGAAAAAACAATTGGTAATACAATCACCAGTAGCTAGGTGAGCGGAAGCTGCACGAATAGCAAGACAAATCCATCGAGAAGTGGATGCAGGAGAGATCTGGCATGTGAGAAAACGTATATCCATCCAGGATAAAGGCGCGAACACTCCCCACCCCCAAGCAGAGCAGTGCCCAAGAAAGTGACCAACTTGGAGTAAACTGCAAAGTCCTAGGCCTTTTCAAGAAAAAGAGCCGAACAAGCTTGGAGAGGCAAAGATGAGTGTCGAAACAATGCGGTACCACATATGAAAAAGGTCACCGGAGCATGGACTTGTACCCATTGCTGGAGACCCCCAGAAACAAACATATACCAGAAACTCCGCAAGGGGTGTGATCGAAGGAGTGACAGAAGCAACAGAGTGATCGCACACCATCGTGAGGTTAAACCAGTGGAGTGAGTGCCTCCTTGAAGAAGAAAAGCAACTCCACTGCTTGTCTCGAAAAACCACTACGGAGGAGACAGGACCCGATAAAAGACATGTGTGAAGGCACAATGAAGTCGGGTCAACTAGAAACCTCCTCAGGCGACTTTGACAAAGAAAGTCGCGACGTAGAGGGAGACATGCTGGAACTGCCACTAACAGAGAGCGGAGCAGATTGATCCACACCCACCGAGGTGACAGGGGTGTGATCGAAAGGATTCGACGACTGCAGGTTCATATCTGGGTGAGAAGCTGAGGCGGAATCAGAACCGGCAGGAAGGCGTAGCCGACAAGACCGTCCCAAAGCGTCAACGGCAAAAGCCAGAGCATCTGGACACGGGGACACGAAAGTGTCCACCTGATGGTTCCAACGAGTCGCAAAAAAAAGATTGATGGAACACCGCCATGTGGAACATCCACTCGGTCATAAAGAACCTGCCCCGTCAGAACAGGGAGTCGGCTAGAACGTTCAGACGACCGGAAATGTGACGAACAACCACCCCGGCGTTGACATCCTGAGTGAGCAGCAGAAAATCCCAAGCCAATTCGTACATTGGAACCGAGTGCGTGCCGCCCTGGTTCCAAATGTAAGCAACCACTGTCGAATGGTCGAACAACAGAAGGACCTGACGATTCAACAGGTGAGGGATCCACTGCCTGAAACTCAGAAGAAGAGCAAGAAGCTCCTTCTGGTTGATGTGCAGAGATTCCCGATCCTGGTCCCACATCCCGTGAAGGGAAAGATCTAGAGGATCCAACGTCACACCCCATCCGAGATCGCTGACATCTGCCGTCAGAAAGCGATCGGACGTGGGTAAGTCCAGTGGGACACCCTGCGTGATCCACTGAACAGTCGTCCGGTGGAGAAGGTGAGGATAAGAGATTCTGGAACTAAAGCACCAGATCCAGAGAATCGACATTCGGCCTCCAACGACTGAGAAGTGTTGGAGAGGTCTGACATGCAGCCGACCTAGAGGAATGAGATCCGTCACCAAACCGCAGAGACCGAGCAGCCGGAGAATACCCCGTGCTGTCGCGGATGTGGACTGGAAACAGAGTCAGAGCAAAAGCTGAGAGAATCACAACCCTGGCCTGGGGAACCGCCACCGTATTGAACTGAGTGCGGAAGGCCATCCCCAAATGACAAAACGACTGAGAAGGGACCAGATCGGACTTCTCCTCGTTGACTCTGAATCCTAGCGACGTGAGCAAGCTCAACAGAGTGTCAACATCCAACTCCAGTAAGGCAGCATTCGAATGCCTCTGGAGGATATCGTCTAGATATGCCGAAGTAGTCACCCTGGACTGTGTGCGATGGAAGGCTATCACATGCGACATCAGTCGGGTGAAGGCCCAAGGAGCCAGGTTGAGGCCGAAAGGCATGGCCTTCAACTGGTAAACTCGCCCCAGAAAAGCGAACCTGAGATACTTCGCGTTACCCGATGAATCCGAACGTGAAACTAAGCGTCTCGCAGGTCGATGCTGGAAGCGAAAACTCCCTGGTGAATGGAACGGCGGACCGACCTGAAGGTCTCCATGCTGAACGTGGGAGCAATGATAGACTGATTCAGGATACTCAGATCGATAACCGGTCGGAGTCGGCCGCCCTTCTTCGGCACCAAGAACAGGTGGGAATAAAACCCCCACTGACTGAATGTTCTTGACGACCTCGATCACCCCCTTGGCCAGGAGATTGTCTATCTCCATGGACAAAAGCTCCCGACGTAAAACGTCTGAAGGAACTGTGGTTGGAAGAGGCACTCTGGACAGAGTGGGGTGCCTTCGGAAGGATATTCGCAGCCCAGACCGAACAACATCTAACACCCAAGGATCGGATGTGATGGTGACCCAATGGTCTGCAAAATCTGCTATCCTTCCTCCAACCTGGACGAATCAAGGTGAGGACCTTCAGTTCAAGCCCCGAAGAGACCCGCGAGAGGAAAAACCACCTCCTCTACTGAATGAAGAATCCTGAGACTTCCCTCTAGCCTGCCAGTGCTTACCCTTACCCCATGAGTAAGAAGTAGAAGCAGTGGCAGAAGGATCAGCCCTTTGCTTCGCAGAGGAAGCAGAAGGGTACTTGTTAGGCTTTGAACGGTCCCTGCCTCCCCTAGAAGGCTGATCAAGCTGACGAAGCAGCAGCCGATCTTTGGAATGACGTAGGATGTCCTCCCGGACCGTCGACACGGAACCCATGGAACAGTAGCGGACATGCCAAAGAAGCAGATTGAAGAGCAGCATGCTGCCCCCAGGAAGGGATCGGCCTGTGTCCAGCACAGAGTCCCTTCGAACTAGTTCCAAAATAGCCGTGTCACAGACATGCATGTGAGTAAGATACATGAGCGCCTTGGACAGCACACGCAAAGGAGTCTGTACATCGTCAAACTTATCTGGAGGCAGATACGACGTGATCGGAGAGAGAAAGCATACCCAGCATTTCTCTCGATAAGCCCAACATGGACTCCAGAGTCGTCATAGGAATGACGGCTGACTTGGGCTTGGAAAGCCCGAGGGAATTGGAGTCCTGATCCAAAACCGTCAAAGTCTGGCAGACTGACGGATTGGCAAAATCGTAGAAACGATAACGCACCGGAGGCAAAAAAATGGTTTGAGATCTGGAAGGAACCCAAAAACAAAGTCAAGAGCTGCCCCCAAGTCAGAAGACTGCTGGCTCTCGATATCAAGGATGTCTTACTCCTCCCCTGAGTCGGAAGACACATAGCCCATCGTGGGCAAACCAGCCGACGCCTCCCATGGTGTAGGCACCAGGGGGATCAGAAAGCAGCCTGTTTCCAATCCCGGGAGGCGGCGCCATAGGGGGCACCTGGAAATCACTCGCTGCCTCACTGGAAGCAACAGGAAGGCTCTTGGACAAAACCTGAGTGAGTAAGGAGAGGGCCTCCCTAAGCTCACTGCCCATACCAGCCAGTTCGACATGAACGAACCAGCAAAGTGGCTTCACACATGACCCACTTAACCAGCGAAGGGTCACGATCCTCCAACACATCCAAAGGGGGTGACGGGCGGCAGCCGAAACATCTGTGGGCAGACATGCATAGGGGTATGACACACCCCGAGGATCAACATAGCGGGAACTCGGGAGAGTTGCTGCTGACCTCTGTAGGGCAGAAGGTCCAGCCTGCACAGAAGGCGTTGGTCCCGCAAAACTGGCCGTGTGACCAGAATGAGTGGAAGAAAAACGCCAATGACAAAATTGTGGTACTCGATGACGCAGAGACCACAGTAGAGGGTTTGGCCGGCAGCCACTTCCAACTTCGCAGAGTTGAAGTCAGGAAAGGCTGAGGCCGATACCCCCACGTCTACACTCCCAGACACCGCAGCAGACTACTGCAGGTATAAAACTACTGTGCTCAACGGCTGAGAGGACACAGTAGGGGGTTCAGTCGGCAGCCACTTCCGACTTCGCCGAGTTGAAGTCAGGGAAGGCTGAGGCCGATACCCCACAACCACACTACAGACATCCCTGCAGACCCTTGCAGGGATAAGCTGAGGACGGCTAAAAATGGTGCCCAATGACGTTGTAGACAGAACAGCAGTAGCAGCAGATATGACGGGAGCTGTTGGAACTGGCGGAAAAGCAGAGAGAGCCACCTAGCTCGGCCTCCAAATGAGGAGTCACAACCCTAGGGACAGCCTCAGATGTCGACTGGAGAGGGTGCATAGTCCCGGAACCAGGCATCTCTTCACCAGAAATCCAACAGCTCCCGCAGTATCCACCACGGTAAAAAAACTGCACATTCCCCATGGAAGGGGAATAACTCTCACTAGACACGGTCGAGTCGGGAAGCCCCGAAACGACAGCGTTCCCCACCCCCTGCTGGTGCGGGAGGAGCTGCACATCACCCACGGAGGGGGAGCAATTCTCACCAGGCGTGGTCGAGTCGGGCGGCCCCGAAATGACAGTGTCCCCCCCCCCCCCCCCCCCCCCCACGGAGGGGGTAAAACTCACACCAAACGTGGTCGAGGCGGGGGGCCCTGAAACGACAGCATTCCCCCCGCGGATGCGGGAGGAGCTGCACATCCCCCACGGAGGGGGTATAACTCACACCAGACGTGGTCGAGTCAGGATGCTCCCAAAATGACACCGTTCCACACCACCCGCGGGTGCGGAAGAAACGGCCACGAGAACGCACCAAGGCGAGGGCAAAAGGAATTGCCCTAAAGGAACCGAACTGGAAATAACAGAGGTGAGAGCAGTAGAAGAAAAAGGTGAACTCAACAGAAACAGAAAGTAGAACACCTTCAACTACGAGAGAAGGTGGCAGAAAAAAAACGGTGGGTACACGACAGAACCCAGACGATCAACAGGGACCGAAAAAACAGAAATTCAGCCCTCAAAAGAGTGAGGAAATCCTGTCCAGACAGTCCCTGATTGACACCTAACTCCAATAACAATTAAATTTATGAACCGAAAAATTCATTGTCAAAACGCGTTGACACGATGTTGAAAAACAAAACATTCACGAAAACGGAATAGTAAATAATATACAATGAGAATGTGGTTGAAAATATTAACGAGAATATATAAAACACAGTCCTGTAATTATACGATCTTCAGATCCATAATTCCAGTCACAGGAAAACCATTATCGACGAGTTGAATTATCACTGTTACGGAGCAAAATGGCACACATCCACCACATGTGCGGATAATCAAAAGAATGATGATTTTATGATGCACTGCACATTGGTTTACGGAAGTCATGGATTTGTACTATGGAAGAGCGTCCCATACTGGGTGTGCACCGATGGTGCTCGACCCAGTTTTGGCTTATTTTTTCGTGGTGTTTTTACACCACTTTTCTTTCCCAAATCTCTTGGGAAAGATTAAAATAGAGAGTATTTTATCCGAGTTAGGTTCTTCCACTGTAGTGCAAGCCTGTAGTAAACAATTGCAAGGTAGGTTGATAAGAAACTTCATATATATAAAGAACATTGCTAATGTAAACAACATCAGACTGAAAACCGGAAACGGGACCCGAAGTCAGTAACAGATTTCTGAACTATCCGATGTAAAGCAAGATCTGGATGTATGATGCATGACCAAAAAACGCCTAAACACCCAAAGGGTGAGGACGTAACCCTGGGGATATACAGAATAAACATACTGTGTCACACGTTAAACTCCCAAGAAATTTTATAAAAAAATTTCAATAAAACAAGCCAAAAAGCTTGGGAGTTTAACTGGTTGGGGGATCAAGGGAGGATAGGGAAGGAATACTTAACCAACAGTGGAAAAATCATTATCAACAATGATGACGTCAGGCCCATGTCCCAAAATTGGGGAACATGAACTAATTTTTATAAGTATTATAAAATTACAGCCCTGAACGTTTCAAACCACCGTTTCTTCCTTCCTTCATCCAGTTGTATCCTTGGATCCACCAAATTAACCATTGATTTGTGTCTGGCATCATTATAAACTGAGATTTAAAAAGCACAAAAGTCAGTTTGTTTTTATCTGACAAGGGCCAAACAAAGAATGATGTTTGCACCAGTTCAGGTGACTTCCTGGTGTCTGCGCATGCGTGGAGAGTAAATGTATGGAGGGCCAGATAGGACTTCTAATTTTCAGTTTTGCATGCAAACTTGGGGGATTGGGGGGCAAAATTTGTGTTTGGCTCTAGATAATTTTGGGTTAGCACCAGCTAAGTCTGGGCCATTGGTATATAGTATAAAAATATATCTTTTCTATTAGGAATCAGAGAAAGAAAGAAACGTTTTCTTCCTTTCCTGATAAAATCTGATCGACGTTTATAAATGCGCATTGCCCTGACTGGACACAGTAATGGTCTACGGTTATCCGATGGTGGTAAAGCCTTAATGACAATAGGCTCTGGCCACTTATCCAGAATCTGATTCTTAGCCAAAAAACCCACTTCCGTAGTAAGGATAATAGTATTACCCACGCTACGATAATGAGATTCATCAACAGATAATGCATGGAGTTCACCAACTCTACCTGCAGAAACGAAGGCTAAAAGAAATGCCATTTTGTAGGTCAAGAATTTGAATTCTACATCATCTAACGGCTCAAAAGAAGCTTCCTGAAGCTTCAGCGGAACCAAAGCTAAATTCCTCTTAGGAATTAATCTGAGGGTTCTAGGTCTATTAATAGAAAAATTTCTAACTAATTTGGATAAAGAAACATCTGATCCAATAGCCAAATTATCATGATGAGCGTAAGTGTCTGATAACATAGACCAGTAGCCCTTAATAGTAACGGGCTGCAGTTTGAGTTCGTCAAACAAGCAGACCAGGAAATTGGCGATTTGTGAAATGGACGGATCGTATACATCTATCGACTGATCCACACACCAACGGAAGAAGCCCCCCCACTTCACTGCATAATTCAATGAAGAGGAGGCCCTCCTACAGTTAGAAATTGTGTCCACTGCTCATCCTGTAAACTGCTTCGAAGGACCAAACAACAGAAAAACAAGAAGGCTGAGACCTTCCGGGTTGTGATGCAGTGCGCGGGACATCCCCTGATGAAGAAGGTCCTCTCGTGGAGGAAGCTTCCGGGGAATGTCCCATAACAGTCACCGGTGAAGATTGATTCAAGGTTTCTGTGCCGACAGAGGTGCTACTAGCAGGATTTTGTAGTGAGACTGTTTGATCTTCAACAGAAGCTGCTGAATCAATGGAGTTGGAGGATATGCGTATCCTATAATCCCGTCCCATGGAATTGACAGAGTGTCTACTGCGTACACTCGTGATCTGGACATGGCGACACGAACGTCGGCAACTGATTGTCTAGGTATGTTGTAAACAGGTCTATCATGGGATGATCCCACTGGTAGCAAATTGAATACTCGCTTGTTGAGAGTCCACTCCGATGGCAACAGGCGACCTTTCTTAGAGAGCGAGTCTGCTAATACGTTCAGACGACCAGGTATATGACGGACAGAGAGTGTGACAATTCAGCATGTAAAGAAGAATTTTCTCTGTTAATTCGCATACAGGAATAGAATGAGTGCTGCCTTGGTTCCTGATATACGCCACTACTGTCGAGTTGTCCGACAGAATCTGAACATGGGCGTTTAGTAAATAGCCTTTCCAGTGCTGTAGTGCTAACCATATTGACATCATCTCTTTGATGTTTATGTGTTTCTCTAGGAACCGAGAGTCCCAAAGTCCCTGGCACTTCAAGTCTGCTGGACTTAGGGTCGCGCCCCAGCCTGTCTGACTCGCATCTGTCATAATCGTGAAAGCCGGATAAGGCAGTTGCAGTGGAACTCCTTGACTTAACCACTGAATGTCTGCCCAAATCTGAATCTTTTGTTTTACTCGTTCCGTTAATACAATACTGGTTTCGAGCGAATGCGTCTTCACACTCCAGTTCTGTGTAAAGAAAATCTGTAGGGGACACGAGCATAGGCGACCCATTGGAATAAGATCAGCAGCCGCTCCGCACAGGCCCATCAGGCTCATGAACTCCCTCGCTGGTACTTCATGAGAGTTTAGACAATAGCGGGCAAAGCAACTGACTAATTTCTCCCTGGATAATGGCAGGCGAACCAGATTGTTGTGGGTTTCAAAGTTCATTCCTAAGTGGATGAATGACTTGGACGGAGCTAGATCCAACTTTTTCTCGTTTACTATGAAACCGACAGGTTGGAGAAGTGGCAACAGACTATGAACGTCGATCTGAAGAATGTTTCTGTTGCTATATCTCTGTAGAATGTCGTCCAAGTAAGCTAACGTAACCGCTGACGAATGAGCCCAGAAATAAGATATTACCGAGTTCATTATTCAAGTGAATGGCCAATGGGCCAGGTTCAGACCGAAACACATTGCTCTGAACTGATAAACCTGCCCCTGTACTGCAAAGCGCAGGTACTTTCTGAAAGCTGGATGTACCAGGATGTGAAAGTAGGCATCTTTTAGATCTATGCTTGCTGCATAGTCGTCCACTCGAATGCTCGCTCTTACTGACCGGATGGTATCCATGTAGAACTTTGGAGCCACGATTAACTTGTTTATCCAGCTCAAGTCTATCATCAGTCGGAACGAGCCGTCTGGTTTCGGTACGAGGAACAGGTGACTGTAAAAACTTTGAGAATCTTGTTTTTCTACAACCTCTATTGCTTCCTTTATTAAGAGAGCCTTTACCTCCTGTAGGAGCGACTCTCTTTTGAAAGGATCCGATGGAAGATTTGTCCATCGCGGACATCTGGTAAGTGGGTTGTTTTTCCGGAATGACAGCCATAGGCTACACACTTCTCACCCACTGATCTTCCATTACATCTATCCAGTTTCCCATGAAGATTGATAACCTTCCACCAACTGGCCCGCAATAGAGGTCTGGTCCATCACATAGGTGATTTGTGAGGCTTGCAGGAGGAGACACTACGTCCTCCTCGTGAAGCACCTCGTTCTGTCGGCCTAGGGGCGTCTGATCGATATCCCTGATCAGACCTGCCCCCTTTACCCGAGTCGCTATACTGACGACGTCTGGAGTAGTCATACAAGGATTTACTATTCCCTTGTGAGGCGTTCCCCTTAGAAATTTTTTTAGAGATGGAATGTCCTCTATAACTCCTGTCTGATGAAGTACGCTGTTGAGACACCGACTTCAAAAGTAGTGCACTGGAAGCCTTCTTAGTAGCCTGCTTGTATACTAACGAAAGCTTCTTAGTAGCCTGCTCGTATACTAACAAAAGCTTGTTGTCAAGTATTGACAGAAACTGGAGCAACTCGGAGAGAGCTCTTCACCTTGACATTTATCAGTGATGACGACGCAAGGGCAGCATCACATCTTACCAACTCCAAATTATCCACTGTCAGCGAGGAGTTGTCATCACTACCCTGGAAAGGACTCTAAGTGAGGAACAAACATCTTCAAATTCTTTTCCGTTAAAACATTGCACAAAGGCTCTGGTAGGGTGGTCTCTGACGAAATTGCACATTCCATCACTTCCGAGCGTACATTGAATGATGCGGGTAAGGACATCTCTAGGTCTGCGGCCCACTCATCCAAACGCAGAGGAGCTCTATGGACATCTTCAGGAACCGTTCATGACCGTGGTCGAAGGAACGGCATATTAATAGAAGATATATTCAGGAAACCACCCTTTCTCCTGACACTGGAAAGGTTATATATAGCGTCATCAACATGACCGAAGGCCTGCGACACATGTCTGGACTGTGTCGGAAATGAAAGAACGTCCTCTTTCCTCCGTACGTACTCTTCGTCCAAAGACGATAGCTGTTTCTCCCTCGTCGTCGCAGCATGCTGATCACTTTGAACAGCTTCAGGGTAGAACTGATGGATGAAATCCATGGCCTCCATATGCTGTTCCGAAAGGGAAGGGTAATCATCCTCCTTGTCCCTTTCGTCATCCGGTTAGATCAGCTGTGACGTCTGGTCCTCTGTATCTGGCTGTACAGATTCATGGACCAACCCAGCACCGTCCGACAGTTCACATCCGGGAACTGTGGAAGTCTGTTGTGTCTGCTGCTGGGATGCTGCGATAAGCTGCGCTATTTGCACCAGCAAGTCTGTAATCGAGGCCTGAGGAGTGGCGGTCTTCTGTTCTTCGCCGCCTGAAGCTCCTGGGACGATGATGCGGAGGTGGATCTCTTCCCGTCAATAGCAGCCTCGGTTCACTGGCTATTGGATGACTCGACTTCTGAAGCGAAGAGTGAGTTCGACTTGGCACTGTTGGTTGGAACTGTGAAGTCGCAAAGCTAGATTGCGGTTGTGTGTCTATGAAAAACATAGCAGAGGAAGTCGTAACTGCAGCCGACCCCGCCTTCAGTGTAGAAGGAGCATCCCGAACGGGGGTGGACGCATGCTCTGACTCGTGCAGTTTTCTCAAAACAGCATCTGGTCCCAGATGTTGTTGGGTTGGAGAGGTGACTCTCCCGCTCGTGGCCTTATTAGACCTCGCCAAGCCTCCCGAAAAGAAACCTGCGGACTTCCTCCCTATCTCCGTCGTCGCTGGGTGAGCTTATATTTTAAGGTGCTCGTTCTACCCAAATCATCACTTCCTTCAACCACAATGGACGTACCCGGTGTTACGACTCCTCTGGGAACAGATGCTGCTTCACCGGTCGAACTGGCTGCTTGCAATGGAACGAGGGGCCTCATTCCTTGCCGAATATTCATGAGCACCTTTGCAGGCAGCCCTGTTTGCTCATCTGAGTGCGGTGACGATTGCACACTCTGAATGGATGTTACAGTATCATGTTCATGTTCCTCTGAAAAAGAGACTGAGAAGCTTGAATTACCTTGCAGTGAGACATCCGTCATGGAAATCCCACCACCAACAATATACCGGGACACCCGTCTCCAACATTTGGAGTCCCAATGTTCACATGTGGGACAACAATCCTTGGGGGTGCATCGACTACAAGCAAGACAACAAGCATGCAAATCCGAGGAGGATTTCCTCACCTTGCATTTAGAGCAGAAAGCTTACATAATTTTAATATAAAGAATAAAGTCGATGACACACCCAACAAATCTGCAAAAAATATATGATTAGATACATGATTATTTGCAATCAAAATTTCAATCGGAAAAATTGAAAAAACAAATTTTCCGATAAATTACAATTTTTGAAAAAGCCTAAGTTCCCAAAGAGAACATGCAGAGCCCAAAGGCTTCCCGACAGAGCCTAAGTGTGGACAAAATTCCATATCTATTTGCTACACTACCGGAATAATAATCATGTAAAGCAAGGTCTTCCTATGAAGAAAAATAGGCCGATGAAATCGTCAGATGTGTACCCATACGCGCAACTAGTAGAAAGCTGTATGACAGAGGGCCACCCTGGATGCCGACATTATGTACACCATATATGGTATGGGTACAGATAGAAATGGATTGGAGGAGTGCTAATTTGATGGATAAAGGGTTAATATCTCTGGATCAAATTATTAGATTTACATAAAAAAAATGGACAGCACATCAGTAACCTGAATACATATATAAAGTAACCTGATAATCGGATTAATATGTATTGAGTTATCGCATGCCGAAGAAATGGATTGGAGGAGTTCTCAATTTGAAGGATAAAGGGTTAATATCACAGGATCAAATTATCAGATTTACACCAAAAACTATACATCTCGGCACATCAGTAACCTGAACACATATATGAAGTAACATGGCAATTGGATTGATATTTTTTTAGTTATCTCATGCCAAAGGGATTGGAAGAATTCTCAATTTGAAGGATAAAGAGTTAATATCTCAGGATCAAATTATCAGATTTACACCAAAAACTACACAGCTTGGCACATCAGTAACACAAATATAAAGTAACTTGACAATTCAAGCAATATTTTTCAAGTTATCGAATGCCAAAGGGATTGGAGGAATTTTCAATTTGAAGGATAAAGGGTTAATATCTCAGGATCATATTATCAGATTTACACCAAAAACTATACAGCTCGGCACATCAGTAACCTGAACACAAATATAAAGTAACTTGACAATCCAAGCAATATTTTTCAAGTTATCGAATGCCAAAGGGATTGGAGGAATTTTCAATTTGAAGGATAATGGGTTAATATCTCAGGATCAAAATAACAGATTTACACCAAAAACTATACAGCTCGGAACATCCGTAACCTGAAGATATATATAAAGTAACATGACAATTGGATTGATATTTTTTGAGTTATCTCATTCCAAAGGGATTGGAAGAATTCTCAATTTGAAGGATAAATAGTTAATATCTCAGGATCAAATTATCAGATTTACACCAAAAACTATACAGCTTGGCACATCAGTAACCTGAACACAAATATAAAGTAACTTGACAATCCAAGCAATAATTTTCAAGTTATCGAATGCCAAAGAATTGGATATGGATGCCGGATGGACGGACGGACGGACGGACGGACGGACGACAGACTGATGGACGGATGGACAGACAGGTGGACAGACAAAGGATGGACGAACGACGGATGGCCACCCCGGATGCCGGCATTAAGTGTACCATACATAGTGTGGGTACATATAAACAAGAGGCCCCAAGGAGCCTTAATCGCTCACCGACCAAAGTGGTTCAAAGAAGTATTTGGGGTCACATTCAGTTAGACAAGGTTCATCAACACTACAATGGAATGAAGTCATGAGAGACAAATTTTATGGAACTAGGGACATGGCTTGAACAAACTTGAATCTGACCCCCCTAAGGACGCTGCATACCAAATATCAAAAGCATTCATCTGCTGGATCTGAAGAAAAAGATTTTTAAAGAAAATTCCTAATTTTGAACTAAGTTATCATTCGGGCTCCCACAGTGAGCCCAAATATGAACCCTGGGACTTGGCTTGAACAAACTTGAATCACACCCCCTAAGGATGCTGCATGCCAAGTTTCAAAACATTTCGACTGCTAAATCTGAAGAAGAAGATTTTTAAAGAAAAATTCCTCATATTGACTAAGTTATAATTCGGGCTACCACAGTGAGCCCAAATATGAACCCAGGGACTTGGCTTGAACAAACTTGAATCTCACCCCCCTAAGCATGCTGTATACCCAATAGCAAAAGATTCTGCCTGCTGGATCAAATAATAAGATTTTTAAAGAAATTTGCCTGAAATGCACTAAATTCAAATCCTATACTGAGCCCAAATATGAACCCAGGGGGCCGATTTGAACAAACTTGAATCAGATATACCCCCACAATGTTGCATACCAAATATCAAAAGATTCTACCTGCTGGAACTGGAGAAGAAGATTTTTTAAGAAATTTGCCTGAAATGCACTAAGTTCGAATTCGAGCTTCCATAGTGAGTCCAAATATGAATCCAGGGGGCCAATTTGAACAAACTTGAATCAGATCCACCTCACAATGTTGCATACCAAATATCAAAAGATTCTGCCTGCTGGATCTGGGGAAGAAAAGTTTTTAAGAAATTTGCCTGAAATGCACTAAGTTCAAATTCAGGCTTCTATACTGAGCCCAAATGGGAATCCAGGGGGCCGATTTGAACAAACTTGAATCAGATCCATCCCACAATGTTGCATACCAAATATCAAAAGATTCTGCCTGCTGGATATTGCGAAGAAGATTTTTAAAGAAATTTGCATGAAATGCACTAAGTTTGAATTCAGGCACCTATACTGAGCCCAAATATGAACCCAGGAGGCCGTTTTGTACAAGCTTGAATCAGATCCACCCCACAATGTTGCATACCTGTGGGTGCGGCAAGCTTATTTGTACAAGTTTGAATTGACATATGATGGGGAACATGCACACCAAATATTTGGTTCAATTTGATCCATCAGTTTGGGAGGAGTAGTCGATAATGTAAAGTTCACGACAGACGACGACGACAGACGACGGACGGCAAGTGATAAGTTAAGCTCCCTTCGGTGAGCTAAAAAACAATACATCTGATAGAAGATGCAAGACCAACACGCCCCAACACCGACAGGATGAGGACGTAACCAAGGGAATTTTTACAGAAAAAACATTCTGTAACAACGCTAAACTTCCAAGAAATTTATATAAAAAAATTCAATAAAAATAACCAAAAGCTTGGAAAGTTAGCAGGAGGGCTCAAGAAAGGATAGGGAAGGAACACTTAACAAACAGGGGGAATTTCATTAGCAAGAATGATGACATCAGGCAATTTGTCTCGAATTTGGAGACATGAAAAATTTATAATATTTATAAAGTTACAGCCCTGAACGTCTTCAACCACCGTTGTTCCTTTCCTTTATCCATTAGCAGTCTTGTATCCACCAATTCTTGTATTGATTTGTGTCTGGCATCTTCATAAAGAGAATTTTAATAACACAGATGTCAGAACATCTTACTGACTGAAAGGCCAAACAAAGAATGATGGTTGGCGCCAATTTCGGACCTTCCTGGATGCTGCGCATGCGCAGTGGTCAAAAAGTATGGAGGACCATTTACTACTTAAATTTTAGTGTTTTGATGCAAATTTTGGGGATTGGGGGGGGGGGGCAAAATTTGTGTTT
This sequence comes from Pictodentalium vernedei, assembly GCA_031216915.1. Taxonomy (NCBI): domain Eukaryota; kingdom Metazoa; phylum Mollusca; class Scaphopoda; order Dentaliida; family Dentaliidae; genus Pictodentalium; species Pictodentalium vernedei. Next base: position 185,961,315 of record CM062292.1, on the reverse strand, counting down.
GGCCCTGAGTACTATAAAGTTAGCACCAGCTAGCTAGTCTGGGCCATTGGTTGTAATATAAAAATATACTTGTTAACTGAAAAAGTTTCAGTGGCAAAATGGCCATACAATTAATAGGGTGTCAATGTATCAAATATGCAAATTGAATTTGATGCAATGCATGAATCATAAATGATGCCCTGGCCGTTTTAATATAATAACAAGGGCTACACAAAGAGTTGGCCACAGCCCCCAACATGCAGGCATGTTTGAAGTAGCCTTAAAGGTATTGTGGAGCAGAAACATTTTCTAAGTCAAAAGAGTGAAAAAGGGGCCACAAATCTGGGAAAAATTATTGGACAGAACATGTTCCTTGTGTATATCCGTTCCCTCATATCAGCATACCAAAGGAGGTCCAAATCCAACCGATGGATTTGAAATTACAATCCAAAACGTTTGTACGGACAGAAGGATGGATGGACAGACAGATGGATAAATGGGCATCTTCAGTAGATTGTAGATATTCTTTTGCAAAGTGGGTCTATGAGCATACCAAGAATAAATGAAATCCAACATGTAGAGAATGCAATACAGAAGTCGAGAAAAATTTTGTAAGTTCAAAGAGTTATTTGAAATTACAATCTAAAACGTCTGTATGGATAGACGGACAGGCAGATGGGGAAAAAATTCCGATGAAGAAATTCTGAACAGTCGGATGGACAGACAGAAAAGTTCCAAACCTGGTTGGAACTAACCCAGATAAAAACTTGATCTCATGGAAATAAACACACATACCAAATTTGGTGTTGATTTGATGACACATGTTGAAATCAGAAAAACTGAAATTTTCTAAGTCAAAAAAGGCCCATAACTCTGGAAAAATAATGGGACAGACCCCATTACTTGTGGATATTCTTTTGCAAAGCAGGTCCATGAGCATATCAAGAATAAATATCAAATCGAACATACGCTTGAAAGAATACCTACGTTCTTACTGTCAAATAAATCTGCACACAAAACTGACATATAATTAAAATAAATAACATAAGAATAAAAGTCCCAGTAAGCATATCATTGCAGTCAAATGATATAGCCATATAATTGTTTGACCAATCACACTAGTTTTTATCCAATTGTCAGGAATTTATTATTACCTAAATACAAATAACAGGTCAAATTTATGCTGGATGTAGTACAAATAGTTTTGTGTTTGACATTCTTTGTATTCATGTTATTCTGCAAGGCATTATCCAATTAACTGATTTGGAAGTGGAAGCACATATTTAGGCTTTAATAAAAAATGGAGGTACCACAAAGAAATTATCATATCCTGAGCAGGTGATTTTTTTCAAGGAGTTTAAAATTGTATTTTGCCTTCACAGATTTACTTTGTTACAATTTATTGGCACTCTGCAATAAATTGTAACAAAACAATTATTGATAGACACAGCCCGAGTACCAAAAATAAATTTGCACTCCACCAGTTACGTGGGATCCATAGTAGTACTCTATTTATAGTATTCCATGTGATGCTAACGCTATATAACTTGACTTGCATCATAAACACCTTCTCGGTTTTCGATGGTCCATCTAATTTATCCAGACCATCTAGAACAACTACTGCCTTTCTTCCAGTCCTTGCGAACTTTTCCATTGCAACTCTAAAATTATTAATTTGAGTTCTCATGTCTATCTGTGAACTAGCATCTGGTGAACTGGATAACTGGTCATCTTTATTCCCATCAAGAGCTACTAAAAACTCTTCTGTTAGTCTCTCAAGAACCCCTCTTTCATCTGAAAGATAATCAAAACGACTTTCCTTGCAAATTTATAATGTGAATGTTATTTAAAGATACATCAAGCCTCAATCATTACATTACATCACTTGTAGTGTTCATGGAGCTCTGTCAAACAAGATATAATAAAATAAATGCCTATACTGGATGTACCAAGGCCAGATAGGTATTACAAGACCTGTAAGTAAGCACAGCTAACGATATACCCTCGCAATGTGCAGGCTAACCCAAATTAAAGATGCTATCAAGTCGATTTTTAAAAATTGTTAGCACATTGTATGGGTGCTTCATTTTGATACTCAGAAAAGGAAAGGAAAATAAAAAGTGTCACCATACGGTGACACAAAAAGATAACCCCGCTTATTTAACAATGCAAGCCTACCTATAGGTGATACAGTTTTGGGGGAAATTACTCTGGCAATAAAATCTCGAAAGACACCTAAATTTTACGATGGGTATACAGCAATAGGATACACTTGCATACCAAATATCAAGTCACTCAACCAAGTATGTTACAAGTTATTCATGATTGAATTTTGGGATGGACGGACAGATGGATGGATGGACATTCTTACACGTTCTTATTTGTGGGATTTTTCCCATGTTAAACACGAACCTCACAAGGTAAAAAAATTAACCCCACAGTACAAAAAATAATCCCACAAGTGGCCACTGTACTAACTCAACCCTACAACTACCACTGACCTAAATTGTAAACCCCACAATGTACCTCTGCTAAGCCTGGATGGACAACCAGATGGACAGATGGATGGATGGATGGATGGATGGATGGATGGATGGATGGATGGATGGATGGATGGATGGACAGATGGACTGATGGACAGACAGGCAATGACTGACAATAAAATCTCAAACGACACCTGCATTTCGCTTTTGGTATACAGCAATAGGATACACTTGCATACAAAATATCATGTCACTCAACCAAGTACTTTGCAAGTTATTCATGATTGAATTTTAGGATGGATGGACGAATGGACGGACGGACAATCTTCAAAATGGGAGTTGTGGGCTTAAAAAATTACAGAAAAATTTATCATTTTAATTCGTTTGGACAACGGTTAAAACCTCGTTTTTTGGAAAATTTTCAGGAGGTATAGACAGAGTTACATCCCCCAACCCTAATCCAGAAGAGCAGGGCTTGCATTTTCACCAGGCCTATCAGCCCAGGCCTGGTAATCAGCCTTTAAAAAATTGTCGAGGCTGATCAGTAGGCCTGGTTGAAGGCTGGTTGCCAATATATGTAATATGGAAATCAGCCCTGAACAGCACAAATCAGGCTGGTGGCCCCATTTACCAGGCCTATCAATCAACCTGGTCACGATTCTAAAATGCAAGCCCTGGAAGAGACATTAACCCTTTCCCCAAACTGACCCTAACCCTTAATATAAACCCTGACAATTCGCAATTTGCCTCATAAGTCTCACATCTTAGAAATTTAGCTAAAAAAATATCAAATAAGCTCATAATATTTCGGTAAGCTCATAATGCTTGTCCAGACAAAAAAACAAACTTGTAACTCAGACTGATGGACAGATAGACAGACAGACCTTGTACTGTGGGTAGATGTCAATAAGATAGAGTTGCACATCAAATATGAAGTCATTCCACTGAGTACTCTGCAAGTTATTCATGAATTAATTTCAAGGCAGACAAATCCATAAAGGGCAATGACTCCCATAACGAAGACAATTATAACTCCTCAAACTTCTCTTGAACAAATCTGAGTCTACACCTCAAAAGGAAGCAGCACACCAAATATCAAGTCTCTTGCTACTGCTGGTTCATGAGAAGATTTGTTAAGATTTAAGCACACTTTTTGGGCATGGCCCTACCGAGGGGCGAGGCAACTTGATTTGAACAAAATCAAAATGTGATATCATAACAAACTATTATCTCAAATTTCAATTAAATTGGTTCAGCGGTTTTGGAGGAGATGACGCAAACACCACGTTCACGGACAACGGACAGTGAGTGATCACTATAGCTCCCCTGACTGAAAGTCAGGCGAGCTAAAAAGATACCCCGGCTTATTTAACAATGCACACAGGAATAAGATACACTTGCATACCAAATATCAAGTCACTCAACCAAGTACTTTACAAGTTATTCAAGATTGAATTTTGGGATGGATGGACGGATGGGTATACAGCAATAGGATAGACTTGCATACCAAATATCAAGTCACTCAACCAAGTACTTTACAAGTTATTCATGATTGAATTTCGTGACAGACAGATGGATGGATGGACAGACAGACTGATGGATGGATGGATGGATGGATGGATGGATGGATGGATGGATGGATGGATGGATGGATGGATGGATGGATGGATGGATGGATGGATGAATGGATGGATGGATGGATGGATGGATGGATGGATGGATGGATGGATGGATGGATGGATGGGCAATGACTGGCAATAAAATCTCAAACGACACTGGATTTCACTATAGGTATACAGCAATAGGATACACTTGGATACCAAATATCAAGTCACTCAACCAAGTACTTTACAAGTTATTCATGATTGAATTTTGGGATGGACAGATGGACAGAAGGATGTATAGATGGATATACCTTGTACTGTGGGTAGATATCAATAAGATAGAGTTGCACATCAAAGAGGAAGTCATTCCACTGAGTACTCTACAAGTTATTCATGAATTAATTTCAAGGCGGACAAATTCTAAGTCCATAAAGGGCAAAGACTCTGGCCATAAAATCTTGAACGACACCTGCATTTCACTATGGGTATACAGCAATAAGATACACTTGCATACCAAATATCAAGTCACTCAACCAAGTTCTTTACAAGTTATTCAAGATTGAATTTGACTTGATATTTGGCATAGAGCTTCCATTTGAGGTGTAGAATCAAGTTTCTTCAAATGAAATGTATGGAGCAATATTTTCCTTTGTAATAGGAAGGGTAAGATTTTTAGCCCCACCCAAAATTTATGTTTTCTAGAAGAAAGAGATTTCTAAAGAAAATTCCTCATATTGTACCATATTGCAAGGTAAAATTCAGACTGTGGGTGACTAAATATACACACAATATGACTAATGGATCTGAATAAGATGATTTTTGAAAAACCTTCTTCATATTGCACTAAGTTAGGGTGTGGTAGTACATTGATTTCAACAAAACTGAAATGGCCCACCCCAAACATCATTCACATAAAACTGTAATTGGCCCAGCTGTTTGGAAGGAGAAGACTGAAAAACACCCTTTACAATGCATCGATGGATGGCAGATGGACAGACATACAACAGGCGAAGAGTGATCAGTATAGTGCACCCAGACTTTCAGTCCAGTGAGTTAAAAATGTCTGAGAACTTCATAAGCAACTTACCAGAAGAACCTGGAGAACACCCAACAAAATGGTAGATAATAACAAGATCCTTTTGAGATTTCTGTAGCATTTGTATCCAATTACAGATTAGGGCTGATTTACCACTTCCAGCTTCACCTGTGACAAGTGTGGGTTCACCTATGGGAAAGAAAAATACAATTTATTTCAAAGTATAAAATTTAGCGCATGTCAACAAATGTAACAGAAAAACATGAAGATAAATAGGACATATTGTAACAAGATTTAAATCTTTGAACATTTAGATCCAATATCTCCCGGCGCCGCAAAAATTACCCTTGAAACTTGTTCAAACCTTGTTACTTCTTCAATTTTTGCTTTCAAAACATAGTTTAGGATCCCTCAATAAAACATGCCAATTAACCCTTTACCTAACATGAAAAGCAGATGACACTTGCAAACAAAATTCTTGAATAACTAATTTTTTTCATTTTTCGTTCCAAAAACATAGGTTATGACCCCTCATTGGAACGAGCTCAACAGGCTTGCTCCGAAGAGGTGTCATAACCTATGTTTTTGAGACAAAAAATGAAATTATAATGAAAATTAATTGGCGATTTTTGAGAATAGCATTGGCCGGTTTTGGCTGTTACGTTGGGTAAAGGGTTAATCCTTCACCTAAAGAATCGGCTGCATCTGCCCACATAATTTACAAACTGAGCAGTTGAAAAAAAATGTTTTAATTTCAACAAAACCCTATCATTAGATCGAGCTTGTGTCAATTAGGGTTCACATGATGTGGTTTTGTTGAAATTTTGGGAAAAATTTGACAAAAAAAATACTCAAAATAACAAATTTTGATAATCTGTGCATTAGCAAAGGGTTAAGATTGTTCCAATAATGGGCTATAAGCTATGTTTTTGTAGCATAGAATACAATGTTTTAGTTAATGAAGAAAAACTTTTGCAAGAGCATGTTCTAGTCACGTTAAATAAGGGGTTAAAATAATAAATCCTGAAAAACATTTGCAATAAATATAAAGCAGAACATGATTAGTAAACAAGACAATATACAAGAAAATAATGAAATTGTAAAGTGAAATCCATGCACATTATCAGTCAACCAATGTAACCTAAATACCTTCTATCACATGGAAAGCCGATTCTCTGCATTCTATAACACTAAAAATGAAAATAAAAACTTTTATTATATGCTACCTTATAAGATATCTTGTTTATAAGATAAAACATGTTTTATTGCATATAAAACATTGCAATGCATATAATAACAAGAGCTATCAGTGAAGGTACTTTATACTCCCACTGAAGTGCTAGACCGATGAAGCATAAATGAATTAAAAAAAAAAATCACTGAAAATTTGACAAAGTAACGGATGTAACTCAGATGAAAATACTGCAAGCAACACCGTCAAACATGTGCCAAAAGCAGGTCATCCCAAGGATACCATTTTTTTTTTTTTTTTTTTTGGGGTGGGGGGGGGGGGGGGGGGGGAGGGGGAGGGCGGAATTCATCTGCTCAGTGCTGAGATATGTATCTAGATGGACGAACATTATTGAAAATTTGACAAATTATATAATATTCAGCCCAATTCGACTGCAAACAGTTTCAAGACAATAACAAAAAGCTGCTGATAGTTCCTTCAAGGCGATGTTCAAAGTGACGTCATGCACCGAAGCATAACGTCACTTAGGAAGCTACTGAAAACATTCATCGTGTGGACCTGACAGTATTACTTTTCACTTGTGCAAGCGCTTGAGAAAAATAAAACTTTCAGGTCCACACTCATGAGATAATTCCTGACACTGACTAAAATAAAGTAGATGTTCTTTTTTATTATATGCTACGAGACATTTTATTCCACAATATTCAGCCCAATTCGACCCCAAATGCATACATTTCAAAACAATACCAAAGATCAGCTAATCGTTCCTTTGAGGTGACATTATGCGCCAAAGTGAGATTTCATTTAGAAACCTACTGAGGAATATTTTTCGATATCTATCGTGTCGATAGATATGGAGAAATATCTTTTAGATAATTTGCGATAATTCACAGGCTAGCATATAATAATACCTGATACCTACTCAAAAACGGCAGGTATTCTTTTTATACTCCCACTCTCAAACTCTCTCAAAACCAAGCAAATCTCTGACCATCCTACTTCTCTCTGAACCCACTTCTCATCCATAAACTCAACTGTATAAATCCTTCACCACAAAATACACATTCACTTCACTGCACTTCCCCTAAATAATTCTGCCATCTGGTCACTGAATTTGTCCTAAGTAGAGGGGGTATCAGTACCCCGTGGCTCAACAACAGGTGGCCAATGTAAAGGGGTGGCTGGAGTAAAAAAAACAAGTTCAAAACCTGCACACAAAAGTCCAAAATTAAAGAAAATAAGCAGCTAAAGGGTTAAATAATATAATAATAACCCCTAAGAAGCATGCTAACATAAAATAGGAACCATGGCAATATGCTACAAGGTAAGTCTCCACTTTGAAAAAAAGAAAGACAAACCTCAAAACCTGCACATAAAGGTAAAAAAAAAAAAGTATCACATTTGTTTCAATGGGTTAAAAATGAGAAAAATACACTGATAATGTCACAGTAACCACCATGGCAATATGCCAGTAAGGTGAAACCCTACCTGAAAAATATCCTCTTGGAAGAAAAGAAAGAAAAACCTCAAAACCTGCACATAAAAGTCAAAAAAGTATCACATTTGTTTCAAAGGGTTAAAATTTAGAACAAATACCCTGAAAAAAAAAATATACCGCTTGGCACATCAGTAACCTGAACACAAATATAAAGTAACTTGACAATCCAAGCAATATTTTTCAAGCTATCAAATGACAAAGAAATGGATACGGACACTGGATGGACAGACCGACGGACGGATGGACAAACAAAAAAAACTATACAGCTCAGCACATCAGTAACACCAAAAACTATACAGCTCGGCTCATCAGTAACCTGAACACAAATATAAAGTAACTTGACAATTCAAGCAATATTTTTCAAGTTATCGAATGCCAAAGGGATTGGAGGAATTTCCAATTTGATGGATAAAGGGTTAATATCTCCGAATCAAAATTACAGATTTACACCAAAAACTATACAGCTCGGCACATCAGTAACCTGAACACAAATATAAAGTAACTTGACAATCCAAGCAATATTTTTCAAGTTATTGAATGCCCTGAAAATGTTACAACAACCAGCGTGGCAATATGCCAGTGGGGTAAAACTCCACTTAAAAAAAATATCAAAACCTGCACACTTTAAAAGTACAAAACCTGCACACAAAAGTCCAAAATTAAAGTAAATAAGCAGCTAAAGGGTAAAATAATATAAAAATAGCCCAAGAAGCATCCTAACATAAAGTAGGAACCATGGCAATATGCTACAAGGTAAGTCGCCACTTGGAAGAAAAGAAAGGCAAACCTCAAAACCTGCACATAAAAGTAAAAAAAAGTATCACATTTGTTTCAAGGGGTTAAAATTGAGAAAAATACCCTGGCACAGTAACCACAATGGCAATATGCCAGAAAGATGAAACTCTACTTGAAAAATATTCAGTTGGAAGAAAAGAAAGACAAACCTCAAAACCTGCACATAAAAGTAAAAAAAAGTATCACATTTGTTTCAAAGGGTTAAAATTTAGAAAAATACCCTGAAAATGTTACAGTAACCACCATGGCAATATGCCAGTGGGGTAAAACTCCACTTAAAAAAAAATATCAAAACCCGCACACAAAAGTACAAAACCTGCACACACAAGTCCAAAATTAAAGTAAAAAAGCAGCTAAAGGGTTAAATAATATAATAATAGCCCCAAGAAGCATCCTAACATAAACTAGGAACCATGGCAATATGCTACAAGGTAAGTCGCCACTTGGAAGAGAAGAAAGACAAACCTCAAAACCTGCACATAAAAGTAAAAAAAACATCAAAACCTGCACACAAACATCAAAATAAGTCCAAAATTTGATTCAAAGGGTTAAAATTAAGACAAAATACCCTGGAAAAGAGTTAAATGTTATCGTGAACCCCCATAGCAATATGCAAAGAAGAAAATTTTTTTTTTAAAAAGCACAAAAATCCAAACCTGTAAACAAAAGAAGTCCAAAATTCAAGTAATTAAGCAGGAAAAGGGTTAAAGAATACAACGTAGCCCTAAGATGCATGTTTACATACAATAGAAAGCATGGACATATGCTACAAGGTAAATCTACAGATGGAAGAAAGGAAAAAAAATAGGCCGATGAAATCGTCAGATGTGTACCCATACGCGCAACTAGTAGAAAGCTGTATGATGGAGGGCCACCACAGATGCCGACATTATGTACACCATACAAGGTATGGGTACATATAGAAATGGATTGGAGGAGTGTCTAATTTGATGGATAAAGGGTTAATATCTCCAGATCAAATTATCAGGTTAACATAAAAAACTATAGAGCACAGCACATCAGTAACCTGAACATATATATGAAGTAACATGACAATCAGATTGATATTTTTTAAGTTATCTCATGCCAAAGGGATTGGAGGAATTTTCAATTTGACGGATAAAGGGTTAATATCTCAGGATCAAAATAACAGATTTACACCAAAAACTATACAGCTCGGCACATCAGTAAACTGAATACAAATATAAAGTAACTTGACAATCCAAGCAATATTTTTCAAGTTATCAAATGCCAAAGGGATTGGAGGAATTTTCAATTTGAAGGATAAAGGGTTAATATCTCAGGATCAAATTATCAGATTTACACTAAAAACTATATAGCTCGGCACATCAGTAACCTGAACACAAATATAAAGTAACCTGACAATCCAAGCAATATTTTTCAAGTTATCGAATGCCAAAGGGATTGGAGGAATTTTCAATTTGAAGGTTAAAGGGTTAATATCTCAGGATCAAACTATCAGATTTACACCAAAAACTATACAGCTCGGCTCATCAGTAACCTGAACACAAATATAAAGTAACTTGACAATTCAAGCAATATTTTTCAAGTTATCGAATGCCAAAGGGATTGGAGGAATTTCCAATTTGATGGATAAAGGGTTAATATCTCAGAATCAAAATTACAGATTTACACCAAAAACTATACAGCTCGGCACATCAGTAACCTGAACACAAATATAAAGTAACTTGACAATCCAAGCAATATTTTTCAAGTTATTAAATGCCAAAGGGATTGGAGGAATTTTCAATTTGAAGGATAACTGGTTACTATCTCAGGATCAAATTATCAGATTTACACCAAAAATTATTCAGCTTGGCACATCAGTAACCTGAACACAAATATAAAGTAACTTGACAATCCAAGCAATATTTTTCAAGTTATCGAATGACAAAGAAATGGATACAGATGCCAGATGGACAGACGGACGGACGGACAAACAAAAAAAACTATATAGCTCAGCACATCAGTAACACCAAAAACTATACAGCTCGGCTCATCAGTAACCTGAACACAAATATAAAGTAACTTGACAATCCAAGCAATTTTTTTCAAGTTATCGAATGACAAAGAAATGGATACGGACGCTGGATGGACAGATGGACGGACGGATGGACGGACAGACAAAGGATGGACGAACAACGGATGGCCACCCCGGATGATGGCATTATGTGTACCATACATAGTATGGGTACACATAAAAAACCATGAAAACCTGCACGCAAACGTCAAAATAAGTCTAAAAATCTATTCAAAGGGTTAAAAAAATTTTAAAAATGCACTGGAAAGATATCAATGTTATAATAACCACCACTGCAATATGCAGTGAGGTCAACCTCAATTTAATTTTTTTTTTTTTCTTATCACAACCTGTACATAAAAGTAAAAAGCTGTAAGCCTAAGTCCAAAACCTGTACATAAAAGTCCTAAATTGAAGTAATTCAGCGGGAAAAGGGTTAAATAATACAAACTTAGCCCTAAGATGCATGTTTACATACAATAGAAAGCATGGCCATATGCTGCAAGGTAAATCTCCACTTAAAAGAAAGGAAAAAAAACACATCAAAACCTGCACGCAAACATCAAAATAAGTCTAAAATTTTATTCAAAGGGTTAAAATTAAGACAAAATACCCTGGAAAAGAGTTAAATGTTATAGTGAACCACCATAGCAATATGCAGAAACTAAATGAAATTTTAAAAAGCCAAAAAATCAAAACCTGTACACAAAAGTTCAAAATATTTGAGAGCAGACGCTGATGCCGACATGAGGGCTATGCCATAGGCTCACACAACTACTATTCTGTTTTTTAACGCTTTTTTCATATTTTCATACAGTGGAACCCTGTTAATTGAAAGGCCACTTTGCCAATGAAAATATTATTCAATCAACAGGAGTATTCAATTAACAGGGATTGTGCCACTTTCCTGTTTTCTAGAGATAAACTTAGCATTTATTCTATTATATCTTGTTTGACAGAGCTTCGTGAGCTCTGTCAAACAAGATATAATAGATTAAATACCTGTATTGGATGTCCTGAGGTCAAATAGATCTATAAACAAAGGAAAACTGGGGAGAATCAGGGTAATTTCTCGACAGGTTACAAGATTTTTTATTCAATTAACAGGAGTTTACTCTATAACCTATATTCAATTAACAGGTCAAATTTGTACTGGAGGTATGGTAAATGGTTTTGTGTTGGGAAATTATATTCAATTAACAGGGTTATTCAGTTAAGAGATACCCAATTAAGTGGGCTCCACTGTACTAGAACCAATGGCTTAGCTGAGTAGTAAAAAGGCTGGAGGGCCTAGGACTTTAAAGGAAACAATAATAACTCTATTACTCGACTGAAAGGAGGACTCCTATATGAGAATAGGGGATTAATTAAGAATTACATATGCCTTTCTCTATAATAATAGAGAAAGACATAACACCAACAATTTAAAGGAGTAATATATAATAAATTCTTCATTTAATGCCAGCATAACCCTTATGCTAATTCGGTGAAGGAAACCAATTATAAAGCTAAGAGAATAAGACACTTTATACTGAATTAAAAGCATCTGAGGATTGTGTATAAATGCTTGTATGACACATGACATATACATAATGCTTCACATCGAGCTACACTTTAAAAGAACAATACACAATAAGGCAATATTGTTGCTTCACACCGAGCTATACATTCAAACCACTCAGCCCCTCCCCCCCCCCCATTACTGTCCTTGGGAGAGGCATTCCCTTGCTTTTCACTATAAATCCAGATGATACTAAGGGAACACCCCCCCCCCCCCCCCCCCCCCCCCTTGTTCTGAAGGAAGAATCCTCAGAATGAAGAGGGCAGCGGACCGACAACAGTACTCGAGTGGGCTGCCTAAGACATCTAAAAGATGTTACATTAATGGACGACATTCTGTGCGACAGAAAGAGGGCCCACGGATCTAAGGTCACCGGAAATAGACTCTAAATTTCTAAGATAAAACTTGGTAAAAGTAGAGGGTTGTGTCCAGGAAGCTGCTTTCATTAAATCAGTAATGGCAATACTATTGAAATAAGCCCAAGAAGAAGACAATGCTTTTACTTCGTGAGCTGAAATCTTATTTACAGAATGCTGATCTGAAGAAATATTCTCATGAGCAATACGGATTGCCAATTGAATCCACCTGGCAACCGAATGTACAGACATATCATTTCTGTTAGGAATAAGAGAAAGAAAAAATCTCTTTCTTCCTATTCTAAAGACACCAGAGCAACGCTTATAAATACAAAGAGCTCTTAGTGGACACAACACTGGTCTAAGGTTGTCCAAAGACGGTTAAGCCTTAATAACAATAGGCCCAGGCCACCTATCTGGAATCTGGTTCTTAGCGAAGAATCCCACCTCCGTAGTAAGAGTAATAGTATTACTATGGAAATGAGAATCTTCTACTGATAAAGCATGAAGTTCACTAACTCTTCTAACAGAAGCAAAGGTTAAGAGAAAGTCCGTTTTATAAGTAAGATATTTAACCCTTTACCCAACGTAACGGCCAAAACCGGCCAGCGCTATTCACAAAAATCACCAATTAATTTTCATTATTTTTTCATTTTTTGTCTCAGAAACATAGGTTATGATCCAATAACAAATGATCATGATGAGCATATGTGTCTGATAACATAGACCTATAGCCTTTAATAGTAACAAGCTGCAGTTTTAATATGTTAAAAAGGTAGATCAAAAAATTGGCAATTTGAGGTATAGATGGATTATAAATATCCACCGACTGGTCCACACACCAACGGAAGACTCTCCACTTAGCTGTATAGTTTAATGAAGAGGAGGTCCTCCTGCAGTTGGAAATTGAATCCACTGTTCATCCTGAAAATTGCTTTCCATACAAGAAGGACTGCACAACGGAAAGACGTGAAGGTTGAGACCTGCCGGATTGTGATGCTAATCTAAACATGGGCATTCCCCATGTAAACTATCCAATGCTTTAGGGCTAGCCAAATGGATATCATCTCCTTGATGTTATGTGCTTCTCCAGGAACCAAGAATCCCAAAGACCCTGACAGTTTAGAGCTGCGGGAATCAGGGAGGCACCCCAACCCGACTGACTGGCATCTGTCATAATAGTGAAGACTGGATCCGGTACTTGAAGCGGAACTCCCTGAATCAACCACTGAAGGTCAGCCCAAATCTGAATGAAGCAGGCAATGAAATATCTAATTCCGACACCCGCTCATCGAAAAGCAGAAGAGCTCTCTGAACGTCTTCTCCTACCGTTTTCATAAAATGTAATCCAGAAAACGGGTAATTGTAGAGAAGCAGATGACAAGAAACAGCATTTCTTTTTACTATTTGCTAGGCCAAAGGTGTCATCGCCAAGCAGACCTCTGACCTCTGACATCTGAGCAGACTGACCCGGGAAGGAAAGAACCTCCTCTTTCCTCCGCACGGTACCCTTATCCAGGGAAGATAGCAGTTTCCGCCTAGCTGACGCAGACTTTTGATCAGATGGAACAAGTTCCAGAAAAAACTCATGAATAAAATTCATAGTCTCCATGTGCTGTTCCACGAGTGATGGAGAATCATCCTCCGTAGCCCTCTCACCATCTGACTGTTCCATCTGAGAATCGTGGTCAACACCATCTGAATGAACAGATGACTGGACCAACCCAGCACCATCAGACAGCTTACTACCAGAGTCTGTTGACGGCTTGAACCTGTGACTGCTGGGATGCTGCGTAAACTGTAACAGCAGGTCTGTGACCGAGGCTTGCAGAGCAGCGGTCTTCTGCTTCATCGCCATATGCTGCTCACGGGATGGAGATCTGACCCTAGATCTTTTTGCCGCATGTCCTGTATTTATAAGACTCGAACCACTAGCTGCAGGTTAATCTGACTTCAGTGGTGAAGACTGGGACCATCTCCGAGGAACCGCTGGAACATCCAAAGTCGGACAGCTATTCTGCAGTCTTACATGGTTTGCCATGGAAGGAGAGGAAGAAGCCATAACAGCAGCCGACCTCGGCTGCAGTGTGGAAGAAGCATCCAGAACTGCAAGCATGGCCGAACGTCCTGATGCACTGAAGTTTCTCGAGATGGAAACAGTCGACCCCGACTGCTGACGGGATGGAGAGGGTTCTCCAACTCGCGATCTGACCCCAGATCTCGCTGAGCATCCCTTGAGAAACTTGCAGGCTTCTTCCCCTTTGCCGTCATCTCTGGGTGAGCTTTTGTTTTTGAGGTGTTCGCTCGACCCACGTCTACACTCTTCTCAACCGCAACGGACATACCTGGCATCCCAGCTCCTACTAACTGGGGAACCACTTCACCGGTCGATCTACCTGCCTGCAGAAGATTAAGAGCACTAACTAGAGGCCTTATTCCCTGCTTAATATTCATGAGCACTTGGCAGCTAGCTCTGTTTGCTCATCAGAGCTCGGCGACGGAAGCACGTTATGGATGGGTGTCGAAGTACCATCACCATGTTCTTGTTCCTCTGAAAAAGAGACTGAAAGACTAGAATTAGCCTGCAGTGAACTTCACCACCCACCACGTAGGTCAACACCTGCTTCCAACATTTCGCATCCCAATTTTCACAAGTATCTGAAGGAGTGCAGCGACTACAGGCAAGACAGCAAGCATGTAAATCCGAGGTGGACTTCCTGGACTTACACTTGGAACAAATATTTATTGCACTCCTAAATAATAATACAGAAATTATACATAGCAAGGATACATAACATAGACAATCACAAACATTTTCAAAAAAGAAATAAAAAAAATTTCCAAAAAATTTTGAATGAAGCCTAAGTATCCCAAGGGAACCTCATGAGCACAAGCGCATCTCGATAGAACCTAAGTGTGGACAAACACTACATAATTGAAGCTAAACTACCGGAATAAGGAATAATATGAATCCTAATAGAAATACAATAACTGTGCTATACTAAACACTGATATAATACGTATCCAAAACATTGTTAAACAGAAAACGTCAAGAGAAAAAAAAAACGAAACTAACCAAACAAACAGGCACAACAGAGGTCCACAGTCAGTAACCGATCAACAATCACCTGATGGTTCAGGAGAGGAAATGGAAGTAACATTTAACAAACAACAGTGGAGTCATAGTAAGAATGATGACATTCAGGCGCATATCCCAAAAATGGGAAACATGAATAATTTTATATAAAAATTATAAAGTTACAGCCCTGATCATCCAAAACCACTGTTGTTCACTTCCAACATCCTGCTACACTGTTGATTCCATGAAAACCATCATTGATTTGTATCTGGCATCCTCAGGATTATGATTTAAAGCACAGATGTCAGTAGAGATGTTTACTGACTGGGGCCAAACAAAAGAATGATGCTTGGTGCCAATTTTGGTGTCTTCCTGGTTATCGTATGGAAGACCAGATAGGACTTTTCGGATTTGTATGCAAATTTTGAGGGTTGGGGGTTCAAAATTTGTGTTTGACGGATATTAATGAATTTGCACCAGCATGGGCCATTGGTTCTAGTATAAAAATACAAAAACTTCGGATAAATCAGGCTTCTTGTGTGGACGATGTAGTCTTTGTATGCATAGAATCAGCTGTATGTAAACTAGAACTATTACTGAAGGTGATTAATACCCCCGCTTTGGGTTTTTAGAGGAATGCACTTCTGATCATGTAGGCGAAGGCCATAAGGAAATGTATACATAAAGATCATTTTTTGTTGTTGAAATTTGTATTTGCATGTGGCCTTCCACAGAACAGCACTGAATACTTAAAGAGCCCACACATATATGGTTTACATTTGGAAAAACACATTTACAATGTGCAATATGTATTCAAAATCGGTTCATTAATGTAGGAGGAGTTGCACACACAAGAATCCCATTTGAAAACCCATAATAAATCCAAGTTAAAGGGAGATAACCTGGTTAAAATTGTCGCAGATCAAAAATTTGTTGATATGCGTATGTTCACTTAGTTGTGATAATGTTTGAAAGGTTTCATCAAAATTGACTGATAAATGTAAGAGGAGTTGCACGCACAAGAATTTCATGTAGAAACCCATAATAAATCTAAGTTAAAGGGAGATAACCTAGTTAAAATTGCCACAGCTCAAAAATTTTGGAATATGCGCATGTTCACTTAGTAGTGATGATGTCTGTAAACTTTCGTCCAAATTGATCGATAAATGTAGGAGGAGTTGCGCACACAAGAATTTCATGCAGAAACCCATATTAAATCAAAGTTCAAGAGAGATAACCTGGTTAACATTGTCGCAGATCAAAAAGTTTGGAATATGCACATGTTCACTTAGTAGAGATGATGTTTGAAAGGTTTCATCAAAATTGGTTCATTAATGTAGGAGGAGTTGCGCACACAAGAATTTGTTCGAACGGAAAGACATAATAAATCTAAGTCAAAGGGAGATAACCTGGTTAAAATTGTCGCAGATCAAAAATCTTGGAATATGCGCATGTTCACTTAGTAGTGATGATGTCTGAAAAGTTTTGTCCAAATTGATTGATAAATGTAGGAGGAGTTGCACGCACAAGAATTTCATGTAGAAACCCATAATAAATCTAAGTTAAAGGGAGATAACCTAGTTAAAATTGCCACAGCTCAAAAACTTTGGAATATGCGCATGTTCACTTCGTAGTGATGATGTCAGTAAACTTTCGTCCAAATTGATTGATAAATGAAGGAGGAGTTGCGCACACAAGAATTTCATGCAGAAACCCATATTAAATCAAAGTTCAAGAGAGATAACCTGGTTAACATTGTCGCAGATCAAAAAGTTTAGAATATGCACATGTTCACTTAGTAGAGATGATGTTTGAAAGGTTTCATCAAAATCGGTTCATTAATGTAGGAGGAGTTGCGCACACAAGAATTTGTTCGAACGGAAAGACATAATAAATCGAAGTCAAAGGGAGATAACCTGGTTAAAATTGTCGCAGATCAAAAATCTTGGAATATGCGCATGTTCACTTAGTAGTGATGATGTCTGAAAAGTTTTGTCCAAATTGATTGATAAATGTAGGAGGAGTTGCGCACACAAGAATTTCATGTAGAAACCCATATTAACTCAAAGTTCAAGAGAGATAACCTGGTTAAAATTGTCGCAGATTAAAAAGTTTGGAATATGCACATGTTCACTTAGTAGAGATGATGTTTGAAAGGTTTCATCAAAATCAGTTCATTAAGGTAGGAGGAGTTGCGCACACAAGAATTTGTTCAGATGGAAAGACACAATAAATCTAAATCAAAGGGAGATAACCTGGTTAAAATTGTCGCAGATCAAAAATCGTGGAATATGCGCATGTTCACTTAGTAGTGATGATGTCTGAAAAGTTTTGTCCAAATTGATTGATAAATGTAGGAGGAGTTGCGCACACAAGAATTTCATATAGAAACCCATATTAAATCAAAGTTCAAGAGAGATAACCTGGTTAAAATTGTCGCAGATCAAAAAGTTTGGAATATGCACATGTTCACTTAGTAGAGATGAAGGTTTCATCAAAATCGGTTCATTAATGTAGGAGGAGTTGCGCACACAAGAATTTGTCCAGACGGAAAGATGTACGGATGGACGGACGGACGGACGGACGGACGGACGGACGGACAGACGGACGGACGGACGGACGGACGGATGGACGGACGTACATACAGGGCGATTCCTATATAGCCCCCACTTCTTCGAAGCGGGGGTATAATAAATCAAATGGTAAGTTGAAAGTGTACTGAAATATGCCATTTTCATGACTATGTTTGTAGAATGTTCTGGTCTTGGGAAGGGAAACATGCTATCCCCAAAGCACTTTGTGCTTTGGCAAGGTGCTCTGCAAGCTGAATAAGAGGCCTATGGGGCCTGAGGCACTCACCTGACCAAAGTTGTTTAAAGAAGGATTTAATTACCATCTATGGCTAGCTAACACAACAGAGGAATGAAGTTATTTAATTATTTATAATTTTGCTGTCCATGCCAGATGATTTTTTTCTAGTATTGGGATGCTACCACAGAAATAAAGCCCAGATTTTTAGTAATGGAAAAATTATAAATTTAAAGTAATTTGTATATTTTTTATACTTACCAATGGCCCAGACTCAGCTGGTACAACCTCAATATTATTAAGGGCCAAACATAAATTTTGAACCCCCCCCCCCCCCCGAATCCCAAAAATTTGCATACAACAATGAAAATTAAAAGTCCTATCTGGCCCTCCATACTTTTGTACTTGTGCATGCACAGTACCCAGGAAAAGACCGGAATTGGCACCAACACCATTCTTTGTAGACGTGCTTACTAAAGAGATAACTCAGCAGGGAGGTTTGAGTGCCCACTCATGGGAGGGTCATCCCTGTCTGGGCCATTAGTAAGTATAAAAAATATACAATTTACTTTAAATTTATAATATTTTTATACTACAACCAATGGCTCAGACTTAGCTGAATCGTAAACAGGCGGAGGGCCTAGGACTCAAAGAAATTAAGAGACCAAATACAGCTCCTTAGCCTGCATTAAACTTCCAAGGTGAAAAGGAGATTAAAATTTTTAAGGAATTACATGTATGCCTCTCTATACAACAATAGAGAAGACAAATCATCAAAATAAGGAGCCATATCCAAGTAATTCCGTATTACTTAGCATGAATGATTATGCTAATTGGATGTAACAAGCCCCCAATTTTAAGGCTAGTCTAGAATAAGCCACTTTAAATAAGGATGGTGTGTCTAAGAGTGAGAGACTAACGCCCACAAACACACACCATATATATAATAAAACAAGCTGTATATAAGATCAGTAATAATCTACAGACAAAAACAGCTTCACTCATAGTTACAGTTATTATCAGGCCAGAAGAGGTGAAGAGAAATCCCCCCCCCCCCACCCCCCAATATTCTTCAAAACAAAGAGGGAAGCACTCTGGAATCAGTGAAAAGCGGTACAAAATAATCTATATATATTCGCCCAAAAGGCATCCAGATATTAATTATTATTAATTATTGGTGCTTAACGCCACATCAGTAGCTAAGGCTATAGTGGCAATCCCAGTTATTAAAAGCGCAAGCTTCTAACGTATGCCAGAACCGGAATACATAGATAGGTTGAAAACCGGTGATATAAACGTGTACAACCTTAAACTTGTCCAATTGAATCCTAATGGAAAGTTATCTGATAGAGCAAATAGGTTTCTGAGGCAACAAACAGGCGACCCCGTTCAGGTGTACAATTAATTCCAATAATGAAACTCCAAACTGAACCGTGCGAATATACAAGAATAGGAATACTCCTTGTGTACCGTCTCGGGTTGAAAGCTGGATTCAGAACATGGAACAGGCTTTGATTAAAAGACCCATCACGGACCGTCCCCCAAATAAATCATTGTTCCCTAGATCCGTTACAACCAATGACTGTTTGGAGAAAGAATATACTACTCCAAATAATGAAGCCAAAAATAGAGAACGTAAGCATAGACGGCCTATTGGAAACTCCATAACTGATGCTACTAGCCTCAAAATTCTCATCAGCTCTATAAAGCAGAGCAAGAATTTTAGAGAATCTATTCAATAATGCTTCTGCTTAATAAATATACATATTATGCACACAAGCAACAGAATCCTGCATGTACCCGTCTGAATACAGCCTGTATCCACAGTATGACCAAGTGATACAAATGCAACCAGGAAACTGAATGAATAATACAACGTTAATGCAGTTAAATTGAGGAATAAACTCATACATCGTAAGAAAAAGGCAGACCGCTCTGAGCGAAACTTCCATAGTGGACTAATTGTCACATTTGGAGAATGTCGCCCAGATAACCGATATGCCTGCCACACAGATACACAAAGGCTAGCAATATCAACCGAATGTATGTGGCCAAAAGCACTCATCTTGAACAGAACACAATATAAACAGAGTCCAAGAATGAGTCTACATTAAGCAATCCATCTTCATAGGATACAGTGTCAATCCTTGAGTCCCTCAGGAGTGACAAAAATAATCCAGCCATCATGCCTTTTCTTCAGTTGATCATAATGTAAGATGTAGAGCTCCCCTATGAAGCCCCTTGATACAACCTATGTGGATTAATCTTAGTTACACACCTCTAGAGGGTACTGAATACAAAATTTTTAATTCTTCAGCAACATGGCCAATTCCGGCTCCCACAGGGAGCCCAAATATTAACCCAGGCTCTCGATTTGAACACAGTTGAATCTGACCTCCCTAAAGATGTTGTGTACCAAATATGAAAGCATTCTGACTGTTGGATATGAAGAAGAGAAATTTTAAAGAAATTTCTTCATATTGCACTAAGTTAAAATTTGGGCTACCATAGTGAGCACAAATATTAACCTATGGATCCAATTTGAACAAACTTGAATCTGACCCCCCTAGAGATGTTGTATACCAAATATGGAAGCATTCTGACAAGTGGATCTGAAGAAGATTTTTGAAGAAATTCCCTCATATTGTACGAAGTTAAATTTCAGGTTCCTTTATGGAGCCCAAATATTAACCCAGGCACTCGAATTGAACAAACTTGAATCTCTCCCCCCCCCTCCCCCCCCCCACCTCCTAGAGATGTTGTATACCAAATATGAAAGCATTTCGACTGGTGGATCTGAAGAAGAAGATTTTTAAAGAAATTTCCTCATATCGCACTAAGTAAAAATTTGGGCTACCATAGCGACCCCAAATATACACCTTGGGATCTAATTTGAACAAACTTGAATCTGACCCCCCTAGAGATGTTGCATACCAAATATGAAAGCATTCTGACTAGTGGATCTGAAGAAGAAGATTTTTTAAAATTATCCTCCATACTGAACAAAGTTAACCCTTTACCCAACGTAACGGCCAAAACCGGCCAGCACTATTCACAAAAATCGCCAATTAATTTTCATTATTTTTTTCATCTTTTGTCTCTAAAACATAGGTTATGACCCTTTTTGGACGAGCTCTTTGAGCTCGTTCCAAAGAGGGATCATAACCTGTTTTTGAGGCCAAAAATGAAAAAAAATTAGTTATTCATGAATTTTGTTTGCAACTGTCGTCTGCTTTTCGCGTTAGGTAAAGGGTTAAAATTTGGCCTTCCATAGGAAGCCCAAATATTAACCTAGGGACTTGGTTTGAACAATCTCAAATCTGACCCTCATAACAATGATGTATTCTGACTGGTGGTTCTGAAGAAGATTTTTAAAGAATATTCCCCATATTACCCTATGTTAAAAATTCGGGCTCCTGTATTGAGCCCAAATATGAACCAATGGGCTTTATTTTAACAAACTTGTATCTGACCCATGAATGCTGTATACCGAATATCACAAGATTCTGATGACTGGCTCTGGAGAAAAGATTTTTAAAAATGTTTTGCAAATATGCTGACTCCGCATTTTTTCGATGCCCATTACAGAACACCCTAACACAACTGATGGCAATTTTTTTTTACTTTTCAATTCTACTGGTCCTAAGGATACTTCATACCAAATAACAGCTCTCTGTTCCGTGCAGACATTTTAACCTCCAGAATAATTTTTCAGGGAACCTGAGGGTGATTTTCAGGGAAATGGGTTGGATTTCAGGGAAAAGTTTGCGCGGGGGCAAAATAAAAGAAAAAACTTGTGAATTTTCAGCTCACAGACCACTATTAACACCAGATTATATCCAGAACTAGTTGTCAACTATGCTGATGCATTTATGCTATGTTAAAAAATCATAAAATAACTGTTGATTTGACCCCCCTGAATCCTCTTCTTCATGAGATCCCCCTCCTCCCCACCACCACCCACCCACACTGTCCCACAGAGCACCTCCACTTGTGGTTTGCTCTTATCAAAGTCTACTTAGCTAATAACTTCCCAAATCTGGAAATGTTAACAGGAAAAGATGTCCTGATGTCCAGTTACTTCAAGAACATTAGTACTCAGAAAGTATCTTGATCAAACTTCATGCATGTGGGATGCTTGTGCCCTACACAAAACTTTTCTTTTCATCATTGAAGCATTTTTTTCTAATTCCATTCGAAATTTTCTTGTTACAGATGCCCAACAGTTAACAGTTCTGTAGTCAGCACATAAATGTGGTGTTAGAAAAAAAGTCCATTGTGTTTAAATATGCTGTCATAATTTTTCGGCATCCTAAGCGACTTTAACCTACTTTTAAGCTGTGCTAAATAGTTGTTGTTTACGTTTTGATTTTGGAATAGGGATGAGAATTAAAGCTATTCTATGGAGGAATAAATAAATATATATTATTTAATTCCTTTTCATATATTTTAATTTCCAAAAACTGCATTTAAATGAAGGTGGAGTTTTCAATTTTTTGAAAGTAAGTCACCTATTTTCACTTCGACACTCGCACATTGATCATGAATCTCCGAAGAAAAACCCCAGAAATAAACATGAACAGAGTTGAAAAATATATCATAAAATAGCCTTTTCTTAAGTAAATTTTACTTAAATCCATATTTTACTGCTTTGTGAGTTTTTACCAGAGTTTGAAATGCATGTGATTTGACTCCGAACATTTTTCATATGTTACAATGGGTTTGAAATATTTTGACTGTTGTTTTCCGGGATATTTGGTCCCAAACTGATTCCCGTCCGGGAGGCCGGGAACTACACTGAAATTCCGAGATTTTCCCGGGCATTCCGGGAGAGTTAACATGTCTGGTTCCGTGTTTTGGGAAATATTTTGCGTTTGAAAATATTTCTATTTTTAGCTACCAGGGTTCCCATGGGGATGCAGGAATTATTTTTTTTTCACATGGGTCAAGTACTTATGACCCAATAATGCCACATACCAAATTTGGTTCATACCGGACTGTCGGTTCAGAAAATAGAAATTTTGGGCGGGGCCAAAAATCTTACCCCTCCCATTACAAAGCCAAATATTGCTTCACGAACTTCGTTTGAACAAAATTGATTCTACACCTCAAAAGGAAGCTCCATAGCAAATATCAAGTCATTGTACACACTGGTTCTTGAGAAGAAGATTTTAAAAATATTTTGGAGCATTTTCCCCCACTCCCTTCCTATGGAGGTGGCTGGGCATGTTGAGTTGAACAAAAATTCAATGCCTCTTCAGGACCATCACTCACACAAAGTTTCACTTGAATTGGCCCCGTGGCTTTGGAAAAGACCAAAACATGGTGTTGACGGACGCCAGATGGACAGACGGACGACGGACAGAGAGCGATGAGATTAGCTCAGCTTGACTTTGTCAAGATGAGCTAAAAAACAGTTACTGTTCAGGGATCATATGCTCGTATATGACTTATAAGCAAACAACCACAGGAAATAAACCAACTAAAGAGTGGATGTGCCCATGAGGTCGCCGTTAGAACACAACCCGGCTGCCTATCGAGGAGCCATGAAAGGCATGCATATAATTGAATGCATATGAGGCTTATGGGAAGAAAACTACATCCTGCCCTGTAATTGCCTCTTAACATATTGGCGAGGGGGGGCAACAAATAAATCCTATTGAACCCCACTCACCGGCATTACTTGAATCGCTAGATCAGTAAGGCTGGTGCAGTAGAATTAAAGCTACCCTGCTATTCTCAATAAAGAGTAATGCAGCTAAAAAACTTATAGTCAAAGCAATCATAATAACACTAACCTGGCGCAACTCGTAACGCTTTAGTGTTAGTTATCGAATAGTATAGGAACCGTAGGGCTCCCCCACGTCTGACCGATTCCATAATGCCTCTAAGGACAGAGGGGGACGTGAAGACCAAATAATACACCATATAGAAATAATATCCAATCCCCCGAGTGGAAATATAATCCACAACAGCAGATTGGATAGAAATGAAGAGGGGGCGACACCCGGTCATAAAAAACTAGATGAACGTTCGATCCGATATCGGGAAATATATTCCTGAAAAGGAGTTTAGTATAGGCATTTGAAGACATGATCATTAATCACACTAGGTTAATATGGGATCAACAATAGGGCTTACAGCCTCAGATAACTAACACCAAACAATACCGGTTGGAAGAGAATAACCTCCTCTAACATAACGGTATCATGTCCAATAGGACAGTGAACTCAGCCTAGCTGAAGCAGCTAAAGGTCTTCCTATTCGTGAAGACAATTAAATGGCTGATGACTGCGGCCTTAGAAGCTCACTGAAGGAGACTTACAATGCTAGCCACTAATGAAAGGTAAGAAAACGCCGCTCATGATTCTAGCTAGGCTACTATGGTGTCAACAATAAGACTCAAGTCTGTGACACTTAAGAAAACAAACCGAGAAGAAAAAAGCACTCTTTCCTTTAGCAGTTCTATTCCCAAAAGACAGCGGTCTGAGCCTAGCTAACATAGCTTAGAAGGCTTCATCCCCCTTAAGACAGATATCTCGGTGAGGAACTTGCGACCCTGAAAGCTCACTAAACGGAGACTTACAACTACCGCCACGCAAGGTAGGAAATGAAAAGCCGCTATTCAAACAGCTGTAATTCCCAAAGAGACAGTAGTCTCAACTTAGCTATGTAGTTATGAGTCTTCATCTGTGTGAAGACATATCTGTGTCACCTGCGGCCTCAGGAAGCTCACTAAAAGGAGACTTACAACACTAGCCGCTAATGTATAAGAAAAGACCACTGCAACAGTACATAAGGCTACTATGGTGTCCACAATAGCATTAAATGTCTTGACGCCAAGGAATACAACACTGAGAAGGAAAAAACTGACTTATTCCTTCTAACGGCTCTTTTCAGAGCTAATCACAGCTGTCTCAGTTTAACTATGCACTTATCGAACTTCTATTCGTAAGGATTAGAGCATTGCATTTCTTATACTATTGCTAAGGCAAGGAAAGCGTCATTCATTGAGACAAAAGCCTTCAATGCCTGAGCCAAAAGATCCGGGAAGGAAAGATCTCCATCTTTGAATAGCCTGGTATGTTAAGCTGTTTTTGCCTAGCAAATGCAGACTTAAATTCAGAAGGAAAAAGATCTGAACAGCTTATGACTTCTGTGAGGGATGGAGACTCACAGTCCGTAGCCCTCTCACCATCCAAATGTTCCATTTGAAAATATGGTCAACACCATCCGACTCAACAGATGACTGGATCAATGCAGCACAGTCCGGCAGCTCACCACAGGAGCCTGTTGACCGTAGTACCAGCGACTACTGGGATGCTGCGATACGCAGAGCAATCTGTAGCAGCCGGTCCATGAACGAGGCTAACAGAGCAGCAATAATCCACTTCTTACTATAAGCTGCTCACAGGACAGAGATCTGGCCCCAGATCATCTACACATGTCCCATATAAAAATGCCTTGAATGACTAGCTATAGTTTCAATCCGACTTCGGTGGAGAAGATTGGAAAATCTTCCGTGGAACAGCATGAACATGCGAAGTCAGATAGCTAGTCTGCGGTCAACGAGCTTCATTGATGAAGCAGGGGAAGAAGCTATAGCTATAACCGATCCCGACTGCAGTGTGGAAGGAGCGTCCCGTACCGCAAACGTGAATGGGTGTCCCCACTCATTAAAGTTTCTTGAATTAAAAACAGTCAACCCCGACTGCTGACGGAAAGGAGAGGGTTCTCCAGCTCGAAGTCTGTTCCAGACCTCGGCGAGCGTTCCAAACTGGTAGGCATCTACCCCTTAGCATGCATATCCATGGAAGAAGAGGAAGCCGTAACAACAGCCGACCCCGGCTGAAGTGCGGAAGGCACATCCAAACTCGTCACATATCAGACGGATGCTCCTACTCATTGAAGTTTCTCACAACACAAAACAGTCGTCCCCAACTGTTAATGGGAAGGAGAACGCTCTGCACTCACGATCTGTCCCCAGATCTCACCGAGTATCCTGCTGAGAAACTTATAGGCTAATCCCCTTTTGAGCGCTTCCATGTAAGAAGAAGCTATAACCGCCGCCGACCCCAGCTGCATTGTGGAGAGAACATTCCGATGCGTGTTCCGACTCATTCTAGTTTCTCACAACGGACACAGTCAACCCCGACTGTTAACAGGACGGAAAAGGTTCTCCAATCTGTGATCTGACCCCAGATCTAGATGAGCGTCCCGTAGAGAAACTTCTGGCTTCTTCTACATGCACAGATGACCGGACAGACCCAGCACCATCCAATGGCTCACTACTGGAGTATGCAGATGGCTGCCCCTTGCTGGGACGCTGCGATAAGCTGTGCAAATTGTGACAGCAAGTCCATTAGGCTTGTGTTGCAGCGGTTTCTATTCTCTGCCGCGTGTTGCTCCTGGGACGGAGATTTGGCTGCCAATCTCTTCACTAAACGTCCCGATGAATCAAGCCTTGAATCACTGGACCGACTTCAAGGGCAAAGACTGGGGTGTCTTCGCTCGGCTGCATGAACATCCGAAGTCGGGTAGCTAGTGTGTGATCGCATGTGCTTTGCCGAAGTGGAGGAAGAAGCCGAAACTGTAGCCGGCCCGGCTGCAGTGTAGAAGGAGCGGCCAGGGAGGACGTTAGCTCCGACTCAGTGCAAGTTTCTCAAAGCAACAGTCGACCCCAACTGTTACTGGGTTAGAGAAGGCTCTCCTCCTTGCAGCCTGATCCCAGACCTCTCCGAGCTTCCTGAAGAGAAACTTGCAGGCTTCTTCCCCTTTTTTGCTGTCATCAGTGGGTGAGCATTCTGGACGGGTGTTGCAATACCATCACCATGTTCTTGTTCCTCTGGAAAAGAAACTGAAAACTTGAATTATCTTGCGGTGACAGCTCCGGCATCTGAACTTCACCACGAATACTTAGCGCAACACACACTTCGAACATTAGTGTCCCAATGAGTCGACCCCGACCACACAAGTAGGACCTGAATCAGTTGGAGTGCAGTGACTACAGGCAAGACAACAAGCATGTAAATCCGATGTAGACTTCCTCGCCCTACACTGAAAGCAGTAATCTTCATGAATAATTGCAATCAAAACAAAGTCCTCTGCACTCCTAAAATCCAACATATAATAATACATTACAAGGATACATGACGAAGACAATCAAAAATAATTTCGAAATAAATCAAAACAAATTTTTTCCGAAATTTGTTTTGGAAAACACCTAAGTTCCCCAAGGGAACCTCACAAGCCCAAGGGCATCCCAATAGAGCTTAAGTGCGGACAAACACCAGAATATTATAGCTACACTACCGGAATATTAATAAATGTATCCTACTATAACTGTGATGTAATAAAACCCTGAATATAACCTGTT
This sequence comes from Pictodentalium vernedei, assembly GCA_031216915.1. Classification (NCBI taxonomy): domain Eukaryota; kingdom Metazoa; phylum Mollusca; class Scaphopoda; order Dentaliida; family Dentaliidae; genus Pictodentalium; species Pictodentalium vernedei. The sequence continues at coordinate 185,933,507 of CM062292.1, read as the reverse complement.
AACGGCATTGTTAAAAGTAAACAAAGTCAAGAAAAACCGGAAACTAGACAATAGGCACACAAAAGGCCCAAGTCAATAAGCAATTAACTGTTACCTGATGCAAAGCTAGGTCTTCATGTGAAGAAAAAACAATGCATCCAGAAGATGCAAGACAATAATGACCCAACACCCCTAGAGTGTGGGGAGAAACAAAATAAACGTTCTGTACAACATGTTAAACTTCCAAGAAATTTAATAAAAAATTTCAATAAAAAACTACCAGAAAGCTTAGGAGTTTAACCGGAGGGTTCATGGAAGGACGGGGAAGGAATACATAACCAACAGTAGGTAAATCATTAGCAAAACTAATGACGTCAAGGCAGATTGATAACATGAAATAATTTTCATATTATTTAAAAGTTACAGCCCTGAACGTCTCAAACAACCGTTGTTCACTTCCATCATCCATTTATTGACTTGAATCCACCATATACTTCATTGATTTATGTCTGGCATCCACCAAAAAAGAGATTTAAAGCACAGATGTTAGTTCAGATGTTTACTGACTTAGGACCAAACAAAGAATGGTGTTTGTGCCAATTCCGGTCTCTTCCTGGGTACTGCGCATGCACAAGTATGGAAGGCTAAATAGGACTTATAATTTTCGTTGTTGTATGCAAATTTGGGGGGTTGGGGGGGGTTCAAAATTTGTGTTTGGCCCTTAATAATATTCAGGTTGCACCAGCTAAGTCTGGGCCATTTGTTGTAGTATAAAAATCTAGGGAGTCCAAATATCAACCTACGGACTTGACTTGAAACTTGAAGGATGTTGTATACCTAATATCAAAAGATTCTGACTGGTGGTTCTGGAGAAAACTATTTTGAGAATATCACCAATTTGCATTATGTTAACATTTGCCACCCCACCCCCCCCCCCCTCCCCCTCCATAGGGAAAACAAATATCAACCCAGGGACTTTATTTGAACAAACTGAATCTGAACCCCCTCAAAGGATGCTGTATACGAAATATTGAAAGATTCTGATTTTATCTCAAAAAGCCGATTTTTAAAGATTATTCCTCATATTGGACTAAGGTAAATTTCAAGCTCCCATAGTGAGCCCAAATATCAAAATATTCTGACTGGTGGATCTGGAGAAGATTTTTCAAGATTATTTCTCATATTGCACTAAGTTAAAATTTGGGCTCCCCTAGAGAGCCCATATATTAACCCAGGCACTTGATTTGAACAAACCTGAATCTGACCCTCCCTAGAGATGCTGTATACCAAATATGAAAGCATTTTGGCTGGTGGGTTTGAAGAAGATTTTTAAATAAATTTCCTCATATTGCACTAAGTTAAACGTTGGGCTCCAACAGAGAGCTCAAATATTAACCCAGGGACCTGCTTTGAACAAACTGGAATCTGACCCCCTTTGAGATGTTGCATACCAAATATGAAAGCATTTGGACTTGAGGATCTGAAGATGATGATTTTTAAAGATTATCCCACCATCTTGTACTAAGTTAATAATTCGGGCTCCTGTATCCATCCCTTCCTCTCTGCTGGAGTACACCCATTGATAGTGCTGAAATAGTTACCCAGATAACAGGTTTGCAACTGGTTATTGGCATTACCGGTTAGAAAAGCCATCAACTGGATAACCGCTATACCTATAGTTTATGGGATAGCGTCCGGAAAATAAATAGTACTTGACTGCGAGATGTTTGTCAAAGCCACCAAACAGTTGTCGATTTACAATATTTACTCATTGTAACATGAAAGGGTTAGGATGTTGGAATTTTGAATGAATAATTAGTTATTCCAGTCACTTGGTCTGTCAAGTTGCAGATAAATGTTTGTAACAAACGGCCAAAAGTCAAGTGCACTGCAGGTTGTTTTCCTGCGTGGGCAACAGTGAGCATGTGCCTGTCAATGTAACATAGTCTTCTACAGACAAATTTGGCATTCTTCTCTTTGATGAGGTGTTGTTAATTGCAGATTATAATGCTGAAACAATTCCTCAGTGTGCGTAATGGTGCTTCCAAAATAAATTGACTACTTGATACTTTACCATCGTGTTTCAGAAAAAACATGTTTTGATTTTATTGAACTATTTAAAAGTACGAACGTATGTCATAAAAAAACTATTTTAAAATCTTGCATTTTAAAATTTGTTTTTCAATGGACAATGTCAGACAAAGAGGGGCTCTTGGCCAATGAAGCATATAATAATTTCTTACCACACCATTTTCACGACTTGCAACATATTCCCGCCAGAAATTTCATTGTGGTCAATAGGTAAATGTAAACGTGGAACTGTTTGTGAACAGAACAAGAGGCCCCAGGGGGCCTGAGGGTGTTCACCTGACATGGTAGTCTAAATATCAAACCAGGGACTTGATTTGAATAAGCTGCATACGCCCCCTCCTAAGAAAAGCATATAACAACTAGATGAAGTCCCAAACAAAATATTTTCAGACTAATAATTTTTTTTCTTCTTCTTAAAATTGACCAACTACATAAAAAACCAAAAAACTAATTTCCGGATTTTAGCCCAAACTTTTCAAGTTCCACCCGAACCCCAAATTTTCAGGGTAAAAAAAAATTTTGGGGGGGTCTTAAAATTGACCAAAATGTATAAAAACAAAAAAACTCATTTCCAGATTTTGGTCCAAAATTTTCCAAGTCCCACCCGGACCCCAAATTTTCAGTGTAAAAAAAAAAAATGTTTTTGTCTTAAAATTAAACAAAACGCATAAAAAAACAAAAAACTAATTTCCAGATTTTGGTCCAAAAAAGTTCCACTGGGACCCCAAATTTTCAGTGTAAAAAGAAGAAAAAAAAATTTGTCCTAAAATTGACCGAAACGCATAAAAAAAACAAACAAGAGGCCCCACGTGGCCTTAATCGCTCACCTGACAAAGTGACTCTAAGAAGTAATTTAGGTCACCTTCACCATGTCATGCCTCATCAACATTAACTGGTTGAGTGATAGATTTTGTTTGAAGTTCAACATTTGTTACCTAAAATTAGTTTTATTTAAAATCATTGGTGTGTGGCCAATCTCCAATGATTTTTAATAAAGCAAATTTATCTCTGCAGACAAACTGGTTTAGCATGAAGCACAAACAAGGAATGTGAAGAGATAGCCTTGGACATCTCTCCCCAACTGTGGATATCTTCCATGTGCTACATGTATATATTTGCATGCAAGAAAACAAAAATTTTCACAAATTTTATTTTTTTTTATCATCATTGGAACAAGCTCAAACAGCTTATTCCAATAGGGGTATGGGAAGATCAGGTATATTTTTGAGACAGAAATGTGAATATATAAATAATGGTGTTTTTTTGTGAATGATGCTGGAGAATTTTGCGTAAAGATATGGTAAATGGTTTGTTCTAGATACAGAATGATGCAAAAGTATTTAAATTTGATTAGGCAAGTTGTTCCTATAATGCATTTAAAAATTGAAGTAACTGTTTTTTTGCTGACGAACTTTTAGATGTGTGTGTCTGTGTTTGTGTGTGTGTGTGTGTGTGTGTGTTTGTGTGTGTGTGTGTGGGGGGGGGGGGGGGGGGGTAAGAGTGTTCTTGCAAACAAAATTCCTGAATAAATGGAAAATTTTATTTTTTGTGTGAAAGACATAGTGCGTGAATGTTGATTGGAACAAGCTTAGAGAGCTCATTTTAATGTGAAGTCATAAAGCTGTGTTTTACGTACGAACTTCTGGAATAACTAAAAAAATTGCTTTTTTGACTCAAAAAGCATGGTGTGCGACCTCTCATTGGAATGAGCTCAAAAAGCTCATTCCAATGGGGTATTTACAAGCGATAAGTACATGTATGTTCAAGAGACAAAAATTAAAATTTGAATAGCGATTTTTGCGAAGAATGCTGACAAGTTTTGGCAGTTATGCTGGTAAAAAGGTAAGATATGCAAAGTGGTTGTTTTTTAGAGGCGACATTTAATTAAGGGGAATTAACCCTTGATTACTGAGGTAACTTCTAAAAGTACTGAAATTTCATGAAGCAATGTGAATAACAGACAACAGTTGCCTAAAAATTTCATGAATAACTAAAATTTTTATTCCTTTGTCTCGAAAACATGGCATATGACCTTTGTTGGAATGAGCTGAATGCGTGTGTTCCAATGAGGGGTCATAAAATTTGAACGAAGATTTGTGTGAATAATGCATTAGTACTGCTAGATTTGGGTAAACGGTTCACCCTGGATACCACCCCTTCTATAGTAGATCTTTTCTGCAAATTTTGTCTAAGATTCTATCAACTTTACAAATAAATACGTTCATGAATCACAATCAGATCCACCCTACAATGTTGCATACCAAATATCAAAAGATTCTGCCTGCTGGATCTGGAGAAGAAGATTTTTTAAGAAATATGCCTGAAACGCACTAAGTTAAAATTTGGGCTCCTATACGGAGCCCAAATATAAACCCAGGGGGCCGATTTGAACAAACTTGAATCAGATCCACCCCACAATGTTGCTTACCAAATATGAAAAGATTCTGAAGCTGGATCTGGAGAAGAAGATTTTTTAAGAAATTTGCCTGAAATGCACTAAGTTCGAATTCAAGCTTCTATAGTGAGCCCAAATATGAAACTAGGAAGCCGATTTGAACAAACTTGAATCAGATCCACCCCACAATGTTGCATACCAAATATCAAAAGATTCTGCCTGCTGGATCCGGAGAAGAAGATTTTTTAATAAATTTGCCCGAAATGCACTAAGTGCGAATTCGGGCTTCTATATTAAGCCCAAATATGAATCCAGGGGGCCGATTTGAACAAACTTGAATCAGATCCACCCCGCAATGTTGCATACCAAATATCAAAAGATTCTGCCTGCTGGATCTGGAGAAGAAGATTTTTGAAGAAATTTGCCTGAAATGCACTAAGTGCGAATTCGGGCTTCTATATTAAGCCCAAATATGAATCCAGGGGGCCGATTTGAACAAACTTGAATCAGATCCACCCCGCAATGTTGCATACCAAATATCAAAAGATTCTGCCTGCTGGATCTGGAGAAGAAGATTTTTGAATAAATTTGACCGAAATGCACTAAGTTTGAATTCGAGCTTCTATAGTGAGCCCAAATATGAATCCAGGGGGCCGATTTGAACAAACTTGAATCAGATCCACCCCGCAATGTTGCATACCAAATATCAAAAGATTCTGCCTGCTGGATCTGGAGAAGATGATTTTTTAAGAAATTTGCCTGAAATGCACTAAGTTCGAATTCGAGCTTCTATAGTGAGCCCAAATATGAATCTAGGAAGCCGATTTGAACAAACTTGAATCAGATCCAACCCACGATGTTGCATACCAAATATCAAAAGATTCTGCCTGCTGGATCTGGAGAAGAAGATTTTTTAATAAATTTGCTTGAAATGCACTAAGTTCAAATTTGGGCTCCTATACTGAGCCCAAATATAAACCCAGGGGGCCGATTTGAACAAACTTGAATCAGATCCACCCCACAATGTTGCTTACCAAATATGAAAAGATTCTGCCTGCTGGATCTGGAGAAGAAGATTTTTTAAGAAATTTGCATGAAATGCACTAAGTTCAAATTCGAGCTTCAATAGTGAGCCCAAATATGAATCTAGGAAGCCGATTTGAACAAACTTGAATCAGATCCACCCCACAATGTTGCATACCAAATATCAAAAGATTCTGCCTTCTGGATCTGGAGAAGAAGATTTTTTAAGAAATTTGCCTAAATGCACTAAGTTCGAAATCGGGCTCCTATACTGAGCCCAAATATGAACCCAGGGGGCCGATTTGAACAAACTTGAATCAGATCCACCCTACAATGTTGCATACCAAATATCAAAAGATTCTGCCTGCTGGATCTGGAGAAGAAGATTTTTTAAGAAATTTGCCTAAAATGCACTAAGTTCGAAATCGGGCTCCTATACTGAGCCCAAATATTAACCCAGGGGGCCGATTTGAACAATCTTGAATCAGATCCACCCCACAATGTTGCTTACCAAATATGAAAAGATTCTGCCTGCTGGATCTGGAGAAGAAGATTTTTTAAGAAATTTGCCTGAAATGCACTAAGTTCGAATTCGGGCTTCTATAGTAAGCCCAAATATGTATCCAGGGGGCCGATTTGAACAAACTTGAATCAGATCTACCCCGCAACATTGCATACCAAATATCAAAAGATTCTGCCTGCTGGATCTGGAGAAGAAGATTTTTGAAGAAATTTGCCTGAAATGCACTAAATTCGAATTCAAGCTCCTATAGTGAGCCCAAATATGAATCTAGGGAGCCGATTTGAACAAACTTGAATCAGATCCACCCTACAATGTTGCATACCAAATATCAAAAGATTCTGCCTGCTGGATCTGGAGAAGAAGATTTTCAAAGAAATTTGCCTGAAATGCAGTAAGTTCAAATTTGGGCTCCTATACTGAGCCCAAATATAAACCCAGGGGGGCGATTTGAACAAACTTGAATCAGATCCACCCCACAATGTTGCATACCAAATATCAAAAGATTCTGCCTGCTGGATCTGGAGAAGAAGATTTTTTAAGAAATTTGCCTGAAATGCACTAAGTTCGAAATCGGGCTCCTATACTGAGCCCAAATATGAACCCAGGGGGCCGATTTGAACAAACTTGAATCAGATCCACCCTACAATGTTGCATACCAAATATCAAAAGATTCTGCCTGCTGGATCTGGAGAAGAAGATTTTTTAATGTTTTTCCCATTGCCTACAGTGTTAAAAAGTGCTGACTCAGCACTTTTTCAAAGTCCCGAAACTGTACCCTATGATAAAACCGATGGCAATTTTTTTTTACCAATCCTTTCTGTTGGTCCTAAGGAAGCTGCACACCAAATAAAAATTCTCAGTGCCGTGCAGTTTTGGAGATATGGGCGTTTTAAATTATTTCTATTTTTAGCTCCTGCGGTTCCCACGGGGCTGCGGGAAAATTTTTTTTTGCATAAATCAAGTACTCATGACCCAATAAGCCCTCACATAAAATTTGGTTCAAATCAGCGTCTCGGTTTGGAAAATAGAAATTTTGGGCGGGGCAAAAAATTTTGCCCCTATCATAACAACGTCAAGTATAGCCCCACAAACTTCTCTTGAACAAATCTGAGTCTACACCTCAAAAGGAAGCTGCACACCAAATATCAAGTCTCTGCTACTGCTGGTTCATGAGAAGAAGATTTACAAAGATTTTGGTGCCCCTTGGGGGTGTGGCACCACCCAGGAGGAGGGGCAACTTCATTTGAACAAATCTGAATTGGCATTAGGTAATAAACATTTAGCCAACATTTGAATAAAATTGGGCTAGTGGTTTAGGAGGAGAAGTCGATAATGTAAAGTTAACGCCGGACGGACGACGACGGACGACGGACGCCGGACGACGGACGCCGGACAGAAAGTGATTAGTAAAGCTCCCCTTGAGCTTCGCTCAGGTGAGCTAAAAAACTCATTCCCGGATTTTGGTCAAAAATTTCTGAGTCCGGACCAGGACCCCAAATTTTCAACCTAAATATGAACCCAGGGACTTGGCTTGAACAAACTTGAATCTCCCCCCCCCCCCCCCCCCCCCCCAAGGATGCTGCCTACCAAATATCTAAAGATTCTTACTGGCAGATCTGAAGAAGATTTTTAAAGAATATTCCTCATACTGCACTAATTTAAACATTTAGGCTCCCATAGAGAGCCCAAATATGGACCCAGGGAATTGATTTCAATGTTACCTGTGAAATTTGAAAGCTTTTGGAGCAGTGGTTTGGGAGAAAAGTAGTCTTAAATGTTTTACCCATTACCCACAGTGTTAAAAAATGCTGACTCAAAGTCCCCAAAAAGTACCCCATGATAAAACCGATAGCAATTTTTTTTGACCATTCCATTCTGTTGGTCCTAAGGAAGCTTCACACCAAAAAAGAATTCTCAGTGCCATGTAGTTTTGGAGATATGGGCCTTTTAATTTTTTTCTATTTTTAGCTCCTGCGGATCCCATGGGGCGACAGGAAAAAAAATAGGGGCATAAATTAAGTACTTATGACCCAATAAGCCCTCATATCAAATTTGGTTCAAATCTGCCTCTCGGGTTGGAAAATAGAAATTTTGGGTGGGGCAAAAATTCTTGCCCCTCCCATAACGACAGCAAATATAGTCCCACAAACTTCTCTTGAACAAATCTGAGTCTACACCTCAAAAGGAAGCTGCACACCTAATATCAAGTCTCTGCTACTGCTGGTCATAAGAAGAAGATTTTTTAAGATTTAGGCACACTTTTTGGGCATGGCCCTACCAAGGGGCGAGGCAACTTGATTTGAACAAAATCAAATTGCAATGTCATAACAAACTATTATCTCAAATATCAATTAAATTGGCACAGCGGTTTGGGAGGAGAAGATGCAAACACCATGTTCACGGACGATGACGGACGACGGACGATGAGTGATCACTATAGCTCTCCTGACTGAAAGTCAGGTGAGCTAAAAAGATACTCACAAAATTAGTACATATTCACCCTATGATGATATGATCACATCAAATTCATGCCGCTAGAGGTAAGAGGCTCTTGGCTAATACAGTTAATTGTGCCTAACTACAATTTACAAACTGGTTGGAAAATTCTTAAGTAATATCAATGACAATCATCCCTCACTTCAATGCACGCACATGGGAACAAATCGTACTTGTAAACTTTGTTTCAGGTACGCGGCATGTCGCGTGCATGTTACTTTCAAATGGCAAGGCCTGGTTTTGTGACCAGGCAATGCAGGGTGACCAGTTATGATGTGTTAATGATTGTTTGCATATCGACGATTTCCATTGGCACTCGATGATTTTCGTTTGTTTACTTTTTGCAGAAGTTAGATGGCAGTGTTTTCAACTGTTTTCTCGCCATTCCTAACTGATTTTGCAATGTAGACAATACAATAATACCAGCGGTTGAAAGTAATGGATATCTGGTTGAAATCCAGTTATGCCCGATGGTTAGCCGGTTACAAAAGTGGGCCAACTGTTTCAGCACTACCCATTGCCCATTTCGCACCCAACATGCTCAATAGACATCAATTCCCTATTTTTTTAAAAATCAAACTTGCATCTATATGTGCGGAGCAGGGAGGTGGCTCAAATAATATTCGATTTTTTTTTTATCCAGGTGGGTCATATTTTGTGTTGGTGTTGTAGGTGTGGATAGAAATTTTTTTTTTTTTTTTTTTTTTTGGGGGGGGGGGTGGGGGGTCAGTGTACTATTCTGGTTTGCTGTTCCATGTAAACCTAAACTGTGGTTTGATAATCCAAATGGAGTGGTATGTTTAATGAGAATACTATTCCACATGAAAACTGTTTGATGTCACTGATGACATGTGCAGTATGGATGCATTGTTAGCAGGAGTTATATCCAAAGCACGGGAAACATATCCCTTCTTTCATTTTCAAGAAATCTTAGAAAACCATCATTAAAAAGGCCCTTAAAAGACACTTTCCAATGATGGTGTCAGAAACTGCATTACTGCCATCATAGAAATAAAATCGTCAAAAAGGATCTTCTGAAAGTTGTAACACAATTTTTCTGAGAGAAAAACATTCTTTCAGTTGAGGATCAAATATTTTTGAAAAGCCACTTTTATGAACTAAATAAACGTTATCAACTTTTTATCATTTCTCACCATTTAGTTATTGCATTTTTCATGTACCTGGTATTGTTTATTTCTTTTTTGACACTCGAAGTCAGAATATTTTTTTTATTGTTGTTGTGCGAGGTCTAGAACTTTTAAGTGCAATCCACTGCAAATGTCAAGAATAAAATGATAAACCTGATAAGGCCTAAAAAATTTTTAAAAAAATCTGTTTCTCAGCCCCCCCTCCCCCCCCCCCCCCCCCCACACATGGTCCTTTTGGCTGCCGCATGCTCTCTTTTTATAACCAATTTAAACTTAAAGGAAAATAAAAATTAAATGGTTTATGTCTGATATTTAACCCAAGTTAAAAAAATTGATGAATTTGTCTCTTGAGTGCAAGAAGGCTTTGCAATGCTTTAGCACTGCAAAGCCTTCTTGCACTCAAGGGGTGAAATACACCACCACCCATGCTATTCTGTAGATTATGAGGCCTAAAACTTGAACCAAGAACATGAACTTTTGATGGCAAAGAAGTAATTACTGAAATAAAAAATAAAATAAAAAAACGCTCGCCCGCATGCAATTTCACAAATAATTGGTTTGAGAAACAGAAGATCTACTTTGTGTGGCCGAACAGTGCTCTCAAGGAGGTTTAGATGGTTTAATCCATAAACCGTGGTAAACTAGAATATAAACCGATCAATGATACCAGCTGGTTATTATTCTGTTCGTCTGCGCATGCTCACAATAAATCAAGTAAACCAGAATAGCTTACTGAAACGTACTCCACACCAACACAATGTGGTGAATAGACAATAGGATAGTGGGGATAATTGTGATTTTGAGGTCAGTAACACCTGTTGGAGTAAGAGGTGGATTAAGCCAGCATTGTGAAAAGAGAGGTTAATAATGATAATTTAATGACAAAAATGAATGAACATATGATATAATAATAACTTGCAAGGAAAAATGATTAAACATTTTTACATGCATTAGATGCCCCAAGATATATCAAGATATATCAAGCTTACTCCCAAGCCAATGAAAGTGATATCCTCAGTCGTAATGCTAAAACACCTGCACACTTACATTTCCCTACTAAAATGGCTGGTTGAGTACTACTATCAGGAAACTGTATATAAAGCATGACAAGGTCAAAGTGTGGAAGAATCCTGTTTCTTCAAAGTCCTGTGATACGGATAACCACGAAAGTAATCTGATGAGCATGTAGTTGTCAATAATCCATGACCATAAAATCAAAACATTAATATCCAGAATCAAATAATAACCATATTCTGAAAACATCCCGGGTCTTGATTACTTTCCAATGCAGGAGAGCCACATGTCGACCTAATCCTATATATTGTCCTGTGAACAGTTAAACACACCTGGACAAATCATGAGTAAGCTTGTCAGTATGCACCATATAACAACATAGCTAAAGACAAAACAGGATAAAACAACACTTATTTTAAAAATAAAAATAACTGGTATGTATCCATTGCCAACAGGTGCCAGAGTAGACTGAGCAGCCATGATGGAACCTAGAAATAAAGGTCTCCTGACTGTTCTTGTAGGTTCCTAAGATAAAAGGTGGAGAAGGTGGACCTACTTATCAAATAGGCTGCTTGCAAAAAGACTGAAAATAGACACAGAGTTAGTTTATGCCCAGGAAGTAGACTTACTTCATGAGCCAAGATACTGTTGGATACCCTGTCCTCTATTAAGTCATTTATAAGCATTGCAGATACATGCCTGAATCCAATGAGATATAGAGTGTGGAGAGAAGTCCTTTCTACCTGGAACAAGAGATAAAAAGAATCTTTTCCAACCTTTCCTAATGAAATGGGTACATGAAAAAATAAGTTCATATCGCGTTGGAGTTGGACATAAGACCGGAGTCGAGGTGAATTCCATTTAAGCTTAATCCTTAGGTATCTAGGTGTCTTCAAAGTAAAGGGTTTCAGTAAGTTGGAGAGGAAGGGATCCAAGCCCATACAAGTCCTCTCAGACAAATTCTTTCTGAAAGCATAGAATGATAGCCTTCGATAGTAATAGGCTGATCTGCAATTAAGAAACAAACGGATATCTAAAATCTAAAAATGTCATTTCACCAGTAAGTAAAGACATACCATTTAGCATTGTATGCTTAGGCTGTAGATCTGTATCTGGGTGCAGAAATGCATTGCATTGCTCTTCTGAAAAAACCTCTACAACTGAGACTTGACCTGATAAAAGTCAGGCAAGAAGGTGTAATGGTATCATATCAAACGGCAACCTTTTGGGTTGACTTTGATGAAGATTATCTTGTAGCGGATGACGTATGGGAACATCCATGAGAAGTTGTCTGACTTGATTGATACACACTTTCTGTGTTGTTAGTGGAGCAATCAGAATAATATTTTGCTGAGAACACATTGCAAACTTGGTGTTTTGTTGTGCTAGAAAGAGTAGATGTCTCATCAGTTTGTGCATCGGAAGGGAATGAGTTGAATCCTGATGATGAAGAAGTCCTTGTTGAACCAGCAAAAGAGTGTGATTAATGTCAACATCTTATTTGTGAACCTTGTATTTATTTATTTATTGTACTGTATATATTATCTGTTATATTTAATATATTAAAACATTACTTTATGTTCTTTCTCTCCCATCATACCTAACCAACACAAAATCTCTTCTCCATCAAATCATGCCCATAATACAGAAAATGCAACTTTGTCCTTTTTTTTACTGCCTCCCCCCTCCCCCCCCATCTCCACTCAATTAACCACAATATTTTTTAGAAATAACCAATCCAGCTTACAGTACAGAAAATGGAGTCTTTGTTTTTTTAACCCCCTCCCCCACAGCATCCCCATCCCTGCTCCCAACACCCCTCTCCCAACTGCCAGCATCCACATCCCTGCCCCCAACATACAATGCAGATGTCTGAGAGAAATAATAAAATAAAATTTTGAACTTACAACAAAGAAAGAAAATAAGTTGAAATATTCAGTTGAAAAAAATCATTGTTTCTTTATTTATGATTCTTAATATATTTACTACTCAAAGTGTGCTAAGCACCACATATTTGACACATCATTGTGAAATTTTCTTGTGACACATTTGTGATATTTTTGGTGGATATGATTGAAGAATGTATTGAGATGGTCCCCAGTGTTTACATTAGCTATCTTGACAGGCAGACTTTTCATGAGTCATGGAAAGCATGTACCCCTTGATTTCCATGATGTTTTCGTGTAGTGTCTACATGTACATGAGATGTGTAGGGTATTCAGTCTTCATTACAACACAAACCCTTGTGATTTAATGATTGAATATGGCGAATGCAAATGTAAGAATACATTTGTCTGAAGCAGAAATGTGGTCGGATGTTGGGATGGTGGAACAAGGGACTACCCATCGTCAGGTTGGTGAAGCCCTTGGTGTGCACCATATGGTGATCACCAGAGCCTGGGCAAGATTTCAGCAATATGGCACACCAGTCAGACGACATGGTTCTGGCAGAGACAGGGCAACATATGCAGCTGAAGACCGTTTTTTGATAATTCAGGCCTGTAGGAACCGCTTTGACACAGCAACCCAGCTTTGCAGTGATCTTCAGAATGCATCCGGGGTAAATGTTTCGACGCAAACTATCCAGGCAACGTTGCACGAAGGTGGTCTCTGATCGAGAAAACCATGTATTCACATTCAGCTATCCCAGAACCACCACCAGGCACGATATGAATGGGCCATGGATCACGTTGGATGGACCATAGAAGATTGACGACCTGTCCTTTTTACAGATGAGTCAAGGTACTGCCTAGACAACACAGATAGGCGTTCTAGGGTATGGAGAAGACCAGGAGAGCGATTCCATGCAGCCAACATTGCTAAGCATGAACGCTACAGTGAAGGGTCAATAATGGTCTGTGGTGGCATCAGCTGGGATGGACGTACAGAGCTCTGTGCCCTTGGCTGTGGTACATTGACTGCACAGCGGTATATTGATGAGATCTTGGATGTCCACGTCAGGTTGTATGCAGGTGCAGTGAGTGATAGATTCATTCTGATGGACGATAATGCATGTCCTCAAGTTGCCCATGCTGTCCGGGTGTACCGACAGAGGGAGGGGATTGAGCGTATGGACTGGCTAGCAAGATCCCCTGACCTCAATCCAATTGAACATGTCTGGAATGAGTTGCAGCTTGCAATTTCAGTCCGTCCAGTCCAACCAAGAAGTGTTCAGGAGCTTGGTTCCATGCTGGTCCAAAAATGGAACAACATCCCACAAAGGACCATCTGGAACATAATTGGGAGCATGAGAAGGCATTGTCAAGCTGTAATTAACAATAATGGGTCACATACTCGATATTGAACCCATATCAGTTCGCTGCGTCAACTTTTTGGCAAATTTGAAAAATTTCCTCTTTTACCAATGATATCCATTTTCCATGGTTATCGTATTCAAAAGCTAAAAAATAATGTCATCACAAACAAAATCTCAATTTCTGTGCTTAAATCATTAAAGATATAATTAAATATAAATAGATACACTTTTCATAACAATATTTCAACTAAAATGTAAAACAGGTAGTTGGATATACTTGGTGCTTAGCAAACTTTGAGTAGTATATATAGCTGATGACGCAAAAGATTTTCACCCAAATTTTATTTCTACCTATACCTACCACTCTAACACAATATGCTTATGCTTCTTATCCATCTCTCATCTTGACAATAACAATTTTGAGTATTTTCTCAAAGATAAACCATGAAACCATCCAAAGACCAAAAATTCAACTGAACCAGACTGATCTGGGCCATCTGTGCATAGTGCACAGTCCAATGTCCCATCCTTGCTCTCTACCAGAGTGCACCCCATTGTTCATCTCTTGCAGACATGCACACTAGGCTTCAATTTCTTATTTTTGATAACTGAATATGCATGTATATGTGAGGAGTGGGGAGGTGGTTCAAAATAATTGTATGTGACAATATATTGACCAGGAGCGAATGTTTTGTGTTGGTGTGGTAGGTATTGATCGAAATTTTAATTTCTCTGACAACCTACCACATGAACACAATATGCAGAATGGACAATAGGAAGAAAGGTTAACCCTTTACCTAACACGAAAGGCAGATGACACTTGCAAATAAAATTCTTGAATTAAATAATAATTTTTTTCATTTTTTGCATCAAAAACATAGCTTATGACCACACTGGAACGAGCTCAAGCGCATGTTGCAATTTATTACTGGTCATAAGCTATGATTTTGAGACAAAAAAATTAAAAAATTATAAATTTAAAGTAATTTGTATATTTTTATACTTACCAATGGCCCAGACTAGCTAGCTGGTGCTTAACTCCAAGTTATTAAGGGCTAAACACAAATTTTGAACCCCCCCCCCCCCCCCCAATCCCCCAAATTTGCTAGCAAAATCTAAAATTAAAAGTCCTATCTGGCCCTCCATACATTTACTCTCTGTGCATGCACAGACGTCAGGAAGTGACCGGAATTGGCGGCAACATCACTTTTTGTAGAAGAGAGTACTACATAATCATTCAGCAGGGAGGAATGAGTGCCCACTCATGGGAGGGCCATCTCCATCTGGGCCATTGGTAAGTATAAAAATATACAAATTACTTTTTTTAATTTATAATATTTTTACACTGTAACCCAATGGCCCAGACTAGCTGAATCGTAAAAAGGCAGAGGGCCTAGGACTTCAGAATTAGTAGATCAACATAGTTTCAATCCTGTAATCCAAGATGAAAGAAAATTAAAATTATTAGGAATTACATGTATGTCTCTCTATACAGTAATAGAGAAGACATATAATAAAAAAGGATCCCAGTTCAAGTAATTCCGTATACTTAGCATGAAGACTATGCTAACTGGATGTAACAAATTCCCAATTTTTAAGGCTAGCCCGGACTAAGCCCCAAAAATTAGGATGGCGTATTTGAGAATGAGAGAATATCCCCCACAAACATTTGTCATATACAATAAAACAATAAAACTCCAGCTGTATGCAGGATATAATAACCGACAAAACAGCTTCACTCATAGATACATATTTATCAAACCAGAGGAGAGGTAAAAAATCAACCCCCCCCCCCTCCCTTTTCTTTTGAAGGAATCTTCAAAAAGAAAGAGGGGAGCACTCTGGAATCAGTAAAAGCGGTACCAAAAAACAATATAAATATTCATTGAACAGGCACTCAGGTATTAATTATTATTAATAAGCCACCCCTGAAGTGGCTTAATGCCACTTCAGGAGCTAAGGCTATAGCGACGATCTAGGTAATTAATATCGCCCGCTATTTAACATATACCGGAGACGGCATATGCAAATAGGTCATAAACCGGTGATATAATATATAACATACACTTGTCCAATAGAACCACAATGAACAATCTCTGGACAGTAAACACACTTCCGAGGTAACCCACAGGCGACCCTATTCAGGCATACAATAAATTCCAGTAATAACACTGCCCGACGTGTACTATCTGATATCTATGAAACTATAAACGTGCGAATATACAAGAGTATAAAACAAGGTGTATTCGATTGGGAACCAACATTAAAAGAAACCTGGCTCTAGAAATGGAAGTAGGTATGATTAACAGGCTCGACACGGACTGCCCCGAAATAATTCATAATTTCTAAGGTCCATAACATACAATAATGCGTCTACCTAATAATTCATTATTATGCAGGTGAGCATTGAAATCCTGCATGTAATCATCTCAATACCAGTTAACTAGCTAGGCAGCCTCTGAGGTACCCAAAGACTAGCAATGAACAATCTCTGGACAGTAAACACACTTCCGGGCTAGCCTTAAAAATTGGGAATTTGTTTCTTTTAATGTCGGTTCCCAATCGAATACACCTTGTTTTACACTCTATTGGACAACTATTGCCACCAGGTTTCTCCATTTTACATAACTCACGGGGGAGCCGAGGTGGTGGTGTAGCTGTCATCCACAGCAATGCCCTAAAAGTAAAACATCATCCTGACACCTATAAAACTCAGCCATCTTTTGAAATGCTAGACTGCCTCATGTCGACCAACAGTTCACTTCGATTACTCATAGTTTACCGACCACCACCATCAAAAAGAAACAGACTTACATCAGCACAATTTTTAAATGAATTCTCAGAATGTCTGTCCTTCTATGCCTTGTATGGAGGAGATATAGCTATTGCCAGCGACTTCAATATCCATGTTGACAATTTAAATGACACTTTTACAAAGCAATTTACTAATCTGTTCGATTCATTCGGCTATTCGCAACTGGTTTTGAAACCTACCCACAACAGAGGACACACCTTGGATCTAATTCTTGTTCGTCAAAGTAACAGCACGTCAGTACAAAACATCTGTGTCACAGATCCAGCATTATCTGATCACTATGCAGTCTTGGCTGAATTGACACTAGCAACCTCCAAAATTCCGCCCAAGAAAATTACTTATCGAAAATATAAATGCATCAACATTGATTCCTTGAAAATGGATATAAGTTCATCAACACTGTCTCCAAATTATTTTTGTAGTAGTCATGGATCATCTGAGCAACTGTTATCTTTATTTGAAGAAACTCTTAAGGGCATCATGGCTGAACATGCACCACCAAAGTCAAAAGTTATAACTCATAGGGAAAAAGTGGAGTGGTTTACAGAAGACGTTAGAGCTGCTAAACAACAGCGTCGCAGACTTGAGCGTCTATACAATAAAATGAAGCTTGAGATTCACCGGCAGATGTTCTGCCACCAAAGAAATACAACTAATAAGATCATCCAAAAAGCAAAGAGGGAGTACTACAATTCTCTGATAGAGGGGTCATCAAATACTAGGGTGTTATTCTCGGTAACCAATCGTCTCCTTGGTAAAGAACAAAAAGTCATTCTCCCAGATCATCTAAATACCAATGAAATTCTTGAAAAATTCAGTGATTTTTTCGTAACCAAAATTCAATTAATCTTGGATAGTATACCATCACGTGAACCACCAGAGTTTGATCAACTTGACATAAAAAGAGATTTTTCCAGTTTTCACACTGTCTTGGAAGAAGATATTCGAAAAATGATTTTGTCATCATCCAATAAATCCAATGATCTAGATAAAATTCCAACATTCCTTCTGAAAGAGACAATTGATCATCTTCTGCCAGCCATATCATCTATTATATCTGCATCCCTTCATGAGGGATTTGTTCCACGCCCACTGAAAAAAGCACTTGTTACTCCACTCATCAAGAAGCCATCTCTTGATCCCGACAACCTGAAGAATTATCGACCAGTATCGAACCTCTCTTTCCTGTCTAAATTGTTGGAAAAGGTTGTTGCTTCACAGCTCAAAAAACATCTGCATGAAAATGATCTTTTAGAGCCTTTCCATTCTGCATACAGAGCCAATCACAGTACAGAGACAGCTTTACTGCGAGTCAACAACGACATTGTTAAATCAGTGTCTGAGGGTAAGGCTGTACTGCTTGTTCTCTTGGATTTGTCAGCAGCATTCGACACAGTCGACCATGATATTCTTTTGCAGACACTGACACAGCATGGCATATGTGGAACTGTCTTATCATGGTTTGCATCATATCTAGAAGGTCGAGGTCAACAAATATATATCAACAAGACCGGTTCAGAAAGCAAGATGTTAAAGTGTGGTGTTCCTCAGGGCTCAGTTCTTGGTCTACTTTTGTTTACTCTGTACACTTCTTCTCTGGGTCGTCTTCTTAAAAGGCATGGCATATCATATCATCTGTATGCAGATGATACCCAACTGTACATTACATTTAATTCATCTCTTCAAAGTGACTCAATCACTGCAGTCAGCAACATGGAAACTTGCATAAATCTGGTGCGGGAATGGATGATAGATTTTAAACTGAAAATGAATGACTCTAAAACAGAATTCTTAGTGATATCCGGGGTTCGCATGCCTACACCCACTGTTACATCAATTCAGGTTGGAAACAACATCACCATGAAAAGTGAATCGGCCAGGAATATTGGACTGATTATGGACTCAAATTTAAAGCTAGACATCCATATCAATAAAATATGTCAAAAATGTTACTGGCAGCTTCGGAATATTGGAAGACTGAGAACTTATCTTAACCAATCAGCACTTGAAAAACTTGTGCATTCCTTCATCACCTCACAACTAGACTATTGTAATTCAGTGTTAGTGGGGCTGCCGCAGTATTTGATTCAGAAGCTTCAAAAAGTTCAGAATATTGCTGCTAGGATAATTACTGGTACCCAATGCTCTGAACACATAACACCTGTTTTAAGACAATTACATTGGCTTCCAGTTAAACAGAGAATCAATTTCAAAATATTGATCTTAGTATTCAAATATATCCACAAACTGGCTCCAGTTTACCTGCAAGAGCTCATCACTGTATACACACTCCATCACGCAGTCTGAGATCTAAAGATCAAATTCAACTAGTCATACCTTTTAGCAGATCTAATCTGGCTAATGATCGTGTGTTCTCCATCGTGGGTCCAAGATTGTGGAATGCATTGCCTATTAGTGTCAGAAATTCAGAAACTATCAACATCTTCAAAAGAAATCTTAAAACTTTCCTATTTACTGAAGCATTCTCCTGAACCTCCCTAGAGGAAACTGAAACATGTGACTCTTTATTTTCAGAAAAGTGTATTTTATTTCTGTGAAGCGTTTTAGGGCACTCTTCGTGGTTTTACGCTTTTACAAAATCAATTATTATTATTATTATTATTATTATTAATTTATTTATGATGAATTATGCACTCGTATATGACATATAGACGAACAACCACAGGAAACCAACCAACTAAAAAGTGGATGTGCCCATGAGGTCGCCATAGAACATGACCCAGCCGCCAATCGAGAAGTCATGAAATGCATGTATGTATTTAAACTCACACGAGGCTTACAGGAAGAAAACTACGTCTTGCCCGGTAATCGCCTTTAAACACACTGGCGGGATTCGAAGTCATATCGAACCCTCCTCACCCGCATTACTTTAATCGTTCTTGTGTTAGTCATAAAATAATATAGCAACCGCAATGGTTCCCTTACGTCTAACCGACTCCATTATGCCACTATGGGCGGAGAAGGACGTGAAAAACAAAAACTTCCCCTGATAAAGAAGGTCCTTTCATGGAGGAAGCTTCCAGGGAACGTCCCATAACAGACACCTGAGAAGACTGATCCAAGGTTTCTATGACGACAGAGGTGCTACTAATAGGATTCACAATGAGACAGTTTGATCTTAAACATAATCTACTGAATCAACTGAATTGGAGGATATGCATATCCTATCATTCATCCCCATGAGATCAACAGAGCGTCTTCTGCGTACGCTCCATGGTCTGGGCATGGCGACGCAAACGACGGTAACTGATTGTTCTGGTGCGTCGCAAACAGATCAATCATGGAGCGATCCCTCTGGTAGCAAATCTGTCCAAATACTCACTTGTTGAGTGTCCACTCCAATTGCAACAGGCGACCTTTCTGAGAGAGTGAGTCTGCTAGTACGTTCAGACGACCCGATATATGACGCATAGAAAGCTGAACATGATGATTCATGACGTACAGGAAAATCTTCTCCATTAGTTGGTATAACTGAAAAGAATGGGTGCCGCCCTGGTTCCCAATGTATGCTACTACTGTCGAGTTGTCCTACCAAATCTGAACATGGACGTCCGTTATTATGTGAATCCAATGTTGTAGCGCTAGCCATATTGACATCATCTCTTTGATGTTTATGTGTTTCTTCTGGAAAAGAGGGTCCTGAAGACCCTGACACTTCAAGTTTGCGGGACTTAGGGTTGCGCCCCAACCCGTCTGACTCGCATCCGTCATAATCATGAAAGCCGGCTCCAGCAGTTGCAGCAGAACTCCCTAAGTTAATCACTGAATATCTGCCCAAATCTGAACCCTTGTTTTACTAGGTCCGTTAAAACAATACTGGTTCAAGCGAAAGCGTCTTCACACTCCAGTTCTGAGTAAAGAATATCTGGAGGGGACGCGCGTGCAGACGGCCCATCGGAATGAGATCCACAGCCGCTCTGCACAGCTCCAACAGTCGCACGAATTCCCTCACTATTAATGCGTCTGAGTGTAGACAAAAGCGAGCATAACAACTAATTTCGCTCAGGGTAACGTCAGACAAACCAGATTGTTGTGAGTCTCAAAGCTCATTCCCAAGTGAATAGACGAGTTGTACGGAGCTAGATCTGACTTTTTCTCATTTACGATGAAATGGAGACGTCGGAGTAATAGAAGCAGACTCTGAAAATTGTTCTGAAGAATAATTCTGTTACCGTATCCCTGTAGAAGGACGTCCAAGTAAGCCAACGTTACCGCAGACGAATGAGCTCGTAAGTATGACATTACCGAGTTCATTATTCGAGTGAACGCCCAGGGGGCCAGGTTCAGACCAAAGCATATTAATCTGAACTGATACACCTTCCCTTGTATGGCGAACCGCAGGTACTTTTAGAATGCCGGATGTACCAGGACATGAAGGTACGCATCCTTAGATCTATGCTTGCCGCATAGTCGATCACTTGAACACTCGCTTTTACCGACCGAATGGTCTCCATAAATAAATTTTTGTAGCCATGATAAGCTTGTTATCCAGCTCAAGTCTATTACCGGTTACAACGAGACGTCTGACTTCGGTACGAGGAACAGGTGACGGTAAAAATCTTGAGAATCCTGATTCTCGACAACCTGTATTGCTTCCTTTGATAAGAGAGCTTATACCTCGGGTAGGAGAAACTCTCTTATGCAAGAATTTGATGGAAGATTTGTCTAACGTGGACAACTTGTTAGTGGGGTTTTTGCTTGGAATGATAGCCGTAAGTCGTCCGAGACAACACTTCTCACCCACTGATCTTCCGAGATTGTTATCCAGTTTTTGCAGAGCTTGATAACCTTCCGCCAACTGGCCAGCAATAGAGGTCTAAACCATCACCTGTATGACCTGCGAGGCTTACGGGAGGAGGAACCACGTCCTCCCCGCGAAAAACCTTGTCTCGTCGGCCTAGGGGCATCTGACCTATAGTCCCGATCAGACCTCGCCCCTTTCCCGAGTCGCTATACTGACGACCTCCAGAGCAATTATAAGAGGGTTTCTTGTATCCTTGTGAGGATTTTCCTTTTGACGATTTTTGTCTGGAACCTTTACTCTTGTCTGCTGAAGGGGGTCATTGACTTTAAAAGTAGAGCACTAGACGCTTTCTTAGTAGCCTGTTCATAGACTAACGAAAGCTAGTTGTCGAAAATAAAATGTCCGGAAACCGAAGTGACTCGGAGAGAGCTTTTCACCTTGTCATCTTATCAGTGATGACAAACGCAAGGGCAGCATAACGTCAGATTAACTCCAGATTAGCTACTGTTAGGGCAGAGTTATACACGGTATACATAATTGCCCTGGAAAGTACTCTTAAGAGAGGTACGAACGTCCTCAAATTCCTTTCCCTTCCCATCGCTCTTGTAAGGTGATCTGCATAAGACATAACGTCCAAATTCGCTCTATTTGAAGAAATTGCCGTCTTAATTGTGTCTGCGTGAAAAGTGCGACAGCTCAGATTCTGAGTCTGAGGGAGGCTGCATCTGCACTTGCTGGGATGTTGCAATCAGCTGCACAATCTGTGAGAGCGAGTCCGTCATCGAGGTCTGAGGAGCAGCGGTCTTCCGTTCCTTAGCCGCATGCTGCTCCTGGGATGGTGTGGCGGAAACGGATCCTTTCTTCGAACGTCCCGATGATCGAGGCCTCGTCTCCCTAGCTACCGGATGGACCGACTTCACATGCAAAGAGTGGTTCCTTCTTCGTGCCACAGGATGGATATCCGAAGTCGGGTAGCTAGGATGCAGTCGTGTGTGCTTAAATAACGTAACTGAGGAAGCCGTGACTGAAGCTGACCCTGGCTGCAGATTAGACGGAGCGTCCCTGCGGTAGGTGGACATATGCTCCATCTCGTGCAAGTTTCCAACAAGAAAACTTCATTTCGGCCTTGTGAAATGTAGCGGAGGAAGCCTTAAACGAAGCCGTCCCTGGCTACAGACTAAACAGAGCATCCCGAGTGGAGGGCGGACATATGCTCCAGTTTGTGCAAGTTTCTCAAAACAACATCTGACCCCAGACATTGCTAGATTAGAGAGGGGGCCTCTCCCACGTGCAGTCTATCAGACCTCGCCGAGTACAGAACTTGCTGACTTCCTCCTTATTTCCTCCCTATTTCCGCCGTCGCGGGGTGAGCTATTTTCATTATAGTGCTCGCTCTACCCAGTCCACTTCTTAGACCGCAACACTTACCCGGCACCCACAGAGTACCGCTTCACCGGTCGAGCTAGCTGCTTGCAAGAGATCAAAACCTTTAACAAAAGGCCCTAACTCTTGCAATAATGAGCACTGCAGCTAGCTCTATATGCTCCACGGAGCGCGATGACAGTAGCACACTTGGATGGGTGTCAGAATATCATCACCATGTTCATGTTCCTCTGAAATAGAAACCGACAGAATGAATTAAAATGCAGTGAGAGGATCCGATCCTCAGAACCTCACCGTCAACAACGTACCGCGACACCCGACTCCAACATCAGTCATCCCAGTGCAACACAAGAATGACAAGAGTCCACAGGAGAGTATCAACTAAAGTCAATATCAGTCCTCCAAACTCCACAACAATATATAAATATAACTGAGATACATGAATAATAGCTATCATAATTAAATTCAAAATATTTTTTGTATACAAAAAAAATTTTGAAAAAACACCCAAGTTACCAAACAGAACATTAAGAGCCCAAGGGCATCCCGATAGAGCTTAAGTGTGGACAAAATCCAAAATTTTTTGAGCTACACTACCGGAATAACAATCCATGTATCCTACAGTATACTACAGTAAGAGAATATAAAAAACTACCTACATATGAGGACGTTGATAATGTAAACAATATCAATGTACACAAGACATCAGGCACACAAAAAGGCCCAGTCAGAACCAATTGAAATGCTATCAGATGTAAAGCTAGATCTTCATACGAAGAAAAAATGATACATCGGATAGAAGATGCAAGACTAAATGACCTAACACCCCTAGGGTGAGGACGTAACCCTGAGGAAAAAAACAGAATAATATTCTGTAATATATGCTACATTCCCAAGAAATTTAATAAAAAATTTCAATAAAAAATAGCCAAAAAGCTTAAGAGTTTAACAGGAAGGGTTCATGGAAGGATAGGGAAGGAATACTTAACAAACAGTGGAATAATAAATTATCAAAAATGATGATGTCAGGCATATGTCCCGAAATTGGGAAACATAAAATAATTTTATAAATATTATAAAGTTACAGCCCTGAAAGTCCAAAACCACCGTTGATCACTTCCTTCATCCAATAACAGCCTTGTATCCACCAATACTTGCATTCATTTGTGTCCGGCATCCTCAAAAAAAGGAGATTTAAAAGCACAAATGTTATTTCATTGTTGATGACTTAAGGGCCAAACAAAGAAAGATGTTGGCGCCAATTCCGGTCACTTCCTGACGTCTGCGCATGCGCGGAGAGTAAATGTATGGAGGGCCAGATAGGACTTTTAATTTTCGGTTTTGCAAGCAAATTTTGGGGAATGAGGTGTTCAAAATATGTGTGTGGCCCTTAATAACTTTGAGTTAAGCACCAGCTAGCTAGTCTGGACCATTGGGTTACAGTGTAAAAATATAATGAAAATTTAATGGTGATTTTTGTGAATAGCGCTGGCCGGTTTTGGCCCTTACTTTGGGTAAAGGGTTAAACATATATAACCATCAGCATAGTGACAGCTAACAGATGTTGCGATAAAGAGAGTTTTCGTTATGTAACCAAGCAACTTTTAGTGAGCTGAATAGAAATTATTTGAGACTAAATAATGATATGTGAATGAACTCATAATTTATTTAACATATACACATAAATACTGGTGTTATCCAACTGACAACATACTTACAATGTGAGTTTGTAAAATGAAAAGCCTAAAATCTAAGGCTGAAAAGCCTGAAATAAACAAATAAGATGGGCTGATACTGAATGGTCCCCATGTGTAATTTTGGTTTTCTAATGGGGCCATTATATTATGATAGCAATTTCATAGCCCAGTGTGGAGGCATAGTGCATATATAGATAATACAACACATGGAAGCAACCTTCTGACTAACTGTCTGGTTACCTTGTTATGAAGTGTATGATAGATAAACTAATTGATAACTACATCAAATGAGAATGATTAATTTTTTTTTAGCGCATCA
This sequence comes from Pictodentalium vernedei, assembly GCA_031216915.1. NCBI lineage: Eukaryota > Metazoa > Mollusca > Scaphopoda > Dentaliida > Dentaliidae > Pictodentalium > Pictodentalium vernedei. The sequence continues at coordinate 185,908,603 of CM062292.1, read as the reverse complement.
TATAAAACCTGTAAATGACAAAACAGGATAAGATAAACACACTAATAGTCCAGAAGTGTAGGCCCTGAGGTATCTAGGACCCTTACTTCTTGTAATTATTAGAATACTGAATATGGTACGTTTTAGAAAAGATAAGTAATGAAAATAGCATCTAAAATAAACATAAAAAATAGAATGGAGAGATATCTTTCTTGCCTTGCAGGAGGATACAGAAAGGAAACATTCCTACCTTTCAAACAGAAGAACAAGTTACAGAAAGGCAAACATCCAAAGGGAAGGATTTGTGAGCAAAGGAAGAATTAATAAATAAAGAAATGGAGGAAGGGAACCGATCTGATAAAAAAAAACTCTGCCCCCACCCTCACCTTCCAAAAGTCTAAGTTTCCAATCCATGCTAAAGGAAGAACAAGTAGTGACACCAACTTGTATAATGCACCAAAAAATTGTGTCAGAGGAAAGGTGAAGCTACCTATCCCAAGCCAGACGCCTGACATAATGCAACATAACGTAGACAGTATCGGTAAAGAGATCAGGGCATGGCAAGACCCAAATTAGATACAGGTGTGGAAATGGCCAATGTGTGGAGTCCCCAGTAACAAGCCTGGAAATAAGCAGACTGTCATCTGCAAAATGAGGTCCCCAGAGGGTGAATTTGGTGATGCTACCCTGCTCAGAGCAGGGTAGCATCACTAAATTTACCCTCTGTGAACCTCAGTCTGAATCAAGGTCTCAAGCCTAAACAGAAAGAGGTACCTACAGGATAAATTGGCCCACAGTATGGGATAGATTCAGAAATTCACCCTTTGGGGACCTCATTCTGTAAATGACAGATTGCTTATTTCCAGACTTGCCCAGTAACATATCAACTAGAATGCCTCTATGAAACATCCGTCTGGATGGATAAACTTACCTATAAGCATAGAGCATTAGCTAATCATAACGAGGCTATGTGGTAAGTATCTTAATAGCATTTAAATGTGGTTCCGCAATGCTAAAAAGAGATAATCTCATAAAAAAGTACATTAGGAACAGTTGTGGATATTCAAAATTCCCAAATTTATGCTATAAATATAAGCCTCACGTTCAGAGGCGTCACTTACAACTTTTTCGGGAAGATATGTAAATCTGATAATCTGCCAGTGTCTCTATCCAATACTGAAAAATCAATATAACTGAGAGTCACTGCCTACACTAGATCACTTGATGTTCTCTCTTACAGAGACCTGTATTGAAAAGTTAGAAGGAATTTCTGATGTTAGTCTCTCAAAAACAAAGTTTAGCGAAGAGTCAACTAAGGTCATAGAATAAACCAAAAAAGCAGTCTACATTGCACTTCCATAATAATGAAACATGTCAAAAACAATTAGGTTGTAAATGTAGACTATTTAGGCGAGTCAGTGAGGTGTAAATGTCACTGAGAACAAGAAATTCCTTTATATCACACTCGTTGCAATGCAGAAGAAAATAGCAAAAGCACCACAAAAAGTTTGGGCTTTTGTCAACTGGGAAGCACTCTGGTATCGACTGAGTGCTAGTATTCATCAGGATGTCAATAAACGGTGTTAGAATCAGCTTCTCTGAAAACAACTAAAAGCCTAGTAACAGGGGCAGATTTGCAAAATGAGTCATCCTACCAAGTTACAATGAGATCCCTTCACCAATATAACCCGTAGACTTTGCTAAAGGAATCTAGGTCATATGATGGTTCGGCAGTCACGGTTGACCGATCATGACCAAAATAGGAGAGTCTCATCTAGATATCATACCAAGTTATCCTACCAAGTTACAATGAAATCCCTTCATAAAAACGATCTGTAAGAAGTGCCAAAGGAATCTAGGTCAAGTGACCAGTCGGCGGTACTGGCTGATCGATTGTGACCAAAATACAACAGTCTCATCTAGACATCATACCAAGTTATCCTTCCAAGTTACAATGAATTTGTCTCACAAATATGAACTGTATACTGTGCTGAGCACGTCTAGGTCAAGTGCCTGTGCGGCTGACACAGTTGACCGATCACAGCCAAAATAGGATGTTCTCATCTAGACATTATACCGAGTCATCCTACAAATTTGCAAGGAAATCCTTTTATAAATGCAAGCTGTAGACCATGCTAAAGGAATCTAGGTAACGTGCCCCTGCGGCCATCATGGTTGACTGAACCTAACCAAAAATGGTTGCTCTCATCTAGACATTATACAGAATCATCCTACCAAGTTACAAGAAAATCCCTTCATAAATATGACTTGTAGACTGTGTTAAAGGTTTTTGGGGTTCGGGCCTGCTTAGCCGTCACAGTTGACCCATCGTGACTAAAAGGGGACGTTCTCATCTAGACATTATATAGAGTCATCCTACCAAGTTACAATAAAATCCCTTCATAAATACGACCTGTAGACTGTGCTAAATTTTTTGGGTTTCGGGCTCTCAAAGCCATCACAGTTGACTGATCACAACCAGAAGAGGATGTTCTCATCTAGACATTATATGAAGTCATCCTACCAAGTTACAATGAAATCCCTTCATAAATACGACAACCTATAGACTGCACTATAGGTTTTCAGGCTCTCACAGCTGTCATGGTTGACCGATCATGACCAAAAGGAGGCTTTCCCATCTGGACATTATACAGAGTCATCCTACCAAGTTAAAATGAAATCTCTTCATAAATACAACCTGTAGACTATGCTAAAGGTTTTCAGGTTTCAGGCTCTCGCAGCCATCACAGTGGACCGATCGCAACCAAAACCAAAAGGGGATGCTCTCATCTAATCATGACATCGAGCCTGCATACAAAATTTTGTGATGATCGGACAAGAATGATGGGGGGGGGGGGGGGGGGGGGGGAACCTGTGCCAAAGAAAATTTGAACAGACTCACAGACATCACAGACTTCCGCATGCATGATGGCAAAAGCTTATCTTGACTTTGTCAAGTCAAGCTTAAAAAGGAAATGATCAGTGTATAAAATAATGCCAGAAATGCATCTTCTAATTATATGCTCCTCACTGACATACACTTGAATATTTTCCATACTGAATAATGCTCAAAAAGTCTGCAAATGTATGAGTTGTCAGTTTATCTTCGGCATTAAAAGGAGATTGTTGTGTTACACTGGCTACTACAGATTGAAAAAGATCATTTCCCTAAAGGAAGGGCTAGCTATCTCAGTGTAAAACAGAGAAGCCAGAAGAAAACTGTGGTAATATAAGTATCAGAGTGCGAATAAGTGGTGGACCTGTCGGAAGATGAAGAATTTGTGGTAAACTATCTGACTGAACCAATGGAAAGGTAAATTCAAATCCTGTTGTGGATAAAAACTGTACAATCCGTCCTCCCACAGTAAACAAGATCAGGTGAAATCAATCAAAAGGTCCCTAAACAAAGCTTATTGAAGGAGAAAATTTTACCTTCTTTCCTAGAGTTTGATAAAGGGTTCTCCAGATGGTCTAGAGATAGAAAAGCCCCTTGAGTAGAGTGTAGCCAAAAATCTCCTTTTGTTGGGGGGTGGGGGGGAGAAAGAGGGGGGGAGAAAGGGGGGGGGGGGGCATCTACCATATAGCAATGGCAAAATCCCATAACACTGGATGATAGTATGCCCAGATAAGTCAACTCATCTTCATAAAACTAATTAAGAGCACCTACTCAGACCATATGGTTAGTCCGATGAGCAGTAGGTTTCTATAGAGGGAAAGAAAAAGTAGACGACAGTGCTAAGTATCTGGAAGTGGAACTGATACATAAGAACTCTTAGTATAGACTTCAGATTAGAGACATTGTCAGCTGGAATAAGAAATCTATTCCTGTAAATCTACATTGAGTTCTAAAGAAGTCAGTGTCATCCCCATAATCTACAACCGAGACTCTTGAAGCAATAGCTGCTATAAGATGATTGATACGAGAGAACGGTGGTGCTGTGTATTAAAGCGTACTGCATGTTGGACATGTGGTGCACTTGTCTTCAACTAATGCTAACCCTGCTTGTGTGAAGTTACAGGGTTCGTACACATTTTTGAATATCAAATTTCATAACTTTTCCATGACCAAGTTACCATTTTCCATGACTCTGAATATGCCACCAAATATGCCATCGATTTTAATTTTAATTGATTTTTGTTCTTCATTTTCTCCATGTGTTCAGGTTTTTCATAACCCGTACGAATCCTGGAGTTAGTATGTTGGGGAGTCTGGCAGTTGCTTGCCATTGCTCGATTGTTTGCTCCAGGTACTCCGGTTTCCTCCACCCATAAAACTGTCCAACATGAGGAGACCCTGGCTATCATAGGTGTTGTTAGACCCCAATAAATAAATACAAGGCTCTAAAGAACCTGTGATCACTCACTTGGCAGAATTACATATCCCTCAGTAATTCTAATCAAAAATCAAAGAATGCAGCTGGCTGCCATGCTCCTTCATCTGCATGAAACAGCATGATGATTGTTTTCAGAGGACTTTCCATACATTATTTGTGCCAAGTTTGGTTCACACTGGCAAAGTAGTTTCGGATAAGAAGATAAAAATGTGATTTCCCATAGGGTTTCCACAATAACTATGAGCCGCAATTGCAGTCATGCTTGCAATCCGATCAACATTACATGAGGATCATTTATGGAGGGTGTCCCAGTCATCAATCATGTGAAGTTTCAAAACATTTGGCCTTGTAGTTTCAGAGAAGATTTTTCAAAATCGACCAATCAGAATTAAAGAATGCCTCTGGCAGCCACGTTTTTCATCCAACAGGAACAAAATGTGGAACAGTTGTAGAGAACCTCCCATAGACCATTCCTGTCAAGTTTTGTTCACATCGGCTATGTATTTCCAGAGAAGAAGATGAAAATGTGATTTCCCATATTGTTTCTATGGTAACTATAAGCCACAATTGTGGCCACGTTTGCCACCCGATCAACATTAAATGAGGGTCATTGGTAGAGGGTGCCCCAGTCATCAAGCATGTGAAGTTTCAAAGCATTTGGCCTTGTGGTTTAAGAGAAGATTTTTGAAAATCCACCAATCAGAATCATGGAATACTTCAGGCAGGCATGTTTTTCATCCAACGGGAACAAAATGAGAATTTTTTGTAGAGGATCTCCAACAGACCATTCCTGCCAAGTTTTGTTCACATCGGCTCAGTTGTTCCAGAGAATATGATGAAAATGTGATTTCCCATAGGGTGTCTATGGTAACTATAAGCCACAACTGCAGCCATGTTTGCAACCCGATCAACATGAAGTGAGGACTGTTGGTAAAGGGTGACCCAGTCATCAAACATGTGAAGTTTCAAAACATTTTGCTTTGTTGTTTCAGAGAAGATTTTTGAAAATCCACCAATCTGAATCAAAGAATGCCTCTGGCGGCCATGTTATTAATCCGACGGGAACAAAATGAGGATCGTTTGTAGAGGATCTCCCATAGACCATTCCTACCAAGTTTGGTTCACATCGGTTCAGTAGTTCCAGAGAAGGCGAAAATGTTATTTCCCACTGGGTTTCTATGGTAAATATAAGCGGCCATGTTTGCAACCCGATCAACATTAAATGAGGATCGTTGGTAGAGAGTGTCCCAGTCATCGATCACATGAAATTTCAAAACATTTGGCCTTGTAGTTTCAGAGGAGAAGATTTTTCAAAATCCAGCAACCAGAATCAAAGAATGACTCTGGCAACAATGCTTTTCATCCAACAGGAACAAAGGACATCCCACAGACCATTCCTGCCAAGTTTGCATCACATCGGCTCAACAGTTCCAGAGAAGATAAAAATGTGAAAAGTTTATGGATGCTGGGTGACAGATGACGATGGACACCAAGTGATGGCAATAGCTCACATGGCCCTTTGGGCCAGGTGAACTAATAAATAAATAAATAAATAAATAAATAAATAAATAAATAAATAAATAAATAAATAAATAAATAAATAAATAAATAGCAGATGATAGATAAATGAATTAAAGGACATCGATTCCCATAAGAGACATAGGTCAGTCTCTAAAGTCTATAAAAAGGCACATAAGCAAATTCAGGATAGATATAAAGTATTAGCTGTATCATCATCCTGAAAGGGATGCATTTATAAAATATGCATTCTTCTAAGAGCATCAATAAACATGGGATTCTTTAAAAGAAGCATATCTGATTTAACAAAAGCCAAACCCTATCTGCCATATAAGGCATAACAGTGTTATAGCAGTTCAGAATAAGAGATAGACGTTGAACTTCTTCCCACTGGACATATAGGCTTTTAGGACATGCGTAGGATGCAAGATCTGAGTGAAGATCTGTCGAATATATGTCCTCATAAAGATTATAATTGTCAAAGTATTTGTCCTCATGGGTAAAGGCCTGTATGCAAGTAAATGTATGACATTTAAGGCTATAGGTAAATAGTACGTAGATAAAAACTTCCTCCTTATTGTGTCTACACGATGGCAAGAACATTCATCCATACAAGGTTTAGTAAGTAAAAAAAAAGTCTCAGTTACACTTTTAATGGAAAAATAAACTGAGTTAGAAAGTCTTGAGTTGTTCTAGGTGCAAACTTCAGTAGATAGAGGTAAACGTAAACTTAGGAAAGGCTCCTCTAAAATGGACTTAAGATGAACATAAAGACTCTCTTCAATCTGGTTAGAATAATAATAATTGTATTCACCTTCGTAGTAGTCATGGTCGAGATAAATAGAGATCTAGTAGTATCGATCCGTAACTTTTGCTGCTGAGCAGAATCTAAACTTGGAAAGTGTAACTGGATTCGGTTAGAGATTCTAATACAAGAAAATAGAGCAATAAGAAGTGTTGCATGTGCCTTCTTCTGCAATACTAATGGTATATGCTCCTGAATGGAGTGCTGGCATTCCTGCAGATGACATAAATGTCTGCCATTTTGAATTAACAATTGAACACACATGCATACTAACTCAAACTTCCCAGTTGCATACCCATTGAACATGCACAATATAAAAATTATTCAATTTTCTGCTGCCATTCAATAAAAATTATTTCCCTGGACAAACAAGAGCAATGCGAAGTGTGGCGTATGAAAGGAAACTTCCTCTAGACAGCAACAATGCATGACTAAAAATAGAATTGATTTGAGTCAGCATTCATTAATTATGGGATGAAAACCAAATACAAGATGGCTGCCATGGAAGCCATAATGAATTGGCCACTTGGCGGCCATCTTGGTTCAGCTGACTGATCCAAAATTGAAAGGAAGCTTTCTCTAGACACCAATAATGCATAATCAAAAAATAAAATTGATTGGAGTCAGCATTCATTAGTCACTGGATGAAAACCAAATTCAATATGGCCACCATGGCAGTCATATTGAATTGGTTATCTGATTCAAAATCGAAAGGAAGCTTCCTCTAAAAACCAATAATGCATACCAAAAAATGATATTGATTCTAGTCAGCATTCAATAGTTATTGGATGGAAACCAAATTCAAAATGGCCACCATGACGGTAATACTGAATTGGTTATTTGATCCAAAATTGAAAGGAAGCATCCTCTAGACACCAATAAAGCATAACCCAAAAATGAAATTGATTTGAGTCAGTATTCATTAGTTACTGGATGGAAACCAAATTCAAGATACCACCATGGAAGCCATAATGAATTGGCCACTGGTGGCCATCTTGGTTCAGTTGACTGATACAACATTGAAAGGAAGCTTCCTCTAGACACCAACAATGCATAATTCAAAAATAAAAAGATTTGAGTCAGCATTCATTAGTTATTGGACGGAAACCAAATTCAATACAGCTACCATGGTGGCCATATTGAATTGAATTGGCAAGCTGATCCAAAATCGAAAGGAAGCTTCCTCTTGACACCAATAAAGCATAGCCAAATGAAAGTGTCAATGACACTGTAGCTCAACTTGTTAAGACATGTACATGTATAGTATGTGACACAGCAATGACAAACATCTAGGTAATGACCTGATAACAAAGGTACATATAAAGTATTGTAATGGTCTGTACATAAATACTGACCGTAGCCTGTAACAAATGTATAGGTAAAGTATTGTAAAGGTGGGCGACAGTCATATGCTAAACTAGAAAAGAAATCTTTGAGTCCCAGAGTGGGTCTGACTGAACCCCAAAATATTTGTTCTCATAGCACAGTGATAACAAAAGCACCCCAAAACACTCGTTCCTGTCCCAAGGTGATAACAAAGGTACCAAAGATGTTTCGTGAAGATCGGTTCATAAATACGGCCTCCAGCCTGAGCCGTATAAAAGTTGTGTACAAAAAACTGATTGGACCTAATTTCGGTACAAAATGGCCACTGGCAGCCATCTTGAATTTTGGACCGCACCCAGAAAAACTCGTTCTCGTCCCAAGGTGATAACAAGGGTACCCAAGAAGTTTCGTGAAGATCGGTTCATAAATACAGCCTCTAGCCCGAGGCAGATTGACATGTGCAGTTACTGTGTATAAGTAGCACTGAATAAATCAAGTTCATCTAATTTGCATAATTTCTGCACGAGAAAAAAAACGGTATTATATGTGATGTATTCCATGTTAGTAACATTCATTCAAAAATTTATTCAAATCAGAACCTTCATATAGAAGTTCTGTACCAAAAACTGATTGTATCTAATTTTGGTACAAAATGGCTGCTGGTGGCCATCTTGAATTTTGGACTGCACCCAAAAACACTTGTTCTCGTCCCATGGTGATAACAAAGGTACCCAAGAAGTTTTGAAAAGATCGGTTCATAAATACAGACTCTAGCCTGAGCCGTATAGAAGTTGTGTAGAAAAAACTGATTGGACCTAATTTCGGTACAAAATGGCCACTGGCAGCCATCTTGAATTTTGGATCACACCCAGAAACACTCGTTCTCGTCCCAAGGTGATAACAAAGGTACCCAAGAAGTTTCATGAAGATCGGTTCATAAATACAGCCCCCAGCCCGAGCCGTATTGACATGTGCACTTACTGTGTATAAGTAGCACTGAATAAATCAAAGTTCATCTAATTTTATAATTTCTGCACGAGAAAAAAACCCGTATTATATGTGATGTATTCCATGTTACCAAACATTCATACAAAAATTTATTCAAATCAGAACTTTCATACAGATGTTCTGTACAAAAAAACTGATTGCACTAACTAAAGTGCAAAATGGCTGCTGGTGGCCATCTTGATTTTGGACCGCACCCAAAAACACTTGTTCTCGTCCCACAGTGATAACAAAGGTACTCAAAAAGTTTCGTAAAGATCGGTTCATAAATATGACCTCTAGCCCGAGCCGTACAGAATTGTTGAAGGACAGATGGACAGATGGACAACTGGCCATGGCATAATCTCAAATTTGACTTACGTCAAAGTTGAGCTAAAAATGAAATTGATTAAGTCAGTATTCATTAGTTATTGGATGGAAACCTATTTTGGAAGCCATATGAATTGGCCACTGGCGGCCTCTTGGTTCAGCTGACTGGTTCAACATTGAAAAAAAGCTTCCTGTAGACTGCAACAATGCTTAAATAAAAAATAAAAATGATTTGAGTCAGCATTCATTAGTTATTGGATGGAAACGAAATTCAATATGCCGGGCCATGGTGGCCATATTGAATTGGCTAACTGGACCAAAATCGAAAAGAAGCATTGACTAGCCATCCACAAGTAACCCCATAAATTATGATTTGATCAAATAAGTGGTTATTTAATTATTGGACGGAAATAAAAAGTTAACCGACGGATGACACACATGGTGATAACACAATTCCCCCATTCTCAGGGGCATAAAAACAACAATGCAAGAAGTTCATAGTTACAGTTTTTCCAGGTCCAACAAGGGGCATAACTGTGGTGAACGTGAATGAAACCTGCAATACGAAACCTTTCCAACCACACTGGTCTATCACAGTACCAAAGGACATCAAAATCTAATAACTGATGATTGAGTTATAATGCAAAATGCCCATACGGAGAGGGCCATAACTCTTGTACACATGCTTAGACGAAACCTGCAACATTTGGATACCCTTTCCCCCATGTTGATCTCTCACCATACTGAAGAACATTAAAAATCAACTACCGCTGCCTGAATTATAAAGCAAAATTTTTGTATGGAAGGTTTTCTTAGTGTAACAGGGGCCATAAATCTGGTATGTGTGGAAAAAATCAGAAGTATGTGGATAGTCTTTCCCCAATGCTGGTCTATAACAATGTCATAGGACATCAAAATCTGACAACAGATGCTCAAGTTATAATGTCAGATTCTGATATGTAGCAATGTTTACAGAATACTCAAAAGACAAAGAATCCGGTAAAAAAGCAATAATAAATAAAATATACCATAATATTTCTGGTATAGGGACAGGAAAGAAATATAATGTAACATGATGATGTAAGATAACAATGTCATTGAAAAATATGAGGTACAAAGTGACTTCAGGTAAACAGAGGTCCGCTAACTAAAACTAATTACGTGACAAGAAGTGACAAAAAGACATTGCTTATTTAGCTCGAGAATGTGACATAAATAGATACTGGTAACGAACATCTCTATATATAAATTATTAAATATATATCCAGTGACATCAAAACTGTGTATGTTCCCTACATGCACCTGTATAGTGGGGGGTGGGGGGTGGGGTGTGGGGAGGGGGCTAAATATCGAAACATATATATAGAGGATAGCCTAAATGAAAGTGTCAATGACACTGTAGCTCAACTTGTCAAGACAAAGACATGTACATGTATAGTATGTGACACAGCAATGACAAACATCTAGGTAATGACCTGATAACAAAGGTACATATAAAATATTGTAACGGTCTGTACATAAATACTGACCGTTGCCTGTAACAAATGTATAGGTAAAGTATTGTAAGGGTGGGTGACAGTCAGATGCTAAACTAGAAAAGAAATCTTTGAGTCCCAGAGTGGGTCTGACTGAACCCCAAAATATTTGTTCTCATAGCACAGTGATAACAAAGGCACCCCAAAACACACTCGATCCTGTCCCAAGGTGAAAAAAAGGTACCCAAGAAGTTTTGTGAAGATCAGTTCATAAATACGAGCTGTATAGAACTTGTGACAAAAAACTGATTGGACCTAATTTCGGTACAAAATGGCCACTGGTAGCCATCTTGAATTTTGGACCGTACCCAGAAACACTCATTCTCGTCCCAAGGTGATAACAAAGGTACCCAAGAAGTTTTGTGAAGATTGGTTCATAAATACAGCCTCTACCCTGAGCCGTATTGACATGTGTGCTTACATTGTGTAAGTAGCACTGAATAAATCAAAGTTCATCTAATTTGCATAATTTCTGCACGAAAAAAAACCCCTTACAATATGTGATGTATTCCATGTTACTAAACATTCATACAAAAATTTATTCAAATCAGAACTTTCATACAGAAGTTCTGTACAAAAGACTGATTGCACTAATTTTGGTACAAAATGGCTGCTGGTGGCCATCTTGAATTTCGGACCACACCCAAAAACACTCGCTCTCATCCCACGGTGATAACAAAGGTACCCAAGAAGTTTCGTAAAGATTGGTTCATAAATATGGCCTCTAGTCTGAGCTGTATAGAAGTTGTGTACAAAAAACTGATTAGACCTAATTTCGGTACAAAATGGCCACTGGCAGCCATCTTGAATTTTAGACCGCACCCAGAAACACTCGTTCTCGTCCCAAGGTGATAACAAAGGTACCAAAGACATTTCGTGAAGATCAGTTCATAAATACAGACTCTAGTCTGAGCCGTACTGAGATGTGTACTTACTGTGTGCAAGTCGCACTGAAAAAATCAAAGTTCATCTAATTTGCATAATTTCTGCACGAGAAAAAAACCCGTATTATATATGATGTATCCCATGGTACTAAACATTCACACAAAAAATTATTCAAATCAGCGCTTTCATATGGAAGTTCTGTGCAAAAATCTGATTGCACCTAATTTTATACAAAATGGCTGCCATCAGCCATCTTGAATTTTGGACCAGACCCAAAAACACTCGTTCTCATCCCAAGGTGATACCAAAGGTACCCAAGAAGTTTCGTAAAGATCGGTTCATAAATACGGCCTCTAGCCCAAGCCGTATTGGCATTTGCACTTACAGTGCTAAAAGTAACACCAAAAAACATCAAAATTAGTCTAATTTGCACAATGTACGCACGAGAAAAAATCCTGTATTATATGTGATGTATCCCATGGTACTAAACATTCATACAAAAAATTATTCAAATCAGAGCTTTCATATGGAAGTTCTGTACAAAAAACAGATTTCTGCATCGTCAGTACAAAATGGCGGCTGGCAGCCATCTTGAATTTCGGACCGCACCCAAAAACACTCGTTCTCGTCCCACGGTCATAACAAAGGTACCCAAGAAGTTTCATAAAGATCGGTTCATAAATACGGCCTCTAGACCGAGCCGTATCCAATTGTTGACGTACGGACAGATGGACAGACGGATGGCGGACGACGGGCCATGACAAAAGCTCAAATTTGGCTTCGCCAAAGTTGAGCTAAAAATAAAATGAAAGTGTCAATAACACTGTAGCTCAACTTGTCAAGACATGTACATGTATAGTATGTGACACAGCAATGACAAACATCTAGGTAATGACCTGATAACAAAGGTACATATAAAGTATTGTAATGGTCTGTACATAAATACTGGCCGTAGCCTGTAACAAATGTATAGGTAAAGTATTGTAAAGGTGGGTGACAGTCAGATGCTAAACTAGAAAAGAAATCTTTTGAGTCCCAGAGTGGGTCTGACTGAACCCCAAAATATTTGTTCTCATAGCACAGTGATAACAAAGGCACCCCCAAAACACGCTCATTCCTGTCCCAAGGTGAAAACAAAGGTATCCAAGAAGTTTCGTGAAGATCAGTTCATAAATACGAGCCGTATAGAAGTTGTGACAAAAAACTGATTGGACCTAATTTCGGTACAAAATGGCTACTGGCAGCCATCTTGAATTTTGGACCGCACTCAGAAACACTCGTTCTCGTCCCAAGGTGATAACAAAGGTATCCAAGAAGTTTCGTGAAGATCGGTTGATAAATACACCTCTAGCCCGAGCCGTATTGACATGTGCACTTACAGTGTATAAGGAGCACTAAATAAATCAAAATTCATCTAATTTGCATAATTTAAAGAAGAAAAAACCCCATACTACATGTAATGTATTCTATTTTACTAAACATTCATACAAAAATTTATTCAAATCAGAACTTTCATACAGAAGTTCTGTAGAAAAGACTGATTGCACTAATTTTGGTACAAAATGGCTGCTGGTGGCCATCTTGAATTTTGGACCACACCCAAAAACACTCGTTCTCATCCCACGGTGATAACAAAGGTACCCAAGAAGTTTCGTAAAGATCAGTTCAGAAATACGGCCTCTAGCCTGAGCCGTATAGAAGTTGTGTACAAGAAACTGATTAGACCTAATTTCGGTACAAAATGGCCACTGGCAGCCATCTTTAATTTTGGACCGCACTCAGAGACACTCGTTCTCGTCCCAAGGTGATAACAGAGGTACCCAATAAGTTTCGTGAAGATCGGTTGATAAATACAGCCTGTAGCCCGAGCCGTATTGACATGTGTACTTACTGTGTGTAAGTAGCACTAAAAAAATCAAAGTTCATCTAATTTGCATAATTTCTGCACGAGAAAAAAACCCATATTATATGTGATGTATCCCATGGTACTAAACATTCACCCAAAATATTATTCAAACCAGCACTTTCATATGGAAGTTCTGTGCAAAAATCTGATTGCACCTAATTTTGTACAAAATGGCTGCCATCGGCCATCTTGAATATCGGACTGCACCCAAAAACACTCGTTCTCGTCCCATGGTGATACCAAAGGTACCCAAGAAGTTTAGTAAAAATCAGTTTATAAATACAGCCTCTAGCCCGAGCCGTATTGGCATTTGCACTTACAGTGCTGAAAGTAACACTAAATACATCAAAGTTAGTCTAATTTGCATAATTTACGTACGAGAAAAAAACCTGTATTATATGGGATGTATCCCATGGTACTAAACATTCATACAAAAAATTATTCAAATCAGCACTTTCATATGAAAGTTCTGCACAAAAATCTGATTGCATCTAAGTTTGTACAAAATGGCCAGTGGCCAACTTGAATTTTGGATCGGATCCAAAAACACTCGTTCTCATCCCACAGTCATAACAAAGGTACCCAAGAAGTTTCGTAAAGATCGGTTCATAAATACGGACTCTAGCCCCAGCCGTATTGAATTGTAGATGGACAGACGGATGACTGGCCATGGCATAAGCTCAAATTTGGCTTCGCCAAAGTTGAGCTAAAAATTGATAGTAATTTATATATTTTTTATACTTACCAATGACCCAGACTTAGCTGGTGCTAACCCAAAAATATCTAGGGACCAAATTTTGCCCCCCAATCCCCAAAATTTGCATGCAAAACTGAAAATTAGAAGTCCTAACTGGCCCTCCATACATTTTACCCTCCGATTATGCGCAGATGCCAGGAAGTCACCAAATCTGGTGCCAATAAAATCATTCTTTGTAGAAAAAAGACTATAATAATTCAGCGGGGAGGTATGGGAGGGCCATTGCCGTCTGGGTCATTGGTAAGTATAAAAAAATATATAAATTACTATAAATGTTTTCATATTTTTATACTGTAACCAATGACCCAGACTTAGCTGAATCATAAAAAGGCGAAGGGCCTAGAACTTCCAAAATATTAGATCAACATAGATCAAATCCTTCAATCCATGATGAAGAAATTAGAATTTACATGAATGTCTCTTAATACCATAATAGAAGAGACATAACCTAATATGGATCCCAATAATGTAAATCCTAATTCTAAGCATAAAATCATGTTAATTAGGATGTAACAAAAAAACAATTTTAGAGACTAGTCTGGACTAGGCCCTAAAAACTATTATGGCATACTGAGAATGAGAGAAAATATCCCATAAACCTACGCCACACAATAATACTGCAGCTGATCGCCGAACATAGTACGGACAAGACAGCTTCCTCAATAGTTACATAACCCATAAGGCAGAGAAGTGGACAAAATGAACCCCCCCCCCTTTTTTTTAACATAACTTCAAAAGAAAAAGGGAAGACCTCTGTAATCAATAAGCCGAACCCGGAAACGATATAAATAGATATCAATCAGGCATTCAACAAATTAATTCATGAATAATAAATGGTGCTTAATGCCACTTCACAAGCCAAGGCTATAGCGATGATTTTGGTAAATAACATTATCCGCTATAAAATATGCACTGCAGACGCCGTATACAGGTACGACGAAATCAGTGAGAAATTAATTATAACATATACATACAAAAGCGGGATAAGATGAACAATCTCTGCAGAGAAAACACGCTTCAAGATCATTCACAGGAGGCCTCTGTAATATTAAAACCGGTAAAAAACAATCTCCAACGTGCACTATTTGGTATCTACAGCTATAAACATGTGAGAATATGCGATTTGAGAACCGACAAAATAGAGACCAGGATCTAGAAATGGAGGTAGGTATGATAAACCGGCTCCAAAATCAGAAAATAAATACCGGAAACAAATGCAACAGAACTGCATATATGCGTATGATGGTGCCATCCAACACGACCCAGATGCAAAGTATGTATGTATTAAAAAATATATACGCGACAGCGTGAGTGTGTGTGTGTGTGTGTGTGTGTGGTGGGGGGGGGTGGGGGAATTCAAATATATGTCGAAACCTCCTCACCCACATTACTTAATCATTGCTGGTGCAGACAGCAATAATATAGTGATCATAAAGCTCTTTCACGTCTGAATACTCCGTAATGCCACTGAGAGCAGAGAATGATATGAAGAATAAAACTTCCCTTAAAGAAGAAAACCCTCTAATGGGGAAGCTTCTGGCGAATGATCAATAGCAGACCCCATAACCTCAATGAAATCAATAGAAACAAATGAACTGAAGGATACACATATCCTATCATTCATTCCCATAAAAATGGCTGAGCGTCAATGTATGCGCTCAAAAGCCTTATACTAGCGACACAAATAATGGAAACTATTATTCCCATGCGCTGAAAACTTAACTATCCTGAAGAGATCCCACATAAGATCATCTAATAGCCAAACAGTTAGAATAAGTGCAAGATATAGCCAGCGCTTACTTATGTGCTGAAATGTTAAGCATTGACTGCTAATTGGAAGATAAATAACCCAAGCAGTACGAATAGTTAACTGACTTATTTAACAATAGAATGAACATAAACATGACTTCTACTAAAAAATAATGACAACAAAAGCGTAACTTCTCTTCTGATAAACTCTGATGTGCATAGAGAGACCCTCGGACTCAGGATTGTAATGCAATATATGAACTCACGTCCGAAATAATTGAGAAAACCATAATATATGCCCAAACTTGACCTTATGTTAAAAGATTCTCTAAAACAAAACAGGTCAAGAGGGAAAAACGTCTATTAACTGGAGTAGACATGTGTGTAAGCGATCCATCGAAATAACATTCGAAGCCGCTCCACACAACTCCATCCGGCGCATAAAACTATTGCTGTTAATGCGTCAGTTAACCGATAAAAGCGAGCCAAACAGCTGGTTAATTCACTCTGTGAAACAGATGAACCAGCCAAATAAATAGTGGGATACATGAATCCTATCATAAATCCCATGAGATATTATCTAGTTCACAAAACAAGTGATCTAAAGAACTATACTCACTACAATTGCCGAACGTTCGCTTATCGACTGAAAGATAATAATAAATAACCTAATTATCCACTTCCAGTCAAAATCTGCCGGACCGAGTTCTATAAGAGCCTCGAACCACCGCTCAGGGGAGTCTGATCAGTAACTCAGTCTGACAAGAAACCCCTATCCAAGTGGCTGTATAGACAAACCTAAAGAATTATATATAGGAGAGATACCTATACCTTCGCTATGAGCCTTATAAGCGAATTGAGTCTAGGACAACTCTCCTACTCTTCTGGTGGCTGTGGTCGATTAGACCTCAACTTGAAGAGTCGAGAATAGATGCTTTCTTGTAGTTTAATCCTACAATAATGGAAGCTTACCATCAAAGACTTAGGTATACCTATACCTTGCTATGAGTCCTTATAGACGATTTGAGTCTAGGACAACCTCTCGTACTCTTTCTGCTGGTGATGGTACATTAGACCCCAGCTTAAAGAGACGAGAATTGATTCTATCATAAAAACTAGAGTTGGAAGACTAAAGCGACCTATGGCAAGTTTTCCACCTAGTCAAATGCAAAGATGAAGACACAAGGCTTTGTTGCATCAGAATACCTCCCACTGAACATTAGTTAAGACCGAGAAATAAATACTATGTCTGGAAAGAATTTTAAAAGGTACAAACGACCACAACATTTCTTCCATATAGACGATGTGTCACAGTACTTAAAATTAAAGTACATAAGACCATGAGACTAAATTCGCTCTGAGAAATTATCTTCTCAATTGCGTCCGAGCGAACAGCTAAATGATGAAGGTAAGGCTAAAACTAGGATCTTAGCCTGCTCAATCAACGCTGAGGAACTCTCCACATCTTCCCCTCTTGTTTTTAAAAGTATGTGAACCATCACAAACGATTAAAAATACAGAGGAAGAAGATAAGAAACCGAATTACTTTTTCCCGCCTTCTACAGAATTGAAGATCTGTGACGCCCGTGAAGACATAAACGGAAAGAGATCTTATTACCCTGCTCTTTACCCGGATGAAGTCAGCGCCGAACTACGCTAGCGGTTTCTCATAATTGCTCGCAGCATTCTGAATCACTGGAACAAGTTCAAGGAAATGATAATGTATGGTATCTATATCATCCAAGAGTTGTTCCGGAAAGAAAAGTTATCCTTTCCATCATACGTTCAAATCAGTTAGAATCACAGTCACCAGCATCTAAACAGGCAGGTGACTGGACCAAATGGGCACTATGCAACAGCTCAAGATTTGAGACTGACGTTGAGTGCTTCTGCCTTAGCAGGAATACTGCGATTAGTTGCACAACTGCGACAGCAAGTCCGTTACAGAGGCCCGAGGAGCAGCGGTCATGAATAGCTTCTATTTATTTATTTATTTATTGGTGTTTAAGGTCACATATTTATGCACAATGGCTAAGCATGACCGTGACAGTTTTACGGGTGGAGGAAGCCGGAGTACCCGGAGAGAACCACCGAGCAACGACAAGCAGCTGCCAGCTCCCCAACATCGTAACTCCGCACTGCAGCACAGGCAGGGTTAGATTGGTTGAAGACATGCGCACCATCGACGTGCAGTACGCCTTAGTACACGGCGTCATCGTGCCCCCACGCGGGCAATGGAGATGAAGTGTCTTGCCCAAGGACACAACGCGGTTGCCGCAGGTGGGATTCGAACCGAGGACCTCTCGGCTTGCAGCCTGCACCTCTACCAACTGAGCCACCGTGCTCCCATGAATAGCTTCTTTGCCGGCTGCTTCTAGGACAGGGAGTCCAATATAGTTATTACTGCGGACGACCCAATGAATGAAGCCTCATCTCCTTGGCTACTAGATGGTGCAACTTTCTTCACCAAAGAAGGACCTTTTGACGATGCAGACTGGAAATCCTGAGTCACTTAGCCAAGGTGCGGTCGGGAGTGCTTGGTAGACGCTTAAAGAAACAAAACTGTAGCCGTCCTGGCTAAGAATTGAACTAAGCGTACCGGACAATAGCTATGTACGTAAGCTCTGACTGACATAAGTTCCTACCAAC
Organism: Pictodentalium vernedei; assembly: GCA_031216915.1. Classification (NCBI taxonomy): domain Eukaryota; kingdom Metazoa; phylum Mollusca; class Scaphopoda; order Dentaliida; family Dentaliidae; genus Pictodentalium; species Pictodentalium vernedei. The sequence continues at coordinate 185,889,846 of CM062292.1, read as the reverse complement.
AACACCCGGCTCCAGATGTTGTTGAAAGAGAGAGAGAGGGGCTCCCTCTTGCTCACTATCCGGAGAGACCTGGACGAGCATACCTCAGAACTTGCCATCTTCTTCCTTCCATCAACACTAGGTGAGCATGGATTCGATCAACAGTGCTCGCTACACCCTTATTCTCTCTCAACCGCCACGGACATACCCGGCATCACATTACCCACATACGAGTGAGATCTGCCAGTTGAGCTAGCTGTTTTTAGACAAGGGCGTAAGCCTCCGTGAAACCTAGCCCTTGTCTTTTTTTTTTTAAATCATTGAGCACTTTTCCACTAGCTCTAAATACAATGCATATGCGACACATCCAGAGTCACAGTCCAAGTATCCAATCTTAAGCGTTTCACCGGCGACAGGGAACTGACACCACTCATCGGGTTTTATAGCCCTGTGCAATATAAAGATCACTTTGTCCTTATGTAGAGGAAACCATAAGACTTGCCGGCCCTGGCTGCCTATTAGACAGGACGTCCCGGACAGGAGGCATGGTCGTATACTCCGACTGATGCAAGTTCCTACCAACAACATCTGTCCCCAGATGATGCTGTAAGAGAGAGCGGCCCCTCTCTTGCTTGCGTTCCTGGATGACCTGGACAAGCGTACCTCAGACAGTGTCGGTTTCCTCTTTCCATCGTCGCTGGGTGAGCATAATTGCATATCAAATTGTTCGCTCCACCCTATATGATCTCTTTTTTTCTAGCCCGGATCGTATACACCCGGCATCACAGTTCTCAGGGACCTGAGTAACTACTTCCTACCAACAACCTCTGACCCCCAGATGTTGTTATAAGAGAGAGGGACCTCTCTCTTGCTCGCAGACCTGGACGAGCATACCTCAGAACTTGTCTGACTGACACAAGTTCCTACCAACAACCTCGGACCCCAGATGCTGTCATAAGAGAGAGAGAGAGAGAGGCCTCTCTCTTGCTCGCGATCATGGAAGATCTGGATGAGCATACCTCAGAACTTGTCTCACCGACACAAGTTCCTACCAACAACCTCTGACCACAGATGTTGTAATAAGAGAGAGTGGCCTCTCTCTTGCTCGCGATCACAGAAGACCTGGACGAGCATACCTCAGAACTTGTCTGACTGACACAAGTTCCTACCAACAACCTCTGACCTGAGATGCTGTCATAAGAGAAAGAGGCCTCTCTCTTGCTCGCGATCACGAAAGACCTGGACGAGCATACCTCAGAACTTGTCTACTTCCTCCTTCCTATACTTCCTCCTTCCCGTCGTCGCAGGGTGAGCATGTTCGTATGTTTATAGTGCTTGCTACACCCTTATTCCTCTTCTTGACCGCTACGGACATACCCGGCATCACACACCACTAGTCGACGTGATAGATCTGCCGGTCGAGCTAGCTGGCGACAAGGTCATCAATCCTACTAAGGATCTAGGTACTTGTCTAATACCTGAGCACTTTTGCCGCTAGCTCTTGATTGATTTACGACGATGACAGCACACACCTTGACGGCGGCACAAAGCCACATGATTTTCTTGTTCCTCTGTAAATCGAAACTTAAAAACTATAGTGACCTTTTGACGAGAGGACCAGCCGAGTCCCCTCGCCGCGATAGGACCGATAGTCTCCACTCGCCTAACACAAACCATGACGCCCGTCATTCAGATTATCAAACCTGATACATAGAGTAGAATTAGTGGTAGTACATCAAGTAAACTCATTACAATGACCAAGTAAATAAGGGAAAGGTTTCCTCTATTTGCCATACTATTAGATAAAAATAATTACCTAAAAACTAATATATGTCATTGTACCACCACCAAATCTACATATAATATAAGATAACATTAAATATAATCAATGAAATAAATATATCCAAAAGAAAAACTCTTTCAAAAATAAAATAAAAATTTTTGAAAAAATTTTCTTAATATAAGAGCCCAAGTTTCCAAAGGGAACGATGAGCCCCAAAAAAGCCTAAGTGTGGACAAAATTATAAAACTGTGTAAAATTAACTACCACACTATCAGAATATTTAATTTTACTTACAACTGTTGTTCCAAAACAAAAATAGGAAACTACCTAGAGTAATGTAATGTAAACAAAACACCGGAATCAAGACCCCAGGCAACACAGTCTGAAGTCAGTAACAGAAACAAGACTATCCGATGTAAAGCAAGATCTTCCTCAGAAGAAAAAATGATACATTGGATTAGATTAGATTATTTATTTAACGGTATAGCTAGGAATTACAGCAATGCATGTATAGTAATACAATATTTAGAAGGCACAAAAAACATTAGTACAATATGAGAATATGAATAAATATCTATACCGTAAGGAGACAGCATAGCCAGACTGGCTGTCTACCTGTCATCTCCCACTAATATTTGTTCTAGGGTGAGGATTGTACACTGATTACGGATGTGGATTATAGGCATATTGTTCAATCGCATTCAGATTTATTTTCTGGTGTTGAAAGTGTCGGACTTGGCAGTTAAATCATACTTTTCTGTTGGGCGAGATTAACAGACGGAGTATATTACTTGATGTTATCACATGCAAAGAGCACACAAATCGGAAAATGACCAAAGTATAGTGAAGTGCGAAATTAATGGCTGTGCAGACAATTAGTTATTTTTTAGGGGTTTGAATCCAAAATTATCTGCTGGCATTAAAATTACAATCTCGACAATAGGGATTGTCACATTCCACACTACTTGAGTACTGAGAGATGAATTTTTGTATTAATAATTTTTTGAATAGATTTCTATTAGTGATAGACCTTAAATCTTGATCCAAATCATTCCACACCCTAGGGAATGCATGGATCTGTAACCTATCGACAGTCCTTCGCGTGAGACGGGCGCTATTGCGCTCGCAAGCGCCCGTAATTTAAAAAAGACGAGCGCAAAAAATCGCGCCTGTCATCAAACAGTTTGACTTCACTTAAATTGCACTCAACTCACAAGCATTGCCTCGCTTCAAGTCAGAATGGACATCTATTTTGTTATTGTCCATTGGTTAATGGTAAAACAAAATTAAAACTGCTGTTATATGCCCCCCCCCCCCCCCCCTCCACCTTCATATCACCATCCGCTCCGCAAGAGGTCCGAATCGATATTGTCAGTGAAAACTGAAACATTTCCAGTTTCCTTTAATCACTGCGCATGTCATTATACATCCCCATTCATCCAGTAAACGAAACCGAAAGTACAATGCCAATTTAATCAGAATTTGCTTTAAAAATTCTCATAATTATCTTGTACATACGTTTCATTTTCAGATTTCGGGTTTTAATTCTCAATTTAATGAATAAAACAAACAGAAAACCATGTGGTGTTGTTTTCATTTTTTGTACAAGTTACTCTCGAAGCTAGAAATGGACGTAAGTTAAGTATGTCAATCAACACTGCAAACCACCCCCTTGAAAACAGACAAACATTGTCTGTTTAAAAAATAGCTGTGTTTTTTTTTTTAAATGTGTACATTTATTACGAATAAACTAAATAGAGCTTCACACAAAAACAATAAAAAAAAATCATAATATGGAGACCAGATCAAATTTACACAGCGGAATATGAATAACAAAATAGTTGCCTCCCTTGGCAATATTCAAAAAATTGATTTTACACTGAAAGTCATAACTTCACATGTTGCAGAGCATGATGAAATGATAAATGAGCATATTTTATTAAACCAATAAGTCATACATCATATCGCTGGTTAAATTGTTATATAATTCTCAAATACCAGAGTTGTAATTATTTTTTATTTTTAATTACCACTTTCTTATTAATTTCTGAACACCCGTTTTCACACTGAGTTGTGCACGCTCGAAAGTGGTAGTGTTCTTTCACAATGAGTTGTGCACCGCTCGAAAATGGTAGTGTTCAATCAGTATCTTTGTGATGATGTTCAACCACTGTGAAAACTATATGTTATAGATGTGTTTCAGACAACTATTGACAGTAGTCTGCACACTTCCAAAACGAGGTCGACAAAAAAATAAACAAGTCAATTTTGCTTGGGATATATAATTTTTTAATAAAGACTTATTACACTGAACACAGACATAATGTATTACACAAACGACGAATTTAACAACACAAAAACCTCAACTCCCAAAAATATACATAATACAGTATTACAGTTCTATTTGATACTGGGGTAAGTAAGTGTTGCAACAAGTCACCTGTTTTTCCATTTGATGCCTGTAAATTTGACGTCTCAAACAACTTTCGTCCAATTTGAAACTTGGGGAGGGGGCTTTGACACGAGTAGAGCACCCTGTTCATAAATCTGAAAAAGCGAGGGGTGGGCTTAATCACGAATATGGGCTTCAACACGGGTGAGTACGGTAGCTGTGTTTAAACACATCTGTCTCATCACATGCATAGTTGTGAAACTATGGGTAATTTTGCGAGTGCGATTTGCACAAAATCGCACTCGCAACACAATTTGCGAGTGCACTTTTTTGCACGCGTAAAATTTACTCACACGAAGGACTGTATCGAGGGCTTTAGTGCGCGTTCTACTCATATGTAATAAGTCTGATTGTCTCGTAACTCTTTGTGAAGTATTTTGTGTTGGGTTAAAAAAGTCATTAAACGACGACGGAAGTTGTTCCAGACCTTAATAAAGTCAAATTCCGAATTCATCTGTATCTCGTCGAGACTAATGTTATCTGCCATTATTCACAAAAACACTGCCAAGTGGAGCAATTTCGTGCCAATTCATAAACACAGAAGCATAATTTGACCGTTGCCTGTTCATATTTTCGGATCATCTGAGAACTCTCACAGCCATATACATATTGTGTATATGGTGTGTTTTACCTGTACTTAAATAATCAGTCGTGTACAATGCAGGAACATCTGTATGAGCAATGCACTGAAAAATAAACACAAACATCAACAAGAACATATATACAAGTTTCATGATTGGAGAAGGAAGGATTTTGAGAGGGAGAGGTGGAATGGTGTGTTATTGAGATGGTTCTTATCCATGGTTCATACAGAACCTTAGGGAAAAATTCAAGAGTTTCGCAAGGGTTATTCAAGACCGAGATTCAGTTTGCAATGGCTGAATTATATTATTCCTTCAATAATTAGTAATTCGTGCCCTAGGACGAGAAAGCGCTGCCAGCTGCAATGCCAACTCATTCCAGCCGGCACCCCCGGCAGAATGGCGGTGTTGGTCACCAGGTCCCAGTTTACCAATAACTTGTTTACCTTAGTAAACAAGCCTAAAACATTGAGTTACTCAACCCTTAGAATTGGGGTCCAGGTGGAGAAATGATAAGGGTAACCGTGTTACATTCTAGTGTATATGGACGTCAGTACACATACATGTATCACACACCAGTATAGCATGATACCTGGGGGAAAAGTACAGAAAATTCCAAGCGAAATGCGTTTCCAGGGGTACAAACCTGTTAAGATATTATGTTTGGTAATACTGTATTAATTGTTATTTTCTGAGGAACAAATTGTAGATCACGAACTACATTCAACAGGGGCAAACATTCATTTCTCAATCATAAGATTGACAGCCTTTGTATGACAAAACTGTTGTTCTTCGTGGGATCCATTACTTGCTTTGGCTGGAGAAACTTACTCTCACTACCACTAATAGCTTAACATAGCCGTGGTCAACCAATAAGTTGACCACAGGTATGTTAAACCATCAGTGGCAGTAAAAACATTTCACGAAAGGATAGGGGGGGGGGGGGGGGGGGGGGCATGTCTATATCTCTCCTGCCATGCTATTAGCTTTCTTTACATTTCATGAAAGGATAGGGTGGGGGGGGGGATATCTATATCTCTCCTGCTAGCTATTAGTTTTTTACTCCCTAGTTCTTATCATATATATACACTTCGATACATATATATATATATATGTATAAACATATATTAATCATGATTTGATTCACATTACCACGTGCTAGCAACGACTTGAGAATTTATGACATTCATGCATATTAGCCCAAATACACATTGAATTTACTGGTACATTTGTCATGAATTGACAAAACAAGTATTGATCCATTATATATTCATGCACCAGATAGGGCAGGGGTGGGGGAGGGGTATGTCAACATATCTGTTATCACCTAATAATCCATATTATCTTAGATTTCCGGGAATTGCACAGAAGGTGGGGGCATATCAACATTTCCATACCATATATATATATGTATAAACATATATTAATCATGATTTGATTCACATTACGACGTGCTAGCAACAACATTGAGTATTTATGACATTCATGCATATTAGCCCAAATACACATTAAATTTTCTGGTACATTTGTCATGAATTGACATGCCCCGGAAAGTAAAGGTAATATATGTATATATGATTATGTGTACACTCATATCAACATTTCCATTACCACACTCCAGTATAATATAATTAGGTATAATATTCATACATAGCAGCTCTGTCAATATGGAATTTCAGCAAGACCAATATGCATGAGTGTACACATAATCATATATACATATATTACCTTTACTTTCCGGGCATCCATTACCATATATATATGTATAAAACATATATTAATCATGATTTGATTCACATTATCACGTGCTAGCAACGGCATTGAGAATTTATGACATTCATGCATATTAGCCCAAATACACATTGAATTTTCTGGTACATTTGTCATGAATTGACAAAGGAAGTATTGATCCATGATATATTCATGCACCAGATAGGCAGGGGGTGGGGGTGGGGGTGGGGGTGGGGGATGGTGGGGGGGGTATGTCAACATATCTGTTATCACCTAATAATCCATATTATCTTAGATTTCCGGGAATTCCACAGAAGGTCGGGGCATATCAACATTTCCATTACCACACTCCGGTATAATATAATTAGGTATAATATTCATACATAGCAGCTCTGTCAATATGGAATTGCAGCAAGACCAATATGCATGAGTGTACACATAATTATATATAAAAGGAGTATTGATCCATTATATATTCATTGCACCAGATAGGCAGGGGGGGTGGGGAGGGGGGGGGGGTGGTATGTCAACATATCTGTTATCACCTAATAATCCATATCATCTTAGATTTCCGGGAATCTCACACGGGGTGGGGGCATATCAACATTTCCATTACCACACTCCGTTATAATATAATTAGGAATAATATTCATACATAGCAGCTCTGTCAATATGGAATTTCAGCAAGACTAGTATGCATGGGTGTACACATAATCATATATACATATATTACCTTTACTTTCCGAGCATCAACATGCATGGCTATATATATATATATATATAGAGACATGCATACCCCCCCCCCCCCCCCCACCCACACACACACGTACCTATACAATGGGGATTTTCGCATTTAATAGCATTTATTTTGTAAATGGTGGTGGTGGGGGGAAGAGTACACAAAATAGGGGTCTTCATTCAGTAATTCCACATTAAGTGCCCAATTTGTTAAAATAGCATCTCATTTATTCGGCGATGGGGGGGGGGGGTACTCTTTTGTAAATTGTGGGGGGGGGGGGGGGGGGGGGGGCTTCATTTAGTAGTTCCACATTAAGTGCCCAATTTGGGCTATTATTGTCATTTAACATAGCATCTCATTTATTCGGCGATGGGGGGGGGGGGGGGGAGGGGGGGGTTACGCATTTAATAGCATTTCTTTTGTAAATAGTTGGGGGGGGGGGGGGGGAGACACAAAATAGGGGTCTTCATTCAGTAATTCCACATTAAGTGCCCAGTTTGGGCTATTAGTGTCATTTAAAATAGCATCTCATTTATTCGGCGATGGACGGAGAGGATTTTCGCATTTAATAGCATTTCTTTTGTAAATGGTGGGGTGGGGGGGGAGACACAAAATAGGGGTCTTCATTCAGTAATTCCACATTAAGTGCCCAGTTTGGGCTATTACTGTCATTTAAAATGGCATCTCATTTATTCTGCGATGGGGGGAGGGGTGGATTTTCGCATTTGATAGCATTTCTTTTGTTAATGGTGGGGGTGGGGGGGGGGGGGTGCAACTAGTACAACTAGCAACTAGCAGTTTGGGGATTTGAAATCTACAATCCCACAAAAGGGAATTGAACATAAATTACTTCAGTTAGGCTATGGCTGGCATTCAAATTACATTCTTTTCGTAAATTGTAAATTGGGGGAAGGGTACAGTATTTTGGCAGTGTTTTGGCCTACTTACTGGCATTCATGTGGTAATACCAGTAATAGTGTGGTATAAAAGCGTGGTATTTAATGGAGTATTTGATGGAGGGAGTAGCACACACATGCATATGCACTTGTACATGCACATGCTTATTAGGATGTCAGTGAGCAAACTAGATCAAGTTCACGTATGTCATTTAAAATAGCATCTCATTTATTCTGCGATGGGGAGGGTGGATTTTCGCATTTAATAGCATTTCTTTTGTAAATGGTGGGGTGGGTGGGGGGGGGGAGGGGGGAGTACAACTAGCAACAGCAGTTTGGGGATTTGAAATCTACAATCTCACATAAGTGAATTTAACATAAATTACTTCAGTTAGGCTATGGTTGGCATTTAAATTACATTCTTTTCGTAAATTGTAAATTGGGGGAAGGGTACAGTATTTTGGTCTATTACTGGCATTCATGTGATAATACCAGTAATAGTGTATAAAAGCGTGGTATTTAATGGAGTATTTAATGGAGGGAGTAGCACACACATGCATATGCACTTGTACAAGCACATGCTTATTAGGATGTCAGTGAGCAAACTAGATCAAACTAGATCAAGTTCACGTATTCATTAGATCTTCTCTATGTCCAACCTTGACCTAATAGGTACAATCTGGCCTCCATTTAATTTTATAAACAGTTTTCCGTCAATTGTCCAACAACTGTCTACCTTTTTAGATTTTTTCAATGACAGTGCCTCCTTAAAGAGGCCCAACTTAAACTTAGTCAGAACTTCGTTGATGAAAACACCTCTCAAATCCGAAAATTTTGTTTTTTAATTTGCTTTTGTCTCTAAATAACTTCCTCCTAGCTCTATAGTTAGTAAAACGGACAATAATTTGTCGTGTGCTACCTTCCCGTTTTGGCCCAACCCGGTGTGATCTATCAATGTCACTTATACTTAACTCTGTCTGTAGTTTATCAGCAAGTGTTAAGATTATTTCGTCTGTGTTTTCATGTTCTGTTTCTTTCACTCCACTGACTCTTAAACTATACCTTCGAGTATATTGTTCCAACTCATCCACCCTCATTTCGAGCTCGTTATTCCGCGCATTAAGTTTTGAATTTTCGGCTTTTAACATTACTATATCCTCTCTTAAATCTTTTGTTGCTTCCTTCACGGCCGTGCCAATAAGAGACTTGAAATCAGCGTAGAGTATCTTCTTGAGTTGATCTGCCAGAGCCACTACATCAACAGAGCTGCCCGATATTGCAGGACCATGTGGATTTGCACCTGTTGCCATTTTATCCTCCGGACTATCCCCCTCGTTGTCGGTGGCCCACTCCGATTCTTCAATCTCGTCGGTCAACTTACGGACAGCTTTGGCACGAATGTACTTTTGTGGGCTAGATCGTTTTCTTTTCCTTTTCGTGACAGCTTTGGGCATTACTTCATAGAATTACACGATACCTCAGACTCAAATAGAGTTAAATAAATTCTGATTATAGACTGATTATAGACTGACAAAATCACACCACCATTGATCATGTAAACAAGGCTGGAAGTGAATGTTTGTGTGAGTGTTTATCTGTCGCCAAGGCAACGGTACATCGAAGATGGGGAAGTTTAGGACTTCGTTCACAAAAACGCACTTAAAAGTCAACTTCCACAAAGCAATAACAACATTTCCATTTCATTCCGATATTCTACTATATCACCTTCAATATACACATTTCAGTTATACCATAACATCACCGCTGCAACTCAAAAAACTGGCTTTTAGGAGCAGAGATCTACATTGTGTCTTCCTTCAGTACAAGCGCCATCTCATGGATGTAAGATGCATGACCAAAATGCCCGAACACCCTAAGGATGAGGACGTAACCCTGGGGATGTAGAGAATAATCTTCTGCATAAAACGTTAAACTCCCAATAAATTTTATAAAATGTTTTTATTAAAACAAGCCAAAAAGCTTGGGAGCTTAACTGTGGGGATCAAGGGAAGGCAGGGAATAAGGAATACTAAATAAACGGTGTAAAGATCATAATCAATCAGTGATAACGTCAGACTCATGTCCCGAAATTAGGGAACATGAACTAATTTTAATAAATATTATAAAATACAGCCCTGAACGTTTCAAACCACTGTTGCTTCCTTCCTTCATCCAGTTCTGTCCTTGGATCCACCAATTTAACCATTGATTTGTGTCTGGCATCATTATTAATTGAGATTTAAAAGCACAAATATCTGGCCAAACAAAGAATGATTTTATTGGGGCCAGATTCGGTGACTTCCTGGTGTCTGCACATGTGCAGAGGGTAAAATGTATGGAGGGCCAGTTAGAACTTCTAATTTTCAGTTTTGCATGCAAATTTAGGGGATTGGGGGGCAAAATTTGAGTTTGGCCCTAGATATTTTTGTGTTAACACCAGCTAAGTCTGGGTCATTGGTTACAGTATAAAAATATAATAATAGCATAGGTGGAAGAAACTATCCCATTTTATAAGTGTAGACCCTATACCTAAGAGACAAACTTTACCATTGACATTATGGAATGAATATCAATGATAATGAAGCAATACAAATTGAGGAAGCATCCTAACATGAAAAGTTACAGCTGTGAATATCTGTATAAATATATGTAATTAAGTTCCGAATGAACTTAAGTCAAACCACAACACAGATAAACAGATAGCAGTTGCACAGAAAATGGTTGACAAAAAATGAGGACGTAAACAATGTTTAGACATAATTTACAAAAGTCACTTCTCTGAACAGATGAGGTGATGAAAGTCTCTCCGCCGTGACTTTATAACATATCTACCATTTCCTTACTGTTTCCGGCTTTGGATTGCTCTAAACTGCCATTAATCTTCATTTTTTGAAGAGACATGGAAAAAGTTAACCTCAAATATGGCATTTGAAAATAAGAAACTGAAGCCTAGTGTGCATATCTGTGTAAGATGGACAATGAGATGTATGCTAGTAGAGAGGAAGGATGGGACATCGGGTTGAGAACTATGCACTGTTATCCCAGAGTGGTCCAGTTTAGTAGATTTTTTAGTCTATCGGCTTTTACAATTTTCTTTTCATGGTTTATTTTTAACCCTTTACCCAACGTAGACGATTTCAAAATTTATTATTTAAATTACCATTTTTTAAAATTTTTTCAAAAAATTTCAACAAAACCATATCATGTGACCCTCTTTGGAACGAGCTCGACAAGCTCGTTCCAAAGAGGGGTCACATGATATGGTTTTGTTGAAATTTTTCGAAAAAATAATATTTCTTCAGCTGCTGAATTTGCATAGTACGCGGGCGGATGCGGGCGATTCGTTGGGTAAAGGGTTAAAAAAAAAACAAAAAAACACTCAACATTGTTATTTTAACGAAGAGTTCTTAATAAGAAATATAAACATATTGTGTTGGTTTGGTAGGTTGTTGGAGTGGCAGTAGGTGACAAGTATTGACACTGTCATTATAATAAAAATCAAAGAATTTAAAAAGTCACTTCCCGCAACACAGAGGTTCTGTGGATCATCTGGGCATTCTAAACATCAGGATCCATGGTGATCAATGCTTCCTGTGGCCCCAAAACTGCAAATGTAGATTAATTTTTGAAGAGCTTGATATAAAATAATGAATTCACACTTATTGCACATGTTTGGTGAGAAATGGACGATGGGTGTACACCAGTAGAGAGGAAAAGATGAAGACCAGGTTGTGCACTATGCACATGTGGTCAGTCAGGTTTTTTTAGTTGTTTTACTCTTATCCAGTTTTTTTCAAGGTGTTCCTTGAAAACACATAAAAAAAACTGTATTTTTCAAGAAGAGAGGTTAGTAAGGAGCAAGGCACATTGTGCTAGCATGGAAGGTTGTCAGAGAAATGTGTACACTTGGGAAATCTACTTTTATAGTGGCACATAGTGGCCTGGTACCCAATGGCTCAGCCAGAACATGATAACTGTGACATGTTCATGTTGGGAGAAAACGTCACCAGACCTTGATGGACTGCATCAATAAACTACATTCTATTGTCCTCGCTTCAAAGAGTTGGTTCTATACATCTCCAATTTTTACCCACATTTTACTTCCAGTATGGTATCTGTAATGAAGGTGTATGAGGGTTTCCATTTCCAATTTTAAGTGTTTTCAGAGAAACTGTTGCTTGTAATTAAACACAAGAGGCCCCAAGGGGCCTGAGGGCGCTCACCTGACATGATAGCCTAAATATCAACCCAGGGAATTGATTTCAACAAGTTGCATCTACCCCTCCTAAGAAAAGCTTATACCAAATATCCAAAGATTCTGACCAGTGCATCTAAAAACAATTTTTAAAGAATATTCCTCATGTTGAACTAAGTAATAATTCGGGCTCCCACAGGAAGCCCTAATATGAATCCAGGGACTTGGCTTGAACAAACTTGAATCTCACCTCCGTAAGGATGCTGTATATCAAATATCAAAAGATTCTGACTGGTGGATGTGAAGAAGAATATTTTTTAAGAATATTCCTCATATTGAACTAAGTTATAATTTGGTCTCCCACAGGGAGCCCAGATATGGACTCAGAGACTTGGCTTGAACAAAACTTGAATCACACCTCCCTATCAAAACATTCCGACTGCTGGGTCTGAAGAAGAAGATTTTTAAAGAAAGTTAAAAAATTTATAGTAATTTATATATTTTTTATACTTACCAATGACCCAGACATAGCTGGTGCTAACTCTTAAAATATAGGGCCAAACACAAATTTTGCCCCCCAATCCCCAAAATTTGCATCTAAAACTAAAGAAAACATGTCCTGAGAGGCCCTCCACACTTCGCCCCTACTGCGCATGCGCAGTGTCAAGGACGTTCCGAAATTGGCGCCATTTATCATTCTAATAACCAGTGCCTGGTAAGCGCTATGTACTCAGCGGGGAGGCAAGAGTTCCCAACTCCTGGGAGGGCCATCCCCGTCTGGGTCATTGGTAAGTATAAAAAATATATAAATTACTATAAATTTTTTAACATTTTTATACTGTACCAATGACCCAGACATAGCTGAATAGTAAAAAGGCTGGAGGGCCAAGGACATAGAGCAAAATGGAATACGCTCAATAAAATAAAATAGAGTCATCCCCTGTAGGGAAAAGAAGTAATAGGCCTTACATGTATCTTTCTTATTTATGATAAATTAGAAAGATACAACACCTTCCAAAAATTGAGCTTCATACATCCATGTACTCTATTAATATCCAATAATCCTTATACTAATAATTTTTAAAGTAAGCCAATAATAAAGTAAGTCTAGAGAATAGAGACTCTTATACTCCTAAAAGTGTGTGAGAATTGCATAATCATGTCCGTTGACATATGCAATATTCAAAAGCTATACTTTAAAAACTAAGACTTGAATGAATTTTATAAACTTAAACTTCTCACTAAACAACCATCCCAATAACAGCTCAGAATTACTAACTCCGGAGGAGGTATCCCCTTGTTTTCATAGTAAAAACCGGTGACCCAAGGGAACACCCTCCCCCCCCCCCCCCTTTTTCTTGCCCTGGGTCAAATAGCCCAGAGCGAAGAGGGCAGCCGAACGGAGACACTGCCGAAACAGACAGCCTACCTAGCTATAGTAGCAACTGTTAAGTGAATGACATTCTGAGCAGTAGATAATAGACCTAACAATAGAGGCCTCCAGAAATGGACTCGATATTTCTGAGATAAAATTCATGAATGGATGGCTGAGCGCAATGAGCAGCCTTCAAAAATCTATAATAGCAACACTATTAATGTAAGCCCAAGAAGTAGAAGAACTCTTACTTCATGAGCCGAAATCTTAAGCACAACTGCTAAGCCAATGATATACCATAAGCAGTACGCTAGTTAATAGAATCCATTAACAATAAAATGGAGCGTAACGTCCTTCTACTAGACATCAAAGACAGAAGAAGCTTACGCCCTTGTAATAAACAGATATCTGTTTATAAATACATAAACTGTACCCGGAAAGAGTAAAGGCCTATGCCCATACGAAGACGGAAGGACCTTAAAATAATAGGTTCCGGATAATAGGAGCCTAACTCTTATGCAACAATCCAACCTAAATAGTAACGGAAGTATTGATTCCGAAACTATGAAAGTGAAAATCATCCATCGATAGTGCATGAAACTCACTGACTCTACAGTAAAAGAGAAACCAACAGAATTACTGTCTAAAAGGTCAGAATTTGAAAACTACTGTTTCCAGAGGCTCAAATGATAACTTAGCTAAATAAGAACCTGAAGTTAAAATCCGTATAGGAATTTAATCTAAAGATTCTAAGTCTATTTATCAAAAAGTTACTAACTGACTTAGATAAAGAGACAAAAGACTCAATTGTAAACTATCATAGAGTGCATAGGTATGAGGTAACATAAACCTATAACCTAAATAACCACAGGCTGCAGTAGATCTTGTGAAACAAGTATACTAAAAAATAGCAATGAGTAGTATGGAGGGATCAACCATATGAACATAATGATCCCTACACCACGACGGAAGAGCCTCCACTTTAGTCGCATAGAATAGCGAAGAAGAGGATCTCCTATAGTAAGAAATCGCGTCCAAAGCCCGTCCAGTACAGTGCTACAATGCAATACGGACCACACAACGGAATACATGAAGGTTGCGACCTTTCTGGTTGTGATAAAGATGACACGATTTACCCAGTGAAAAAAGATCCTCACATAGAGGAAGATTTCACGTTAAGATCCACAGTAGACAAGAGAGTAAATTACTCATGATCTCTGTGAAGATAGAGATGCTATCAACAGAAATGTATTGTGGTTGTTTATCTTAGCAATACCTGCTAAAAACAACAGCGCCGGAGGATACGCGTATCCTATCATTCCGTCCTATAGATCAATAGAGCGTTAACAGTATTAGCTCAGAGATCTGGACAAGCCAACACATACGTCTGCAATTGATTAGCAAGCTGTGTCATAAATAAAACATTATTGGGCGCTCCCATAGATAGCAAATCTGATTGAATACTTGTTTGTTGAGAGTCCATTCTGACAGCAACAAGCGACCCGTAAGAGAACGGGAGTGCGATAAAACAATCAGACGACCCAGAATATGACGGACCAAAACTGAACTTGGTGTACTATAACCAACAGACGGATTCTTTCCATTAAATTGAATAACGGAAATGAAAGAGTGCCTCCCTGGTTCCGGAGATACGCCACTACTGTCGAATTAAAGGACAGGAATTTGGGCATGCGTTTCTGAATAATGTTCATGCAATGACATAAAGCAAGCCTAAAAAACATTATTCCGCGGAAGTTAAACTAATAGCTAAAAGACTGCGGAACCCAAAGACCCTGGCACTTCGAATCCGTAGGGATCAGTATATATCCCAATCTGTTTGACTGGCAACCGTCATAACAGCCACACTCGGGTCCGGCAACTGCGGCGGCACTCTCTGAGTCAACCACCGAATGTTTGCCCCAGTCTGAATCTCTTGTAACACTAGATAGACAAGAGAATGTATAATCAAGCAATTCATGGATTGCTGGAAAGTTGCCGTCGAAGAGAAGCTCCTCCGAGAACGAAGCGACTCTGAGAGAGTTCTTAACCTACTATCCACGCATGGATGTAGCTAGGGCTGCATCACGTCTAACCAACTCCAATCAGCCACTGAAGGGCGGAGTTATACGTGAACAAACTACTGCCCTCAAAAGAAATTACATTGAGAATAATATCCCGTAAATCTTTTCTTGAAGACGTAATGATAACGCCTCAGTAAGGCGGATTACGTATAATAAAGCGTCTAAGTTAAGTCTACTATACATAATGTCGTTCCCAACATTGAAATTGGAAAAGACATAAACGGCGAAAAAGAATATATGCAGTCTTTAATCACACCGTCTAGACGCATATGAACTCTCGGTATGCCCTGCTCTGCCAAAATAAACTATATGTAAAAAAGATAAAATGGCAGAAATGAGCCACGCGGACAAGAAACTAAACTATCATGCTTAGTAGCAGGCTTGTATATATATATAAATATATAGCGTCGAAAAATAAAACACATGTTGTAATGACAATATTGGACTGCGTCGGTAAGTCAGGGACAAAGTCCCTGTACCGATCGAAAAATCCGAGTCCAATGACGCTATAAGTCTCTTATCCAAGATCGCAGCAATGAAGTCCGAAAAATAATCACTGGAAGAAATGCCAGAAGATATGAAAGGCATCTTCCGATACTACTAAAGGGAAAACTCGAAATCTTTCGAATCCCTTTCGCCATCCTGTCGGACCCTATAAAGCGTTCGGTCGTCCGTAGCTTGATGCAACCGCGGACCGCACCGACCCAGCGCCGTCGGATAATTCCTGATTCGACCGAGAAACCGTCAATTGCTGGGATGCTGCGAAACAACTGTGCTAACTCGGATAGCACGTCCGTCACTGATGCCTGAGGAGCAGCGGTCTTACGATGCATTGCCGCAGGAAGCTCCGAGATCGTTACCCCGTGCATACTTCCAATATGCGAGCGAACGGAATGTATAGGCCTCGTGTCCCTTGGCTACCGGATGGCGCGACCTATTCGCTGTGGAATCACTGAATGCCGAAACTGATCGGATACTCGAGGTCACGTAGCCAATGTGCGGTCGTGTGCCCTGCTGTGAGGATGAGGAAGCATTAAAGACAGTCTCTCGGACTGTCAATATAACGGAGCGTCCCGAGCAACGGACATATGCTCCGAATGTAAAATATCTGAACCACAACATGCGGTCCCCTATGTTGTTGGCTTCCTCTGATCTGTCCTCAATCTGCCGTCACTGGGTGAGTACTAAAGTAATTAAAGTGCTCGCATCACCCAAATCTCCTTCCTAGACCGCAACGGACGAACCCGGCAGCCGAACCATTCGATGAATGTACGCTACACCGGGTGAGCTAGCGAATGTCACTCCGTAAGCGATAGACATATTCCATGAGCACTTATTGCCGCTAACTCTTCATTAACTATGACGACAGAGGCACACTTTTGAAAGACATCTCCATAACTCTTCGAACAAGAAACCAGAAATGCTTGGATAGCAAGCATAAAATAATAATATATATAGCGTCGTTCAATAATTCGAAAGTTTGTGTGACATTATTGGACTATGTCGGAACTGAGGGACGATGTCCCTGAACCGAACCAAAAATTTCTAAGTCCACCGACGCTATCAGTTTCTTATCCGGCATCGCAGCATATGTTGTTCCGAAAGGGAAAGCTTGAAATCCACCGAATCCCTTTCGGTATCCCGTCGGACCGGATGAAACTTTCGGACGTCCGTACCCGCTTCCGCGGAGCGTCCCAACCCAGCATCGTCGGATAAAATATATGCGACAGATTCAGTTGATGCTGGGATGCTGCGATAAACTGTGCTATTAAGGAAAGCACGTCCGTTCCCGAGGCCTGTGCAGTAGCGGACTTACGATGCATTGCCGCTGGAAGCTCCGTGTACGTTGACTCCCGCATACTTCCTATGCGAACGTCCGGAGTCTGCAGGCCTCGAGTCCCCGGCTACCGACCCAGCGCTGTCGGATAATTCTCGATCCGACACCGTTTCTGTCGGCTGCTGTGATGCTGCGATAAGCTGTGCTATGTGCACAAGAATGTCCGGCGTCGAGACCTGCGGAGGCGCAGTCTATCGCTGCTTCGCCGAGGGCAGCTCCGCATCAGATGGCTCCCGCATACTTTTCCTATGCGAACGTCCGGAGTCCATCGGTCTCGAATCCCTGGCTGCCGGATGGTGTGACCTGGTCGCCGAAGAATCCTTGATCGGCGAAGCTGGTAATATATCGGCGGTCACGCAGCCAAGGTGCGGTCGTGTGCGCTGACGAGAAGAGGAAGCCTTAGCAGTCTCAGCGGACTGCCTATACAACGGAGCGTCCCGAGCGACGGACGTATGCTCCGCTAACGACACATTTGTACCACAACATCTGGGGCCAGATGTTGTTGAACGAGAGAGGGGCCTCTCTCGCTTGCCGTCCGGATGGACCGGAACGAGCTATGAACCGGACTAAAAGGCTTCCTCCGTTCTCCCTCCGATCCGCCGTCACTGGGTGTGCATTAAGTTAATTTTATAGTGCTCGCATCACCCCAAAATTCCTTCTAGACCGCAACGGACGAACCCGGCTGCCGAACCATTCGGTGAATGGACGCTACACCGGGCGAGCTAGCGGACGTTAAAGGCCGTCGAACCTACTAGGGTCCTCTTAGGCAATTGGCGTATTACATGAGCACTTTTCCGCTAGCCCTTCATTAATTGTGACGACGGAGGCACACTGTTGGAAGACATCACAGATACATCACCCTAATCTTGATTGTCTGAAATAGAAATTGATAAAGTAGAGTGACCCTGCGGGGAAAGGACCGGAGTGTCCAAATCCCCAACAACATACCGTGACATACGCTTCCCATATTGTCATCGAAATCATACGATACAGAACCGGAGTTAATGCGAGTACACTGACCACATATAGAATGATAATAAGGTCAGAGGAAGACTTCCTCTTAAAACAATTGATCAATATCCTTTCAATGTGAAAAGAAAACAAGTCCTGGTACTCGCACTAACCCCTGGCAATCAAAATACATAATAATAATATGATCCATTAATATAGAAAAAATAATTGAAATCAAAATATTTTGAAAAAATATTTTTTCAGAACAGCCCAAGTTTCTGAAAAGTAACGTTGAGCCCCAATGGATCCCAAGCCTAAGTGTGGACAAAAATTTTAAAAATATTTTAAACAATTTATTCAACACTTACGAACAATAATAATGTATCTAGTTATGATTGAAATAACATAAAGATATTATTATTTAGAAATCCCCCCCTCACACAGAGGGCTGTTGTAAATGTAAACAATGAGTGTAAAAACACTAAAATAAGACTCCAGGCACCCAGGCCCGAAATCAGTTATCAAAAATACACCATCTGATGCAAAACAGAGACTTCCAGGGAAGAAACTGCAGAACATCAGATGGTAGATGCAGAACACAACGCCTAACCACCCGTAGGTGAAGACGTAAACATGGGGAAAGAACAGAATTCATTCTGTTATACAGCTAAACTCCCAAGAAATTTTTAGTAATAATAATTACAGAAATTATGCCGAAAGCATGGGAGAATAGCAAGGGGGAACTTAAAGGACAGGGAGAGAGGAAAAACACTTGAAAAAACAGTGTAACTAAATAATCAGAATGACAACAAAATGGCTGCTGCCTTGAAAATAGGTAACTTAACATAATTTCATTAAAAAATTTTAAGTTACAGCCCTGATAATATTCTGTCACACATTCTTTTCCTCTCCTCCTTTTCTATCCTCCTTAGAATCACCATTTCACTAATATTTATGTGTCTGGCATCATTTAAACTGAGATTTAAAAGCACAAAGATCAGTCAGATGTTAACTGATGAAGGGCCAAACTTAGAATGATAAATGGCGCCAATTTCGGAACGTCCTTGACACTGCGCATGCGCAGTAGGGGCGAAGTGTGGAGGGCCTCTCAGGACATGTTTTCTTTAGTTTTAGATGCAAATTTTGGGGATTGGGGGGCAAAATTTGTGTTTGGCCCTATATTTTAAGAGTTAGCACCAGCTATGTCTGGGTCATTGGTACAGTATAAAAATATTCCTCATTTTGAACTAAGTTATAATTTGGGCTCCCACAGTGAGCCCAAATATGAACCCAGGGACATGGGTTGAACAAACTTGAATCTCACAACCACCCCCCCCCCCCCACAACCCCCCCCCCCCCCCCCAAGGATGCTGCATACCATATATCAAAACATTCCGATTGCTGAATCTGAAGAAGAAGATTTTTAAAGAAAAATTCCTCATATTGAACTAAGTTATAATTCAGGCACCCATAGGGAGCCCAAATATGAACCCAGGGACTTGGCTAGAACAAACTTGAATCTCACCCCCCCTAAGGATGCTGCATACCAAATATCAAAACTTTCCGACTGCTGGATCTGAAGAAGAAGATTTTTAAAGAAAATTCCTCATTTCGAACTAAGTTACAATTCGAGCTCCCACAGTGAGCCCAATTATGAACCTAGGGACTTGGCTTGAACAAATTTGAATCTCATCCCCCTAAGGATGCTGCATACCAAATATCAAAATATTCCGACTGCTGGATCTGAAGAAGAAGATTTTTAAAGAAAGTAAAAAAAATTTATAGTAATTTATATATTTTTTATACTTACCAATGACCCAGACATAGCTGGTGCTAACTCTTAAAAATATAGGGCCAAACACAAATTTTGCCCCCAATCTCCCAAATTTGCATCTAAAACCAAAGAAAACATGTCCTGAATGGCCCTCCATACTTCACCTCTGCTGCGCATGCGCAGTGTCAAGGACGTCCTGAAATTGGCGCCATTAATCATTCTTATAACCAGTGCCTGGTACGGGCTATGTACTCAGCGGGGAGGTATGAGTTCCCAACTCCTGGGAGGGCCATCCCCGTCTGGGTCATTGGTAAGTATAAAAAATATATAAATTACTATAAATTTTTCTAAATTTTTATACTGTACCAATGACCCAGACATAGCTGAATAGTAAAAAGGCTGGAGGGCCTAGGACATAGAGCAAGTTCAAATAAGCTCAATTATATAAAATAGAGTCATCCCCTCGAGGGGAAAAGGAGTATTAGGCCTTACATGTATCTTTCTTATTTATGATAAATTAGAAAGACACAACACCGTCCAAAATTGAGCATCATAATATCCATGTACTCTATTAATATCCAGTATAATCCTTATACTAATAATTTTTAAAGTAAGCCAATAAATAAAGTTAGTCTAGAGAATAGAGACTCTTTATCTTTATAGTCTCTTTAGAGACTCCTTAAAAGTGTCTGAGGATTGTATAATAACGCCCGTTTGACACGTGATATATTCAAAAGCTATACTTTAAAAACTATGACCTGAATGAATTTTAAAAACATAAACTTATCACTTAAAAACCAACCCAGTAACAGCTCAGAATTACTAACTCTGGAGGAGGTATCCCCTTGTTTTCATAATAAAAACAGGTGACCCAAGGGAACACCCTCCCCCCCCCCCCCCCCTTCTCCATGCCCTGGGTCAAATAGCCCAGAGCGAAGAGGGCAGCAGGACAGAGTCACTGCCGGAACAGAAAGCCTACCTAGCTATAGTAGCAACTGTTAAGTGAATGACATTCTGAGCAGTAGATAATAGACCTAACAATGGAGGCCTCCAGAAATAGACTCAATATTTCTGAGATAAAAATTCATGAATGTGGATGGCTGAGCCCAATGAGCAGCCTTCATAAAATCTATAATAGCGACACTATTAATGTGAGCCCAAGATGTATAAAGAGCTCTTACTTCATGAGCCGAAATCTCAAGCACAAACTGCTGAGTCAATGATATACCATAATCAGTACCGATAGTTAATTGAATCCATTAGCAATAGAATGGAGCGTAATGTCCTTCTATTAGGCATCAAAGACAGAAGAAGCTTACGTCCGTACTAATAAACTGATATCTGTTTATAAATACATAAAATCTAACCAGACAGAGTAAAGGCCTATGCCCGTACGAAGACGGAAGGACCTTAATAACAATAGGTTCCGGATACTATTAGGAGCCTGACTCTTAACCAAAAATCCAACCTAAGTAGTAAAGGAAGTAGTGTTTCCGATACTACGAAAGTGAGAATCGTCCACCGATAGTGCATGAAGCTCACTGACTCCTCAGTAAGAGAAGACTAACAGAATTACTGTCTAAAAAGGTCAGAATTTGAAAACTACTGTTTCCAGAGGCTCAAATGATTACTTAGCTAAATAAGAACCGAAGCTAAATTCCATATAGGAATTTAATCTAAGAATTCTAGGTCAATTTATCGAAAAGTTTCTAACTGACTTAGATAAAGAGACATAAGACTCAATTGTAAACTATCATAGAGTGAATAGGTATGAGATAACATAGACCTATAACCTTAATAGTAACAGGCTGCAGTTGATCTTGTCAAACAAGTATACTAGAAAGTTGCAATGTCTAGTATGGAGGGATCAAAAAATATCAACATATTGATCCCTACACCAACGATGGAAGAGCCTCCACTTTAGCCGCATAGTATAGCGAAGAAGAGGTTCTCCTACAGTAAGAAATCGCGTCCATAGTTCGTCCTGTACAATGCTTGCCGTGCAAGAAGGACCACACAACGGAATACGTGAAGGTTGAGACCTAGCGGGTTGTGATGAAGTTGACACGATTTCCCCAGCAAAAGAAGATCCTTTCATGGAGGAAGTTTTCGCGGTAAGTCCCACAGTAGACACCTGAGTAAATTTACCCACGGTCTCTGTGAAGACAGAGATGCTATCAACAGAATTGTATTGTGGATGTTTATCTTAGCAATACTTGCTGAATCAACAGCGCTGGAGGATACGCATATCCTATCATTCCGTCCTATTAGATCAATAGAGCGTTAACAACATAAGCTCAGGGATCCGGACATGCAAACACATACGTCTGCAATTGAATAGTGAGTTGTGTCGCAAATAAATTATCATTGGGCGCTCCCATTGATAGCAAATCTGATTGAATACTTGTTTGTTGAGAGTCCATTCTGATGGCAACAAGCGACCCTTACGTGAAAGGGAGTCTGCTAATACAATCAGACGACCCGGAATATGACGGACCGAAGCAGAACTTGGTGTACTATAACAAACAGAAGGATTCTTTCCGTTAAATTGAATAACGGAATCGAATGAGTGCCTCCCTGGTTCCGGAGATACGCAACTACTGTCGTATTATCGGACAGGATTTGGACATGCGTTTCTGAATAATGTTCATCCGATGACATAGTGCAAGCCAAAATAACATCATTTCCTGGAAGTTAAGTGCTTGCCTAGAAACTGCGGAAGCCAAAGACCCTGGCACTTCAAATCCGTTGGGATCAATATTGTACCCCAACCTGTTTGACTGGCATCCGTCATAATCATAAAACTCGGATCCGGCAACTGCAGTGGCACTCTCTGAGTCAACCACCGAATGTTTGCCCCAGTCTGAATCTCTTGTTACACTTGATAGACAAGAGAACGTGTATATCGAGCAATTGATAGATTGTTGAAAGGTTGCCGTCGAAGAGAAGCTTCTCCGAGACCGAAGCGACTCTGAGAGAGTTCTTCACCTTACTATCCACGCACGTGGATGTAGCTAGGGCTGCGTCACGTCTAACCAACTCCAGGTTGCCACTGAAGGGCGGAGTTATACGTGGAAAAACTACTGCCCTTGAAAGAAATCACATTAAGGATCATATCCTGGAATTCTTTCTCTTGAAGACGTAATGGTAACGCCTCACTAAGGTGGTCTACGTATGATAAAGCGTCTAAGTTAAGTCTAATAGACATCATTGTCGTTTCCAACATCGTGGTTGGAATTGACAGAGACGGCGAAAATGATAATTCCCAGTCTTCAGTCCCGCCGTCAAGATGCATAGGAACTTTCGGTATGCCCTGTTCTGCCAATATAAATTATTCCCTAGAATTGATGAAAGGCAGAATAGAGCAATTGCGGACAAGAAACTAGATTATCATGCTTGGTAGCAAGCTTATATATAGCGTCGTTAAATAATTCAAATGTTCTAATGACATTATTGGACTGTGTCGGCAAGTCAGGGACAATGTCCCTGAACTGATCCAAAACTCCGTGTCCAATGACGCTATTAGTCTCTTATCCAGCATCGCAGCAATGTAGTCCGACGGAACAACCTCTGGAAGATAATGCCGGAAGAAATGTATGGCAGCTTCTGTTGTTCCGAAAGGGAAAGCTCGAAATTGTCCGAATCCCTTTCGCCATCCTGTCGGACCCTATAAGTGTTCGGTCGTCCGTACCTGATGCAACAGCGGAGCGCACCGACCCAGCGCCGTCGGATTATTCGTGATACGACCGAGAATCTGTCGTTTGCTGGGATGCTGCGATAAGCTGTGCTATTTTGGATAGCACGTCCATCACTGAGGCCTGTGGAGAAGCGGTCTTACGATGCATTGCCGCTGAAAGCTCCATGTTCGATACCACGTGCATACTTCTATTATGCGAGCGAACGGAGTGTATAGGCCTTGTGTCCCTTGGCTACCGGATGGAGTGACCTGTTTGCCGTGGAATCACTGAATGACGAAGCTGGCCGGATACTCGAGGTCACGTAGCCAATGTGCGGTCGTGTGCGCTGCTGTGAGGATGAGGAAGCATTATCGACAGTCTCTCGGACTGTCAATATAACGGAGCGTCCCGAGCGGCGGACATATGCTCCGAATGCGAAATGACTGTACCACAACATCCGTTCCCATATGTTGTTGTACGAGAGAGGGACCCCTCTCGCTCGCAGCCCGGACGGACCTGGACGAGCTAGGAACCGGACTAACAGGCGTCCTCCGATCTGTCCTCTAATCCGTCGTCACTGGGTGTGTACTAAAGTCTATTATAGTGCTCGCATTACCCAAATCTCCTTCCTAGACTGCAACGGACGAACCCGACTGCCGAACCATTCGATGAATGGACGCTACACCGGGTGAGCTAGCGAATGTCATCTCCGTCGATCCTGCTAGGGACCTCTTAGGCGATTGACATATTCCATGAGCACTTATTGCCGCTAGCTCTTCATTATCTATGACGACAGAGGCACACTTTGAAAGACATCTCAGTAACTTTGCGAACAAGAAACCAGACATGCTTGTTAATAGCAAGCATATAATAATATATATATAGCGTCGTTCAATAATTCGAAAGTTGTGTGACATTATTGGACTGTGTCTGAATTGAGGGACGATGTCCCTGAACCGAACCAAAAAGTTAAAAAATTTATAGTAATTTATATATTTTTTATACTTACCAATGACCCAGACATAGCTGGTGCTAACTCTTAAAATATAGGGCCAAACACAAATTTTGCCCCCCAATCCCCAAAATTTGCATCTAAAACTAAAGAAAACATGTCCTGAAAGGCCCTCCACACTTCGCCCCTACTGCGCATGCGCAGTGTCAAGGACGTTCCGAAATTGGCGCCATTAATCATTCTAATAACCAGTGCCTGGTAAGCGCTATGTACTCAGCGGGGAGGCAAGAGTTCCCAACTCCTGGGAGGGCCATCCCCGTCTGGGTCATTGGTAAGTATAAAAAATATATAAATTACTATAAATTTTTTAACATTTTTATACTGTACCAATGACCCAGACATAGCTGAATAGTAAAAAGGCTGGAGGGCCAAGGACATAGAGCAAAATGGAATACGCTCAATAAAATAAAATAGAGTCATCCCCTGTAGGGAAAAAGAAGTAATAGGCCTTACATGTATCTTTCTTATTTATGATAAATTAGAAAGATACAACACCTTCCAAAATTGAGCTTCATACATCCATGTACTCTATTAATATCCAATATAATCCTTATACTAATAATTTTTAAAGTAAGCCAATAAATAAAGTAAGTCTAGAGAATAGAGACTCTTATACTCCTAAAAGTGTCTGAGGATTGCATAATCATGTCCGTTGACATATGCAATATTCAAAAGCTATACTTTAAAAACTAAGACTTGAATGAATTTTAAAAACCTAAACTTCTCACTAAACAACCATCCCAATAACAGCTCAGAATTACTAACTCCGGAGGAGGTATCCCCTTGTTTTCATAGTAAAACAGGTGACCCAAGGGAACACCCTCCCCCCCCCCCCCCTTTTTCTTGCCCTGGGTCAAATAGCCCAGAGCGAAGAGGGCAGCCGAACGGAGACACTGCCGAAACAGACAGCCTACCTAGCTATAGTAGCAACTGTTAAGTGAATGACATTCTGAGCAGTAGATAATAGACCTAACAATAGAGGCCTCCAGAAATGGACTCGATATTTCTAAGATAAAATTCATGAATGTGGATGGCTGAGCGCAATGAGCAGCCTTCAAAAATCTATAATAGCGACACTATTAATGTAAGCCCAAGAAGTAGAAGAACTCTTACTTCATGAGCCGAAATCTTAAGCACAACTGCTAAGTCAATGATATACCATAAGCAGTACCGATAGTTAATAGAATCCATTAACAATAAAATGGAGCGTAACGTCCTTCTACTAGACATCAAAGACAGAAGAAGCTTACGCCCTTTGTAATAAACAGATATCTGTTTATAAATACATAAACTGTACCCGGAAAGAGTAAAGGCCTATGCCCATACGAAGACGGAAGGACCTTAAAATAATAGGTTCCGGATAATAGGAGCCTAACTCTTATGCAACAATCCAACCTAAATAGTAACGGAAGTATTGATTCCGAAACTATGAAAGTGAAAATCATCCATCGATAGTGCATGAAACTCACTGACTCTACAGTAAAAGAGAAACCAACAGAATTACTGTCTAAAAGGTCAGAATTTGAAAACTACTGTTTCCAGAGGCTCAAATGATTACTTAGCTAAATAAGAACCGAAGTTAAAATCCGTATAGGAATTTAATCTAAAGATTCTAAGTCTATTTATCAAAAAGTTACTAACTGACTTAGATAAAGAGACAAAAGACTCAATTGTAAACTATCGTAGAGTGCATAGGTATGAGGTAACATAAACCTATAACCTAAATAATAACAGGCTGCAGTAGATCTTGTGAAACAAGTATACTAAAAAATAGCAATGAGTAGTATGGAGGGATCAACAATATGAACATAATGATCCCTACACCACGACGGAAGAGCCTCCACTTTAGCCGCATAGAATAGCGAAGAAGAGGATCTCCTATAGTAAGAAATCGCGTCCAAAGCTCGTCCAGTACAGTGCTTACAATGCAATACGGACCACACAACGGAATACATGAAGGTTGCGACCTTGCTGGTTGTGATAAAGATGACACGATTTACCCAGTGAAAAAGATCCTCACATAGAGGAAGATTTCACGATAAGACCCACAGTAGACAAGAGAGTAAATTACTCATGATCTCTGTGAAGATAGAGATGCTATCAACAGAAATGTATTGTGGTTGTTTATCTTAGCAATACCTGCTAAAACAACAGCGCCGGAGGATACGCGTATCCTATCATTCCGTCCTATAGATCAATAGAGCATTAACAATATTAGCTCAGAGATCTGGACAAGCCAACACATACGTCTGCAATTGATTAGCAAGCTGTGTCATAAATAAATCATCATTGGGCGCTCCCATAGATAGCAAATCTGATTGAATACTTGTTTGTTGAGAGTCCATTCTGACAGCAACAAGCGACCCGTAAGAGAACGGGAGTCCGATAAAACAATCAGACGACCCGGAATATGACGGACCAAAACTGAACTTGGTGTACTATAACCAACAGACGGATTCTTTCCATTAAATTGAATAATGGAAACGAAAGAGTGCCTCCCTGGTTCCGGAGATACGCCACTACTGTCGAATTAAAGGACAGGAATTTGGGCATGCGTTTCCGAATAATGTTCATGCAATGACATAAAGCAAGCCTAAAAAACATTATTCCGCGGAAGTTAAACTGATTGCTAAAAGACTGCGGAACCCAAAGACCCTGGCACTTCGAATCCGTAGGGATCAGTATTATATCCCAATCTGTTTGACTGGCAACCGTCATAACAGCCACACTCGGGTCCGGCAACTGCGGCGGCACTCTCTGAGTCAACCACCGAATGTTTGCCCCAGTCTGAATCTCTTGTAACACTAGATAGACAAGAGAACGTGTAAATCGAGCAATTCATGGATTGCCGAAAAGTTGCCGTCGAAGAGAAGCTCCTCCGAGAACGAAGCGACTCTGAGAGAGTTCTTAACCTTACTATCCACGCGTGTGGATGTAGCTAGGGCTGCGTCACGTCTAACTAACTCCAATCAGCCACTGAAGGGCGGAGTTATACGTGAACAAACTACTGCCCTCAAAAGAAATTACATTGAGAATAATATCCCGTAAATCTTTTCTTGAAGACGTAATGATAACGCCTCAGTAAGGCGGATTACGTATAATAAAGCGTCTAAGTTAAGTCTACTATACATAATGTCGTTCCCAACATTGAAATTGGAAAAGACATAAACGGCGAAAAAGAATATATGCAGTCTTTAATCACACCGTCTAGACGCATATGAACTCTCGGTATGCCCTGCTCTGTCAAAATAAACTATTTGTATAAATGATAAAATGGCAGAAATGAGCAACGCGGACAAGAAACTAAACTATCATGCTTAGTAGCAGGCTTGTATATATATATATATAGCGTCGAAAAATAAAACACATGTTGTAATGACAATATTGGACTGCGTCGGTAAGTCAGGGACAATGACCCTGAACCGATCGAAAAATCCGAGTCCAATGACGCTATAAGTCTCTTATCCAAGATCGCAGCAATGAAGTCCGAAATAATAATCACTGGAAGATAATGCCAGAAGATATAAAAGGCATCTTCCGATACTACTAAAGGGAAAACTCGAAATCTTTCGAATCCCTTTCGCCATCCTGTCGGACCCTATAAAGCGTTCGGTCGTCCGTAGCTGATGCAACCGCGGACCGCACCGACCCAGCGCCGTCGGATAATTCCTGATTCGACCGAGAAACTGTCAATTGCTGGGATGCTGCGAAACAACTGTGCTAACTCGGATAGCACGTCCGTCACTGAGGCCTGAGGAGAAGCGGTCTTACGATGCATTGCCGCTGGAAGCTCCGTGATCGTTACCCCGTGCATACTACCAATATGCGAGCGAACGGAGTGTATAGGCCTCGTGTCCCTTGGCTACCGGATGGCGCGACCTATTCGCCGTGGAATCACTGAATGCCGAAACTGATCGGATACTCGAGGTCACGTAGCCAATGTGCGGTCGTGTGCCCTGCTGTGAGGATGAGGAAGCATTAAAGACAGTCTCTCGGACTGTCAATATAACAGAGCGTCCCGACCAACGGACATATGCTCCGAATGTAAAATATCTGAACCACAACATGCGGTCCCCTATGTTGTTGGGCGAGAGAGGGACCTCTCTCGCTCACAGCCCGGACGGACCTGGACAAGCCAGGAACCGGACTAACAGGCTTCCTCCGATCTGTCCTCAATCTGCCGTCACTGGGTGAGTACTAAAGTAATTAAAGTGCTCGCATCACCCAAATCTCCTTCCTAGACCGCAACGGACGAACCCGGCAGCCGAACCATTCGATGAATGTACGCTACACCGGGTGAGCTAGCGAATGTCACTCCGTAGGCGATAGACATATTCCATGAGCACTTATTGCCGCTAACTCTTCATTAACTATGACGACAGAGGCACACTTTTGAAAGACATCTCCATAACCCTTCGAACAAGAAACCAGAAATGCTTGGTTAGCAAGCATAAAATAATAATATATATAGCGTCGTTCAATAATTCGAAAGTTTGTGTGACATTATTGGACTATGTCGGAACTGAGGGACGATGTCCCTGAACCGAACCAAAAATTTCTAAGTCCACCGACGCTATCAGTTTCTTATCCGGCATCGCAGCATTCTGGTCCGACGAAAGAAGCTGTAGAAGACCAAGTCAGATGACATACACAACCGCATATGTTGTTCCGAAAGGGAAAGCTCGAAATCCTCTGAATCCCTTTCGGTATCCCGTCGGACCGGATGAAACTTTCGGACGTCCGTACCCGCTTCCGCGGAGCGTCCCGACCCAGCATCGTCGGATAAAATATATGCGACAAATTCAGTTGATGCTGGGATGCTGCGATAAACTGTGCTATTAAGGCAAGCACGTCCGTTCCCGAGGCCTGTGCAGTAGCGGTCTTACGATGCATTGCCGCCGGAAGCTCCGTGTACGTTGACTCCCGCACACTTCCTATGCGAACGTCCGGAGTCTGCAGGCCTCGTGTCCCTGGCTACCGGATGGTGTGACCTGGTCGCCGAAGAATCCTTGATCGGCGAAGCTGGTAATATATCGGCGGTCACGCAGCCAAGGTGCGGTCGTGTGCGCTGACGAGAAGAGGAAGCCTTAGCAGTCTCAGCGGACTGCCTATACAACGGAGCGTCCCGAGCGACGGACGTATGCTCCGCTTGCGACACATTTTGTACCACAACATCTGGGGCCAGATGTTGTTGAACGAGAGAGGGGCCTCTCTCGCTTGCCGTCCGGATGGACCGGAACGAGCTATGAACCAGACTAAAAGGCTTCCTGCGTTCTCCCTCCGATCCGCCATCACTGGGTGTGCATTACGTTAATTTATAGTGCTCGCATCACCCCAAAATTCCTTCTAGACCGCAACGGACGAACCCGGCTGGCGAACCATTCGGTGAATGGACGCTGCACCGGGCGAGCTAGCGGACGTCAAAGGCCGTCGAACCTACTAGGGTCCTCTTAGGCAATTGGCGTATTTACATGAGCACTTTTCCGCTAGCCCTTCATTAATTGTGACGACGGAGGCACACTGTTGGAAGACATCACAGATACATCACCCTAATCTTGATCGTCTGAAATAGAAATTGATAAAGTAGAGTGACCCTGCGGGGAAAGGACCGGAGTGTCCAAATCCCCAACAACATACCGTGACATATGCTTCCCATATTGTCATCGAAATCATATGATATCGAACAGGAGTTAATGCGAGTACACTGACCACATATAGAATGATAATAAAGTCAGAGGAAGACTTCCTCTTAAAACAATTGATCAATATCCTTTCAATGTGAAAAGAAAACAAGTCCTGGTACTCGCACTAACCCCTGGCAATCAAAATACATAATAATAATATGATCCATTAATATAGAAAAAATAATTGAAATCAAAATATTTTGAAAAAATATTTTTTCAGAACAGCCCAAGTTTCTGAAAAGTAACGTTGAGCCCCAATGGATCCCAAGCCTAAGTGTGGACAAAAATTTTAAAAATATTTTAAACAATTTATTCAACACTTACGAACAATAATAATGTATCTAGTTATGATTAAAATAACATCAAGATATTATTTTTTAGAAATCCCCCCCTCACACAGAGGGCTGTTGTAAATGTAAACAATGAGTGTAAAAACACTAAAATAAGACTCCAGGCACCCAGGCCCGAAATCAGTTACCAAAAATATACTATCTGATGCAAAACAGAGACTTCCAGGGAAGAAACTGCAGAACATCAGATGGTAGATGCAGAACACAACGCCTAACCACCCGTAGGTGAAGACGTAAACATGGGGAAAGAACAGAATTCATTCTGTTATTCAGCTAAAACTCCCAAGAAAATTTAGTAATAATAATTACAAAAACTATGCCAAAAGCATGGGAGAATAGCAAGGGGGAACTTAAAGGACAGGGAGAGAGGAAAACACTTAAAAAACAGTGTAACTAAATAATCAGAATGACAACAAAATGGCTGCTGCCTTGAAAATAGGTAACTTAACATAATTTCATTAAAAAATTTTAAGTTACAGCCCTGATAATATTCTGTCACACATTCTTTTCCTCTCCTCCTTCTCTATCCTCCTTAGAATCACCATTTCACTAATATTTATGTGTCTGGCATCATTTAAACTGAGATTTATAAGCACAAAGATCAGTCAGATGTTAACTGATGAAGGGCCAAACTTAGAATGATTAATGGCGCCAATTTCGGAACGTCCTTGACACTGCGCATGCGCAGTAGGGGCGAAGTGTGGAGGGCCTTTCAGGACATGTTTTCTTTAGTTTTAGATGCAAATTTTGGGGATTGGGGGGCAAAATTTGTGTTTGGCCCTATATTTTAAGAGTTAGCACCAGCTATGTCTGGGTCATTGGTACAGTATAAAAATATTCTGTGTCCACCGATGCTATCAGTTTCTTATCCGGCATCGCAGCATTCTGGTCCAACGAAAGAACCTCTAAAAGATAAGTCAGATGACATACACAGCAGCTGATGTTGTTCCAAAAGGGAAAGCTCGAAATCCTCCGAATCCCTTTCGGCATCCCGTCGGACTGGATGAAATTTTCGGACGTCCGTACCCGCTTCCGTGGAGCGTCCCAACCCAGCATCGTCGGATAATACATGATGCGACAGAGATTCTGTCGATGCTAGGATGCTGCGATAAGCTGTGCTATTTGGGATAGCACGTCCATCACCGAGGCCTGTGCAGTAGCGGTCTTACCATGCTTTGCCGCTGGAAGCTCCGTGTACATTGACTCCCGCATACTTTCTTATGCGAACGTCCGGAGTCTGCAGGCCTCGTGTTCCTGGCTACCGGATGGTGTGACCTGGTCGCCGATGATTCTCTGATTGGCGAAGCTGACTGGATTCCGAGGTCACGTAGCCAAGAGCGGTCGTGTGCGCTACCATGAGGATGAGAAAGCCTTATTGACAGTCTCTCCGGACTGACTATAAATCGGAGCGTCCCGAGCGGCGGACGTATGCTCCGAATGCGAAACATTTGTACCACAACCTCTGGGGCCAGATGTTGTTGTACGAGAGAGGAGCCTCTCTCGCTCGCAGTCCGGATGGACCTGGACGAGCTAGGAACCGGACTAAAAGGCTTCCTCCGTTCTCTCCTCTAATCTGCCGTCACTGGGTGTGCATTTTGTTGATTTATAGTGCTCGCATCACCCAAAACTCCTTCTAGACCGCAACGGATGAACCCGGCTGCCGAACCATTCGATGAATGGACGCTACACCGGGTGAGCTAGCGGACGTCAAAGGCCGTCGAACCTACTAGGGTCCTCTTAGGCAACTGACGTATTTACATGAGCACTTTTCCGCTAGCTCTTCATTAATAGTGACGACGGAGGCACACTTTTGGAAGACATCACGGATACATCACCCTGTTCTTGATCGTCTGAAATAGAGATTGATAAAGTAGAGTGACCCTGCGGGGAAAGGACCGGAATGGCCATTTCCCCACTAACATACCGTGACACACGCTTCCCATGATGTCATCGAAATTAACACACACAGAACAGGAGTTAGTGTGAGCACACTGACTACATTATACAATGATTATGAAAGTCATAGGAAGATTTCCTCTTATTACAATTGAACAATATCCTTTCATTGTGAAAAGAAAACAAAGTCCTAGTACTCGCACCAACCCCTGACAATGAAATACATAATAACATGATCCATTAACATAGAAAAAATAATTGAAATCAAAAAATTTTGAAAAAATATTTTTTCAGAACAGCCCAAGTTTCTGAAAAGTAATGTTGAGCCCCAATGGATCCCAAGCCTAAATGTGGACAAAAATTTTAAAAATATTTTAAAAAATTAATGCAACACTTACGAACAATAATAATGTATCTAGTTATGATTAAATTAACATCAAGATATTATTTTCAAGAAATCCCCCCTCACACAGAGGGCTGTTGTAAATGTAAACAATAAGTGTAAAAACACCAGAACAAGACTCCAGGCACCCTGGCCCGAAATCAGTTACCAATAATACACTATCTGATGCAAAACAGAGACTTCCAGGGAAGAAACTGCAGAACATCAGATGGTAGATGCAGAACACCTATAGGTGAAGATGTAAACATGGGGAAAAGAACAGAATTCATTCTGTTATCCAGCTAAAACTCCCAAGAAATTTTAGTAATAATATTACAGAAAATATGCCAAAAGCATGGGAGAATAGCAAGAGGGGACTTAAAGGAAAGGGAGAGAGGAAAACACTGAACAAGCAGTGTAACTTGATAACAAGAATGACCACAACAGGCTGTTGCCTCGAAAATAGGTAACTTAACATAATTTCATTAAAAAATTCTAAGTTACAGCCCTGAATATTTTCTGTCACTCATTTTTCCTCTCCTCCTTCTATATCCTCCTTAGAATCACCATTTCTCTAATATTTATGTGTCTGGCATCATTTAAACTGAGATTTACAAGCACAAAGATCAGTCAGATGTTAACTGATGAAGGGCCAAACAAAGAATGATTAATGGCGCCAATTTCGGGACGTCCTTGACACTGCGCATGCGCAGTAGAGGTGAAGTATGGAGGGCCATTCAGGACATGTTTTCTTTGGTTTTAGATGCAAATTTGGGGGATTGGGGGGCAAAATTTGTGTTTGGCCCTATATTTTTAAGAGTTAGCACCAGTTATGTCTGGGTCATTGGTACAGTATAAAAATATTCCTCATTTTGAACTAAGTTATAATTTGGGCTCCCACAGTGAGCGCAATTATGAACCCTGGGACTTGGCTTGAACAAACTTGAATCTCACCCCCCTAAGGATGCTGCATACCAAATATCAAAAGATTCTGATTGGTAGATCTGAAGAAGAATTTTAAAGAATATTCCTCATACTGCACTAATTTAAACATTTGGGCTCCCATAGAGAGCCCAAATATGGACTCAGGGATTTTATTTCAATAAACGTGTGAAACAATCTTCCAAAGATGTTATATGTGAGCAGTGGTTTGGGAGAAAAGTAGTCTTAAATGCTTTTCCCATTAACCACAAATGTTAAAAAATGCTGACTCAGCACTTTTTCAAAGTCCCGAAAAAGCACCCCCATGATAAAACCGATAGCAATTTTTATTGGACCATTCCATTCAGTTGGTTCTAAGAAAGTTGGTTCTAAGAAAGCTTCACACCAAATAAGAATTCTCAGTGCCGTGCAGTTTTGGAGATATGGGTGTTTTAAATTTTTTCTATTTTTAGCTCCTGCGGTTCCCATGGGGTGATGGGAAAATTATTTTTGGCATAAATTATGTACTTATGACCCAATAAGCCCTCATATCAAATTTGGTTCAAATCAGCCTCTCAGTTTAGAAAAGAAATTTTGAGCGGGGCAAAAATTCTTGCCCCCTCCCATAACGAAGGCAAATATAGCTCCTCGAATTTCTCTTGAACAAATCTGAGTCTACACCTCAAAAGGAAGCTGCACACCAAATATCAAGTCTCTGCTATTGCTGGTTAATGAGAAGAA
Source organism: Pictodentalium vernedei (assembly GCA_031216915.1). Classification (NCBI taxonomy): domain Eukaryota; kingdom Metazoa; phylum Mollusca; class Scaphopoda; order Dentaliida; family Dentaliidae; genus Pictodentalium; species Pictodentalium vernedei. The sequence continues at coordinate 185,854,809 of CM062292.1, read as the reverse complement.
GATTTTTTAAGATTTTAGCACACCTTTTGGGCATGGCCTTACCGAGGGGCGAGGCAACTTGATTTGAACAAAATCAAAATGCGATGTCATAACAAACTATTATCTCAAATTTCAATTAAATTGGTTCAGCGGTTTTGGAGGAGAAGATGCAAACACCATGTTCACGGACGACGGATGGTGAGTGATCACTACAACTCCCCTGACTGAAAGTCAAGCAAGCTAAAAACAGACAGCAATGCTATTGTGCAATATTACTAAGGGTGTAAAAAATCTATTGAAATTTGAATCAATCAAACTGTGCTGAATCAACCAACTCTTCAGTAATTGTGACAACAAAAGAATGTATAAAAGCATAAAACAATCTCAACTGAGGGATATATAACCCTGAAAAATCATAAATTCACCCAAACTTTGAACTCAGACATCAGTATAATAATACACACATCCAAATGACAAAGTACCATTGAGTAGTGAAGATGTCTGCCAGGGTGGATGTTTGTTGGCTGGCAAAATGGCAATGGATGTCAATAGTTGGTTAAAACAGATTAAGAAAAAATGCACAAAACAATCTGAAGAAATCAGCCACATACAGCCACAAACTGCCACTTTTATATTGCTTTGAAAAATTTACGCCAAGGATATTCTTCCTCGAGAAATCAACTGTACTGGTACGCTGCATTTATCTTGACAATGTTTTTACATCATTGGCTTCCAGTACAGGCAGTCAACAATAATGAAGAAACACTAGGGCTGTGCAGTATTGAAATTTCAGGTTCAGTATCGGTATCAGTATTTTTCAGTTAAATACCTCCATTTCAGTATGGTATTCGGTATGTGCACAGAACACTGAAAGTAGTCTCAAACTGACCCAATTTCCCAAAATTCAACCATACAGTAACTTAAAAGGTTCAGCACTGAGATCTCATGAACTCGACAGGTTAACTCAACAGTGATAACTGATTAGTCTAGCAAGTTATTTAATGAATCACTCGATTTATTAAATAATTTAAGCTAATCAATTGGCCTCCATGTCCTTTGTTAAATGCCCCTCCCCTCCCCAAGTCAAGTCATCACCCCTCCCCCAATGAATCAGGTAGAAGGAACATTTATATATGTTCTTCAACTTCAAGGCTTTTCAGTAAGTTTTCACTAGTAGTAACACTTGGTCAGTACCCTCCACTCCACACCCCCCCCCCCCCCCCCCCCCTTATCTTTCAAAGTGGCAACAAGATTAATGTCCACTATAAGTGAATCCAGTGTCGAATATCCACACAAATATGCATGTAAATTGAAGTAATGCAGCTGTAATTATAATCTCTCTATGATAATCCCAGTTATGAAAACATTGTGCAATCATTACCAATCGTGCAGTGCATCAGTCACATGGTGTCACCCACCTTTCATTGTTTGGGTTCATCCTTGATAAGCATGTAAAATAACATGTTTTATGACATTCATTTAGTGGAAATTATGGAGTCTTTTGAGTGGAATCACTCTATCAGTGTTCACTTATGGTTCCTAGGTTCATACACATTTCTGAAAAATTCCAGAGAATTTCAGTAAGATTTTCCATGATAAATTAGGGCAAATTTTCATTTTCCTTGAGAAAAAAATGTACAAATCGATGATTTACTAATAGCAGTAAATCATTTTCAAAGCATTTGCTACTCCTTGATCGGACAAATGAACTTTGCTAACGGTAAATCTGATGTCGCCCATTGGCTTCCGTACATTGTTTTTTAATGTGTCTTCAAATTTATGTCAATCACGTCTTTCCAGTGTGCACTGGTGTGCAGTATAAATTATTTATTTGAAAGAATATAAAGCAGATGATCGAGTATTAAAGTTTGGGTGCTTGTATTTTAATAAAATGATCAGTAGTTAAAAGTATCTGCAACTTAAAATAGCAATGCTGAATTGAAGAAAATATGAAAAAATTTAAAGTAATTTATATATTTTTTATACTTTCCAATGGCCCAGACTAGCTGGTGCTAACCCAAAAATATCTAGGGCCAAACACAAATTTTGCCCCACAATCCCCAAAATTTGCATGCAAAACCGGAAATTAGAAATCCTATCTGGCCCTCCATATATTTACCCTCCGCGCATGCACAGACGCCAGGAAGTCACCGAATCTGGTGCCAACATCATTCTTTGTAACAAGATTATAATATAATAATTCAGCGGGGAGGTATGAGCGTCCAGTACTGCCCACTCATGAGAGGGCCATTTCCGTCTGGGCCATTGGTAAGTATAAAAAATATATAAATTTGGCCATAAAAAAAAGAACCTCTGTTTCTCAGGCCCGCGCGCATGGTCATTTTTGGTGCGCATGCAACCTGTTTATGACATCAAAAAATCTTCAAAAAAAATTTGAGATATTGTGCTCATTTCGGTAAATCGATATCGATGCGTTCGCAAATTTTAAATTAACACACTTCAAGCTTTTTCTACATCATACTTTAATACAGAGGGCGGGTTTTAGCAATATTCACGACAGAAAGTGTTTTATTCTGTAAAAGGTAAGTCATAATGACAGCAAGAAGGAAGGTGTCTTTCAGTCTGACAACAAACAGTCACAAAGGGGAATGGTCGATTCGCACCACGTTTGATTCACACCAACCCTCAGAAAGTCTGCAAAGTCAGGTGCTATGTTGAATGGAACACAGTCTCCTGGCATTTATTTTTAGTAACATTTGTATTGTAAATGGCCGTCATTGGGAAATTGTGTACTGTTATTTGAAACCGTTACGAGTTTCCCGTTAATTTAAATAAATGCATTTGAGATGCAGGATAATTGGATAACTAATAGTAACCGTTGCTTGATATAAAAGTAACCGCCGTAGTTGAAAATAAATTGCATATAGGCAGGTATGTGCGGTCGAATTGGTTAATAAAAACACGCAAACATTCGTTTTGTATTTCATTTTCAGATTTCAAAAAAATATGATTTATGGATGAACTGCCCGTTCAAATGGGTTGTGATAATTTTGAATATAATGGGGAAAAATTACGATTCACAATTTTATTCGGCAGGTTGTGAAAGGATTTTTTTTTTTTTGGTAAAATAAATCTCTGAAAGTTGGCACTTCGACATTTGATTTGTCCCAGAGATGTTTCAACCCGAGACGTTTCACCCACAAGGAGTTTCGTGACTTTCGTCTTGTGTTATAATTTTCACGTTTCACTGAAAAACAAACATTCAAACCCCACTTCATTTACGACCCAACACCCCTATGGTGAATAACCAATATATTTGCGAAATTTTGCGTGGTCCACCAGGCGTTTGGGTTGGCGTCAAATTACCACAAACAACCTCTCGGGAAGAAAATGAAAAAAAAAAAAAACCCGCCTGCCCGCATGCTTTTTTGGAAAAAATGGCCTGAGAAACAGACAATCAACTTTGTATGGCCTTACTATAAATTTTTTCATATGTTTATACTGTATACCAATGGCCCAGCCTAGCTGAATCGTAAAAAAGGTGGAGGGCCTATAACTTCTGAAATAGTAGATCAACATAGATCAAATCCTTCAATCCATGATGAAGAAAATTAGAATAATTAGAATTTACATGTATGTCTCTTTATTCCATAATAGAAGAGACATATCCTAATTTGGATCCCAATTATGTAAATCCTAAATCTGAGCATGAAATCATGCTAAATAGGATGTAACAAGTTCACAAATTTTTAAGGCTAGTCTGGACTAGGCCCTAAAAACTATTATGGCATACTGAGAATGAGAGAAAATATCCCATAAACCTACGCCACACAATAATACTGAAGCTGATCGCCGAACATAGTACGGACAAGACAGCTTCCTCAATAGTTACATACCCCATAAGCCAGAGAAGTGGACAAAATGACCACCCCCCGCCCCCCTTTTTTTGAACATATCTTCAAAAGAAAGAGGGGAGAGCTCTGGAATCAATAAGCGGTATCCGGACATGATATAAATAATTATCGATCAGGCACTCAAAAATTAATTCATGAATAATAAATGGTGCTGAACGCCACTTCACAAGCCAAGGCTATAGCGACAATTTGATGAATAACATTATTCGCTACAAAAAATGCACTGCAGACGCCGTATACAGGTACGACGAAATCTGTGAAATAATAATATAACATACACATACAAAAACGAGATAAGATGAACAATCTCTGCAGAGAAAACACGCTTCAAAGATCATTTACAGAAGGCCTCTGTACAATTGAATCCTGTAAGAACACTCTCCAACGTGTACTATTTGGTATCTACAATTATAAACACGTGAGAATATGCGATTTGAGAACCAACAAAATAGAGACCAGGATCTAGAAATGGAGGTAGGTATGATTATCCGGCTCCAACACAGACCGCCCCCGAAATATATAATAATTTCTAGGTCCATCAAAGTGATAGCGTAATAAAATATTGCGCGAGTGCATAAAAATCCAGCCTGTAATCATCTAAAAACCACTAAATGGTTATGCAGTCACCTATGAACTCAAATAGCAGCAAATATCATGATTAAATAAGTTATTGTATATTAGAAATCAGAAAATAAACACCGGAAACTAACGCAACAGAACTGCGTATATGTCTATGAGGGCGCCATGCAACATGACCCAAACGCATAGTATGTATGTATTTAAGATATATATACGCAACAGTATGTGAGTGTGTGTGGGGGGGGCGGGGGGGGGGGGGGGGGGAGTGGAATTCGAATGTGTCGAAACCTCCTCACCCACATTATTAATCATTGCTGGTCCAGACAGCAATAATATAGTGACCACAAAGCTCTCTCACGTCTGACATACTCCGTAATGCCACTGAGAGTGGAGAATGACATGAAGAACAAAACTTCCCTTGAAGAAGAAAACCTTCTCGTGGGGGAAGCTTCTGGCGAATGATCAATAACAGACACCATAACCTCAATGTAATGAATAGAAACAAATGAATTGAAGGATACACATATCCTATCATTCATTCCCATGAAAACGGCTGAGCGTCAAATGTATGCGCTCAAAAGCCTAATACTGGCGACACAAATAATGGAAACTATTATTCCCATGCCCCACAAACTTAACTATCCTGAAGTGATCCTATATAAGATCATTTAATAGCCATTCAGTTAGAATAAGCCCAATATGTAGTCAGTGCTTTACTTCATGTGCTGAAATCTTAAGTACTGACTGCTGCTGATTGGAAGATAAATTTACCTAAGCAGTACGAATAGCTAACTGACTTCATTTAACAATGGAATGAACCTAAATGTCCCTTCTATTGGAAATTAATGACAAAAGAAGCCTTTCTTCTCTTCTGATAAACTCTGATCTGCATCTATAAATACATGATCGGTAATAACATAATTCAATGATGTAGCGTAAACAATGAAACATCATTTCTGACTATGTGGTTTCCAAGAACCGAGGGTCCCAAGATCCCTGCCTAGAGAGACCATCGGACTCAGGATTGTAACCCAATATATGAACTCACGTCTGTCATAATTGAGAAAACCGTTAAATGTATGCCCAAACTTGATCTTATGTTAAAAGATTCTCTAAAACAAAACAGGTCTAGAGCGAAAAACATCTACCACTCCAGTTAAGAATAACTGGAGGGGACGTGTGCATAAGCGACCCATCGAAATAACATTCATAGCCGCTCCGCACAACCCCATCCGGCACATAAAATTTTCCACTGTTAATGCCTCAGATAATAGATAAAAGCGAGCCAAACAGCTGGCTAATTCACTCTGTGAAACAACAGACGAACCAGCCTGTTGAAAATAAATTGTGGGATACGTGTATCCTATCATTAATCCCATGAGACATTATCTAGTTCACAATTCAAGTGATCTAAAGAACTATATTCGCTACATCGCCAAACGCTCGCTTTTTGACTGAAAGATTATCATAAATAACCCTATCATCCAGTTCCAGTCAAAATCGGTCGGACCGAGCTCTATAAGAGCCTCGAGCCACCGGCTCAGGGGTGTCTGATCAGTAACTCAAACAGACGTAAACCCCCTATCCAAGTGGCTGTATAGACAATCCCTAAAGAAATATATAGGAGAGATACCTATACCGTCGCTATGAGTCCTTATAGACGAGTCTAGGACAACTTCTCCTACTCTTTCTGTTGGTGTGATTGATTAGACCCCAACTTAAAGAGTCGAGTATTGATGCTTTCTTATAGCTTAATCCTACATTAATGAAAGCTTACCATCAAAGACTAGAGTCTGAAAAACTAAAGCGACCTGTAGCAAGTTTTCCACCTAGTCAAATGTTAAATATGAAGACGCAAGGCTTCGTCACATCAGAATAACTCCCACTTAACATTTGTTAAGACAGATATATATATATATATATAGGTCTGGAAAGAATTTTTAAAAGGTACAAACGACCACAAAATTCCTTTCAATAGCGTCACAGTACTTAAAATTGAAGTACATAAGACCATGAGTCTAAATTTGCTCTGAATAAGAAATTATCTTCTCCATTGTGTCCGAGCGAACAGCTAAATGATGAAGATAAGGCTACAACTAAGATCTTAGCCTGCTCATTCAACACAGAGAAACTCTCAACACATCTTCCCCTGTCGTTATTTAAAAGTATGTGAACAAACACAAACGGTTAAAAATACAGAAGAAGATGATAAGAGACCTTATTACTTTATCCCGCAGGAAGTTAAATATGGTGTTGTCTACACAATCGAAGACCTGTGACACCCGTATAGACTTAACCGGAAAGAGACCTTATTATCCTGCTCTTTGTCCGGATGAAGTCAGCATCTAACAACGCTAGCAGTTTCTCACAATTACTCGCAGCATCGTGATTCACTGGAACAAGTTCAAGGAAACGATAATGTATAGTATCCACAACATCCATGAGTTGTTCCGAAAGGGAAAGTTATCCTCTTCCGTATCCCTTTCATCATTCGTCTAAATCAGTTAGAATCATGGTCACCAGCATCTGAACAGGCAGATGACTGGACCGATCAAGCACCATTCAACAGCTCAAGTTTTGAGACTGACGTTGAGTGCTTCTGCCTTAGCAGGAATACTGCGATTAGCTACGCAATTTGTGACAGCAAGTCTGTTACGGAGACCTGAGGAGCAGCAGCCATGAATTGCTTGTCCGTTGGCTGCTCCTGGGACAGTGTGTCCGAGATGGCTATTACTGCGGACATCCCGATGAATGAAGCCTCATCTCCTTGGCTATTAGATGGTGCGACTTTCTTCACAAAAGATGGACCTTTTGACTATGCAGACTAGATATCCTAAGTCACTTAGCCAAGGTGTGGTCGGGAGTGCTTGGTAGACGCTAAAGAAGCCAAACTGTAGCCATCCCCAGCTGAAAATTGAACTAAGCGCACCAGACAATAGCTATGTATGTAAGCTCTGACTGACGCAGGTTCCTACCAACAACACCCGGCCCCAGATGTTGTTAAAAGCGAGAGAGGGGTCTCCCTCTTGCTCGCGGTCCGGGGAGACCTAACCGAGCGTACCTCAGAACTTGCCGGCTTCTTCCTTCCATCAATACAGGGTGAGCATGATTGGATTAAATAGTGCTCGCTACACCCTTATTCTCTCTCGACCGCTACGGACATTCCCGGCGTCACACCACTATTCTACGTGATAGGTCTGCCGGTTGAGCTAGCTGGAGACAAGGGATGTAAACCTTAGTTCAAAAGCCTAGCCCTTGTCTAATATCATTGAGCACTTTTCCGCTAGCTCTGAATACAATGCACATGCGACACATCTGGTGTCCCGGTCCTCATATTCAATCTTAACCGCTTCACCGGCATCAGGGAACTGAAACCACTCATCGCGGTTTATAGCCCTGTGCAATATAAGAGCACTTTGTCCGTTATGTAGAGGAAACCGTAAGACAAGCCGACCCCGGCTGCCGATTAGACGGGACGTCCCGGACAGGAGGCATGGACGTATACTCTGACTGACGCAAGTTTCTACCAACATTTGTCCCCAGATGATGCTGTAAGAGAGAGAGGTCTCTCTCTTGCTCGTGATCCTGGGTGACCTGGACGAGCATATCTCAGAACTTGCCGGCTTCCTCCTTCCGTCGTCGCTGGATGAACATGGCTGCATATTATAGTGCTCGCTCCACCCTATATCATCTCCTAGCCTGGAGCGGATACACCAGGCATCACAGTTCTCAGAGGCCTGAGTAACTACTTCACCGGTCGAGCTGGCTGATGACAACGGACTTTGTGTGGCTGTGTGTGCTTTTCGAACGTAGAGGAAGCTATAAGACTAGCCGACCCCAGCAGCCTATTAGAAGGAGCGTCCCAGACAGGAAGGCATGGACGTAAGCTCCAACTGACACAAGTTCCTACCAACAACCTCTGACCCCAGATGTTGTTATAAGAGAGAGGGGCCTCTCTGTTGCTCGTGATCACGGTACACATGGATGAGCATACATCAGAACTTGTCTGCTTCCTCCTTCCCGTGCTTCCTCCTTTCCGTCGTAGGGTGAGCATGTTCATATTTTTATAGTGCTCGCTATACCCTTATTCCTCTTCTCGACCGCTACAGACATACCCGGCGGCACACCACTAGTCTACATGATAGATCTGCAGGTTGAGCTAGCTGGAGACAAGGGACGTAAACCTTAGTTCAAAAGCCTAGCCCTTGTCTAACATCATTGAGCACTTTTCCGCTAGCTCTAATAGTATAATGCAACGACGGAAGCACACTCCCTGACGGAGTCACGAAACCACACCATGTTCTTGTTCCTCTGTAAATAGAAACTAAATGAAAGTGTCGATGACACTGCAGCTCAACTTGTTAAGACATGTACATGTATAGCATGTGACACAGCAATGACAAACATCTAGGTAATGTCCTGATAGCAAAGGTACATATAAAGTATTCTAACGGTCTGTACATAAATACAGACCATAGCCTGTAACAAATATATAGGCAAAGTATTGTAAAGGTGGGTGACAGTCAGATGCTAAACTAGAAAAGAAATCTTTGAGTCCCAGAGTGGGTCTGACTGAACCCCAAAATATTTGTTCTCATAGCACAGTGATAACAAAGGCACCCCAAAACACACTCATTCCTGACCCAAGGTGAAAACAAAGGTACCCAAGAAGTTTCGTGAAGATCAGTTCATAAATACGAGCTGTACAGAAGTTATGACAAAAAGCTGATTGGACCTAATTTCGGTACAAAATGGCCACTGGCAGCCATCTTGAATTTTGGACCGCACCCAGAAACACTCGTTCTCGTCTCAAGGTGATAACAAAGGTACCCAAGAAGTTTTGTGAAGATCGGTTGATAAATACAGCCTCTAGCCCAAGCCGTATTGACATGTGCACTTACAGTGTATAAGTAGCACTGAATAAATCAAAGTTCATCTAATTTGCATAATTTCTGCACGAGAAAAAAAACCGTACTATATGTGATGTATTCCATGTTACTAAACATTCATACAAAAATTTATTCAAATCAGAACTTTCATACAGAAGTTCTGTACAAAAGACTGATTGCACTAATTTTGGTACAAAATGGCTGCTGGTGGCCATATTGAATTTCGGACCACACCTAAAAACACTCGTTCTCATCCCACAGTGATAACAAAGGTACCCAAGAAGTTTCGTAAAGATCGGTTCATAAATACGACCTCTAGCCTGAGCTGTATAGAAGTTGTGTACAAAAAACTGATTAGACCTAATTTCGGTACAAAATGGCCATCTTGAATTTTAGACCGCACCCAGAAACACTCGTTCTCGTTCCAAGGTGATAACAAAGGTACCCAAGATGTTTTGTGAAGATCGGTTCATAAATACAGACTCTAGCCTGAGCCGTATTGACATGTGTACTTACTGTGTACAAGTAGCACTAAAAAAATCAAAGTTCATCTAATTTGCATAATTTCTGCACAAGAAAAAAACCCGTATTATATGTGATGTATCCCATGGTACTAAACATTCACACAAAAAATTATTCAAATCAGCGTTTTCATATGGAAGTTCTGTGCAAAAATCTGATTGCACCTAATTTTGTACAAAATGGCTGCCATCGGCCATCTTGAATTTTGGACCAGACCCCCAAAACACTCATTCTCGTCCCACAATGATACCAAAGGTACCCAAGAAGTTTTGTAAAGATCGGTTTATAAATACAGCCTCTAGCCCAAGCCGTATTGGCATTTGCACTTACAGTGCTGAAAGTAACACCAAAAAACATCAAAGTTAGTCTAATTTGCATAATTTACGCACGAGAAAAAAACCCGTATTATATGTGATGTATCCCATGGTACTAAACATTCATACAAAAAATTATTCAAATCAGCGCTTTCATATGGAAGTTCTGCACAAAAATCTGATTGCACCTAATTTTGTACAAAATGGCTGCCAGCCAGACCTGTTAATGCTCCCGGTTTCACCGTGAGTCTCCCGGTTTGAGGCACCAACTCACGTTCTCACGGTCACATCCTATTTTCTCCCGATTTGACACTTTTGAAAAATAGTTGTCTTATTCTACTTTGAAAATTAAACAGGTTGCATCGTATGCCAAATATATTCTCATACTGTCGTGGTTATGTGAAAGAAATCAAAATTATATAAACTCAAAATATAAATTAAATAAAAACGTAATCTCTAAAGTATAATTAACTTCAGCTGACCTTTTATGTATTCTATTGTTATGGTTCATACCAAATTTATCCGTTTTGTGTAAAAAAAAAATATAATTGAAAGTTTGTTGAAAACTGAAAAAATCTGTTGTGAGATTTCACAAAAATTAAGTTACCTCCACTTACTTATATACAAACAGATTCAGAACAATCATGTCCAGGCTCCAGCAGAGTATTTTGTCTTCATATTGAACCAACAGGATTATTCTGTTTGTATTTTTTTCACAATGGGAGTTATAAATACTGAGGCACCTTCTCTAATGTGAGTAATACAAAACACAGTTCAAATATTTTTTTTAATAAAAAAACGAAAACGAAATTACCACAATCACACACGTCATTGTACTGGCAACAACAGGCGTTTTTTTTTTTTAAGGGGTCGTCCAACCTAACTTTGGTCAATTTTTTGACATTTTTCCCAATGCCTCAGAAACAGATAAGAGAAGTAAGGAAGGCAAATTATATATCAAAATAATGAGTAAAGTGCATAGAAAAGGTACATATAATTTTTTTCAGGAAAAAAAGTGAATTTTATGATTTTGAAGAAGATTAATTTGCCAATGGCATAAGTAACGAACCGGTAAAACCACAAAATAATCGGTAATTCAAAAGCCTTGTCCTCAATATAATGATAACATACTACAGACTCGGAGAAAGCATTTTTTTGACACACACTCTGGTGAGTTTTGATGTTTGAATGTAATAACACCAACACAAATTTTGGACGTTCCAGATGTGGCCATGTTTCAATGATGTTTATTCCGGTCATGTGATTATGATGTGGTTCTTGCGGAAATACTCAATTTGGGTAATCGTAAGAATGCAAGGACGTGATCACGCCCTTTATTTGTTCGAGACAATGTTTGAGCGGATTTGCAAACAGGTGACAGCAAATACTTGAGCTGTTAATGTCATAACTGCAAAATATGGTTCGAAATTCCCTCTCGTGTTGACAGGCCGTCTGAACTTTTTTGTTGACAAAAAATCTTAATTATTGCGCACTAGAAAGACAACATTAAACACTTGTAAAAAAATAACCGAGTGTATAAAATCGGGAAGATACACATAAAATAATATTCATAACAAAGTAAGCAGAATGCTTCACAAATCACTTTTTCACGAAGTATATTCCAAGTGACCTGGAACTATATTAAGCGTGTTGATTTCCCTCAGATGTTGTGAAGTTATTTACTTCCTAGTAACCATGGAATTTCAGGCGGGTATGTTTGATGTCTGCAAGGACCGATTGAAGATGGGTTGAAAATGATGCATTCGTGCTTTTAAATAAGGTGCGCTCGGACGATGCTGAGAATTTAGTTTTTTCTTGCAACCAACCATACTAACACAAGCGTCGATCAGTGTCTTTTGTGATCGTTTTACACTGACAAATGTGACAAATCTCCTTCACCGGAAACCATCCCCCAATTTGCATATCACAATAAACATAACCGCTGTCACTGAGTGTCAGCTTGGCCGTGTGGTCAAAAGGGAAACGAATTATCGAATGCACGGTCAATATTAGCTGCAATTGGCTTTTAAACGAAATGAAATACACGAAATATTTGCAATTTCTTCATTATTCATGCCAAGTTACTTTTTAACCAGATCACATGCGTTCAGTTTCGTTTGTCGGCATCAAACTGATATTGTTTGTGGTAATTAAATAGTATGAAAAGGCGAAGGCAGCCAAATATTTCCCATCATCTATTAATTAATTCAAATTGATAATTTCTTTTATTTTACTGAAATTATGAACTGATAAGGTGGGTGTGTTGCGATTATTATGCCCCAGACCTGGAAGTTGGAAAATCAAAGGTGCATCCAGGGCCGTGCAGTGGTGACCCCTGTCCTCTTAATCTTAGTCTTACCCATTCATCATTACATGTACCAACATTCTCCCTTGTATCTCAACCATTGCTACTCCAATTTGAAGGATATTTGGTGTTGTGATCGAGCATCATGGGGAAACAATGCCTGTGTAGCTGCTGTAGCATGTGTTTCTTCCCACATTTTGTCAGAGTTGTGGTACTTTTTCACTCTTTTGAGTTAGAAAATTTTGTTTATAACTAGTTGATTTGTTACAATTTGTTGCAAAGTGACTGCTAATACCCTCAATTGTATTGCTACAGAATTTTCTTGTAAAGATTTTGTTCCTATTACTTATCAAGCAACAACCTAATGAATATTCTGTATAAAGCCACCAATCTGATGTTTGACACTTTTATCGGAGCTGTTTTGGAGGCTTATGGAACTCAAAATGTTGATTATGGCAGGACTTTTCTATTCACCCATTAATCGATAAATTAAGTGTTATAGTTGGAAGTAAGAAGCATGAAAGGTCCAGAACTAAAAGTCTAAAAAGAATGTTTTGCAATGTAACATGATTTTTGCAGATACACTTATTTGGAGGGTTACCTATCTGATAGTGTTTGGAACATGTGTGGCCAGGATCTTCAAAAAGAGAAAAAGAGTTAAACTTTGAGAAAAAAGGCATATGCCTTGAGTGCCGGAGGTAGAGTCATGCAAGGGAGAGCTCCCCCCCCCCCACCCCCCCCCCCCCCCCCCCCCCAGGAAATTTTTTGTGTCACCTTTTGGGGATTGCTTTGTGTACTGTGTTCTTGAAAAAAATATGTGAGACCCTCTGGATGTGCCCTTCTGATCTCAATATGTCAATAAGCCTCCTTGGGGAAAGTACATGCAATAATGGTTATGTAAGGTTGATTTGATGTGTTTTGAATAACAATGTACTTTTATGTACATTAGATGGTTTATTGCAGTGACAGGTTACAGTTACTATTATTTCTTCTTCAACAACAGATATCATGAGTGTATTGGTGTCCAAGAGTAAACAAAGCTATGTTACTTATTGATAAACCAGACAAATTTAACAATTTGATCTCTATCAAATTGATGCATGGGATAAAAGGGGTTACAGTGCAAGGGGTTTGTAAATATATTTATTCAACTACAATGTATGACTTTGCAGTGCATTCTACATAGGAGAATATCATATTTTCTTTCCAAACCATTACAGTAACACATACATCTTTATATTGGGAGACACTCTTTAGTCCTTCCATACTTCTTCTGCTGGACTCCTTCAAGTTGACCTTTGTTGAACTCCCCAAATCAAAACATAAACAAAAGAAAATGTCTGCCTTCAATCAGTGAGCACTCCACTTATAACATTTGGTCTCAATCTTTATTACTTTCATGAATTAGGAAAAGATTTCTTCGAGTATGTACTTAAATGTTTATAGAATACAGCTGTTATTTTATTTTGAGGTATTTTATTGTAAAAATTTTGTTCTCTTACTTATGCCATTGCAGACTTTCAGGTGGTGCTATTTACACATGGCAGCAGTTCCATGGCAAATTTCAGTTTCCGCATGTTCTATGTTTCATTCCAAGCATTTTGGTATATAATTTATTGGGGTTATTCATTTTGGGACTTTTTTAGACTTGAAAGAAAATTACATGAAATTTGACCAAAGTTAGGTTGGACGTCCCCTTAAGGGCCTATATAAGTAATGAAATTTTGTTTATTTTGAAAATTCTCACCTCTGATATTCCTTCAATTCAAATTAAATATACACAAAATGTACATCAAAATGAAGGTTGGGATGTATAGAACATGAAACACATGTGTAATCAACTCATAGAGTCGACTGTAGGCACCACGGGTTCCTGGAAGTCTGCTGCCATATTCGCACCAGAACTGATAATTCAACTAGATGGTGTCACTTGTGTGCAAAGCACACTATAGTGTATCCCCGCATTTGCATCCTTGACTTTGTATGAATGCTTGATACAAAGAAGAAATGTATTATATGACACACTAAAATCATATTGAGTGGCACAGGTGACACAGCTTCGTGCGCACCTACAGACTCCACTGCAACATTTGGGCATGGTTTTAGCGTTTCGAATTACATACATGTACCCTGGGAGCCTTTCGCCGGAAACGGTCTAAGAAAACATGAAAGTGGCAACGGTGGCACCCCAAAAATCCGAAACCTTCGTGCACATCTACAGACCCTACTGCAACTTTTGAGCATAGTTTTAGCATTTCAAATTACATACTCTGGGAGCTTTTCGCCGGAAATGATCTAAGAAAACACGAAAGAAAAACGGTGGCACCGCCACGTGGCATCTGAAAAATCTGAAACCTTTGTACGCATCTACAGACCTTACTGCAACATTTGAGCATGTGTTAAGCATTTCGAATTACTTACCCTAGGAGCCTTTTGCTGGAAACGGTCTAAGAAAACACAAAAGTGGCAACGGTGACACAGCCACTTAGCACCCAAAAAATCCAAAACCTTCCTACGCATTTACAGACTCTACTGCAACATCTCAGCATGGTTTTAGCGTTTCGAATTACATACTCTAGGAGACTTTCGCCGGAAACGGTCTAAGAAAACACGAAAGTGGCAATGGTGGCACAGCCACGTGGCACCTGAACAATCCGAAATCTTTGTGCACATCCACAGACCCTACTGCAACATTTGAGCATGGTTTTACCATTTTGAAATACATACTGTAGGAGCCTTTCGCCGGAAATGGTCTAAGAGAACATGAAAGAGGCAACGGTAGCACAGCCACGTGGCACCCCAAAAATCCAAAACCTTCGTGCACATCTACAGACCCTACTGCAACATTTGAGCATGGTTTTAGGATTTCGAATTACATACCCTAGGAGCCTTTCACCAGAAACGGTCTAAGAAAATGTGAAAGTGGCAACAGCACAGCCACTAGGCAGCTGAAAAATCTGAAACCTTCGTGCACATCTACAGACCCCACTGAAACATTTGAGCATGGTTTTAGCATTTCGAATTACATACCCTAGGAGCCTTTCGCCGGAAACTGTCTAAGAAAACACAAAAGTGGCAACGGTGGCACAGCCACATGGCACCTGAAAAAATCCGAAACCTTCGTGCGCATCTACAGACACCACTGCAACATTTGAGCATGGTTTTAGCGTTTCGAATTACATACCCTAGGAGCCTTTCGCCGGAAACGGCCTAAGAAAACACAAAAGTGGCAATGGTGGCAAAGCCCACGTGGCACCTGAAAAATCGGAAACCTTCGTGCACATCTACAGACCCTACTGCAACTTTTGAGCATAGTTTTAGCATTTCAAATTACATACTCTGGGAGCTTTTCGCCGGAAATGATCTAAGAAAACACGAAAGAAAAACGGTGGCACCGCCACGTGGCATCTGAAAAATCTGAAACCTTTGTAACGCATCTACAGACCTTACTGCAACATTTGAGCATGTGTTAAGCATTTCGAATTACTTACCCTAGGAGCCTTTCGCTGGAAACGGTCTAAGAAAACACAAAAGTGGCAACGGTGACACAGCCACTTCGCACCCAAAAAATTCCAAAAACCTTCCTACGCATTTACAGACTCTACTGGCAACATCTCAGCATGGTTTTTAGCGTTTCGAATTACATACTCTAGGAGACTTTCGCCGGAAACGGTCTAAGAAAACACGAAAGTGGCAATGGTGGCACAGCCACGTGGCACCTGAACAGACCCTACTGCAAACATTTGAGCATGGTTTTACCATTTTGAAATACATACTGTAGGAGCCTTTCGCCGGAAATGGTCTAAGAGAACATGAAAGAGGCAACGGTAGCACAGCCACGTGGCACCCCAAAAATCCAAAACCTTCGTGCACATCTACAGACCCTACTGCAACATTTGAGCATGGTTTTAGGATTTCGAATTACATACCCTAGGAGCCTTTCACCGGAAACGGTCTAAGAAAATGTGAAAGTGGCAACAGCACAGCCACTAGGCAGCTGAAAAATCTGAAACCTTCGTGCACATCTACAGACCCCACTGAAACATTTGAGCATGGTTTTAGCATTTCGAATTACATACCCTAGGAGCCTTTCGCCGGAAACTGTCTAAGAAAACACAAAAGTGGCAAACGGTGGCACAGCCACATGGCACCTGAAAAATCCGAAACCTTTGTGCGCATCTACAGACACCACTGCAACATTTGAGCATGGTTTTAGCGTTTCGAATTACATACCCTAGGAGCCTTTCGCCGGAAACGGTCTAAGAAAACACAAAAGTGGCAATGGTGGCAAAGCCACGTGGCACCTGAAAAATCGGAAACCTTCGTGCACATCTACAGACCCTACTGCAACATTTCAGCATGGTTTTAGCATTTCGAATTACATACCCTTGCAGCCTTTCGCAGGAAAACGGTCTAAGAAAACACGAAAGTGGCAATGGTGTCGCAGCCAGGTGGCAGCTGAAAAATCCGAAATCTCCGTGCGCCATCTACAGACCCCACTGCAACATTTGAGCATGGGTTTTAGCATTTCGAATTACATACCCCAGGAGCCTTTCGCCGGAAACGGTCTAAGAAAACACAAAAGTGGCAACGGTGGCACAGCCACGTGGCACCTGAAAAATCTGAAACCTTCGTGCGCATCTACAGACCCTACTGCAACATCTGAGCGTGCTTTTAGCATTTCGAATTACATACCCTAGGAGCCTTTCGCCGGAAAACCGTCTAAGAAAACAACGAAAAAGGCAATGGTGGCGCAGCCACATGGCCAGCTGAAAAATCTGAAACCTTCGTGCACATCTAACAGACTCCAATGCAACATTTGAGAATGGTTTTAGCATTTCGAATTACATACCCTAGGAGCCTTTCGCCAGAAACGGTCTAAGAAAACACAAAAGTGGCAACGGTGGCACAGCCACGTGGTACCTGAAAAATCGGAAACACTACAACATTTGAGCATGGTTTTAGTGTTTCGAATTACATACCCTAGGAGCCTTTCGACGGAAACGATCTAAGAAAACACGAAAGTGGCAACGGTGGCACAGCCACATGGCACCTGAAAAATCTGAAACCTTTGTGCGCATCTACAGACCCCACTGCAACATTTGAGCATGGTTTTAGCATTTCGAATTACATACCCTAGGAGCCTTTCGCTGGAAACGGTCTAAGAAAACACAAAAGTGGCAACGGTGGCACAGCCACGTGGCACCTGAAAAATCCGAAACCTTTGTGCGTATCTACAGACCCTACTGCAACATTTGAGCATGGTTTTAGCATTTCGAATTACATACCCTAGGAGCCTTTTGCCGCAAACGGGCTAAGAAAACACAAAAGTGGCAATGGTGGCACAGCCACGTGGCACCTGAAAAATCGGAAACCTTTGTGCACATCTACAGACCCTACTGCAACATTTGAGCATCGTTTTAGCATTTCGAATTACATACCCTAGGAGCCTTTCGCCGGAAATGGTCAAAGAAAACACGAAAGTGGCAATGGTGGCACAGCCACGTGGCACCTGAAAAATCCGAAACCTTCGTGCGCATCTACAGACTCCACTGCAACATTTGAGCATGGTTTTAGCGTTTCGAATTACATACCCTAGGAGCCTTTCGCCGGAAACGGTCTAAGAAAACACAAAAGTGGCAATGGTGGCACAGCCACGTGGCACCTGAAAAATCTGAAACCTTCGTGCACATCTACAGACCCTACTGCAACATTTGAGCATGGTTTTAGCGTTTCGAATTACGTACCCTAGGAGCCTTTTGCCGGAAACGGTCTAAGAAAACACAAAAGTGGCTACGGTGGCACAGCCACGTGGCACCCGAAAAATCCGAAACCTTCGTGCGCATCTATAGACCCTACTGCAACATCTGAGCATGGATTTAGCATTTCGAATTACATATCCTACGAGCCTTTTGTCAGAAACGGTCTAAGAAAACACAAAAGTGGCTACGGTGGCACAGCCACGTGGCACCCGAAAAATCCGAAACCTTCCTACATACCTACAGATCATTTAGCAACACCCTAGTGTAATTTTAGAACTCCGAATTACATAGGTTGGGACTATTCAGCAAAAAAGTGAAAAAATAACGCATTTTTTAAGTGGCTCCACAGAAGCCACCTGGTGGCACAAAAATTTATAAGTTGTATTTTTGGGTTGCACAGACCCTTATCGAACAACTGTAGAAAGTTACAGCGTTTCGAATTACAAAACCGGATGTACGGATGTATGGACGTACGGCCGTACAGACGTACGGACGGAGATCATGACAATATCCTCGCATTTTTTAAAATGCGGGGATAATAATATTTCACGAAAACAACTTGTGGACAAATGTGCTTTACATATCCAAGAACAAAGCTGGGGGATAAAAATTCTTCAAAACACGGCGACAGAGCTGTATTGGGGAAAATTCCAAAGCCTTTGCTTTTGTTTACGTGTGAGTATACTTTCGATTTCCGGTCGACGTCATCGGACAGAAAAAACATGTAAAAACAACGCCGTCTAAAATCAAATAATGAAAAAGATCACCTTCATACAGTATACTGTTATTAGATAGAGATCGCACAGTTGCCATATTCAATGCAAGGTATCATGATACCTGCTGAAATTTCTTAGAATTACGATTTTGTTTTTCGATGGAAATTCGTGGTAACGAGTGATTTGCACATGTCTGTCGAGCATGGAAACCATCTTCAATAAAAAATGCAGACAGTGTTGTCTTTTTCCAAAATGCAGTCCTGTCGCTGTATTCAAAAGTGTTTTGAATGCCTAGCTTTGTTCTTGGGAAAATGAAGCACATTTGGCCACAAGTTGTTCTGATGAAATATTATTTTATTATCAGTTCTGGTGCAAATACGGTAGCAGACTTCCAGGAACCAGTGGTGCCTCTAGTCGACTCTATGAGTTGATTACATGTGTGTTTCATGTTCTACACATCCCAAAATTCATTTTGATGGAAAATTTGTGTATATTTAATCTGATTATAAGGAATATGAGACGTGAGAATTTCAAAATAAACGAAATTCCATTACTTATATAGGCCCTTAACAAAACGATATGTATTGTTCGCGTTGAGTAATTTTTATTGTACAATAAAACCTGTGAAAAGATAATAAGAATGAATATTTCCTAACTAAAAATGTACAGACTGAACAAAGAATTTACATGAATAAATGGCATGAACAAAGAAGGAATGCTTGTTTAGGTTCTTGAACGTTTTGGTCCTGCGGCGTTTTGGCCCAAGATGTTTCAGCCTCCCTCCATGTTTTGAAGCACCGGGATGGGCTTGCATCAGCAAGGAAAAATGGCCGGACTGATAGGGGGGGGGGGGGGGGGGGGGGAGGGGGGGGATACAGGCAAAGGCTAGATAGGCATCCACTCACATAAAATTTGTGGGGGGGGGGGGGGGGTCATTGTCCCTGGGGGTGGGGGCTTGGACCAGTGATATCCATATTTGTATGCTTTTACTGACAAATACCATTAAAAGTGTTAAAATAAATTATTAAAATGAAATATATAATTAATGCATTTGGGTGGGTGGGGGGGGGGGGGGTGCCCGGGTGGGACCGTGGGAGGCATAACGAGAAAAATATTGATGTATTGGCTGCGTGCAAAAATCTCACTGACAAGCATCCAAAACTCACTGAGAGCTCATCAAAATCTCACTGACAGTCACCTTCAGGGGTTAACAGGTCTGCTGCCAGCGGCCAACTTGAATTTCGGATCGGACCCCAAAACACTCGTTCTCGTCCCACGGTCATAACAAAGGTACCCAAGAAGTTTTGTAAAGATCGGTTCATAAATACGGCCTCTATCTCGAGCCGTATTGAATTGTCCCCTCGCCGCGATAGGACCGATAGTGTCCACTCGCCTAACACAAACCATGACACCCGTGATCAACAATGTCAAACCTGACACATGGAGCAAGAATTAGTGGTAGTACATCAAGTACATCAATACTCAAGACAACGAACATGTAAATAGAGGAAAGGCTTCCTCTATTTGCGCTACTATTAGATAAATATTATTACCTAAAATCTAATATATGTCATTGTACCACCACCAAATCTACATAAATATAATATAACATTAAAATACAATCGATGAAATAAATACATCCAAAAGAATAATTCCTTCAAAAAAAAAAATTTTTCCACACTTAGCCCAAAAAAGCCTAAGTGTGGACAAATTATAAAAATATGCTATAAAATCCTGGGGATGTACAGAATAATCTTGTGTATAATACGTTAAACTCCCAAGAAATTTTATAAAAAAAATTTCAATAAAACAAAAAAAAAGCTTGGGAGCTTAACTGGGGGATCAAGGGAAGGAAAGGAAGGAATACTAAACAAACAGTGGACAAATCATTATCAATGAATGATGATGTCAGGCCCATGTCCCGAAATTGGGGAACATGAACTAATTTTTATTATAAATATTACAGACATGTTAACCTCCAGAATAATTTTTCAGGGAACCTGAGGGTGATTTTCAGGGAAATGGGATGGATTTCAGGGAAAAGTTCGTGCGGGGACAAATAAAAGAAAAAACGTGAATTTTCAGCTCATGGACCACTATTAACACCAGGTTATATCCAGAACTAGTTGTCAACTATGCTGATGCATTTATGCTATGTTAAAAAATCATAAAATAACTGTTGCTTTCCCCCCTCCCCCCGCCCTCCAGGATCCTCTTCTTCATGAGCCTCCCATAACTCCCCCCCCCCCCCCCCCCCCCCCCACCCGTCCACACTGTCCCACACAGCACCTCCACCTGTGGTTTGCTCTTATCAAAGTCTACTTAGCTAATAATTTCCCAAGTCTGGAAATGTTAACAGGAAAAGATGTGCTAATGTTCAGTTACTTCAAGAACATTAGTACTTAGAAAGTATCTTGATCAAACTTCATGCATGTGGGACATTTGTGCCCTACACAAAACTTTTCTTTTCATCATTGAAGCATGTTTTTTTAATTCCATTCGAAATTTTCTGGGTACAGATGGCCAACAGTTAACAGTTCTGTAGTCAGCACAACAGAATAAATGTAGTGTTAGAAAATAAGTCCATTGTGTTTAAATATGCAGTCATAATTTTTCGGCATCCTAAGCGATTTTAACTTACTTTTAAACTGTGCTAAATAGTTGTTGTTTACGTTTTGATTTTGGAAAAGGGATAAGAATTAAAGCTATTCTATGAAGGAATAAATAAATATATATTATTTAATTCCTTTTCATATATTTTAATTTCCAAAAACTGCATTTAAATGAAGGTGGAGTTTTCAATTTTTTGAAAGTAAGTCACCTATTTTCACTTCGACCCTCACACATTGATCACGAATCTCTGAAGAAAACCCCCAGAAATAAACATGAACACAGTTGAAATATATGTCATAAAACACCTTTTTCTTAAATAAATTTAACTTAAATCCATATTTTACTGCTTCGTGAGTTTTTACCAGAGTTTGAAATGCATGTGATTTGACTCCGAACATTTTTCATATGTTACAATGGGTTTGAAATATTTTGACTGTTGTTTTCCGGGATATTTGGTCCAAAACTGATTCCCGTCCGGGTGGCCGGGAACTACACTGAAATTCCGGGATTTTCCCGGGCATTCCGGGAGAGTTAACATGTCTGAATATTAAAAAATTACAGCCCTGAACGTTTCAAACCACCGTTTCTTCCTTCCTTCATCCAGTTGTGTCCTTGGATCCACCAATTTAACCATTGATTTGTGTCTGGCATCATTATTAATTGAGATTTAAAAAGCACAAATGTCAGTTTGTTGTTATCTGACAAGGGCCAAACAAAGAATGATGCTGGCGCCAGATTCAGTGACTTCCTGGCGTCTGCGCATGCGCAGAGGGTAAATGTATGAAGGGCCAGATAGGACTTCTAATTTTCGGTTTTGCATGCAAATTTTGGGGATTGGGGGGCAAAATTTGTGTTTGGCCCTAGATATTTTTGGGTTAGCACCAGCTAGTCTGGGCCATTGGTATACAGTATAAAAATATATTGAATCAGTCTGAATGTTAGAAACATTGGAACCAGACCATATTTCTTTAGAAAACGGAAGTACCGCTAACAACTTGCCATTTTTCGTTTTTCTGCAGTCATTTTTTTTTCTTTCTCCGACATATTCGCAACATCTGCTGCTACCTGACACTTACAAAGTTTACATTTCCACGTTTTCTTATCAATTCGGTCAAAATATGTCGCCCACAGGCTTTTAGATTTACAATCCACCTTGATGAGTTGACTTTGTCAATTTTGCAGAAAAAGACAAATATTCGATATTTTTATTTGGTTTCGGTACGGTTTTTGGTATCCCATAATACCAAAACCTTACCAAAAAATCGGTATACCACACAGCACTAAGAAACACTATTAAGGAATTTGCAGCTGTATACATGTGTATACAGTAGTTATTATTGTAAAGTTAATCTGGGGATCTAGCACAGTTGTGGCAAGGAAAACAGAAAGAGAATTTCAACTAGAATGTGACGCAGTTCGAAAAATCTGACAGCTTTTGCAGACACAATAATGTCCATTGAATCAAAAGATATCCATCTACATGCTGATGTACACTACAAAACCTTCAACAATACTGCAATATATATACTCTGGAATAAAGATTAGGCCTAAAAAAGTTAAAAATCTGTTTTCATGCCCTCCGGCATGGTCCTTAGGACTGCCGCATGCTCTATTTTTATAACCAATGAAAACTTTAAAAAATTATAATTAAATGGTTTATATCTGATATTTTACCCAAGTTAATCAAATTGATAAATTTGTTCCTCGAGTGTAAGAAGGCTTTGCAATGCTTTAGCATTGCAAAGCATCCTTGTCCTCAAGGAACGAAATACACCACCACCCTGCTATTCTTTAGATTATGAGGCCTAAAACATAAAGCAAACCATAGAAATCGGAAAAAGACTAGAATGGCAGTCACGTGACAAAAACCGTGATTTCGTCAGCCATTGCTCGTACAGGCAAAAAGTCAACAACGCGGTTGACTCGCCTGTGATAGCTCTGTTTGAAAAATGTGTTTGTATTTTTAACAAGAAGGACGCCAACGCCCTATAGCTCACCAACATTCCTCTTTGATAGTAACTTTGGCAAACACAAGAACTGTATCAAACAGGCTCATAACATGTGACAAAGCTTACCTAAACACAACCTCTTAAAAGTAAAACACAGAAACTGACATAAACACTAAGTTAAGCATGAAATTCTGAGCTAAACAGAAAAGTAAACGCAACTAAAAATGACAAGAAAAATGTTTAAAATGCAGGGTATGAGGGGTTAAACATGGAACAATGATACTGAGGAACATGTATGATGAATATAAGTGCCATTGGAAGAGAAGGAGCACAGCAGGTGACCTAAACACTTAGTTAAACATGAAATTCTGAGCTAAACAGAAAACTAAACGCAACTAAAAATGTCAAGAAAAATGTCTAAAATGTAGGGTATGAGGGGTTAAATCATGGTAAAATGATAATAATCATCATATAGCAGAATTATAAAAGCCATGATATGGAAATATGGTGAATAAGTGACCTAAACAGAAACTTTAACATTATTGGACACGTACGCTGATGCAGACGCTGACGCCGATGCCGACGCTGATGCCGACACCGATCGATCGAGCCATTCCATAAGCTCACACAACTAAAGTTGGTGAGCTAAAAAATGCCAGATACTTGCGCAGCCATTGGCTGCACGATGCTCCGAGGTTCTGCTGAAGCAAAAGAACTTGACATTACCTTTCACTAGTTTGGATTTATTGCATGGAAATGTTGATTTTTTGACTCGATAACAACCTATTTTCGACACAACGATGCAAATTGCAATACTAGCAACCTTCTAAAGTTCAATATTTTTTGTAAAAATTTGATGGATTTTTTCGTGGTTTCTATTTGTTTGAACTATCAGTAAAATTAATTTCTGAAAAGCTAAACCCAATTGACACCTTGCTTATCAAAACATATTGGAAACCTGTGGCTGTGGCTGCGACTGTGAAACTAAAAATTTGCCGATCCTCACAAAGTAAGAGAGAACCCGAGGAAATATCTGAATATACCCATAATGGTCATATCCAATGTAATATTTGGCCTTACACAGGGCAACAGCATTTACTTTTACAAGTAAGTGTTAAAATCCATACAGATTTTTGTTTACCGGTCCATCCCAATGTCAATGTCCAGACTCGTGACATGAATGTGGCAGAAAGTTATATAACTTCTTAAGGGTCCCATCACTCAGAAAAGGGAAATAATTTAATTCCTGCTGTTGCCAGAGTTTGAAGAAAATTTGAAATTTCAATATTCATTACACCCCCCTCCCCTCCCCCCCCCACCCCCCACCATCTGTTCTCTAACTAATACAGTATGCACATTGTGGACTGGTCACTACTAGCGAGTGGGCAATATTTCTATGGCCACAATATAAGATTCCAAACACAAATTATAGGAACAATCATGATTAAACTTTTGATTAATGAAGCACCAGGTACAACCCAGTACTTCATTAACTGGTAGAGTGCTAAATTATTTTTGACCACCAAAAATTGTTAACATGTCTTTGCCTTGTTACAATTTACAGGAGAGTGCCTATGGGCACTCTCCTATAAATTGTAAGAAGGCAAATCTTAACAGACGAAATAATATCGCTTCAAAGATAATATGAAGCACAGCTGCTGAATTTGAAGCCTTTAAGTTGCAGTACTTGCACTTCAGAATAAAGCCCAAATATGGGCTTCCAGCACTCTACCAGTTAATTAAAATTTTACGGCTGAAGACTTTTATTGCTTGGTAAATGCACGCGTGAGCGTTACTGCCCACACATGGATTATGGCCACTCCACTGCGACTGTACTGTAACTCATGTCTGCATGGTAGTAATGCTTCGCCTTTTACCATCTGCACATTTGTCATGGTCCTCTACTGACTGATTGAGGGGGCCTTTCAGGCTTCATTCCCACCGTTTCACATTTGACATCCCATCAGTGGTGGTGCTAGAATTTTTCCTGACGATGAGGATTGACCACTCTGATAGGGTGTTATGTATTAGTCTCCAATATGAGTATATACTGCCCACCCAACCCTGAGGCTCAAACCATGGAGTGGAAAAGGGGCAGTAAATAGCAATCTTACTCGGGGTATGTTCTAACTTGTGCCCAAAAAGTTACATGTATGATAAAAAAGGGCAGTTTCCCAACATGGCAAATGGTGGGGTGCCTAGGAATACGCTGTTCTGCAAGGTTATCTACTGACCCTAACTCAGATTGGAGCTTATGCCTGAGGGTTGAGGGGCAGTATGAAATCATCATACAGAGGCTTAGATGTAGCCATGGTGGGATCACCTGAGTACTTGCAAGCTAAACTTCAGGCAACTGCATAGGGGTTCAAGATGTTTTTGTAAAGTGTGTGGTGTTTAAAGGTGTGTATTTTTAGACTTAATATATTGTTGTAAATTTATGATGAAATAACAATGTTTTTACATGCTTGATTGAGACTGAAGTACTGAAGTTGCAATCCTGTCTCCATAGCACAACTGGTCAGTGCATCTGGATGTAAGGTTCATTCAATGAATGCACTAAGAAGGTGTCAGTTCGAATCTGACAGGAGATCATCACTGAATATACTTCTGATCATGCAGTTATAATGGAAACTAATTATTAGTTTAATCATAACTGAAACTTGAATACAGGCACTCTAAAAGTTGTAATTTATTAAATTCCTGTTGACAGATTTATTTACAATGATAACAAATTATTCATTTACAGTAGAACAGAAAAGAAATTGTTAAATAACAATTTTGAAGCACAATGGAATACATGTATCTACATGTAAATTTGAATGCAGTGATTTTGATCTTTTTAAATTCTTTAGTTTTGGCATGTCACATGGGTTTTCCTAACACCTCAACCCTGGATACGCCACTTGACCACTATCCTCAATCTATACATCACATGGAAACTGATGAAATATTGGTAATGATCAACCATTTGAATTGACAGGCTTGGATTCTCCAATGTAAAGGTGAGAAGATTTTGTTGTTCTAAATGAAGGCATCTTACAAACTGAACATTTGTCATTTTTATCATTCTTTGTTTGCCTTCTAAAAATAACAAATGACAACATCAATTAGTTTCATATTTTCCTATCAGACTCCAGCATTTGATCCCTACATGTAATTGGAATGATCCAAGGTGTCAGACAGACAGACAGACACTATAATTTAGAGAAATAAAAACAAGTAACAAAATTCAATTGTGGATTGATGTATATTATTATTAATTGGGTAACAGGTTTATAAATTCAAGTTCTTATTGTTTCTAATCTTGTCTCATGGAAGATTTGGTTAATGCATGTTATTGTGAGATTTAATGATTACCCTCAGATGCTGTCACAAATCTGACTAGAGACAACTGAATTTGTTACATACTTTTCAACTAGTTTGAAAAATGAATCTTCAACATTTTTGTGATATATCTCAATGAGGATGACAACAACCATCACCAGCTAACAAGAAATAAGGTGGAACCAATTAACTGGTCGAGGGCTACATTTTTTTTGGTGGTCAAATTTGTTCATCAAAATCTGTTTTATTAAAAATTATTGGAGAGTGTCTGTAGGCACTCCAATAATTTTTAATATAGCAGATCATTATTAGAAGACTGTACTTGCTTTTTAGTGAATTTGAAACCATAAGTAAAGAAAATGTTGATTTTCACAAGTTATCCTTCGTTTTTCCCAAATCCTGATAGTTGCTTCCAGCATTCAACCAGTTGAGGGCAAGAAAGGTCAGTTGAATGCAACACCTAAAAGACATAACATTTTTCTGAAGCAGAACCTGTGGAACTGGAAGGCTGCTAAATGTACATGTTCAACCGCACCTGCCTAACACACACACAACACACACAAACTTATGACTTTTCTCAGCTCAGACAATTTCAGTCAGGCAAGCTTGAGAATTGACGTCTTCAGCACTTATATAAGATAAAAATTTCGAAATTAAGAAATGGAGAGGATTATTGAAATCAAAAATAAGTAATGAAGAATATTGTCAATTTTATTAACAAACAAAACACCAGTTCTGAGTTAGTAATTTGATAAAAGAATAAAACTTGAGTATATATTTAAAAAAAAAACACTAGAGGTAGCCACTAGGGGTGGCCAATCCCCCTGAGGAATGTAGTTATCTGTTGCTGAAGTTTTACAAAAAATGTCAAACTCCACCAGAAAATTAAGGAAAGCCACACTTTAACACTTACAATTAGTGTCTAATGTGCAAATGTGAAGAGACATATTCTGTGTGTTAATGTTTAACCCTCATGAGACAAGATCAGCTAATGCATTTTGAATTGCTACTACCTTTTATATACTCAATCTTAAGCTGTTTCAAGTGGAACAAAATTTTGAATTGATCCCCCAATCCAAACTCAAGTTATTGGTCAGAAACAAATTATTTACTGACAGACGGACAAACCATTAACATAATTCAACCTTTTTTCAAGACAGACATATAAAAACTGTTCAAGTAATTAAATTGCATGTTGAGTTTTGCACATGGTGCTGAACAGTTTGGTTGTTATGCAAATACAACAGGGGCGGGGCACGCTTCATACGGCAATAGATTTTTTTTCACCTACATGTATATAAGTAGTTTTTACACCACCTACATGTACGTGTAAAATGGCAAAAAGTATAGGACTGGCCATACTTTGCATGGTATGGGTCTATGGGATAATGTTTAACTGTGATCAATCTGCTTTTTGTAAAAGTTAATGTTATTCATAAGCAAAAATATCTTCAGTGGTGATAAAGAAAATGGGGTGTATATCTGAACCAAAAACTAAATGAGAGAAATATTTCTAAATTGAAAATTAATTAACTGTGGCCTAACATAAGAAGAAGATGACACTAAATCTATTTTCTGAGAAATCAAAAAAATTCCATTTTCTTTTCTTCCAAAAAACAAGTTTATTCCAATGAGGAGTCATCAGCTATGGTTTGGAAGATGAAAATTTTTTAAAATATTAAATGACATTTTTTGTATATTACAAGTGTGAATTTGGTCAATCTGTTAGCAAAGGGGTTGTGGTCACTTTCAACACCTAAGACTATACCATGATCACAAAGCAAGTATCAATTCAAGTAATGAAATTTGCATTAAACGAATGTGACACGTCCAACTTCTTAACTCTCTTTTCCCATTCAGGATGAGGTTATGGTTTAGGTTTTGATTGCATAAATCAGAATTTTCCAGTGAAGTTATTTTAAACATCTTTTCAACTTCCAACAACATTTCATTGAGAAGTTAAAAAATTTATAGTAATTTATATATTTTTTATACTTACCAATGACCCAGACTTAGCTGGTGCTAACTCTAAAAAATCCAGGGCCAAACACAAATTTTGCCCCCCAATCCCCAAAATTTGCATCTAAAACCAAAAGAAATCATGTCCTATAGGACCTCCATACTTTGCCCTTACTGCGCATGCGCAGTGTCAAGGACGTTCCGAAATTGGCGCCAATTATCATTCTTACTGGCAGTGCCTGGTCAGCGCTATGTACTCAGCGGGGAGGTAAGAGTTCCCAACTCCTGGGAGGGCCATCCCCGTCTGGGTCATTGGTAAGTATAAAAAATATATAAATTACTATAAATTTTTTAACATTTTTATACTGTACCAATGACCCAGACTTAGCTGAATAGTAAAAAGGCTGGAGGGCCTAGGACATAGAGGAAAATCCAGTAAGCTCAACTATATAATATAGAGGCAACCCCTCAAGGAGAAAAGGAGTATTAGGCTTTACATGTATCTTTCTTATTTTATGTTAAATTAGAAAGATACAATACCCTTCATAATTGAGCACAATAACATTCATGTTCTCTATTAACATCCAGTATAACCCTTTATACTAATTATTTTTAAAGTAAGCCAATAAATAAAGTTAGTCCAGAGAATTGAGACTCTTTATATTCTTTAAAAGTGTCCGAGGATTGTATATTAACGCCCGTTTGACACTTGACATATACAAATGCTTCACACCGAGCTACACTTTAAAAATATGACATGAATGAATTTTAACATTAATATTACACTTTAAAACCATCCCGGAAACGACTCAGAAATACTGACTTCGGAGGAGGCATTCCCTTGCTTTTCACTATAAAGCAGGTGACCTAAGGGAACACCCTCCCCCCCCCCCCTTCCCCTTGCCCTGGGTCAAATAGCCCAGAGCGAAGAGGGCAGCCGGACGGAGTCACTGCCGGAACAGAAAGCCTGCATAACTATAGTTGCAACTGTTTAGTGGACGACATTCTGAGCAACAGATAATGGACCTAAACAATGCAGGTCTCCAGAAATGGACTCAATATTTCTGAGATAAAAATTCGTGAATGTGGATGGCTGAGACCAATAAGCAGCCTTCATTAAATCTGTAATAGCAATACTATTAGCGTAAGCCCAAGAAGTAGCAAGAGCTCTTACTTCATGAGCCGAAATCTTAAGCACAGACTGCTGAGAAGAAGATAAATTCTCATAAGCAGTACGGATAGTTAATTGAATCCATCTAGCAATAGAATGGACTGAAATGTCCTTTCTATTAGGCATCAAAGACAGAAAGAAACGTTTTCGTCCCTTTCTGATAAACTGAGATCTCTGTTTATAGATACGTAATGCTCTAACAGGACAGAGTAAAGGCCTACGCTCGTCTGAAGACGGAAGAGCCTTAATAACAATAGGTTCCGGATATTTATTAGGAGCCTGATTCTTAGCTAAAAAACCCACATTAGTAGTGAAGGTGATAGTGTTCCCGACACTACGATAGTGAGAATCATCCACCGACAGTGCATGAAGCTCACTGACTCTTCTAGCAGAAGAGAAAGCTAAGAGAAAAGCTGTCTTATAAGATAAGAATTTGAAATCTACTGTCCCAAGAGGTTCAAATGGCTTTTCCTTCAGTTTAAGAAGAACCCAAGCTAAATTCCATTTAGGAATTAACCTAAGAGTTCTGGGTCTATTTATCGAGAAGTTTCTTACCAACTTAGATAAAGAGACATTAGATCCATTTTGTAAACTATCATGATGTGCATAGGTATCAGATAACATAGACCTATAACCCTTAATAGTAACAGGCTGCAGTTTGATTTCGTCAAACAAGTATACTAGAAAGTTTGCAATGTCTGGTATAGAGGGATAAAAAATATCCACAGAATGATCCCTACACCAACGACGAAAAACCTTCCACTTAGCCGCATAGTTTAGCGAAGAGGAGGTCCTCCTACAGTTAGAAATCGCGTCCACTGCTCGTCCTGTAAAGTGCTTGCCATGCAAGAAGGACCGCACAACGGAAAAACGTGAAGGTTGAGACCTTGCAGGTTGTGATGGAGTTGACACGATTTCCCCTGCGAAAGAAGATCCTCCCGTGGAGGAAGCTTTCACGGTAGGTCCCACAACAGACACCTGAGTAGATTTATCCACGGTCTCTGTGGAGACAGAGATGCTACCAACAGAATCTTGCATTGAGATTGTTTTATCTTTAGCAATACTTGCTGAATTAACGGCGCTGGAGGATACGCATATCCTATCATTCCGTCCCAAGGGATCGACAGAGCGTCTACTGCAAATGCTCTTGGATCCGGATACAGAGACACATACGTATGCAACTGATTGTTGAGATGTGTCGCAAATAAGTCTATCATTGGCCGTTCCCATTGGTAGCAAATCTGATTGAATACTTGTTTGTTGAGAGTCCATTCCGACGGCAACAAGCGACCCTTTCGTGAAAGGGAGTCTGCTAGTACATTCAGACGACCCGGTATATGACGGACCGAAAGAAGAACCTGATGTTCTAGAGCAAACAGAAGGATTCTTTCCATTAGACTGAACAACGGAATTGAATGAGTGCCTCCCTGATTCCGTATATACGCCACTACTGTCGTATTGTCGGATAGGATTTGGACATGAGCATTGTGAATAATGTCCATCCAATGACGTAACGCAAGCCAAATTGACATTTCCTTGATGTTTATGTGCTTGCCCAGGAATTGCGGATCCCAAAGACCCTGGCATCTCGAAGCAGTTGGGATCAATGATGCACCCCAACCTGTTTGACTAGCATCCGACATAATGGTAAAACTCGGATCCGGCAACTGCAGCGGGACTCCCTGAGTTAACCACTGAATGTTTGCCCAAGTCTGAATCTCTCGTTTCACTTGATCCGACAAGAGAACGTCTATGTCGAGCGAATGAATTTTCACACTCCAATTCTGAGTCAAGAAAATTTGGAGAGGACGCGTGCGTAACCGCCCCATCAGAATGAGATCCGCAGCGGCTCCGCACAGACCTATCAGTCTCATAAATTCTCTCGCTGTGACTTTGTCTGCGTGCAGACAATAGCGAGCGTAACAACTGACTAATTTCGCTCTGGTTAACGGCAGACGAACGAGATTGTTGTGCGTCTCGAAGCTCATTCCCAGATGTGTGAATGACTTGGATGGCACCAGATCCGACTTCTCCTCGTTTATTATAAAACTGAGACGTCGGAGCAACAGAAGTAGATTCTGCACATCGCTCTGAAGCGTTAACTCGTTGCCGTACCTCTGAAGAATGTCGTCCAGGGAGGCCGACGTTACCGCAGACGAATGAACTCGGAAATACATCATTACCGAGTTCATTACCCGAGTGAAAGCCCAGGGTGCTAGATTCAATCCGAAACACATCGCCCTGAATTGATACACCACTCCTAGGACTGCGAAGCGTAGATACTTTCTGAATGTCGGATGTACCATGACGTGAAAGTACGCATCTTTGAGATCTATGCTCGTTGCATAATCGTTCACCTGAATACTCGCGCTGACCGACCGAATCGTCTCCATATAAAACTTCGGAGTGACGATCAGCTTGTTTATCCAGCTCAAATCTATGACTGGACGGAACGAGTCGTCTGGTTTCGGAACCAGAAACAGATGGCTGTAGAATCCCGGAGTCTCCTGGTTTTCTACGACCTCTACCGCGTTCTTCATTAAAAGAGACTGCACCTCTGATAATAGAGCGTCTCTTTTCTGCGGATTTGACGGAAGTTGAGTCCATTTTGGACTTCGAGTTAATGGAGGCTTTCGTTTGAAGGGTATCTTTAGACCTTCCGAAATCACCCCTCTCACCCAAGGGTCGTCCGTAATCGACGCCCACTCTTGTGAAAAACTCGACAACCTTCCGCCAACCGGTACGCGATAGAGGTTGAAGCCATCACCTCCTGGACCTGCGAGGCCTGCGGTAGGAGAAACCACGTCCTCCACGACCCGACCTCGTCCCGTCGACCTCGGGGTGTCTGACCGGTTGTCCCGGCCCGAAGGACGTCCCGAACGTGAGTCGCTACCTTGACGGTCTCTTGAATAAGACCAAGAGGACGCACCGGAACCTCTATAGGAACCTCTCTTGGGCGCATTAGACCCAGAAGTGCCTGTCTTACTCTTATCTGCCGTGTCCGACTTCTTAGAAGCAGATTTGAACAGCAGAGAATCCGAAGCTTTCTTTGTAATTTTATCGTAAATTGCAGAAAGCTTGCCGTCAAAGAGAAGTTCTCCGAAGACCGAAGCGACTCTGCGAGAGTTCTTCACCTTAGTATCCACGAGTGTGGATGTAGCTAGGGCTGCGTCACGTCTAACCAACTCCAGGTTTGCCACTGAAAGGGCGGAGTTACACGTGGAATAAGCTACTGCCCTTGAAAGAAGTCTTAAAGAGGATTGTATATCCTGAAATTCTTTCCCTTGAAGACGCAGTGATAACGCCTTAGTAAGGTGATCTGCGTAAGATAAGGCATCTAAACTGGCTCTGTTAGACGAAATAGTTGTTTCCAACACCGCGGTTGGAATAGACGCCGACGACGGTAATGATAATTCTAAGTCTTCCGCCTCGTCGTCCATACGCATAGGAACTCTCGGGATACCCTGTCCTGCCGTATCGAATTTATTCCTTGCATTAATGAAAGGCAGGTTGAGAGTATTGGCGGACAAGAAACCTGCTTTTCCCGTTTTGGAAGCAAGTTTGAATATAGCGTCGTTCAATAATTCAAATGTTCTTGCAACATTATTGGACTGAGACGGAAACTCGGGAGCAATGTCCCTGAACCGCTCAAAGAAATCAGAGTCCAATGACGCTATAATTCTCTTGTCCGGAACCGCAGCAGTCTGGCCCGACGGAACAACTTGAGGGAGAAAGTGCCGGATGAAGTCCACGGCAGCTTTATGTTGTTCCGAAAGGGATAGCTCCAAGTCATCCGTATCCCTTTCACCATCCGGTCGGACCTCATGATGCTCCCGGTCGTCCGCCCCCGATGCTTCGGCGGAGCGTACTGACCCAGCGCCGTCGGATAATTCCCGATCCGACACCGTTTCTGTCGGTTGCTGGGATGCTGCGATAAGTTGTGCTATCTGCACAAGTACATCCGACATCGAGGCCTGCGGAGGCGCAGTCTTTCGCTGCTTTGCCGAGGGCAGCTCCGCATCTGATGACTCCCGCATACTCTTCCTATGCGAACGTCCGGAGTCCATCGGCCTCGTGTCCCTGGCTACCGGATGGTGTGACCTGGTCGCCGAAGAATCCCTGATCGGCGAAGCTGGTAAAATATCGGCGGTCACGTAGCCAAGGTGCGGTCGTGTGCGCTGACGAGAGGAAGAAGCCTGAGCAGTCTCCGCGGACTGACTATACAACGGAGCGTCCCGAGCGACGGATGTGTGCTCCGCTTGCGACACATTTTGTACCACAACATCTGGTCCCAGATGTTGTTGTACGAGAGAGGGGCCTCTCTCGCTCGCGGCCCGGCTGGACCTGGACGAGCCAGGAACCGGACTCGAAGGCTTCCTCCGATCTCGCCTACTATCTGCCGTCACTGGTTGTGCACGTTGAATGTTTATAGTGCTCGCATCACCCAACATTTCCTCCTGGACCGCATCGGACGAACCCGGCTGCCGAACCATTTGGTGAATGGACGCTACACCGGGCGAGCTAGCGGACGACATTTGTTTAATCTCCATGAGAACTTTTGCCGCTAGCTCTGTATTCATTTGTGACGACGGAAGCGCACTTGCGGAAGATAACATGGAAACATCACCCTGTTCTTGTTCCTCTGAAACAGAAACTGATAGAGTAGAGTGACCCTGCGGAGAAAGAGCCGGCATAGCCCTTTCTCCACTAACAACATATCGTGACACACGTTTCCAATGTTTGTCATCCCAATATTGACATATAGAACAGGGATTAGTGCGAGAACACTGACTACAATTAATGCAATGATCATGAAAGTCAGAGGAAGATTTCTTCCTATTACAATTTGAACAATATCCTTTCATTGTGAAAAGTCAACAATAAGTCCTAGTTACTCGCACAAACCCCTAACACAAAGATACATAATAACATGATCCATTAATAATGAAAAAACAATTGAAAATCAAAATAATTTTTTAAAAATATTTTTTCAGCGAAGCCCAAGTTTCTGAAAAGTAACGTTGAGCCCCAATGGATCCGATGGCTAAGTGTGGTCAAAAATTTTAAATTTATATTAAATAATTAATGCAACACTTACGGATAATAAAAATGTATTTAATGCAACACTTACGGATAATAAAAATGTATCTTATAGTGAGATAAACTACTCCAAAGGCAAACAGCCCCCCCCTCAAAAGAGACTGTTGCCAATGTAAACAAACAGTGTAAAAACACCAGAAAACATGACTCCAGGCACTGACAAAACTGGCCCGAAATCAGTCATCAAAATTACACTCTATCTGATGCAAGACAGAGACTCCCAGGGGAGAATCTGCAGAACATCAGATGGAAGATGCAGAACACAACGTTTATACACCCATGGGTGAAAACGTAACTATGGGGAAAATAACAGAAAACATTCTGTAACCAAGCAACTCTCCCAAGAGAATTTAGAAATGATCTTTCTCAAAAATATGCCAAAAGCATGGGAGAATTGCAAGGGGGGACTTAGAAGACCAGGGGAGAGGAAACACTGAATAAGCAGTGCAACTTTTTAGCAAGAATGACAACAAGAGGCCCATGCCTCGAAAATAGGCAACTTAACATAATTTCATAAAAAATTTTAAGTACAGCCCTGATTATTTTTTGTCACTCCTTTTTCCTCTCCTCCTTCTATATCCTCCTTAGAATCACCATTTCTCCAATAATTACGTGTCTGGCATCCTTTAAACTGAGATTTACAAGCACAAAGATCAGTGAGATGTTGACTGATGAAGGGCCAAACAGAGAATGATAATTGGCGCCAATTTCGGAACGTCCTTGACACTGCGCATGCGCAGTAAGGGCAAAGTATGGAGGTCCTATAGGACATGATTTCTTTTGGTTTTAGATGCAAATTTTGGGGATTGGGGGGCAAAATTTGTGTTTGGCCCTGGATTTTTTAGAGTTAGCACCAGCTAAGTCTGGGTCATTGGTAC
Source organism: Pictodentalium vernedei (assembly GCA_031216915.1). Taxonomy (NCBI): domain Eukaryota; kingdom Metazoa; phylum Mollusca; class Scaphopoda; order Dentaliida; family Dentaliidae; genus Pictodentalium; species Pictodentalium vernedei. The sequence continues at coordinate 185,818,874 of CM062292.1, read as the reverse complement.
AGTATAAAAATATTAACATTATTTCTTTTCTGGTCACACTGAAAGCTTTTTAGTGAGTTCCAGACTTTTCCCCAGATGTGACTATTTTCATAAAATGATTCCATAGCTTTTAAAAAAAATAAAATGTTAAAAAATTTATAGTACTTTATATATTTTTTATACTTACCAATGACCCAGACTTAGCTGGTGCTAACTCCACAAAAACCAGGGCCAAACACAAATTTTGCCCCCCAATCCCCAAAATTTGCATCCAAAACAAAAAGAAATCATATCCTAAAGGACCTCCATACTACGCCTCTACTGCGCATGCGCAGTGACGCAGTCGTCCCGAAATTGGCGCCAATTATCATTCTTACTGACAGTGCCTGGTCAGCGCTATGTACTCAGCGGGGAGGCAAGAGTTCCCAACTCCAGGGAGGGCCATCCCCGTCTGGGTCATTGGTAAGTATAAAAAATATATAAATTACTATAAATTTTTTAACATTTTTATACTGTACCAATGACCCAGACTTAGCTGAATAGTAAACAGGCTGGAGGGCCTAGGACATAGAGGAAAATCCAATAAGCTCAACCATATAGTAAAGAGGTAACCCCTTAAGGAGAAAAGGAGTATTAGGCTTTACATGTATCTTTCTTATTTAATATTAAATTAGAAAGATACACTACCCTTAATAATTGAGCACAATAACATTCATGTTCTCTATTAACATCCAGTATAACCCTTATACTAATTATTTTTAAAGCAAGCCAATAAATAAAGTAGTCCAGAGAATTGAGACTCTTTATAGTCATTTAAAAGCGTCCGAGTATTGTATATTAAAGCCCGTTTGACACTTGACATATACAAATGCTTCACACCGAGCTACACTTTAAAAATAAGACATGAATGAATTTAAACATTAATATTACACTTTAAAACCATCCCGGAAGCGACTCAGAAATACTGACTTGGAGGAGGCATTCCCTTGCTTTTCACTATAAAGCAGGTGACCTAAGGGAACACCCGCCCCCCCCCCCCCCCTTCCCCTTGCCCTGGGTCAAATAGCCCAGAGCGAAGAGGGCAGCCGGACGGAGTCACTGCCGGAACAGAAAGCCTGCATAACTATAGTTGCAACTGTTTAGAGGACGACATTCTGAGCAACAGATAACGGACCTAAACAATGCAGGTCTCCAGAAATGGACTCAATATTTCTGAGATAAAAATTCGTAAATGTGGATGGCTGAGACCAATAAGCAGCCTTCATTAAATCTGTAATAGCAACACTATTAGCATAAGCCCAGGAAGTAGAAAGAGCTCTTACTTCATGAGCCGAAATCTTAAGCACAGACTGCTGAGAAGAAGATAAATCTTCATAAGCAGTACGGATAGTTAACTGAATCCATCTAGCAATAGAATGGACTGAAATGTCCTTTCTATTAGGCATCAAAGACAGAAAGAAACGTTTCCGTCCCTTTCTGATAAACTGAGATCTCTGTTTATAGATACGTAGTGCTCTAACAGGACAGAGTAAAGGCCTACGCCCGTCTGAAGACGGAAGAGCCTTAATAACAATAGGTTCCGGATATTTATTAGGAGCCTGATTCTTAGCTAAAAAACCCACATTAGTAGTGAAGGTGATAGTGTTCCCAACACTACGATAATGAGAATCATCCACCGATAGTGCATGAAGCTCACTGACTCTTCTGGCAGAAGAGAAAGCTAAGAGAAAAGCTGTCTTATAAGATAAGAATTTGAAATCTACTGTCCCAAGAGGTTCAAATGGCTTTTCCTTCAATTTAAGGAGAACCCAAGCTAAATTCCACTTAGGAATTAATCTAAGAGTTCTGGGTCTATTTATCGGAAAGTTTCTAACCAACTTCGATAAAGAGACATTAGATCCAATTTGTAAACTATCATGATGTGCATAGGTATCAGATAACATAGATCTATAACCCTTTATAGTAACAGGCTGCAGTTTGATTTCGTCAAACAAGTATACTAGAAAGATTGCAATGTCTGGTATAGAGGGATCAAATATGTCTACAGAATGATCCCTACACCAACGACGAAAAACCTTCCACTTAGCCGCATAGTTTAGCGAAGAGGAGGTCCTCCTACAGTTAGAAATCGCGTCCACTGCTCATCCTGTAAAGTGCTTGCCATGCAAGAAGGACCGCACAACGGAAAAACGTGAAGGTTGAGACCTTGCGGGTTGTGATGGAGTTGGCGCGATTTCCCCTGCGAAAGAAGATCCTCTCGTGGAGGAAGCTTCCGCGGTAGATCCCACAACAGACACCTGAGTAGATTTATCCACGGTCTCTGTGGCGACAGAGATGCTACCAACAGAATCTTGCATTGAGATTGTTTTATCTTTAGCAATACTTGTTGAATTAACGGCGCTGGAGGATACGCATATCCTATCATTCCGTCCCAAGGGATCGACAGAGCGTCTACTGCAAATGCTCTTGGATCCGGACACGGAGACACATACGTCTGCAACTGATTGTTGAGATGTGTCGCAAATAAGTCTATCATTGGCCGTTCCCATTGGTAGCAAATCTGATTGAATACTTGTTTGTTGAGAGTCCACTCCGACGGCAACAAACGACCCTTTCGTGAAAGGGAGTCTGCTAGCACATTCAGACGACCCGGTATGTGACGGACCGAAAGAAGAACGTGATGTTCTAACGCAAACAGAAGGATTCTTTCCGTTAGATTGAACAACGGAACTGAATGAGTGCCTCCCTGATTCTGTATATACGCCACTACTGTCGTATTGTCGGATAGGATTTGGACATGAGCATCGTGAATAATGTCCATCCAGTGACGTAACGCAAGCCAAATTGACATCATTTCCTTGATGTTTATGTGCTTGCACAGGAATTGCGGATCCCAAAGACCCTGGCATCTCGAATCCGTTGGGATTAATGATGCACCCCAACCTGTTTGACTGGCATCCGTCATAACGGTAAAACTCGGATCCGGCAACTGCAGCGGAACTCCTTGAGTTAACCACTGAATGTTTGCCCAAGTCTGAATCTCTTGTTTCACTTGATCTGACAAGAGAACGTCTACATCGAGCGAATGAATTTTCACACTCCAATTCTGAGTCAGGAAAATTTGAAGAGGACGTGTGCGTAGCCGCCCCATCGGAATGAGATCCGCGGCGGCTCCGCACAGACCTATCAGTCTCATAAATTCTCTCGCCGTGACTTTGTCTGCGTGCAGACAATAGCGAGCGTAACAACTGACTAATTTCGCTCTGGTTAACGGCAGACGAACGAGATTGTTGTGCATCTCGAAGCTCATTCCCAGATGAGTGAATGACTTGGACGGCACCAGATCCGACTTCTCCTTGTTTACTATAAAACCGAGACGTCGGAGCAATAGAAGAAGATTCTGAACATCGTTCTGAAGCGTTAACTCGTTGCCGTACCTCGGAAGAATGTCGTCCAGGTAGGCCGACGTTACCGCAGACGAATGAGCTCGGAAGTAGATCATTACCGAGTTCATTACCCGAGTGAAAGCCCAGGGTGCTAGATTCAATCCGAAGCACATCGCCCGGAATTGATACACCACTCCAAGGACTGCGAAGCGTAGATACCTTCGGAATGTCGGATGTACCATGACGTGAAAGTACGCATCTTTGAGATCTATGCTCGTTGCAGAATCGTTCACCCGAATACTCGCTCTGACCGATCGAATCGTCTCCATATAAAACTTCGGAGCGACGATCAGCTTGTTTATCCAGCTCAAATCTATGACTGGATGGAACGAGCCGTCTGGTTTCGGAACCAGAAACAGATGGCTGTAGAATCCCAGAGATTCCTGGTTTTCTACGACCTCTACCGCGTTCTTCATTAAAAGAGACTGCACCTCTGATAACAGAGCGTCTCTTTTCTGTGGATTTGACGGAAGATGAGTCCACTTTGGACTTCGAGTTAATGGAGGCTTTCGTTTGAAGGATATCTTCAGACCTTCCGAAGTCACTCCTCTCACCCAAGGGTCGTCCGTAATCGACGCCCACTCTTGTGAAAAACTCGACAACCTTCCGCCAACCGGAACGCGATAGAGGTTTAAGCCATCACCTCCTGGACCTGCGAGGCCTGCGGTAGGAGAAACCACGTCTTCCACGACCCGCACCTCGCCTCGTCAACCTCGGGGCATCCGACCGATTGTCCCGGCCTGAAGGACGTCCCGAACGAGAGTCGCTATCCTGACGGTCTCTCGAATAAGACCAAGAGGACGCACCGGAACCTCTATAGGAACCTCTCTTGGGCGCATTAGACCCAGAAGTGCCTGTCTTATTCGTGTCTGCTGTATCCGACTTCTTAGGAGCCGATCTGAACAACAGAGAATCATTAGCTTTCTTTTTAATTTTATCATAAATAGCGGAAAGCTTGCCGTCAAAAAGAAGTTCTCCTGAGACCGAAGCAACTCTAAGAGAGTTCTTCACCTTAGAATCCACTAGTGTGGATGTAGCTAGGGCTGCGTCACGTCTAACCAACTCCAGATTTGCCACTGAAAGGGCGGAGTTACACGTGGAATAAGCTACTGCACTTGAAAGAAGTCTTAAAGAGGATTGTATATCCTGAAACTCTAACCCTTGAAGGCGCAGTGATAACGCCTTAGTAAGGTGATCTGCGTAAGATAAGGCATCTAAATTGGCTCTGTTAGACGCAATAGCTGTTTCCAACACCGCGGTTGGAATAGAAGCTGACGACGGTAATGATAGCTCTAAGTCTTCCGCCTCGTCGTCCATACGCAGAGGAACTCTCGGTATACCCTGTCCTGCCGTATCGAATTTATTCCTTGCATTAATGAAAGGCAGGTTGAGAGTATTAGCGAACAAGAAACCTGCTTTCCCCGTCCTGGAAGCAAGTTTAAATATAGCGTCGTTCAATAATTCAAATGTTCTAGCAACATTATTGGACTGCGACGGAAACTCGGGAGCGATGTCCCTGAACCGCTCAAAAAATTCAGAGTCCAATGACGCTATAATTCTCTTGTCCGGAAGTGCAGCAGTCTGGCCCGACGGAACAACTTGAGGGAGAAAGTGCCGGATGAAGTCCACGGCAGCTTTATGTTGTTCCGAAAGGGATAGCTCCAAGTCATCCGTATCCCTTTCACCATCCGGTCGGACCTCATGATGTTCCCGGTCGTCCGCCCCCGATGCTTCGGCGGAGCGTACCGACCCAGCGCCGTCGGATAATTCTCGATCCGACACCGTTTCTGTTAGCTGCTGGGATGCTGCGATAAGCTGTGCTATCTGCACAAGAACGTCCGGCGTCGAGACCTGCGGAGGCGCAGTCTTTCGCTGCTTCGCCGAGGGCAGCTCCGCATCAGATGGCTCCCGCATACTTTTCCTATGCGAACGTCCAGAGTCCATCGGTCTAGAATCCCTGACTGCCGGATGGTGTGACCTGGTCGCCAAAGAATCCTTCATCGGCGAAGCTGGTAATATATCGGCGGTCACGCAGCCAAGGTGCGGTCGTGTGCGCTGACGAGAAGAGGAAGCCTTAACAGTCTCTGCGGACTGCTTATACAACGGAGCGTCCCGAGCGATGGACGTATGCTCCGCTAAAGACACATTTTGTACCACAACATCTGGTCCCAGATGTTGTTGTACGAGAGAGGGACCTCTCTCGCTCGCGGCCCGGCTGGACCTGGACGAGCTAGGAACCGGACTAAAAGGCTTCCTCCGTTCTCGCTTACTATCCGCCGTCACTGGGTGTGCATCTATTATGTTTATAGTGCTCGCATCACCCAAAATTTCCTCTTGGACCGCATCGGACGAACCCGGCTGCCGAACCATTCGGTGAATGGACGCTACACCGGGCGAGCTAGCGGACGACATTTGTCTAATCTCCATGAGCACTTTTGCTGCTAGCTCTGAATTCATTTGTGACGACGGACGCACACTTGAAGAAGATAACATGGAAACATCACCCTGTTCTGGTTCCTCTGAAATAGAAACTGAGAGAGTAGAGTGACCTTGCGGAGAAAGAGCCGGCATCGCTCTTTCTCCAGAAACAACATATCGTGACACACGTTTCCAATGTTTCTCATCCCAATGTTCACATATAGGACAGGGATTAATGCGAGAACACTGACTACAATTAATACAATGATCATGAAAGTCAGAGGAAGATTTCTTCCTATTACAATTTGAACAACGTCCCTTCATTGTGAAAGAACAACAATAAGTCCTAGTTACTCGCAAAAACCCCTGACACAAAGATACATAATAACATGATCCATTAATAAATGAAAAAACAATTGCAAAACAAAATAATTTTGAAAAAATATTTTTTCAGCGAAGCCCAAGTTGCTGAAAAGTAACGTTGAGCCCCGATGGATCCGATGGCAAAGTGTGGTCAAAAATTTTAAATTTATATAAAATAATTAATGAGACACTTTCGGATAATATAAATGTATCTTATAATGAGATAAACTACAACAAAGGCAAACAGCCCCCCTCAAAAAAGGCTGTTGCCAATGAAAACAAACAGTGTAAACACACTAGAAAACATGACTCCAGGCACTGAAAAAACTGGCCCGGAATCAGTCATCAATTACACTCTATCTGATGCAAAACAGAGACTCCCAGGGGAGAATCTGTAGAACATCAGATGGAAGATGCAGAACACAAACGTTATACACCCATGGGTGAAAACGTAACTATGGGGAAAATAACAAAACATTCTGTAACCAAGCAACTCTCCCAGGAAATTTTAGAAATGAAATTTCTCAAAAATATGCCAAAAGCATGGGAGAATTGCAAGGGGGGACTTTAGAAGGCTAGGGGAGAGGAAACACTGAATAAGCAGTGCAACAATTAGCAAGAATGACAACAAGAGGCCCATGCCTTGAAAATAGGCAACTTAACATAATTTCATCAAAAAATTTTAAGTACAGCCCTGATTATTTTTTGCCACTTCTTTTTCCTCTCCTCCTTCTATCCTCCTTAGAATCACATTTTCTCCAAACATTACGTGTCTGGCATCCTTTAAACTGAGATTTACAAGCACAAAGATCAGTGAGATGTTGACTGATGAAGGGACGACTGCGTCACTGCGCATGCGCAGTAGAGGCGTAGTATGGAGGTCCTTTAGGACATGATTTCTTTTTGTTTTGAATGCAAATTTTGGGGATTGGGGGGCAAAATTTGTGTTTGGCCCTGGTTTTGTTAGAGTTAGCACCAGCTAAGTCTGGGCCATTGGTACAGTATAAAAATATATAATCTCTCCATTTAACTTTTACAGTTAAAAAAGAAGAAGTGATTTCCTTCTACAGTGCGTCTATCGTGGATGGGTTAGAATCTATGCAATGACATTTTTCTTCCACAAATACAATTCAGAGATGGTTTTGCTATGAACTTAACAAAAGTATCATCAATGAAGCAGCGGATGAACCTGGTGCTCCATTGATGGAAATATTTCTGGTGTTGCAGTGGATCAAAGCCTATGTGCGGATTTTGACCTAACCGCATTGGCCATGCTGTATATTTTTCCAAACTGAATAAAGTGAATATGGAGATAACATTCATTTATGTTTTAACCCATATGAACCTATTTCTAGATTTTACAAGGCATGAAGCTATTACAGGGGACAGGGGTGTGAACTGGCCACCACTGTCAGGAATTTTGGTTCCCTTTTACTAGAATTTTGATGCATTTTGCATACAAAATAGAGCTTATTTGGTCATTTTAGGGCATTTTCACATTTTTTGTCAGCAAGTTTCAAAAGTCCGACCCCCTTATAATCTGTTGTCGGGGAGAGATTAGCTTCATGTCTGAATTTTACGATGCATTTTTTTAGCCACAGAGCAGGGGCCCCAACATATTCACAAGCAAGTCCTCTGAATAAGAGCAATCTTTCTCTGGAAATGATTTTTAGTCAAGTTTTGGAAGCCTAACTTGCAATCAGCCAATCACTATAATACCATGACTAAAAACTGATGGGTAGGGGTGACTTCTAAAAAGTGCTCTAGTCTAGTGCTTTAAGTGTTAACCCTCTTCTCCCATTCAGAATGGGAATTGTTGTTTTGCAGAACAAAAATTATTTTAGATTTTTCTGGTATTTTCCACACTAAAAGTCGAAATTAATTGTAAAATAACCACTGTGTCCTTCTTTTCCTAGATCAACATAACCAGGTTCTGGCATTTGTGAAAAGCTCTCCGTGAGAGCACCCCCCCCCCCCCCCAAAAAAAAGAAAAGAAACCAGATCCTGATGCTATCCATGTAAAAGAAGCAGTTCACACAGTTTAGCTTGGTTTTGAAACCACTTTTTTCAACTTGGGCTTTTCATTCCATTGGGCCTTTTGCAACTGAGTTGAGATTCCCATGCAAACATTGTGAAATACCCGCTGCATCTATTTGTTCCAGTTATCAGTCAATTAAAAGGAGTGAAACAGATCGCTTCCGCAATTTGTAGTTCATCATACAACAATTGCAACGTTATGCCTTATGGGACGAAATTAGGACACTTTTGCTTTCAATCGACATACAAATATCTAGTCACGTTATTCATGAGCATCGAGAATCTGTAGGGGCTATATTTAAATTAATATTAAGTCAAATGTGCTAGTTTCTTACATTTACTCATATTTGCATTCAAAGCATTAAAATATGCGTCATTTCCAATGTAAAGGTTTCTTCTATTTGCCATAAAGGCATCATGACTGGAAAGATTTATCTCCCTTTTTGATAGCGTAATTGTTTCTTGTTCTACCAAAAGCACTTCATTCAAGTATTTCCATATGGCATCAAACATCAGTTTACTCCCCTAGAAAAAACAAATAATTCATCACACGTTATAAAATCTTCTTATTACAGAACTAGAAAGTTCTTTTTTACCCTTTGAACACCCGCGGCAGCTTTTCCGGCCAGGAACATGATACACCATTACGTCATTAAATAGGATGGCTGTCCAGTAAATGTGTGGGGTAGACCAATCAATATTTTCAATGTGCAGCCCCGAGGCAGCATGTTGAAAATATTAATTGGTCTTCTCCAAATGATGAATATGGACTCTTCTAATTGCTGCCATTAAACTGGAATGGAAGATACCACTGGAGTTCAAAGGGTTAATGTATTTTTTTAAGAGCTCAGATCTTTGTAAGTTTTGAAAAATAATGTGTTGAAAGATTAGAAATTAGGGATTTTAATCCTTTGACTATATATTTAAGGAATAGTGCATGGCTTGGAGTTGACTACGCCCATATAGTGCCCAGTGAGGTGGTGTAGTTCCCGCCGCGAAGCGGAGGGAACTACACCACATCACTGGGCACTATATGGGCGTAGTCAACGACAAGACATGCACTTATCCTTATATTATATCGAACACCCATAAAGAAAAACATCTGTCCGATTTGTTAATCTGTTACCAAGGTAGCAGCAGCCTTACCAACCAGGTTTATATAGAAAAAAATACCATGTAGTTTTTAACATTTTCTTCTTCCAAAACACGGCTAACTTGGATTATTGATATGAGCAGAAGACAGATTTTGAATCGGTCGGCAAGGGTAAACGAAACATTTCCCCCAAACGGAACTGTGTATTGTAGAATCGCGCCACTCGCGAATGAAAACTAAAATTTTCGAAATTTGGCAATGCAGTTTGGTAATTTCCACATATTTGTCACACATATACATTACCAAATGGGTCAGCACGGGATACAAACTCCGAAGATTCAATTGAATTCCATTATTTATTCGTTTACTGCCCTATACATACAATTAAATAGCGAAATAATATGAGCAGCGAAACAAACGATTTTTCATATCCGGACGCGTTCTCATGAATGTTGGACCCAGGTATGGATCATTCTCTTCGAAACGAGATATGGATCATCTTCTCAAGGAATAAAATGAACGCCTCGAAAAATGTGACTTCAACAATGGAAAAGCGATACATTTTTCCACAAAGATTTCTTTCCGGGTCGTTTTGTGGATGTTGTGCCTCTGTGAATCGATTTTTAAATCTAGCCTGATCAGTTTTATTCGCCCTGTATGAAAAGAAAACTGATATAGTAGTGTGCTAAAAATAGAAAACGTGTAGTGCCTGGTCATTTCTGTGGATGCAAACTACACGAAATAGGGTATCATCTGTCAGCCAATCAGAATGCAAGGAAGTCTCGTGAGATATAATATAACCAAATAGGATGGTATATTGCATGAGATTTTAGTTACAAACAGTGACCAGCCTGTAACATTTCCCTCCACAGACTTTGCAGACTTTAGGGTAAAATTAGCTGAAAACAGGGAGAAGTGAGCCAGAAGGAAAAACATGAATAATAGGCTTCTGCATTAGAGCTCCATTAAGCACAAATAATGGGCTTCTGCATAATTGCTCCATTGTGTGGTTTTCTGACATGTAAATGTAAATAATTTTCTAAAGCTGAGAGAAATAAAGAGAAAAAATTATGTTTATGTAATTTATTGAGAAAAAAAAAAGTTTGCAAACAAACTGCAGGAGATATATATAATTTTTACAAAGTGGAGATGACCATAAGTAATACTGGGTAATTCCAGTGTTTAGGAGGATCTTTTCCTGGAAAGAGAAAAGAGTGTTTATGTAATTTATTTAGAAAAGTATATAATTTTTACAAAGTAGTGATCACCGTAAGTAATTCTGGGTAATTCCATTGTTTAGGAGGACGCTATTCTGGAGAGAGAAAAAATTGTATGTAATTTAGAAGAAAAAATTTTGCAAAAATATTCCAGGAGGTTTTTAATTTTTTACAAAGTAGAGATCACCATAAGAAATTCTTGGTAATTCCGGTGTTTGGGGGGGCCTCTTTTCTGGAGCAAATACACTTGGAAACTTATAGTGTGCTCCATAATAATGTCAACAAGAAAGACTTTTTTTTACCCACTTGCACTTCAGATGAGAATTGAAAGTGCAGTTTTCATCCAAAAGTGTTGTTTTTAGCTTGAAAAGTTCTTTTCAAACACATGTCTTTTGACAATTGTCACATATTTTCACTTTAAGCAAAACATGTTTGGGTTTGACTGATTAGTCAAGGTTTGATTTGAGTGGTTATATTTTTTCAATGTACCGGTACGTAAAATTCACCTAATTTCAAGGCAGACTGAATCTCCACAAGGTGACTTCATAGGGAGCCCAAATATGAATCTAGGGACTTGATTTGAACAAAATTAAATCTGAGGCTGGCTAGGGTACTGTATACCAAATTTCAAAAGATTCTGGATGGTGATTATTTGAACAAACTCAAAATTGCTACTATCCCCCCCCCCCACCACCCCCCTCGCCTAACACACACCTAAGGATACCAAATATCAACAGATTGTCACTGCCTGGTGGTTCTGGAGAAAAAGATTTTGAGAATATTCCATATATCGCACTTTGTGAAAATTTGCCCCCACACCCCACCATTGGGAATGCTAATATCAACCCCGAGGCTTCATTTGAACAAATTTAATCCGACACCTCTAAGGATGCTGTATGTGGGGGCACAGTGGTGCTGTGCACTAAGGCGTACTGCACGTAGATGGTGAACTTGTCTTCAATCAATGCTATTCCTGCTTGTGCAGAGTTTGTACATTGGGGAGTCTGATAGTTGCTCACTATTGCTCATGGTTCTCTCTGGGTACTCCAGCTTCCTCCACCCGTAAAACTGTCCGACATGAGGTGACCCTGGCTGTCAAAAGTGTTGTTAAACCCCAATAAATAAGAGTGCTGTATACTAAATATCAAAAGCTTCTGATTCTGACTAGTGCATCTCTAGAAGCAGATGTTGTAAGATTATTCCTCATCTTGGACTAAGTTAAAAATTTGGGTCCCAACAGGGAGACTTGGTTTTAACAAACCTGAATATGACTCCTCCAAGGATGGTGTATACCATGTAGCAAAAGCTTCATACTGGGGGGTCGTGACAAGAAGATTTTTAAAGAATATTCCACATATTGCACCAAGTCAATATTTGGATCCAACAGGGAGTCCAAATATTAATCAAGGGACTTGATTTTAGCAAACTTGAATCTGCCCCCTGCCCCATGAGGATGCTGTTTACTACATATCAAGAAATTCTGACTAATGGTTCTGGAGAAGATATTTAAAGATTATTCTTCATATTGGACTAAGTTAAAATTTGGGCATACCTGACAAAATTATTTAAAGAAGCATTTAATTAGCATGTATGGCCAATCAACACTACAGAGGACAGAAGTCATGTAGCTATTCATAACTCTGTTGTCCAGTGAAATAATTTTCTGGTAATCAGATACTACCACACAAATAATGGTCAAATTTCCAGTAAAGGAAAATAGGGAGCCCATATATCAACCAAGAGACTTAACTTGAACAAACTTGAAATGACTGAACACCCCTTCCCACCCCCCACCCCCATCAGGAGTCTGACCATTGGATCTGATAGAGGCAGATTTTCAAAGATCATTCCTCACATTAGACTAAGTTAAAGAATCCAAATATTTACCCAGGGACTGGATTTTTACAAACTTGTATCTGACTCCCCTAATGATGGTGTATACCATATATCAAAAGATTCTGAATGGGGGTTCATGAGAAGATTTTCAACAAATCTTCCTCATATTGCACCAAGATAAACTTCCCGTCTCTGATAAGGGGCCAAATATTAATGGAGGGACTTTATTTGAACAACCTTGCATCTGGCCAGTAGGTCTTTGGGCCAAGTGCTTTGTGTCAGATGGTAGAAACAACCTCTACTCTGTACATGTCTACCAAACACAGCATTCACAGCTCGTAACACACCATCTTCAAAATCAGTCACAACAGTATTTACATTCAAGTCAATATTTAGCTCAGTCAGTTTATCTACAATAGCTTGAAACAGAGTCTCATAGGAAGTACGTGTCTTCCTCTGTAATATAGCGTATACACAAGATAAAAAACTGTCATGAAACTTAACCCTAACAACATAAATTTGCTGAAATAGTGGAGGAGCCATTGCAAAATTACCGTCCATAAATAAAGTACTTGCACTGCCAAGATAATTGAGTCCACTATTTGTTGCAAATGCAACCACACGCTCACTTGCATCAGGTCCATTATCAAAGAAAAGGAATTGTTCAGAGTCTGATATTTTCTGAAACTCTTCTGGAATGGTCAGCTCAGACAGACTTTTGGGGACAGGAGGACTTCTTCTGTGGTATCTCAGACTCTGTTTGGCATTATCTAAGTCTGGCAGCATCAACTTGACTTCACTTTCAGCATTTGAAACAGCTGTTGCGAGGATCTGTGATGGCTTATCTAAGGAAGAAGCTGCTTGTTTTCGCATTTCATTTCTCAATTTGGTATATGCGATACTGACATTTTCTGGAGGATGGTTGTGTTGTCTAACTATTTCTGGGTTGTTCAAATCTGTAGTAGTACAGAGACTTGCACGGCAGTCTGATTTAGCACGTTTAGTGCATTTCCACCAGACCTTGTTCTTCCTTCTTACAGATACAGTGTACATGAAACCTTCATGACAAAGTTTTTTGCCCCTCTTATTACTCTCAATGACTTCCATGATGACTCAAGAACATTTAATGACTAATTCAAACTGCTGTCCAATATATAGTTTGCTGTGTGTTTATTTTTTCAAGAACATTGTTGTACATAAAAGAAGAGAATTCATGAAAGTAGCCACACTTGCTTGTGTTTATTTTTTCAAGAACATTGTTGTACATCAAAGAGGAGAATACTTGAAAGTAACCACACTTGCTGTGTGTTTATTACAATGTGTGTTCATTTGTTTCAAGAACATTGTTGTACATCAAAGAAAGCATGATGGATATCCTTGTAACAACATTGTCATAGCACACATGATCTCCAATTACAAAATAATTAAAAAAATAAAAAATAAAATTATTATTATAATTATTATAATGAAAAATGAAATAATGAAGAAACACTGTTACTTTTTTTCCTGTTGTATTATTATAATTGTTACTTTTTTTCCTGTTTCTTTTTTTCCATTTCTTTTTTTCCTGTTACTTTTTTTCCTGTTACTTTTTTTCCTACATTCGTACAGATGCTGTATATCAAATATCAAATGATTCCGACGGGTGGATCTGAAGTAGCAGATTTTTTAAGATTATTCCTCATGTTGCAGTTAGTTAATTTTCAGGCCCCCACAGCAGGAAAGCAAATTTCATGGAAACAATCATTCCATTTCCATGCAGGTTCTGTCAGGCCAAAATTTACGGAATAGAAAAAAAGGTTCCCACAATTTTTTAGCATTTTGCTTTACATCAAGGGGCACTTTAAACAAACTACAACAAACTACAAGTTTTCTGCAAAGACTAAAATTGTAATATTTATCATCGATGAAACAGTGATCTGATTCATAACAGTAACAAGGGTGCACTCTTTTTGACAATCTCATTAAATTCAGATTGCCGAGCATGTGTATTTCCAACAGTTTCTGATTCTTAATTACTAAATCAAATGTACCCAATTTCAGTGTGTTTGACAACAAAACAACGTGAAGCCTAACACACAAAACTGTATTATTGAAAACAATAACAAAATCACATTTTATAACTGAAACTGACGATGAGAGGAAAATTTCTTTGCTAAAATGCAAGATGCGTTCTTCCAGTTTCACAGCACTCTGTAGATTCAAGAAGAGATGTGTTCAAGCTTTCTTTATAATCAAGGTTCAGACATTTTGTCCCAATCAATTCAATATCATTACCTTCCTACACGGCACATTTCGCACTTGGTCAATTCGCCCCTTCCAAACCAGAATACATGAAGATTTTTTTTTTTTTTTATTTGTGCAACTTTAAAGTAAAAAACAAAATAATTTAATTATTTCATTGTCCTACAGTTATGATTGTTTTTTCTTTGTTCTTTTTTACTAGCAAGTAATGTTGTACACACTCATCTGAGTCATGGCCACATTCAATCTGTTGCAACTGAATGTGTGTTCAGGGCCTTGGCACAAAATACACAAATGAAAATACGATAATTTGTTTCACATTTTTATTTTTTATTCCATCAAATGTATTCACCCTCTCATCTAAAGCAATCCACTTCATATTCTAGGTCCTTCTTAAACATTTGCAGGTCTTAAACTGGAAATTAGGATTAGAAAATGGGATACAGAATCAATAAGAAATAAAAATAGATTCCTTGGTAGTTCTTGTTCTTCTACCCAAAGGTAGGTTCCATAGGGTTCCCAGACATCAAATACATGAAACCTATTTTCAGGTTCCGTGAACTGCTGAAATCTGCATGCCTGCTTAAGAACCCAAATATTAACAGGGGCACTTGAATTGAACAAATGAAAAATTTGACCCCTTTAACAATGTTGTATACCATATATTAAAAGATTCTAACTGGTGGTTCTGGAGAAGAAGCTTCTTTGAAGAGAACTTCTCATATTGAAGTAAGTTAAAATTCAGGCTCCTGTATTGAGACCAAATATGAACCAAGGGCTTAATTTTAATGAAATGATATCTGACCCCACTATGAACGCTGTATATCAAATATCAAAAGATTCTGATCAGTGTTTCTGGAGATTGTTTAAATTTTTGAAAATATTTTTTTATACTCTCTTCAGGACACCATGACACAACCAATGGCAATTTTTTTACCAACCCATTCTACTGGATCTAAGGATGCTTCATACCAAATAACAGGTCTCTGTTCCATGGGAGTTGGAAATATGGGCATTTGAAAATAATTCTATTTTTAGCTCCAGGGGTTTCTCATGGGGATGTGGGATTTTTTTTCCCCATGAATCATGCACTTAGGACTCAATAGTACCACATACCAAATTTGACTGAAATCAGTCCAGCGATTTTGGAGAAGTCAGAAACACCACCTTTATGCAGCACGACGAGATGTGATCACTAAAGCTCACCCTGACTTTCAGTCAGGTGAGCTAAACAACTTCAATGTGACTCCCCTAAGGATGGTGTATACCATATATCAAAAGATTCGGATCGGAGGTTCGTGGAAAAATGATTTTCAAAGAATATTCCTCATATTGCACCAAGTTAAATTAAGGCTCCAACAGGAAGCCCAAATATTAATTGAGGGACTTGCTTTGAACATACTTGAATCTGACCGACGTAATAATATTGTATACCAAATATCAAATGATTCTGTTATATAAAATTTCATATATAACAGAGGTTACCCTAAGTTCAAAGGTTATGTGTTGCTAAGTCAAGCTTCACTGAGTCAAACTAGTTTTGAACTGTTGCATTTTCCTTCAGCGGCATGAAAGCCAGAGGTAACTGTTGCTCGCTCCCTTTTTTATATCCCTGTGAGAGGGTTTCATGATTCCGTCAATTGAGGGCATGACCAGGTCATTTTGCAGTCACAAAGTCAGTGCAGCCATCTGAGAATGCTGCATTGCCTGGGTCAGAAGGTCAGGTCATCCTGTGGAGGAAGATTTGTGAACTTTTGACCTTGAACCTTTGTGTCAAAGGTCATATGAGGGGGTGTGCCCCCAGAGGAGTGTGAGCTTGGACTTGTGACCATCATGTGGCAAGAGGCTTTTAAGTGCATTAGGGGAAGTTATTGGGCTGAGCGAGAGACCGTTTAGGACAGTAGAATAAGTTATTAAGCTAAGTGAAGCGAATGGTGTGAGGGCATGGAGAGATATAAATGCATTTTGATAGGTCTATTTAAGGTAGAAGCGAAGTTACTTAGAGGGAGCTATTGAGAGCTCATAGACACAACTCAAGCCAGGAGGTTGGAGTGGAAGCCAGGCAAATCTTATGCTTGAACATTATACGTTTTAAATGGTTGACAAAGAGTGGTCAACTCTGAAGTCCATCCGAAGGTGCATGGTAATGTGACATTGTAATGTTATAGTAAGCAAAAGACACTCCAGAGGAGTTGACAGACAGTGGCCGCTAGTGAAGGAGGAGACAAATAGTATTAAAAGTGGAAGCTGCTATGCACATTTTTTCACTGAATTATATTCAGATGACATCCATCATTTGTTTTAATTAACTATCAAGTCATGTTATTTTAGTATTTTGATTTAAAATCATAAGATGTGGACAGCTCACGCATGAAGAAAAACAATGAAGTGCCAACTTTAGATTCATTTGTTCATGAATATTAATTGATAAAGCCGTTATGGAATGCAGGCAATCCAAGTGCTGTGATTTGTTCTCCTTTATTGAGAAAAGTGGTCAATATTAATGTCTGAGTGGATTATTGTTATGCAGGCTTTTCTTTCTCATTTCTATTTCTGCACTGCGTGTAAGCACATACCCAACCAGGCAGCAAGGCCTGTGGTGTGACTGAAACTGGCATAAAATTTCTGAAGTTTCTTAGAACCAGCCTCGATGAGATTCAATAATCCTGTGTTTGAATCTGTTGCTACTGGCTACAAAATAAAATAAAAAACGCAAATTTTCATGACAGTTTCAGTTCCAGCACAAACCTGGTGGGTTGTGTGGATTATAACACAGATTTAATAGTGTTAGAGGGTTAAGATGTAAGTATACTCTCCCAAAAAAGAAAGTGTGCATGCTAAAAAATAACACCAAAAAAAGATATATATCATTTTCATTCATGGAAATTTTATTCAATCACAGATGAATCAATTTGTGATCAACACAAGAAATTTCATTACGCTGCGACGAATACTCTTGGTGCCATGGAGAGTCAAAGACACTAAGGGTCAAACACAAAAGTCACACACTCAATATCTGGTATGACCTCCGTCTGCATCGACTACTGCTGTGCATCTACGCCTCATGGAAGCGAACAAGTTAGCATGGAAGTGTTATGGGATGTTGTTCCATATTCTGATAAGCTGTCTTTGGAGTTCCACAAGCATCGACAGTGCATGGGGAAGCTGGCGTAGCTGACGTTTCATTTCGTCCCATACGTGCTCAATGGGTGAGATATCGGGCGAATTTGCGAGCCAGGGAAGAACATCCACTTGTTGTTGCTGCACATACTGTTGAACAATACGAGCTGCGTGGGGTCGGGCGTTGTCCTGCTGTAGAATGACGCCGGGGGTCGTGACGTTGCAGAAATGGGACAACAACAGGTGTAAGCACTTCATCACGATATCTGGCTGCATTGAGATTGCCATCAATAACGACCAGCTCAGTTCTGTTACGGGCTGTGATGCCACCCCACACCATGACAGACCCTCCCCCATAACGGTTTCGCTCCACGACACATGGATCTGCGTAGCGTTCGTTTCGACGTCTGTACACTCTCTGGCGGTCATCTGATGATGAAAGATGGAAACGACATTCATCTGTGAATAAAACAGGTCACCACCAGTGTAAGGGATGCCTGAGAAGTTGTCTACACCACTGCAGTCGAGCATGACAATGACGTAACGTTAAAATCGGACGAATTGCAGGTCTTCGAGGACGTAAGCCGTATTCTCTCAGCCGGTTGATTACTGTTTGAGGATGTATCCGTCTCAGGTTAGGGATGTTCCTGGCTGTCGTCGTTGCCGTTTGTTGCCGGTTCCGGAGATGGACGACACGGATATACCGATCTTGTGCACGGGGTGGTAACTCGGGGTCTCCCGGAGCAGGGTCGGTCTTGAACGTCATCATGTTGTGCATGTCGATGGACTAGCCTGTCTACAGTGTTACGGTGGCAGTTCAAATGCTGGGCAACCTCTCTGTGTGTTCTGCCAGCTCTAATCATACCCAGGGTAAGGAGACGTTGATTCATTGTCAATCTTGGCATGCTAATGTGGAGTCGTTTTAACAGCAGCGCAAGTTTGAATGTGAACGATAGGGAGGCCTTACTTTAGTGTTTAAATACCCAAGGATTCACACTGCTGCATGAATTTTCAGACTCTCCACGTGCAAAACATGCCTTTTCACAAACGTGCAGCACGTCATTTAACGTTAATGCAATTTTAACGAGGAAAGCTGTTTTTGTGTTCAATATAACTTATTCATGAACAGGTTAACACTCTTTACACCTATGAAATTATTTTTTTGGAGTTTGATCAATTTCTGCAATGCACACTTTCTTTTTTGGGCGAGTATATTATGTTTTTGTGAATTCATTATTACTAGCTTTGATAATATCTGTAAAAAAAATATTAAAAGGGATGAAAAAAAGAGATCATTTTGAAAATACTGATTGTCATTTTCAATAATGGTACTAAAACTGCAAAGGATGTTCTTACCCACTGTTTTCCATTGCCACTGAACAGTTAGTATTCATAAGTTCAAAATTCATAATGATTATGAAGAAACGCTGAACTATCTGGCTCCAGGTTTTAACTTTTATCTGTTTCTTGGAGGTAAAGAATAAATAAAACAAACACTCATTACAACTGTTTTGTGAGTAATTTTATTCAAGTTACCTATACATGAAAATATTAAGATAAACTCATAATTGTGTCAAAGTATTCATTCTTTGAATTTGTCTGCACTCCATAATTTCCTATTCCCAAGGCAGACTTATGAAACTGAGAGTACTCAAAGTGGTTTCCTGGTCGAATGTCACTACAATAATCAAATGATGTGATAGTTACAAGTGAGAGAGGGTAATTTAGCTGAAATTTATGGTGTGACTTGTACACCAGTCAGTACAGTAAGTTTGAGGAAATTTCCCAGAGGTATGCCCTGAGTCACATGCTTTGCTTTGAATTTGTGTGCAAAATGGTGTGCAAGCTTGATTGAGCACCTCAAAACTGAAAGACTGAATCCAGTGTACAAATACAAATATGTATAGGCTTACCTCAATGGGATCTTTATAATCCATATAAACTCCAAGACACTGGAATAAATAAACAATAGATAATAGAGGTCTATAACAATGAAGATGAACATTTCTACACAAGGCTCCAAAAGTCTTACAAGAAGGTGAGAATACAGGATATTGTGTATAAAATAATTTGGTCAAGTTATGTTCATTTCCAAGACTCACAGTAATAATTTTATCTTATGAAAAAGGAACTATCAGAAAATTACAAATGTTTTCGATACAAATTATACCTTTTTATTTCCCCACAGGGCATGAAAGAGCTCAAGTGTATGAGGTATACTGTCTTACTCATATGGTGAAGCTGGGTCTTAGGAGGAGAGGAGGTGCAGATTGTTTGGAAAACCTAACCTCTTTTAACTGGTAGGGTGCAAAATTACTTTCAAAGGTGACTTGTAACATGAGTATTCTTTATTCAAAGATACCAGGTAACTAGCAAGGGTAGTCTTAATTTAGCAGGAGTTTGTTCGGAGAATGTATGTAGGTACAGTGGAACCCTGTGTTAATTGAATAGCCACTTTGCCAATGAAAATTATTCAATTATCAGGAGTATTCAATTAACAGAGATTATGTTGCTTTCCTTTTTCTAGATAAACTCAGCATTTATTCTATTATATCTTGTTTGACAGAGCTCCATGAGCTCTGTCAAACAAGATATAATAGATTAAATGCCTGTATTGGATGTCCTGAGGTCAAATAGGTCTATAAACATAGGAAAGCTGGGGAGAGTCAGGGTAATTTCTCGACAGGTTACAACATTTTTTATTCAATTAACAGGAGTTTACTCTATAACCTATATTCAATTAACAGGTCAAATTTGTACTGGAGGTATGGTAAATAGTTTTGTGTTGGGAAATTATATTCAGTTAATAGGGGATCAACTTTTTTTCTGCAGCTAAGAAAATAAAAAGCTCATGCATACAGTATAAAGACACTGAAGAGGCTTTCAGCACTTTTCAATGGAGTCATGATAGTGACTTCTAGCACCCAACCAGTTAAATAATAACAAAACAAACCTTATCCTTGGTTGCCAAAACTCTCTTTTTTAGATTGTCCATCATTTTCACAGAATGATCACTCTCTGCAGAATATTTGAACACTTCTTTCTTATCGCCCATCCTCTTACCATCTTCACAGACTTTCTGGTCATATGCCTATAAAAGTAGCAATGTACATTGAAATGGATGTATAATTTGGAACATTGCAGTATTTAAATGTTCAACAATAGAAAGTTATGATACTGGCTCCTGGAAATAAAAACTTCTGAAACCCCAAACTAGGACCACAAAAAATTTGTGAAACAGTTCTTTGATATGTGTGACCATTCAAAACTCCAAAGATAATCTTGTCAATAATCTATATATGGACAAATGCCAATTTCTACCCAAAATATCTCTTTTCTAACTATTATCAATGTATATATTTAAGCAGTATACCAGTTTCTGTACAAAAAATTGTCAGTTACTTTTGTGGAAAGACTAAGATTAGCTGAGGGTCCATATCACTGTTATGACTTGGAATTTGGTGAGTTTGTGAGAAAAATGTTTTAACTACTAACTCTATTTATAGAACATTTCATAATAAATGAAAAATCAAAAATGAAAGCAAACATTATAGGATAGTTTACTTTTTTATTCACTCAATTTATTTTCTTTTCCAAACCAATTTCATTTTGCAGTCACTTAAACCACTGATCTCTATACAACTGGATTGCTGGAGTGTGCATTGGTCACATACAGGAAAGTCATATCATACCTGATACAAATATCATACCTGTTGATATGTAGAGGGAGGGGCATTTGTTGCTACATGCTGAACAAAAAAATGTTCTCAAAAATGTTAAATTTTCTGAAGCCTTGCATTTGCTGGATTGCGTTTTAAAGACCATACTTGGATGTGTGCAAAAAATGTCGATGAAGTGCACATTTATGGGGGATATTAAAAATTCAATACAGTGGAACCCTGTTACTTGAATACTCACTTTGGCAGTGAAGATTATTCAATTAACAAGAGTATTCTATTAACAAAGATTTGGACACTTTTCTGTATTCTAATACTAAACTGAGCATTTTATTCTATTATTCTTTTATACGTTGTTCTGTCAAACAAGATATAATAGATTAAATGCCTGTACTATTTATTTATTTATTTATTTATTTATTTATTTATTTATTTATTTATTTATTGGTGTTTAAGGTCACATACATATGCACAATGGCAAATCGTGACCGTGACAGTTTTACAGGTGGAGGAAGCTGGAGTACCCAGAGAGAACCACCGAGCATGGTCGAGCAACTGTCAGCTCCTCAACATTCTAACTCTGTTCAAGCTCGGCTCAAGCAGGGTTACAGCAGTTGAAGACATGTGCACCATCGATGTGCAGTACACCTTAGTACACGACGTCATCATGCCCCCATGTAGGCAACCGGGATAAAGTGCCTTGCCCAAGGACACAACGAGGGTTGTCCCGGACAGGGACCTCTAGCATAGAAGCCGAACAGTCTACCACTGAGCCACCGCACACCCTAAAATGGCTGTACTGGATGAACTGAGGCCAAATAGGTCTATAAGAAAGGGAACTGTAAGGGAAATTTCTTTACATATTATAATTTTTTTTATTCAATTAACAGGAAATTACTCTTTCACCTATATGCAATTAACAAGTCAAATCTGTACTAAGAGAATGGAAAATGGTTTTTCGTGTGGAAGTTATATTCAATTGACTGGGTTATTCAATTAAGAGATAGCCAATTAAGTGGGCTTACTGTAGTTCCAACACATTTTGGGTTTTTTTGACAAAAACAAGCGACAAGATACCGTTTTATTAATTTACATGCTAGGCTTTGGTTGGAATTTTGTTACTGTAAAAGCTAATACATTGTGACTACAATCACAGTGTAACAGTTTTCACATCATCAGTTGTAATGGGTGCGAGGGATAACCATGCTGATTGACTTGACACCATCTTGAGGCGGGTCATATTTAGTTGTGACATTTTTTTGTTGATGTTCCAGATATCGAGTTGTACAGGATCAGTGTGCACAACAAAACTGATTTTAAAATGAACAATAGTGATGTACCGATCACCGGCATTGGCATAGGCTATCAGTAGGGTTGGGCGATACACCAAATTCATGGTATGATATATGTATCTAGATACATATCTTGATATTCATCCTGGTATTGAAGCTACAGTTAAGATCATGGGGACAATGGTGTATTTATTTATTAGGGTTTAACAACACTTTAACAGCCAGGGTCATATCATCTCGGTGACTGTTTTACAGGTGGAGGAAGCCTGAGTATCCGGAGAGAATCACCGAGCAACGCGAACAGCTGTCAGCCCTCCAACATCGTAACTCTGCACCGCAGCACAGGCAGGGTTAGATTGGTTGAAGACATGTGCACCATTGACTTTCAGTATGCCTAACTATACAGCGTCATCATGCCATCATGTAGGCAATCGGGGTTAAGTGCCTTACCCAAGGACACAACGCGGAAGCGTGAATCAGTTGCTGAAATGGTCACCCATCCAACTACTAACTGCACTTGGCATTGCTTAACTTCAGTGATATGACGAAAACCGGTTACCGCGGTGCCACTGCATCCCTGGGACAATGGTGGAGCCAACAATTCATAGTTGGGGAGCACAAATACATTATTGAGGAGGGGGATCAGCTTCAGCCCCCCCTCCCCCCCCACCCCCAATTTCCTATATTCTACCATGTACTACACTGACTGGTCATGTGTTTTTGAGCTCATACTCTGGCATAAGCCTATCCCCAACTTTACAAATGTGAGTTGCCAAGAGGCCCCTCTGAGTCTTAGCACATCCTTCTACTTTTCAGTTTTAGAATAAAGACGATTTTAGTACCAGGCGCTGGTAATTTCGACGA
This sequence comes from Pictodentalium vernedei, assembly GCA_031216915.1. Lineage (NCBI taxonomy): Eukaryota > Metazoa > Mollusca > Scaphopoda > Dentaliida > Dentaliidae > Pictodentalium > Pictodentalium vernedei. The sequence goes on along the minus strand of CM062292.1, from coordinate 185,795,288 downwards.
AAATAGGTAAGTAGTCATCTGATGATCACGACAACTAACCTTACCAAATACATAAAAAAAAGCTGGAGTACCCTGGTCCCGTAGGTTGGCAATGAAAATACATCAGTGACTGACACATGCTCTTGCAGTTCATGGTTCAACTTCCACTTTGCAATTTTCAAATCGATTCACCCGAAAGAAAAAAGTTGTGGAAGATGATTACAAAGAATAACTGGTGCACATCAAGGGGCTAATTAATGGCACCGACATCGTTGAAAACAGGAGTGAAGTTTTGTGAACTGCTTTGAAAACACTCGTAAAATGGTGGCTAAAAAGTTATCATTTCGCATAACCAACGGACATTCATAATAAATTGGTGTTTTGTTGCACTGTTTATCTGTAGTTTTACCATTTTTTAATCGAAATGTTGGATGAACGCATAAAATATTGAATTGCACCATGCGAGCGAAATTTCAGTGATTGGATCACACCTGGGAAATCTTGCTTCGCAAACAGTGATGCGAACCCAAACCCAAAATACCCTGATTTAATAATCGGTATTCCGGTGTACCCCACTGTTATATTCTGAATTGTGGGGCATTTGAGTTGGCCAAATCACCCAAGCCTAAAATGTGCTGAATGTATTGAGAGTGACAGAGTTGAATTTCAAGATTGGTGATTGGCTCATATAGTTGTATCGCGATATGACAAATTTTGGATGTCCTCACTGGTACCTGTATCGTGGATTGCCATATCGGTACGTATCAGAGTAGCGGGATATCATTCCCAGCCTAGCTATCAATCGACAATGACCAAATGACATCGGTTCAACACTTATGTCAAATCATCGGCAATTCCGATGGTAAAAAAACAAGAAGGATGCCAACGCTCTATAGCTCACCAACATTCCTCTTTGATAGTAACTTTGGCAAACACAAGAACTGTATCAAACAGGCTAATGACATGCGACAAAGCTGACCTAAACACAACCTCTTCGAAGTAAAACACAGAAACTGACATAAACACTAAGTTAAAGATGAAATTCTGAGCTATACAGAAAACTAAACGCAAATAAAAATGTCAAGAAAAATGTTTAAAATGAAGGGAATGAGGGGTTAATCATGGAACAATGATACTGAGGAACATGTATGATGAATATAAGTGCCATGGGAAGAGAAGGAGCACAGCAGCTGACCTAAACACTAAGTTAAACATGAAATTTCGAGCTAAACAGAAAACTAAATGCAACTATATATGTCAAGAAAAATGTTTAAAATGCAGGGTATGAGGGATTAATCATGGAACAATTATACTGAGGAACAAGTATGATGAATATAAGTGCCATGGGAAGAGAAGGAGCACAGCAGCTGCTAAACACTAAGTTAAACATGAAATTCCGAGCTAAACAGAAAACTAAACGCAACTAAAAATGTCAATTTATTTATTGATGTTTAAGGTCACATATTTCTGCACAATGGCTAACCATGACCGTGACAGTTGTACGGGTGGAGGAAGCCAGACTACCCGGAGAGAACCACCGAGCAACGGCGAGCAACTGTCAGCTCCCCAACATACCAACTCCACACAAGCAGGGTTAGCATTGGTTGAAGACAGGTGCACCATCGACGTGCAGTACGGCTTAGTGCACGTCACCATGCCCCCACGTGGGCAATGGGGGTGAAGTGTCTTGCCCAAGGACACAACACGGTTGCCGCAGGTGGGATTCGAACCGAGGACCTCGAGGCTTGCAGCCTGCACCTCTACCAACTTAGCCAACGCACCCCCCCCCCCCCAAAAAAAATATCAAGAAAAATGTTTAAAATGCAGGGTATGAGGGGTTAATCATGGAACAATGATACTGAGGAACATGCATGATGAATATAAGTGCCATGGGAAGAGAAGAAGCACAGCAGCTGACCTAAACACTTAGTTAAACATGAAATTCTGAGCTAAACAGAAAACTAAACGCAACTAAAAATGTCAAGAAAAATGTTTAAAATGTAGGGTATGAGGGGTTAAATCATGGTAAAATGATAATAATCATCATATAGCAGCATTAAAAAAGCCATGATATGGAAATAGGGCGAGTAAGTGACCTAAACAGAAGCTTTAACATTATTGGACACATACGCTGATGCCGACGCTGACGCCATTGCTGACGGTGATGCCGACCGATCGAGCCATGCCATAAGCTCACACAACTAAAAGTTGGTGAGCTAAAAATGATTAGGACTGCACAAGTAAGGTTGATTTAATTATTGCAATCATATTTATAGACAAGAGTTATTGTTTGGATATTAGTTTAATATGCAGGCAATAACTCTCATCTGTAAATTAAATAAGATTTTTTTTCAAAAGTTTCTAACTTCATTTCACCAAAGATGGCACATATCTTTTCATAAGAGAAAACATGTGGGTTAAGTCGAGTTTATGTTAAATTATGTACTCTGAACACAGATTCCCTTCATAGAAAGAAAAAGAAATATCAGGAGTTATCTGTGTATTTGTAAACTTAACTTATACTTTGATTACGGACCCATTCCAAAACCAATTATCCCCTGTATCCAATACTTCCTGATACCATCACACTGTTCAATCGGCAGGCGGATTCTAGGTATGACTGGAGGACTCTGGGTATGGTACGTCACATTCTCAGTATAAAAGAGGCAAAATAATAACCTGCGGACAAGAATCTTGAGTATTTATACCAATGAGAAAAAAAATGGACAGGTAATATATTATGGTGTTATATATATTAGTTAGAAGAACCCCTCCTCCACATATACTCAACCTGTCACCAATAGCTTGTTTGTCTTAGTAAGAGACAAACTCCACACAAACTGGTATCTGAGCCTCCGATTTTCGCACAACATCTCAAATCGAGAGCCATGTAATTATCTACAGGCAATAAATGTATATGATTTGGGTATGTAAATGTGGGGGGAAAACCTCTGGTGTCAGTCTGATTAGAAAGTTGGGCCATCTGGATGCCGAAAGAGAGAAAATTGTTACCAATTTGTGGGGGTACCCAAACAAAAAAAACGGTATGGCAGACTGTTTCTCTGACAAAGCGGAATCAATAAAAGGATGTGGTTGTGTGTAAGCGGACTCCAAGATATATCCTAGAGTTCAAGAAATTGTATTTGCTTGTGTTCTGTCTTTTTGGTACTCAGAAAAGATTTATTTGCATACGGTACATAATAGAGGTGAGTTGATAGCATTTTGTTGCATACTTAATTCATCCTTCCAAATTTTTACGACATCTTCTGGCATTCTTTGAAGTTTGTGTATGTGAAAAACAAATGCAGTTAACCTCAATCGAAGAATCTGCCGTTTTCACAAAAATAAGGTTCAACTTTTAAAACTTACCCTTTTTGAGAGACATTCAACTGTTTCTGGGCTATGCGTTCAAATATGCAAGACTGTTTACAAAATTAAATATTTTGGTCTATTTCGATTGACTATCATTTACTCTACTCTACAGTTGAACGTCTGTTAAAAAGGGTAAGATTTAGAAGTGGAACCTTATTGTCATGAAAATGAAAAAAATTATAGTAATTTATATATTTTTTATACTTACCAATGACCCAGACTTAGCTGGTGCTAACTCAAAAATATCTAGGGCCAAACACAAATTTTGCCCCCCCAATCCCCCAAATTTGCATGCAAAACCGAAAATTTGAAGTCCTATCTGGCCCTCCATACATTTTACCCTCCGCATATGCGCAGACGCCAGGAAGTCACCGAATTTGGTGCCAATAAATCATTCATTGCAGAAAAAAAGATCATAATAATTCAGCGGGGAGGTATGAGTGCCCAGTACTACCCACTCATGGGAGGGCCAATCCCGTCTGGGTCATTGGTAAGTATGAATGAAAGTGTCAATGACACTGTAGCTTGTGTGTTGTGTTTGATGAAAAGGATAATGTTCATTGTTTATGAAAGGATTATGAAATAAGACAAGAATTGTGATAATTGGGAATATGTTCATTTCTGTTCCCTGTATGCTATGTTTACGATAAAAATAATATGAGGTGTACACTGTACTAAAGAGCTGAGGGGTGGGTTAATATGACCTCACAGTTAATATATGTGGCCCTCACAGTTAACGTATATCAACAAAAGTTACCAAGTTACAGTGAAATATTCCAAAACGAGTCATCCTATCAAGTTATATTAAAATCCCTTCATAAATATGGCCTGTAGACTGTGCTAAAGGTTTTCGGGCTTCGGGCCCCTGTAGGCGTCAGTTTCCCAATTGCGTCCAAAGGGGACGTTCTCATCTATACATTATATGAAGTCAACCTACCAAGTTACAATGAAATCCCTCAATAAATATGACCTGTAGACTGTGCTAAAGGTTTTTGGGCTTTGGGCTCTGGCAGCCATCATGGTTGAATGATCACAACCAAAAGGGGGCATTCTCATCTGGCCATCATCTGGAGTGATCCTACAAATTTACAATGAAATCCCTTCATAAATATGACCTGTAGACTGTGCTAAAAGTTTTCGGGCTTCGGGCCCCTGAAGCTGTCACAGTTGACTAATCACGACCAAAAGGGGATGCCATCATCTAGGCATTATATGGAGTCAAACTTACAGGTTACAATGAAGTCCTTCCATAAATATGACCAATAGACTATGCTAAAGGTTTTGGGGTTTTGGGTTCGGGCAGCCATCGGGGCTGAATGATCGCGACCAAAAGGGGACGTTCTCATCTAGACATTATTTAGAGTCATCCTACCAAGGTACAATGAAATCCCTTCATAAATATCACCTGTAGACTGTGCTAAAGATTTTCGGGCTTTGGGCCCCTGTAGCCAACACAGTTGCCTAATGGTGTCCAAAAGGGGCTGTTCTCATCTAGACATTACATGAAGTCAACCTACCATGTTACAATGAAATCCCTTCATAAATATGATCTGAAGACTGTGCTAAAGGTTTTCGGGCTTTAGGCTTGGGCAGCCATCATGGTTGAATGATCGCAACCAAAAGGAGACATTCTCATCTGGACATCATCTGGTGTGATCCTATGAAGTTACAATGAAATCCCTTCATAAATATGACCTGTAGACTGTGCTCAAGATTTTCGGGCTTCAGGCACCTGTAGCCATCACAGTTGACCAACCACGACCAAAAGGGGATGTCATCATCTAGGCATTATTTGGAGTCAACCTAACAAGTTACAATGAAATCCTTCCATAAATACGACCTACTGACGTGCTAGCCATCAAGGCTGAATGATCGTGACCAAAAGGGGACGTTCTCACCTGGACACCATTTGGAGTCATCCTACCAAGCTACAATGAAATCCCTTCATAATTATGACTTGTAGACTGTTCTAAAAGTTTTCGGGCTTTGGGCCACTGAAGCCGTCACAGTTGCCCAATCGAGTCCAAAAGGGGACGTTCTCATCTAGACATTATATGAAGTCAACCTACCAAGTTACAATGAAATCCCTTCATAAATATGACCTGTAGACTGTGCTAAAGGTTTTCGGGCTTTGGGCTCGGGCAGCCATCATGGTTGAATGATCGCAACCAAAGGGGACAATCTCATCTGGAGTGATCCTGCGAAGTTACAGTGAAATCCCTTCATAAATGACCTGTAGACTGTGCTCAAGGTTTTTGGGCTTCGGGCGCCTGTAGCCATCACAGTTGACCGATCACGACCAAAAGGGGATGTCATCATCTAGGCATTATATGGAGTCAACCTAACAGGTTACAATAAAATCCTTCTATAAATATAACCTTTTGCCTATGCTAAAGGTTTTTGGGCTCGGGCACCCATCAAGGTTAAATGATCACGACCAAAATGGGACGTTCTCATCTAGACATTATTTGGAGTCATCCTACCAAGTTACAATGAAATCCCTTCATAAATATGACCTGTAGACTGTGCTAAAGGTTTTTGGGCTTCGGGCACCTTTAGCCGTCAAAGTTGCCAAATCATGTCCAAAAGGGGACGTTCTCATCTAGACATTATATGAAGTCAACCTACCAAGTTACAATGAAATCCCTTCATAAATATAACCTGTAGACTGTGCTTAAGGTTTTCGGGCTTCGGGTTCGGGCAGCCATCATGGCTGAATGATCGCAACCATAGGGGACAATCTCATCTGGGCATCATCTGGAGTGATCCTAAGAAGTTACAATGAAATCCCTTCACAAATATGACCTGTAGACTGTGCTCAAGGTTTTTGGGCTTCGGGCACTTGTAGCCATCACAACTGACCAATCACGACCAAAAGGGGATGTCATCATCTAGGCATTATATGGAGTCAACCTAACAGGTTACAATGAAATCCTTCCATAAATATGACCTTTTGCCTATGCTAAAGGTTTTGGGGCTCGGGCACCCATCAAGGCTGCATGATCGCGATCAAAATGGGACGTTCTCATCCAGACATTATTTGGAGTCATCCTACCAAGTTACAATGAAATCCCTTCATAAATATAACCTGTAGACTGTGCTAAAGGTTTTCGGGCTTCGGTTGCACCTTTAGCCATCACAGTTGCCCAATCATGTCCAAAAGGGGACGTTCTCATCTAGACATTATATGAAGTTAACCTACAAGTTACAATGAAATCCCTTCATAAATATGACCTGTAGACTGTGCTAAAGGTTTTGGGGTTTTGGGCTCGGGTAGTCGTCACTGTTGGCAGATCATGCCCAAATGGGGAAATTCTCATCTAGACATCATAAGGAGTCATCCTACCAAGTTACAATGAAATCCCTCCACATTAAACATGACCTGCAGACTGTGATAAAAGTTTTGGGGTTTTGGGCTTGGGCAGCCATCACGGTTGATAGATCATACCCAAAAGGGGACGTTCTCATCTTGGCATTATACAGAGGCATCCTACCAAGTTACAATGAAATCCCTTCATAAATACGACCTGTAGACTGTGCTAATGCTTTTCGGGTTTTGAGTTCGGGCAGCCATATCGGTTGCCCGATCGCGACCAAAAGGGGACGTTCTCATCTAGACATGACCCCAAACCTGCATATGAAATTTCGTGACGATCAGACAAGAACTGTGGGGTGTAGCCCGTGCTAAAGGAAAATGTGAACAGACGTCACAGACTCACAGTCTAACAGACTTCCGCACGCGTGATGGCAATAGCTTATCTTGACTATGTCAAGTTAAGCTAAAAATGAAAAAATTTATAGTAATTTATATATTTTTTATACTTACCAATGACCCAGACTTAGCTGGTGCTAACTCTTAAAAATTCAGAGCCAAACACAAATTTTGCCCCCCCCCCCCCCCTCTCCCCCATCCCCAAAATTTGCATCAAAATAATCAATGTCCTATATGGTCCTCCACACTTTTGTCCACTGCGCATGCGCAGTGTCCAGGAAGTACAAAATTGGAGCCAAATCTTCATTCTTACAACCAGTGCCTGGTAAATGTTATATAATCAGCGGGGAGGTATGAGTTCCCAACTCATGGGAGGGCCATCCCCGTCTGGGTCATTGGTAAGTATAAAAAATATATAAATTACTATAAACTTTTTCATATTTTTATACTGTACCAATGACCCAGACTTAGCTGAATAGAAAAAAGGCTGGAGGGCCAAGGACATAGAGGAAAATCCAATAGGCTCAAATACATATAAACAGAATTATCCCCTCAAGGAGAAACAGGATTTACATATATCTTTCTTGTTTATACAAAAAAAGAAAGACATATTACCAATCCGTAACTGAGCACAATAACATCAATGATCTCTATTAACATCCAGTATAAACCATTATACTAATTTTTTAAAAGGAAAGCCAATACATAAAGATAGTCCAGAGAATGAGACTCTTTATACTCATTTAAAAGTGTCCGAGGATTGTATATTAATGCTCGTTTGACACGTGACATATACAAAATGCTTCACATCGAGCTACACTTTAAAAATATTACATAAACTAGAACTATCGCTGAAGGTGATTAATACCCCCGCTTTGGGTTTTTAGAGGAATGCACTTCTGATCATGTAGGCGAAGGCCATAAGGAAATGTATACATAAAGATCATTTTTTGTTGTTGAAATTTGTATTTGCATGTGGCCTTCCACAGAACAGCACTGAATACTTAAAGAGCCCACACATATATGGTTTACATTTGGAAAAACACATTTACAATGTGCAACATGTATTCAAAATCGGTTCATTAATGTAGGAGGAGTTGAACACACAAGAATCCCATTTGAAAACCCATAATAAATCCAAGTTAAAGGGAGATAACCTGGTTAAAATTGTCGCAGATCAAAAATTTGGGAATATGCGTATGTTCACTTAGTTGTGATAATGTTTGAAAGGTTTCGTCAAAATTGATTGATAAATGTAGGAGGAGTTGCACGCACAAGAATTTCATGTAGAAACCCATAATAAATCTAAGTTAAAGGGAGATAACCTAGTTAAAATTGCCACAGCTCAAAAATTTTGGAATATGCGCATGTTCACTTAGTAGTGATGATGTCTGTAAACTTTCCTCCAAATTGATTGATTTATTTATTGATGTTTAAGGTCACATATTTATGCACAATGGCTAATCATGACCGTGACAGTTTTACGGGTGGAGGAAGCCGGAGTACCCGGAGAGAACCACCGAGCAACGACGAGCAGCTGCCAGCTCCTCAACATCGTAACTCCACACTGCAGCACAGGCAGGGTTAGATTGGTTGAAGACATGCGTACCATCGACGTGCAGTACGCCTTAGTACACGGCGTCATCGTGCCCCCACATGGGCAATGGTGGTGAAGTGTCTTGCCCAAGGACACAACGCGGTTGCCGCAGGTGGGATTCGAACCGAGGACCTCTCGGCTTGCAGCCTGCACCTCCACCTACTGAGCCACCGCGCCCCAAATTGATTGATAAATGTAGGAGGAGTTGCCATAAGGAAATGTATACATAAAGATCATTTTTTGTTGTTGAAATTTGTATTTGCATGTGGCCTTCCACAGAACAGCACTGAATACTTAAAGAGCCCACACATATATGGCTTACATTTGGAAAACACATTTACAATGTGCAACATGTATTCAAAATCGGTTCATTAATGTAGGAGGAGTTGAACACACAAGAATCCCATTTGAAAACCCATAATAAATCCAAGTTAAAGGGAGATAACCTGGTTAAAATTGTCGCAGATCAAAAATTTGGGAATATGCGTATGTTCACTTAGTTGTGATAATGTTTGAAAGGTTTCGTCAAAATTGATTGATAAATGTAGGAGGAGTTGCACGCACAAGAATTTCATGTAGAAACCCATAATAAATCTAAGTTAAAGGGAGATAACCTAGTTAAAATTGCCACAGCTCAAAAATTTTGGAATATGCGCATGTTCACTTAGTAGTGATGATGTCTGTAAACTTTCCTCCAAATTGATTGATAAATGTAGGAGGAGTTGCGCACACAAGAATTTCATGCAGAAACCCATATTAAATCAAAGTTCAAGAGAGATAACCTGGTTAAAATTGTCGCAGATCAAAAAGTTTGGAATATGCACATGTTCACTTAGTAGAGATGATGTTTGAAAGGTTTCATCAAAATCGGTTCATTAATGTAGGAGGAGTTGCGCACACAAGAATTTGTTCGAACGGAAAGACATAATAAATCTAAGTCAAAGAGAGATAACCTGGTTAAAATTGTCGCAGATCAAAAATCTTGGAATATGCGTATGTTCACTTAGTAGTGATGATGTCTGAAAAGTTTTGTCCAAATTGATTGATAAATGTAGGAGGAGTTGCACGCACAAGAATTTCATGTAGAAACCCATAATAAATCTAAGTTAAAGGGAGATAACCTAGTTAAAATTGCCACAGCTGAAAAATTTTGGAATATGTGCATGTTCACTTAGTAGTGATGATGTCTGTAAACTTTCGTCCAAATTGATTGATAAATGTAGGAGGAGTTGCGCACACAAGAATTTCATGCAGAAACCCATATTAAATCAAAGTTCAAGAGAGATAACCTGGTTAAAATTGTCGCAGATCAAAAAGTTTGGAATATGCACATGTTCACTTGGTAGGGATGATGTTTGAAAGGTTTCATCAAAATCGGTTCATTAATGTAGGAGGAGTTGCGCACACAAGAATTTGTTCGAACGGAAAGATATAATAAATCTAAGTCAAAGGGAGATAACCTGGTTAAAATTGTCGCAGATCAAAAATCTTGGAATATGCGCATGTTCACTTAGTAGTGACGATGTCTGAAAAGTTTTGTCCAAATTGATTGATAAATGTAGGAGGAGTTGCGCACACAAGAATTTCATGCAGAAACCCATATTAAATCAAAGGTCAAGAGAGATAACCTGGTTAAAATTGTCGCAGATTAAAAAGTTTGGAATATGCACATGTTCACTTAGTGGAGATGATGTTTGAAAGGTTTCATCAAAATCGGTTCATTAATGTAGGAGTTGCGCACACAAGAATTTGTTCGGATGGAAAGACACAATAAATCTAAGTCAAAGGGAGATAACCTGGTTAAAATTGTCGCAGATCAAAAATCTTGGAATATGCGCATGTTCACTTAGTAGTTATGATGTCTGAAAAGTTTTGTCCAAATTGATTGATAAATGTATGAGGAGTTGCGCACACAAGAATTTCATATAGAAACCCATATTAAATCAAAGTTCAAGAGAGATAACCTGGTTAAAATTGTCGCAGATCAAAAAGTTTGGAATATGCACATGTTCACTTAGTAGAGATGAAGATTTCATCAAAATCGGTTCATTAATGTAGGAGGTGATGCGCACACAAGAATTTGTCCGGATGGAAAGACGTACGGACGGACGGATGGACGGACGGACGGACGGACGTACAGGGCGATTCCAAAATAGCCCCCACTTCTTCGAAGTGGGGGGAAAAATGAGATAGACATTAGCTTTACACTTTAAAACCATCCCAGCACCGACTCGGAATTACTGACTCCAGAGGAGGTATTCCCTTGCTTTTCACTATAAAGCAGGTGATATAAGGGAACACCATCCCCCCCCCCACCCCTTCCCCTTGTTCTGGGTCAATCACCCTAGAATGAAGAGGGCAGCAGGACAGAGTCACTGCTGGAACAGAAAGCCTCCATAACTGTAGTTGCAACTGTTTAGTGGACGACATTCTGAGCAACAGATAACGGATCTAAACAAAGAAGGTCGCCAGAAATAGACTCAATATTTCTAAGGTAAAAATTTGTGAATGTAGAAGGCTGAGACCAGTATGCAGCCTTCATCAAATCGGTAATAGCAATACTAGCATAAGCCCAAGATGGAGACAGCGCTCTAATTTCATGTGCTGAAATCTTAAGCACAGACTGCTGAGAAGAAGATAATTTTTCATAAGCAGTACGAATAGTCAATTGAATCGACCAGGAAATAGAATGGACCGAGATGTCCCTTCTATTAGGCAGCAGAGACATAAAGAAACGTTTTCGTCCCTTTCTGATAAACTCAAATCTACGTTTGTAAATACGCATAGCTCTAACTGGACATAGCAAAGGACTATGGTCATCTGAGGATGGAAGAGCCTTAATAACAATAGGCTCAGGGTACTTATTAGGAGCCTGATTCTTAGCCAAAAATCCAACATTAGTAGTCAAAGTAATAGTATTACCAACACTACGATAGTAAGAATCATCAACAGGTAGAGCATGAAGCTCACTTCTAGCAGAAGAGAAGGCTAAGAGAAAAGCTGTCTTATAAGATAAGTATTTGAAGTCTACCATATCCAGGGGTTCAAATGGCGCTTCTTTTAGCTTCAGAAGAACCCAAGTTAAATTCCTCTTAGGAATTAACCTAAGGGTTCTAGGTCTGTTTATCGAAAAGTTTTTCACTAACTTAGATAAAGAGACATTAGATCCAATTTGTAAGCTATCATGATGAGCATAAGTATCCGATAGCATAGACCTATAACCCTTAATAGTTATTGGCTGCAGTTTGATCTCGTCAAACAAGTAGACCAAAAAATTAGCAATGTCTGGAATGGAGGGATCATAGATATCAATAGAATGATCCCTACACCAACGATAGAAAACCTTCCACTTAGCAGCATAATTTAGCGAAGAGGAGGTCCTCCTACAGTTAAAAATTGCGTCCACTGCTCGTCCTGTGAATTGCTTGCTGTGCAAGAAGGACCGCACAACGGAAATACGTGAAGGTTGAGACCTTGCGGGTTGTGATGCAGTGTGCGCAATTTCCCCTGCAAAAGAAGATCCTCCCATGGAGGAAGCTTCCGAGGAATGTCCCATAACAGACACCTGAGTAGATTTATCCATGGTCTCTGGGGTGACAGAGATGCTACCAACAGAATCTTGCAGTGAGATTGCTTGATTTTTAGCAATATCTGTTGAATCAATTGAGCTGGAGGATATTCATATCCTATCATTCCGTCCCAAGAGATCGAGGGAGCATCTACTGCGAACGCTCAAGGATCTGGGCATGGCGACACATACGTCTGCAACTGATTGTTGAGATGTGTCGCAAACAAGTCTATCATTGGACGATCCCATTGGTAGCAGATCTGATTGAATACTCGTTTGTTGAGAGTCCATTCTGACGGCAACATACAACCTTTCCGAGAAAGGGAGTCCGCTAGAACGTTCAGATGACCCGGAATATGAAGGATCGACAGAAGAACCTGATGCTCTAGGACAAACAGAAGGATTCTTTCCGTTAAGTTGAACAACGGAATGGAATGAGTGCATCCCTGGTTCCAAATATACATTACTACTGTCGAATTGTCGGACAGAATTTGAACATGTGAATTCTGAATAATGTTCATCCAACGACGTAGCGCAAGCCAAATTGACATCATCTCTTTGATGTTTATGTGCTTGTTCAGAAATTGTGGATCCCAAAGACCCTGGCACCTTGAATCTGTTTGACTCGCATCCGTCATAATCATAAAAATTGGATCCGGCAGTTGCAGTGGAACTCCCTGTATTAACCACTGAATATCTGCCCAAGTCTGAATCTCTTGTTTTACTTGGTTCGACAAGATGATGTTCGTTTTGAGCGAAAAAATATTTGGAGTGGACGAGTGCATAGGCGCTCCATCAGAATAAGGTCCGTGGCAGCTCCGCACAAACCCATCAGTCGCATGAATTCTCTCGCTGTTACTACATCTGAGTGTAGACAAAAGCGAGCGTAACAACTGACTAATTTTGCTCTGGGTAACGGCAGACGAACCAGATTGTTGTGCGTCTCGAAGTTCATTCCCAAGTGAATGAACGACTTGGACGGAACTAGATCCGACTTCTTTTCATTTACTATGAAATGGAGATATCAGAACAGTTGAAGCAGACTCTGAACATCGTTCTGAAGCGTTAACTTGTTGCCGTACCTCTGAAGAATGTCGACCAAGTAGGCCGACGTTACCGCAGACGAATGAGCTCGGAAATGAGTCATTACCAAGTTCATTATTCGAGTGAAAGCCCAGGGCGCTAGATTCAGTCCGAAGCACATTGCTCGGAACTGATAAAAGACTCCTTGGAAGCAAAGCAAAGGTACTTTCTGAACGCCGGATGTACCATGACGTGAAAGTACGCATCCTTGAGATCTATGCTTGCAGCATAATCATTCACTCGAATGCTCGCTCTCACCGATCGGATGGTCTCCATATAAAATTTCGGAGCCACGATCAGCTAGTTTATCCAGCTTAGATCTATAACTGGACGGAATGAGCTGTCTGGTTTTGGTACCAGGAACAGGTGACTGTAGAAACCGGGAGATTCCTGATTTTCTACTACCTCTATTGCATTCTTCTCCAGAAGAGATTGCACCTCTGATAGAAGCGAATCTCTCTTCTGAATGTTTGACGGAAGCCATTGTGGACTTCATGTTAACGGAGGTTTTTCGAAATAACCTCCTGAACCCATCGGTCGTCCGTAATTGACAACCAATTGGTTAAGAATCTCGACAGCCTTCCGCCCACTGGAGCGCAATAGAGGTTTTGACCTTCACCTCCTGGACCTGCGAGGCTTGCGGGAGAAGAAACTACATCCTTCCCGACCCGTACCTCGACCAGTCGACCTAGGGGCATCTGACCGGTTGTCTCAGCCAGCATTGCATCCCCTACCTGAGTCGCTACTCTGACGGTCTCTGGAGTAAGACGTAGAGGCTTTCTTAGATCCTCTATAGGAACTTCCCTTGACATACTCGCCCCAGAAGTCCCTGACTTACTCCTCTCTGCTGAGTCTGTTTTTTTTCGAAACAGACTTGAAGAGCAGAGAGTCCGAAGCTTTCTCGGTAATCTGATCGTAGATTAGTGAAAGCTTACCATCGAAGAGAAGCTCTCCTGAAACCGGAGCGACTCGAAGAGAGTTTTTCACCTTAGAATCCACCCTCGTGGATGAAGCCAGGGCAGCATCACGTCTGACTAACTCCAAATTTGCCACTGAAAGGGCTGAGTTATACATGGAATATGCGACTGCCCTTGAAAGAACTCTCAAGGAAGTTTGAACATCCTGGAATTCTTTACCATCGAGACGTTGTCATAACGCTCTGGTAAGGTGATCTGCGTAAGATAAGGAGTCTAAACTGGCTCAATGAGAGGAGATTGTCGTCTCCAACGTACTGGAGAGAATCGATATAGACACCGGCAATGACAACTCCAAATCTTCTGCCTGGTCGTCAAAACGCAGAGGAACTCTCGGAACGCCCTGTCCTGCCATTTCAAATTTATTTCTACTGTTGATGAATGGCAGATGTAGAGCATGAGACGATAAGAAGCTGGATCTGCCAGTCTTAGAGGCTAGCCTAAAAATAGCGTCATTCAGCAATTCAAACGTCCATGAGACATTGCTGGACTGGGCCGGGAATTCAGGCGCGACATCCTTAGCCCGGCCGAAAAAGTCTGTGTCCAGTGACGCTATCAGTCTCTTATCTGGTATCGCAGCCCTGTGGTCCTATGGAACAACTTCTGGAAGGTGCTGCTGGATGAAATCTACGGCCACCTTATGTTGTTCTGAAAGGGAAAAATCCAGCTCCGCAGATTCCCTTTCACTATCCAACTGGACCAAATGTGAATCTCGGTCATCCCTATCTGACACTGCAGGGGAGCGTACCGACCCAGCTTCCCCAGACAGTTCCTGATCTGAAAGAGTTTCCGAAGGTTGCTGGGATGCTGCGATAAGTTGTGCTATCTGCAATAGCAAGTCCGTCACAGAGGCCTGTGGAGCTGCGGAAGCTCCTGGGACGGTGCCTCTTGCATAATTCTTTTATGCGGACGTCCCGACTGGTAAGGCCTCGTGTCCTTGGCTACCGGATGGAGTGACCTCATCGACGTGGAATCCTTGGTCGGCGAAGCAGGCTGGATATCCGAGGTCACGTAGCCAAGGTGCGGTTGTGTGTGCTGACATGTGGAAGAGAAAGCCAATAGACTAGCTGCGCCCGGCTGTCTATGCGATGGAGCATCCCGAGCAGGAGGACTAGATGTATGCTCCGACTGACAAACATTATGTATGACAACATCTGGCCCCAGACGTTGTTGTAAGAGAGAGGGGCCTCTCTCGCTCATGGTCCGGGTAGACCTGAACGAACTAGCTACCGGACTGACTGGCTTCCTCTGTTCCATCCTCCGATCTGTCGTCGCCAGGTGTGCGTGATCCGAGATTATATTGCTCGCAACACCCCTTCTCCTCTCCTGGACTGCAACGGATGAACCCAGCATCTCATCACCCGATCTACGAATGATAGCTTCACCGGGCGACCTAGCTGGCAACAAGGTCGTCAATCCTACCAAGGATCTAGGCACTTGTCGAATTTCCTTGATCACTTTTGCTGCTAGCTCTTCATTTGAATGCGACAATGGAAGCACACTTCCTGAAGACATCACGGAAACATCACCCTGTTCTTGTTCCTCCAAAAAAGAGACTGAAAAACTGGAGTGACCCTATGGCGAGAGGACCGGCATGGACCTCTCACCACTAACAATATAACGTGACACACGTCTCCGTTTGTCATCCCAATTGGCACACACTGAGCAACAATTAGTGCGAGTACATTGACAACAGCAAATACAATGAGAATGAAAATCAGAGGAAGACTTCCTCGATTTACAATTTGAACAATATTCTTTCACATTTAAAAAAATATTAAACAGCCGTAGTACTCGCACTAACCCTTGAAAATACAAAGATACATAATAATAATATAATCCATTACAAAAATTTCTAAAAATAATTCAAAAATAAAAATTTTCGCAAAAATTTTTGACATGAGCCCAAATTCCAAAAGGGAACAATGAGCCCAACTGGATCCCAAAAAAGCCTAAGTGTGGACAAAAATTTTAAAACATATCTAAAAATTAATGTTACACTTATGGACAATATTAATGTATCTGGCAGTAAGTTGAACCATACAGAAGACAAGGAATCACTGTCAGAAGTAACCGTTGTCAACGTAAACAAAAGTCAATACAAGAGGCCCCAAGGGGCCTTAAACGCACACCGAGCAAAGTGATTCAAACAAAGTGGTTCAAAGAAGTATTTGGGGTCACATTCAGTTAGACATGGTTCATCAACACTACAAAAGAATGAAGTCATGAGAGACAAATTTTATGGAACTAGGGACATGGCTTGAACAAACTTGAATCTTACCCCCTAAGGATGCTGCATACCAAATATCAAAAGCATTCATCTACTGGATCTGAAGAATAAGATTTTTTAAGAAAATTCCTCATTTTGAACTAAGTTATCATTCGGGCTCCCACAGTGAGCCCAAATATGAACCCAGGGACTTGGCTTGAACAAACTTAAATCTCACCCCCTAAGGATGCTGCATGCCAAATATCAAAACATTCTGACTTCTGAATCTGAAGAAGACTTTTAAAGAAAAATTCCTCATATTGACTTGACACAGGGAGCCCAAATATGGACCCAGGGACTTGGCTTTAACAAACTTGAATCTCAACCCCCTAAGGATGCTAGCTGGCAACAAGGTCGTCAATCCAACTAAGGATCTAGGCACTTGTCGAATTTCCTTGAGCACTTTTGCCGCTAGCTCTTCATTTGAATGCGACAATGGAAGCACACTTCCTGAAGACATCACGGAAACATCACCCTGTTCTTGATCCTCCAAAAAAGAGACTGAAAAACTGGAGTGACCCTGTGGCGAGAGGACCGGCATGGACCTCTCACCACTAACAATATACCGTGACACACGTCTCCATTTGTCATCCCAATTGGCACACACTGAGCAAGAATTAGTGCGAGTACATTGACAACAGCAAATACAATGAGAATGAAAATCAGAGGAAGACTTCCTCGATTTAAAATTTGAACAATATTCTTTCATATTTAAAAAAATATTAAACAGCCGTAGTACTCGCACTAACTCTTGAAAATACAAAGATACATAATAATAATATAATCCATTACAAAAATTTCGAAAAATAATTCAAAAATAAAAATTTTTGCAAAAATTTTTGACATGAGCCCAAGTTCCCAAAGGGAACGATGAGCCCAACTGGATCCCAAAAAAGCCTAAGTGTGGACAAAAATTTTAAAACATATCTAAAAATTAATGTTACCCTTATGGACAATATTAATAATATCTGGCAATAAGTTGAACCTTACAGAAGACAAGGAATCACTGTCAGAAGTAACCATTGTCAACGTAAACAAAAGTCAATACAAGAGGCCCCAAGGGGCCTTAAACGCACACCGAGCAAAGTGATTCAAACAAAGTGGTTCAAAGAAGTATTTGGGGTCACATTCAGTTAGACATGGTTCATCAACACTACAAAAGAATGAAGTTATGAGAGACAAATTTTATGGAACTAGGGACATGGCTTGAACAAACTTGAATCTTACTCCCTAAGGATGCTGCATACCAAATATCAAAAGCATTCATCTACTGGATCTGAAGAATAAGATTTTTTAAGAAAATTCCTCATTTTGAACTAAGTTATCATTCGGGCTCCCACAGTGAGCCCAAATATGAACCCAGGGACTTGGCTTGAACAAACTTAAATCTCACCCCCTAAGGATGCTGCATGACAAATATCAAAACATTCTGACTTCTGAATCTGAAGAAGACTTTTAAAGAAAAATTCCTCATATTGACTAAGTTATAATTCGGGCTCCCACAGGGAAATATGGACCCAGGGACTTGGCTTTAACAAACTTGAATCTCAACCCCCTAAGGATGCTACACACCACATATCAAAACATTCTGACTGCTGGATCTGAAGAAGAAGATTTTTAAAGAAAATTCCTCATTTCGAACTAAATTACAAGTCAAGCTCCCACAGTGAGCCCAAATATGGCCCTAGGAATATGGCTTGAACAAACTTGAATCTCCCCCCCCCCCCCCCCCCCCCCCCCCGACTGCTGGATCCGAAGAAGATTTTTAAAGAAAATTCATCATTTTGAACTAATTTATCATTCGGGCTCCCTCAGTGAGCCCAAATATGGACCTAGGGACATGGTTTGAACAAACTTGAATCTCACCCCCCCCTAAAGATGCTGCATACCAAATATCAAAACATTCTGACTGCTGGATCTAAAGACAATTCAAATTTGGGCTCCTATACTGAGCCCAAATATGAATCCAAGGGGCCGATTTGAGCAAACTTGAATCGGATCCACCCCACAATGTTGCATACCAAATATCAAAAGATTCTGCCTGCTGGATCTGGAGAAGAAGATTTTTCAAGAAATTTGCCTGAAATGCACCAAGTTCGAATTCAAGCTTTTATGGTGAGCCCAAATATGAATCCAGAGGGCCGATTTGAACAAACTTGAATCAGATCCACCCCACAATGTTGCATACTAAATATCAAGAGATTCTGCCTGCTGGATCTTGGGAAGAAGATTTTTCAAGAAATTTGCCTGAAATGCACTCAGTTCGAATTCGGGCTTCTATACTGAGCCCAAATATGAATCCAGGGGGCCGATTTGAACAAATCTGAATCAGATCCACCCTACAATGTGGCATACCAAATATCAAAAGATTCTGCCTGCTGGATCTTGAGAAGAAGATTTTTTAAGACATTTTCCTGAAATGCACTAAGTTCGAATTTGGGTTTCTATAGTGAGCCCAAATATGAATCCAGGGGGCCGATTTGGACAAACTTGAATCAGACCCATACCAAGATGCTGCATACCAAGTATCAAAAGATTCTGCCCACTGGTTCTGGAGGAGAAGATTTTTTAATAATTTTTCTATAATTCATATGGTGTTATCAGAGTTATGCCCCATACAGAGCCCCCATGAGACGTGGCCATTTCATTTGAACAAACCTGAATTGCCATATAGTAATGAACATCCACATGAAGTTTCGTGAAAATCGGGCCAGTGGTTTCAGAGAAGAAGTTGTTTGAAAAATATTCACGACGGCGGACGACGGATGCCAGACAACGGAAGACAGACGGCCGGTGATAAGTTAAGCTCCCTTCGGTGAGCTAAAAAAAAACGGAAACAAGAATCCAGGCACTAAAAATATGGCCCGAAATCAGTAACCAATTTTAAAACACTATCTGATGTAAAACGGAATCTTCCACAGAAGAATTTGCAGTACATAGGATGGCAGATGCATGACCAAAATGCCTAAACACCCCGAGGGTGAGGACGTAACCATGGGGATAACAATATAAACATTCTGTAACTATGCTAAAACTTCCAAGAAATTTCAATAAAAAAAGAGGAAACACTGAACAAACAGTGGAGATTTCATAGCAACAATGAAAACATCAGGCCCATGCCCCGAAATTAGGGAACATGAAATAATTTTACATAAAAACAAGAGCGCACGTATCGCTGAAGCAATACAATGTCCCCTACCGGACTGATGAGCATTAATAATTATACAGATGTTATAACCTATATGTGGTCAGCATGAATTCCGTTGAAGCATTTCCCCCCAAAAGTCCAGAAAACTGATATTTTGGCGCTTTTCCATATTTCCAAGGGCCGTAACTCATACAAGAATAATGCAATCAGCATGAAACTCAAACTTGAACTGTAAGTCATTGTTCTATAGTAGGTTACCAAGAATGAAATCATTCAAGGAGGACAAGAAAAAAAATTTTCCGATGCTTGCAAATTTTTTCCTCAGACACTTTTGGGCAAAATTGTATACCATAATCAGTGAAGTATCATTCAAGAACCAATAAAGACACTCAAGTTATCAGGGGGTACCTACCATGGGTTATATACGATTATAAAACTGTTATTGCGATTATTATGATTCAGCTTATAGTGATACAATGTATGACATATTGAATAATGCAAGTTAAAATGCATCACTAATTGCAATTATCAAACACTGCACTCTAAGGATAAGTTATCTTGAGGGTGTTCCGTTTGATTAAATTTCTAATATGTTCACCCTGCTGAGATCGGCTGGCTTAGATGAGGAGCAAAGACAATTATGTGAAGTCAGGAACAGTTACAGATTTCAGCTGTAGGAACAATTCTGTACAACGATGTATCCAGACCTATTACGAAAACACCAATGACTCTTATTGCCAGTGTAGGAAGTATGTAACACAAAAACTACTAAACATTGAACCTGATTGAACTGCTAATTTATTTCAAACACATCTGAGAACACAGGTGTCAACAAAATCATGTACCAGACCTTCTAAGGCTGGACTTAAAATAAGTAATAAATCCCCTCCCCCAACCCAGCCGTGCCCCACCCAAACCTTCGTCAAAAAAATAAACAAATACATAATTGACTAAACTCATTGCTTTTTGCATACACATACCGTGGAACCTCTCTTGAGAGACCAACATTTTTGCCAGACAAAAGGGGTCTTTCAGACAGGTGGTCTGTCAAGACCACCTGTCTTGAAAGACCACTTTTGTCTGGCCGAAATGGTATGTTGTCCTGTGTTGTCCACATAAAATACGCCCTAGCACAAAAGAGGTGGTTCCTCAAAAAGGTGGTCTCTCAAAAGAAGTTCCACTGTATATATGAATGGAGAATGCAATGGGTTCTGATGGGTTGAGTAATTTATGATATTTAACCCTTTACCTAACATTCTGTTCTAAAATACAAAAAAAATAAAAATTCTCATATAACCATTACTGTTCAATGAGGTTACTTGAAATAAACACATGTATGGCTAACATTAGAACTGGCTCGAAGAGTCAGTTCTAATGTTATCCATATTTGTGTGGCTTTATTGTGGGATATATTTGGATATATAATCCACTTTGAATGTTGTTGGTTTATTAGCCTTAAGAGATCCCACTTTGGTCAGATAAAACGGATGTTCTTTCAAGACCTGTCCTACTGTACAAGGTCAATCACTCAATACTGTATGATAAAATTGGTTATGGTGCAGTATGGTGGGAAGGGTGATGCAGAAGCATGTATTTAGTGGGGGTGGGTGGTTCAGATAACCCCGGAATGAAAGTGTCAATGACACTGTAGCTCAACTTGTCAAGACAAAGACATGTACATGTATAGTATGTGACACAGCAATGACAAACATCTAGGTAATGACCTGATAACAAAGGTACATATAAAGTATTGTAACGGTCTGTACATAAATACTGACCGTTGCCTGTAACAAATGTATAGGTAAAGTATTGTAAAGGTGGGCGACAATCAGATGCTAAACTAGAAAAGAAATCTTTGAGTCCCAGAGTGGGTCTGACTGAACCCCAAAATATTTGTTCTCAGCACCCCAAAACACACTCATTTCTGTCCCAAGGTGAAAACAAAGGTACCCAAGAAGTTTCGTGAAGATCAGTTCACAAATATGAGCAGTGTAGAAGTTGTGACAAAAAACTGATTGGACCTAATTTCGGTACAAAATGGGCACTGGCAGCCATCTTGAATTTTGGACCGCACCCAGAAACACTCGTTCTCGTCCCAAGGTGATAACAAAGGTACCCAAGAAGTTTTGTGAAGATCGGTTCATAAATACAGCCTCTAGCCCGAGGCGTATTGACATGTGCACTTACAGTGTATAAGTAGCAGTGAATAAATCAAAGTTCATCTAATTTGCATAATTTCTGCACAAGAAAAAAAAAACGTACTATATGTGATGTATTCCATGTTACTAAACATTCATACAAAAATTTATTCAAATCAGAACTTTCATACAGAAGTTCTGTACAAAAGACTGATTGCACGAATTTTGGTACAAAATGGCTGCTGGTGGCCATCTTGAATTTTGGACCACACCCAAAAACACTCGTTCTCATCCCACGGAGATAACAAAGGTACCCAAGAAGTTTCGTAAAGATCGGTTCATAAATATGGCCTCTAGCCTGAGCCGTATAGAAGTTGTGTACAAAAAATTGATTAGACCTAATTTCGGTACAAAATGGCCACTGGCAGCCATCTTGAATTTTGGACCGCACCCAGAAACACTCGTTCTCGTCCCAAGGTGATAACAAAGGTAACCAAGATGTTTCGAGAAGATCGGTTCATAAATACAGACTCTAGCCCGAGCCGTATTGACATGTGTACTTACTGTGTGTAAGTAGCACTGAAAAAATCAAAGTTCATCTAATTTGCATAATTTCTGCACGAGAAAAAAAAACTGTATTATATGTGATGTCTCCCATGGTACTAAACATTCACACAAAAAATTATTCAAATCAGCGCTTTCATATGGAAGTTCTGTGCAAAAATCTGATTGCACCTAATTTTGTACAAAATGGCTGCCATCAGCCATCCTGAATTTTGGACCGGACCCCAAAACACTCGTTCTCGTCCCACAGTGATAACAAAGGTACCCAAGGAGTTTCATAAAGATCGGTTCATAAATACTGCCTCTAGCCCGAGGCATTTATTGGCATTTGCACTTAAGTGCTGAAAGTAACACCAAAAAACATCAAAATTAGTCTAATTTGCATAATTTACGCACAAGAAAAAAACCCGTATTATATGTGATGTATCCCATGGTACTACACATTCAAACAAAAAATTATTCAAATCATAGCTTTCATATGGAAGTTCTGTACAAAAAACAGATTTCTGCATCGTCGGTACAAAATGGTGGCTGGCAGCCATCTTGAATGTTGGGCCGAACCCAAAAACACTCGTTCTCGTCCCACGGTCATAACAAAGGTACCCAAGAAGTTTCGTAAAGATCGGTTCATAAATATGGCCTCCAGCCCGAGCCGTATCCAACTGTTGATGGACAGATGGACAGACGGACGACGGGCCATGGCATAAGCTCAAATTTGGCTTTGCCAAAGTTGAGCTAAAAATGTTGTAAAACTGGAAAAAAATTACATGGGGTTGGTGGGTGGGTCCTCCGACCGGTCAAAAACAAAAAATCGGCATCGGTGTCTGCAAATTTTTTCCTAACACCCCCCTCCCCCCTCCGATCAGCATGAAACTCAAACTTGATCTGTAAGCCATCGATCTATAGTAGGTTACCAACAATGAAATCATTCCGATGAAGCATTTCCAGAAAAATAGGCCGATGAAATCATCAGATGTGTACCCATACGCGCAACTAGTAGAAAGCTGTATGATGGTGGGCCACCACAAATGCCGACATTATGTACACCATACAAGGTATGGGTACATATAGAAATGGATTGGAGGAGTGCCTAATTTGATGGATAAAGGGTTAATATCTCCGGATCAAATTATCAGATTTACATAAAAAACTATACAGCACAGCACATCAGTAACCTGAATAAATATATAAACTAACATGACAATCGGATTGATATTTTTTGAGTTATCTCATGTCAAAGGGATTGGAGGAATTTTCAATTTGAAGGATAAAGGGTTAATATCTCCGGATCCAATTATCAGATTAACACCACAAACTATACAGCTCAGCACATCAGTAACCTGAACACAATTATAAAGAAACTTGACAATCCAAGCAATATTTTTCAAGTTATCAAATGCCAAAGGGATTGGAGGAATTTTCAATTTGAAGGATAAAGGGTTAATATCTCAGGATTAAAATAACAGATTTACACCAAAAACTATACAGCTCGGTACATCAGTAACCTGAACACTAATATAAAGTAACTTGACAATCCAAGCAATATTTTTCAAGTTATCGAATGCCAAAGGGATTGGAGGAATTTCAATTTGATGGATAAAGGGTTAATATCCAGGATTAAATTATCAGATTTACACCAAAAACTATACAGCTCGGCACATCAGTAACCTGAACACAAATATAAAGTAACTTGACAATCCAAGCAATAATTTTCAAGTTATCGAATGCCAAAGGGATTGGAGGAATTTTCAATTTGAAGGATAAAGGGTTAATATCTCAGGATCAAAATAACAGATTTACACCAAAAACTATACAGTTCAGCACATCAGTAATCTGAACACAAATATAAAGTAACCTGACAATCCAAGCAATATTTTTCAAGTTACCAAATGCCAAAGGGATTGGAGGAATTTTCAATTTGAAGGATAAAGGGTTAATATCTCGGGATCAAATCATCAGATTTACACCCAAAACTATACAGCTCGGCAAATCAGTAACCTGAACACAAATATAAAGTAACTAGACAATCCAAGCAATATTTTTCAAGTTATCAAATGCCAAAGGGATTGGAGGAATTTTCAATTTGAAGGATAAAGGGTTAATATCTCAGGATCAAATTATCCGATTTACACCAAAAACTATACAGCTCGGCACATCAGTAACCTGAACACAAATATAAAGTAACTTGACAATCCAAGCAATATTTTTCAAGTTATCGAATGCCAAAGAAATGGATACGGATGCCAGACGGACAGATGGACGGATGGAGAGACAAACAGACAGACGGACAGACGGACGGACAAAGGATGGACGATCGACGGATGGTCACCCGGATGCCGGCATAGTATGGGTACACATAAAAAGTCCGGAAAGTTAAAAAATTTATAGTAATTTATATATTTTTTATACTTACCAATGACCCAGACTTAGCTGGTGCTAACTCCACAAAAACCAGGGCCAAACACAAATTTTGCCCCCCAATCCCCAAAATTTGCATCCAAAACAAAAAGAAATCATGTCCTAAAGGACCTCCATAGTACGACTCTACTGCGCATGCGCAGTGACGCAGTCGTCCCGAAATTGGCGCCAAATATCATTCTTACTGGCAGTGCCTGGTCAGCGCTATGTACTCAGCGGGGAGGCAAGAGTTCCCAACTCAGGGAGGGCCATCCCCGTCTGGGTCATTGGTAAGTATAAAAAATATATAAATTACTATAAATTTTTTAACATTTTTATACTGTACCAATGACCCAGACTTAGCTGAATAGTAAACAGGCTGGAGGGCCTAGGACATAGAGGAAAATCCAATAAGCTCAATTATAAAATAAAGAGGTAACCCCTTAAGGAGAAAAGGAGTATTAGGCTTTACATGTATCTTTCTTATTTAATATTTAAATTAGAAAGATACACTACCCTTAATAATTGAGCACAATAACATTCATGTTCTCTATTAACATCCAGTATAACCTTTATACTAATTATTTTTAAAGCAAAGTAGTCCAGAGAATTGAGACTCTTTATAATCATTTAAAAGTGTCCGAGTATTGTATATTAAAGCCCGTTTGACACTTGACATATACAAATGCTTCACACCGAGCTACACTTTAAAAATAAGACATGAATGAAATTAAACATTAATATTACACTTTAAAACCATCCCGGAAGCGACTCAGAAATACTGTCTTGGAGGAGGCATTCCTTTGCTTTTCACTATAAAGCAGGTGACCTAAGGGAACACCCGCCCCCCCCCCCCCCCCCCCCCCCTTCCCCTTGCCCTGGGTCAAATAGCCCAGAGCGAAGAGGGCAGCCGGACGGAGTCACTGCCGGAACAGAAAGCCTGCATAACTATAGTTGCAACTGTTTAGTGGACGACATTCTGAGCAACAGATAACGGACCTAAACAATGCAGGTCTCCAGAAATGGACTCAATATTTCTGAGATAAAAATTAGTAAATGTGGATGGCTGAGACCAATAAGCAGCCTTCATTAAATCTGTAATAGCAACACTATTAGCATAAGCCCAGGAAGTAGAAAGAGCTCTTACTTCATGAGCAGAAATCTTAAGCACAGACTGCTGAGAAGAAGATAAATCTTCATACGCAGTACGGATAGTTAACTGAATCCATCTAGCAATAGAATGGACTGAAATGTCCTTTCTATTAGGCATCAAAGACAGAAAGAAACGTTTCCGTCCCTTTCTGATGAACTGAGATCTCTGTTTATAGATACGTAGTGCTCTAACAGGACAGAGTAAAGGCCTACGCCCGTCTGAAGACGGAAGAGCCTTAATAACAATAGGTTCCGGATATTTATTAGGAGCCTGATTCTTAGCTAAAAAACCGACATTAGTAGTGAAGGTGATAGTGTTCCCAACACTACGATAATGAGAATCATCCACCGATAGTGCATGAAGCTCACTGACTCTTCTGGCAGAAGAGAAAGCTAAGAGAAAAGCTGTCTTATAAGATAAGAATTTGAAATCTACTGTCCCAAGAGGTTCAAATGGCTTTTCCTTCAATTTAAGGAGAACCCAAGCTAAATTCCACTTAGGAATTAATCTAAGAGTTCTGGGTCTATTTATCGAAAAGTTTCTAACCAATTTCGATAAAGAGACATTAGATCCAATTTGTAAACTATCATGATGTGCATAGGTATCAGATAACATAGATCTATAACCCTTTATAGTAACAGGTTGCAGTTTGATTTCGTCAAACAAGTATACTAGAAAGTT
This sequence comes from Pictodentalium vernedei, assembly GCA_031216915.1. Taxonomy (NCBI): domain Eukaryota; kingdom Metazoa; phylum Mollusca; class Scaphopoda; order Dentaliida; family Dentaliidae; genus Pictodentalium; species Pictodentalium vernedei. Next base: position 185,768,653 of record CM062292.1, on the reverse strand, counting down.
AGCAATGTCTGGTATAGAGGGATCAAATATATCAACAGAATGATCCCTACACCAACGACGGAAAACCTTCCACTTAGCCGCATAGTTTAGCGAAGAGGAGGTCCTCCTACAGTTAGAAATCGCGTCCACTGCTCGTCCTGTAAAGTGCTTGCCATGCAAGAAGGACCGCACAACGGAAAAACGTGAAGGTTGAGACCTTGCGGGTTGTGATGTAGTTGGCGCGATTTCCCCTGCCAAAGAAGATCCTCTCGTGGAGGGAGCTTCCGCGGTAGGTCCCACAACAGACACCTGAGTAGATTTATCCACGGTCTCTGTGGCGACAGAGATGCTACCAACAGAATCTTGCATTGAGATTGTTTTATCTTTAGCAATACTTGTTGAATTAACGGCGCTGGAGGATACGCATATCCTATCATTCCGTCCCAAGGGATCGATAGAGCGTCTACTGCAAATGCTCTTGGATCCGGACACGGGGACACATACGTCTGCAACTGATTGTTGAGATGTGTCGCAAATAAGTCTATCATTGGCCGTTCCCATTGGTAGCAAATCTGATTGAATACTTGTTTGTTGAGAGTCCACTCCGACGGCAACAAGCGACCCTTTCGTGAAAGGGAGTCTGCTAGCACATTCAGACGACCCGGTATGTGACGGACCGAAAGAAGAACGTGATGTTCCAACGCAAACAGAAGGATTCTTTCCGTTAGATTGAACAACGGAACTGAATGAGTGCCTCCCTGATTCCGTATATACGCCACTACTGTCGTATTGTCGGATAGGATTTGGACATGAGCATCGTGAATAATGTCCATCCAGTGACGTAACGCAAGCCAAATTGACATCATTTCCTTGATGTTTATGTGCTTGCACAGGAATTGCGGATCCCAAAGACCCTGGCATCTCGAATCCGTTGGGATTAATGATGCACCCCAACCTGTTTGACTGGCATCCGTCATAATGGTAAAACTCGGATCCGGCAACTGCAGCGGAACTCCTTGAGTTAACCACTGAATGTTTGCCCAAGTCTGAATCTCTTGTTTCACTTGATCTGACAAGAGAACGTCTACATCGAGCGAATGAATTTTCACACTCCAATTCTGAGTCAGGAAAATTTGAAGAGGCCGTGTGCGTAGCCGTCCCATCGGAATGAGATCCGCGGCGGCTCCGCACAGACCTATCAGTCTCATAAATTCTCTCGCTGTGACTTTGTCTGTATTTAGACAATAGCGAGCGTAACAACTGACTAATTTCGCTCTGGTTAACGGCAGACGAACGAGATTGTTGTGCGTCTCGAAGCTCATTCCCAGATGAGTGAATGACTTGGACGGCACCAGATCCGACTTCTCCTCGTTTACTATGAAACCGAGACGTCGGAGCAATAGAAGAAGATTCTGAACATCGTTCTGAAGCGTTAACTCGTTGCCGTACCTCTGAAGAATGTCGTCCAGGTAGGCCGACGTTACCGCAGACGAATGAGCTCGGAAGTATATCATTACCGAGTTCATTACCCGAGTGAAAGCCCAGGGTGCTAGATTCAATCCGAAGCACATGGCCCGGAACTGATACACCACTCCTAGGACTGCGAAGCGTAGATACTTTCGGAATGTCGGATGTACCATGACGTGAAAGTACGCATCTTTGAGATCTATGCTCGTTGCATAATCGTTCACCCGAATACTCGCTCTGACCGATCGAATCGTCTCCATATAAAACTTCGGAGCGACGATCAGCTTGTTTATCCAGCTCAAATCTATGACTGGACAAAACGAGCTGTCTGGTTTCGGAACCAGAAACAGATGGCTGTAGAATCCCAGCGATTCCTGGTTTTCTACGACCTCTACCGCGTTCTTCATTAAAAGAGACTGCACCTCTGATAGCAGAGCGTCTCTTTTCTGAGGGTTTGACGGAAGATGAGTCTACTTTGGACTTCGAGTTAATGGAGGCTTTCGTTTGAAGGATATCTTTAGACCTTCCGAAGTCACTCCTCTCACCCACGGGTCGTCCGTAATCGACGCCCACTCTTGAGAAAAACTCGACAACCTTCCGCCAACCGGAACGCGATAGAGGTTTGAGCCATCACCTCCTGGATCTGCGAGGCCTGCGGTAGGAGAAACCACGTCTTCCACGACCCGCACCTCGCCTCGTCGACCTCGGGGCGTCCGACCGATTGTCCCGGCCTGAAGGACGTCCCGAACGAGAGTCGCTATCCTGACGGTCTCTCGAATAAGAGCTAGAGGACGCACCGGAACCTCTATAGGAACCTCTCTTGGGCGGATAAGACCCAGAAGTGCCCGCCTTATTCGTGTCTGCTGTATCCGACCTTTTAGGAGCGGATCTAAACAACAGAGAATCACTAGCTTTCTTTTTAATATTATCATAAATAGCGGAAAGCTTGCCGTCAAAGAGAAGATCTCCTGAGACCGAAGCGACTCTAAGAGAGTTCTTCACCTTAGAATCCACTAGTGTGGATGTAGACAGGGCTGCGTCACGTCTAACCAACTCCAGATTTGCCACTGAAAGGGCGGAGTTACACGTGGAATAAGCTACTGCCCTTGAAAGAAGTCTTAAGGAGGATTGTATATCCTGAAACTCTTCCCCTTGAAGACGCAGTGATAACGCCTTCGTAAGGTGATCTATGTAAGATAAGGCATCTAAATTGGCTCTGTTAGACGCAATAGCTGTTTCCAACACTGCGGTTGGAATAGAAGCTGACGACGGTAATGATAGCTCTAAGTCTTCCGCCTCGTCGTCCATACGCAGAGGAACTCTCGGTATACCCTGACCTGCCGTGTCGAATTTATTCCTTGCATTAATGAAAGGCAGGTTGAGAGTATTTGCGGACAAGAAGCCTGCTTTCCCCGTCCTGGAAGCAAGTTTAAAAATAGCGTCGTTCAATAATTCAAATGTTCTTGCAACATTATTGGACTGCGACGGAAACTCGGGAGCGATGTCCCTGAACCGCTCGAAAAAATCAGAGTCCAATGACGCTATAATTCTCCTGTCCGGAAGCGCAGCAGTCTGGCCCGACGGAACAACTTGAGGAAGAAAGTGCCGGATGAAGTCCACGGCAGCTTTGTGTTGTTCCGAAAGGGATAGCTCCAATTCATCCGTATCCCTTTCACCATCCGGTCGGACCTCCCGATATTCCCGGTCGTCCGCCCCCGATGCTTCGGCGGAGCATACCGACCCAGCGCCGTCGGATAATTCTCGATCCGACACCGTCTCTGTCGGCTGCTGGGATGCTGCGATAAGCTGTGCTATCTGCACTAGAATGACCGACGTCGAGACCTGCGGAGGAGCGGTCTTTCGCTGCTTTGCCGAGGGCAGCTCCGCATCAGATGGCTCCCGCATACTTTTCCTATGCGAACGTCCGGAGTCCATCGGTCTCGAATCCCTGGCTGCCGGATGGTGTGACCTGGTCGCCGAAGAATCCTTCATCGGCGAAGCTGGCAAAATATCGGAGGTCACGCAGCCAAGGTGCGGTCGTGTGCGCCGGCGAGAAGAGGAAGCCTTAACAGTCTCTGCGGACTGCTTATACAACGGAGCGTCCCGAGCGACGGACGTATGCTCCGCTAAAGACACATTTTGTACCACAACATCTGGTCCCAGATGTTGTTGTACAAGAGAGGGGCCTCTCTCGCTCGCGGCCCGGCTGGACCTGGACGAGCTAGGAACCGGACTAAAAGGCTTCCTCCGTTCTCGTTCACTATCCGCCGTCACTGGGTGTGCATCTATTATTTTTATAGTGCTCGCATCACCCAAAATTTCCTCTTGGACCGCATCGGACGAACCCGGCTGCCGAACCATTCGGTGAATGGACGCTACACCGGGCGAGCTAGCGGACGACATGTGTCTAATCTCCATGAGCACTTTTGCCGCTAGCTCTGTATTTAATTGTGACGACGGACGCACACTTGAAGAAGATAACATGGAAACATCACCCTGTTCTGGTTCCTCTGAAATAGAAACTGAGAGAGTAGAGTGACCTTGTGGAGAAAGAGCCGGCATCGCTCTTTCTCCAGAAACAACATATCGTGACACACGTTTCCAATGTTTCTCATCCCAATGTTCACATACAGGACAGGGATTAATGCGAGAACACTGACTACAATTAATGCAATAATCATGAAAGTCAGAGGAAGATTTCTTCCTATTACAATTTGAACAAGTTCCCTTCATTGTGAATAAGTCCTAGTTACTCGCAAAAACCCCTGACACAAAGATACATAATAACATGATCCATTAATAAATGAAAAAACAATTGCAAAACAAAATAATTTTGAAAAAATATTTTTTCAGAGAAGCCCAAGTTGCTGAAAAGTAACGTTGAGCCCCGATGGATCCGATGGCAAAGTGTGGTCAAAAATTTTAAAATTATATAAAATAATTAATGAGACACTTTCGGATAATATAAATGTATCTTATAATGAGATAAACTACCTCAAAGGCAAACAGCCCCCCTCAAAAAAGGCTGTTGCCAATGAAAACAAACAGTGTAAACACAGAAGAAAACATGACTCCAGGCACTGAAAAAACTGGCCCGGAATCAGTCATCAATTACACTCTATCTGATGCAAAACAGAGACTCCCAGGGGAGAATCTGCAGAACATCAGATGGAAGATGCAGAACACAAACGTTATACACCCATGGGTGAAAACGTAACTATGGGGAAAATAACAGAAAACATTCTGTAACCAAGCAACTCTCCCAGGGAATTTTTAGAAATGAAACTTCTCAAAAATATGCCAAAAGCATGGGAGAATTGCAAGGGGGGACTTTAGAAGGTAAGGGGAGAGGAAACATTGAATAAGCAGTGCAACAATTAGCAAGAATGACAACAAGAGGCGTTTGCCTCGAAAATAGGCAACTTAACATAATTTCAACAAAAAATTTTAAGTACAGCCCTGATTATTTTTTGCCACTTCTTTTTTCCTCTCCTCCTTCTATCCTCCTTAGAATCACATTTTCTCCAAGAATTACGTGTCTGGCATCCTTTAAACTGAGATTTACAAGCACAAAGATCAGTGAGATGTTGACTGATGAAGGGCCAAACAGAGAATGATATTTGGCGCCAATTTCGGGACGACTGCGTCACTGCGCATGCGCAGTAGAGTCGTACTATGGAGGTCCTTTAGGACATGATTTCTTTTTGTTTTGGATGCAAATTTTGGGGATTGGGGGGCAAAATTTGTGTTTGGCCCTGGTTTTTGTGGAGTTAGCACCAGCTAAGTCTGGGTCATTGGTACAGTATAAAAATACTGATATTTTGGCGCTTTTCCATATTTTCAAGGGCCATAACTCACATAAGAATAAGACAATCAGCACGGGGGGGAAGGGGGGGGGTTGGAAAAAAATTGCAAAACACTGATGCCGGGGAGGGTGGGTGGGTGGGTGGTCAAGGAGGTCAACAACAAAATTTTTCCGATGCTTGCAAATTTTTTCCTCAGACACTTTTGGGCAAAATTGTATACCATAATCAGTGAAGTATCATTCAAGAACCAATAAAAAGACACTCAAGTTATCAGGGGTACCTACCATGGGTTATATATGATTATAAAACTGTTATTTTGGCTGAGCTATGATTCGGCTTATAGTGATACAATGTATGACATATTGAATAATGCAAGTTGAAATGCATCACTAATTGCAATTATCAAACACTGCACTCTAAGGAAAAGTTATCTTGAGGGTGTTCCGTTTGATTAAATTTCTAATATGTTCACCCTGCTGAGATCGGCTGGCTTAGATGAGGAGCAAAGACAATTATGTGAAGTCAGGAACAGTTACAGATTTCAGCTGTAGGAACAATTCTGTACAACGATGTATCCAGACCTATTACGAAAACACCAATGACTCTTATTGCCAGTGTAGGAAGTATGTAACACAAAAACTACTAAACATTGAACCTGATTGAACTGCTAATTTATTTCAAACACATCTGAGAACACAGGTGTCAACAAAATCATGTACCAGACCTTCTAAGGCTGGACTTAAAATAAGTAATAAATCCCCTCCCCCAACCCAGCCATGCCCCACCCAAACCTTCGTCAAAAAAATAAACAAATACATAATTGACTAAACTCATTGCTTTTTGCATACACATACCGTGGAACCATCTCTTGAGAGACCAACATTTTTGCCAGACAAAAGGGGTCTTTCAGACAGGTGGTCTGTCAAGACCACCTGTCTTGAAAGACCACTTTTGTCTGGCCGAAATGGTATGTTGTCCTGTGTTGTCCACATAAAATATGCTCTAGCACAAAAGAGGTGGTTCCTCAAAAAGGTGGTCTCTCAAGAGAAGTTCCACTGTATATATGAATGGAGAACGCAATGGGTTCTGATGGGTTGAGTAATTTATGATATTTAACCCTTTACCTAACATTCTGTTCTAAAATACAAAAAAGTAAAAATTCTCATATCACCATTACTGTTCAATAAGGTTACTTGAAATAAACACATGTATGGCTAACATTAGAACTGGCTCGAAGAGTCAGTTCTAATGTTATCCATATTTGTGTGGCTTTATTGTGGGATATATTTCGATATATAATCCACTTTGAATGTTGTTGGTTTATTAGCCTTAAGCGACCCCACTTTGGTCTGATAAAACGGATGTTCTTTCAAGACCTGTCCTACTGTACAAGGTCAATCACTCAATACTGTATGATAAAATTGGTTATGGTGCAGTATGGTGGGAAGGGTGATGCAGAAGTATGTATTTAGTGGGGGTGGGTGGTTCAGATAACCCTGGAAAAATGTTGTAAAACTGGAAAAAAATTACATGGGGTGGGTGGGTGGGTACTCCGACCGGTCAAAAACAAAAAATCGGCATCAGTGTTTACAAATTTTTTTTCTAACCCCCCCCCCCCCCCCCCCCCCCCCACTCCCCTGATCAGCATGAAACTCAAACTTGATCTGTAAGTCATCGTTCTATAGTAGTTTACCAAAAATGAATCATTCCGTTGAAGCGTTTCCAGAAAAAGTCCAGAAAACTGATATTTTGGGGCTTTTCCATATTTCCAAGGGCCATAACTCACACAAGAATAATGCAATCAGAATGAAACTCAAACTTGATCTGTAAGTCGTCGTTCTATAGTAGTTTACCAAAAATGAAATCATTCCATTGAAGCGTTTCCAAAAAAACTCAGGAAAACTGATATTTTGGGGCTTTTCCATATTTTCAAGGGCCGCAACTCACACAAGATTAATGCAATCAGCATGAAACTCAAACTTGATCTGTAAGTCATCGTTCTATAGTAGTTTACCAAAAATGAAATCATTCCGTTGAAGCGTTTCCAAAAAAAACTCCAGAAAACTAAAGTGTGACTGACAGACTGACGGATGGACGAAGTGCAAACCTATAGTCCCCTTCGGCGGTGCCGGTAGGGAACTAATTATAAGTTACAGCCCTGAACACATAATTCCACTGTCTCTTCCTCTCATCCTCTTATTTCATCCTTGGATCCACCATTTCCTTCATGATTTTGTGTCTGGCATCATTTTAACTGAGATTATAAGCACAGATATCAGTGAGATGTTACTGATTGAAGGGCCAAACAAAGAAATGAAGATTTGACTCCAATTTTGGTACTTCCTGGACACTGCGCATGCGCAGTGGACAAAAGTATGGAAGACCATATAGGATCCTATACATTGATTTTTTGGATTTTGATGCAAATTTTGGGGATGGGGGGGGGGGCAAAATTTGTGTTTGGCCCTGAATTTTTAAGAGTTAGCACCAGCTAAGTCTGGGTCATTGGTACAGTATAAAAATATATATAAATTAATATAAATTTTTTCATATTTTTATACTGTAACCAATGACCCAGACTTAGCTGAATCGTAAAAAGGTGGAGGGCCTAGAACTTCCGAAATAGTAGATCAACATAGATCAAATCCTTCAATCCATGATGAAGAAATTAGAATTTACATGTATGTCTCTTAATACCATAACAAAAGAGACATATCCTAATATGGATCCCAATTATGTAAATCCTAAATCTAAGCATAAAATCATGTTAATTAGGATGTAACAAATAAACAATTTTTGAGACTAGTCTGGACTAGACCCTAAAAATTATTAAGGCATACTGAGAATGCCACACAATAATACTGCAGCTGATCGCCGGACATAGTACGGTCAAGACAGCTTCCCCAATAGTTACATACCCCATAAGGCAGAGAAGTGGACAAAATGATCCCCCCCACCCTTTTTTTGAACATATCTTCAAAAGAAAGAGGGGAGAGCTCTGGAATCAATAAGCAGAACCCGGAAACGATATAAATATCGATCAGGCACTCAAAAAATTAATTCATGAATAATACATGGTACTTAGCACCACTTCACAAGCCAAGGCTATAGCGATGATTTTGGTAAATAACATTATCCGCTACAAAATATGCACTGCAGATGCCGTATACAGGTACGATGAAATCAGTGTGAAATCAAATATAACATATACATACAAAAGCGGGATAAGATGAACAATCTCTGCAGAGAAAACACGCTTCAAGATCATTTACAGGAGGCCTCTGTAATATTAAATCCGGTAAAAACACTCTCCAACGTGTACTATTTGGTATCTACAACTATAAACATGTGAGAATAAGCGATTTAAGAAATGACAAAATGGAGACCAGGATCTAGATATGGAGGTAGGTATGATTAACTGGCTCCAACACAGACCGACCTTGAAATATATAATAATTTCAAGGTACACCAAAGAGATACCGTAATCACAAATTGCGCGAGTCCAGCCTATTAATCATCCAAAATCCACTAAATGGCTATGCCGTAACCTATGAGCTCAAATAGCAGCCATTATGATGATAAAATAAGTGCCTGTATATTAGAAATCAGAAAATAAATATCGGAAACAAATGCAACTGCATATATGCCTATGAGGGCGCCAACCAACACGACCCAGGCGCAAAGTATGTATGTATTAAAATATATATACGCGACAGTGTGAGTGTGTGTGTGGGGGGGGGGGGGGGGGGTTCGAATATATGTCGAAACCTCCTCACCCACATTACTTAATCATTGCTGGTACAGACAGCAGTAATATAGTGACCATAAAGCTCTTTCACATCTGACATACTCCGAAATGCTACTGAGAGCGGAGAATGACGTGAAGAATAAAACTTCCCTTAAAGAAGAAAATCCTCTCATAGGGAAGCTTCTGGCGAATGCTCAATAGCAGACCCCATAACCTCAATGAAATCAATAGAAACAAATGAATTGAAGGATACACATATCCTACCATTCATTCCATCAAAACGGCTGAGCGTCAAATGTATGCGCTCAAAAGCCTTATACTAGTGACACAAATAATGGAAACTATTATTCCCCTGTGCCGAAACTTAACTATCCTGAAATGATACCACATAAGATCATATAATAGACAAACAGTTAGAATAAACGCAAGATATAGCCAGCGCTTACTTATGCGCTGAAATCTTAAGCACTGACTGCTAAATGGAAGATAAAATAACCCAAGCAGTACGAATAGTTGACTGATTTAACAACAGAATGAACATAACATCCCTTCTATTGGAAAATAATGACAAAAGAAGCATTACTTCTCTTCTGATAAACTCTGATCTGCATCTATAAATACATGAACGGAAAAAAAATTCAATGATGTAACATAAACAATGAGACATCATTGAATATGTGATTTCCAATAACCGAGAGTCCCAAGATCCCTGCATAGAGAGACCCTCGGAAACAGGATTGTAACGCAATATATGAACTCACGGTTGAAATAATTGAGAAAACAGTAATATATGCCCAAACTTGACCTTATGTTAAAAGATTCTCTAAAACAAAACAGGTCTAGAGGGAAAAACGTCTACCACTCCAGTTAATAACTGGAGTAGACATGTGTGTAAGCGACCCAAGCCAAGCTGCTCCACACAACTCCATCCGGCGCATAAAACGTTTGCTGTTAATGCGTCAGATAACAGATAAAAGCGAGCCAAACTACTGGCTAATTCGCTCTGTGAAACAACAGATGACCCAGCCAAATGAATAGTGGGATACGTGTATCCTATCATAAATCCCATGAGACATTATCTAGTTCACAAAACAAGTGATCTAAAGAACTATACTCACTACAATTGCCAAACTTTCGCTTTTCGACTGAAAGATAATCATAAATAACCTAATTATCCACTTCCAGTCAAAATCGGTCGGATGGAGCTCTATAAGAGCCTCGAACCACCAGCTCAGGGGAGTCTGATCAGTAACTCAGACAGACGAGAAACCCCTATCCAAGTGGCTGTATAGACAATCCTAAAGAAATATATAAAGGAGAGATACCTATACCTTCGCTATGAGCCCTTATAGACGAATTGAGTCTAGGACAAACTCTCCTACTCTTTCTGTTGGTGTGGTCGATTAGACCCCAACTTAAAGAGACGAGTATAGATGCTTTCTTGTAGTTTAATCCTACAATAATGAAAGCTTATCATCAAAGACTTAGGTATACCTATACCTTCGCTATGAGTCCTTATAGACGATCTGAGTCTAGGACACCCTCTCGTACTCTTTCTGCTGGTGTTGGTCCATTAGACCCCAACTTCAAGAGTCGAGAATTGATGCTTCTTACCATAAAAGACTAGAGTTGGAAGACTAAAGCGACCTATAGCAAGTTTTCCACCTAGTCAAATGCAAAGATGAAGACACAAGGCTTCGTTACATCAGAATAACTCCCACTTAACATTAGTTAAGACCGAGATACATATACTAGGTCTGGAAAGAATTTTAAAAAGTACAAACGACCACAAAATTCCTTTCCATATAGACGATGCATCACAGTACTTAAAATTAAAGAACATAAGACCATGAGACTAAATTCACTCTGACAAAGAAATTATCTTCTCAATTGTGTCCGAGCGAACAGCTAAATGATGAAGGTAAGGCTACAACTAGGATCTTAGCCTGCTCAATCAATGCAGAGGAACTCTCCACATCTTCCCCTGTTGTTTTTAAAAGTATGTGAACAATCACAAATGATTAAAAATACAGAAGAAGAAGATAAGAAACCAAATTACTTTTTCCTGCAGGAAGTTAAATATGGTGTCGTCTACACAATCGAAGACCTGTGAAACCCGTGTAGACTTAATCAGAAAGAGATCTTATTACCCTGCTCTTTATCCAAATGAAGTCATCGTCCAACTACACTAGCGGTTTCTCATAATTGCTTGCAGCATTTTGATTCACTGGAACAAGTTCAAGGAAATGATAATGTATGGTATCTATATCATCTAAGAGTTGTTCCGGAAGGGAAAGTTATTCTTTCCATCATACTTTCAAATCAGTTAGAATCACAGTCACCAGCATCTGAACAGGCAGGTGACTGGACCAAATAAGCACCATGCAACAGCTCAAGTTTTGAGACTGACGTTGAGTGCTTCTGCCTTAGCAGGAATACTGTGATTAGCTAAGCAACTGCGACAGCAAGTCCGTTACAGAGGCCTGAGGAGCAGCGGTCATGAATAGCCTGTTCGCTGGCTGCTCCTAGGTCAGGGTGTCCAATATAGTTATTACTGCGGACGACTCGATGAATGCAGCCTCATCTCCTTGGCTACTAGATGGTGCAACTTTCTTCATAAAAGATGGATCTTTTGACGATGCAGACTGGAAATCCTGAGTCACTTAGCCAAGGTGCGGTCGGGAGTGCTTGGTAGACGCTAAAGAAGCAAAACTGTAGCCGTCCCTGGCTAAGAATTGAACTAAGCGTACCGGACAATAGCTATGTACATAAGCTCTGACTGACATAAGTTCCTACCAACAACACCCGGATCCAGATGTTGTTGAAAGAGAGAGCGGGGTCTCCCTCTTGCTCGCGGTCCAGAGAGACCTGGACGAGTGTACCTCAGAACTTGCCGTCTTCTTCCTTCCATCAACACTGGGTGAGCATGATTCGATTAAACAGTGCTCGCTACACCCTTATTCACTCTCGACCGCCACGGACATACCCGGCATCACATCACCCACATACGAGTGAGATCGGCCGGTTGAGCTAGCTGTAGACAAGGGACGTAAACCTCTTTTGAAGTCTAGCCCTTGTCTAAAATCATTGAGCACTTTTCCACTAGCTCTGAATACAATGCATATGCGAAACATCTGGAGTCACGGTCCTCATATTCAATCTAAACCGTTTCACTGGGGTCAGGGAACTGAAACCACTCATCGGGTTTTATAGCCCTGTGCAATATAAAGATCACTTTGTCCATTATGTAGAGGAAATCATAAGACTAGCCAACCCCAGCTGCCTATTAGACAGGACGTCCCGGACAGGAGGCATGGACGTATACTCCGACTGACGCAAGTTCCTACCAACAACATCTGTCCCCAAATGATGCTGTAAGAGAGAGAGGCCTCTCTCTTGCTCGCGGTCCTGGATGACCTGGACAAGCGTACCTCAGAACTTGCTGGTTTCCTCCTTCCGTCGTTGCTGGGTGAGCATGGTTGCATATCATAGTGTTCACTCCACCCTATATGATCTCCTAGCCTGGATCGTATACACCCAGCATTACAGTTCTCAGAGGCCTGAGTAACTACTTCACCGGTCGAGCTAGCTGGTAACAACAGACTTGTGCGGTCGTGTGTGCTTTTCGAACATAGAGGAAGCTGTAAGACTGGCCGACGCCGTCAGTCTATGGAAGGAGAGTCCCGTGGACGTAAGTTCCAACTGACACAAGTTCCTACTAACAACCTCTGACCCCAGATGCTGTTATAAGAGAGAGGGGCCTCTCTCTTGCTCGCGATCACAGAAGACCAGGACGAGCATACCTCAGAACTTGTCTACTTCCTCCTCCCGTGCTTCCTCCTTTCCGTTGTCGCAGGGTGAGCATGTTCGTATCTTTATAGTGCTTGCTACACCCTTATTCCTCTTCTTGATCGCTACGGACATACCCGACATCACATCACCCACATACGAGTGAGATCTGCCGGTTGAGCTAGCTGTAGACAAGGGACGTAAACTCGCTTTTGTAGCCTAGCCCTGGTCTAATATCATTGAGCACTTTCCAGCTAGCTCTATAGTATAAAGCGATGACGGAAGCACACTCCCTGACGGCGTCACGAAACCACACCAGGTTCTTGTTCCTCTGTAAATAGAAACTAAAAAACTATAGTGACATTTTGACGAGAGGACCAGCCGAGTCCCCTCGCCGCGATAGGACCGATAGTGTCCACTCGCCTAACACAAACCATGACGCCCGTCATTCAGATTATCAAATCTGACACATGGAGTATAATTAGTGGTGATACATCAACTATACTCATTACAACAACCAAGTAAACTAGATCAAGTTATTTGTGTGCAAAGCACACAAGGTGTATCCCCGCATTTCCTTAGCAATACCTTAGCATAGTCTTAACGTTTCGAATTAATACCCAAGGAGCCTTTCAGTGAAAACTGATTTCCTAACGATAAAAGTGGTTCCACTGGAACCACCTGGGGCAAAATCAAAATTCCAAATCCTTCATGCAGATCTAGAAATGTTACCTGAACACATTAGCATAGTTTAAACATTTCGAATTAAATACCCTAAGAGCCTTTTGATGAAAACTGATTTTCTAACAATAAAAGTGGTTCCACTGGAACCACCTGGGGCAAAATCAAAATTCCGAAACCTTCATACACATCTAGTGATGCTACATGAACACATTAGCATAGTTTATACGATTCAAATGAAATATCCTAGAAGACTTTCGATGAAAACTGACTTTCCAATGATAAAAGTGGTTCCACTGGAACCACCTGAGGCCAAATCAAAATTCTGAAACCTTCATGCACATCTAGAGTTGCTACCTGAACAAATTAGCATAGTTTAAGCATTTCGAATTAAATACCCTAGGAGCCTTTAGATGAAAACTGATTTTCTAACGATAAAAGTGGTTCCACTGGAACCACCGGGGGCAAAATCAAAATTCCGAAACCTTCATGCACATCTAGAGATGTTACCTGATCACATTAGCATAGTTTAAACGTTTTGAATTGAATACCCTAGGAGCCTTTGGATGAAAACTGATTTTCTAACGATAAAAGTGGTTCCACTGGAACCACCAGGGGCAAAATCAAAATACCGAAACCTTCATGCACATCTAGAGATGTTACCTGAACACATTAGCATAGTTTAAACATTTTGAATTAAATACCCTAGGAGCCTTTCGATGAAAACTGATTTTCTAATGATAAAAGTGGTTCCACTGGAACCGCCGGGGGCAAAATCAAAATTCCAAAACCTTCATGCACATCTAGAGATGTTACCTGATCACATCAGCATAGTTTAAACGTTTTGAATTGAATACCCTAGGAGCCTTTCGATGAAAGTTAAAAAATTTATAGTAATTTATATATTTTTTATACTTACCAATGACCCAGACATAGCTGGTGCTAATTCTCAAAAATCTAGGGCCAAACACAAATTTTGCCCCCCAATCCCCAAAATTTGCATCTAAAACCGAAAAAATCATGTCCTAAATGGTCCTCCATACTTTCCCTCCACTGCGCATGCGCAGTGTCAAGGAGGTCTCGAAATTGGCGCCAATTATCATTCTTACAAGCAGTGCCTGGTCAGCGCTATGTACTCAGCGGGGAGGTATGAGTTCCCAACTCCTGGGAGGGTCATCCCCGTCTGGGTCATTGGTAAGTATAAAAAATATATAAATTACTATAAATTTTTTAACATTTTTATACTGTACCAATGACCCAGACATAGCTGAATAGTAAAAAGGCTGGAGGGCCTAGTACATAGAGGAAAATCCAATAAGCTCAAATATATGTAGAGTCATCCCCTCGAGGAGAAAAGGAGTATTAGGCTTTACATGTATCTTTCTTATTTATGAAAAATTAGAAAGACACAACACCCTCCATAATTGAGCATAATAACATTCATGTTCTCTATTAACATCCAGTATAACCCTTTATACTAATTATTTTTAAAGTAAGCCAATAAATAAAGTCAGTCCAGAGAATTGAGACTCTTTATACTCTTTAAAAGTGTCCGAGGATTGTATATTAACGCCCGTTTGACACGTGACCTATACAAATGCTTCACACCGAGCTACACTTTAAAAATATGACATGAATGAATTTTAAACATTAACTTTACACTTTAAAACCATCCCGGTAACGACTCAGAATTACTGACTCCGGAGGAGGTATCCCCTTGCTTTTCACTATAAAGCAGGTGACCTAAGGGAACACCCTCCCCCCCCCCCCTTCCCCTTGCCCTGGGTCAAATAGCCCAGAGCGAAGAGGGCAGCAGGACGGAGTCACTGCCGGAACAGAAAGTCTGCATAACTATAGTTGCAACTGTTTAGAGGACGACATTCTGAGCAACAGATAACGGACCTAAACAATGCAGGTCTCCAGAAATGGACTCAATATTTCGGAGATAAAAATTCATGAATGTGGATGGCCGAGACCAATATGCAGCCTTCATTAAATCTGTAACAGCAACACTATTTGCGTAAGCCCAAGATGTAGAAAGAGCTCTTACTTCATGAGCCGAAATCTTAAGCACAGACTGCTGAGTTGAAGATAGATTATCATAAGCAGTACGGATAGTTAATTGAATCCATCTAGCAATAGAATGGACCGTAATGTCCTTTCTATTAGGCATCAGAGACAGAAAGAAGCGTTTTCGTCCCTTTCTGATAAACTGAGATCTTCGTTTATAAATACGTAAAGCTCCAACCGGACAGAGTAAAGGCCTATGCCCGCCTGAAGACGGAAGGGCCTTAATAACAATAGGTTCCGGATATTTATTAGGAGCCTGATTCTTAGCCAAAAATCCAACATTAGTAGTAAAGGTAATAGTGTTCCGGACACTACGATAGTGAGAATCGTCCACAGATAGTGCATGAAGCTCACTGACTCTTCTAGCAGAAGAGAAAGCTAAGAGAAATGCTGTCTTATAAGACAAGAACTTGAAATCTACTGTCTCAAGAGGCTCAAATGGCTTTTCTTTTAGTTTAAGAAGAACCCAAGCTAAATACCATTTAGGAATTAATCTAAGGGTTCTAGGTCTATTTATCGAGAAGTTTCTAACTAATTTAGATAAAGAGACATTAGATCCAATTTGTAAACTATCATGATGTCCATAGGTATCAGATAACATAGACCTATAACCTTTAATAGTAACAGGCTGCAGTTTGATCTCGTCAAACAAGTATACTAGAAAGTTTGCAATGTCTGGAATGGAGGGATCAAAAATATCAACAGAATGATCCCTACACCAACGACAAAAGACCTTCCACTTAGCCGCATAGTTTAGCAAAGAGGAGGTCCTCCTACAGTTAGAAATTGCATCCACTGCTCGTCCTGTAAAATGCTTGCCGTGCAAGAAGGACCGCACAACGGAAATACGTGAAGGTTGAGACCTTGCGGATTGTGATGTAGTTGACGCGATTTCCCCTGCGAAAGAAGATCCTCATCCGTCATAATCGTAAAACTCGGATCCGGCAACTGCAGTGGGACTCCCTGAGTCAACCACTAAATGTTTGCCCAAGTCTGAATCTCTTGTTTCACTTGATTTGACAAGAGAACGTCTATATCGAGCGAATGAATCTTTACACTCCAATTCTGAGTCAAGTAAATTTGGAGAGGATGAGAGCGTAACCGCCCCATCGGAATGAGATCCGCAGCGGCTCCGCACAGACCTATCAGTCTCATGAACTCTCTCGCTGTGACTTTGTCTGAGTGAAGACAATAGCGAGCATAACAACTGATTAATTTCGCTCTGGTTAACGGCAGACGAACGAGATTGTTGTGCGTCTCGAAGCTCATTCCCAGATGAGTGAATGACTTGGATGGCACCAGATCCGACTTCTCCTCGTTTATTATAAAACCGAGACGTCGGAGTAATAGAAGCAGATTCTGCACATCGTTCTGAAGCGTTAACTCGTTGCCGTACCTCTGAAGAATGTCGTCCAGGTAGGCCGACGTTACCGCAGACGAATGAGCTCGGAAATATATCATTACCGAGTTCCTTATTCGAGTGAAAGCCCAGGGCGCTAGGTTCAAACCGAAGCACATCGCTCGGAACTGATATACAACTCCTAGGACTGCGAAGCGTAGATACTTTCTGAATGTTGGATGTACCATGACGTGAAAGTACGTATCCTTGAGATCTATGCTTGTAGCATAGTCGTTCACCCAAATACTCGCTCTGACTGATCGAATTGTCTCCATATAGAGCTTCGGAGTGACGATCAGCTTGTTTATCCAGCTCAGATCTATGACTGGACGGAACGAGCCGTCTGGTTACGGAACCAGAAACAGATAGCTGTAGAAACCCGGTGATTCCTGGTTTTCTACGACCTCTACCACGTTCTTCTTCAGAAGAGACTATACTTCTGATAGAAGAGCGTCTCTTTTCTGCGGATTTGACGGAAGCTGAGTCCATTTTGGACTTCGAGTTAATGGAGGCTTTCATTTGAAGGATATTCTTAGTCCTTCCGAAATTACCCCTCGAACCCAGGGGTCGTCCGTAATTGACGCCCAATCGTTTATAAAACTCGATAATCTTCCGCCTACCGGAACACGATAGAGGTTCAAACCATCACCTCCTGGACCTGCGAGGCTTGCGGAAGGAGAAACTACGTCCTCCGTGACCCGCTCCTCGCCCCGTCAACCTAGGGACGTCTGACCGGTAATCTCGGCCAGAAGAACGTCCCCCACGAGAGTCGCTGCCTTGACGGTCTCTAGAATAAGACCTAGAGGACGCATGGAACCTCTATAGGAACTTCTCTTGGGCGTACTTGTCCCAGAAGTGCCTGTCTTACTCTTTTCTGCTGAATCCGGCTTTTTGGAAGGGAATTTGAAAAGCAGAGAATCCGAAGCTTTCTTAGTTATCTTATCATAGATTGTTGAAAGCTTGCCATCAAAGAGAAGCTCTCCGGAGACCGAAGCAACTCTGAGAGAGTTCTTCACCTTACCATCGACGCGTGTGGATGTAGCTAGGGCTGCGTCACGTCTAACCAACTCCAGGTTTGCCACTGAAAGGGTGGAGTTATACGTGGAATAAGCTATTGCCCTTGAAAGAAGTCTTAATGAGGATTGAATATTCTGGAATTCTTTCCCTTGAAGACGTAATGATAACGCCTTAGTAAGGTGATCTGCGTATGATAAAGTGTCTAAGTTAACTCTGTTAGACATTATTGTCATTTCCAACGTCGTGGTTGGAATTGACATAGACGACGGTATAGACAATTCCAAGTCTTCAGCCTCATCATCTAGACGCAGAGGAACTCTCGGTATGCCCTGTCCTGCCGTTTCGAATTTATTCCTTGAATTGATGAAAGGCAGATTTAGGGCATTTGCGGATAAGAAACCAGACTTGCCCGTTTTGGTAGCAAGCTTATAAATAGCGTCGTTCAATAATTCAAAAGTTCTTGTGACCTTATTGGACTGTGTCGGAAACTCAGGGACGATGTCCCTGAACCGATCAAAAAATTCTGTGTCCAATGACGCTATCAGTCTCTTATCCGGCATCGCAGCATTCTGGTCCAACGGAACAACCTCTGGAAGATAATGCCGGATAAAATCTATGGCAGCTTTATGTTGTTCTGAAAGGGAAAGCTCCAAATCCTCCGAATCCCTTTCGCCATCCTGTCGGACCCTATGAAGTTCTCGGTCGTCCGTACCCGATGCTTCGGCGAAGCGTACCCAGCGTCGTCGGATAATTCCTGATCCGACAGAGATTCTGTCGTTTGCTGGGATGCTGCGATAAGTTGTGCTATTTGGGATAGCACGTCCGTCACTGAGACCTGTGGAGTAGCGGTCTTACGTTGCTTTGCAGCTGGAAGCTCTGTGTACGTTGACTCCTGCATACTTCTTTTATGCGAACGTCTGGAGTCTACAGGCCTCGTGTCCCTGGCTACCGGATGGCGTGACTTGGTCGCTGTGGAATCCCTGATCGGGCGAAGCTGGCTGGATATCCGTTGTCACGTAGCCAAGGTGCGGTCGTGTGCGCTGCAGTGAGGATGAGGAAGCCTTATCAACGGTCTCTCCGGACTGTCTATATAACGGACCGTCCCGAGCTGCGGACGTATGCTCCGAATGCGAAACGTTTTGTACCACAACATCTGGTCCCAGATGTTGTTGTACGAGAGAGGGACCTCTCTCGCTCGCAGCACGGATGGACCTGGACGAGCTAGGAACCGGACTAATAGGCTTCCTCCGTTCTCTCCTCTGATCCGTCGTCACTGGGTGTGCACTTTGTCTTATTATAGTGCTCGCATCACCCAAATCTCCTTCCTGGACCACAACGGATGAACCCGGCTGCCGAGCCATTCGATGAATGGTCGCTACACCGGGCGATCTAGCGGACGCCAATGCCGTCGATCCTACTAGGGACGTCTTAGGCAATTGACGTATTTCCATGAGCACTTTTGCCGCTAGCTCTTCATTTAACTGTGACGACGGAGGCACACTTTTGGAAGACATTACGGAAACATCACCCTGTTTTTGTTCCTCTGAAATAGAGATTGATAAACTAGAGTGACCCTGCGGAGAAAGGACCGGCATGGCCTTTTCCCCGCTAACAACATGCTGTGACACACGTTTCCAATGTTTGTCATCCCAATTGACACATTCTGAACAGGAGTTAGTGCGAGTACACTGATTACAATTAATACAATGATTATGAAAGTCAGAGGAAGATTTCCTCTTATTACAATTTGAACAGTAGCCTTTCATTGTGAAAAGAACACAAAAAGTTCTAGTACTTGCACCAACCCCTGAAAACAAAGATACATAATAACATGATCCATTAACATAGAAAAAATAATTGAAATCAAAAAAAATGTTTGGAAAAAATATTTTTTCAGAAAAGCCCAAGTTTCTGAAAGTAACGTTGAGCCCCAATGGATCCCAAAAAGCCTAAGTGTGGACAAAATTTTTTAAAATATTACAAAAAAATTAATGCAACACTTACATATAATAATAATGTATCTTGTTATGATTAAGCTAATACAAAGACAAGAAAATCCCTCTCAACAGAAACCGTTGTCAATGTAAACAAGAAGTGTATAAACACCAGAAACATGACTCCAGGCACTGATAACCATGGCCCGAAATCAGTTACCAATAACACACTATCTGATGCAAAACAGAGACTTCCAGGGAAGAAACTGCAGAATATCAGATGGTAGATGCAGAACACTATGCCTAAACACCCATGTGTGAGGATGTAAACATGGGGAAAAGAACAGAATTCATTCTGTTACCCAGCTAAAACTCCCAAGAAATTTTAGTAATAATATTACAAAAAATATGCCAAAAGCATGGGAGAATAGCAAGGGGGGACTTAAAGGAAAGGGAGAGAGGAAACACCGAACAAGCAGTGTAACTTTATAGCAAGAATGACAACAACAGGCCCTGTTACAACCGATAATGTTACAACGCCGCATAATGTTACACCAACGCATAATGTTACAAAAAATGTAGTAAACAACCGATAATGTTATAAACTCCGCATAATGTTATAACTTTTTTCAACCCGTTATGTTATAAAAATCGACGCATAATGTTATAACTTTTTTCAACCCGTTATAGCGGGGGAGGAATTCGCTAGAATTGTGCACTTGGTGATACCTTCCTGAAATTTGGCATGATGTAAGGGTAGGCATCAGAGATTTCAAAATCGATCGGCTACAAGTTGGCACCATCCTCTAGCCACCACTAGCAGCGAAATCCAAAATGGCCGCCAAGCGGATCGAAAAAAAGCTATTTTCGCCGATCGCACAACTGAAGCTCCAAACCTAACACCATACATGTGCTGTAATTGATGTGAATGATGGAGTGAAGCCCTTGGAACAAGTTGGGGGGAAGATTAATGGATAATGGGATCAGAATTTCCGTCGATGTGTGCGTCTGTGTGTCTGACTGTCAGTATGATCGTCCGTCCGTAGATAAATTAGTGTTGAATGTTTCTCGGGAATGCAATGGTCAAATGAACATGGTATGAGAGATTCCTGTCAACACATGAACAAGGGTACTCGATAGTATGCAGCAGTGGGGATACTTGGACATTTGATAATCCAATTAAAGTGACAGTCTATTCTCAACTTCCGGCATTTTCGATAGATTTATTTTCTAAGAAAATAAAACTATCAAATTTCTAGAGGAGTTCTGGTTCAATCTCAACACCATAGCGACACGTCTGCCAGCAAGGGCAGTGCTGGAATGAACTCGGGATGCATTAGTTCCCGTTGTTAATTATACAATGTTATCTTGCCAGTATAGAACATTGGCAAAATGGGACTAGAAGGGGTGAGTGTATGTTTGCAGTCATTCGAGGTACAGGAATATTTTTTGACTACAAGTAGTATTCTTCATTTTCGGCCAGTTAAGATGTGGTGTGTTCCAAGTCAGGATTAATGTTGCCGACACTTAATGCCCATCCCTCATGGTATGCTACTTTACCAGGGATATAGAGATATAGCCACCACTGGGAGCCAAAACATGACCTTTGATGTCGATGAGTGGTCGAAATGTTTTAGCGAATAACTTATCGAAATATGATCCGGTATGGCAATTTGATACCTTACGTTAGATTTATTAGATCAACTCAGGTATGGATTCATTGAGACATGAGTGCGCTACAAGATGAAGGATTTCCAAGTTGATTTGCTATGGAGTAGGAACTGACTAGTCACATGTGGCCTATGGCCAGAGAAAGACAAGGATACCATAGATGAACACACGGGTGAACGAAGGTATCAACTGTTGTACAGAGGCAAAATAGTTGGGGATATTGTATCATGCTATGCATGAATTAACACCGTCTTGTGCAGTAAATAACAGACTATTTTCCGAAATCTAAAACTGTATTCCTATACCCCGGACAATGTAGCAAGCCACATGGGATGAACATTTGTTAGCAAAATCAACTCAACTAGAAACATGACATGTGTTAACTGGCCGAAAATGGAAAAAAAAATACCAGAATAGGAGATGACTGGTCCTAACATGACAGTATACTACTCAATATTGTTACAACAGCCACCTTCACACTTACACAAAGGTGTGCACCTTAATCCAGCTTTCAAGCATTTGCAATTGCCCTTGCAGGCCTTGGCACAACTACAGTGGAGCATCAGTGCACATGCAGCACTTGCGTCTCCTAGGTGAGTCCAAAATGGGACCAGAATATTGAGACGTGGATTCCACTCCCATCCGTACTGTGATGGGTCTGGCACACATAAGTGTTTCTGCAGAGCACGATGCCAAATGAAAGATGACACAAGAATTACCCTTTTTACATGTTGATACAGAGCTGCTTTGGTGGGCGGGATGTTTTCCATAGACTTAAGGCCATGTGTGAACATATGCCGTCTCGCATCATTGACACGTGTACTGACACAACTGTTACTGTACATCTGTATGGTGAGTTTTTCGATATGCTGCATATGAGGGGAATCCTCTGAAAAGACTTGCGGATTCTCAGTCAATTCTATCATCATTTCAGTTGATGCGGGAAAATTCATCCATGCATTCCATCCT
Source organism: Pictodentalium vernedei (assembly GCA_031216915.1). Classification (NCBI taxonomy): domain Eukaryota; kingdom Metazoa; phylum Mollusca; class Scaphopoda; order Dentaliida; family Dentaliidae; genus Pictodentalium; species Pictodentalium vernedei. The sequence goes on along the minus strand of CM062292.1, from coordinate 185,746,123 downwards.
GTCTTCTTCCCAATGCCGAGCATGCTGGATGTTACATCACAACCTGTGAAGGCGTGGAAGAAAGTCAGGGCCTTACAGTAATCAGGTCCAAGCTGTGAAGCTATCTCATGAATTGGCATATCTTTATATGCCTTTCCAATTCCAAACCCAATCCACAGCTCACTGAGTCCAAGGTCACGGAATGTTGCGAAATGGTGCAAAGACAGAATGACGACATCAGAATCAACCGTGCGAAGAAAAGCTATTTTGTGACCTTGTGAGACTGCATGGTTGAGATGAAGCATCATGCGCGTGTCTGCTTCCTCGTGGTTCGATGGAGATATGTCACATAAGCTAACATCCTTATTGCATAGTACATATTCTCCTGATGTCGTTAACAACTGGTACTCGGATGTTGATGTTAATTTCAGCAGTTCAGCAGACAGGAACTTGAAAAATTCGTCTTTATTCTCACTAACTTTCAAGAATGCCTGCCAATTCTTCCCTTTAGGTAAAGGGACGTTCTCGGACACCCGTATCAACCTAACTGCTGTCTCACCGAGGCGTTTTGCTCGCGTCTGATTCTTCAAACTGCCTTCGGGGTAACAGTCATAGATCGCATCAACCCTTGTGGTGTTCGTGTTAATCAGAGATTCGATGTATGGCAATAATTGCAATCGAGCATATTCTCCAAACAGATCCGCTTTCTGTGGTTTGATTACATGGACTACAGCAGGCATATCCAAGATGACAACTGAAGCTTGTCTAGCTGCTGAATTCTTCCCTTGTGCAGGAATAGCTGGTAAACAATTGAGAATTTGAGATTTTGTCCCACTCCGTAGCTTACCTCTATCGGATAATGCTGGCGGATCACGTGCATTCTCGTGCATGAAAAACTCATCCATGTTTGAATCAGGCCGGGCTTGCAGTGAAACGAACATCTGGGTAACTATTGCGGCAGTTGCTTTACTTGACATGAGTTTGTCTCGGCCTTTGTCCAGGTTGGCTGGGGGTGGGTTAAGGAAGGTATATATATTTGCCTTGGGAATAACATCATTCAGGGGTACGGTGCATTCCACAAGCCTTTCCTTCAAGAAAGTGGAATATAAATGCTTGCCCCTTTCGGGTAATGACCGTAAACTCTTACTAACTTCGGGGTCCATATATTCACCAGTATCTAATGTCACCAGCTGACCACTAGTTTCATCATAAGGGTTGATAATGAGTCCCTGATTCACCAGATCGAGGAGAGATTTCAATTGATTCAGAAATTTTTTCTGCTCTGATACCGAACTTTCCGGGTGTTCCGTGTTATCTGATGATGTTGTGTGGAAACTTGCATATTCATACTCATCTATAACACGCAGAACTTCTGACCTTGAAAGCTCAATAACGACTTTCTCTTCAGCCTGGCCATAGAGACCTTTTGGACCACTGTCTTCTTTGAGTAGTTGGATACTATGTTCTTGGCTCTGATCTAAACCCATCATACTGAACTTCCTCTCACTACGCTGGACCACAAAATGGCCTTCCATGAATTTGTTGTGGATTGAAGGATGCCGCCTGGGTAGCTGAGACATGTCTCTCAGAAATACGGGGACCCACCGACAATAATTTGTATGTCCTAGGGCAAAAAAGTAACTGCACAACTCATCGATAGAACACAGTGTACCAGGCCAGTTACCGATTCGTTGGTTCCGAACGAATTGACAGCTTGTCAAGAGAAAGTTCCGAACGATTTCACCCCAATAGCGCGCAGTTGGAGATTGTGAAAGAATCCTCTGTTCCCACATTTCAAATGACTCATGGGGCCCAGTCTGCTGACAGTAAATCTCATAAGCATTCTTTCTGAGGATCTCAAGCCAAGCTAGAGTGAGAAGATATGCCTGTCGCGTCCTCTTGACATGTTTCCCACCAAGTAGGGATGATGCTACACCGGGTGTGAATATCTTTGCGAGGTGAAACATTCGCTCCCAACCAGAACCACCCATAAGCTTACCACCAGCTTCTTGGGTGCACATTTCAAGATGCAGGAATCCAATCATACACACCATTCGATCCTCACCTATCTCCTCTGGGAACAGCCATTGACATTTTTTCTGCCTGGCATACAACGGACAGTCACCTTCAATGACAGGTATCTGGCCGGGGTTTACGAAAGCAGTAGCTTCCCTGACCACATACATAGCATGCTTCTGCATACTGAGTGAGTCCGCTTTCTGCTCACTGAAAACAGGGAATACCCCAATAACTGCACGAGGTTTGACATTGTCTTGATCTTCATGTTTTGAAAAGAAGCCTGAAAAGGTCACAGGGACTTCATCAAGCTGCCAGCTGCCATCAACCTTCCCTTTATTGCTGATCTGTGACACATGAGACAACCAGTCATTCTCTCCCACGTTCAAATCTGCATATTCATTGGGCCGTACATTACATTCATCTGGAGATTCAAGCCTGATGTCCCCACCAAAGTCTTCAACGAAAGGAACAAATGCATAGTCGTCTGGGAGTTCAATTTGTGTGTCTTCTGGAACATCTAAACTCAGTGGTGGGGGATCAGTACCCACATTGTCCCTGCTCAGTTGACCAATGAGTGTGATGGACGTACCATGCATATCAGATCTACCAGATACATCAATGTTATCAGTGGTTCCTATCGAGAAAACATTACGTTTGCAGTTAGCTGGGACTACAACACCTTCGTTCTTGAACCGCAGTGAAACAGCTCTCGCGAAACTCCTGCGAACATCCATTACGCGATCATAAGAGACAGAGAGTCCCATTTGATGAAAATCTCTGATAAGATTTTTCATACGATCATGGGCATGCAACTTCAAACCCACATAAAGAGGCATTGGAGTTTCTCTGTCACGTCTCTGGTGAACATTTTGTGCATGTTCGGAGCGTTTCGCTGAATTGCTGATCAACATCTGTGAAATAGTACAAGCCACTCGAGTCTTGGCATTAACAGTCTCATCATCGCCTAAGTTCTGTATACTACATGTGCCCTCAAGTAGAACTCTAAGAAGAGTCAGGAGTGAGTTGGGTACAGGCTCGCTCAAGCAATAAGATGAAAATGATCCCGTGAAAGGAGCTTGAGATATGAGTATGTGTTTACGCAGAAGAAGACCCACATCAACTATCTTTTTTGCCTCTTCCTCAGACACTATACGAGTTAAAGATTCGGACAACAAGGAGCCAACTCGAAACCTACTTGAAATAAACACATCTCTACCCTGTGTGAAGGCGTCCCAGCCATCGCCCAATTTCTGCAACAAATGTTCTTTGAATCGAGTGGAATGTATTTCTTCACTAAGCCAATCAGAACCGACTTGCTTCAACCTCCGACTGTACAGATTCTTGAGATCGACAAGCTTCATCGCGGAATCGTTGTGTTCAACAAATGTTATGAGCTCTGCCATAACGAGAGGGTCATAGGGCAGGCCTGACGCGGAATGTTCGGCGTTCTTCGACTTTTTAGATTTAGCCGCTCGTGCTTCATTGGCAAGCTTACAATAACAGGTTTTGTGATAGTAAAGATCACTAGCAGCGGAATCAAATGCTGCATTGACCCGAGAAAAAACAACCCAGTTCTCGGCTTCCTTTGCCATAATTTTGAGTTTATTGTTATCAGACATTGATCTGCAAATAGGCTCACTGCTGTCACCTTCGCGTTTGTGACAATAAACACACTGGGGCAGTTTCCTGTCACAGCCAGATTCAAAACTTGTCCGTGTTCTTTTAGGACTCAGCGTGGAGCAGGATGCCACTGCCTCATTTCGCTCTCGCTTGTATAGCACGCGCTGTACGATGTGAGTCCGAATACTGTCACGGCATGTCTTATGATATATTGCCTTATTCGTCAACAGTGACATCGACATACACTCATCACTCTCTCTCATCAAACAATCAATGGTCAAATTATATGGAAGCTCAACGCCATTATCTAGGAAGCGCGTTATGTCTTCCTCAATAGCTTTATAGGCGTCATGAAAACGAGATTCTCTATACGGACGCATCAATTTCTTGGAACTGTCTTGCTGGCAAAAGCAACAACGTTCCCAGTCAGTACTAGTCCGTACACGAAGAGGATTCTCACTCATTCTGTGAATGATTTTTGTGAACAATCGCGTTCTCGAATTAATTTCGACAGACAAATCAGAATTGCTTGCGGAATTACGCCAAACAAGAGATTGTATGGCAAAGAGACTGCTTCATAAAGAGCGTTGTTTCTCCGGGATCAGCGTCATTCAGGTTTGCCTGAATGACGCTGATCCCGGAGAAACAACGCTCTTTTCAAGTTCCAAGAAATTGATGCGTCCGTATAGAGAATCTCGTTTTATTCTACATCATCTCCCACGTCTGTTTCCAACACGTGCGTGGATCAGAGTTCACTTTCGCGCCCTTACAATCGGATGTATAGTCGGTAGACCGTCGAAAAGGAGGTTCCCTTCAGCCGCTGGCGGCCATTTTGGATTGTGCCGCTACTGGTCGCCACCGGTCGGTGTCAACTTGTAGCCGATCGTTTTTGAGAACCTCATAGCCTACACTAACAGTGTGCCAAATTTCAAGAAGGTATCACCAAGTGCACAATTCACCTGTATGTGACGAATTCCTCCCCCGCTAGTTATGTTACAACAAATTAACCGATAATGTTATAACTAATGTATACTAATTCCAGTTACAGCTTTTGTAGATGGACTTTACCACTTACCATTTATTGCCACACAGAGGTATGTAATATTTATACTAAAGGTTTCTGCTCTGGTTGAGGCGAGGAGACACCCTCGCCCCCCCCCCCCCCCCCCTCAACTCCCGGGGATTTATCATAGAATGACCTAGTCACATTAAACAGACGCGGATTATCCTGGTAACTCAATTGTATGACGTCATTACCATGATCATCCAGTGCCCAATATGGTGAAGGCGGGGGTGGTGGAGGAGGGGTGCTACTTTATCTGGTTGTTACGTTTACCAACATGCGTAATATCCGCTTCCAGAAATGTAGTGTACCATAGTCCCCTGGCGCCTTTAGGGATGGGCAAATGCCTCTGTTTCTGCTTGTTTTGGGCATCTAAAACTCATTTGTCGTATATTTCTTAGTCATAAGAATATCTTATTGTTCATTAATTTGACATTTTAACAACTAACAGTGAACACAAATGAGGTGGAGTTAAAAGAGGTCAAAAAATTGGATGGAGCGAGGCACATATGGTGGATGTGGCGGGTTGGTAGTGTCGCACGGAAGCCGAATAATAAGATGCGAGACTTGGTAAGAAGACGAATGAGGTTCAGGAGGATTGAAAGGGGTGGGCAGGGATTAGATTGAGAAAGAGAGGAAGACGTGGATTAGTACATCAGGGTGATTGTGCAGAGAAGGCTATCTGAGAATACTACAAGAGAGCAGTGCTAGACGTATGATAATACAGATGATGGAGATGTTGGAAGAAATGGAAGTGATGAATTTGGGATTACAGGTTCTGGAAAAGACGGAATCACTAGAACAAGCAGTATAGGGAGAAGGAGGAGATTGTGGAGGTGGAGTTGTGTTGATGTTGGTGTTGTGGCGGTGTTGGTGATGGTGTTGAGTAGTTATGCATGTTGAAAATTAGCCATTTTGTAGGACCCCGGTACAAGACCCCAGAAGTGACGTCATGTCACGTGATTGGGCGGTCATGTTGGGTTGTCATGATGTGCATGTGGGTGGCCATGTTGTGATGTCATTATCATGATAATAGGTGGTAGAAGTGCGTATGCGCAGCACGTGTTGTTAAAGGGACACGTGCTCCGTCTCATCCCTAACAACCCGACAATAGATATCGAATTAATCCAAACAACCCGACAATCTTCAGGAAACTGTCCAAAACATTCCCGAAAACACTCCCGAATCCTGCCAGTACCGATTTAGTAACTTGCCAGAAACTCGAGAGACCGGGACTTCAGGAGCTCCAGGGTCAAGGGGAAGTAGGGCTCCGGGGACAGGGGCGGCACCACCCCACCCCCTTCCAGTTTATCTCTCAGTTAAAAAAACACTATTGTAATAAACCAACCATTATTGTAATAAACCCATTTCTGTGATACATTACGCGTCCATTATATAGTCGGACATTAGGTAAGGATACTATCCTATATTTTAAGGATACTAAACCCACGGAATCCCCCTTTTCGTCGTATGAAGCAATGAAAGCTATGAAAATGAGCACGATGCGCGCAAAATCATACGTCTCAAAATGAAAGCTATGAAAATGAACGCAATGAGTACCTCTTCATACATCTCATACCCTCATTAAGGATACTATCCTACCTTTATTTGGGAGTGTTTTCGGGAGTGTTTTGGGTCAATTTTCTGAAGATTGTCGGGATGTTTGGATTAATCCGATATCTATTGTCAGGTTGTTAGGGGTAAGACGGAGCACGTGTCCCCATAACAACACGCGCTGCGCATACGCACTTCTACCACCTATTATCATGATAATGACATCACAACATGGCCACCCACGTGCACCATCATGACAACCCAACATGACCGCCCAATCACGTGACATGACGTCACTTCCGGGGTCTTGCACCGGGGTCCTACAAAATGGCTAATTTTCAACATGCATAACTACTCAACACCATCACCAACACCGCCACAACACCAACATCAACACAACTCCTCCTCCACAATCTCCTCCTTCTCCCTATACTGCCTGTTCTAGTGACTCCGCCTTTTCCAGAACCTGAAATCCCCAATTCACCACTTCCACTTCTTCCAACATCTCCACCATCTATATTATCATACCGTCTAGCACTACTCTCTTATAGTATTCTCAGATAGCTTTATCTGCACAATCACCCTGATGTACTAATCCATGACCTCCTCTCTTTCTCAGCATAATCCCTGTCCACCCCTTTCAATCCTCCTAAACCCCATTCCCCTTCCTAACCAGTCTCATCTTATTCTTTGGCTTCCGTGCGACACTACCAACCTGCCACATCCACCATATGTACCTCGTTCCATCCAACTTTTTGGCCTCTTTTAATTCCACCTCATTTTTGTTCACTGTTATTTGTTAAAATGTCAAATTAATGAACAATAAGATATTCTTATGACTAAGAAATATGCGACAAATGAGTTTTAGATGCCCAAAACAAGCAGAAACAGAGGCATTTGCTCATCTCCAAAGGCGTCAGTGGACTATGGTACACTACATATCTGGAAGCGGATATTACGCATGTTGGTAAACGTACCATCCGGATAAAATAGCACCCCTCCTCTACCACCCCCGCCTTCACCATGTTAGGCACTGGGTGATCATGGTAATGACGTCACACGATTGAGTTACCAGGATAATCCGCGTCTATGTAACGTGACTAGCTCATTCTATGATAAATCTCCGGTAGGTGTGGTGGGGGGGGGGGGGGGGGTTCTCCTCGCCTTAACCAGAGCCGAAACCTTTAGTATAAATATTACATACCTTTATGCGGCAATAAATGGTAAGTGGTAAAGTTCATCTACAAAAGCTGTAACTGGAATTAGTATACAGAAGCTGTAACATTATCGGTTAATTTGTTGTAACATAACGGGTTGAATAAAATTATAACATTATGCGTTGATTTTTATAACATAACGGGTTGAAAAAAGTTATAACATTATGCGGAGTTTATAACATTATCGGTTGTTTACTACATTTTTTGTAACATTATGCGTTGGTGTAACATTATGCGGCGTTGTAACATTATCGGTTGTAACAGGCCCCTGCCTCGAAATTAGGCAACATTACATAATTTCGTAAAAAAAATTTAAGTTACAGCCCTGATTATTTCCTGCCACTCATTTTTCCTCTCCTCCTTCTATTTCCTCTTTAGATCCACCATTTCTCTAATATTTATGTGTCTGGCATCATTTAAACTGAGATTTACAAGCACAAATATCAGTCAGATGTGAACTGATGAAGGGCCAAACAAAGAATGATAATTGGCGCCAATTTCGAGACCTCCTTGACACTGCGCATGCGCAGTGGAGGGAGAGTATGAAGGACCATTTAGGACATGATTTTTTCGGTTTTAGATGGAAATTTGGGGGATTGGGGGGCAAAATTTGTGTTTGGCCCTAGATTTTTGAGAATTAGCACCAGCTATGTCTGGGTCATTGGTACAGTATAAAAATACTGATTTTCTAACGATAAAAGTGGTTCCACTGGAACCACCGGGGGCAAAATCAAAATTCCGAAACCTTCATGCACATCTAGAGATGTTACCTGAACACATTAGCATACTTTAAACGTTTCGAATTGAATCCCCTAGGAGCCTTTCAGGGTGTGACGTACGGACAGACAGATGGACATATGGATGGATGTATGGATGGATGGATGGACGGACGGACGGATGGATGGACAGATGGATGGACAGACAGACGGACAGATGGATGTACGGACGGACTGAAGGAGATCATGACAATATCCCCGCATTTTTGAAAATGCGGGGATAATAAGGAAAGGTTTCCGCCATTTGCCATACTATTAGATAAATAGAATTACCTAAATACTAATTTATCTGATAACCATAGAGTATAACAACCGTTGTATATACTTGAAGTATATACAATGGGTGTTGTATATAATTATAATTTATGCGAACAACCTCTGACCTCTTTTAATTCCATTTTCATTCATTCATTCATGAAACATCGTTATATCACAGGGCAGGTTTTAATTGTACGCTTATTGCACTTTGTCAAAATCCTCTGATGGTGTCATTTCTTATTTATTTTGCTTCAATAAAGGCAACCTAAAATTTTGCTTCAAAACATTGTAGAAATTACTTCAATGTTAATAGTAATTAGTATGCGGTGACTGCGAACTATTTATAGTCACGGCCTCGATCAAAAGTACTCGCGGAACTGCGCTAATTAAAAGTTCGTCTGCTCTACCTGAAAAAAAACACTTCGTAAAAATTGTAAACAAACGCAAAATTATTTGTTAAATTGGGACTACAGCATAAAACACGGAAGAAAACTGGAACTATGTCAAAAAAAGAATAACTCTACTGAAACACCATTTTATTACTGTTAATAAAATAGTTGAAATTTATTTTGTTCCAGCGCAGTTACATGATGCAAGAAGTGCAATCGCACTTTACAATCGCCGTCATCGATTTTGTAATGTAAGGGACACAACTCTATGCATCTTGTCCTATTTCTTTTGTCTCGTAGACTGGTTTTCTTTGGAGGCCCGTGGGAAGCATATATAAGTCGGGTAGACGCACGAGACGGGTGTCTGTTTGTTATCAGATAAAAACAATAAACATATAGTGTGTTTTTATATCTGTGTTATACAACTCGTTGAAATATGGTTTATTTTTTCTCGGCGAAGCCTCGAAAAAATAAACCATATTTCAACTAGTTGTATAACACAGATATAAAAACACACTATATGTTTATTGTCTATATATGTCATTGTACCACCACTAAATCTGCATATAATATAAGATAACATTAAAATATAATCAATGAAATAAATATATCCAAAAGAAAAACTCTTTCAAAAATAAAATAAACAACAAATTTTTTCTAATATAAGAGCCCAAGTTCCCAAAGGGAACGATGAGCCCAAAAAAGCCTAAGTGTGGACAAAATTATAAAATCTGTGTAAAATTAACTACCACACTATCAGAATATTTAATGTTACTTACAACTGTTGTTCCTAAACAAAAATAGGAAACTACCTAGAGTAATGCAATGTAAACAAAACACCGGAATCAAGACCCCAGGCAACATGGCCCGAAGTCAGTAACAGAAACAAAACTATCCGATGTAAAGCAAGATCTTCCTCAGAAGAAAAAACGATACATTGGATGTATGATGCATGACCAAAATGCCCAAACACCCTAAGGATGAGGACATAACCCTGGGGATGTACAGAATAATCTTCTGTATAATACGTTAAACTCCCAATGAATTTTATAAAAAATTTTTATTAAAACAAGCCAAAAAGCTTATGAGCTTAACTGGGGGGATCAAGGGAAGGCAGGGAAGGAATACTAAATAAACAGTGAACAGATCATAATCAATCAGTGATAACGTCAGGCTCATGTTCCGAAATTAGGGAACATGAAATAATTTTAATAAATATTATAAAATTACAGCCCTGAACATTTCAAACCACCCTTTCTTCCTTCCTTCATCCAGTTCTGTCCTTGGATCCACCAATTTAACCACTGATTTGTGTGTGGCATCATTATTAATTGAGATTTAAAATCACAAATGTCAGTTTGTTGTTATCTGACAAGGGCCAAACAAAGAATGATTTATTGGCACCAGATTCGGTGACTTCTTGGCATCTACGCATGCACATGTTTTTCAGGTAAACAAACTTTGAAGAATGCCAGAAGATATCATAAAAATTTGGAAGGATGAATTAAGTCTGCAACAAAATGCTATCAATGCATCTCTGTGGCATATGTGCAAATAAATCTTCTCGGAGTACCAAAAAGGCAGAACACATGCAAATACAAATGAGTTACTCTTGGATATATCCTGGAGTCTGTTTAGCCACAACCACATCTTTTTTAGAGTCTGCTTTGTCAGAGAAACAGAGTCTGTCATGCTTTTTTTTGTTTGAGTACCCCCACAATCGGTGAACATTTTCTCGTTTTGAACATCCAGATGGCCCATCTTTCTATTCAGACTGGCACCAGAGATGTTCCCTCAAATTTACATACCCAAATCATATACATTTATTGCCTGTAGATAATTATATAGCTCTTGATTTGAGATGCTGTGCGAAAATCGGAGGCTCAGGTACCAGTTTGTGTAGAATTTTTCCATCGACTAAGACAAACGGGTCATTTGTGAAGAGGTTGAGTATATACAGAGGAGGGGTTCTTCTAACTAATAAATATAACACCATAATATATTACCTGTTCATTCTTTTCTCTTTGGTATAAATTCTCAAGATTCTTGTCCACGGATTATTATTTTGCCTCTTTTATACTCAGAATGTGACGTACCATACCCAGAGTCCTCCAATCATACCCAGAATCTGCCTGCCGATTGAGCAGTGTGACCATGGGTCTTGGGAAAGATAAATTTCTATTCTTGAATAATCATGCTTAAAAAATTGAGAAAATAATTCCATTGCAGTAGCTATACAAAGCTACCACAAACTGCATGTGATTAGGTTTGCGTGAATTAGGTTCTGCCTGAATTGTCCAAAGTTGTGTCCAGAACTATTCACATTAGTTGAGAAATGGATCCAGCTTCTGAGAGATGATTGACAGAATCAATGGTGCAATGAAAACAAAGGATTTCTGAACGACAAGCTCCACTCAGTAATTTGCAGTTGGCCTTGTCAGGTCTGGATGACAATAGTTTTTAATTGTTCTCAACAGATTTTCATGACACTGGCAGGAGATGTGCTTTTGGACAACCTTTTGTATATTCAACGTCATCATACACCTTCATCTTGGCACGCCAAAAGGCATAAGCCATGTTTTTATGAAATGACATCAATAGACTTGCAGACATAAAAAAGCATGGAGAATTTATAGTGGCACAGAATGAATGGTTTAGTGGATAATGCATACAAATCAATACAAGAATTCAGTTTGAGGATTAGATAGTTTGCAATTCGAAATAGTCATGTATCTTATGTCATATGTGACTTTCCCTTCATCTGATTGGCTAAGAGAGACTATACGATTTCCAAGAGTTTTACCTACTAAGGGTTCTAAAAATAATTATGCATTATTCCAATTCAGATGCTAAAAATAACCACTGAGTATTACAAGACATTTGACTGACTTGACAAATCACTTTTTAAAGAGATTTTCTTCGGAATCCTGTTTAATTATTTCCAAGTTCAAGAATGAAAATGCCTTTTTTAACCCTTTGCCCAATGAATAGGCCACATTCACCTGCATAATATGTAAATTCAGCAGCTGAAAAAATATTATTTTTCAAAACATTTCAACCAAACCATATCATGTGACTCCTCTTTGGAATGAGAAAATACATTTTGATATCATCTGCATTATATAAAGGGTTAAACAAGGTTCTTGACAATAGGTAGAGCACCTGGGATTGGTATCTTGATGGTTAGGTGGATTTTTTCTCAGTTTTTCTGACGTAATATAATAATTATTGAATGACATATTGTTGACTGACTACTTGGTATGCCAAAATAGTTGTCCTTTATGAAGAACAGACCACTTCACTCTGGGCCCCACGGACTATTCTTCATTGAGGATCACTATTTTAAAACAATCAACTCCAAGTTGTGAAATATTTATAATATAGGTAATTACTTCTATAATGAAGTTTGCTTCACTTGCATTCAAAATCCGGATTGTATCATGACCATGCAGCAATCTTCCTGGTACTGTACAGGCATCCAGGAGAGCCTAAACCACTGCTAGCCATGTCATCACCAACTGGTATATTGTCGTAATGCCATGATTGTAAATTTATTTTCATTTTATCCAAATTTCTAAACTCCAGACCCATTGTTAGGTGCTTATTTATAGTAATGAAGTTGGATATTTTGAAATGTAAAGGGATTAGGATCCTATCAGTCACACAATATGTCAGTGACCAAACATGGTGCATATGGTGTCTGCTCACTCCATACTTGTCCAAGGCGATACTTGAGCATAACATGGTTGTCTTTTTGATGACTTTTTATTTGCTCAACTAGTTTTTCAATTCGACAATAAATGGTCAAATGAAGCGCACATCAACAATTGTCATGAGATCACCTCAACTTGTGTGAGCTTGCCTCTATTTACAGTCCGAACTGAATGCATTTGTGTATAGTACAAGTTCACTGTATTTCTTTATCAGTGATATCATGCGTCTTCTAATTTTGTTCCAGGGTGTTCAATTTGAAGTGTATTTTGAAGATTGTTCCAGGGTGTGGGGAAATAATGAAGAGGAAGTTTCACAGTAAATTCAGATTTAAGTTTTGAAGAGTTCTATTAAAAAATCTTGTAGGAGTGTTAAAATTGCCAAATGTCAAAATTTAAACCTAACCATGTTCACTAGGCACTGATTTGGGTAGGTACATAAAACCTGGTGACCAGTATCCTACAAAGAACAGTGACCCATTCTCCAATTCCTGCCCATCATGCGCAAAGACAATTTCTGAATTACAAAGACAATGATGCATGGATACATGAGAGCAGCGAGAAAGCACACATAAATAACAGTTTATATTGTTGGGAGGGCAATATTTTTGTGTTACTTTGGTAAGTATAAAAAAAATAAAATTTGGTATAAAATTTTATTTTTTCCAATCTTACCAAAGTAACACAAGTGCCTCAATTAGCAATTGGCAGAGGAAGTATCATGCATATTGTGTCTGATTAACCCTTTACCCAACGAATCGGCCACATCCGCCCACGTAATATGCAAATTCAGCAGCTGAAAAAATATTATTTTTCCAAAAATTTTAATGAAACCATATCATGTGACCCCTCTTTGGAACGAGCTCGTTCCAATGAGAGGTCACATGATATGGTTTCGTTGAAATTTTTTGGAAATTTTTTTGAAAATGATATTTAAAATATTAAATTTTGATATCGTCTGCGTTGGGTAAAGGGTTAATAGATATAATGTAAGAAGAATTTAAGCATGAGAGGGAATTAATGCTATAATGACAACAGTAATTAAAAATTCAGCATTTCCCAAGAATAGTGTTACATGGGAAAATGATGAAAATGTAACATGAACATATAACCAGAACACAATATAAGATAAGTGAATAAATTATTCAATTCCCACAAATAATAACAATAAAGCCTGGCAGGCTTATTAGTACATGTTCCTACAGACAATAGAATTTGAATCCATTTGAATTCAGATTAAAAAATATATCCGAAAAAGGAATGAAACCTATCTGCAAGAAGTACAGAAAATAGTGCCCACACAATATTTACAATGTTAACCAATTTGCATAATAGTAAATATTCATTCCATAATGATACAGAAAGAATAACTCTAAAATAAAATAACATATAAGCTACTGCTATTGAAGACAACAGGGTTATAATATCTTGATCAGTAATATTATTAGAAATCCTGTCCACTTGAGTAAGCCTAACCTAGGGAAAAATGAGTTACGAAGGAATTTCAGAATGGAACTCTTTAACCTCGTGGAAGGGTAATGTGCAAAAACAGATACATTACATTCATACACATCACTCCCCCCTTCCTCCATCTTCCTAATGAAAAATCAACAACAATATAAGGAAGATGGATATAAAATAAATATTAAACAGCCTAAAATCTTGTCTGAATGACTGTTTATTGCTTCTTTCTGAACACAAGAATATTATTAAATCAATATAAAAAGTGTCAGATAGACTGCACAGTAGGGCAGGACACCAAAAGTGATGTCAGACATGAAATGAAGTTGGTCACAAGATCTTATGAGAGAAAAAGCGATGGCGAAAAGCCTCGAAGGATTAATGAGATTCTTCTGACAGAAGGTTAAGTGAAAGAATCAGTGCAAAGTTATCTGAAATAGCACCAAGCACAACCTAAAAGGAGAGCTAAAGAAGACCTCAAGACAATAGGCAACTAACTTGCACAGAAAAAAAATGATCAGTTAATTTTCTAATCCACGTCAGAAAATAGAGGATAAAAACGGAGTATAGAGGACCGCACAAAGCAGAAAAAACATAGTTCATTAATAATATGAATATATTCCTTATAGAATGTGATAGTGGCAGTCATCCAAACACTAAAAACAACTGCCAACAGAAAGAGATCTTAGAACTGAATAAACTCTTGAATGTGAAAAGCCTAGAGCTAATCCTATTTAAAAGAGCCACAAACTAGGAGTAGATAGAGACACTCTACCAAGATCTGATAGAAAGGCAGACCAAGATAATGGAAAACTCAAAATGCTAATTCGCAGCCAAGATAACCAGTATATAGTACTAGCCTATGAGCCTCAAAGAGGAGAAAAACTACCTCTGCTACTAGCTTATCATCTAGCTCTGTGAGCGAGAATGTATGACAAAAAAGCTAGATGCCAGATGATGACAAAAATCACCATAACAGATATTTCACGCTGTATTATCAAAAGAGAACAACCAGAACAGTCGAAACAAGAGCACGGCCTAGCGGGGCAACATACGCCCGTCAAAATTGGACCATGCACAAGTTAACTCGACTATGTCTGCCCCCCCCCCCCATCCAATCATTGCCCAATCCCCTGCCCTTCATATTAAGCGATCTGAGGTCTTCACAAAATAAAAAAAATAGGGTGATGAAATCGTCAGATGTGTACCCATACGCGCAACTAGTAGAAAGCTGTATGACGGAGTGCCACCCTGAATGCCGACATTATGTACACCATACTTGGTATGGGTACATATAGATATGGATTGGAGGAGTAACTAATTTGATGGATAAAGGGTTAATATCTCCGGATCAAATTATTAGATTTACATAACGAGATATTATGCCCATGAAGCTGCGTATTAAATTTGAAAAGAATCTGATTAAGTTCACGGTCTGTGGAGCACGGAAAGCATAATTTGCCTGATTTCTAAGTATTAAAGGGCAATAACTCCTAAGAAAACAACCGAACACGACCCAAATATGAACTTGTGTGAGATATTATGGCCATGAAGCTGCGTATTAAATTTGAAAAGAATCTGATTAAGTTGACAGTCGGAAAGCACGAAAGCATAATTTGCTTGATTTCTAAGTATTAAAGGGGGAATAACTACTAGGAAAACTGTCGAACATGACCAAAGTTCGAACTTGCGCGATCTTATTCTGGTTGTGCAGTATATCAAATATTTTTTAAATCCAATTGAAATCACGCTCTGTAGAGCACGGAATACAACTGTCCCCAGACGGACAGATGGACAGCGGACATATGGACAGCGCCATAACCTAATACGTCCATTTATCAAACGGGCGTATACAAAGGCAAAAATTGACATCGTAAAACAAAGTTTTTGTAAAAATTGGCATAATGTATATCCAAATATACAGTAATACTAATTAGGACCAGATAACAGAATAACAGAGGAAGCCATCAGAGTGAGCAAAAGCACCTACTCTGTTAACCCTTTATCAAGTAGAAAAGCAGACGACACTTGTAAAAAAACTAATCTTTTTCATTGTTTGGCCTCAAAAACATAGGTTATGATCCCTCATTGGAATGAGCTCCACGAGCTTGGGCTTGTACCAATGAGGGGTCATAACCTATGTTTTTGAGACAAAAAATGAAAAAAATAATGAAAGTTAAAAAATTTATAGTAATTTATATATTTTTTATACTTACCAATGACCCAGACTTAGCTGGTGCTAACTCTTTAATTCTAGGGCCAAACACAAATTTTACCCCCCAATCCCCAAAATTTGCATCTAAAACCGAAAATTACATGTCCTATATGGTCCTCCATAACTTTCCTCCACTGCGCATGTGCAGTGTCAAGGAGGTCTCGAAATTGGCGCCAAAAGTCATTCTTACAAGCAGTGCCTGGAAAAGCATTATGTACTCAGCGGGGAGATATGAGTTCCCAACTCATGGGAGGGCCATCCCCGTCTGGGTCATTGGTAAGTATAAAAAATATATAAATTACTATAAATTTTTTAACATTTTCATACTGTACCAATGACACAGACTTAGCGGAATAGTAAAAAGGTTGGAGGGCCTAGGACATAAAGCAATCCAATAACTCAACTAAATATATACAGAATTATCCCCTCAAGGAGAAAGGAGAAATAGGCTTTACATGTATCTTTCTATTCTGCATCAAAACGAGAAAGACACAACACCATTCTGTACTTGAGCATAATAACATCACTGATGTCTATTAACCTCCAGTATAATCCATTATGGTAATTATTTTTAAAGGAAAGCCGATAAATAAAGTAGTCCAGATAAATGAGACTCTTAAATTCATTAAAAGTGACCGTTAATTGTATATTAACGTCTGCATGATATGTGACATATACAAATACTACACACCGAGGTACACTTAAAAATATTACATGGATGAGTAAAAAAAATGACCACCCCTCGTAACATAAATATGGAATGGGATACTCAGCTTATTTTAAATGACACTATACTCATGTGCATCACTACCAGAACACGGGAAAATGCCGTGAAATTTCTTGGTGTTCTATTTGATGAGAAGCTAAAATTTAAGCAGCACATTCTGGGGACATTCAAGTGAAACTAAGAAACTAATATCCCTGCAGAAGCGAGCTATTAGAATTATTAACAACAAAAAATATAACTATCACACCGACCCATTATTTAAGAGAGAAAATATTTTAAAATTTAAAGACTTATGTGAAGTTCATGTGAAGTTATTCGTGCATGTTTGGGTAAATGGTAATCTTCCACAATGTTTCACTCATTTCTTTCAAACAAGACAGCCTAGTATAAACTTGAGACGACCAGGTCAACTACAAGGGGCTTTACCAAGGACAGAGTTTTTTGGCACAGTTCTCTAAACATTCCTTCCCGTAAATGAGGAATGATCTCAGTGAAGAACTGAGACCAATCACATCAAGATACAGATTTAAAATGAGACTATTACAAGGTTCAGTATTGAGTCACATCAGACATCAGTGAGCTCTTGTGTTCTTCAATCTGGGGGAATTAGCTCTGAATACAAACAAATGCATAACCAACTCTCATACAAGTTTAAAATCACTTTTTTTTGTTTATTTTCATCTCCAAACCTTCTCGACGTCGCTTAGGACTCTCATAAGCTTAACACAACAAAAAAAAGGTAATTCGCAAATCAAGGGGAACAACTCTATTTCCAGTATCACCAAAACCAGGACTCCAATATATTTAACATCCTGCCACAGAAACAAAACAAATTATCTAATGGTTTGATTTTTTTTTTTTTAAACTGGTTAATAGAGGGAAGAGAGCTGAAATACAGATCACACAGCTAAGCTGAGAAATGATGCTCACATCAAAATACATGTTAAATATGCCTCACCATATGCAATTTTCCACTATAATTCCCCAGTAGAGACCTGAAACTCTTAAATTCCCATGTACATGTAAAGTAATAAAGAAGTAATAGCCTAGGTCAAAAGTAAATATATGTCAACACTATATCAATTTTAAACCTCCCATACCCACACCTGGTATGGATAAAACGAGGGCCAAAATAATGACCCAGTGATGACATCACTCCTAAATCCACATGAGTCTGTAATTTCGGGTAATATTAATTAACTCGCACACGACTGTATCTACACACCATGTAACAAACTTCAAATGGAAGCAGAAATGCTAATGCTGGATCTGACAAAGGACAATTTTCTGCTTAAAATAAAATGAACTGTTTAAACCAACAATGTAACTCCCACAAATGTTGAAACTGAAAATTAAACACACTTCCATACATTTGTATCACCACAATCATCTCCAAATAGATTACAGTGGAGATAAAGATGAATGCAAAAACGAGTACCTTATTAATGCTAAAAAGATAGGTTTCCAAATTAAACTAAGATGTGCAACATTTGTGCACTTATTAAAAGGCTTACTGTTTTCTCAAACAAAGACTGTTAAATTCTAAGTCTCTTCCCAAAACTTTGAGAATGATCAGAACATCTCAGATTGAAGTCTTATTAATGCGATTATTCAATAAGGGGTGGGGGATGACACTGAATATTCTTTCGGGCTTTGTAATCTAAGCTTGAGATTGGAACCCAAATGGCATTGTGAGCTGGTTCACCCCGAAGATGAACTAAATATTCCAGCCCATTAACACTTTGTTACACTTTAAAAATCATCCCGGTACCGACTAGAATTACTGACTCTAGGGGAGGTATTCCCTTGTTTTTCACTATAAAGCAGGTGACCTAAGAAAACACCCGCCCCCCCCCCCCCCCACTTCCCCTTGCCCTGGGTCAAATACCCCAGAGCGAAGAGGGCGGCAGCACAGAGTCACTGCTGGAACTAAAAGCTTACACAATTATAGTTGAAACTGTTTAGTGGACGACATTCTGAGCAACAGATAACGAACCTAAACAATGCCGGTCTCTAGAAATGGACTCAATACTTCTGGGGTATAAATTCGTGCAAGTGAAAGGCTAAAACCAATATGCAGCCGTCATTAGAACTGTAATAGCAACGCTATTAGCATAAGCCTCTGAAGTAGAAAGAACTCTTACTTCAAGAGCTAAAATCTTAATCGCAGACTGCTGTGTTGAAGATATTATCATAAGCAGTACTGAAAGCTAATAGAATCCATCTAGCTATAGAATGGACCGAAATGTGGAGGAAGCTTCCACAGCATAAGCCACAACAGGTACCTGAATAGATTAATGCACGGTCTTTGTGGAGACAAAGGTGCTACCAACAGAATTGCATTGAGATTATTTAACTTAAGCAATATCTGCTGAATCAACGGCGCTGGAGGATACCCATATCCTATTATCCCGTCTCACGAGATGGATAGAGCATCAACTGCAAACGCTCGAGGATCCGAACATGTTGACACATACACTTGCAACTGATTGTTGAGATGCGTCGCAAAAAAATCCATCATTGGCCGCTCTCATAGGTAGCAAATCTGATATAAATACTCGTTGTTAAAAGTCCATTTGACTGCAACAAGCGGCCCTTTCATGAAAGTGAGTCTGCTAATACGTTCAGACGACCCGGAATATGACGGACCGATAGGAGAGCTTGATGTTCTAGTACCAACAGAAGGATTCATTCCGTTACAGTGAATAACTGAATGGAATGAGTACCTCCCTAGTTCCGAAAATACGCTTATACCGTCGAATTGTCGGACAGAATTGCCTGTGGGCATTCTGGATAACATTCATGCAATGACGTAACACAAGCCAAAATAACATCAATTCCTGATGTTTATGTGCTTGATTAGGAACTACGGATCCCAAGGACCCTGGAACTTAAAAACCATTGGGCTCAATGTTGGGTCCCAACCTATTTAACTGGCATCCGTCAAAACTGTAAAACTCGGATCCGGCAATTGCAGTGGAAGTTATTTCCCTGAATAAACCACTGAATATCTGCCCAAGTCTGAATCTGTTTCACTTGACTTACAAGAGGATGTACGTAACGAGCAAAAGAATCTTCACCCTCCAACTCTGTTCTTTTTGAGTCAAAAAGATTAGGAGAGGACAAGTGCGTAGATGCCCCATTGGAATAAAATCCGCGGCAGCTCCACATAACCCTATCAGTCTGATGAATTCTCTCGCTGTAACTTTGTCTGAGTGAAGACAATAGCGAGCGTAACAACTGATTCATTTCGCTCTGGTTAACGGCAGATGAACGAGATTGTTGTGCGTCTCGAAGCTCATTCCCAAGTGGGTGAATGACTTGGACGGTACCAGATCCGACTTCTCCTCGTTTATTATAAAACTGAGACATCGGAGTAATAGAAGCAGATTCTGCACATCGTTCTGAAGCGTTAACTCGTTGCCGTACCTCTGAAGAATGTCGTCCAGGTAGGCCGACGTTACCGCCGATGAATGAGCTCGGAAATGTATCATTACTGAGTTCATTATTCGAGTGAAAGCCCAGGGCGCTAGGTTCAAACCAAAGCACATCGCTCGGAACTGATATACAATACTTTCTGAATGTCGGATGTACCATGACGTGAAAGTACGCATCCTTGAGATCTATGCTTGTAGCATAGTCGTTCACCCGAATACTCGCTCTGACTGATCGAATTGTCTCCATATAGCTTGTTTATCCAGCTCAGATCTATGACTGGACAGAACGAGCCATCTGGTTTCGGAACCAGAAACAGATGGCTGTAGAAACCCGGTGATTCCTGGTCTTCTGCGACCTCTACCACGTTCTTCTCCAGAAGAGACTGTACTTGATAGAAGAGCGTCTCTTTTCTGCGGATTTGAAGGAAGCTGAGTTCATTTTGGACTTTGAGTTAATGGAGGCTTTCGTTTGAAGGATATTCTTAGTCCTTCCAAAATTACCCCTCGAATCCAGGGGTCGTCCGTAATTGATGCCCAATTGTTTATAAAACTTGACAATCTTCCGCCTACCGGAACACGATAGAGGTTCATACCATCACCTCCTGGACCTGCGAGGCTTGCGGAAGGAGAAACTACGTCCTCCGCGACCCGCACCTCGCCCCCGTCATCCTAGGGACGTCTGACCAGTTATCTCGGCCAGAATAATGTCCCCCACGAGAGTCGCTGCCTTGACGGTCTCTAGAATAAGACCTAGAGGATGCATAGGAACCTCTATAGGAACTTCTCTTGGGCGTACTTGTCCCAGAAGTGCCTGTCTTACTTTTTTCTGCTGTATCCGATTTTTTAGAAGCGGATTTGAATAGCAGAGAATCCGAAGCTTTCTTAGTTATCTGATCATAGATTGCTGAAAGCTTGCCGTCGAAGAGAAGCTCTCCGGAGACCGAAGCGACTCTGAGAGAGTGTTTCACCTTACCATCCACGCGCGTGGATGTAGCTAGGGCCGCGTCACGTCTAACCAACTCCAGGTTTGCCACTGAAAGGGCGGAGTTATACGTGGAATAAGCTATTGCCCTTGAAAGAACCCTTAAGGAAGATAGTACATCCTGGAATTCTTTCCCTTCAAGGCGTAATGAAAATGCTTTAGTAAGGTGATCTGCATACGATAATGCGTCTAAGATAACTCTGTTAGACATTATTGTCGTTTCCAACATCGCGGTTGAAATTGACATAGACGATGGTATAGATCATTCTAGATCCTCGGCCTGATCATCTAGACGAAGAGGAACTCTCGGTATGCCCTGTCCTGCCGTTTCGAAATTATTCCTTGAATTGATGAAAGGCAGATGTAGAGCATTCGCCAATAAGAAACCTGACTTGCTCATTTTGGTAGCAAGCTTATATATAGCGTCCTACAATAGTTCAAATGTTCTTGTGACATTATTGGACTGTGTCGGAAACTCAGGGACGATGTCCCTAAACCGATAAAATTATTCCGTGTCCAGTGACGCTAACAGTTTCTTATCCGGCATCGCAGCCTTTTGGTCCGACAGAACAACTTCTGAAAGATAATGCCGGATGATATCTACGGCAACTTTATGTTGTTCCGAAAGGGAAAAAACCAACTCCTCGGTATCCCTTTGCCATCCTGTTGGACCACTTGAAATTCTCGGTCGTCCGTACCTGATGCTTCAGCGGAGCATACCGACCCAGCATCATCGGATAAAACCTGATCCGACAGAGATTCTGTCATCTGCTGGGATGCTGCGATAATTTGTGCTATTTATAATAGCACGTCCGTTACGGAGACCTGTGGAGCAGCGGTCTTACGTTACTTAGCCGCTGAAAGCTCCCTGGACGTTAAATCCTGCATATTTCTTATGCGAACGTCCGGAGTCTATAGGCCTCGTATTCCTGACTACCGGATGGCGTGACCTGGTCGCCGTGAAATCCTTGGTCGGCGAGACTGGCTAGATAACAGAGGTCACGTAGTCAAGATGCGGTCGTGTGCGCTGCCGTGAGGAAGAGGAAGCCATTAGAGCAGTCTTTCCGGACTGTCTATATAACGGAGCGTCCCGAGCGGTGGACGTATGCTCCGAATGAGAAACATTTGTACCACAACATCTGTTCTCAGATGTTGTTGTACGAGAGAGGGACCTCTCTCACTCGCAGCCCGGGTGGACCTGGACGAGCTAGGAACCGGACTTAAAGGCTTCCTCCGTACCCTCCTCGTATCCATCATCACTGGGTGTGCATGTAGTATATTTTATAGTGCTCGCATCACCCAAATCTCCTTCCTGGACCGCAACGGATGAACCCGGTTACCGAACCATTCGATGAATGGACGCTACACCGGGCGAGCTAGCGGACGCCAAAGCCGTCGATCCTACTTGGGACCTCTTAGGCAATTGACGTAATATCATGAGCACTTATCCGCTAGCTCTTCATTTGACTGTGACGACGGAAGCACACTTTTTGAAGACATCACAGAAAATCACCCCATTCTTATTCCTGAATGAGGCCTGTGGAGCCGTGACTTACATAATATCCACTGGCCGCTCCAGGGACGTTCATTCCTGCATTTATATAATATGCGAACGTCCCATCAGGAAAGACCTCATATCCTTGGCTAACAGATGAAGTAACCTGGTCGACAATATTCCCTGGTCGGCAAAGCAGAAGCTCTAGGAACGTTCATTCCTGCATTTATATAATATGCGAACGTCCCCTGAAACTCTGTGGTCACAAGCCAAGGTGCGGTGGTGTGTGTTGACATGAGGATGAGGAAGCCCATAACACAGCCAGTTCGGACTGTGTATGTGACGGAACGTCCCGAACAGGAGGATTGGACGTATGTTCGATGAATGGTCGCTACACCGGGAGGACTAGCGGACGATCAATGCCTTCGATCCTACTAGGGACCTCTTTGGCAATTGTCGTATTACCCTGAGCACTTAGCCACTAGCCCTAACACTGCAACGACGGAGACACACTTGTTGAAGACATCACGAAAACATCACTCTGAATTCTGAAAAATAAAATGATAATATAGAGTGACTCTAAGGAGAGAGGACCGGTATGGACCCCTCCCCACAAACACAATATCGTGACACACGCCTCCAACGTTGTCATTTCAATCAACACACACAGAGCAGGAATTAGTGCGAATACATTGAACCTGAGAATTAGAGGAAGATATCCTCGCATTATAAATAAAAAATATTTTTTCATCAATAAAAAATACACAGTCATATTAGTCGCACTATCCCTTGAAATAAAGATACATAATATAACATAATTCATTATAATCTTTGAAAGAAAATAATTTTCAAAAAAAAAAATTTTTTGAAAAATTTTTTCAGAAGTGCCCAAGTTCCCAATGGGAACACCGAGCCCAAATGGATCCCCAAAAAGCCTAAGTGTGGACAAAATTTTTTAAAACATTTCAAAAAATTAATGCAACACTTACATACAATATTAATGTATCTTGCTATGTCTAAACTAATGTAAAGACAAGAAATCACTATCAGCAGTAACCATTGTCAATGTAAACAAGAAGTTGTACAACAAGAAGGACGCCAATGCCCTATAGCTCACCAACATTCCTCTTTGATAGTAACTTTGGCAAACACAAGAACTGTATCAAACAGGCTCATAACATGTGACAAAGCTTACCTAAACACAACCTCTTAAAAGTAAAACACAGAAACTGACATAAACACTAAGTTTAGCATGAAATTCTGAGCTAAACAGAAAACTAAACGCAACTAAAAATGTCAAGAAAAATGTTTAAAATGCAGGGTATGAGGGGTTAATCATGGAACAATGATACTGAGGAACATGTATGATGAATATAAGTGTCATGGGAAGAGAAGGAGCACAGCAGCTGACCTAAACACTAAGTTAAACATGAAATTCCGAGCTAAACAGAAAACTATACGCAACTAAATATGTCAAAAAAATGTTTAAAATACAGGGTATGAGAGGTTAATCATGGAACAATGATACTGAGGAACATGTATGAGGAATATAAGTGCCATGGGAAGAAAAGGAGCACAGCAGCTGACCTAAACACTTAGTTAAACATGAAATTCTGAGGTAAACAGAAAACTAAACGCAACTAAAAATGTCAAGAAAAATGTTTAAAATGCAGGGTATGAGGGGTTAATCATGGAACAATGATACTGAGGAACATGTATGATGAATATAAGTGACATGGGAAGAGAAGGAGCACAGCAGCTGACCTAAACATCAAGTTAAACATGAAATTCCGAGCTAAACAGAAAACTAAACGCAACTAAAAATGTCAAGAAAAATGTTTAAAATGCAGGGTATGAGGGGTTAATCATGGAACAATGATACTGAGAAACATGTATGATGAATATAAGTGCCGTGGGAAGAAAAGGAGCACAGCAGCTGACATAAACACTTAGTTAAACATGAAATTCCGAGCTAAACAGAAAACTAAACGCAACTAAAAATTTCAAGAAAAATGTGTAAAATGCAATTTTTGAGGGGTTAATCATGGAACAATGATACTGAGGAACATGTATGATGAATATAAGTGCCGTGGGAAGAACAGGAGCACAGCAGCTGACATAAACACTTAGTTAAACATGAAATTCCAAGCTAAACAGAAAACTAAACGCAACTAAAAATTTCAAGAAAAATGTTTAAAATGCAATGTATGAGGGGTTAATCATGGAACAATGATACTGAGGAACATGTATGATGAATATAAGTGCCATGGGAAGAGAAGGAGCACAGCAGCTGACCTAAACACTAAGTTAAACATGAAATTCCGAGCTAAACAGAAAACTAAACGCAACTAAAAATGTCAAGAAAAATGTTTAAAATGCAGGGTATGAGGGGTTAATCATGGAACAATGATACTGAGGAACATGTATGATGAATATAAGTGCCATGGGAACAGAAGGAGCACAGCAGCTGACCTAAACACTAAGTTAAACATGAAATTCCGAGCTAAACAGAAAACTAAACGCAACTAAAAATGTCAAGAAAAATGTTTAAAATGCAGGGTATGAGGGGTTAATCATGGAACAATGATACTGAGGAACATGTATGATGAATATAAGTGCCATGGGAAGAGAAGGAGCACAGCAGCTGACCTAAACATTTAGTTAAACATGAAATTCTGAGCTGAACAGAAAACTAAACGCAACTAAAAATGTCAAGAAAAATGTTTAAAATGCAGGGTATGAGGGGTTAAATCATGGAACAATGATACTGAGAAACATGTATGATGAATATAAGTGCCGTGGGAAGAAAAGGAGCACAGCAGCTGACATAAACACTTAGTTAAACATGAAATTCCGAGCTAAACAGAAAACTAAACGCAACTAAAAATTTCAAGAAAAATGTGTAAAATGCAATTTTTGAGGGGTTAATCATGGAACAATGATACTGAGGAACATGTATGATGAATATAAGTGCCGTGGGAAGAACAGGAGCACAGCAGCTGACATAAACACTTAGTTAAACATGAAATTCCAAGCTAAACAGAAAACTAAACGCAACTAAAAATTTCAAGAAAAATGTTTAAAATGCAATGTATGAGGGGTTAATCATGGAACAATGATACTGAGGAACATGTATGATGAATATAAGTGCCATGGGAAGAGAAGGAGCACAGCAGCTGACCTAAACACTAAGTTAAACATGAAATTCCGAGCTAAACAGAAAACTAAACGCAACTAAAAATGTCAAGAAAAATGTTTAAAATGCAGGGTATGAGGGGTTAATCATGGAACAATGATACTGAGGAACATGTATGATGAATATAAGTGCCATGGGAAGAGAAGGAGCACAGCAGCTGACCTAAACACTAAGTTAAACATGAAATTCCGAGCTAAACAGAAAACTAAACGCAACTAAAAATGTCAAGAAAAATGTTTAAAATGCAGGGTATGAGGGGTTAATCATGGAACAATGATACTGAGGAACATGTATGATGAATATAAGTGCCATGGGAAGAGAAGGAGCACAGCAGCTGACCTAAACATTTAGTTAAACATGAAATTCTGAGCTGAACAGAAAACTAAACGCAACTAAAAATGTCAAGAAAAATGTTTAAAATGCAGGGTATGAGGGGTTAAATCATGGTATAATGATAATAATCATCATATAGCAGCATTATAAAGGCCATGATATGGAAATAGGGTGAGTAAGTGACCTAAACAGAAGCTTTAACATTACTGGACACGTACGCTGACGCCGAAGCCGACCGATCGAGCCATGCCATAAGCTCACACAACTAAAGTTGGTGAGCTAAAAACCGGAAACATGACTCCAGGCACTGATAATCATGGCCCGAAATCAGTTACCAATTTAAACACTATCTGATGCAAAACAGAGATTTCCATAGAAGAAACTGCAGAACATCAGATGGTAGATGCAGATCACAACACCTAAACACCTAAGGGTGAGGACGTCAACATGGGGAAAAGAACAGAAATTCTTTCTGTTACGAAGCCAAAACTCCCAAGAAATTTTAGTAATAATTATTACAGAAAATATGCCAAAAGCATGGGAGAATAGCAAGGGGGGAATAAAGGAAAGGGAGAGAGGCAACACTGATCAAGCAGTGGAACTTTCATAGCAAGAATGATAACAACAGGCTCATGCCTCAAAATTAGGGAACATAACATAATTTCTTAAAAAATTTTAAGTTACAGCCCTGATTATTACCTGCCACTGAATTTTTCTCTCATCCTTCTATTTCCTCTTTAGATCCACCATTTCTCTCATATTTATGTGTCTGGCATCATTTAAACTGAGATTTACAAGCACAAATATCAGTCAGATGTGAACTGATGAAGGGCCAAACAAAGAATGACTTTTGGCGCCAATTTCGAGACCTCCTTGACACTGCGCATATGCAGTGGAGGAAAGGTATGGAGGACCATATAGGACATGTAATTTTCGGTTTTAGATGCAAATTTTGGGGATTGGGGGGTAAAATTTGTGTTTGGCCCTAGAATTTAAGAGTTAGCACCAGCTAAGTCTGGGTCATTGGTACAGTATAAAAATATTAATTGGCAATTTTTGAGAATAGTGCTGGACAGTTTTGGCCGTTACGTTGGGTAAAGGGTTAAGAGACAGAAGCAAAAGAGCAATGGTAAAAGCAACCTTAAATATGAAGGGAATGGAAATGGAACCAGCAGTTTTAAGGTTCCATTCCATAGGAGTAAAATAGAGAGAACGTCCTGATCTTTTAAGAGAAAAGTTGCATAATCACTCTCGCAAACCCAAACCACAAACTGTCTGCATTGGGTAAAGGGTTAACCCTGGCCAAAACCGGCCAGTGCTTTCCACAGATATCACTATTCAAGTTTTATTACTTTTCATATCAAAAACAGCTTACAACCCCTCTTTGGAATAATCGTGCTCCAATGAGGAGTCATAAGCTATGTTTTAGACACAAAAAATGAAAATTTTGGTTCATTCAACAATTTTTTATTGTAAATGTCTTCTGCTATTCTGGTTGTGCAAAGAGTAATCATTTGGTATTTTACCTTGTCTCGGAAACAAAGCACAACAGGCATCTTTCCTGGATGATTAAGGTGGCCATGTAAAAATTCCAACTCTGTCACACTTTTGTCTTGATGTTCTTTGAGCCAAGGATATCTGATCAAGGCATTTTCAAAATTTTCTTTAAGAGCTTGGTCTTCCTCACCATGCCAACCATATCTCTACAGGGAAACATAATTGATACAAATTTATTAGAAAGGAGATGACATACATGCTGAACAAGACTAGTCTAAAGCCCACCCCAGTTTAAGATATTCCACATATATCATGAATTCAATATATTTTTCTCTCTTCAAAAACTTGTTTAGTTCAGGCCAAGAAAGCAATAAATTTGAAATTTAAAAAATAAGACAGAAATCGGCAGTAAAACTTGTTGATGCTTCCATCATAATATCATTGTTGTGTTTTTATTTTATATTAAACATGTTGCTCCACACTATAATTCAATTAGGCTATTGAAGTAAGGGAAATATTGTTTTAGTACTGTCTGGGATAATTAAACTCTTTTAAAACAAAAGAAAAAAAATTCACCCAATAGCCCACTCACTCCCCATCCATCACCTGAGAACCTCAAGCCCCTTGTGGGCCACTTTTTGAAAAAACATTGACAAATTGATATCTTATCCACCCACATAGCACATATCCTTCAAAACTTACTTTACAACAACAACAACAAAAAAAAATAAGTGCAACACCCAGTCACTTTTTTCAACCAGTTTTAACTTTTTACTCAACAATGTTAGTAGTAGTACTTAATAAATGGTGCAAGGCTTGAATCGCATCCAATCAATGTGTAACCTTAACATTTAAAACAAGAGGTCCCATGAAGCCTGAAGCACTCACCTGACCACAGTTGTTTAAAGGATTTAATTAGCTAGTTAACACTACTGAGGAATGAGGTTATTTAATCCTTTACCCAACGTAGACAATTTCAAAATTTATTATTTTAAATATCATTTTTTAAATTTTTTCAAAAAATTTCAACAAAACCATATCATGTGACACCTCTTTGGAACGAGCTCGTCGAGCTCGTTCCAAAGAGGGGTCACATGATATGGTTTTGTTGAAATTTTTGGAAAAATAATATTTTTTCAGCTGCTGAATTTGCATATTACGCGAGCGGATGCAGGCGATTCGTTGGGTAAAGGGTTAATTATTTATAACTCTGTTGTCCATGCCAGATGATTTTTTTTTTCTAGTATTGGGATGCTACAACAAAATTAATGACCAGATTTTCACGTAACGCAAAACTTGAGAGTCCCAATATCAAGCTAGGGACTTAACTTGAACAAACAAGGAAATTGTATATCAAATATCAAAAGATTCTGACTGGTGATTCTGGAGAAGATTCTGAGAATTTTACCAATTTTACACTATGTTAAAATTCCCACAAAAAACCAGGGAATTATCAACCCACGAACTTCAGTTCAACAAATTGAATCTGAACCCTCTAAGGATGCTGAATACCAAATATCAAAAGGTTCTGAAGATATCTCAAGAAGCAGATTTTTAAAGATTTTTCCGCATATTAACCTTGAGACTTGATTTTAACAAACTTAGATCTGGCCTCCCCGAGGAAGCTGTATGACAAATTTTTGGACATGAAATTCAGAAAAATTTGATAGCTCCGATCTCCACATTACACCAAAGCTACATATGAAATTTGAAAAGATCCGGTGAGAAATGCGGCCTGTAGGGTGTGCTAATGGAATTGTTGACATTACTCGAAAGTCACATATGAATGAAAGTGATCATGTCCACAGGCAGGTACAGATTTTGGAACATATTAATTGATATATTTATTTAACTAATTATGTATTCAAACAACTGTTAAGCGTAAGCACTGTTATTAAATTTTGACATATTACCATGGCTGTTTAAAGTGATGTTAAACAATAAAAGTAATTGTATAATTTAATGAGCGTAATGGATAATTTATTGTATCTTTTAAGTCTGCGGTTTAGGTATAATTATCGCTATTGTTGCTCTGTTCAGTTGTTTGTTCACAGTATCTGAGTGATCCACTATGGTCAGCTTTGGCTGACCACACAAAGCTGACCACAGTTGATCCCTCAACACTGTGAATAGACTACTTCATAATTTCAGCCCTGGCACCATTTATTTTTACCTATCTTCCCTATGATTTTCTTTAAGTAGGTATCAAGATGTTCTTGAAATGGGGAATGCCACAGCTTAACAATGCTGACATGCAGACATTGGAACCCATCAGTGCGGGTAGGCATTGTATAAACATATATACATATATTTAACTGTTTAATCAAATTTTTGGGATCTATTTCCTTGTACAAGCTTCACTATATATTTTAATGTCACCTGTGGAAGCTTTTCAGTCACATTTCTTGGGAAGTTGTTTGGTGCTGGTCTATCATGGTAGACGTCATTGTGGTAACTACACTCAGGAGTCAAAGTGTGGCATGCAAGTCTACTGTTATTTACAACACAAGATCGAACGATTGGTCATGCATGGTGTTGTCACTTTGTAGCTTTCATTTTGCTCAAAGTGAAATTAAGCCTTTATTATACAACAGTTAGGCTTTGTCCCCTTTCAGCCCCGATGCCATTTATAGTGTGCCTTCAGCATTACTATATACCTTTATTAACAAGTTCATCTTGTAATTGTGTTTTGGTTGTGATAATTTAGTCCATCAGTACTACAGGGCTGAGGGATTGAATTATCTTTGTATGGTCCAGAAGTTTGTTGGGGGTTGACTACTTCATGTATACAGAGTTGAAGGGGTTAAACACAATGTTGATATTTAGTTCAATGCTTGGATTTATATTGGATATATATTGTAAATTTATTTAAGTAATTTACTGTAAATGGTTAATACTTGTGCATAAAATAATTTATGATTTATTGAAATATTGGGGCATACTTGTATATTACCTATTGACTGGTTAATGTAATACAGTAGAATCTGTCTTGAGAGACCACCCATTTTGCCAAGCAAAAGTGGTCTCTCAAGACAGGTGGTCTCTCATTAGAGGTTTGAGGTTTTAGCTAGTCAGTGAATGACCAACCAGAGAATATTTGTTGCAGAAATGGAGAACTGATTTTTCAACTTTTTTTATTATTGTTTTATTTTAATTCAGTTTTAATACAAGCACAAAGACATTGTTTGAGAAATTACAGTTAAAAGGACATAAATTGAAAAACTTTTTGAGATTATGATGTGAAGGGGCTGGTCCATCCAAAATAGTAATGTCTTACTTTATAGAAACAAAGTGTTGTCTGTCCATCCAAAATAGTAATGTCTTACTTTATAGAAACAAAGTGTTGTCTTTCTATCAATATTTTCAAATTAGTTATGTTTATAATAATTTATAGTTATACCTTCCAAAGTCTGTCGGTCACTCAAAACAGGTGAAAAACTGAGTTTTTGTCACAGTTTTGCAGTCTCTCATGACAGGTGGTCTCTCATGACAGGTCCATTATAGAGTGAAACCAATCGGTGCATGGCCACAGTGGTCTCTCAAGACAGGTGGTCCCTCATGACAGTGGTCTCTCAAGACAGGTTTTACAGCAGTAACATGACTCAAACAGAACCTAGAGTCGGCAAACAACAAATTCTGTGTCCTGGCAAATAGTTTAATATTGGTCCACCAATTCAGTTTTCGTATTTTGTATGCATCCTTAAAAAAGCCAAAGTCGGCAGTACTCCAATACCAGTTAAAATTCACTGTTTCTCACAATTAAACCAAAAATTGGTTACAAGAGATCAGCATAAGTCATTGTCTTACGTGAATAGTTTATTCATACCACAACAAGTTCAACAAGAAAATGATAAATTTAAAGTAATTTGTATATTTTTTATACTTACCAATGGCCCAGACTTAGCTGGAGCAAACTCAATAATACCAAGGGCCAAACACAAATTTTGAACCCCCCAATCCTCAAAATTTGCATGCAATACTGAAAATTAAGAAGTCTTATCTGGCCCTCTATACTTTTAGTATTTGCGCATGCGCAGTACTCAAGAAGAGGCCGGAATTGGCGCCAACATCATTCTTTGTATACGAGCCAACTAAAGTGATAACTCAGCAGGGAGGTATGAGTACCCACTCATGGGAGGGTCATCCCCGTCTAGGTAGTAAGTATAAAAAACCTACAAATTACTTTAAATTTATCATATTTTTAAAGAGATGAGCCGATTAGTAAAATGCCCCATCAGACGAATGCCAATTATTTTAGACAACAATCGGTCAATACCGAATGCCGATGTCAGATGTTTTTTTTATTATTCAAGCTTACTGCATACGCTGGCTGATTTACAATAATCAGAATTTAATTAACGTGCCATTAATCACCATCAACCCAGAAGACAACACACTTTTAATACTCACTTAAATAAGTTAAATAACAGACATCAAAGGGTTAATTTTATGTCAATGAAGCACCATCAGTGCAGTATATTTTCGATTTAAAATAAACAGCTAACAACTGAGTCGTGAACTCATCACGTGCATCGTCACGGTAAATTGTGTTCTGAACTTCTGATGCGGTTTACATCAACACTGGCAACAATTCATTTCAAAGTCGGGTCTTTGCCGAACTGCCCCCTAGCCGCAGACGGAAAACTGATATTTACATGATAGTGGTTTTTCACCCTTGAATGCATACAAATATATCTGGAAGAAAATGTTTTGTGAAAAGCAAAAGCCGTCGTTGGAACCACACGTTTTAAAGTGGGAGTTTCTTTTCGGTAAACCCATATACGGGATTGTGTCACACGAGTCATGACGTTATCTATTTTTATCACATGCTCCACACATTTCAACATGAGAAAAATTCAGTGGCTTCATGTTGATAAATCCCACCCCAAATGGCCCGATATTAAACTTATTGCACCCAAACCTCTCACAGTTAACACAGATTACTAATATGGAGGAATTATCTGTCCAAAATGGGAATAAAAAATGCCATTATATATTTAATGAGACGATGAGCTTTTTGAAAGAAATATTGCGACATTTTGCAGAATGCAGTACAGTTTGGGCAGTGAAGAGCGTCCGTATTCACATGATGGATAAAAAACAACTCAGTAGACAGTTATGTGATCAAAATCTTTAATATAATATTCTGCCTTCTCTTTCACAAACCATCACTTACCTGATATCAGTAACAGACGAGTGACATACCGATCGCTTGCCACTGGTTGCCCCACGAAGAGGAAGAAAGTTCATTACAGATCATCCATAACACTTTCACTGAGTTTCAGACAATCAGTGAGGACTGATGTTGAACCATCGAGTGCCGATGGTGAACCAATGGGCGCTTATCAGCCGAGTGCCGATGTTAATAGTCTCATCTCTATATTTTTTTACTACAACCAATGGCCCAAACTTAGATGAATCGAAAAAAGGCGGAGGGCCTAGGACTTAAGAATTAGCAGACCAAATACAGCTCCTAAGCCTGCATTCCATGGTGAAAAGGAGATTAAATTTTTAAAGGAATTACATGTATGTCTCTCTATACAATAAGGAGCCATATCCAAACAAGAGCTGGACTTTCGTCCGGTGTATACCCCCACATGGTGTACCGCCTAGTGTGGGCATACCTATGACCAACAAATATCATTTATGAATATTCTCGTATGGACTGATGGACAGATGCACAGATGGCCGGACGCAATCCAGTATACCCCCCCCCCCCCCCCCCCACCCTTCCATTTTCTTTGAAAGTTTTCAACAATTTCTAAGTCAAAAGGTATGGTAAATTGTTTGGTGTTTGGAAGTTTTATGCAATGAAGCAGAAGCCTTTGTCATAGGCAAACTGCATGCCATATTTCACAGAAATCCAATAACCCCAATCCAGTATGCACCCCCCCCCCCCCCTCTCATTTTCTTCGAAAGTTTTCAACAATTTCCAACAATTTCTAAGTCAAAAGGTATGGTAAATTGTTTGGTGTTTGAAAGTTTTATGCAATGAGGCAGAAGCCTTTGTCATAGGCAAACTGCATGCCATATTTCACCAAAATCCGATAACCCATACCTAAGATACAGGCTGAACAGACAAATAATGTCTATTTCCTACAATTTCTAAGTCAAAAAAGGGGGATAACTCTAAAAAAGGAGAATGTGAGAAATACCGTTGAATCCTTTTTTAAAGCCTATACCATAAGCAGTGTTCATGGCAAATTTCACTGCAATAGAACATTCGATACCCAAGATACAGGCTGAACAGACAAAATTTGGCTCGGACGGACACAATTTCCAAGTGAACAATTAATAAAAAAAAAAAAATAACTAGTGTGGGCATACCTATGACCAACAAATATTATAAAAAATAATAATTTACTTAAGTTATGAATACTTTCGGACGGACTCACACACGGACGGATGGACAGACGGACGGATGCACAGACGCATGTACTCCAGTATACCCCCATTTTCTTCGAAAGTGGGGGTATAATAATTCTGTATTCTTAGCATGAATGATTATGCTAATTGGGTGTAACGAGCCACCAATTTTAAGGCTAGTCTGGACTAAGCCACTTAAATCAGGATGGCGTATTTGTGAGTGAGAGACTAACCCCCACAAACACACGCTATATATATATAAAAAACAAGCTGTATCTAAGATCAGTAATAATCTACAGACAAAAACAGCTTGACTCATAGTTACACACTTATTATCAAGCCAGAAGAGATGAAGAAAAATCACTCCCACTCCCCACCACCTTTTTTTGAAGGAATATTTTTCAAAATAAAGAGGGAAGCGCTCTGGAATAAGTGAAAAGTGGTACCAAATGATCTATATATTGATCTATATATATTCGCCTAACAGGCACCCAGTTAATAATTATTATTAATTATTGGTGCTTAACGCCACCTCAGTAACTAAGGCTATCGTGGCGATACCCAATATTAACAGCGCAAGCTTCTAACGTATGCTGGAGTCGGAATATGTAGATAGGTCGAAAACCAGTGATATTAACGTGTACATTCTTACACTTGTCCAATTGAATCCCAATGGAAAGTATCTGTTAGAGCAAAAACGCTTCTGAGGCAACCAACAGGTGACCCCATTCAGGT
The DNA here is from genome assembly GCA_031216915.1 of Pictodentalium vernedei. Lineage (NCBI taxonomy): Eukaryota > Metazoa > Mollusca > Scaphopoda > Dentaliida > Dentaliidae > Pictodentalium > Pictodentalium vernedei. Next base: position 185,711,094 of record CM062292.1, on the reverse strand, counting down.
GTACAATTAATTCCAATAATGAAACTCCAATTGAACCATGCAAATATACGAGAATGTGAATTCTCCTGTGTACCGTCACTGGTAGAAAGCTGGATTCAGAACATGGAACGGGCTATGATTAACAGACCCATAACGGACCGTCCCCCAGATAATTCATTGCTTCCTAGGTCTGTTACAACCAATGACTGTTCGGAGAAAGAATACACTACTCCGAATAATGAAGCCAAAAATTGAGAACATATGCATAGACGGCCTATTGGAAATTCCATAACTGATCCAAATAGCCCCAAAATTCTCATGAGCTCTATAAGCAGAACAAGAATTTTATAGAATCTATTCAATAATGCGTCTGCCTAATAAATATACATATTATGCACGCAAGCAATAGAATCCTGCATGTACTCATCTGAATACACCCTGTATCCATGGTATGACTGAGTGATACAAATGTCAACAGGAAACTGAATGAATAATACAAAGTTAATGCAGTTAACTGAGTTATAAACTCATACGTCGGAAGAAAAGGGCAGACCGCTCTGAGGGAAACTTCTCAGAGTGGACTAATTGCCACACTGGAGAAAGTCCCCCAGATAACCGACATATCAGCCACACAGGTACACGAAGGGTAACAATTTATTGTTCAGGAATCATATGCTCGTATATTATACATTTAAAGTAATTTGTACATTTTTTATACCTACCAATGGCCCAGACTTAACTGGTGCAATCTCAAAGATATCAAGGTTCAAACACAAATTTTGAACCCCCCCAATCCCCAAAATTTGCTTGCAAAACCGAAAATTAAAAGTCCTATCTGGTCCTCCATACTTTTACTCTCCGCGCATGCGCAGCCATCAGGAAGTGACCAGAATTGGAGCCAACATCATTCTCTGTAGAAAAGAGTACTACATAATAACTCAGCGGGGAGGTATGAGTGCTCACTCATGGGAGGGCCATACCCGTCTGGGCCATTGGTAAGTATAAAAAATATACTAATTACTTTAAATTTATAATATTTTTATACTATAACCCAATGGCCCAGACTAGCTGAATAGTAAAAAGGTGGAGGGCCTAGGACTTCAGAATCAGTAGACCAACATAGTTCCAAGCCAATAGTCCAAGGTGAAAGGAAATTAAATTTGAAAGGAACTACATGTATGTCTCTCTATACAGTAATAGAGAAGACATATCAAAAATAAGGAGCCAAATTCAAGTAATTCCAAATTCTTAGCATGAAGATTATGCTAATTTGGATGTAACGAGTTCCCAATTTTTAAGGCTAGTCCAGACAAGCCCCAAAAATTAGGATGGCGTATTTGAGAATGAGAGGATATCCCCCACAAACATATGCCCTATACAATAAAACACAAGCTGTACCCAGGATATAATTACAGACAAAACAGCTTCACTCATAGTTATATACTTATCAAGCCAGAGGAGAGGTAAAAAATCACCCATTCAGGTGTACAATAAATTCCAGTAAATAACACTACCAGACGTGTTCTATCCAATATCTATGTTCCTAGAAACGTGCGAATATACGAGAGTGTAAGACACGATGTATTGGAATGGGTACCGCAATTAACAGAAACCTGGATCTAGAAATGGATCGAGCTATGATTAACAGACTCGCCATGGACCGCCCACGAAATAATTCATTGTTTCTAAGGTCCTTAACATACAATAATGAGTCTGCCTAATAATGCATTTATTATGCACGTGAGCATTGAAATCCCGCATGTAATCATCTGAATACCAGTTAACTGACTAGACAGCCTCCCAGGTACCCAAAGGCTAGCAATTTATTGATAATGAATCATATGCTCGTATATGACATAGATGAACAACCACAGGAAACAAACCAACTAAAAAGTGGATGTGCCCATGAGGTTGCCATAGAACACGACCCAGCCGCCAATCGAGAAGTCATGAAATGCCTGTTTATACTTGAATGCATACGGGAAGAAAACTATGTCTTGCCCGGTAATCACCTCTTAACACATTGGCAGTGTGTGTGTGTGTGTGTGGGGGGGGGGGGGGGGGGATTCAAAATCATATCAAAACCCCCTCACCCGCATTACTTGAATCGTTCTTGTGTTAGTCAAATAGTATAGGAACCGCAAGGCTCCCTCACGTCTGACACACTCCATAATGCCACTAAGGGCGGAGAAGGACATGAAGAACAGATAATTTCCCTGATAAAGAAGGTCCTCTCGTGGAGGAAGCTTCCGGGGAACGTCCCATAACAGACACCTGAGAAGATTGATCCAAGGTTTCTGTGACGACACATGTGCTACTATTAGGATTTCACAAGACTGTTTGATCTTAACAGAATCTGCTGAATCAACGGAGTTGGAGGATATGACTATCCTATCATTTCGTCCCATGAGATTAACAGAGCGTCTAGTGCATACGCTCGATGATCTGGGCATGGTGACACGAACGTCAGTAACTGATTGTTCCGGTGTGTCGCAAAAAGATCTATCATGGGACGATCCCACTGGTAGCAAATCTGCCTGAATATTTGCTTGTTGAGAGTGCGGTCCGATGGCAACAAGCGACTTTTCTGAGAGAGCGAGTCGGCTAGTATATTCAGACGACCCGGTATATGACGGACAGAAAGATGAACATGATGATTCATGGCGTATAGGAGAATCTTCTCTGTTAATTCGCATAATGGCATTGAATGAGTGTCACCTTGGTTCCTGATGTAAGCTACTACTGTCGAATTGTCCAACAAAATCTGAATATGGACGTCCGCTATTATGTGAATCCAATGTGGTAGCGCTAGCCACACTGACATCATCTCTTTGATGTTTATGTGATTCTCTAGGAACCGAGGGTCCCAAAGACCCTGACACCTCAAGTCTGCGGGACTCAGGGTTCGTGCCCCAACCCGTCTGACTCGCATGGGTCATAATCGTGAAAGCCTTGAGTTAACCCCTGAATATCTGCCCAAATCTGAATCCTTGTTTTACTAGGTCTGTTAAAACAATACTGGTTTCGAGTGAATGCGTCTTCACACTCCAGTTCTGATTTAAGAATATCTGGAGGGGACGCGGGCTCAGGCGGCTGATCGGAATAAGATCTGCAGCCGCTCTGCACTGCCCCATCAGTTGCATGAACTCCCTCACAGTTAATGCGTCTGAGTGTAGACAAAAGCGAGCATAACAACTGACTAATTTCGCTCTGGGTAATGGCAGATGAACCAGATTGTTGTGAGTCTCGAAGCTCATTCCCAAGTGAGGGAATGATTTGGACGGAGCTAGATCCGACTTTTTCTTGTTTACAATGAAACCAAAAGGTCGGAGCAAAAGAAGCAGACTCTGAACATTGTTCTGAAGAATAATTCTGTTGCCGTATCTCTGTAGAATGTCGTCCAAGTAAGCTGACATTACCGCAGATGAATGAGCTTGGAAGTATGACATTACCAAGTTCATTATTTGAATACGGCGTCGTCTACATAGCCGAAGGCCTGCGACACCTGCCTAGACTGAACCGGAAAAGAAAGAACTTCTTCCTTTGCCTGGATAAAGTCTGTGTCCAACGACGCCAGCGGTTTCTCTCTTATCGTCGCAGCATTTTGATTCGTCGGAACAAATTCAGGGTAGTATTGATGGATGCAATCCATCGCAATCCTGTGCTGTTCGGAAAGGGAAGGGTAACCCTCTTCCTTATGCCTTTCACCATCCGAGAGAATCAGTTGCAAATCTCGGTCCAATGCATCTGCATGAACAGACGACTGGACAGACCCAGCACCATCCGACAGCTCAGGTTCTGAGTCTGAGGGAGGCTGCATCTGCACTTGCTGGGATGCTGCGATCAGCTGCGCAGTCTGCAATAGCAAGTCCATCATCGAGGCCTGAGGAGCAGCGGTCTTCTGTTTCCTAGCCGCTTGCTGCTCCTGGGACGGTGTGTCGGAGATGTATCTCTTCTCCGAACGTCCCGATGATTGAGGCCTCATCTCCCTAGCTACCGGATGGTCTGACTTCAAGGGCGAAGAGTGGTCCCTTCTTCGCGCAGCAGGCTGAATATCCGAATACAGGTAGTTAGGATGCGGTCGTGTGTGCTTTAATAATGTGGCAGAGGAAGCCGTGACTGAAGCCGACCCCGGCTGCAGACTAGACAGAGCTTGCCGAGCGGTGGGCGGACGTATGCTCCGCCTCGTGCAAGTTTCCAACCAGAAAACTTCATTTTGGCTTGTGAAACGTAGCGGAGGAAGCCATGACTGAAGCCGACCCCGTCTGCAGACTAAACAGAGCATCCCGAGTGGAGGGCGGACATATGCTCCGGCTCGTGCAAGTTTCTCATCATTTGGCCCCAAATGTTGTTAGGTTAGAGAGGCTCTCCCCAGGGACCAGCCTAGGAGGGAATTTTAGGGAGACTTTATTTTTCCCTCCAGAAAAAATAGGGAGACTGCAGAGTCAAGTAGGGAGACTTCATAGGCAAGTGGGGAAAATTAAGAATATTTATGTACCACCACCTGCCGCCCCTTCATATTTTCAGTTTGTGGTCCTCCAATAACGTCCGATTAATCCAGGTCCAGTTGTCTATGATGCATCTATGTCAGGTTAAAAAATCACAAAGTAATTATTGACTGAAAATCCCCCACTGCTACCCTCTACTTCATGACCCCTCCCCTCTTCTTCGTGCCAATCCCCCAGCACCTTCCTGTGTTTGCCTTTCACCAAAGTCTACTAAGCTATTTATTTATTATTTATTTATTTATTTATTGGTGTTTAAGGTCACATATTTCTGCACAATGGCTAATCATGACCATGACAGTTTTATGGGTGGAGGAAGGCGGAGTACCCGGAGAGAACCACCGAGCAACTGTCAGCTCCCCAACTCCACACAAGCAGGGTTAGCATTGGTTGAAGACAGGTGCACCATCGACGTGCAGTACACCTTAGTACACAGCGTCACCATGTCCCCCACGTGGGCAATGGGGGTGAAGTGTCTTGCCCAAGGACACAACGCAGTTGCTGCAGGTGGGATTCGAACCGAGAACCTCTCAGCTTGCTGCCTGCACCTCTACCAACTGAGCCACCGCGCCCCCCTTCTACTAAGCTAATAATTTCCTAAGTCTGAAAGTGTGAACAGGACCAGGTGTAAGAAGGTTGCTTGGAAGATACTTTGTTAGTTAATAAACAAAATACATTCTGGGGTCTAGTATTTTGTAAAATAAATGTCATTCCACATCATTTTTATGGCATTCTGGTGTCATTCCGCGTCATTCCGTGTCATTCTGATATTTAGGAGGACCCCTTTTTCAATATCCTTCATATGCTCACTTGTGCTCTGTACAAAGCTTTTCTTGTCATCACTAAAGCTCATTAGAGCTTTTTTTCATATGTTTCAATTCCATTCGTGTTTTTCTGGGAATAGATGGCCCAACAGTTAACAGTCATCAGCAAAATGAAATAAAAATACAGTGTTAAAAAATACATCTGTTGTGTATACATTTTCGGCATCCTAAGCGAGGTAACCTACTTTCAAACTGGGCTATTTTGTTGAGATGCACAAGTCACCTATTTTTGTTTCGACACTTGAAGATCCAACTGAAACGGAACAAAATATAAATAAAAAATCCTCAAAAGGCGACAATGGACAATTGATTGTTGTGTGATTTCAAATAAATGGTCGCTTATTTGACGAATGAAAATGCCCATTTATCACACTCAAGCACATTCAATTCTTGAAAGTTAAAAAATTTATAGTAATTTATATATTTTTTATACTTATCAATGACCCAGACTTAGCTGGTGCTAACTCTAAAATATTTAGGGCCAAACACAAATTTTACCCCCCAATCCCCAATATTTGCATCAAAAACCGAAAAGTACATGTCCTATATGGTCCTCCATACTTTTACTCCACTGCGCATTCTTACAACCAGTGCCTGGTAAGCAATATGTACTCAGCGGGGAGGTATGAGTTCCCAACTCATGGGAGGGCCATCCCCGTCTGGGTCATTGGTAAGTATAAACAAGAGGGATGTTACATCCCAACGCTCACCTACATTCGCGCTTGATAATGTCGTTCCAATGTAACATGCCTAATATTTAGTTAATATAAATCATTAATAACTAGGCATCAAATGATTAATGTGGTTTATGTGATGGCTTTGGAAAGTCTATTTTTTTGCATTTATTATATATCAATTCAACATAGAATCATCGGATATAAAAGCATTTTTTTCTTTTAGAAATGTTTATGATTAAGAATATGAATCGTGAGGCCAGATATTAAATCATAAATAAGAATTAGGAAAGGCTTTCATAAATTTATTTTAGAAGAAGAAATTGCAGTTAAATTTCTGCATACAGTCGGGTTAATACTAGTGTTGTGCGGTTTTATTTTTCTTGTTTCGGTTCGGTTTCGGTTCGGTTATTTAAAAAAAACTCGGTTTATAGGTCGGTTTTTCGTTTTTTTATAGTAAGACATCTGCAGTTTCCAACAGAAACTATGTAGTGTCGATATAATGCCCATACTGTCATCTTTTCAATGATGATTTAATTGGCATTGACTAGCATTTGTGCTAAGTGTATAAATGGCAGGCATTATCAAAACAAAATAATATAAAAGAAAATAAAATGTAACAGTGTTCGTAGAATATCACCACTCACCAATTCTAGGCACATGCCCCCCCCCCCCCCCCCCCCGACCTCTGGTCTTTAAGTTCAGGCATAGAGAGTCTATGATGAATTGATATTAACACATGGGTGTGAAAAGAGCTAATTCACAATTTCCCAGTGCTCTGTTCAGTGCTCACTCCTAGGTGGGCCCTGGGCAGTGGGCAGCCTAACAAAATGACCCTACCAGGCATTGCAAATAATAACAAGCATTGCCAAGAGGGTCACCTAGACACCCATCCTAACATATTTGACAATGAACTGATGTATGCACTCTTTTCAATACCCCCCCCCCCCCCCCCCACACACACACAGTGGTGACTAGTGCCACCACCCACCCTAGTCAAATAATCAGCAATCATTTCATGCCAGCCTGGAATGGGAAAGTCATATTGTTTGTAGCTGGGTGGGCTTCAAAACAAACCACTTTACCAAATACCTATTGTCTCCTCCCCACCTTGCGCACGCAATGATTTTAGCTCAACGGAATTGATTTCACAAATTCACCGGTGTACTGTTATATATTGTAACTTTTTTGCGTTTGCCTCTTTCCATTCCAATTTCTATTTCTACTGCTGATTTGTTCCTTTGGTTGGCCCCCTTAAAGTAAGTTGTGTGGGAATGCAACTGTGGCACGTTGACAGCGATATTACGGAATGCAGCTTTATCCCGTGGATATGGACGATTCGGTCTTGGGACGTTTGGGCCTCGGGACGTTTCGGTTCAAGACGTTTTGGCCTTCATATATTGAACTAAATAAAATAAGAACTTGCGGTTTCGCGTTTTAGTGGGCCGAAGCCTTCAGGACAAATCGTCTCGGGTCGGAACGTCCCAAAACTGAATTGCAGTAAAACCTCTTCCCAGATAAGCACATCAAGGGAGGCAACAGACAACATCCGATGAACGTGGTGGGGCAATCCATGACAAATGTTATTTTTGAATACGACAATGAAATACCAAGACCTTTTTCTGATATGATATTATTCCCTGTCCAACAGATTGTAGATAAGTAATTTTAATTAAACTGATTGACTATGTCATATAAACCTGTTCAAAAACGAAGCCAATTGCGCAAGGTATTTCCTGTAATCAGTGAAATGTAGGCGTGTTGGCTGTCTGTTTTGTCATTCTCACAGAAAACACAACCCATTTTTACGCCAACGATTTGTGATTGACAACTTGTCATACATAATTCTCGAGTGATCTGGACATGCTGCAGTGGCCTCTTTGCACCCAGAATGTGGCGTGCGTTGACGACACTGTTATTTCCTGACAAAGCTTGACATTTCAGACATTGTTAGTGCAAACTGAATAAAGAAAACATCTCTTCCCGACATTTTAGGAAAAAACCGAAACCGTACTCATTTACCAGTTACACGGTTTCGGTTTCGGTTTTCAAGCAAAACCGAAACCGACTTATAAAACCGGTTAACCGTACAACACTAGTTAATACGTACAGTTGTTATTGAAATATGAAAATCAACAGTAATGAGAAGTTAAAGCAACACAATCTGCACAAAAGCTGACTTTAACGCAAATTCTTACAACACCTAAACGCAAATTCTTACAACAAGTTTTGGCTGAAAATTGTAGGTGAAATTTGAAAGAAAGTCGTAGTATCAGGGTTAAATAATGTGCTGATAGTCACCTACAACGTACATATGCAATATGAAAGGCCTGAGGCCAGTGATCTTTGAAAAAATAACCTTAACATTAAATCTTACAATATTGGACACGCCGGACGCCGACGCTGACGCCCGAGGTCATCATATAAGCTCACCACTTGTAATAGAAGTAGGTGAGCTAATAAAAATACATCAGATCAAAAAATAAAATAAGAGGTGCAAAATGGCATTATGTAATGAAGAATCACTGAAATTGTAATTGAAGTACATTCATTGGTTAAAGAGGAGTTGTGGAAAAACATTCGTTCAAGAAAGTGACTATAAGTCCCAACAAAAATACATCACATCAACAACTAAAAAAATAAGCCTTAATGTTACTAGTAACAAGTATGAGAAAGTATTAAATAAAAAAAAAAAGTTAAAAAAAATTTTTTTGAAAGAAAGTGAATATAAATCCCAAAAATCCCCCTCAAATTCGTCAAATATGCATGTAAAGAGGGCGCAACGTTACCGCAATGTAGTTCAGTAACCCATGTATACAATATCAATTGCCTGGTAAGACACATAGAAACAGAACTCACCTTAACACAAACTTTTAGAACTTAAAATTGAGTAAGTCAGAGAAAAACATGAACACTGTGACTGAAAAAAAGAAATCAGTTAAATTTCTGCATACAGTAGGGTTAATACCTAAAGTAGTTATTGAAATGAGAAAATAAACAGTAATGAGAGGTGAAGGCACCACAATCTGCACAAAAGCTGACTTTAACGCAAATTCTTACAACACCTAAATGCTAATTCTTACAAGTTTTGGCAGAAAATCAGCCTCAAATTCCACAAATATGCATGTAATGAGGGTTAAATATTACTGCAATGGAGTTCAGTAACCCAAGTGTAGAATATTAATCACCTGGAAAGACACATAGAAACACAACTCACCTAAACACAAAGTTTACAAAGTTTTACAACTTAAAATTTACTAAGTCTGAGAAAAACATGAAAATTATGACTGAAAAAAAAGAACATTTCCGTTAAATTTCTGCATACAGTAGGGTTAATACCTACAGTTGTTATTGAAATATGAAAATCAACAGTAATGAGAAGTTAAAGCAGCACAATCTGCACAAAAGCTGACTTTAATGCAAATTCTTACAACACCTAAACGCAAATTCTTACAACAAGTTTTGCAGAAAATTTTAGGTGAAATTTGGAAAAAAGTCGCAGTATCAGGGTTAAATACTGTTCTGATAGTCCCCTACAACCTACATATGCAATATCAAAGGCCTGAGCCCACTGATCTTTGAGAAATTAACCTTAACATTAAATCTTACAATATTGGACGCCGGACGCCGACACTGACGCCCGAGGTCACGACAATAACTCACCACTTTTAGAAGTAGGTGAGCTAAAAATATATAAATTACCATAAATTTTTTAACATTATTATACTGTACCAATGACCCAGACTTAGATGAATAGTAAAAAGGTTGGAGGGCCTAGGACATAACGGAAAATCCAATAGACTCAATTACATATAACAGAACTATCCCCTCAAGAAAATGAGAGATAGGCTTTACATGTATCTTTCTTATTTGTATCAAAAAGAAAGACACAACACCATTCTGTAATTGAGCGCAATAACATCAATGATCTCTATTAACATCCAGTATAACCCTTTATACTAATATTTTTTAAAGGAAAGCCAATAAATAAGGAAGTCCAGCAAAGTGAGACTATATACTCATTTAAAGTGTCCGAGGATTGTATATTAACGCCTGATTAACACGTGATATATACAAATGTCTCACACCTAGCAAAACTTAAAAAATATTACATAGATGAGTAAACATTAGCTTTACTTTAAAACCATCTCGGTACCAACTCGGAATTACTGACTCCAAGGGAGGTATTCCCTTGCTTTACATTATAAAGCAGGTGAGCTAAGGGAACACCCGTCCCCCCCCCCCCCCTTCCCCTTGCCCTGGATCAAATACTCCAGAGCGAAGAGGGCAGCAGGGCAGAGTTACTGCCGGAACCGAAAGCCTACATATATATAGTTGCCACTGTTTAGTGGACGACATTCTGAGTGAAAAATAACGGACCTAAACAATGCAGATCTGCAGAAATGGACTCAATATTTCTCAGATACAAATTTGTGAAAGTGGAGGGCTAAGACCAATACGCAGCCCTCATTAGATCTGTAATAGCAACATTATTAGCGTAAGCCCATGATGTAGAAAAAACTCTTACTTCATGAGCTTAAAACTAAAGAACAGACTGCTGATTGAAGATATTATCATAAGCAGTACTGATAGTAAATTGAATCCATCTGACCATAGAATGGACCGAAATGTGGAGGAAGCTTCCACGGCATATCCCACAACAGACGCCTGAGTAGATTAATCCACGGTCTTTGCGGAGCTAGAAATGCTACCAACAGAATATTGCATTGAGATATTAACTTGAGCAATATCTGCTGAATCAACGGCGCTGGAAGATACGCATGTCCTATTATTCCGTCTCACGAGATCGATAGAGCATCTACTGCAAACGCTCGGAGATCCGAACATTGTGACACATACGTCTGCAACTGATTGCTGAGATGCGTCACAAATAAGTCGATCATTGGCCACTCTCCTTGGTAGCAAATCTGATTGAATACTCGTTTGTTGAAAGTCCATTCTGGCGGCAACAAGCGGCCCCCTCCATGAAGGGAGTCCGCTAATACGTTCAGACGACCCGGAACATGACGGACCGATAGGAGAACTTGATGTTCTAGTACAAACAGAAAGATTCCTTCCATTAACATGAATAACAGAATGGAATGAGTGTCTCCCTAGTTCTGAAAATACGCTAATACCATTGAATTGTCTGACAGAATTAGCACATGAGCATTCTGAATAACGTTCATCCAATAACGTAGTGCAAGCCAAAATGACATCATTCTTGATGTTAATGTGCTTGATTAGGAACTACGGATCCCAAAGACCCTGGCCCTTCAAATCCGTTGGGCTCAATGATACGACCCAACCTATTTGACTGGCATCTGTTAAAACTTTAAAACTCGGATCTGGCAATTGCAGTGGAACTTCCTGAGTTAACCAGTGAAAACCTGCCCAAGTCTGAATCTCTTATTCACTTGATTGACAAGAAAAGATGTCCGTATCGAGGGAAAAAATCTTCACCCTCCAATTCTGGATCAGAAGAAATTGGAGAGGACAAGTGCGTTACTGCCCCATTGAATAAAATCGCGGCAGCTCCGCACAAACGTATCAGTCTCATTCTCATGAGATCTCTCGATGAGACCTTGTCTGAGTGAAGACAATAGTGAGCATAACAACTGATTAATTTCGCTCTGGTTAACAGCAGACGAACAAGAATGTTGAAGCTCAGCCCCCGGTGGGTGAATGACTTGGACGATACCAGATCCGACTTCTCCTCGTTTACTTATGAAACCGAGACGTCGGAGCAATAGAAGCAGATTCTGCACATCGTTCTGAAGTGTTAACTCATTGCCGTACCTCTAAAGAATGTCGTCCAGGTAGGCCGACATTATCGCAGACGAATGAGCTCGGAAATGAGTCATTACCGAGTTCGAGATTCGAGTGAAAGCCCAGGGGGCTAGATTCAGACCGAGGCACATTGCTCGGAGCTGATACACGACTCCTATGATGAAGAAGCGAAGATACTTTCTGAACGCCTGATGTACCATGACGTGAAAGTACGCAACTTGAGATCTATGCATGTAGCATAGTCGTACACCCGAAAACTCGCTCTGACCGATCGGATGGACTCCATATATAAACTTGGAGCCACGATCAGCTTGTTTATCCAGCTCAGATTTATGAGTGGACGGAACGAGCTGTCTGGTTTTGGAACCAGAAAAGGATGGTTGTAGAAACCTGGAAATTCCTGGATTTCTATGGTCTCTATCGCGATCATTCCAGAAGAGAGTGGACTTCTGATGGAAGTGAGCCTCTTCCCTTCAGACTTGACGGAACTTGAGTCCATCTTGGACTTCGAGTTAACGGAGGTTTTCGTTTGAAGGACAATTTAGTCCTTCCGAAATCACCCCTCGAATCCAAGGGACGTCCGTAATCTACTCCCAATTAATTACGCAAATCGACAGTCTTCCGCTCACTGGTACACGATAGAGGATAATACCATTACCTCCTGGTCCTGCGAGGCTTGCGGAAGGAGAAGCCATGTCCTCCACGGCCCGCACCTCGCCCCGTCAACCTAGGGGCGTCTGACCGGATGTCTTGGCCAGAATTACGGCCCCTACCTGAGTCGCTACCCTGACGGTCTCTAGAGCAAGACCAAGAGGACACATAGGAATCCCTATAGGAACTTCCCATGGACGTATTTGTCCCAAAAGTGCCTGTCCTACTTTTCTCCGCTGAATCTGACTATATGGAAGCGGATATGAATAGCAGAGAGTCTGAAGCTTTCTTAGTTATTTGATCATAGACTCCGGAAAGCTTGCCGCCGAAGAGAAACTCTCCGGAGACCGGAGCGACTCTGAGAGAGTTTTTCACCTTACTATCCACACGCGTGGATGTAGCCAGGTCCGTGTCACATCTAACCAACTCCATATTGCCACTTAAAGGGTGGAGTTTTACGTGAGGCCCTTGAAAGAACTCTTAAGGAGGTTGTACATCCTAGAATTTTTTTTCCTTTGAGACGTAATGATAACGCTCTGGTAAGGTGATCTGCGTACGATGATGCGTCTAAGCTAACCCTGCTAGACGATATTGTCGTTTCCAACATCTTGCTTGGAATTGACATTGACGACGGTATAAACAATACTAGGTCCTGGCCTGGTCGTCTAGATGCAGAGAACTCTCAGAATGCTCTGTCCTGCCATTTCAAATTATTCCTTGAATTGAAGAAAGGCAGATGTAGAGCATTTGCCGATAAGAAACCTGACCTGCCCATTTAGGTAGCAGGTTATATATATATAGCGTCATTCAACAGATAAAATGTCCATGAGACATTTCTGGACTATGTCGGAAACTGAGGGATGATGTCCCTAAACTGTTAAGAATTCTGAGTCCAGTGGCGCTATCAGTTTCTTATCCGGCAACGCAGCAATTTTGGTCCGGAGGAACAACGTCAGAAGATAATGCCGGATGCACTCTACGGCAATTATGTTGTTCTGAAAGGGAAAATACAACTCATCTGTATCCCTTTCGCCATCCTGTCGGACCCCCTGTAATTCTTGGTCGTCCGTGCCTGAACCTGCAGCAGAACGTACCAACCCAGCTTCCTTGGATAATTCTTAATCCGACAGAGTTACTGTCGGGTGCTGGGATGCTGCGATAATTTGTGATATCTGCGATAGCACATCCGTAACGGAGGCCTGTGGAGCTGCAGTCTTACAGAATTTAGCCGCTGGAAGCTCCTTGGACGTTGACTCCTGCATATTTCTTATATGCGAACGTCCGGAGTATGAAGGCCTCGTATCCTTGGCTACTGGATGGCGTGACCTGATCGCCGTAGAATCCCTGGTCGGCGAATATGGTTGAATATGACTGGTCACGTAGCCAAGGTGTGGTCGCGTGTGCTGCCGTGAGGATGAGGAAGTCAAAAGAGCAGTCTCTCTGGACTGTCTATAGAACAGAGCGTCCCGAGCTGTGGATGTATGCCCTGACTGAGGAACATTTTGTACCACAACATCTGTGCCCAGATGTTGTAGTACGAGAGAGGGGCCTCTCTCGCTCGTAGCCCAGATGGACCTGGACGAGCTAGGAACCTGACTAATAGGCTTCCTCCATACAATCCTCGTATCCGTCGTCACTGGGTGTGCACATTGTATTTATAGTGCTCACATTACCCAAATTTCCTTCCTGGACCGCAACGGACGAACCCGGGTGCTGAGCCATTTGGTGAATGGTCGCGACACTGGGCGAGCTAGTGGACGCCAAAGCCATTGATCCTACTAGGGAATTCCAGGCAATTGACGCATCTACATGAGCACTTTTGCCGCTAACTCTTCATTTGACTGTGACGACTGAAGCACACTTTACGGAGACATCACGGTAACAACACCTTGTTCATTCATGTTACTCAATGAGACCTGTGGAGCCGCGGTCCTACGTAAATTATCCGCTGGAAGCTCCAGGGACGTTCATTCCTGCATTTATATAATATGCGAACGTCCCAACTGGAAAGGTCTCGTATCCTTGGCTAGCAGATGGAGTGACCTGGTCGACTTGTATTCCTTGGTTGGCGAAGCAGGCGCACCAGTGACGTTCAATCCTGCATTTATATAATATGCGAACGTCCCCTGGAAATCTGTGGTCACATAGCCAAGGTGCGGTCGTGTGTGTGTTGACGAGGATGAGGAAGCCAATATAACAGCTGCGTCGGACTGTCATGCGACGGAGCGTCCCGATCAGGAGGAGTGGACGTAAGCTCCGACTAAGCAAACAAACATACAACAACATCGTGGCACAGATGCTGATGCAAGAGAGAGGGGGCCTCTCTCGCTCGTGGTCCAGGTGGACCTGGACGAGCTAGCTACCGGATTGACAGGCTTCCTCCATACTATCCTCGGATCCGTCGTTGCTGGGTGTGCACATCTGATGTTTTATAGTGCTCGCATCACCCAATCTGCTTCCCTGGACCGCGACGGACGAACCCAGGTGCTGAGTCATTCAGTGAATGGTCACAACACCGGGCGGACTAGCGGGTGATCAATGCCTTCGATCGAACTAGCAAACTCCCGGCAATTGTCATAATACCTTGAGCACTTCCCGCTTGCCCTAATATTGCAACAACGGAGACACACTTGTTGAAGACATCACGAAAACATCACTCTGAATTCTGAAAAAGAAAGATAATATAGAGTGACCCTACGGAGAGAGGACCGTAATAGACCCCTCACCGCCAACAAAATGCCTTGACACACGTCTCCAACGTTGTCATATCAATCAACACACACAGAGCAAGAATTAGTGCGAATACATTGACTAGTAAACACAATGAACCTGTGAATTAGAGGAAGATATCCTCGCATTACAATTTTAACAATATTTTTTCAACTTGAAAAAATATTCACTGTCAAATTACTCGCACTAACCCTTGAAATAAATATACATAATATATTATAATCCATTATAAAATTTCAAAAGAAATTTAAAAAAAAAAATTTTTTGAAAAAATTTTCAGAAGAGCCCAAGTTCCCAATGGGAACAATGAGCCCAAATGGATCCCAAAAAAGCCTAAGAGTGGACAAAAATTTTAAAATCATTTCAAAAAATTAATGGAACACTTACGGACAATATTAATGTATCCGGCTATGAACTGAACTAAGCAGAGGACAAGTAATCACTACAAGAAGTAACCGTTGTCAACAAAAAGTGTAAACAAACCGGAAACATGACTCCAGGCACTAACATGGCCCGAAATCAGTTACCAATTTAAACACTATCTGATGCAAAACAGAGACTTCCAGAGAAGAAACTGCAGAACATCAGACGGCAGATGCAGACCAAAATGCCTAAACACCCAAGGGTGAGGACGTAAACATGGGGAAAAAAAACAGAAAATAATTCTGTTTCCAAGCCAAAACTCCCAAGAAATTTTAGTAATAAACATTACAAAAAATAAGCCAAAAGCATGGGATAATAGCTAGGGGGGAATAAAGGAAAGGGAGAGAGGAAACACTGATTAAACAATGGAACATTCATAGCAAGAATGACTACAACAAGGTCAAGCCTTGAAAATAGGTAACATGAATAATTTTGTAAAATAATTATAAGTTACAGCCCTGAACATTTCTGTCCACTATTTTTTCCTCTCCTCCTTCTATTTCTTCCTTATATCCACCATTTCTCTCATAATTATGTGTCTGGCATCATTAAAACGGAGATTTACAAGCACAAATAACAGTGAAGTGTAACTGTATTGATGGCCAAACAAAGAATGATAATTGCGCCAATTTCGAGACCTCCTTGACACTGCGCATGCGCAGTGGAGTAAAAGTATGGAGGACCATATAGGACATGTAATTTTTGGTTTTAGATGCAAATTTTGTCGATTGGGGGGTAAAATTTGTGTTTGGCCCTAGATATTTTAGAGTTAGCACCAGCTAAGTCTGGGTCATTGGTACAGTATAACAATATAATCATTTTTATGTAAATCTCGGATCACTCAGTTCAGCCTTTCCTCATTTTGGCCAATTTTTAGAGGGCGACATGTAATCGCCCCGACTATTTTTCTAGGCGACTTTGGGCTCAGAAGGGCGACATAATCACCCCAGTCGCCCTCACTGCTGGTCTCTGCCTCTTCCTTCCTATTTCCGTCGTCGCTAGGTGAGCTTATTTATATTAAAGTGCTCGCTCTACCCACATCTACACTTCCTTCGACCGCAATGGACTTACCCTGTGTCAAGGCTCCCAAGGATGGATTAACCGCTTCACCGGTCGAGCTACCTGCTTGCAAGAGATTAAAAACCCTTAACAAAAGGCCCTAACTCTTGCAGTCATGAGCACTGCAGCTAGCTCAAAATGCTCAATGGAGCGCGACAACAGTAGCACACTTGGATGGGCATCAGAAAATCATCACCATGTTCATGTTCCTCTGAAATAGAAACTGACAATATGAATTATAACATGGTGGGAGGCCTAGCCTCAGAACCTCACTGCCAACAACGTACTGCGACACCCGACTCCAACATCAGTCATCCAAGTGAATGCAAGGATGAAAAGAGGCCGCAGGAGTGTATCAACTAAACATCAGTCCTCCAAACTCCACAACAAAATATATAATTAAGATACATGAATAATAGCAATCAAAATTAAATTCAAAATATTTTTGGAAAAATGTTTTTTTTTAAAAAAATGTCTATGTTTCCAAAGGGAACATTAATAGCCTAAAGGCATCCCGATAGAGCCCAAGTGTGGACAAAATCCAAATTTTTTTAGCTATACTACCGGATTAATAATTCATGTATCCTACAGTAATCCTACAGTAATAGAATATAAAATACAACCTATATATAAGAAGGTTGTCAATGTAAACAATGTCAATGAAAAAAACGGAAACAAGACATCAGGCACACACAAAAAAAGGCCCAAAGTCAGAAACCAATTTAAATACTACCAGATGCAAAGCTAGATCTTCATATGAAGAAAAAACGATACATCGGATAGAAGATGCAAGACTAAATGGCCGAACACCCTTAGGGTGAGGACGTAACCCTGGAGAAGAAACAGAATAATATTCTGTAATAAATGTTAAATTCCCAAGAAATTTAATAAAAAATTTCAATAAAAAATAGCCAAAAAGCTTAAGAGTTTAACAGGAAGAGTTCATGGAAGGATAGGGAAGGAATACTTAACAAACAGTGGAATAAGCATTTTTAAAAATGGTGATATCAGGCATACGTCCCGAAATTGGGAAACATAAAATAATTTTATAAATATTATCAAGTTACAGCCCTGAATGTCCAAAACCACCGTTGAACACTTCCTTCATCCATTAACAGCCTTGTATCCACCAATTCTTGCATTGATTTTTGTCTGGCATCTTCAAAAAATGAGATTTTAAAGCACAGATGTCATTTCATTGTTGATGACTTTAGGGCCAAACAAAGAATGATGTTGGCACCAATTCCGGTCACTTCCTGACGTTTGCGTATGCGTGAAGAGTAAATGTATGGAGGTCCAGATAGGATTTTTAATTTTGGTTTTGCAAGCAAATTTGGGGGATTGGGGGGGGGGGGGTTAAAATTTGTGTTTGGCCCTTAATAACTTTGAGTTAAGCACCAGCCAGTCTGGGCCATTGGTTTACAGTGTAAAAATACACCACTGCTCATGATTCTAGCTAGGCTACTATGGTGTAAACAATAAGACTCAAGTCTGTGACACCTAGAAAAACAAACCGACTCGGAAAAGCACTCTTTTTTTATTCACAAAAGACAGCGGTCTGAGCCTAGCTAATATAGCTTAGAAGTCTTCGTCTCCGTGAAGATAGATATCTCAGTGTAACTTGCAACCTTGAAAGCTCACTGAACGGAGACTTACAACTACTGTCGCACAAGGTAGGGAATGACGAGCAGCTATTCTAACAGCTGTAATTCACAAAGAGACAGTAGTCTCAAGGTAGCTACGCAGTTATGAGTCTTCATCTGCATGAAGACAAATATGTGTCACCTGCGGCCTCTGAAAGCTCACTAAATGGAGACTTACAACACTAGCTGCTAATGTATAAGAAAAGACCACTGTAACGGTAGATAAGGCTACTATGGCGTCCACAATAGCATTAAATGTCTTGAAGCCAAGGAATACAACACCAAGAGGGAAAAGACATACTTATTCCTTGTAACGGCTCTATTCCAAATAAGACAGCTGTCTCAGCCTATTTAGGCACTATCCATCTGACTTCGGTATGCGAAACAGGTGACTTGTAAAAACATGTAGAATTTTGATTCTCAACGACCTCTGTTGCTTTCTTTGATAGGAGAGCCTGTATCTCCACAAGGAGAGACTTTCTTTGGAAGAATTCACCGGAAGATTTGTCCAACGTGGACTTCTTGTAAGTGGAGCTTTGCTTGGAATGATAGCCGCACGCCTGTTGAGACTACATTTCTCACCCACTGATCTTCCATAATTTTCATCCAGTTTTTTGCGAAGTCGATAACCTTCCGCTAACTGAAATGCAACAGGTCTAGACCATCAAATGTACGACTTGCGGGAGGAGAAACTATGACCTTCCCGCAAAGAACCTTGTCCCGTCAGCCAAGGGGCATCTGACTTATAGTCTTTATAAGACTTGCGCTCCTTTCCCGAGTCACTATACAGACGACCTCCAGAGTAACTGTAAGAGGGTTTCCTAGACCTTCGCGAGGAGCTCCCTTCTATGATTGGGAACTGGAACAACATCACCTACTCCGGCCAGTTGATGCATGTTGTTGAGAGATGCTGATCTCAGTAGCAGTGGACTGGAAGCTTTTTGGTGGCCTGTTCATAGACAAAGGAAAGCCTGTCGTCAAACATTGTGTTTCCGGAGACGGTAGCGACTCGGAGAGAGCTTTTCACCCCGTCAACGATAATTGATGATGACGCAAAGGCTGCATCACATCTAACCAACTCCAGATTTGCCACTGAAAGGGCAGAGTGGTATGTGCATATATGACTGCCCTGGAAAAAACTCTTAGCGAGGAACTAACATCCTCAAAATCCTTTCCATTGAGACGCTGCGCCAGAGCCCTGGTGATATGATCTGTGTAGGACATAGTGTCCAGAATCACTCTATTAGATGAAATAGAAGATTCCATCACATCCGAGCATAAACTGAATGATGTAGGCAAGGATATATCCAAATCCCCAGCCTGCTCATCCAGACGCAGAGTAGCTCTCTGAACATCTTCTCCAACCATTTTAAAATAATTGAAGATGCCGATAAGAAACCACCTTTCTTATTCGAACTTGCTAGGTTGAAAATGGCACTGTTAATGTGGCTGAAAGGCCTCCGACACTTGCCAAGATCAGGTGGAACAAGGTCAGGATAGTATTGATGAATGAAATTCATTGCTACCATATGTTGTTCCGAAAGGGAAGGATAATCCTCCTCCTTCTCCCTTTCACCATCCGACTGATTCAGCTGAGAATTTCGGTCAACAGCATCTGAATGTACAGATGACTGGATCGAGCCAGCACTATCCGACAGCTCACCACAGGAGTCTGTGGAAGGCTGCGCTTGCACTTGCTGAGAAGCTGCAATGAGCTGCACAATCTGCGACAGCAAGTCTGTTACAGAGGCTTGAGGACCAGCGTTCTTCTGTTTTTACCCCGCTTGCTGCTCCTGGGACGGAGATCCGGACGTAGATCTCTTCTCCGAACGTCCCAATGGATGAAGCCTTGGATCACTAGCTACCGGATGAGCAGACAACACGGACGAAGACTCGGTACGTCTTCGGGCGGCTGTCTGGATATCCGAAGTCGGGTAGCTAGCGTGCGGTCGTGTGTGCAATATCTGAACCTGACAAAGAAGCCGTAACTATAGCCGACCCTGACTGCAGTTTAGACGGAGCGTCCCAAGTGGCAAGTGTGGACGTTAGCTCCGACTCCGGCAAGTTTCTCAGAACAACATTTGGCCCCAAATGTTGCTGGGTTAGAGAAGGCTCTCCCACTCGTGGTCTATCAGTTCTCGCCGAGCTTCCCGAAGAGAAACTAGCAGGCTTCTTCCCTTTTGCCATCGTCGTTGGGTGAGCTTTAGTTTTTGAGGTGCTCGCTCTACCCAATTCTACACTTCCCTCGACCGCAACGGACTTACCCGGTGTCCCGGCCCCCACTAATGGGGTAACCGCTTCACCGGTCGAGCTCGCTGCTTGCAAAGGATCAAGAACACTAACTAGAGGGCTTTGCTTAATATTCATGAGCACCTTTGCAGCTAGCTCTGTTTGCTCGTCAGAGCACGGCGACGATAGCACATTACGGATGGGTGTCACAATACCATCACCATGTTCTTGTTCCTCTGAAAAAGAAACTGAAAAACTTGAATTATCCTGCAGTGACAGCTCCAGCATCGAAACCGCACCACCAATGACGTACCTTGACACCCGTCTCCAACGTCTGTCATCCCAATGTATATAAGTAGGACAAGAATCAGTTGGAGGGCATCGACTACAGGCAAGACAACAAGCATGTAAATCCGAGGAAGACTTCCTCGGCTTGCATTTAGAGCAGTAAGCTTTCATAATTAATTATGCAATCCAAAAATAGAGTCGATAGCACTCATACAAATTCAACATCAAAAATACATAAGGATACATGAAAATAGCAATCAAATTAATTTCGAAACAATTATAAAAAAAATTTTGAATTTTTTTTTTTTAAAATGCATAAGTTCCCAAAGGGATCATCATGTGCCCAAGGGCATCCAGAAAGAGCCTAAGTGTTGACAAATGCCAATTTAGTTTGAGCTACACTACCGGAATCATAATCAATGTATCCTAGAGTCATTCTAAAGTATTATAAAACTAATTACTATATGTTTAGGACGTTGTCAAATGTCAACAACGTCAATTGAAACAAACGGAAACAAGACAACAGGCACACCAAAAGGCCCAAAGTTAGTAACCGATTTAAATGCTACCAGATGCAAAGCTAGATCTTCATACGAAGAAAAAACGATACATCGGATAGAAGATGCAAGACCAAAACAACCCAACACCCTTAGGTTGAGGATGTAACCATGGGGATAAACAAAATAAACATTCTGTAACACACGTTAAACTCCCAAGGTATTTAATAAACAAGAGGCCCCACAGGGCCTGATGTGCTCATCTTGAACAGAACACAATATAAACAGAGTCCAAGAATGAGTCTACATTAAGCAATCCATCTCCAAAGGATACACTGTCAATCCTTGAATCCCTCAGAAGTGACAAAAATAATCCGGAATTCATGCCTTTCCTTCAGTTGAACATAATGTAAAAAGTAGAGCTCCCCTATGAAGCCCCTAGATACAACCTATGTGGATTAATCTTAGTTACACACATCTAAAGGGTACTGAATACAAAATTTTTAATTCTTCAGCAATATGACCAATTCCAGCTCCCATAGGGAGCTCAAATATTAACCCAGGCTCTTGATTTGAACACAGTTGAATCTGACTTCCCTAGAGATGTTGTGTACCAAATATGAAAGCATTCTGACTGTTGGATCTGAAGAAGAGAAAATTTAAAGAAATTTCTTTATATTGCACTAAGTTAATATTTGGGCTACCATAGCAAGCCCAAATATTAACCCAGGTTTTCCGCTAGACAGGCTGCGGGTCCGTCGACCGGACCCATTCCCCATGCCGATCATACTATGATCAGTCAGAAAAGCTGGTGTAAAATGTTGTGTACAGTGCTGTATCGTAACGACACTCAGGATCCTTTGTTTCCATGTAATAGAGGCATAATTATGTTGTATACTATGCCTACTATTACTGGCGAAACTTGATACTTTATAACCCCCAGACGAGAGGGGGAAACAAAGTTCAAATCCTAAATGTCGCCTTTAGAATTTCGGACTCAAATTGTCGTGTTTGGTCCGAAATCACTGGCTTTTATCTCGAGCGATAAATGTAATTGCACGTGCATGACGTCACACATCCGCATCATGCTTCTTTTCGAATATTTCGTTCTCTCTGCACTTCCAATTATTTACGTTGGCACGAATCGGGTTGTATAAAAAAAATTGAGGTCAAGCATCGCAGTCACTGTCAGGATTCGTGGATTTTGTGTTGTTTTGGGTTTGTATTTTTATGAAATCTCCGACCAGATGCAGTATTGTGTGTCCTGTGGGAATTTAGAGAATTATAGGAGGAAAAAATACATATTTTCCACTTCAATTATTCAGCATTTTAGCAAACAGAATGCCCCCAGAGAGCACATAAAAATCAAAATTTTCCCCTAGACCCCCCTGTATATGCACATGCCTTTGGCACGTGCGGCAGATGCCTTTGGCATGTGAGTTTCTCTTTTTTTAAACTACCGGACCCACAAATTTTCCCCTAGCAGAAACCCTGATTAACCTTTGGATCCCCCCCCCCCCCCCACCGAGATGTTGTATACGAAATATGAAAGCATTCTGACTATTGGATCTGAAGAAGAAGATTTTTAAAGTCAAATTTCAGGTTCCCTTATGGAGCCCAAATATTAACCCAGGCACTCGAATTGAACAAACTGGAATCTGACCCCCCTAGAGGTGTTGTATACCAAATATGAAAAAATTCTGACTGATGGATCTGAAGAAGACAATTTTTAATGATATTTCCTCATATCGCACTAAGTAAAGATTTGAGCTACCATAGCAAGCCCAAATATATACCTAGGGATCTGATTTGAACAAACTTGAATCCGACCCCCCTAGAGATGTTGCATACCAAATATGAAAGCATTCTGACTGGTGGATCTGAAGAAGGAGATTTTTTAAAATTATACTCCATATTGAACAAAGTTAAAATTAGGGCTTCTGTAGGAAGCCCAAATATTAACCTAAGGACTTGGTTTGAACAATCTTGAATCTGACCCTCATACCAATATTGTATACCAAACATTAAAAGGTTCTGATTGGTGGTTCTGAAGAAGAAGATTTTTAAAGAATTTTCCCCATATTACCCTACGTTAAAAATTTGAGCCCAAATATGAACCAATGGGCTTTATTTTAACAAACTTGTATCTGATCCCCTTATGAATGCTGTATACTGAATATCAAAGATTCTGATGATTGGTTCTGGAGAAAAGATTTTTTTTTATTTTTGCAAATATGCTGACTCAGCATTTTTTCGATGCCCATTACAGAACACCCTAACATAACCGATGGCAATTTTTTTTTAACCATTCAATTATACTGGCCCAAAGGATACTTCATACCAAATAACAGGTTCCTGTTCCGTGTGGTTTGGGAAATATGGACGTTTAAAAATATTTATATTTTTAGCTCCCAGGGTTCCCATGGGGAATGTGGGAATTTTTTTTTTTTGCATGAGTCAAGTACTTATGACCTAATAATACCACATACCAAATTTGGTTCAAACTGGACCATCGGTTCAGAAAATAGAAATTTTGGGCAGGGCCAAAAATCTTACCCCTCCCATTACAAAGCCAAATATTGCTTCACGAACTTCGTTTGAACAAACTTGATTCTACACCTCAAAAGGAAACTCCATAGCAAATATCAAGTCATTGTACACACTGGTTCATGAGAAGAAGATTTTAAAAATATTTTGGAGCATTTTCCCCCACTCCCTCCCTATGGGGCTGGGCATGTTGAGTTGAACAAAAATGCAATGCCCCTTCCTGACCATCACTCACACAAACTTTCACCCGAATTGGCCCAGTGGCTTTGGAGGAGAAGACCAAAACATGGTGTTGACAACGGACGCACGCACAACGGATGGAGGGCGATGAGATTAGCTCAGCTTGACTTTGTCAGGATGAGCTAAAAATTTCAATAAAAACAGCCAAAAAGCTTAGGAGTTTAACAGGAGGGTTCATGGAAGGATAGGGAAGGAACACTTAACAAACAGTAGATAAATCATTAGCAAGAATGATGACTCAGGCGCATGTCCCGAAAATGGGAAACATGAAATAATTTTTATAATTATTGTAAAGTTACTGCCCTGAATGTGTCAAACCACCGTTGTTCACTTCCATCATCCATTTATAGCCTTGAATCCACCAATTCTTTCATTGATTTGTGTCTGGCATCCTCAAAAAAGGAGATTTAAAGCACAGATGTCAGATCATTGTTTATTGGCTTAGGGCCAAACAAAGAATGATGTCTGTGCCAATTCTGGTCTCTTCCTGAGTACTGTGCATGCGCAAATACTAAAAGTATGGAGGGCCAGATAGGACTTTTAATTTTTAATATTGTGTGCAAATTTTGGGGATTGGGGGGTTCAAAATTTGTGTTTGGCCCTTGATATTATTGAGTTTGTACCAGCTAGATCTGGGCTATTGGTTGTAGTATAAAAATTTGTATAATTTCCCCAAGAGAACAGATTTTTACTGAAATCACCGAGTACACTTTTCAGTGCATCAAAACCCAATAAATGTCAAATATATGAAAATAAAAGCAACTCTGTACAATTTATGTTAGTAAGTGTGATTTGTAATTTGTATATACCTGTAGGCAAATTGTGTAAATATCAAGTCATTTGTTTCATTAATAAAAACGTAGTGTAAAATCTAAATTTTGCAGTCGACAATTCTGGAGGAGTTAGTTACTTTGAACCTCCGCCACTTTGGACCAAGTAACTTTGGCCTATTTTAGTGATTTTGGAACCAAAAATCTGTTGGTGACATCTGACCCCTCAAAGTTATTTCGGACTAAATGTAAATTCCATAATTGCATGCTATGCTATATATGATTTTTAATCATTGTTAATAACATATCCTGGTACCATTTCTAGTATTTGCCTCTCGGGAAATATGTCTATTTATTTTGGTAATACAATGTAATTGTTTCCTTTAGTACTTTTTCCCGAAGAATTTACCAAAGTAAACAATTTCCATTACAATTATCATAATTGTTATTAAATGGAGTATTTTCACCCTATCTGCATGGACTGATACGTGAAATCAGGCAAATAGAGAGGGTTTTGGTGATATTCGATGAGGTATGGATTAAATAATAACAGGACTTGCAGTGATATTATATGTTTTATTCCTGTTTTAGTTGTA
This sequence comes from Pictodentalium vernedei, assembly GCA_031216915.1. Taxonomy (NCBI): domain Eukaryota; kingdom Metazoa; phylum Mollusca; class Scaphopoda; order Dentaliida; family Dentaliidae; genus Pictodentalium; species Pictodentalium vernedei. Next base: position 185,685,649 of record CM062292.1, on the reverse strand, counting down.
TATTTGTTTATGATATTTTTTACAGATTCCTATTCATAAGCATAACATTTTACTACAATTTGTACATTTATATAGCAGGTGTAACTATGCATTACAATTAGTGCTGAAACAGTTGGCTCATTTTTGTAACCAGCTAACCGTCTGGCATAAACGGATATTCATTAATTTCAACCGCTGGGATAACTGTATTGTCTAAGATGCAAAATCAATAAGGAATGGCGAGAAAACAGTTCAAAATACTGCCTCCTGCAAAAAGTAAACAAACAAAAACAGTGACCCTAGGCATAGTAAATCATAAACATTTGGTTTCTGCACGATAATTTGATAATGGTTCAACCCACAACCATGAATCTTCATAGGTAGGTTGGCCTTGGTGAGAGGAAGAACCCTATATATATTGGACTGGCTAGGTTAAAGGTCAAGGTCACACTGGCCTTGAATATAGTAAATCGTAAACTATTGGTTTCTGGATGATAATTTGACAGTGGTTCAACCTACATGCATGAAACTTCACAGGTTGTTTGTCCTTGGAGAGAGGAAGAACCCTATCTATATTGGATTTGCTAGGTCAAAGGTCACAGTGACCTTGAGCATACTAAATCGTAAACAATTGGTTTCCAGATGATAACTTGACAGTGGTTCAACCCACATATGTGAAACTTCATATATAGGTTGGCCTTGGTGAGAGGAAGAATCCTATTTATTTTCGACCACGCGAGATGAATGGTCCAGGTCACAGTAACCCTGAACTTAGTAAATCATAAACACTGAGAAAAAGAAGGGTCCAACAAACTACCTACATGTATGGAAAAATCACTTTCAACGCCTTCTCTTGCATGTTAACTGCGTCACTTACCACAATCCGGGAAAACCTCTGACTATTTATCCACCAATTGCAAGTTTGAATTTTACATGCAACCTCAAATGAAGCCGGAGGCGGCCATTCTCATCTTCGAGTAAATTTCCATTTTAAGCACGATTAATTTCAAAATTGATTATAAAACTTGCTTTAGGCATCGTAAAATACGAATATATTCTTAATACTGCAACAAATTAGCTGGAAGAATGTATTATATGAATGAGAGAATGAAATTTCGTTGAATTCGCCGAGTACACTTTTTAGTGAGTCAAAACTCAATAAAAGTCAATTTAATGAAAATCATATTTTTTTTGTAACATTTATATGATTATATGTATACTACACATAATTCTGTACATTTATGTTGAATTTCAGTGCACCGTAATTGATCCATTAATAAAAGAGTTATAAAAAGAAATATTTTTGGAGTCGGTAATTTCGGGGTCGGGGTCAGAGTGCACTTTTTAGTGACAACCTCCAAAGTTGCATTAGTCCGAGATCACCTGATCCCTTCTGGAGTCGGAGTACACCTTTAGTGACCACCAACATCAGTACATGTACCTGTCCAAAAAATCCAACAAACATGTCAGACCTGTCTACTTCCCTGAGACAGATGTTTATAGTCTGCGCTCTCGTCGCCGCTTCGGCCGTGATGCCCCATCTCATGTCAACCGCAACAAACTGCAAACCACGTGAATGACATAAATGATGAATTTGGGGGAAATATCGCCGCATCAGTTCTTCTCGCTCGCCCTCCATCCCACCAAAAGGAGAAGAAAAAAAGATCCTGCATGTTCTTGGATCTTTTAGAATGCCTTTCACTCGTGTTGTCATTTCACTCTAGTTAACATTCAACGTTTTTGTGTTAACAGTTCGAGTAATTCTGTATGCAACCATTGCATGGCATGGTATTGCTATTCCAGTGACTGAAAGGAGAGTGATTATCCAGTCTCATTGACCATACCAAGGAGCGGTGCGCCTTTATACCGCAGGTCCCCGATTTTACCGCAGGCTACCGCAGGCCCCTCAAAATTACCGCAGGTCCCTTGTTTTTCTGGGTATTATCTTTGTTTTAACAAACAGTTCGAGGCAACTGTCGTCTTGTTGATATTTGGGGGTATTTTACACCAAAAATCAATAATAACGGAGCATATTTTTCTATTTACGCTTTATAAACAACATAAACTTATCACACTCTTCTCGTCTAAACAACCGCAACCCCGCAAAATTACCGCAGGTCCCTTGTTTTGTGGGGTATTATCTTTGTTTTAACTAACATTTTGAGGCAAATGTGGTCTCGATGATATTTGGGGGTACTTTACACCAAAAATGAATAATAACGGAGCGTATTTTTCTGTTCACGCTATCACGCTCTTCGTGTCTAAACAACACATACGCACACAATCGGAAACATGATTCAAAATATTCCAGCGATGCAGGTTAGCCCAACTTTGTGACATTACTATATCGTATTTAGAATAAAAAATTCTAGCAATGTACCACACCGTTCTCGAAACAAGGAACCTGCCAGTGCTGTAGAACAAAAACTATCAGAAGCTATTGCATGGAATTGGGATGTATTACCAAGACAAAAAAAAAAAAAAAAAAAAAAAAATTAAACTATTTTTTAGTGATGACCAAAACTGGTTATTATAATATATTTTTAATAATACCACAGGTCGCTTGTTTTGCATTTACTGCAGGTTAATACTGGTAAATGTTTTGTTTCGCGGGGACTCTGGGGTGGGACCGGTCTACTCTGTAGTGGTATCCTGTACGCAGGTCACTAAATCCTTCGCATATTTATTTCTAATATACCGCAGGTTCCTCGATTTGTGGGAGTAACAGCAAAACGAGGGACCTGCGATATATTAAAAATAAATATGCGAAGGATTTAGTGACCTGTGGTAAGGATACCCCCACGGCGCAGACCGGTCTCATCCCTCAATCCCTGCGAAACAAAACATTTATCAGTATTAACCTGCAGTAAATGACGGAGATAGTGAAGATGAGGGGAAAAACTGAAAGGGACCTGCGGTAGCCCTCTCTCGCCCCCCCCCCCCCCATAAAACTCTGGTACATTGCCCGAGGTTTTTTTTTGGGGGGGGGGGGGGCAGGGAAATAATTCATATGGACCTGCGCTAGCTTGTGATAAAGTTTTAATATACCGCAGGTCCCTCAACTTGTGGAAGAAACAGCCATCTTGTTTTGCAAAAGAAGGGACTTGTGGTAGTTTATGGTAGATTTTGGGACCTGTGGTCATGCTCGACAGCCTGCCTTTTATGCCCAATAAATGCAATAAATTACCAAAAAGCCGCAACCAAGAAATACGATATAGTAGTGTTAAAAAGTTGCAACGCTGAAATATTTTGAATCATGTTCCCGAGTGTGGCGGGGGCCACATGGGGTGGGATGCCATCATGGGTAATTTTCCTGACACATGGCAAGCTCTGAAAGCCTGATGAATTGCATATCGGAATGTTATGTACAATAGAAGACAGTTTTTATATTAGTTATAGTTTTATAGGTCTGCACACGTTGTTTTGACACGAAGAGCGTGATAAGTTTATGTTGTTTATATAGCATAAATGGAAAAATATGCTCCGTTTATTATTGATTTTTGGTGTAAATTACCCCCAAATATCAACGAGACGACAGTTGCCTCGAACTATTAGTTAAAACAAAGATAATACCCCGCAAAACAAGGGACCTGCGGTAATTTTGAGGGACCTGCGGTAGCCTGCGGTAAAATCGGGGACCTGCGGTATAAAGGCGCACCCCCAAGGAGGATACATTCCTTGACCATTCGTTGCGAATGTAAATAACGTCCACCAAAGAACCGGTCTGACTAAAATAAGTACGTAGATGAGAACAAAAGACCCCAGGAGAGGACAGAGGGAATCCCGAAACGAATGATTTCGGGCGCCGAAGGCGCGCATGGACGATATGGGGGACAAGCCCCTTTCGACCCTCGTTGACTGTAGGTGATTCGTTCTCACATGTCTAGGCGTGTTGAAGGAGGAACTGCTTAGGGTACTCGGCCGGTGTCACCAGTTGCGTCGTGATGGTCTCTTGGCTGATGTCGGTTGAACCCTCGGGTGAGGACCAGTGTGAGAGGTTGGGTCCTCTCATAAAGGTACTACCTCTACCCGAGGGTGCAGTCGATCTGGGTTTTCGGGCAAGTATAGTCTGCCGCTTCGAGGGTGATTATGAGTGAAGGGTGATGGCCATCACTGGCAAGTATGATCTGCCTCAGGCTGTCTCTGTTTGGTTGGACTTTTTGGACAACGACCCCTTTCGGGGACCACCAAGAAGAAGAAGACTTCCCAGGTTCGGGGGCAGGCCTGCATTGTAATCCTGTTGGGTTGGGACAAAAAGATGCGCAGTGCGCTTACAAAAAGGGGCAGAGGCGGGACGCAGGACTAACGCTCGCCTCCCTTAAAGTGGTTGACGGGTTATCACTAAAAAAATACCATTCAACATATATTTTTTGTCATTCCGGTGTCATTCCGCGTCATTCCGTGTCATTCCGGTGTTTAGGAGGACCGCTAAAAAGTGTACTCCGACCCCGACCCCGACTCCGAAATTACCGACTCCAAAAGTATTTCTTTTTATAACTCTTTTATTAATAGATCATTTACATTGAAATTCAACATAAATGTACAGAATTATGTGTAGTATACATATAATCATAAAAATGTTACAAAAAAATTATGATGTTCATTAAATTGACTTTTATTGGGTTTTGCCTCACTAAAAAGTGTACTCGGCGATTTCAACGAAATTTCATTCTCTCATTCATATAATACATTCTTCCAGCTAATTTGTTGCCGTATTAAGAATATATTCGTATTTTACCATGTCTAAAACAAGTTTTATAATCAATTTTGAAATTAATCATGCTTAAAATGGAAATTTACTCGAAGATGAGAATCGCCGACTCCGGCTTCATTTGAGGTTGCATGTAAAATTCAAACTTGCAATTGGCGGATCAATAGTCAAAGGTTTTCCCGGATTGTGGTAAGTGACGCGGATAAGGAAATTGTTTTACGGCAATGGAGTTTAACACCTGTCAGTAGCAGGAAAGAGCGTATTTTTTTTTTTTTTGATAAGAAGTTGGACCCTAGGGTTGTCAAATAATTTCCAGTGCTATATATCTTTGAAGGCATATAGCATCGGGAATTATATTTTATTATTAACTTTCATCATTTGCGTGATTACCCATCACAATACTCACAAACAAACAAAACAATATCACTGGTTGAAGTGAGTAATACATGAATACTCTATTAATAAAAAAAACCTGGTGTTTATTGAATAAAATTATCAAAGATGAACAGAATATTGAGCATTAAAATGTTGTTGCTACAGCCTTGCACACACAAGGCATAAATTTCACCGGGAAAAACAAACTACCTATGGAAAACTCACTTTCAACCATAGATATCAGATAGAAGACATATGCTTTCAACGCCTTCTCTTGCACGTGGTCACGGGTCGTTTCGCCCCTTTCCCAGTTCGCCCCGGGTCGTTTCTTCAAAAACATCTTTGATGAATTGGTTTTTTTTTGTTAACAGTCAAGATGTTTATTTTTACAGTAATCACATACCAGTTGGTGTTTATTTGAGATTGACTGTGTGACTGATTGCCTTTTTTATTCACCAGCGTAAATATGTATGTATATATGTTATTAATTGTGATGCATTTTCCTGAACTCATGTGTATTTTCATTATTCAGAACTTGATCAACATAAAATGTATTAAAATCTGAACCTACGTTAGTACGTTTCCCCATTCCTCATCAAACATCCATCGGCAAAAAACATTTGCGATTTCAATACATTTTCTCCTGTGGTGTGAAGGTAAGGCATTTTTTTCTTCTATTTTAATAAAATTTACAAATTATACTTGCCCGGTGATTAGCAGAGTAACAGCACAGTGACAGAAGAATAGCAGATAAATAACAAAGTGGCAGATTATACTTGCCTGAAGAATAGCAGAGAAATAACAAAGTGGCAGATTATACTTGTCTGAAAAATAGCAGACAAATAACAAAGTGGCAGATTATACTTGCCCGAAGAATAGCAGACAAATAACAATGTGGCAGATTATACTTGCCTGAAGATTAGCAGACAAACAACGACGTTGCAAATCTGGTGGATTCGACGGATTATATTTTAAGATCACTGTATTACAGCAAATGCATTTTCTATCAGTCAACTGTAAACTGGATGTGTTGTATAAAATTTTATATAAAAATAAACTGAATCATCGTTTCAACCGCTAGTTCTGTTTTTTTTTCTTTATCAAACCCACCCTATACCCCGGGAAAAAAAGTGGGGCGAAACGACCCACTCTCAAAATTGGGGCGAAATGACCCGGGGCGAAACGACCCGGGGCGAACACTTGAACTGGTATGGGGGCAAAACGACCCAGGGGGCGAACGGGATTTGGGGCGAAACGACCCGACACCATCGGTAGACATGTTCGATGCCTTCTTTACGGTTTCTATGGGCTCTTTGCCATTTTTTGAAGAATTCGATGTCTTCAAGGTGCCCCCTGAACCGATTGGTAAGGATTCTTTCGAATGTCTTACCAATGCAGCTGAGCAGGCTGATTGGCCGTAGCTGGCTGGATCGGAGGGGTCCTTATCGGGTTTTGGTATCATGACACCGATGGCTTTTTTCCAGCATTTGGGAAAGTAGCCATGGGTGAGGCATGCGTTGAATAGTTTATTTAGTTTTTCGATTAGGGAGTTTGGGCTTTGTTTTAGAATTTTGTAGCTTACTTCGTCTTCGCCGGGTGAGGAGGAGTTTTTTCATTTTTTTATGACATTAATGATTTCGTCATTGGTGATGGGGTGACAAGGTCATCATCGTCCCCTTCTTCTGGCTCGTTATCGAAATTGGGGGTCCCGGTAAATATCGGGATGTTCATTGATGAAGTCATCAATCGCGTTGATGACGGCGTCATCATTGCCCGTGCCTTGATACGGGCGATGCGTTTTTCTTAGGAGGTCGGCAAAGGTGTCGGCCTTCTCTTTGTTGGTGCGAGTGAAAGAGCCGTCTTCTTTCTTAAGAGGTTTTGCTGCGGCTTTGCCGCCCTTGTTTTTTTGCCCAGTAAGAATTTTGAAAGAGTCCCAGAATTTTTTAGCATCTTGGGTCCCGTTTAGGTTGGCTGTTGCCTTTTCCCAGCTGGCTTGTTTTTCAGTTTTGAGGGCTTGTTTGACTTCGCCATGAAGGCGCATCTCCTCTATAATTTAAAAAAAAAATGTATATTTAAAAATGTATCCAGGGCAAAGAATCAAACCACCCGACTTTTTTAATTGTAGCAAAAGAAAACTTGGATGTAATTTGTAATTTACACAGTGCTCCATAGTGGCGGAGCTAGGATTCTCAAATTGGGAGGGGGGGGGGGGGGAGTTCATGGTCAATTCGGCCTTGAGTCAATTCGGCCGAGTCGATTCGGCCTTTGTTTATCGAATCGACTCACTTTTTAGGCCGAATCGACTCACTTTGTGGAAAATATTTAATAATAAAAAACAACTTACTTTTTATGTGATGAATGAAAAATCCACCAAAATTTACAGAAAACAAAACTGAATACATCCAAGGTACGAAATGAAATTAAAAAAACGAATTGGAAGTAAGCGTTAGCGTATGGAGGGAGGTTGTAGATGTAGAAATAGATGACGAGGGAAAAAATGACTTGGGTAGTGATCACAACCTGATAACAGTTAAGATTATGGGCAAAAAGACGAATAGAGACAGAAATACCTTCAAGGAAGTTTGGGGACTAAAACAAGGAGCCGACTGGAAGCAGTTTCGGGAAAAACTGAAACCAAGTCTTGAATGTATACCTAGGGATGCAAATGTCCAGAGTATTTCAGATGGCATAGTAAATAGCCTAACAGATGCAGGGAAGGATTGTATAGGAAGGGTGAGGGTCCCAACGAGAGAGCTCGGATACAGGGTTAACGAGGGACTGAAAAAGGCTATAAAAGAAAGGAAGGTAAAATGCGCTGCTTACAGAAGAAGTAGGAAGCTTAAAGGGGTGGATAACAATGACACGAGACTAATGAAAGGAGAATATGAACTGGCACGGAAAAAGGTGAATGAGATAAAGAATAATAATAGGAAGGAGCGCAATTGCAGTCTTGCCAGAACAATAAAGAAAACGGGGGGTTCGAGCTCAAACGTATTTTGGAACTGGGTAAATAAACGGGGGAAAAGTAGTATGCAGAGTATCAAAGTGGATGGGGAAAGTACAGAAGATAAAGGCCGTATCGTTTCAGAGTTAGTCAAGCACTGGGAAAAGATAAACGATAGGCGATGGGGCAGTGGGTCCCCACCAAAAAGAAATACACTGGTGGAGGAGAACCTATCCAATCGTGTATGTAGCGAAATAACGGCAGAAGAAGTGCGGAACGTGGTCTCGAAATTAAAAAATGGTAAAGCGGGAGGGGCTGATGAAATTCCGAACGAATTCCTCAAAAATGGAGGGGAGGCACTTATTGAAGTCCTGACAAACCTTTTCAACCTGGTTCTGCGAAAGCAAAAGGTCCCCAGAGAGTGGAGGGAAAGTAAGGTGTCGTTCATACACAAAAAGGGGGATAAGGAAGTTCTAGATAACTATAGGGGGATATCAGTTAGTAGTAACATCGGAAAAGTATTCTGTAAGGTCATATACGGTAGACTTGAGGAAGTTATTGAAGAGAAAGGTTTTTTAGGAGAAATTCAAAATGGTTTCAGGAAAGGTCGAAGAGTCACTGATCACCTATTTACACTCACCCAACTGATAGAATCAACAAAGGCTGAAAAGAAAAAGATGTTTCTGGCATTTCTAGATGTGAAAAAAGCGTACGACCGAGTGTGGAGGGAAGGTATGTGGCGAAAGCTCGAGGGCATCGGACTGGGGGTGACTTTGTGGGAATCATGAAAGCACTGTATACAGATGTGCAAAGCCAACTCAGTCTAGGGAGTATCACTACAAAACGAGTCCCTATGGATATAGGCCTCAAGCAGGGGTGTATCTTTTCACCGATTTTGTTTGCATTGTATGTTAAAGATTTAGGGGACGAACTAATTCAGAGTGCGGAGGGGGTAAATGTTGGAGACATAAAGGTACCAGGCTTATTCTTTGCGGACGACATGGTGTTAATGTCTAGAACTGAACAGGGGCTAGAGAAATTGCTGGAAATTGTTGGTAGATATGGGAACACTTGGCGGCTCGAACTAAATGAAAATAAAAGCAAGGTAATACCCGTTGGACGCAAGGTAGATATGACGAAGAGATGGAGAGTGGGGGAGTTCTCAATCCCCGAAGGGGAAAGCAAACAAATCACTGTAGGAGAAACGGGAGAGTGTGAGTATCTAGGGGTAAGCATAAATATAACGGGAAGAGGGGTGTACAGAAATTACTCAGCCAAACTGATTCTGAAGGGGAAAAGAATTCTGAACCAACTAAAACTTTTAGGGAAAAATAGTTTCAACAAGGTCTTTGTGGGGAAAACACTGTGGGAGAAGGTGGGTTTACCAAGTATAACGTATGGCACGGACGTGATTCCATTAAACCAAACCGTTATTAAGAAGTTGGAAAGTACTCAGAATGATGCCGGCAGATGGATAACAGGGTCGAGTAATGCTGCAGCTTTGGAAGCAGTAAGGGGGGAGCTTGGGTGGATGAAAATCAAGGACAGGGTAGATTTGGGAAAACTGTGTTACTTTAACTACTTGAGAAACCTGCCTGACAACCGGTGGTGCAAATTGATGCTCGATACCATTTGGAATTCTAATATAGATACGGGGTGGTCAAAACATGTGAGGGAACTAATGGACAATTAATCTATAGAGGTCACAAACATAGAAGTAGGAATGAAAGAAGGCAAAAGGTTTGTCAAAGAGAGAGTCATGGAAGATTGCAATCGAAACTGGCGAGCAGGGGTTAGCGTGAAAAGATCACTGCAGGGGTTACAATATAAAGAAAAGCCAGCTTTTGAGAAGTACCTAGATGGCACCTTTGGAGGGTCACTGCTGTTCAAACTGAGATCAAGATCACTGGAGCTTCGGGGAAAAATTGGTGGGAGAGATGAAGAAAAGGGATGCCAAATGTGCCACTCTGGAGTAGTGGAGACCCTGGAACATTTTCTCTTGGAATGCCCACAGTATATACCTCATAGAATAAAATTTACTGGAAGAATAATGCAGAAGTGGGGTGAAGAAACAAAGGATAGATGGCTGAAGGGGGACACGAGGGAGAGGGTAGGAATGCTTATTGAAGAAATTGAAAAAGAGGAAGTGAGGGATACTATTAAGCAGTTTATATCTGAATGCTGGGAGGAGAGGAGGGGAAGAGGGGGTGGGGTGCAGGGGGAATGATGGCCTTCTCTTATGAGGACCGCGACAAATCAGCGGCTGGCCAAAGAGTTATTATTATTAGTAAATAATCCATGTAAATATTAGGATGAAAACCCGTCAACTGGGCGCTTTCCACACATTCTCTTTGCTAACTCCGTTAATCGTGTTTTTAGAGAGATAATCTCGATACGCAATATTCTTTGAGAATGTTTTAACAATTAACTTGACATTCAGGTAGGTACTCACTTTGAAGATTAATTAGAAAGACCGTATTTTTCTTACAATAAACAAGTACATTCAGGTAGTTTTGTGTTTTAATTGCAACTAAAGCGGGAACTCACTTTGAAGAATTTTCCAAAAGGGCTGTTTTTATAGCATCTGTACATAAAATACGGCGTAACATTGGTTGCAACATTGTTCTCTGTACCACTTCTGTGCACTCTAGTGTAATTTTGTAAGTGTTTATCTTTAACTCTATCTATTTTCTGTCTGCTTTTCTCTGTTAAAAGTAAAAACGTATATTTAAGTCAATACAATTTAAGTCAATACAATTAAATTAAAATCTTTAATAACTTAAAAAATAAAATTTGGAATTTTAGAATTATTTACAAATAAAAATAATGGATAAACAAAGTCAAGCTCAGTTAAACAGTTCTGCCTTTAATTCTGGTAGTCTGAGCAACAGTGGAAATTCCACTAATACTGATATGACATCGATGATGTCGATGATGTCTGGCTTCCAGAAAGAAATAGCCAGATTAAATGACACCATAGAGGGTTTGCGGTCAGAGCTTCAAGCCCAGAAGCGGCAGGCAGATAAAGAAAAGGCTGAATTGAGAAGGGAATTGGAAAAGGCAATTCTGAAAGCCAAACCAGGTAAGGAGGACCATGCTCCTCCAGTTCCTGATTTACCATGTATTGACGCTGCTACAGAAATGAGAAGACCTGCGTCCGCCGGCTCACTGCCGGGGATATCTGAAATAGATTCAGATCTAATTACCCCCAGCCAGGATAACTGGCTGCGTTCTATAGTAGAAGAAGCTACCAACACGGTCGCAGTTTCCCCGGCCGTGGCGGTTGAAATTCAATTGGATGAAAATTCAACTAAAATCCCCAAATCGCAGCGACAGAAAAAATCACCAAACCAAAATCGATCGAAAAGGAAACTCTCCAATGAGTTCCGTGAAAATGATGAAACCGTGGACGTCGAAGACGAAAATGGTTTCTGTATGACTATTGATCGGCATGTCAAGAAGACAAAAATCATCAAGAAAAATTCACAGAGCACCGCTACTGAAAAGGACTCGGTGGTCACACCAAGAAATGGGGACTCTGTTAACGCAATAGAGTCTACATCACCGGAAATAGTGAATGCGACAGCTAGCCCAACCGATAGAGCGACGTACGCCGATAAAGTAAAAGCCAAAACGCCCCCTAAGGTGACCAATAAAACCAACAAGACACAGGGCCACCCGCAACCAAACCCCTGTGTCGTAATCACACGCGTCCACCCCAAAACGGAAAAAAACTCGATTGATAAAGCCCTTCCAGGATGCTCGTGGGAGAGACTAATCTCCAAAGCCACGGGTAACCATACTTGGAAAATAAAAGTAAAATGCCCTAATAGAGCAACGAAATTAAATCTGATAAGCAAAGGGGTAATTATTAATAACAAAAAATACGAAACCGAGGAATATCGTGTTCTTCCGCAACCCGTTCAGTGTCACAAGTGTCAGAAATTTGGGCACTTGTCACACAAATGCAACGGGGAGCAACGATGTATGAAATGCGGTGACAAACACATCGCGAAGGCATGTAGTGCTAAAACTCTGAAATGCCCAAATTGCGGTGGTCAACATCCCAGCAACTACCGGGGTTGTAGCCACTTCAAAAAAGTTAAAACAAACATCCAGCTTAAAGCTGTAAATGTAAGTAATGTCGAGAACTCATCTTCCCCTTATTCCACGTGTACTCTAATGGCTGGCTCTATTTTCAGCATAATGAAGAAACACTTGGACACCAGTCTTTCGGACGTTTGCAAAGAGATTAGTAAAACAGCCTCTAAGTTATATAATACTCAAATATCTCACACGCTATTAGAAGCGGCCGTCAACAGAATATAATTATGAAACAATATTACAAATAGTAATTAAACTTAAATAAACTTAGTACAGTTATTCCTAAACCATTCATGGATACACTAAAAATAGTCCAGTGGAACGCTCGAAGCGTTAATCAGAAAAAATTGCAAATGTCACATTATTTAAAAAATACGGATGTAATTGGAATTAGCGAAACCTGGCTTAAACCAACCAAACAATTCTCGTAATGTGGTTTTGATATTATTAGAAGAGATCGCCCCGCCCAAAAAGGCGGCGGTGTCGCTCTGCTAATAAGGCAGGAGATTAAATACAAATCAATACCATGCGACCACCTCAATGCTGAAGTGATTGCAGCTGAAATTGAACTTGACCACAAACACGTGGCCATCATATCATATTATAACAAGCCGCAAGCAACAGTAGACAGTAAAGTATTTGAATTTTTTACCAACAAGTACAAGCACTGCATATTCTTCGGTGATTTCAATTCCAAACACCAGGTATTCGGTTGTCATAAGACTGAGCCTAATGGTGACGCCCTTTCCCACATCATTGAAGAACTCGATCTATTCGTGGTAAATAACGATCAAGACGTAACATACATGAGCAACAACCCACTCCATCAATCAGATATCCTAGACTTGATTATCACCAGCAAATCACTAACCAGCCAAATGCAAGACATATTTGTAGGAGATGATGATCTAGGCAATGATCACCTGCCGGTTCACGCCACTCTGAAATGTAATACTGGTCCCGCAAGGTATCCTCCCGTGAATAGGAGGAACCTATCAAAAATTGACTGGAACCTCTTCAGAAACATTATCGAAGTAAAAATAAAGGCAAATGACCCCTCAAATGTTCATGAACTAGAAAAAGCCTGCACCCACCTTAACGAGGTTATCAACAGTACACTAGATGAAATCTGTCCCAAGCAAACAGTAAAGACGCGGATAAACAGAATAACCCAAACAACTCTTCAAATAATCAAACAAAAAAGAAAAGCCTTCCGGGCTTACCAATCAGAGAATGATCAAATGAAAAGAGCAGAACTTAAAACCGCGTATAATCGCCTTCATGGGGAAGTAAAAAAGGCCATAGCTAACGACAATCGCATGCGATGGGAAAAAGCAACCGAAAACCTAAATGGACTGAGAGAACCTAAGAGGTTCTGGGATACATTTAAAACTCTTACTGGCCAAAAGAGCAAAATTGCCAATAATAATGCGCTAAAGGCTAGCGACGGATCTATGGCCATAGACGACAAGGCAAAGGCCAGTGCTTTTGCCAAATTTCTAAAGAAGGCACATCGTCCACAAGAAGGGAACAGATATGACAACGATTTTAAGGTATGAGTAAATAAATTTGTCCAAGATAACAACTCAATCTTCAATGAACCGAACTTCGACCAAAGGCATGAAGACGGGGACGACCATGAATTAACCGAACAAATAAGCGTAGAAGAGGTCATGGGTATAATCAGAAAATGCAGGTCATCTTCGTCCCCAGGAGAAGACGAAGTCTCTTACAAAATAATGAAACAGTGCCCCAACATCTTCTACTGCAGACTCACCAAACTCTTAAACTGCTGTCTCTCCTGTGGGTACTTCCCAAAATACTGGAAAGTGGCCACGGGAGTCATGATACCTAAACCCGACAAAGACCCTACCAACCCTTCTAACTACCGCCCAATCAGCTTGCTTAGCTGTGTTGGGAAAATATTTGAGCGGATTCTCACTACGAGACTTCGCAGCTATCTCGAATCAATCAACTTTTTCAACAAATGGCAAAGAGCGTATAGGAGTCAGAAAGAAGGAATCGAACACGTATATAGACTGGTCGATTATATGAAAACAGCATTTAGTCAAAACGAAATCGGAACTGCGCTTTTCTTGGATGTAGAAAAAGCGTTCGACTCGGTATGGCACAATGGCGTGAGATATAAACTAGCGAAAATGGGATTACCCACTAAAATTCTAAGGATCATATCATCATTTCTAACTGATCGAAAAATCAAGGTGAGGGTTAATCGCGAGGTGTCAGAGGAAGTAATACTCGAAGCGGGAACACCACAAGGGTCGGTTCTAAGTCCGCTTCTTTTCATAATATATGTGAATGATATAGAAAAAGTAGGGGAAAACTTTGTTGAACTATCGCAGTTCTCAGACGACAAAGGCATTTGGACAGCCAGCAAGTCCAGAAACATAATTAAAAATCGTCTACAGGATACCATTCGCGATCTTGAGAGCTGGTGTGCCCTGTGGCGCATCAAACTCAATGCCGCCAAAACTCAAAAAGTTACGTTCTTCAAAAAGCAAAGGAAAAAACCAGTCCCGAGTATCGATCTCCAGTTATACGATCACAAACTAGAAGCAAACAAAGAGGCCAAATTTTTGGGATTTATCCTAGATAGCAATCTCAGTCTAAACAGTCACGTAAACTCCATTACGGTTAGAGCTACTAAACGTATCAATTTTCTGAAGATGATCAGAGGTAGAAATTGGGGAGCAAACAAAGATGTGCTTCTCAAGCTCTACAAAACATTTATACGTCCGGTACTAGAATACGGTGCCATAATAACAAGCGACCTAAGCAAAACCAACATTCAGAAGCTACAGAGGGTTCAAAATTATGCCCTGCGAGTGGCACTATGCAAACCGAAATGGACACCGATAAAGGAACTTCACGAGCTAGCAAAAATAGAAACTATTGATACGCGATTAAAAGACCTACAAAACAAAACCCTCAACAGACTCCAAGATAGTGAATTAATGGTTGAGCTGAACGAACACCGAAAAACAAAATAAATTTCCAGAAAACAAAAAAAAAAAAAAAAAAAAAAAAAAATAAAATAAAATAAAATAAAAATTATACAATATAACTAAATCGCGTGGAGTCAGTGAGGATTGCCTCGCTACTCATTGGGAACTTTAGGATAGAGTCTGTGAGGACTGCCTCGCAACTCTGCTGAAGCGCGATTGAAACGCGTTTAATAAGATCTATATAACAAAACCCTCCACATACTCCAGGATAGTGAATCAATGGTGAAGCTGAACGAACACCGAACCCTAAACAGAAAAACAAAATAATCCACAGTAAATTAAAATTACTCAATAGAATTAAACTGCGTGGAGTCAGTGAGGATTGCCTCGCTACTCATTGAGATCTTTAGGATTGAGTCTGTGAGGATTGCCTCGCAACTCTGCGTGTGGGGAGTGGGCTCCGAAGAAACACACCCCTTACCCCATCCATAGCAACAATCACACAGCAGGCACAATATACAATAGCGGATACCTATCTTTCTCTCTACCTATAACTTTTCTAACTGAACATTCTCAAATTTTCTTGCAACACTCTTATCAAGAAGACGCATGGAAATGGTAGACAAAGCGTAGGAGGAATGGGTGCAACCTACCTTTCTGCAACATATACAAGAAACCACCAAACGCTAGGCAAGGATTGAAACAAGCTTGTCTGGCTGGGAACGAGTGTACATTTGATATAAATAAACATTTGAATAAAGATTTAACAGCCCTTTTAAGGGCTTGAGGGTGTGTGTCAGTGAGAGGTTTTTTTTTTTTTTGGGGGGGGGGGGGGGTGGAGGAGGTCATTGGAATTCCCGAAGGATAACCAGATACCTCAAAATCACATACGGCATCCTGTCTCCCAGAAGGCTTGATGGATGACTCCCGGTTTTTTAAAACTAAACTGTTGGAGCTTTCTCCACTTCTTTTTTGTAACCGCTATGGTCATATACCGGGGCCGCTACCAAACCGGCGTTGCTGTTTGGTTTTCTTTTCTCTTCTTCCCTTAATCTTGCCATCGCACAACATTACATTCTGGCTCGCCACCATGGTGGGACTCAAACCTCTACAATCGCCGAACTGGAACCGAATAGAGCTCGCTCTCTAATAGTTTTAAAGACGTTGAGGGATTGAGTATTGACCATCTAACACTCCAACGTAAACTGCCGGGTATTCTAACCGCGTGCATAACCCCCTCAGACTCCATTTTGGGCAATAGGAAAGCTAGGCCTGTGTGATCCAAGGGAAAAAAAATAAGGTTAACCGGGTCGCAAGGGATTTGTAAATCCCACATCGTCCCTGCGCGCCTTCGGCGCGCTAAAACCTTTCATTCATTCATTCAACATCATTTGTGAAATAAAATAAGGCTAACCGGGTCGCAAGGGATTTGTAAATCCCACATCGTCCCTGCGCGCCTTCGGCGCGCTAAAACCTTTCATTCATTCAGGTTGCAACATTCCGGAGGCGCTAACAAACCGGCGTTGCTGTTTGGTTTTCTTTTCTCTTCTTCCCTTAAATTTGCCACCGCACAACATTATATTCTGGATCGGAGGCGCTAACAAACCGGCGTTGCTGTTTGGTTTTCTTTTCTCTTCTTCCCTTAAATTTGCCACCGCACAACATTATATTCTGGATCGCCACCATGGTGGGACTCAAACCTCTACCATCGCCAAGCTAGAACCGAATAGAGCCCACTCTCTAACAGTCTAAATGGCGTTGAGGGATTGAGTATTGACAATCTATCTCTCCAACGTAAACTGCCGGGAATTCTAACCGCGTGCATACCCCTCAGACCCCATTTGGGGCAAGAGGAAAGCTAGGCCTGTGTGATCCAAGTGAAATAAAATAAGGTTAACCGGGTCTCAAGGGATTTGTAAATCCCACATCGTCCCTGCGCGCTTTCGGCGCGCCAAAACCTTTCATTCATTCGGTTGCAACATTCAGTTTTTAACGATATATTCTTGCACCAAATGTAATAGCTCTAGAGGTTCGACAGCGACAGCATGCAGTTTCATGCGATATTTGTGGGCAATGGCAGCTAATGTGATATTTGTGGGCAGCGACAGCAATGGCAGTTTCATGTGATATTTGTGGGCAATGTGAAACTAAGCTAAAGAATGTGAAACTGGTATAAACTATGATTTTTATATGGACTCAAAAAGGCGAAGGGTTGACTTCCCATTTATATGTTGCCTGTGCGTAGAGCAAGGGACCACTGACAATTCTTCTGAGCAGATATCGAAGCCCAACAGTGAAAGCAACACAGAACAAATCGGGTCTGTAGAACAATTTTAATACATCTTCTTGTTTCCACTCGGTTATGAGAAAATGTATTAAAATTGAAACTAATACAAAATTACCAGGTCGGGATAGTAAGAAAATGAAAGTTTGTTAATAGAAGTTTCCTAGAAATCCGTCAAGTTACCCTGAAAAAAAGAAAATCGTCATTTCATAATGACAAAGGAATCCCTGTGCGATGAAAAATAGTTTCGATTTTAATACAACTTCTTCTTTACATTCTGTATTTATTTGTTGCTTTTATTACTGTTTTTAAACTTGTCTTTGTATATGTGTACGATATGGAATAAATTACAGATAAAAAATCAAGTGTTTGTTGTTTTTTGTCTTAACATGGTCTAAAGTAAAATCTCATTCAACTTACCTTGGGGCCGAATCGACCCGGGGCCGAATCGACTCAGGCCGAATGGACTCAGGCCGAATCGACCCAAGGCCGAATCGACTCGGGGCCGAATCGACTTAAGGCCGAATCGACCCGATTCCGGGGGGGGGGGGGGAGGGGGGGGGGGGGCTTTATTGTAAAATTCTCTGTATCTTTGTAAAAATCTGGTTATATTGAAGAACCTTCTCGTTCTCGTCCATGGTTCGGGCTTCTAGGTTCTCTCTTATTGCTCTGCCCAGGTCCATTGTGGCAAGCACGTTTGGTTCTCTGCGCACCAAATGCTGTCGATATAGTAAGCTTTCAAGTAAACTTGGTTCGACCAATACGTAGTTCTTCTCTTCTTGCGACTTCGTTGTTGGATTATGCTTCTGCTTATGGTTCTGATTTATTGTCCGTTCCGGTCATTTCTGTACGAGTTATTTCTGTTGGTGGCACTGGTACCCACAGGTTTCTGGTTGGTTTATGGTTATTCACCTGGTACGGTTTCGACAGTTCCTTTGGTTCAACTTGGTTTATTTTATTGCATTCCTCACTTTTGCTGGGATGCCGCAGTTCTTGCAGTGAGTGGTGAATCTGGTGTCTTTTTAGGTTGTCTTTTCTGATAAACGTTCTTGGACATCTCACACACTGGTAGATTCCAGTCCTGTGGGCAGTCTTCCTATGCCGATAAAGATTGTATTTCTTTGTGAACATTTCCTGGCACTCTTCACAGGTGTGATGTTGATTCATCGCTGGCTAAACGCGAAATGACAAAATTTTGTACCCTTTTATACCCTGCGAAATGGGCTGACCAGATATCTTCAGATAAGTATCCTTAACATATATCCTTAACAGGTATTCTCAACGGATCGGGGTCAACTCGCCACTGGGTCAACTCGCCACCAGTACGTTTTCCGGGTCAAGTCGCCACAGGTTAGTGCCGACTTGACCCAATTTTTGTGGCGAGTTGACTCACTTTTGATACGTTTTTTCCAAAATCTTTCTCCTTATTTTTAACATTTTTTTTTTTTAAATAAATGTTATTGTACTTACTGTTCAATCCGTGACCGTCCGAGAATGATTCTATAATAGAAGATACTTTTGGGTTTGTTTTGATTGCACAGATTGTTGAATCAGCTGTCGTTGCAAGGTGATGACGGCTCAATAAAAAGCTTGCAATATTGTTCTGATGAAACGGTTACATGCATCACAACCTCTCCCCATCTACCACGATCAGACATAACAAAATTCCACAGCTAAAGAGGGTCGAAAGGGGCTTGCCCCACACCGTCCCTTCGGCGCGCAAAAAACATTTGATCCGTTCTAATGAAACCATAAATGAAGCTGTTATCACACGCATGCATGCAAGTTTAATCACATATCATTGTTATTGTTCATTACTTTTTTAAGAACCGTTCATCACCCCTCTCATTTCATTCCATTCCATTAGTAAACTGACGCAAATCCATTAATCCCCAAAAAACGTTTTCCAAGATTTCAATGTAACTGCCGATCTTTCCCCATTTATAAATAGAATATTTCACAAGTATAAGATTATGTGCTAAAAGTATTAAAACAGTGTTCAAAATATATTTCCTCATGTATATAGTGTGTAATATATTGGGTTTTTTGTTACATTTTATCATACAAATGCGCAATGTTAATTGGATCATGAATAAAACTCAGTGTGTCAAACCTGCCTTATATTAATTTTTTTTTGGGTGGCGAGTTGACCCGTGGCGAGTTGACCAAGTGGCGAGTTGATTCGTCCCCTCCTCAACTGATACGTAGCCATGTCATAGACCTGTATCCTCGAATACCGAAATGAGGCTGAGAGCAATATGTGCGAGTCACTTGAACGAGCAATTGCTCGATAGCTCATTTGCTCGATGGACTTCGAGTTGTTCGAGCAGTATGAGGAGTCACTCGGTCGAGCAATTGCTCTCAAGTTCATTTGCCCGATGGGATTCGAGTCGTTCGAGCAATGACTTTTCAGTAACTGTTCGATAACTTGTTGGGAGAATTTGAGATAGGTATGTCCTGGGGTGGCTTAGAAGGCTGGGCCAAATAGGTAATAGTATCCTTAGATAAGTATCTTATAACTTAGATGTGAGTCTTCCATGGAAGACGTGTGTCGCCTGGCGTTTCAGACAGAATTCTAAGTGGAAAAGGGACATAACTCTGGAAAAAATACAGCGGATCAAAAAATAAAATAGGAGGTGCACAATGCCATGATGTGATAAAGAATCACTGAAAATTTCATCAAAATCCATTCATAGGTTAAAGCGGAGTGGCGGATAAGAGAAGCCTGGCGTTTCAGACAGAATTCTAAGTGGAAAAGGGGCATAACTCTGGAAAAATACAGCGGATCAAAAAATAAAATAGGAGGTGCACAATGCCATGATGTGATAAAGAATCACTGAAAGTTTCATTAAAATCCATTCATAGGTTAAAGAGGAGTGGCGGATAAGAGAAAGTGTGACGCGGACGACGTGGACGACGACGCGGACGACGCAAGACGACAAAAGTAATCCCTATATGTCGCTCCCCACTTCATGGGGCGGCGACACAAAAAGTATCCCCGAAAGGTATCCTCAAATAATACAGTACCAGGGCATAGGTATCCTAAGAGCAGTATGTGCGAGTCACTCGAAGGAGCAATTGCTCGATAGCTCATTTCCTCAATAGACTTTGAGTCGTTCGAGCAGTATGTGGAGTCACTCGATCGACCAATTGCTCTCAAGCTCATTTGCTCGATGGAAATTCGAGTCATTCGAGCAATGACTTTTCAGAAACTGCTCGATAGCTTTTAAGGGGAATTTGGGATAGGTATGTTCTGGGGTTGCCAATAAGGCTGGGCCAAATGAGCAATAGTATCCTTAGATAAGCATCCTATAAAAGGTATCCTCAAATAATATATTGCCATGTCATAGGTATCCTCAAATACCGAAATGAGTCGCTCGAGCAATATGTACGAGTCACTCGAATGAGCAATTGCTCGATAGCTCATTTGCTCGATAGAGTTCGAGTCGTCCTAGCAGTATGTGGAGTCACTCGATCGAGCAATTGCTCTAAAGCTCATTTGCTCGATGGGATTCGAGCCATTCGAGCCATTTTGAAATATTTATATCTTAGTTGCTGGGGTTCTCACGAGAACACGTGGACATTTGTGCGTGAATTAAGTACTTATGACTCAATAATACCACATACTAAGTTTGGTTCAAATCGGACCATGAGCTCAGAAGACAGAAATTTGGGGCAGGGCAAAAAATCTTGCCCCACCCATTACAAAGGCAAATATGCTCCAGCAACTTCAAAAGGGAGCTCCATGCCAAATATCAGGTCAATGTACCAATGCAACTACTCGTTCGTGGGAGAAGTTTTTTTTTTTTAAATTTTGGAGCATTTCTCCCATCCCTCCCTATGGAGCGCGGCAACTTTATTTTAAAAAAAAATGAATTGACATATGATAGGGAACATGCATATCAGATTTGATTTAATTTGACCCATTGGTTTGTGAGAAGTCGATAATGTAAAGTTCACACCGAACGGGGAATGGACGATGGACAAAAAGTGATCACTTAAGCTCCCCCTGACTTTCAGTCAGCTGAGCAAAAAAGGGGCACTGAGCTGAGTTATTTTGTGCGATATGGTGGGACATGTACACGGAGTTGGGTCAATAGGTGAGTTTGTGAAAGATTCAATGGAGTGGGGTGGAGGAAGGCATAATATGTCGTGTGGTCATTGACAGTAAATGTAACCTTTCCACTTCGATTTAGTTTAAAAACTCGTGCCCGTTTTCGTATGGACAACTAGTTCCCAAATGGCGAATGCTGAACAACTTGTACAAAGAGCTGGACAACTTGTATCCATTTCTCTTTGAATGTGTTCGATTTGTCAAAACGTGGGTGCAAGTTATCCAAACGTGGGTATGAGTTATCCATACAAAAATGGGTAGGAGTTGTCTAATTGTGGGTACGACGAGTCTGGTACGACTTGTCTCGTAAGTAACAAGACTATTTACGAGGGACAGTAAGGCGTTCATGTATATTATTCCAAGACAACTTTTCAATTCTGTTACAACAGTTACAGTTTGTTGGACAGTGCTTGCAAACGCAATTGGTCGTACACTTAGAAAGTCTGTTTTTGTAATTAGTCGTACAGTCAGGGAGACGGCACTGGTCCCAGTTAACAGACAGGTTTACGATTCAAGTGTTACAGATTTTCCGTACGAAGGGCCCAGTGAAGTAGAAAGTGACTCCTTTAAGCATTTTGAGAGTAAAATGTATTTAAAAAGTCACTGGTCTTGTATTTCGGGATCATTTGTCACATTCTCGCTCGGAAAAATTACAAATATTGTCGTGAGTCAAGTCAACCAATTCTACGTTTAGAGACTAATCCAAACAGAATCTAACTTCATTTTGTTCTAGACTTAACAGAAAACTATTCTACTTGCTGTTTGTAGGTTGGTTTTTCCAGATACATCCACTGAATGAACACAATTTCACAAAAGTGACCGGTAATCCGCGTGTAATTTGTCAATTTTCGACGTTTCAGCTAGGTGAGTCTCGCCGGACGAATGTCAGACACTTCTCCCTAACATCCCCCCCCCCCCCGTCACCCCCCCCCCCCCTCCAAATTGGTCATTTACCCCCAGACATTTCCCCCAAGTAGTCATTCCCCCCAAAGTAGTCATCCCCCAAAGTAGTCATTTCCCCCACCCAAATACCCCCCCCCCCCCCCCGTTGGTCATTCCCATCAATCTGTCCACCCTCTAACACTTTTCCAGATTGCTTTCTGTGTAATAATTGAATTAAATGTTTAATCATTTAACCCTTCTAGAATTTACATGCTGAAACCAAACATTGCTGCCTGTTTTTTTTCAAGAAAGAATGAAAAAAGGCCATGAAAAGCCCCTAGTGGGAATGGAAGAATGCACATCATAAGTAGACTTATTGCTGTAAAAGCACTAACCCATCAATTTGACTGTGAAAACTGTCATGAAACTCGTCAACATAATCCCTTGATGTTTGTAAAAACTGTTGCAGTTCACCCATTGCTCTGAAAACATATAATGTCAGCTAACTATTACTCTTCACACATTTTACAAGCAGAATTTTAATTTCTGAAGAGAGAAACCAAACAGGGATTGAATTTGAAGGTTTGGGCTTCAGTAACATGGAGTGGATATTGCTTCTAAATATGCTCACAGAATCAATGATTTTCACATCTAACTACACGTATAAGTGGCAGACTCTACTTGCCTGAAAATCACCATCAAAGTGCCCCCGGGAAGAGGTAGCACCTTTGTGAGAGGACCCCCGTCTCACTCTGGTCCTCACCCGAGGGTAGAGTCAACAACCATCAAAGACAACCCAACAACCTCATCTGACCATTTCACTAGAGACACCTGCCGAACACCCGATCCTTTTCCACCTTCACCACGCCCAGACATGCAGCTTCCAAATTCTCAACTGTTAAAGAGAGTCGAAAGGGGCTTGCCCCACAGCGTCCCTGCGCGCCTACGGCGCACGAAACCATTCAACCTGGTATGATTATCACCAGCAAATCACGAACCTGCCAAATGCAAGACATATTTGTAGGGGGTGATGAGCTAGCTAGGCAGTGATCACCTGCCGGTTCACGTCTCTTTGAAATGTAATACTGGTCCCGCAATGTATCCTCCCGTGAATAGGAGGAACCTATCAAAACTTGACTGGAACCTCTTCAGAAACATTATCGAAGTAAAAATAAAGGCAAATGACCCCTTAAATGCTCATGAACTAGAAAATGCCTGCACCCATCTTAACAAGGTTATCAACAGTACACTAGATGAAATTTGTCCCAAGCAAACAGTAAAGACGCGGATAAACAGAATAACCCAAACAACTCTTCAAATAATCAAACAAAAAAGAAAAGCCTTCCGGGCTCACCAATCAGAGAATGATCAAATGAATAGAGCAGAATTTAAAACCGCGTATAATCGCATACACGGAGAAGTAAAAAAAATGCCATAGCTAACGACAATCGCGTGAGATGGGAAAAAGCAACAGAAAACCAAAATGGGCTGAGAGAACCTATGAGGTTCTGGGATACATTTACAACTCTTACTGGCCAAAAGAGCAAAAGTGCCAATAATAATGCGCTGAAGACTAGCGACGGAACTATGGCCATGGACGACAAAGCAAAGGCCAGCGCTTTTGCCGAACTTCTAAAGAAAGAGCATCGTCCACAAGAAGGGAACAGATATGACAACGATTTTAAGGTAAAAGTAAATAAATTTGTCCAAGATAACAACTCAATTTTCAATGAACCGAACTTCGACCAAAGGCATGAAGACGGGGACGACCATGAATTAACCGAACCAATAAGCGAAGAAGAGGTCATGGGTATAATCAGAAAATGCACGTCATCTTCGTCCCCAGGAGAAGACGAAGTCTCTTGCAAAATAATGAAACAGTGCCCCAACATCTTCTACTGTAGACTTACCAAACTCCTAAACCCATGTCTCTTATGCGGGTAGTTCCCAAAAAGCTGGAAAGTGGCCGCAGGAGTAATGATACCCAAACCCGACAAAGACCTTACCAACCTTCTAACTAGACCGCCCAATCAACTTGCTTAGCTGCGTTGAAAAAATATTTGAGCGGATTCTCACTACGAGACTTCGCAGCTATCTCGAATCAATCAACTTTTTTTCAACAAATGGCAAAGAGCGTATAGGAGTCAGAAAGAGGGAATCGAACACGTATTTTGACTGGTAGATTATATGAAAACAGCATTTAGTCAAAACGAAATCGGAACGGCGCTTTTCTTGGATGTAGAAAAAGCGTTCGACTCGGTATGGCACAATGGCGTGAAGAAATAAACTAGCGAAAATGAGATTACCCACTAAAATTATGAGGATCACATCATCATTTCTAACTGACCGAAAAATCAAGGTGAAGGTCAATCGCGAGGTGTCAGAGGAAGTAATACTCGAAGCAGGAACACCACAAGGGTCGGTTCTAAACCCGCATCTTTTCATAATATATGTGAATGCCACAGAAAAAGTAGGATAAAACTGTGTTGAACTATCGCAGTTCTCAGACGACAAAGGCATTTGGACGGCCATCAAGTCCCGAGACATAAAAAATCGTCTACAGGATACCATTCGCAATCTTGAGAACTGGTGCACCATGTGGCGCATCAAACTCAATGCCGCCAAAACTAAAAAAGTTACGTTCTTCAAGAAACACTGGAAAAACCAGTCTCCAGTATCGATCACCAGTTATACGATCACAAATCAGAAGCAAGCAAAAAGGCCAAATTTTTGGGATTTATCCTAGATAGCAATCTCAGTCTAAAAAGTCACGTAAACTCCATTACGGTTAGAGCTACTAATTGTACCAATTTTCTGAAGATGATCAGAGGTAGAAATTGGGGAGCAAACAAAGATGTGCTTCTCAAGCTCTACAAAACATTTATACGTCCGGTACTATAATACGGTGCCATAATAACAAGTGACCTAAGCAAAACCAACATTCAGAAGCTTCAGAGGGTTCAAAATTATGCCCTGCGTGTGTCACAATGCAAACCCAAATGGACACCGATAAAGGAACTTCGCGAGCTAGCAAAAATATAAACTATTTATACGCGATTAAAAGACCTACAAAACAAAACCCTCAACAGACTCCAGGATAGTGAATTAATGGTTGAGCTGAACGAACACCGGTCCCTTAACAGAAAAACAAAATAAGTTTCCAGAAAATACAAAAAATTAAACAATATAACCAAATTGCGTGGAGCCAGTGAGGATTGCCTCGCTACTCATTGAGAACTTTAAGATAGAGTCTGCGAAGACTGCCTCACAACTCTGCTGAAGCGCGATTGAAATGCGTTTAATAAGACCTGTATAACAAAACCCTCCATATATTCCAGGATTGTGAATCAATGGTGAAGCTGAACGAACACCGAACCCTCAACCGAAAAACAAAATAAGCCACAGTAAATTAAAATTACTAGAGAGAATTAATCTGCGTGGAGTCAGTGAGGATTTCCTCACTACTCATTGAGATCTTTAGGATTGAGTTTGTGAGGATTGCCTCGCAACTCTGCGTGTGGGGAGTGGGCTCCGAAGAAACCCACCCTCACCCCATCCATAGCAACAATCACACAACAGTCACAATACACAATAGCGGATATCTATCTTTCTCTCTACCTATAACTTTTCTAACTGAACATTCTCAATTTTTCTTGCAACACCCTTACCAAGAAGACGCATGGGGATGGTAGACGAAGCGTAGGAGGAATTGGTGCAACCTACCTTTCTGTTAACATACACAGGAAACCACCAAACACCAGGCAAGGATTGAAACAAGCTTGTCTGGCTGGGGACGAGTGTACACTTTATATAAATAAACATTTGAATAAAGATTTAACAGCCCTTTTAAGGGCTTTCGGGGGTGTGTCTGTGAGAGGGCGCGTGTGTGTGTGTGTTTTTTTTGTTGTTTTTTTGTTTTTTTTTGGGGGGGGGGGGTGTTTGAGGGATTTTTTTTGGGGGGGGGGGAGTTGTTCTTTGTTTTTGTTCCTTTTTCCCCTCCAATCACCCCGTCAGCTGTTCCCCCTGAAGGCAGGCCAGATGGCCAATACCCAGCATCCACTCTCCCTTATAGGCTGATGGATGACTCTTAGCTTTCAAAAACAAATATTGGTGGATTTGTTCCTTTTTGTAACCGTTAAGGATAATATGCTGGGGCTGCTCCCAAACCAGTGACTGTTTGGGTTTCTTTTTCTTTTTTCTAAAATAACCACCAAACTGCGGTTTCAGTATTACCATAAATTTGCCCATTTTCTCTTAGCAAACACGGAGCAGAACTCTTGTAATTATGCAAATTCCTGGCCATTTTCCAGTTCGAGGTTCTCGGGGATCTCAACCCACTATTCTACTGCCAGTCGCACACTCAAACTTAATAAGATTATTGGCTCTCGCTCCCGACTCTCGTGGATTTATAAGCAAATAAGCTATAACACAAATAAAGTTATTAGGGTCGCAAGGGATTTCAATCCCACATCGTCCCTGTGCGCCTTAGGCGCGCAGAAACTTTTCATTCATTCGGGTGCATTATCAACCAAACAGTCAGTATGGTGGACACCGCAAATTATCCATGTATAAGCTGCTCAAATCATGTTAGGCCACGGCAACATGCACTACAGTGTGAAGAATGTCTAAGATGGCAACACCGGACATGTGATAAAGGTAAGTTCTTATCTGTTTTATTTAACTAATATCAGGAGCTTAGGTAGAAAGTTTTCGATATGCAAGTGAATGGTTTCCACTCAGCTTATCTCCCGACCCGTGGTAGGGATATATCAGCCAAGTAATCCACGCATGGGCATTGATGCCCACGCATGCACTTTACAGGTGACGACAATCATAATCGGAAAAATTTCAATTAATGAAGCACCGGGTTATACCCGGCGCTTCCTTAATGAAATTTTTGATGAATATTCTTGTAATTAGCATTACTAATCAAATAATATTGCGTCCGTGGAAATATTGTCCACGCCGTGGAAAGATATCAATCCACGGCGACCATACTGTAAGTTTACCTAGATATTTAATATTCTGAATTGTATAGATCGGGTCGAAATTTCACATGTTTATGTAGTTTGGCCCAGAGAGTGTTTTTGGCCTCTTCGCACATGCGCAGCAACAATCTTGGAAACTACTGGGCCGAAATGAAAGCTGGGATTAATCGTTTGGCTGCATTGGACATGGCTTAGGGGCCCGTCTTCGCGCATGTGCAGTTACAATCTCGGAAACCACAGGGCCGATCGCGACAAAACCTTGCATGTATATGCAAGTTCCACCGAGTATATCTGGGATGTGTAAACAAGTAATTAATGTGATGAACTGTATATTTTTTGTTTGTTTGTTTGGGTTTTTTTTGCAAATCAGCTTAACACTTTACCTAACAAATCGCCCGAAACCGCCCAGAAAATTAGCCTAGATGTGGCTTACACAACCTTACATAGTGTGGCACGTTCTCAACAAAACTATACAAATATGGGTATCACTGCAACCAGCTCAACAAGCTGGTTCCAATGATATCCATATTTGGGGTCCGTGAAGTCAGCAAGCAGTTCGCAGTTAGCAGTTAGCAATTCGAAATGTGAAGTCAGAAAGCAGTTAACAGTGAGCAATTCGAAATGTGAAGTTAGCAAGCAGTTAGCAGTTAGCTATTCGAAATGTGAAGTCAGAAAGCAGTTAGCAGTTAGCAATTCAAAATGTCAAGTCGCGGATATTAGATGTGTCTTGACGATTCACCCAGAGGACGTTTCGTACCTAGACATTTCGTACCAACAATACTTTTTGTAAACCTGAGAAGGACTGTGAGACAGAGGGATTTGCCTTCCCCGCTTGTTCTTTCGGTACTCAGAAAAAAGTCAGTAAGCAGAACTTTAGCAATTCAGAATGTCAAGTCAGAAAGCAGTCAGCAATTCGAAATGTGAACTCAGAAAGCAGTTAGCAGTTAGCAATTCGAAGTGTGAAGTCAGAAAGCAGTTAGCAATTCAAAATGTCAAGTCACGGATATTAGATGTTTCTTGACGTTCCGACCAGAGGACGTTTCGTACAAAGACATTTCGTACCGACAATACGTTTTGTGAACCTGAGAAGGACTGTACGTGATTTGCCTTTTTTCTTTTGTACCTAGGACGTTTCGTACCCAGGACGATATCAACGATGAAGTAAGCAAGCTGTCCGGGAATATGTTTTGTTAACCAGCACCTGCCGCTTACCTCGCTTGCTTTTGTCGGTCCTAAAAAGCCAGTAAGCAGTTGTCAGTTAGCGATTCAGAATGTGAAGTCAGCGAGCAGTTCGCAGTCTGAAATATGATGTCAGAAAGCAGTTATCGGTTAGTAATTCGAGATGTAAAGTCATCAAGACGTTCACAGATAGCAATTCGAAATGTCGTAGATATTGAATGCTTCCAGACACTTCACACACAAGGCGTTTCGTAAATTTGTGATCAACCCGGATCTGAATCTGTGGTCGTTTCGTGCAGGAGATTGGACGTTCTTTACCCATATGTTGGTAGGAGGGGGTGTACAAAATGTTGAAAACACGGCACACGAAAGGTACAGATCACTGAGTTTGAATTTCCAAAGATGAAATGGAATAAAATCGGTAATCGGAAAGGCTGTACGGAATCCGAGCCTTCTTGCTTTTAACTCTTTTCCCAGCAAAGTGGGGAAAAGCTCGTAGAAATATCCCTGAATAAACCTGCCAAGGTTAAAGTAACTGTTTACTGTCACAATAAAAACCACACAAACATGGATATCGCCAGAACCGGCTCGCCAAGCCATTTCTGATGTTATCCATGTTTCTGTGGTGTAACTGAAATATATCATTGAAACACTGAGAATTTGGGGGAAATAAGAAAAGTTACCACACTGTCTGGTAATGCATTCCAGTCGCGGATCGTTTGAGGTACATATGAATATTTATAAGTACCAGTGTTGCACGTAATTAGTTTTACCAATTCAGAGTTATTGTGGCGTTATCTACATTTGTTCAATTTCAGTATTTTGCGGGATGGAGTGGCTACCAGGTCGTACATAATGTAATAAAAAAAATCAACGCGTTGGTCTCGACGACGCTCCTGTGATGGTTTCCAGCTGAGGTTTTTTATCAGGCTTGAGACACCATTCCTCTAGTGTAGTCGTTACAAACGAATCTCACTATCCGTCGCTGACACATTCAATTCTATTTTATAGGTATGCGTTGTCCTAGAGTCTTGGACTTGCTTTAAAATGTGGTTATTTAGTGTGTGGTTGTATGCTGATGGCTATTTTTTCCTGCTGATTGACCTAAAATAACATTTTGGTTGAATTTTATCCCCCAATTGTTCGCCCATTTTGTTAGTGATTTCAGATCCATTTGAAGGTCAAGATGATCTTGGAATGATTTTATTTGCCGATATACTAGCAGGCAATCGTCCGCGAATATTCGTACTTGTGATGTAATACCTCTGGGTAGATTGTTTATGTAAGATTACTGAAGTAGACCAACGTCGAGCTCGTTTAATTAGTCTGTGGATGGGCGACCATTTACAAATTAATTCGGATTTCCACGCTGTGTCCTAGGACAAGACACATCATCACGATTGCCCACATGAGGGTACGGTGACGCCGTGTGTTGAGACGTTCTGCATTCCGAGGTGCACATTTTCAACCAATGTTACTCTGTGCTGTGTAGTGTGTAGTACTACTATGCGGTGCATAGTATGGTCTGATGTTATGACGTTGAGAGCTAGCAGGTGCTGGTCGTTGTTCGATGGTTCTTCCTGGGTAGCCTGGCTTTCTCCGCCAATAAACCTGCCACCGACACAACATGACCCTGGCTATTAAAGTGTCGTTAAATACCAATCAATGAATAAAAAAATCGTTCATGTAGCACAAAAATAGTAAAGGTCCAAGAACTGTCTCTTGTAGGACTCCAAATTCAACTCGGCAAGAAGATGAGGTTACACCTCAGCAATCACTCTGTGTGCCCGTTCCAGTTCAGGATCTTACCACGTATGCCATAATTGTCATGGAAAAGTTTTAGATGGGGAGCCGTGTCGAAAGCTTTAATAAAGTACAAAATTGCCATCATTATGTCTATTTGTTGTTGTTGTTGTTGTTGTTGTTGTTGTTGTTGTTGTTTTTGTCATTCATTTTCACATCGTAGATGGTGATGATTATTTAGCTTTCGCAAGAGTTGCCATTTCTGTAGCTGTGTTGTAGTGAAGTGGGGATGTTGTACTTTTCCAGATGATCAAAGATATGGCGACAAATGATATGTTGTAATGTTTTACAACAAACATTTGTAAATGATACCGGTCAGTAATCGCTTGCATCATGGGGATTTCCTTTCGTGAATTTTGGTGAAATGTTGGCATTCGTCCAGTCCGAGGGCAGGGTGTGGGTGGAAAGACCCCCTTCTGAAGATATGATGAATAGCAGGAGCCGCTTCCTTAAAACCACTGCCGAAGAATGTGGTTAAGAATATTGTCAGGGCCGCCGGCATTTTTAACATTGAATTTATTCACTAGTAGTTTTTTTAACACCCCAGGTTATAACTTAGATATGTGTGGAAAACGAATTTTATTTAATTTTGGCTGAGATGAGTTTTCAACTTCTCTTGAAAACACAGATTTGAAGTGAACCTTCTTACGTCTAATTCTTTACTCGGGAAAGTGTAGAAAAGCTGCTATAAATGGCTCCAAATAAACCCCCGAAGTCTGCACTCGGCAGTAACTGTTTACTACCCCAATGAAAATGCACAAACATGGATATCGCCAGAATTTGATCTTCAAGCCATTTCTAATGCTATCCAGGTTTTTTATGGTTTTATTGAAATATGTCGTTTTAACATTCATAAGTTGGAGGAATAGAACAGAAAAAATCAATTTTTGTTAAAGATGTATCAGGTACAATGTCCGGTGGGGTTCGACACATTTTATTCGTAAAATTTCAAAAGTAGTAGGATGGGAACGAGAACCCGCTGAGTTGTCGCTTTTTGTGAACCTGAGAGGCACTGTTGGGCGGAGTGACTTGCCTACCTCACTCACTTCTGTCGATACTCAGAAAAAATAATGTCAGTGAGCAGTAAGCAATTCAGAATGCGAAGGCAGCTAGCAGTTTTCAATTCAAAATGTGGAGTCAGCAAGCAGTTAGCAATCGAGCTGTGAAGTCATCAAGGCGTTTAGAGTTAGCAATTAGCAGTTCGAAATATGAAGTCAGCAAGCAGTTAGCAGTTCGAAATGTAAAGTCGCAAAGAGGTTTGTTTGAAGTTCGCAATTCGGAATGTGAAGTCATGGGTGTTAAGGTTGCCTAGACGTTTTGTGCACAGGGCGTTTCGTGCCAAGACATTTCGCACCCACAGTTGGCGTTTTTTACCCGAAGTCGTGGTCGCTCCCAGTCCAATGTCACTGTTGCTTTGTGTACGCGAGTGGACGTTTCGCATCATTATCTTGGGGCGGGGAGAGCAAAACGTTGAGAACACGACACACGGAACGTCCAGATCACTAGGTACCAAACGACCAAAGGTGAAATGGAATGTCGTTAATTCCATGGGTTTTGCGGAGTAGTCAGCCTCCTTACTTTTAACCCTTTACCCAGCAAAGCAAAAAATGTGCCTAGAAATAACTCCCACCCCGACCCGAGGTCCAAAGTAACTGTTCACTGCCCAATAAAACTACACAAACATGGATATTATCAGAAACGGCTCACCAAGCCATTTCTGATGGTATAAAAGTTTGTATGGTTTTATTGAACTGTGTCATTCAAATATTCAGAATTTCGGTCAGAGATGGAATAAAATCGGTTTTTAGGGGGAAGGGTTGGGTAGAGTAAAGAGCCTCCTCACTTGTAACTCTTTATCCAACAGTCAGGAAATTATCGTCTTTTCTTTTTGTGAACCGGGGAGGGTGTGTGGAAGCGGAGACTAGTGACATTCATGATAAGCGATAAGAGCAAAAACAGAAGGCACTGGGTGATTTATCGCAGTATAGTTAACAAAATTATTTGTCCATTTATATCAGCTTGGCTGTCGATTACGTTCTTAAGTGTATGTGTGAAGTGTATTTATTAATGTAAGCTCAAAAGGACGTGCAGCCGTAACCTAATAGTCAAGTGGTACAAACTATAGATGGGTTAAGCGTTATTAATATATATATGTGGTGTGAGATACAGAGTACTAGAAGCTGTCTAAAAGTGTGTGTGTGTGGAGGGGTCACAAATATTTAGGTCACACTCTTATCTATTTATTTGTTTATTGATGTTCAAGGTCATATATTCCTGTACAAAAAGATATAAACAAATATAAACTCAAGATTAGCCAATCAGTAAAGGTCATATATGCCTACACAAAAAAGGCTAATCACAACCGCAACATAGATATAAACTCAAGTTTAGCAAATCATTTATAACCATGTTGCCCATTGTAGAGGACTATTACCCAAGGCATTGGTTACTGGGCTCTATTCTACCAGCAAAGCAGGGCATGTTTAGCACAGTGAACAAGCACTGCTTCACTTCCCGGGATCCCCACGGGGGTAAGTCGCTCTGTTGGCTGTTTATGAAAAACTTTTTTATCTCTGGAAGTTATACTTTCACACTTGGAACGCCTTGGTAGAACGTTTCTGTCAGTTTTGGAGGGGGGCAGATTTGTAGCTTACACTTGCCAGGCAATGGAATATTGTGAGAGAGTGGCCATGGTCTGAACCGGTGATAAAACATTTTGATTTTAAAACCCAATCTCCTTGCACCTGGAAGCCCCCCCCCCCCCCCAACAACAACAACAACACACACACCCACAAACACACTTTGTTTTTGCTCAATTATTGTTTTCTGGTGTTTCTGTCCCATTTCCCCCCGGAAATGACCCCAAAAGTGGGTTGCGGCACCATATCGCCCACGTAACACCATGGGAAGCAAAAACCTATATGACTACGTTGTTTAACATTTAGATGTTAATGACTATTGAAAATAGTAATGTGTTGACCCCCATCCCTTCGTCATTGGCCCATACCCACGATAATGGCCCGTCAGAAACCTACTATAGAGCCAATGATAAACCGGGCGTCCAATTCGTATAGAAATAAAATTTAAAAACGTCATGGCGGACTTTCCACTCAACGACATGAGATTGGGAGAAAAGGGGGGAAAATGTCAGTAACTACAAATTATATATTTATTGGTGTTTAACGACGCTTTCAACAGCCAGGGTTATGTTGGTGACAATTTTATTTTCATTGGTGGAGGAAGTCGGAGTACCCGGAGAGAACCACCGAGCAGTGACGAGCACCCACCAGCTCTCCAACGTCATAACCATGACCATACTATGCACCACATAGCAGTATTACGCACTATACAGCACAAGCGGGGTTAGATTGGTTGAACACATGTGCGCCTCGGCGTGCGGTACGTCTCAGCACACGTTATTGTGCCCCACTATTCTGTATTAGAACAGTCAAATCAGCACATCAAGGCACTTTGTATCATTACTGACCTAACTTCTATATACCTTATTTTGCCTGGAAAAGCGTGGAATTTTGGAAATATATATGGTGAAATTTAAAAAAAATTTCCAACTGCACCTTCGCCCCCCCCCCCCCCCCCCCCCCCACCCCACCTCCAAACAAATTATTCCTTCAGTAATCGAATACTAAAATCCAACTTATATCTGAGGGGAAAATTCCCATGAATGATCCTACAGCACCACTTTAGCAGCTCAGACCAAGGGAAATGAAAAAAATCTACAAACATTTACCTATTCACCGGATTCATTCGGTCCCCGGGGATTGTTCGATATCTGTCCCATCTTCCACGTAAGACTCAATGTAGTGAAAAAAAATGTATGAATCTAGACAGGTGACATCCCGTTAATTTTTTTTTCATTTACTTCAATTTGAATATGCTTAAATAATGTGGCCGGTTCCGTGACTGGGTTTTAGTTTTATGAGAGACCACTCGGACTCACAAAATATAATTTTCGTTGAAATGATCGAGAGTTATTCTTTTGGTTTACCGAAATAATCAATTATTTTGGTGGTTTTGCCACATAAGGTTTTTGCTTATCATGTACGTATATCATGGCGTTCCCGGTGTGGAGGTGCAGCTTCTAGGTTCAAAGAAACTACGTCTTTTGGGGTCTGAAATTCAAAAGTTTCTCATGACCGACCAGTCGCCCGCCCAAACCTAGATTGAACGATTCGGACTTCAGCGTTCGGTCCCGGGGCAAGGCAATTCACCCAATTACCCACATGGAGGCATCGTTGTTACTGTACGAACTATTAAACAACATGAATAACAACATTTTGCAGTATTGTCATCCATACTTGGTCACATGCCGGGTGGTAGAAACAATGTTTTTGAAGTTATTCAAGAAGTTAGCATCGATTCGTATATATAATCGCTGGCCTTGATTGAGACGTGGATCTGGAATTTAACAACCACACTCTTCAATAATTACTTGCGCCCCAGCGGGAAAGCGTGTTCTGTCGCCAGTACCGTTTGTTTTTGTCACGCTATTTCTCCGAAGTCACGCAGAGCTTGGCGCTAAAATTTACAGTGTATTTTCTATGCCTAAATTAAACGATTTTTGTCGATTTACGTTTTGAAAATTCTCAAAAATATAGTTATAAAATGAAAAATACTGCGCGGATTTTGTCAACGTTTGAAGGCTATGAATACGTAAAAAGAATGCGAGTCTAATGTCGTCGCGTAGGCCCACACCTTTTTTGATTTGTCGTCGTTCAAATTTTGCCGAATGACGTAGCCTAAATAATGTTTGGCGTCGAGAACAACGCACAAACTTGAAGTAGTGTCATGGTTTCCCCTTAACGCTTTCAAACAGTTGAGGCATTGTACCCGAGGGAAACCGGAGCGAATGGGTCCAACCCATACTTCCATAGTCTTTGATAAGACTGTGTCCCAGGGCCCACCGTCCCGGCCCCGCACACTGTGAAGGGCCGGGTGGGTGAGGCCCTAGGTCACAGTTTTAGATCAACACATCCCTTTCTGACGCCATCAAATTTTGCAAAACTGAGCCTGCAGCTCGACACAAGTTGGCATCTCTTTGCGTGCAGTTCTAGCTTTAACTTGTGCCCAAAGGAAAGTGCAAGTGCAGCAGTCATCACCGTTAGTTTGTCACCACTATTTCTCCAAAATCATTCTTGTACAGCTTGAGCCTAAAATTCCCAGTGTATTTTCGTTGCGTTAATTAAACGTTATTTTTTGTTTTGTTTTTTTTTCCCATCGATTTCTAATTTCAAAAGTTGCGAAAATACTGATATAAAGTGAAAAACACAGCGATTTTGTTACCAGTTGAAGGCTATGAATTCATACGTGAAAGGAGGCAAGTCTTATGTCGTAGTGTATTTTAAGATATGCCGTCATTCGAATCTCGCGCACTGCCGTGAATATATAACGAATGACGACGAGAACAACGCACAAATTTAAAGTAGTGTCACAAGTTCACCACAATACGCAAACAAGGTAGACGGCTGTGACTTATTTACAGAACATTTCCTCGGACTGCTTGCTTACTTCATAATGGATAACGTTCTGGGTACAAAATGTCCCGAGTAGGAATTTCGAAGCGTCTGGAAACATCTACAACCCATGAGCAATCACCAATTTCGGCACGAAACGCCCATTGTCAGTACGAAATGTCTTTGTTCAAAACGTCCTGTGCACGAAACCCATAGAAACCACTCACAACTTTGACTTCATATTTCAAATTGCTAACTGCAAACTGCCTGCTGACTTCCAATTTTGAACTGCTAACTGTAAAATGCTTGCTGACTTGATCATTTTGAATAGTAATAACTTAGTAACTGTTCCCGAGTTCCGAGAGATCGAAGCAAGCGAGGTAGGCAAAATCCTCCGACCCACAGTCCCCTTCAGGTTCACAAGAAAAATTTTGGGTACGAAATGTCTTTGTACGACACGTGCCGTGGACGAACGTCCAGAAACATCTAATATCCACGACTTGACATTTTGAATTGCTAACTGCTAATTGTAAACTGCTTGCTGACTTCACACACGCTAAAAACTAAAGTGTTAAAAACTACACTTGAAGTGTTGTATTTAACACTTACTAAGTGCTGAACTAGCACTTTGTTCAAGTGTAGATATCCCAGAACTTGACAGGTGATACAATAATACCACTTGACAAGTGTAATGTCGCGACACTCAAAAGGAAACAACGCAGATGACGCGGATTAGGCTCGAACTCTCGAGCCTGATCCGCGTCATCTGCGCCGTGTCCTTTTAATTATGTACCCACCAAGCGCAAATCAAATTATGGACGATTCTGGAAGAACCACCAATGCTAGACACATGGGAAATGCCATCCATTCCAGTTTCAGATGTCTGACGATTGTAATGTCTATGTGCTTAAAGCATTGCACTTTGAGTGTTAAAATCAAACCCTAAGAGTTAGAATGGGTTTAACACCTTGAAAGTGTCAGTTTTAACACTTTAGTTTTTAGTGTGCAGTTTGAATTGCTAACTGATAACTGCTTTCTGACTTCACATTTTGAATTGCTAACTGCTTTATGGCTTGACATTCTGAATTGCTAACTGCTTACTGACTTTTTCTGAATACCAACAGAACAGGCGGCCCAGAGGGAAGTAAATCCCCCCGCCCCAAAGTCCCTTTTAAGTTCACAGAAATATTTCGATACAAATGTCTTCATACGACACGTCTCGTCGACGAAACGTCTAGAAACATCTACTATACGTGTCTTCACATTTTGAATTGCTAACTGCTTTCTGACTTCATACTTCGAATTGCTAACTGCTTTCTGACTTATCATTTTGAATAGCTAACTGCTTTCTGACTTGACATTCTGAATTGCCAACCGTTTACTGACTTTTTCTGAGTATCGACAGAACAAGCGGGGAAGGCAAATCCCTCTGCCTCAAAGTCCTTCTCGGTTTGACAAAAAGTATTGCTGGTACGAAATGTCTTCAGTGGTACGAAACGTCCTCTGGACGAAACGTCAAAAAACATATAATATCCGCGACTTTTGAATTGCTAACTGCTTTCTGACTGCGCACTTCGAATTTCTAACTGCTTTCTGACTTCACATTTCGAATTGCTAACTGCTTTCTGACTTGACATTCTGAATTGCTAACTGTTTACTGAGTTTTTCTGTGGACCGACAGAACAAGCGGGGAAGGGAAATATCTCTGACTCACAGTCCTACTCGGGTTGACAAAAAGTAGTGCTGGTACAAAGTGTCTTGGTAAAAAATGTCCTTTGGACGAAATGTCAAGAAAATCTCTTATCCACGACTTGACATTTTGAATTGCTAACTGCTGACTGCTTTCTGCCTTCACACTTCGAATTGCTAACTGCTAATTGCTTTCTTACTTCACATTTCGAATTGCTAACTGCTTTCTGACTTGACATTCTGAATTACTAACTGTTTACTGACTTTTTGTGAGTTCCGATAGAATAAGCGGGAAAGGCAAAGCCCTCTTTCCCACAGTCCTTCTCGTGTTGAAAAACGTATTGTTGGTACGAAATATCTTGGTTCGTGAAACGTCCTCTGGACGAAACGCCAAGCAAACATCTAATATCCGCGACTTGACATTTTGAATTGCTAACTGCTTGCTGATTTCACTTTTCGAATTGCTAACTGCTTGCTGACTTCACATTTCGAATTGCTAACTGCTAACTGCTTGCTGACTTCACATTTCGAATTGCTAACTGCTTGCTGACTTCACGGACCCCATATTTGTATACTTTTATTGAAATTTGGAGATAACATTTGATTTTAATCATGAAATTAAATTTATTTTGGGAAAAAAATTTCATATTAGCTTTTCTGCCCGCAGAACATATGGAAACTGCATTTGAAAATCTTGAAGCAGCAGCAAGGACATGAAAACTCAAGAACTGATTACATACATGGCAGAGACCTGGATTAGAGGCAACTTTTGGCCCCCTTCGTGTTGGAGTGTGTTTCAACAGGCTACCCGTACAAACAATGATGTGGGAGGTTGGCATAACCAGTTAAATGAATCTGCAAATGGGGCCAACCTCCCTTTTTATAAATTAGTGATGTTACTGCATAATGAAGCTGAGCGCCTTCCAGTGCAGATTCTTCTTGTAAGTGAGAGAAAACTGACCAGGATGATGAGAAAGACGTCGAGAAATAAGCAGGCATCACTATTAAAACTTTGGGAGGACTATTCAGAGGGGTTAATTTCCCTTAGTCAATTATTAAGGGAATGTAGTTTATT
The DNA here is from genome assembly GCA_031216915.1 of Pictodentalium vernedei. NCBI lineage: Eukaryota > Metazoa > Mollusca > Scaphopoda > Dentaliida > Dentaliidae > Pictodentalium > Pictodentalium vernedei. The sequence continues at coordinate 185,647,085 of CM062292.1, read as the reverse complement.
AAATGGACCAATTGAACATCAAGATGCACTTACATTGTTACATTACATTAAAGAATTTTCATTTTCTTTCGTGCAAGGTGTTTTTGCAGAATTTCATGACAAAAACAGGCCTGGCATTTTGAGGAGAGCGATTTTCAGCTGGCCGAAAATACTCACTTAAACCACATCATCATTTACAGACCCCCATATTCCCTAGCCTTTCCCCAATTTGCCACTAAAATGCCAAAAACCAAAGAATTGGATTTGTTTGTTTGTTCATCTAGTTGGAATTTTAAACAGCCATTTAATTTGGGACTCCATCTGGATTTATTTTTAGGAGCATCAAGACTATTTTCATTTTTCAACTAAAATTCCAGTACACTGAAAAAAAATGTTACAGAAGGGGGGGGGGGGGGGGGGGGGGGGGTACTGCGCTGGACTAACAGTATCAGTGCTTGACTGCTTTTGATGGGAGAACGGGTCAATATTTTCTTTTGGGATGGGTAGGGGACCGCGAGGATTTACTTGATTATCCGTCTAAATTTCACAGCCATTTGCTCAAAAAACAAGATTCTCTTGCCTGAAAACAGCACGTTCCTAAGAAGTATGTGTGTGTGTGTGGAGGGGGTGGGGAGGGGGGGGGGGGCTGTCATTAGTTATTAGTGGCAATTCGAGGAGTGGTTAGGGAATGTAACAGTATGTATACAGCTATATGGTATCTGTGTGCTATGTGCTATCTATGTAGTTCTATGAATCTGGTAATTTGTCGCACCCCACCCCTACTGAGTATTATTTAAATTGTGAGTGTGCTACATTTTTTGAAGTTTATTTTATATGTTGAAAAATGTTTTGAAGAGAATAAAACCAACTTGGAGGGGGGGGATGACTACTTTGGGGGGATGACTACTTTGGGGGAAATGACTACTTTGGTGGCATGTCTGGGGAAATGACCAATTTGGGGGGACGAGTGACGGGGGGAAATTGTTAGGGGGGGGGGGAGTGCCTTGCACCCCACCGGACAGCTCACAATTTCCGTTTCAGCCGACTGTCCGCTTATACCCTGTGGTAACTGGATCAATTAAACACACGTAGAGTTGTTGTTGGTGCGGCAAAACCAGGCTAGAGGTTGCAGTCGTTAATTCAAGCGGTCATTTGTAACAGAACTCCCAGTCAAACAGCTTTATTTCCGAACGAACTACAATGATCGTTTTCCAACACTAAACATTGTTTCCGTGTTTTTTTTCCTCAATATGAGTGTAACATGTGATAGATGGGTGAAAATAGTTGAAATGGGGTTTGATTATTTTATTTTATTTTTTTTTTGTGGTGGGGGGGGGGGGGGGGTTGAGATATTTGGGATCTAACACCACCCCTTCCCCAGCTCTGCCACTGATTGACAGGACACGAATAGTATAAGAGGGTCCAGACGGGTTTGATCACAGAAATCAGATCTTGAAAGAGATTTTATCTGATTTCTATATGGGTCTGATTACCCTGAACTTTGCCGGTGCAAAACCGGAGCTTTGCCGGTGCAACTCTTTCAAGTGCAAAACGTCGACTCCAGTTAGACCTTCATCCGGCAAGTGATATGCCTACTGCATATATAGTATTTTATGGTTTGCATATACATGGCTTCGCGTATATTATATGGGCATGTCATAGAAGATTAATTGGGAAGGCGATTTTCTTGAATTTTTTCCCGCAGATGTTCACTATCTCCACTATAAAATCGGACGTCAAGATGTTCATGTTAGGGTGTATCAGGCTTGTCGTACGGAAGTGACAGAGCAGTATAGACCTTGCGGTTGGTGTTATATTTGTTGTTTAGTATGGTAGTATAGGGTACAAGGTCTGTACCTCTCTTGATCTACTTTTAGCCATTAGTACTACTATACTAATCCACCCATAGATATCAGATAGTAAAGTGTGTCTGATATCTAAGAATCCATCTAATGCCTTATACAATCACACGGCTGCTGGGGATAGTATTTAATGTAGTGTGGTGGGATATGTTTGGGACCCTTGGGTGTGGGTATGGTAGTATAAGATGAACTGTCCGTACCACGAGATGAACATTGGCCCCAAGTACTATTATCTACCTACGGCTTATGCTGATCCACGGGTGGTATAGTTGGTATGTAATGCCAGGCCATGTGGTGTTATAATTGTTTGTTTAGTATGGTAGTATAGATGTATGGTCTGTACCACTATTGGTCTACTGTTAGCCCTCAGTACTACCAATCCACCTAATGCATTATACTATCCTACGGCTGCCATGGGTACTGCTATGTCATGCAGTGTTGTTCGGTATGTATGGTTATCTGGTGTGGTAGTAGGTCCCTAGGCTATAGTATAGGATGAACTGTCTATACTCCGGCGGTTTACTGCTAGCCTTTACTACTACTATACACCTAAGGTATAGGACGTATGGTTTGTACCATGTTGGTCTACCAGTCTTGCGGTGTGGTGGGGTATGTTTTGTTGTATAGTACGGTTGTGTAGAGTATATGAAATATATCTCCGTTGATCTTTTTAAGTCCCTAGTACTAATGAGCCACCTAATGCTTTGTATTATCCAATAGGTAATTCAGAATGCTAGGTCAAGTGGTTGTGGAGGGTAGGCTTGGTTTCTAGTATCGTAGTAGAGTATGGGTTGTCTTGTGGACATGCTGCCTTAGCTGATGGTAAAGGTTGGAACCTGAGATAGCTAGCAAATTTGTAGCAATGCTCCGAGTCAGTAGGAATGGTGAAAAGTTCTTTCACAGGAAAGATAGTGAATGTTTAGAGTATTGGGTGAAGAAACTGGAGGCTGATTAAAGCACAGATGACGATGCTATGGACAGGTCAGCAGTAGTGACCTTGGAGCTATGAAGGCCATATGGTGGTCTGGATGCTAGAAGCCGAACAGGTGCTGGGCAATACCTATCCCCCCAAACATATCCTCCAAATGGGGTATACTCCAATAGTTTATCACCATGCCATAAGTATGCTCCAATATCGAAATGAATCGATGTCTCGAAGAACCATACGGGCAATTACTCTTAGAAGTAACTGCCATCTTTGTTCTCCGGCTCATTTAAAGAAGTCACAATTCACGTTCTCGGCACCCCACGTACAGCACCCATATCTTACAACCGACTGTACGTTGGTACCCTTTTTCCAAAGTTAGCCAAAGTTAGCCAAAGGGCCGCAAGAGCATTTACTTTTATGAGCAATTGTTCTCATTGCTCTTTAACTCATTTGGCAAAATCATTATCCACTTTTTCGACCCTTCAATTACAGCTCTCTTGGACGTCAGCACCCTTTTTTCCGAGACGAGTTGTTGAGCATACGGATTGTATTCGACTGGTAGTGGTAGTGGAAGCCAAGAATAATAGTGATATGAACCAAGATCCGTAGTGGTGTAGTGACATGTACTGAGAGCCACAGAAGGGCAGACACGGAACTGATAGTGATTGAAGACTGAACGTAGACGCCATCGATTATACGGGTGCCCAGAAAATACTGCCTGCACAGTCCCTCTCACGGAGTTCTCTTTTGGGGATACGCTTGTAGTTGTATCCCTCTTCCCAAAATGTATCGAAGAGCAATGAGAGTATTTTGCTCCTTGGAGTAAACGCTCTTGTGACTTTTCGACTGGAATTTCGGAAAAGGGGATATTGCACATGGATATGTCTTCAAATTCTATGGTGTGTTTGTGTTTGGGGAGGTGGGGGATGGGGGGGGGGGGTGGGCAACAGATTTTTTCCAGAGATGTATGATGGGGTGGGTGGGTGGGTCGGAGTGGCCAGAAACCATTTTTTTCCATGATCTAATTCTTTTTCTTTCTTTCTTTTACTGGTTTTATAAGCCTTTTAGGACAGGAACATCCATATAAATGTTCATTTTGTTGTCATTTTTACTGATTTACAGCAACCATTCAATGAGTTCCTAGTCACCTTTTTCAATCAGTTTGAAGTTACCCCCCCCCCCTCCCCCCCTCCCCTTATGCTGTTAATTCACCCCCGAATGGGATACTCTCTCTCTGTCTCTTATCTTGAAATTTTTCTCATGGAGAGATCATCAAACTGTAAGGAGGGGGGGGGGGGGGGGGGGGGTGTACATGTTTTTGCCTCCACGTACTATCTCTTACTGTTTTTGGAGTTCTGGACCTTTGAAATATTGGTATACCTGTCTGATCTACGGGAAGTGGAGTCTTTGGGTCAGGCGTGTCCATTATGAATGATGACGCTGTCCACTGGGCTCCATCGAAAGTCTGGTATTTGTCTGAGTTGTAGATATCTTCACCAGCGATTTCCTTAAGAACTCCAGTTTTCTTTGAAATCTTTTCGAGTTCAGCCACATCCTTAACCCTGACGCCACTGCAGTGGACCCTCACTTTCCATTGCATTTTCTGACGCCTGCAGACGGTAAGTCCTTGACCACGAAGAGCACTCTAAGTGCTCGACCACTCTCCGTGACACGTAGTTGAGATCACCGTCTCTCGGCGGAACTATGTTTGCGGGGCCAGACTTTCTGATGGTATAGAATCAAGCGGTACAGATTAGGCATTTTTATAGTACGGGCTCTCTACCCTAGGCAGGGCGACCGGTTTGGTATTTTAGGTAATTTCAGCGAAGCACAATTTAATGTAAATTATTGTTTTTAAAGTTTATTAGATATCTACTGAATATGCAGAATTTGGAGTGTCGCATAAAACCTTGCCGTCGTGTCAGAAAAGAACCACTGCGCAACGACAAGTAACTACCACAGTTCTTCTTTTTTTAGAATTCATGGAGAAACCTGAACCCGGGAAGCAGAATGCTCCACAGAGGCGGAGATGCATGGAGCGTGCTGCTAACCATCGTGATGGCTTCGTGCCGGCCCATTTCATGGCCCGCACATTCTTAAAGAAAGATTATCTGAAACACACAAAATATTACAAGTTTTTTGTCATGAAAAGACAAACAGACCAGTACCCATCCCTTTATGTTATTTTCCTTTTTGTCCAGATGTCTTTTGGGAATCTCAGTTAACAGAAGGGGGGGGGGGGGTCGCTTTCAAACAATCATTGGAACATCATATCGACGACATCATCACTCGGTGGATGAAACGCGTGTGCGAGCATAGAGCAAGTGATGTCAGGTATATATATTTCTTTATTGGGGTTTAACGACACTTTCGACAGTCACCTCGTGTCAGACAGCTTTACGAGTGGGGAACGTTCCATCTCGACAGGGCCAACAATGGTTTAGCACGATGGTGCTCCTACTTGTGCAAGTGTCTTGCTCGAGTACACAAGGTCGACACGCTCATAGGTTTGCGATGCTCGGACTCATAACCTCTCGGTCAGAAGTGCGACCCACACGAATTTATGAGCCGTCAGGCCCGTTCGGTAAAATTAATAATTTTTTGTTTGAGCTGTTGTAACGATATAGCCGTGGCTGTTGAAAGTGATTCCACTAGAGATATAAGGGGCTGGGTTAAGGGGGGAGGGTCAAAGTCCGGATGGGGGTTAGGTCGACCACGTGTGAAGTTGGGTGTGTGGGTCTTTGTCGCCGATAGCGGACCGTACATTCGTGTTGATTCCTGCTGGAAATCGATGAAAAGGTCTTGGAACATACGCTACAAGATAAACTCCCATTGCAAAAGGCTTCTCGCTTCTGCGGTCTAGATTTGATAACTGATTCTTATACGATAGTCCCCAGTCCCCCGCAAAAACGTGAGAGCGAACGCGTGTTCGAGAGCAGCATGGGTGATAAGAAAAGATAAGATAAGTTTATTCAGCAAAAACACCAGGGACAGGCAGATTGCATGATACACATAATAATAACAATAAACGTAGAGATAATACATAGATACATTTTGATACGAAATGATAGTATTAACTGTTGTCGTAGTATGTCATATATAGAATTAGCCGGTACCGGCAACCACGTCACGAGTGCTGATGGAGCTTCATCTCGCGTCGTTTAAAGAAAAGCAGGATCATATTACAGATGATGTTACACAGCCTGTGATCATTATTTTCCATCAAGATTTAGAATATGAATTTTTCCTCTGCGTTCATCACAGAGAAGTTCTGATTTTCAGGTTCTAATCTGTGAAAAACGTTATTCCGGATAAACCCGTATTGTGCACATTCCATCTGAAATGCAGTTCAGTTTCTATCGCTCCCGAGTCATATGATCTTGCCGTCGTGTCAGATTCTGTTTTGCACTATCTGAATGCTCGTCGATTGGCAGTTGATGGTGAATTTGTTAGGAAAGTTTGGATTGGAAGTCTCAGATTAGAAGGCCTCCGCGATTGGTTTGAGTCAACAGATCCTATTGAAAATGTGCATAAAATTACAATTCACGTAGGCATTAATTCTTGTCGGCACTGAATTCGGACGGATGTCAGGGAATTAACAGGTATGCTTGCATTGATTCGGGGAATATATCCCGATGCATCAATCAGAGTTTCGTCAGTGCTACCAACTCCAAGTCGTGCTGGGGCGAATAGGGTTATATTTGAGACAAATGAATGTTATCGCAGTGTTTGTGACAAAATGCATTGTATATTTATTGATCACGCACCAAGCTTTTCAAGTCGCGGCGGTTTTGTCAGTCGGTCAAACTTTTATGATAATTGGCATCCGAGTGACCAGGGTCTCAAAGTTCTTGGGAGAGAAATAATGTATGGTACCCCAAAAGATCAAGAGTGTTTGTATAACAATAGATTTGTGACACAGGGAGGACGTGAATCATTTGTTGGTAACTTTCAGAAATATAATTCATACATAGATCGTTCAGCGATACCAGGAAGGGAGATGGCAGTTGATGTACACAAAATGATGTTTTCAATGCAGAGGGATATCTCTGAATTACGTGCAGTTTTATCAAATGTAGTACCTGTAGTGTCACGGGAATGATATTCTGTGATAGATATTTGTTCACACTTCATTCTGATATACCGTATATATAGGTATATACTGTATACAGAATGTCTTATATTTGAGCAGCAGAACATTCATAACCAATATGTTGATTGCACTTTATTTGGCTCTGTAACAATATTCTATATGCTAACGCATTCCAGTTAAAAGCAGTTACATTTTGATTTGATGACATTGAACTTATACGCAATATTTACAATACGACGTATGATGTGCAGTTTTATCCAATCTAAATGTATACAAATTATTTATCGAACGTCTTATTCCGGTTTGAGTGCGTATTCTATACAAGTACTGGAATTCAAGTATTCTTGTCTTTGCCATAAATACCCATAAGCGTAGCCATATCGATCACTATTACATCGTTGGTTTCATAACGATTATTAATTTCATATGAACGTTAGTCCCAACATCGCATTATGCTCCGACTTCAATAGTACCTAGCTTCAATAATGATTGAATTGAATAATCAGAGAACTATTACGCCGAAAAAGGCGACTTTCACAGCTTGGAATGTCCAGGGAGTCAAACTCCAAGATCCAGATTTTTTTAAAGTGTATTACTAAATATGATTTCATCACATTAGTTGAAACCTGGCAAAACCAGGAGAGCGACGTTCATTTACCTGGGTATGAGCAAGTCGAACTTCCTAGGCAAAATGGAGACAGAGGAGGTATTGTCTTTTATTATAAAACATGTTTCAAACCATTTTTTGAAAACACAAAAATGATAGATGAAATTGCATTGTGCGTTGAATTTAAAGGAAAGATGTTTGGTTTGGACAACAAGATTGTTTTTATATCTGCATACGTTCCCCCAAGCAATTCAAGTTACTGGAATACAAGAAGAGAAATGAAAATGAAACTCTTTGAAAATATTCAAACGCATTTACTTGAATATCAAGTTCATGATATGGTTGTACTTGCTGGTGATTTTAATGCCAGAATTGGAGAGAAACCGGATCACGTTGCAGGCGATAATGACAAACACCTCCCCCTCCCCGATCATTACATTTTGGACACTGAGAAACTAAGAGCAAACATGGATCGACATGTTAATGTATTCGGTAATCAACTTTTGGCAATGTGTAGAAATGTGGGTTTGCGGATAGTTAATGGGAGAAAAGTGGGAGACACACTAGGTCATTTCACGAGCTATCAATATAATGGAGCCAGTGTTGTTGACTACGTTATTATATCGGAAATGTTTTTCTGTGATGTCGATTATTTTTGCGTAAAATTGCCCTCTGAATTTTCCGATCATTGTCAGCTTGTTACTCACTTCAAATATGATGTTAAATGCAACCTGTCAACGGAGGGAAAATACAAATATAAATATTCAAAACAAACTAAACTGAAATGGACATCGGATAGCAACGAGAAAGCTATACAACGTCTTAATAACAGTAAGGTTAAACTTGAACAAAACAAATTCCTAAGAAATGATTACAGCATTGATTGTATGGGTACATCTGAAGCTGTGCAAGATTTCATGTCAATCTTGAAATCAATCAACAATTCTGCGTGCATGAGATTACCGGTCCGTAAGGGTAACACAATGCGTAAACGGCGGTGGTTTGATGATAGATGCAAAACTTTGAAAAATGATTTAAACAAAGTTATAAATGAAATGCGGCATGATCCATCCAATGATGGTTTACGAATCAAGTACTTTACAATACGGAAGGCATACAAAAAGGAAACAAAGTTTAAAAAGAAACAATTTTTTTGTGCGTTGTACAAACAATTGGATGATTTGGAATCTAGCGACCCAAAACAATACTGGGACCTTATTAACAAACTGCGACAAAAGAAGAATTGTGACAATCAACTTAATCCCGACACCGCAGTAGAATTTTTCTCCAAATTGTACTCTAAAAATGGAGATACTGGCGTTATTAATGATGATAATTCATTTTATTGTCCGGAAATAAAAATAAAGTTGAACAATACTCCTATCACACCATCGGAAATACTTTCAAAGTTGCGCGAATTGAAAAGTGGGAAAGCATCGGGCCTTGACAATATTAGTAACAGTTTGCTGAAAGCAGTTGGTCCATGCATGACAGATAGTTTATCAAAACTTTTCAACCAAGTTTTAACTTCTGGTTGTTATCCGGAAGATTGGAGTAAGTCTGTTCTTTCCTTAATATATAAGAAGGGTGATCGCAATGATCCAAACAATTATAGGGCCATTGCTGTAAGTTCCGCTATCGGAAAATTGTTCAACAAAATTATCAACCAAAGATTATCTGATTTTATAGATGATAACAATATTATTGGCGAAAACCAGTTTGGATTTTGCAAAGGAAAAGGGACCACAGATAGTGCCTTTGTTTTGAAAACGGTTATTGACAAATACAAATTTTCAAAAAAACCACTGTATGCTGCTTTTGTTGATTTTCGCAAAGCATTTGATTCGGTGAACAGGGAATTGCTCATGTTGAAACTTCAACATATATGTGTGAGTGGTGAAGTATTCAACGTGATCAAATCTATGTATGAATCTAGCTTTTATTTGACTAAAACTTCTATTGGGTTGGGACCAGCCTCCCTCTCTTCTGTAGGTGTCCGTCAAGGGTGCATCTTATCTCCCTCTCTATTTAAAGTTTTTATTGAAGACATAAAAGACATTTTCGACAATTTGTGTGATCCTGTGTGGATTCGTGGTTACAAATTAAATCATCTTCTTTTTGCAGATGATCTTGTAATGATATCTGATAGCCAGAAAGGGCTTCAACGGTGCCTCAACAAGCTCCACAATTATACTGAAACTAATATGCTGCAAATAAACGTTGGAAAAACAAAATGTTTAAGATTTGGATCTGCGTCAGTTAATGAAGCAGAAAAGCAACCAATATTTTTTATCGGAGACAAGCGTATTGATATGGCTGACGAATTTACATATCTAGGAATAAAATTCTCAAAAGATGGTACATTCTCTAAAGCCCAAAATGATTTGGTTGTTAAAGCCCAAAAAGCTTTATACTCACTTTTTCGTGCATTTAATGAAACTTCACGGGTTCCAATAAAGACAATGTCAAAGCTGTTTGATAAATTAATTCAACCTATAGCCTTATACGGGTGTGAAGTCTGGGGATCAGAAATAACGTACGGTAAGAGTTACAACATAGCCTGTGAAAAATTACACACTTCTTTTGTAAAAAAGTCTTGGGGTTGGGAAATTTTCCTCCAACCATGCGGTCCGCGCAGAACTTGGTCGATATCCGCTATATATCGAGGCGGTAAGTAGGATGGCTTCTTTCGCAATCAAAATATCTGAGAATCAAAATGACCTGATGTGGAATGTGGTAGCTGAACAAAGAAATCGTAAAGGCAAACCGGAATCCCCTTTCAAATTACTGGAAAGATACGGTCTCGCTGTCCCTCAACATCCAATTATCACTAACACTAATGTTATAGGTAAGCTCAAGTACAATTTGCGCTTGCAGCATGTAAACACGTTCAAGAAGTCAATGTTTGAGAACTGCAAAAGGAATGGAGATAATAAACTGAGAACTTACAGGCTGTTTAAAAATGACTATTCAATGGAAACGTACTTAGTGGAAACGAACACGGCGGAAGACCGGGAAATTTTCACTAAGCTTCGTATCAGCAATCATAAGTTAGCTATTGAAAAAGGGCGACATTATCAACCGCCGAAGCCTGTTATCGACAGGATATGTACTCACTGTGAAGCAAACCCCGGGAAAATAGAAAACGAATACCATTTTCTTATGGAATGTACACATTATTCAGAGCTTCGATCAGAACTATTTGTTCTGATGAACAGTGAGATTGATGGTTTTATTGATCTGAGTATATTTGAGAAATTCAAATTAATATTTGAAAATAGAACCCCCAGTTTATGCCATAAAATCTGCAGCGTGATCCGGGATTTTTTCGCCAGACGATTATGATATGTTTAGTGATGTGTATTGGAAATTCTAGTTAACGTCTCCACGATCTTTTTCGTATCAAATTAATAAAAATATAGTACTTTGATCATGGAAAATTGGTGGATGAAATTGTAATATTTTGAGTACTGCTTTTGTTCATGTTACTTGTAGATTATCGCATACTGTCCTTTATAAGATGTTTTATGCTAATAAATGTTATGTTATGTTATGTTATGTTATGATCTGCAGAATCTTTCGTCTACGGGAGTCGAAGGCTGCACATGTCTGCCCTTTTCGATCATTATACAATGATTACTGATACGTAATCGAGTAAACATAATGTTTGCTTCGGCCGATGAGGTGTTTGTCAAGTTCGTTTCTTGGGTGTAAGCTTTCTTGAATTGTCTATACGTTCTCCGTTTATTTAATCCCTTTTTCTTATTATCATCATGAATATTATTATAAAAGGCGTCGCGGTGAAGGTTTTGTAGTTTCTCTTTAACTTTATTAAAGTCATGTGGATGGAGTAGTGGGTTGTTATTAACAAGAACTTCCCGATATTTCAGCCACATAGAATCTGGCTGTAAATATTTTTCGGCTTCTAACCGAGCATCCAGTAATAATTTAGATGACGGAGATTGAAATAATTTTGACATAAATTTTACAAGTTGCATCTTTGCGTCAATCAATATATAATGGATAGCGTCCAAGTTCAGCTCTAACTGCGTGATTGGATGATTTACTGTTTACGCCAAGTATAGACTTGTAGAACTGAAGTTGTACACACGTTCACATGCGGTGGTATCAAAATTTATTTCATTTATCTCAGAAGCCCAGAGTTCACTTCCATACATAAGGATGGGTTTTATTAGAGAATCGAACAATTTTAACAAGATGCCAATAGGAGGCGACCAGTTCTTCTGAAAGGTATTAAACAAGCTATGTAAGACCTTTAACCCCTTCAGCCTGAGCTCGCTTTGGGCGATTTGTAATTTACCATTCGATGAGAAAACAAGTCCAAGGTACGTATATTCGGGAGTATAGTCGACTGTTTGTGTGCCGATCCGATCTGGAATTTAGGAAGATCAGTTTTTTTTCGAGAATTGAATAGGATGACCTTTGTTTTATCAACATTAACGATAAGTTTATTTTCTCGCAATATTCGGTTAATTTGTTTAGTGAGTTTTGGAGTCCATGCGGAGTGTCCGAAAAAAGGGCTAAGTCGTCGGCAAACAAAGGATGATTTAGCGGTGAACCATTATTGATGATAGGGGCGCAGTCGTCATTGAAGCATAAGCCCAAGTCATCAATGAAAATGTTAAAAAGTGTCGGCGAGACAACACAACCTTGCCTTACGCCGGTGATCGATAACCAGGGTGGTCCTATACCCCGGGTGGTTTTTACGTGGTAGTAACTTGACTGGTACATAGATTGCAAAACTTGAAATATATTATTGCGCACACCTAAACGTTCCAGTTTTCGAACAGACAGGGCGTCTTTACTAAGTCGAATGCCTTCTTAAAATCAATAAACACCGCATACAACGGATTTTTTAATATCTTGTATTTGTTGATGATCGTTTTAAGAATAAAAGCACTATCAATTGTACTTCGTCCCGCCCTGAATCCGAATTGGTTCTCGCTTATAAGATTGTTGTCTTCTACGAAGGCATTAATCCTCTCGTTTATCACCTTATTGAATAATTTGCCTAATGCGTTACTCACAGCAATAGCTCAACTGGCTGGATCGTGACGGTCCCTTTTTTGTATATTGTTGTCAAAACACATTTTCCCCCAATCCACATGGTAGTGATGAGACTGCAACACTTGACTGAATAATTTTGTCAAATGATCTATGATATATGGCGCTAGGCTTTTCAGATGTTCATTAGAAATGTTGTCATCGCCTTCAGCTTTTTTTATTTTAAAGTTTCTTTATGGAGTTAAGTATTTCGGTGGCCGTGATTGAATCGTTATTTAGAGGATATTGGGCTTGAACCATCCCCACTGAACTTGTTCTTATGAACGATGCGTTTTGTGGTTGACACAACAGAGTACTGAAGTAATCAACATCTCGATCTCAAACACTATTTGAGCGCAAGATCCTAATAGCTTGCCAGTATGATTTCGGATCAGTTGTCGAGTTTATCACACATTTCCTTGAAGTGAAGTTTTTACTTTCTTTTTGTTGCTTTCTCGTACGCTTTTTAGCAGAGAAGAAATTTTGGATGAGAGGAGTGTCAAACGGATTTTGTTTGAGAGAAGCCAAGGCACGTTTCAATGAAAATTTCAGGTCCTTGCATTGGTTTCTAGACAACTCGTACCCACGGCAACTCGTACCAGTCAAGTCGTAACCAAAATTGGACGACTCGTACCCATTTTCGGCTGGACAACTCGTACCCACAATTGGACAACTCGTACCCAAGGTTGGACAACTCGTACACATGGCTGGTCAACTTGTACTTGGTGTTTAATTGTATGGGCGAAGGCCGTTAATGGCCTAAGAACTATAGAAGCGGGGTTTTTGCTTTTGTTTCTTCCGTTTAAGGTGCTATAATAGTAATGGAAATCAGTTTACTTTGAAATTCCTTCGTCAGATATTCCATGAATATGAATGAAATATACACAAAGTTTGCGTCTAAATGACGGCTGTGATACACAGAACAGGAAACATATATTCATTGACCGTACTTTGTTGATAGCAGGCACCAGTGGTTCCTGAAAGTCTGCAATCGTATTCGTACGAGAACTGGCGTGAATGACACCCCCCCCCCCCCTCCAACCCCGACACCCGATTTCTGTGCTTCAGTTTTGGGAAATAGAGTACTGGAAAAAACTAAAAGGCCTCGCATGTAGGTCTAGGCTCTGCAAATTATCAGGGTGAAAACCATAGCCTTCGTCGCATTAACTCTTGCCTTTCCTAATTAATAATGCAACTCTCCACCTTTAGATTATTTTTCGTGTGGCAAAGTTACATCACTGGTGAGGCGCCACTCCGGTCAGGCGAGAAAGGATTTCATTGTAAATTGAGAGTCCAGCCGGATTTTGTACTTGAAGCCTAGCACATTTACCCGCTCGGAAGAAAAACGGCAAACAATGACCAGTGATAGACTGAATCAAAAAGAACACAAATGATGTTCATTTTACAAAAAATCCAATTAAAAAGCTCTAATACATCTCTCTCTATGAGTCCACCAGCTCGCATCAACTGATTTCTGTCGGAAATTTTATGGTCAACACCGACACACCTGAAAACTCGACAGTCATTTAATTTAGACTTACCCGGCAGTGACAGGTGTGAGATCACGAAGAATTATTTTCTGTCGTCTATTACCTTATAGTCGATTGGTGTTTAATTTTCTTCCAATTATCTGTGCATATTATTATCGCCAATTAAGTTAATCTTCCAGTTGGGAGGTGTGTTTTTCTAACAATTATCTTCCATGACAATCATGAAAATTAAATGATAATTAGCATTTTTGTTGACTATAAAAGTGAATCTCTCTCTCTCTCTCTCTCTCTCTCTCTCTCTCTCTCTTTCTCTCTCTCTCTCTCTCTCTCTTACGAATGTAAAGATTCGTGCATTTCATACTCTCACCCATAGCGACAAGCACACACACAGTACAATACCACACGAGAGTATGTTACTGCTCTTACGAATGTAAAGATTCGTGCATACCATACTCTCCACACACACACAGCAGATACCACAAGGACACGCAACTAAAGAGGTGCTACTTTTATCTTTACAGTTTACATGTTCTAATGAAAACTAATTCTACCTTCTTCTTTTAAGCAGGTACACAGAAGAGGTTTTTTTTTACCAGCACCCCAATAACCGCTACAGACAGTCTAACCGTTATGGAAACAGTCACGCCCACTGTTCCTGAACATCCTCCGCTCCATCCCTAAAAGTGGTCAACCACTTTAAGGGAGGCGAGCGTTGGTCCTGCGTCCCGCCTCTGCCCCTTTTTGTAAGCGCAAGGCACATCTTTTGTCCCAACCCAATAGGATTACAATGCAGGCCTGCCCCCGAACCAGGGAAGTTCGGGTCTTCTTCTTGGTGGTCCCCGAAAGGGGTCGTTGTTGTTTTCCTCCAAAGAGTCCAACTATAACAGAGAAAGGTCTGAGGCAGATTATACTTGCCAGTGATGGCCATCACTCATTATCATCCTCGAAGCGGCAGACTATACTTGCCTGAAAATCCAGATCGACTGCACCCTCGGGGAGAGGTAGTACCTTTGTGAGAGGACCCAACCTCCCACACTGGTCCTCACCCGAGGGTCCAACCGACATCAACCTACCCACAACTGGAGACACCTGCTGAGTACCAGATCCTTTTCCTCCTTCAACACTCCTAGACATGTGGGAACGAATCAGCTACAGTCAAAGAGGGTCGAAAGGGGCTTGTCCCCCATACCGTCCCTGCGCGCCTTCGGCGCGCGAAATCATTCCTTTCGGGTCTCTCTCTCTCTCTAGGCACCTGACTCTCGTGCCTCGACCGATCGAAACAAAAATTGGCACAGGTCTATATAGATGTAATTTGACCAGGAAAGGACTTCTGATGGCCACGATCGTGTCCGACACCGCGTCAATCCTTCAACTAATGAAGGGGTGGGTTAGGATGGGGGAATGAGCCCCGATCGCATCTGATTTTGCATTAACACTGCAACACGTGAACTGCTGGGTATGACTACCAGTACAACACAATATTACGTAGAAAAACCCTCAGAAGTTTAACGAAGAGCCAAAGATTACCCGATTTTGGGGAGGGGGTGGGAGGGGGGGGTCGTCTCCCGTATCTACACCACTGTATTAATATATAATTTAAATATTTCCTGTTTCCTTCGAATTGCTCTCTTGATGAAATGTCCATACCGGCGAAATTGACTTTCGGCGAAGTCTGTTCAGACTGTTCTGCTGAGATAAATGCTAAAAATGGAAAGTTTTTGCCTTTATGCACACCCATTGAAAGCAGACACAAATCTTATCAAGTCCTTCAGCCAATATTCGCCTTCGCCCATACAATTAAAGACCAGGTACATATTGACCAACTGTGGGTACGAGTTGTCCAACTGTGGGTACGAGTTGTCCAGCCGAAATTGGGTACGAGTCGTCCAATTTTGGGTACGATTTGACTGGTACGAGTTGCCGTGGGTACGAGTTGTCCTGATACCCTTGCATTTCTGATCAAACTATTTCCGTTTGGACCTCTTTTTCTTAGGGGAATGTTGAATTCGTTTTGTTGCATATGTGTTTACGTCGGCTATAATCTCGCGAAAGTCCCAAACCGCGTTTTCTGTGCCACCTTTGTTATTTGGGTATATCTTCATCATAAATCGCTGTGTTTTAAATTGCAGGTCGCGGTTACATATTGCTTGTCAAGCCTGTCATGAGCTATCGGGTAGCCACTTTTGCTCGAATGATGGTTTTACATAGACATATTTAGTATTCACCCTTTTACTGATAATACCTGTGTATTTTAAGAGCAGGCTAAGTTGACAGTGGTCGGAATATTCGGTTGGCGATTTCACACAAAAGTAGTCTTCATTTGAAAAATGCTTATCTGATATTATGATACATAAAAATAGACCAGTCATAAAATAAACACTTGTAAATCAAGTGTGATCTTATTAAACCAAAAGTCGGAACACTGTCGACCAGATGGCTAATTACCCTAACCCAAAAACCATGGGCGGATCGTGGAATTAAAATACGGGAGGGGGGGGGGGGGGGGGGACTGATGTGATCCGACAGAGTCCTAGCATCAGTCGCCGAAGTTTGACTGCCGCACGTGTCGAAGGGATGTGCGTTTGTGTATGGGGGTCAGGTGCTCTGAGGTGGCTTCTAAATGCATTCTGGCCTCCAATTGAATATGTTCGACGGCGGACGCAATTAGATATTTGTTAGAAAGGCCATGTCACACCGCACACCTATACAAAATTTCACCAATTTGCCTCTGTTATTATAGGAGTTCTGGCCCGGATCACGATGGACATCTGACCGATGTACCGAACGACCGACCCATCGACGGACAGATGCGATTCAGTATACCCCACCTTTTCAGAAAGCGGGGGTATAATAAGTTTAAAGATTGTTGTAGGCACTGCGGTGTGCCACAATAAGAACTCGACCGGTCAATTCAACTGGCCATTCGCAGATTCGGGCGAATGGCCAGTTGAGTTGACCCGGCGAATGGCAGAAGCTCTCAATAAAATTAGAACTGCATGGGAAACATACGCGACTGCAAATATTGGCTCTCCATTAACATTAACTTCAAGTTTGGGGTATGCGATGTAAAAATAATGATACCAGGAACATACCATTTCTTCGGCCTTGTGGCGACAAAATATTCTTTTATACTTCGCTTCATTGCCTCCCGCTTTCGACTATCGATTTTGCAGACAGTGGACACCTGCAGACGTGACTGTCGTCACTTCTGTAAATAACCGATATTCTGCGAATTCTAAAAAAGGATCATGTCCCTTATTTGGCAACATAATGTCATTAGTTAAGGAAGTGAGTTATAGGACAAGATTGTGTGGAATAAGAGCATGCCTTTTTTAGTGGGCTCGGGGGGGGGGGGGAACTAGTCCCCCTAGAACCCCCCTCTCTGGATCCGCCCTTAAAAACCTGTCCTTAGATGAACTTGAGTTGGGATTTCCCCGAAAAAACGATTAAACTAATTTAAAACCAATTAAAACATCAATTAAAAAAACAAATAAAAAATAAAATACATTTTTTTTAAATTTAAAAACAATTTAAAAAATTAAAACAATTAAAATGGCGTCATCGTGCATCTTGTGGGAGAATGGGGACGATCAGCGTATACCCACTCCTTGCATGGCGTTTCCATAATGGCGACTACAGAACGGAGAATAAAATACTGCGCGTAAAACCAAAAGCAAGGCAATGATAAGCTCCAAATATCCACCAATATTATGTGTGCAACCGTGTTAGTTTTTTTTTATCGCAAAAACGGGAACTTTGAAACCTACACTCAGCATATGTATAATAACGATCACCAACGATCTACACCAAAGAGAACTCTTCACTCCCAAAATAATGAAGGATCTCTAATAGCATCGGGATGAGAGCTTACCACTGGAGACAGATGCTGGCCGCAAAATGAACTAATTTTGACCTTTGTTCGATTCTTACATTTAATTTACTTTATCTGGAAAACAGGAAAATAGAATACGAATCCATAAAATACAATCAAGTGACTATTTAAACGACGCTTAATATGGAAGGAGCAACTATTATACCTAATGTGACTGAAAATGGAGTACAAGTTGAGAAGGCCCTAGTGTCCAATTCGGTCATCGCCGATAGAGATGAAATAAGGAATTACACGCTGAACATTGAAAAGGTGGTCACAAAGAAGAGGAATATGCTTCTGGAGGACATTCATGAAGTTGAAATAAAAAATCGTGGTCGTTGTGTGGTCATAACACTAGACACAAACAAATTTGAAAGTTATCGTGGTGGATTTACAGACAAATATTGGGATGACACACTTAAGAAAGAAAAGGAAGGCTGTATATGGGAATGTGTTTGTGATAAAAGTAGTGTAATAGTGGAAGACAAATTATGTGTTCCTCGTAACAGAGGTAATAAAATCCGCATACATATTTTTCGGACAACTAACAGGATTATGTTACAAGGATCTAGAACGAATATTAGGTGGTGGGTCATCAATGTGTTACCGGGAGTATACGAACTTGGTTTTAACACTCCGTTTGAAGGAGACATCAATCGAGTTGCGAATTTGTTAGATTCCGAACAAGTCGTTGAAAATTCGAAATCCGGAGTGTTTGTGCCCCACACTTTCACATCTTCAGGCACCTCCTCTGAAAAGACTTCACTGATATCACAACAAAAGCCGGGGTATTTTCCAACACCCAAAAGGAAGAGCAACCACAATCTTTCACGAGCTGCACTGAGATCACAAAACATGCGGTCGACTATTCGAGGAAGTTTCCTTACATCTGGCATTTTCAAACAGTCCATAGAAGAAATTCAGTTATCCATAGAGGAAATGAAACTATCATACAAGGAACATATGTCTGTGTGTGATGAAAAGTTGGCAGACATCAAAACTCAAATTCAAAATTCATTAAAGGCCGAAACCCGTTCAGTCGAAAATAGGATTACAAACTTGGAAGAAGAAAACAAAACTTTAAAACATGACAATTCCAAGCTAAGAAATGAGGCGAGCAATACTAAATCAGCTCTTTCCAACCTCAAATCGGAGTTAAGACGGGTAAATGAAAAGCTAGCTGTACTAACCACGGAATTTGCTACAGCGACGAGTCATCAAGATGACAAAGTTCTTAATCCTAACACAGAGACCTTTATACCAAGGAGGGATTCTAACCAGGACACCACTGACGAAAAGTTAGGTGAGGTTCCAGTTAACACGGCGTTGTTTACTAGCACTCCTACAATCTTAACTACCAACAGCTATAATCATCTTTGCGAGGCAAATGATTCCAATTTAATGAATGCTCGAGAGGACGATGTGATACCGTTTACAGAAAAAACACGCGTTCAATTCAATGGGCGCGGGGGTTATCCACATAATGTTGTAAATGTTGATTCGACGCGCCCCGTACACTTAATTATTGGGGACTCAGTAATGAGACCATTACATCCAAAGAAAATGGCATTAAAAGGAGAATTTGTGAAAACTGTTGTTCAACCTGGACAAAGACTTGCCAATCTACACAAATGGATCAACGACTCACGTCCAGTTGAAAATGTAAACAAAGTAACAATTCACGTTGGCATCAATTCGTGTCGTAACAGTTTGTCAACAAGGGAAGAGGAGGTGGAAGATATCTTAACCACCCTGAAAACTAAATACCCTAAGGCCATCATCAGACTTTCTTCAGTTATTCCGTCACTCCACTCGGACACAATTAATTGTTTCATCAAACAAACAAACGAAACATATCGTTTGGTGTGTAAAAGGCAGGGGTGCAATTTCATTGATAACACCAGCGGATTTGTTTCAGCAGATGGTCAAATTCGTACACACCTGTTTCGGGATAATTATCATGTTAATGAGACTGGTATTAAAATCATAGCTAAACGGATGAAATATTTCACCGATGAATATGATGACATTGATAATGGCAAAGATAGCTCGTTTCGTCCTTCGCAGAGAAGTCAAACACAAACATTTCATGTCCGACGAACAGATGACGACCGAAGCACGAACTTCTACAGGAATCAATTTAATGATATGCCGATAAACAGACGTAGACCACCACAGATAATGAAATCTTCTGTTGGGCAAATAAACAATCATAATATATATGATACGGGAAGATATAGACCCAAGCACACAAACTTCGTTGAACATCAGGAACAGTTTGGTAATGACGCTTTCAGCAACTTCCAGTCTGATGTGCTTCTGTTACGCAATCAGTTGTCAGATATGCTAAACAGCATGAACTCTAGAATTAGAATGGTTGGAACTAGAACAAATTGCTAAAAACTCAATCAGTATGTGTTGTATATGCAGTATATAATAGGATTTTTAACATTACATTTTTGCACGCTTTATCGGGAGGGGGGGGGGGGAGGGTCTCAATCAATATATATTGTATATGCAGTATGGGTTGAGAGTTCAAATGTCATAGTTTAATAAGGCTCTATATATTTGTGTGTGTGTGGTTGGGGGGGGGGGGGGGGGGGGGGGCTCTACCAATGTATATTGTATCCGCGGCGTATATAGGGATTTTAAATTTCATAGTTTTATGTTTTTATTGGGGGGGGGGGGGCATCCCAATCAAATGCGATATACGTTGGATGTTAAATATCATAATCTCATGTTTTATGGGGGGGGGGGGGGGGTCGAACGTCGTTCACCAACAAATTATCATTGTAAAATTAATATAGTCCAGGAAAACATTAAAGGAACACTGGACGATATTTTTGATGAAACGTTGCAAACATGAGAAACAGGCCTATATGATTTATACCGCTAAATTTAGCTTCTTCCGTAAGGCCTATCTGGCAATTATCTCCTATTTCTGAAAAATAGAAATATCATGACAATTCAAATGTCACATCTAAACTCTCATGATACTAATATCATTTCTCCTTATTAACCGTACATTATAGCTATGTAAGAAAATTAACTAACTGTTCACTTTTTATACAAACAATTTCAGTTTCTCAGTGTCTCTCTCCAGTGGAGCTACTCCCATCTATTGCTATAAGTAGTAGAAGATATGGAAAATAGGCCTGTTCTGCCGGAGGGGGCCGAGGGGGGTCGATGACATCATCATAATTAAAATGTTACGTAAGGTAATTATTGTTACTTAATGATTTTTTTTTTAATCACTTTAATAATTAATGTAATTAATGACTGTTGCATAATTAATGTAATTAATGTAATTAATGAGTGTAATTAGGGTTGATTATAATAATTAGTATATAAATAAATGAATTAATATTGACGTACTGGACATATGTGCATGCTATCGGTTGACTGACCCGCACAGGTCATCGCGTGTCTGGGTATCATTAAATCGATTTTTTCTTTTCAAACGCCAACTACTGACAGATGTTGAAGCAATTAAATCTATTGTCACACTTTAACGACCGGCCATAAATATCGTTAGACTGGACATGCTATCATGTATTTAAAAATCAATGATGATATCACGTGACAAGATGTGTCTTGCTTTTAACTGAAGACTGTGAACGACTCCATTGTGGCTATTTTTATAGGTATAATTTGATTTAATAACTTGGCGTGATTCTTACATATTAATAATGCAAGTTTATTCTTCTCATTTTTATGGCTGTCGAAAAACTCTCATAGACCAAGATATTCTGATTTTACGCCTCACGCGATAAAGTAATTTTTTTAACGGTCCGATTTCTACGTTTTGACGGGTTCTCAAAAAAAAAATCACAAGAGAAATCGCCATGAGACTACTGTACACGGGGGAGAGGCTATACATGGCTGTACTTTTTGCCCCAATACTTTGATGAATTAACGGATCATCTGAAAACCCACCAAGAAGGTGCTTTGAACTGTCAATTTTGTGTTTCAATAGCAAATTCAACAAAAGAGAGAGGCAGTGTACATCGAACAGACGTCGATGTCAAGATGTTCCAGTGGACGTTTTGTCTGAAATCCTATACTAGGAAAGATACATTAGAAAAAAAAAAACATGGAGAAATGTCAAAACTCGACATTTAACTGCGCGATTTGCGGGTTTCAGCTGATTCAACTTAATCGTCATCGCGCCACAAGTAGCAGAGATGCACAACTCGATTGGCCGGTGGAGACGTTCCTCATCAAATAAGGGGGTCAAACGAGGTTATGAGGAGGGGTGAAGGAGACAAGTGTGCGGTCATATGTTTAAAATTTTAATAACCTTAATTGCTATGACGTAATCCCCTTAATAAATAGCGTATATTCATTTAATATAATATATTAATAATTTTCGTTAAATAATTCATTTTTTATTCCACACCCCTGTATCCCCTCACAGTACCTAAAACTTTCATGAACTCCCCTCCTCCAGGTCATCTAATACTAAAAAACTTTTGGAAACCGCTCTCCCCCGCCCCACCATAATCTTAAAAAGAGTTGCTTTGTCACAAACACACACTTATTCAACCATTCAGACACCTCCATTATCCCACACCCTCACCGTCACACCCCTGTATCCCCTCACAGTACCTAAAACTTTCACGAACTCCCCTCCTCCAGGTCATCCAATACTAAAAAAAAAACTTTTGGAAAGCTCTCTCCCCCCTCCCCCAGCCCTCACAATAGCTAAATTATCTCGAACCCCAGTTCAGTTCTCTAAATGTAATGGACATGTCAGACCCCCGAATACGCCTTCCCCACAATTTTGAGCGATCAAATTACCCCGATTAGTCTCCTCTCATAACTTACCACTCTCTTAACCCGTATTTACTATGAGATTGTCCCCCTAATAAATAGCGTATGTTCATTTGATATAATATATTAATAATTTTCGTTAAATAATTCATTCCACAAGACACTTGTCGAAAAAACAAAATGGTGGATTAGTTTGACAGAAATACGCGTATCGATTTATTCAGGAATGTCTGTCGGTTGTGTCCTTGGGCAAGACACTTCATCCCTATTGACCATGTGGGGGCATGGTGACGCTGTGCACTAAGGCGTACTGCACGTCGATGGAGCGCCTGTCTTCAACCAATGCAGACCCTGTGTAGAATCTTGACAGTTGCTTGCCATTGCTCGGTGGCTTTCTCCGGCTTTCTCCACCCGTAAAACTGTCGTGGTCATGATTAGTTATTGTGCAGACCTTAAACACCAATAAATAAATAAAAATAAATAGTCGGTTATCAAAACAGCCCTTAAGTGTTTAACAGTTAATTGTGGACCAGTGCATTTAAAAATGAAAAAATTTGGGTGATAGCACTACGGACTGTGTTTAATCATAGAAAAATCACACCCGCGCTATTACTAACCCGTATGATTTATTTTTGAACGTTCACTGAAGAATAGCCCACCCATCTAAGTAAAAGCATGAAAGAGCTAATATTATCTAATTACCTATGTGGGGGTGGGGTGGTCGGTAACGTTGTGAACTAGGGCGTACTACATTCTGCCAATGATAACCCTGTGTAGAACTTTGACAGTTGTTTGCCTCTGTGCGATGGTTCTTTCCAGATTGCTCCAACTGTCGTTAAATAAATGAAAAAAAAACTACAATTCTATAATAACAAGCCAAGCCCCCTTCGTTTTGTCAGGGGGAAAATCAACAGTACTTTCACCCCCCTCATTTTAATAGTTGAAAAGCGCTGTTACTCGATCAAAAACAAATGGTAAAAGGATATGCAACTCTGTATTAGCCACCCAAATTTGCGAGACTTGGGAAAATATAACCCACCTAGAGCTGCACCAAAGCTACGTACACTATTCGAACTCCCGCATTGTGTCCTTGGGCAAGTTAATTTACCCCGATTATCCACACGGGAGCGCGATGACGGCATGTAATAAGGTGTACTGCACGTCGGTGATATGCATATTTTAGAACAATCTAACCCTGCTTGTGCGGATTTCCGACGTTGGTGAGATGACAGTTACTCATCGTTGCTCTGTGGTTCTCTTTGGATATTCCGGAGTCTACCCGTAAAATTGTCACGTTTAATTATAACTTGAACTTGATGTCCGGGTGTAATGAAATAGCATATTTTCTGCAGACATTCTAAATAAACGCAGCTGGTTTACAGACCTGTATATATATATTTTTTTTTCAATTGAGTAAAAATATATGATAGTTACTGATGTAACACGCCGATTAGTATGTTTAATGAATCTAACTACGCCATTCTGACCGACCCTTTGCCCACCATGATCACAACAAATGTTTCAATTCTCTCTCTCTCTCTCTCTCTCTCTCTCTCTCTCTCTCACCGATACAGTATGGGTGGAAACTAATTGCGTTCAAGTTGTTGTTTTTTTTCTAGGTTTTACCACTCCCCTTACAGCGCAAATCGAAATGAAATCTAATTCATTGACCCATACTACAGTGGATGTCAAAATTAATTTTTGAACGCCATTTTTTCTATGTGCCACTATCAGCAGCTATGACCATAGCGTAACTTTGTGGTAAAATGCTTATTTTTGTACAAAACTCAAGACCTTTCTCTGACAAATGCCTATATAAAAACAAGATAATATGCGAGAATGCGTTGTGTACCTGCATTTTTGTTGATAAAATATGGCATGACCACATTCCCGAATATTAACGATGTACCCGCTTAATAACAGCCAAATTTTTATCGGATCACAGTTTTTTTTTATTTGAATGATTGCCAATTTTTTTATTAAATCACATTCAGTAATTTATGTAGATTTCCTGAACTGGGCGAAGGTCAAGAAAGGCACTCTGTACTTTAGGAGACTCCACAAATAAAAACAAAATAAAAAATGTTAGATATCTTGCATTTTTTTTAATTATCCATATTAACCAGAAATCAAAACTAGTCAAATTAATTAGAATTAAATTACAAATGGATATGAAATTTGCAGTAAAATGAACACTGGTATATGCTGCTGGCCGCATTTTTAGTTGTCTGTAATGGCTGTTGTTCAGAATGTCACCCTATTGGGGTGAGTTTTCGCTTTTTCGTCCAGTTTCATGAGAGCTTCCACGAAGTCTGTTCCACATTCGCAATCTTTTCCAGGGGTCATTCTTCAAAGGCTGGTCCATCGCAACTTTGCGGAGATATTGTTTTCTGGACGACAAACTGCAATATGATCTGGGTTTCCGATCAGACCCCTTGGGATATTTTGATCTTTAAGGATGTTTGCCAAAATTTTCCACCCTGTCGGTTGAAAATCTTTTCTTTTTCGCAGCAGATCATTTATTAGATCACACATATTGGAGCCCGAAATTGTAATGCCGTTATACACGAGTCGATCTTTCTCATCCCAGGATAAATTGGGTATATTCTTTATTATCTGGAGTAACAAAAGCGCCTTCTGCTGCATGGAATCTGGTATAACGGCTAACCAGTCCGGATGATTTTCCACTGAAAAACTAGTCGTTAAGGAGTGTGGTTTGGTGGTTTCTTTGCGTAAATTTGATTGGCGCTGAAAGATTGTCTGGTTCAGCAGCCCTTTCTCTTCAGAACCCGATGTTGAAGATTCAGGAATTGGTCTCATACCCTGGTCTATGGGCGGGACAGCTACAGCATTCAGGGGTGTGCGTATTTCCTGCAACTGTTCACTCCCCCATGGTTCAATACACTGAATTCTGCTTGAGGGTAGGTTGGTTGAGTCATCCATCACTAGCGATTTTACTGGCTCAAGCTTATTTGCAAGCCCCAAAATATTTCCACTTGTTAATGCATTGTTCCAACTAAAGGCTGATTTCATATGCACTGGAGGATAGGGTGGCTCGTTACAGACAGATCTGGTTGTTAACTCGGCTGTATTTGAGTTCGCTCCCCCTATAGTGTGTTTAAAATTTACATTTTTATGTAATTTTCGTCTGTGTCGATAATAATTAGTTTTATGAGAGTAAGATTTTTGACACAATTCACAGATGTAGCGTGAATTCATCATTTTCAGAAGCGAGTTAATAGAGTGGCAATACAGTTCCAACACTCTGCCATTTATATGTATGAATAGAATGGGTCCCACCCCAACCTGTCAATCGCTGATTGGCTAATTATATATCAAGATAAGGTGGGTTCTACCCCAACCTGTTGATCATTGGTTACTTCAAAATCTCACACAGTGCATTGTGGGGAATTCCAGTGGTAGAGCTCTGAGGTAAAATAAGTTACAAATTGATATAGTTTGCTTCAAAAAAAAAAAGAAACATCAAAGTCACATTCATGACAAGCCCAGGTAGCACATCTGAACCACCAACTCTACACTGTTTAATCAGATAATCCATTTAATCAGATAATTACATGTGCATATCGGTTTTTCATTGGTTTTTCATCAGTTTCCATCGGTGTTTCATTGGTTTGAATCGGTTTTTCATTGGTTTTTATCGGTTTTCATAGGTTTTTATTGGTTTTACAATTCGATAAAATGGTTTTTAGTGATTTTACAATTCGATAAAACATTTTTTTAGTGATTTAAATCATGTAAAATGATCACTAATTACCACTAATTGATCACTAATGGTCACTAATTGTCACTAATTAGCGATCAATTGATCACTAATTGCCACTAATTAGTGATCAATTGATCACTAATTGTCACTAATTAGTGATCAATTGATCACTAATTGCCACTAATTGCCACTAATTAGTGATCAATTGATCACTAATTGCCACTAATTGCCACTAATTAGTGATCAATTGATCACTAATTGCCACTAATTGCCACAATTAGTGGTAATTAGTGATCATTTTACATGATTTAAATCACTAAAGAACCATTTTATCGAATTGTAAAATCACTAAAAACCGTTTTATCGAATTGTAAAACCGATAAAAACCTATGAAAACCGATAAAAACCAATGAAAAACCGATAAAACCAATGAAAAACCGGTGGAAACTGATGAAAAACCAATGAAAAACCGATATGCACATGTAATTATCTGATTAAATGGATTATCTGATTAAACAGTGTAGAGTTGGTGGTTCAGATGTGCTACCTGGGCTTGTCATGAATGTGACTTTGATGTTTCTTTTTTTTTTGAAGCAAACTATATCAATTTGTAACTTATTTTACCTCAGAGCTCTACCACTGGAATTTCCCACAATGCACTGTGTGAGAATTTGAAGTAACCAATGATCAACAGGTTGGGGTAGAACCCACCTTATATTGATATATAATTAACCAATCAGCGATTGACAGGTTGGGATGGGACCCATTCTATTCATACATATAAATGGCAGAGTGTTGGAACTGTATTGCCACTCTATTAACTCGCTTCTGAAAATGATGAATTCACGCTACGTCTGTGAATTGTGTCAAAAATCTTACTCTCATAAAACTAATTATTATCGACACAGACGAAAATTACATAAAAAGGTAAATTTTAAACACACTATAGGGGGAGCGAACTCAAATACAGCCAAGTTAACAACCAGATCTGTCTGTAACGAGCCACCCTATCCTCCAGTGCATATGAAATCAGCCTTTAGTTGGAACAATGCATTAACAAGTGGAAATATTTTGGGGCTTGCAAATAAGCTTGAGCCAGTAAAATCGCTAGTGATGGATGACTCAACCAACCTACCCTCAAGCAGAATTCAGTGTATTGAACCATGGGGGAGTGAACAGTTGCAGGAAATACGCACACCCCTGAATGCTGTAGCTGTCCCGCCCATAGACCAGGGTATGAGACCAATTCCTGAATCTTCAACATCGGGTTCTGAAGAGAAAGGGCTGCTGAACCAGACAATCTTTCAGCGCCAATCAAATTTACGCAAAGAAACCACCAAACCACACTCCTTAACGACTAGTTTTTCAGTGGAAAATCATCCGGACTGGTTAGCCGTTATACCAGATTCCATGCAGCAGAAGGCGCTTTTGTTACTCCAGATAATAAAGAATATACCCAATTTATCCTGGGATGAGAAAGATCGACTCGTGTATAACGGCATTACAATTTCGGGCTCCAATATGTGTGATCTAATAAATGATCTGCTGCGAAAAAGAAAAGATTTTCAACCGACAGGGTGG
Source organism: Pictodentalium vernedei (assembly GCA_031216915.1). Taxonomy (NCBI): domain Eukaryota; kingdom Metazoa; phylum Mollusca; class Scaphopoda; order Dentaliida; family Dentaliidae; genus Pictodentalium; species Pictodentalium vernedei. The sequence continues at coordinate 185,619,113 of CM062292.1, read as the reverse complement.
AAAATTTTGGCAAACATCCTTAAAGATCAAAATATCCCAAGGGGTCTGATCGGAAACCCAGATCATATTGCAGTTTGTCATCCAGAAAACAATATCTCCGCAAAGTTGCGATGGACCAGCCTTTGAAGAATGACCCCTGGAAAAGATTGCGAATGTGGAACGGACTTCGTGGAAGCTCTCATGAAACTGGACGAAAAAGCGAAAACTCACCCCAATAGGGTGACATTCTGAACAACAGCCATTACAGACAACTAAAAATGCGGCCAGCAGCATATACCAGTGTTCATTTTACTGCAAATTTCATATCCATTTGTAATTTAATTCTAATTAATTTGACTAGTTTTGATTTCTGGTTAATATGGATAATTAAAAAAAATGCAAGATATCTAACATTTTTTATTTTGTTTTTATTTGTGGAGTCTCCTAAAGTACAGAGTGCCTTTCTTGACCTTCGCCCAGTTCAGGAAATCTACATAAATTACTGAATGTGATTTAATAAAAAAATCGGCAATTATTCAAATAAAAAAAAACTGTGATCCGATAAAAATTTGGCTGTTATTAAGTGGGTACATCATTAATATTCGGGAATGTGGTCATGCCATATTTTATCAACAAAAATGCAGGTACACAACGCATTCTCGCATATTATCTTGTTTTTATATAGGCATTTGTCAGAGAAAGGTCTTGAGTTTTGTACAAAAATAAGCATTTTACCACAAAGTTACGCTATGGTCATAGCTGCTGATAGTGGCACATAGAAAAAATGGCGTTCAAAAATTAATTTTGACATCCACTGTAGTATGGTTCAATGAATTAGATTTCATTTCGATTTGCGCTGTAAGGGGAGTGGTAAAACCTAGAAAAAAAAAACAAAAGCTTGAACGCAATTAGTTTCCACCCATACTGTATCGATGAGAGAGAGAGAGAGAGAGGGAGAGAGAGAGAGAGAACTGAAACGTTTGTTGTGATCATGGTGGGCAAAGGGTCGGTCGGAATGGCGTAGTTAGATTCATTAAACATACTAATCGGCGTGTTACATCAGTAACTATCATATATTTTTAATCAATTGAAAAAAAAATATATATATACAGGTCTGTAAACCAGCTGCGTTTATTTAGAATGTCTGCAGAAAATACGCTATTTCATTACACCCGGACATCAAGTTCAAGTTATAATTAAACGTGACAATTTTACGGGTAGACTCCGGAATATCCAAAGAGAACCACAGAGCAACGACGAGTAACTGTCATCTCACCAACGTCGGAAATCCGCACAAGCAGGGTTAGATTGTTCTAAAATATGCGTATCACCGACGTGCAGTACACCTTATTACACGCCGTCATCGCACTCCCATGTGGATAATCGGGGTAAATTAACTTGCCCAAGGACACAATGCGGGAGTTCGAATAGTGTACGTAGCTTTGGTGCAGCTCTAGGTGGGTTATATTTTCCCAAGTCTCGCAAATTTGGGTGGCTAATACAGAGTCGCATATCCTTTTACCATTTTTTTTTTTGATCGAGTAACAGCGCTTTTCAACTATTAAAATGAGGGGGGTGAAAGTACTGTTGATTTTCCCCCTGACAAAACGAAGGGGGCTTGGCTTGTTATTATAGAATTGTAGTTTTTTTTTCATTTATTTAATGACAGTTGGAGCAATCTGAAAAGAACCATCGCACAGAGGCAAACAACTGTCAAAGTTCTACACAGGGTTATCATTGGCAGAATGTAGTACGCCCTAGTTCACAACGTTACCGACCACCCCACCCCCACATAGGTAATTAGATAATATTAGCTCTTTCATGCTTTTACTTAGATGGGTGGGCTATTCTTCAGTGAACGTTCAAAAATAAATCATACGGGTTAGTAATAGCGTGGGTGTGATTTTTCTATGATTAAACACAGTCCGTAGTGCTATCACCCAATTTTTTTCATTTTTAAACGCATTGGTCCACAATTAACTGTTAAACACTTAAGGGCTGTTTTGATATCCGACTATTTATTTATATTTATTTATTGGTGTTTAAGGTCTGAACAATAACTAATCATGACCACGACAGTTTTATGGGTGGGGAAAGCCGGAGAAAGCCACCGAGCAACGGCAAGCAACTGTCAAGATTCTACACAGGGTCTGCATTGGTTGAAGACAGGCGCTCCATCGACGTGCAGTACGCCTTAGTGCACAGCGTCACCATGCCCCCACATGGTCAATAGGGATGAAGTGTCTTGCCCAAGGACACAACCGACAGACATTCCTGAATAAATCGATACGCGTATTTCTGTCAAACTAATCCACCATTTTGTTTTTTCGACAAGTGTCTTGTGGAATGAATTATTTAACGAAAATTATTAATATATTATATCAAATGAACATACGCTATTTATTAGGGGACAATCTCATAGTAAATACGGGTTAAGAGAGTGGTAAGTTATGAGAGGTGACTAATCGGGGTAATTTGATCGCTCAAAATTGTGGGGAAGGCGTATTTGGGGGTCTGACATGTCCATTACATTTAGAGAACTGAACTGGGGTTCGAGATAATTTAGCTATTGTGAGGGCTGGGGGAGGGGGGAGAGAGCTTTCCAAAAGTTTTTTTTTTAGTATTGGATGACCTGGAGGAGGGGAGTTCGTGAAAGTTTTAGGTACTGTGAGGGGATACAGGGGTGTGACGGTGAGGGTGTGGGATAATGGAGGTGTCTGATTGGTTGAAAAAGTGTGTGTTTGTGACAAAGCAACTCTTTTTAAGATTATGGTGGGGCGGGGGAGAGCGGTTTCCAAAAGTTTTTTAGTATTAGATGACCTGGAGGAGGGGAGTTCATGAAAGTTTTAGGTACTGTGAGGGGATACAGGGGTGTGGAATAAAAAATGAATTATTTAACGAAAATTATTAATATATTATATTAAATGAATATACGCTATTTATTAAGGCGATTACGTCATAGCAATTAAGGTTATTAAAATTTTAAACATATGACCGCACACTTGTCTCCTTTACCCCTCCTCATAACCTCGTTTGACCCCCCTTATTTGATGAGGAACGTCTCCACCGGCCAATCGAGTTGTGCATCTCTGCTACTTGTGGCGCGATGACGGTCAAGTTGAATCAGCTGAAACCCGCAAATCGCGCAGTTAAATGTCGAGTTTTGACATTTCTCCATGTTTTTTTTTTCTAATGTATCTTTCCTAGTATAGGATTTCAGACAAAACGTCCACTGGAACATCTTGACATCGACATCTGTTCGATGTACACTGCCTCTCTCTTTTGTTGAATTTGCTATTGAAACACAAAATTGACAGTTCAAAGCACCTTCTTGGTGGGTTTTCAGATGACCCGTTAATTCATCAAAGTATTGGGGCATAAAGTACAGCCATGTATAGCCTCTCCCCCGTGTACAGTAGTCTCATGGCGATTTCTCTTGTGATTTTTTTTTTTTGAGAACCCGTCAAAACGTAGAAATCGGACCGTTAAAAAAATTACTTTATCGCGTGAGGCGTAAAATCAGAATATCTTAGTCTATGAGAGTTTTTTGACAGCCATTAAAACGAGAAGAATAAACTTGCATTATTAATATGTAAGAATCACGCCAAGTTATTAAATCAAATTATACCTATAAAAATAGCCACAATGGAGTCGTTCACAGTCTTCAGTTAAAAGCAAGACACATCTTGTCACGTGATATCATCATTGATTTTTAAATACATGATAGCATGTCCAGTCTAACGATATTTATGGCCGGTCGTTAAAGTGTGACAATAGATTTAATTGCTTCAACATCTGTCAGTAGTTGGCGTTTGAAAAGAAAAAATCGATTTAATGATACCCAGACACGCGATGACCTGTGCGGGTCAGTCAACCGATAGCATGCACATATGTCCAGTACGTCAATATTAATTCATTTATTAATATACTAATTATTATAATCAACCCTAATTACACTCATTAATTACATTAATTACATTAATTATGCAACAGTCATTAATTACATTAATTATTAAAGTGATTAAAAAAAAAATCATTAAGTAACAATAATTACCTTACGTAACATTTTAATTATGATGACGTCATCGACCCCCTCGGCCCCCTCCGGCAGAACAGGCCTATTTTCCATATCTTCTACTACTGCTATATTTTGTATTACGTTATTCAATATGACGTATATATTTGAAAAGAATAAGGTTGTTTACACTGCTTGGAACGTTCAAGGGTTGAAAAATAAAATTTCCGAGAGCTGCTTCCGCCAACAACTATTGCGTAATGAATTTATAACATTAACAGAATTGTGGCATTCAGACAAATCATGTATTGAAATACCGGGTTACACCTGTGTTGATTTACGTCGAAAAAATCCCCATGTCGACAGGGGTGGGATATGTTTCTATTTCAATACTAAATACGATCGTTTCATTACAAACATAAAACGGATTGGAGAATTGGCCTTATGGGTGGAATTTGACGGCCGGATGTTTAATCTTCCAGGTAAAATAATTTTTGTGTCGGTGTATATTCCACCCCATAACTCCACTGTTTGGCGACAGTCTCGATTAATGAACGCGTCAGTTTATCAGGATCTAGAAACCGAAATTCTAGCAACTGCCCCATCCGATATGCTCATTATAGGTGGCGATTTCAACTCTCATACGGGTGGACAACCGGATTATGTTACAGATGACAGTGATATGCACATTCCTCTCCCAACAAATTACACTATTGACAACTGCAAAAGCAGACAAAGTTTAGACAAACAAACAAATGTGTTCGGCAGACAGCTCTTGTCTCTTTGCCAGAAAGCAAAGTTGAGAATTCTTAACGGTCGTTGCGCCGGGGACAGTTTGGGAAATTTTACTTCTTTTCAATATAACGGCGCTAGCATAGTTGATTATATAATTATGTCGGACAAATATCTATCGGATGTCGACTATTCAGTCTGCATCAAGTCACCAACGGTGTTTTCCGATCATTGCCAGCTCGTTGTTCACTTAGAATATTCTTCTCTTGATACAAAACTGAAAAATAAGTTTGATTACACAAAACAAAAATTCACTTTCCGCTGGGTTGAGGACAGTGAGGAAAAAGCCAAAGAAATTATGCAAAACCCGAGGACGAGAAATGATCTTCAACAATTTCAAATGAAAGTATTTACAATGGATAGCCAGGGATCTGAAACCGCGGCTGGGGACTTGATGCAGGTAATTAACTCAATAAATGTATTAGTTTGCAAACGATCTCCACTCAACAAATTCAAGAAAACACCTAAAAGACAATGGTTTGATACTGAGTGCAAGCATTTAAAGTCTGTGATGGAAAAAGTGAAAGATAAACCTTTCGATAAGTCACTTCTCGGTAAATACTTCGCGGCGAAAAAAGCGTACAAAAAGGAAACTAAGTGGAAACGTAAAATGTACTATAAAAACATGTGTGATAAGTTGGAGTCACTAGAATCATCTGATCCCGAATGCTACTGGAAGATTATTAACCAGCTCAGAGCTAAAGAGCCTGATAATAACAGCCTTGATCCTGATACAACTGTAGAGTTTTTCAACCAGTTGTTATGTCGCGACATATCACCCATCAGAACACTGAATACACTGACACTGTAAAAACTCACAAATTCCCTTTAAACAATGATCCGATTACTGCGGATGAAATATTTGCTGCGCTGAAACTTATGAAAAATAAAACTTCATCAGGACCGGATAATGTCTCTAACAAACTGTTAAAAGCGATAGTACCGTACATGATTGATGCTATAATCAAAGTTTTCAATCACATTTTCGAATCGGGACATTATCCGCTCGACTGGAGTCAATCATTCCTCACTACTATCTACAAAAAAGGTAACAGACATGATCCTAATAATTATCGAGCAATAGCCGTCAGTTCGGCTGGGGGTAAACTGTTTAATAAAATAATTAACGCCAGACTCAATCACTACTTGGAAAGTAACAAGCTAATTAGTGATAATCAGTTTGGATTTCGAGAACACAGTAGTACAATAGACAGTGCTTTTGTTCTCAAAACCATAATTGATAAATGTAAATTTTCTAAGAAACCTCTCTATGCAGTGTTTGTAGATTTTCAAAAAGCTTGCGATACAGTCAACCGTTCACTTTTATTTCGCAAAATGGCAAATACTGGTGTTCATGGCGCGGTATCAAACATCATGCAATCCCTCTATGCATCGAGTTATTATCGAACAAAAACAAGTTCAGGACTGGGTCCACCTCAGCTATCTACAATAGGCGTGAGACAAGGCTGCGTCTTATCACCCACGTTATTTAAAATCCTTATTGATGATATAAAAACATTTTTTGATGATAGTTGCGGTCCCATTTCCTTACAAGACATGAAAATTAATCACCTTTTATTTGCAGATGATCTTGTCATGTTTCCTCACTCCGCTTCGGGACTTCAAAATAGTCTTAACAAATTAGAAGAATTTACTTCACGAAATGACCTTACAGTTAATGTTGACAAAACCAAATGTCTAATATTTTCTCACAGAAAAATGAAGACTTTGTCAACGTCCAATCTGGGAAACAGAGCTCTAGAATTTTGTAATAATTACACGTACCTTCGAATAATGTTTTCAGATAATTGTAAACTAAATGAAGCCCAAAAAGCTTTATGTCTCAAAGGGAACAAAGCACTACATTGCCTGGTAAATTCCTTTACAGGAAAACATTTGCCGTCGGTAGAAATCCTCTCAAAACTTTTTGATAAATTGATAAAACCTGTTATACTATATGGCAGTGAACTGTGGGGTGTGCAAAATCCGTTATACAAACTTGAAAAGATGCCATGCGAGGCAGTTCATACAAGATGTTGTAAGATGATACTTCATGTCAATAAAAACGCATCTAATCATGCAGTGAAGGCTGAACTTGGTAGGTATCCAGTTACTATTGACGCTTCAGTCCGTCGTTTAAAATATATTGCCAAACTGCAGAACAATGAATCAAATATGCTTCTTCACCACGCTTCCACAGAATCAAAATTATATGCCGATTTCAAAATACTGTCAGAAATACTTAACCATTATGGGGTACCGAAAGTGGAGGAAATCACCAATTTGGGCAAAACACTGAAACACTTCACCGAAAAACTCAGGAACGAATATTTGAATTCTTTTAAAGAAGAAATTTTTAAAGATAATAAACGAACGGGTAAAAACAAACTTCGAACCTATCGAACATTTAAGAGTGATTACGCTATAGAACTATTTCTCATTCATACAAAATCACATGAAGCAAGAATTAATTTTACGAAACTGAGAATTAGCAGTCACAATCTCGCTATAGAGAGAGGACGACACATGCAGCCCCCCATACCACTGAGTGAAAGATTATGTCGCGTTTGCTCAACGGGAGATGTTGAAAGTGAAAAACACTTCCTCATTGACTGTCCAGCATACGAATCAGAGAGAAAGCAACTGTTTGATATTGTATCGAATGCCCGGCCGGAGTTCTATGCCTTGAACAGCTTAGACAAATTTCAAGTGATCATGAAAAATGACAGTCCCTCAACATGTGCTGCCGTCTGTAACATAATCCAGTTGTTCTTTATAAAGTGTAACTTTTTAATCAGTAATTAGAATATCCATGAACATGAATACACGAATCCATGCATACAATATCATTTTAAGCTCAGGGTTCAATTCATAGGCAAGCATTCAGTCCTGACTAAGAGCATAATTATCAAGCTACACATGTTTACATGTTGTGGAGGCACATTTTCACGCAGATAGTATTGTGTTCTCTATAAATATTTGTATTTGTATATATTTCTTGAAATTTCTGTTTCATTTCCAACACTCTTCTCATTTGTATGAAGGTACAAAGATTGTATTGTAATTTCAGTTACAAATTTATTCATAACTTACTTGTGTGCAATCTGCCTCATCGAAGGTGTTTTTTGCAATAAATCTAATCTAATCTAATCTAATCTAATCTATGTAGAATTTTCTAAAAATAGACCAAGACAAAAAAAAAAAACAAAAATGGGAACTTTGAAACATACGCTCATCATATGTAGAATTTTCTAAAAATAGACCAAAACACACGCGGTTATAAAATTCGCACAACTGGGGGACATTTTCAGGTTTTCGGCTGACATACATTTTGCTGATCCCGGTTGTATGTTAAAAGCAATTTTACAATCGAGGTCCACCCCGTTTGTAAACTGTCACCGGTTTATGGGTTGAAAACCTCGTGTGTGTGTCCACTTGCATGCAATTACACCCACCCCCTTCCTCTCCCCCTCCCCCCACACGCACGCACGCACGCACGCACGCACGCACGCACGCATGCATGCAAGCACACACACACACACACACACACACACACACACACACACACACACACACACACACACAGTCTTGTTTTCCCTACATACCGAGGTACCCCATTGTCTGTCCTTTGTGTGGACTAACGGTTTCAACCTCGTTTTGCCGGTACAGTTCTGGGAAAACAACCGAGGTAAAGGGTTTCTTTTGTCTTTTGTACCTCGGTAAGGCGAAACACGCAAACTCTTTTGTCTAGTTACCTCGTCAAGTTGGTAAGACAAACGCACACACACACACACACACACACACACTCAGTCTTGTCTACCCTACATACCGAGGTACCCCATTCTTTGTCCTTTGTGTGGACTAACGGTTTCTACCTCGTTTTGCCGGTACAGTTCTGGGAAAACAACCGAGGTAAAGGGTTTCTTTTGTCTTTTGTACCTCGGTAAGGCGAAACACGCAAACTCTTTTGTCTAGTCACCTCGTCAAGTTGGTAAGACAAACCCACACACACACACACACACACACACACACACATGCCGTTTACTTTTACATAAAACAATGCTGTATTAATAAAAAAAACTACTTCCTTTGACGATGACACGCCAGTCAAAGTACAGATATATGAATGGTTTGACGCCATATCGAAAATTCCCATAAAAAAAACAAAATTCCCTATTGTATAAACAAGACTGTGTCAATTTTGGTTCTGTAGAAAAGAGAGTATTGATGAATATGCAGTAAACTGTCTTATTATCAACATCATAATTTTTGCAAGATTTTAACTGTTATTATTTTGGGTATTCTTTTGCTTCAGTGACAGGATTGAATTTCAAGAACGAGATTCACTGAAAATTGACCATTCTTTTGCCATCTTCGTTCCAAAGAGGGGTCATAACCTTTGTTTTTGAGACAAAAAATGAAAAAAATAAGGAAAATTAATTGGCGATTTTTGTGAATGGCCCTGGTCGGTTTTGACCGTTACGTTGGGTAAAGGGTTAAAGAATAGAATTGGTTCTTTACCACTACACATGATCTTTTAACTGAACATATCTGAAGGTTTCTACGAACACTCATCATATACTATTCAAAAAAAGTAGGGGATATCCAAACTGATGTTGATATTTTCGGAAAATGGTATTAGGTACGCGTGATTGGACACATCAATATGTTACCAAGTTTAGTGTGGATCATGAATGTCACTGACCCACGAAAATTTCGTTCAGGTTTTTTGCACGAGCGCCACGTTAATGTCTATGGAGTACGTTTTGAAATTTTCATTTGTACTGGATGGGCTTTTTCGGAGGTCTCATCGTTCTTCTCTTGGTATAAACTCGTTTATCAATAGTTTCTAGTCGAAACGTATCTTTTGAGGTATGCAAAGACTGACACATGGCGAACGTTTACGTGCCGTTGGCATGTTGGAAGCTGGCAACAGACTAACGTGGCTCAAATTCTCAACGTTACTCAATCGGTGATTAGCAGGTTGTGGTCACGCTACCGTCAGACAGGCAATATTGATGACAGACGTCGGTCAGGTCGCCAAGGGCGACAACTGCTAACCAGGATCGTTTCATCTGAACCACAGCATTACGTAACCGCCATCAAAGTGCCTCTGAAATTGGACAGCAGCTGCACCGAGCGACAGATGTGCGAGTCAGTGGTCAGACTATCCGAAATCGCCTACACAGCTGGAATTTGTACGCTCGACGACCTCGAATAATTCCACGTTTGACTGAACGTCACATCGCAGCAAGGAGAAATTGGTGTGGAGCACGACAACGCTGGGACAATCGTCGGTGGTGCAACGTCATGTTTTCCGATGAATCGAGGTTTACTCTCGACTTCCACGACTGGCGAAACAGAGTGTGGCGGCGGTGGGACGAACGATACCATGATGTAACCGTTAGGCAGCGCGATCGTTTTGGTGGTGGATCGGTTATGTTTTGGGGAGGCAACACCATGACAAGCAGAACAGCATTACATGTCATCCAAGGGCGTGTCACAGAGCAGTACTGCCGTGACAACATGTTAGCAGCTCATGTGGTGCCATTTGCGCGACGCCACGGCCGTCGATTCATTTTCCAAGATGACAATGCAAGAGCAAGAGCACACGGGGTCTGTGTCGCTGTAGAGTTCCTCCACCAGCAGAACATCACTACATTGCCTTGGCCAGACTAAGTCCAGACCTTTCACCAATCGAGCACGTTTGGGATATGCTTGCAGGCGTCTACGACAACGCCAACCCTACCAATGTCCAGGAACTCGCCGCTGTACTGCAGGAAGAATGGAATATAATCAGTCAATCTGATATTGGACGTTTGGTGAAGAGTATGGCACGTCGGATCCGCGCTTGTTTCGCGAACTGGTGAGGATTTACAAGGTGCTGAGGTCTTGGACTGAATGTGGTAAATTCTCTGACTGACCGTCCATGTTTTCAACAGCTCAGTGCATGGAATGTGTGCTTGTCAGACATCCAACAATCGCTGAAATCATTCACCAGGTGTCACAGTGCAATGCCTCGATTGTCTTTTGATGAAAATATAAATATATTTCTTCATATAACTCACTTTTATCAAATATCACCTACTTTTTTTTAATAGTATATATCAGTAAAGCATATCTGTTGATTAGAAAAAAAACTTCGGGCAAAGCGACCTCGCGCTGCTGCTGAAGCATATATATATGAAGAAACTATATCTTTAGGAAAAAAATTGCAGACACCGATGCCGATTTTTTGTTTTTGACCAGTCAAAGGATCCACCCACCCATCCCATGTAATTTTTTTCCAGTTTTACAATTTTTTCCGGGGTTACCTGAACCACCCACCTCCACTAAATACATGCTTCTGCATCATCCTTCCCACCATACTGCACCATAACCAATTTTATCATACAGTATTGAGTGATTGACCTTTTACAGTAGGACAGGTCTTGAAAGAACATCCGTTTTATCAAACTGTTATAGGCTAGAAAAGTTTTTTTATAAAGATAATAAACTTCTAGAAAAGTTGAAGTTTATTATTTTTATAAACAAATACACACATTTTGACGTTTACAGTATTTGCCAATAAATTAGTGGTTTCATATCAGAATTGAGCAAGCTTTATTATTGAACATAGTTGGCAGTATTGTTTAAAGAGATTAAGGGTGCATTGTCACACGGAGTGATTAGTGACAATACAGAATCAAATATGTACTGAGCATTGAAAAGTGTGAACAAACAATCAAATCAGTCATTAGGTGAATGGGGTAGTAATAAGTTTGTTTACTTGTGTACAGGGTAACAGGTTTCTTAGGTTACTTGAAGAAGGTATATAATTCTCACTGGACTGGAAGCCAGCACTCAGATACCATTCGCGATCTTGAGATCTGGTGTGCCCTGTGGCGCATCAAACTCAATGCCGCCAAAACTCAAAAAGTTACGTTCTTCAAAAAGCAAAGGTAAAAACGAGTCCCGAGTATCGATCTCCAGTTATACGATCACAAACTAGAAGCAAACAAAGAGGCCAAATTTTTGGGATTTATCCTAGATAGCAATCTCAGTCTAAAAAGTCACGTAAACTCCATTACGGTTAGACCTACTAAACGTATCAATTTTCTGAAGATGATCAGAGGTAGAAATTGGGGAGCAAACAAAGATGTGCTTCTCAAGCTCTACAAAACATTTATACGTCCGGTACTAGAATACGGTGCCATAATAACAAGCGACCTAAGCAAAACCAACATTCAGAAGCTACAGAGGGTTCAAAATTATGCCCTGCGAGTGGCACTATGCAAACCGAAATGGACACCGATAAAGGAACTTCACGAGCTAGCAAAAATAGAAACTATTGATACGCGATTAAAAGACCTACAAAACAAAACCCTCAACAGACTCCAAGATAGTGAATTAATGGTTGAGCTGAACGAACACCGATCCCTTAACAGAAAAACAAAATAAGTTTCCAGAAAACAAAAAAAAACAAAAAAATAAAAAATAAAAAAATAATAAAATAAAAATTATACAATATAACTAAATCGCGTGGAGTCAGTGAGGATTGCCTCGCTACTCATTGGGAACTTTAGGATAGAGTCTGTGAGGACTGCCTCGCAACTCTGCTGAAGCGCGATTGAAACGCGTTTAATAAGATCTATACAACAAAACCCTCCACATACTCCAGGATAGTGAATCAAGGGTGAAGCCGAACGAACACCGAACCCTAAACAGAAAAACAAAATAATCCACAGTAAATTAAAATTACTCAATAGAATTAAACTGCGTGGAGTCAGTGAGGATTGCCTCGCTACTCATTGAGATCTTTAGGATTGAGTCTGTGAGGATTGCCTCGCAACTCTGCGTGTGGGGAGTGGGCTCCGAAGAAACACACCCCTTACCCCATCCATAGCAACAATCACACAGCAGGCACAATATACAATAGCGGATACCTATCTTTCTCTCTACCTATAACTTTTCTAACTGAACATTCTCAAATTTTCTTGCAACACTCTTATCAAGAAGACGCATGGAAATGGTAGACAAAGCGTAGGAGGAATTGGTGCAACCTACCTTTCTGCAACATATACAAGAAACCACCAAACGCTAGGCAAGGATTGAAACAAGCTTGTCTGGCTGGGAACGAGTGTACATTTGATATAAATAAACATTTGAATAAAGATTTAACAGCCCTTTTAAGGGCTTGAGGGTGTGTGTCAGTGAGAGGTTTTTTTTTTTTTTTTTTCTTGGGGGGGGGGGTGGAGGAGGTCATTTGGAATTCCCGAAGGATAACCAGATACCTCAAAATCACATACGGCATCCTATCTCCCAGAAGGCTTGATGGATGACTCCCGGTTTTTCAAACTAAACTGTTGGAGCTTTCTCCACTTCTTTTTTGTAACTGCTATGGTCATATACCGGGGCCGCTACCAAACCGGCGTTGCTGTTTGGTTTTCTTTTCTCTTCTTCCCTTAAACTTTCCATCGCACAACATTACATTCTGGCTCGCCACCATGGTGGGACTCAAACCTCTACCATCGCCGAACTGGAACCGAATAGAGCTCGCTATCTAATAGTTTTAAAGGCGTTGAGGGAATGAGTATGGACCATCTAACACTCAAACGTAAACTGCCGGGTATTCTAACTGCGTGCATAACCCCCTCAGACTCCATTTTGGGCAATAGGAAAGCTAGGCCTGTGTGATCCAAGGAAAAAAAAATAAGGTTAACCGGGTCGCAAGGGATTTGTAAATCCCACATCGTCCCTGCGCGCCTTCTGCACGCTAAAACCATTCATTCATTCATTCATTCATTCATTCATTCATTCATTCATTCATTCATTCATTCATTCATTCATTCATTCATTCATCGCCAGCACTCACATCACACACATTCGCACCTTGGACTCCGAGGTGCTAACTACTAAACAATGGAGCTCCCACTTGTTATCCAGGAAACACTTGTCAGAGTGAAGGCTACCCTTGCTACCACCTGGAGTATCCAGGTGCTCAAGGGTAAAATTCACCTGACAGTGGATTTTGATAGAGAAGCCAAACCGAAGTACTTGGAGAGGCGTAGTACCTTTCGTGAGGGGATTTCCCCCCGCACTGGTCACCCTCCAAGTGACTCGGACCTGCAAAAGGATGATGACAAGCGCCGAACACAGACAAAGGACAGCCAGAAGAAGAAAAGGAAAAGAAAAAAGGGACCTTCTGCCAGACGACGCGATGCCCGCCGACTGACGGTGTTCATGGAAAAGAAAAGGACGGAGAAGGAAGAGAGGGAGGCTAATCATGGCATTGAACGCTCAATGCCTGCTACCCCTGTCCGTTCCACGTCCAGCTCGGTACCCTCCACTCCGGTGGAAGGTCCGGAGGATGCTGGTTCGCCAGGTAATAGTCTAACCTCCAGCCCATCACACTCTTCCCCCGAAGAGGAGATGGAGGAGGATAGTCTGTTTGTGGAGCAGGAAGTTGAGGCTGACATCGCACATGTCCCTAAACCCACTCTTGCTCTTCCTGCTTTTTCTGATCGGGACACCACCCAGGAAGCAAACACCGCGGAGTCCGTGAAAAGTATCCTAGGAGAAAAGGCCAGAGACGACGACCACCTTATATTTCTACAAGCCCATATTAAGGCCTTGAGAGATCGCGGGTGCAAAGGCAACATGCCCAGAATAGGATTAGAGAGTCTCAGCAACCACTACTTGAGAACAACACCAAAAAGCTCTTCACCACCGGCAGCTGCGAGGGCCAGACCTTACCAACCGAGTCAGCCCTCCACCACTCCTTCAACACCACCAAAGGGGGTATCACCAACTCAGCCACCTCCTCCTAAGAAAAGCAGACGAAATCATAGGCGCCGCTAAGCATCTTAACACTTTCCTCCTTTACCACGGCCAGACCAGACAAACCGAATCACATACTGCTAAAGAGGGTCGAAAGGGGCCATACCATCCCTGCGCGCCTTCGGCACACGAAATCATTTCGTTCGAAGCCAGCACTTCAGTTATGTGAGAATAAATATTAATTCGTGTATTCCTTTCTTCAGGTAAGTGCATAGCTAGCTTATATAGAATTTATACCCGTTTGAAATAGTTGAGCTTAAATTGAAGAAGCGTAAAATGGGAAAGTAATGTTATTTCTAGAAGCAGTATTTGGAAGATTGCGCCGTAATTTTATCTTCAGTTATTAACGCAGGCTGTACTAATTTCAATGCTATTGGAAGCAAGAATAATGCGAAGTTCATTATTTACAATCTGTAAATATATATTAAGTTTGGACATAAACTTAAGTAGCTTTTCCCTGAGTAGGTTTTGCATTTGTTTGGAACCCACATTGTCTGACTTGCGAGTTCAAGATGTCATTAACTTGAATTGTCATTTTAGTATTTGTTTACATCGTGTTGGATTGAGCATCGGATGCTCCTTCCAACAAGATGTAAACAAAACTCATCAAGGTTATTTTGCACATCACAGGTAATTAATTATTGATATTTCATTCGAAGTATATCTAAGAGGTTCGGAGTCATTCTGTAAATATCTATGTTGATAAAATAGAGTCTAAAAGGAGTTCTATTAAGGCTATTTTCCATCTGTTATGTAACGCCACGTGTTATGTTCTATTCCCAAATATTTCGGGTTATTCGACGTTCGCTGGAATGCACACTGTGCATTCCATCGAATGTTGAATAGCGCGCAATATGGCGTAGAAGAGTAAATTTATTTTATGTACTTGCTTTTGTGGGAATCGATGGAATGAGCTTAAAGTTGAGGGTGATTCAAATAATAAATAAGCCATTGATTTTAGAGTACGGAATCAGGGTGGTTTAGCTGACAGTGGATTATGTTGTTGCATTTTAGTTTAGGAATGTTCTGTGTGTCATATTATTTTACGAGTTGTTGGAATCAGCTTACCAAGATGATTCCGTTGTTAGTAAAAAAATATGGCGCTCGAAGTAACCAAACTTCCCTGGGTGCACTCGTCAACTCATCAGTTAGTTTAGTCTCTATTGAACTTAATATGGGCTATATTAGGGTTAACAGGGCATATTCTGGTCGAGGTTTATATCTTCACGCAACCGCGACGCATTACCTTAACCAGTCGTGCTATCGGTTGTTAGTCGGTTGATCGCGACAGCTGACATGTGCAAGTTATATAATCGAGAGGATTGTGTCCCTTGGCATAGGTAAATGCGAAACGGACTCGAATGAGTGTTGTAGCATTCAATTTATACTTTAAAAAAAGAATGTATTATTATTTATTAGTTTAATTATATTTGTACTAAATATCCTAACTGTTAATATTATGTTAATATACTTATTATTCTAATTGTAAAAATGTAGACTTCAGTTATGTGAGAATAAATATTAATTCGTGTATTCCTTTCTTCAGATTCCCGTAAGCCCATGGATAGGTGTTCCAGTCAGCGAGTTCCCCAAGTCAGCAGTAAGGTGCAAATTCAGCTAAGGGGTTAAGTTCTGGCTATTCCCCAGGTACTAACGTAAAATACGAAAAGAATCGCCCGGTTACAATTGATGGAGACCGGAGTGATCTCAAAGCAGTGCCTCTCACAAGAAGAACAACTGTACTGAACACAAAAAGGTGATATCCAACATGGCAGGTGGACAGATAGAACTTTCCAAATTCCATGACTGTTGTAGCCAAAATCCAACTTCATGGCTTATCTTATTCCAAGAATGGGTGAAATTTCACCAGCTGAACGATGTTCAGTCGGCAGCAGCCTTTCCATTTTACTTCGGAGGATTTGCGGAGGTGTGGTATCAAACATTGAAGTGTGAAATAAGAACCGATTTAGTGAAGCTTATTCAGGAGTTTGAAACGACATTCAGGACAGATGTTCGTATGTACGATGCATTACCAGTGACACAGTTACCACAAGAAAGTGTTTGTGACTATATTGCAAGATGTATTTCCAAAACCTTACACTTGAATCTACCAGAACATTTCATTGTCAGCTGTATTATATATGGAATGAAACCAGAACTGAAATCTATTGTGATACCGAGAGAACCAAAGGACCTCAACAGTGTTTGCAATGTTGCATTGTTAGCAGAATTGACCATTAACTCTTGTGACAATTTAGAATCAGAAGAAATGAAGATATTGGGTAAGGTACGTAACGAGATAGCTATGTTGAAAGATCAAATTGAATGAGTGCGCAATGTACATGTAAATAATGATATTACCCAAACTTGCAGGAATGTTGTCAGTAGTAACCCTGTTATTCAGAGTTCTGGATCAAATGATGCAAGTCATTTTGTCCAAAAGTCTGAATGCAGGCGCCCAGATTTTATATGTTTTGGTTGTGGTGGGAATTGTCCGTCTTGGAAGATATGACCAGTGCGCAATGTTCGCTGTAATCTTTGTTTCCAAATTGGCCATATTCAAAAGATGTGTAAACACAAAAAGTTCAAGTTTTCAGGAAGTCAAAATTTTCATGGCAAACACAAACCAAAAGAAAATCCCGTAAATTGTGAGAAAGGTGCACGAAAGGTGGATAATTCTGAACATGTAATGTCCTTTTCTCTACCCATGAACACCAATTCTGTTTTGATTCACATTAACGGTGCTCGGACTAGTGCTTTAATTGACACAGGAGCCTCTGTAAGTTGCATAGCGCAACGTTTTTTTAATAAGGCTGGCTACAACCAATCCAAACTTGAAAGTTCCCCAGTTAAGAAAGTAATAGGTGTTGGAGGTGAAGAACACGACGTTTTAGGTACCATTGTACTGCCAATCTCATTTAATGGGTTAAAGATAGATCATGCATTTTATGTATTTAAAAACCTACATAGGCCTTTGATAATTGGTACTGATTTTATGAGAAAACACAAAGCTGTGATAGATCTTGACTCCCAAACTTTCCAGTTACATAATGGTGAAGCTGAGGTATGTTTGACACAGGCAAATGTATCGTTAGTTAGGGTTAATTAAAAAATAACTGTTCCCCCAGAGTCTGAAATGCATATTTGTGTTAAAGTTTCAAACAAAATAAGTAATTCAGTTGGTCTCATTGAACCTACACAAAGTGTGCTTAGATTAGGAATTATAGGTGGCAAATCTGTGGTCAGTGTAAGGAATAAGCTTGCTAGTATGCCAATTATTAACCCCTCAAATGCAGCTATAGTTATTCCCAAAGGTAAAGTGCTTGGTATATTTTCTGATATTGACATAAATCATGTACATGTATTTGACACGACAAAAACAGTTGACAGACATGGTGACAACAGGAAGCACAAAAAGATGACAAAAAGACAGGACTCAAATTTAGATCCAATTGAATTTGACTTTGCAGACTCAGACCCCACAAATGACGAGAAAGATATGTTTAGGGTTTTTCTGCATAGAAATCGAGATGTATTTGCATTGAATTTAAGTGAGTTAGGTGCCACAGATGTTGTTTCTCATCGTATTGAGACTGGTGATGCCCAGCCAGTGTGCCAGAGGTTTTATAGGCAGTCACCAGAGGTCAAAAGAGAAATGGAAAGACAGATTGATGAAATGTTGAAATCAGATATTTTTATTGAGCCAAGTGATTCTCCGTGGCAGTCGCCTGTTGTAATGGTTCGGAAGAAAAGTGGCGAGTATTGGTTTGCAGTAGACTATAGGAAGTTAAATCATGTTACAAAACCAGTTTCTTTTCCACTCCCTCGCCTTTACTGTATATTCGATGCTCTAGGTGAAGGTCGGGCAAATTTTTTTTCAGTGTTAGATCTCGCTAGTGGTTTTTGGCAAATCCCTATGGACAGTGAAACTGCCCATAAACCTGCTTTTGTGACACACAATGGTGTGTACCAGTGGAAAAGGATGAGTTTTGGCCTCATGAATGGGCCTTCGAGTTTTCAAAGATTAATGTGCCAGGTTTTGAGGAAAATGAATTATAAGTATGCTTTGGTATATGTAGATGATATTCTAGTTTTTAGCAAGGATTTGATGGAACATATTCAGCATCTTGATGCAATATTTACACAACTTCGAAAGGCTAACTTGACACTGAAACCCAGTAAGTGTAAATTTGCAGCCAAGGAGGTCTTTTATCTTAGTCATGTTTTGAGTAAGAATGGTGTAAAGGTTGATTCGGCTAAAACTGAGGTCGTTAGAACGTTTCTGGTTCCAAAAACTCAGCATGAAGTTAGAAGTTTTCTTGGATTATGCAATTATTATCGTCGTTTTGTGAAGGGTTTTGCTCATATTGCACATTCCTTATCAGATCTTCTTAAAAAAGACACGGAGTTTAAATGGACAGACAAATGTCAGGAATCATTTGAAAAATTAAAGGATAGTTTAGTTTCGGCTCCCATTTTAGCATTTCCAGATATGGCAAAATCATTCATTCTAACCACTGATGCTTCTGGTTCAGCCATTAGCTATATTCTTGGCCAGTTGGATGGGGAAGGCAGAGAAAAAGTGGTTGCATATGGTGGTCGTTCACTTAAACCAGGCGAGAAGCGATGGTCGATATCTGAGTTGGAGTGTTTAGCTGTTTTAGAGGGAATAAAGCTTATCATGTGTATCTTGCAAATAACAAATTCACTGTTTATACGGATCATAAGGCATTGTCATATTTACAAAAGATCAAGCATTCAACAGGTAGATTATCACGTTGGTCAATTTTGCTTCAAGGATATTCATATGAAATTAAATACAGACCTGGTAAACGTAACACCAATGCTGATGCCCTCTCCCGAAGACCATATGACACCAAAATTGAAGATGTTGAAACTGATATCCTGGATAGTATACCAAGTCCAACAGTCCATACAGCAGATAAAAATAAACCAGCAGCAGCTGTCAATGTCAGTGGCAAATGGCAAGAAACAACGTTTTTATATGGCAACAAAATTCCCACTATTGGTGCTGTAGATGCTGAAGAGCCATCAACAAGTTCAGAGCTAAAGTGAATCAGATGTTGTTAAATTACAGGGTGAATGTCCAGATTACGTCCCCATACTCCGGTATCTACAGAGCAAGGAATTACCTGAAGACGACAAAGCTGCTAAACGTGTAGTATTAGAATCAGATCATTTTGTATTGCTTGATGGTGCTCTTTACAACATGTTCCAGACAAGAACGAAACGCTTGCCACAGGAGTGGAGTTTTATCCGCCAAATTGCTCTCCCACGAGTCCTTAGGAGAGATGCTATTGTGTCTTTTCATGATAGTAAGGCAGGAGGATGTCATCTTGGCTTGGAAAGAACACATCATGCAATGAGAATGAAGTACTACTGGCCTGGAATGTATCAAGATATTGCCAATTACATTCGGTCATGTGATGCATGCCAGCGCAGCAAGCGACATGTTCATGGGAAAAGTGCTTCACTCACACCTCTTCCAGTTGAAAATGCATTCGACAGGTGGCATATGGATATCTTAGGGCCAATTAGAACAACAACTGAAGGACACAAGTACATCCTTTTAGTTGTTGACAGTTTGTCAAAATGGTGTGAAGCATTTCCTTTAAAGACACAAGAAGCTTCAGAGATTGCAAAGGTGCTTTACAATGAAATATTCTGTAGATATGGAGCTCCGCGTACACTGATTTCATACAGAGGTGCGAATTTCATGAGTAAATTAGTGCATGCAGTTTGTCAAATGTTCCAGGTTACACGCCATTTTACCAGCGCTTATCACCCACAAACCAACTCAGCATGTGAACGGTGGAACAGCACAATAGCACAATCATTGAGGACCTATGTTAACAAGGAGCAGAATAATTGGCATGTTTTATTGCCAAGCATTATGATGGCCTTCAGAATGAGTCTGTCTACACAGAGTACCACTTTTTCACCATTCAGAATTTTATTTGGAAAAGAAATGAATTTACCATTCGACACTGCTGTGTTACGACAGGACAAAATACCAAAAGACGTCCATCAGTACATTGAAGAAATAACCGATAAATTGAAAATTGTTTGATCTATTGCCCAGGAAAACACAAGAGATGCACAAAACAGAAGCAAAGAAAATTATGACAAAAAAGCTAAAGAGCCACCATTTCAAGTCGGTGATGTTGTCTTGAAGCACACCCCCTTTACTCCTGAAGGATTATCTAGTAAGTTGTACAATAAATGGCATGGACCATTCTTCATAACAGATAAAGGACCGAATAATACTTATTACCTCAGGGATGGTGAAACAAACAAAGTTGTAAAGGGGCCATGTCATGCAAATCGACTCAAGCCATATAAAGACCCGGATGATAGAGTTATTGACCAAAGTCCACCAAGTAACACGAATCAGAGTGGTAGCCAAGAAACAGAATCAGTGGACAATGGAACTAGCCAATCACAGCCACAGCAAGAGAAATTATTTCCAGTTGAAAAGTTGATAAAAGTTAAATACATTAATGGACGAAAGCATTATTTGGTTAAGTGGCAAGATGATAAACAGAAGACTTATGAACCAGAGGAAAATCTTCCACAGTTATTAATTAGAGAGTTTTTGATTCGCAGGACACAAAGTGGCAAACGACGCCGACGACCATTAAAATTATTAAAGTAGAGTTTTATTAATCACTTGTTACCTTCAATGTTAAATGCAGAATTAATGAAATAAAGTTTCTTTTCAAATGATTAGTTTTTGTTTTTAGTTTAGTTTTATTATTATTAGTATTCATATTCCAGTCAAGATCTATTGCATGCAAAATAGCAAACTGTCCACTAAAACACCAAAATAGGATGTTTGCAAGAGAGAGTTGAATGATGAATGAATGAATGAAAAGTTTTAGCGCGCCGAAGGCGCGCAGGGACGATGTGGGATTTACAAATCCCTTGCGACCCGGTTAACGTTATTTGTTTCCCTTGGATCACACAGGCCTAGCTTTCCTATTGCCCAAAATGGAGCCTGAGGGGGTTATGCACGCGGTTAGAATACCCGGCAGTTTACGCTGGAGTGTTAGATGGTCAATACTCAATCCCTCAACGCCTTTAAAACTATTAGAGAGCGAGCTCTATTCGGTTCCAGTTCGGCGATGGTAGAGGTTTGAGTCCCACCAAGGTGGCGAGCCAGAAAATGATGAGAGCGTAGTTGTTTCCCTTATAAGTAAACGAATGGTTTGTGTTGTCCTGAAAGTTGTCCATGTGGAAACTGGATTACTCCGACAATTGCATATTTTTTTTTTAAAGTTATCTTTGGAGGACCAAAGTTTTTCAAGGCGGAAGGTATTGTTATAGGCTAGAAAAGTTGAAGTTTATTATTTTTATAAAAAAATACACAAAAAAAATACACACATTTTGACGTTTACAGTATTTGCCAAAAAATTAGTGGTTTCATATCAGAATTGAGCAAGCTTTATTATTGAACATAGTTGGCAGTATTGTTTAAAGAGATTAAGGGTTCATTGTCACACGGAGTGATTAGTGACAATACAGAATAAAATATGTACTGAGCATTGAAAAGTGTGAACAAACAATCAAATCAGTCATTAGGTGAATGGGGTAGTAATAAGTTTGTTTACTTGTGTACAGGGTAACAGGTTTCTTAGGTTACTTGAAGAAGGTATATAATTCTCACAGGACTGGAAGCCAGCACTTCAGTTATGTGAGAATAAATATTAATTCGTGTATTCCTTTCTTCAGGTAAGTGCATAGCTAGCTTATATAGAATTTATACCCGTTTGAAATAGTTGAGCTTAAATTGCAGAAGCGTAAAATGGGAAAGTAATGTTATTTCTAGAAGCAGTATTTTGAAGATTGCGCCGTAATTTTATTTTCAGTTATTAACGAAGGCTGTACTAATTTCAATGCTATTGGAAGCAAGAATAATGCGAAGTTCATTATTTACAATCTGTAAATATATACTAGGTTTGGAATAAACTTAAGTAGCTTTTCCCTGAGTAGGTTTTGCATTCGTTTGGAATCCACATTGTCTGACTTGCGAGTTCAAGATGTCATTAACTTGAATTGTCATTTTAGTATTTGTTTACATCGTGTTGAATTGAGCATCGGATGCTCCTTCCAACAAGATATAAACAAAACTCATCAAGGTTATTTTGCACATCACAGGTAATTATTGATATTTCATTCGAAGTATATCTAAGAGGTTCGGAGACATTCTGTAAATATCTATGTTGATAAAATAGAGTCTAAAAGGAGTTCTATTAAGGCTATTTTCCATCTGTTATGTAACGCCACGTGTTATGTTCTATTCCCAAATATTTCGGGTTATTCGACGTTCGCTGGAATGCACACTGTGCATTCCATCGAATGTTGAATAGCGCGCAATATGGCGTAGAAGAGTAAATTTATTTTATGTACTTGCTTTTGTGGGAATCGATGGAATGAGCTTAAAGCTGAGGGCGATTCAAATAATAAATAAGCCATTAATTTTAGAGTACGGAATCAGGGTGGTTTAGCTGACAGTGGATTATGTTGTTGCATTTTAGTTTAGGAATGTTCTGTGTGTCATATTATTTTACGAGTTGTTGGAATCAGCTTACCAAGATGATTCCGTTGTTAGTAAAATAATATGGCGCTCGAAGTAACCAAACTTCCCTGGGTGCACTCGTCAACTCATCAGTTAGTTTAGTCTCTATTGAATTTAATATGGGCTATATTAGGGTTAACAGGGCATATTCTGTTCGAGGTTTATATCTTCACGCAACCGCGACGCATTACCTTAACCAGTCGTGCTATCGGTTGTTAGTCGGTTGATCGCGACAGCTGACATGTGCAAGTTATATAATCGAGAGGATTGTGTCCCTTGGCATAGGTAAATGCGAAACGGACTCGAATGAGTGTTGTATCATTCAATTTATACTTTAAAAAAAGAATGTATTATTATTTATTAGTTTAATTATATTTGTACTAAATATCCTAACTGTTAATATTATGTTAATACACTTATTATTCTAATTGTAAAAATGTAGACTTCAGTTATGTGAGAATAAATATTAATTCGTGTATTCCTTTCTTCAGATTCCCGTAAGCCCATGGATAGGTGTTCCAGTCAGCGAGTTCCCCAAGTCAGCAGTAAGGTGCAAATTCAGCTAAGGGGTTAAGTTCTGGCTATTCCCCAGGTACTAACGTAAAATACGAAATGAATCGACCGGTAACAAAACCAAAGTGGTCTGTAAGGCAGATGGTCTCCCATAACAAATCAAATATAGAGTAAAGCTGGTATGCCCAGGTGTGTCCATATAAAACATGGTCTCCAAAGACATCGGTCCCTTAAGTCATGTTCTATTGTAATTCATTAACACTCTTGAATGTCATATCATTAACCTTTTACCTATAGTTATCTCTCCATGTGTTCAGACATGTTATAGAAACCAACAATATATATGGTATTCGACAGAGTTCAGAGAGCTTTGTAAAATATCATACAAATTGTTGATTTTTTTGACTACATGCATGAACCAGCATGGACTGACATGAAGAGAGATAATTGCGGATGAGAAAGTATACTTCAGTATCAAAGTGAAGAGTGTTGATGTAGCAAAAAAACATCTCTATGCAGCCTGGTCATTCTGAGTCATTCCTAAAAGTATTTCAATCTGTGTAAATTTCATGTAACACTCAGGTAGAGGCATTAACCTCTTACCTAACATAGTGGCCACAATAAATGTAACCAAAATAAACCAACAACATTCAAAGTGGATTATATATCCAAATATATCCCACAATAAAGCCACACAAATATGGATAACATTAGAACTGACTCTTCGAGCCAGTTCTAATGTTAGCCATACATGTGTTTATTTCAAGTAACCTTATTGAACAGTAATGGTTATATGAGAATTTTTTTTTTTTGTATTTTACAAAAGAATGTTAGGTAAAGGGTTAAATATCATAAATTACTCAACCCATCAGAACCCATTGCGTTCTCCATTCATATATACAGTGGAACTTCTCTTGAGAGACCACCTTTTTGAGGAACCACTTCTTTTGTGCTAGAGCGTGTTTTATGTGGACAACACAGGACAACATACCATTTCGGCCAGACAAAAGTGGGCTTTCAAGACAGGTGGTCTTGACAGACCACCTGTCTGAAAGAGCCCTTTTGTCTGGCAAAAATGTTGGTCTCTCAAGAGAGGTTCCACGGTTTGTGTATGCAAAAAGCAATGAGTTTAGTCATTTATGTATTTGTTTATTTTTTTACGAAGGTTTGGGTGGGGCATGGCTGGGTTGGGGGGGATTTATTACTTATTTTAAGTCCAGTCCTAGAAGGTCTGGTACATGATTTTATTGACAATTGTGTTCTCATATGTGTTTGAAATAAATTAGCAGTTCAATCAGGTTCAGTGTTTAGTAGTTTCTGTGTTACATACTTCCTACAATGGCAATAAGAGTCACTGGTGTTTTTGTAATAGGTCTGGATACAACGTTGTACAGAAATGTTCCTGCAGCTGAAATCTGTAACTGTTCCTGACTTCACATACTTGTCTTTGCTCCTCATCTAAGCCAGCCGATCTCACCAGGTGAACATATTAGAAATTTAATCAAACAGGACACCCTCAATATAGCTTATCCTTAGAGTGCAGTGTTTGATAATTGCAATTAGTGATGCATTTTAACTTGCATTATTCAATATGACATACATTGTATCATTATTCGCCGAATCATAGCTCAGCCGCAATAACAGTTTTATAATCGTATATAACCCATGGTAGGTACCCCCTGATAACTTGAGTGTCTTTTTATTGGTTCTTGAATGATACTTCGCTGATTATGGCATACAATTTTGGCCAAAAGTGTCTGAGGAAAAAATTTGCAAGCATCGGAAAAAAATTTTTTTGGTCCTCCTTGACCACCCACCCACCCCGGCATTAGTGTTTTGCAAATTTTTTTCAACCAACCCCCCCCCCCCCCCCCCCCCTTGTTTGTACAACATAATACTGTACAGTACCCATGGAGCCATTATCTCACCGCTGAAGTTTGCTATAACCAGTATACAACCTTAAAGATGCAAGTAGCGCTTCGGACAACTTTTGGGAGGCCCATGTTGATATTAAAGTTGTTACTGCAGGGACCTATTATTTATTTATTTATTTATTGGTGTTTAAGGTCACATACTTATGCACAATGGCTAATCGTGACCGTGACAGTTTTACGAGTGGAGGAAGCCGGAGTACCCGGGGAGAACCACCGACCAACGACGAGCAGCTATCAGCTCTCCAACATCGCAACTGTGAACTCTGCACCGCGGCACAGGAAGGGTTAGATTGGTTGAAGACATGCACACCGTCGACGTGCAATACGCCTTAGTATACAGTGTCATCGTGCCCCCATGTAGGCAATCGGGGTTAAGTGCCCAAGGACACAACGCCGGAGTCCGAATTGATCGCTCAGGCGGTCACTCATCCAAGGATTGACCGGGCTCAACATTGCTTAACTTCGGTGATCTGACGAGAATCTGTTACCGCAACACCACCGCGCCCCCTGCAGGGAGGTCCGTGAAGTTAGAACGAAATTGGAAATTCGATGGAAATTCAACTTGTCATTTTTTCATGTTAACGGTGTTCTTTAGACGTGATTCGTGCTCTCCCATTTCAATTTGGATCAAATTCAGACTTTTCCCCCATTTTTCAAACACTGTTTGGACTTACAAATTTTCACGCAAATTTTTTGAGGGTCAGCTTTCAGACAAACTACCCTTGTTTATGGGCCGATTGGGCTATAATTTGACACGCATGCTCACTATCCCCAATAAACTCCACATATAAAATTTCATTGTCGCAAACGGTCGGGATCAGTGATTTGAATATCCAATTGAGATTCAAATTTGGTTATTGGAAATTCAATGGAAATTCGATGGAAATTCAACTTTTAATTTTTTCACCTTAACGGTGTTCTTTAGACGTGATTCGTGCTCTCCCATTTCAATTTGTATCAAATTCCGACTTTTCCCCCATTTTTCAGGCACTGTTCGGACTTTGAAATTTTCACGCAAATTTTTTGAGGGTCAGCTTTCAGACAAACTACCCTTGTTTATGGGCCGATTGGGCTATAATTTGGCACGCATACTCACTATCCCCAATAAACATCACATATAAAATTTCATTGTCGCAAACGGTCGGGATCACGTGATTTGAATATCCAATTGAGATTCAAATTTGGTTATTGGAAATTCAATGGAAATTCGATGGAAATTCAACTTGTCATTTTTTCATGTTAACGGTGTTCTTTAGACGTGATTCGTGCTCTCCCGTTTCAATTTGGATCAAATTCCGACTTTTCCCCCATTTTTCAGACACTGTTCAGACTTTTTCACGCAAATTTTTGAGGGTCAGCTTTCAGACAAACTACCCTTGTTTATGGGCCTATTGGGCTATAATTTGGCACGCATGCTCACTATCCCCAATAAACATCACTTATAAAATTTCATTGTCGCAAACGGTTGGGATCACGTGATTTGAATATCCAATTGATATTCAAATTTGGTTATTGGAAATTCAATGGAAATTCAACTTTTCATTTTTTCACGTTAGTGGTGTTCTTTAGACATGATTCGTGCTCTCCCATTTCAATTTGGATCAAATTCAGACTTTTCCCCTATTTTTCAGACACTGTTCGGACTTACAAATTTTCACGCAATTTTTTTGAGGGTCAGCTTTCAGACAAACTACCCTTGTTTATGGGCCGATTGGGCTATAATTTGGCACGCATGCTCACTATCCCCAATAAACATCACTTATAAAACCACCGCCACAATCACTACCTCAACCTCTACTACACCAACTACAATAATACTACACCAGCCACTACGAAACCAACCACTACAACACCACCCACTACAACGACTAAACGACTACAGCACTAACAACTACAAAAGCCACCTCGGCTACAACTTCCTCGTCCACTGCTATCTCAATCAGAATAACAAAACCACTACAATGACTAAACCAACTACAATACAAACAACCACAACAACGACCACTACAACTAATATATCGACCACTATTATACGAACCACGTCAACACCAGCCATCACAATGACGAAGGAAGCCACAATTACAAGACTAACAACTACAACATTGACCAGTACAACTACTGTAGGAACCATTACTATACCAAGCACACTACAACATCCACCAATACAATCACTAAACCAACTACAACACTGACAACTACAACAACCTACAACTGACTGACCAACAGTTTCCGAATAACCACTATATTCAGTCCCCTGCAGTCCACAAAACACCACTGCCTTCAGCCCTCAAAGTAATACGGTCTTCAGTCCCGAAATCACCAATGTCTTCAGTCCACTATCACGAGGGTTAATTCCGTGACCAATCAACAAAACTGTGTTTACTGGAAATAACATAAGCTCATGACTTTGCAAACAATCTCCTTATACTTGTCAACACTAGCAAGTTTCTGATTGAAAGGAATAAAGCTCCTTATTGCCTTCACTCGTTCCGGCAAAACATGTATAACACTTTAAAATAATAGGAATTTAAAGGTTTTACGGATTAACGGATTACTGAACACAAAAAGGGAAAATTAAACACTGCCTGCAGAGCTAAGCGGCTCAAACTGTCCAAGGAGTATATATTGGTCAACTTCACTTGCACATTACATTACGTTATGTGAAAGTGAAGAAGTAAAATAAACAAATATATTCTTTGGACAAATTTTGATGTTCGCTGTTTTACTCTGCAGGTAAGCTGTATTTTCGTAAGAAAATTTATGTTAATATAATTTTTCTGGACTAGCGTGGATCAAATTCCCTGCGACTCCGTTGTGTGTGTCCCGTCCGGCCATGCGAAATACAATCACATTTATTCGAGTAAAACACACCGGAGCAGAATATATTAGTTAAAGAAATGAAAAATTAACCAGCAAACAAAAATTGTGTTCGCATATAATGAAGAATATATAATTTTTAGTTGACCATTTAAATGCAGCTCTGCGAGCCCTTAAACCCTCGAAATGTGTATATTAGAGCGTACCGTGCGCATGTATTATAAGTTTTGGTCTCGCCTCTGTTTATCAATCGATATGTGGAAACATATCGATTGGGAAACAGCGGCAGGCTTTTGCTACGATTTTTATTGTAAACTTTTCGGTGAAAACAATCGAATCTCACTCATATTTTTATATTTGTAAATATTGAAAGTAGATGTTATTTTAGTCGTTTTATTTATATAATTAGCCGTCAGTAACTCATAAAAATTTATTAATGTAATCAGCTTATTGAGAACATATTGGGCAGATGGATTTGTCAAGTGGTCACCATCCAATCGACTCTCGGCAGTCGATTGGGCGGTGGCTACTCGATCGGTTCATCACGCCCCCCCCCCCCAATCGACGTCCGGTGGTCGATTAAACGGCGGTTAAGTTAACCGTGTCATTATGCCCCACGCTATTTACATCCAAAAATGACGGCAAACAATTTTCATGTATTATGATGTTATGTCTGTGAGATATTAAATATTATTATGACATTACGTTATGTGAAAGTGAAGAAGTAAAATAAACAAATATATTCTTTGGACAAATTTTGATGTTCGCTGTTTTACTCTGCAGGGCACATGTACACGCCATAAATTCCCGGCCACCTCTCGAGTTCAATTCCCCAAATTGAATGAACAAGACAGACGTCGCCGTCAAAACTGGTGGAGAACTAAATTGTACATGCCAGCACCAGCGAATCAGAGAAATCTCCGTTCCACATCAAAACTAAACACCATTCCAGAACGGGATAAAACCTTGGAAACCACACCAGACGAGGAACCAAGAGGTATGTGTACATTATCAGCCTCAGACTTGAACAATATTCTAAAATTTATGGGTGAACAGACCAAAGCTTCTCAGTGGTTAAGGGACTTTCAAAAACACACAGATTACAGGCAAATTGAGGA
The DNA here is from genome assembly GCA_031216915.1 of Pictodentalium vernedei. Classification (NCBI taxonomy): domain Eukaryota; kingdom Metazoa; phylum Mollusca; class Scaphopoda; order Dentaliida; family Dentaliidae; genus Pictodentalium; species Pictodentalium vernedei. Next base: position 185,589,527 of record CM062292.1, on the reverse strand, counting down.
CGCAGAAAAAGCGCGCCTTTTCCCCCTTTTGATGGTTGGTCCCGCGGCAGACTGGTATGAGTGCTTGATAGATAGCGACAAAAAGGATTTTAAATCGCTACTTGGTGCTTTTGAAAAAAGGTATAAACCGCCTAAACATTTAGAATGGTCTTCACTGGGCGATATCTTTAATAGAAAGCAAACACAGAAAGAGTCAGCTTTGGATTTTATCACATCTACGCGATGTCAAGCTTCCGAGCTGTCTTTTTCTGAAAACCACACATTTAGTGCTATCATGAAAGGGTTTTTACCACATATACGCCAATCCGTCACGCAACAAAACCCCTCAAACATAGCCGAACTTGAACAGGCCGCTCAAATAGCGGAAGCTGCCACAAGTTGTGTACTACCCCTACCTCCATTTACCCAAGAGGCACACAATGTAAATTACACACAACAATCTTACCATTATAACTCACATGAGGGAAATTCTTCCCAACGCCCATATCAAAACCCAGGGTATTACACAAATTCCTCAAATTTTGCTCCTCAACAATATCAGCCGCGCTCACACTATCCTAAGCCCCAATATTCAAATAACAATTTTGGCTCAAACAATCACTATGCACAACCCAACCACAGGCATTTCACTCCCAGAACAAATAAGCAAATTCAGTCTACTCGTAATCGCGCAGGTCCCCCATGCACATTTTGTAACCGTACTAACCACTTAACAGAAAATTGCTTCCATAATCCAGACAATCATAGATGTACGCACTGTAATAGGAAGGGACACATATACAAAAATTGTAGGTCGCGTAAACCTAATGCTAGACAATAGGGTCTTTCGCCTACCAGGGTCATTGAAGGTTCTCCCTTGGGCAGGCCTCAGGTAACGTCAAATAAAACTAACCCCCAAATAACACAAAAAATAAAGCCTTCACCAATAAAATCATGTTTTTCCTTGACCACGCCTTTAAGTGGTAATTGTATTCATGTTTATATAAATAAATTCCATAACAAAGCCCTCATTGATACAGGTGCAACAATTTCTTGTATTTCACAGCATTTTGTCAAACAAATTAACTGTTTTAATAAAATCCAAACTTCTGAAATTAGTGAAGTTAAAGATATGGCCGGTGACTCTCATACGGTAGTTGGTACTGTTGTTCTTCCAGTAGAAATTAACAGGAATGTATTTTTTCAGAAATTTCATGTCTTCAGAAAATTACACCACCAAGTCATTTTGGGAATAGATTTTTTGAACACTAATAAGTGCAAAATCGATGTAGCAAACAAAATTTTAAGCTTGAACAATGGCAAAGACTCTGTTAATTTGCTAGAACATTCATTCAATATGGGATTAGCAAGAACTATTAGTGTGGTAACAATTCCGCCACTCTCAGAAACAATAATCCCTGTTAAGCTTTCACGAGTGCCAGATAACACAACAACACTGCTAGAGCCCGTTTCCAATATACATTCAAATGCAAATTTAGTAGGAGCCAAACTGATTATCACTGTTAAAAACTCCAAAGCGATGTATCGACTTGTTAACCCTACTAATACTGATATTCGACTACAGCGACACCATGTCTTAGGCAAATTGACCCCATTACAAGAGCATTCAATAGAAAACATATGGGCAACGCCAAAACAAAACCAAAAAAATGAGATAACACCGGAAATAAATGAAAATAATTTTCAAAAAGTAGCCTCAGAAATCGGAATAGACTTGAGCAAATCAGAGTTAACCAATCTAGAAAAAATTAAACTAGTAGAATTAATTTACAAAAATAAAAGTGTCTTCTCTCACGATCTTTCTGACTTAGGCAAGACACAAGCTTACTATCATCACATTGATACAGGGGACGCTCAGCCTCAACGGCAACGTCCGTACAGAACTTCCCCCAAAATCAACGCCGAAATAGAGAGATTAATAACTGATATGAGAAAGAATGACATAATTGAGCCTTCAGATTCAATATGGAATAGTCCAGTAGTACTTGTCAAAAAACCCGATGGAACATATAGGTTTGCAGTAGACTATAGAAAATTAAATGCTGTTACAAAGCCACTAAACTTTCCCCTCCCTCGTCTGGAGGATGTGTTTGACGCCATTGGAGACGCTAAGCCACAAATATTTTCAGTTTTTGATCTTTCCTCTGGATTTTGGCAAATACCCCTTGAGGAGACTTCCAAGCCTAAAACCACATTTGTAACCTCTCATGGCTCATTCCAATTCAAGCGAATCCCGTTCGGAATTCGGAACGCCCCAATTTCCTTCCAAATGATAATGACAAAAATTCTACAAGGGTTAAACTGGAAAAGCGTCCTCGTGTATATCGACGACTTCATTTTGTTCAGCAAAACATTCGACGAACACTTACAGCATATACAAGAAGTCTTTGACCGGTTAAAGAATGCTAACTTAACCTTGAAGCCATCGAAATGCCAATTTGCTGTTCCAAAAGTGAAATACCTCGGGCACTTTATTTCAAAACAAGGAATAGAAGTAAACCCAGCCAAAACAGATCTCGTTAAAAATTACCCAGAGCCTAAAAATCCCAAACAAATAAGGCAATTTTTGGGGATCTGTAATTATTATAGGCGTTTCGTCCGGAACTACGCGATGGTAGCCCATCCGTTACACCAACTTCTGAAGAAAAATTCTACCTTCAATTGGACCGAAGCCTGTTCCAAAGCGTTTGACACATTGAAAACAGCGCTAACTTCAGCTCCCATTTTAAGACTTCCAGATATGCACCGTCCATTTTTGTTATACACTGATGCTTCAGACACGGCCATAGGTTATATTTTGGGACAAATGGACACAAATGGCGCCGAAACAGTCATAGCCTATGGAGGACGATCTTTGAGAAACGCCGAATATAAATGGAGTGTTACGGAACGAGAATGTTTAGCACTGGTTGAGGCTATAAAGGAATACCATCCCTACTTAACAAACAACCATTTCGATGTTTTCTCAGATCATATATCTTTGAAATGGCTCAAAACTGTTAAAGACAGTACCAGTAGACTCGCCAGGTGGGCACTTAAGCTTCAATCGTATGACTACCAAATACACCATAAACCTGGTAAGAAAAATCTCAATGCAGATACCTTGTCTAGAAGACCATATAATGACGTAACTCAAGATGACGTCAGCACAACCAGCAAGAATGAAGTTTCACTCATTCAACCAAATGAACAGATACAAGTCGACTTCATCTATGATACCACCCCGACTGGTAGCAGCCAAGACATAAGCCAACCGGTTACAATAGTTGCACAAATTAACAACAAAGACGACGGTGATGAAATACATATCGACAGACAACCAGAGATTGCAACTACCAACCCACAAATTCTCTCCGAAATGCAGTGGAAGTGTAATGACCTGAAGCCTTATTTGGAATATCTGGTAAATAACAAAGTTCCAGACAATCCGATCTATGCACAGACATTGGTAGTTGAAGCTAATCAGTATGCTGTTATCGACAATATTTTATATCATCTCCACAGTCCCCGTGCAAAGAAGAAAAAAGAAAGTACCAATCTCACCAAACAGTTAGCTGTTCCAAAAGTTCTGAGAAATGACATTCTGATGTCCTACCATGACTGCGTGTTGGGAGGTGGACATTTAGGCTTTGAAAAAACTTACGCGTGTATCAGGAATAAATATTACTGGCCTAGAATGTACGACCAAATACATACATATGTAAAGTCTTGCCAAAAATGTCAGTTGACCAAAAGGGATACCCATGCTCATAAAGTACCTCTTACTCCTATGCCGATTGCAGACACCTTCTCCAGATGGCACATGGACATCCTTGGACCATTAACAGAATCAACAAACGGATATAAATACATACTACTTGTGGTGGATAGTATGTCACGTTGGCCTGAAGGGTTCCCATTGAGAACACAGACTGCAAAAGAAGTTGCTAGTGTCCTCTACACGGAAATATTTTCCAGATATGGCGCTCCTCACACCCTTGTTTCTGACAGAGGTAGCAATTTCATGTCAAGCTTGGTAGCAGCATTATCTGAGCTCTTCCAAATTACCAGACACAAAACCAGTTCTTATCATCCACAAACCAATTCAACTTGTGAGCGACTAAATTCAACATTAGCACAAATGATGAGGGCATATTGTAATGAAAAACAAACAAACTGGCCAGAAGTTCTTCCCGCCGTTCTCATGGCTGTTCGAAGATCGCCATGTCCAGCAACACAGTTCTCGCCTTTCCAAATGGTGTTTGGGAAACACATGCGACTTCCAATTGATACCAGCCTTCTACCAAAAGAAACCATTGGAAAACAAGGAAAGGAATATTTGGACGAGCTCATTGAGAATCTCAAAATAACAGAAAAAATAGCCAAAGAAAATGTTTTAAAGACACAAGAACGCCAGAAGTCACAACATGATAAATCAGCCACTTCACCAACATTTAAGGTTCATGACAGAGTGTGGATGAAAGTACACAAGACGCCAAAAGGACTCAGCAAAAAACTACACCCCCAATGGGCAGGGCCGTATTATATCACAAAAGAATGCCCAAATTTCACATATGAATTACGTCGCTGCTCAAATGACACACCATTGAAATCAAGGGTTAATGCCAGCCAACTTAAACATTATTACGATGAGAAGGACAGACCCTATTCGGAACAGAACTCAGGGGAAATGAACCCACAACAAGACGACTCTCTGCCAACAAATAACACCGACATAACACCATCAAATGCAAGTGACGCTACTACCCCTCAGCAAAAACAAGATGATGACAAGACATATGATATTGAGAAAGTCATTGGTGTGAAAAAAATAGCTGGAAAACGGCACTATCGAATTAAATGGATAGGTTATAAGGACAGCTCATGGGAACCAGCCGAAAATATTCCAGAGCATATGATCAGAAACTATCATGTTACTAGGACAACTACGGGGAAGCGAAGGAAAAGAAAATCGCCTAAATACTTCCAATAAATTATCCCAGGTTCGATTGCCAGGGCTAAAACGGTACACACAATGACAACCTTTTCCCCTTAAATCAGTTGGATAATATTTTTCAAAGCTTCCAATAAATAAATAAATAAATAAATAAATAAATAAATAAATAAATAAATAAAATAAATAAACTACTGAATAAATAATAATGATAAATAAATAACTACTAAATAATAAATTAATTAAATAAATAAATAATAAATTAATAGATAATAAATAAATAAATAAATAAAGCTTGATAAACAAACCTTAATATACAATTAATAAAAATAAGTAAATTAAATTTTATTAGGATGAACAATGTGTCGACATTGACTGTGAAATTATAAAAACAATTTGCTGAAATGCTTTTCAAGACAAACAGTTTACTTCGGCTCTTCTTATGTTTACCGTACTTTGATAGATTATTCTAAAAGTAATCCAACCGTCCGTTTTTTTTCTTCAAATCCTTTCTCTCTCTCTCTTTCTCTTTCTCCATTGCCTTGGATATACTCGCCTGAATTCAAATTTTGCAAATATTTTGCGTTTTTTAGTGCTAGAGGGCATGGCCAGTCCTCACAAAGTATTCCCGCGACTATATCCACACAAAATCTAACTCTTGCTCTCCTTTCTTCTATTTGTAGAAAAAAATGGACATGAGGCTTCTCTTTGGGATAATTACTCTCACATGTGTACTAAATACAACAAGTGGAACTAAAGTACTACAACGTTTGAATTACGGAGTTGTTTTACAGCAAGATAAGTTTTTAGTTTCTACAGCACACTACTGGACACACACGTTTCAGCTAAGACTCCCTACAGTATCGGAATTTTCCAACTCTCAGTTTCATTGTGGAGAAAAATGCTCAAATATTCCCAAAACTGCAGAAAAACTTATGAACATTCATGAAAATACTGTAGAGAAAATTAAAAACACTCTTATCGATATTTATAAACTATTACCAAGCCACCAACTCCCAAAACCCGTTAGGCGAAGAAAAAGGTCTTGGTTACCATTCGTTGGCAGTGTCAGTAAAACATTGTTTGGAACCGCTACGGAAGAAGACATGCAAAAATTGTCGCAACGAGTAGCAGCCGTGCAGAAGCAAAATACTGAAATATCACATTTGTTTAGCCACGAACTCAAATCTCTTACTTCATATATGAAATCAACGGACAGGAGAATTACCAGTTCACTAAAAGCTATCAAAAATAATTTCCTTGCCATTAAAGAAGTGTATAAAACATTGTATGACTCTGTTGCCCGTATAAAAAGTATGGAAGATCATTTATCAGCACTGTTATTAGAACAAACAAGCGAGTCATTATCATTGCAACTGAGATTCGAAGAGATGTACATCGGAATCGTATCCTTGTTGCAGGGTAAGCTCTCTCCCCAAATCTTACCACCATCTGTTATTGAAGCAACACTCAAAAATATATCTAGCGTACTGAACGCGAAAAATTCACCTTTCAGCCTGCTGTTTCACCACACTCTCCCGTACTATACGGCAGTGAAATATACAGTACTTCGCCATGACAAGGATATATATATTAGTTTGAATATCCCAATATCAACAATTCAATTTCCGTTTGAAATGTATAAAATATTAAGCTATCCGGTACCCATTAACTCGTCGTCATCACATGCCACTCAAATCTTGAACCTCCCAACTTATCTTGCAGTTAGTAAAGACAATCAATTTTATATAGAAATTAAAACACTAGATCTAATCAACTGTCACACTAACAATAATCACTATTACTGCTCTTTCCATCCAATCTTGAGGTCAATGAAATCGCCATCTTACTCATCCTCACTGTACCTTGCTAACACCACTTCAATTAACAACACGTGTGACTTTCGCTTCAGGCAGCACAGTATAACCCCAACAATACAACAATTAACACACTCCAAGTTCCTAATGTCTAACATTTCACATATAAACATAACATGCACTTCCCAAACACAACACTTACTTGGGTGCTCATTCTGTGTAGTAGAACTACCCTGCCACTGCTCATTTTCAGCTACACACATACACGTACCTCACAGGTGGAATCACTGTCAACATAAAGCAAACATCACTACAATACAATACCCAGTTAACTTAGCACTATTACAACAATTCTTCTCAGGAGGGGTCTTACCAAAAATTCGGGCCGATTCAATATTCAATAACCCACCCACAATAGATATCCCATCTTTCAATTTATATCATCACAACCTCTCAAGCATCATTGCAAACGATCACAAGGCCCACCTGAATCTAAAAACAATGGTAAAGGCCACAAAGAAAAATCAAGTTATTTTTAGTTCTTTGGCTGAACCCATCCTGGACGGTAAATTATTTTTAAATGACACTTTTGATTCAAAATTCCTTCTATTAATTATTTCAACAGGTCTCAGTGGTCTTTGTATTCTTGGATTCATTTTTATGTGGTGCAAACTGAAAACAATAACAAAAGCTGTAGCATTAGCGTCAACTCTTCATACAGCTAAAGCTATGACGCTACCCCCCTTCCACTACTTTCCACAAAACACAGACACCACTACATTGCCACAAACACTTTACACAGATTTGCATACTATACACATGTACATAAGCACACCCGCAAGTATAATAATTTTACTCTCTCTATTTCTCTGCGCCCTCTTCCTCCTAAAACCCCGACAACAAAACAGTCTTATCTTACAAATAACAAACGGTAACTCATCTGTAATGCTACCCGTAATAAATCTCCCTTCCTGCTTAAAATACTGCTCTTTCCATGCTGAAAACTTTATTTTAGACGTCACCACTAAGTTTACGTATTGGCCCATGGTTTCCATAACTTGGGATGACTTTTTCATTTCTTCAACCTTTTCCAACAAACGCATTTTTCCCAAGTCCAGATTTTTTATAACACCTTTCACCATGTATAAACTTAATCGAATTTTGGCCGACGAATTCTTAATTTTTTTATGGGTAAGACATGGTAACTATATAACACCTATGGACCTAAACAGCACGTCAAATAAAGATATTGACCAAGCCAATCCCATAAATAAACCCACAGCACCTCTGTACCCACTACTTACCTACCCGAAATTAACATTGTTAAGTTATCGAGGCATTAACCCCCCCCCCCCCCCCACCCCCCCCCCCCCCCGCCCGCGGAACAAAAAGCGTTTTGTATCTTTATCAAAGGCACTAATGGTACTCTCAGGGAAAATCTACGTCAAAAGGGGTGGGAACAGAAGACCAAAATCTTCAAGAAATATCCAACAACGGCAACTAGAGAACTATCAACCAAGATGTGCAAGGACACTTACGTAAATACTGAAGTTTAACCAATTCCATATCCATTTCAATGCAGGGAGGCATTGTCTTAGAAGGCAGAGGGTGTTATCACAAGGGTTAATTCCGTGACCAATCAACAAAACTGTGTTTACTGGAAATAACATAAGCTCATGACTTTGCAAACAATCTCCTTATACTTGTCAACACTAGCAAGTTTCTGATTGAAAGGAATAAAGCTCCTTATTGCCTTCACTCGTTCCGGCAAAACATGTATAACACTTTAAAATAATAGGAATTTAAAGGTTTTACGGATTAACGGATTACTGAACACAAAAAGGGAAAATTAAACACTGCCTGCAGAGCTAAGCGGCTCAAACTGTCCAAGGAGTATATATTGGTCAACTTCACTTGCACATTACATTACGTTATGTGAAAGTGAAGAAGTAAAATAAACAAATATATTCTTTGGACAAATTTTGATGTTCGCTGTTTTACTCTGCAGGTAAGCTGTATTTTCGTAAGAAAATTTATGTTAATATAATTTTTCTGGACTAGCGTGGATCAAATTCCCTGCGACTCCGTTGTGTGTGTCCCGTCCGGCCATGCGAAATACAATCACATTTATTCGAGTAAAACACACCGGAGCAGAATATATTAGTTAAAGAAATGAAAAATTAACCAGCAAACAAAAATTGTGTTCGCATATAATGAAGAATATATAATTTTTAGTTGACCATTTAAATGCAGCTCTGCGAGCCCTTAAACCCTCGAAATGTGTATATTAGAGCGTACCGTGCGCATGTATTATAAGTTTTGGTCTCGCCTCTGTTTATCAATCGATATGTGGAAACATATCGATTGGGAAACAGCGGCAGGCTTTTGCTACGATTTTTATTGTAAACTTTTCGGTGAAAACAATCGAATCTCACTCATATTTTTATATTTGTAAATATTGAAAGTAGATGTTATTTTAGTCGTTTTATTTATATAATTAGCCGTCAGTAACTCATAAAAACTTATTAATGTAATCAGCTTATTGAGAACATATTGGGCAGATGGATTTGTCAAGTGGTCACCATCCAATCGACTCTCGGCAGTCGATTGGGCGGTGGCTACTCGATCGGTTCATCACGCCCCCCCCCCAATCGACGTCCGGTGGTCGATTAAACGGCGGTTAAGTTAACCGTGTCATTATGCCCCACGCTATTTACATCCAAAAATGACGGCAAACAATTTTCATGTATTATGATGTTATGTCTGTGAGATATTAAATATTATTATGACATTACGTTATGTGAAAGTGAAGAAGTAAAATAAACAAATATATTCTTTGGACAAATTTTGATGTTCGCTGTTTTACTCTGCAGGGCACATGTACACGCCATAAATTCCCGGCCACCTCTCGAGTTCAATTCCCCAAATTGAATGAACAAGACAGACGTCGCCGTCAAACCACAACAGTTCCTAAATCATCACTGTCTTTGGTCTCCAATAGTCTTCAACTGTACCACACCAGCACAGTCTTCATCTGTCCACAAACCACCACTATATTCAATTCCCAACTCGCAACTGTTTTCAGTCCCCAAAAGTCCCAATATTGCCTCTATATTCAGTCCCCAAAAGTCGTCTCCAAACCATAATTATACCTAGTCCTCACACGTCCCCAGCCCAGCACTGTCTTCAGTGCCCATCAGTCACAAACCACCATTGTCATCAGTCTCCAAATCCCCGCTAGTCCATATTTCGTATCGCCAATAGCAACAATCCGATGATATAACAAATTCGATGGGTTAATAGAGCAAATGAGTGATAATGGATCAACAGGAGTACACACCGTTCATCCTATGCTACCATTACGGCCCACCAAGCAATACATCAAATGACCTTCCCTTAGTACCCACATGTTGGGATAAAGCATTTTGATCGATTAAAAATAGCAAATGTTCTTCTAACTGTAGACTATTTATTTATTTATTGGTGTTTAAGGTCACATATTTCTGCACAATGGCTAACCATGACCGTGACAGTTTTACGGGTGGAGGAAGCCGGAGTACCCGGAGAGAACCACAGAGCAACGGCGGGCAACTGTCAGCTCCCCAACATACCAACTCCACACAAGCAGGGTTAGCATTGGTTGAAGACAGGTGCATCATCGACGTGCAGTACGCCTTAGTACACAGCGTCACCGTGCCCCCACGTGGGCAATGGGGGTGAAGTGTCTTGCCCAAGGACACAACGCGGTTGCCGCATGTGGGATTCGAACCGAGGACCTCTCTGCTTACAGCCTGCATCTCTACCAACTGAGCCACCGCGCCCCCAAACTGTAGACTAACAGTCATATATAGTACTATATACCCCCCAAACAACACTGCCATGTCGGTCCAGTTCGAGCAGCCCGATACACTTTAACCCGAACAACGTAATATCGGATTGTCCAGTAGATATCCACAGAGGTCAGCGTTTCTATGACGCCGCGTGTGCATCATGACGTCACCAAGTCATTAGCAACTCCAGCCGTTCCATTGAAAACACTCTCAAGAAAACCTCCCTTCCCCCACAACCCTCTACTACATATCCATATACAGACACATAACTAAATACACCATAGCATATTATATGTGAAGTTCGTATACCTAAAAACATGCCTCACGTCAGCTTCACCAAAAGCCTGACAAGGCTCCACCAATGGCCCAGGTAATAAAGTACGATTCGTACACGTGTGCTATGCTACTTGCAATGAATGGTAGATTTTCACTCAGTGGTAGTAGTGGGACCAGCCTACCCTACATGTTAGGTCTCTCTTCGGGCCGCTTTTGATTCATAAACGATTACCGTCGCTACGTATAGCATCAATTAAGATGCTTATTTATTTGTAATTTTCGAGTGTAATGATACTTTTTCAACAGGTCAAATACAGTGTCGGACAAGCATTAATTGTCCCTAGGGAGTCAACCTTATTGGTGCCGCCCTATCCCATTTTTTGAATGCTAGTTTGATATGGGAATCTGCTTTTAATGACTTTCATGGCTTTATTGATATTGATATATTTTGCCGAGAGATGCCAGTTGGTGAAGATTAATCGTAGTAACCATCTACTACATGTACGCGCACAAACAGTTCTGGCATTCCTTGTGGGCACGTGTACCATAAACTTGACGTGAGTCTTCGAATACTGCGCCACCGCCCTGCCACTTGGGCAGTTGGGATTAAATCACAGGCTGCTGACAAAATAAAAAAAAACTGGAGGCGATAGGACCTAAGATTGTTTTCGTCTTATAGCAGTAGAGGTGAGGGCCAGTTTCTCCATTGTAGCAGGGGGAGGGGGGGGGGGGGGGTTAAAATGGCTTCTTTTCGGTTTACGGGAGAACAGGGTAGGGCCAGTTTCTTCATTGTAGCGGGGGGGGGGGGGGGGTAGTTAAAATTGCTTCTTTTCGGTGTACGGGAGGACAGGGTGCGGGCCAGTTTCTCCATTGCAGCTTGAGGGGGGGGGGGGGGGGTAGTTAAAATTGCTTCTTTTCGGTTTAGAGCGAGGAGAGGTGAGGGCCAGTTTATCCATTGTTATGGGGGGGGGGGGGGCAGGGGAGAAGGGGCTAGTTAAAATTCAACTTTAACAGTTTACCCAAAATGACACTTACAATATAACTTCGTAAGTTCGTGAATAACTACAAATTTTCATTTTTGTCACAATGAACATAACTTACGACTCTTCATTACGACGAGCTCGATCAAAGCGTTTCAGAGGAGATCATTCGCTTCATTTGTTTTGCTGGCAAAAATTGAAACAGAGAATGGAAAAATAATATATTATGTTGGAAACACGATTTGTTTTAATAGCAAAGCGCCGACCTGTTGTGGCCATCAAGTAAATGGAGAAACTTAATACAACCCCCGTATAATGTGCGGGGGGGGGGGGGGGGGGTTAAATGGGATCACAAAACGTGTTTCCTAAGGGCAAATGTTCCAGTTGCGTCACGACTGTTTTAATTTGCTCTGACGCCCAACGTGTTAACCATTATCCGCTATATATCGAGGCGGTAAGTAGGATGGCTTCTTTCGCAATCAAAATATCTGAGAATCAAAATGACCTGATGTGGAATGTGGTAGCTGAACAAAGAAATCGTAAAGGCAAACCGGAATCCCCTTTCAAATTACTGGAAAGATACGGTCTCGCTGTCCCTCAACATCCAATTATCACTAACACTAATGTTATAGGTAAGCTCAAGTATAATTTGCGCTTGCAGCATGTAAACACGTTCAAGAAGTCAATGTTTGAGAACTGCAAAAAGAATGGAGATAATAAACTGAGAACTTACAGGCTGTTTAAAAATGACTATTCAATGGAAACGTACTTAGTGGAAACGAACACGGCGGAAGACCGGGAAATTTTCACTAAGCTTCGTATCAGCAATCATAAGTTAGCTATTGAAAAAGGGCGACATTATCAACCGCCGAAGCCTGTTATCGACAGGATATGTACTCACTGTGAAGCAAACCCCGGGAAAATAGAAAACGAATACCACTTTCTTATGGAATGTACACATTATTCAGAGCTTCGATCAGAACTATTTGTTCTGATGAACAGTGAGATTGACGGTTTTATTGATCTGAGTATATTTGAGAAATTCAAATTAATATTTGAAAATAGAACGCCCAGTTTATGCCATAAAATCTGCAGCGTGATCCGGGATTTTTTCGCCAGACGATTATGATATGTTTAGTGATGTGTATTGGAAATTCTAGTTCACGTCTCCACGATCTTTTTCGTATCAAATTAATAAAAATATAGTACTTTGATCATGGAAAATTGGTGGATGAAATTGTAATATTTTGAGTACTACTTTTGTTCATGTTACTTGTAGATTATCGCATACTGTCATGTATAGGATGTTTTATGCTAATAAATGTTATGTTATGTTATGTTATGTTATTGAATCACGGCGAAGATTCCATCATGGATGGGAAAACAGGAAAGCAGTGGTTCTCACAAGGATTTGAGAAATGAGTTAATAAATATGATCAATTGTTGTTTTTTTTATATACAATATTGAGAAAATTTTGTCGATTTAAAGATTTAGAGATGGAAATAGACAAATTGGAGAAGCATTATCCAGATTTCACATTATAAACAATTTATGGATGTAAGGACGGGAATGTAACTTCCGCCCCCGGATCCACTTCGGGTTCCTCAAGATTGATGCTTTTAGACAGTGAAAAACAGAGTTTTCGAATATACGAAAGAGTTTTCGTATATACGAAAGAGTTTTCGTATTTACGAAAGTGTTTTCGTAGTTACGAAAACGTTTTCGTACTTACTTACGAAAGTGTTTTCGTAGTTACGAAAAAGTTTTCGTACTTACGAAAGTGGTATCGTACTTACGAAAGTGGTTTCGTACTTACGAAAAAGTTTTCGTACTTACGAAAAAGTTTTCGTACTTACGAAAGTGTTTTCGTACTTACGAAAAAGTTTTCGTACTTACGAAAGTGTTTTCGAAGTTACGAAAAAGTTTTCGTACTTACAAAAGTGTTTTCGTAGTTACGAAAAAGTTTTCGTACTTACGAAAATGTTTTCGTAGTTACGAAACTTCAATTTTTTTTAGCGTGGCAGCAATACGCTTCCGTAATAATAGACCATTTCAGGATTTTGGGTTAATTTTTTATATCGAGGCGAGAGACGCGACCTCTACCATTCGAACCACATTCCCTTGGAGTTTCACGTGCCCTTATAGGCTCTCATACCTCGGATGCTGGGTGCATACTTTGTCATGGCTATTTGTCCAAGTAATTCTGACCAATCAGAAGGCAGAATTTATTGTCGAAAAGGGACAATAGCTATTTACCCAATGTAACGCCCATACCTGGCGAGCTCTTTCGCAAGTATCTCAATTCAAATTCAATCACATTTTCAATTTTTTCTCGAAAACATATCTTTGACCCCTCATTGGAACGAACTCGTTGAGTTCGTTCCCCACGAAGGGCCATAAGCTACGTTTTTGAGACAAGAATTGAAAGTATTTAAATATTTAACATTTTTATGTAAGTGTCGTCTGCTACTCGCGTTTGAAAAAGGGTTAACTTAAGCTGAGAAATTCCTAAGCGCAACAGGGAATGAGGCACGGGTAAGCAATTTCAACTCCACAATCGTTTGGTTGAGCTGATTCAGAAGTTGGATTACAAAATTTCTAAGTCCGAACAGTGTCTGAAAAATAGGGGAAAAGTCGGAATTTGATCCAAATTGAAATGGGGAGAGCACGAATCACGTCTAAAGAACACCGTTAAGGTGAAAAAATGAAAAGTTGAATTTCCATCGAATTTCCAATTACCAAATTTGAATATCAATTGGATATTCAAATCACGTGATCCCGACCGTTTGCGACAATGAAATTTTATAAGTGATGTTTATTGGGGATAGTGAGCATGCGTGTCAAATTATAGCCCAATCGGCCCATAAACAAGGGTAGTTTGTCTGAAAGCTGACCCTCAAAAAATTTGCGTGAAAATTTCTAAGTCCGAACAGTGTCTGAAAAATAGGGGAAAAGTCGGAATTTGATCCAAATTGAAATGGGAGAGCACGAATCACGTCTAAAGAACACCGTTAAGGTGAAAAAATGAAAAGTTGAATTTCCATCGAATTTCCAATGAATTTCCAATTACCAAATTTGAATATCAATTGGATATTCAAATCACGTGATCCCGACCGTTTGCGACAATGAAATTTTATAAGTGATGTTTATTGGGGATAGTGAGCATGCGTGCCAAATTATAGCCCAATCGGCCCATAAACAAGGGTAGTTTGTCTGAAAGCTGACCCTCAAAAAATTTGCGTGAAAATTTCTAAGTCCGAACAGTGTCTGAAAAATGGGGGAAAAGTCGGAATTCGATCCAAATCGAAATGGGAGAGCACGAATCACGTCTAAAGAACACCGTTAACATGAAAAAATAACAAGTTGAATTTCCATCAAATATTTCCAATTTCCAATTTCGTTCTAACGTCACGGACCTCCTGCAGGGACCTATAACATTACGGCTGGGTCGAGGAAGAGACTTACGACAAGCCTTTTTAATCACATCTCAACACACATTCTCAGTAAATTAAACGATATACCATACATAATCATATCATTAATGAAAAAACCCTGTTCGTTTCACTCCGAATGTTGTATTGTGATACCGATATGATAAAAAAGCAGAAAAAGGAAGCGCAAGTTTTTTTTCTGTGGTAAATATTTCAAATGTGTTATGGATGATTATTTCATTGTTTGGATTTTGATGTTATTTCCTCATTACTTATTAAATTTTGACGAGTTTTGTTGTCCTAACACAGACGGCGTTTGCATGGATAACGTTCAAGCGTAGGTACATGTACCCTACGCCATTTCCTTATCAAAATCAATAGCGGGTGTGCCCACCCCGGGCTTCAGTCGCTGCTCTAACTCTCCTTACCATTGACCCAATCAAGTTATTCGTGGTCCTTTGTGGGATGTTATTCAACTCCTGAAGAAGGGCCTGCGTGAGCCGAGTGACGTTGTTCCGGACACTGACGCGCTTTCTCACCCTCCTGTCGAGCTCGTCCCACAAATGCTCGATCGGGAACAAATCTGGACTGTATGTTGGCTAATCTGGGACACTGTTGAGGAAGTCACGACAAACTCAAGCAACGTACGGCCTCGCATTATCCTGCTGCAACGTAAGGTTACGCGCATGGATAAGTGGAAGGACGTGAGGCATGAGGACCTGATCCCGATATCTTACGGCTCTCGGATAGCCCTGGATGACCAGGAGATGTGTTTTCACGCAAGGAGAAATCCCCCCAAACCATAACAGACTCTCCCCCCCCCCCCCCCGAATCTCGTTTTCCTTAACACACGAGTCAGAATATCGCCCACCTCAACGTCGATAGCAACGTTGTCGTCCATCTGATCTGTAAAGCGTGACTCGTCAGTGAATAACACACGTCTCCGGTGGGCCAAGTGAAGCCGATTTGGTGCATGTGACCGCGGGCATTGCACTCGACGTTGACGTCGCCCGAGTGTAAGTTGTGGACCAACGTAGGGACGCATTGGCCTTAATTTGAACTCCCGCAAACCGATTCCTAACTTCTCTAAATATCCCGAAATTTCGAGATTTTATGTCAAAATTTCGAGATGAAAAAACGAAATTTCTAGATAAAAAGTCGAAATTTCGAGATTTTATGTCAAAATTTCGAGATTTTAGGTCGAAGTTTTGAGACAAAAAGTCGAAATTTCGACTTTCTGGGCTTGAGAATTATTTTTTATCATGTTCCTAATACGCTTCCGTACTACATAAAGGTACCTATGTGTCAAATTTTACTACATTTGTTCTTAGGATAAAAAAAAATGTATTTCCCAAACTGAACTCGCGTTTCTTGTTACGCATGTAGGTATGTACTGCATGTATCCCGCGTTAATATTGTTGGCATTGAAAGGCTGAAACCGTTTAATTAATAACCGGACACTCCCGAAGTTGTCTTGAAAAAGGAAGTGTATCTTTAATGATCCTTTGAACATTAGATATTTCAGGTACATATACCAATACACACAACTACGCTGATCATCCGATTACCACCTTTGCGGTGCAGTACCTCGTTTGCGGTTTAAAAAAAAAAGACGAAAACGGTTGAAGGTTGGTGTCATAAAATATGGTATAACTGCTATTAACTTGCGCATATCACTGAAAAAATGTAATCTGACGATCTATGGAATATTATTGCATTCGTGTACAGAGTGCCGGTGTGTTTTATGAAGAAACTGAGCTGTGTTATTGAAAATACATTAGCGTTCATCCTCATTCTTTCGGAAATTTTCGACAAAATTTGCTCTCTCCGTGAATATCAAGGACATAGAAGGTCAATCCTTCGCTCCATTGTTGCTTCAGACTTTTGTCTTTTGAGTTTAGGTCAGCTTCAGCTTTCATAAAGAGTCCTGCATTCGCCTTATTTGGCAGCTTCGACGAGAGGTGTTGAACTTTTAGAATACCTGATTTGCGGTGTTGTCCTTTTAATGAGTACCTTCATTTGCGGTTCACAGTACCTCATTTTGCGGTGTCAATCTTTCAAGATTACTAACGAAACATGACTCCGGCCCTTCAGTTTTATATGTACAGACGTCTTGAATTATTTCGACGTGCGTAGTATAAACACCCACACTAATCAATCAAAACCAGTGATCTAATGAGCAATCTGTAAAGTCGAAAGGGTTTGTCAACCGTGCCTCGTGAGAGCTGGGGTGGGGGGGATAACCCGTGTTTCATTTATTGACTCGCCATGTGTTGATTGAAAACAGTATTAACTTTGGGGGCTGGATGGACCGTTGTTTGGACCAAGTTTAGTACATAGATGCAGACAACATTGTGTGCTGCGAAATAATTTTAGTTTATGGAATCAAATTAATGAAAGGTCCGAGGAACTTGAAACAGTCGTGGCGTATTCAGAGTTGATAAGAGTGGTTTATGCGCAGGATGTATTTTACACATTTTATATAAGGTGCTATATATAAATAATGGAAGTAGTGGAAATCGGTTTACTCTGAGTCTGATATTCCGTTAATATATGGATGACATTTACACAAATACTAAACGAAAATAAAGGTTATGATGCATAGGACACGAAAAATATATTCGTCCAACACACAACAATGATAGCACGCATCGGTGATTTTTGGAAGTCTGCGATCCTATTCGTACGAGAACTGACTATCAAATAAAATTTCGTGAGAACAACTCGTGAGAACAACTCGTGGCCAAATATGCTTCAAATATTCAAGAACGAATCTGGGAAATCGAAATACTTCAAAACACTGCGACAGAGCTGCTTTAAGATGAATGTCAAACCATTTCGTTTGTTTACATTCATCACAATGTGGAGGTTCAGGTCAACGGGACCAAAGTACACCGATAAACAATATCGTTCAAAATGAAATAATGGGACTGATCGTCCTCGCCCTACCTACTGTCATGATGTGGAGATTGCACAGTTACGGTGAGTTACCACATATAAAATACTTCCGTTACCCATGGACAAGGTCTTCAAAAAATGCAGGCAGTGTTGGCATTTTTGCAGACTAAGTTCTGTCGCTGCATTGTGAGGTGGTTTGATTACCCAGCGTTGTTCATGGATGTATGAAGCATATGTAGCCCCGAGATGTTCTCGTGAAATATTGTTTGGTTGTCGGTTTTCATACGAATACGATCGCAGACTTCCATGAACCACAGGTGCCTACAATCAGCACTTGCGGGGTAAACGAATCAGTTTCCCGTGTTCTATCCACCATAACCTCCATTTTGATGTATATTTTGAATACAAATTTATATTTTGTAATTTATATATGGAATATCAGGCCTCGCAAATTCAGAGTAACCTGGTTTCCATAACTGATATCGTACTTAAAATAAATCCGCGCAAAACCGTCGAGATGGGGACGGAGTAGTAACATAGGGGGGGGGGGGGGGCGACTTTCCATAATTGCTTTAGAGCAGGATTCCCTTACGGTCTTATCTGCGAGGACAGCGAGGCCTTCACTGCAAGTCAAATCCTGCCTAAGAGAATCCTGGCTTTAGGTAATTAGCCGAAATGAGAAAAAAATTGGCAATGCTCCTACAATGCAGGGCAAGGTTTCCAAAACTAACACTATCTATGTGCATTCACAAAACCGAAATGTTTTGCTTGCGCACTAAGTTACAAACTTTCACTTTCAGAAGCCTTTCCTAGAATTTAAGTCGAACTTCGACAAAGATTCTAGGAAAGGCTTCGACAGTAACCGATCACCCAGGTTATTCTCTCTGTTCGCTCATTTCAACACCATTGCCGATTTTGGAATACCAAGGGTCAAAATGCTGTTTTTGATGGAAAGTGATATTTTTTTTAATTGTTAAGGATGAAAATGTTAATATGTTTTCACTTGTTTGTTTGGGAAAATTGGCTTTTTTTAACGATAGATAGTAGTGAGTAAATATTTGGTTACACACTGAATTAATTATAGTAACTGATCCTGAAAATCATCAAGTCGAATTATTGATGATAATCGCCAGCGGCCATTCTGAACTTATGGGGTGAATTCCTACCAAATCGTGGGAAGGTGGGTTTTCCACCCGACAATAGTGTTTTATTACAGGTGACCTTATATCGCATTATTTGTGATTTGTAGGGCTGATTGATTGAATAAATAAATAAATAAATACCCATTGCCCTTTATTCCAAAACATTTTCTCTGAAATTTACTTTGAATATGTATGTTCAATTAAAACTTTAACCATCCAGAATTCACAATTTTGAGATGGCATCCTGTAAATATCTGTGTTGCAAAGGACATTTTTCTTTCTTAATCGTTGCTATTTACAATTCAAAGAAAAGCTCTCTGATAGAATTTCTCGGTGATTTGTAAGTTACGATGATTATGTGATAAAACGTACCAGAATTTGAAAAAATGTCTCTGTTTTGTAAGTGATCAATTATCAAAAGGCTTTTTCCAAAAAAAAAAAACAAGACTAGTACCAGTCTGAAACTTTTCAGTTGGCATAGTACACTTTCAAATTTTCGGCAGATCTGGAAATTGCTTCCACGGAACAACTCAAAATATCAAGCTCCAGACCAAATATAAAATCAATCCCTTTCATACAAGAAAGCCAAGGAAACTTCAATTGGAATTTTTATATTCAGTGGATACAGTACAATTTCAAACAATTGGCAAGCAGGGAGTGGCCACACGGAAGATCTGAAAACTACTTACACGGTTCAATGAAACATTATCAAGCCCCAGGCCAAATATAAAATCATTCCCTTGTTACCAGCCAAGAAAAATTTGCTAGAAATTTCAACCCAAAGAATTTCGGATTGACTGACGGATGAACAGATTTGAGCGCTTACTAGACCTGCTTGCCACTGGAGATGCACGCGAAAAACCACAACTTGCGGTCTGGGAAATCAACAAATGTGAATTGGCCCAACACATGATACTTGTTTTCGGAGCTTCAAAGACAATACAAGTGAGTCAATGTCCAACTATTGGGCTAAACATATCATAAATGCTTGGACTTATCAAACAAATACTTTAGAATTAATTGTATACAGATCAGAGAGAATAAAGGTGTCAAGATAAGGCAACATTTTAGAAAAAGAGTGACCCCATTAAATGTTTCGCACCGCAATTGTGGTACACCCAGCAGACACCGAAACCGCAAAAGGTGGAACTTTACACCGCAAAAAGGGTATTCATAAAAATCAATTACCCCCCTCGATAAATTCAGTTTAAACCTGTTTTCACAAAGGGCTCACAAACGTAACTTGCACATTTGGCTAAAATAAGACAATTCTCTATACGGATGCTCTTCCAAGGACTCACAATAGCATATTTTAAATATAATTCGCAGTTCAAACCCAACAACTGGAATTTTTATCTCCATATTTCCACTTTAAAATACTTCAAAAAATTTGTTTTTTATTTCTCTCATGAAAACATTTCTTAGATGAAAGTATTGGTGATTAATACCTACCCTGAAAGAGTTTGCAACATAAGTAGGCTTGTTGAAATGCGTGTACTTACCAATTTTCCAACTTGTATGAGCAACAACCTCAGTCTTTTTTACACCGCAAACGAGGTACTGCTCTGCAAAGGTGGTAATCGGATGACCAGCGTGATAACAACCTCTTGAAGTTCAACCCTCGGTTTATGTGGAGGTGGAAACGGGCAAGGCCGACCAACAGGGCTATGGTGAAGCTGCGTATAGGTTAACTGTGATGTGAATAGATCGGATTACGGAAACACTGAAGAACTTCACCAACACCATCAACTTTGTAAGAAGAGGCTCGTCTTCAAGAGAGAACATGCCACGGAGCAGGAAAAGCAGTATGGGTCCTGCGCAACACACTTGGACTACCATCAGATTACAGCAGGATGTACGCAAAAAGTCCCAAATGGCTTATGTGCCAGCCGAAACTAAAGGTCTAAGAAAAACAGGTATACACATAGTACTAGAACCTCTTTGTCTCTGTATAAATTATACAGCCACATGCACTGGGTTATACTGAATTGCAACGTGGGTAAACGGGGCAGTTTGCACACAATGCTATTAGCGTTGTTTGGAAACCTTATTTCAAGGCAGTAAACTCTATTTGTCCGTGCGTACTACGGTAAACACTTTTCGAAAAAGGGTAATTCATTCACAAGTGGAGTGACCCGGGCCATGTTGACCGGACAGGCAATGGTACCAAAAAACAATGTGTTGGGCCGGGCCGGACTGGATCGCCTTGTCTGTGGACCGTACCTCGCTGTGTGGCCCACATCCCTATGAATTACCACATAATCAAACTCTAAATGGACAAACAGCAGTTATTGATGAGCAGGTCGAAACCGCATTCTCATTTATTTGGTCATGGGAGATAACTTTATATTGCAAGTTTGTGGGTGGGGTTAAGGTGAATGTGATGTTCTGGTATTTTACTTGAATTGGTGATCTTTGGAGAGTGACTTTGTTAATTTAATCTGGACAGGGGAGACCTCAATGTTATCTATAAGATCTTACAAAATAGCAGAAGGGCAGTGGCGTAGTCGAAGGGGGGGGGGGGCATCCCCCCCCCCACAAAATGGCAAAAAGTAAGGCACCAGAAGGTCCCAGATGCACTTTCAGGCATTGAATCTTCAAAATTTTCTCGGGGGAGCCCCCGAACCCCCATTAATGTGAGGGGTATACCGTAGTCCAGAGGTGGAGATGGGTACCCCAGACTTGAATTAACAAGTCATATTTCAACAGTACAACAGAACTTGTTCAGAAAAGTAAACAAGCACTGCTCAATTTCCCAGTGTTTAATTTTTAATTTATTATGTACACTACGGCCGCCGTAGACTGGTCATTTTCCATGGGTGGGCAATATTTCCACGGACGCAATAATATTAGATTCTAAACACTAATTATAGGAATAATCCTCAGAAATTTAATTAAGGAAGCACCGGGTTGTACCCGGTGCTTCGTTCATTAAAATTTTGTTCATAAGGATTTTTTTTATTACCTGGTAAACGTATGCGTGGACAACATTGCAACACGTGGATTACGACAAGTCCACGGCGACTTAATGGACCATTAAAAGATAACACATTGAAACGATTCGTGATATGTATACGAAAGATTTTTTTTTATGCAAGATTCCTACACTGCGACCTGATGTTTACATCAACATTTTCTTGTTTCTCGGTCATGCTCCATTGTTCCGATCCAATATGAATTATTTGAGCATGATGCCGAATTAATTTAGCATGATACTTAATTATTTGAGCATGATGCTGAATTAATTTAGCATTATGCTTAATTATTTGAGCATGACGCTGAATTAATTATACCCCTACAAAACGAAGTTTGGGGGGGGGGGGGGGTATATGAGAGTCAACTTGTCCGTCGGTCGGTCTGTCATCGTCGGTCCGTTGCACATGTAAACCTGTGGGGCGAACTACTTCCACAGTTTTAGTCGCATTTTCAGGAAACTTCACAAAAAATAATCAAAATGATGAGGGGAAGTGCGTGACATAATTTTTTCTCCGCTCTGTTTCAAGATGCCCGATTGGCGGCCATATATTGGATTTATTTTTACTTGAAAAAATTGAATGCCCCTTTTCAGTCACCCACACTAGGCGGTATGCCACGGTGGGGGGTATACCGGACGACAGACCATCTCTAGTTTAGCAAAATGCTCAATTAAGCATCATGCTATATTATTTTGCGTGATTTAACGAATGCTGCATAAATAATATAGCATGATGCGGAGTTAATTTAGCATGATGCTGAATTACAGGAGGATCATGCACTGCAATTGAGCATGATGCCTAATTATTTAAGCATCAAGCTATACTATTTTGCGCGATTTAACGAATGCTGCATAAATAATACCTAGTGTTGGGTGGCACTCTGCCGACTAATGGGAAATTACTCCCTTTAGTCGACAGAGTGCCACCCAACACTACTAGCGGGGCATGATGGCGCTGTGCACAGAGGTGTACTTCACGTCTTCAACCATTGCTAATCCTGCCAGTGCGTGGTTAGCTTATGTGGCAAGAATGAGAGCAGGAATATAACAATAGGGCACCTTGTTTCCTGGAAACAATTATGCTTTGCTCATGTATTATCGCCTGGTAACAATTCTGCTCAAGTATTATCATTAAGTAACAATATTTGGTATTGCATTCGTTTAGAATGTTTAAATCATGCAAGTACTATAACATTTTTGGAAACAGTGGAAACAATATTTAGAAAATGTTTAAATCCTGCAAATACTTACATTTTGCAAACAGTGGGAATGTTGGAAACAGTGGAAATGGTCAGTAGGAAAGGTGGAAACAGTGGAAACAGTGGAAAACGTTGGAAATGGTCAGTGGGAATGGTGGAAACAGTGGAAACTGTGGAAACAATATTTAGAAATGTTTAAATCCTGCAAGTACTCAAATTTTTGTAAATAGTGGAAGAAACATTGGAAATGTGGGAAAATGTAGAAAACAGTGGGAAATTGTGGAGACGGTGGCAGCTGCGGGAAACGCTGGAATTGTCCGATTAAATGCTCCAAGTCCCCTCCTTTCAATAATAAATATAGTTTTACTCATTCCGGATTAATTTTTCAGATTTTTTTTTCTGAAATAATTAATTTTCCCACTTTTTTATTACATGCAGCAGTGATAATTTTATGTAGACCAATATTGCATTATGTCACTCATTTCAAATTATTTTGTTTCTTATTGAAGTATTGTAGGCGTTTGCAATGTTTCCACCGTTTCCAGAATTTCCACCTTTTCCAATGTTTCCATCGTTTTCAACGTCTTCAGAATTTTAAGTTCTTGGAGCGTTTATGACTTATCATGTAAACACTGAAATAAATTTTAATACCAATTGTACTTGTCAGGTTGTTTGAAAAAAATAACAAAAATCTCATTGTTTCCAGTGTTTCCGGGAAACCAAGTGCCCTATAGTTTTATTTCTGCTCTCATTTCTTGCCATATCTAGTAGTTAGTAGATTGGGAAATCTGATCGTTGCTTGTCGCTGCTTTGTGGTTCACTCCAGATTGCTCCACCTGTAAAACTGTCCAACACGAGGTGTCTCTGGCTATCAAAAGTACTGTTAAACCCTAATATTTATTTATTTATTGATGTTTAAAGTCACATATTTATGCACAATGGCTAATCATGACCGTGACAGTTTTACGGGTGGAGAAAGCCGGAGTACCCGGAGAGAACCACCGAGCAACGACGAGCAGCTGCCAGCTCCCCAACATCGTAACTCCGCACTGCAGCCCAGGCAGCGTACCATCTGCAGTACGCCTTAGTACACGGCGTCATCGTGCCCCCACGCGGGCAATAGAGATGAAGTGTCTTGCCTAACGCGGTTGCCGCAGGTGGGATTCGAACCGAGGACCTTTCGGCTTGAAGCCTGCACCTCTACCTACTGAGCCACCGCGCTCCAGTTAAACCCTAATAAATAAATAAATAAATAAATAAATAAATAAATAAATAACCCAGTGAAGCTTCGCTATTCAATTTGATTCCGAATCATACAGATAACTCGATTTGATTCTGATATTTTCGAATCGTCAAGATGTTCTCAAAATCTACCAAGTGTCTCATCTTGAATTTTTCTTCCATCATCAGGTCCCCTGTACTGGAGACCCGATGATAGAAGATTTCAAAGAGGTTCCGCTTTTGAAATTACTTTGATTCAATTTTGGAATATTCCACTTTTTGATTGCTTTGCTCAGACAAAATGTCGTTTGATACAATCAGTGGCATAGCTACAGGGGGATGGCTAAAATTTTTGCTGGCCCCTTAAAACATTGGCCCAATGCAAGTTTCACACAGCATAGGTTCACAAAATCGTCTCCAGTATAGGGGCTACACACGCTGCAAATGCCTCCGATTCGCTCTTATAGCACTAAACTTTCTCGGGGAAAGGGGGGGGGGGGTTAGTCCTAACTAGGACCTTCCGACAATTGGCCGCTCCTGCCACTTCCCTTCAGGGAAGTGGGAGGAGGGGGCATTTGACCAGAGGGTCCAAGTTAGGACTAGGGAGGCTCCCAAAACCCCACACAACGACTTTCAAATACCATCTTTGCCCGCATAAAAAACAAACTGGAGGCTCTGCAGAGCCTGTAATCGCTCACCCGGAAATACATATAAAAATGTGATTTCCCAAAGGCTTTCCATGATACCTATGAGCTGCAATTGTGGCCATGTTTGCAACATTACATCAAAATTACACGAGGATCATTGGTAGAAAGTGTCCCAGTCTTCAATCACGTGAAGTTTCAAAACAATTCAATCAATCAAACAGAATCATAGAATGTCTCTGGTGGCCATATTTTCCAGCCAATGGGAACAAAAAGAGGATCGTTTGTAGACCATTCTTGCCAAGTTTTGGTTCACGTCAGCTCAGTAGTTCCAGAGAGAAGAAGAAAATGTGATTTCCTGTAGGTTTTTTCTATAGTAACTATAAAGAGCAATTGTAGCCATGTTTGCAAAACGATCAACATTAAAATGAGGAATATTGGTGGAGGGTGTTCCAGTTATCAACCATGCAAAGTTTCAAAACATTTGGCCCTGTGGTTTCAGAGGAGAAAAGTTTTCAAAATTGACCAATCAGAATCAAAGAATGCTTCTGGCGGCCACGTTCTGTCACCCAACGGGAATAAAATGAGTAACAGTTGAAGAGAACCTCTCATAGACAATGCCTGCCAAGTCTGGTTCACATTGGCTCAGTAATTTCAGTGAAGATGGTGAAAATGCGATTTCTTTTGGGTTTCTATAGTAACTATAAGCCACAATTGCAGCCGTAATTGCAATCCGATGAAGATTAAAATGAGGATCATTGGTAGAGGGGGTTACAGTCATCGGTCACACTAAGTTTTCAAACCATTTGGCCTTGTAGTTTCAAAGAAGATTTTCTTGAAAATGCACACATTTATGAATTCTGTTTCAACAAAAAAAAAAAAATCAGTAAAAAAGGGTTAAAATATTTTGAAAACTACAATTTTTTCAGACAGAATTCTCTTTCAAAATAGTTTTTGGACAGGTAAAGGGTTACAGGAATCTTAAGAGGATTTACAATAATTACTGTCATCTGAGCTGCTGACATGATTGCAAGATAATAAAGAGAATTTACAATGTGACCTCGATTTTTCTATCTGAACAATTTAATATGTGTCAAACATAATTAGATTACAGCTGAAGATATCAACCTACAGTTGCACTAGTTTTACAGTACAAGTCAAAATAAGTTGTGTAGGATAATCCTATAAACTATGTATCTTTTCTCTTCCCACACTGATAAGACCAGAAGGTGACATCATTTTCTGGAAAGCTCTCATTGATAGCTTTTCCAGAAAAATGTCAGATTCTGATCTTGTCAGGGCAGAAGCTGCAGTCTACTTAGTTTATTGCAGTTATGCTACAGCTTATTTTGACTTGTACTGTATACACAATATTTTTTTTCCCCCCAGTTCTCAGTGGAGAAAAAACTGGAACCAACCCTTACCAGATTCTCAAAAAACTAGTATTTTTCTGGCAGTACCGATCTTTTGTGTAGACAGGAGGGGCATTGGGTTAAGCATTAGAATATAGCACCTGGTGGCCACATATTTCCATCCTCTCATAGACCATTCCTACAAAGTTTGGTTCACGTCGGCTCAGTAGTTCCATTGCAGATGATGAAAAATGCGATTTCCCATAGGGTTTCTATAGTAACAATAAGCCACAATTGTGGCCATGTTTACAACCCGATCAACATTAAATGAGGATCGTTGGTAGAGGAGGTCCCAGTCATTACTTATGTGAAGTATCAAAACATTTGGCCCGGCAGTTTCAGAGGAGAAAATTTTTGAAAATCCACTTATCAGAATCAAAGACTGCCTCTGGCGGCCATGTTTTTCAACCCTCGGGGACAAAATGAGGATCATTTGTAGAGGACCTCCCATAGACCATCCCTGCCAGGTTTGTTTTCACGTCGCCTCGTTTTTTCCAGAGAAGAAGAGGAAAATGTGATTTCCCATGGGGTTTCTACAGTAACTATAAGCCGCAATTGTGGCCATGTTTGTAACCCAATCAACATTAAATGAGGATCATTGGTAGAGGGGGGCCCAGTCATCATTTATGTGAAGTTTCAAAACATTTGGCCCCGCAGTTTCAGAGAAGAAGATTTTTGAAAATCCACCAACCAGAATCAAAGAATGCCTCTGGAAGCCATGTTTTTCATCCGATGGGAACAAAATGAGGATCGTTTGTAGAGGACCTCCCATAGACCATTCCTGCCAAGTTTGGTTCACACCGGATCAGCGGTTATAGAGAAGATGAAAATGTGAAAAGTTTACGGACGCCGGACAACGACCGACGGACGCCAAGTGATGAGAAAAGCTCACATGGCCTTTTTGGCCTGGTGAGCTGAAAACTAATTTCCGGATTTTGGTCCAAAATTTTACAAGTCCCACCCACCCCCCAAATTTTCAGTGTAAAAAAAAAAGAAAAAAAGTTTGTCTTAAAATTGACCGAAACGCATAAAAACAAAACAAAAATTTCCGGATTTTGGTCTAAAATTTCTAATTCCGGAACCCCAAATTTTAAGTATAAATATGAACCCGGGGACTTGGCTTGAACAAACTTGAATCTCACCCCCCTAAGAATGCTGCATGCCAAATATCAAAACATTCCGACTGCTAAACCGGAAGAAAATTTTTACAGAAAAATTCCTCATATTGAACTAAGTTATAATTCGGGCCCCCACAGGGAGCCCAAATATGAACCCAGGGACTTGGCTTTAACAAACTTGAATCTCACCCCCCTGAGGATGCTGCACACCAAATATCAAAATATTCCAACTGCAGGATCTGAAGAAGATTTTTTAAGAAAATTCCTCATTTTGAACTAAGTTACAATTCGAGCTCCCACAGTGAGCCCAAATATGAACCTTGGGACATGACTTGAACAAACCTGAATCTCCCCCCTCCTCCTCCTCCCCCCCCCCCCCCCCCCAAAGATGCTGCAAGCCAAATATCAAAACATTCCGACTGCTGGATCCGAAAAAGATTTTTAAAGAAAATTCCTCATTTTGAACTAAGTTATAATTCGGGCTGCCACAGTGAGCCCAAATATGAACTCAGGGACTTGGCCTGAACAAACTTGAATCTCACTCCCCTAAGCATGCTGCATACCCGAATCAACTTGTATTAAATGCAACAAAAACTAAATACATTTTAATCAACCCTTCCGCCAAAAAGAACACAGCAATTCACCATAATATTCTGATAAACGGCCAAATAATAAGTAGAGTCGGCTCAAATCATACAGAAAAATCTCTTAAATTCTTAGGTATACATATCGATGATTGCTTATCCGACAAACACCATATATCTCAACTCTCCTAAAAGATAGCTCGGGCTAATTATGCACTAAATAAAGTGAAGAACGCGCTTCCCCGAGAAGCTCTGAAAACACTTTATTATGCCCTCATACATACACATTTAGTGTATGGGCTAAATGCATGGGGAAATGCTAGAACAATTAAAAAGATACTGCTTCTTCAGAAACGCTCCATCCGCATAATAAACAATAAAAAATATAATGCACACACTGATCCCCTTTTTCGGAAAAATAAGATTCTTAAAGTAAACGACCAATTTAAACTCCATGCGTGCTTGTTTGTATTTGACTGGTATCACGGTAACCTACCAGTATCCTTCAATAATTACTTCCGCCTTGTAGTCAATACTACGGGTAGAGTTAGTAGAAGGAGAGATACTCTCCAAATTGAAAGAACAAGGACAAGGTCTCTTGATAACTTTCCTACATACATGTACCCCAAACTCTGGAATGACTTAGACTTTGATTTGCGTAATATAAACAACAGAAACATTTTTATAAAACAATTAACCTCAAAATTATTGTCTCAATACTCCGATAACATTGAATGTGATAATCCGTACTGTACTGACTGTGCCATCTAGCAGTAGGTAGAACAATGTCACAATAAACTGAGTGGGTATCCATTTTCAAGTTATTGCATTTTCAAGATTATTCAATTTTAGCGCCTTCCAAGCGCAGTGCATGCAGCCATGGGCAGTGATACAACAATAGGAAAATCTTGTTTCTGTTCTACCCCGGTTGAAGATACCAACGCTCGGGTCAGTCCGTGTGAGGCTTCCTCTGGACGCCACCACGGAGGGGCGTCGGCTTTGGGGTCGTCGGCGGGGGAGAAGCAGTGGTTGTTGACTCATTTCTGCTGATACTGCACACGTCTGGACAAATTCTCGTCTCCTGACTCAATTGTGTTGGCTGCACTAGCCACCAGCGCCCTAGACCAGGTATAGATGTACGGTTGTCTGACAGTCCGATTCCATTGTTCCATTGTTGCATGATATGACCTCCGGGAGACGACAGGTAGACAGCCAATCTGGCTATGCCGTCTCCCTGCGGTATACAGGTATATTAGATTATTTTTGTTTTATATTCATGTATGTATATTTCTTGCTGTATACTGCTAAATAAAGATTCATTCATTCATTCATTCATACCCAATATCAAAAGATTCCGCCAGTTGGATCTGGAGAAGAGATTTTTGAAAACATTTGCCTGAAATGCACCAAGTTCAAATTCGGGCTCCTATACTGAGCCCAAATATGAACCCAGGTGGCCGATTTGAACAAAACTTGAATCAGATCCACCCCACAATGTTGCATACCAAATATCAAAAGATTCTGCCTGCTGGATCTGGAGAAGATTTTTTAAGAAATTTGCCTGAAATGCACTAAGTTCGAATTTGGGCTTCTATAGTGAGCCCAAATATGAATCCAGGGGGCCAATTTGGACAAAC
Source organism: Pictodentalium vernedei (assembly GCA_031216915.1). Taxonomy (NCBI): domain Eukaryota; kingdom Metazoa; phylum Mollusca; class Scaphopoda; order Dentaliida; family Dentaliidae; genus Pictodentalium; species Pictodentalium vernedei. The sequence goes on along the minus strand of CM062292.1, from coordinate 185,559,430 downwards.
TTCAATCAGATCCACCCCATAATGCTGTATACCAAATATCAAATGATTCTGCCCACTTGTTCTGGAGAAGAAGATTTTTTAGTAATTTCTCTATTATACATAGGGTGCTATCGGAGTTATTCCCCCAATGGACCCCCAAGTGGGCATGTCCATTTCATTTGAACAAACTTGAATTGACATACGGTAATGAACATCCATACCAAGTTTCGAGCAAATCGACCTAGCGGTTTCAGAGGAGAAGTCGTTTGAAAAATCTTCACGACGCCAGACGGACAACGCCGGATGACAAGTGATAAGTTTAGCTCCCTTCGGTGAGCTAAAAATTAAAATGATTTGAGTCAGCATTCACTAGTTATTGGACGTAAATCAAATTCATTTGGCTGCCATTGTGGCCATACTGAATTGACCAGTTGGACCAAAATCGAAAACAAGCATTGTCTCGTCATCCACAAGTTATGAACTTGTGATTTGATCAAATATAAGAGGTTCTTTAGTTATTTGACGGAAACCAAAAGTTAACGGATGGACGATGGACAACAGACAAACATGGTTTAAACATGATGCCCCTCCCCCAGAGATTCTCTGGGGCATAAAAAATGGCCAAGGCACCCTATTAGAGAATCCTGGCTAAGCGCTTGTATACAATGTTTTAATGGCGACTGACACTACTTATGTTTTCAAAAAAGGTGAAATATTGACAGGTTGATGAGCGGCGATATTCGATTCAAGATTAAATTTTATTTGAAATCCTCTGCCTGATTCAATTCAGGATTCCATTTGATGTAAAAGTTGCGAGTTGCAAACCCTATAATGGTCAATATCTATACTTTAACAAAACAACAAGACAAAGTATATAAAGCGTATGTTTATTTTAAATCTTTCAAAATCACTTTAGTTCCTATTTAACCAGATTTAACAGAATCAAAGAATGCACAAGCAATCATTTATTCATATTTTAATTTAAGAACTGTGTATTCATGTTTCAAATGAAGAAGCATTTAAGTCATATACAGTGGAGCCCACTTAATTGGATATCTCATAATTGAATATCCCTGTTAAATGAATATAATTTTCAAACACAAAACCATTTACCAAACCTTCAGTACAAATTTGATCTGTTAATTGCATATGGGTTGTAGAGTAAACTCCTGTTAATTGTATATAACTTTTTGTAATATGTTGAAAAATTTACTGTGACATGCACCAAACTCCCCTTATTTATCAACCTTTTTGGCCTCACTACATCCAATACAGCATTTATTCTATTATATCTTGTTTGACAGAGCTCTATGAGCTCTGTCAAACAAGATATAATAGAATAAATGCTCAGTTTACCCCCAGAACACAGGAAACTGACCAAATCCCTGTTAATTGTATACTCCTGTTAATTGAATAATTTTCAATGGCAAAATAGATATTCAATTAAGAGGATTCTACTGTACAAGAAAATCATACAAATATGGATGTAAATGGATGTAGGTCATAAGCTTTAACTTAACAGTTTGACAAACTTTTGCTATTTCGTGAATGTGTTATTATTTTGTTGCTTGCAAAACTGTGTACATCAGTGCTTTTAGTGACAAATTCATCCAGTAATTAAATGTGTAACGATAACATTTTCACTGTTGTATGTTGAAATTAAATCATTAGTTGAAGATAAAATTATCTTTTAGATTATGAGTTATGTCATAAAATGAAATTTCAGTTGCCTCTGGAACAATTTTAAGAAAATTATGTTGCATAAATGTAACATTCATGTTGATAGGCTATTATATATTTATGTAATATGAAAATGCATATCAACAAATGTATAACTAACAAAGATGCATTGTTAATTCAGTTTTTGATCATTTAACACACATGGTATCACAGGTAGAATGTCTTGAATAAGAAAAGTTATGAACTCGTGTAGGATCAATTTATTATACAGCACCAACCATTAGTTTATGTTTCTAGATTTCAGACTCCGGGTAATGCACAGGATACTTGAAAATATTACTGGCTTTTACCCAAAGTTGTCAATATCAAAATATGTTATTTTAATTATTTTTTCCCAATTTTGCAATAAATGTCAACAAAAACATATTATGTGACCCCTAATTCAATGAGCTTGGTTCAATGAGGGGGGTCACTTGATATGGTTTTGTCGAAATTTGTATTTTTAACTGCTCAATTTGTATATTATGTGGGCAGATGTGGGTGCTTCATTAGGCAAAGGGTTAAATTTCTACACCTAAACTAGATTTAAAGAAATATCAAATTTAGCATGATACTTTTTATTTATTTATTCAAATCATTGGGGTTTATTCATCAGAACTCTGCCTCACTTATCAGACAATTTTAATTTTGATGCCAAATATGTCAGGATTGCTGCAAGCCGGCTACCCAACCCTACTCCCATGATTTTGGGAGGGGGAGGTAGGATTTACCCATTGCTGTAAACAGCTAAAATGTTTTCTCATTCCCCGACCCAAAAAAAATGTTTTAGCAGCCAAAATGATTTTAAAAAAAAAGCATATATTTATCTGTTCTTATTTGCCACTTGCTTCCCTTGACTCCTCTTCTTGGATTCTTCGGTGTCACTGAAATTGTTAACCCATTTCTACTCTTATTTGATAAAAGTTCAAATTTAATTTAATTTTTTTTTAAATGAAAACTTTAGTCCAGTGAAGAAACTAACAGATGCCAATGATTTATAATCCATATTTTCTGAAACAGAGTTCGTTCCCTTCTATTGAGAAAAAATTTCATTTCTAGAAACAATGCAAATTTTTCTGAGAAACGTAAGTGAAATGGGTTAACTTTCAAATACAGAAAGATTAATACATGGGTAAGTTAACTCTCACCTAACGGATTAATCACAAAATAGTGATAAAATTCTATCTACAAATTGTATCAAGTAACCTCATTGCCGGAACAACCATGTTCAGCTCAAATGTTGCAACAATTCAATGGGATGGAAAATATCACATTACAAATGTCCTCAATGAGAGTTTGTTGGCATTGCAAAAACAAAATAATAGTAACACTGTTGCCTTTCTAATGTATTATCAAAGTCAAATCAGGTTGTCTGTTATGTGATGTGCTGACAACCAAACTGTTCACCTTCACTTACCCCTTTGTACACTGATGGCAAAATACTGAAATTCCAAGCAGCAAAGTTTTCCAAGAATGCAACTAGGAATTTAACCAATTTATTCATTTATTGAGGTCAAACAACACTTTTGACAACCAGGATCTGTTTTACAGGTGGAGGAAGCCACAGTCCCCAGGGAGAACCACCGAGTAACTGTCAGATTCCCCAACATACTAACTTCGCACATGCAGGATTAGCATTGGTTGAAGACAAGTGCACCATTGACGTGCAGTATGCCTTAATATACAGTGCCACCATGCCTGCACATGGGCAATCAGGATGAGTGCCTTACCCAAGAACACATTGCAGTTACCCCTGACAGGGATCAAAATGTAGATCTTTCCATTTGAAGTTCACTGCTAACACACTATTAATTGAAAATAGAATATGTTTTCATTTTTGGAATTCACTTTAAAAAATTTCCACAATCCTTTATAAGTATTTTCAATAGTTCCTTGAATCCAGCACTCTATGTAATGACATGTAACTAACTTAATCAAAGCATTTTTACAGCCTTAGTCATTATATATTTTCATGCAGCATGTGATATGGCAGTTGCCAATTTTTTATAACCAGAAAGTGTGACTAACCATGTGCACTGCACAGGGTTAGTCACACTCTGGTTATAAAAAAAACTCATTATTAACTGAATAACTAACCCTGTGCACTGTACGGCCTTGGTGTAAATGTCATCTATATCAACTCTTTACCCAATGTAATGGTCAAAACCAGCCAGTACTATTCAAACTCAGCTTAAGAACCCTCGTTGGGTTTGTTTTTAGTGAATTCCAAAAATGAAAACATATTCTATTTTTAATTAATAGCTTGTTCGCTGTAACCAATAAGCCACTGCACTCCAGGAATTGAACCATTTCAATCTTGTTTGACAGAGCTCAATGAGGTCTGTCAAACAAGACTGAATTACTTAATTCTTTGTTGCGTTAAGGGAAAATTTTACACCTTGTAATTTTGATATTTCGACATCAGTGTGCATGGTGTGTACTACAGAAGTACACAAAATTTGCCCAATAATAGAAACTATGATATCTTTAACTCTTAACCCGCTGAGTATTTTCAAAATATTTTTATCAAATTTAGTTGTGGCTGCTGTAAAGCTGCCATAACTAGATTTGATGAAAAAATTCATCTAAATTTATCTTAAGAAATCATTGGTCCAAAAGTCCATTCAATTTACAGGAGAGAAATTTAGTTAAATGTGCTCAAATTCAGCTGATTTCAGTGGTAAGGGAGTTTTAACCTGGCAGGAATATAATACAGCAGCATGCAAAGAGTTAAACATATCATACTGGAGCAAAACTAGGCAAATTCATTCAAACAATGTTTTTTTTTAAAATTACTTACTTGTTTCTTGTGTATTGGGGTTTAATGGGCAGCGTCCTAAATTAATTTTGGTTGTGAAAATAGGTTCATGTGGGTTTGTTTGTGACAATTATTGGAGAATTCCTCAAGACTCTGCAATAAATTGTGACAAAACAAACCCATATGAACAGAAAATTAAATTTTTACTTCTAGCAGGTTATGAAGGCCAAATATGGGCTTCAAACACCCAATTAGTTAAGGTAACTTTCAGCATATATGGCAAGCTACACCACAATGACAACCAGACCTCAGATTTTAAAATAATGCTGCAGCCTAACAATTGGCCTTGTAGAATGGACTTCAGGGCCTTATTTATGATCATCAGGCATATTTTAATTAAACTCCATGACAAAATACTTTCTCAGTACCTACTCTAGGTCTCAAAAACATTTTCGGGGCTCATCTCAGAGGCCTTTCAACCTGAGCTGATAAAATGCAAGTCCTGCACAAAACAAGGATACAGTTAAGTTTAGACAATTCATTAAAATTGTGTTACCTATTTTAGAGGGCTCACATCCTCGGCACTGGTTACAGTGTTTTATTATATTTATCTATTGGTGTTTGAGGCCACATATTTCTGCACATTGGCTAATCGTGATTGCAACATGGAGATAAAGTCAAGTTTAGTCAATTGTTTGTACCCATGTTGATAATTATGAGGACTTCCACCCCAAGCATTGGTGGCTGGGTCCTATTTTACCACCATAAACAAGCACTACTTCACTTTTCAGAGTACCCATGTGGGGTGCCTCATTTTATAAATGAGCAAGAACTTGTTTATCACAGTAAACAAGCACTGCTAAACTTCCCAAGGCTGCCGCTGGGAACTAAATTTAGTAATTTGCTTGAGTATTTGTAATGATAATTAACCCTTTACCCAATGCTAAGAATATCAAAATTTATTATTTTAATTAATATTTTTTCAATTTTTTTCCAAAATTTCAAGAAAACCATATCTTGTGACCCCTCATTGGAATGAGCTCATTCCAATGAGTGGGTCACATATGGGTTTCAACTGCTCAATTTGTAAATTACTTGGGAATTCGTTAAAGGGTTAACCCCTACTCCCTGATGTGAAACTAAAAATATAGTTATATATTTTAACAGATCTTTGGAAGATGGGAATTGCTTGCAAACCATTGATAAGATATAATTTTTAGTGATTAACTTCCTATGCAAAATAAGTATTGACTATCAAAGTCTTTATTGCCTGCATAATTCACAAATATCAAACTCACAGTTACCTGCACCCAAAGGGAAATCCCACCTCTCAGGCCAGTATCTACAAATGCATGACTAACATGCCACTGATCCGTCAACAAGGTGGGCAAAGGTATTTTTACGCAGGTCCGACCAGATCCAGCTCTGATCTCCCTTTCAAGGTTGATGATCAAATCCCATTTTAAGTGTATAAATGGGCATCCACCACTGGGAGCCTAAATCTTGAACTGCTATGTTCTTTAGAACAAACTTGAATCTTCAATACTAAAGGAAGTTCCATATCTTAATTCTAAGCATTATCATACAAGATGATTTTTAAAGTATTTTAGGCTTTTGGAGCATTAACTCTACCCCAAGGGGTGCATTAACTTTTTGGGAAAAAGACTCGCAAGAGTGTACTTCACCAAGATGCTTTGTACCAAATTAGTTTAGATTTGGCCCAAAGGTTCTGAAGCAGAATACTTAGTTGATGGAGCACCAGAGAGATTATGACTTGGCATTTTCCCATTGCCAACTGTGTTAAAATATGGGCATCTCCATATGGCACCCCACAACAAAATGAATCGCAATTGTTTTGGTCCATCTGATTCCATTGGTCCTAAAGAAGCTTCATAACAAAAACAATATTCTGGTCTGTGCTGTTTTTGAAAAACAGGGGGTTCCCATGGGGGACATTTTTTTTTCTGGCATCAATCAAGTACTTATGACCCAATTATACTAAATGCCAAATTTGGTTCAAATCTGCCCATTGGTTCTGGAAATAGGGGAATTTTTGGGTTAAGCCCAAAATGGGCATGCTACAACATAGAGCCCTAATATTAACCTACTAACTCGCCTTGAACCACATTTAATCTTAACCATCAAAGGGAGTTTGATACTAAATATCATAACATTCTCCCTGGTGGTTCATGAGATTTAAAAAAATGTTTTTGGCTTTTGGAGAATTATCCGCAGCACAAAGATGGCAGCAGCTTCATTTAAACAAAGTTGAAAGGGTATACTCCGAAGATGGTCTGTGCCATATATGTTTGATTTTGGCCCTGTGGTTTGAAAGAAGACAAGTTTCAAATTAGCTGATGGAGCACAAGAAAGATGATGACTTCAGCATTTTCCCATTCCCAACTGTGTTAAAATGGGCATCCCCATACAGTACCCCATGACAAAATTGATAGCAATTTTTTTGGTCCATCTGATTCCACTGGTCAAAAGGAAAGGGCATACCAAAAAACAATCTGGTCTGTGCAGTTTTTGAAATATGAGCGTTTAATTTTTCTTTTATTTTTAGCTTTAGGTTCCCACTGGGCTGTAGAAAAATGTTTCTGGGCATCAATCAAGAACTGAGGACCCAATTTATACTACATGCCCAATTGGGTTCAAATCAGCCCATCAGTTCATGAAATAGAAATGTTGTGTGGAACCCAAAATAGGTATACTCCCACAGAGAGCCCAAATATTGACCTACAAACTTCCCTTGAACAAATTTTAATTTTCACCACCAAAGGGAGTTTGATACCAAATATCAAAGCATTCTCTCTGGTGTTTGATGACAAGATTTTTAAAGATTTTAGGCTTTTGGGACATTATTCCCAGCCCGATGATGGAAGCAGCTTCATTTGAACAAAGAAAGGGTATACTCCAAAGATGGTCTGCGTCATATATGTTTGAATCTGGCCCAGTGGTTTTAAAGACGAAGACAAGTTTCAAGAGTTAACAGACACCGGACAATGGACGCCAAGTGATGGCAATAGCTCCCACAGTTTTTCAGACAGGTGAGCTAAAAATTCAACAAAACCATATATAATGTGGCGCCTCATTGGAATGTTGAAATTTTTCCAAAAATTAGAAAAAAAAAAATCTTTCCAGTGAACATAGCCGATCACCTTTTAATACAAGTCAATGACCCCTTGGGGGTATAGACAACCCCAAATGGATTGGGGGTTGACAAGGTGGTGAGACATACGTTCGAGTCAGGTCCAGATGACATCATCGGAGTGTTGCCTGTGCCTCAAGCGAGAAGGTAGATCTCCCATCTCATATAAAATTCACACCATATACTCCCATTCCATTGACAGAAACTAAAATAATAAATGCCACTGTAACACTTTCACTGCTCTGCATGCTTACAAATACATGCATAAATGCTATTGCAGCTCTTCTAGTGTCCTGCATGCGGCCGATGAATATACTGCATCCCGGCAATCAAACAGTACTACCTCTTCCCTTTCCTTTTTATATCTAGCCCTATCCCAAATTTGACCCCATTAACACCACCTCCTCAATCAAAAAGGGCTACCTTCAAGCATACACTTCCTTTAAGTTTTCCTCTGAAAGGTTGCATAAGATAGTCCTTCATGATATTGGGATCAAAAAAAAAACTCACTGGTTAAGATAGCAAGTGAGGGGCTTATAGAAAAACTCAGTCATTGTCATTGGGATTCAGGTAACTGCATGCTTTCTGATGCCTGTAGATTTTCAGATTTACATTTATTTATTGTTTTTTAAAGCTGCTTTCAGCCTCTGTAGTTATGACCACCACCTAAGTACAATGTCATGTTTATCAAACCATTCTTATCAATCATGCCCACTTTCAAGCACACACACCCCAGACTTGAATTAACAAGTCATATTACAACAGTACAACAGAACTTGTTCAGAAAAGTAAACAAGCACTGCTCAATTTCCCAGTGTTTAATTTTTAATTTATTATGTACACTACGGCCGCCATGGATTGGTCACTTTCCACGGGTGGGCATTATTTCCACGGACGCAATAATATTAGATTCTAAAAACTAATTATAGGAATAATCCTCAGAAATTTAATTAAGGAAGCACCAGGTACAACACTGCAACACATGGATTACGACCAGTCCACGGGGACTTAATGTACCATTAAAAGAGAATCCATTGTAATGATTCGACATATATATACGAAAGATTTTTTCTGCAAGATTCCAACTCTACAACCTGATGTTTGCATCAACATTTTTTTGTTTCTCAGTCATGCTCCATTGTTCCGATCCGATATGAATTATTTAAGCATGATGCTGAATTAATTTAGCATGATGCTTAATTATTTGAGCATGATGCTGAATTAATTTAGCATGAAGCTTAATTATTTGAACATGATGCTGAATTAATTTAGCATAATGCTTAAGCCACATGCTACATCATTTTGCATAATTCCATGGATGTTGCATAAATAATATAGCATGATGCTGAATTACGAGAGGATCATGCATTTTAATTTAGCATGATGCTGTATTACAGGAGAATCATGCACTTTAATTGAGCATGATGCCTAATTATTTTAGCATCATGCTATATTATTTTGCGCGATTTAACAAATTCTGCATAAATAATATAGCATGATGTTGAATTACAGGATGATCATTCACTTTAACTGAACATGATGCCTAATTATTTAAGCATCATGCTATATTAGTTTGCATGATTTGACGACTGCTGCATAAATAATATAGCATAATGCTGAATTAATTTAGCATGATGCTGAATTACGGGAGGATCATGCACTTTAATTGAGCATGGTGCCCAATTATTTACGCATCATGCTGTATTATTTGGTATGATTTCATGAAAGCTGCATAAATAATATAGCATGATGCTGAAATCAAGTTTGCGTACGGGAGGGTCATAAATTTTATTTTAGCATGATCCTCTAAAAATTAATTGTGATGCTATATTGTTTGGTATGAATTCATGAATGCTGCATAAATATTTAAACATGATGCCTAAAATAATTAAGCATGATGCTCAATAAATTAAGCATCATGTTTAATTTACTGATTTATAATCCTGTTTGTACGTCATAATTCTCTAGAGAACACATGTTACATCCTACCCCTTTCTCCCCAATAAGATAAAGACAGGAGAGATGAAAAGTGCTAGTCCCCAATACGAGGGGCCACTCGGGCGACGCATGGGAATTTACTATAGAAAGCTCCTTAAACGGTCGGCACTGTGGCAACTAATCAGAATTTATTACAGAAAAGAAAAACCATATAGTAATTACCCAGGGGGGAGGGATGACACTCAAACAACTAATGAGAATACTAGAGAAAGGCACTCTGAGCAACAGAAAGGTTGGCACTCGGAGGGACTTTTTGATCAAAAAGTCCCAGAGAGCCAACCTTTTTTGTTGTCAAGAGTGCCTTTCTATAGTAAATGCCCATTAGTCGCCAGGGTGCCAGCTCCCCCCCTCCCTCCCTAATGGGAAATTACTATAGGATTTTTGTTTGTATAGTAAATTCCCATTAGTCAACAGAATTCCACCCTACACTTCTAGTGGGGCATGGTGGCACTGTGCACTGAGGTGTACTGCACGTCTTCTACCAATGCTAATCCTGCTTGTGCGTTGCTAGTAGGTTGGGAAATCTGGCCATTGCTTGCTGCTGCTTTGTGGTTCTCTCCAGATTTCTCCACCAATAAAACTGTCCAACATGAGGTGTCCCTGGCTGTCAAAACCTAATAAATAAATAAATGACCCAGTGAAGTTTTGATATTCAATTTGATTCCGAATCATATAGATAACTCATTTTTTTTTGCTGGGCCCCCTAAAACATTGGGACCATTGCAAGTTTCACACAACATAGGTCCCCAAGAAGGTCTCCAATATTGGGGCTATACATGCTACAAATGCCTCAGATTCGCTCTTAGTGCACTAAATTTTCTCGTGGTATGGGGAGGGGGCGCTAGTTTTAACTAGGACCCTCTGGTCATTGCCCCCCGGCCACTTTCCATCAGGGAAGTGGAAGGAGGGGGCATTGACCACAGGGTCCAAGTTAGGACTAGGGAGGCTCCCAACACCCCACACAACGACTTTCAAATATCATCTTTGCCCTCCCCAACTCCCCCAAAAACGAGCAATGTAAAGCGTGGCATATACCCCCAACGGTATCATAAAAGGGTAAGTAAGACTCTCTGGAGCATAACCAAATCAAAAGGAAGCTTCCTCTAGATACCAATAATGCATAAAAAAAAATGAATTGAGTCAGCATTCATCAGTTATCAGACAGAAACCAAATTCAATATGGCCATCATGATGGCCATATTGAATTGGTTTGGTGATCCAAAATCAAAAGGAAGCTTCCTCTAGACACCAATAATGCATAACCAAAAGTTTAAATTGATTCGAGTCAGTATTCATTAGTTATTGGAAGGGAAATCAAATTCAAGATGGCCACCATGGAAGTCATAATGAATTAGCCACTGATGGATCAGCTGACTGGTCGAAAATCAAAAGGAAGCTTCCTCTAGACAACTAGTGCATAATTAAAAAAATAAAAATGATTTGAGTCAGCATTCACGAGTTACTCGAAGTAAATCAAAATCAATATGGCTGCCATGGCAGCCATATTGAATTGGCTGGCTGGCTGGCTGGCTGGCCCAAAATCGAAAGGAAGCATTGTCTAGTTATCCACAAGTTACCCCTGAAATTATGATTTCATCAAATAAGTGGCTCTTAGTTATTTGATGGAAACCAAAAGTTAATGGATGGAAGACAGACGCTGGACGACAGACATGGTGAAAACATAATGACTCCCCCCCCCCCCCCCCCTCCCTCCCAGAGAGGTTCTCAGGGACATAAAAAATGACTAGGGCACCCCTATTAGAGAATCCTGGCTAAGCGCCTGCATACAATGTTTTAGTGTAGACTGACACTACTTATATTTTCAAACAAGAGGCCCCAGGGGGCCTGAGGGTGCTAACCTGACATGGTAGTCTTAATATCAAACCAGGGACTTGAATTGAATAAGCTGCATATGCCCCTCCTAAGAAAAGCATATACCAACTAGATGAAGTGATTGTGCCCACACAATACACAGAATTTTCCTTCTATTGTCAGTTCCTGCACTTTTACGTCCCAAAATTGAGATAAACGCATAAAAAACAGATTTTTTTTTATTTTTGTTCTGAAATTTTCAAAGTCCCAAACAAAATATTTTCTGACTAAATTTTTTTTTCTTCTTCTTAAAGTTGACCAAAACGCATAAAAATCTGAAAAACTAATTTCCGGATTTCTTTTGCCCTACCCAGACCCCACATTTTCAGTGTAAAAAAAAAAAAAATTTGTTTTAAAAATGACCAAATTTTCAGTGTAAAAAAAAAAAAAAATTTTGTCTTAAAATTGACCAAAACGCATAAAAAACCATAAAACTAATTTCTGGATTTTGGTCCAAAATTTTCCAAGTCCCACCCGGACCAGCCCGGACCCCAAATTTTCAGTGTAAAAAAAAATTAATTTTTTTGTCTTAAAATTGACCGAAACGCATAAAAAAACAAAAAACTCATTTCCGGATTTTGGTCCAAAATTTCCGAGTCTGGCCCGGGACCACAAATTTTCAGCCTATATATATACCCAGGGACTCGGCTCGAACAAACTTGAATCTCACCCCCCCTAAGGATGCTGCATACCAAATATCAAAAGATTCTTATTGGTAGATCTTTAGAAGAAGATTTTTAAAGAATATTCCTCATACTGCACTAATTTAAACACTTAGCTGGTGCTAACTCTTAAAATTCTAGGGCCAAACACAAATTTTGCCCCCCAATCCCCAAAATTTGCATCAAAATCCAAAAATTCAATGTCCTATGTGGTCCTCCATACTTTTATCCACTGCGCATGCGCAGTGTCAAGGAAGTACCCAAATTGGCGCCAAACCTCATTCTTACAACCAGTGCCTGGTAAGCATTAAGTAATCAGCGGGGAGGAATGAGTTCCCAACTCATGGGAGGGCCATCCCCGTCTGGGTCATTGGTAAGTATAAAAAATATATAAATTACTATAAATTTTTTAACTTTCCAAACCGAGAGGCCGATTTGAACCAAATTTGACATGAGGTTTTATTGGGATATAAGTAGTTAATTTACGCCCAAAAATTTTTCCTGTCGCCCCATGGGAACCGCAGGAGCTAAAAATAGAAAAAAAAATTAAAACGTCCATATCTCCAAAACTACTAACATTTTTATACTGTACCAATGACCCAGACTTAGCTGAATAGAAACAAGAGGCCCCAAGGGGCCTGAGGGCGCTCACCTGACATGGTTGCCTAAATATCAACCCAGAGAATTGATTTCAACAAGTTGCAACTGCTCCTCCTAAGAAAAGCTTATACCAAATATCCAAAGATTCTGACCAGTGGATCTAACAAAAAAAAAGAAGATTTTTAAAGAATATTCTTCATATTGAACTAACTTATAATTCGGGCTCCCACGGGGAGCCCATATATGAACACAGAGACTTGGCTTTAACAAACTTGAATCTCACCCCCCCTAAGGATGCTGCACACCAAATATCAAACCATTCCGACTGCTGGATCTGAAGAAGAAGATTTTTACAGAAAATTCCTCATTTTGAACTATGTTACAATTCAAGCTCCCACAGTGAGTCCAAATATGGACCTAGGGACATGGCTTGAACAATCTTGACTCTCACCCCCCTAAGGATGCTGCATATCAAATATCAAAACATTCCAACTGCTGGATCTGAAGAAGATTTTTAAAGAAAATTCCTTATTTTGAGCTAAGTTATAATTATGCCTACCACAGTGAGCCCAAATATATACCCAAGGACTTGGCTTGAACAAACTTGAATCTCACCCCCCTAAGCATGGTGCATACCCAATATCAAAAGATCCTGTCTGCTGGATCTTGAGAAGAAGATTTTCAAAGAAATTTGCCTGAAATGCACTAAGTTCGAATTCAAGCTTCTATAGTGAGCCCAAATATGAATCTAGGGAGCCGATTTGAACAAACTTGAATCAGATCCACCCCACAATGTTGCATACCAAATATCAAAAGATTCTGCCTGCTGAATCTGGAGAAGATTTTTTAAGAAATTTGCCTGAAATGCATTGAGTTCGAATTCGGGCTTCTATAGTGAGCCCAAATATGAATCCAGGGGGCCGATTTGAACAAACTTGAATCAGATCCAACCCACAATGTTGCATACCAAATATCAAAAGATTCTGCCTGCTGGATTTGGAGAAGAAGATTTTTGAAGAAATTTGCCTGAAATGCACTAAGTTCGAATTCGAGCTTCTATACTGAGCCCAAATATAAACCCAGGGGGCCAATTTGAACAAACTTGAATCAGATCCACCCCACAATGTTGCATACCAAATATCAAAAGATTCTGCCTGCTGCATCTGGAGAAGAAGATTTTTGAAGAAATTTGCCTGAAATGCACTAAGTTCGAATTCAAGCTTCTATAGTGAGCCCAAATATGAATCTAGGGAGCCGATTTGAACAAATTTGAATCAGATCCACCCCACAATGTTGCATACCAAATATCAAAAGATTCTGCCTGCTGAATCTGGAGAAGAAGATTTTTTAAGAAATTTGCCTGAAATGCACTAAGTTCGATTTCAGGCTTCTATAGTGAGCCCAAATATGAATCCAGGGGGCCGATTTGAACAAACTTGAATCAGATCCACCCCACAATGTTGCATACCAAATATCAAAAGATTCTGCCTGCTGGATCTGGAGTAGATTTTTGAATAAATTTGCCTGAAATGCACTAAGTTCGAATTCGAGCTTCTATACTGAGCCCAAATATGAATCCAGGGGGCCAATTTGAACAAACTTGAATCAGATCCACCCCTCAATGTTGCATACCAAATATCAAAAGATTCTGCCTGCTGGATCTGGAGAAGAAGATTTTGTAAGAAATTTGCCTGAAATGCACTAAGTTCGAATTCGAGCTTCTATACTGAGCTCAAATATAAACCCAGGGGGCTGATTTGAACAAACTTGGATCAGATCCACCCCACAAAGTTGCATCCCAAATATCAAAAGATTCTGCCTGCTGGATCTGGAGATGACGATTTTTTAAGAAATTTGCCTGAAATGCACTAAGTTCGAATTCGGGCTTCTATAGTGAGCCCAAATATGAATCCAGGGGGCTGATTTGAACAAACTTAATCAGATCCACTCCACAATGTTGCATACCAAATATCAAAAGATTCTGCCTGCTGGATCTGGAGAAGATTTTTTAAGAAATTAGCCTGAAATGCACTAAGTTCGAATTCGAGCTTCTATACTGAGCCCAAATAAAAACCCAGGGGGGCCGATTTGAACAACGTGAATCAGATCCACCCCACAATGTTGCATACCAAATAACAAAAGCTTCTGCCTGCTGGATCTGGAGAAGAAAATTTTTTAAGAAATGTGCCTGAAATGCACTAAGTTCGAATTCAAGCTTCTATAGTGAGCCCAAATATGAATCCAGAGGGCCGATTTGAACAAACTTGAATCAGATCCACCCCTCAATGTTGCATACCAAATATCAAAAGATTCTTACTGCTGGATCTGGAGAAGAAGATTTTTTAAGAAATTTGCCTAAAATGCACTAAGTTCGAATTCAAGCTTCTATACTGAGCCCAAATATAAACCCAGGGGGCCGATTTGAACAAACTTGAATCAGATCCACTCCACAATGTTGCATGCCAAATATCAAAAGATTCTGCCTGCTGGATCTGGAGAAGAAGATTTTTGAAGAAATTTGCCTGAAATGCACTAAGTTCGAATTCGGGCCTCTATAATGAGCCCAAATGTGAATCTAGGGAGCCGACTTGAACAAACTTGAATCAGATCCACCCCACAATGTTGCATACCAAATATGAAAAGATTCTGCCTGCTGGATCTGGAGAAGATTTTTGAAGAAATTTGCCTAAAATGAACTGAGTTTGAATTCGAGTTTCTTTTCTGAGCCCAAATATGAATTTAGGAAGCCAATTTGAACAAACTTGAATCAGATCCACCCCACAATGTTGCATACCAAATATCAAAAGATTCTGCCTGCTGGATCTGGAGAAGAAGATTTATTAAGAAATTTGCCTGAAATGCATTGAGTTCGAATTCGGGCTTCTATAGTGAGCCCAAATATGAATCCAGGTGGCCGATTTGAACAAACTTGAATCAGATCCACTCCACAATGTTGCATACCAAATATCAAAAGATTCTTACTGCTGGATCTGGAGAAGATTTTTGAATAAATTTGAAGAAATTAGCCTGAAATGCACTAAGTTGTTCGAATTCGAGCTTCTATACTGAACCCAAATAAAAACCCAGGGGGGCCGATTTGAACAACGTGAATCAGATCCACCCCACAATGTTGCATACCAAATAACAAAAGCTTCTGCCTGCTGGATCTGGAGAAGATTTTTTAATTTTAATAAATGTGCCTGAAATGCACTAAGTTCGAATTCAAGCTTCTATAGTGAGCCCAAATATGAATCCAGGGGGCCAATTTGAACAAACTTGAATCAGATCCACCCCTCAATGTTGCATACCAAATATCAAAAGATTCTGCTTGCTGGATCTGGAGAAGAAGATTTTTGAATAAATTTGCCTGAAATGCACTAAGTTCAAATTCGGGCTTCTATAATGAGCCCAAATATGAATCTAGGGAGCTGTCTTGAACAAACCTGAATCAGATCCACCCCACACTGTTGCATGCCAAATATCAAAAGATTCTGCCTGCTGGATCTGGAGAAGATTTTTGAAGAAATTTGCCTGAAATGCACTAAGTTCGAATTCAAGCTTCTATAGTGAGCCCAAATATGAATCCAGGTGGCCGATTTGAACAAACTTGAATCAGATCCACCCCTCAATGTTGCATGCCTGCTGGATCTGGAGAAGAAGATTTTTTAAGAAATTTGCCTGAAATGCACTAAGTTCGAAATCGGGCTCCTATACTGAGCCCAAATAAGAACCCAGGGGGCCGATTTGAACAAACTTGAATCAGATCCACCCTACAATGTTGCATACCAAATATCAAAAGATTCTGCCTGCTGGATCTGGAGAAGAAGATTTTTTAATGTTTTTCCCATTGCCTTCAGTGTTAAAAAGTGCTGACTCAGCACTTTTTCAAAGTGCTGAAAAAAGTACCTTGTGATCAAACCGATAGGGATTTTTTTAACCATTCTATTCTACTGGATAAAAGTAAGCTTTATACAAAATAAGAATTCTCTGTACCGTGTAGTTTTGGAGATATGGCAGTTTTAAGGTTTTTCCTATTTTTAGCTCCCGAGGTTCCCACGGGGCAATGAGAAATTTTTTTTTTGCATCAATCAACTACTTATGACCCATTATCATCTCATATCAAATTTGGTTCAAATCGACCTCACGGTTCAGAAGACAGAAATTTTAGGCGTGGCCAAAATTTTTGCCCCTCCCGTAACAAAGGCAAATAATGCCCGACAAACTTCTCTTGAACAAACTTGATTCTACACCTCAAAAGGAAGCTGCATACCAAATATCAAGTCTCTGCTACTGCTGGTTCATGAGAAGAAGATTTTCAAAGATTTTGGTGCCCCCTGTGGGCGTGGTCCCACCCAGGAGGAGGGGCAACTTCATTTGAACAAATCTGAATTGACATTAGGTAATAAACATTTACCCAACACTTGAAAAATATTGGGCCAGTGGTTTCTTCTGAGAAGTTGGTTTTGTAAAGTTTACGCCGGACGACGGACAGATGACAGATGGAAAGCGATTAGTAAAGCTCACCTTGAGCTTTGCTCAGGTGAGCTAAAAAGGCTGGAGGGCCAAGGACATAAGAAAAATCCAATAGACTCAATTACATGTAAACAGAATTATCCCTTCCAGGAGAAAAGGAGAAACAGGCTTTACATGTATCTTTCTTGTTTATGCCAAAGAAGAAAGACACAATACCATTCCGTAATTGAGCACAATAACATCAAAGATCTCAATTAACATCCAGTATAACCCATTATACAAATTTTTAAAGGAAAGCCAATAAATCAAGATAGTCCAGAGAATGAGACTCTTTATACTCATTTAAAAGTGTCAGAGGATTGTATATTAGCGCTCGTATGACACGTGACATATACAAATGCTTCACACCGAGTTACACTTTAAAAATATTACATAAATGAGATAAACATTAGCTTTGCACTTTAAAACTATCCCAGCACTGACTCGGAATTACTGACTCCAGAGGATGTATTCCCTTGCTTTTCCCTAAAAAGCTGGAGATATGAGGGAACACCATTCCCCCCCCCTTCCCCTTGCCCTGGGTCAAATACCTAAGAGCAAAGAAGGCAGCAGGACAGAGTCGCTGCCGGAACAGAAAGCCTGCATAACTATAGTTGCAACTGTTTAGTGGACGACATTCTGAGCAACAGGTAACGGACCTAAACAATGCAGTTCTCTAGAAATGAACACAATATTTCTAATATAAAAATTTGTGAATGTGGAAGGCTGAGACCAATATGCAGCCTTCATCAAATCGGTAATAGCAACTCTATTAGCATAAGACCAAGATGTAGACGGCGCTCTAACTTCATGCGCCGAAATCTTAAGCACAGACTGCCGAGTTGAAGATAATTTTTCCTAAGCAGTACGGATAGTTAATTGAATCACCTTGCAATAGAATGGACCGTAATGTCCCTTCTATTAGGCAGCAGAGACAGAAAGAAACATTACGTCCCTTTCTGATAAACTCAGATCTACGTTGGACATAGCAAAGGCCAATGGCCATCTGAGGACGGAAGAGCCTTAATAACAATAGGTTCAGGGTACTTATTAGGAGCCTGATTCTTAGCCAAAAATCCAACATTAGTAGTCAAAGTAATAGTATTACCAACACTATGATAGTGAGAATCATCAACAGATAGTGCATGAAGCTCACTAACTCTTCGAGCAGAAGAGAAGGCTAAGAGAAAAGCTGTCTTATAAGATAAGTATTTGAAGTCCACCATATCAAGAGGCTCAAATGGCGCTTCATTTAGCTTCAAAAGAACCCAAGCTAAATTCCACTTAGGAATTAATCTAAGGGTTCTAAGTCTATTTATCGAAACGTTTTTCACTAACTTAGATAAAGAGACATTAGATCCAATTTGTAAGCTATCATGATGAGCATAACTATCCGATAGCATAGACCTATAACCCTTAATAGCAACTGGCTCCAGTTTGATCTAGTCAAACAAGTAGACCAGAAAATTAGCAATGTCTGGAATGTAGGGATCATAAATATCAACAGAATGATCCCTACACCACCGTGAGAAAACCTTCCACTTAGCAGCATAATTTAGCGAAGAGGAGGTCCTCCTACAGTTAGAAATTGCGTCCACTGCTCGTCCTGTAAAATGCTTGCTGTGCAAGAAGGACCGCACAACAGAAATACGTGAAGGTTGAGACCTTGCGGGTTGTGATGCAGTGTGCACGATTTCCCCTGCGAAAGAAGATCCTCCTGTGGAGAAAGCTTCTGTGGCATGTCCCACAACAGACACCTGAGTAGATTTATCCATGGTCTCGGGGGTGACAGAGATGCTACCAACAGAAACTTGCAGTGAGATTGCTTTATTTTAGCAATATCTGCTGAATCAACGGAGCTGGAGGATACACGTATCCTTTCATTCCGTCCCAAGAGATCGAGAGGGCATCTACTGCAAACGCTCGAGGATCTGGACATGGCGCCACATACGTCTGCAACTGATTGTTGAGATGCGTCGCAAATAAGCCTATCATAGGACGCTCCCATTGGTAGCAAATCTGATTGAATACACATTTGCTGAGAGTCCATTCTGACGGCAACATACAACCTTTCCGAGAAAGGGAGTCTGCTAGAACGTTCAGATGACCCGGAATATGACGGACCGACAGGAGAACTTGATGCTCTAGGACAAACAGGATTTATTCCGTTAAGTTGAACAATGGAATGGAATGAGTGCCTCCCTGGTTCCGAATATATACGCTACTGCTGTCGAATTGTCGGACAGAATTTGAACATGTGAATTCTGAATAATGTTCATCGAATGACGTAGCGCAAGCCAAATTGACATCATCTCTTTGATGTTTATGTGCTTGATTAGGAACTGCAGATCCCAAAGACCCTGGCACCTCGAATCTGTTGGGCTCAATGTTGTGTCTCAAACTGTTTGACTGGCATCCTTCATAATCGTAAAACTCGGACCGGCAATTGCAGTGGAACTCCCTGAGTTAACCATTGAATGTCTGCCCAAGTCTGAATCTCTTGTTTCAATTGATCTGACAAGACGATGTTCGCTTCGAGCGAATGAATCTTCACACTCCAATTCTGAGTCAAAAATATTTGGAGTGGCCAAGTGCATAGCCGCCCCATCGGAATAAGATCCGCGGCGGCTCCGCACAAACCTGTCAGTCGCATGAATTCTCTCGCTGTTACTACATCTGAGTGAAGACAAAAGCGAGCATAACAACTGATCAATTTCGCTCTGGTTAACGGCAGACGGACGAGATTGTTGTGCGTCTCGAAGCTCATTCCCCGGTGGGTGAATGACTTGGACGGCACCAGATCCGACTTCTTTTCGTTTACTATGAAACCGAGACATCGGAGCAGCTGAAGCAGACTCTGAACATCGTTCTGAAGCGTTAACTCATTGCCGTACCTCTGAAGAATTCGTCCAGGTAGGCCGACGTTACCGCAGACGAATGAGCTCGGAAATGAGTCATTACCAAGTTCATTATTCGAGTGAAAGCCCAGATCGCTAGATTCAGACCGAAGCACATAGCTCGGAACTGAAAAACGACCCCTAGGACAGCGAAGCGAAGATACTTTATGAACGCCGGATGTACCATAACGTGAAAGTACGCATACTTGAGATATATGCTTGCAGCATAATCGTTCACTCGAATGCTCGCTCTGACCGATTGGATGGTCTCCATATAAAATTTAGGAGCCACGATCAGCTTGTTTATCCAGCTCAGATCTACGACCTGTATCGCGTTCTTCTCAAGAGATTGGACTTCTCATAGAAGCAAATCTCTCTTCTATCAGAAGTCCAATCTCTTCTGGAAGGACCGTTTTAGACCTTCGGAAATAACCCCCCTACACCCATGGTTCGTCCGTAATTGACAACCAATTGGATAAGAATCTTGACAGCCTTCCGTCCACTGGAATGCAATAGAGCTTTAGACCATCACCTCCTGGACCTGCGAGGCTTGCGGGAGGAGAAACTACATCCTCCAAGACCCGCACCTCGCCCAGTCGACCTAGGGGCATCTGACCGGTTGTCTCGGCCAGCATACGACCCCTACCTGAGGCGCTACTCTGACGGTCTCTGGAGTAAGACGTAGAGGCTTTCTTAGATCCTCTATAGGAACTTGCCTTGGACGTACTCGCCCCAGAAGTGCCTGCCTTACTCCCCTCTGCAGAGTCCAACTTTCGCAAAGCGGATTTAAAAGGCAGAGAGTCCGAAGCTTTCCTAGTAATCTGTTGATAGATTATAGAAAGCTTACCGTCGAAGAGAAGCTCTCCGGAGACCGGAGGGACTCGAAGAGAGTTTTTCGCCTTACTATCCACTCTTGTGGATGCAGCCAGGGCAGCATCATGTCTAAGTAACTCCAGATTGCCACTGAAAGGGCGGAGTTATACGTGGAATATGCTATGGCCCTCGAAAGAACTCTCAAGGAAGTTTGAACATCCTGGAATTCTTTTCCATCGAGACGTAGTGATAACGCTCTGGTATGGTGATCCACGTAAGATAATGCATCTAAACTGATTGTTAGACGAGATTGTCGTCTCCAGCGTACTGGAATGAAATGACAGACACCGGCAACGACAACTTCAAGTCATCTGCCTGGCCGTCTAAACACAGAGGAACTCTCGGCATGCCCTGTCCTGCCGTCTCAATTCTATTTCTATAATAGATGAAAGGCAGCTGTAGAGCAAGTGACGATAAGAAACCGGTTTTGCCAGTCTTAGAGGCTAGCTTGAATATTGCGTCAATAAGAAGATCAAATGTCAGCGTGACATTTCTGGACTGGGTCGGAAACTCAGGCGCAATGTTCCTATTCCGGCCAGTGATGCTATCGGTCTCTGATCAGGTAACGCAGCACTTTGGTCCGGAGGAACAACTTCTGGAAGGTGTTGCTGGATGAAATCTATGGCCACCTTATGTTGTTTGGAAAGGGAAAACTCCAGCTCCGCTGATTCCCTTTCACCATCCGACTGGACCACAAGAATCTCGGTCGTCCCTTACTGCTCTGCTGGGGAGCGAACCGACCCAGCTTCCTCAGACAGTTCCTGTTCTGAAAAGTTTCTGATGGCGCTGGGATGCTGCGATGAATTGTGCTATCAGTGATAGCAAGTCCGTCATGGAGGCCTGAGAAGCCGCAGTCGTCTTACGTAAATTAGCCACTGGAAGCTCCTGGGACGCTAATTCCAGCATACTTCTTATGCGAACGTCCCGACTGGAAAGGCCTGGTGTCCTTGGCTAGCGGATGGCGTGACCTGATCGATGTGGAATCCCTGGTCGGTGAAGCAGGTTGGATATCTGCGGTCACGTAGCCAAGGTGCAGTCGTGTGTGCTGACGTGTGGAAGAGGAAGCCATTAGACAAGCTGCGCCAGACTGTCTATGCGACGGAGCATCCCGAACAGGAGTGGACGTAGTCTCCTACTGACAAATGAACGTACAACAACATCTGGGCCCAGATGTTGTTGTAAGAGAGAGGGGGCCTCTCTCGCTCACGGTCCGGGTAGACCTGGACGAGCTAGCTACCAGACTGACTGGCTTCCTCTGTCCATCCTCTGATCCGTCGTCACCGGGTGTGCGTGATCCGAGATTATAGTGCTCGCAACACCCCTTCTCTTCTCCTGGACCGCAACAGACAAACCCGGCATCACAATCATTTCGGGAATGATTGCTTCACCGGGGGAGCTAGCGGGTGACAAGTGACCATCGATCCTACTTGGGACCTCTTAGGCACTTGCCGCATTTTGTTGAGCACTATGCCGCTAGCTCTTCATTGCGACGACGGGAGCACACTTTTGAAGACATCACGGAAACATCACCCTGTTCTTGTTCCTCTGAAAAAGAGACTGAGACAACTAGAGTGACCCTGTGGCGAGAGGACCGGCCTGGACCTTTCACCACTAACAACATACCGTGACACACGTCTCCAACGTTTGTCATCCAAATTGACACACACTGAGCAAGAATTAGTGTGAGTACACTGACTACAGCAAATACAATGAACATGAGAATCAGAGGAAGACTTCCTCGATTTCAATCAAAAAATATTCTTTCATTCTGAAAAAATATTAAACAGTCATCGTACTCGCACTAACCTTTGAAAACAAAGATACATAATAATAATATAATCCATTACAAACATTTCGAAAAATAATTCAAAAAGAAAAAAATTTTTCGAAAAAATTTCAAGATGAGCCCAAGTTCCCAAAGGGATCGATGAGCCCAAATAGATCCCACAAAAGCCTGAGTGTGGACAAAATTTTTAAAATGTATCTAAAAATTAATGCACGGACAATATTAATGTATCTGGCTATGAACAGAACTAAATAGAAGACAAGGAATCACTGTTAGAAGTAACCGTTGTCAACGTAAACAAAAGTGAATAAAAACCGGAAACAAGACTCCAGGCACTGAAATATGGCCCAAAATCAGTAATCAATTTTAAACACTATCCGATGTAAAACAGAAGCTTCCAGTGAAGAAACTGCAGTACATCAGATGGTAGGTGCATGACCGAATGCCTAACCACCCAAGGGTGAGGACGTAACCATGGGGAAAAACAGAATAAAAATTCTGTTACCAAGCTAAAAACTCCCAAGAAATTTCAGTAAAAAAAAATTACACAAATTATGCCAAAAGCATGGGAGAATAGCAAGGGGGTATAAAGGAAAGGGAGAGAGGAAACACTGAACAAACCGTGGAAATTTCATAACAAGAATGTAAAACATCAGGACTATGCCCCGAAATTAGGGAACATGAAATAATTTTGCATAAAAATTATAAGTTACAGCCCTGAAAACATCCTTCCACTGATTCTTCCTCTCATCCTCTTATTCCATCCTTAGATCCACCATTTCTTTCATGATTTTGTGTCTGGCATCATTTTAACTGAGATTATAAGCACAGATATCAGAGAGATGTTACTGATTTTAGGGCCAAACAAAGAATGAGGTTTGGTGCCAATTTCGGTACTTTCTTGACACTGCGCATGCGCAGTGGATAAAAGTATGGAGGACCACATAGGAATTTTTGGATTTTGATGCAAATTTGGGGGATTGGGGGCAAAATTTGTGTTTGGCCCTAGAATTTTAAGAGTTAGCACCAACTAAGTCTGGGTCATTGGTACAGTATAAAAATATAGAAATTTTGGGCGGGGCAAAAATTCTTGCCCCTCCCATAACGATGGCAAATATAGCCCCTAGAACTTCTCTTGAACAAATCTGAGTCTACACCTCAAAAGGAAGCTGCACACCTAATATCAAGTCTCTGCTACTGCTGGTTCATGAAAAGAAGATTTTTAAGATTTAGACTCACTTTTTGGGCGTGGCCCTATCAAGGGGTGGGTCAACTTGATTTGAACAAATTTGAATTGACGTACGATAGGGAACATGCACATCAGATTTGGTACAATTTGGTTGAGTAGTTTGTGAGAAGAAGTTGATAAAGTAAAGTTAACGCCAGACGCCGGATGGACAGACGAACAGAAAGTGATTAGTAAAGCTCCCCTTGAGCTTCGCTCAGGTGAGCTAAAAATGTGCAATATCGACAGCTTGAAGAGCAGTGATATTCGATTCAAGATTAAATTTTATTTGAAATCCTCTGCCTGATTCAATTCAGAATTCCATTTGATGTAAAAGTTGCGAGTTGCAAACCCTATAATGGTCAATATCTATACTTTAACAAAACAACAAGACAAAGTATATAAAGCGTATGTTTATTTTGAATCTTTCAAAATCACTTTAGTTCCTATTTAACTGAATCAAAGAATGCACAAGCAATCATTTATTCATATTTTAATGGAAGAACCATTTGTTCATGTTTTAATTGAAGAACCATTTAAGTCAGATACAAGAAAATCATACAAATATGGATGTAAATGGATGTAGGTCATAAGCTTTAACTTAACAGTTTGACAAACTTTTGCCATTTCGTGAATGTGTTATTATTTTGTTGCCTGCAAAACCGTATACATCAGTGCTTTTAGTGACGAATTCATCCAGTAACTAAATGTGTAACGATAACATTTTCACTGTTGTATGTTGAAATTAAATCATTAGTTGAAGATAAAATTATCTTTTAGATTATGAGTTATGTCATAAAATGAAATTTCAGTTGGCTCTGGAACAATTTTGAGAAAATTATGTTGCATTAATGTAACATTCATAATGCTAAACTATTTTATATTTATCTTATATGCAAGTGCATATCTACAAATGTACAACAAAGATGCATCGTTAATTCAAATTTTGATCATTTAAAAAAACATGGTATCACAAGCAGAATGTCTTGAATAAAAAATTTTTATGAACTCTTGTACGTTCAGTTTATTATATAGCGCCAACCATTAGTTTGTGTTTCCAGATTTCAGACTCAGGGTAATGACAGGATACTTGAAAATATTACTGCCTTTTACCCAAAGTAGACAATATCAAAATGTTATTTTAATTATTTTTTTCAAATTTTTCAATAAATGTCCGAAAAAACATATCATGTGATATGAGCCTGATTCAACGAGTGGGGTGTCGCTTGATATGGTTTTGTTGAAATTTGAAATTTTTATTTTGAACTGCTCAATTTATATATTATGCTGGCAGATGTGGGTGCTTCATTCAGCAAAGGGCTAAATTTCTACACCTGAACTAGATTTAGAGAAGATATCAAATTTAGCATGATACTTTTCATTTATTTATTCAAATCACTGGGGTTTATTCATCAGTATTCTGCCTCACTTATCAGACAATTTTAATTTTGATGCCAAATATGTCAGGATTGCTGCAAGCCGGCTACCCAACCCTACTCCCATGATTTTGGGAGGGGGAGGTAAGATTTATCCATTGCTGTAAACAGCTAAAATGTTTTCTCATTCCCCGACCAAAAAAAAAAATATGTTTTAGTGGCCAAAATGATTTTTAAAAAAAGCATATATTTATCTGTACTTATTTGCCACTTGCTTCCCTTGACTCCTCTTCTTGGATTCTTCGGTGTCACTGAAATTGTTAACCCATTTCTACTCTTATACAATAAAGGTTCAAATTTGATTTAATTTTTTTTTAAATGAAAACTTTAGTCCAGTGAAGAAACTCATAGATGCCAATGTTTTATTATCCATATTTTCTGAAACAGAGTTAGTTCCCTTCTATTGTGAAAAAAATTGATTTCTAGAAAGAATGCAAATTTTTCTGACAAATGCAAGTGAAATGGGTTAACTTTAAAATACAGAAAGATTAATACATGGATAAGTTAACCCTCACCTAACAGATTAATCACAAAATGGTGATAAAATTCTATCTACAAATTGTATCAAGTAACCTCATTGCTGGAACAACCGTGTTCAGCTCAACTGTTGCCACAATTCAATGGGATGGAAAATATCACATTACAAATGTCCTCAATGAGAGTTTGTTGGTATTGCAAAAACAAAATAATGGTAACACTGTTGACTTTCTAATGTATTATCAGAGTCAAATCAGGTTGTCTGTTATGTGATGTGCTGACAACCAAACTGTTCGCCCTTTACTTACCCCTCTGTACACTGATGGCAAAATACTGAAATTCCAAGCAGCAAAGTTTTCCAAGAATGCAACTAGGAATTTAACTAATTTATTCTTTTATTTATTTATTGAGGTTCAAAAATTTTTTCGACAGCCAGGGTCAGTTTTGCAGGTGGAGGAAGCTAAAGTACCCAGGGCGAACTCCTGAGCAATGGAAAGCAACTGTCAGACTCCCCAAAGTACTAACTCCGCACAAGCAGGACTTGCAGTGGTTGAAGACAAGTGCACCATCGACATGCAGTATGCCCTAATACACCCTGCCGCCATGTGGGCAATTGGGATGAAGTGCCTAACCCAAGGACACAATGCAGTTACCTCTGGCGGGGATCAAAACGTGAACCTTTCCATTTGAAGTTCAATGCCGTAACCAATGAGCCACTGTGCTCCAGGAATTTAACCAATTGAATCAATGAGGTCTGTCAAAACCAAGATTGAATTGCTTAAAATGAAGGGAAAATTTTGCACCTTGTAATTTTATTATTTTGACATCAGTGTGCATGGTGTGTACTACAGAAGACACAACATTTGCCCAATAATAGAAACTATGATATCTTTAACTCTTAACCCGCTGAGTATTTTCAAAATATTTTTATCAAATTTAGTTGTGGCTGCTGTAAAGCAGTCAAATAGATTTGATGAAAAAATTCATCTAAATTTATCTTAAGAAATCATTGGTTGTATCATGGCAGGAATATATGCCAGCAGCATGCAAGGAGTTGGTTTAATGGGCAGAGTCCTAAATTAATTTTGGTTGTTAGAATTGGTTCATATGGGTATGTCAATGGCAATTATGGGAGAATTCCTCAAGACTCTCCAATAAATTGTGACAAAACAAATCCATATGAACAGAAAATTAAATTTTTACTTCTAGCAGATTACGAAGGACATCTGCAAAGTACAAAATCTTTTCAATGCAGAAACCAGTAAATTTCAGAAGAGGCCAAATATGGGCTTCAAACACCCAACTAGTTAAGGTAACTTTCAGCATATATGGCAAGCTTCACCACAATGACAACCAGACCTTAGATTTTAAAATAATGCCACAGCCTAACAATTGGCCATGTAGAATGGACTTCAGGGCCTTATTTATGATCATCAGGCATATTTTAATTAAACCACATGGCAAAATACTTTCTCAATACCTCCTCTAGGTTTCAAAAACATTTTCGGGGCTCATCTCAGTGGTCTTTCAACCTGAGCTGGTAAAATGCAAGTCCTGCACAAAACAAGGATACATTTAAGTTTAGACAATTCATTAAAATTGTGTTACTTATTTTAGAGGGCTCACATCCTCGGCACTGGTTAGAGTGTTTTTTTATATTTATTTATTGGTGTTTAAGGCCACATATTTCTGCACATTGGCTAATCGTGATTGCAACATGGAGATAAAGTCAAGTTTAGTCAATTGTTTGTACCCATGTTGATAATTATGAGGACTTCCACCCCAAGCATTGGTGGCTGGGTCCTATTTTACCACCATAAACAAGCACTACTTCACTTTTCAGAGTACCCATGTGGGGTGCCTCATTTTATAAATGAGCAAGAACTTGTTTATCACAGTAAACAAGCACTGCTAAACTTCTCAAGGTTGCCCCTGGGAACTAAATTTAGTAATTTGCTTGAGTATTTGTAATGATAATTAACACTTTACCCAATGCTTAGAATATCAAAATTTATTATTTTAAATAATATTTTTTCAATTTTTCCTAAAATTTCAAGAAAACCTTATCGTGTGACCGTCATTGGAATAAGCTCATTCCAATGAGGTGTCACATATGGGTTTCAACTGCTCAATTTGTAAATTATGTGGGAATTTGTTAAGTAAAGGGTTAACCCCTACTCCCTGATATGAAACTAAACATATAATTATATATTTTAACAGATCTATGGAAGATGGGAATTGCTTGGTGATTAACTGCCAACAGAAAATAAGTATTGACTATCAAAGTCTTTATTGCCTGCACAGCTCACAGATATCAAACTCACAGTTGCCTGCACCCAAAGGGAAATCCCATCTCTCAGACCAGTATCTACAAATGCATGACTAACATGTCACTGATCCGTCAACAAAGTGGGCAAAGGTATTTTTACGCAGGTCCAACCAGCTCCAACTCTGATCTCCCTTTCAAGGATAATTATCAAATCCCATTTTAAGTGCACACAGAAGGGGTGGTCTGAAGGGGAGGAGGGGGGGGGAGCTTGAGATGCTGACATGAAAGGCAAGATCTCATCATCAACAGATAGCTCATAATAAAACCAAACTTACCAATAGAATAGACTCCCAAATTAATGAATCGGCCACATCTGCCTGCGTAATTCACAAATTGAGCAGTTGAAAAAACTAGAGGCTCAAGTGTGCCTAAAATGCTCATCTGGTTCAAGTTGTCAGACAAGATGAGTGTGTCAGTATTACTGACTCAGTAAATGATGGAGAACAAGAGCAATTTTTTGATTTTGAGCTCCTGGGGTTCCCATGGGGCTGCAGAAAAACGTTTTCTGGGCATCAATCAAGAACTAAGGACCCAATTATACTACATGCCCAAGTGGGTTCAAATCAGCCTATCAGTTCATGAAACAGAAATTTTGTATGGAGCCCAAAATGGGTATACTCCCAGAGAGGGCGCAAATATTGACCTACAAACATGTCTTGAACAAATTTTAATTTTCACCACCAAAGGAAGTTGCATACCAAATATCAAAGCATTCTTTTGGGTGTTCCAGAAGATTTTTAAAGATTTTAGGCTTTTGGGGCATTATCCCCAGCCCAATAATGGCAGCAGGTTCTTTTGAACAAAGTAGAAAGGGTATACTCCAAAGATGGTCTGTGCCATGTATGTTTGAATTTCTACCTGTGGTTTTGAAGAAGAAGACTAGTTTCAAAAGTTAGCGTACGACAGACACCGGATGACGGATGCCAAGTGATGGCAATAGCTCCCACAGTTTTTCAGTCAGGTGAGTTAAAAATTCAACAAAACCATATACAGTGGAGCCCACTTAATTGGATATCTCTTAATTGTATATCCCTGTTAATTGAATATAATTTTCAAACACAAAACCATTTTCCATACCTTCAGTACAAATTTGATCTGTCAATTGCATATGGGTTGTAGAGTAAACTCCTGTTAATTGTATATAAATTTTCGTAATATGTCGAAAAAGTTAAAAAATTTATAGTAATTTATATATTTTTTATACTTACCAATGACCCAGACTTAGCTGGTGCTAACTCTAACAAAACCAGGGCCAAACACAAATTTTGCCCCCCAATCCCCAAAATTTGCATCCAAAACAAAAAGAAATCATGTCCTAAAGGACCTCCATACTACGCCTCTACTGCGCATGTGCAGTGACGCAGACGTCAATTGGCGCCAATTATCATTCTTACTGGCAGTGCCTGGTCAGCGCTATGTACTCAGCGGGGAGGCAAGAGTTCCCAACTCCAGGGAGGGCCATCCCCGTCTGGGTCATTGGTAAGTATAAAAAATATATAAATTACTATAAATTTTTTAACATTTTTATACTGTACCAATGACCCAGACTTAGCTGAATAGTAAACAGGCTGGAGGGCCTAGGACATAGAGGAAAATCCAATAAGCTCAACTATATAGTAAAGAGGTAACCCCTTAAGGAGAAAAGGAGTATTAGGCTTTACATGTATCTTTCTTATTTAATCTTAAATTAGAAAGAAACACTACCCTTAATAATTGAGCACAATAACATTCATGTTCTCTATTAACATCCAGTATAACCCTAAAACTAATTATTTTTAAAGCAAGCCAATAAATAAAGTAGTCCAGAGAATTGAGACTCTTTATAGTCATTTAAAAGTGTCCGAGTATTGTATATTAAAGCCCGTTTGACACTTGACATATACAAATGCTTCACACCGAGCTATACTTTAAAAATAAGACATGAATGAATTTTAAACATTAATATTACACTTTAAAACCATCCCGGAAGCGACTCAGAAATACTGACTTGGAGGAGGCATTCCCTTGCTTTTCACTATAAAGCAGGTGACCTAAGGGAACACCCCCCCCCCCCCCCCTTCCCCTTGCCCTGGGTCAAATAGCCCAGAGCAAAGAGGGCAGCCGGACGGAGTCACTGCCGGAACAGAAAGCCTGCATAACTATAGTTGCAACTGTTTAGTGGACGACATTCTGAGCAACAGATAACGGACCTAAACAATGCAGGTCTCCAGAAATGGACTCAATATTTCTGAGATAAAAATTCGTAAATGTGGATGGCTGAGACCAATAAGCAGCCTTCATTAAATCTGTAATAGCAACACTATTAGCATAAGCCCAGGAAGTAGAAAGAGCTCTTACTTCATGAGCAGAAATCTTAAGCACAGACTGCTGAGAAGATAAATCTTCATAAGCAGTACGGATAGTTAACTGAATCCATCTAGCAATAGAATGGATTGAAATGTCCTTTCTATTAGGCATCAAAGACAGAAAGAAACGTTTCCGTCCCTTTCTGATAAACTGAGATCTCTGTTTATAGATACGTAATGCTCTAACAGGACAGAGTAAAGGCCTACGCCCGTCTGAAGATGGAAGAGCCTTAATAACAATAGGTTCCGGATATTTATTAGGAGCCTGATTCTTAGCTAAAAAACCCACATTAGTAGTGAAGGTGATAGTATTCCCAACACTACGATAATGAGAATCATCCACCGATAGTGCATGAAGCTCACTGACTCTTCTAGCAGAAGAGAAAGCTAAGAGAAAAGCTGTCTTATAAGATAAGAATTTGAAATCTACTGTCCCAAGAGGTTCAAATGGCTTTTCCTTCAATTTAAGAAGAACCCAAGCTAAATTCCACTTAGGAATTAATCTAAGAGTTCTGGGTCTATTTATCGAAAAGTTTCTAACCAACTTCGATAAAGAGACATTAGATCCAATTTGTAAACTATCATGATGTGCATAGGTATCAGATAACATAGATCTATAACCCATTATAGTAACAGGCTGCAGTTTGATTTCGTCAAACAAGTATACTAGAAAGTTTGCAATGTCTGGTATAGAGGGATCGAATATATCTACAGAATGATCCCTACACCAACGACGAAAAACCTTCCACTTAGCCGCATAGTTTAGCGAAGAGGAGGTCTCCTACAGTTAGAAATCGCGTCCACTGCTCGTCCTGTAAAGTGCTTGCCATGCAAGAAGGACCGCACAACGGAAAAACGTGAAGGTTGAGACCTTGCGGGTTGTGATGGAGTTGGCGCGATTTCCCCTGCGAAAGAAGATCCTCCCGTGGAGGAAGCTTCCACGGTAGGTCCCACAACAGACACCTGAGTAGATTTATCCACGGTCTCTGTGGCGACAGAGATGCTACCAACAGAATCTTGCATTGAGATTGTTTTATCTTTAGCAATACTTGTTGAATTAACGGCGCTGGAGGATACGCATATCCTATCATTCCGTCCCAAGGGATCGACAGAGCGTCTACTGCAAATGCTCTTGGATCCGGACACGGAGACACATACGTCTGCAACTGATTGTTGAGATGTGTCGCAAATAAGTCTATCATTGGCCGTTCCCATTGGTAGCAAATCTGATTGAATACTTGTTTGTTGAGAGTCCACTCCGACGGCAACAAGCGACCCTTTCGTGAAAGGGAGTCTGCTAGCACATTCAGACGACCCGGTATGTGACGGACCGAAAGAAGAACGTGATGTTCTAACGCAAACAGAAGGATTCTTTCTGTTAGTTTGAACAACGGAACTGAATGAGTGCCTCCCTGATTCCGTATATACGCCACTACTGTCGTATTGTCGGATAGGATTTGGACCTGAGCATCGTGAATAATGTCCATCCAGTGACGTAACGCAAGCCAAATTGACATCATTTCCTTGATGTTTATGTGCTTGCACAGGAATTGCGGATCCCAAAGACCCTGGCATCTCGAATCCATTGGGATTAATGATGCACCCCAACCTGTTTGACTGGCATCCGTCATAACGGTAAAACTCGGATCCGGCAACTGCAGCGGAACTCCTTGAGTTAACCACTGAATGTTTGCCCAAGTCTGAATCTCTTGTTTCACTTGATCTGACAAGAGAACGTCCACATCGAGCGAATGAATTTTCACACTCCAATTCTGAGTCAGGAAAATTTGACGAGGACGTGTGCGTAACCGCCCCATCGGAATGAGATCCGCGGCGGCTCCGCACAGACCTATCAGTCTCATAAATTCTCTCGCCGTGACTTTGTCTGCGTGCAGACAATAGCGAGCGTAACAACTGACTAATTTCGCTCTGGTTAACGGCAGACGAACGAGATTGTTGTGCGTCTCGAAGCTCATTCCCAGATGAGTGAATGACTTGGACGGCACCAGATCCGACTTCTCCTCGTTTACTATAAAACCGAGACGTCGGAGCAATAGAAGAAGATTCTGAACATCGTTCTGAAGCGTTAACTCGTTGCCGTACCTCTGAAGAATGTCGTCCAGGTAGGCCGACGTTGCCGCAGACGAATGAGCTCGGAAGTAGATCATTATCGAGTTCATTACCCGAGTGAAAGCCCAGGGTGCTAGATTCAATCCGAAGCACATCGCCCGGAATTGATACACCACTCCTAGGACTGCGAAGCGTAGATACTTTCGGAATGTCGGATGTACCATGACGTGAAAGTACGCATCTTTGAGATCTATGCTCGTTGCATAATCGTTCACCCGAATACTCGCTCTGACCGATCGAATTGTCTCCATATAAAACTTCGGAGCGACGATCAGCTTGTTTATCCAGCTCAAATCTATGACTGGACGGAACGAGCCGTCTGGTTTCGGAACCAGAAACAGATGGCTGTAGAATCCCGGAGATTCCTGGTTTTCTACGACCTCTACCGCGTTCTTCATTAAAAGAGACTGCACCTCTGATAACAGAGCGTCTCTTTTCTGCGGATTTGACGGAAGATGAGTCCACTTTGGACTTCGAGTTAATGGAGGCTTTCGTTTGAAGGATATCTTTAGACCTTCCGAAGTCACTCCTCTCACCCAAGGGTCGTCCGTAATCGACGCCCATTCTTGTGAAAAGCTCGACAACCTTCCGCCAACCGGAACGCGATAGAGGTTTAAGCCATCACCTCCTGGACCTGCGAGGCCTGCGGTAGGAGAAACCACGTCTTCCACGACTCGCACCTCGCCCCGTCGACCTCGGGGCGTCCGACCGATTGTCCCGGCCTGAAGGACGTCACGAACGAGAGTCGCTATCCTGACGGTCTCTCGAATAAGACCAAGAGGACGCACCGGAACCTCTATAGGAACCTCTCTTGGGCGCATTAGACCCAGAAGTGCCTGTCTTATTCGTGTCTGCTGTATCCGACTTCTTAGGAGCAGATTTGAACAACAGAGAATCCTTAGCTTTCTTTGTAATTTTATCATAAATAGCAGAAAGCTTGCCGTCAAAGAGAAGATCTCCTGAGACCGAAGCGACTCTAAGAGAGTTCTTCACCTTAGAATCCACTAGTGTGGATGTAGCTAGGGCTGCGTCACGTCTAACCAACTCCAGATTTGCCACTGAAAGGGCGGAGTTACACGTGGAATAAGCTACTGCCCTTGAAAGAAGTCTTAAAGAGGATTGTATATCCTGAAACTCTTTCCCCTGAAGGCGCAGTGATAACGCCTTAGTAAGGTGATCTGCGTAAGATAAGGCATCTAAATTGGCTCTGTTAGACGCAATAGCTGTTTCCAACACCGCGGTTGGAATAGAAGCTGACGACGGTAATGATAGCTCTAAGTCTTCCGCCTCGTCGTCCATACGCAGAGGAACTCTCGGTATACCCTGTCCTGCCGTATCGAATTTATTCCTTGCATTAATGAAAGGCAGGTTAAGAGTATTAGCGGACAAGAAACCTGCTTTCCCCGTCCTGGAAGCAAGTTTAAATATAGCGTCGTTCAATAATTCAAATGTTCTTGCAACATTATTGGACTGCGACGGAAACTCGGGAGCGATGTCCCTGAACCGCTCAAAAAATTCAGAGTCCAATGACGCTATAATTCTCTTGTCCGGAAGCGCAGCAGTCTGGCCCGACGGAACAACTTGAGGGAGAAAGTGCCGGATGAAGTCCACGGCAGCTTTATGTTGTTCCGAAAGGGATAGCTCCAAGTCATCCGTATCCCTTTCACCATCCGGTCGGACCTCATGATGTTCCCGGTCGTCCGCCCCCGATGCTTCGGCGGAGCGTACCGACCCAGCGCCGTCGGATAATTCTCGATCCGACACCGTTTCTGTCGGTTGCTGGGATGCTGCGATAAGCTGTGCTATCTGCACAAGAATGTCCGGCGTCGAGACCTGCGGAGGCGCAGTCTTTCGCTGCTTCGCCGAGGGCAGCTCCGCATCAGATGGCTCCCGCATACTTTTCCTATGCGAACGTCCGAAGTCCATCTGTCTCGAATCCCTGGCTGCCGGATGGTGTGACCTGGTCGCTGAAGAATCCTTGATCGGCGAAGCTGGTAATATATCGGCGGTCACGCAGCCAAGGTGCGGTCGTGTGCGCTGACGAGAAGAGGAAGCCTTAACAGTCTCTGCGGACTGCTTATACAACGGAGCGTCCCGAGCGACGGACGTATGCTCCGCTAAAGACACATTTTGTACCACAACATCTGGTCCCAGATGTTGTTGTACGAGAGAGGGGCCTCTCTCGCTCGCGGCCCGGCTGGACCTGGACGAGCTAGGAACCGGACTCAAAGGCTTCCTCCGTTCTCGCTTACTATCCGCCGTCACTGGGTGTGCATCTATTATGTTTATAGTGCTCGCATCACCCAAAATTTCCTCTTGGACCGCATCGGACGAACCCGGCTGCCGAACCATTCGGTGAATGGACGCTACACCGGGCGAGCTAGCGGACTACATTTGTCTAATCTCCATGAGCACTTTTGCCGCTAGCTCTGAATTCATTTGTGACGACGGACGCACACTTGAAGAAGATAACATGGAAACATCACCCTGTTCTGGTTCCTCTGAAATAGAAACTGAGAGAGTAGAGAGACCTTGCGGAGAAAGAGCCGGAATCGCTCTTTCTCCAGAAACAACATATCGTGACACACGTTTCCAATGTTTCTCATCCCAATGTTCACATATAGGACAGGGATTAATGCGAGAACACTGACTACAATTAATACAATGATCATGAAAGTCAGAGGAAGATTTCTTCCTATTACAATTTGAACAATGTCCCTTCATTGTGAAAGAACAACAATAAGTCCTAGTTACTCGCAAAAACCCCTGACACAAAGATACATAATAACATGATCCATTAATAAATGAAAAAACAATTGCAAAACAAAATAATTTTGAAAAAATATTTTTTCAGCGAAGCCCAAGTTGCTGAAAAGTAACGTTGAGCCCCGATGGATCCGATGGCAAAGTGTGGTCAAAAATTTTAAATTTATATTAAATAATTAATGAGACACTTTCGGATAATATAAATGTATCTTATAGTGAGATAAACTACAGCAAAGGCAAACAGCCCCCCTCAAAAAAGGCTGTTGCCAATGAAAACAAACAGTGTAAAAACACCAGAAAACATGACTCCAGGCACTGAAAAAACTGGCCCGGAATCAGTCATCAATTACACTCTATCTGATGCAAAACAGAGACTCCCAGGGAAGAATCTGCAGAACATCAGATGGAAGATGCAGAACAAAAACGTTATACACTCATGGGTGAAAACGTAACTATGGGGAAAATAACAGAAAACATTCTGTAACCAAGCAACTCTCCCAGGAAACTTTAGAAATGAAATTTCTCAAAAATATGCCAAAAGCATGGGAGAATTGCAAGGGGGGACTTTAGAAGGCTAGGGGAGAGGAAACACTGAATAAGCAGTGCAACAATTAGCAAGAATGACAACAAGAGGCCCATGCCTCGAAAATAGGCAACTTAACATAATTTCATCAAAAAATTTTAAGTACAGCCCTGATTATTTTTTGTCACTTCTTTTTCCTCTCCTCCTTCTATCCTCCTTAGAATCACATTTTCTCCAAGAATTACGTGTCTGGCATCCTTTAAACTGAGATTTACAAGCACAAAGATCAGTGAGATGTTGACTGATGAAGGGCCAAACAGAGAATGATAATTGGCGCCAATTTCGGGACGTCTGCATCACTGCGCATGCGCAGTAGAGGCGTAGTATGGAGGTCCTTTAGGACATGATTTCTTTTTGTTTTGGATGCAAATTTTGGGGATTGGGGGGCAAAATTTGTGTTTGGCCCTGGTTTTGTTAGAGTTAGCACCAGCTAAGTCTGGGTCATTGGTACAGTATAAAAATATTACTGTGACACGCACCAAATTCCCCTTATTTATCAACCTTTTTGGCCTCACTACATCCAATACAGGAATTTATTCTATTATATCTTGTTTGACAGAGCTCTATGAGCTCTGTCAAACAAGATATAATAGAATAAATGCTCAGTTTACCTCCAGAACACAGGAAACTGACCAAATCCCTGTTAATTGTATACTCCTGTTAATTGAATAATTTTCACTGGCAAAATGGATATTCAATTAAGAGGATTCTACTGTATAATGTGATGCCTCATTGGAATGTTGAAATTTTTCCAAAAAATCGAGAAAAAAGTATAAAAGTAAAACAACATATTTTTTTATTACACACCTATTCTATGAAATCCTTCAGCAACACTAATCCATGCGAAAAATGAAAATCTGTTCCGCACATATGTGCGAAACAGAAATCGTTGATGGACCAGTTTTAAATACAAGCAAAATTTCACTGTAATTTTCTACAAATAATGCAACATAATTACAATTTGAATCGCTAGCTATAGCTGAAAATCGTCCCGAGTTCCAATGTGTTCTATGTGCCAGTAGGCACACAGAACACATTGGAACTCTGGGGAATGAAATAGTAAGATGGGTTCCCCTCGAAAATTTGGTTGGCGATAAAATGTGTTTTTCTTATTGTTAGTTGTCAAATGAAATGCTGAGTATCCTAATAATTGTTTTTATAAGCGTGAAAGCATGTAATAAACACAGAATGACACACATGGCCTCTCGTTTTATACTTCCGCGCTAGCACTCATGCCATATCGATTAACCCACTCACATGCGTGTGTCATTCTGTGTGTATATTTTGTGCACTGGGTAAAGAGTTAACAGATTCTGATGAGAAATCCAAATAATGACTCTTTGAGTGGCTGCTTAGCAGTTTTCCCCACATCACCCAGTGTTATATTTTTTAAGCCAATGACACTACTCAACTTGTAGGTTTGAAAAAACTTGTTGATTTGGACAAGGGTTCACTGTGACTCAGTGGTTAAGGCATTGGACTGAATGGGCAACAATTCGATCCTGACAATTGGTACATGTAACTGCGATGTGTCCTTGAGTAAGGCACTTAATCCGGGTTGGCCATGTGGAGGCATGGTGACTCTGAGCATTAAGGGTGCACGCTTATGTGCACTTGCCTTTACCACTGCTAATTCTGCTTGAGCAAAGTTGGTAAGTTGGAAAGTCTGACAAATTGCTTGCCCCTGTTTGGTGGTCCTCTCTGGGTACTCCAGTGCTTCCTTCATTCATATAAATGTCCAGCATGATGTGGCTCTGGCTGCTGAAAGCGTCATTAAACACCAATAAACAAACTAACAGATTTGATCCAACCCGTTGCTTGTGAAGGAAGTTTTTCTCCATTATCCACATTGTTAACCCTTTGCCCACATATCAAAATTTGCTATTTAAATTTTTTTTTTTTTCAATTTTTTTCTAAAAATTTCTACAAAACCATATGTGACCAATCACTGGAACCAGCTCAATGAGCTCATTCCAATGAGGTGGCCAGATGATATGGTTTTGTTGAAATTTTCTATAATTTTTTTTTTCTTTTCAACTGCTCAATTTATAAATTATGCAAATGGATGTAACAGACTGACACTAAATATGACACCACGCACTTGATTAGAACATTATAAAGATATCATATGCCAAAAATTAAAGTATAGGAGCATTAAATTGAGAGATACAAATTTCCCCATTACCCAGCTTGGGGAATTTCTAGGAACATATCATTTTTAACTTTCGACATGTTAGACCACCCACCCTATTCCCCCCAAATTTTCCCCATTTCGACAGTTCTTTCAGATCCATTTCTGACACACCCCTTCCACTTTTTGAAGGATATTTACAGTTCTACTCGGTATTCACTATAGTTTAAACAAGAGGCTCCACTTAATAGCTCTACTGATAAAAGTGTTTAAAGAAGGATTTAAGGTCACATTCAGCATCTACATGTTAATATACTTCTATTTTAGCTAGGGTCTGTGGGGTTACTTATTTATTGGTGGTTAAGGTCACATACTTTTGCACAATGGCTAATCATGACAACATGGAGATAAAGTCAAGGTCAGTCAATCGTTTATACCCCATGTTGCCTATTTTAGAGGACTCGCACCCCAAGCATTAGTGACTGAGTCCTATTTTACCAGTGGTCTGTGGGGTTAATTTTTTTGTGTGTAAGATCACTCAAACACCTTCAAAACATATTTTGAAGCAAAGAGAAAGAAAGTCGCCAGTGCATATCTTATACGTGTATATATAGTCAGGTTTATCCAGACAGTGTATAAGTCGGACATTTTTTCCCTATAAAAATTATCCTCAAATTAAAGGTGTGTCTTATACATCGATAGGATAAATTATCAAATTTTGGGTGGAAAATATAGGTGATGTACTGGGCAGCTGACTTCATAGCTCAGTGGACAATGTAGTTACATTTTTGTCGATCAACAATTGAACAATAGGCCCCCATGTGGCCTGAAGCACTCACCTTGAACAGAACCCCCCCCCCCCCCCCACCCCACCCCCGAGATGTAGAAAACCAAATATGAAAGCATTCTGACTGGTGGATCTGAAGAAGATTTTAAAAGAAATTTCCTCATATTGCACTAAGTGCAAATTCAGGCTACCATAGGTAGCCCAAATATTAATCCAGGGACCCGATATGAACAAACTTGAATCTGACCCCCTCGAGATGTTGAATACCAACTATGAAAGCATTCTGACTGGTGGATCTGAAGAAGAAGATTTTTAAAGATTATCCCCCATATTGCAATAAGTTAAAATTATGTAAAGGTGAGCAAACTAGCGACTCTAAAGAGCCTGTAATCGCTCACCTGGAACTACATTTAAAGAAAGTGTCAATGACACTGTAGCTCAACTTGTCAAGACATGTACATGTATAGTATGTGACACAGCAATGACAAACTTCTAGGTAATGACCTGATAACAAAGGTACATATAAAGTATTGTAACGGTCTGTACATAAATACTGGGCGTAGCCTGTAACAAATGTATAGGTAAAGTATTGTAAAGGTGGGTAACAGTCAGATGCTAAACTAGAAAAGAAATCTTTGAGTCCCAGAGTGGGTCTGACTGAACCCAAAAATATTTGTTCTCATAGCACAATAATAACAAAGGCATCCCAAAACACACTCATTCCTGTCCCAAGGTGAAAACAAAGGTACCCAAGAAGTTTCGTGAAGATCAGTTCATAAATATGAACTGTATAGAAGTTGTGACAAAAAACTGATTGGACTTAATTTCAGTACAAAATGGCCACTGGCAGCCATCTTGAATTTTGGACCACACTCAGAAACACTCGTTCTCGTCCCAAGGTGATAACAAAGGTACCCAAGAAGTTTTGTGAAGATTGGTTGATAAATATAGCCTCTAGCCCGAGCCGTATTGACATGTGCACTTACAGTGTATAAGTAGCACGAAATAAATCAAAATTCATCTAATTTGCATAATTTCTGCACGAGAAAAAAAACCTGTACTATATGTGATGTATTCCATGTTACTAAACATTCATACAAAAATTTATTCAAATCAGAACTTTCATACAGAAGTTCTGTACAAAAGACTGATTGCACTAATTTTGGTACAAAATGGCTGCTGGTGGCCATCTTGAATTTTGGACCACACCCAAAAACACTCGTTCTCATCCCAAGGTGATAACAAAGGTACCGAAGAAGTTTCATGAAGATCGGTTGATAAATACAGCCTCTAGCCCGAGCCATATTAACATGTGTACTTACTGTGTATAAGTAGCACTAAATAAATCAAAATTCATCTAATTTGCATAATTTCTGCACAAGAAAAAAACCCGTATTATATGTGATGTATCCCATGGTACTAAACATTCATAGAAAAATTATTCAACTCAGATCTTTCATGTGGAAGTTCTGCGCAAAAATCTGATTGCCCCTAATTTTGAACAAAATGGCTGCCAGCGGCCATCTTGAATTTCAGACCAGACCCCAAAACACTCGTTCTCGTCCCACGGTGATAACAAAGGTACCCAAGAAGTTTTGTAAAGATCGGTTCATAAATGCGGCCTCTAGCCCGAGCCGTATTGGCATTTGCACTGACAGTGCTGAAAGTAACACTAAATAAATCAAAGTTAGTCTAATTTGCATAATTTAAGCACGAGAAAAAAACCTGCATGATATGTGATGTATCTCATGGTACTAAACATTCATACAAAACATTATTCAAATCAGAGCTTTCATATGGAAGTTCTGTACAAAAGACAGATTTCTGCATAGTCGGTACAAAATGGTGGCTGGCAGCCATCTCGAATTTCGGACCGCACCCAAAAACACTTGTTTTCGTCCCCACAGTCATAACAAAGGTACCCAAGAAGTTTCGTAAAGATCGGTTCATAAATACGGCCTCTAGTCCGAGCCGTATCCAATTGTTGACAGACAGACAGACGGACGACGGGCCATGACAAAAGCTCAAATTTGGCTTCGCCAAAGTTGAGCTAAAAATGTGACTTCCCATAGGCTTTCCATGGTAACTGTGAGTTGCAATTGTGGCCATGTTTGCAACATTACATGAGGATCATTGGTAGGTGTCCCAGTCATCAATCATGTGAAGTTTCAAAATATTTGACTTTGCAGTTTCAGAGGGAAGATTTTTGCAAAATCCATCAATCAGAATCAGAGAATGTCTCTGGTGGCCATATTTTCCAACCAACGGGAACAAAAAAGGATCGTTTGAAGAGGGCTTCCTATAGACCATTCCTGCAAAGTTTGGTTCACAACGGCTCAGAAGTTCCAGAGAAGATGAAAATGTGATTTCCCATAGGGTTTCTATAGTAACTACAAGCCACAATTGCAGTCATGTTTGCAACACAATCAACATTAAATGAGGATCATTGGTAGAGGATGTCTCAGTCATTAACCATGCAAAGTTTCAAAACATTTGGCTCTGTGGTTACAGGAGAGGATTTTTCAAAATCCACTAATCAGAATAAAAAAATGCTTCTGGCAGCCATGTTTTTCGATGCACGGTAACAAAAATGAGGAGCATTTGTAGAAGACCTCCAATAGACTATCCCTGCCAGGTTTGGTTCACGTCAGCTCAGTAGTTCCAGAGAAGATGATGAAAATGTCATTTCCCATAGGGTTTCTATAGTAACTATAAGCCGCAATTGCAGCCATGTTTACAACCCGATCAATATTAAATGAGGATCGTTGGCAGATCCACCAACCAGAATCCACCAACCAGAATCAACGAATGCCTCTGATGGCCATGTTTTTCAACCCACGGGAACAAAATGAGGATCGTTTGTAGAGGACCTCCCATAGACCATTCCTGCCAAGTTTGGTTCATGTCAGCTCAGTAGTTCCAGAGAAGAAAATGAAAATGTGATTTCCCATAGGGTTTCTATAGTAACTATAAGCCGCAATTGAAGCCATGTTTGCAACCCGATCAAAATTAGATGACGACTGTTGGTAGAGGAGGTCCCTGTCATCAACCATACAAAGTTTCAAAACATTTGACCATGTGGTTTCAGATGAGAAGATTTTTCAAAATCCACCATCAGAATCAAAGAATGCCTCTGGCGGCCATGTTTTCAAACCCATGGGAACAAAATGAGGATTGTTTGCAGAGGACTTCCCATAGACGATCCCTGCCAGGTATGGTTCGCTTTGGCTTAGTAGTTCCAGAAAAGAAGATGAAAATGTGATTTCCCATAGTGTTTCTATAGTAACTATAAACCGCAATTGTGGCCATGTTTGTAACCCGATCAACATTAAATGAGGATAGTTGGTAGAGGGGGTCCCAGTAATCATTTGTGTGAATTTTCAAAACATTTGGCGTGGCAGTTTCAGAGGAGAAGATCTTTTGAAAATCCACCAACGAGAATCAAAGAATGCCTCTGGAAGCCATGTTTTTCCTCCAACAGGAACAAAATGAAGATCGTTTGTAGAGGACCTCCCATAGACCATTCCTGTCAAGTTTGGTTCTCAACGGCTCAGCGGTTACAGAGAAGATGAAAACATGAAAAGTTTACGGATGACGGACACCAACTGATGCGAAAAGCTCACATGGCCTTTTAGGCCAGGTCAGCTAATAAAAATTACAGTACCCACTAATTTTTGCGCAGCTGAAACCAATATCTTTAAGAAAGCATTTTTTTTCTAACATGCACAGTATTATTTTCTTATTTTGATTTAAAATCACAATATATGGACTGCTCATACATGAGAGAAAACAACAGTCTAAGTGCCATGACTTTTTCTTTGACAACAATATCCTACAATTCGTCACTGCAGTCTTCTGTTATTTGTTCATGAAAATGAATTAATACAACTGTTGTGGAGTGTCTGCACACTGCACCCTGTGTTTTGTTCTCCATCATTTGGTATCTTCTTTTGAGCTATTGTATTTTTAAGTGTTGATATATACGTCCAGTGGTATGTTTGTGTTAGTTATTAATGCTCATGTAAGCAGTCATTATTAATGTCAGGAAGTATACCAAATATCAAAACATTCTGACTGCTGGATCTGAACAAGAAGATTTTTAAAGAAAATTCCTCATATTTTGAACTAAGTTATAATTCGGGCTCCCACAGTGAGCCCAAATATGAACCCAGAGACTTGGCTTGAACAAACTTGAATCTCATCCCCCTAAGGATGCTGCAACCAAATATCAAAAAGATTCTGATTGGTGGATCTGAAGAAGAAGATTTTTAAAGAATATTCCTTATACTGCACTAATTTAAACATTTGGGCTCCCATAGAGTGCCCAAATATGGACCCAGGGATTTGATTTCAACAAATGTGTGAAACAATCTTCCAAAGATGTTATATGTGAAATTTGAAAGATTTCGGAGCAGTGGTTTGGGAGAAGTGCCTTAAATGTTTTCCCCATTACCCACAGTGTTAAAAAAAATGCTGACACAGCATTTTTTCAAAGTCTCGAAAAAGTACCCTATGATAAAACAGATAGTAATTTTTTTTTTATCATTC
This sequence comes from Pictodentalium vernedei, assembly GCA_031216915.1. NCBI lineage: Eukaryota > Metazoa > Mollusca > Scaphopoda > Dentaliida > Dentaliidae > Pictodentalium > Pictodentalium vernedei. The sequence continues at coordinate 185,515,866 of CM062292.1, read as the reverse complement.
CATTCTCAAGCATGAGACTTTAGTCTAATAAAAAAAACTGAAATTGTGCTTGCATAAAGGGAAATGTATCAAAATCATTCATTGTGCCTCAAATTATATGATAACCAGTTTGTAAAGCCGTGATGGGACCTTTTATTTCTTTGCAAGACCATTTTCATGTAAATTCAAAGAAGTAAAACTTTTTTTAAAAATTTGAAGACTGAAATCCAATGAAAAACTGAAAAATCTCATCCCTGCATTCTGTTCGTCCTAAGGAATCTTCACAACAAATAAGAATTCTCAGTGCTGTGTAGTTTTGGAGATATCGGTATTGGAAATTTTTTCTATTTTTAGCTCCTGTGGTTCCCACGGGGCATTTTGAAAAAAGTGTTTGGCATAAATCAAGTACTTATGACCCATTAACCCTTTACCCAACGCAGACGATATCAAAATTTATTATTTTAAATATAATTTTTTTTAATTTTTCAAAAAATTTCAACAAAATCATATCATGTGACCCCTCATTGGAACGAGCTCAACGAGCTCATTCCAATGAGGGGTCACATGATATGGTTTTGTTGAAATATTTTGAAAAATTTAATTTTTTCAACTGCTCAATTTGCATATTACGCAGGCGGATGCGGGCGATTCGTTAGGTAAAGGGTTAATACTTCATATCAAATTTGGTTCAAATCCGCCTCTCGGTTTTGGAAAATAGAAATTTTGGGAGGGGCCAAATTGCATAAGATGGATCCAGCCAATTCTTTAGGTAAAGGGTTAAACAAATTAGTGGATAGTGGATTCTAACAGTGAATCCCTTCATAGAATGCACAACCAACCACAACATTGTATGCCCAGCATTAAGAAAAGACACATTGTGGTTTAAAAGTAACCAAACGAAAGAATGAATCAAGGGTCCGACCAGATATTCTTGTATGAGCAGGAATAGTATTTATTTACCAAGCTGCTAATGGTGTCGCAAACAGTATGTGGCAAAGAGTAAACGGCACTTCTGCATTCAATTATCAGAACACCAAGTGGACATCCGCCATGGTAGGACACAACTGTAGTGACACACTTCACACAACTTGATCACATCAATGATTTCCAATACAGAATCATATTCATTTTACTTCTGATCCAGACTCCGCTGCTTTCACCAAACCGAAATGGGACAAGGAAATTAACTGGATGTACTGCCTCAGGTCATTGCAACCATTTGGTCTTAATAGAAAGGATGTTTAGCTCTATCAAACAAAATGGGAATAATTATGTTAATAATAACTGAAATCCTGTAGCTTGTATATGGAACTTTAACTAGAGATTCATATCTTAAACACAACTGCTAAGTTTCGTAAATTCTATTGTGTGCAGCAGAATTGTTATGCATAAGTAAAATGACCAACTGTTTCAGCCCTAAATACTAAAGTTCTATACATTATCATATTTTCCATACATTTCAAATTAAGAAAAGGATAATGTTCACTAAGAATCTTTCAATTTAACAGTTGAATGGACTCAAGTTTCCCCCTTCAAGCTGTTCCAAGTTGAAAGCAACATACCGGTATACTTTAGCACTTCTTTTTTTCCACTCTGAAACAAAATAAAGAAATTCCAGTATTAATGAATTTCTCAACAACAGGTAAACGTATGAAATTTTCAATTTGGCAAAAACAGTAAATATACTTTCTCAACAGGTATTTTTATGTGCAATGGGTTTCTCTTCAGCATTTAACAACTTGTTAATCACATGAATCATCCAATCAATGAATAAACCACACTCCAGTCCTTCAATTTTGAGGCGCTATGGACCTATGGCACTTGCACACCATGGCGCACACGGATTTCAAAACCAGAGAGCGATCAAAAGCGCAGCTCGAAAACCAACTGAAGTCAGTGCCTTAATTTCATTCCAAAATGCATAAACTTCCAATAGTTAAGTTGTTAATGCTGTTAAAAAATCTGCAGAGCGACAATTCTGCATTGTCTTCATTAATCCAAAAACATCAAAGCATCACTAACTCCTCTGTCGGCTTTGAGGAGGACATCAATGTGCATATAGGACATGCATACAACAGTACATGTAACATGTGGAGAGAATTGGTAAATCAATTTAATTTATCTCCTGCACCAGATTCATTTAACTGATGCTTATTTGTTACATTGTATTAGTTCAAACCGGTCATCATTCCATGAAGATCATTACAGTTTAATCTGAGCAGTAGTTTGACATGATCATGTTTCAACAAAATTAATTTAAATTATAATTAAATAACACAATACATGATGTTGAATGCAAGATGTTCGATGGAGTTTTTCATTAATTTGAATCAATAAACAATCCAAGTTTAGTCTGCCAGAAATGAGGGGTCATAAGCTGTATCTGAGAGGCAAAATTTGAAAAAAAAATGAACAGTGCTGGCAGGTAAAAGGGTTAACTGCTATCAACAGTAACAAATTGGTATTATGAGACAGGTTGTTAATTTCATGAAAAACAGTAAAATACTCCAGATTTCTTGCTTTTTGGGTACCTCAATCACCAACAAGAACACAGTTGGACGGTGACATCATTGTATGGCCACTTAATGTAAATTCAGTCATTTTGCAGTGAAATATATACCTCATATATTTCATATGCATCTTAATGTACAAACTAGAAAAATAGAATGCATCAGTCATTTGGGGTTTTTTTTTTGAGTTATTGCTCAGACATGACAGCAAGTTTGTATTTGCCAGAATGCTGGTTACTGAAAGGAACCAACCTGCAATCACCTGTTATGACATCCCCCAAAATTGGGATCCAGTGGTCATTATTTTTTAAAGTTTTTGTATGGACAAGCAAAAATCACAAAAAATCCAAGATGGTTGCCATGGTTGCCATATTGGATATGGCAGAAAACTGATTATCGAAAGGAACCTTCCTGCAGTACTACTAATCCATCACAAAAAATAGGATCCATGGCACATTTCATTTTCAAGTTATTGCGCCGACAAGCAAAAATTACAAAAAATTCCATGATGGCAGCCATATTGGGTATGGCACAAAAAAATGAAAGTGTCAATGACACTGTAGCTCAACTTGACAAACTTGAACTTAGTAAGTCATAAGTGAAATGGCAAAATTGAAGATCATTGGTACCAATGTTATTTGGTGAAATTTCAACATAACAGCATTGTGTGTGCATAAAGTCAGAGTAATCTATGTATTTTTAAATGTAAACTTTAAGACTGGCTAAAGGAAGAATGTTGATACACAAATGCAGCAAGTTCAGAGGTTATTGTAAATGGCAACTTTTTTTCACAGAAATGAATGCTAATCAATAGCTCTTATCGAAAGGTCTCGCCTAATGAGCACACCGTTCAAAAACAATCCTTTGATAAAAGTAGGCCATGTCAAAGAAGAATGTTGTTGCACAAATGCAATAAATTCAAAGATTGTTGCTAACAGCAACAGTTTTTGATGGAAATGAAAAGAAAATCAATAGCTCCTATCTTTGTCACCCTGCATAAGCATACAAACTTTCAAAACAACCTGATAATGAATGCACCTTCTGAGGCATGCCAAAGGAAGATGTTAATGCACAAATGCACTAAGTTTGATGGTCATTGCTTGTGACAATGTTTTTTCTCTCTTTTTTATGGAAATTCATAAATATACCCTGCAGAGAGTGCAAAAGGGATAAGTTGATGCACAAATGCAGCAAGTCCAAAGGCTGGTGATAATGACAATATATTTTTATGGAAATGAAAAAAAGCAATAGCTCACATCTGGAGGTCACCCCGAACACACATACCAAGTCTCAAAGTGATCCGATCATAAATGTTCCCTGAATGGTGTGCCAAAGGGAAATATTGAAGCCTGACTAAACTAAGTTCAAAGGTCATTGCCAGCGGCAACATTTTTTGACAGAAATGGAAGAAAATCGATAACTCCCATATAGATATCAACACACACAAGCACACCAAGTTTCCAAGTGATCCAATCATAAATGTACCCTGCAGGGTGTGTCAAAGGGAAATATTGAAGCATCACTGCACTAAGTTTTTACTAAGTTCACCAGAGGTCATTGCCAATGGCAACTATTTTTGACGGAAATGGAAGAAAATAAATAGCACCCATCGATAGGTCACCCCAAACAAATACCCTATAAAGAATCAACAAACCAATGGACCAAAAAATCATTTATCCAAAAACAAATCAAAATAATCAACCACAGAGAAATATGATAAATTTAAAGTAATTTGTATATTTTTAATACTTACCAATAATGGCCCAGACTTAGCTGGTGCAAACTCAATATTATTAAGGGCCAAACACAAAGGGTTTTCTCCTACACTACAATTAACACAAATTTGACTATTTTCCAAAATTCTGGCAATAAACTAAACATTAATTCTATTATATGATTCTATTATATGATGTTTGACAGAGCTCATGGATTTAGTGCTTATATTTGATGCCCTCAGGCCAGATAGGCCCATAAACATTCGAAAGTCAAATGTTTGTCTGAGTAATTCTTCGACAGATTTCAAGTTTTATATTCAATTAACCTTTTACCCAATGCAGACGTTATCAAAATTTATCAGAATATTCCCATTTGAAGAGTGTATGGCATGTCATTTTTGGAAATGCCTGGAAAACCTGTGGGAGCAGAACCTTAAGAACATTTTGCTTTTGGTGTAAAATCTTGAACCAGGAACTCCTTTATTTATTTATTCACCATTTTTCAACAAAACGTTTTTTATTCTTTCTGTTTATTTTTATAATTGTTAGTGATGGTTAATATTCAGCAAATGGGATCTCGGTACAATTGGAGAGCAAATGAGTGGAGATTCTGAGGAATTTGTTGGTGTAGCCTTATTTTACAACTTTTTGAATTTATGTCCGTTTTTGAAAACAAATTAAGATAAAGCATTGCAGTTCCTAAACACTGAGCTCTGAATTCATGATAGGTATATGCAATTACGAGCAACCTGGTTGCTATAATTCACCACAGAATTGCATTCATGATTTCTACTTTGTCATTATGGTCATTGGGGCCATGTCTGTCATCTGACCAAAAAATTGTTTGCCTCCTAATACCCAGAGAGCCCCCCCCCCCCCACCCCCACCACCACCAAAGCAATAGTTGTTACTACTTATTATTTTACATTTAACTTTCATTGTATTTAACACAGGACCTGGGTTGTCTCTAAAGTTTGTAGGAAAAGTATTCCTCTACACAGGGTTGAAAAAACTTTTTTCCAAGCCAAGACTACTCATCACCCCCTTTTTGAGAAGAATTTGTTTCCCTTTCATGTGGGGTCCCACCCCCTTCAACTCCCTAAAATGAATCCTCAACACAAAACTGTCCATTTTTTAGTCATATTTACTGATATATATCTGCTATTCCACTTTTTCTAACAACACAAAAAGGGAGATAATTCACAAAAAACTAAAGCAGATTTTGAGCATAACCAGAGATAAGATAAATACTTCATGTCTGCAATAATTTAATGGTTCCCAATTGTTCCAAATTATATGTAATAGTGTTTTAGCATGGGTTTATGAGCTGATAAGCTCAACTATATTCACTAACTTGAGTAGATGTGCAGGATGTAGCTCCCTGACACAATGCTCATTGCTGTCAATGTGTGTTTTGGCCACTCATGCAATATACAACAAAACATAGCCAGAATTCCAGCAGGGAATAGCCAATTTTATGATTTTGATATTTATGTGCTATTCTCCTTTGTTTGCAGCAATAAATATCCGACTTTAAATATCAATTGCAAACAAGGCTCAAATGTTGAGCTAAACAAAACCTAGCAATATTAAGTCATCCTTAGAACACTTGGAGTGACCATTAGAATCAAACGGAGCTGGCAGCTGCTCGTCGTTGCTCAGTGGTTCACTCCGGCTTCCTCCACCCATAAAACTGTCACGGTCATGATTAGCCATTGTGCATAAATATGTGACCTCAAACATCAATAAATAAATAAATAAATAAATAATTAGAATCAAACTTAGATTCAATGAGATCTTGGTGGCGAGTTGAGATGGGTTGATGGGGCAGAAAAAGGCAATAGCATATAGGGCATACATGTACCCTGTATTGATGCTTTCTTACCAACCAGCATAATGATTTTGTGGAGAAATGGACAGACTTGGTCATATATGGGTACCCTGACTTGAACCCTAACCAAAATCAAATTTATTGTGAATCACGAGTTACCGGTAAGGCACAACTCTGTAGGCAGCCCATGGACTGCTTAAATTTGTTGTGAAGTATCATGCAGTTACCACTGCCAGAACCTTTATATAGTGTAGTAGATCCTATTTTACTTACACAACCTGGTTTGCTGGTTGGGGTAAACTTGAATGTAGTTCAGTGCAAGTTTTAATCTGCTACCACACAGGGCAGTGCTGTGCTCTGCCACGATCGCGAGATAATCTGAAGCACTTCCTGAATAAAATGGGTCGTCATGTGCATGATTATCAGGTATATCGCTTCAAGATACAAGAGTCCATGGTTGAATAGAATAGATGGATTAATCGTGATGGTGGGGATGCGAGTATACATGTACGAACCAAGTCAGGCCTAATATTCTGGGCCCATTTGTACATGTACCTCTCATGTCTTCTGATATACTTTTGCAACTGGGTCAGATGATCACTGTCAGATCTATAGGAGATCCATTTGATATCTGTTTGATTGGGGTTTTACGTTGCCTGCAACAGCTATGGCTATATCACATTATTGTTTGTTCCAAAGATGAAGGTGGAATTAATCAGCATCACTGGATGGTCAATGTAACCCACCAACCACTGACAAGTAAGTGACAAGCGTATCCACATACAAATATCGATATCCTGATGAACCAAATTTCGCAGAATTTGCTACATCAGTACACTGAAACAGCTATGGGAACAGCCAGGCCATCGTAGTTATGCAATAACAACCTGGCTAACAGAGGTGGGCCAATTATACCCGGGCACCACGCTGGATTCCATTTTATAGACTTTTCCTTTATCACATTTTAGTATCAAAAGTACTTCAACAAATTTCAAATCTGTATTCGTATAAACATATACTGAGAATATGAAGAGTATATGTCCTTGCATTTTAAGTTAGGCATTTAACAGGATGTGAATTTAATTTCTAACAATTCTGTTTTCTAATACATTCTCATTTAGTATTGATCCAAAAAAACTGTTGATAATGCAATGTGCAGGCGTCAGAGAAGTGTAATGTAGAACTGCAGTGTATTGAACAAGTATCAGAAGTTTATAACCCCAGGGCAAAGTATGATCCTATTTTCAGGTTTTCACAAGTGTCTTCCTCATTGTTTATTTTTCTTATTGTTTTTTAATTGTTACATAAATTATTTATTTGATTGAACATTTGATTTTTCTTTATGCAACACTGGTATAAACCTGTTGAAAACAGGTTAAGGGTGCACGATATTGACCTGATTTGACCACCAACTGTTTGATGGGCACCATCTCACCAAAATGTGTTAAAACAGCTGGTTACAAGTCATGCTACTAGGCCACATACATTTAACCCTTTACCCAATGCAGACGATATCAAAATTTGTTATTTTAAATACCATTTTTTTTAATTTTTCCAAAAATTTCAACAAAACCATATCATGAGACCCCTCGTTGGAACGAGCTCATTCCAATTAAGGGTCACATGATATGGTTTTGTTGAAATTTTTGGAAAAATATTTTTTCAACTGCTGAATTTCCATATTACGCGGGTGGATGCGGCCGATTCGTTGGGTAAAGGGTTAAGGGGATTTTATTACTTTCCAATAAATATTGGGGGAAGGGCAGGGGGGGGGGGCCTTCAAAAAATTTGTCTTCACAGGGCAAGGGTGGGTGGTCCTGCCACGAAAAAAGTCACTTTTTTCTCATCAAATTTATGCATTTTCTTCTGTTTTAATCTATCTAGATAACTCTTTGGTGTTTTAATGGTGTTTGGGTAGTTACGTAGGGGGTAGCCCCTACGTTGAGATCACTGAACTACAAGGAGGCACACAGAATAGGATGTCCAGCATCATCCGAGCCATGTAGCGATGAGATGGGGCGAGTACAAGAAGGGCACACCCTCTCACTGGGGGAGGGGGGAACTGCCCGAGGAAAAATTGTGAACTTTGAGACAAAAAACGCAAATTCCTTGACTCTGAGTCTATTTGTGTCCATAAATGATAAGTTGTGAAAGGCATCGGTAATTGGGCAACATCACTGGCGGGGGGGGGGGGGGACTGATATTGGTGGGGAACATGTGCCCCCACCCCCAGGCTACGCCACTATTTGCAGTCTAGGTGGTAGACAAATGTAATTCAGCATCTTAAAACCTATAGTTAGAAAATTTTAACTTGTGTGTGTGGGGGGGGGGGGGGGAGCTAGTGGAGTTACCCACTTGTTGGAAATTATATAGGCCTAGTAGTGGTATCAGAATTTTGTCGAGGAGATGGGGTGGGAACAATTGGAAATCTAGAGGCAGCATGAGATAAACAGATATTTACAAATTACACGTTAATCGTTATTTACTTATTTTGGTTCAGAACTGCAGGTTATCACCAAGAATATAATGTCATTGTCATGGGGTCTTTCTTGCAGCAGCCCGGCACATTGGTGTTCGACATGTGCCAAAGATCATAGTCCCTCTTTTAATATTGAATCATGGGAAAATACATAATTTGTCACAAAAAAATTCTATAATTAGTACACCATTTTCATGATCTTTGTCACATGTCGATCCAACAAGATGGGGAAAAAATACAAATCACGATTCGGCATCTTGAAATCATCCAGTTCGTACGAACGAGCCCGTGCAAGCCTGTTGAATCCAAATCAATGGAAAGACATCAATGATCAAATACGCAACAAGTCAAAACCCAACAAATACAAAGAGACCACAGGCTTACGTTTTTGATCAACACACATTTTATATCAAAGAAGCGCACTTGTTTGCTGTCTTTATACGCCACCTGGGGAAAAATAATCCCGAAACGAATTGTGATTTGAGTTATACCATAAAACTTAAAAGAGAATGCACTGTCAACGGCAAAAAGTATTTCCAACTGAGCTGTCTTTAACTTTCGTTCAGTGTTTCGATGGAAGTTTGCTCATGATTCGTCTCAAACACGGCGGTCTTTTAATTATATGGGTGTTAAAAGTCTTCAATACGTCTCCAAAACGTTCGATAAACAGGTCGCTTTTGTGCAGTGGGAAACTCAACGATTTTTCAATGATTGATTTTGTGAACGTATTCAAACGATTTGCTTCGTGCGCGATGCGTTCAAAAGACACTATGAATATGCATGGTGTAGGCCTACCTTTCATGGGGCCGCAGTGACAATAGGTCTAATATTTTGGCATTTATGCCAATTTTGAATAATAAAGTATTAGAACTTCAAAATAGAAGTAACTTCACAAAAATTAATGTGTTTAGAACTTTGCAGCCAGAGGGACAGCTAGGTCTACGTACATTTTTTCCACACATAGGGAGAGCCAGGGAAGGGGTGCTACTAAATAACGAAAACAAGTAAAAAATGGCAAAATATAGGCTAATAGAAGTTGAAGTTAAAAGGGAACGGGACAATTCGCCGTCGGAACAACTCGCCGTACCCGAAGTGGGACGAGTCGCCGTCGGGACAAGTCGCCGTGGAGTAGAAATTGATAAACTTGTAGGCTTACACGCGGCATAGGATAAAATTATCTTTAATACTCACGACTTAGATAAAGAGGCAGGTTCAATATAACAATAATGTAACATATAAAATAATAGTTACGGTACTAACATAACAAGATTAATCAGAGTGACAGACGATTCGTTGAAATCAATGACAAGAATTAATTAATTAATACATTTTCAAGCAAATTTACTCTTTTACAGTTCCTGCTTTGACAAAGGTAGGCCTAGGCCTACAGCATGCACTGGTCTGTTCGTTGGAAATTATTTTATAGCTGTGAATTCACATGAAAATGGTCCGAAAATACCATTTTCATGTGAATTCACAGATAAAATAAATATATAGAATTCTATATTATTTTAAAATTACTATTATAATTCACAAAGATATAGGCCTAATTTATACAAAAATATATAAATTTAGACTGAAGTACAAAAGTATGTTTGATTTCCATTATGGGAGAACTACTTTATAAAAACAGCTGAACATTTCTTTAAAAAGGCTGCAGTAGACAATGAAGGTGCATCTGACATAAGGGACGATGTGGGATTGAAATCCCTTGCGACCCTAATAACTTTATTTGCTTTATAGTTCTGCTCCGTGTTTGCTAAGAGAAATGGGCCAACCATAGAAATTGGAAAAAGACTTTTTATATCTGATTTCTATGGTGCCAACAGTTAAGAATGGGACTGTTGGCCCATGTTTCAAATTTGCAAGTTCATCGTGAGCATCCAGTGACACAGAAATAGCTTTTGACTGCACAATTCTTGGGAGTTATAATGTCACATGTGCTGATTTAATAAAGTTAGGTATCACGTCACTTGAGAATCGTGCAGTTCAGTGCAGATCGAGCTCAATTCGCGATATAGGCCTAGCTTTGCTAGCCGCCGCTCCCTACCCCTTCGAACTGTTGGCACAGTGCTCAGTCAGAATTTTGGGAGGCCTAGGCCTGACCGAAGAATCCTGGATCAAGCCCACCCCAAAGTTCCGTGCTCTGGGGTTACTACACCGGGCCCTACACTCTCCCCGGCTCTGCATAAATTTATAGGCCTAGTCCATTCACATAGGCATATTAATTAGACACTTGGGTTTTACAATTAGGCCTACAGATAACTCAAGATTGAACTTCTGTCAATACCAATCGGTATGCAGACTGCTTCCAGCGTACATAGGCTAGTTGAGTAGCCCTAGGTACGAGATTCAAAGTCGGTCATACATATCTATCCTAGGCGGGCCAGGCCCGAAACAAGACTTTTCCCGGCGACAGATTATAGGGAGGCCAACCTTTGACAATTTCCGACAAAATCCCCCCCACCCCCCAAAAAAAGTGAAATTGGGAATTTAAATGTTCTAAAATGACCAAATAAGCTCCATTTTGAATGCAAAATGCACCGCAATTCCAGTTGGTAGGTTACTGAAGGGGCCTAATTTTCCGACAGAGGTGACCATCTGTAGGGGGGCAGTTCGCTCCCCTAGCCCCCCCCCCCCCTAATAGCTTCAGGTCTGTGTAGGGCCCGGGCCGTCTGTGGGTACCAAAGATCGCCACTGTTGGGCCATGCAATGACAGACTGTGTGTGTGCAGCGTGACGTAGGCCTATCAATACAATGAGTAGGCCTAGTAGGCTACAATACTGGGGTGGAATGTCCACTTTTATATAATGGGGGATCTGGAACAGCAATGTTCATCCCAGGTCTGATCGTTTAAAAATCACATGCATCCATGGGAGCCACAACTGCCCCCCTTAAATCGTTATTGGGGAGCCATACCGACCAATTTTCATGCCGGCAATTATCATGGCCTACATTAACCCAAAGTAGAACTATAGAAGTAAGTCTATTTGGTTTTTATTATGCCTACAGCTGTAGCCTATATGAGAGCAAAATGATGACATCCCTGAATTTAACTTTGCTGGAGCCACAAGCAGGGGCGTAGCCGGGGGGGGGGGGTGCCCCCATGTTAACCTATATAGGGAATATCAGACAAGAAATTTTAATTTCTAGCAATTTTCTTAATTCTGAGTCCGTTTAGTGTCCATAATTTATAAGTTGTGAAAGGCATCAATAATTGGGCCACATAACATAATGTGACCTTATCATTTGATGCCTTTCACAACTTGTAAATTATAATTTATGGACAAACGTAGCTCAGAGTCAATGAAACTGCAGTTTTTTTTCTCTCGAGTTCTCTGTTGAGTTTCATTTTTTCCCGGGGAGGGAAGAAACACCCTCCAACGAGAAGGGGCACCCTCTCTTGTACTCGCACTCATAGTAGGCCATACTGTCGCTGCGGGGCTCGGATGATGCAGCTAATCATATTCTGTAGGCCTATATCCCCCTGGCCAAGATCGACATCGTGCAGAAATATGTGACCTTAATTCAAGTTTAAACATCAAAAAATTTCTTTGACTGGGGATTTCAAATCTATTTCCCGTAATCCTGAAAACACATCTAGACTAGGCCTATATCACCTACAAGCACGATGACCACGCCCAGTCTCTGAATGGACTTGGTGGTGATTAGTTTATTTGTGTGGGTTTTTTGTTTACATTCCTTGGTTTTGTTTATCGCGAAAAGACACGCGTTTTTTTTTCAATCAGATGATGCTGCTGGTGAACCGCTTTACCCCAAAGAGTTTGTGCTTGAGCACCTTTTTAATGAATACCATTTCGTCGCGGTTTGAAACCGGCTACTGCAGGATAACATAAAAAAAATACTTTTGGACCTCGGTGGTTAACACATTTAAATTTTAATAAAATAAATCGATCCCATTATTATTTCAATCTTGCACTGTCGTTTTTCGTGCGAACTATATTTCTGCAGTTAGCGTATTGAGACAGTGAACAGGTCGAATCAGGGGTGATCGAATAAATAGAAGTGACGTCATTGACAACAAGCCGCATAACACCTATATTTTATTCTTCTGCTTTTCGATTTTCAATTGTTTTCCCATATGTTTTATATTCACACATAGGCGCAAAAGGAAAGGACATGAGCTGTGGTCCATAACATAACGGGTTGTTTTCACGGATTGTAACAATGATTTTGAAGGAATAAATTATTTGATTGTAGAACTATTTTGCAGTAATTCGCGGATGATTACAGCGAGAAGGCTTAATCTAATGTGTAACGTCACTGTGTGTCGCCAGTTGGTAACTGCAGTAAGCTGTGTGAGCAAGTGATAATTTCTCGCTCTTGCCTAAAAAATATTATTTTAGAGACCGTCAAAATTTTAAGAACTTTCTGTTAATTTAGTTGAACCAGTTTCACGTTGTTGCGAAGTACACTTCAATTATATCTTCCAGCACCAGATTGTAATTCAGTGACAATTTTTATGCCTGTGTTCGATTCCACTCTCGAGTGTGATGAATATTATGATGCAACTTTGCCAATATAGTCATTATAGATTAATCCACAGTTGAAAGTCCAGTACTGTAGGCAGGCGGGCATTCCTGCTCGAAGAATTAATTTGTTCAAATACAAAACCGAACGTAATGGTTGCCGTAAGTAATTCGTTTCAGCGAAAATTGGGTTCGCGAAGAGGTAACGAAACCGGTAAATCTCACTTTGCTTGTATTGTTAAATTAATCGACAGGGCAGAAAACAAGAAGCAATTGTTGGCGAACAGAAGGAACCTGAGAATAAACACGATATTAAAATGTACAGTACAAAGACTGAAAAATGATTTGGATAAAATGCAGTTAATAAGTATTAGAACTAATTTTAACAATATTGTTGGTAAAGCACATGGTTACACAGATAGATTTGAACACGCTGATTTGTGTCCCAAATTTTTTTCAAGTAAGGAAACTGGAGATGTTTTGCATTTAAATTCCTTTTTTAATAGACTACGTGGTCACAGTTGATCAGGACAAAGTTGTTTGGTGCTGCGGGAGGGTTCAGTATCTTCATTTCACCATTGGAACCATGATTATTTTACACACTCATAAAATTCATTGCCGTTTTGCTGTTGCATTATCTTTGTTAATAAATATTGATATTATATATTATTTTATTATTTTTCATTCTGGCTATCCATGAACTTTAACTGCCTGTTGGGTGAGTTTTTTTTTCCTCAGTTGGCATTTACACATCACAATGTGATGCTGGGTATAGCCTGTATTATAGTATAGGAAATGTATATCCAAAGGTTGGTACCAATCTCACTCAAGTTCACCTCTAATCTTTTCATGATTTAGGGATACTCATCCACACAATCACTGTCTGACGATTTGGGCTATTCTCCATACTCATTTAACCCTTTACCCAACGAATCGCCCGCATCCGCCCGCGTAATATCCAAATTCAGCAGTTGAAAAAATATTATTTTTCAAAAAAATTCAACAAAACCATATCATGTGACCCCTCGTTGGAACGAGCTCGTTCCAACGAGGGGTCACATGATATGGTTTTGTTGAAATTTTTTGAAAAATTTAAAAAATGATATTTATAATAATAAATTTTAGTATCGTCTGCGTTGGGTAAAGGGTTAAAAGACAGGAAATCACATTTTGCCTCCTCACCAAGGGAATAGAGTCTATATATTACATCTAACCATCTCAGCCCTCGAAATTAAGAGAATTTCTCCGTCCAAGGCAATTTTAATGAACAGCCAACAGCACCGATTCAATGCTTCTACTGTCGATGTATCGGTTGAATAGATGATTTTAACAAATTTACGATTGACTTCAAAGTCTTTTGTTCTCATGTCCTTCTTCAAATTTTAAGGAAAAAGCCTATAGCAATTCAATTGCTGTGGAGAAATTCATATCCCATGATGATCCCCCACATCATTTGCTGATTGCCAAGGCAAATTTCGAGGGCTGTCATCTTGATATTGAACAAAGGAAGTGGCCGCTTGAGATATGTCCATTGAATTACACTCAAACCGCCTTTGCTTTTCAAGTTACCCCATGTGATAGGTTTAGCATTTTTGTTTCTGATATGTTTGACGGGTTTCAACCAATGTTGGTTAGATTTACTTTATTTTTTCAAAAAAAATCGACAAAAGCATATCATGTGACCCCCTCATTGGAACAAGCTCCACAAGTTCGTTCCCATGAGGGGTCACATGATATGGTTTTGTCGAAATTTTTTGAAAAATAGTGTTTTTTTAACTGCTGAATTTGCATTTTATGCGGGCGATTCGTTGGGTAAAGGGTTAAGAGTGATTTTTGAGTTGAACAATCCACAATAATTCAGTTTACTCCACTGTTGGAAAGGGCTTGCAGCAAGTAACAGAAAAACTGTTTTCTCCTTGTGAAAAATTTGCGGTTGTGATATGGAGAATTTATAGTAGTCTAAAAGGGGTTGTTTTAATATTTTCAAAAGATCTTTTTAGGTAAGACATTTTTAACCCATCACCCAACGAATCGGCCACATCTGCCTGCGTAGTATGTAAATACAGCAGCCAAAAAATTTCAACAAAACCATATCGTGTGACCCCTCATGGGAACGAACTCGTGGAGCTTGTCCAATGAAGGGGTCACATGATATGCTTTTGTCGAATTTTTTTGAAAAAATAAAGTAAATCTAACCAACATTGGTTGAAACCCGTCGAACATATCAGAAACAAAAATGCTATGGTTTTCGCATGATACGGTTTTGTTGAAAAATTTTAAAAAATGATATTTAAAATAATAAATTTTGATATTGTCTGTGTTGGGTAAAGCGTTAATGTTTTTCTCATTACCCACAAATGTTAAAAAATGATGACTCGGCAAAAAAATTCAACAACACCATATCATATGATCCCTTTTTGGAACGAGCTCATCAAACTCGTTCCAATGAGGGGTCACATGATGTGGTTTTGTTGAAATATTTTGAAAAAATTAAATTTAAAAAAAATATGTTATTTGACTCTACCCAATGTAATGGCCAAAACCGGCCAGTGCTATTCACAGAAATCACCAATTAATTTACATTATTTTTTCATTTTTTTAGTCTCAAAAACATAGGTTATGACCCCTCTTTGGAACAAGCTTGTCTAGCTCGTTCCAATGAGGGGTCATAACCTATGTTTTTAAGACAAAAAATTAGTTATTCAAGAATTTTTTTTGCAAGTATCTGCTTTTCATAATTTAGGCACTGAATAGAGATTAAAATGTTGACTTGCTTTGACCTAATACTTGTGCTGTTGAATAAAATGAACAGGAAGAACTATTTCATCTATTCGTATGTACTAGTAACCTTTTACCCCTTATCGTCGAATTATCTTTCAATTTCTTGGCCAATGTCTTTTCTAAGCTCAAGTACCTCTTTTCTTGTCAATTACAAGGTTTGAGCTGCTGGAACCAACGGATTGATCACAACATTACCAGAAAATGTCGGCTGATTGGAAACTGATGTCTGTTCAGAGTTACTGCAGACTGAAAAGTAGCTGTTCCGGTTGCCAACACAGAGTCTGAGACAGGGTAGTAGTTATTTAGTTGTGTGCAGGGAGTAACTTTCCATTGGTTCTAAATTTTCTTTTTATCTGCAGTGCTTCTCATCCTATCAGATGTATTGTCTCAGAGTGGAAGAGAATTTTTTTTTCTTTCTGATGGTTAGTTTTCAGGACTGCCGACAAATTTGAAAATTTGCATGCACTGGAAAGCTGTTGGTGGTAAAAGTGTAACATTCATAAAACCTGCAGTTAACCCTTTACCCAACATAACATCAAAACCGACCAGCACTATTCACAAAAATTGCCGATTAATTTTCATTAGTTTTTCATTTTTTGTCTCAAAAGACATAGGTTATGACCCCTCTTTGGAACGAGATCGTCAATCTCGTTCCAATGAGGGGTCATAACCTATGTTTTTGATTCAAAATTTTTTTTTTAAAATTAGTTATTCAAGAATTATTTTTGCAAATGTCGTCTGCTTTTCATGTTAGGTAAAGGATTAATGACCTTCCCATCATTTTGTGCATCTTTTGAATGATTGACAAGATTGTTTGTTTACACAAATTTCCAATTTTAAAAACAAATTTCTATAAACATTTCAACAAAACCGAATCGTGTGGTCCCTCCTTGAAACTAAGGCTGTCACGATTTTTTAATTTAGGAATTGATTATTCGTCGCAAATAATCGATGATAATCGATTGATCGTACCTAGATGACCCCCATCTCCTTCTCTTTGAAGTCGATAGAAGTGAAGTTGAAGTCAGTTGGCCTACCTCAAGTAAACAACGAAGACGATCCTCTTTTAGTTACATCCAAAGCTTTGATGTTCTGAACTTTTGAACCGTCAGTATAATAATCAAGACCGGTCGGCAGTTGCGAACTTCGCAACTGCCGACTGGTCTTGATTATTACATTGACGGTTCAAAAGTTCAGAACATCAAAGCTTTGATGAATATACCTGAAAGACAAATGCTTCCAATAGCTTCTTGGGGTTTAACATCGGTGTCCTTAACTCTTTACCTTTAGAAACAACCACAAGAGTTTTTTCAACATATTTTCTTTTTAATTATTAAACGTCTTTAACAGGATATAATTTACCGATTATTCGACAACGAAAAATACTAATCGATTTCGCCGTGACCGATCAACAATCGATTAATCGATCAATCGTGACAGCCCTACTTCAAACCAGCTCGACCATGCTATGGTTCTGTTAAAAATTTTTTTAGAAATATACTTGATTTTGTAGATTATGTAAGCGATATTCATGAAGGGTTAAGGTCTATAAGGAACTGGCGAATTTTCCCAAATTGACAAAAAAACAAATGGTTCCAAAACACAATAATTAAACAAGTTTCATATAAGCAATGACAGGCAGTGGTACTGTTTTGAGCTAAAGAATATTTGGAGTGCTGAAGTTTCCAACTAAAAGGTGATTTTATTGTTGAAAATCAACTTTTAAATTACAAATTGCACTAACAACAGAACTAAAAATTCACATTAGGAACACTTAAATTACTGAAACCAAAATTAATCTGAACCACGTATCTACAGCACTTTACTGTCAAATGAACTTTGATTTGCTTTTTGAATTATTTAAAACAGATTTTTAATCTCCAACCTGAAAGAATTTTTTAGTATCAATATTAAGATGTGTACCCTTAAGAAAGCATGCTCAGGATTCACTGGATCTTCACACTTTCCATTAGGTATGTTTACCATCAACTGAACAATGATTGTCCACCAAGTGTTAGTGACAAAATAATTAGTGTATTTATCCTTGACCGGTCAGCTGTATCATGTATTGCCATTTCATAAGAAGGTTCAACATTGTACAACTCTGTCAGTGTTTGATGTTTGGATTTAGCAATTAATGTCAACAAACATCCATGCATATCTGTACAAATACATCAGCCAAGGTGTTATGTACATCTTGCATGTGCCATTTGTCTCTTAAGATGTCACGTCTTTGTGTCATTACTGGAAAAATATTTTGGAATGGACATTAAAACATGTTTTAACCCTTTACCCAACGTAACGGCCAAAACCGGCCAGTCGTATTCTAAAAAAATCGCCAATTAATTTTCATTATTTTTTCATTTTTTGTCTCAAAAACATAGGTTATGGCCCCTCGTTGGAACAAGCTCGTTCCAACGAGGGGTCATAACTCTTGTTTTTGTGACAAAAAATGAAAAAAAATAGCTATTCAAGAATTTTTTTGCAAGTGTCGTCAGCTTTTCATGTTAGGTAAAGGGTTAATTAATTTTAAAATGACCTCAGAGTTCATTTCTCAGTAAAGTGGTATAGATATATGTTTTGAATTAATTTTGGTTTCATTAATTTAAGAGTTGTGTGTGTGATTTTTCCGTTATGTTGTTAATGTGATCTACATTTTAAAAAGTTGATTTTCCACAATAAAAATATTTTTTAGTTTACAACTTCAGCAAACAAAATGTTCTTTAGATCAAAGAGGTATCATTAATTGTCCCTGTTTGTACGAAAATCGTTTAATTTAGTTGTTTTAGAACTCTTTTGTTTTTTACCATTTGGGAAAATTCGCCTGTTCCTATAGACCTTAACCCTTTACCCAACGCAGACGATATCAAAATTTATTATTTTAAATATAATTTTTTTAAATTTTTCAAAAAATTTCAACAAAACCATATCATGTGACCCCTCGTTGGAACGAGCTCGACGAGCTCGTTCCAACGAGGGGTCACATGATATGGTTTTGTTGAAATTTTTTGAAAATATAATACTTTTTCAACTGCTAAATTTGCATGTTACGCGGGCGATTTGTTGGGTAAAGGGTTAAGCCTTTCTCTACCATGCATCAATAAAACCATATCATGTGATGCCTCCTTGGAATGGATTTGTTCCAAGAATTGTCTCATAGTACAGTTTTATCAAAATTCTTTGAAAAATTGTCCTTTTCGCACTGCTCATTTTGTAAATAATGCAGCTGTTTTATTGTGTCTGTTTGACTGGGTAAAGAGTTAATCACCTTTGTGATTTTACATTCCTAGATGATGGCTTGGTACTTCTCGTACTACATAAACAGGCTCTTACTGTCTCCAAAGGTATGACAAGTTCATCCTATGACATTACATACCACTTGACGTTCAGACTACAAAGTGTTCCATGATCTGTTGGCTTGTGTCGTGTTTGGTCCTCTGTCAAATCAGGGTATGGGTATTGTACTGGAACACCATGGCCACTGTACGCATTTGTTTCAAATGTTTTCTTCATTTAGTTGTCGTGGTCCTTGAACAACCATAACTAAATTTCATGGAAAATAAAAAAAAAATAAAGTATTAAAATTGAATAAAATGTATGTTGAATTATAATTTTCGCCAGAACTCGAGAATGTGCCTGGAGAAGGAAGGTATTATTGATACATGATAGTTGTAAGCAGTATGGGTAAAAAGTTAGTTAACCCTTTTACAAAACATGTTGACACTTGAACAATTCTTCTTGTCTCCAAAACATGGCCTGTAGCCCTTCATTTAAACTGACTTGATGGGCTCATTCTAGGAAAGGGCTACGGACTGTTTTGGAGGCAGTGATGATATAAGCAGTCCTTAGTACTTGTCTTTTTAGTTGTTGATGCATGAATCCATTACAATCTTCTTTTATCAGTTACAAGATACAGCAGATGCCTTTTTGCAAAAGCTTTTGAAGAGTTCAAACATTTCCAGTGTTGTCCTTGAAACATTTGATGCTGAGAACTGATGTGAAGTCTGTTCAGAGTTACTGCAGACTTGTATATGGAACAAGTATGTACCTGGTGTTCAAGAGATCAGATTTTCTAACTGGTCATTGATGTTCAGTTTTTTTGTTTAATTTTTAGATTTTGATATTTGTGGAGCGATTCAGTTATCCAGTTTTAGTATCCTCGTCACTTAGCTGCGGTTGTTTTTTATTTTCTTTCAATTTGCATGAAAATTATTTTTCTTGTGAACTAAAGGAAATGAATGCCAATAGTGGCAGTGTTTGAATACAATATCTTCATTTAACACATTACCCAACACATTGAATGCACATGATATCATAATGAAGAATTTATTTATTAATTTAATTTTTTTCTTTCAAGTTTAATCCTTTACCAAACACAGACGATTTCAAAATTTATTATTTTAAATACCATTTTTGAAATTTTTTTGAAAAATTTCAACAAAACCATATCATGTGACCCCTCTTTGGAACGGGTTCGACAAGCTCGTTCCAAAGAGCGGTCACATGATATGGTTTTGTTGAAAGTTTTCGAAAAATATTATTTTTTAAGCTAATGAAATTCCATATTACGTGGGCGGGTTAAAAAAAAATCCAAAGCCATGTCATGTGACCTCTCACTGGATTGACTTCGAGTCCAATGGGGTGCTCACATGATATGTTTTGTTACAATGTAAAAGGGTTGAGGATGAGATTGTTTTAAGGTTCATAAAATTTATCGTTTAACCTTGTATATGAATGTTCATCATTGTTTGGGTGATGCAGTCTGCACATTTTTCTATTGAGAAATGGGCATTTCTTGTCTATCCAGGACATATGCAGAGTTATTCCGTTTGCATAAGTTGTGACCCCCCACCTTTTTTTTTTTAATAACTAGACGTCGAGTCAACCTCACTACAGGTATTCATGAATTTCAGCAACCTGCCTTGACCTGTGAAACCATGCCCCAATGTCACTCACCACATGTGCCGTTGTATGCTGGTTGCTCACCTTCATGAATACCTTGGGCTCGGTAGGTAATTATTTCATGTAGAGACAGTAATGTGGGAGTTCTGAAGGATTATTTTGAAACCCCAGATCAAAGCCTGTTGGATTGAAAATTTAAACTGCAAATCACTTCGTTTCTCCCATCATTTCATTTGTTACTGAGAATATTTTTTGTCCACAAACTTTAGAAATTTTGGCTTTAAAATTGAAATATTCAGTTTTGTCATATGCGCAAGTGTATAGTGGACAGGTGTTTCCGATCGCTAGGCATGTCACATAAGTTTCTGTTGATTGTTCAAGTTCAAATTTAGGCATATCCGGTTATGTTGGTGGCTGATAGTTCAGTTTTGAAAACAAATGTGTCAGAAACAAAAGTTAACATGTTGAAAATGAAAAATCAATATCATTATTGTTTAAAGGTTGCTACTAGTAACTGCTTAAAAATATTGAGTGCGTTTCCAGCATGGACCATCATCAATCAATTACTCTGTTGTTTTTTGCCAGTTGCAAGATCGGCAACAGAGACTACCAGATCCAACATCCAATGGATCCATTTTATTGGACATCAAGGAAGTGATGAAGTCTGTTCAGAGTCACTGCAGACTGAATTTTTTGTATGCCATTGAAGAAGAGATGGATTAAGTATATTATTTGTATGCTCTCAAAAAGGAAAGTGGAGTATATTCTTAGTTTTGCATGTTCTGCTTTTGTACATGTTTGTATATTTCCCACAGTATATTACCGGTTTTTTGCTCATCTTGACAAAGTCAAGCTGAGCTAATCAGACCTGTGAGTTTTCCTCTTTTCAGAGGATTTCCTCTTTTTGTGTGGCTTAAAGGCATTTTTAGATCAACTTTGGCAAAGCCAAATTTGAGCTTTTGCCATGGCCAGTCGTCCGTCTGGCAGTCTGTCCATCAACAATTCAGTACGGCTTGGGCTAGAGGCCGTATTTATGAACCGATCTTTTCTAAACTTCTTGGGTACCTTTGTTATGACCGTGGGACGAGAACGAGTGTTTTGGGGTCCGGTCCAAAATTCAAGATGGCTGCTAGCCGCCAATTTGTACCGACGATGCAGAAATCTGTTTTTTGCACAGAACTTCCATATGAAAGCGCTGATTTGAATAATTTTCTATATGAATGTTTAGTACCATGGGATACATCACATATAATACAGATTTTTTTCTCGTACGTAAATTACGCAAATTAGACTAACTTTGATGTATTTAGTGTTACTGTCAGTCCAAATGCCAATATGGCTCGGTCTAGAGGCCGCATTTATGAACCGATCTTTACGAAACTTCTTGGGTACCTTTGGTATCCCCGTGGGACGAGAACAAGTGTTTTTGGATGCGGTCCAAAATTCAAGATGGCCACTGGCAGCCATTTTGTTCAAAATTAGGGGCAATCAGATTTTTTCGCAGAACTTCCACATGAAAGCTCTGATTTGAATAATTTTTTGTGTGTATGTTTAGTACCATCACATATAATACAGTTTTTTTCTCGTGCAGAAAGTATGGAAATTAGATGAACTTAGGAGCTTCCTTTTGAGGTGTTGAATCAAGTTTGTTCAAACGAAGTTCGTGAATCAATATTTGGCTTTGTAATGGGAGGGGCAAGATTTTTGTCCCTGCCCCAAATTTCTATTTTATGAACCGATTATCCAATTTGAACCAAATTTGATCTGTGGTATTATTGAGTCACAAGTACTTGATTTGCAAAAAAAAAAAAAACTTTCCTGTGTCCCTGTGGGAATCCCAGGAGCTAAAAATAGAAATATTTTCTAATGTCCATATTTCCCAAACCACACAGAATAAGAAAGCTGTTATTTGGAATGAAGCAAAAGACCAGTAGAATTGAATTGTAAAAAAAAATGCCAAGGGGCATCGAAAAAATGCGGAGTCTGCATATTTGTAAAAAATTTTAAAAAGATTTCTTCACAACCACTGATCAAAATCTTGTTATTTGGTATACAGCATCCATAGGGGGACAGGTACAAGTGTGTTAAAATGAAGGCCTTGGTTCATATTTGAGCTCGCTACAGGAGACCAATTTTTTAACTTTTGGCAATATTGGGAATGATTTTCCTCAGATCCACCAATCGGAAATGTCCATATTTCCCAAACCACATGGAACAAAGAACTGTTATTTGGTATGAAGCATCCTTAGGACCAGTAGAATCAATTGATAAAAAAAAATGTCATCGCTTGTGCTAGGGTGCTCTGAAAAAATGCTGTGTCCGCAAATCTGCAAATATTAAAAAAAAATTTCTCCAGAACCACACACCAGAGTCTTCTTATATTTGGCAAACAGCATCCATAGGCAGGGGGGGGGGGGGGGGGGGGAGATAAAAGTGTGTTCAATTTAAGCCCATCTGTTCATATTTGGACTCAATACAGGAGCCCAAATCTTAACTTATGATAAAATAAGCTTTAAAAAAATCTTCTTCAGAACCACTGGTCAGAATGTTTCAATATTTGGTAAACATCATTGTTACGGGGGTCAGAGTCAAGTTTGTTTGAATCAAGTCTCTCAGTTAATATTTGGGCTTCCTATGGGGGCCCAAATTTTAACTTAGTGCAATATGAGGAAATTTCTTTACAAATCTTCTTCTTCAGATCCACCAGTCAGAATCCCAATTCTATGTAAGCTGTTCATTCTTCACTTAGGTATAAGTGAATCTTGCAAAGGAACAGCGGCTACAGACCTTCTGGTTTGTCATGCCAGGTCATCAACACCTCATTGTTACAGCTCTGACCAAGTTGCTGCTGATGCCATCAAACTCGGGAGAATTGAATCAACTGGCCATCACCAACAGAGGTAATCCAAACCAGATTATGTCTTGACAAATTATCTTCATACTCAATGTGTTGGCATTGCTTGTATCATTTCAAGAAAAAATAAACATCACTGAATTAATTTAATATAGGTCAGTGAATAATTCTATCAACATTAAATCTCAAGTCTGCAATCCACATCTGGTCTGCATCAAGTGGTCAAGTGTCAGATGACAGGTTATTTCTTCCCACCATTAGATTAGCTAATTATAGATAATTATCAAGACCCATATATGTGTGTGAAATTTGTCATGGATACTTTTTCTTAGGTCTCGTTACAGTTATTCAGGTGAAAGCGTTTGCTTTTCAAGAAATGTGCAGCTTCTCATTAACACGGCCGAGGATATTTCGCATTTAAATTACCTCCCCTATTCACAATACTCACAATGTATACAGTTTCTGGAAGCTCTGAATATGGCCTTTTCTGGAGACAACTGTACACAACAAAAATCTTACAATATCACTCAAATACACTCAGCTGAATGACACAGTTGATGGCTAAAAAATGGTCAAAATTTTCTCATTTGGGGTTTTTGTGCATCGATAGTGATAAAACTGTGTTATAGGAATTCCTCATTAGGACAAATAAAAAACATGGGTTTCTTATTTTTTCAGAAAGCAAATTTACACAAAAATTGTCCCATTTGTAAACTGCAAATTGTCAGGTCCCAAACAGGTCTGGGTCAGTCATTTAACACTTCCATGTGACCTTGACCCCCAATTGTAATGCACTTAACAGTTCAGTTCGAATCAAGACCATCAACAGATTATTTTGGCCATATCGCCATTAATGAGAATTATTTACTAAATCCACACCACCACAAACTAAAACTATAGTTCGAAATAGCCATTTGGCTGTGGATATCCAATAACCTCGGAAATGACCTTTAATAGGAAACAAGACCTTAGATCCACCAGTCAGAATTCTTTCATATTTGGTATATAACATCTCAAGGGGGATCAGATTCAAGTTTGTTCAATTTGAGTCCCTAGCTTACTGTTTGAGCTCTCTTCTTGGGGGGGGGGGGGGGGGGGGGGGTCAGGTTAGGTTCAAGTTGGTCAAGTCCATTCTTCAGTGTTTTTCCATAAAATTTGCCTTTCGTCACTTCATTCCTTTTTAGTGTTGATGGGCCATGTCTAACTGAATGTGCCCCAAATACTTCTTAGAACTACTTTGTCAGGTGAGGGGTTATGGCCCCTTAGGGCCTTTTGTTTCATTTTTGTTGTCAGAAACATACCTTATGGCCCCCTCCATGGAACGGTCTCGTTCCAATGAGGTTTCATAGGCTATATTTTTGAAAGCAAAAATGATGAAAATGGAAAGGTAATTTTTGTAAATAGCACTGGCTGGTTTTGTCTGTTAACGTTGCCTAAAGGGTTAAGTGTATGTGAAGGCCTTTCTCGTTGCTTAAATTAAGGATTTTTGAAAACTAGTGTCTGTTCAGAGTCACTGCAGACTGTTTGAAGGAGAGGTAATAGTTGAGTTGGTATTTAATTGAGAGTGTTGATGGTTTACTAGTTTGCTTTGAACAACCAGTTTAGCTTGGCCTGAAAAGTGATAACTGGTGGTCACCTTACCCCTTACCTAATGAATTGCCCACATTCGCCTGGAGCAGTTGAAAAAAATTAATTTTTCAAAATATTTCAACAAAACCATATCATATGACCTCTCGTTGGAATGAGCTTGTTTAAATGATGGGTCACATGATATGGTTTTGTTGAAACAGGGTTCATACATCTCTTGAAAAATCCTTGAAAATGAGTTTTTTCTTGAAAAACCCGGGAATTTGAAATTGTACTCGCCTTTTACTTATTTGTTGCGGTAGTGTCGCTCAGTTAAAAAAAAACATAAAAAAGTATGGAACGTTTTACCAAGATTACTGTAACACAGATCACACTTTGGGTACCAGTACTTCCTGACTTCCAAAGTCAGATCTGTGTCACATGAATCTTAGCTTTTTAGAGCTCATACAACAAGCTGTATAGTATATGTAGCCCTTGGAAAAAAAAAAGAAGCCCTTGAAAAACCCTTGAACTTTGTGAGCAAATTTTTGTATGAACCCTGTGAAATGTTTTGGAAAATTTAAAAAAAAATAGTAATTCAAATGATAAAAAAAAAGACAACATTTTCCTGGCTCATGATTCATATTCAGCCAAGCACAAATAATATTTTGTTCATATAAATTTGTTTTATTACAAATTATGGGAGAGATCCTGTGGGCACTCTTCAATAATCTGTAATAAAATAAAGTTTGATGAACAAATTCAGACCACCAAAAATAATCTAGCCTTCAACCAGTTAACCCTTACCCTTCACAGATGACACTTCGAAAGACGTGATCTTGAATATCTGAAGCAACCTTTCTTTTTTTTCATCCCGTGAGGGTCATAAGCTATGTTCTTGGGGGTAATAAAATAAAAATTTTTGATTAATGCTAGAAGGTGGATTGTCCACTTTGTTTTCAAACAGACTGACAGAAAAGTAGAATGTTTGATTTAAACTTTGTAAAGTCATGTTGAAAAGATAGTTAAAACTTGAACTCTGAAGCTCAAATCCATATCTTGACAGTATTTGTTTTTTTATCACATTACGTGTATGCATGTAACCAATTAAATAATATAATTTGTCATATTACTTGTGTGCTGTACATGACAATATATATTCTTCAGCTCAAGCACCATATTTCCTCCAGAAGCTGGTTATTGCAACACAAGTACTTCCAAATGTTTTCCCATTCCATGCCGCTTTCAAAAATGGATATGCATTGTGACCCAAGTATTATCAAATGTTCTTGAAAGTATATTTACCAAACCAATCAAGCTAAGAAGATTTGGAAGACAAGGACCTGGCAGCTCATCCCTGTTATCTGCTCATTTGGAGTGGAAGAGAACTCTTTACTTCATTTAGTCAGCAATATTAAAGTTCAGGTGAATAACTTAGTATCTTATGTAATAAGGCTACATTCAGTATTCATTGCATCAAATCTTGTACACATGCCTTAGCCTTGTTAGCCTAAGGACATTCTTCCATAAATTGTAACAAGGCAAACCCTTACAGACTAATTAACATCACTTCAAAGATAATACGAAGTACATCCACTGAATATGAGCCTTCAAGCTGAGGTGCCTTCACTTCAGAATAAAGCCCAAATATGGGCTTCCAACTCTCTACCAGTTAGCTCAAGATTTGTTACAAAAAGTAGAAAATCTTGAGTTTGGGGTTCACAGTAGCATGGCATGAATTTTCAAAATTTTCTTCTGCATTTTCATTGCTAAATTATTCTCGGCTGTCATAATATTTTTTAAAAAAATCTTTGCCTTGTTACAGACACTGAATTGGTGTAACAAGGCAACTTCATGTAGCTAAATAATTTCGCATTCAAGATAACAAGCACATCTATAGAGTATGAAGCCTTTAGGTTGGGTTGTGTAAAGGGTGCATTGCGTGTCTACCCGACAGCCTCTAATCCATGTGATAACCCTGGCTTTCTTTGTAGGAATTCCCTGTGGCAACTCTGGGAAATGAAGCAGTGCTTGTTTGCTATGGTAAAATTAGATTAAGAAGGTGGTAATGATCTCCCAAGCTAGACAAAAATCTGGGGTGGGGCATATTGGATAGAGGGAGGCATCAAACTGCCGGTTCTTCACAGGTGGGGATGATATAGTGGGAGGGGGTCCCACTGTGGGTCAGGGAGTTGCAAAATAGACGGTATGGTGTAGGTTAGATTTCATCTTTAAGAATATTGTCACTCATGTCGAGGGGGCATCTTTAACTCTTAACTTGCCGAGTAATTTTCTTGAATTTTTTCATCAGATCTATGCAGCTGCCAGGACTAGATTTGATGAAACATTCAAGAAAATTTGACTCCAGGAACTGATTGTGAAATATTGTTTACAATTTGCCGAGGAAAATTTGGTTAAATATGCTCAGTTTTTACTTTAGTGGCAAGAGGTATCCTGTCCTGGGCAGGGCAGGAATATCTGCCAGCATTCACTGTTTGGCAGGAGTTCACTCTCACTGAGTGGGTGTTTGGATAAATTGGCGATGTACTTGTTGGAGGAGTTGTGTATTTGCTGTTTGCGGAAAATTGGGCTGAGTGTATTCATTTCATGGTGATTCGTCATTGGCATTAGTAGTATGTGAGGTACTTTAACGCTCCTGAAGTAATATCCACTTGGAGGGTTGATAATTAATGAGGTCCTTTAACACACATCCTGAGGTCCTTTAACATGCATCTGGAAGTAATATCTGCTTAAGGGGTGGATTTCACTTTATATTCATGTCGTGGTCGCAGTTAGCCCATATAGCTTGACGAGCTCGTTCCAACGAGGGGGTCACATGATATGGTTTTGTTAACCCTTTACCCAACGTAACGGCCAAAACCGGCCAGCGCTATTCTCAAAAATCGCCAATTAATTTTCATTATATTTTCATATTTTGTCTCAAAAACATAGGTTATGACCCCTCATTGGAACAAGCTCTTTGAGCTCGTTCCAATAAGAGGTCATAACCTATGTTTTTGAGACAAAAAATGAAAAAAAATTAGTTATTCAAGATTTTTTTTTTTGCAAGTGTCGTCTGCTTTTCATGTTAGGTAAAGGGTTAGACATTTTTGAAAAATAATATTTTTTCATCTGCTGAATTTGCATATTACGCGGGCGGATGTGGCCGATTCATTGGGTAAAGGGTTAAAGCTGCAGGCAAAAACTCGTTATGACATTCAGCGAGGTAGTTTTCAAAGATGGCAGGCGGCATTGTTATGACATTCATCGAGGTAGTCCTCAAAGATGGTAGGCGGCAACCATTTTCAGTCTTTTTCAGCAAGGGATGAAGTGGTGGTCCTTCTCCAATGGCAGATAAATGCCACATTTCCAACTGAAGCTGATACAACTGCCAGCAGAATCCTTTCTTACAACACTTTATGATCTGGGCAATTTGAAGAAAGCAGCTATTCATCTCAGTGTGACGGCATATAGATACACCGTTTCAAATTACATGGACACAAGATTTCTTGAAAATGATAAGAGGCCAAAGGCATAGTTCAATTAATTTAACATCTGTCTATTTACCCTTTCAGTCATTCACAGCGGCCACAGTGTATTTTACTATTTCTATTGCTTCATTCTAAGTTCCTTAGAATTTAGAACTGCTATATTTCAAATTAATATTTTATTTTTGATTACCTGGTATGTCAGGCAGACAGGTCAGCATTGTAACTTAATGTTGATTTAAAGGTGAGGTTCTGCACAAGAATAAAATTGTTCATTGCTTGAGGGTAGCATGTTTTCCCCTATTATCAATGAAGATTTCACTTTGCATGAGTTTAACCCTTTACCCAACGCAGACGATTTCAAAATTTATTATTTTAAATAACATTTTTTAAATATTTTCACAAAATTTCAACAAAACCCCGAAATATATTTTTCCAGCTGCTGAATTTGCATATTACGTGGGCGGATGTGGGCGATTCGTTGGGTAAAGGGTTAAGGTATCTAGACCATACACTTTTCTAGTACTTTCATAACACTGAAAAGACTTCATTTAACCCGTTACCCAATGTAGCGGCCCAAATCGTTGTACATTGTTCACAAAAATCACCATTCAACTTTCATTATTTTTTTTCATTTTTTTTGTCTCAAAAAAATAGCTCAGGTCCCCTGATTAGAATGAGGTCATTCCAGTGAGGAGTCACTAGCTATGTTTTTTACAAAAATTACCATTCAATTTTCATCGTTCTTTTGTCTGAAAAGCTAAGCTCATGTCCCCTCATTGAGGAGTAACTGGCAATGTTTTTTAAGCAAAAATGAGAAAAATTTAACTAACGAATCATCCACATCTGCCTGTGCAATATGCAAATTGAACAGTTGCAAAAGATACATTTTTGAAACAATTTCAATAAAACATATCACATAGCTCCCACACTGGAACAAGCTTCTCGGCTTTCATTATTTTTTTTCATTTTTTTTGTCTCAAAAAAATAGCTCAGGTCCCCTGATTAGAATGAGGTCATTCCAGTGAGGAGTCACTAGCTATGTTTTTTACAAAAATTACCATTCAATTTTCATCGTTCTTTTGTCTGAAAAGCTAAGCTCATGTCCCCTCATTGAGGAGTAACTGGCAATGTTTTTTAAGCAAAAATGAGAAAAAAGTAAGTTATTCAGAAATCTTATTACCAAGTGTAGTCTGCTTTTCGTGTTAATTAAAGTGACAAGCTAATATTCATCAAAGATATCTTCAAGTCTCATGAGTGTGTGCAGTATGAATTCAATCATTTAACCATTAACTAACGAATCATCCACATCTGCCTGTGCAATATGCAAATTGAACAGTTGCAAAAGATACATTTTTGAAACAATTTCAATAAAACATATCACATAGCTCCCACACTGGAACAAGCTTCTCGGCTTTGCAACTATTTGAAAGTATGGTAGTTATTAACATTATAAATTTTGGCATCCTGTGCAATGTGTACAGCATTCAAAAGTTTTACCTTGGCGTACTTTATGTTGTATTGCTCAGTTGTGGAAATTATTAGTCCCCTACGGGAACCGTAAGAGGACTATAGGATTGCACTCCATCTGTCTGTCCGTCTGTCGCTTTTTATTGTTACCACCTCTCTCTCCAACATACTTTAAGCTACATATATCATATTTGGTACATGGATAAATGGTTCCGAGGGGATGATGCACGCTCAAAATTTTTTTTTCAAAATCCAAGAAGGTCGAATGGCGGCCATTTTTGTTGGGTTTTTTAAGCTTTTTTCTCTATTTTGTTACTACCCCTCCTCCAACATGGTTTAAACTACACCTTTCAAATATGGTACATGGATAAAGGGTTGTGAGGGGATTATGCACGCTCACTATTTTTTTTTTCAAAATCTAAGATCTGTCTTCTGTCTGTCTGTTTTTTATGTTACCACCTCTCCCTCCAACATGCTTTAAGCTACACCTTTCATATTTGGTACATGGATAAATGGTTCTGAGGGGATGATGCAAGCTCAATATTTTTTTTTTTTCAAAATCCAAGATGGCGGAATGGTGGCCATTTCTGTTGTGTTTTTAAACTTTCTTTTCTCTATTTTTACCCCTTCCTCCAACATGGTTCGGGCTACACTTTTCATATTTGGCACATGGGTAAACATTAACATTTACTGAACATAGGTCACGATATAGCGTAATACCATTATTGGATGTAGTGACTTGGAGTTAAATTTTGCCAGCTAAAGGCTAAGCCTATAGTTGGCAATATCTAGCCCAACGTTACCACATCCAATAACGGTACGCATACCTGCATGTTGGAAATTGACCAGTTTATTTGGAATATGTCAAGTGTCTATTCTGAGAACAAAACCGTTAAAACATCATCAGTGTTGATACTGTACAGTCAGTAGTTCACATTTCTGCTATCCTCCACACGCTATCTGATTTGGTTAGCAATGTAGGGATAGATAGAGCAAATGCTCCAATGTCCAGCACTGCTGAAAGACTCATTTGCACTATCTATTTTTAAGTTCTTAACCCAATTAGATAGCATGTGGAGGATAGCGGAAATGTGAACTTCATATGCACCAGCAAGTCAATGTCACAAGTTGTAAGCGTTTATTTGTTCTCCAACTTCTCTACAGTGATGGACATAAGAAAATAGTTCAAAATTCACTAAACATTTCCACAATGTGCATACAATGTATTATATAACATGCCCCGAGTTACCAGGCTTCCCCAGCAGACGTTAGTAACCTGATGCTTTCTGTAACACAAATGTGTATACCAATTCAATCATTATAAAATACCTCAAATGAAGGAAAATGTTTTAATATATTCCCTTTTTGGTATTACCAAAAGTAAGATTTCATCACCTTTCCCTTCATTTAAGGTTATGATAATGATTGCACTGGTCCAGGCAAAAATACTGCACCACCGAGAGCTGGACTCGACCTTTTCACTGGACCGGACCATTACTGGCAGTCTTTGTACTTCTTAAACTACTAACCTGAAATGCAGAGATGTTTATATACTCTAGTGTCTTATGTGACACACCTTATGTTACAAAAGCGCCGTAGGGGACTAATACCACCTCGGTGGTCAAACACTTGTTCATTCTACTTGACATTTCGAGGAAGGACCTTGTTGGTAGATAACATATTTTCATTAGCTGAAGCACCATACATCCAAGAGAAAGTGATCACAGCAAAAAGAATACTTTCAAATACATTCAACACTGCTAGATGAAAGGAAATCTCCATGGAAGTCTGTTTTGTTTTGCAACATCAAGGATGTGATGTGTGACCTAAATACGATCAAATGTTCCTGAACTATACCCCACAAATCGGCCGAGCTAAGAGCATTGAGAAAACAAGAACTTGAAAGATTCCTTAGATGAAAACTTTGCAGCTTATCACATCCCGTCACAGTATTGGGGAAACAGTAAGCGACATTAAATGTTTAGAACTGTAAACTTGTTCAAGTATTGGAATAATACAACTTATCCCTTTACCCAACGTAATGGCCAAAACCGGCCAGCGCTATTCTCAAAAGTCGCCTATTAATTTTAGTTATATTTTCATTTTTTGTCTCAAAAACATAGGTTATGACCCCTCATTGGAACGAGCTCGTTCCAATGAGGGGTCATAACCTATGTTTTTGAGACAAAAAATGAAAAAAAATAGTTATTCAAGAATTTTTTTTGCAAGGGTCATCTGCTTTTCATGTTAGGTAAAGGGTTAAGTGGTTATCAGTATACACATTGTTGAAAATGCTTGGCATTTGCTTCAAAGATCGACATATTTAAGCAACCTGAGTCATTAAAGTAACAACGGTTCAATCAATCTATATTATAATTTAGTTTTTGATAACTAAACTGTTTCAATCTATTTTAGTTTTACTTTCGTCTTGCAGTTAATTCTTCTGGGTGGGTGGGGTACAAATTAGAAGTATGCTTTTTCTCATTCAGCTATTATTGGAGAGGTCTTCTATGTAATAAACCCGTCACACATGATCTAGTTGAAGTTGAAAAGGTACTTAAAACCACAACAATTTCAGGAAAGTAACGGCCATTCATCTTAATGGACAGGCATTCATTGCATACAGATAAACAGTTTCACATCTCTAGAACAGGATATGGTTTGTTAAAAATGGTAGGAGGCAATATTGAATTGATTCAGTCATTCATAATTGTTGTTTGACGAGTTTGTGAAGTACTCATTTTATGCATTGGTTGCAG
Source organism: Pictodentalium vernedei (assembly GCA_031216915.1). Lineage (NCBI taxonomy): Eukaryota > Metazoa > Mollusca > Scaphopoda > Dentaliida > Dentaliidae > Pictodentalium > Pictodentalium vernedei. The sequence goes on along the minus strand of CM062292.1, from coordinate 185,483,042 downwards.
TAACAGTATACTTTTTTGAAATGTTTCTTCTCTAGCTTGATTCTCAGTAGCCTAGCCTTCAGAACTGGGGCTATCTTTCATACAAATATTCTAGTTTGAGGCCGGCAGGTCAACAATGGCATTTCTTATTCACTTTACAGATGGGGGTGCACACAAGAACAAAATGTTCAATGTTCATAGCTTGAAGGAAGAATGTTTTCCCCAGCAGTTTTCTATGAAGATTTGCGTTTGAATGAATCCGAGTATCTTCTCAACTTTGGTAGGCAATACACTTTTTGAGTAATTTCAAGTACTTTCAGAACACAAAACATTCCTTTAAAAAAATTCATAACAAAATTTTCTTCTACAGATTTTTATTTTTCATGAAAAATCTCATTAACCTGAAGTAGCAAGAGTGTGTGTGTGTGCTAGGATGTATTTTATCATTTAAAATGTTTCAACTAGGTGGTGTTTCTGTTCTATTAATGACTTGTGGAAATTGTTTGTCATTTCACTTGTGATATTGAGAGGGGATTAAGTAAAGTGGGTGGCCCTTGTTGGTAAGTAACAACATATTTTCTTCAGCTGAAGCTCCATGTACCCAACACAAAGTGATTACAGAAGGGAAAATACTAACAAATATATTTGAATTCAACACTGCTAGACGAAAGGAAATCACCATGGAAGTCTGTTTTGTTTTGCAACATTAAGGGTGTTATGTGTGACCTAAATACGATCAAATGTTCCTGAGCTATACCCCACAAATCGACTGAGCTAAGAAGGTTTAGAAGACAAGAACTTGAAAGATTCCTTAGATCAGTACTTTGCTGCTTATCACATCCCATCACAGTACTTGGAAACCGCAAGCAACGTTAAATGTTTAGAACTGTAAACTTATTCAAGGTTTGGAATAATACAACTTTCGTGGTTATCAGTATAAACATTTTTGAAAATGCTTGGCATTTGCTTCAAAAGATAAACATATTTAAGTACTCTGAATCAGTAAAGTAACAACAATTAAATAAATTTATATTATAATTTAGTTTTTGATAACTAAACTGTTTCAATCTATTTTAGTTTAATTTTCGCCTTGCAATTAAACCTTGTGGGTGGGTGGGGTACAAATTAGAAGTATGTTTTTTCTCCTTCAGCTTTTATTGGAGAGGTCTTGTATGTAATAAAACCGGCACACATGATCTGGATGAAGTTGAAAATGTACTTATAATCACAGCAATTTCAAGACAGTAACGGCCATTCATCTTAATGCGCAGGCATTCATTGCATACAGATAGACAGTTTCACATCTCGAGAACAGGATATGGTTTCTTAAAAATGGTAGGAGGACATAGGCATTATTGAATTGATTCAGTCATTCATAATTGTTGTTTGACGAGTTTGTGAAGTACTCATTTTATGCATTGGTTGCAGTAACAGTATACTTTTTTGAAATGTTTCTTCTCTAGCTTGATTCTCAGTAGCCTAGCCTTCAGAACTGGGGCTATCTTTCATACAAATATTCTAGTTTGAGGCCGGCAGGTCAACAATGGCATTTCTTATTCACTTTACAGATGGGGGTGCACACAAGAACAAAATGTTCAATGTTCATAGCTTGAAGGAAGAATGTTTTCCCCAGCAGTTTTCTATGAAGATTTGCATTTGAATGAATCCGAGTATCTTCTCAACTTTGGTAGGCAATACACTTTTGGAGTAATTTCAGAACACAAAACATTCCTTTAAAAAAATTCATAACAAAATTTTCTTCTACAGATTTTTATTTTTCATGAAAAATCTCATTAACCTGAAGTAGCAAGAGTGTGTGTGCATGCTAGGATGTATTTTATCATTTAAAATGTTTCAACTAGGTGGTGTTTCTGTTCTATTAATGACTTGTGGAAATTGTTTGTCATTTCACTTGTGATATTGAGAGGGGATTAAGTAAAGTGGGTGGCCCTTGTTGGTAAGTAACAACATATTTTCTTCAGCTGAAGCTCCATGTACCCAACACAAAGTGATTACAGAAGGGAAAATACTAACAAATATATTTGAATTCAACACTGCTAGACGAAAGGAAATCACCATGGAAGTCTGTTTTGTTTTGCAACATTAAGGGTGTTATGTGTGACCTAAATACGATCAAATGTTCCTGAGCTATACCCCACAAATCGACTGAGCTAAGAAGGTTTAGAAGACAAGAACTTGAAAGATTCCTTAGATCAGTACTTTGCTGCTTATCACATCCCATCACAGTACTTGGAAACCGTAAGCAACGTTAAATGTTTAGAACTGTAAACTTATTCAAGGTTTGGAATAATACAACTTTCGTGGTTATCAGTATAAACATTTTTGAAAATGCTTGGCATTTGCTTCAAAAGATAAACATATTTAAGTACTCTGAATCAATAAAGTAACAACAATTAAATAAATTTATATTATAATTTAGTTTTTGATAACTAAACTGTTTCAATCTATTTTAGTTTAATTTTGGCCTTGCAATTAAACCTTGTGGGTGGGTGGGGTACAAATTAGAAGTATGTTTTTTCTCATTCAGCTTTTATTGGAGAGGTCTTGTATGTAATAAAACCGGCACACATGATCTGGATGAAGTTGAAAATGTACTTATAATCACAGCAATTTCAAGACAGTAACGGCCATTCATCTTAATGCGCAGGCATTCATTGCATACAGATAGACAGTTTCACATCTCGAGAACAGGATATGGTTTCTTAAAAAATGGTAGGAGGACATAGGCATTATTGAATTGATTCAGGCATTCATAATTGTTGTTTGACGAGTTTGTGAAGTACTCATTTTATGCATTGGTTGCAGTAAACAGTATACTTTTTCTTTGAAATGTTTATTCTCTTGTAGCCTAGCCTTCAGAACTCGTGCTATCTTTCATATAAATATTCTAGTTTGAGGCTGGCAGGTCAACAAGGGCATTTCTTATTCACTTTACAGATGGGGGTGCACACAAGAACAAAATATTCAATGTTCATAGCTTGAAGGAAGAATGTTCTCCCCAGCAGTTATCTATGAAGATTTGCGTTTGAATGAATCCAAGTATCTTCTCAACTTTGGTAGGCAATACACTTTTTGAGTAATTTCAAGTACTTTCAGAACACAAAACATTTCTTTAAAAAATTTCATAACAAAATTTTCTTCTTCAAATTTTTCATGAAAAATGGCATTAACCTGAAGTAGCAAGAGTGTGTGTTTGCTAGGATGGTTTGGAATAATACAACTTTCGTGGTCTTGTATGTAATAAAACCGGCACACATGGTCTGGTTGAAGTTGAAAATGTACTTATAATCACGGCAATTTCAACGGTAACGGCCATTCATCTTAATGTGCAGGCAATCATTGCATACAGATAAACAGTTTCACATCTCAAGAACAGGATATGGTTTCTTAAAAATGGTAGGAGGACATAGGCATTATTGAATTGATTCAGGCATTCATAATTGTTGTTTGATGAGTTTGAGAAGTACTAATTTTATGCATTGGTTGCAGTAAACAGTATACTTTTTCTTTGAAATGTTTCTTCTCTTGTAGCCTAGCCTTCAGAACTCGTGCTATCTTTCATATAAATATTCTAGTTTGAGGCCGGCAGGTCAACAATGGCATTTCTTATTCACTTTACAGATGGGGGTGCACACAAGAACAAAAAGTTCAATGTTCATAGCTTGAAGGAAGAATTTTTATCCCCAGCAGTTATCTATGAAGATTTGTGTTTGAATGAATCCAAGTATCTTCTCAACTTTGGTAGGCAATACACTTTTTGAGTAATTTCAAGTACTTTCAGAACACAAAACATTTCTTTAAAAAATTTCATAAGAAAATTTTTTTCTACAAATTTTTCATGAAAAATGGCATTAACCTGAAGTAGCAAGAGTGTGTGTTTGCTAGGATGTATTTTTATCATTTAAAATGTATCAACTAGGTGGTGTTTCTGTTCTATTAATGACTTGTGGAAATTGTTTAACATTTCACTTGTGATATTGAGAGGGGATTAAGTAAAGTGGGTGGCCCTTGTTGGTAAGTAACAACATATTTTCTTCAGCTGAAGCTCCATGTACCCAACACAAAGTGATTACAGAAGGGAAAATACTAACAAATATATTTGAATTCAACACTGCTAGACGAAAGGAAATCACCATGGAAGTCTGTTTTGTTTTGCAACATTAAGGGTGTTATGTGTGACCTAAATACGATCAAATGTTCCTGAGCTATACCCCACAAATCGACTGAGCTAAGAAGGTTTAGAAGACAAGAACTTGAAAGATTCCTTAGATCAGTACTTTGCTGCTTATCACATCCCATCACAGTACTTGGAAACCGTAAGCAACGTTAAATGTTTAGAACTGTAAACTTATTCAAGGTTTGGAATAATACAACTTTCGTGGTTATCAGTATAAACATTTTTGAAAATGCTTGGCATTTGCTTCAAAAGATAAACATGTTTAAGTACTCTGAATCAATAAAGTAACAACAATTAAATAAATTTATATTATAATTTAGTTTTTGATAACTAACTGTTTCAATCTATTTTAGTTTAATTTTGGCCTTGCAATTAAACCTTGTGGGTGGGTGGGGTACAAATTAGAAGTATGTTTTTTCTCATTCAGCTTTTATTGGAGAGGTCTTGTATGTAATAAAACCGGCACACATGATCTGGATGAAGTTGAAAATGTACTTATAATCACAGCAATTTCAAGACAGTAACGGCCATTCATCTTAATGCGCAGGCATTCATTGCATACAGATAGACAGTTTCACATCTCGAGAACAGGATATGGTTTCTTAAAAAATGGTAGGAGGACATAGGCATTATTGAATTGATTCAGGCATTCATAATTGTTGTTTGACGAGTTTGTGAAGTACTCATTTTATGCATTGGTTGCAGTAAACACTATACTTTTTCTTTGAAATGTTTATTCTCTTGTAGCCTAGCCTTCAGAACTCGTGCTATCTTTCATATAAATATTCTAGTTTGAGGCTGGCAGGTCAACAAGGGCATTTCTTATTCACTTTACAGATGGGGGTGCACACAAGAACAAAATATTCAATGTTCATAGCTTGAAGGAAGAATGTTCTCCCCAGCAGTTATCTATGAAGATTTGCGTTTGAATGAATCCAAGTATCTTCTCAACTTTGGTAGGCAATACACTTTTTGAGTAATTTCAAGTACTTTCAGAACACAAAACATTTCTTTAAAAAATTTCATAACAAAATTTTCTTCTTCAAATTTTTCATGAAAAATGGCATTAACCTGAAGTAGCAAGAGTGTGTGTTTGCTAGGATGGTTTGGAATAATACAACTTTCGTGGTCTTGTATGTAATAAAACCGGCACACATGGTCTGGTTGAAGTTGAAAATGTACTTATAATCACGGCAATTTCAACGGTAACGGCCATTCATCTTAATGTGCAGGCAATCATTGCATACAGATAAACAGTTTCACATCTCAAGAACAGGATATGGTTTCTTAAAAATGGTAGGAGGACATAGGCATTATTGAATTGATTCAGGCATTCATAATTGTTGTTTGATGAGTTTGAGAAGTACTAATTTTATGCATTGGTTGCAGTAAACAGTATACTTTTTCTTTGAAATGTTTCTTCTCTTGTAGCCTAGCCTTCAGAACTTGTGCTATCTTTCATATAAATATTCTAGTTTGAGGCCAGCAGGTCAACAATGGCATTTCTTATTCACTTTACAGATGGGGGTGCACACAAGAACAAAATGTTCAATGTTCATAGCTTGAAGGAAGAATGTTTTCCCCAGCAGTTATCTATGAAGATTTGCATTTGAATGAATCCGAGTATCTACTCAACTTTGGTAGGCAATACACTTTTTGAGTAATTTCAAGTACATTCAGAACACAAAACATTTTAAAAAATTTCATAAAATTTTCTTCTACAGGTTTTTCATGAAAAATGGCATTAACCTGAAGTAGCAAGAGTGTGTCTGTGCTAGGATGTATTTTATCATTTAAAATGTATCAACTAGGTGGTGTTTCGGTTCTATTAATGACTTGTGGAAATTGTTTGTCATTTCACTTGTGATATTAAGAGGGGATTAAGTAAAGTGGGTGGGACTTGTTGATAAGTAACCACATATTTTCTTCAGCTGAAGCTCCATATACCCAATACAGAAGGGAGTATACTTGGAAATATTTTTGAAAAGGATATCCCGATGGAAGTCTGTTTTGTTTTGCAACATTAAGGGTGTGATGTGTCACCTACATACGATCAAATGTTCCTGAGCTATATCCCACAAATCGACCAAGCTAAGAAAGTTTAGAAGACAAGAACTTAAAAGATTCCTTAGATGAATACTTTGCTGCTTATCACATCCAGTCACATTACTTGGAAACCGTAAGCAACATTAAATGTTTAGAACTGTAAACTTGTTCAAGGTTTGGAATAATACAACTTTCTTGGTTATCAGTATTCACATTGTTGAAAATGCTTGGCATCTGCTTCAAAAGATAAAAATGTTTACGTACTCAGAATCGGTAAAGTAACAACAATTAAATAAATTTATATTATAATTTAGTTTTTGATAACTAAACTGTTTCAATCCTTTTTAGTTTAATTTTCGCCTTGCAATTAAACCTTGTGGGTGGGTGGGGTACAAATTAGAAGTATGTTTTTTCTCATTCAGCTTTTATTGGAGAGGTCTTGTATGTAATAAAACCGGCACACATGATCTGGTTGAAGTTGAAAATGTACTTATAATCACGGCAATTTCAAGACGGTAACGGCCATTCATCTTAATGTGCAGGCAATCATTGCATACAGATAAACAGTTTCACATCTCAAGAACAGGATATGGTTTCTTAAAAATGGTAGGAGGACATAGGCATTATTGAATTGATTCAGGCATTCATAATTGTTGTTTGACGAGTTTGTGAAGTACTCATTTTATGCAATATTTGCAGTAAACAGTATACTTTTTCTTTGAAATGTTTATTCTCTTGTAGCCTAGCCTTCAGAACTCGTGCTATCTTTCATATAAATATTCTAGTTTGAGGCCAGCAGGTCAACAATGACATTTCTTATTCAATTTACAGATAGGGGTGCACACAAGAACAAAATGTTCAATGTTCATAGCTTGAAGGAAGAATGTTTTCCCTAGCAGTTATCTATGAAGATTTGCGTTTGAATGAATCCGAGTATCTACTCAACTTTGGTAGGCAATACCCTTTTTGAGTAATTTCAAGTACTTTCAGAACACAAAACATTTCTTTAAAAAATTTCATAAGAAAATTTTCATCTACAGATTTTTCATGAAAAATGGCATTAACCTGAAGTAGCAAGAGTGTGTCTGTGCTAGGATGTATTTTATCATTTAAAATGTATCAACTAGGTGGTGTTTCGGTTCTATTAATGACTTGTGGAAATTGTTTGTCATTTCACTTGTGATATTGAGAGGGGATTAAGTAAAGTGGGTGGGCCTTGTTGATAAGTAACCACATATTTTCTTCAGCTGAAGCTCCATATATCCAACACAGAAGGGAGTATACTTGCAAATATTTTTGAAAAGGAAATCCCCATGGAAGTCTGTTTTGTTTTGCAACATTAAGGGTGTGACGTGACACCTACATACGATCAAATGTTCCTGAGCTACACCCCACAAATCGACCAAGCTAAGAAAGTTTAGAAGACAAGAACTTGAAAGATTCCTTAGATGAATACTTTGCTGCTTATCACATCCAGTCACATTACTTGGAAACCGTAAGCAACATTAAATGTTTAGAACTGTAAACTTGTTCAAGGTTTGGAATAATACAACTTTCGTGGTTATCAGTGTTCACATTGTTGAAAATGCTTGGCATCTGCTTCAAAAGATAAACATATTTAAGTACTCTGAATCGGTAAAGTAACAACAATTAAATAAATTTATATTATAATTTAGTTTTTGATAACTAAACTGTTTCAGTCTTTTTTAGTTTAATTTTCGCCTTGCAATTAAACCTTGTGGGTGGGTGGGGTACAAATTAGAAGTATATTTTTTTTCATTCAGCTTTTATTGCAGACGTCTTGTATGTAATAAAACTGGCACACATGATCTGGTTGAAGTTGAAAATGTACTTATAATCACAGCAATTTCAAGACGGTAACGGCCATTCATCGTAATGCGCAGGCATTCATTGCATACAGATAAACAGTTTCACATCTCGAGAACAGGATATGGTTTCTTAAAAATGGTAGGAGGACATAGGTATTATTGAATTGATTCAGGCATTCATAATTGTTGTTTGACGAGTTTGTGAAGTACTCATTTTATGCATTGGTTGCAGTAAACAGTATACTTTTTCTTTGAAATGTTTATTCTCTTGTAGCCTAGCCTTCAGAACTTGTGCTATCTTTCATATAAATATTCTAGTTTGAGGCCAGCAGGTCAACAATGGCATTTCTTATTCAATTTAGAGATAGGGGTGCACACAAGAACAAAATGTTCAATGTTCATAGCTTGAAGGAAGAATGTTTTCCCTAGCAGTTATCTATGAAGATTTGCGTTTGAATGAATCCGAGTATCTTCTCAACTTTGGTAGGCAATACACTTTTTGAGTAATTTCAGGTACTTTCAGAACACAAAACATTTCTTTAAAAAATTTCATAAGAAAATTTTTATCTACAGATTTTTCATGAAAAATGGCATTAACCTGAAGTAGCAAGAGTGTGTGTTTGCTAGGATGTATTTTATCATTTAAAATGTATCAACTAGGTGGTGTTTCGGTTCTATTAATCTTTTACCCAACGCAGACGATATCAAAATTATTATTTTAAATATAATTTTTTAAAATTTTTCAAAAAGTTTCAACAAAACCATATCATGTGACCCCTCATTGGAACGAGCTCAATGTGCTCGTTCCAATGAGGGGTCACATGATATGGTTTTTTGAAATATTTTGAAAAATTTAATTTTTTCAACTGCTCAATTTGCATATTACGCGGGCGGATGCGGGCGATTCATTAGGTAAAGGGTTAATGACTTGTGGAAATTGTTTGTCATTTCACTTGTGATATTGAGAGGGGATTAAGTAAAGTGGGTGGGCCTTGTTGATAAGTAACCACATATTTTCTTCAGCTGAAGCTCCATATACCCAACACAGAAGGGAGTATACTTGCAAATATTTTTGAAAAGGAAATCCCGATGGAAGTCTGTTTTGTTTTGCAACATTAAGGGTGTGATGTGTCACCTACATACCATCAAATGTTCCTGAGCTATATCCCATAAATCGACCAAGCTAAGAAAGTTTAGAAGACAAGAACTTGAAAGATTCCTTACATGAATACTTTGCTGCTTATCACATCCAGTCACGTTACTTGGAAACCGTAAGCAACATTAAATGTTTAGAACTGTAAACTTGTTCAAGGTTTGGAATAATACAACTTTCGTGGTTATCAGTATTCTCATTGTTGAAAATGCTTGGCATCTGCTTCAAAAGATAAACATATTTAAGTACTCTGAATCGGTAAAGTAACAACAATTAAATAAATTTATATTATAATTTAGTTTTTGATAACTAAACTGTTTCAATCTTTTTTAGTTTAATTTTCGCCTTGCAATTAAACCTTGTGGGTGGGTGGAGTACAAATTAGAAGTATGTTTTTTCTCATTCAGCTTTTATTGGAGAGGTCTTGTATGTAATAAAACCGGCACACATGATCTGGTTGAAGTTGAAAATGTACTTATAATCACGGCAATTTCAAGATGGTAACGGCCATTCATCTTAATGTGCAGGCAATCATTGCATACAGATAAACAGTTTCACATCTCAAGAACAGGATATGGTTTCTTAAAAATGGTAGGAGGACATAGGCATTATTGAATTGATTCAGGCATTCATAATTGTTGTTTGACGAGTTTGTGAAGTACTCATTTTATACAATATTTGCAGTAAACAGTATACTTTTTCTTTGAAATGTTTATTCTCTTGTAGCCTAGCCTTCAGAGCTCGTGCTATCTTTCATATAAATATTCTAGTTTGAGGCCAGCAGGTCAACAATGGCATTTCTTATTCAATTTACAGATAGGGGTGCACACAAGAACAAAATGTTCAATGTTCATAGCTTGAAGGAAGAATGTTTTCCCTAGCAGTTATCTATGAAGATTTGCGTTTGAATGAATCTGAGTATCTACTCAACTTTGGTAGCAATACACTTTTTGAGTAATTTCAAGTACTTTCAGAACGAAAAACATTTCTTTAAAAAATTTCATAAGAAAATTTTCATCTACAGATTTTTCATGAAAAATGGCATTAACCTGAAGTAGCAAGAGCGTGTGTTTGCTAGGATGTATTTTTATCATCTAAAATGTTTCAACTAGGTGGTGTTTCTGTTCTATTAATGACTTGTGGAAATTGTTTGTCATTTCACTTGTGATATTGAGAGGGGATTAAGTAAAGTGGGTGGGCCTTGTTGATAAGTAACCACATATTTTCTTCAGCTGAAGCTCCATATACCCAACACAAAGTGATTACAGAAGGGAGATTACTTACAAATATATTTGAATTCAACACTGCTAGACGAAAGGAAATCCCCATGGAAGTCTGTTTTGTTTTGCAACATTGAGAGTGTGATGTGTGACCTAAATACGATCAAATGTTCCTGAGCTATACCCCACAAATCGACCGAGCTGAGAAGGTTTAGAAGACAAAAACATTAAAGATTCCTTAGATGAATACTTTGCAGCTTATCACATCCAGTCACATTAGTTGCAAACCGTAAGCAACATTAAATGTTTAGAACTGTAAACTTCTTCAAGGTTTGGAATAATACAACTTTCGTGGTTTTCAGTATTCACATTGTTGAAAATGCTTGGCATCTGCTTCAAAAGATAAAAATATTTACGTACTCAGAATCGGTAAAGTAACAACAATTAAATAAATTTATATTATAATTTAGTTTTTGATAACTAAACTGTTTCATTCTATGTTAGTTTAATTTTAGCTTTGCAATTAAACCTTGTGGGTGGGTGGGGTACAAATTAGAAGTATGTTTTTTCTCATTCAGCTTTTATTGGAGAGGTCTTGGAAGTAATGAAACCGGCACACATGATCCGGGTGAAGTTGAAAATGTACTTATAATCACAGCAATTTCAAGACGGTAACGGCCATTCATCTTAATGCGCAGGCATTCATTGCATACAGATAAACAGTTTCATATCTCGAGAACAGGATATGGTTTCTTAAAAATGGTAGGAGGACATAGGCATTATTGAATTGATTCAGGCATTCATAATTGTTGTTTGAGTTTGTGAGGTACTCATTTTATGCATTGGTTGCAGTAAACAGTATACTTTTTCTTTGAAATGTTTCTTCTCTTGTAGGCTAGCCTTCAGAACTTGTGCTATCTTTCATATAAATATTCTAGTTTGAGGCCAGCAGGTCAACAATGGCATTTCTTATTCAATTTAGAGATAGGGGTGCACACAAGAACAAAATGTTCAATGTTCATAGCTTGAAGGAAGAATGTTTTCCCTAGCAGTTATCTATGAAGATTTGCGTTTGAATGAATCCGAGTATCTACTCAACTTTGGTAGGCAATACATTTTTTGAGTAATTTCAAGTACTTTCAGAACACAAAACATTTCTTTAAAAAATTTCATAAGAAAATTTTCATCTACAGATTTTTCATGAAAAATGGCATTAACCTGAAGTAACAAGAGTGTGTCTGTGCTAGGATGTATTTTATCATTTAAAATGTATCAACTAGGTGGTGTTTCGGTTCTATTAACCCTTTACCCAATGCAGACGATATCAAAATTATTATTTTAAATATAATTTTTTTTAAATTTTCAAAAAGTTTCAACAAAACCATATCATGTGACCCCTCTTTGGAACAAGCTCAATGTGCTCGTTCCAATGAGGGGTCACATGATATGGTTTTGTTGAAATATTTTGAAAAATTTAATTTTTTCAACTGCTCAATTTGCATATTACGCGGGCGGATGCGGGCAATTCATTAGGTAAAGGGTTAATGACTTGTGGAAAATGTTTGTCATTTCACTTGTGATATTGAGAGGGGATTAAGTAAAGTGGGTGGGCCTTGTTGATAAGTAACCACATATTTTCTTCAGCTGAAGCTCCATATACCCAACACAGAAGGGAGTATACTTGCAAATATTTTTGAAAAGGAAATCCCGATGGAAGTCTGTTTTGTTTTGCAACATTAAGGGTGTGATGTGTCACCTACATACGATCAAATGTTCCTGAGCTATATCCCACAAATCGACCAAGCTAAGAAAGTTTAGAAGACAAGAACTTGAAAGATTCCTTAGGTGAATACTTTGCTGCTTATCACATCAAGTCACATTATTTGGAAACCGTAAGCAACATTAAATGTTTAGAACTGTAAACTTGTTCAAGGTTTGGAATAATACAACTTTCTTGGTTATCTGTATTCACATTGTTGAAAATGCTTGGCATCTGCTTCAAAAGATAAAAATATTTACGTACTCAGAATCGGTAAAGTAACAACAATTAAATAAATTTATATTATAATTTAGTTTTTGATAACTAAACTGTTTCAATGTTTTTTAGTTTAATTTTCGCCTTGCAATTAAACCTTGTGGGTGGGTGGGGTACAAATTAGAAGTATGTTTTTTCTCATTCAGCTTTTATTGCAGAGGTCTTGTATGTAATAAAACCGGCACACATGATCTGGTTGAAGTTGAAAATGTACTTATAATCACGGCAATTTCAAGACGGTAACAGCCATTCATCTTAATGTGCAGGCAATCATTGCATACAGATAAACAGTTTCACATCTCAAGAACAGGATATGGTTTCTTAAAAATGGTAGGAGGACATAGGCATTATTGAATTGATTCAGGCATTCATAATTGTTGCTTGACGAGTTTGTGAAGTACTCATTTTATGCAATATTTGCAGTAAACAGTATACTTTTTCTTTGAAATGTTTATTCTCTTGTAGCCTAGCCTTCAAAACTCGTGCTATCTTTCATATAAATATTCTAGTTTGAGGCCAGCAGGTCAACAATGGCATTTCTTATTCAATTTACAGATAGGGGTGCACACAGGAACAAAATGTTCAATGTTCATAGCTTGAAGGAAGAATGTTTTCCCTAGCAGTTATCTATGAAGATTTGCGTTTGAATGAATCCGAGTATCTTCTCAACTTTGGTAGGCAATACACTTTTTGAGTAATTTCAAGTACTTTCAGAACACAAAACATTTCTTTAAAAAATTTCTTAAGAAAATTTTCATCTACAGATTTTTCATGAAAAATGGCATTAACCTGAAGTAGCAAGAGTGTGTGTTTGCTAGGATGTATTTTATCATTTAAAATGTATCAACTAGGTGGTGTTTCTGTTCTATTAATGACTTGTGGAAATTGTTTAACATTTCACTTGTGATATTGAGAGGGGATTCAGTAAAGTGGGTGGGCCTTGTTGATAAGTAACCACATATTTTCTTCAGCTGAAGCTCCATATACCCAACACAAAGTGATTACAGAAGGGAGATTACTTACAAATATATTTGAATTCAACACTGCTAGACGAAAGGAAATCCCCATGGAAGTCTGTTTTGTTTTGCAACATTATGAGTGTGATGTGTGACCTAAATACGATCAAATGTTCCTGAGCTATACCCCACAAATCGACCAAGCTAAGAAAGTTTAGAAGACAAGAACTTGAAAGATTCCTTAGATGAATACTTTGCTGCTTATCACATCCAGTCACATTATTTGGAAACCGTCAGCAACATTAAATGTTTGGAACTGTAAACTTGTTCAAGGATTGGAATAATACAACTTTCGTGGTTATCAGTATTCACATTGTTGAAAATGCTTGACATCTGCTTCAAAAGATAAACATATTTAAGTACTCTGAATCGGTAAAGTAACAACAATTAAATAAATTTATATTATAATTTAGTTTTTGATAACTAAACTGTTTCAATCTTTTTTAGTTTAATTTTCGCCTTGCAATTAAACCTTGTGGGTGGGTGGGGTACAAATTAGAAGTATGTTTTTTCTCATTCAGCTTTTATTGCTGAGGTCTTGTATGTAATAAAACCGGCACACATGATCTGGTTGAAGTTGAAAATGTACTTATAATCACAGCAATTTCAAGACGGTAACGGCCATTCATCTTAATGCGCAGGCATTCATTGCATACAGATAAACAGTTTCACATCTCGAGAACAGGATATGGTTTCTTAAAAATGGTAGGAGGACATAGGTATTATTGAATTGATTCAGGCATTCATAATTGTTGTTTGACGAGTTTGAGAAGTACTCATTTTATGCATTGGTTGCAGTAAACAGTATACTTTTTCCTTGAAATGTTTCTTCTCTTGTAGCCTAGCCTTCAGAACTCATGCTATCTTTCATATAAATATTCTAGTTTGAGGCCGGCAGGTCAACAATGGCATTTTTTATTCACTTTACAGATGGGGGTGCACACAAAAACAAAATGTTCAATGTTCATAGCTTGAAGGAAGAATGTTTTCCCCACCAGTTATCTATGAAGATTTGCGTTTGAATGAATCCGAGTATCTTCTCAACTTTGGTGGGCAATACACTTTTTGAGTAATTTCAAATACTTTCAGAACACAAAACATTTCCTTAAAAAATTTCATAACAAAATTTTCTTCTTCAAATTTTTCATGAAAAGTGGCATTAACCTGAAGTAGCAAGAGTGTGTGTTTGCTAGGATGTATTTTTATCATTTAAAATGTATCAACTAGGTGGTGTTTCTGTTCTATTAATGACTTGTGGAAATTGTTTGACATTTCACTTGTGATATTGAGAGGGGATTAAGTAAAGTGGGTGGGCCTTGTTGATAAGTAACCACATATTTTCTTCAGCTGAAGCTCCATATACCCAACACAAAGTGATTACAGAAGGGAGATTACTTACAAATATATTTGAATTCAACACTGCTAGACGAAAGGAAATCCCCATGGAAGTCTGTTTTGTTTTGCAACATTAAGAGTGTGATGTGTGACCTAAATACGATCAAATGTTCCTGAGCTATACCCCACAAATCGACCGAGCTAAGAAGGTTTAGAAGACAAGAACTTGAAAGATTCCTTAGATGAGCACTTTGCTGCTTATCACATCCCATCACAGTACTTGGAAACCGTAAGCAACATTAAATGTTTAGAACTGTAAACTTATTCAAGGTTTGGAATAATACAACTTTCGTGGTTATCAGTATTCACATTGTTGAAAATGCTTGGCATTTGCTTCAAAAGATAAACATATTTTAGTACTTTGATTTGGTAAAGTAACAACAATTCAAAAAATTTATATTATAATTTAGTTTTTGATAACTAAACTGTCTCAGTCTATTTTAGTTTAATTTTTGCCTTGCAATTAAACCTTGTGGGTGGGTGTGGTACAAATTAGAAGTATTTTTTTTCTCATTCAGCTTTTATTGGAGAGGTCTTGTATGTAATAAAACCGGCACACATGATCTGGTTGAAGTTGAAAATGTACTTATAATCACAGCAATTTCAAGATGGTAACGGCTATTCATCTTAATGCGCAGGCATTCATTGCATACAGATAAACAGTTTCACATCTCGAGAACAGGATATGCTTTCTTAAAAATGGTAGGAGGACATAGGCATTATTGAATTGATTGAGGCATTCATAATTGTTGTTTGACGAGTTTGAGAAGTACTCATTTTATGCATTGGTTGCAGTAAACAGTATACTTTTTCTTTGAAATGTTTCTTCTCTTGTAGCCTAGCCTTCAGAACTCATGGTATCTTTCATATAAATACTCTAGTTTGAGGCCGGCAGGTCAACAATAGCATTTCTTATTCACTTTACAGATAGGGGTGCACACAAGAACAAAATGTTCAATGTTCATAGCTTGAAGGAAGAATGTTCTCCCCAGCAGTTATCTATGAAGATTTGCATTTGAATGAATCCAAGTATCTTCTCAACTTTGGTAGGCAATACACTTTTTGAGTAATTTCAAGTACTTTCAGAACACAAAACATTTCTTTAAAAAATTTCATAAGAAAATTTTCTTCTATAAATTTTTCATGAAAAATGGCATTAACCTGAAGTAGCAAGAGTGTGTCTGTGCTAGGATGTATTTTATCATTTAAAATGTATCAACTAGGTGGTGTTTCGGTTCTATTAATGACTTGTGGAAATTGTTTGTCATTTCACTTGTGATATTAAGAGGGGATTAAGTAAAGTGGGTGGGACTTGTTGATAAGTAACCACATATTTTCTTCAGCTGAAGCTCCATATACCCAACACAGAAGGGAGTATACTTGCAAATATTTTTGAAAAGGAAATCCCGATGGAAGTCTGTTTTGTTTTGCAACATTAAGTGTGTGATGTGTCACCTACATACGATCAAATGTTCCTGAGCTATATCCCACAAATCGACCAAGCTAAGAAAGTTTAGAAGACAAGAACTTGAAAGATTCCTTTGATGAATACTTTGCTGCTTATCACATCCAGTCACATTACTTGGAAACCGTAAGCAACATTAAATGTTTATAACTGTAAACTTGTTCAAGGTTTGGAATAATACAACTTTCGTGGTTATCAGTATTCACATTGTTGAAAATGCTTGGCATCTGCTTCAAAAGATAAACATATTTAAGTACTCTGAATCGGTAAAGTAACAACAATTAAATAAATTTATATTATAATTTAGTTTTTGATAACTAAACTGTTTCAATGTTTTTTAGTTTAATTTTCGCCTTGCAATTAAACCTTGTGGGTGGGTGGGGTACAAATTAGAAGTATGTTTTTTCTCATTCAGCTTTTATTGCAGAGGTCTTGTATGTAATAAAACCGGCACACATGATCTGGTTGAAGTTGAAAATGTACTTATAATCACAGCAATTTCAAGACGGTAACGGCCATTCATTTTAAACGCGCAGGCATTCATTGCATACAGATAAACAGTTTCACATCTCGAGAACAGGATATGGTTTCTTAAAAATGGTAGGACATAGGTATTATTGAATTGATTCAGGCATTCATAATTGTTGTTTGACGAGTTTGTGAAGTACTCATTTTATGCATTGGTTGCAGTAAACAGTATACTTTTTCTTTGAAATGTTTCTTCTCTTTTAGCCTAGCCTTCAGAACTCATGGTATCTTTCATATAAATACTCTAGTTTGAGGCCGGCAGGTCAACAATAGCATTTCTTATTCACTTTACAGATAGGGGTGCACACAAGAACAAAATGTTCAGTGTTCATAGCTTGAAGGAAGAATGTTCTCCCCAGCAGTTATCTATGAAGATTTGCATTTGAATGAATCCAAGTATCTTCTCAACTTTGGTAGGCAATACACTTTTTGAGTAATTTCAAGTACTTTCAGAACACAAAACATTTCTTTAAAAAATTTCATAAGAAAATTTTCTTCTATAAATTTTTCATGAAAAATGGCATTAACCTGAAGTAGCAAGAGTGTGTGTTTGCTAGGATGTATTTTTATCATTTAAAATGTATCAACTAGGTGGTGTTTCTGTTCTATTAATGACTTGTGGAAATTGTTTGACATTTCACTTGTGATATTGAGAGGGGATTAAGTAAAGTGGGTGGGCCTTGTTGATAAGTAACCACATATTTTCTTGAGCTGAAGCTCCATATACCCAACACAAAGTGATTACAGAAGGGAGATTACTTACAAATATATTTGAATTCAACACTGCTAGATGAAAGGAAATCACCATGGAAGTCTGTTTTGTTTTGCAACGTTAAGAGTGTGATGTGTGACCTAAATACGATCAAATGTTCCTGAGTTATACCCCACAAATCGACCGAGCTAAGAAGGTTTAGAAGACAAGAACTTGAAAGATTCCTTAGATGAGCACTTTGCTGCTTATCACATCCCGTCACAGTACTTGGAAACCATAAGCAACATTAAATGTTTAGAACTGTAAACTTATTCAAGGTTTGGAATAATACAACTTTCGTGGTTATCAGTATTCACATTGTTGAAAATGCTTGGCATTTGCTTCAAAAGATAAACATATTTTAGTACTTTGAATTGGTAAAGTAACAACAATTCTAAAAATTTATATTATAATTTAGTTTTTGATAACTAAACTGTCTCAATCTATTTTAGTTTAATTTTTGCCTTGCAATTAAACCTTGTGGGTGGGTGGGGTACAAATTAGAAGTATGTTTTTTCTCATTCAGCTTTTATTGGAGAGGTCTTGTATGGAATAAAACCGGCACACATGATCTGGTTGAAGTTGAAAATGTACTTATAATCACAGCAATTTCAAGACGGTAACGGCCATTCATCTTAATGCGCAGGCATTCATTCCATACAGATAAACAGTTTCACATCTCGAGAACAGGATATGGTTTCTTAAAAATGGTAGGAGGACATAGGCATTATTGAATTGATTCAGGCATTCATAATTGTTGTTTGAAGAGTTTGAGAAGTACTCATTTGATGCATTGGTTGCAGTAAACAGTATACTTTTTCTTTGAAATGTTTCTTCTCTTGTAGCCTAGCCTTCAGAACTAGTGCTATCTTTCATATAAATATTCTAGTTTGAGGCCGGCAGGGCAACAATGGCATTTCTTATTCACTTTACAGATGGGGGTGCACACAAGAACAAAATGTTCAATGTTCATAGCTTGAAGGAAGAATGTTCTCCCCAGCAGTTATCTATGAAGATTTGCATTTGAATGAATCCAAGTATCTTCTCAACTTTGGTAGGCAATACACCTTTTGAGTAATTTCAAGTACTTTCAGAACACAAAACATTTCTTTAAAAAATTTCATAAGAAAATTTTCTTCTATAAATTTTTCATGAAAAATGGGATTAACCTGAAGTAGCAAGAGTGTGTGTATTTTTATCATTTAAAATGTATCAACTAGGTGGTGTTTCTGTTCTATTAATGACTTGTGGAAATTGTTTGATATTTGACTTGTGATATTGAGAGGGGATTAAGTAAAGTGGGTGGGCCTTGTTGATAAGTAACCACATATTTTCTTCAGCTGAAGCTCCATATACCCAACACAAAGTGATTACAGAAGGGAGATTACTTACAAATATATTTGAATTCAACACTGCTAGACGAAAGGAAATCTCCATGGAAGTCTGTTTTGTTTTGCAACATTAAGAGTGTGATGTGTGACCTAAATACGATCAAATGTTCCTGAGCTATACCCCGCAAATCGACCGAGCTAAGAAGGTTTAGAAGACAAGAACTTGAAAGATTCCTTAGATCAGCACTTTGCTGCTTATCACATCCCGTCACAGTACTTGGAAACCGTAAGCAACATTAAATGTTTAGAACTGTAAACTTATTCAAGGTTTGGAATAATACAACTTTCGTGGTTATCAGTATTCACATTGTTGAAAATGCTTGGCATTTGCTTCAAAAGATAAACATATTTTAGTACTTTGAATTGGTAAAGTAACAACAATTCTAAAAATTTATATTATAATTTAGTTTTTGATAACTAAACTGTCTCAATCTATTTTAGTTTAATTTTTGCCTTGCAATTAAACCTTGTGGGTGGGTGGGGTACAAATTAGAAGTATGTTTTTTCTCATTCAGCTTTTATTGAAGAGGTCTTGTATGTAATAAAACCGGCACACATGATCTGGTTGAAGTTGAAAATGTACTTATAATCACAGCAATTTCAAGACGATAACAGCCATTCATCTTAATGCGCAGGCATTCATTGCATACAGATAAACAGTTTCACATCTCGAGAACAGGATATGGTTTCTTAAAAATGGTAGGAGGACATAGACATTATTGAATTGATTCAGGCATTCATAATTGTTGTTTGAAGAGTTTGAGAAGTACTCATTTTATGCATTGGTTGCAGTAAACAGTATACTTTTTCTTTGAAATGTTTCTTCTCTTGTAGCCTAGCCTTCAGAACTAGTGCTATCTTTCATATAAATATTCTAGTTTGAGGCCGGCAGGTCAAGAATGGCATTTCTTATTCACTTTACAGATGGGGGTGCACACAAGAACAAAATGTTCAATGTTCATAGCTTGAAGGAAGAATGTTCTCCCCAGCAGTTATCTATGAAGATTTGCGTTTGAATGAATCCAAGTATCTTCTCAACTATGGTAGGCAATACACTTTTTGAGTAATTTCAAGTACTTTCAGAACACAAAACATTTCTTTAAAAAATTTCATAAGAAAATTTTCTTCTATAAATTTTTCATGAAAAATGGCATTAACCTGAAGTAGCAAGAGTGTGTGTTTGCTAGGATGTATTTTTATCATTTAAAATGTATCAACTAGGTGGTGTTTCTGTTCTACTAATGACTTATGGAAATTGTTTGACATTTCACTTGTGATATTGAGAGGGGATTCAGTAAAGTGGGTGGGCCTTGTTGATAAGTAACCACATATTTTCTTGAGCTGAAGCTCCATATACCCAACACAAAGTGATTACAGAAGGGAGATTACTTACAAATATATTTGAATTCAACACTGCTAGATGAAAGGAAATCACCATGGAAGTCTGTTTTGTTTTGCAACGTTAAGAGTGTGATGTGTGACCTAAATACGATCAAATGTTCCTGAGTTATACCCCACAAATCGACCGAGCTAAGAAGGTTTAGAAGACAAGAACTTGAAAGATTCCTTAGATGAGCACTTTGCTGCTTATCACATCCCGTCACAGTACTTGGAAACCATAAGCAACATTAAATGTTTAGAACTGTAAACTTATTCAAGGTTTGGAATAATACAACTTTCGTGGTTATCAGTATTCACATTGTTGAAAATGCTTGGCATTTGCTTCACTTGTGATATTGAGAGGGGATTCAGTAAAGTGGGTGGGCCTTGTTGATAAGTAACCACATATTTTCTTCAGCTGAAGCTCCATATACCCAACACAAAGTGATTACAGAAGGGAGATTACTTACAAATATATTTGAATTCAACACTGCTAGACGAAAGGAAACCTCCATGGAAGTCTGTTTTGTTTTGCAACATTAAGAGTGTGATGTGTGACCTAAATACGATCAAATGTTCCTGAGCTATACCCCGCAAATCGACCGAGCTAAGAAGGTTTAGAAGACAAGAACTTGAAAGATTCCTTAGATGAGCACTTTGCTGCTTATCACATCCCGTCACAGTACTTGGAAACCGTAAGCAACATTAAATGTTTAGAACTGTAAACTTATTCAAGGTTTGGAATAATACAACTTTCGTGGTTATCAGTATTCACATTGTTGAAAATGCTTGGCATTTGCTTCAAAAGATAAACATATTTTAGTACTTTGAATTGGTAAAGTAACAACAATTCAAAAAATTTGTATTATAATTTAGTTTTTGATAACTAAACTGTCTCAATCTATTTTAGTTTAATTTTTGCCTTGCAATTAAACCTTGTGGGTGGGTGGTTGGGGTACAAATTAGAAGTATGTTTTTTCTCATTCAGCTTTTATTGAAGAGGTCTTGTATGTAATAAAACCGGCACACATGATCTGGTTGAAGTTGAAAATGTACTTATAATCACAGCAATTTCAAGACGATAACAGCCATTCATCTTAATGCGCAGGCATTCATTGCATACAGATAAACAGTTTCACATCTCGAGAACAGGATATGGTTTCTTAAAAATGGTAGGAGGACATAGGCATTATTGAATTGATTCAGGCATTCATAATTGTTGTTTGAAGAGTTTGAGAAGTACTCATTTTATGCATTGGTTGCAGTAAACAGTATACTTTTTCTTTGAAATGTTTCTTCTCTTGTAGCCTAGCCTTCAGAACTAGTGCTATCTTTCATATAAATATTCTAGTTTGAGGCCGGCAGGTCAACAATGGCATTTCTTATTCACTTTACAGATGGGGGTGCACACAAGAACAAAATGTTCAATGTTCATAGCTTGAAGGAAGAATGTTCTCCCCAGCAGTTATCTATGAAGATTTGCGTTTGAATGAATCCAAGTATCTTCTCAACTTTGGTAGGCAATACACTTTTTGAGTAATTTCAAGTACTTTCAGATCACAAAACATTTCTTTAAAAAATTTCATAAGAAAATTTTCTTCTATAAATTTTTCATGAAAAATGGCATTAACCTGAAGTAGCAAGAGTGTGTGTTTGCTAGGATGTATCTTTATCATTTAAAATGTATCAACTAGGTGGTGTTTCTGTTCTACTAATGACTTGTGGAAACTGTTTGACATTTCACTTGTGATATTTAGAGGGGATTCAGTAAAGTGGGTGGGCCTTGTTGATAAGTAACCACATATTTTCTTCAGCTGAAGCTCCATATACCCAACACAAAGTGATTACAGAAGGGAGATTACTTACAAATATATTTCAATTCAACACTGCTAGACGAAAGGAAATCCCCATGGAAGTCTGTTTTGTTTTGCAACATTAAGAGTGTGATGTGTGACCTAAATACGATCAAATGTTCCTGAGTTATACCCCACAAATCGACCGAGCTAAGAAGGTTTAGAAGACAAGAACTTGAAAGATTCCTTAGATGAGCACTTTGCTGCTTATCACATCCCGTCACAGTACTTGGAAACCGTAAGCAACATTAAATGTTTAGAACTGTAAACTTATTCAAGGTTTGGAATAATACAACTTTCGTGGTTATCAGTATTCACATTGTTGAAAATGCTTGGCATTTGCTTCAAAAGATAAACATATTTTAGTACTTTGAATTGGTAAAGTAACAACAATTCAAAAAATTTATATTATAATTTAGTTTTTGATAACTAAACTGTCTCAATCTATTTTAGTTTAATTTTTGCCTTGCAATTAAACCTTGTGGGTGGGTGGGGTACAAATTAGAAGTATGTTTTTTCTCATTCAGCTTTTATTGGAGAGGTCTTGTATGTAATAAAACCGGCACACATGATCTGGTTGAAGTTGAAAATGTACTTATAATCACAGCAATTTCAAGACGGTAACAGCCATTCATCTTAATGCGCAGGCATTCATTGCATACAGATAAACAGTTTCACATCTCGAGAACAGGATATGGTTTCTTAAAAATGGTAGGAGGACATAGGCATTATTGAATTGATTCAGGCATTCATAATTGTTGTTTGAAGAGTTTGAGAAGTACTCATTTTATGCATTGGTTGCAGTAAACAGTATACTTTTTCTTTGAAATGTTTCTTCTCTTGTAGCCTAGCCTTCAGAACTAGTGCTATCTTTCATATAAATATTCTAGTTTGAGGCCGGCAGGTCAAGAATGGCATTTCTTATTCACTTTACAGATGGGGGTGCACACAAGAACAAAATGTTCAATGTTCATAGCTTGAAGGAAGAATGTTCTCCCCAGCAGTTATCTATGAAGATTTGCATTTGAATGAATCCAAGTATCTTCTCAACTTTGGTAGGCAATACACTTTTTGAGTAATTTCAAGTACTTTCAGAACACAAAACATTTCTTTAAAAAATTTCATAAGAAAATTTTCTTCTATAAATTTTTCATGAAAAATGGCATTAACCTGAAGTAGCAAGAGTGTGTGTTTGCTAGGATGTATTTTTATCATTTAAAATGTATCAACTAGGTGGTGTTTCTGTTCTACTAATGACTTGTGAAAATTGTTTGACATTTCACTTGTGATATTGAGAGGGGATTCAGTAAAGTGGGTGGGCCTTGTTGATAAGTAACCACATATTTTCTTCAGCTGAAGCTCCATATACCCAACACAAAGTGATTACAGAAGGGAGATTACTTACAAATATATTTGAATTCAACACTGCTAGACGAAAGGAAATCCCCATGGAAGTCTGTTTTGTTTTGCAACATTAAGAGTGTGATGTGTGACCTAAATACGATCAAATGTTCCTGAGTTATACCCCACAAATCGACCGAGCTAAGAAGGTTTAGAAGACAAGAACTTGAAAGATTCCTTAGATGAGCACTTTGCTGCTTATCACATCCCGTCACAGTACTTGGAAACCGTAAGCAACATTAAATGTTTAGAACTGTAAACTTATTCAAGGTTTGGAATAATACAACTTTCGTGGTTATCAGTATTCACATTGTTGAAAATGCTTGGCATTTGCTTCAAAAGATAAACATATTTTAGTACTTTGAATTGGTAAAGTAACAACAATTCAAAAAATTTATATTATAATTTAGTTTTTGATAACTAAACTGTCTCAATCTATTTTAGTTTAATTTTTGCCTGGCAATTAAACCTTGTGGGTGGGTGGGGTACAAATTAGAAGTATGTTTTTTCTCATTCAGCTTTTATTGGAGAGTTCTTGTATGTAATAAAACCGGCACCCATGATCTGGTTGAAGTTTAAAATGTACTTATAATCACAGCAATTTCAAGACGGTAACAGCCATTCATCTTAATGCGCAGGCATTCATTGCATACAGATAAACAGTTTCACATCTCGAGAACAGGATATGGTTTCTTAAAAATGGTAGGAGGACATAGGCATTATTGAATTGATTCAGGCATTCATAATTGTTGTTTGAAGAGTTTGAGAAGTACTCATTTTATGCATTGATTGCAGTAAACAGAATACTTTTTCTTTGAAATGTTTCTTCTCTTGTATACTAGCCTTCAGAACTAGTGCTATCTTTCATATAAATATTCTAGTTTGAGGCCGGCAGGTCAAGAATGGCATTTCTTATTCACTTTACAGATGGGGGTGCACACAAGAACAAAATGTTCAATGTTCATAGCTTGAAGGAAGAATGTTCTCCCCAGCAGTTATCTATGAAGATTTGCGTTTGAATGAATCCAAGTATCTTCTCAACTTTGGTAGGCAATACACTTTTTGAGTAATTTCAAGTACTTTCAGAACACAAAACATTTCTTTAAAAAATTTCATAAGAAAATTTTCTTCTATAAATTTTTCATGAAAAATGGCATTAACCTGAAGTAGCAAGAGTGTGTGTTTGCTAGGATGTATTTTTATCATTTAAAATGTATCAACTAGGTGGTGTTTCTGTTCTACTAATGACTTGTGGAAATTGTTTGACATTTCACTTGTGATATTGAGAGGGGATTCAGTAAAGTGGGTGGGCCTTGTTGATAAGTAACCACATATTTTCTTCAGCTGAAGCTCCATATACCCAACACAAAGTGATTACAGAAGGGAGATTACTTACAAATATATTTGAATTCAACACTGCTAGACGAAAGGAAATCCCCATGGAAGTCTGTTTTGTTTTGCAACATTAAGAGTGTGATGTGTGACCTAAATACGATCAAATGTTCCTGAGCTATACCCCTCAAATCGACCGAGCTAAGAAGGTTTAGAAGACAAGAACTTGAAAGATTCCTTAGATGAGCACTTTGCTGCTTATCACATCCCGTCAGAGTACTTGGAAACCGTAAGCAACATTAAATGTTTTGAACTGTAAACTTATTCAAGGTTTGGAATAATACAACTTTCGTGGTTATCAGTATTTACATTGTTGAAAATGCTTGGCATTTGCTTCAAAAGATAAACATATTTTAGTACTTTGAATTGGTAAAGTAACAACAATTCAAAAAATTTATATTATAATTTAGTTTTTGATAACTAAACTGTCTCAATCTATTTTAGTTTAATTTTTGCCTTGCAATTAAACCTTGTGGGTGGGTGGGGTACAAATTAGAAGTATGTTTTTTCTCATTCAGCTTTTATTGGAGAGGTCTTGTATGTAATAAAACCGGCACACATGATCAGGTTGAAGTTGAAAATGTACTTATAATCACAGCAATTTCAAGACGGTAACAGCCATTCATCTTAATGCGCAGGCATTCATTGCATACAGATAAACAGTTTCACATCTCGAGAACAGGATATGGTTTCTTAAAAATGGTAGGAGGACATAGGCATTATTGAATTGATTCAGGCATTCATAATTGTTGTTTGAAGAGTTTGAGAAGTACTCATTTTATGCATTGGTTGCAGTAAACAGTATACTTTTTCTTTGAAATGTTTCTTCTCTTGTAGCCTAGCCTTCAGAACTAGTGCTATCTTTCATATAAATATTCTAGTTTGAGGCCGGCAGGTCAAGAATGGCATTTCTTATTCACTTTACAGATGGGGGTGCACACAAGAACAAAATGTTCAATGTTCATAGCTTGAAGGAAGAATGTTCTCCCCAGCAGTTATCTATGAAGATTTGCATTTGAATGAATCCAAGTATCTTCTCAACTTTGGTAGGCAATACACTTTTTGAGTAATTTCAAGTACTTTCAGAACACAAAACATTTCTTTAAAAAATTTCATAAGAAAATTTTCTTCTAAAAATTTTTCATGAAAAATGGCATTAACCTGAAGTAGCAAGAGTGTGTGTTTGCTAGGATGTATTTTTATCATTTAAAATGTATCAACTAGGTGGTGTTTCTGTTCTATTAATGACTTGTGGAAATTGTTTGACATTTGACTTGTGATATTGAGAGGGGATTAAGTAAAGTGGGTGGGCCTTGTTGATAAGTAAGCACATATTTTCTTCAGCTGAAGCTCCATATACCCAACACAAAGTGATTACAGAAGGGAGATTACTTACAAATATATTTGAATTCAACACTGCTAGACGAAAGGAAATCTCCATGGAAGTCTGTTTTGTTTTGCAACATTAAGAGTGTGATGTGTGACCTAAATACGATCAAATGTTCCTGAGCTATACCCCGCAAATCGACCGAGCTAAGAAGGTTTAGAAGACAAGAACTTGAAAGATTCCTTAGATGAGCACTTTGCTGCTTATCACATCCCGTCACAGTACTTGGAAACCGTAAGCAACATTAAATGTTTAGAACTGTAAACTTATTTAAGGTTTGGAATAATACAACTTTCGTGGTTGTCAGTATTCACATTGTTGAAAATGCTTGGCATTTGCTTCAAAAGATAAACATATTTTAGTACTTTGAATTGGTAAAGTAACAACAATTCAAAAAATTTATATTATAATTTAGTTTTTGATAACTAAACTGTCTCAATCTATTTTAGTTTAATTTTTGCCTTGCAATTAAACCTTGTGGGTGGGTGGGGTACAAATTAGAAGTATGTTTTTTCTCATTCAGCTTTTATTGAAGAGGTCTTGTATGTAATAAAACCGGCACACATGATCTGGTTGAAGTTGAAAATGTACTTATAATCACAGCAATTTCAAGACGATAACAGCCATTCATCTTAATGCGCAGGCATTCATTGCATACAGATAAACAGTTTCACATCTCGAGAACAGGATATGGTTTCTTGAAAATGGTAGGAGGACATAGGCATTATTGAATTGATTCAGGCATTCATAATTGTTGTTTGAAGAGTTTGAGAAGTACTCATTTTATGCATTGGTTGCAGTAAACAGTATACTTTTTCTTTGAAATGTTTCTTCTCTTGTAGCCTAGCCTTCAGAACTAGTGCTATCTTTCATATAAACATTCTAGTTTGAGGCCGGCAGGTCAAGAATAGCATTTCTTATTCACTTTACAGATGGGGGTGCACACAAGAACAAAATGTTCAATGTTCATAGCTTGAAGGAAGAATGTTCTCCCCAGCAGTTATCTATGAAGATTTGCGTTTGAATGAATCCAAGTATCTTCTCAACTTTGGTAGGCAATACACTTTTTGAGTAATTTCAAGTACTTTCAGAACACAAAACATTTCTTTAAAAAATTTCATAAGAAAATTTTCTTCTATAAATTTTTCATGAAAAATGGCATTAACCTGAAGTAGCAAGAGTGTGTGTTTGCTAGGATGTATTTTTATCATTTAAAATGTATCAACTAGGTGGTGTTTCTGTTCTACTAATGACTTGTGAAAGTTGTTTGACATTTCACTTGTGATATTGAGAGGGGATTCAGTAAAGTTGTTGGGCCTTGTTGATAAGTAACCACATATTTTCTTCAGCTGAAGCTCCATATACCCAACACAAAGTGATTACAGAAGGGAGATTACTTACAAATATATTTGAATTCAACACTGCTAGATGAAAGGAAATCCCCATGGAAGTCTGTTTTGTTTTGCAACATTAAGAGTGTGATGTGTGACCTAAATACGATCAAATGTTCCTGAGTTATACCACACAAATCGACCGAGCTAAGAAGGTTTAGAAGACAAGAACTTGAAAGATTCCTTAGATGAGCACTTTGCTGCTTATCACATCCCGTCACAGTACTTGGAAACCGTAAGCAACATTAAATGTTTAGAACTGTAAACTTATTCAAGGTTTGGAATAATACAACTTTCGTGGTTATCAGTATTCACATTGTTGAAAATGCTTGGCATTTGCTTCAAAAGATAAACATATTTTAGTACTTTGAATTGGTAAAGTAACAACAATTCAAAAAATTTATATTATAATTTAGTTTTTGATAACTAAACTGTCTCAATCTATTTTACTTTAATTTTTGCCTTGCAATTAAACCTTGTGGGTGGGTGGGGTACAAATTAGAAGTATGTTTTTTCTCATTCAGCTTTTATTGGAGAGTTCTTGTATGTAATAAAACCGGCACACATGATCTGGTTGAAGTTTAAAATGTACTTATAATCACAGCAATTTCAAGACGGTAACAGCCATTCATCTTAATGCGCAGGCATTCATTGCATACAGATAAACAGTTTCACATCTCAAGAACAGGATATGGTTTCTTAAAAATGGTAGGAGGACATAGGCATTATTGAATTGATTCAGGCATTCATAATTGTTGTTTGAAGAGTTTGAGAAGTACTCATTTTATGCATTGGTTGCAGTAAACAGTATACTTTTTCTTTGAAATGTTTCTTCTCTTGTATCCTAGCCTTCAGAACTAGTGCTATCTTTCATATAAATATTCTAGTTTGAGGCCGGCAGGTCAAGAATGGCATTTCTTATTCACTTTACAGATGGGGGTGCACACAAGAACAAAATGTTCAATGTTCATAGCGTGAAGGAAGAATGTTCTCCCCAGCAGTTATCTATGAAGATTTGCGTTTGAATGAATCCAAGTATCTTCTCAACTTTGGTAGGCAATACACTTTTTGAGTAATTTCAAGTACTTTCAGAACACAAAACATTTCTTTAAAAAATTTCATAAGAAAATTTTCTTCTATAAATTTTTCATGAAAAATGGCATTAACCTGAAGTAACAAGAGTGTGTGTTTGCTAGGATGTATTTTTATCATTTAAAATGTATCAACTAGGTGGTGTTTCTGTTCTACTAATGACTTGTGGAAATTGTTTGACATTTCACTTGTGATATTGAGAGGGGATTCAGTAAAGTGGGTGGGCCTTGTTGATAAGTAAGCACATATTTTCTTCAGCTGAAGCTCCATATACCCAACACAAAGTGATTACAGAAGGGAGATTACTTACAAATATATTTGAATTCAACACTGCTAGACGAAAGGAAATCCCCATGGAAGTCTGTTTTGTTTTGCAACATTAAGAGTGTGATGTGTGACCTAAATACGATCAAATGTTCCTGAGCTATACCCCTCAAATCGACCGAGCTAAGAAGGTTTAGAAGACAAGAACTTGAAAGATTCCGTAGATGAGCACTTTCCTGCTTATCACATCCCATCACAGTACTTGGAAACCGTAAGCAACATTAAATGTTTAGAACTGTAAACTTATTGAAGGTTTGGAATAATACAACTTTCGTGGTTATCAGTATTCACATTGTTGAAAATGCTTGGCATTTGCTTCAAAAGATAAACATATTTAAGTACTCTGAATCGGTAAAGTAACAACAATTCAAAAAATTTATATTATAATTTAGTTTTTGATAACTAAACTGTCTCAATCTATTTTAGTTTAATTTTTGCCTTGCAATTAAACCTTGTGGGTGGGTGGGGTACAAATTAGAAGTATGTTTTTTCTCATTCAGATTTTATTGCAGAGGTCTTGTATGTAATAAAACCGGCACACATGATCTGGTTGAAGTTGAAAAATGTACTTATAATCACAGCAATTTCAAGACGGTAATGGCCATTCATCTTAATGCGCAGGCATTCATTGCATACAGATAAACAGTTTCTCATCTCGAGAACAGGATATGGTTTCTTAAAAATGGTAGGAGGACATAGGCATTATTGAATTGATTGAGGCATTCATAATTGTTGTTTGAAGAGTTTGAGAAGTACTCATTTTATGCATTGGTTGCAGTAAACAGTATACTTTTTCTTTGAAATGTTTCTTCTCTTGTGGCCTAGCCTTCAGAACTCGTGCTATCTTTCATATAAATATTCTAGTTTGAGGCCGGCAGGTCAACAATGGCATTTTTTATTCACTTTACAGATGGGGGTGCACACAAGAACAAAATGTTCAATGTTCATAGCTTGAAGGAAGAATGTTCTCCCCAGCAGTTATCTATGAAGATTTGCATTTGAATGAATCCAAGTATCTTCTCAACTATGGTAGGCAATACACTTTTTGAGTAATTTCAAGTACTTTCAGAACACAAAACATTTCTTTAAAAAATTTCATAAGAAAATTTTCTTCTAAAAATTTTTCATGAAAAATGGCATTAACCTGAAGTAGCAAGAGTGTGTGTTTGCTAGGATGTAGTTTTATCATTTAAAATGTATCAACTAGGTGGTGTTTCTGTTCTACTAATGACTTATGGAAATTGTTTGACATTTCACTTGTGATATTGAGAGGGGATTCAGTAAAGTGGGTGGGCCTTGTTGATAAGTAACCACATATTTTCTTCAGCTGAAGCTCCATATACCCAACACAAAGTGATTACAGAAGGGAGATTACTTACAAATATATTTGAATTCAACACTGCTAGACGAAAGGAAATCCCCATGGAAGTCTGTTTTGTTTTGCAACATTAAGAGTGTGATGTGTGACCTAAATACGAACAAATGTTCCTGAGTTATACCCCACAAATCGACCGAGCTAAGAAGGTTTAGAAGACAGGAACTTGAAAGATTCCTTAGATGAGCACTTTGCTGCTTATCACATCCCGTCAGAGTACTTGGAAACCGTAAGCAACATTAAATGTTTAGAACTGTAAACTTATTCAAGGTTTGGAATAATACAACTTTCGTGGTTATCAGTATTCACATTGTTGAAAATGCTTGGCATTTGCTTCAAAAGATAAACATATTTTAGTACTTTGAATTGGTAAAGTAACAACAATTCAAAAAATTTATATTATAATTTAGTTTTTGATAACTAAACTGTCTCAATCTATTTTAGTTTAATTTTTGCCTTGCAATTAAACCTTGTGGGTGGGTGGGGTACAAATTAGAAGTATGTTTTTTCTCATTCAGCTTTTATTGGAGAGGTCTTGTATGTAATAAAACCGGCACACATGATCTGGTTGAAGTTGAAAATGTACTTATAATCACAGCAATTTCAAGACGGTAACAGCCATTCATCTTAATGCGCAGGCATTCATTGCATACAGATAAACAGTTTCACATCTCGAGAACAGGATATGGTTTCTTAAAAATGGTAGGAGGACATAGGCATTATTGAATTGATTCAGGCATTCATAATTGTTGTTTGAAGAGTTTGAGAAGTACTCATTTTATGCATTGGTTGCATTAAACAGTATACTTTTTCTTTGAAATGTTTCTTCTCTTGTAGCCTAGCCTTCAGAACTAGTGCTATCTTTCATATAAATATTCTAGTTTGAGGCCGGCAGGTCAAGAATGGCATTTCTTATTCACTTTACAGATGGGGGTGCACACAAGAACAAAATGTTCAATGTTCATAGCTTGAAGGAAGAATGTTCTCCCCAGCAGTAATCTATGAAGATTTGCGTTTGAATGAATCCAAGTATCTTCTCAACTTTGGTAGGCAATACACTTTTTGAGTAATTTCAAGTACTTTTAGAACACAAAACATTTCTTTAAAAAATTTCATAAGAAAATTTTCTTCTATAAATTTTTCATGAAAAATGGCATTAACCTGAAGTAGCAAGAGTGTGTGTTTGCTAGGATGTATCTTTATCATTTAAAATGTATCAACTAGGTGGTGTTTCTGTTCTACTAATGACTTGTGGAAATTGTTTGACATTTCACTTGTGATATTGAGAGGGGATTCAGTAAAGTGGGTGGGCCTTGTTGATAAGTAACCACATATTTTCTTCAGCTGAAGCTCCATATACCCAACACAAAGTGATTACAGAAGGGAGATTACTTACAAATATATTTGAATTCAACACTGCTAGACGAAAGGAAATCCCCATGGAAGTCTGTTTTGTTTTGCAACATTAAGAGTGTGACCTAAATACGATCAAATGTTCCTGAGTTATACCCCACAAATCGACCGAGCTAAGAAGGTTTAGAAGACAAGAACTTGAAAGATTCCTTAGATGAGCACTTTGCTGCTTATCACATCCCGTCACAGTACTTGGAAACCGTAAGCAACATTAAATGTTTAGAACTGTAAACTTATTCAAGGTTTGGAATAATACAACTTTCGTGGTTATCAGTATTCACATTGTTGAAAATGCTTGGCATTTGCTTCAAAAGATAAACATATTTTAGTACTTTGAATTGGTAAAGTAACAACAATTCAAAAAATTTATATTATAATTTAGTTTTTGATAACTAAACTGTCTCAATCTATTTTAGTTTAATTTTTGCCTTGCAATTAAAACTTGTGGGTGGGTGGGGTACAAATTAGAAGTATGTTTTTTCTCATTCAGCTTTTATTGAAGAGGTCTTGTATGTAATAAAACCGGCACACATGATCTGGTTGAAGTTGAAAATGTACTTATAATCACAGCAATTTCAAGACGATAACAGCCATTCATCTTAATGCGCAGGCATTCATTGCATACAGATAAACAGTTTCACATCTCGAGAACAGGATATGGTTTCTTAAAAATGGTAGGAGGACATAGGCATTATTGAATTGATTCAGGCATTCATAATTGTTGTTTGAAGAGTTTGAGAAGTACTCATTTTATGCATTGGTTGCAGTAAACAGTATACTTTTTCTTTGAAATGTTTCTTCTCTTGTAGCCTAGCCTTCAGAACTAGTGCTATCTTTCATATAAATATTCTAGTTTGAGGCCGGCAGGTCAAGAATGGCATTTCTTATTCACTTTACAGATGGGGGTGCACACAAGAACAAAATGTTCAATGTTCATAGCTTGAAGGAAGAATGTTCTCCCCAGCAGTTATCTATGAAGATTTGCGTTTGAATGAATCCAAGTATCTTCTCAACTTTGGTAGGCAATACACTTTTTGAGTAATTTCAAGTACTTTCAGATCATAAAACATTTCTTTAACCCTTTACCTAACGTGAAAAGCAGACGACACTTGCAAAAAAAATTCTTGAATAACTAATTTTTTTCATTTTTTGTCTCAAAAACATAGGTTATGACCCCTCGTTGGAACGAACTCGACGAGCTCGTTCCAACGAGGGGTCATAACCTATGTTTTTGAGACAAAAAATGAAAAAAATAGTGAAAATTAATTGGCGATTTTTGAGAATAGCGCTGGCCGGTTTTGGCTGTTACGTTGGGTAAAGGGTTAAAAAATTTCATAAGAAAATTTTCTTCTATAAATTTTTCATGAAAAATGGCATTAACCTGAAGTAGCAAGAGTGTGTGTTTCCAGGATGTATCTTTATCATTTAAAATGTATCAACTAGGTGGTGTTTCTGTTCTACTAATGACTTGTGGAAATTGTTTGACATTTCACTTGTGATATTGAGAGGGGATTCAGTAAAGTGGGTGGGCCTTGTTGATAAGTAACCACATATTTTCTTCAGCTGAAGCTCCATATACCCAACACAAAGTGATTACAGAAGGGAGATTACTTACAAATATATTTCAATTCAACACTGCTAGACGAAAGGAAATCCCCATGGAAGTCTGTTTTGTTTTGCAACATTAAGAGTGTGATGTGTGACCTAAATACGATCAAATGTTCCTGAGTTATACCCCACAAATCGACCGAGCTAAGAAGGTTTAGAAGACAAGAACTTGAAAGATTCCTTAGATGAGCACTTTGCTGCTTATCACATCCCGTCACAGTACATGGAAACCGTAAGCAACATTAAATGTTTAGAACTGTAAACTTATTCAAGGTTTGGAATAATACAACTTTCGTGGTTATCAGTATTCACATTGTTGAAAATGCTTGGCATTTGCTTCAAAAGATAAACATATTTTAGTACTTTGAATTGGTAAAGTAACAACAATTCAAAAAATTTATATTATAATTTAGTTTTTGATAACTAAACTGTCTCAATCTATTTTAGTTTAATTTTTGCCTTGCAATTAAACCTTGTGGGTGGGTGGGGTACAAATTAGAAGTATGTTTTTTCTCATTCAGCTTTTATTGAAGAGGTCTTGTATGTAATAAAACCGGCACACATGATCTGGTTGAAGTTGAAAATGTACTTATAATCACAGCAATTTCAAGACGATAACAGCCATTCATCTTAATGCGCAGGCATTCATTGCATACAGATAAACAGTTTCACATCTCGAGAACAGGATATGGTTTCTTAAAAATGGTAGGAGGACATAGGCATTATTGAATTGATTCAGGCATTCATAATTGTTGTTTGAAGAGTTTGAGAAGTACTCATTTTATGCATTGGTTGCAGTAAACAGTATACTTTTTCTTTGAAATGTTTCTTCTCTTGTAGCCTAGCCTTCAGAACTAGTGCTATCTTTCATATAAATATTCTAGTTTGAGGCCGGCAGGTCAAGAATAGCATTTCTTATTCACTTTACAGATGGGGGTGCACACAAGAACAAAATGTTCAATGTTCATAGCTTGAAGGAAGAATGTTCTCCCCAGCAGTTATCTATGAAGATTTGCGTTTGAATGAATCCATGTATCTTCTCAACTTTGGTAGGCAATACACTTTTTGAGTAATTTCAAGTACTTTCAGAACACAAAACATTTCTTTAAAAAATTTCATAAGAAAATTTTCTTCTATAAATTTTTCATGAAAAATGGCATTAACCTGAAGTAGCAAGAGTGTGTGTTTGCTAGGATGTATTTTTATCATTTAAAATGTATCAACTAGGTGGTGTTTCTGTTCTACTAATGACTTGTGAAAATTGTTTGACATTTCACTTGTGATATTGAGAGGGGATTCAGTAAAGTGGGTGGGCCTTGTTGATAAGTAACCACATATTTTCTTCAGCTGAAGCTCCATATACCCAACACAAAGTGATTACAGAAGGGAGATTACTTACAAATATATTTGAATTCAACACTGCTAGACGAAAGGAAATCCCCATGGAAGTCTGTTTTGTTTTGCAACATTAAGAGTGTGATGTGTGACCTAAATACGATCAAATGTTCCTGAGTTATACCCCACAAATCGACCGAGCTAAGAAGGTTTAGAAGACAAGAACTTGAAAGATTCCTTAGATGAGCACTTTGCTGCTTATCACATCCCGTCAGAGTACTTGGAAACCGTAAGCAACATTAAATGTTTAGAACTGTAAACTTATTCAAGGTTTGGAATAATACAACTTTCGTGGTTATCAGTATTCACATTGTTCAAAATGCTTGGCATTTGCTTCAAAAGATAAACATATTTTAGTACTTTGAATTGGTAAAGTAACAACAATTCAAAAAATTTATATTATAATTTAGTTTTTGATAACTAAACTGTCTCAATCTATTTTAGTTTAATTTTTGCCTGGCAATTAAACCTTGTGGGTGGGTGGGGTACAAATTAGAAGTATGTTTTTTCTCATTCAGCTTTTATTGGAGAGTTCTTGTATGTAATAAAACCGGCACACATGATCTGGTTGAAGTTTAAAATGTACTTATAATCACAGCAATTTCAAGACGGTAACAGCCATTCATCTTAATGCGCAGGCATTCATTGCATACAGATAAACAGTTTCACATCTCGAGAACAGGATATGGTTTCTTAAAAATGGTAGGAGGACATAGGCATTATTGAATTGATTCAGGCATTCATAATTGTTGTTTGAAGAGTTTGAGAAGTACTCATTTTATTCATTGGTTGCAGTAAACAGTATACTTTTTCTTTGAAATGTTTCTTCTCTTGTATCCTAGCCTTCAGAACTAGTGCTATCTTTCATATAAATATTCTAGTTTGAGGCCGGCAGGTCAAGAATGGCATTTCTTATTCACTTTACAGATGGGGGTGCACACAAGAACAAAATGTTCAATGTTCATAGCTTGAAGGAAGAATGTTCTCCCCAGCAGTTATCTATGAAGATTTGCGTTTGAATGAATCCAAGTATCTTCTCAACTTTGGTAGGCAATACACTTTTTGAGTAATTTCAAGTACTTTCAGAACACAAAACATTTCTTTAAAAAATTTCATAAGAAAATTTTCTTCTATAAATTTTTCATGAAAAATGGCATTAACCTGAAGTAGCAAGAGTGTGTGTTTGCTAGGATGTATTTTTATCATTTAAAATGTATCAACTAGGTGGTGTTTCTGTTCTACTAATGACTTGTGGAAATTGTTTGACATTTCACTTGTGATATTGAGAGGGGATTCAGTAAAGTGGGTGGGCCTTGTTGATAAGTAACCACATATTTTCTTCAGCTGAAGCTCCATATACCCAACACAAAGTGATTACAGAAGGGAGATTACTTACAAATATATTTGAATTCAACACTGCTAGACGAAAGGAAATCCCCATGGAAGTCTGTTTTGTTTTGCAACATTAAGAGTGTGATGTGTGACCTAAATACGATCAAATGTTCCTGAGCTATACCCCTCAAATCGACCGAGCTAAGAAGGTTTAGAAGACAAGAACTTGAAAGATTCCTTAGATGAGCACTTTGCTGCTTATCACATCCCGTCAGAGTACTTGGAAACCGTAAGCAACATTAAATGTTTTGAACTGTAAACTTATTCAAGGTTTGGAATAATACAACTTTCGTGGTTATCAGTATTTACATTGTTGAAAATGCTTGGCATTTGCTTCAAAAGATAAACATATTTTAGTACTTTGAATTGGTAAAGTAACAACAATTAAAAAAATTTATATTATAATTTAGTTTTTGATAACTAAACTGTCTCAATCTATTTTAGTTTAATTTTTGCCTTGCAATTAAACCTTGTGGGTGGGTGGGGTACAAATTAGAAGTATGTTTTTTCTCATTCAGCTTTTATTGGAGAGGTCTTGTATGTAATAAAACCGGCACACATGATCAGGTTGAAGTTGAAAATGTACTTATAATCACAGCAATTTCAAGACGGTAACAGCCATTCATCTTAATGCGCAGGCATTCATTGCATACAGATAAACAGTTTCACATCTCGAGAACAGGATATGGTTTCTTAAAAATGGTAGGAGGACATAGGCATTATTGAATTGATTCAGGCATTCATAATTGTTGTTTGAAGAGTTTGAGAAGTACTCATTTTATGCATTGGTTGCAGTAAACAGTATACTTTTTTTTTGAAATGTTTCTTCTCTTGTAGCCTAGCCTTCAGAACTAGTGCTATCTTTCATATAAATATTCTAGTTTGAGGCCGGCAGGGCAACAATGGCATTTCTTATTCACTTTACAGATGGGGGTGCACACAAGAACAAAATGTTCAATGTTCATAGCTTGAAGGAAGAATGTTCTCCCCAGCAGTTATCTATGAAGATTTGCATTTGAATGAATCCAAGTATCTTCTCAACTTTGGTAGGCAATACACTTTTTGAGTAATTTCAAGTACTTTCAGAACACAAAACATTTCTTTAAAAAATTTCATAAGAAAATTTTCTTCTATAAATTTTTCATGAAAAATGGCATTAACCTGAAGTAGCAAGAGTGTGTGTTTGCTAGGATGTATCTTTATCATTTAAAATGTATCAACTAGGTGGTGTTTCTGTTCTACTAATGACTTGTGGAAATTGTTTGACATTTCACTTGTGATATTGAGAGGGGATTCAGTAAAGTGGGTGGGCCTTGTTGATAAGTAACCACATATTTTCTTCAGCTGAAGCTCCATATACCCAACACAAAGTGATTACAGAAGGGAGATTACTTACAAATATATTTGAATTCAACACTGCTAGACGAAAGGAAATCCCCATGGAAGTCTGTTTTGTTTTGCAACATTAAGAGTGTGATGTGTGACCTAAATACGATCAAATGTTCCTGAGTTATACCCCACAAATCGACCGAGCTAAGAAGGTTTAGAAGACAAGAACTTGAAAGATTCCTTAGATGAGCACTTTGCTGCTTATCACATCCCGTCAGAGTACTTGGAAACCGTAAGCAACATTAAATGTTTAGAACTGTAAACTTATTCATGGTTTGGAATAATACAACTTTCGTGGTTATCAGTATTCACATTGTTGAAAATGCTTGGCATTTGCTTCAAAAGATAAACATATTTTAGTACTTTGAATTGGTAAAGTAACAACAATTCAAAAAATTTATATTATAATTTAGTTTTTGATAACTAAACTGTCTCAATCTATTTTAGTTTAATTTTTGCCTTGCAATTAAACCTTGTGGGTGGGTGGGGTACAAATTAGAAGTATGTTTTTTCTCATTCAGCTTTTATTGGAGAGGTCTTGTATGTAATAAAACCGGCACACATGATCTGGTTGAAGTTGAAAATGTACTTATAATCACAGCAATTTCAAGACGGTAACAGCCATTCATCTTAATGTGCAGGCATTCATTGCATACAGATAAACAGTTTCACATCTCGAGAACAGGATATGGTTTCTTAAAAATGGTAGGACGACATAGGCATTATTGAATTGATTCAGGCATTCATAATTGTTGTTTGAAGAGTTTGAGAAGTACTCATTTTATGCATTGGTTGCAGTAAACAGTATACTTTTTCTTTGAAATGTTTCTTCTCTTGTAGCCTAGCCTTCAGAACTAGTGCTATCTTTCATATAAATATTCTAGTTTGAGGCCGGCAGGGCAACAATGGCATTTCTTATTCACTTTACAGATGGGGGTGCACACAAGAACAAAATGTTCAATGTTCATAGCTTGAAGGAAGAATGTTCTCCCCAGCAGTTATCTATGAAGATTTGCATTTGAATGAATCCAAGTATCTTCTCAACTTTAGTAGGCAATACACTTTTTGAGTAATTTCAAGTACTTTCAGAACACAAAACATTTCTTTAAAAAATTTCATAAGAAAATTTTCTTCTATAAATTTTTCATGAAAAATGGCATTAACCTGAAGTAGCAAGAGTGTGTGTTTGCTAGGATGTATTTTTATCATTTAAAATGTATCAACTAGGTGGTGTTTCTGTTCTACTAATGACTTGTGGAAATTGTTTGACATTTCACTTGTGATATTGAGAGGGGATTCAGTAAAGTGGGTGGGCCTTGTTGATAAGTAACCACATATTTTCTTCAGCTGAAGCTCCATATACCCAACACAAAGTGATTACAGAAGGGAGATTACTTACAAATATATTTGAATTCAACACTGCTAGACGAAAGGAAATCCCCATGGAAGTCTGTTTTGTTTTGCAACATTAAGAGTGTGATGTGTGACCTAAATACGATCAAATGTTCCTGAGCTATACCCCTCAAATCGACCGAGCTAAGAAGGTTTAGAAGACAAGAACTTGAAAGATTCCTTAGATGAGCACTTTGCTGCTTATCACATCCCGTCAGAGTACTTGGAAACCGTAAGCAACATTAAATGTTTTGAACTGTAAACTTATTCAAGGTTTGGAATAATACAACTTTCGTGGTTATCAGTATTTACATTGTTGAAAATGCTTGGCATTTGCTTCAAAAGATAAACATATTTTAGTACTTTGAATTGGTAAAGTAACAACAATTAAAAAAATTTATATTATAATTTAGTTTTTGATAACTAAACTGTCTCAATCTATTTTAGTTTAATTTTTGCCTTGCAATTAAACCTTGTGGGTGGGTGGGGTACAAATTAGAAGTATGTTTTTTCTCATTCAGCTTTTATTGGAGAGGTCTTGTATGTAATAAAACCGGCACACATGATCAGGTTGAAGTTGAAAATGTACTTATAATCACAGCAATTTCAAGACGGTAACAGCCATTCATCTTAATGCGCAGGCATTCATTGCATACAGATAAACAGTTTCACATCTCGAGAACAGGATATGGTTTCTTAAAAATGGTAGGAGGACATAGGCATTATTGAATTGATTCAGGCATTCATAATTGTTGTTTGAAGAGTTTGAGAAGTACTCATTTTATGCATTGGTTGCAGTAAACAGTATACTTTTTTTTTGAAATGTTTCTTCTCTTGTAGCCTAGCCTTCAGAACTAGTGCTATCTTTCATATAAATATTCTAGTTTGAGGCCGGCAGGGCAACAATGGCATTTCTTATTCACTTTACAGATGGGGGTGCACACAAGAACAAAATGTTCAATGTTCATAGCTTGAAGGAAGAATGTTCTCCCCAGCAGTTATCTATGAAGATTTGCATTTGAATGAATCCAAGTATCTTCTCAACTTTGGTAGGCAATACACTTTTTGAGTAATTTCAAGTACTTTCAGAACACAAAACATTTCTTTAAAAAATTTCATAAGAAAATTTTCTTCTATAAATTTTTCATGAAAAATGGCATTAACCTGAAGTAGCAAGAGTGTGTGTTTGCTAGGATGTATCTTTATCATTTAAAATGTATCAACTAGGTGGTGTTTCTGTTCTACTAATGACTTGTGGAAATTGTTTGACATTTCACTTGTGATATTGAGAGGGGATTCAGTAAAGTGGGTGGGCCTTGTTGATAAGTAACCACATATTTTCTTCAGCTGAAGCTCCATATACCCAACACAAAGTGATTACAGAAGGGAGATTACTTACAAATATATTTGAATTCAACACTGCTAGACGAAAGGAAATCCCCATGGAAGTCTGTTTTGTTTTGCAACATTAAGAGTGTGATGTGTGACCTAAATACGATCAAATGTTCCTGAGTTATACCCCACAAATCGACCGAGCTAAGAAGGTTTAGAAGACAAGAACTTGAAAGATTCCTTAGATGAGCACTTTGCTGCTTATCACATCCCGTCAGAGTACTTGGAAACCGTAAGCAACATTAAATGTTTAGAACTGTAAACTTATTCATGGTTTGGAATAATACAACTTTCGTGGTTATCAGTATTCACATTGTTGAAAATGCTTGGCATTTGCTTCAAAAGATAAACATATTTTAGTACTTTGAATTGGTAAAGTAACAACAATTCAAAAAATTTATATTATAATTTAGTTTTTGATAACTAAACTGTCTCAATCTATTTTAGTTTAATTTTTGCCTTGCAATTAAACCTTGTGGGTGGGTGGGGTACAAATTAGAAGTATGTTTTTTCTCATTCAGCTTTTATTGGAGAGGTCTTGTATGTAATAAAACCGGCACACATGATCTGGTTGAAGTTGAAAATGTACTTATAATCACAGCAATTTCAAGACGGTAACAGCCATTCATCTTAATGTGCAGGCATTCATTGCATACAGATAAACAGTTTCACATCTCGAGAACAGGATATGGTTTCTTAAAAATGGTAGGACGACATAGGCATTATTGAATTGATTCAGGCATTCATAATTGTTGTTTGAAGAGTTTGAGAAGTACTCATTTTATGCATTGGTTGCAGTAAACAGTATACTTTTTCTTTGAAATGTTTCTTCTCTTGTAGCCTAGCCTTCAGAACTAGTGCTATCTTTCATATAAATATTCTAGTTTGAGGCCGGCAGGGCAACAATGGCATTTCTTATTCACTTTACAGATGGGGGTGCACACAAGAACAAAATGTTCAATGTTCATAGCTTGAAGGAAGAATGTTCTCCCCAGCAGTTATCTATGAAGATTTGCATTTGAATGAATCCAAGTATCTTCTCAACTTTAGTAGGCAATACACTTTTTGAGTAATTTCAAGTACTTTCAGAACACAAAACATTTCTTTAAAAAATTTCATAAGAAAATTTTCTTCTATAAATTTTTCATGAAAAATGGCATTAACCTGAAGTAGCAAGAGTGTGTGTTTGCTAGGATGTATTTTTATCATTTAAAATGTATCAACTAGGTGGTGTTTCTGTTCTACTAATGACTTGTGAAAATTGTTTGACATTTCACTTGTGATATTGAGAGGGGATTCAGTAAAGTGGGTGGGCCTTGTTGATAAGTAACCACATATTTTCTTCAGCTGAAGCTCCATATACCCAACACAAAGTGATTACAGAAGGGAGATTACTTACAAATATATTTGAATTCAACACTGCTAGACGAAAGGAAACCCGCATGGAAGTCTGTTTTGTTTTGCAACATTAAGAGTGTGATGTGTGACCTAAATACGATTAAATGTTCCTGAGTTATACCCCACAAATCGACCGAGCTAAGAAGGTTTAGAAGACAAGAACTTGAAAGATTCCTTAGATGAGCACTTTGCTGCTTATCACATCCCGTCACAGTACTTGGAAACCGTAAGCAACATTAAATGTTTAGAACTGTAAACTTATTCAAGGTTTGGAATAATACAACTTTCGTGGTTATCAGTATTCACATTGTTGAAAATGCTTGGCATTTGCTTCAAAAGATAAACATATTTTAGTACTTTGAATTGGTAAAGTAACAACAATTCAAAAAATTTATATTATAATTTAGTTTTTGATAACTAAACTGTCTCAATCTATTTTAGTTTAATTTTTGCCTTGCAATTAAACCTTGTGGGTGGGTGGGGTACAAATTAGAAGTATGTTTTTTCTCATTCAGCTTTTATTGGAGAGTTCTTGTATGTAATAAAACCGGCACACATGATCTGGTTGAAGTTTAAAATGTACTTATAATCACAGCAATTTCAAGACGGTAACAGCCATTCATCTTAATGCGCAGGCATTCATTGCATACAGATAAACAGTTTCACATCTCGAGAACAGGATATGGTTTCTTAAAAATGGTAGGAGGACATAGGCATTATTGAATTGATTCAGGCATTCATAATTGTTGTTTGAAGAGTTTGAGAAGTACTCATTTTATGCATTGGTTGCAGTAAACAATATACTTTTTCTTTGAAATGTTTCTTCTCTTGTATCCTAGCCTTCAGAACTAGTGCTATCTTTCATATAAATATTCTAGTTTGAGGCCAGCAGGTCAAGAATGGCATTTCTTATTCACTTTACAGATGGGGGTGCACACAAGAACAAAATGTTCAATGTTCATAGCTTGAAGGAAGAATGTTCTCCCCAGCAGTTATCTATGAAGATTTGCGTTTGAATGAATCCAAGTATCTTCTCAACTTTGGTAGGCAATACACTTTTTGAGTAATTTCAAGTACTTTCAGAACACAAAACATTTCTTTAAAAAATTTCATAAGAAAATTTTCTTCTATAAATTTTTCATGAAAAATGGCGTTAACCTGAAGTAGCAAGAGTGTGTGTTTGCTAGGATGTATTTTTATCATTTAAAATGTATCAACTAGGTGGTGTTTCTGTTCTACTAATGACTTGTGGAAATTGTTTGACATTTCACTTGTGAT
This sequence comes from Pictodentalium vernedei, assembly GCA_031216915.1. Lineage (NCBI taxonomy): Eukaryota > Metazoa > Mollusca > Scaphopoda > Dentaliida > Dentaliidae > Pictodentalium > Pictodentalium vernedei. The sequence goes on along the minus strand of CM062292.1, from coordinate 185,439,784 downwards.
ATTGAGAGGGGATTCAGTAAAGTGGGTGGGCCTTGTTGATAAGTAACCACATATTTTCTTCAGCTGAAGCTCCATATACCCAACACAAAGTGATTACAGAAGGGAGATTACTTACAAATATATTTGAATTCAACACTGCTAGACGAAAGGAAATCCCCATGGAAGTCTGTTTTGTTTTGCAACATTAAGAGTGTGATGTGTGACCTAAATACGATCAAATGTTCCTGAGCTATACCCCTCAAATCGACCGAGCTAAGAAGGTTTAGAAGACAAGAACTTGAAAGATTCCTTAGATGAGCACTTTGCTGCTTATCACATCCCGTCAGAGTACTTGGAAACCGTAAGCAACATTAAATGTTTAGAACTGTAAACTTATTCAAGGTTTGGAATAATACAACTTTCGTGGTTATCAGTATTTACATTGTTGAAAATGCTTGGCATTTGCTTCAAAAGATAAACATATTTTAGTACTTTGAATTGGTAAAGTAACAACAATTCAAAAAATTTATATTATAATTTAGTTTTTGATAACTAAACTGTCTCAATCTATTTTAGTTTAATTTTTGCCTTGCAATTAAACCTTGTGGGTGGGTGGGGTACAAATTAGAAGTATGTTTATTCTCATTCAGCTTTTATTGGAGAGGTCTTGTATGTAATAAAACCGGCACACATGATCTGGTTGAAGTTGAAAATGTACTTATAATCACAGCAATTTCAAGACGGTAACAGCCATTCATCTTAATGCGCAGGCATTCATTGCATACAGATAAACAGTTTCACATCTCGAGAACAGGATATGGTTTCTTAAAAATGGTAGGAGGACATAGGCATTATTGAATTGATTCAGGCATTCATAATTGTTGTTTGAAGAGTTTGAGAAGTACTCATTTTATGCATTGGTTGCAGTAAACAGTATACTTTTTTTTTTAAATGTTTCTTCTCTTGTAGCCTAGCCTTCAGAACTAGTGCTATCTTTCATATAAATATTCTAGTTTGAGGCCGGCAGGGCAACAATGGCATTTCTTATTCACTTTACAGATAGGGGTGCACACAAGAACAAAATGTTCAATGTTCATAGCTTGAAGGAAGAATGTTCTCCCCAGCAGTTATCTATGAAGATTTGCATTTGAATGAATCCAAGTATCTTCTCAACTTTGGTAGGCAATACACTTTTTGAGTAATTTCAAGTACTTTCAGAACACAAAACATTTCTTTAAAAAATTTCATAAGAAAATTTTCTTCTATAAATTTTTCATGAAAAATGGCATTAACCTGAAGTAGCAAGAGTGTGTGTTTGCTAGGATGTATTTTTATCATTTGAAATGTATCAACTAGGTGGTGTTTCTGTTCTATTAATGGCTTGTGGAAATTGTTTGACATTTGACTTGTGATATTGAGAGGGGATTAAGTAAAGTGGGTGGGCCTTGTTGATAAGTAACCACATATTTTCTTCAGCTGAAGCTCCATATACCCAACACAAAGTGATTACAGAAGGGAGATTACTTACAAATATATTTGAATTCAACACTGCTAGACGAAAGGAAATCCCCATGGAAGTCTGTTTTGTTTTGCAACATTAAGAGTGTGATGTGTGACCTAAATACGATCAAATGTTCCTGAGCTATACCCCACAAATCGACCGAGCTAAGAAGGTTTAGAAGACAAGAACTTGAAAGATTCCTTAGATCAGCACTTTGCTGCTTATCACATCCCGTCAGAGTACTTGGAAACCGTAAGCAACATTAAATGTTTAGAACTGTAAACTTATTCAAGGTTTGGAATAATACAACTTTCGTGGTTATCAGTATTCACATTGTTGAAAATGCTTGGCATTTGCTTCAAAAGATAAACATATTTTAGTACTTTGAATTGGTAAAGTAACAACAATTCAAAAAATTTATATTATAATTTAGTTTTTGATAACTAAACTGTCTCAATCTATTTTAGTTTAATTTTTGCCTTGCAATTAAACCTTGTGGGTGGGTGGGGTACAAATTAGAAGTATGTTTTTTCTCATTCAGCTTTTATTGAAGAGGTCTTGTATGTAAAAAAACCGGCACACATGATCTGGTTGAAGTTGAAAATGTACTTATAATCACAGCAATTTCAAGACGGTAACAGCCATTCATCTTAATGCGCAGGCATTCATTGCATACAGATAAACAGTTTCACATCTCGAGAACAGGATATGGTTTCTTAAAAATGGTAGGAGGACATAGGCATTATTGAATTGATTCAGGCATTCATAATTGTTGTTTGAAGAGTTTGAGAAGTACTCATTTTATGCATTGGTTGCAGTAAACAGTATACTTTTTCTGTGAAATGTTTCTTCTCTTGTAGCCTAGCGTTCAGAACTAGTATTTATTTATTTATTTATTGGTGTTTAAGGTCACATACTTATGCACAATGGCTAATCGCGACCATTTCAGAACTAGTGCTATCTTTCATATAAATATTCTAGTTTGAGGCCGGCTGGTCAAGAATGGCATTTCTTATTCACTTTACAGATGGGGCTGCACACAAGAACAAAATGTTCAATGTTCATAGCTTGAAGGAAGAATGTTCTCCCCAGCAGTTATCTATGAAGATTTGCGTTTGAATGAATCAAAGTATCTTCTCAACTTTGGTAGGCAATACACTTTTTGAGTAATTTCAAGTACTTTCAGAACACAAAACATTTCTTTAAAAAATTTCATAACAAAATTTTCTTCTATAAATTTTTCATGAAAAATGGCATTAACCTGAAGTAGCAAGAGTGTGTGTTTGCTAGGATGTATTTTTATCATTTAAAATGTATCAACTAGGTGGTGTTTCTGTTCTATTAATGACTTGTGGAAATTGTTTGACATTTGACTTGTGATATTGAGAGGGGATTAAGTAAAGTGGGTGGGCCTTGTTGATAAGTAACCACATATTTTCTTCAGCTGAAGCTCCATATACCCAACACAAAGTGATTACAGAAGGGAGATTACTTACAAATATATTTGAATTCAACACTGCTAGACGAAAGGAAATCCCCATGGAAGTCTGTTTTGTTTTGCAACATTAAGAGTGTGATGTGTGACCTAAATACGATCAAATGTTCCTGAGTTATACCCCACAAATCGACCGAGCTAAGAAGGTTTAGAAGTCAAGAACTTGAAAGATTCCTTAGATGAGCACTTTGCTGCTTATCACATCCCGTCACAGTACTTGGAAACCGTAAGCAACATTAAATGTTTAGAACTGTAAACTTATTCAAGGTTTGGAATAATACAACTTTCGTGGTTATCAGTATTCACATTGTTGAAAATGCTTGGCATTTGCTTCAAAAGATAAACATATTTTAGTACTTTGAATTGGTAAAGTAACAACAATTCAAAAAATTTATATTATAATTTAGTTTTTGATAACTAAATTGTCTCAATCTATTTTAGTTTAATTTTTGCCTTGCAATTAAAACTTGTGGGTGGGTGGGGTACAAATTAGAAGTATGTTTTTTCTCATTCAGCTTTTATTGGAGACGTCTTGTATGTAATAAAACCGGCACACATGATCTGGTTGAAGTTGAAAATGTACTTATAATCACAGCAATTTCAAGACGGTAACAGCCATTCATCTTAATGCGCAGGCATTCATTGCATACAGATAAACAGTTTCACATCTCGAGAACAGGATATGGTTTCTTAAAAATGGTAGGAGGACATAGGCATTATTGAATTGATTCAGGCATTCATAATTGTTGTTTGAAGAGTTTGAGAAGTACTCATTTTATGCATTGGTTGCAGTAAACAGTATGCTTTTTCTTTGAAATGTTTCTTCTCTTGTAGCCTAGCCTTCAGAACTAGTGCTATCTTTCATATAAATATTCTAGTTTGAGGCCGGCAGGTCAAGAATGGCATTTCTTATTCACTTTACAGATGGGGGTGCACACAAGAACAAAATGTTCAATGTTCATAGCTTGAAGGAAGAATGTTCTCCCCAGCAGTTATCTATGAAGATTTGCATTTGAATGAATCCAAGTATCTTCTCAACTTTGGTAGGCAATACACTTTTTGAGTAATTTCAAGTACTTTCAGAACACAAAACATTTCTTTAAAAAATTTCATAAGAAAATTTTCTTCTAAAAATTTTTCATGAAAAATGGCATTAACCTGAAGTAGCAAGAGTGTGTGTTTGCTAGGATGTATTTTTATCATTTAAAATGTATCAACTAGGTGGTGTTTCTGTTCTATTAATGACTTGTGGAAATTGTTTGACATTTCACTTGTGATATTGAGAGGGGATTAAGTAAAGTGGGTGGGCCTTGTTGATAAGTAAGCACATATTTTCTTCAGCTGAAGCTCCATATACCCAACACAAAGTGATTACAGAAGGGAGATTACTTACAAATATATTTGAATTCAACACTGCTAGACGAAAGGAAATCCCCATGGAAGTCTGTTTTGTTTTGCAACATTAAGAGTGTGATGTGTGACCTAAATACGATCAAATGTTCCTGAGTTATACCCCACAAATCGACCGAGCTAAGAAGGTTTAGAAGACAAGAACTTGAAAGATTCCTTAGATGAGCACTTTGCTGCTTATCACATCCCGTCACAGTACTTGGAAACCGTAAGCAACATTAAATGTTTAGAACTGTAAACTTATTCAAGGTTTGGAATAATACAACTTTCGTGGTCATCAGTATTCACATTGTTGAAAATGCTTGGCATTTGCTTCAAAAGATAAACATATTTTAGTACTTTGAATTGGTAAAGTAACAACAATTCAAACAATTTATATTATAATTTAGTTTTTGATAACTAAACTGTCTCAATCTATTTTAGTTTAATTTTTGCCTGGCAATTAAACCTTGTGGGTGGGTGGGGTACAAATTAGAAGTATGTTTTTTCTCATTCAGCTTTTATTGGAGAGTTCTTGTATGTAATAAAACCGGCACACATGATCTGGTTGAAGTTTAAAATGTACTTATAATCACAGCAATTTCAAGACGGTAACAGCCATTCATCTTAATGCGCAGGCATTCATTGCATACAGATAAACAGTTTCACATCTCGAGAACAGGATATGGTTTCTTGAAAATGGTAGGAGGACATAGGCATTATTGAATTGATTCAGGCATTCATAATTGTTGTTTGAAGAGTTTGAGAAGTACTCATTTTATGCATTGGTTGCAGTAAACAGTATACTTTTTCTTTGAAATGTTTCTTCTCTTGTATCCTAGCCTTCAGAACTAGTGCTATCTTTCATATAAATATTCTAGTTTGAGGCCGGCAGGTCAAGAATGGCATTTCTTATTCACTTTACAGATGGGGGTGCACACAAGAACAAAATGTTCAATGTTCATAGCTTGAAGGAAGAATGTTCTCCCCTGCAGTTATCTATGAAGATTTGCGTTTGAATGAATCCAAGTATCTTCTCAACTTTGGTAGGCAATACACTTTTTGAGTAATTTCAAGTACTTTCAGAACACAAAACATTTCTTTAAAAAATTTCATAAGAAAATTTTCTTCTATAAATTTTTCATGAAAAATGGCATTAACCTGAAGTAGCAAGAGTGTGTGTTTGCTAGGATGTATTTTTATCATTTAAAATGTATCAACTAGGTGGTGTTTCTGTTCTACTAATGACTTGTGGAAATTGTTTGACATTTCACTTGTGATATTGAGAGGGGGATTCAGTAAAGTGGGTGGGCCTTGTTGATAAGTAACCACATATTTTCTTCAGCTGAAGCTCCATATACCCAACACAAAGTGATTACAGAAGGGAGATTACTTACAAATATATTTGAATTCAACACTGCTAGACGAAAGGAAATCCCCATGGAAGTCTGTTTTGTTTTGCAACATTAAGAGTGTGATGTGTGACCTAAATACGATCAAATGTTCCTGAGCTATACCCCTCAAATCGACCGAGCTAAGAAGGTTTAGAAGACAAGAACTTGAAAGATTCCTTAGATGAGCACTTTGCTGCTTATCACATCCCGTCAGAGTACTTGGAAACCGTAAGCAACATTAAATGTTTAGAACTGTAAACTTATTCAAGGTTTGGAATAATACAACTTTCGTGGTTATCAGTATTTACATTGTTGAAAATGCTTGGCATTTGCTTCAAAAGATAAACATATTTTAGTACTTTGAATTGGTAAAGTAACAACAATTCAAAAAATTTATATTATAATTTAGTTTTTGATAACTAAACTGTCTCAATCTATTTTAGTTTAATTTTTGCCTTGCAATTAAACCTTGTGGGTGGGTGGGGTACAAATTAGAAGTATGTTTTTTCTCATTCAGCTTTTATTGAAGAGGTCTTGTATGTAAAAAAACCGGCACACATGATCTGGTTGAAGTTGAAAATGTACTTATAATCACAGCAATTTCAAGACGGTAACAGCCATTCATCTTAATGCGCAGGCATTCATTGCATACAGATAAACAGTTTCACATCTCGAGAACAGGATATGGTTTCTTAAAAATGGTAGGAGGACATAGGCATTATTGAATTGATTCAGGCATTCATAATTGTTGTTTGAAGAGTTTGAGAAGTACTCATTTTATGCATTGGTTGCAGTAAACAGTATACTTTTTCTTTGAAATGTTTCTTCTCTTGTAGCCTAGCGTTCAGAACTAGTGCTATCTTTCATATAAATATTCTAGTTTGAGGCCGGCTGGTCAAGAATGGCATTTCTTATTCACTTTACAGATGGGGCTGCACACAAGAACAAAATGTTCAATGTTCATAGCTTGAAGGAAGAATGTTCTCCCCAGCAGTTATCTATGAAGATTTGCGTTTGAATGAATCCAAGTATCTTCTCAACTTTGGTAGGCAATACACTTTTTGAGTAATTTCAAGTACTTTCAGAACACAAAACATTTCTTTAAAAAATTTCATAACAAAATTTTCTTCTATAAATTTTTCATGAAAAATGGCATTAACCTGAAGTAGCAAGAGTGTGTGTTTGCTAGGATGTATTTTTATCATTTAAAATGTATCAACTAGGTGGTGTTTCTGTTCTATTAATGACTTGTGGAAATTGTTTGACATTTGACTTGTGATATTGAGAGGGGATTAAGTAAAGTGGGTGGGCCTTGTTGATAAGTAACCACATATTTTCTTCAGCTGAAGCTCCATATACCCAACACAAAGTGATTACAGAAGGGAGATTACTTACAAATATATTTGAATTCAACACTGCTAGACGAAAGGAAATCCCCATGGAAGTCTGTTTTATTTTGCAACATTAAGAGTGTGATGTGTGACCTAAATACGATCAAATGTTCCTGAGCTATACCCCTCAAATCGACCGAGCTAAGAAGGTTTAGAAGACAAGAACTTGAAAGATTTCTTAGATGAGCACTTTGCTGCTTATCACATCCCGTCAGAGTACTTGGAAACCGTAAGCAACATTAAATGTTTAGAACTGTAAACTTATTCAAGGTTTGGAATAATACAACTTTCGTGGTTATCAGTATTTACATTGTTGAAAATGCTTGGCATTTGCTTCAAAAGATAAACATATTTTAGTACTTTGAATTGGTAAAGTAACAACAATTCAAAAAATTTATATTATAATTTAGTTTTTGATAACTAAACTGTCTCAATCTATTTTAGTTTAATTTTTGCCTTGCAATTAAACCTTGTGGGTGGGTGGGGTACAAATTAGAAGTATGTTTTTTCTCATTCAGCTTTTATTGGAGAGGTCTTGTATGTAATAAAACCGGCACACATGATCTGGTTGAAGTTGAAAATGTACTTATAATCACAGCAATTTCAAGACGGTAACAGCCATTCATCTTAATGCGCAGGCATTCATTGCATACAGATAAACAGTTTCACATCTCGAGAACAGGATATGGTTTCTTAAAAATGGTAGGAGGACATAGGCATTATTGAATTGATTCAGGCATTCATAATTGTTGTTTGAAGAGTTTGAGAAGTACTCATTTTATGCATTGGTTGCAGTAAACAGTATACTTTTTTTTTGAAATGTTTCTTCTCTTGTTGCCTAGCCTTCAGAACTAGTGCTATCTTTCATATAAATATTCTAGTTTGAGGCCGGCAGGGCAACAATGGCATTTCTTATTCACTTTACAGATGGGGGTGCACACAAGAGCAAAATGTTCAATGTTCATAGCTTGAAGGAAGAATGTTCTCCCCAACAGTTATCTATGAAGATTTGCATTTGAATGAATCCAAGTATCTTCTCAACTTTGGTAGGCAATACACTTTTTGAGTAATTTCAAGTACTTTCAGAACACAAAACATTTCTTTAAAAAATTTCATAAGAAAATTTTCTTCTATAAATTTTTCATGAAAAATGGCATTAACCTGAAGTAGCAAGAGTGTGTGTTTGCTAGGATGTATTTTTATCATTTAAAATGTATCAACTAGGTGGTGTTTCTGTTCTATTAATGACTTGTGGAAATTGTTTGACATTTGACTTGTGATATTGAGAGGGGATTAAGTAAAGTGGGTGGGCCTTGTTGATAAGTAACCACATATTTTCTTCAGCTGAAGCTCCATATACCCAACACAAAGTGATTACAGAAGGGAGATTACTTACAAATATATTTGAATTCAACACTGCTAGACGAAAGGAAATCCCCATGGAAGTCTGTTTTGTTTTGCAACATTAAGAGTGTGATGTGTGACCTAAATACGATCAAATGTTCCTGAGCTATACCCCACAAATCGACCGAGCTAAGAAGGTTTAGAAGACAAGAACTTGAAAGATTCCTTAGATCAGCACTTTGCTGCTTATCACATCCCGTCACAGTACTTGGAAACCGTAAGCAACATTAAATGTTTAGAACTGTAAACTTATTCAAGGTTTGGAATAATACAACTTTCGTGGTTATCAGTATTCACATTGTTGAAAATGCTTGGCATTTGCTTCAAAAGATAAACATATTTTAGTACTTTGAATTGGTAAAGTAACAACAATTCAAAAAATTTATATTATAATTTAGTTTTTGATAACTAAACTGTCTCAATCTATTTTAGTTTAATTTTTGCCTTGCAATTAAACCTTGTGGGTGGGTGGGGTACAAATTAGAAGTATGTTTTTTCTCATTCAGCTTTTATTGAAGAGGTCTTGTATGTAAAAAAACCGGCACACATGATCTGGTTGAAGTTTAAAATGTACTTATAATCACAGCAATTTCGAGACGGTAACAGCCATTCATCTTAATGCGCAGGCATTCATTGCATACAGATAAACAGTTTCACATCTCGAGAACAGGATATGGTTTCTTAAAAATGGTAGGAGGACATAGGCATTATTGAATTGATTCAGGCATTCATAATTGTTGTTTGAAGAGTTTGAGAAGTACTCATTTTATGCATTGGTTGCAGTAAACAGTATACTTTTTCTTTGAAATGTTTCTTCTCTTGTATCCTAGCCTTCAGAACTAGTGCTATCTTTCATATAAATATTCTAGTTTGAGGCCGGCAGGTCAAGAATGGCATTTCTTATTCACTTTACAGATGGGGGTGCACACAAGAACAAAATGTTCAATGTTCATAGCTTGAAGGAAGAATGTTCTCCCCTGCAGTTATCTATGAAGATTTGCGTTTGAATGAATCCAAGTATCTTCTCAACTTTGGTAGGCAATACACTTTTTGAGTAATTTCAAGTACTTTCAGAACACAAAACATTTCTTTAAAAAATTTCATAAGAAAATTTTCTTCTATAAATTTTTCATGAAAAATGGCATTAACCTGAAGTAGCAAGAGTGTGTGTTTGCTAGGATGTATTTTTATCATTTAAAATGTATCAACTAGGTGGTGTTTCTGTTCTACTAATGACTTGTGGAAATTGTTTGACATTTCACTTGTGATATTGAGAGGGGATTCAGTAAAGTGGGTGGGCCTTGTTGATAAGTAACCACATATTTTCTTCAGCTGAAGCTCCATATACCCAACACAAAGTGATTACAGAAGGGAGATTACTTACAAATATATTTGAATTCAACACTGCTAGACGAAAGGAAATCCCCATGGAAGTCTGTTTTGTTTTGCAACATTAAGAGTGTGATGTGTGACCTAAATACGATCAAATGTTCCTGAGTTATACCCCACAAATCGACCGAGCTAAGAAGGTTTAGAAGACAAGAACTTGAAAGATTCCTTAGATGAGCACTTTGCTGCTTATCACATCCCGTCACAGTACTTGGAAACCGTAAGCAACATTAAATGTTTAGAACTGTAAACTTATTCAAGGTTTGGAATAATACAACTTTCGTGGTTATCAGTATTCACATTGTTGAAAATCCTTGGCATTTGCTTCAAAAGATAAACATATTTTAGTACTTTGAATTGGTAAAGTAACAACAATTCAAAAAATTTATATTATAATTTAGTTTTTGATAACTAAACTGTCTCAATCTATTTTAGTTTAATTTTTGCCTTGCAATTAAACCTTGTGGGTGGGTGGGGTACAAATTAGAAGTATGTTTTTTCTCATTCAGCTTTTATTGGAGAGTTCTTGTATGTAATAAAACCGGCACACATGATCTGGTTGAAGTTTAAAATGTACTTATAATCACAGCAATTTCAAGACGGTAACAGCCATTCATCTTAATGCGCAGGCATTCATTGCATACAGATAAACAGTTTCACATCTCGAGAACAGGATATGGTTTCTTAAAAATGGTAGGAGGACATAGGCATTATTGAATTGATTCAGGCATTCATAATTGTTGTTTGAAGAGTTTGAGAAGTACTCATTTTATGCATTGGTTGCAGTAAACAGTATACTTTTTCTTTGAAATGTTTCTTCTCTTGTATCCTAGCCTTCAGAACTAGTGCTATCTTTCATATAAATATTCTAGTTTGAGGCCGGCAGGTCAAGAATGGCATTTCTTATTCACTTTACAGATGGGGGTGCACACAAGAACAAAATGTTCAATGTTCATAGCTTGAAGGAAGAATGTTCTCCCCTGCAGTTATCTATGAAGATTTGCGTTTGAATGAATCCAAGTATCTTCTCAACTTTGGTAGGCAATACACTTTTTGAGTAATTTCAAGTACTTTCAGAACACAAAACATTTCTTTAAAAAATTTCATAAGAAAATTTTCTTCTATAAATTTTTCATGAAAAATGGCATTAACCTGAAGTAGCAAGAGTGTGTGTTTGCTAGGATGTATTTTTATCATTTAAAATGTATCAACTAGGTGGTGTTTCTGTTCTACTAATGACTTGTGGAAATTGTTTGACATTTCACTTGTGATATTGAGAGGGGATTCAGTAAAGTGGGTGGGCCTTGTTGATAAGTAACCACATATTTTCTTCAGCTGAAGCTCCATATACCCAACACAAAGTGATTACAGAAGGGAGATTACTTACAAATATATTTGAATTCAACACTGCTAGACGAAAGGAAATCCCCATGGAAGTCTGTTTTGTTTTGCAACATTAAGAGTGTGATGTGTGACCTAAATACGATCAAATGTTCCTGAGTTATACCCCACAAATCGACCGAGCTAAGAAGGTTTAGAAGACAAGAACTTGAAAGATTCCTTAGATGAGCACTCTGCTGCTTATCACATCCCGTCAGAGTACTTGGAAACCGTAAGCAACATTAAATGTTTAGAACTGTAAACTTATTCATGGTTTGGAATAATACAACTTTCGTGGTTATCAGTATTCACATTGTTGAAAATGCTTGGCATTTGCTTCAAAAGATAAACATATTTTAGTACTTTGAATTGGTAAAGTAACAACAATTCAAAAAATTTATATTATAATTTAGTTTTTGATAACTAAACTGTCTCAATCTATTTTAGTTTAATTTTTGCCTTGCAATTAAACCTTGTGGGTGGGTGGGGTACAAATTAGAAGTATGTTTTTTCTCATTCAGCTTTTATTGGAGAGGTCTTGTATGTAATAAAACCGGCACACATGATCTGGTTGAAGTTGAAAATGTACTTATAATCACAGCAATTTCAAGACGGTAACAGCCATTCATCTTAATGCGCAGGCATTCATTGCATACAGATAAACAGTTTCACATCTCGAGAACAGGATATGGTTTCTTAAAAATGGTAGGAGGACATAGGCATTATTGAATTGATTCAGGCATTCATAATTGTTGTTTGAAGAGTTTGAGAAGTACTCATTTTATGCATTGGTTGCAGTAAACAGTATACTTTTTTTTTTAAATGTTTCTTCTCTTGTAGCCTAGCCTTCAGAACTAGTGCTATCTTTCATATAAATATTCTAGTTTGAGGCCGGCAGGGCAACAATGGCATTTCTTATTCACTTTACAGATGGGGGTGCACACAAGAACAAAATGTTCAATGTTCATAGCTTGAAGGAAGAATGTTCTCCCCAACAGTTATCTATGAAGATTTGCATTTGAATGAATCCAAGTATCTTCTCAACTTTGGTAGGCAATACACTTTTTGAGTAATTTCAAGTATTTTCAGAACACAAAACATTTCTTTAAAAAATTTCATAAGAAAATTTTCTTCTATAAATTTTTCATGAAAAATGGCATTAACCTGAAGTAGCAAGAGTGTGTGTTTGCTAGGATGTATTTTTATCATTTAAAATGTATCAACTAGGTGGTGTTTCTGTTCTATTAATGACTTGTGGAAATTGTTTGACATTTGACTTGTGATATTGAGAGGGGATTAAGTAAAGTGGGTGGGCCTTGTTGATAAGTAACCACATATTTTCTTCAGCTGAAGCTCCATATACCCAACACAAAGTGATTACAGAAGGGAGATTACTTACAAATATATTTGAATTCAACACTGCTAGACGAAAGGAAATCCCCATGGAAGTCTGTTTTGTTTTGCAACATTAAGAGTGTGATGTGTGACCTAAATACGATCAAATGTTCCTGAGCTATACCCCACAAATCGACCGAGCTAAGAAGGTTTAGAAGACAAGAACTTGAAAGATTCCTTAGATCAGCACTTTGCTGCTTATCACATCCCGTCACAGTACTTGGAAACCGTAAGCAACATTAAATGTTTAGAACTGTAAACTTATTCAAGGTTTGGAATAATACAACTTTCGTGGTTATCAGTATTCACATTGTTGAAAATGCTTGGCATTTGCTTCAAAAGATAAACATATTTTAGTACTTTGAATTGGTAAAGTAACAACAATTCAAAAAATTTATATTATAATTTAGTTTTTGATAACTAAACTGTCTCAATCTATTTTAGTTTAATTTTTGCCTTGCAATTAAACCTTGTGGGTGGGTGGGGTACAAATTAGAAGTATGTTTTTTCTCATTCAGCTTTTATTGAAGAGGTCTTGTATGTAAAAAAACCGGCACACATGATCTGGTTGAAGTTGAAAATGTACTTATAATCACAGCAATTTCAAGACGGTAACAGCCATTCATCTTAATGCGCAGGCATTCATTGCATACAGATAAACAGTTTCACATCTCGAGAACAGGATATGGTTTCTTAAAAATGGTAGGAGGACATAGGCATTATTGAATTGATTCAGGCATTCATAATTGTTGTTTGAAGAGTTTGAGAAGTACTCATTTTATGCATTGGTTGCAGTAAACAGTATACTTTTTCTTTGAAATGTTTCTTCTCTTGTAGCCTAGCGTTCAGAACTAGTGCTATCTTTCATATAAATATTCTAGTTTGAGGCCGGCTGGTCAAGAATGGCATTTCTTATTCACTTTACAGATGGGGCTGCACACAAGAACAAAATGTTCAATGTTCATAGCTTGAAGGAAGAATGTTCTCCCCAGCAGTTATCTATGAAGATTTGCGTTTGAATGAATCCAAGTATCTTCTCAACTTTGGTAGGCAATACACTTTTTGAGTAATTTCAAGTACTTTCAGAACACAAAACATTTCTTTAAAAAATTTCATAACAAAATTTTCTTCTATAAATTTTTCATGAAAAATGGCATTAACCTGAAGTAGCAAGAGTGTGTGTTTGCTAGGATGTATTTTTATCATTTAAAATGTATCAACTAGGTGGTGTTTCTGTTCTATTAATGACTTGTGGAAATTGTTTGACATTTGACTTGTGATATTGAGAGGGGATTAAGTAAAGTGGGTGGGCCTTGTTGATAAGTAACCACATATTTTCTTCAGCTGAAGCTCCATATACCCAACACAAAGTGATTACAGAAGGGAGATTACTTACAAATATATTTGAATTCAACACTGCTAGACGAAAGGAAATCCCCATGGAAGTCTGTTTTGTTTTGCAACATTAAGAGTGTGATGTGTGACCTAAATACGATCAAATGTTCCTGAGCTATACCCCACAAATCGACCGAGCTAAGAAGGTTTAGAAGACAAGAACTTGAAAGATTCCTTAGATGAGCACTTTGCTGCTTATCACATCCCGTCACAGTACTTGGAAACCGTAAGCAACATTAAATGTTTAGAACTGTAAACTTATTCAAGGTTTGGAATAATACAACTTTCGTGGTTATCAGTATTCACATTGTTGAAAATGCTTGGCATTTGCTTCAAAAGATAAACATATTTTAGTACTTTGAATTGGTAAAGTAACAACAATTCAAAAAATTTATATTATAATTTAGTTTTTGATAACTAAACTGTCTCAATCTATTTTAGTTTAATTTTTGCCTTGCAATTAAACCTTGTGGGTGGGTGGGGTACAAATTAGAAGTATGTTTTTTCTCATTCAGCGTTTATTGAAGAGGTCTTGTATGTAATAAAACCGGCACACATGATCTGGTTGAAGTTGAAAATGTACTTATAATCACAGCAATTTCAAGACGGTAACAGCCATTCATCTTAATGCGCAGACATTCATTGCATACAGATAAACAGTTTCACATCTCGAGAACAGGATATGGTTTCTTAAAAATGGTAGGAGGACATAGGCATTATTGAATTGATTCAGGCATTCATAATTGTTCTTTGAAGAGTTTGAGAAGTACTCATTTTATGCATTGGTTGCAGTAAACAGTATACTTTTTCTTTGAAATGTTTCTTCTCTTGTAGCCTAGCCTTCAGAACTAGTGCTATCTTTCATATAAATATTCTAGTTTGAGGCCGGCTGGTCAAGAATGGCATTTCTTATTCACTTTACAGATGGGGCTGCACACAAGAACAAAATGTTCAATGTTCATAGCTTGAAGGAAGAATGTTCTCCCCAGCAGTTATCTATGAAGATTTGCGTTTGAATGAATACAAGTATCTTCTCAACTTTGGTAGGCAATACACTTTTTGAGTAATTTCAAGTACTTTCAGAACACAAAACATTTCTTTAAAAAATTTCATAACAAAATTTTCTTCTATAAATTTTTCATGAAAAATGGCATTAACCTGAAGTAGCAAGAGTGTGTGTTTGCTAGGATGTATTTTTATCATTTAAAATGTATCAACTAGGTGGTGTTTCTGTTCTATTAATGACTTGTGGAAATTGTTTGACATTTGACTTGTGATATTGAGAGGGGATTAAGTAAAGTGGGTGGGCCTTGTTGATAAGTAACCACATATTTTCTTCAGCTGAAGCTCCATATACCCAACACAAAGTGATTACAGAAGGGAGATTACTTACAAATATATTTGAATTCAACACTGCTAGACGAAAGGAAATCCCCATGGAAGTCTGTTTTGTTTTGCAACATTAAGAGTGTGATGTGTGACCTAAATACGATCAAATGTTCCTGAGCTATACCCCACAAATCGACCGAGCTAAGAAGGTTTAGAAGACAAGAACTTGAAAGATTCCTTAGATGAGCACTTTGCTGCTTATCACATCCCGTCACAGTACTTCGAAACCGTAAGCAACATTAAATGTTTAGAACTGTAAACTTATTCAAGGTTTGGAATAATACAACTTTCGTGGTTATCAGTATTCACATTGTTGAAAATGCTTGGCATTTGCTTCAAAAGATAAACATATTTTAGTACTTTGAATTGGTAAAGTAACAACAATTCAAAAAATTTATATTATAATTTAGTTTTTGATAACTAAACTGTCTCAATCTATTTTAGTTTAATTTTTGCCTTGCAATTAAACCTTGTGGGTGGGTGGGGTACAAATTAGAAGTATGTTTTTTCTCATTCAGCTTTTATTGAAGAGGTCTTGTATGTAATAAAACCGGCACACATGATCTGGTTGAAGTTGAAAATGTACTTATAATCACAGCAATTTCAAGACGGTAACAGCCATTCATCTTAATGCGCAGGCATTCATTGCATACAGATAAACAGTTTCACATCTCGAGAACAGGATATGGTTTCTTAAAAATGGTAGGAGGACATAGGCATTATTGAATTGATTCAGGCATTCATAATTGTTGTTTGAAGAGTTTGAGAAGTACTCATTTTATGCATTGGTTGCAGTAAACAGTATACTTTTTCTTTGAAATGTTTCTTCTCTTGTAGCCTAGCGTTCAGAACTAGTGCTATCTTTCATATAAATATTCTAGTTTGAGGCCGGCTGGTCAAGAATGGCATTTCTTATTCACTTTACAGATGGGGCTGCACACAAGAACAAAATGTTCAATGTTCATAGCTTGAAGGAAGAATGTTCTCCCCAGCAGTTATCTATGAAGATTTGCGTTTGAATGAATCCAAGTATCTTCTCAACTTTGGTAGGCAATACACTTTTTGAGTAATTTCAAGTACTTTCAGAACACAAAACATTTCTTTAAAAAATTTCATAAGAAAATTTTCTTCTATAAATTTTTCATGAAAAATGGCATTAACCTGAAGTAGCAAGAGTGTGTGTTTGCTAGGATGTATTTTTATCATTTAAAATGTATCAACTAGGCGGTGTTTCTGTTCTACTAATGACTTGTGGAAATTGTTTGACATTTCACTTGTGATATTGAGAGGGGATTCAGTAAGGTGGGTGGGCCTTGTTGATAAGTAACCACATATTTTCTTCAGCTGAAGCTCCATATACCCAACACAAAGTGATTACAGAAGGGAAATTACTTACAAATATATTTGAATTCAACACTGCTAGACGAAAGGAAATGCCCATGGAAGTCTGTTTTATTTTGCAACATTAAGAGTGTGATGTGTGACCTAAATACGATCAAATGTTCCTGAGCTATACCCCACAAATCGACCGAGCTAAGAAGGTTTAGAAGACAAGAACTTGAAAGATTCCGTAGATGAGCACTTTGCTGCTTATCACATCCCATCACAGTACTTGGAAACCGTAAGCAACATTAAATGTTTAGAACTGTAAACTTATTCAAGGTTTGGAATAATACAACTTTCGTGGTTATCAGTATTCACATTGTTGAAAATGCTTGGCATTTGCTTCAAAAGATAAACATATTTAAGTACTCTGAATCGGTAAAGTAACAACAATTCAAAAAATTTATCTTATAATTTAGTTTTTGATAACTAAACTGTCTCAATCT
Source organism: Pictodentalium vernedei (assembly GCA_031216915.1). Classification (NCBI taxonomy): domain Eukaryota; kingdom Metazoa; phylum Mollusca; class Scaphopoda; order Dentaliida; family Dentaliidae; genus Pictodentalium; species Pictodentalium vernedei. The sequence continues at coordinate 185,422,454 of CM062292.1, read as the reverse complement.
ATTTTAGTTTAATTTTTGCCTTGCAATTAAACCTTGTGGGTGGGTGGGGTACAAATTAGAAGTATGTTTTTTCTCATTCAGATTTTATTGCAGAGGTCTTGTATGTAATAAAACCGGCACACATGATCTGGTTGAAGTTGAAAAATGTACTTATAATCACAGCAATTTCAAGACGGTAATGGCCATTCATCTTAATGCGCAGGCATTCATTGCATACAGATAAACAGTTTCACATCTCGAGAACAGGATATGGTTTCTTAAAAATGGTAGGAGGACATAGGCATTATTGAATTGATTGGGGCATTCATAATTGTTGTTTGACGAGTTTGAGAAGTACTCATTTTATGCATTGGTTGCAGTAAACAGTATACTTTTTCTTTCAAATGTTTCTTCTCTTGTAGCCTAGCCTTCAGAACTCGTGCTATCTTTCATATAAATATTCTAGTTTGAGGCCGGCAGGTCAAGAATGGCATTTTTTATTCACTTTACAGATTGGGGTGCACACAAGAACAAAATGTTCAATGTTCATAGCTTGAAGGAAGAATGTTTTCCCCACCAGTTATCTATGAAGATTTGCGTTTGAATGAATCCGAGTATCTTCTCAACTTTGGTAGGCAATACACTTTTTGAGTAATTTCAAGTACTTTCAGAACACAAAACATTTCTTTAAAAAATTTCATAAGAAAATTTTCTTCTATAAATTTTTCATGAAAAATGGCATTAACCTGAAGTAGCAAGAGTGTGTGTTTGCTAGGATGTATTTTTATCATTTAAAATGTATCAGCTAGGTGGTGTTTCTGTTCTATTAATGACTTGTGGAAATTGTTTGACATTTCACTTGTGATATTGAGAGGGGATTAAGTAAAGTGGGTGGGCCTTGTTGATAAGTAACCACATATTTTCTTCAGCTGAAGCTCCATATACCCAACACAAAGTGATTACAGAAGGGAGATTACTTACAAATATATTTGAATTCAACACTGTTAGACGAAAGGAAATCCCCATGGAAGACTGTTTTGTTTTGCAACATTAAGAGTGTGATGTGTGACCTAAATACGATCAAATGTTCCTGAGCTATACCCCACAAATCGACCGAGCTAAGAAGGTTTAGAAGACAAGAACTTGAAAGATTCCTTAGATGAGCACTTTGCTGCTTATCACATCCCGTCACAGTACTTGGAAACCGTAAGCAACATTAAATGTTTAGAACTGTAAACTTATTCAAGGTTTGGAATAATACAACTTTCGTGGTTATCAGTATTCACATTGTTGAAAATGCTTGGCATTTGCTTCAAAAGATAAACATATTTTAGTACTTTGAATTGGTAAAGTAACAACAATTCAAAAAATTTATATTATAATTTAGTTTTTGATAACTAAACTGTCTCAATCTATTTTAGTTTAATTTTTGCCTTGCAATTAAACCTTGTGGGTGGGTGGGGTACAAATTAGAAGTCTGTTTTTTCTCATTCAGCTTTTATTGAAGAGGTCTTGTATGTAATAAAACCGGCACACATGATCTGGTTGAAGTTGAAAATGTACTTATAATCACAGCAATTTCAAGACGGTAACAGCCATTCATCTTAATGCACAGGCATTCATTGCATACAGATAAACAGTTTCACATCTCGAGAACAGGATATGGTTTCTAAAAAATGGTAGGAGGACATAGGCATTATTGAATTGATTCAGGCATTCATAATTGTTGTTTGAAGAGTTTGAGAAGTACTCATTTTATGCATTGGTTGCAGTAAACAGTATACTTTTTCTTTGAAATGTTTCTTCTCTTGTAGCCTAGCCTTCAGAACTAGTGCTATCTTTCATATAAATATTCTAGTTTGAGGCCGGCAGGTCAAGAATGGCATTTCTTATTCACTTTACAGATGGGGGTGCACACAAGAACAAAATGTTCAATGTTCATAGCTTGAAGGAAGAATGTTCTCCCCAGCAGTTATCTATGAAGATTTTCGTTTGAATGAATCCAAGTATCTTCTCAACTTTGGTAGGCAATACACTTTTTGAGTAATTTCAAGTACTTTCAGAACACAAAACATTTCTTTAAAAAATTTCATAAGAAAATTTTCTTCTATAAATTTTTCATGAAAAATGGCATTAACCTGAAGTAGCAAGAGTGTGTGTTTGCTAGGATGTATTTTTATCATTTAAAATGTATCAACTAGGTGGTGTTTCTGTTCTACTAATGACTTGTGGAAATTGTTTGACATTTGACTTGTGATATTGAGAGGGGATTCAGTAAGGTGGGTGGGCCTTGTTGATAAGTAACCACATATTTTCTTCAACTGAAGCTCCATATACCCAACACAAAGTGATTACAGAAGGGAGATTACTTACAAATATATTTGAATTCAACACTACTAGACGAAAGGAAATGCCCATGGAAGTCTGTTTTATTTTGCAACATTAAGAGTGTGATGTGTGACCTAAATACGATCAAATGTTCCTGAGCTATACCCCACAAATCGACCGAGCTAAGAAGGTTTAGAAGACAAGAACTTGAAAGATTCCGTAGATGAGCACTTTGCTGCTTATCACATCCCATCACAGTACTTGGAAACCGTAAGCAACATTAAATGTTTAGGACTGTAAACTTATTCAAGGTTTGGAATAATACAACTTTCGTGGTTATCAGTATTCACATTGTTGAAAATGCTTGGCATTTGCTTCAAAAGATAAACATATTTAAGTACTCTGAATCGGTAAAGTAACAACAATTCAAAAAATTTATATTATAATTTTGTTTTTGATAACTAAACTGTCTCAATCTATTTTAGTTTAATTTTTTCCTTGCAATTAAACCTTGTGGGTGGGTGGGGTACAAATTAGAAGTATTTTTTTTCTCATTCAGCTTTTATTGGAGAGGTCTTGTATGTAATAAAACCGGCACACATGATCTGGTTGAAGTTGAAAATGTACTTATAATCACAGCAATTTCAAGATGGTAACGGCTATTCATCTTAATGCGCAGGCATTCATTGCATACAGAAAAACAGTTTCACGTCTCGAGAACAGGATATGGTTTCTTAAAAATGGTAGGAGGACATAGGCATTATTGAATTGATTGAGGCATTCATAATTGTTGTTTGACGAGTTTGAGAAGTACTCATTTTATGCATTGGTTGCAGTAAACAGTATACTTTTTCTTTGAAATGTTTCTTCTCTTGTAGCCTAGCCTTCAGAACTCGTGCTATCTTTCATATAAATATTCTAGTTTGAGGCCGGCAGGTCAACAATGGAATTTTTTATTCACTTTACAGATGGGGGTGCACACAAGAACAAAATGTTCAATGTTCATAGCTTGAAGGAAGAATGTTCTCCCCAGCAGTTATCTATGAAGATTTTCGTTTGAATGAATCCAAGTATCTTCTCAATTTTGGTAGGCAATACACTTTTTGAGTAATTTCAAGTACTTTCAGAACACAAAACATTTCTTTAAAAAATTTCATAAGAAAATTTTCTTCTATAAATTTTTCATGAAAAATGGCATTAACCTGAAGTAGCAAGAGTGTGTGTTTGCTAGGATGTATTTTTATCATTTAAAATGTATCAACTAGGTGGTGTTTCTGTTCTACTAATGACTTGTGGAAATTGTTTGACATTTCACTTGTGATATTGAGAGGGGATTCAGTAAGGTGGGTGGGCCTTGTTGATAAGTAACCACATATTTTCTTCAGCTGAAGCTCCATATACCCAACACAAAGTGATTACAGAAGGGAGATTACTTACAAATATATTTGAATTCAACACAGCTAGACGAAAGGAAATGCCCATGGAAGTCTGTTTTATTTTGCAACATTAAGAGTGTGATGTGTGACCTAAATACGATCAAATGTTCCTGAGCTATACCCCACAAATCGACCGAGCTAAGAAGGTTTAGAAGACAAGAACTTGAAAGATTCCGTAGATGAGCACTTTGCTGCTTATCACATCCCATCACAGTACTTGGAAACCGTAAGCAACATTAAATGTTTAGAACTGTAAACTTATTCAAGTTTTGGAATAATACAACTTTCGTGGTTATCAGTATTCACATTGTTGAAAATGCTTGGCATTTGCTTCAAAAGATAAACATATTTAAGTACTCTGAATCGGTAAAGTAACAACAATTCAAAAAATTTATATTATAATTTTGTTTTTGATAACTAAACTGTCTCAATCTATTTTAGTTTAATTTTTTCCTTGCAATTAAACCTTGTGGGTGGGTGGGGTACAAATTAGAAGTATTTTTTTTCTCATTCAGCTTTTATTGGAGAGGTCTTGTATGTAATAAAACCGGCACACATGATCTGGTTGAAGTTGAAAATGTACTTATAATCACAGCAATTTCAAGATGGTAACGGCTATTCATCTTAATGCGCAGGCATTCATTGCATACAGAAAAACAGTTTCACATCTCGAGAACAGGATATGGTTTCTTAAAAATGGTAGGAGGACATAGGCATTATTGAATTGATTGAGGCATTCATAATTGTTGTTTGACGAGTTTGAGAAGTACTCATTTTATGCATTGGTTGCAGTAAACAGTATACTTTTTCTTTGAAATGTTTCTTCTCTTGTAGCCTAGCCTTCAGAACTCGTGCTATCTTTGATATAAATATTCTAGTTTGAGGCCGGCAGGTCAACAATGGAATTTTTTATTCACTTTACAGATGGGGGTGCACACAAGAACAAAATGTTCAATGTTCATAGCTTGAAGGAAGAATGTTTTCCCCACCAGTTATCTATGAAGATTTGCATTTGAATGAATCCGAGTATCTTCTCAACTTTGGTAGGCAATACACTTTTTGAGTAATTTCAAGTACTTTCAGAACACAAAACATTTCTTTAAAAAATTTCATAACAAAATTTTCTTCTTCAAATTTTTCATGAAAAATGGCATTAACCTGAAGTAACAAGAGTGTGTGTTTGCTAGGATGTATTTTTATCATTTAAAATGTATCAACTAGGTGGTGTTTCTGTTCTATTAATGACTTGTGGAAATTGTTTGACATTTCACTTGTGATATTGAGAGGGGATTAAGTAAAGTGGGTGGGCCTTGTTGATAAGTAACCACATATTTTCTTCAGCTGAAGCTCCATATACCCAACACAAAGTGATTACAGAGAGGAGATTACTTACAAATATATTTGAATTCGACACTGCTAGACGAAAGGAAATCCCCGTGGAAGTCTGTTTTGTTTTGCAACATTAAGAGTGTGATGTGTGACCTAAATACGATCAAATGTTCCTGAGCTATACCCCACAAATCGACCGAGCTAAGAAGGTTTAGAAGACAAGAACTTGAAAGATTCCTTAGATGAACACTTTGCTGCTTATCACATCCCGTCACAGTACTTGGAAACCGTAAGCAACATTAAATGTTTAGAACTGTAAAATTATTCAAGGTTTGGAATAATACAACTTTCGTGGTTATCAGTATTCACATTGTTGAAAATGCTTGGCATTTGCTTCAAAAGATAAACATATTTTAGTACTTTGAATTGGTAAAGTAACAACAATTCAAAAAATTTATATTATAATTTAGTTTTTGATAACTAAACTGTCTCAGTCTATTTTAGTTTAATTTTTGCCTTGCAATTAAACCTTGTGGGTGGGTGGGGTACAAATTAGAAGTATTTTTTTTCTCATTCAGCTTTTATTGGAGAGGTCTTGTATGTAATAAAACCGGCACACATGATCTGGTTGAAGTTGAAAATGTACTTATAATCACAGCAATTTCAAGATGGTAACGGCTATTCATCTTAATGCGCAGGCATTCATTGCATACAGATAAACAGTTTCACATCTCGAGAACAGGATATGGTTTCTTAAAAATGGTAGGAGGACATAGGCATTATTGAATTGATTGAGGCATTCATAATTGTTGTTTGACGAGTTTGAGAAGTACTCATTTTATGCATTGGTTGCAGTAAACAGTATACTTTTTCTTTGAAATGTTTCTTCTCTTGTAGCCTAGCCTTCAGAACTCGTGCTATCTTTCATATAAATATTCTAGTTTGAGGCTAGCAGGTCAACAATGGCATTTCTTATTCACTTTACAGATGGGGGTGCACACAAGAACAAAATGTTCAATGTTCATAGCTTGAAGGAAGAATGTTTTCCCCAGCAGTTATCTATGAAGATTTGCGTTTGAATGAATCCGAGTATCTACTCAACTTTGGTAGGCTATACACTTTTTGAGTAATTTCAAGTACTTTCAGAACACAAAACATTTCTTTAAAAAATTTCATAACAAAATTTTCGTCTACAGATTTTTCATGAAAAATGGCATTAACCTGACGTAGCAAGAGTGTGTCTGTGCTAGGATGTATTTTATCATTTAAAATGTATCAACTAGGTGGTGTTTCGGTTCTATTAATGACTTGTGGAAATTGTTTGTCATTTCACTTGTGATATTAACCCTTTACCCAACGTAACGGCCAAAACCGGCCAGCGCTATTCTCAAAAATCGCCAATTAATTTTCATTTTATTTTCATTTTTTGTCTCAAAAACATAGGTTATGACCCCTCATTGGAACGAGCTCGTCGAGCTCGTTCCAATGAGGGGTCATAACCGATGTTTTTGAGACAAAAAATGAAAAAAATTACTTGTTCAAGAATTTTTTTTGCAAGTGTCGTCTGCTTTTCATGTTAGGTAAAGGGTTAAGAGGGGATTAAGTAAAGTGGGTGGGACTTGTTGATAAGTAACCACATATTTTCTTCAGCTGAAGCTCCATATACCCAACACAGAAGGGAGTATACTTGCAAATATTTTTGAAAAGGAAATCCCGATGGAAGTCTGTTTTGTTTTGCAACATTAAGGGTGTGATGTGTCACCTACATACGATCAAATATTCCTGAGCTATATCCCACAAATCGACCAAGCTAAGAAAGTTTAGAAGACAAGAACTTAAAAGATTCCTTAGATGAATACTTTGCTGCTTATCACATCCTGTCACATTACTTGGAAACCGTAAGCAACATTAAATGTTTAGAACTGTAAATTTGTTCAAGGTTTGGAATAATACAACTTTCTTGGTTATCAGTATTCACATTGTTGAAAATGCTTGGCATCTGCTTCAAAAGATAAAAATATTTACGTACTCAGAATCGGTAAAGTAGCAACAATTAAATAAATTTATATTATAATTTAGTTTTTGATAACTAAACTGTTTCAATCTTTTTTAGTTTAATTTTCGCCTTGCAATTAAAACTTGTGGGTGGGTGGGGTACAAATTAGAAGTATGTTTTTTCTCATTCAGCTTTTATTGGAGAGGTCTTGTATGTAATAAAACCGGCACACATGATCTGGTTGAAGTTGAAAATGTACTTATAATCACAGCAATTTCAAGACGGTAACAGCCATTCAGCTTAATGCGCAGGCATTCATTGCATACAGATAAACAGTTTCACATCTCGAGAACAGGATATGGTTTCTTAAAAATGGTAGGAGGACATAGGCATTATTGAATTGATTGAGGCATTCATAATTGTTGTTTGACGAGTTTGAGAAGTACTCATTTTATGCATTGGTTGCAGTAAACAGTATACTTTTTCTTTGAAATGTTTCTTCTCTTGTAGCCTAGCCTTCAGAACTCGTTCTATCTTTCATATAAATATTCTAGTTTGAGGCCGGCAGGTCAACAATGGCATTTCTTATTCACTTTACAGATGGGGGTGCACACAAGAACAAAATGTTCAATGTTCATAGCTTGAAGGAAGAATGTTCTCCCCAGCAGTTATCTATGAAGATTTGCGTTTGAATGAATCCGAGTATCTTCTCAACTTTGGTAGGCAATACACTTTTTGAGTAATTTCAAGTACTTTCAGAACACAAAACATTTCTTTAAAAAATTTCATAACAAAATTTTCTTCTTCAAATTTTTCATGAAAAATGGCATTAACCTGAAGTAGCAAGAGTGTGTGTTTGCTAGGATGTATTTTTATCATTTAAAATGTATCAACTAGGTGGTGTTTCTGTTCTGTTAATGACTTGTGGAAATTGTTTGACATTTCACTTGTGATATTGAGAGGGGATTCAGTAAGGTGGGTGGGCCTTGTTGATAAGTAACCACATATTTTCTTCAGCTGAAGCTCCATATACCCAACACAAAGTGATTACAGAAGGGAGATTACTTACAAATATATTTGAATTCAACACTGCTAGACGAAAGGAAATCCCCATGGAAGTCTGTTTTGTTTTGCAACATTAAGAGTGTGATGTGTGACCTAAATACGATCAAATGTTCCTGAGCTATACCCCAGAAATCAACCGAGCTAAGAAGGTTTAGAAGACAAGAACTTGAAAGATTCCGTAGATGAGCACTTTGCTGCTTATCACATCCCATCACAGTACTTGGAAACCGTAAGCAACATTAAATGTTTAGAACTGTAAACTTATTCAAGGTTTGGAATAATACAACTTTCGTGGTTATCAGTATTCACATTGTTGAAAATGCTTGGCATTTGCTTCAAAAGATAAACATATTTAAGTACTCTGAATCGGTAAAGTAACAACAATTCAAAAAATTTATATTATAATTTAGTTTTTGATAACTAAACTGTCGCAATCTATTTTAGTTTAATTTTTGCCTTGCAATTAAACCTTGTGGGTGGGTGGGGTACAAATTAGAAGTATGTTTTTTTCATTCAGCTTTTATTGCAGAGGTCTTGTATGTTTTAAAACCGGCACACATGATCTGGTTGAAGTTGAAAAATGTACTTATAATCACAGCAATTTCAAGACGGTAATGGCCATTCATCTTAATGCGCAGGCATTCTTTGCATACAGATAAACAGTTGTACATTTCGAGAACAGGATATGGTTTCTTAAAAATGGTAGGAGGACATAGGCATTATTGAATTGATTGAGGCATTCATAATTGTTGTTTGACGAGTTTGAGAAGTACTCGTTTTATGCATTGGTTGCAGTATACAGTATACTTTTTCTTTGAAATGTTTCTTCTCTTGTAGCCTAGCCTTCAGAACTCGTACTATCTTTCATATAAATATTCTAGTTTGAGGCTGGCAGGTCAACAATGGCATTTTTTATTCACTTTACAGATGGGGGTGCACACAAGAACAAAATGTTCAATGTTCATAGCTTGAAGGAAGAATGTTTTCCCCACCAGTTATCTATGAAGATTTGCGTTTGAATGAATCCGAGTATCTTCTCAACTTTGGTAGGCAATACACTTTTTGAGTAATTTCAAGTACTTTCAGAACACAAAACATTTCTTTAAAAAATTTCATAACAAAATTTTCTTCTTCAAATTTTTCATGAAAAATGGCATTAACCTGATGTAGCAAGAGTGTGTGTTTGCTAGGATGTATTTTTATCATTTAAAATGTATCAACTAGGTGGTGTTTCTGTTCTATTAATGACTTGTGGAAATTGTTTGACATTTCACTTGTGATATTGAGAGGGGATTAAGTAAAGTGGGTGGGCCTTGTTGATAAGTAACCACATATTTTCTTCAGCTGAAGCTCCATATATCCAACACAAAGTGATTACAGAAGGGAGATTACTTACAAATATATTTGAATTCAACACTACTAGACGAAAGGAAATTCCCATGGAAGTCTGTTTTGTTTTGCAACATTAAGAGTGTGATGTGTGACCTGAATACGATCAAATGTTCCTGAGCTATACCCCACAAATCGACCGAGCTAAGAAGGTTTAGAAGACAAGAACTTGAAAGATTCCATAGATGAGCACTTTGCTGCTTATCACTTCCCGTCACAGTACTTGGAAACTGTAAGCAACATTAAATGTTTAGAACTGTAAACTTATTCAAGGTTTGGAATAATACAACTTTCGTGGTTATCAGTATTCACATTGTTGAAAATGCTTGGCATTTGCTTCAAAAGATAAACTTATTTTAGTACTTTGAATTGGTAAAGTAACAACAATTCAAAAAATTTATATTATAATTTAGGTTTTGATAACTAAACTGTCTCAATCTATTTTAGTTTAATTTTTGCCTAGCAATTAAACCTTGTGGGTGGGTGGGGTACAAATTAGAAGTATTTTTTTTCTCATTCAGCTTCTATTGGAGAGGTCTTGTATGTAATAAAACCGGCACACATGATCTGGTTGAAGTTGAAAATGTACTTATAATCACAGCAATTTCAAGATGGTAACGGCTATTCATCTTAATGCGCAGGCATTCATTGCATACAGATAAACAGTTTCACATCTCGAGAACAGGATATGGTTTCTTAAAAATGGTAGGAGGACATAGGCATTATTGAATTGATTCAGGCATTCCTAATTGTTGTTTGACGAGTTTGTGAAGTACTTATTTTATGCATTGGTTGCAGTAAACAGTATACTTTTTCTTTGAAATGTTTCTTGTCTTGTAGCCTAGCCTTCAGAACTCGTGTTATCTTTCATATAAATATTCCAGTTTGAGGCCGGCAGGTCAACAATGGCATTTCTTATTCACTTTACAGATGTGGGTGCACACAAGAACAAAATGTTCAATGTTTATAGCTTGAAGGAAGAATGTTTTCCCCAGCAGTTATCTATGAAGATTTGCGTTTGAATGAATCCAAGTATCCTCTCAACTTTGGTAGGCAATACACTTTTTGAGTAATTTCAAGTACTTTCAGAACACAAAACATTTCTTTAAAAAATTTCATAAGAAAATTTTCTTCTATAAATTTTTCATGAAAAATGGCATTAACCTGAAGTAGCAAGAGTGTGTGTTTGCTAGGATGTATTTTTATCATTTAAAATGTATCAACTAGGTGGTGTTTCTGTTCTGTTAATGACTTGTGGAAATTGTTTGACATTTCACTTGTGATATTGAGAGGGGATTCAGTAAGGAGGGTGGGCCTTGTTGATAAGTAACCACATATTTTCTTCAGCTGAAGCTCCATATACCCAACACAAAGTGATTACAGAAGGGAGATTACTTACAAATATATTTGAATTCAACACTCCTAGACGAAAGGAAATCCCCATGGAAGACTGTTTTGTTTTGCAACATTAAGAGTCTGATGTGTGACCTAAATACGATCAAATGTTCCTGAGCTATACCCCAGAAATCAACCGAGCTAAGAAGGTTTAGAAGACAAGAACTTGAAAGATTCCGTAGATGAGCACTTTGCTGCTTATCACATCCCATCACAGTACTTGGAAACCGTAAGCAACATTAAATGTTTAGAACTGTAAACTTATTCAAGGTTTGGAATAATACAACTTTCGTGGTTATCAGTATTCACATTGTTGAAAATGCTTGGCATTTGGTTCAAAAGATAAACATATTTAAGTACTCTGAATTGGTAAAGTAACAACAATTCAAAAAATTTATATTATAATTTAGTTTTTGATAACTAAACTGTCTCAATCTATTTTAGTTTAATTTTTGCCTTGCAATTAAACCTTGTGGGTGGGTGGGGTACAAATTAGAAGTATGTTTTTTCTCATTCAGCTTTTATTGCAGAGGTCTTGTATGTTTTAAAACCGGCACACATGATCTGGTTGAAGTTGAAAATGTACTTATAATCACAGCAATTTCAAGATGGTAACGACTATTCATCTTAATGCGCAGGCATTCATTGCATACAGATAAACAGTTTCACATCTCGAGAACAGGATATGCTTTCTTAAAAATGGTAGGAGGACATAGGCATTATTGAATTGATTCAGGCATTCATAATTGTTGTTTGACGAGTTCGAGAAATACTCATTTTATGCATTGGTTGCAGTAAACAGTATACTTTTTCTTTGAAATGTTTCTTCTCTTGTAGCCTAGCCTTCAGAACTCATGCTATCTTTCATATAAATATTCTAGTTTGAGGCTAGCAGGTCAACAATGGCATTTCTTATTCACTTTACAGATGGGGGTGCACACAAGAACAAAATGTTCAATGTTCATAGCTTGAAGGAAGAATGTTTTCCCCAGCAGTTATCTATGAAGATTTGCGTTTGAATGAATCCGAGTATATACTCAACTTTGGTAGGCTATACACTTTTTGAGTAATTTCAAGTACTTTCAAAACACAAAACATTTCTTTAAAAAATTTCATAACAAAATTTTCTTCTACAGATTTTTCATGAAAAAAGGCATTAACCTGAAGTAGCAAGAGTGTGTCTGTGCTAGGATGTATTTTATCATTTAAAATGTATCAACTAGGTGGTGTTTCGGTTCTATTAATGACTTGTGGAAATTGTTTGTCATTTCACTTTTGATATTAAGAGGGGATTAAGTAAAGTGGGTGGGACTTGTTGATAAGTAACCACATATTTTCTTCAGCTGAAGCTCCATATACCCAACACAGAAGAGAGTATACTTGCAAATATTTTTGAAAAGGAAATCCCGATGGAAGTCTGTTTTGTTTTGCAACATTAAGGGTCTGATGTGTCACCTACATACGATCAAATGTTCCTGAGCTATATCCCACAAATCGACCAAGCTAAGAAAGTTTAGAAGACAAGAACTTAGAAGATTCCTTAGATGAATACTTTGCTGCTTATCACATCCAGTCACATTACTTGGAAACCGTAAGCAACATTAAATGTTTAGAACTGTAAACTTGTTCAAGGTTTGGAATAATACAACTTTCTTGGTTATCAGTATTCACATTGTTGAAAATGCTTGGCATGTGCTTCAAAAGATAAAAATATTTAAGTACTCAGAATCGGTAAAGTAACAACAATTAAATAAATTTATATTATAATTTAGTTTTTGATACCTAAACTGTTTCAATCTTTTTTAGTTTAATTTTCGCCTTGCAATTAAACCTTGTGGGTGGGTGGGGTACAAATTAGAAGTATGTTTTTTCTCATTCACCTTTTATTGGAGAGGTCTTGTATGTAATAAAACCGGCACACATGATCTGGTTGAAGTTGAAAATGTACTTATAATCACGGCAATTTCAAGACGGTAACAGCCATTCATCTTAATGAGCAGGCAATCATTGCATACAGATAAAAAGTTTCACATCTCAAGAACAGGATATGGTTTCTTAAAAATGGTAGGAGGACATAGGCATTATTGAATTGATTCAGGCATTCATAATTGTTGCTTGACGAGTTTGTGAAGTACTCATTTTATGCAATATTTGCAGTAAACAGTATACTTTTTCTTTGAAATGTTTATTCTCTTGTAGCCTAGCCTTCAGAACTCGTGCTATCTTTCATATAAATATTCTAGTTTGAGGCCAGCAGGTCAACAATGGCATTTCTTATTCAATTTACAGATAGGGGTGCACACAAGAACAAAATGTTCAATGTTCATAGCTTGAAGGAAGAATGTTTTCCCTAGCAGTTATATATGAAGATTTGCGTTTGAATGAATCCGAGTATCTTCTCAACTTTGGTAGGCAATACACTTTTTGAGTAATTTCAAGTACTTTCAGAACACAAAACATTAGTTTAAAAAATTTCATAAGAAAATTTTCATCTACAGATTTTTCATGAAAAATGGCATTAACCTGAAGTAGCAAGAGTGTGTCTGTGCTAGGATCTATTTTATCATTTAAAATGTATCAACTAGGTGGTGTTTCGGTTCTATTAATGACTTGTGGAAATTGTTTGTCATTTCACTTGTGATATTGAGAGGGGATTAAGTAAAGTGGGTGGGCCTTGTTGATAAGTAACCACATATTTTCTTCAGCTGAAGCTCCATATACCCAACACAGAAGGGAGTATACTTGCAAATATTTTTGAAAAGGAAATCCCGATGGAAGTCTGTTTTGTTTTGCAACATTAAGGGTGTGATGTGTCACCTACATACGATCAAATGTTCCTGAGCTATATGCCACAAATCGACCAAGCTAAGAAAGTTTAGAAGACAAGAACTTGAAAGATTCCTTAGATGAATACTTTGCTGCTTATCACATCCAGTCACATTACTTGGAAACCGTAAGCAACATTAAATGTTTAGAACTGTAAACTTGTTCAAGGTTTGGAATAATACAACTTTCGTGGTTATCAGTATTCACATTGTTGAAAATGCTTGGCATCTGCTTCAAAAGATAAATATATTTAAGTACTCTGAATCGGTAAAGTAACAACAATTAAATGAATTTATATTATAATTTAGTTTTTGATAACTAAACTGTTTCAATCTTTTTTAGTTTAATTTTCGCCTTGCAATTAAACCTTGTGGGTGGGTGGGGTACAAATTAGAAGTATGTTTTTTCTCATTCAGCTTTTATTGGAGAGGTCTTGTATGTAATAAAACCGGCACACATGATCTGGTTGAAGTTGAAAATGTACTTATAATCACGGCAATTTCAAGACGGTAACAGCCATTCATCTTAATGAGCAGGCAATCATTGCATACAGATAAAAAGTTTCACATCTCAAGAACAGGATATGGTTTCTTAAAAATGGTAGGAGGACATAGGCATTATTGAATTGATTCAGGCATTCATAATTGTTGCTTGACGAGTTTGTGAAGTACTCATTTTATGCAATATTTGCAGTAAACAGTATACTTTTTCTTTGAAATGTTTATTCTCTTGTAGCCTAGCCTTCAGAACTCGTGCTATCTTTCATATAAATATTCTAGTTTGAGGCCAGCAGGTCAACAATGGCATTTCTTATTCAATTTACAGATAGGGGTGCACACAAGAACAAAATGTTCAATGTTCATAGCTTGAAGGAAGAATGTTTTCCCTAGCAGTTATATATGAAGATTTGCGTTTGAATGAATCCGAGTATCTTCTCAACTTTGGTAGGCAATACACTTTTTGAGTAATTTCAAGTACTTTCAGAACACAAAACATTAGTTTAAAAAATTTCATAAGAAAATTTTCATCTACAGATTTTTCATGAAAAATGGCATTAACCTGAAGTAGCAAGAGTGTGTCTGTGCTAGGATCTATTTTATCATTTAAAATGTATCAACTAGGTGGTGTTTCGGTTCTATTAATGACTTGTGGAAATTGTTTGTCATTTCACTTGTGATATTGAGAGGGGATTAAGTAAAGTGGGTGGGCCTTGTTGATAAGTAACCACATATTTTCTTCAGCTGAAGCTCCATATACCCAACACAGAAGGGAGTATACTTGCAAATATTTTTGAAAAGGAAATCCCGATGGAAGTCTGTTTTGTTTTGCAACATTAAGGGTGTGATGTGTCACCTACATACGATCAAATGTTCCTGAGCTATATGCCACAAATCGACCAAGCTAAGAAAGTTTAGAAGACAAGAACTTGAAAGATTCCTTAGATGAATACTTTGCTGCTTATCACATCCAGTCACATTACTTGGAAACCGTAAGCAACATTAAATGTTTAGAACTGTAAACTTGTTCAAGGTTTGGAATAATACAACTTTCGTGGTTATCAGTATTCACATTGTTGAAAATGCTTGGCATCTGCTTCAAAAGATAAATATATTTAAGTACTCTGAATCGGTAAAGTAACAACAATTAAATGAATTTATATTATAATTTAGTTTTTGATAACTAAACTGTTTCAATCTTTTTTAGTTTAATTTTCGCCTTGCAATTAAACCTTGTGGGTGGGTGGGGTACAAATTAGAAGTATGTTTTTTCCCATTCAGCTTTTATTGCAGAGGTCTTGTATGTAATAAAACCGGCACACATGATCTGGTTGAAGTTGAAAATGTACTTATAATCACAGCAATTTCAAGATGGTAACGGCCATTCATCTTAATGTGCAGGCATTCATTGCATACCGATAAACAGTTTCACATCTCGAGAACAGGATATGGTTTCTTAAAAATGGTAGGAGGACATAGGTATTATTGAATTGATTCAGGCATTCATAATTGTTGTTTGACGAGTTTGTGAAGTACTCATTTTATGCATTGGTTGCAGTAAACAGTATACTTTTTCTTTGAAATGTTTCTTCTCTTGTAGCCTAGCCTTCAGAACTCATGGTATCTTTCATATAAATATTCTAGTTTGAGGCCGGCAGGTCAACAATGGCATTTCTTATTCACTTTACAGATGTGGGTGCGCACAAGAACAAAATGTTCAATGTTCATAGCTTGAAGGAAGAATGTTCTCCCCAGCAGTTATCTATGAAGATTTGCGTTTGAATGAATCCAAGTATCTTCTCAACTTTGGTAGGCAATACACTTTTTGAGTAATTTCAAGTACTTTCAGAACACAAAACATTTCTTTAAAAAATTTCCTAACAAAATTTTCTTCTTCAAATTTTTCATGAAAAATGGCATTAACCTGAAGTAGCAAGAGTGTGTGTTTGCTAGGATGTATTTTTATCATTTAACCCTTTACCCAACGTAACGGCCAAAACCGGCCAGCGCTATTCTCAAAAATCGCCAATTAATTTTCAAAATATTTTCATTTTTTGTCTCAAAAACATAGGTTATGACCCCTCGTTGGAACGAGCTCGTTGAGCTCGTTCCAACGAGGGCTCATAACCTATGTTTTTGAGACAAAAAATGAAAAAATTTAGTTATTCAGCAATTTTTTTTGCAAGTGTCGTCTGCTTTTCATGTTAGGTAAAGGGTTAAAATGTATCAACACTAGGTGGTGTTTCTGTTCTATTAATGGCTTGTGGAAATTGTTTGACATTGCACTTGTGATATTGAGAGGGGATTAAGTAAAGTGGGTGGGCCTTTGTTGATAAGTAACCACATATTTTCTTCAGCTGAAGCTCCATATACCCAACACAAAGTGATTACAGAAGGGAGATTACTTACAAATATATTTGAATTCAACACTGCTAGACGAAAGGAAATCCCCATGGAAGTCTGTTTTGTTTTGCAACATTAAGAGTGTGATGTGTGACCTAAATACGATCAAATGTTCCTGAGCTATACCCCACAAATCGACCGAGCTAAGAAGGTTTAGAAGACAAGAACTTGAAAGATTCCTTAGATGAGCACTTTGCTGCTTATCACATCCCTTTACAGTACTTGGAAACCGTAAGCAACATTAAATGTTTAGAACTGTAAACTTATTCAAGGTTTGGAATAATACAACTTTCGTGGTTATCAGTATTCACATTGTTGAAAATGCTTGGCATTTGCTTCAAAAGATAAACATATTTTAGTACTTTGAATTGGTAAAGTAACAACAATTCAAAAAATTTATATTATAATTTAGTTTTTGATAACTAAACTGCCTCAATCTATTTTAGTTTAATTTTTGCCTTGCAATTAAACCTTGTGGGTGGGTGGTGTACAAATTAGAAGTATGTTTTTTCTCATTCAGCTTTTATTGGAGAGGTGTTGTATGTAATAAAACCGGCACACATGATCTGGTTGAAGTTGAAAATGTACGTATAATCACAGCAATTTCAAGACGGTAACAGCCATTCATCTTAATGCGCAGGCATTCATTGCATACAGATAAACAGTTTCACATCTCGAGAACAGGATATGGTTTCTTAAAAATGGTAGGAGGACATAGGCATTATTGAATTGATTCAGGCATTCATAATTGTTGTTTGAAGAGTTTGAGAAGTACTCATTTTATGCATTGGTTGCAGTAAACAGTATACTTTTTCTTTGAAATGTTTCTTCTCTTGTAGCCTAGCCTTCAGAACTCGTGCTATCTTTCATATAAATATTCTAGTTTGAGGCCGGCAGGTCAACAATGGCATTTCTTATTCACTTTACAGATGGGGGTGCACACAAGAACAAAATGTTCAATGTTCATAGCTTGAAGGAAGAATGTTCTCCCCAGCAGTTATCTATGAAGATTTGCGTTTGAATGAATCCAAGTATCTTCTCAACTTTGGTAGGCAATACACTTTTTGAGTAATTTCAAGTACTTTCAGAACACAAAACATTTCTTTAAAAAATTTCCTAACAAAATTTTCTTCTATAAATTTTTCATGAAAAATGGCATTAACCTGAAGTAGCAAGAGTGTGTGTTTGCTAGGATGTATTTTTATCATTTAAAATGTATCAACTAGGTGGTGTTTCTGTTCTATTAATGACTTGTGGAAATTGTTTGACATTTCACTTGTGATATTGAGAGGGGATTAAGTAAAGTGGGTGGGCCTTGTTGATAAGTAACCACATATTTTCTTCAGCTGAAGCTCCATATACCCAACACAAAGTGATTACAGAAGGGAGATTACTTACAAATATATTTGAATTCAACACTGCTAGACGAAAGGAAATCCCCATG
Organism: Pictodentalium vernedei; assembly: GCA_031216915.1. NCBI lineage: Eukaryota > Metazoa > Mollusca > Scaphopoda > Dentaliida > Dentaliidae > Pictodentalium > Pictodentalium vernedei. Next base: position 185,404,367 of record CM062292.1, on the reverse strand, counting down.
GAAGTCTGTTTTGTTTTGCAACATTAAGAGTGTGATGTGTGACCTAAATACGATCAAATGTTCCTGAGCTATACCCTACAAATCGACCGAGCTAAGAAGGTTTAGAAGACAAGAACTTGAAAGATTCCTTAGATGAGCACTTTGCTGCTCATTGCATCCCGTCACAGTACTTGGAAACCGTAAGCAACATTAAATGTTTAGAACTGTAAACTTATTCAAGGTTTGGAATAATACAACTTTCGTGGTTATCAGTATTCACATTGTTGAAAATGCTTTGCATTTGCTTCAAAAGATAAACATATTTAAGTACTCTGAATCGGTAAAGTAACAACAATTAAATAAATTTATATTATAATTTAGTTTTTGATAACTAAACTGTTTGAATCTATTTTTGTTTAATTTTTGCCTTCCAATTAAACCTTGTGGGTGGGTGGAGTACAAATTAGAAGTATGTTTTTTCTCATTCAGCTTTTATTGAAGAGGTCTTGTATGTAATAAAACCGGCACACATGATCTGGTTGAAGTTGAAAATGTACCTATAATCACAGCAATTTCAAGATGGTAACGGCTATTCATCTTAATGCGCAGGCATTCATTGCATACAGATAAACAGTTTCACATCTCGAGAACGGGATATGATTTCTTAAAAATGGTAGGAGGACATAGGCATTATTGATTTGATTCAGGCGTTCATAATTGTTGTTTGACGAGTTTGAGAAGTGCTCATTTTATGCATTCGTTGCAGTAAACAGTATACTTTTTCTTTGAAATGTTTCTTCTCTTGTAGCCTAGCCTTCAGAACTCGTGCTATCTTTCATATAAATATTCTAGTTTGAGGCCAGCAGGTCAACAATGGCATTTCTTATTCACTTTACAGATGGGAGTGCACACAAGAACAAAATGTTCAATGTTCATAGCTTGAAGGAAGAATGTTTTCCCCAGCAGTTATCTATGAAGATTTGCGTTTGAATGAATCCGAGTATCTACTCAACTTTGGTAGGCAATACACTTTTTGAGTAATTTCAAGTACTTTCAGAACACAAAAGATTTCTTTAAAAAATTTCATAAAAAAATTTTCTTCTACAGATTTTTCATGAAAAATGGCATTAACCTGAACTAGCAAGAGTGTGTCTGTGCTAGGATGTATTTTATCATTTAAAATGTATCAACTAGGTGGTGTTTCTGTTCTATTAATGACTTGTGGAAATTGTTTAATTGTGATATTGAGAGGGGATTCAGTAAAGTGGGTGGGCCTTGTTGATAAGTAACCACATATTTTCTTCAGCTGAAGGTCCATATACCCAACACAAAGTGATTACAGAAGGGAGATTACTTACAAATATATTTGAATTCAACACTGCTAGACGAAAGGAAATCCCCATGGAAGTCTGTTTTGTTTTGCAACATTAAGAGTGTGATGTGTGACCTAAATACTATCAAATGTTCCTGAGCTATACCCCACAAATCGACCGAACTAAGAAGGTTTAGAAGACAAGAACTTGAAAGATTCCTTAGATGAGCACTTTGCTGCTTATCACATCCCATCACAGTACTTGGAAACCGTAAGCAACATTAAATGTATAGATCTGTACACTTATTCAAGGTTTGGAATAATACAACTTTCGTGGTTTTCAGTATACACATTGTTGAAAATGCTTGGCATTTGCTTCAAAAGATAAACATATTTAAGTACTCTGAGTCGGTAAAGTAACAACAATTCAAAAAATTTATATTATAATTTAGTTTTTGATAACAAAACTGTCTCAATCTATTTTAGATTAATTTTTGCCTTGCAATTAAACCTTGTGGGAGGGTAAGGTACAAATTAGAAGTATGTTTTTTTCTCATTCAGCTTTTATTGGAGAGGTCTTGTATGTAATAAAACCGGCACACATGATCTGGTTGAAGTTGAAAATGTACAGCAATTTCAAGACGGTAACAGCCATTCATCTTAATGCGCAGGCATTCATTGCATAGAGATAAACAGTTTCAAATCTCGAGAACAGGATATGGTTTCTTAAAAATGATAGGAGGTCGTAGGCATTATTGAATTGATTCAGGCATTCATAATTGTTGTTTGACGAGTTTGTGAAGTACTCGTTTTATGCATTGGTTGCAGTAAACAGCATACTTTTTCTTTGAAATGTTTATTCTCTTGTAGCCTAGCCTTCAAAACTCGTGCTATCTTTCATGTAAATATTCTAGTTTGAGGCCGGCAGGTCAACAATGACATTTCTTATTCACTTTACAGATGGGGGTGCACACAAGAATAAAATGTTCAATGTTCATAGCTTGAAGGAAGAATGTTTTCCCCAGCAGTTATCTATGAAGATTTGCGTTTGAATGAATCCGAGTATCTACTCAACTTTGGTAGGCAATACACTTTTTGAGTAATTTCAAGTACTTTCAGAACACAAAACATTTCTTTAAGAAATTTCATAACAAAATTTTCTTCTACAGATTTTTCATGAAAAATGGCATTAACCTGAAGTAGCAAGAGTGTGTCTGTGCTAGGATGTATTTTATCATTTAAAATGTATCAACTAGGTGGTGTTTCGGTTCTATTAATGACTTGTGGAAATTGTTAGTCATTTCACTTGTGATATTGAGAGGGGATTAAGGAAAGTGGGTGGGCCTTGTTGATAAGTAACCACATATTTTCTTCAGCTGAAGCTCCATATACCCAACACAAAGTGATTACAGAAGGGAGATTACTTACAAATATATTTGAATTCAGCACTGCTAGACGAAAGGAAATCCCCATGGAAGTCTGTTTTGTTTTGCAACATTAAGAGTGTGATGTGTGACCTAAATATGATCAAATGTTCCTGAGCTATACCCGACAAATCGACCGAGCTAAGAAGGTTTAGAAGACAAGAACTTGAAAGATTCCTTAGATGAGCACTTTGCTGCTCATCACATCCCGTCACAGTACTTGGAAACCGTAAGCAACATTAAATGTTTAGAACTGTAAACTTATTCAAGGTTTGGAATAATACAACTTTCGTGGTTATCAGTATTCACCTTGTTGAAAATGCTTGGCATTTGCTTCAAAAGATAAACATATTTAAGTACTCTGAATCGGTAAAGTAACAACAATTCAATAAATTTATATTATAATATAGTTTTTGATAACTAAACTGTATCAATCTATTTTAGTTTAATTTTTGCCTTGCAATTAAACCTTGTGGGTGGGTGGGGTACAAATTAGAAGTATGTTTTTTCTCATTCAGCTTTTATTGGAGAGGTCTTGTATGAAATAAAATTGGCACACATGATCTGGTTGAAGTTGAAAATGTACTTATAATCACAGCAATTTCAAGACGGTAATGGCCATTCATCTTAATGCGCAGGCATTCATTGCATACAGATAAATAGTTTCACATCTCGAGAACAGGATATGGTTTCTTAAAAATGGTAGGAGGTCATAAGCATTATTGAATTGATTCAGGCATTCATAATTGTTGTTTGACGAGTTTGTGAAGTACTCATTTTATGCATTGGTTGCAGTAACAGTATACTTTTATGAAATGTTTCTTCTCTTGCTTGATTATAGGAAGTCTAGCCTTTAGAACTTTTGCTCTCTTTCATATAAATATTCTAGTTTGAGGCCGACAGGTCAACAATGGCATTTCTTATTCACTTTACAGATGGGGGTGCACACAAGAACAAAATGTTCTATGTTCACAGCTTGAAGGAAGAATATTTTGCCCAGCAGTTATCCCTGATGATTTGTGTTTGAATAAATCTTAGTATCTTCTCAACTTTGCTGGGCAATACACTTTTTGAGTAAGTTCAGGTACTTTCAGAACACAAAACATTTCTTTAAAAAATTTCATAACAAAATTTTCTTTTACAGATTTTTATTTTTCATGAAAAATGGCATTAACCTGAAGTAGCAAGAGTGTGTGTGTGCTAGGATGTATTTTATCCTTTAAAATGTATTAACTAGGTGGTGTTTCTGTTCTATTAATGACTTGTGGAAATTGTTTGTCAGTTCACTTGTGATATTGAGAGTTGATTCAGTAAAGTGGGTGGGCCTTGTTGATAAGTAACAACATATTTTCTTCAGCTGAAGCTCCATATACCCAACACAAAGTGATTACAGAAGGGAGTATACTTACAAATATTTTTGAAAAGGAAATCCCCATGGAAGTCTGTTTTGTTTTGCAACATTAAGGGTGTGATGTGTCACCTACATGCGATCAAATGTTCCTGAGCTATACCCCACTAATCGACCAAGCTAAGAAAGTTTAGAAGACAAGAACTTGAAAGATTCCTTAGATGAAAACTTTGCTGCTTATCACATCCAGTCACATGACTTGGAAACCGTAAGCAACATTAAATGTTTAGAACTGTAAACTTGTTCAAGGTTTGCAATAATACAACTTTCGTGGTTATCAGTATTCACATTGTTGAAAATGCTTGGCATCTGCTTTAAATGTTAAACATATTTAAGTACTATGAATCGGTAAAGTAACAACACTTAAATAAATTTATATTATAATTTAGTTTTTGATAACTAAACTGTTTCAATCTATTTTAGTTTAATTTTCGCTTTGCAATTAAACCTTGTGGGTGGGTGGGTGGGGTACAAATTTGAAGTATGTTTTTTCTCATTCAGCTTTTATTGGAGAGGTGTTGTATCTAATAAAACCGGCACACATGATCTGGTTGAGGTTGAAAATGTACTTATAATCACAGCAATTTCAGGAAGGTAACGGCCATTCATCTTAATGCGCAGGCATTCATTGCATACAGATAAACAGTTTCACATCTTGAGAACAGGATATGGTTTCTTAAAAATTGTAGGAAGACATAGGCATTATTGAATTGATTCAGGCATTCATAATAGTTGTTTGACGAGTTTGTGAAGTACTCATTTTATGCATAGATTGCAGTAAACAGTATACTTTTTTTTTTGAAATGTTTCTTCTCTTGTAGCCTAGCCTTCAGAACTCGTGCTCTCTTTCATATAAATATTCTAGTTTGAGGCCGGCAGGTCAACAATGGCATTTCTTATTCACTTTACAGATGGGGGTGCACACAAGAACAAAATGTTCAATGTTCATGGCCTGAAGGAAGAATGTTTTCCCCAGCAGTTATCTATGAAGATTTGCGTTTGAATGAATCCGAGTATCTTCTCAACTTTGGTAGGCAATACACTTTTTGAGTAATTTCAAGTACTTCCAGAACACAAAACATTTCTTTAAAAAATTTCATAACAAAATTTTATTCTTCAAATTTTTCATGAAAAATGTCATTAACCTGAAGTAGCAAGAGAGTGTGTTTGCTAGGATGTATTTTATCATTTAAAATGTATCAACTAGGTGGTGTTTCTGTTCTATTAATGACTTGTGGAAATTGTTTGACATTTCACTTGTGATATTGAGAAGGGATTAAGTGAAGTGGGTGGGCCTTGTTGATAAGTAACCACATATTTTCTTCAGCTGAAGCTCCATATACCCAACACAAAGTGATTACAGAAGGGAGATTACTTACAAATATATTTGTATTCAACACTGCGAGAGGAAAGGAAATCCCCATGGAAGTCTGTTTTGTTTTTGCAACATTAAGAGTGTGATGTGTGACCTAAATACGATCAAATGTTCCTGACCTATACCCCACAAATCAACCGAGGTAAGAAGGTTTAGAAGACAAGAACTTGAAAGATTCCTTAGATGAGCACTTTGCTGCTTATCACATCCCGTCACAGTACTTGGAACCGTAAGCAACATTAAATGTTTAGAACTGTAAACTTATTCAAGGTTTGGAATAATACAACTTTCGTGGTTATCAGTATTCACATTGTTGAAAATGCTTGGCATTTGCTTCAAAAGATAAACATATTTAAGTACTCTGAATCAGTAAAGTAACAACAATTCAAAAAATTTATATTATAATTTAGTTTTTGATAACTAAACTGTCTCAATCTATTTTAGTTTAATTTTCGCCTTGCAATTAAACCTTGAGGGTGGGTGGGGTACAAATTAGAAGTATGTTTTTTCTCATTCAGCTTTTATTGGACAGGTCTTGTATGTAATAAAACCGGCACACATGATCTGGTTGAAGTTGAAAATGTACTTATAATCACAGCAATTTCAAGATGGTAACGGCTATTCATCTTAATGCGTAGGCATTCATTGCATACAGATAAACAGTTTCACATCTCGAGAACAGGATATGGTTTCTTAAAAATGGTAGGAGGACATAGGCGTTATTGAATTGATTCAGGCATTCCTGATTGTTGTTTGACGAGTTTGTGAAGTACTCATTTTATGCATTGGTTGTAGTAAACAGTATACTTTTTCTTTGAAATGTTTCTTCTCTTGTAGCCTAGCCTTCACAACTCTTGCTATCTTTCATATAAATATTCTAGTTTGAGGCCGGCAGGTCAACAATGGCATTTCTTATTCACTTTACAGATGGGGGTGCACACAAGAACAAACTGTTCAATGTTCATAGCTTGAAGGAAGAATGTTTTCTCCAGCAGTTATCTATGAAGATTTGCATTTGAATGAATCCGAGTATCTTCTCAACTTTGGTAGGCAATACACTTTTTGAGTAATTTCAAGTACTTTCAGAACACAAAACATTTCTTTAAAAAATTTGATAACAAAATTTTCTTCTACAAATTTTTCATGAAAGATGGCATTAACCTGAAGTAGCAAGAGTGTGTGTTTGCTAGGATGTATTTTATCATTTAAAATGTATCAACTAGGTGGTGTTTCTGTTCTATTAATGACTTGTGGAAATTGTTTGACATTTCACTTGTGATATTGTGAGGGGATTAAGTAAAGTGGGTGGGCCTTGTTGATAAGTAACCACATATTTTCTTCAACTGAAGCTCCATATACCCAATACAAAGTGATTACAGAAGGGAGAATACTTACAAATATATTTGAATTCAACACTGCTAGACGAAAGGAAATCCCCATGGAAGTCTGTTTTGTTTTGCGACATTAAGAGTGTGATGTGTGACCTAAATATGATCAAATGCTCCTGAGCTATACCCCACAAATCGACCGAGCTAAGAAGGTTTAGAAGACAAGAACTTGAAAGATTCCTTAGATGAGTACTTTGCTGCTTATCACATCCCGTCACAGTACTTGGAAACTATAAGCAACACTAAATGTTTAGAACTGTTAACTTATTCAAGGTTAGGAATAATATAACTTTCGTGGTTATCAGTATTCACATTGTTGAAAATGCTTGGCATTTTGCTTCAAAAGAGAAACATATTTAAGTACTCTGAGTCGGTAAAGTTACAACAATTAAATAAATTTATATTATAATTTAGTGTTTGATAAACTAAAATAGACTGAAAGAGTTTAGTTAATTTTCGCCTTGCAATTAAACCTTGTGGGTGGGTGGGGTACAAATTAGAAGTATGTTTTTTCTCATTCACCTTTTATTGGAGAGGTCTTGTATGTAATAAAACCGGCACACATGATCTGGTTGTAGTTGAAAATGTACTTATAATCACAGCAATTTTAAGACGGTAACGGCCATTCATCTTAATGCGCAGGCATTCATTGCATACAGATAAACAGTTTCACATCTTAAGAACAGGATATGGTTTGTTAAAAATGGTAGGAGGCCATAGGCATTATTGAATTGATTTAGTCATTCATAATTGTTGTTTGATGTGTTTGTGAAGTACTCATTTTATGCATTGGTTGCAGTAACAGTATACTTTTATGAAATGTTTCTTCTCTTGCTTGATTCTCAGTACCCTAGCCTTGAGAACTCGTGCTATCTTTCATATAAATATTCTAGTTTGAGGCCGGCAGGTCAACAATGGCATTTCTTATTCACTTTACAGATGGGGGTGCACGCAAGAACAAAATATTCAATGTTCATGGCCTGAAGGAAGAATGTTTTCCCCAGCAGTTATCTATGAAGATTTGCGTTTGAATGAATCTGAGTATCTTCTCAACTTTGGTAGGCAATACACTTTTTGAGTAATTTCAAGTACTTTCAGAACACAAAACATTTCTTTAAAAAATTTCATAACAAAATTTTCTTCTTCAAATTTTTCATGAAAAATGTCATTAACCTGAAGTAGCAAGAGTGTGTCTTTGCTAGGATGTATTTTATCATTTAACCCTTTACCTAACATGAAAAGCAGACGACACTTGCAAAAAAAATTCTTGAATAATTATTTTTTTTCATTTTTTGTCCCAAAAACATAGGTTATGACCCCTCTTTGGAACGAGCTCGACGAGCTCGTTCCAATGAGGGGTCATAACCTATGTTTTTGAGACATAAAATGAAAATATTTTGAAAATTAATTGGCGATTTTTGAGAATAGCGCTGGCCGGTTTTGGCCGTTACGTTGGGTAAAGGGTTAAAATGTAAACTAGGTGGTGTTTCTGTTCTATTAATGACTTGTGGAAATTGTTTGACATTTCACTTGTGATATTGAGAAGGGATTAAGTGAAGTGGGTGGGCCTTGTTGATAAGTAACCACATATTTTCTTCAGCTGAAGCTCCATATACCCAACACAAAGTGATTACAGAAGGGAAATTACTTACAAATATATTTGTATTCAACACTGCAAGACGAAAGGAAATCCCCATGGATGTCTGTTTTGTTTTTGCAACATTAAGAGTGTGATGTGTGACCTAAATACGATCAAATGTTCCTGACCTATACCCCACAAATCAACCGAGCTAAGAAGGTTTAGAAGACAAGAACTTGAAAGATTCCTTAGATGAGCACTTTGCTGCTTATCACATTGCGTCACAGTACTTGGAACCGTAAGCAACATTAAATGTTTAGAACTGTAAACTTATTCAAGGTTTGGAATAATACAACTTTCATGGTTATCAGTATTCACATTGTTGAAAATGCTTGGCATTTGCTTCAAAAGATAAACATATTTAAGTACTCTGAATCAGTAAAGTAACAACAATTCAAAAAATTTATATTATAATTTAGTTTTTGATAACTAAACTGTCTCAATCTATTTTAGTTTAATTTTCGCCTTGCAATTAAACCTTGTGGGTGGGTGGGGTACAAATTAGAAGTATGTTTTTTCTCATTCAGCTTTTATTGGAGAGGTCTTGTATGTAATAAAACTGGCACACATGATCTGGTTGAATTTGAAAATGTACTTATAATCACAGCAATTTCAAGATGGTAACGGCTATTCATCTTAATGCGCAGGCATTCATTGCATACAGATAAACAGTTTCACATCTCGAGAACAGGATATGGTTTCTTAAAAATGGTAGGAGGACATAGGCGTTATTGAATTGATTCAGGCATTCCTGATTGTTGTTTGACAAGTTTGTGAAGTACTCATTTAATGCACTGGTTGTAGTAAACAGTATACTTTTTCTTTGAAATGTTTCTTCTCTTGTAGCCTAGCCTTCACAACTCGTGCTATCTTTCATATAAATATTCTTGTTTGAGGCCGGCAGGTCAACAATGGCATTTCTTATTCACTTTACAGATGGGGGTGCACACAAGAACAAACTGTTCAATGTTCATAGCTTGAAGGAAGAATGTTTTCTCCTGCAGTTATCTATGAAGATTTGCATTTGAATGAATCCGAGTATCTTCTCAACTTTGGTAGGCAATACACTTTTTGAGTAATTTCAAGTACTTTCAGAACACAAAACATTTCTTTAAAAAATTTGATAACAAAATTTTCTTCTACAAATTTTTCATGAAAGATGGCATTAACCTGAAGTAGCAAGAGTGTGTGTTTGCTAGGATGTATTTTATCATTTAAAATGTATCAACTAGGTGGTGTTTCTGTTCTATTAATGACTTGTGGAAATTGTTTGACATTTCACTTGTGATATTGTGAGGGGATTAAGTAAAGTGGGTGGGCCTTGTTGATAAGTAACCACGTATTTTCTTCAGCTGAAGCTCCATATACTCAACACAAAGTGATTACAGAAGGGAGATTACTTACAAATATATTTGAATTCAACACTGCTAGACGAAAGGAAATCCCCATGGAAGTCTGTTTTGTTTTGCAACATTAAGAGTGTGATGTGTGACCTAAATACAATCAAATGTTCCTGAGCTATACCCCACAAATCGACCGAGCTAAGAAGGTTTAGAAGACAAGAACTTGAAAGATTCCTTAGATGAGCACTTTGCTGCTTATCACATCCCGTCACAGTACTTGGAAACCATAAGCAACATTACATGTTTAGAACTGTAAACTTATTCAAGGTTTGGAATAATACAACTTTCGTGGTTATCAGTATTCACCTTGTTGAAAATGCTTGGCATTTGCTTCAAAAGATAAACATATTTAAGTACTCTGAATCGGTAAAGTAACAACAATTCAATAAATTTATATTATAATATAGTTTTTGATAACTAAACTGTATCAATCTATTTTAGTTTAATTTTTGCCTTGCAATTAAACCTTGTGGGTGGGTGGGGTACAAATTAGAAGTATGTTTTTTCTCATTCAGCTTTTATTGGAGAGGTCTTGTATGAAATAAAATCGGCACACATGATCTGGTTGAAGTTGAAAATGTACTTATAATCACAGCAATTTCAAGACGGTAATGGCCATTCATCTTAATGCGCAGGCATTCATTGCATACAGATAAACAGTTTCACATCTCGAGAAGAGGATATGGTTTCTTAAAAATGGTAGGAGGTCATAAGCATTATTGAATTGATTCAGGCATTCATAATTGTTGTTTGACGAGTTTGTGAAGTACTCATTTGATGCATTGGTTGCAGTAACAGTATACTTTTATGAAATGTTTCTTCTCTTGCTTGATTATAGGAAGTCTAGCCTTTAGAACTTTTGCTCTCTTTCATATAAATATTCTAGTTTGAGGCCGACAGGTCAACAATGGCATTTCCTATTCACTTTACAGATGGGGGTGCACACAAGAACAAAATGTTCTATGTTCATAGCTTGAAGGAAGAATGTTTTGCCCAGCAGTTATCCCTGATGATTTGTGTTTGAATAAATCTTAGTATCTTCTCAACTTTGCTGGGCAATACACTTTTTGAGTAAGTTCAGGTACTTTCAGAACACAAAACATTTCTTTAAAAAATTTCATAACAAAATTTTCTTTTACAGATTTTTATTTTTCATGAAAAATGGCATTAACCTGAAGTAGCAAGAGTGTGTGTGTGCTAGGATGTATTTTATCCTTTAAAATGTATTAACTAGGTGGTGTTTCTGTTCTATTAATGACTTGTGGAAATTGTTTGTCAGTTCACTTGTGATATTGAGAGTTGATTAAGTAAAGTGGGTGGGCCTTGTTGATAAGTAACAACATATTTTCTTCAGCTGAAGCTCCATATACCCAACACAAAGTGATTACAGAAGGGAGTATACTTACAAATATTTTTGAAAAGGAAATCCCCATGGAAGTCTGTTTTGTTTTGCAACATTAAGGGTGTGATGTGTCACCTACATACGATCAAATGTTCCTGAGCTATACCCCACTAATCGACCGAGCTAAGAAAGTTTAGAAGACAAGAACTTGAAAGATTCCTTAGATGAAAACTTTGCTGCTTATCACATCCAGTCACATTACTTGGAAACCGTAAGCAACATTAAATGTTTAGAACTGTAAACTTGTTCAAGGTTTGGAATAATACAACTTTCGTGGTTATCAGTATTCACATTGTTGAAAATGCTTGGCATCTGCTTTAAATGTTAAACATATTTAAGTACTATGAATCGGTAAAGTAACAACACTTAAATAAATTTATATTATAATTTAGTTTTTGATAACTAAACTGTTTCAATCTATTTTAGTTTAATTTTCGCTTTGCAATTAAACCTTGTGGGTGGGTGGGGTACAAATTAGAAGTATGTATTTTCTCATTCAGCTTTTATTGGAGAGGTGTTGTATCTAATAAAACCGGCACACATGATCTGGTTGAGGTTGAAAATGTACTTATAATCACAGCAATTTCAGGACGGTAACAGCCATTCATATTAATGCGCAGGCATTCATTGCATACAGATAAACAGTTTCACATCTCGAGAACAGGATATGGTTTCTTAAAAATTGTAGGAGGACATAGGCATTATTGAATTGATTCAGGCATTCATAATTGTTGTTTGACGAGTTTGTGAAGTACTCATTTTATGCATTGGTTGCAGTAACAGTATACTTTTTCTTTGAAATGTTTCTTCTCTTGTAGCCTTCAGAACTCGTGCTATCTTTCATACAAATATTCTAGTTTGAGGCCGGCAGGTCAACAATGGCATTTCTTATTCACTTTACAGATGGGGGTGCACACAAGAACAAACTGTTCAATGTTCATAGCTTGAAGGAAGAATGTTTTCTGCAGTTATCTATGAAGATTTGCATTTGAATGAATCCAAGTATCTTCTCAACTTTGGTAGGCAATACACTTTTTGAGTAATTTCAAGTACTTTCAGAACACAAAACATTTCTTTAAAAAATTTGATAACAAAATTTTCTTCTACAAATTTTTCATGAAAGATGGCATTAACCTGAAGTAGCAAGAGTGTGTGTTTGCTAGGATGTATTTTATCATTTAAAATGTATCAACTAGGTGGTGTTTCTGTTCTATTAATGACTTGTGGAAATTGTTTGACATTTCACTTGTGATATTGTGAGGGGATTAAGTAAAGTGGGTGGGCCTTGTTGATAAGTAACCACATATTTTCTTCAGCTGAAGCTCCATATACCCAATACAAAGTGATTACAGAAGGGAGAATACTTACAAATATATTTGAATTCAACACTGCTAGACGAAAGGAAATCCCCATGGAAGTCTGTTTTGTTTTGCGACATTAAGAGTGTGATGTGTGACCTAAATATGATCAAATGCTCCTGAGCTATACCCCACAAATCGACCGAGCTAAGAAGGTTTAGAAGACAAGAACTTGAAAGATTCCTTAGATGAGTACTTTGCTGCTTATCACATCCCGTCACAGTACTTGGAAACTATAAGCAACACTAAATGTTTAGAACTGTTAACTTATTAAAGGTTAGGAATAATATAACTTTCGTGGTTATCAGTATTCACATTGTTGAAAATGCTTGGCATTTTGCTTCAAAAGAGAAACATATTTAAGTACTCTGAGTCGGTAAAGTTACAACAATTAAATAAATTTATATTATAATTTAGTGTTTGATAAACTAAAATAGACTGAAAGAGTTTAGTTAATTTTCGCCTTGCAATTAAACCTTGTGGGTGGGTGGGGTACAAATTAGAAGTATGTTTTTTCTCATTCACCTTTTATTGGAGAGGTCTTGTATGTAATAAAACCGGCACACATGATCTGGTTGTAGTTGAAAATGTACTTATAATCACAGCAATTTTGAGACGGTAACGGCCATTCATCTTAATGCGCAGGCATTCATTGCATACAGATAAACAGTTTCACATCTTAAGAACAGGTTATGGTTTGTTAAAAATGGTAGGAGGCCATAGGCATTATTGAATTGATTTAGTCATTCATAATTGTTGTTTGATGTGTTTGTGAAGTACTCATTTTATGCATTGGTTGCAGTAACAGTATACTTTTATGAAATGTTTCTTCTCTTGCTTGATTCTCAGTACCCTAGCCTTGAGAACTCGTGCTATCTTTCATATAAATATTCTAGTTTGAGGCCAGCAGGTCAACAATGGCATTTCTTATTCACTTTACAGATGGGGGTGCACGCAAGAACAAAATATTCAATGTTCATGGCCTGAAGGAAGAATGTTTTCCCCAGCAGTTATCTATGAAGATTTGCGTTTGAATGAATCTGAGTATCTTCTCAACTTTGGTAGGCAATACACTTTTTGAGTAATTTCAAGTACTTTCAGAACACAAAACATTTCTTTAAAAAATTTCATAACAAAATTTTCTTCTTCAAATTTTTCATGAAAAATGTCATTAACCTGAAGTAGCAAGAGTGTGTCTTTGCTAGGATGTATTTTATCATTTAACCCTTTACCTAACATGAAAAGCAGACGACACTTGCAAAAAAAATTCTTGAATAATTATTTTTTTTCATTTTTTGTCCCAAAAACATAGGTTATGACCCCTCTTTGGAACGAGCTCGACGAGCTCGTTCCAATGAGGGGTCATAACCTATGTTTTTGAGACATAAAATGAAAATATTTTGAAAATTAATTGGCGATTTTTGAGAATAGCGCTGGCCGGTTTTGGCCGTTACGTTGGGTAAAGGGTTAAAATGTAAACTAGGTGGTGTTTCTGTTCTATTAATGACTTGTGGAAATTGTTTGACATTTCACTTGTGATATTGTGAGGGGATTAAGTAAAGTGGGTGGGCCTTGTTGATAAGTAACCACGTATTTTCTTCAGCTGAAGCTCCATATACTCAACACAAAGTGATTACAGAAGGGAGATTACTTACAAATATATTTGAATTCAACACTGCTAGACGAAAGGAAATCCCCATGGAAGTCTGTTTTGTTTTGCAACATTAAGAGTGTGATGTGTGACCTAAATACGATCAAATGTTCCTGAGCTATACCCCACAAATCGACCGAGCTAAGAAGGTTTAGAAGACAAGAACTTGAAAGATTCCTTAGATGAGCACTTTGCTGCTTATCACATCCCGTCACAGTACTTGGAAACCATAAGCAACATTACATGTTTAGAACTGTAAACTTATTCAAGGTTTGGAATAATACAACTTTCGTGGTTATCAGTATTCACCTTGTTGAAAATGCTTGGCATTTGCTTCAAAAGATAAACATATTTAAGTACTCTGAATCGGTAAAGTAACAACAATTCAATAAATTTATATTATAATATAGTTTTTGATAACTAAACTGTATCAATCCATTTTAGTTTAATTTTTGCCTTGCAATTAAACCTTGTGGGTGGGTGGGGTACAAATTAGAAGTATGTTTTTTCTCATTCAGCTTTTATTGGAGAGGTCTTGTATGAAATAAAATCGGCACACATGATCTGGTTGAAGTTGAAAATGTACTTATAATCACAGCAATTTCAAGATGGTAATGGCCATTCATCTTAATGCGCAGGCATTCATTGCATACAGATAAACAGTTTCACATCTCGAGAAGAGGATATGGTTTCTTAAAAATGGTAGGAGGTCATAAGCATTATTGAATTGATTCAGGCATTCATAATTGTTGTTTGACGAGTTTGTGAAGTACTCATTTCATGCATTGGTTGCAGTAACAGTATACTTTTATGAAATGTTTCTTCTCTTGCTTGATTATAGGAAGTCTAGCCTTTAGAACTTTTGCTCTCTTTCATATAAATATTCTAGTTTGAGGCCGACAGGTCAACAATGGCATTTCCTATTCACTTTACAGATGGGGGTGCACACAAGAACAAAATGTTCTATGTTCATAGCTTGAAGGAAGAATGTTTTGCCCAGCAGTTATCCCTGATGATTTGTGTTTGAATAAATCTTAGTATCTTCTCAACTTTGCTGGGCAATACACTTTTTGAGTAAGTTCAGGTACTTTCAGAACACAAAACATTTCTTTAAAAAATTTCATAACAAAATTTTCTTTTACAGATTTTTATTTTTCATGAAAAATGGCATTAACCTGAAGTAGCAAGAGTGTGTGTGTGCTAGGATGTATTTTATCCTTTAAAATGTATTAACTAGGTGGTGTTTCTGTTCTATTAATGACTTGTGGAAATTGTTTGTCAGTTCACTTGTGATATTGAGAGTTGATTAAGTAAAGTGGGTGGGCCTTGTTGATAAGTAACAACATATTTTCTTCAGCTGAAGCTCCATATACCCAACACAAAGTGATTACAGAAGGGAGTATACTTACAAATATTTTTGAAAAGGAAATCCCCATGGAAGTCTGTTTTGTTTTGCAACATTAAGGGTGTGATGTGTCACCTACATACGATCAAATGTTCCTGAGCTATACCCCACTAATCGACCGAGCTAAGAAAGTTTAGAAGACAAGAACTTGAAAGATTCCTTAGATGAAAACTTTGCTGCTTATCACATCCAGTCACATTACTTGGAAACCGTAAGCAACATTAAATGTTTAGAACTGTAAACTTGTTCAAGGTTTGGAATAATACAACTTTCGTGGTTATCAGTATTCACATTGTTGAAAATGCTTGGCATCTGCTTTAAATGTTAAACATATTTAAGTACTATGAATCGGTAAAGTAACAACACTTAAATAAATTTATATTATAATTTAGTTTTTGATAACTAAACTGTTTCAATCTATTTTAGTTTAATTTTCGCTTTGCAATTAAACCTTGTGGGTGGGTGGGGTACAAATTAGAAGTATGTATTTTCTCATTCAGCTTTTATTGGAGAGGTGTTGTATCTAATAAAACCGGCACACATGATCTGGTTGAGGTTGAAAATGTACTTATAATCACAGCAATTTCAGGACGTTAACAGCCATTCATCTTAATGCGCAGGCATTCATTGCATACAGATAAACAGTTTCACATCTCGAGAACAGGATATGGTTTCTTAAAAATTGTAGGAGGACATAGGCATTATTGAATTGATTCAGGCATTCATAATTGTTGTTTGACGAGTTTGTGAAGTACTCATTTTATGCATTGGTTGCAGTAACAGTATACTTTTTCTTTGAAATGTTTCTTCTCTTGTAGCCTTCAGAACTCGTGCTATCTTTCATATAAATATTCTTGTTTGAGGCCAGCAGGTCAACAATGGCATTTCTTATTCACTTTACAGATGGGGGTGCACACAAGAACAAACTGTTCAATGTTCATAGCTTGAAGGAAGAATGTTTTCTGCAGTTATCTATGAAGATTTGCATTTGAATGAATCCGAGTATCTTCTCAACTTTGGTAGGCAATACACTTTTTGAGTAATTTCAAGTACTTTCAGAACACAAAACATTTCTTTAAAAAATTTGATAACAAAATTTTCTTCTACAAATTTTTCATGAAAGATGGCATTAACCTGAAGTAGCAAGAGTGTGTGTTTGCTAGGATGTATTTTATCATTTAAAATGTATCAACTAGGTGGTGTTTCTGTTCTATTAATGACTTGTGGAAATTGTTTGACATTTCACTTGTGATATTGTGAGGGGATTAAGTAAAGTGGGTGGGCCTTGTTGATAAGTAACCACATATTTTCTTCAGCTGAAGCTCCATATACCCAATACAAAGTGATTACAGAAGGGAGAATACTTACAAATATATTTGAATTCAACACTGCTAGACGAAAGGAAATCCCCATGGAAGTCTGTTTTGTTTTGCGACATTAAGAGTGTGATGTGTGACCTAAATATGATCAAATGCTCCTGAGCTATACCCCACAAATCGACCGAGCTAAGAAGGTTTAGAAGACAAGAACTTGAAAGATTCCTTAGATGAGGACTTTGCTGCTTATCACATCCCGTCACAGTACTTGGAAACTATAAGCAACACTAAATGTTTAGAACTGTTAACTTATTAAAGGTTAGGAATAATATAACTTTCGTGGTTATCAGTATTCACATTGTTGAAAATGCTTGGCATTTTGCTTCAAAAGAGAAACATATTTAAGTACTCTGAGTCGGTAAAGTTACAACAATTAAATAAATTTATATTATAATTTAGTGTTTGATAAACTAAAATAGACTGAAAGAGTTTAGTTAATTTTCGCCTTGCAATTAAACCTTGTGGGTGGGTGGGGTACAAATTAGAAGTATGTTTTTTCTCATTCACCTTTTATTGGAGAGGTCTTGTATGTAATAAAACCGGCACACATGGTCTGGTTGTAGTTGAAAATGTACTTATAATCACAGCAATTTTGAGACGGTAACGGCCATTCATCTTAATGCGCAGGCATTCATTGCATACAGATAAACAGTTTCACATCTTAAGAACAGGATATGGTTTGTTAAAAATGGTAGGAGGCCATAGGCATTATTGAATTGATTTAGTCATTCATAATTGTTGTTTGATGTGTTTGTGAAGTACTCATTTTATGCATTGGTTGCAGTAACAGTATACTTTTATGAAATGTTTCTTCTCTTGCTTGATTCTCAGTACCCTAGCCTTGAGAACTCGTGCTATCTTTCATATAAATATTCTAGTTTGAGGCCGGCAGGTCAACAATGGCATTTCTTATTCACTTTACAGATGGGGGTGCACGCAAGAACAAAATATTCAATGTTCATGGCCTGAAGGAAGAATGTTTTCCCCAGCAGTTATCTATGAAGATTTGCGTTTGAATGAATCTGAGTATCTTCTCAACTTTGGTAGGCAATACACTTTTTGAGTAATTTCAAGTACTTTCAGAACACAAAACATTTCTTTAAAAAATTTCATAACAAAATTTTCTTCTTCAAATTTTTCATGAAAAATGTCATTAACCTGAAGTAGCAAGAGTGTGTCTTTGCTAGGATGTATTTTATCATTTAACCCTTTACCTAACATGAAAAGCAGACGACACTTGCAAAAAAAATTCTTGAATAATTATTTTTTTTCATTTTTTGTCCCAAAAACATAGGTTATGACCCCTCTTTGGAACGAGCTCGACGAGCTCGTTCCAATGAGGGGTCATAACCTATGTTTTTGAGACATAAAATGAAAATATTTTGAAAATTAATTGGCGATTTTTAAGAATAGCGCTGGCCGGTTTTGGCCGTTACGTTGGGTAAAGGGTTAAAATGTAAACTAGGTGGTGTTTCTGTTCTATTAATGACTTGTGGAAATTGTTTGACATTTCACTTGTGATATTGTGAGGGGATTAAGTAAAGTGGGTGGGCCTTGTTGATAAGTAACCACGTATTTTCTTCAGCTGAAGCTCCATATACTCAACACAAAGTGATTACAGAAGGGAGATTACTTACAAATATATTTGAATTCAACACTGCTAGACGAAAGGAAATCCCCATGGAAGTCTGTTTTGTTTTGCAACATTAAGAGTGTGATGTGTGACCTAAATACGATCAAATGTTCCTGAGCTATACCCCACAAATCGACCGAGCTAAGAAGGTTTAGAAGACAAGAACTTGAAAGATTCCTTAGATGAGCACTTTGCTGCTTATCACATCCCGTCACAGTACTTGGAAACCATAAGCAACATTACATGTTTAGAACTGTAAACTTATTCAAGGTTTGGAATAATACAACTTTCGTGGTTATCAGTATTCACCTTGTTGAAAATGCTTGGCATTTGCTTCAAAAGATAAACATATTTAAGTACTCTGAATCGGTAAAGTAACAACAATTCAATAAATTTATATTATAATATAGTTTTTGATAACTAAACTGTATCAATCTATTTTAGTTTAATTTTTGCCTTGCAATTAAACCTTGTGGGTGGGTGGGGTACAAATTAGAAGTATGTTTTTTCTCATTCAGCTTTTATTGGAGAGGTCTTGTATGAAATAAAATCGGCACACATGATCTGGTTGAAGTTGAAAATGTACTTATAATCACAGCAATTTCAAGATGGTAATGGCCATTCATCTTAATGCGCAGGCATTCATTGCATACAGATAAACAGTTTCACATCTCGAGAAGAGGATATGGTTTCTTAAAAATGGTAGGAGGTCATAAGCATTATTGAATTGATTCAGGCATTCATAATTGTTGTTTGACGAGTTTGTGAAGTACTCATTTCATGCATTGGTTGCAGTAACAGTATACTTTTATGAAATGTTTCTTCTCTTGCTTGATTATAGGAAGTCTAGCCTTTAGAACTTTTGCTCTCTTTCATATAAATATTCTAGTTTGAGGCCGACAGGTCAACAATGGCATTTCCTATTCACTTTACAGATGGGGGTGCACACAAGAACAAAATGTTCTATGTTCATAGCTTGAAGGAAGAATGTTTTGCCCAGCAGTTATCCCTGATGATTTGTGTTTGAATAAATCTTAGTATCTTCTCAACTTTGCTGGGCAATACACTTTTTGAGTAAGTTCAGGTACTTTCAGAACACAAAACATTTCTTTAAAAAATTTCATAACAAAATTTTCTTTTACAGATTTTTATTTTTCATGAAAAATGGCATTAACCTGAAGTAGCAAGAGTGTGTGTGTGCTAGGATGTATTTTATCCTTTAAAATGTATTAACTAGGTGGTGTTTCTGTTCTATTAATGACTTGTGGAAATTGTTTGTCAGTTCACTTGTGATATTGAGAGTTGATTAAGTAAAGTGGGTGGGCCTTGTTGATAAGTAACAACATATTTTCTTCAGCTGAAGCTCCATATACCCAACACAAAGTGATTACAGAAGGGAGTATACTTACAAATATTTTTGAAAAGGAAATCCCCATGGAAGTCTGTTTTGTTTTGCAACATTAAGGGTGTGATGTGTCACCTACATACGATCAAATGTTCCTGAGCTATACCCCACTAATCGACCGAGCTAAGAAAGTTTAGAAGACAAGAACTTGAAAGATTCCTTAGATGAAAACTTTGCTGCTTATCACATCCAGTCACATTACTTGGAAACCGTAAGCAACATTAAATGTTTAGAACTGTAAACTTGTTCAAGGTTTGGAATAATACAACTTTCGTGGTTATCAGTATTCACATTGTTGAAAATGCTTGGCATCTGCTTTAAATGTTAAACATATTTAAGTACTATGAATCGGTAAAGTAACAACACTTAAATAAATTTATATTATAATTTAGTTTTTGATAACTAAACTGTTTCAATCTATTTTAGTTTAATTTTCGCTTTGCAATTAAACCTTGTGGGTGGGTGGGGTACAAATTAGAAGTATGTATTTTCTCATTCAGCTTTTATTGGAGAGGTGTTGTATCTAATAAAACCGGCACACATGATCTGGTTGAGGTTGAAAATGTACTTATAATCACAGCAATTTCAGGACGTTAACAGCCATTCATCTTAATGCGCAGGCATTCATTGCATACAGATAAACAGTTTCACATCTCGAGAACAGGATATGGTTTCTTAAAAATTGTAGGAGGACATAGGCATTATTGAATTGATTCAGGCATTCATAATTGTTGTTTGACGAGTTTGTGAAGTACTCATTTTATGCATTGGTTGCAGTAACAGTATACTTTTTCTTTGAAATGTTTCTTCTCTTGTAGCCTTCAGAACTCGTGCTATCTTTCATATAAATATTCTTGTTTGAGGCCAGCAGGTCAACAATGGCATTTCTTATTCACTTTACAGATGGGGGTGCACACAAGAACAAACTGTTCAATGTTCATAGCTTGAAGGAAGAATGTTTTCTGCAGTTATCTATGAAGATTTGCATTTGAATGAATCCGAGTATCTTCTCAACTTTGGTAGGCAATACACTTTTTGAGTAATTTCAAGTACTTTCAGAACACAAAACATTTCTTTAAAAAATTTGATAACAAAATTTTCTTCTACAAATTTTTCATGAAAGATGGCATTAACCTGAAGTAGCAAGAGTGTGTGTTTGCTAGGATGTATTTTATCATTTAAAATGTATCAACTAGGTGGTGTTTCTGTTCTATTAATGACTTGTGGAAATTGTTTGACATTTCACTTGTGATATTGTGAGGGGATTAAGTAAAGTGGGTGGGCCTTGTTGATAAGTAACCACATATTTTCTTCAGCTGAAGCTCCATATACCCAATACAAAGTGATTACAGAAGGGAGAATACTTACAAATATATTTGAATTCAACACTGCTAGACGAAAGGAAATCCCCATGGAAGTCTGTTTTGTTTTGCGACATTAAGAGTGTGATGTGTGACCTAAATATGATCAAATGCTCCTGAGCTATACCCCACAAATCGACCGAGCTAAGAAGGTTTAGAAGACAAGAACTTGAAAGATTCCTTAGATGAGGACTTTGCTGCTTATCACATCCCGTCACAGTACTTGGAAACTATAAGCAACACTAAATGTTTAGAACTGTTAACTTATTAAAGGTTAGGAATAATATAACTTTCGTGGTTATCAGTATTCACATTGTTGAAAATGCTTGGCATTTTGCTTCAAAAGAGAAACATATTTAAGTACTCTGAGTCGGTAAAGTTACAACAATTAAATAAATTTATATTATAATTTAGTGTTTGATAAACTAAAATAGACTGAAAGAGTTTAGTTAATTTTCGCCTTGCAATTAAACCTTGTGGGTGGGTGGGGTACAAATTAGAAGTATGTTTTTTCTCATTCACCTTTTATTGGAGAGGTCTTGTATGTAATAAAACCGGCACACATGGTCTGGTTATAGTTGAAAATGTACTTATAATCACAGCAATTTTGAGACGGTAACGGCCATTCATCTTAATGCGCAGGCATTCATTGCATACAGATAAACAGTTTCACATCTTAAGAACAGGATATGGTTTGTTAAAAATGGTAGGAGGCCATAGGCATTATTGAATTGATTTAGTCATTCATAATTGTTGTTTGATGTGTTTGTGAAGTACTCATTTTATGCATTGGTTGCAGTAACAGTATACTTTTATGAAATGTTTCTTCTCTTGCTTGATTCTCAGTACCCTAGCCTTGAGAACTCGTGCTATCTTTCATATAAATATTCTAGTTTGAGGCCGGCAGGTCAACAATGGCATTTCTTATTCACTTTACAGATGGGGGTGCACGCAAGAACAAAATATTCAATGTTCATGGCCTGAAGGAAGAATGTTTTCCCCAGCAGTTATCTATGAAGATTTGCGTTTGAATGAATCTGAGTATCTTCTCAACTTTGGTAGGCAATACACTTTTTGAGTAATTTCAAGTACTTTCAGAACACAAAACATTTCTTTAAAAAATTTCATAACAAAATTTTCTTCTTCAAATTTTTCATGAAAAATGTCATTAACCTGAAGTAGCAAGAGTGTGTCTTTGCTAGGATGTATTTTATCATTTAACCCTTTACCTAACATGAAAAGCAGACGACACTTGCAAAAAAAATTCTTGAATAATTATTTTTTTTCATTTTTTGTCCCAAAAACATAGGTTATGACCCCTCTTTGGAACGAGCTCGACGAGCTCGTTCCAATGAGGGGTCATAACCTATGTTTTTGAGACATAAAATGAAAATATTTTGAAAATTAATTGGCGATTTTTGAGAATAGCGCTGGCCGGTTTTGGCCGTTACGTTGGGTAAAGGGTTAAAATGTAAACTAGGTGGTGTTTCTGTTCTATTAATGACTTGTGGAAATTGTTTGACATTTCACTTGTGATATTGTGAGGGGATTAAGTAAAGTGGGTGGGCCTTGTTGATAAGTAACCACGTATTTTCTTCAGCTGAAGCTCCATATACTCAACACAAAGTGATTACAGAAGGGAGATTACTTACAAATATATTTGAATTCAACACTGCTAGACGAAAGGAAATCCCCATGGAAGTCTGTTTTGTTTTGCAACATTAAGAGTGTGATGTGTGACCTAAATACGATCAAATGTTCCTGAGCTATACCCCACAAATCGACCGAGCTAAGAAGGTTTAGAAGACAAGAACTTGAAAGATTCCTTAGATGAGCACTTTGCTGCTTATCACATCCCGTCACAGTACTTGGAAACCATAAGCAACATTACATGTTTAGAACTGTAAACTTATTCAAGGTTTGGAATAATACAACTTTCGTGGTTATCAGTATTCACCTTGTTGAAAATGCTTGGCATTTGCTTCAAAAGATAAACATATTTAAGTACTCTGAATCGGTAAAGTAACAACAATTCAATAAATTTATATTATAATATAGTTTTTGATAACTAAACTGTATCAATCTATTTTAGTTTAATTTTTGCCTTGCAATTAAACCTTGTGGGTGGGTGGGGTACAAATTAGAAGTATGTTTTTTCTCATTCAGCTTTTATTGGAGAGGTCTTGTATGAAATAAAATCGGCACACATGATCTGGTTGAAGTTGAAAATGTACTTATAATCACAGCAATTTCAAGATGGTAATGGCCATTCATCTTAATGCGCAGGCATTCATTGCATACAGATAAACAGTTTCACATCTCGAGAAGAGGATATGGTTTCTTAAAAATGGTAGGAGGTCATAAGCATTATTGAATTGATTCAGGCATTCATAATTGTTGTTTGACGAGTTTGTGAAGTACTCATTTCATGCATTGGTTGCAGTAACAGTATACTTTTATGAAATGTTTCTTCTCTTGCTTGATTATAGGAAGTCTAGCCTTTAGAACTTTTGCTCTCTTTCATATAAATATTCTAGTTTGAGGCCGACAGGTCAACAATGGCATTTCCTATTCACTTTACAGATGGGGGTGCACACAAGAACAAAATGTTCTATGTTCATAGCTTGAAGGAAGAATGTTTTGCCCAGCAGTTATCCCTGATGATTTGTGTTTGAATAAATCTTAGTATCTTCTCAACTTTGCTGGGCAATACACTTTTTGAGTAAGTTCAGGTACTTTCAGAACACAAAACATTTCTTTAAAAAATTTCATAACAAAATTTTCTTTTACAGATTTTTATTTTTCATGAAAAATGGCATTAACCTGAAGTAGCAAGAGTGTGTGTGTGCTAGGATGTATTTTATCCTTTAAAATGTATTAAC
This sequence comes from Pictodentalium vernedei, assembly GCA_031216915.1. Taxonomy (NCBI): domain Eukaryota; kingdom Metazoa; phylum Mollusca; class Scaphopoda; order Dentaliida; family Dentaliidae; genus Pictodentalium; species Pictodentalium vernedei. The sequence goes on along the minus strand of CM062292.1, from coordinate 185,379,966 downwards.
TAGGTGGTGTTTCTGTTCTATTAATGACTTGTGGAAATTGTTTGTCAGTTCACTTGTGATATTGAGAGTTGATTAAGTAAAGTGGGTGGGCCTTGTTGATAAGTAACAACATATTTTCTTCAGCTGAAGCTCCATATACCCAACACAAAGTGATTACAGAAGGGAGTATACTTACAAATATTTTTGAAAAGGAAATCCCCATGGAAGTCTGTTTTGTTTTGCAACATTAAGGGTGTGATGTGTCACCTACATACGATCAAATGTTCCTGAGCTATACCCCACTAATCGACCGAGCTAAGAAAGTTTAGAAGACAAGAACTTGAAAGATTCCTTAGATGAAAACTTTGCTGCTTATCACATCCAGTCACATTACTTGGAAACCGTAAGCAACATTAAATGTTTAGAACTGTAAACTTGTTCAAGGTTTGGAATAATACAACTTTCGTGGTTATCAGTATTCACATTGTTGAAAATGCTTGGCATCTGCTTTAAATGTTAAACATATTTAAGTACTATGAATCGGTAAAGTAACAACACTTAAATAAATTTATATTATAATTTAGTTTTTGATAACTAAACTGTTTCAATCTATTTTAGTTTAATTTTCGCTTTGCAATTAAACCTTGTGGGTGGGTGGGGTACAAATTAGAAGTATGTATTTTCTCATTCAGCTTTTATTGGAGAGGTGTTGTATCTAATAAAACCGGCACACATGATCTGGTTGAGGTTGAAAATGTACTTATAATCACAGCAATTTCAGGACGTTAACAGCCATTCATCTTAATGCGCAGGCATTCATTGCATACAGATAAACAGTTTCACATCTCGAGAACAGGATATGGTTTCTTAAAAATTGTAGGAGGACATAGGCATTATTGAATTGATTCAGGCATTCATAATTGTTGTTTGACGAGTTTGTGAAGTACTCATTTTATGCATTGGTTGCAGTAACAGTATACTTTTTCTTTGAAATGTTTCTTCTCTTGTAGCCTTCAGAACTCGTGCTATCTTTCATATAAATATTCTTGTTTGAGGCCAGCAGGTCAACAATGGCATTTCTTATTCACTTTACAGATGGGGGTGCACACAAGAACAAACTGTTCAATGTTCATAGCTTGAAGGAAGAATGTTTTCTGCAGTTATCTATGAAGATTTGCATTTGAATGAATCCGAGTATCTTCTCAACTTTGGTAGGCAATACACTTTTTGAGTAATTTCAAGTACTTTCAGAACACAAAACATTTCTTTAAAAAATTTGATAACAAAATTTTCTTCTACAAATTTTTCATGAAAGATGGCATTAACCTGAAGTAGCAAGAGTGTGTGTTTGCTAGGATGTATTTTATCATTTAAAATGTATCAACTAGGTGGTGTTTCTGTTCTATTAATGACTTGTGGAAATTGTTTGACATTTCACTTGTGATATTGTGAGGGGATTAAGTAAAGTGGGTGGGCCTTGTTGATAAGTAACCACATATTTTCTTCAGCTGAAGCTCCATATACCCAATACAAAGTGATTACAGAAGGGAGAATACTTACAAATATATTTGAATTCAACACTGCTAGACGAAAGGAAATCCCCATGGAAGTCTGTTTTGTTTTGCGACATTAAGAGTGTGATGTGTGACCTAAATATGATCAAATGCTCCTGAGCTATACCCCACAAATCGACCGAGCTAAGAAGGTTTAGAAGACAAGAACTTGAAAGATTCCTTAGATGAGGACTTTGCTGCTTATCACATCCCGTCACAGTACTTGGAAACTATAAGCAACACTAAATGTTTAGAACTGTTAACTTATTAAAGGTTAGGAATAATATAACTTTCGTGGTTATCAGTATTCACATTGTTGAAAATGCTTGGCATTTTGCTTCAAAAGAGAAACATATTTAAGTACTCTGAGTCGGTAAAGTTACAACAATTAAATAAATTTATATTATAATTTAGTGTTTGATAAACTAAAATAGACTGAAAGAGTTTAGTTAATTTTCGCCTTGCAATTAAACCTTGTGGGTGGGTGGGGTACAAATTAGAAGTATGTTTTTTCTCATTCACCTTTTATTGGAGAGGTCTTGTATGTAATAAAACCGGCACACATGATCTGGTTGTAGTTGAAAATGTACTTATAATCACAGCATATAATCACATTAATTTTAAGACGGTAACGGCCATTCGTCTTAATGCGCAGGCATTCATTGCATACAGATAAACAGTTTCACATCTTAAGAACAGGATATGGTTTGTTAAAAATGGTAGGAGGCCATAGGCATTATTGAATTGATTTAGTCATTCATAATTGTTGTTTGATGTGTTTGTGAAGTACTCATTTTATGCATTGGTTGCAGTAACAGTATACTTTTATGAAATGTTTCTTCTCTTGCTTGATTCTCAGTACCCTAGCCTTGAGAACTCGTGCTATCTTTCATATAAATATTCTAGTTTGAGGCCGGCAGGTCAACAATGGCATTTCTTATTCACTTTACAGATGGGGGTGCACACAAGAACAAAATATTCAATGTTCATGGCCTGAAGGAAGAATGTTTTCCCCAGCAGTTATCTATGAAGATTTGCGTTTGAATGAATCTGAGTATCTTCTCAACTTTGGTAGGCAATACACTTTTTGAGTAATTTCAAGTACTTTCAGAACACAAAACATTTCTTTAAAAAATTTCATAACAAAATTTTCTTCTTCAAATTTTTCATGAAAAATGTCATTAACCTGAAGTAGCAAGAGTGTGTCTTTGCTAGGATGTATTTTATCATTTAACCCTTTACCTAACATGAAAAGCAGACGACACTTGCAAAAAAAATTCTTGAATAATTATTTTTTTTCATTTTTTGTCCCAAAAACATAGGTTATGACCCCTCTTTGGAACGAGCTCGATGAGCTCGTTCCAATGAGGGGTCATAACCTATGTTTTTGAGACATAAAATGAAAATATTTTGAAAATTAATTGGCGATTTTTAAGAATAGCGCTGGCCGGTTTTGGCCGTTACGTTGGGTAAAGGGTTAAAATGTAAACTAGGTGGTGTTTCTGTTCTATTAATGACTTGTGGAAATTGTTTGACATTTCACTTGTGATATTGAGAAGGGATTAAGTGAAGTGGGTGGGCCTTGTTGATAAGTAACCACATATTTTCTTCAGCTGAAGCTCCATATACCCAACACAAAGTGATTACAGAAGGGAAATTACTTACAAATATATTTGTATTCAACACTGCAAGACGAAAGGAAATCCCCATGGATGTCTGTTTTGTTTTTGCAACATTAAGAGTGTGATGTGTGACCTAAATACGATCAAATGTTCCTGACCTATACCCCACAAATCAACCGAGCTAAGAAGGTTTAGAAGACAAGAACTTGAAAGATTCCTTAGATGAGCACTTTGCTGCTTATCACATCGCGTCACAGTACTTGGAACCATAAGCAACATTAAATGTTTAGAACTGTAAACTTATTCAAGGTTTGGAATAATACAACTTTCGTGGTTATCAGTATACACATTGTTGAAAATGCTTGGCATTTGCTTCAAAAGATAAACATATTTAAGTACTCTGAATCAGTAAAGTAACAACAATTCAAAAAATTTATATTATAATTTAGTTTTTGATAACTAAACTGTCTCAATCTATTTTAGTTTAATTTTCGCCTTGCAATTAAACCTTGTGGGTGGGTGGGGTACAAATTAGAAGTATGTTTTTTCTCATTCAGCTTTTATTGGAGAAGTCTTGTATGTAATAAAACTGGCACACATGATCTGGTTGAAGTTGAAAATGTACTTATAATCACAGCAATTTCAAGATGGTAACGGCTATTCATCTTAATGCGCAGGCATTCATTGCATACAGATAAACAGTTTCACATCTCGAGAACAGGATATGGTTTCTTAAAAATGGTAGGAGGACATAGGCGTTATTGAATTGATTCAGGCATTCCTGATTGTTGTTTGACGAGTTTGTGAAGTACTCATTTAATGCACTGGTTGTAGTAAACAGTATACTTTTTCTTTGAAATGTTTCTTCTCTTGTAGCCTAGCCTTCACAACTCGTGCTATCTTTCATATAAATATTCTAGTTTGAGGCCGGCAGGTCAACAATGGCATTTCTTATTCACTTTACAGATGGGGGTGCACACAAGAACAAACTGTTCAATGTTCATAGCTTGAAGGAAGAATGTTTTCTCCAGCAGTTATCTATGAAGATTTGCATTTGAATGAATCCGAGTATCTTCTCAACTTTGGTAGGCAATACACTTTTTGAGTAATTTCAAGTACTTTCAGAACACAAAACATTTCTTTAAAAAATTTGATAACAAAATTTTCTTCTACAGATTTTTCATGAAAAATGGCATTATCCTGAAGTAGCAAGAGTGTGTGTGTGCTAGGATGTATTTTATCCTTTAAAATGTATCAACTAGGTGGTGTTTCTGTTCTATTAATGACTTGTGGAAATTGTTTGTTAATTCACTTGTGATATTGAGAGGGGATTAAGTAAAGTGGGTTGGCCTTGTTGATAAGCAACCACATATTTTCTTCAGCTGAAGCTCCATATACCCAACACAGAGTGATTACAGAAGGGAGAATACTTACAAATATATTTGAATTCAACACTGCTAGACGAAAGGAAATCCCCATGGAAGTCTGTTTTGTTTTGCGACATTAAGAGTGTGATGTGTGACCTAAATATGATCAAATGCTCCTGAGCTATACCCCACAAATCGACCGAGCTGAGAAGGTTTAGAAGACAAGAACTTGAAAGATTCCTTAGATGAGTACTTTGCTGCTTATCACATCCCGTCACAGTACTTGGAAACTGTAAGCAACATTAAATGTTTAGAACTGTTAACTTATTCAAGGTTTGGAATAATATAACTTTCGTGGTTATCAGTATTCACATTGTTGAAAATGCTTGGCATTTTGCTTCAAAAGAGAAACATATTTAAGTACTCTGAATCGGTAAAGTTACAACAATTAAATCAATTTATATTATAATTTAATGTTTGATAAACTAAAATAGACTGAAAGAGTTTAGTTAATTTTCGCCTTGCAATTAAACCTTGTGGGTGGGTGGGGTACAAATTAGAAGTATGTTTTTTCTCATTCAGCTTTTATTGGAGAGGTCTTGTATGTAATAAAACCGGCACACATGATCTGGTTGTAGTTGAAAATGTACTTATAATCACAGCAATTTTAAGGCGGTAACGGCCATTCATCTTAATGCGCAGGCATTCATTGCATACAGATAAACAGTTTCACATCTCAAGAACAGGATATGGTTTGTTAAAAATGGTAGGAGGCCATAGGCATTATTGAATTGATTTAGTCATTCATAATTGTTGTTTGATGTGTTTGTGAAGTACTCATTTTATGCATTGGTTGCAGTAACAGTATACTTTTATGAAATGTTTCTTCTCTTGCTTGATTCTCAGTACCCTAGCCTTTAGAACTTTTGCTCTCTTTCATATAAATATTGTGGTTTGAGACAGACAGGTCAACAATGGCATTTCTTATTCACTTTAAAGATGGGGGTGCACACTAGAACAGAAGTTCAATGTTCACAGCTTGAAGGAAGAATGTTTTGCCCAGCAGTTATGTATGATGATTTGTGTTTGAATAAATCTGAGTATCTTCTCAACTTTGGTAGGCAATACACTTTTTGAGTAATTTCAGGTACTTTCAGAACACAAAACATTTCTTTAAAAAATTTCATAATAAAATTTTCTTTTACAGATTTTTATTTTTCATGAAAAATGGAATTAACCTGAAGTAGCAAGAGTGTGTGTGTGCTAGGATGTATTTTATCCTTTACAATGTTTCAACTAGGTGGTGTTTCTGTTCTATTAATGACTTGTGGAAATTTTTTGTCAGTTCACTTGTGATATTGAGAGGGGATTAAGTAAAGTTGGTGGGCCTTGTTGATAAGTAACAACATATTTTCTTCAGCTGAAGCTCCATATTCCCAACACAAAGTGATTACAGAAGGGAGTATACTTGCAAATATTTTTGAAAAGGAAATCCCCATGGAAGTCTGTTTTGTTTTGCAACATTAAGGGTGTTATGTGTTACCTACATACGATCAAATGTTCCTGAGCTATATCACACAAATCGACCAAGCTAAGAAAGTTTAGAAGACAAGAACTTGAAAGATTCCTTAGATGAATACTTTGCTGCTTATCACATCCAGTCACATTACTTGGAAACCGTAAGCAACATTAAATGTTTAGAACTGTAAACTTGTTCAAGGTTTGGAATAATACAACTTTCTTGGTTATCAGTATTCACATTGTTGAAAATGCTTGGCATCTGCTTCAAAAGATAAACATATTTAAGTACTCTGAATCGGTAAAGTAACAACAATTAAATAAATTTATATTATAATTTAGTTTTTGATAACTAAACTGTTTCAATCTATTTTAGTTTAATTTTCGCCTTGCAATTAAACCTTGTGGGTGGGTGGGGTACAAATTAGAAGTATGTTTTTTCTCATTCAGCTTTTATTGGAGAGGTCTTGTATGTAATGAAACCGGCACACATGATCTGGTTGAAGTTGAAAATGTACTTATAATCACAGCAATTTCAAGATGGTAACGGCCATTCATCTTAATGTGCAGGCATTCATTGCATACAGATAAACAGTTTCACATCTTGAGAACAGGATATGGTTTCTTAAAAATGGTAGGAGGACATAGGCATTATTGAATTGATTCAGGCATTCATAATTGTTGTTTGACGAGTTTGTGAAGTACTCATTTTATGCATTGGTTGCAGTAAACAGTATACTTTTTCTTTGAAATGTTTCTTCTCTTGTAGCCTGGCCTTCAGAACTCGTGCTATCTTTCATATAAATATTCTAGTTTGAGGCCGGCAGGTCAACAATGGCATTTCTTATTCACTTTACAGATGGGGATGCACACAAGAACAAAATGTTCAATGTTCATAGCTTGAAGGAAGAATGTTTTCCCTAGCAGTTATCTATGAAGATTTGCGTTTGAATGAATCCGTGTATCTTCTTAACTTTGGTAGGCAATACACTTTTTTGAGTAATTTCAAGTACTTTCAGAACACAAAACATTTCTTTGAAAAATTTCATAAGAAAATTTTCTTCCACAAATTTTTCATGAAAAATGGCATTAACCTGAAGTAGCAAGAGTGTGTGTTTGCTAGGATATATTTTATCATTTAAAATGTATCAACTAGGTGGTGTTTCTGTTCTATTAATGACTTGTGGAAATTGTTTAACATTTCACTTGTGATATTGAGAGGGGATTCAGTAAAGTGGATTGGCCTTGTTGATAAGTAACCACATATTTTCTTCAGCTGAAGCTCCATATACCCAACACAAAGTGATTACAGAAGGGAGATTACTTACAAATATATTTGAATTCAACACTGCTAGACGAAAGGAAATCCCCATGGAAGTCTGTTTTGTTTTGCAACATTAAGAGTGTGATGTGTGACCTAAATACTATCAAATGTTCCTGAGCTATACCCCACAAATCGACCGAGCTAAGAAGGTTTAGAAGACAAGAACTTGAAAGATTCCTTAGATGAGCACTTTGCTGCTTATCACATCCCATCACAGTACTTGGAAACCGTAAGCAACATTAAATGTTTAGATCTGTACACTTATTCAAGGTTTGGAATAATACAACTTTCGTCGTTATCAGTATACACATTGTTGAAAATGCTTGGCATTTGCTTCAAAAGATAAACATATTTAAGTACTCTGAATCGGTAAAGTAACAACAATTCAAAAAATGTATATTATAATTTAGTTTTTGATAACTAAACTGTCTCAATCTATTTTAGATTTATTTTTGCCTTGCAATTAAACCTTGTGGGAGGGTTGGGTACAAATTAGAAGTATGTTTTTTCTCATTCAGCTTTTATTGGAGAGGTGTTGTATCTAATAAAACCGGCACACATGATCTGGTTGAGGTTGAAAATGTACTTATAATCACAGCAATTTCAGGACGGTAATGGCCATTCATCTTAATGCGCAGGCATTCATTGCATAGAGATAAACAGTTTCACATCTCGAGAACAGGATATGGTTTCTTAAAAATCGTAGGAGGACATAGGCATTATTGAATTGATTCAGGCATTCATAATTGTTGTTTGACGAGTTTGTGAAGTACTCATTTTATGCATTGGTTGCAGTAACAGTATACTTTTTCTTTGAAATGTTTCTTCTCTTGTAGCCTTCAGAACTCGTGCTATCTTTCATATAAATATTCTTGTTTGAGGCCAGCAGGTCAACAATGGCATTTCTTATTCACTTTACAGATGGGGGTGCACACAAGAACAAAATGTTCAATGTTCATAGCTTGAAGGAAGAATGTTTTCCCCAGCAGTTATCTATAAAGATTTGCGTTTGAGTGAATTCGAGTATCTTCTCAACTTTGGTAGACAGTACACTTTTTGAGTAATTTCAAGTACTTTCAGAACACAAAACATTTCTTTAAAAAATTCCATAACAAAATTTTCTTCTACAGATTTTTCATGAAAAATGGCATTAACCTGAAGTAGCAAGAGTGTGTGTGTGCTAGGATGTATTTTATCCTTTAAAATGTATCAACTAGGTGGTGTTTCTGTTCTATTAATGACTTGTGGAAATTGTTTGTTAATTCACTTGTGATATTGAGAGGGGATTAAGTAAAGTGGGTTGGCCTTGTTGATAAGCAACCACATATTTTCTTCAGCTGAAGCTCCATATACCCAACACAGAGTGATTACAGAAGGGAGAATACTTACAAATATATTTGAATTCAACACTGCTAGACGAAAGGAAATCCCCATGGAAGTCTGTTTTGTTTTGCGACATTAAGAGTGTGATGTGTGACCTAAATATGATCAAATGCTCCTGAGCTATACCCCACAAATCGACCGAGCTAAGAAGGTTTAGAAGACAAGAACTTGAAAGATTCCTTAGATGAGTACTTTGCTGCTTATCACATCCCGTCACAGTACTTGGAAACTGTAAGCAACATTAAATGTTTAGAACTGTTAACTTATTCAAGGTTTGGAATAATATAACTTTCGTGGTTATCAGTATTCACATTGTTGAAAATGCTTGGCATTTTGCTTCAAAAGAGAAACATATTTAAGTACTCTGAATCGGTAAAGTTACAACAATTAAATCAATTTATATTATAATTTAATGTTTGATAAACTAAAATAGACTGAAAGAGTTTAGTTAATTTTCGCCTTGCAATTAAACCTTGTGGGTGGGTGGGGTACAAATTAGAAGTATGTTTTTTCTCATTCAGCTTTTATTGGAGAGGTCTTGTATGTAATAAAACCGGCACACATGATCTGGTTGTAGTTGAAAATGTACTTATAATCACAGCAATTTTAAGGCGGTAACGGCCATTCATCTTAATGCGCAGGCATTCATTGCATACAGATAAACAGTTTCACATCTCAAGAACAGGATATGGTTTGTTAAAAATGGTAGGAGGCCATAGGCATTATTGAATTGATTTAGTCATTCATAATTGTTGTTTGATGTGTTTGTGAAGTACTCATTTTATGCATTGGTTGCAGTAACAGTATACTTTTATGAAATGTTTCTTCTCTTGCTTGATTCTCAGTACCCTAGCCTTTAGAACTTTTGCTCTCTTTCATATAAATATTGTGGTTTGAGACAGACAGGTCAACAATGGCATTTCTTATTCACTTTAAAGATGGGGGTGCACACTAGAACAGAAGTTCAATGTTCACAGCTTGAAGGAAGAATGTTTTGCCCAGCAGTTATGTATGATGATTTGTGTTTGAATAAATCTGAGTATCTTCTCAACTTTGGTAGGCAATACACTTTTTGAGTAATTTCAGGTACTTTCAGAACACAAAACATTTCTTTAAAAAATTTCATAATAAAATTTTCTTTTACAGATTTTTATTTTTCATGAAAAATGGAATTAACCTGAAGTAGCAAGAGTGTGTGTGTGCTAGGATGTATTTTATCCTTTACAATGTTTCAACTAGGTGGTGTTTCTGTTCTATTAATGACTTGTGGAAATTTTTTGTCAGTTCACTTGTGATATTGAGAGGGGATTAAGTAAAGTTGGTGGGCCTTGTTGATAAGTAACAACATATTTTCTTCAGCTGAAGCTCCATATTCCCAACACAAAGTGATTACAGAAGGGAGTATACTTGCAAATATTTTTGAAAAGGAAATCCCCATGGAAGTCTGTTTTGTTTTGCAACATTAAGGGTGTTATGTGTTACCTACATACGATCAAATGTTCCTGAGCTATATCACACAAATCGACCAAGCTAAGAAAGTTTAGAAGACAAGAACTTAAAAGATTCCTTAGATGAATACTTTGCTGCTTATCACATCCAGTCACATTACTTGGAAACCGTAAGCAACATTGAATGTTTAGAACTGTAAACTTGTTCAAGGTTTGGAATAATACAACTTTCTTGGTTATCAGTATTCACATTGTTGAAAATGCTTGGCATCTGCTTCAAAAGATAAACATATTTAAGTACTCTGAATCGGTAAAGTAACAACAATTAAATAAATTTATATTATAATTTAGTTTTTGATAACTAAACTGTTTCAATCTATTTTAGTTTAATTTTCGCCTTGCAATTAAACCTTGTGGGTGGGTGGGGTACAAATTAGAAGTATGTTTTTTCTCATTCAGCTTTTATTGGAGAGGTCTTGTATGTAATGAAACCGGCACACATGATCTGGTTGAAGTTGAAAATGTACTTATAATCACAGCAATTTCAAGATGGTAACGGCCATTCATCTTAATGTGCAGGCATTCATTGCATACAGATAAACAGTTTCACATCTTGAGAACAGGATATGGTTTCTTAAAAATGGTAGGAGGACATAGGCATTATTGAATTGATTCAGGCATTCATAATTGTTGTTTGACGAGTTTGTGAAGTACTCATTTTATGCATTGGTTGCAGTAAACAGTATACTTTTTCTTTGAAATGTTTCTTCTCTTGTAGCCTGGCCTTCAGAACTCGTGCTATCTTTCATATAAATATTCTAGTTTGAGGCCGGCAGGTCAACAATGGCATTTCTTATTCACTTTACAGATGGGGATGCACACAAGAACAAAATGTTCAATGTTCATAGCTTGAAGGAAGAATGTTTTCCCTAGCAGTTATCTATGAAGATTTGCGTTTGAATGAATCCGTGTATCTTCTTAACTTTGGTAGGCAATACACTTTTTTGAGTAATTTCAAGTACTTTCAGAACACAAAACATTTCTTTGAAAAATTTCATAAGAAAATTTTCTTCCACAAATTTTTCATGAAAAATGGCATTAACCTGAAGTAGCAAGAGTGTGTGTTTGCTAGGATATATTTTATCATTTAAAATGTATCAACTAGGTGGTGTTTCTGTTCTATTAATGACTTGTGGAAATTGTTTAACATTTCACTTGTGATATTGAGAGGGGATTCAGTAAAGTGGATTGGCCTTGTTGATAAGTAACCACATATTTTCTTCAGCTGAAGCTCCATATACCCAACACAAAGTGATTACAGAAGGGAGATTACTTACAAATATATTTGAATTCAACACTGCTAGACGAAAGGAAATCCCCATGGAAGTCTGTTTTGTTTTGCAACATTAAGAGTGTGATGTGTGACCTAAATACTATCAAATGTTCCTGAGCTATACCCCACAAATCGACCGAGCTAAGAAGGTTTAGAAGACAAGAACTTGAAAGATTCCTTAGATGAGCACTTTGCTGCTTATCACATCCCATCACAGTACTTGGAAACCGTAAGCAACATTAAATGTTTAGATCTGTACACTTATTCAAGGTTTGGAATAATACAACTTTCGTCGTTATCAGTATACACATTGTTGAAAATGCTTGGCATTTGGTTCAAAAGATAAACATATTTAAGTACTCTGAATCGGTAAAGTAACAACAATTCAAAAAATGTATATTATAATTTAGTTTTTGATAACTAAACTGTCTCAATCTATTTTAGATTTATTTTTGCCTTGCAATTAAACCTTGTGGGAGGGTTGGGTACAAATTAGAAGTATGTTTTTTCTCATTCAGCTTTTATTGGAGAGGTCTTGTATGTAATAAAACCGGCACACATGATCTGGTTGAAGTTGAAAATGTACTTATAATCACAGCAATTTCAAGATGGTAACGGCCATTCATCTTAATCTGCAGGCATTCATTGCATACAGATAAACAGTTTCACATCTTGAGAACAGGATATGGTTTCTTAAAAATGGTAGGAGGACATAGGCATTATTGAATTGATTCAGGCATTCATAATTGTTGTTTGACGAGTTTGTGAAGTACTCATTTTATGCATTGGTTGCAGTAAACAGTATACTTTTTCTTTGAAATGTTTCTTCTCTTGTAGCCTAGCCTTCAGAACTCATGCTATCTTTCATATAAATATTCTAGTTTGAGGCCGGCAGGTCAACAATGGCATTTCTTATTCACTTTACAGATGGGGGTGCACACAAGAACAAAATGTTCAATGTTCATGGCCTGAAGGAAGAATGTTTTCCCCAGCAGTTATCTATGAAGATTTGCATTTGAATGAATCCGAGTATCTTCTCAACTTTGGTAGGCAATACACTTTTTGAGTAATTTCAAGTACTTTCAGAACATAAAACATTTCTTTAAAAAATTTCATAACAAAAGTTTCTTCAAATTTTTCATGAAAAATGGCATTAACCTGAAGTAGCAAGAGTGTGTGTTTGCAAGGATGTATTTTATCATTTAAAATGTATCAACTAGGTGGTGTTTCTGTTCTATTAATGACTTGTGGAAATTGTTTGACATTTCACTTGTGATATTGAGAAGGGATTAAGTAAAGTGGGTGGGCCTTGTTGATAAGTAACCACATATTTTCTTCAGCTGAAGCTCCATATACCCAACACAAAGTGATTACAGAAGGGAGATTACTTACAAATATATTTGAATTCAACACTGCTAGACGAAAGGAAATCCCCATGGATGTCTGTTTTGTTTTTGCAACATTAAGAGGGTGATGTGTGACCTAAATATGATCAAATGTTCCTGAGCTATACCCCACAAATCGACTGAGCTAAGAAGGTTTAGAAGACAAGAACTTGAAAAATTCCTTAGATGAGCACTTTGCTGCTTATCACATCCCATCACAGTACTTGGAAACCGTAAGCAACATTAAATGTTTAGAACTGTAAACTTATTCAACGTTTGGAATAATACAACTTTCGTGGTTATCAGTATTCATATTGTTGAAAATGCTTGGCATTTGCTTCAAAAGATAAACATATTTAAGTAGTCTGAATCAGTAAAGTAACAACAATTCAAATAATTTATATTATAATTTAGTTTTTGATAACTAAACTGTCTCAATCTATTTTAGTTTAATTTTCGCCTTACAATTAAACCTTGTGGGTGGGTGGGGTACAAATTAGAAGTATGTTTTTTCTCATTCAGCTTTTATTGGAGAGGTCTTGTATGTAATAAAACCGGCACACATGATCTGGTTGAAGTTGAAAATGTACTTATAATCACAGCAATTTCAAGATGGTAACGGCCATTCATCTTAATGCACAGGCATTCATTGCATACAGATAAACAGTTTCACATCTCGAGAACAGGATATGGTTTCTTAAAAATGGTAGGAGGACATAGGCATTATTGAATTGATTCAGGCATTCATAATTGTTGTTTGACGAGTTTGTGAAGTACTCATTTTATGCATTGGTTGTAGTAAACAGTATACTTTTTCTTTGAAATGTTTCTTCTCTTGTAGCCTAGCCTTCAGAACTCGTGCTATCTTTCATATAAATATTCTAGTTTGAGGCCGGCAGGTCAACAATGGCATTTCTTATTCACTTTGCAGATGGGGGTGCACACAAGAACAAAATGTTCAATGTTCATAGCTTGATGGAAGAATGTTTTCCCCAGCAGTTATCTATGAAGATTTGCGTTTGAATGAATCAGAGTATCTTCTCAACTTTGGTAGGCAATACACTTTTTGAGTAATTTCAAGTATTTTCAGAACACAAAACATTTCTTTTAAAAATTCCATGACAAAATTTTCTTCTACAGATTTTTTCATGAAAAATGGCATTAACCTGAAGTAGCAAGAGTGTGTGTGTGCGCTAGGATGTATTTTATCATTTAAAATGTATTAACCAGGGTGGTGTTTCTGTTCTATTAATGACTTGTGGAAATTGTATGTCATTTCACTTGTGATATAGAGAGGTGATTAAGTAAAGTGGGTGGGCATTGTTGATAAGTAACCACATATTTTCTTCAGCTGAAGCTCCATATACCCAACACGAAGTGATTACAGAAGGGAGAATACTTACAAATATATTTGAATTAAACACTGCTAGACGAAAGGAAATTCCCATGGAAGTCTGTTTTGTTTTGCAACATTAAGGGTGTGATGTGTGACCTAAATACGATCAAATGTTCCTGAGCTATACCCCACAAATCGACAGAGGTAAGAAGGTTTAGAAGACAAGAACTTGAAAGATTCCTTAGATGAGTACTTTGCTGCTTATCACATCCCGTCACAGTCCTTGGAAACCGTAAGCAACATTAAATGTTTAGAACTGTAAACTTATTCAAGGTTTGGAATAATACAACTTTCGTGGTTATCAGTATTCACATTTTTGAAAATGCTTGGCATTTGCTTCAAAAGATAAACATATTTAAGTACTCTGAATTGGTAAAGTTACAACGATTAAATAAATTTATATTATAATTTAGCTTTTGATAACTAAACTGTTTCAATCTATTTTAGTTTAATTTTCGCCTTGCAATTAAACCTTCTGGGTGGGTGGGGTACAAATTAGAAGTATGTTTTTTCTCATTCAGCTTTTATTGGAGAGGTCTTGTATGTAATAAAACCGGCACACATGATCTGGTTGAAGTTGAAAATGTACTTATAATCACAGCACTTTCAAGACGGTAACAGCTATTCATCTTAATGCGCAGGCATTCATTGCATACAGATAAACAGTTTCACATCTCGAGAACAGGATATGGTTTCTTAAAAATGGTAGGAGGACGTAGGCATTATTGAATTGATTCAGGCATTCATAATTGTTGTTTGACGAGTTTGTGAAGTACTCATTTTATGCATTGGTTGCAGTAACAGTATACTTTTTCTTTGAAATGTTTCTTCTCTTGTAGCCTTCAGAACTCGTGCTATCTTTCATATAAATATTCTTGTTTGAGGCCAGCAGGTCAACAATGGCATTTCTTATTCACTTTGCAGATGGGGGTGCACACAAGAACAAAATGTTCAATGTTCATAGCTTGAAGGAAGAATGTTTTCCCCAGCAGTTATCTATGAAGATTTGCGTTTGAGTGAATTCGAGTATCTTCTCAACTTTGGTAGACAATACAATTTTTGAGTAATTTCAAGTACTTTCAGAACACAAAACATTTCTTTAAAAAATTCCATAACAAAATTTTCTTCTACAGATTTTTCATGAAAAATGGCATTAACCTGAAGTAGCAAGAGTGTGTGTGTGCTAGGATGTATTTTATCCTTTAAAATGTATTAACTAGGTGGTGTTTCTGTTCTATTAATGACTTGTGGAAATTGTTTGTCAGTTCACTTGAGATATTGAGAGTTGATTAAGTAAGGTGGGTGGGCCTTGTTGATAAGTAACAACATATTTTCTTCAGCTGAAGCTCCATATACCCAGCACAAAGTGATTACAGAAGGGAGTATACTTACAAATATTTTTGAAAAGGAAATCCCCATGGAAGTCTGTTTTGTTTTGCAACATTAAGGGTGTGATGTGTCACCTACATACGATCAAATGTTCCTGAGCTATACCCCACTAATCGACCGAGCTAAGAAAGTTTAGAAGACAAGAACTTGAAAGATTCCTTAGATGAAAACTTTGCTGCTTATCACATCCAGTCACATTACTTGGAAACCGTAAGCAACATTAAATGTTTAGAACTGTAAACTTGTTCAAGGTTTGGAATAATACAACTTTCGTGGTTATCAGTATTCATATTGTTGAAAATGCTTGGCATTTGCTTCAAAAGATAAACATATTTAAGTACTCTGAATCAGTAAAGTAACAACAATTCAAATAATTTATATTATAATTTAGTTTTTGATAACTAAACTGTCTCAATCTATTTTAGTTTAATTTTCGCCTTACAATTAAACCTTGTGGGTGGGTGGGGTACAAATTAGAAGTATGTTTTTTCTCATTCAGCTTTTATTGGAGAGGTCTTGTATGTAATAAAACCGGCACACATGATCTGGTTGAAGTTGAAAATGTACTTATAATCACAGCAATTTCAAGATGGTAACGGCCATTCATCTTAATGCACAGGCATTCATTGCATACAGATAAACAGTTTCACATCTCAAGAACAGGATATGGTTTCTTAAAAATGGTAGGAGGACATAGGCATTATTGAATTGATTCAGGCATTCGTAATTGTTGTTTGACGAGTTTGTGAAGTACTCATTTTATGCATTGGTTGTAGTAAACAGTATACTTTTTCTTTGAAATGTTTCATCTCTTGTAGCCTAGCCTTCAGAACTCGTGCTATCTTTCATATAAATATTCTAGTTTGAGGCCGGCAGGTCAACAATGGCATTTATTATTCACATTACAGATGGGGGTGCACACAAGAACAAAATGTTCAATGTTCATAGCTTGAAGGAAGAATGTTTTCCCCAGCAGTTATCTATGAAGATTTGCGTTTGAATGAATCAGAGTATCTTCTCAACTTTGGTAGGCAATACACTTTTTGAGTAATTTCAAGTATTTTCAGAACACAAAACATTTCTTTTAAAAATTCCATGACAAAATTTTCTTCTACAGATTTTTTCATGAAAAATGGCATTAACCTGAAGTAGCAAGAGTGTGTGTGTGCGCTAGGATGTATTTTATCATTTAAAATGTATTAACCAGGTGGTGTTTCTGTTCTATTAATGACTTGTGGAAATTGTATGTCATTTCACTTGTGATATTGAGAGGTGATTAAGTAAAGTGGGTGGGCGTTGTTGATAAGTAACCACATATTTTCTTCAGCTGAAGCTCCATATACCCAACACGAAGTGATTACAGAAGGGAGAATACTTACAAATATATTTGAATTAAACACTGCTAGACGCAAGGAAATTCCCATGGAAGTCTGTTTTGTTTTGCAACATTAAGGGTGTGATGTGTGACCTAAATACGATCAAATGTTCCTGAGCTATACCCCACAAATCGACAGAGGTAAGAAGGTTTAGAAGACAAGAACTTGAAAGATTCCTTAGATGAGTACTTTGCTGCTTATCACATCCCGTCACAGTCCTTGGAAACCGTAAGCAACATTAAATGTTTAGAACTGTAAACTTATTCAAGGTTTGGAATAATACAACTTTCGTGGTTATCAGTATTCACATTTTTGAAAATGCTTGGCATTTGCTTCAAAAGATAAACATATTTAAGTACTCTGAATTGGTAAAGTTACAACGATTAAATAAATTTATATTATAATTTAGCTTTTGATAACTAAACTGTTTCAATCTATTTTAGTTTAATTTTCGCCTTTCAATTAAACCTTCTGGGTGGGTGGGGTACAAATTAGAAGTATGTTTTTTCTCATTCAGCTTTTATTGGAGAGGTCTTGTATGTAATAAAACCGGCAGACATGATCTGGTTGAAGTTGAAAATGTACTTATAATCACAGCACTTTCAAGACGGTAACAGCTATTCATCTTAATGCGCAGGCATTCATTGCATACAGATAAACAGTTTCACATCTCAAGAACAGGATATGGTTTCTTAAAAATGGTAGGAGGACATAGGCATTATTGAATTGATTCAGGCATTCGTAATTGTTGTTTGACGAGTTTGTGAAGTACTCATTTTATGCATTGGTTGTAGTAAACAGTATACTTTTTCTTTGAAATGTTTCATCTCTTGTAGCCTAGCCTTCAGAACTCGTGCTATCTTTCATATAAATATTCTAGTTTGAGGCCGGCAGGTCAACAATGGCATTTCTTATTCACTTTACAGATGGGGGTGCACACAAGAACAAAATGTTCAATGTTCATAGCTTGAAGGAAGAATGTTTTCCCCAGCAGTTATCTATGAAGATTTGCGTTTGAATGAATCAGAGTATCTTCTCAACTTTGGTAGGCAATACACTTTTTGAGTAATTTCAAGTATTTTCAGAACACAAAACATTTCTTTTAAAAATTCCATGACAAAATTTTCTTCTACAGATTTTTTCATGAAAAATGGCATTAACCTGAAGTAGCAAGAGTGTGTGTGTGCGCTAGGATGTATTTTATCATTTAAAATGTATTAACCAGGTGGTGTTTCTGTTCTATTAATGACTTGTGGAAATTGTATGTCATTTCACTTGTGATATTGAGAGGTGATTAAGTAAAGTGGGTGGGCGTTGTTGATAAGTAACCACATATTTTCTTCAGCTGAAGCTCCATATACCCAACACGAAGTGATTACAGAAGGGAGAATACTTACAAATATATTTGAATTAAACACTGCTAGACGCAAGGAAATTCCCATGGAAGTCTGTTTTGTTTTGCAACATTAAGGGTGTGATGTGTGACCTAAATACGATCAAATGTTCCTGAGCTATACCCCACAAATCGACAGAGGTAAGAAGGTTTAGAAGACAAGAACTTGAAAGATTCCTTAGATGAGTACTTTGCTGCTTATCACATCCCGTCACAGTCCTTGGAAACCGTAAGCAACATTAAATGTTTAGAACTGTAAACTTATTCAAGGTTTGGAATAATACAACTTTCGTGGTTATCAGTATTCACATTTTTGAAAATGCTTGGCATTTGCTTCAAAAGATAAACATATTTAAGTACTCTGAATTGGTAAAGTTACAACGATTAAATAAATTTATATTATAATTTAGCTTTTGATAACTAAACTGTTTCAATCTATTTTAGTTTAATTTTCGCCTTTCAATTAAACCTTCTGGGTGGGTGGGGTACAAATTAGAAGTATGTTTTTTCTCATTCAGCTTTTATTGGAGAGGTCTTGTATGTAATAAAACCGGCAGACATGATCTGGTTGAAGTTGAAAATGTACTTATAATCACAGCACTTTCAAGACGGTAACAGCTATTCATCTTAATGCGCAGGCATTCATTGCATACAGATAAACAGTTTCACATCTCGAGAACAGGATATGGTTTCTTAAAAATGGTAGGAGGACGTAGGCATAATTGAATTGATTCAGGCATTCATAATTGTTGTTTGACGAGTTTGTGAAGTACTCATTTTATGCACTGGTTGCAGTAACAGTATACTTTTTCTTTGAAATGTTTCTTCTCTTGTAGCCTTCAGAACTCGTGCTATCTTTCATATAAATATTCTTGTTTGAGGCCAGCAGGTCAACAATGGCATTTCTTATTCACTTTGCAGATGGGGGTGCACACAAGAACAAAATGTTCAATGTTCATAGCTTGAAGGAAGAATGTTTTCCCCAGCAGTTATCTATGAAGATTTGCGTTTGAGTGAATTCGAGTATCTTCTCAACTTTGGTAGACAATACAATTTTTGAGTAATTTCAAGTACTTTCAGAACACAAAACATTTCTTTAAAAAATTCCATAACAAAATTTTCTTCTACAGATTTTTCATGAAAAATGGCATTAACCTGAAGTAGCAAGAGTGTGTGTGTGCGCTAGGATGTATTTTATCATTTAAAATGTATTAACCAGGTGGTGTTTCTGTTCTATTAATGACTTGTGGAAATTGTATGTCATTTCACTTGTGATATTGAGAGGTGATTAAGTAAAGTGGGTGGGCGTTGTTGATAAGTAACCACATATTTTTTTCAGCTGAAGCTCCATATACCCAACACGAAGTGATTACAGAAGGGAGAATACTTACAAATATATTTGAATTCAACACTGCTAGACGAAAGGAAATCCCCATGGATGTCTGTTTTGTTTTTGCAACATTAAGAGTGTGATGTGTGACCTAAGTATGATCAAATGTTCCTGAGCTATACCCCACAAATCGACTGAGCTGAGAAGGTTTAGAAGACAAGAACTTGAAAAATTCCTTAGATGAGCACTTTGCTGCTTATCACATCCCATCACTGTACTTGGAAACCGTAAGCAACATTAAATGTTTAGAACTGTAAACTTATTCAAAGTTTGGAATAATACAACTTTCGTGGTTATCAGTATTCATATTGTTGAAAATGCTTGGCATTTGCTTCAAAAGATAAACATATTTAAGTACTCTGAATCAGTAAAGTAACAACAATTCAAATAATTTATATTATAATTTAGTTTTTGATAACTAAACTGTCTCAATCTATTTTAGTTTAATTTTCGCCTTACAATTAAACCTTGTGGGTGGGTGGGGTACAAATTAGAAGTATGTTTTTTCTCATTCAGCTTTTATTGGAGAGGTCTTGTATGTAATAGAACCGGCACACATGATCTGGTTGAAGTTGAAAATGTACTTATAATCACAGCAATTTCAAGATGGTAACGGCCATTCATCTTAATGCACAGGCATTCATTGCATACAGATAAACAGTTTCACATCTCGAGAACAGGATATGGTTTCTTAAAAATGGTAGGAGGACATAGGCATTATTGAATTGATTCAGGCATTCGTAATTGTTGTTTGACGAGTTTGTGAAGTACTCATTTTATGCATTGGTTGTAGTAAACAGTATACTTTTTCTTTGAAATGTTTCTTCTCTTGTAGCCTAGCCTTCAGAACTCGTGCTATCTTTCATATAAATATTCTAGTTTGAGGCCGGCAGGTCAACAATGGCATTTCTTATTCACTTTGCAGATGGGGGTGCACACAAGAACAAAATGTTCAATGTTCATAGCTTGAAGGAAGAATGTTTTCCCCAGCAGTTATCTATGAAGATTTGCGTTTGAATGAATCAGAGTATCTTCTCAACTTTGGTAGGCAATACACTTTTTGAGTAATTTCAAGTATTTTCAGAACACAAAACATTTCTTTTAAAAATTCCATGACAAAATTTTCTTCTACAGATTTTTTCATGAAAAATGGCATTAACCTGAAGTAGCAAGAGTGTGTGTGTGCGCTAGGATGTATTTTATCATTTAAAATGTATTAACCAGGTGGTGTTTCTGTTCTATTAATGACTTGTGGAAATTGTATGTCATTTCACTTGTGATATTGAGAGGTGATTAAGTAAAGTGGGTGGGCGTTGTTGATAAGTAACCACATATTTTCTTCAGCTGAAGCTCCATATACCCAACATGAAGTGATTACAGAAGGGAGAATACTTACAAATATATTTGAATTAAACACTGCTAGACAAAAGGAAATTCCCATGGAAGTCTGTTTTGTTTTGCAACATTAAGGGTGTGATGTGTGACCTAAATACGATCAAATGTTCCTGAGCTATACCCCACAAATCGACAGAGGTATGAAGGTTTAGAAGACAAGAACTTGAAAGATTCCTTAGATGAGTACTTTGCTGCTTATCACATCCCGTCACAGTCCTTGGAAACCGTAAGCAACATTAAATGTTTAGAACTGTAAACTTATTCAAGGTTTGGAATAATACAACTTTCGTGGTTATCAGTATTCACATTTTTGAAAATGCTTGGCATTTGCTTCAAAAGATAAACATATTTAAGTACTCTGAATTGGTAAAGTTACAAGGATTAAATAAATTTATATTATAATTTAGCTTTTGATAACTAAACTGTTTCAATCTATTTTAGTTTAATTTTCGCTTTGCAATTAAACCTTGTGGGTGGGTGGGTGGGGTACAAATTAGAAGTATGTTTTTTCTCATTCAGCTTTTATTGGAGAGGTCTTGTATGTAATAAAACCGGCACACATGATCTGGTTGAAGTTGAAAATGTACTTATAATCACAGCAATTTCAAGATGGTAACGGCCATTCATCTTAATGCACAGGCATTCATTGCATACAGATAAACAGTTTCACATCTCGAGAACAGGATATGGTTTCTTAAAAATGGTAGGAGGACATAGGCATTATTGAATTGATTCAGGCATTCGTAATTGTTGTTTGACGAGTTTGTGAAGTACTCATTTCATGCATTGGTTGTAGTAAACAGTATACTTTTTCTTTGAAATGTTTCTTCTCTTGTAGCCTAGCCTTCAGAACTCGTGCTATCTTTCATATAAATATTCTAGTTTGAGGCCGGCAGGTCAACAATGGCATTTCTTATTCACTTTGCAGATGGGGGTGCACACAAGAACAAAATGTTCAATGTTCATAGCTTGAAGGAAGAATGTTTTCCCCAGCAGTTATCTATGAAGATTTGCGTTTGAATGAATCAGAGTATCTTCTCAACTTTGGTAGGCAATACACTTTTTGAGTAATTTCAAGTATTTTCAGAACACAAAACATTTCTTTTAAAAATTCCATGACAAAATTTTCTTCTACAGATTTTTTCATGAAAAATGGCATTAACCTGAAGTAGCAAGAGTGTGTGTGTGCGCTAGGATGTATTTTATCATTTAAAATGTATTAACCAGGTGGTGTTTCTGTTCTATTAATGACTTGTGGAAATTGTATGTCATTTCACTTGTGATATTGAGAGGTGATTAAGTAAAGTGGGTGGGCGTTGTTGATAAGTAACCACATATTTTCTTCAGCTGAAGCTCCATATACCCAACACGAAGTGATTACAGAAGGGAGAATACTTACAAATATATTTGAATTAAACACTGCTAGACGAAAGGAAATTCCCATGGAAGTCTGTTTTGTTTTGCAACATTAAGGGTGTGATGTGTGACCTAAATACGATCAAATGTTCCTGAGCTATACCCCACAAATCGACAGAGGTAAGAAGGTTTAGAAGACAAGAACTTGAAAGATTCCTTAGATGAGTACTTTGCTGCTTATCACATCCCGTCACAGTCCTTGGAAACCGTAAGCAACATTAAATGTTTAGAACTGTAAACTTATTCAAGGTTTGGAATAATACAACTTTCGTGGTTATCAGTATTCACATTTTTGAAAATGCTTGGCATTTGCTTCAAAAGATAAACATATTTAAGTACTCTGAATTGCTAAAGTTACAACGATTAAATAAATTTATATTATAATTTAGCTTTTGATAACTAAACTGTTTCAATCTATTTTAGTTTAATTTTCGCCTTGCAATTAAACCTTCTGGGTGGGTGGGGTACAAATTAGAAGTATGTTTTTTCTCATTCAGCTTTTATTGGAGAGGTCTTGTATGTAATAAAACCGGCAGACATGATCTGGTTGAAGTTGAAAATGTACTTATAATCACAGCACTTTCAAGACGGTAACAGCTATTCATCTTAATGCGCAGGCATTCATTGCATACAGATAAACAGTTTCACATCTCGAGAACAGGATATGGTTTCTTAAAAATGGTAGGAGGACGTAGGCATAATTGAATTGATTCAGGCATTCATAATTGTTGTTTGACGAGTTTGTGAAGTACTCATTTTATGCATTGGTTGCAGTAACAGTATACTTTTTCTTTGAAATGTTTCTTCTCTTGTAGCCTTCAGAACTCGTGCTATCTTTCATATAAATATTCTTGTTTGAGGCCAGCAGGTCAACAATGGCATTTTTTATTCACTTTGCAGATGGGGGTGCACACAAGAACAAAATGTTCAATGTTCATAGCTTGAAGGAAGAATGTTTTCCCCAGCAGTTATCTATGAAGATTTGCGTTTGAGTGAATTCGAGTATCTTCTCAACTTTGGTAGACAATACAATTTTTGAGTAATTTCAAGTACTTTCAGAACACAAAACATTTCTTTAAAAAATTCCATAACAAAATTTTTTTCTACAGATTTTTCATGAAAAATGGCATTAACCTGAAGTAGCAAGAGTGTGTGTGTGCTAGGATGTATTTTATCCTTTAAAATGTATTAACTAGGTGGTGTTTCTGTTCTATTAATGACTTGTGGAAATTGTTTGTCAGTTCACTTGAGATATTGAGAGTTGATTAAGTAAAGTGGGTGGGCCTTGTTGATAAGTAACAACATATTTTCTTCAGCTGAAGCTCCATATACCCAGCACAAAGTGATTACAGAAGGGAGTATACTTACAAATATTTTTGAAAAGGAAATCCCCATGGAAGTCTGTTTTGTTTTGCAACATTAAGGGTGTGATGTGTCACCTACATACGATCAAATGTTCCTGAGCTATACCCCACTAATCGACCGAGCTAAGAAAGTTTAGAAGACAAGAACTTGAAAGATTCCTTAGATGAAAACTTTGCTGCTTATCACATCCAGTCACATTACTTGGAAACCGTAAGCAACATTAAATGTTTAGAACTGTAAACTTGTTCAGGGTTTGGAATAATACAACTTTCGTGGTTATTAGTATTCACATTGTTGAAAATGCTTGGCATCTGCTTTAAATGTTAAACATATTTAAGTACTATGAATCGGTAAAGTAACAACACTTAAATAAATTTATATTATAATTTAGTTTTTGATAACTAAACTGTTTCAATCTATTTTAGTTTAATTTTCGCTTTGCAATTAAACCTTGTGGGTGGGTGGGGTACAAATTAGAAGTATGTATTTTCTCATTCAGCTTTTATTGGAGAGGTGTTGTATCTAATAAAACCGGCACACATGATCTGGTTGAGGTTGAAAATGTACTTATAATCACAGCAATTTCAGGACGGTAACGGCCATTCATCTTAATGCGCAGGCATTCATTGCATACAGATAAACAGTTTCACATCTCGAGAACAGGATATGGTTTCTTAAAAATTGTAGGAGGACATAGGCATTATTGAATTGATTCAGGCATTCATAATTGTTGTTTGACGAGTTTGTGAAGTACTCATTTTATGCATAGATTGCAGTAAACAGTATACTTTTTTTTTTGAAATGTTTCTTCTCTTGTAGCCTAGCCTTCAGAACTCATGCTATCTTTCATATAAATATTCCAGTTTGAGGCCGGCAGGTCAACAATGGCATTTCTTATTCACTTTACAGATGGGGGTGCACACAAGAACAAAATGTTCAATGTTCATGGCCTGAAGGAAGAATGTTTTCCCCAGCAGTTATCTATGAAGATTTGCGTTTGAATGAATCCGAGTATCCTCTCAACTTTGGTAGGCAATACACTTTTTGAGTAATTTCAAGTACTTTCAGAACACAACACATTTCTTTAAAAAATTTCATAACAAAATTTTCTTCTTCAAATTTTTCATGAAAAATGTCATTAACCTGAAGTAGCAAGAGTGTGTGTTTGCTAGGATGTATTTTATCATTTAAAATGTATCAACTAGGTGGTGTTTCTGTTCTATTAATGACTTGTGGAAATTGTTTGACATTTCACTTGTGATATTGAGAAGGGATTAAGTGAAGTGGGTGGGCCTTGTTGATAAGTAACCACATATTTTCTTCAGCTGAAGCTCCATATACCCAACACAAAGTGATTACAGAAGGGAGATTATTTACAAATATATTTGTATTCAACACTGCGAGACGAAAGGAAATTCCCATGGATGTCTGTTTTGTTTTTGCAACATTAAGAGTGTGATGTGTGACCTAAATACGATCAAATGTTCCTGACCTATACCCCACAAATCAACCGAGCTAAGAAGGTTTAGAAGACAAGAACTTGAAAGATTCCTTAGATGAGCACTTTGCTGCTTATCACATCCCGTCACAGTACTTGGAACCGTAAGCAACATTAAATGTTTAGAACTGTAAACTTATTCAAGGTTTGGAATAATACAACTTTCGTGGTTATCAGTATTCACATTGTTGAAAATGCTTGGCATTTGCTTCAAAAGATAAACATATTTAAGTACTCTGAATCAGTAAAGTAACAACAATTCAAAAAATTTATATTATAATTTAGTTTTTGATAACTAAACTGTCTCAATCTATTTTAGTTTAATTTTCGCCTTGCAATTAAACCTTTTGGGTGGGTGGGGTACAAATTAGAAGTATGTTTTTTCTCATTCCGCTTTTATTGGAGAGGTCTTGTATGTAATAAAACCGGCACACATGATCTGGTTGAAGTTGAAAATGTACTTATAATCACAGCAATTTCAAGATGGTAACGGCTATTCATCTTAATGCGCAGGCATTCATTGCATACAGATAAACAGTTTCACATCTCGAGAACAGGATATGGTTTCTTAAAAATGGTAGGAGGACATAGGCGTTATTGAATTGATTCAGGCATTCGTAATTGTTGTTTGACGAGTTTGTGAAGTACTCATTTTATGCATTGGTTGTAGTAAACAGTATACTTTTTCTTTGAAATGTTTCTTCTCTTGTAGCCTAGCCTTCACAACTCGTGCTATCTTTCATATAAATATTCTAGTTTGAGGCCGGCAGGTCAACAATGGCATTTCTTATTCACTTTACAGATGGGGGTGCACACAAGAACAAACTGTTCAATGTTCATAGCTTGAAGGAAGAATGTTTTCTGCAGCAGTTATCTATGAAGATTTGCATTTGAATGAATCCGAGTATCTTCTCAACTTTGGTAGGCAATACACTTTTTGAGTAATTTCAAGTACTTTCAGAACACAAAACATTTCTTTAAAAGATTTGATAACAAACTTTTCTTCTACAAATTTTTCATGAAAGATGGCATTAACCTGAAGTAGCAAGAGTGTGTGTTTGCTAGGATGTATTTTATCATTTAAAGTGTATCAACTAGGTGGTGTTTCTGTTCTATTAATGACTTGTGGAAATTGTTTGACATTTCACTTGTGATATTGTGAGGGGATTAAGTAAAGTGGGTGGGCCTTGTTGATAAGTAAGCACATATTTTCTTCAGCTGAAGCTCCATATACTCAACACAAAGTGATTACAGAAGGGAGATTACTTACAAATATATTTGAATTCAACACTGCTAGACGAAAGGAAATCCCCATGGAAGTCTGTTTTGTTTTGCAACATTAAGAGTGTGATGTGTGACCTAAATACGATCAAATGTTCCTGAGCTATACCCCACAAATCGACCGAGCTAAGAAGGTTTAGAAGACAAGAACTTGAAAGATTCCTTAGATGAGCACTTTGCTGCTTATCACATCCCGTCACAGTACTTGGAAACCATAAGCAACATTACATGTTTAGAACTGTAAACTTATTCAAGGTTTGGAATAATACAACTTTCGTGGTTATCAGTATTCACCTTGTTGAAAATGCTTGGCATTTGCTTCAAAAGATAAACATATTTAAGTACTCTGAATCGGAAAAGTAACAACAATTCAATAAATTTATATTATAATATAGTTTTTGATAACTAAACTGTATCAATCTATTTTAGTTTAATTTTTGCCTTGCAATTAAACCTTGTGGGTGGGTGGGGTACAAATTAGAAGTATGTTTTTTCTCATTCAGCTTTTATTGGAGAGGTCTTGTATGAAATAAAATCGGCACACATGATCTGGTTGAAGTTGAAAATGTACTTATAATCACAGCAATTTCAAGACGGTAATGGCCATTCATCTTAATGCGCAGGCATTCATTGCATACAGATAAACAGTTTCACATCTCGAGAACAGGATATGGTTTCTTAAAAATGGTAGGAGGTCATAAGCATTATTGAATTGATTCAGGCATTCATAATTGTTGTTTGACGAGTTTGTGAAGTACTCATTTTATGCATTGGTTGCAGTAACAGTATACTTTTATGAAATGTTTCTTCTCTTGCTTGATTATAGGAAGTCTAGCCTTTAGAACTTTTGCTCTCTTTCATATAAATATTCTAGTTTGAGGCCGACAGGTCAACAATGGCATTTCTTATTCACTTTACAGATGGGGGTGCACACAAGAACAAAAAGTGCTATGTTCACAGCTTGAAGGAAGAATGTTTTGCCCAGCAGTTATCCCTGATGATTTGTGTTTGAATAAATCTTAGTATCTTCTCAACTTTGCTGGGCAATACACTTTTTGAGTAAGTTCAGGTACTTTCAGAACACAAAACATTTCTTTAAAAAATTCCATAACAAAATTTTCTTCTACAGATTTTTCATGAAAAATGGCATTAACCTGAAGTAGCAAGAGTGTGTGTGTGCTAGGATGTATTTTATCCTTTAAAATGTATTAACTAGGTGGTGTTTCTGTTCTATTAATGACTTGTGGAAATTGTTTGTCAGTTCACTTGAGATATTGAGAGTTGATTAAGTAAAGTGGGTGGGCCTTGTTGATAAGTAACAACATATTTTCTTCAGCTGAAGCTCCATATACCCAGCACAAAGTGATTACAGAAGGGAGTATACTTACAAATATTTTTGAAAAGGAAATCCCCATGGAAGTCTGTTTTGTTTTGCAACATTAAGGGTGTGATGTGTCACCTACATACTATCAAATGTTCCTGAGCTATACCCCACTAATCGACCGAGCTAAGAAAGTTTAGAAGACAAGAACTTGAAAGATTCCTTAGATGAAAACTTTGCTGCTTATCACATCCAGTCACATTACTTGGAAACCGTAAGCAACATTAAATGTTTAGAACTGTAAACTTGTTCAGGGTTTGGAATAATACAACTTTCGTGGTTTTCAGTATTCACATTGTTGAAAATGCTTGGCATCTGCTTTAAATGTTAAACATATTTAAGTACTATGAATCGGTAAAGTAACAACACTTAAATAAATTTATATTATAATTTAGTTTTTGATAACTAAACTGTTTCAATCTATTTTAGTTTAATTTTCGCTTTGCAATTAAACCTTGTGGGTGGGTGGGGTACAAATTAGAAGTATGTATTTTCTCATTCAGCTTTTATTGGAGAGGTGTTGTATCTAATAAAACCGGCACACATGATCTGGTTGAGGTTGAAAATGTACTTATAATCACAGCAATTTCAGGACGGTAACGGCCATTCATCTTAATGCGCAGGCATTCATTGCATACAGATAAACAGTTTCACATCTCGAGAACAGGATATGGTTTCTTAAAAATTGTAGGAGGACATAGGCATTATTGAATTGATTCAGGCATTCATAATTGTTGTTTGACGAGTTTGTGAAGTACTCATTTTATGCATAGATTGCAGTAAACAGTATACTTTTTTTTTTGAAATGTTTCTTCTCTTGTAGCCTAGCCTTCAGAACTCATGCTATCTTTCATAGAAATATTCTAGTTTGAGGCCAGCAGGTCAACAATGGCATTTCTTATTCACTTTACAGATGGGGGTGCACACAAGAACAAAATGTTCAATGTTCATGGCCTGAAGGAAGAATGTTTTCCCCAGCAGTTATCTATGAAGATTTGCGTTTGAATGAATCCGAGTATCCTCTCAACTTTGGTAGGCAATACACTTTTTGAGTAATTTCAAGTACTTTCAGAACACAACACATTTCTTTAAAAAATTTCATAACAAAATTTTCTTCTTCAAATTTTTCATGAAAAATGTCATTAACCTGAAGTAGCAAGAGTGTGTGTTTGCTAGGATGTATTTTATCATTTAAAATTTATCAACTAGGTGGTGTTTCTGTTCTATTAATGACTTGTGGAAATTGTTTGACATTTCACTTGTGATATTGAGAAGGGATTAAGTGAAGTGGGTGGGCCTTGTTGATAAGTAACCACATATTTTCTTCAGCTGAAGCTCCATATACCCAACACAAAGTGATTACAGAAGGGAGATTATTTACAAATATATTTGTATTCAACACTGCGAGACGAAAGGAAATTCCCATGGATGTCTGTTTTGTTTTTGCAACATTAAGAGTGTGATGTGTGACCTAAATACGATCAAATGTTCCTGACCTATACCCCACAAATCAACCGAGCTAAGAAGGTTTAGAAGACAAGAACTTGAAAGATTCCTTAGATGAGCACTTTGCTGCTTATCACATCCCGTCACAGTACTTGGAACCGTAAGCAACATTAAATGTTTAGAACTGTAAAGTTATTCAAGGTTTGGAATAATACAACTTTCGTGGTTATCAGTATTCACATTGTTGAAAATGCTTGGCATTTGCTTCAAAAGATAAACATATTTAAGTACTCTGAATCAGTAAAGTAACAACAATTCAAAAAATTTATATTATAATTTAGTTTTTGATAACTAAACTGTCTCAATCTATTTTAGTTTAATTTTCGCCTTGCAATTAAACCTTGTGGGTGGGTGGGGTACAAATTAGAAGTATGTTTTTTCTCATTCCGCTTTTATTGGAGAGGTCTTGTATGTAATAAAACCGGCACACATGATCTGGTTGAAGTTGAAAATGTACTTATAATCACAGCAATTTCAAGATGGTAACGGCTATTCATCTTAATGCGCAGGCATTCATTGCATACAGATAAACAGTTTCACATCTCGAGAACAGGATATGGTTTCTTAAAAATGGTAGGAGGACATAGGCGTTATTGAATTGATTCAGTCATTCGTAATTGTTGTTTGACGAGTTTGTGAAGTACTCATTTTATGCATTGGTTGTAGTAAACAGTATACTTTTTCTTTGAAATGTTTCTTCTCTTGTAGCCTAGCCTTCACAACTCGTGCTATCTTTCATATAAATATTCTAGTTTGAGGCCGGCAGGTCAACAATGGCATTTCTTATTCACTTTACAGATGGGGGTGCACACAAGAACAAACTGTTCAATGTTCATAGCTTGAAGGAAGAATGTTTTCTCCAGCAGTTATCTATGAAGATTTGCATTTGAATGAATCCGAGTATCTTCTCAACTTTGGTAGGCAATACACTTTTTGAGTAATTTCAAGTACTTTCAGAACACAAAACATTTCTTTAAAAGATTTGATAACAAAATTTTCTTCTACAAATTTTTCATGAAAGATGGCATTAACCTGAAGTAGCAAGAGTGTGTGTTTGCTAGGATGTATTTTATCATTTAAAGTGTATCAACTAGGTGGTGTTTCTGTTCTATTAATGACTTGTGGAAATTGTTTGACATTTCACTTGTGATATTGTGAGGGGATTAAGTAAAGTGGGTGGGCCTTGTTGATAAGTAACCACATATTTTCTTCAGCTGAAGCTCCATATACTCAACACAAAGTGATTACAGAAGGGAGATTACTTACAAATATATTTGAATTCAACACTGCTAGACGAAAGGAAATCCCCATGGAAGTCTGTTTTGTTTTGCAACATTAAGAGTGTGATGTGTGACCTAAATACGATCAAATGTTCCTGAGCTATACCCCACAAATCGACCGAGCTAAGAAGGTTTAGAAGACAAGAACTTGAAAGATTCCTTAGATGAGCACTTTGCTGCTTATCACATCCCGTCACAGTACTTGGAAACCATAAGCAACATTACATGTTTAGAACTGTAAACTTATTCAAGGTTTGGAATAATACAACTTTCGTGGTTATCAGTATTCACCTTGTTGAAAATGCTTGGCATTTGCTTCAAAAGATAAACATATTTAAGTACTCTGAATCGGAAAAGTAACAACAATTCAATAAATTTATATTATAATATAGTTTTTGATAACTAAACTGTATTAATCTATTTTAGTTTAATTTTTGCCTTGCAATTAAACCTTGTGGGTGGGTGGGGTACAAATTAGAAGTATGTTTTTTCTCATTCAGCTTTTATTGGAGAGGTCTTGTATGAAATAAAATCGGCACACATGATCTGGTTGAAGTTGAAAATGTACTTATAATCACAGCAATTTCAAGACGGTAATGGCCATTCATCTTAATGCGCAGGCATTCATTGCATACAGATAAACAGTTTCACATCTCGAGAACAGGATATGGTTTCTTAAAAATGGTAGGAGGTCATAAGCATTATTGAATTGATTCAGGCATTCATAATTGTTGTTTGACGAGTTTGTGAAGTACTCATTTTATGCATTGGTTGCAGTAACAGTATACTTTTATGAAATGTTTCTTCTCTTGCTTGATTATAGGAAGTCTAGCCTTTAGAACTTTTGCTCTCTTTCATATAAATATTCTAGTTTGAGGCCGACAGGTCAACAATGGCATTTCTTATTCACTTTACAGATGGGGGTGCACACAAGAACAAAAAGTGCTATGTTCACAGCTTGAAGGAAGAATGTTTTGCCCAGCAGTTATCCCCGATGATTTGTGTTTGAATAAATCTTAGTATCTTCTCAACTTTGCTGGGCAATACACTTTTTGAGTAAGTTCAGGTACTTTCAGAACACAAAACATTTCTTTAAAAAATTCCATAACAAAATTTTCTTCTACAGATTTTTCATGAAAAATGGCATTAACCTGAAGTAGCAAGAGTGTGTGTGTTAGGATGTATTTTATCCTTTAAAATGTATTAACTAGGTGGTGTTTCTGTTCTATTAATGACTTGTGGAAATTGTTTGTCAGTTCACTTGAGATATTGAGAGTTGATTAAGTAAAGTGGGTGGGCCTTGTTGATAAGTAACAACATATTTTCTTCAGCTGAAGCTCCATATACCCAGCACAAAGTGATTACAGAAGGGAG
The DNA here is from genome assembly GCA_031216915.1 of Pictodentalium vernedei. Taxonomy (NCBI): domain Eukaryota; kingdom Metazoa; phylum Mollusca; class Scaphopoda; order Dentaliida; family Dentaliidae; genus Pictodentalium; species Pictodentalium vernedei. The sequence continues at coordinate 185,347,614 of CM062292.1, read as the reverse complement.
TATACTTACAAATATTTTTGAAAAGGAAATCCCCATGGAAGTCTGTTTTGTTTTGCAACATTAAGGGTGTGATGTGTCACCTACATACGATCAAATGTTCCTGAGCTATACCCCACTAATCGACCGAGCTAAGAAAGTTTAGAAGACAAGAACTTGAAAGATTCCTTAGATGAAAACTTTGCTGCTTATCACATCCAGTCACATTACTTGGAAACCGTAAGCAACATTAAATGTTTAGAACTGTAAACTTGTTCAGGGTTTGGAATAATACAACTTTCGTGGTTATCAGTATTCACATTGTTGAAAATGCTTGGCATCTGCTTTAAATGTTAAACATATTTAAGTACTATGAATCGGTAAAGTAACAACACTTAAATAAATTTATATTATAATTTAGTTTTTGATAACTAAACTGTTTCAATCTATTTTAGTTTAATTTTCGCTTTGCAATTAAACCTTGTGGGTGGGTGGGGTACAAATTAGAAGTATGTATTTTCTCATTAAGCTTTTATTGGAGAAGTGTTGTATCTAATAAAACCGGCACACATGATCTGGTTGAGGTTGAAAATGTACTTATAATCACAGCAATTTCAGGACGGTAACGGCCATTCATCTTAATGCGCAGGCATTCATTGCATACAGATAAACAGTTTCACATCTCGAGAACAGGATATGGTTTCTTAAAAATTGTAGGAGGACATAGGCATTATTGAATTGATTCAGGCATTCATAATTGTTGTTTGACGAGTTTGTGAAGTACTCATTTTATGCATAGATTGCAGTAAACAGTATACTTTTTTTTTTGAAATGTTTCTTCTCTTGTAGCCTAGCCTTCAGAAATCGTGCTATCTTTCATATAAATATTCTTGTTTGAGGCCGGCAGGTCAACAATGGCATTTCTTATTCACTTTACAGATGGGGGTGCACACAAGAACAAAATGTTCAATGTTCATGGCCTGAAGGAAGAATGTTTTCCCCAGCAGTTATCTATGAAGATTTGCATTTGAATGAATCCGAGTATCTTCTCAACTTTGGTAGGCAATACACTTTTTGAGTAATTTCAAGTACTTTCAGAACACAAAACATTTCTTTAAAAAATTTCATAACAAAATTTTCTTCTTCAAATTTTTCATGAAAAATGTCATTAACCTGAAGTAGCAAGAGTGTGTGTTTGCTAGGATGTATTTTATCATTTAAAATGTATCAACTAGGTGGTGTTTCTGTTCTATTAATGACTTGTGGAAATTGTTTGACATTTCACTTGTGATATTGAGAAGGGATTAAGTGAAGTGGGTGGGCCTTGTTGATAAGTAACCACATATTTTCTTCAGCTGAAGCTCCATATACCCAACACAAAGTGATTACAGAAGGGAGATTATTTACAAATATATTTGTATTCAACACTGCGAGACGAAAGGAAATCCCCATGGATGTCTGTTTTGTTTTTGCAACATTAAGAGTGTGATGTGTGACCTAAATACGATCAAATGTTCCTGACCTATACCCCACAAATCAACCGAGCTAAGAAGGTTTAGAAGACAAGAACTTGAAAGATTCCTTAGATGAGCACTTTGCTGCTTATCACATCCCGTCACAGTATTTGGAACCGTAAGCAACATTAAATGTTTAGAACTGTAAACTTATTCAAGGTTTGGAATAATACAACTTTCGTGGTTATCAGTATTCAATTTGTTGAAAATGCTTGGCATTTGCTTCAAAAGATAAACATATTTAAGTACTCTGAATCAGTAAAGTAACAACAATTCAAAAAATTTATATTATAATTTAGTTTTTGATAACTAAACTGTCTCAATCTATTTTAGTTTAATTTTCGCCTTGCAATTAAACCTTGTGGGTGGGTGGGGTACAAATTAGAAGTATGTTTTTTCTCATTCAGCTTTTATTGGAGAGGTCTTGTATGTAATAAAACCGGCACACATGATCTGGTTGAAGTTGAAAATGTACTTATAATCACAGCAATTTCAAGATGGTAACGGCTATTCATCTTAATGCGCAGGCATTCATTGCATACAGATAAACAGTTTCACATCTCGAGAACAGGATATGGTTTCTTAAAAATGGTAGGAGGACATAGGCGTTATTGAATTGATTCAGGCATTCGTAATTGTTGTTTGACGAGTTTGTGAAGTACTCATTTTATGCATTGGTTGTAGTAAACAGTATACTTTTTCTTTGAAATGTTTCTTCTCTTGTAGCCTAGCCTTCAGAACTCGTGCTATCTTTCATATAAATATTCTTGTTTGAGGCCGGCAGGTCAACAATGGCATTTCTTATTCACTTTACAGATGGGGGTGCACACAAGAACAAACTGTTCAATGTTCATAGCTTGAAGGAAGAATGTTTTCTCCAGCAGTTATCGATGAAGATTTGCATTTGAATGAATCCGAGTATCTTCTCAACTTTGCATGAGCACTTTGCTGCTTATCACATCCCGTCACAGTACTTGGAAACCATAAGCAATATTACATGTTTAGAACTGTAAACTTATTCAAGGTTTGGAATAATACAACTTTCGTGGTTATCAGTATTCACCTTGTTGAAAATGCTTGGCATTTGCTTCAAAAGATAAACATATTTAAGTACTCTGAATCGGAAAAGTAACAACAATTCAATAAATTTATATTATAATATAGTTTTTGATAACTAAACTGTATCAATCTATTTTAGTTTAATTTTTGCCTTGCAATTAAACCTTGTGGGTGGGTGGGGTACAAATTAGAAGTATGTTTTTTCTCATTCAGCTTTTATTGGAGAGGTCTTGTATGAAATAAAATCGGCACACATGATCTGGTTGAAGTTGAAAATGTACTTATAATCACAGCAATTTCAAGACGGTAATGGCCATTCATCTTAATGCGCAGGCATTCATTGCATACAGATAAACAGTTTCACATCTCGAGAACAGGATATGGTTTCTTAAAAATGGTAGGAGGTCATAAGCATTATTGAATTGATTCAGGCATTCATAATTGTTGTTTGACAAGTTTGTGAAGTACTCATTTTATGCATTGGTTGCAGTAACAGTATACTTTTATGAAATGTTTCTTCTCTTGCTTGATTATAGGAAGTCTAGCCTTTAGAACTTTTGCTCTCTTTCATATAAATATTCTAGTTTGAGGCCGACAGGTCAACAATGGCATTTCTTATTCACTTTACAGATGGGGGTGCACACAAGAACAAAAAGTGCTATGTTCACAGCTTGAAGGAAGAATGTTTTGCCCAGCAGTCATCCCTGATGATTTGTGTTTGAATAAATCTTAGTATCTTCTCAACTTTGCTGGGCAATACACTTTTTGAGTAAGTTCAGGTACTTTCAGAACACAAAACATTTCTTTAAAAAATTTCATAACAAAATTTTCTTTTACAGATTTTTATTTTTCATGAAAAATGGCAATAACCTGAAGTAGCAAGAGTGTGTGTGTGCTAGGATGTATTTTATCCTTTAAAATGTATTAACTAGGTGGTGTTTCTGTTCTATTAATGACTTGTGGAAATTGTTTGTCAGTTCACTTGTGATATTGAGAGTTGATTAAGTAAAGTGGGTGGGCCTTGTTGATAAGTAACAACATATTTTCTTCAGCTGAAGCTCCATATACCCAACACAAAGTGATTACAGAAGGGAGTATACTTACAAATATTTTTGAAAAGGAAATCCCCATGGAAGTCTGTTTTGTTTTGCAACATTAAGGGTGTGATGTGTCACCTACATACGATCAAATGTTCCTGAGCTATACCCCACTAATCGACCGAGCTAAGAAGGTTTAGAAGACAAGAACTTGAAAGATTCCTTAGATGAAAACTTTGCTGCTTATCACATCCAGTCACATTACTTGGAAACCGTAAGCAACATTAAATGTTTAGAACTGTAAACTTGTTCAAGGTTTGGAATAATACAACTTTCGTGGTTATCAGTATTCACATTGTTGAAAATGCTTGGCATCTGCTTTAAATGTTAAACATATTTAAGTACTATGAATCGGTAAAGTAACAACACTTAAATAAATTTATATTATAATTTAGTTTTTGATAACTAAACTGTTTCAATCTATTTTAGTTTAATTTTCGCTTTGCAATTAAACCTTGTGGGTGGGTGGGGTACAAATTAGAAGTATGTATTTTCTCATTCAGCTTTTATTGGAGAGGTGTTGTATCTAATAAAACCGGCACACATGATCTGGTTGAGGTTGAAAATGTACTTATAATCACAGCAATTTCAGGACGGTAACGGCCATTCATCTTAATGCGCAGGCATTCATTACATACAGATAAACAGTTTCACATCTCGAGAACAGGATATGGTTTCTTAAAAATTGTAGGAGGACATAGGCATTATTGAATTGATTCAGGCATTCATAATTGTTGTTTGACGAGTTTGTGAAGTACTCATTTTATGCATTGGTTGCAGTAACAGTATTCTTTTTCTTTGAAATGTTTCTTCTCTTGTAGCCTTTAGAACTCGTGCTATCTTTCATATAAATATTCTAGTTTGAGGCCTGCAGGTCAACAATGGCATTTCTTATTCACTTTACAGATGGGGGTGCACACAAGAACAAAATGTTCAATGTTCATAGCTTGAAGGAAGAATGTTTTCCCCAGCAGTTATCTATGAAGATTTGCGTTTGAGTGAATTCGAGTATCTTCTCAACTTTGGTAGACAATACACTTTTTGAGTAGTTTCAAGTACTTTCAGAACACAAAACATTTCTTTAAAAAATTCCATAACAAAATTTTCTTCTACAGATTTTTCATGAAAAATGGCATTAACCTGAAGTAGCAAGAGTGTGTGTGTGCTAGGATGTATTTTATCCTTTAAAATGTATCAACTAGGTGGTGTTTCTGTTCTATTAATGACTTGTGGAAATTGTTTGTTATTTCACTTGTGATATTGAGAGGGGATTAAGTAAAGTGGGTTGGCCTTGTTGATAAGCAACCACATATTTTCTTCAGCTGAAGCTCCATATACCCAACACAGAGTGATTACAGAAGGGAGAATACTTACAAATATATTTGAATTCAACACTGCTAGACGAAAGGAAATCCCCATGGAAGTCTGTTTTGTTTTGCGACATTAAGAGTGTGATGGGTGACCTTAATATGATCAAATGCTCCTGAGCTATACCCCACAAATCGACCGAGCTAAGAAGGTTTAGAAGACAAGAACTTGAAAGATTCCTTAGATGAGTACTTTGCTGCTTATCACATCCTGTTACAGTACTTGGAAACCGTAAGCAACATTAAATGTTTAGAACTGTAAACTTAATCAAGGTTTGGAATAATACAACTTTCGTGGTTATCAGTATTCACATTTTCGAAAATGCTTGGCATTTTGCTTCAAAAGAGAAACATATTTAAGTACTCTGAGTCGGTAAAGTTACAACAATTAAATAAATTTATATTATAATTTAGTGTTTGATAAACTAAAATAGACTGAAAGAGTTTAGTTAATTTTCGCCTTGCAATTAAACCTTGTGGGTGGGAGGGGTAGAAATTAGAAGTATGTTTTTTCTCATTCACCTTTTATTGGAGAGGTCTTGTATGTAATAAAACCGGCACACATGATCTGGTTGTAGTTGAAAATGTACTTATAATCACAGCAATTTTAAGATGGTAACGGCCATTCATCTTAATGCGCAGGCATTCATTGCATACAGATGAACAGTTTCACATCTCAAGAACAGGATATGGTTTGTTAAAAATGGTAGGAGGCCATAGGCATTATTGAATTGATTTAGTCATTCATAATTGTTGTTTGATGTGTTTGTGAAGTACTCATTTTATGCATTGGTTGCTGTAACAGTATACTTTTATGAAATGTTTCTTCTCTTGCTTGATTCTCAGTACCCTAGCCTTTAGAACTTTTGCTCTCTTTCATATAAATATGGTGGTTTGAGACAGACAGGTCAACAATGGCATTTCTTATTCACTTTACAGATAGGGGTGCACACAAGAACAAAAGTTCAATGTTCACAGCTTGAAGGAAGAATGTTTTGCCCAGCAGTTATGTATGATGATTTGTGTTTGAATAAATCTGAGTATCTTCTCAACTTTGGTAGGCAATACACTTTTTGAGTAATTTCAGGTACTTTCAGAACACAAAATATTTCTTTAAAAAATTTCATAATAAAATTTTCTTCTACAGATTTTTCATGAAAAATGGAATTAACCTGAAGTAGCGAGAGTGTGTGTGCTAGGATGTATTTTATCCTTTACAATGTTTCAACTAGGTGGTGTTTCTGTTCTATTAATGACTTGTGGAAATTGTTTGTCAGTTCTCTTGTGATATTGAGAGGGGATTAAGTAAAGTTGGTGGGCCTTGTTGATAAGTAACAACATATTTTCTTCAGCTGAAGCTCCATATTCCCAACACAAAGTAATTACAGAAGGGAGTATACTTGCAAATATTTTTGAAAAGGAAATCCCCATGGAAGTCTGTTTTGTTTTGCAACATTAAGGGTGTGATGTGTTACCTACATACGATCAAATGTTTCTGAGCTATATCACACAAATCGACCAAGCTAAGAAAGTTTAGAAGACAAGAACTTGAAAGATTCCTTAGATGAATACTTTGCTGCTTATCACATCCAGTCACATTACTTGGAAACCGTAAGCAACATTAAATGTTTAGAACTGTAAACTTGTTCAAGGTTTGGAATAATACAACTTTCTTGGTTATCAGTATTCACATTGTTGAAAATGCTTGGCATCTGCTTCAAAAGATAAAAATTTTTAAGTACTCTGAATCGGTAAAGTAACAACAATTAAATAAATTTCTATTATAATTTAGTTTTTGATAACTAAACTGTTTCATTCTATTTTAGTTTAATTTTCGCCTTGCAATTAAACCTTGTGGGTGGGTGGGGTACAAATTAGAAGTATGTTTTTTCTCATTCAGCTTTTATTGGAGAGGTCTTGTATGTAATAAAACCCGCACACATGATCTGGTTGAAGTTGAAAATGTACTTATAATCACAGCAATTTCAAGATGGTAACGGCCATTCATCTTAATGTGCAGGCATTCATTGCACACAGATAAACAGTTTCACATCTTGAGAACAGGATATGGTTTCTTAAAAATGGTAGGAGGACATAGGCATTATTGAATTGATTCAGGCATTCATAATTGTTGTTGGACGAGTTTGTGAAGTACTCATTTTATGCATTGGTTGCAGTAAACAGTACCGTAAACCGGGGTGTATAGGGACACTTTTGAACATTTATATATTTTTAAACTATGTTAGGATACAAAATTTGGGGTTTTCCTGATACTGAACTATGACCCCGATGTGATACTTGAGATCCATCAATAGTTTTAGTTTCTGTTGATTATTTAAGTATATATTTTTTTTAATAAACAGCTGTCCCTATTCACCCCTCGTTGTGGGGTGAATAGGGACAGTCTGCCATTCATATAGCTGTCTCTTTTCTACCCTTGCTTGGGGATAATAGGGACTTTTTACAGGTTTTTAAAAAACAAATTGAACAATGATAAGGCAAAATGAACTGATATTTTGGCAGACTAGATTCACAATAAGTCAACATTGAGCAAGGAGGGGGGCACGAAGGGGTGTTTCAGACAGATTGTCAAAATAGTCATTAACTGTCTCTGGTGAAACCCCGGCCCTTGACCGTTTTATGTTCTGGCACATTCTTTGTGCTATTTCATCTTTATTCCTTTTCAGGAATGAACGCACCCAATCCCCACTTGGCATATTGTTTTTAAATTTTTTTGATGTTATGCCACGCCGATCCAGATAGCCTTTCACAATTATTCTGACATCATACTGATCCATAGGATAGCCCCACTGTGCTGAAGTCTTCAACCTCTTGACTAAGTGATCTTCAGTAGCTTTATCCAGTTCAGTCTGCCCACCCTGTTTTCGAGTCTCGGGACATTTTTTATGTCTGTACAGAACAGTTTTGGGGATATTAAACTTTTTCTTGGCCTTTCAAAATGACATACCCCCCTTCACAGCAGCTAATGCAGCATTTAAAGCATCTTTGTCGTGCTTACGATAGATTTTTCCACCCAGCTTTGGTATATAGTTTCGCGGCATGTCTGTCCCTATTCACCCCTCGAAAACTTGAACAAACACCTTAAAAATAGAAAAAACTCATTTTAGAACAATGTAATGCAGGAATTCATTGATATCGGAAATTTACCTTTGTGACACCTGGGGGTGAGGTATCAAATGTTGCAGGAGCCCATATCTGCTATACTTAGCTCTGGACATACAAAGTTTTCGCCCCTTCCAAAATTTTTCAGAAATTACGTCCCTTGTTCTTGGCTCTATCACTACACTTGATATGTGTCAAAACTATTATTCTATCTTGATGAGTTTTCTTCAGTCATAGACCCATCCGTAAATAATACATAAAGAATAAAAAATATATATCTAGGCATGTTTACAAAACATGAAATGACTTTTCAGTTTACTGTCCCTATTCACACCGCAGTCCCTATACATCCCGGTTTACGGTATACTTTTTCTTTGAAATGTTTCTTCTCTTGTAGCCTGGCCTTCAGAACTCGTGCTATCTTTCGTATAAATATTCTAGTTTGAGGCCGGCAGGTCAACAATGGCATTTCTTATTCACTGTACAGATGGGGGTGCACACAAGAACAAAATGTTCAATGTTCATAGCTTGAAGGAAGAATGTTTTCCCCAGCAGTTATCTATGAAGATTTGCGTTTGAATGAATCCGAGTAACTTCTCAACTTTGGTAGGCAATACACTTTTTGAGTAATTTCAAGTACTTTCAGAACACAAAACATTTCTTTAAAAAATTTCATCACAAAATTTTCTTCTACAGATTTTTTCATGAAAAATGGCATTAACCTGAAGTAGCAAGAGTGTGTGTGTGTGCTAGGATGTATTTTATCCTTTAAAACGTATCAACTAGGTGGTGTTTCTATTCTATTAATGACTTGTGGAAATTGTATGTCATTTCATTTGTGATATTGAGAGGGGATTAAGTAAAGTGGGTAGGCCTTGTTGATAAGTAACCACATATTTTCTTCAACTGAAGCTCCATATACCCAACACAAAGTGATTACAGAAGGGTGAATACTTACAAATATATTTGAATTCAACACTGCTAGACGAAAGGAAATCCCCATCCCCATGGAAGTCTGTTTTGTTTTGCAACATTAAGAGTGTGATGTGTGAACTAAATACGATCAAATGTTCCTGAGCTATACCCCACAAATCGACCGAGCTAAGAAGGTTTAGAAGACAAGAACTTGAAAGATTCCTTAGATGAGTACTTTGCTGCTTATCACATCCCATCACAGTACTTGGAAATCGTAAGCAACATTAAATGTTTAGAACTGTAAACTTAGTCAGGGTTTGGAATAATACAATTTTCGTGGTCATCAGTATTCACATTTTTGAAAATGCTTGGCATTTGCTTCAAAAGATAAACATATTTAACCCTTTAACCAATGCAGACGATATCAAAATTTATTATTTTAAATATTATTTTTTTAAATTTTTCAAAAAAATTTCAACAAAACCCTATCATGAGACCCCTTATTGGCATTTCTTATTCACTTTACAGATGGGGGTGCACACAAGAACAAAATGTTCAATGTTCATAGCTTGAAGGAAGAATGTTCTCCCCAGCAGTTATCTATGAAGATTTGCATTTGAATGAATCCAAGTATCTTCTCAACTTTGGTAGGCAATACACTTTTTGAGTAATTTCAGGTACTTTCAGAACACAAAACATTTCTTTAAAAAATTTCATAACAAAATTTTCTTTTACAGATTTTTATTTTTCATGAAAAATGGAATTAACCTGAAGTAGCAAGAGTGTGTGTGTGCTAGGATGTATTTTATCCTTTACAATGTTTCAACTAGGTGGTGTTTCTGTTTTATTAATGACTTGTGGAAATTGTTTGTCAGTTCACTTGTGATATTGAGAGGGAATTGAGTAAAGTTGGTGGGCCTTGTTGATAAGTAACAACATATTTTCTTCAGCTGAAGCTCCATATTCCCAACACAAAGTGATTACAGAAGGGAGTATACTTGCAAATATTTTGGAAAAGGAAATCCCCATGGAAGTCTGTTTTGTTTTGCAACATTAAGGGTGTGATGTGTTACCTACATACGATCAAATGTTCCTGAGCTATATCACACAAATCGACCAAGCTAAGAAAGTTTAGAAGACAAGAACTTGAAAGATTCCTTAGATGAATACTTTGCTGCTTATCACATCCAGTCACATTACTTGGAAACCGTAAGCAACATTAAATGTTTAGAACTGTAAACTTGTTCAAGGTTTGGAATAATACAACTTTCTTGGTTATCAGTATTCACATTGTTGAAAATGCTTGGCATCTGCTTCAAAAGATAAACATATTTAAGTACTCTGAATCGGTAAAGTAACAACAATTAAATAAATTTATATTATAATTTAGTTTTTGATAACTAAACTGTTTCAATCTCTTTTAGTTTAATTTTCACCTTGCAATTAAACCTTGTGGGTGGGTGGGGTACAAATTAGAAGTATGTTTTTTCTCATTCAGCTTTTATTGGAGAGATCTTGTATGTAATAAAACCGGCACACATGATCTGGTTGAAGTTGAAAATGTACTTATAATCACAGCAATTTCAAGATGGTAACGGCCATTCATCTTAATGTGCAGGCATTCATTGCATACAGATAAACAGTTTCACATCTTGAGAACAGGATATGGTTTCTTAAAAATGGTAGGAGGACATAGGCATTATTGAATTGATTCAGGCATTCATAATTGTTGTTTGACGAGTTTGTGAAGTACTCTTTTTATGCATTGGTTGCAGTAAACAGTATACTTTTTCTTTGAAATGTTTCTTCTCTTGTAGCCTGGCCTTCAGAACTAGTGCTATCTTTCATATAAATATTCTAGTTTGAGGCCGACAGGTCAACAATGGCATTTCTTATTCACTTTACAGATGGGGGTGCACACAAGAACAAAATGTTCAATGTTCATAGCTTGAAGGAAGAATGTTTTCCCCAGCAGTTATCTATGAAGATTTGCGTTTGAATGAATCTGAGTAGCTTCTCAACTTTGGTAGGCAATACACTTTTTGAGTAATTTCAAGTACTTTCAGAACACAAGACATTTCTTTAAAAAATTTCATGACAAAATTTTCTTCTACAGATTTTTTCATGAAAAATGGCATTAACCTGAAGTAGCAAGAATGTGTGTGTGTGCTAGGATGTATTTTATCATTTAAAACGTATCAACTAGGTGGTGTTTCTGTTCTATTAATGACTTGTGGAAATTGTATCTCATTTCATTTGTGATATTGAGAGGGGCTTGTTACGGTGTGGAATTATTAATGATATTGGTAACAGAAAGAAATCTGAGAATCAGCAACAAAACTATGAATTTAACTATTCTGAAATTTAATTAAAAAAAAAAAATTGATATAAAAAAAAATGATACAAAGATCTTTTACACTAATTGGGTTACAGAAAATAAAAAAAAAACAATGGTACTTATCAATTATAGAATTAGTCCAAAGTACAGTTTGACAGAATCCAGTAATCCAGTGGTGAAGAATCTTGTGAAGAAAGTTACCAGCTGGTACATGTAGTATTAAATCCAAGAATGTCTCTTCAATAAAAGTATCCCGTAGATTTGTAATAAAATTTTCACTTTGAAAATTTCACCAGTCTCCAATAAAATATAATAAAATGCTCTGCAAAACTCAAATGGAGTAAAAATCCAAGAAGTATTGGCGCCACAGGTAATTTCCAAATAATCCAGTAGAATCCTGGCTTTTCACAAAATAATATTATTCTGTTTCACAGAAAATATAAATTCTCTTTTCCAAGACGAATAGATTCTCTTCAAAATTCTCTTTTGGAATCAATCTTCCAAAATCACAAAGAAGCACTGCTTCTATAATAAATGCACTGCTCTGAAACAATAATATTCTCCAATGGAAATAACTGAAGTGAGTCTTTTTGAAAGGCTTTCTAAGAATGAGTTTTTGAATTCTGTTGACAAACCTTTATATAGTAACCAGATAGAATGTTCCAGAAGATGAAAATTCTTCAATGTTCTAACAGTTTCTAGGGGATTCTGTTAAAGTTCAAGTAAACAAGGTCACTGACCTATTTAAACAATTAAACAATCAACAGCTATATGTACAATATATCAGTGTAACAAAGATGTAAACAAGGTCACTGAGTACAAATGATTTAGACCAGTCAGAAAATGCAGAAATAAAAAAAAAATATCTTTCTCATATAATTATCTACCAAGGATATATCAATCTCAATATAATATGGGGGCTATAACACACCCCGCCTTAAAAGAAAAAGTTTGAAGGTACTGAAAACTTTTTACATAATTTTAGCAGACTCTGACTGGTTTACAATACACACACACCATAATCTTCACAATTTTATTTTTTTTTTTTTTAATAAACATGTATACACTTGAAGTGAATAGAGACCGATCATATCATTTTAAATTAGGATATTCTGGAAAGAGCATCAGCTACAACATTATCTCTTCCCGAAATATGCCTAATCTCTAAATTATATTCTTGAAGGGCTAAACTCCACCGCAATAATCTTTGATTCTTGTTTTTCATTTTATTGATAAATGTTAAGGGGTTATGATCGGTGTAAACTGTAATTGGACATTGGGCGGTTCCTAGATACACATCAAAATGGGTTAATGCCAAAATTAGAGCCAAAGTTTCTTTTTCTACTGTAGAGTAATTCTTTTGATGTTTGAGAAATTTTCTGGAAAAATAACATACAGGGTGATCAATACCTTGGGAATCTTCCTGGGCAATATACCCACCTGCTCCATTGTCACTTGCATCTATGAATAATTTGAAGGGCTTTTCATAATTGGGACTGGCCAGAACAGGGGAATTATTTAATAAAGTTTTTATTCTGTTAAAGGATTTCTGACATTCCTCAGTCCAAACAAACTTAACCCTTTTGCTCAATAAAGTGGTCAAAGGGGAAACAACATCTGAAAAATTTAAACAAAATTTTCTATAATATCCAGCCATGCCTAAGAATCTCATGAGCTCTTTTTTAGAGCTTGGTACTGGAAAATTTACAATGGCATCAACTTTCGCCGCAGTCTGCCTCACCTGCCCCTGCCCCACAACATGACCTAAATAATTTACAGTTGCTTTGCCAAATTCTGATTTTACCAAGTTAATAGTTAGGTTGGCTTGGGTCACTTTGTCAAAAAATTCTTGAATATGCTTTAGATGATCAGCCCAATTTGTATCTGTGTGTATAATAACATCATCAATATAAGCTTCACTGTGATCTAGGTCTGCAATTAAGTGGTTAACCATGCGCTGGAACGTCGCCGGAGAGTTTTTCATGCCAAAAGGGGTAACTTTATATTGATACAATCCAAATGGTGTAACAAAAGCAGATATTTCTTTTGCTTTTTCTGTTAAAGGGACTTGCCAATAACCCTTTAACAAGTCAAATTTTGTCACAAATTTAGCATGGCCAAGTTTGTCAATGCAGTCATCAATTCTAGGAATTGGATAATTGTCTGTTTTGGTGAGGCTGTTCACCTTTCGGTAATCCGTGCAAAATCGGTAACTGCCATCAGGTTTTGGGACGAGTATACAGGGCGAACTCCAGTTGCTATGGCTAGGTTCTATGATATCATTGTCCAGCATATACTGTATTTCCTTTCGCATGATCTCAGCTTTGAAAGGGTTCAATCTATATGGATGCTGTTTGATGGGATTTGCCTCTCCTACATCAACATCATGAAAAATAACAGATGTCCTACTAGGCACATCGGGAAATAAGTGTTGATATTTGAAAATTAAATCAACTAAATCTTTTATTTGGTCAGGCAGTAAATAATCTGTTTTATTTTGTAGATCTCTCAGGACATCTGAGTTCTGTAACTTCAGAGGTACATTTTCGCCGCCTTCATGAATATCCTCTACAGGATTTTCCAGCTCATCCATGTGGGTGACTGTTGAGACTGGTAGAGAGTTTGGTTCTCTCTCATAATATATTTTCAACATATTTATATGGCACAGCTGAGTATTTTTGAGTCTATCAGGAGTCTCAACAACATAATCAGTATCACTGATCTTGTGCTTAACAAAATAAGGGCCTGAATATCTTGCTTGTAAAGCATTGCCCTTTAAAGGGAATAATACTAACACCTTGTCCCCAGATTTAAAGGTGCGAAATTTTGCCTTTTTGTCATACCAGGTCTTCATATGACTCTGGGCTTTCTGTAAATGTTTATTTGCCATTTCTCTGGCCTGGTGCAATTTTTCCTTAAAAGTGGACACATAGTCCAGGAGAGAAATTTCAGGTGGCTCTTCCTCGAGCCATTTCTCCTTCAAAGCAGTAAGTGGACCCCTCACTGAGTGTCCAAACACTAATTCAAAAGGGCTGAACCCCAGAGATTCCTGTACAGTTTCACGGACTGCAAATAAAAGGAGATGTACTCCTTCATCCCAATCCTTCTCATTATTCTCCCCATAGGCCTTTATCATGGTCTTCAGTGTTTGATGAAAGCGTTCTAGAGCTCCTTGACTTTCGGGATGATAGGCACTTGATGTGTACTGCTTAATTTTGAGCTCATACATCACCTGCTGAAAAATGTTTGACATAAAATTTGAGCCTTGGTCCGATTGCACTGACCTGGGTAGACCGAAAGTCGTGAAAAATTTTATCAAGGCCTTAACTATAGTCTTAGTTTTAATATTTCTTAGAGGAATAGCCTCAGGAAATCGTGTAGAAGCACACATGATGGTAAGAAGATATTCATTTCCAGATCTTGTTCTAGGCAATGGGCCAACACAATCAATAATAATTCTACTAAATGGCTCTTCAAAAGCAGGGATTGGTTGAAGGGGAGCAGGAGGAATCTTCTGGTTGGGTTTTCCTACAATTTGACAGGTGTGGCAGGTTTTACAAAATTCGACAACATCCTGTCGAAGCTTGGGCCAGTAAAAACATTGTTGAATACGAGAGTAGGTTTTCCTAACTCCCAAATGTCCAGCCATTGGATTTTCATGAGCCAGGCTTATTATTTCATTCCGGTATTTAGTGGGGACAACTATTTGATAAATAACCTCCCAATCACTATTGGAGGGTACTTCTGGTGGTCGCCATTTCCTCATAAGCACACCAGATTTTCTGAAATAACCGACAGGGGAGTTTTGGGCTTCAGCCTGTGTTAGAGCCTTTTCACGTGGCTCGGCAAGGTCAGGATCACTTTCCTGTTCCTGAATTAAAGATGTCCGGGAAATGACATTCAAGGAGGTCCCCCTATCACTCTCAGGGGTAGTGGCCTCTTTACAATGTCTGGACGAGTCATCACTTTGACTCAAAAAAGTCTGAGACAAATCAATGTCTTCAGAATCCGTAATTCTGTGACAGTTCTTATCCTCAGCTTTGCTGTTTAAATCAACACAATTGAGATTGTTATCAACCTCAGTTTTCTTTGCCATGGACCGAGTCACAGCACATGCTGGAAAGGCAAAAGGAAAACATTCCTTCAAATTAATAATACTTTCATCTGTGCTCAGCTTATCCACCACTTGAGGTTCTACAGTGACTTTGTCACCAGCTAAGTCATTTCCCAATAATAAAGAAATACCTTTTACAGGTAGAGTAGGTCTGATTCCTACTGTTACAGTCCCATTTACTAAGCTACTTCTTAAATTTATTTTATGAAGTGGGACCTTTAAAGAGTTTGACTCAATACCTGATATTAGAACTTGTGCCCCTGTAGCACTTTCTTCAGAAAATGGCAAAATGCCTTCTAACATTAATGACTGAGTAGCCCCTGTGTCTCTCAGTATTTTTATTGGTAAGGAACAGTGCTTATCCCCCTCAAGGGAAACAAAGCCTTCAGAAATAAATGGCTTATAATTTTCTAAAGCATCTTGCTTTATTACATAATTTTCAGGGCATGGAGCACATGCTAGTGCATTCTGTGAAGTAGAGGACTCATTTTTCCTTTTTAACAGCCAGCAATCAGATATTAAATGACCTGCTTTCTTACAATAATTACAAGTTTTAGTTGAACTGTTGGGTCGTAATGGTGTAGGGCTGGCATTGGATGACTTATTCTCATTAGGCTTCCGATTAAATTTAGGTGGTGAAAAGTTTGTAGGATGGGAAGGATGATTGGAAGGATGAGTTTTATCTGAAGCTGGTCTAGGTCCACTTTGGAAAGAATTCTTGTTGGGCCAAAAATTTGTGGCGTTACGACTCATTTTATGAGTTAAGGCATAGTCATCTGCTAGTACTGCTGCTCTGTTCAAAGTGTCAACTTTTTGTTCATCCAGGTGGGCCTTTATATCTGAATGTATCTTTCCTTTGAACTCTTCAATTAGCATCATTTCTTTTAATTTAGAGAAATCTTTCCCTATTTCTTTTGAATGGCACCACCTGTCAAATAAATTTTGCTTTTCTCTGGCAAATTCCACATGAGTTTGATTTTCGTTTTTATAATAATTTCTGAATTTCTGCCTATAGGCCTCTGGAACAAGTTCATATGCCTTAAGTATAGCCTCTTTAACAGTGTCATAATTATTGCTTTGCTCAGAAGATAGAGCGGAATAGATTTCTTGGGCCTTCCCTTTTAAAACACTTTGCAATAGCAAAGTCCAGACATCCCTTGGCCATTCTAAACTTGTTGCCACTTTTTCAAAATGTAAAAAATATTTATCAATTTCTTTTTCTTGAAAGGGGGGAACTAGCCTAACATGTTTAGTTGCATCAAATCTACTTGGGGAAATTACATCTGAGCCTTGACGCTGTGATTCTAATTCTTTTATTTTTATTTCCTTTTGAATTTCTAATTCTTTTAAGTGCATTTCTTTTTGAGTTTCTATTTCCCTTAATTTTAATTCCCTATCCTCCTTTTCTTTTTGAGCCTGAATTTGTATTTGTTCCCTTTCTTTTTGAGCCTGAATTTGTTCCCTTTCTTTTTGAGCCTGAATTTGTTCCCTTTCTTTTTGAGCTTCTAATTCTTTTAATTTAATTTCATTTTCTCTTTCTTCTTTTTCTTTTTGGGCCTCTAATTCTTTTAATTTCATTTCATTTTCCTGCCTTTTCATTTCTTGTTGCATTTCTAATCTCTTTAGTTCTAATTCTAACTTTTTGAGTTCAAGGGCATCAGTAGGTTGTGGTTCAGAGACAGGTGACCCAGACTGAGGCAAAAGACCCTCCTCAATATAATGATTAACAATGAGCTGTTTAAGTTTATGCTTGTTCAGACCAGGGGTGGCAGGTAATTTTAGACACTGAGCAAGTTGAAATAAATCCTCCTTCTTAAGAGATTCTAAAAGGGCCAAACTAGGAGATCTTTCAAATTCAGAAAAAAATTCTGTCACAATAAATACCATGATGAAAAGGTTTGCTGGTTCTCAGATTATATAACTGAAAGTTTCTAAGAAAGTTTAAATGTTTTGAAAGTGAGCCAAAATAATAATTGAAATATGCAAATAAAGCTTTCTCGTTATCTTATATTCAATCTCAGCAACGAGCCCCCAATTTCTGTTACGGTGTGGAATTATTAATGATATTGGTAACAGAAAGAAATCTGAGAATCAGCAACAAAACTATGAATTTAACTATTCTGAAATTTAATTAAAAAAAAAAAATTGATATAAAAAAAAATGATACAAAGATCTTTTACACTAATTGGGTTACAGAAAATAAAAAAAAAACAATGGTACTTATCAATTATAGAATTAGTCCAAAGTACAGTTTGACAGAATCCAGTAATCCAGTGGTGAAGAATCTTGTGAAGAAAGTTACCAGCTGGTACATGTAGTATTAAATCCAAGAATGTCTCTTCAATAAAAGTATCCCGTAGATTTGTAATAAAATTTTCACTTTGAAAATTTCACCAGTCTCCAATAAAATATAATAAAATGCTCTGCAAAACTCAAATGGAGTAAAAATCCAAGAAGTATTGGCGCCACAGGTAATTTCCAAATAATCCAGTAGAATCCTGGCTTTTCACAAAATAATATTATTCTGTTTCACAGAAAATATAAATTCTCTTTTCCAAGACGAATAGATTCTCTTCAAAATTCTCTTTTGGAATCAATCTTCCAAAATCACAAAGAAGCACTGCTTCTATAATAAATGCACTGCTCTGAAACAATAATATTCTCCAATGGAAATAACTGAAGTGAGTCTTTTTGAAAGGCTTTCTAAGAATGAGTTTTTGAATTCTGTTGACAAACCTTTATATAGTAACCAGATAGAATGTTCCAGAAGATGAAAATTCTTCAATGTTCTGACAGTTTCTAGGGGATTCTGTTAAAGTTCAAGTAAACAAGGTCACTGACCTATTTAAACAATTAAACAATCAACAGCTATATGTACAATATATCAGTGTAACAAAGATGTAAACAAGGTCACTGAGTGCAAATGATTTAGACCAGTCAGAAAATGCAGAAATAAAAAAAAAATATCTTTCTCATATAATTATCTACCAAGGATATATCAATCTCAATATAATATGGGGGCTATAACAGGGCTCAATGAGCTCGTTCCAATGAGGGGTCACATGATATGGTCTTGTTGAAATATTTTGAAAAATTTAATTTTTTCAACTGATCAGTTTGCATATTACGCGGGCGGATGCGGGCGATTCGTTAGGTAAAGGGTTAAGTACTCTGAATCGGTAAAGTAACAATAATTAAATAGATTCATATTACAATTTAGTTTTTGATAACTAAACTGTTTCAGTCTATTTTAGTTTAATTTTCGCCTAGCAATTAAATCTTGTGGGTGGGTGGGGTACAAATTAGAAGTATGTTTTTTCTCATTCAGCGTTTATTGGAGAGGTCTTCTATGTAATAAAACCGGCACACATGATCTAGTTGAAGTTGAAAATGTACTTATGATCACAGCAATTTCAAGACGGTAATGGCCATTCATCTTAATGCGCAGGCATTCATTGCATACAGATAAACAGTTTCACATCTCGAGAAAAGGATATGGTTTCTTAAAAATGGTAGGAGGCCATAGGCATTATTGACTTGATTCAGGCATTCATAATTGTTGTTTGACAAGTTTGTGAAGTACTTATTTTATGCATTGGTTCCAGTAAACAGTTTACTTTTTCTTTGAAATGTTTCTTCTCTTGTAGCCTAGCCTTCAGAAGTCATGCTCTCTTTCATATAAATATTCTAGTTTGAGGCCGGCAGGTCAACAATGGCATTTATTATTCACATTACAGATGGGGGTGCACATAAGAACAAAATGTTCAATGTTCATAGCTTGAAGAAAGAATGTTTTCCCCAGCAGTTATCTATGAAGATTTGCGTTTGAATGAATCCGAGTATCTTCTCGACTTTGGTAGGCAATACACTTTTTGAGTAATTTCAAGTACCTTCAGAACACAAAACATTTCTTTAAAAAATTTCAGAGCAAAATTTTCTTCTACAGATTTTTCATGAAAAATGGCATTAACCTGAAGTAGCAAGAGTATGTGTGCCCTAGGATGTATTTTATCATTTAAAATGTATCAACTAGGTGGTGTTTCTGTTCTATTAATGACTTGTGGAAATTGTTTGTCAGTTCACTTGTGATATTGAGAGGGGATTAAGTAAAATGGGTGGGCCTTGTTGATAAGTAACGACTTATTTTCTTCAGCTTAAGCTCCATATACCCAACACAAAGTGATTACAGAAGGGAGAATACTTACAAATATATTTGAATTCAACACTGCTAGACGAAAGGAAATTCCCATGGAAGTCTGTTTTGTTTTGCAACATTAAGGGTGTGATATGTGACCTAAATACAATCAAATGTTCCTGAGCTATACCCCACAAATCGACCGAGCTAAGAAGGTTTAGAAGACAAGAACTTGAGAGATTCCTTAGATGAGTACTTTGCTGCTTATCACATCCCGTCACAGTACTTGGAAACCGTAAGCAACATTAAATGTTTAGAACTGTAAACTTATTCAAGGTTTGGAATAATACAACTTTCGTGGTTATCAGTATTCACATTGTTGAAAATGCTTGGCATTTTGCTTCAAAAGATAAACATATTTAAGTCCTCTGAATCGGTAATGTAACAATAATTAAATAAATTTATATTATAATTTAGTTTCTGATAAACTAAAATAGATTGAAGGAGTTTAGTTAATTTTCACCTTGCAATTAAACCTTGTGGGTGGGTGGGGTACAAATTAGAAGTATGTTTTTTCTCATTCAGCTTTTATTGGAGAGGTCTTGTATGTAATAAAGCCGGCACACATGATCTGGTTGAAGTTGAAAATGTACTTATTATCACAGCAATTTCAAGACGGTAACGGCCATTCATCTTAATGCGCAGGCATTCATTGCATACAGATAAACAGTTTCACATCTCTGGAACAGGATATGGTTTGTTAAAAATGGTAGGAGGCCATAGGCATTATTGAATTGATTTAGTCATTCATAATTGTTGTTAGACGAGTTTGTGAAGTACTCATTTTATGCATTGGTTGCAGTAACATTATAGTTTTATGAAATGTTTCTTCTCTTGCTTGATTGTCAGTACCCTAGCCTTTAGAACTTTTGCTCTCTTTCATATAAATATTCTAGTTTGAGGCTGACAGGTCAACAATGGCATTTCTTATTCACTTTACAGATGGGAGTGCACACAAGAACAAAATGTTTAATGTTCACAGCTTGAAGGAAGAATGTTTTGCCCAGCAGTTATGTATGATGATTTGTGTTTGAATAAATCTGAGTATCTTCTCAACTTTGGAAGGCAATACACTTTTTGAGTAATTTCAGGTACTTTCAGAACACAAAACATTTCTTTAAAAAATTTCAGCTCCTTGTTCCCAACACAAAATGATTACAGAAGGGAGTATACTTGCAAATATTTTTGAAAAGGTAATCCCCATGGAAGTCTGTTTTGTTTTGCAACATTAAGGGTGTGATGTGTCACCTACATACGATAAAATGATCCTGAGCTATATCCCACAAATCGACCAAGCTAAGAAAGTTTAGATGACAAGAACTTGAAAGATTCCATAGATGAATACTTTGCTGCTTATCACATCCAGTCACATTACTTGGAAACCATAAGCAACATTAAATGTTTAGAACTGTAAACTTGTTCAAGGTTTGGAATAATACAACTTTCGTGGTTATCAGTATTCACATTGTTGAAAATGCTTGGCATGTGCTTCAACGGATAAACATATATAAGTACTCTGAATCGGTAAAGTAACAACAATTAAATAAATTTATATTATAATTTAGTTTTTGATAACTAAACTGTTTCAACTATTTTAGTTTAATTTTCGTCTTGCCATTAAACCTTGTGGGTGGGTGGGGTACAAATTAGAAGTATGTTTTTTCTCATTCAGCTTTTATTGGAGAGGTCTTGTATGTAATAAAACCGGCACACATGATCTGGTTGAAGTTGAAAATGTACTTATAATCACAGCAATTTCAAGACGGTAACGGCCATTCATCTTAATGCGCAGGCATTCATTGCATACAGATAAACAAGTGTCACATCTCGAGAACAGGATATGGTTTCTTAAAAATGGTAGGAGGTCATAGACATTATTGAATTGATTCAGGCATTCATAATTGTTGTTTGACGAGTTTGTGAAGTACTCATTTTATGCATTGGTTGCAGTAAACAGTATACTTTTTCTTTGAAATGTTTCTTCTCTTGTAACCTAGCCTTCAGAACTCATGCTATCTTTCATATAAGATTCTAGTTTGAGGCCGGCAGGTCAACAATGGCATTTCTTATTCACTTTACAGATGGGGGTGCACACAAGAACAAAATGTTCAATGTTCATAGCTTGAAGGAAGAATGTTTTCCCCAGCAGTTATCTATGAAGATTTGCATTTGAATCAATCTGAGTATCTTCTCAACTTTCGTAGGCAATACACTTTTTGAGTAATTTCAAGTATTTTCAGAACACAAGACATTTCTTTAAAAAATTTCATAACAAAATTTTCATCTACAGATTTTTTCATGAAAAATGGCATTAACCTGAACTAGCAAGAGTGTGTGTGTGTGGTAGGATGTATTTTATCATTTAAAATGTATCAACTGGGTAGTGTTTCTGTTCTATTAATGACTTGTGGAAATTGTATGTCATTTCACTTGTGATATTGAGAGGGGATTAAGTAAAGTGGGTGGGCCTTGTTGATAAGTAACCACATATTTTCTTCAACTGAAGCTCCATATACCCAACACAGAGTGATTACAGAAGGGAGAATACTTACAAATATATTCGAATTCAACACTACTAAACGAAAGGAAATCCCCATGGAAGTCTGTTTTGTTTTGCAACATTAAGAGTGTGATGTGTGACGTAAATACGATCAAATGTTCCTGAGCTATACCCCACAAATCGATCGAGCTAAGATGGTTTAGAAGACAAGAACTTGAAAGATTCCTTAGATGAACACTTTGCTGCTTATCACATTCCGTCACAGTACTTGAAAACCGTAAGCAACATTACGTGTTTAGAACTGTAAACTTATTCAAGGTTTGGAATAATACAACTTTCGTGGTTATCAGTATTCACATTGTTGAAATTGCTTGGCATTTGCTTCAAAAGATAAACATATTTAAGTACTCTGAATCGGTAAAGTAACAAGAATTCAATAAATTTATATTATAATTTAGTGTTTGATAACTAAACTGTTTCAGTTTATTTTAGTTTAATTTTCGCCTTGCAATTAAACCTTGTGGGTGGGTAGGGTACAAATTAGAAGTATGTTTTTTCTCATTCAGCTTTTATTGGAGAGGTCTTGTATGTAATAAAACCGGCACACATGATCTGGTTGAAGTTGAAAATGTACTTATAATCACAGCAATTTCAAGACAGTAATGGCCATTCATCTTAATGTGCAGGCATTCATTGCATACAGATAAACAGTTTCTCATCTCGAGAACAGGATATGGTTCCTTAAAAATGGTAGGAGGACATAGGCATTATTGAATTGATTCAGGCATTCATAATTGTTGTTTGACGAGTTTGTGAAGTACTCATTTTATGCATTGGTTGCAGTAAACAGTATACTTTTTCTTTGTAATGTTTCTTCTCTTGTAGCCTAGCCTTCAGACCTTGTGCTATCTTTCATATAAATATTCTAGTTGGAGGCCGGCAGGTCAACAATGGCATTTCTTATTCACTTTACAGATGGGGGTGCACACAAGAACAAAATGTTCAGTGTTCATAGCTTGAAGGAAGAATGTTTTCCCCAGCAGTTATCTATGAAGATTTGCGTTTGAATGAATCCGAGTATCTTCTCAGCTTTGGTAGGCAATACACTTTTTGAGTAATTTCAAGTACTTTCAGAACACAAAACATTTCTTTAAAAAATATCATTACAAAATTTTCTTCTCCAGATTTTTTCATGAAAAATGGCATTAACCTGAAGTAGCAAGAGTGTGTGTGTGTGCTAGGATGTATTTTATCATTTAAAATGTATCAACTAGGTGGTGTTTCTGTTCTATTAAGGACTTGTGGAAATTGTATGTCATTTCACTTGTGATATTGAGAGGGGATTAAGTAAACTTGGTGGGCCTTGTTGATAAGTAACCACATATTTTCTTCAACTGAAGCTCCATATACCCAACACAAAGTGATTACAGAAGGGAGAACACTTACAAATATATTTGAATTCAACACTGCTAGACGAAAGGAAATCCCCATGGAAGTCTGCTTTGTTTTTGCAACATTAAGAGTGTGATGTGTGACCTAAATACGATCAGATGTTCCTGAGCTATACCCCACAAATCGACCAAGCTAAGAAGGTTTAGAAGACATGAACTTGAAAGATTCCTTAGATGAGTACTTTGCTGCTTATCACATCCTGTTACAGTACTTGGAAACCGTAAGCAACATTAAATGTTTAGAACTGTAAACTTATTCAAGGTTTGGAATAATACAGCTTTCGTGGTTATCAGTATTCACATTTTCGAAAATGCTTGGCATTTGCTTCAAAAGATAAACATATTTAACCCTTTACCCAACGCAGACGATATCGAAATTTATTATTTTAAATATCATTTTTTGAAAAAAATTTCAACAAAACCATATCATGTGACCCCTCATTGGAACAAGCTCAATGAGCTCGTTCCAATGAGGGGTCACATGATATGGTCTTGTTGAAATATTTTGAAATATTTAATTTTTTCAACTGCTCAGTTTGCATATTACGCGGGTGGATGCGGGCGATTCGTTAGGTAAAGGGTTAAGTACTCTGAATCGGTAAAGTAACAACAATTAAATAAATTTATATTATAATTTAGTTTTTGATAACTAAACTGTTTCAATCTATTTTAGTTTAATTTTCGCCTCTCAATTGAACCTTGTGGGTGGGTGGGGTACAAATTAGAAGTATGTTTTTTCTCATTCAGCCTTTATTGGAGAGGTCTTGTATGTAATAAAACCGGGACACATGATCTGGTTGAAGTTGAAAATGTACTTATAATCACAGCAATTTCAAGACGGTAATGGCCATTCATCTTAATGCGCAGGCATTGATTGCATACAAATAAACAGTTTCACATCTCGAGAACAGGATAGGATTTCTTAAAAATGGTAGGAGGACATAGGCATTATTGAATTGATTCAGGCATTCATAATTGTTGTTTGACGAGTTTGTGAAGTACTCATTTTATGCATTGGTTTTAGTAAACAGTATACTTATTCTTTGAAATGTTTCTTCTCTTGTAGCCTAGCCTTCAGAACTCGTGCTATCTTTCATATAAATATTCTAGTTTGAGGCCGGCAGGTCAACAATGGCATTTCTTATTCACTTTACAGATGGGGATGCACACAAGAACAAAATGTTCAATGTTCATAGCTTGAAGGAAGAATGTTTTCCCCAGCAGTTATCTATGAAGATTTGCATTTGAATGAATCCGAGTATCTTCCCAACTTTGGTAGGCAATACACTTTTTGAGTAATTTCAGGTACTTTCAGAACACAAAACATTTCTTTAAAAAATTTCATAACAAAATTTTCTTTTACAAATTTTTATTTTTCATGAAAAATGGAATTAACCTGAAGTAGCAAGAGTGTGTGTGTGCTTGGATGTATTTTATCATTTAAAATGTATCAACTAGGTGGTGTTTCTGTTCTATTAATGACTTGTGGAAATTGTTTGTCAGTTCACTTGTGATATTGAGAGGGGATTAACCCTTTACCTAACATGAAAAGCAGACGGCCCTTCCAAAAAAAATTCTTGAATAACTAATTTTTAGCTCGACTTTGACGAAGTCAAATTTGAGCTATTGTCATGGCCCGTCGTCCAGCTGTCCGTCTGTCCGTACGTCAACAATTGGCTATGGCTCGGGCTAGAGGTCGTATTTATGAACCGATCTTTACGAAACTTCTTGTGTACCTTTGTTATGACCCTGGGACGGGAACGAGTGTTTTTAGGTGTGGTCTGAAATTCAAGATGGCTGCCAGCAACCATTTTGTACCGATGATGCAAAAATCAGTTTTTTGTACAGAACTTCTGTATGAAAGTTCTGATTTGAATAAAGTTTTGTATGAATGTTTAGTACGATGGGATACATCACATATAATACGGGTTTTTTTCTCGTGCGTAAATTATGCAAATTAGACTGACTTTGATTTATTTAGTGTTACTTTCAGAGCTGTAAGTGCCAAGCTGCTATGGCTCGGGCTAGAGGCCGTATTTATGAACCGACCTTTACGAAACGTCTTGGGTACCTTTGTTATGACCGTGGGACGAGAACGAGTGTTTCTGGGTGCGGTCCGAAATTCAAGATGGCTGCCAGCCACCATTTTGTACCGACGATGCAGAAATCTGTTTTTTGTACAGAACTTCCATAGGAAAGCTCTGATTTGAATAATTTTTTGTATGAATGTTTAGTACCATTGGATACATCACATATAATACAGGTTTTTTTCTCGTGCGTAAATTATGCCAATAAGACTAACTTTGATGTTTTTTGGTGTTACTTTCAGCACTGTAAGTGCAAATGCCAATACGGCTCGGGCTAGAGGACGTATTTATGAACCGATCTTTACGAAACTCCTTGGGTGCCTTTGTTATCACCGTGGGACGAGAACGAGTGTTTTGGGGTCCGGTCCGAAATTCAAGATGGCCGATGGCAGCCATTTTGTACAAAATTAGGTGCAATCAGATTTTTGCACAGAACTTCCACATGAATGCGCTGATTTGAATAATTTTTTGTGTGAATGTTTAGTACCATGGGATACATCACATATAATACGGGTTTTTTTCTCGTGCAGAAATTATGCAAATTAGATGAACTTTGATTTTTTCAGTGCTACTTACACACAGTAAGTACGCATGTCAATACGGCTTGGGCTAGAGTCTGTATTTATGAACCGATCTTCACGAAACGTCTTGGGTACCCTTGTTTTCACCTTGGGACGAGAACGAGTGTTTCTGGATGCGGTCCAAAATTCAAGATGGCTGCCAGTGGCCATTTTGTACCGAAATTAGGTCTAATCAGTTTTTTGTACACAACTTCTATAGCGCTCAGGCTACAGGCCGTATTTATGAACCGATCTTTACGAAACTTCTTGGGTACCTTTGTTATCACCGTGGGATGAGAACGAGTGTTTTTGGGTGTGGTCCGAAATTCAAGATGGCCACCAGCAGCCATTTTGTACCAAAATTAGTGCAATCAGTTTTTTGTACAGAACTTCTGTATGAAAGTTCTGATTTGAATAAATTTTTGTATGAATGTTTAGTAACATGGAATACATCACATATAGTACGGGTTTTTTTCTTGTGCAGAAATTATGCAAATTAGATGAACTTTGATTTATACAGTGCTACTTATACACTGTAAGTGCACATGTCAATACGGCTCGGGCTGGAGGCTGTATTTATGAACCGATCTTCACAAAACTTCTTGGGTACCTTTGTTATCACCTTGGGACGAGAAGGAGTGTTTCTGGGTGCGGTCCAAAACTCAAGATGGCTGCCAGTGGCCATTTTGTACCGAAGTTAGGTCCAATCAGTTTTTTGTCACAACTTCTACACAGCTCATATTTGTGAACTGATCTTCACGATACTTCTTGGGTACCTTTGTTTTCACCTTGGGACAGGAACGAGTGTGTTTTGGGGTGCCTTTGTTATCACTGTGCTATGAGAACAAATATTTTGGGGTTCAGTCAGACCCACTCTGGGACTCAAAGATTTTTTTCTAGTTTAGCATCTGACTGTCACCCACCTTTACAATACTTTACCTATACATTTGTTACAGGCAACGGTCAGTATTTATGTACAGACTGTTACAATACTTTATATGTACCTTTGTTATCAGGTCATTACCTAGATGTTTGTCATTGCTGTGTCACATACTTTACATGTACATGTGTTTGTCTTGACAAGTTGAGCTACAGTGTCATTGATACTTTCATTTTCATTTTTTGTCTCAAAAACATAGGTTATGACCCCTCGTTGGAACGAGCTCAATGAGCTCGTTCCAACAAGGGGTCATAACCTATGTTTTTGAGACAAAAAATGAAAATATTTTGAAAATTAATTGGCGATTTTTGAGAAAATTGCTGGCCGGTTTTGGCCGTTACGTTGGGTAAAGGGTTAAGTAAAGTGGGTGGGCCTTGTTGATAAGTAACAACATAATTTCTTCAGCTGAAGCTCCTTATTCCCAACACAAAATGATTACAGAAGGGAGTATACTTGCAAATATTTTTGAAAAGGAAATCCCCATGGAAGTCTGTTTTGTTTTGCAACATTAAGGGTGTGATGTGTCACCTACATACGATCAAATGTTCCTGAGCTATATCCCACAAATCGACCAAGCTAAGAAAGTTTAGAAGACAAGAACTTGAAAGATTCCTTAGATGAATACTTTGCTGCTTATCACATCCAGTCACATTACTTGGAAACCGTAAGCAACATTAAATGTTTAGAACTGTAAACTTGTTCAAGGTTTGGAATAATACAACTTTCGTGGTTATCAGTATTCACATTGTTAAAAATGCTTGGCATGTGCTTCAACGGATAAACATATATAAGTACTCTGAATCGGTAAAGTAACAACAATTAAATAAATTTATATTATAATTTAGTTTTTGATAACTAAACTGTTTCAACTATTTTAGTTTAATTTTCGTCTTGCAATTAAACCTTGTGGGTGGGTGGGGTACAAATTAGAAGTATGTTTTTTCTCATTCAGCTTTTATTGGAGAGGTCTTGTATGTAATAAAACCGGCACACATGATCTGGTCGAAGTTGAAAATGTACTTATAATCACAGCAATTTCAAGACGGTAATGGCCATTCATCTCAATGCGCAGGCATTCATTGCATACAGATAAACAGTTTCACATCTCGAGAACAGGATATGGTTTCTTAAAAATGGTAGGAGGTCATAACCATTATTGAATTGATTCAGGCATTCATAATTGTTGTTTGACGAGTTTGTGAAGTACTCATTTTATGCATTGGTTGCAGTAAACAGTATACTTTTTCTTTGTAATGTTTCTTCTCTTGTAGCCTAGCCTTCAGAACTTGTGCTATCTTTCATATAAATATTCTAGTTGGAGGCCGGCAGGTCAACAATGGCATTTCTTATCCACTTTACAGATGGGGGTGCACACAAGAACAAAATGTTCAGTGTTCATAGCTTGAAGGAAGAATGTTTTCCCCAGCAGTTATCTATGAAGATTTGCGTTTGAATGAATCCGAGTATCTTCTCAGCTTTGGTAGGCAATACACTTTTTGAGTAATTTCAAGTACTTTCAGAACACAAAACATTTCTTTAAAAAATATCATTACAAAATTTTCTTCTCCAGATTTTTTCATGAAAAATGGCATTAACCTGAAGTAGCAAGAGTGTGTGTGTGTGCTAGGATGTATTTTATCATTTAAAATGTATCAACTAGGTGGTGTTTCTGTTCTATTAAGGACTTGTGGAAATTGTATGTCATTTCACTTGTGATATTGAGAGGGGATTAAGTAAATTTGGTGGGCCTTGTTGATAAGTAACCGCATATTTTCTTCAACTGAAGCTCCATATACCCAACACAAAGTGATTACAGAAGGGAGAACACTTACAAATATATTTGAATTCAACACTGCTAGACGAAAGGAAATCCCCATGGAAGTCTGCTTTGTTTTTGCAACATTAAGAGTGTGATGTGTGACCTAAATACGATCAGATGTTCCTGAGCTATACCCCACAAATCGACCAAGCTAAGAAGGTTTAGAAGACATGAACTTGAAAGATTCCTTAGATGAGTACTTTGCTGCTTATCACATCCTGTTACAGTACTTGGAAACCGTAAGCAACATTAAATGTTTAGAACTGTAAACTTATTCAAGGTTTGGAATAATACAACTTTCGTGGTTATCAGTATTCACATTTTCGAAAATGCTTGGCATTTGCTTCAAAAGATAAACATATTTAACCCTTTACCCAACGCAGACGATATCGAAATTTATTATTTTAAATATCATTTTTTGAAAAAAATTTCAACAAAACCATATCATGTGACCCCTCATTGGAACAAGCTCAATGAGCTCGTTCCAATGAGGGGTCACATGATATGGTCTTGTTGAAATATTTTGAAATATTTAATTTTTTCAACTGCTCAGTTTGCATATTACGCGGGTGGATGCGGGCGATTCGTTAGGTAAAGGGTTAAGTACTCTGAATCGGTAAAGTAACAACAATTAAATAAATTTATATTATAATTTAGTTTTTGATAACTAAACTGTTTCAATCTATTTTAGTTTAATTTTCGCCTCTCAATTGAACCTTGTGGGTGGGTGGGGTACAAATTAGAAGTATGTTTTTTCTCATTCAGCCTTTATTGGAGAGGTCTTGTATGTAATAAAACCGGGACACATGATCTGGTTGAAGTTGAAAATGTACTTATAATCACAGCAATTTCAAGACGGTAATGGCCATTCATCTTAATGCGCAGGCATTGATTGCATACAAATAAACAGTTTCACATCTCGAGAACAGGATAGGATTTCTTAAAAATGGTAGGAGGACATAGGCATTATTGAATTGATTCAGGCATTCATAATTGTTGTTTGACGAGTTTGTGAAGTACTCATTTTATGCATTGGTTTTAGTAAACAGTATACTTATTCTTTGAAATGTTTCTTCTCTTGTAGCCTAGCCTTCAGAACTCGTGCTATCTTTCATATAAATATTCTAGTTTGAGGCCGGCAGGTCAACAATGGCATTTCTTATTCACTTTACAGATGGGGATGCACACAAGAACAAAATGTTCAATGTTCATAGCTTGAAGGAAGAATGTTTTCCCCAGCAGTTATCTATGAAGATTTGCATTTGAATGAATCCGAGTATCTTCTCAACTTTGGTAGGCAATACACTTTTTGAGTAATTTCAGGTACTTTCAGAACACAAAACATTTCTTTAAAAAATTTCATAACAAAATTTTCTTTTACAAATTTTTATTTTTCATGAAAAATGGAATTAACCTGAAGTAGCAAGTGTGTGTGTGTGCTTGGATGTATTTTATCATTTAAAATGTATCAACTAGGTGGTGTTTCTGTTCTATTAATGACTTGTGGAAATTGTTTGTCAGTTCACTTGTGATATTGAGAGGGGATTAACCCTTTACCTAACATGAAAAGCAGATGGCCCTTCCAAAAAAAATTCTTGAATAACTAATTTTTAGCTCGACTTTGACGAAGTCAAATTTGAGCTATTGTCATGGCCCGTCGTCCGGCTGTCCGTCTGTCCGTACGTCAACAATTGGCTATGGCTCGGGCTAGAGGTCGTATTTATGAACCGATCTTTACGAAACTTCTTGTCTACCTTTGTTATGACCCTGGGACGGGAACGAGTGTTTTTAGGTGTGGTCTGAAATTCAAGATGGCTGCCAGCAACCATTTTGTACCGATGATGCAAAAATCAGTTTTTTGTACAGAACTTCTGTATGAAAGTTCTGATTTGAATAAAGTTTTGTATGAATGTTTAGTACGATGGGATACATCACATATAATACGGGTTTTTTTCTCGTGCGTAAATTATGCAAATTAGACTGACTTTGATTTATTTAGTGTTACTTTCAGAGCTGTAAGTGCCAAGCTGCTATGGCTCGGGCTAGAGGCCGTATTTATGAACCGACCTTTACGAAACGTCTTGGGTACCTTTGTTATGACCGTGGGACGAGAACGAGTGTTTCTGGGTGCGGTCCGAAATTCAAGATGGCTGCCAGCCACCATTTTGTACCGACGATGCAGAAATCTGTTTTTTGTACAGAACTTCCATATGAAAGCTCTGATTTGAATAATTTTTTGTATGAATGTTTAGTACCATTGGATACATCACATATAATACAGGTTTTTTTCTCGTGCGTAAATTATGCCAATAAGACTAACTTTGATGTTTTTTGGTGTTACTTTCAGCACTGTAAGTGCAAATGCCAATACGGCTCGGGCTAGAGGACGTATTTATGAACCGATCTTTACGAAACTCCTTGGGTGCCTTTGTTATCACCGTGGGACGAGAACGAGTGTTTTGGGGTCCGGTCCGAAATTCAAGATGGCCGATGGCAGCCATTTTGTACAAAATTAGGTGCAATCAGATTTTTGCACAGAACTTCCACATGAATGCGCTGATTTGAATAATTTTTTGTGTGAATGTTTAGTACCATGGGATACATCACATATAATACGGGTTTTTTTCTCGTGCAGAAATTATGCAAATTAGATGAACTTTGATTTTTTCAGTGCTACTTACACACAGTAAGTACGCATGTCAATACGGCTTGGGCTAGAGTCTGTATTTATGAACCGATCTTCACGAAACGTCTTGGGTACCCTTGTTTTCACCTTGGGACGAGAACGAGTGTTTCTGGATGCGGTCCAAAATTCAAGATGGCTGCCAGTGGCCATTTTGTACCGAAATTAGGTCTAATCAGTTTTTTGTACACAACTTCTATAGCGCTCAGGCTACAGGCCGTATTTATGAACCGATCTTTACGAAACTTCTTGGGTACCTTTGTTATCACCGTGGGATGAGAACGAGTGTTTTTGGGTGTGGTCCGAAATTCAAGATGGCCACCAGCAGCCATTTTGTACCAAAATTAGTGCAATCAGTTTTTTGTACAGAACTTCTGTATGAAAGTTCTGATTTGAATAAATTTTTGTATGAATGTTTAGTAACATGGAATACATCACATATAGTACGGGTTTTTTTCTTGTGCAGAAATTATGCAAATTAGATGAACTTTGATTTATACAGTGCTACTTATACACTGTAAGTGCACATGTCAATACGGCTCGGGCTGGAGGCTGTATTTATGAACCGATCTTCACAAAACTTCTTGGGTACCTTTGTTATCACCTTGGGACGAGAAGGAGTGTTTCTGGGTGCGGTCCAAAATTCAAGATGGCTGCCAGTGGCCATTTTGTACCGAAGTTAGGTCCAATCAGTTTTTTGTCACAACTTCTACACAGCTCATATTTGTGAACTGATCTTCACGATACTTCTTGGGTACCTTTGTTTTCACCTTGGGACAGGAACGAGTGTGTTTTGGGGTGCCTTTGTTATCACTGTGCTATGAGAACAAATATTTTGGGGTTCAGTCAGACCCACTCTGGGACTCAAAGATTTTTTTCTAGTTTAGCATCTGACTGTCACCCACCTTTACAATACTTTACCTATACATTTGTTACAGGCAACGGTCAGTATTTATGTATAGACTGTTACAATACTTTATATGTACCTTTGTTATCAGGTCATTACCTAGATGTTTGTCATTGCTGTGTCACATACTTTACATGTACATGTGTTTGTCTTGACAAGTTGAGCTACAGTGTCATTGATACTTTCATTTTCATTTTTTGTCTCAAAAACATAGGTTATGACCCCTCGTTGGAACGAGCTCAATGAGCTCGTTCCAACAAGGTTTCATAACCTATGTTTTTGAGACAAAAAATGAAAATATTTTGAAAATTAATTGGCGATTTTTGAGAAAATCGCTGGCCGGTTTTGGCTGTTACGTTGGGTAAAGGGTTAAGTAAAGTGGGTGGGCCTTGTTGATAAGTAACAACATAATTTCTTCAGCTGAAGCTCCTTATTCCCAACACAAAATGATTACAGAAGGGAGTATACTTGCAAATATTTTTGAAAAGGAAATCCCCATGGAAGTCTGTTTTGTTTTGCAACATTAAGGGTGTGATGTGTCACCTACATACGATCAAATGTTCCTGAGCTATATCCCACAAATCGACCAAGCTAAGAAAGTTTAGAAGACAAGAACTTGAAAGATTCCTTAGATGAATACTTTGCTGCTTATCACATCCAGTCACATTACTTGGAAACCGTAAGCAACATTAAATGTTTAGAACTGTAAACTTGTTCAAGGTTTGGAATAATACAACTTTCGTGGTTATCAGTATTCACATTGTTAAAAATGCTTGGCATGTGCTTCAACGGATAAACATATATAAGTACTCTGAATCGGTAAAGTAACAACAATTAAATAAATTTATATTATAATTTAGTTTTTGATAACTAAACTGTTTCAACTATTTTAGTTTAATTTTCGTCTTGCAATTAAACCTTGTGGGTGGGTGGGGTACAAATTAGAAGTATGTTTTTTCTCATTCAGCTTTTATTGGAGAGGTCTTGTATGTAATAAAACCAGCACACATGATCTGGTCGAAGTTGAAAATGTACTTATAATCACAGCAATTTCAAGACGGTAATGGCCATTCATCTCAATGCGCAGGCATTCATTGCATACAGATAAACAGTTTCACATCTCGAGAACAGGATATGGTTTCTTAAGGGGTCGTCCAACCTAACTTTGGTCAATTTTTTGACATTTTTCCCAATGCCTCAGAAACAGATAAGAGAAGTAAGGAAAGGCAAATTATATATCAAAATAATGAGTAAAGTGCATAGAAAAGGTACATATATTTTTTTTCAGGAAAAAAAGTGAATTTTATGATTTTGAAGAAGATTAATTTGCAAATGGCATAAGTAACGAACAGGTAAAACCACAAAATAATCGGTAATTCGAAAGCCTTGTCCTCAATATAATGATAACATACTACAGACTCGGAGAAAGCATTTTTTTGACACACACTCTGGTGGGTTTTGACGTTTGAATGTAATAACATCAACACAAATTTTTGATGTTCCGGATGTGGCCATGTTTCAACGATGTTTTTCCGGTCATGTGATTACGATGTGGTTCTTGCAGAAATACTCAATTTGGGCAATCGTAAGAATGCAAGGACGTGATCACGCCCTTTATTTGTTCGAGACAATGTATGAGCGTATTTGCAAACAGGTGACAGCAAGTACTTGAGCTGTTAATGTCATAACTGCAAAATATGGTTCGAAATTCCCTCTCGTGTTTACAGGCCGTCTGAACTTTTTTGTTGACAAAAAATCTGAATTATTGCGCACTAGAAAGACAACATGAACCACTTGTAAAAAAAATAACCGAGTGTATAAAATCGGGACGATACACATAAAATAAGGCAATATTCATAACAAAGTAAGCAGAATGCTTCAGAAATCACTTTTTCACGAAGTATATTCCAAGTGACCTGGAACTATATTGAGTGTGTTAATTTCCCCTTGTCGCTGCGAAGTTATTTACGTCCTAGTAACCATGGAATTTGAAGACGGGTATGTTTGATGTCTGCAAAGGACCGATTGAAGATGGGTTGAAAATGATGCATTCGTGCTTTTAAATAAGGTGCGCTTGGACGATGCTGAGAATTTAGTTTTTTCTTCCAACCAACCATAGTAATACAAGCGTCGATCAGTGTTTTTTTTTTTATCGTTTTACACTGACAAATGTGACAAATCTCCTTCACCGGAAACCATCCCCCAATTTGCATATCACAATAAACATAACCGCTGTCACGGAGTGTCAGCGTGGCCGTGTGGTCAAAACCCAAACGAATTATCGAATGCACGGTCAATATTAGCTGCAATTGGCTTTTAAATAAATGAAATATTCGCAATTTCTTCATTATTCATGCCGAGTTACTTTTTAATCAAACCACATGCGTTCATTTTCGTTTGTCGGCATCAAACTGATATTGTTTGTGGTAATTAAATAGTACGAGAAGGCGAAGGAAGCCAAATATTTTTACATCATCTATTATTTAATTCAAATTGATAATTTCTTTTATTTAACTGAAATTATGAACTGATAAGTTGGGTGTGTTGCGATTATTATGCCCCAGACCTGGAACTTAGTGGAAGTTGGAAAATCAAAGGTGCATCTAGGGCCGTGCAGTGGTGACCCCCTGTCCTCTTAATCTTAGTCTTACCCATTCATCATTGCATGTACCAACATTCCCCCTTGTATCTCAACCATTGCTACTCCAATTTGAAGGATATTTGGTTTTGTGATCGAGCATCATGGAGAAACAATGCCTGTGTAGCTGCTGTAGCATGTGTTTCTTCCCACATTTTTTCAGAGTTGTGGTACTTTTTCACTCTTTTGAGTTAGAAAATTTTGTTTATAACTAGTTGATTTGTTACAATTTGTTGCAGAGTGCCTGCTAATATCCTCAATTGTATTGCTGCAGAATTTTCTTGTGAAGATTTTGTTCCTATTACTTATCAAGCAACAACCTAATGAATATTCTGTATAAAGCCACCAATCTGATGTTTGACACTTTTATTGGAGCTGTTTTGAAGGCTTATGGAACTCAAAATGTTGATTATGGCAGGACTTTTCTATTCACCCATGAATTGATAAATTAAGTGTTATAGTTGGAAGTAAGAAGCATGAAAGGTCCAGAACTAAAACTCTAAAAAGAATGTTTTGCAATGTAACATGATTTTTGCAGATACACTTATTTGGAGGTTTACCTGTCTGATAGTGTTTGGAACATGTGTGGCCAGGATCTTCAAAAAGAAAAAAAGAGTTAAACTTTGAGAAAAAAGGCATATGCCTTGAGTGCCGGAGGTAGAGTCATACAAGGAAGAGAGCCCCCCCCCCCCCCCCCCCAAAAAAAAAAAAAAAATTCTGTGTCAAATGGAGCTCACTTGTCATCTTTTGGGGATTGCTTTGTGTACTGCGTTCTTGAAAAAAATATGTGAGACCCTCTGGATGTGCCCTTCTGATCTCAATATGTCAGTAAGCCTCCTTGGGGAAAGTACATGCAATAATGGTTATGTAAGGTTGATTTGATGTGTTTTGAATAACAATGTACTTTTAAGTACATTAGATGGTTTATTGCAGTGACAGGTTACAGTTACCCTTATTTCTTCTCCAACAGATATCATGAGTGTATTGGTGTCCAAGAGTTAAACAAAGCTAATGTACTTATTGATAAACCAGACAAATTTAACAATTTAATCACTATCAAATTGATGCATGGGATAAAAGGGGTTACAGTGCAAGGGGTTTGTAAATATATTTATTCAACTACAATGTATGACTTTGCAGTGCATTCTACTTAGGAGAATATCATATTTTCTTTCCAAACCATTACAGTAACACATACATCTTGATATTGGGAGACACTCTTCTGTCCTTCCATACTTCTTCTGCTGGACTCCTTCAAGTTGACCTTTGTTGAACTCCCCAAATCAAAACATAAACAAAAGAAAATGTCTGCCTTCAATCAGTGAGCACTCCACTTATAACATTCGGTCTCAATCTTTATTACTTTCATGAATTAGGAAAAGATTTCTTCGAGTATGTACTTAAATGTTTATAGAATACAGCTGTTATTTTATTTTGAGGTATTTTATTGTAAAAATTTTGTTCTCTTACTTATGCCATAGCAGACTTTCAGGTGGTGCTATTTACACATGGCAGCAGTTCCATGGCAAATTTCAGTTTCCACATGTTCTATGTTTCATTCCAAGCATTTTGGTATATAATTTATTGGGGTTATTCATTTTGGGCCTTTTTTAGACTTGAAAGAAAATTACATGAAATTTGACCAAAGTTAGGTTGGACGTCCCCTTAAAAATGGTAGGAGGTCATAGACATTATTGAATTGATTCAGGCATTCATAATTGTTGTTTGACGAGTTTGTGAAGTACTCATTTTATGCATTGGTTGCAGTAAACAGTATACTTTTTCTTTGAAATGTTTCTTCTCTTGTAACCTAGCCTTCAGAACTCATGCTATCTTTCATATAAGATTCTAGTTTGAGGCCGGCAGGTCAACAATGGCATTTCTTATTCACTTTACAGATGGGGGTGCACACAAGAACAAAATGTTCAATGTTCATAGCTTGAAGGAAGAATGTTTTCCCCAGCAGTTATCTATGAAGATTTGCATTTGAATCAATCCGAGTATCTTCTCAACTTTCGTAGGCAATACACTTTTTGAGTAATTTCAAGTATTTTCAGAACACAAGACATTTCTTTAAAAAATTTCATAAAATTTTCATCTACAGATTTTTTCATGAAAAATGGCATTAACCTGAACTAGCAAGAGTGTGTGTGTGTGGTAGGATGTATTTTATCATTTAAAATGTATCAACTGGGTAGTGTTTCTGTTCTATTAATGACTTGTGGAAATTGTATGTCATTTCACTTGTGATATTGAGAGGGGATTAAGTAAAGTGGGTGGGCCTTGTTGATAAGTAACCACATATTTTCTTCAACTGAAGCTCCATATACCCAACACAGAGTGATTACAGAAGGGAGAATACTTACAAATATATTCGAATTCAACACTACTAAACGAAAGGAAATCCCCATGGAAGTCTGTTTTATTTTGCAACATTAAGAGTGTGATGTGTGACGTAAATACGATCAAATGTTCCTGAGCTATACCCCACAAATCGATCGAGCTAAGATGGTTTAGAAGACAAGAACTTGAAAGATTCCTTAGATGAACACTTTGCTGCTTATCACATTCCGTCACAGTACTTGAAAACCGTATGCAACATTACGTGTTTAGAACTGTAAACTTATTCAAGGTTTGGAATAATACAACTTTCGTGGTTATCAGTATTCACATTGTTGAAATTGCTTGGCATTTGCTTCAAAAGATAAACATATTTAAGTACTCTGAATCGGTAAAGTAACAAGAATTCAATAAATTTATATTATAATTTAGTGTTTGATAACTAAACTGTTTCAGTTTATTTTAGTTTAATTTTCGCCTTGCAATTAAACCTTGTGGGTGGGTAGGGTACAAATTAGAAGTATGTTTTTTCTCATTCAGCTTTTATTGGAGAGGTCTTGTATGTAATAAAACCGGCACACATGATCTGGTTGAAGTTGAAAATGTACTTATAATCACAGCAATTTCAAGACAGTAATGGCCATTCATCTTAATGTGCAGGCATTCATTGCATACAGATAAACAGTTTCTCATCTCGAGAACAGGATATGGTTTCTTAAAAATGGTAGGAGGACATAGGCATTATTGAATTGCTTCAGGCATTCATAATTGTTGTTTGACGAGTTTGTGAAGTACTCATTTTATGCATTGGTTTTAGTAAACAGTATACTTATTCTTTGTAATGTTTCTTCTCTTGTAGCCTAGCCTTCAGAACTTGTGCTATCTTTCATATAAATATTCTAGTTGGAGGCCGGCAGGTCAACAATGGCATTTCTTATTCACTTTACAGATGGGGGTGCACACAAGAACAAAATGTTCAGTGTTCATAGCTTGAAGGAAGAATGTTTTCCCCAGCAGTTATCTATGAAGATTTGCGTTTGAATGAATCCGAGTATCTTCTCAGCTTTGGTAGGCAATACATTTTTTGAGTAATTTCAAGTACTTTCAGAACACAAAACATTTCTTTAAAAAATATCATTACAAAATTTTCTTCTCCAGATTTTTTCATGAAAAATGGCATTAACCTGAAGTAGCAAGAGTGTGTGTGTGTGCTAGGATGTATTTTATCATTTAAAATGTATCAACTAGGTGGTGTTTCTGTTCTATTAAGGACTTGTGGAAATTGTATGTCATTTCACTTGTGATATTGAGAGGGGATTAAGTAAACTTGGTGGGCCTTGTTGATAAGTAACCACATATTTTCTTCAACTGGAGCTCCATATACCCAACACAAAGTGATTACAGAAGGGAGAACACTTACAAATATATTTGAATTCAACACTGCTAGACGAAAGGAAATCCCCATGGAAGTCTGCTTTGTTTTTGCAACATTAAGAGTGTGATGTGTGACCTAAATACGATCAGATGTTCCTGAGCTATACCCCACAAATCGACCAAGCTAAGAAGGTTTAGAAGACATGAACTTGAAAGATTCCTTAGATGAGTACTTTGCTGCTTATCACATCCTGTTACAGTACTTGGAAACCGTAAGCAACATTAAATGTTTAGAACTGTAAACTTATTCAAGGTTTGGAATAATACAACTTTCGTGGTTATCAGTATTCACATTTTCGAAAATGCTTGGCATTTGCTTCAAAAGATAAACATATTTAACCCTTTACCCAACGCAGACGATATCGAAATTTATTATTTTAAATATCATTTTTTGAAAAAAATTTCAACAAAACCATATCATGTGACCCCTCATTGGAACAAGCTCAATGAGCTCGTTCCAATGAGGGGTCACATGATATGGTCTTGTTGAAATATTTTGAAATATTTAATTTTTTCAACTGCTCAGTTTGCATATTACGCGGGTGGATGCGGGCGATTCGTTAGGTAAAGGGTTAAGTACTCTGAATCGGTAAAGTAACAACAATTAAATAAATTTATATTATAATTTAGTTTTTGATAACTAAACTGTTTCAATCTATTTTAGTTTAATTTTCGCCTCTCAATTGAACCTTGTGGGTGGGTGGGGTACAAATTAGAAGTATGTTTTTTCTCATTCAGCCTTTATTGGAGAGGTCTTGTATGTAATAAAACCGGGACACATGATCTGGTTGAAGTTGAAAATGTACTTATAATCACAGCAATTTCAAGACGGTAATGGCCATTCATCTTAATGCGCAGGCATTGATTGCATACAAATAAACAGTTTCACATCTCGAGAACAGGATAGGATTTCTTAAAAATGGTAGGAGGACATAGGCATTATTGAATTGATTCAGGCATTCATAATTGTTGTTTGACGAGTTTGTGAAGTACTCATTTTATGCATTGGTTTTAGTAAACAGTATACTTATTCTTTGAAATGTTTCTTCTCTTGTAGCCTAGCCTTCAGAACTCGTGCTATCTTTCATATAAATATTCTAGTTTGAGGCCGGCAGGTCAACAATGGCATTTCTTATTCACTTTACAGATGGGGATGCACACAAGAACAAAATGTTCAATGTTCATAGCTTGAAGGAAGAATGTTTTCCCCAGCAGTTATCTATGAAGATTTGCATTTGAATGAATCCGAGTATCTTCCCAACTTTGGTAGGCAATACACTTTTTGAGTAATTTCAGGTACTTTCAGAACACAAAACATTTCTTTAAAAAATTTTATAACAAAATTTTCTTTTACAAATTTTTATTTTTCATGAAAAATGGAATTAACCTGAAGTAGCAAGAGTGTGTGTGTGCTTGGATGTATTTTATCATTTAAAATGTATCAACTAGGTGGTGTTTCTGTTCTATTAATGACTTGTGGAAATTGTTTGTCAGTTCACTTGTGATATTGAGAGGGGATTAACCCTTTACCTAACATGAAAAGCAGACGGCCCTTCCAAAAAAAATTCTTGAATAACTAATTTTTAGCTCGACTTTGACGAAGTCAAATTTGAGCTATTGTCATGGCCCGTCGTCCGGCTGTCCGTCTGTCCGTACGTCAACAATTGGCTATGGCTCGGGCTAGAGGTCGTATTTATGAACCGATCTTTACGAAACTTCTTGTCTACCTTTGTTATGACCCTGGGACGAGAACGAGTGTTTTTAGGTGTGGTCTGAAATTCAAGATGGCTGCCAGCAACCATTTTGTACCGATGATGCAAAAATCAGTTTTTTGTACAGAACTTCTGTATGAAAGTTCTGATTTGAATAAAGTTTTGTATGAATGTTTAGTACGATGGGATACATCACATATAATACGGGTTTTTTTCTCGTGCGTAAATTATGCAAATTAGACTGACTTTGATTTATTTAGTGCTACTTTCAGAGCTGTAAGTGCCAAGCTGCTATGGCTCGGGCTAGAGGCCGTATTTATGAACCGACCTTTACGAAACTTCTTGGGTACCTTTGTTATGACCGTGGGACGAGAACGAGTGTTTCTGGGTGCGGTCCGAAATTCAAGATGGCTGCCAGCCACCATTTTGTACCGACGATGCAGAAATCTGTTTTTTGTACAGAACTTCCATATGAAAGCTCTGATTTGAATAATTTTTTGTATGAATGTTTAGTACCATTGGATACATCACATATAATACAGGTTTTTTTCTCGTGCGTAAATTATGCCAATAAGACTAACTTTGATGTTTTTTGGTGTTACTTTCAGCACTGTAAGTGCAAATGCCAATACGGCTCGGGCTAGAGGACGTATTTATGAACCGATCTTTACGAAACTCCTTGGGTGCCTTTGTTATCACCGTGGGACGAGAACGAGTGTTTTGGGGTCCGGTCCGAAATTCAAGATGGCCGATGGCAGCCATTTTGTACAAAATTAGGTGCAATCAGATTTTTGCACAGAACTTCCACATGAATGCGCTGATTTGAATAATTTTTTGTGTGAATGTTTAGTACCATGGGATACATCACATATAATACGGGTTTTTTTCTCGTGCAGAAATTATGCAAATTAGATGAACTTTGATTTTTTCAGTGCTACTTACACACAGTAAGTACGCATGTCAATACGGCTTGGGCTAGAGTCTGTATTTATGAACCGATCTTCACGAAACGTCTTGGGTACCCTTGTTTTCACCTTGGGACGAGAACGAGTGTTTCTGGATGCGGTCCAAAATTCAAGATGGCTGCCAGTGGCCATTTTGTACCGAAATTAGGTCTAATCAGTTTTTTGTACACAACTTCTATAGCGCTCCGGCTACAGGCCGTATTTATGAACCGATCTTTACGAAACTTCTTGGGTACCTTTGTTATCACCGTGGGATGAGAACGAGTGTTTTTGGGTGTGGTCCAAAATTCAAGATGGCCACCAGCAGCCATTTTGTACCAAAATTAGTGCAATCAGTTTTTTGTACAGAACTTCTGTATGAAAGTTCTGATTTGAATAAATTTTTGTATGAATGTTTAGTAACATGGAATACATCACATATAGTACGGGTTTTTTTCTTGTGCAGAAATTATGCAAATTAGATGAACTTTGATTTATACAGTGCTACTTATACACTGTAAGTGCACATGTCAATACGGCTCGGGCTGGAGGCTGTATTTATGAACCGATCTTCACAAAACTTCTTGGGTACCTTTGTTATCACCTTGGGACGAGAAGGAGTGTTTCTGGGTGCGGTCCAAAATTCAAGATGGCTGCCAGTGGCCATTTTGTACCGAAGTTAGGTCCAATCAGTTTTTTGTCACAACTTCTACACAGCTCATATTTGTGAACTGATCTTCACGATACTTCTTGGGTACCTTTGTTTTCACCTTGGGACAGGAATGAGTGTGTTTTGGGGTGCCTTTGTTATCACTGTGCTATGAGAACAAATATTTTGGGGTTCAGTCAGACCCACTCTGGGACTCAAAGATTTTTTTCTAGTTTAGCATCTGACTGTCACCCACCTTTACAATACTTTACCTATACATTTGTTACAGGCAACGGTCAGTATTTATGTACAGACTGTTACAATACTTTATATGTACCTTTGTTATCAGGTCATTACCTAGATGTTTGTCATTGCTGTGTCACATACTTTACATGTACATGTGTTTGTCTTGACAAGTTGAGCTACAGTGTCATTGATACTTTCATTTTCATTTTTTGTCTCAAAAACATAGGTTATGACCCCTCGTTGGAACGAGCTCAATGAGCTCGTTCCAACAAGGGGTCATAACCTATGTTTTTGAGACAAAAAATGAAAATATTTTGAAAATTAATTGGCGATTTTTGAGAAAATCGCTGGCCGGTTTTGGCCGTTACGTTGGGTAAAGGGTTAAGTAAAGTGGGTGGGCCTTGTTGATAAGTAACAACATATTTTCTTCAGCTGAAGCTCCTTATTCCCAACACAAAATGATTACAGAAGGGAGTATACTTGCAAATATTTTTGAAAAGGAAATCCCCATGGAAGTCTGTTTTGTTTTGCAACATTAAGGGTGTGATGTGTCACCTACATACGATCAAATGTTCCTGAGCTATATCCCACAAATCGACCAAGCTAAGAAAGTTTAGAAGACGAGAACTTGAAAGATTCCTTAGATGAATACTTTGCTGCTTATCACATCCAGTCACATTACTTGGAAACCGTAAGCAACATTAAATGTTTAGAACTGTAAACTTGTTCAAGGTTTGGAATAATACAACTTTCGTGGTTATCAGTATTCACATTGTTAAAAATGCTTGGCATGTGCTTCAACGGATAAACATATATAAGTACTCTGAATCGGTAAAGTAACAACAATTAAATAAATTTATATTATAATTTAGTTTTTGATAACTAAACTGTTTCAACTATTTTAGTTTAATTTTCGTCTTGCAATTAAACCTTGTGGGTGGGTGGGGTACAAATTAGAAGTATGTTTTTTCTCATTCAGCTTTTATTGGAGAGGTCTTGTATGTAATAAAACCGGCACACATGATCTGGTCGAAGTTGAAAATGTACTTATAATCACAGCAATTTCAAGACGGTAATGGCCATTCATCTCAATGCGCAGGCATTCATTGCATACAGATAAACAGTTTCACATCTCGAGAACAGGATATGGTTTCTTAAAAATGGTAGGAGGTCATAAGCATTATTGAATTGATTCAGGCATTCATAATTGGTGTTTGACGAATTTGTGAAGTACTCATTTTATGCATTGGTTGCAGTAAACAGTATACTTTTTCTTTGAAATGTTTCTTCTCTTGTAGCCTAGCCTTCAGAACTCGTGCTATCTTTCATATAAATATTCTAGTTTGAGGCCAGCAGGTCAACAATGGCATTTCTTATTCACTTTACAGATGGGGGGTGCTCACAAGAACAAAATGTTCAATGTTCATAGCTTGAAGGAAGAATGTTTTCCCTAGCAGTTATCTACGAGGATTTGCGTTTGAATGAATCCGAGTATCTTCTCAACTTTGATAGGCAATACACTTTCTGAGTAATTTCAAGTACTTTCAGAACACAAAACATTTCTTTAAAAAATTTCATAACAAAATTTTCTTCTACAGATTTTTTCATGAAAAATGGATTTAACCTGAAGTAGCAAGAGTGTGTGTGTGTG
The DNA here is from genome assembly GCA_031216915.1 of Pictodentalium vernedei. Classification (NCBI taxonomy): domain Eukaryota; kingdom Metazoa; phylum Mollusca; class Scaphopoda; order Dentaliida; family Dentaliidae; genus Pictodentalium; species Pictodentalium vernedei. The sequence goes on along the minus strand of CM062292.1, from coordinate 185,303,355 downwards.
CTAGGATGTATTTTATCATTTAAAATGTATCAACTAGGTGGTGTTTCTGTTCTATTAATGACTTGTGGAAATTGTATGTCATTTCACTTGTGATATTGAGAGGGGATTAAGTGAGGTGGGTGGGCCTTGTTGATAAGTAACAACATATTTTCTTCAGCTGAAGCTCCATATACCCGACACAAAGTGATTACCGAAGGGAGTATACTTGCAAATATTTTTGAAAAGGAAATCCCCATGGAAGTCTGTTTTGTTTTGCAACATTAAGGGTGTGATGTGTCACCTACATACGATCAAATGTTCCTGAGCTATATCCCACAAATCGACCAAGCTAAGAAAGTTTAGAAGACAAGAACTTGAAAGATTCCTTAGATGAATACTTTGCTGCTTATCACATCCAGTCACATTACTTGGAAACCGTAAGCAACATTAAATGTTTAGAACTGTAAACTTATTCAAGGTTTGGAATAATACAACTTTCCTGGTTATCAGTATTCACATTGTTGAAAATGCTTGGCATCTGCTTCAAAAGATAAACATATTTAAGTACTCTGAATCGGCAAAGTAACAACAATTAAATAATTTTATATTATAATTTATTTTTGGATAACTAAACTGTTTCAATCTATTTTAGTTTAATTTTCGCCTTGCAGTTAAACCTTGTGGGTGGATGGGGTACAAATTAGAAGTATGTTTTTTCTCATTCAGCTTTTATTGGAGAGGTCTTGTATGTAATAAAATCGGCACACATGATCTGGTTGAGGTTGAAAATGTACTTATAATCACAGCAACTTCAAGACGGTAGCGGTCATTCATATTAATGCGCAGGCATTTATTGCATACAGATAAACAGTTTCACATCTCCAGAACAGGATATGGTTTGTTAAAAATGGTAGGAGGCCATAGGCATTATTGAATTGATTTAGTCATTCATAATTGTTGTTTGACGAGTTTGTGAAGTACTCATTTTATGCTTTGGTTGCAGTAACAGTATACTTTTATGAAATGTTTCTTCTCTTGCTTGATTCTCAGTAGCCTAGCCTTTAGAACTTTTGCTCTCTTTCATATAAATATTCTAGTTTGAGGCCAACAGGTCAACAATGGCATTTCTTATTCACTTTACAGATGGGGGTGCACACAAGAACAAACTGTTCAATATTCACAGCTTGAAGGAAGAATGTTTTGCCCAGCAGTTATCTATGATGATTTGTGTTGCCATAAATCTGAGTATCTTCTCAACTTTGGTAGGCAATACACTTTTTGAGTAAGTTCAGGTACTTTCAGAACACAAAACATTTCTTTAAAAAATTTCATAACAAAATTTTCTTTTACAGATTTTCATTTTTCATGAAAAATGGCATTAACCTGATGTAGCAAGAGTGTGTGTGTGCTAGGATGTATTTTATCCTTTAAAATGTATCAACTAGGTGGTGTTTCTGTTCTATTAATGACTTGTGGAAATTGTTTGTCATTTCACTTGTGATATTGAGAGGGGATTAAGTAAAGTGGGTGGGCCTTGTTGATAAGTAACCACATATTTTCTTCAGCTGAAGCTCCATATACCCAACACAAAGTGATTACAGACGGGAGAATGCTTACAAATATATTTGAATTCAACACTGCTAGACGAAAGGAAATCCCCATGGAAGTCTGTTTTGTTTTGCAACATTAAGGGTGTGATGTGTGACCTAAATATGATCAAATGTTCCTGAGCTATACCCCACAAATTGACCGAGCTAAGAAGGTTTAGAAGACAAGAACTTGAAAGATTCCTTAGATGAGCACTTTGCTGCTTATCACATCCCGTCACAGTACTTGGAAACCCTAAGCAACATTAAATGTTTAGAACTGTAAACTTATTCAAGGTTTGGAATAATACAACTTTCGTGGTTATCAGTATTCACATTGTTGAAAATGCTTGGCATTTTGCTTCAAAAGATAAACATATTTAAGTACTCTGAATCAGTAAAGTAAGAACAATTCAAAAAATTAATATTATAATTTAGTTTTTGATAACTAAACTGTTTCAATCTATTTTAGTTTAATTTTCGCCTTGCAATTAAACCTTGTGGGTGGGTGGGGTACAAATTAGAAGTATGTTTTTTCTCATTCAGCTTTTATTGGAGAGGTCTTGTATGTAATAAAAGCGGCACACATGATCTGGTTGAAGTTGAAAATGTACTTATAATCACAGCAATTTCAAGATGGTAATGGCCATTCATAATTTTTGTTTGACGAGTTTGTGAAGTACTCATTTTATGCTTTGGTTGCAGTAACAGTATACTTTTATGAAATGCTTCTTCTCTTGCTTGATTCTCAGTAGCCTAGCCTTTAGAACTTTTGCTCTCTTTCATATAAATATTCTAGTTTGAGGCCAACAGGTCAACAATGGCATTTCTTATTCACTTTACAGATGGGGGTGCACACAAGAACAAACTGTTCAATATTCACAGCTTGAAGGAAGAATGTTTTGCCCAGCAGTTATCTATGATGATTTGTGTTGCAATAAATCTGAGTATCTTCTCAACTTTGGTAGGCAATACACTTTTTGAGTAATTTCAGGTACTTTCAGAACACAAAACATTTCTTTAAAAAATTTCATTACAAAATTTTCTTTTGCAGATTTTTATTTTTCATGAAAAATGGCATTAACCTGAAGTAGCAAGAGTGTGTGTGTGCTAGGATGTATTTTATCCTTTAAAATGTATCAACTAGGTGGTGTTTCTGTTCTATTAATGACTTGTGGAAATTGTTTGTCATTTCACTTGTGATATTGAGAGGGGATTAAGTAAAGTGGGTGGGCCTTGTTGATAAGTAACCACATATTTTCTTCAGCTGAAGCTCCATATACCCAACACAAAGTGATTACAGAAGGCAGAATACTTACAAATATATTTGAATTCAACACTGCTAGACGGAAAGAAATCGCCACGGAAGTCTGTTTTGTTTTGCAACATTAAGGTGTGAGGTGTGACCTAAATACTATCAAATGTTCCTGAGCTATACCCCACAAATCGACCAAGCTAAGAAGGTTTAGAAGACAAGAACTTGAAAGATTCCTTAGATGAGTACTTTGCTTATCACATCCCGTCACAGTACTTGAAAATCGGAAGCAACATTAAATGTTTAGAACTGTAAACTTGTTCAAGTTTTGAAATAATACAACTTTCGTGGTTATCAGTATACACATTGTTGAAAATGCTTGGCATTTGCTTCAAAAGATAAAGATATTTAAGTACTCTGAATTGGTAATGTAGCAACAATTAAATAAATTTATATTATTATTTAGTTTTTGATAACTAAACTGTTTCAGTCCATTTCAATTTGATTTTTGCCTTGCAATTAAACCTTGAGGGTGGGTGGGGTACAAATTAGAAGTACGCTTTTTCTCATTCAGCTTTTATTGGAGAGGTCTTGTATGTAATAAAACCGGCACACATGGTCTGGTTGAAGCAGCAAATGTACTTATAATCACAGCAATTTCAAGACCGTAGCAGCCATTCATGTTAATGTGCGGGTATTCATACCATACAGATAAACAGTTTCACATCTCTAGAACAGGAGGTTTGTTAGAAATGGTAGGACATACGCATTATTGAATTGATTTAACATCTGTCTATTCACAGTTTCAGTTATTCATTATTGGTGTTTGACGAAGTTGTGAGTACTCATTTTATGCATTGGCTGCAGTAACATTATACTTTTTTTGAAATGTTTCTTCTCTTGCTTGATTCTCAGTAGCCTAGCCTTCAGTACTTGGGCTATCTTTCATATAAATGTTCTAGTTTGAGTCCGACAGGTCAACAATGGCATTTCTTATTCATTTTACAGATGGGGGTGCACACAAGAAGAAAATGTTCAATGTTCATAGCTTGAAGGAAGAATGTTTTCCCCAGCAGTTATCTATGAAGATTTCTATGAAGATTTGCGTTTGAATGAATCCAAGTATCTTCTCAACTTTGGTAGGCAATACACTTTTTGAGTAATTTCAAGTACTTTCAGAACACAAAACATTTCTTTAAAAAATTTCATAGCAAAATGTTCTTCTACAGATTTTTATTTCTCATGAAAAATGGCATTAACCTGAAGTAGCAAAAGTGGGTGGGCCTTGTTGATAAGTAACAAGATATTTTCTTCAGCTGAATCTCCATATACCCAACACAAAGTGATTACAGAAGAGAGAATACTTACAAATATATTTGAATTCAACCCTGCTAGACGAAAGGAAGTCCCCATGGAAGTCTGTTTTATTTTTGCAACATTAAGGTGTGATGTGTGACCTAAATACGATCAAATGTTCCTGAACTATACCCCACAAATCAACCGAGCTAAGAAGGCTTAGAAGACAATAACTTCAAAGAGTCCTTAGATGAGTACTTTGCTGCTTATCACATCCCATTACAGTTCTTGGAAACCGTAAGCATCATTTCATGTTTAGAACTGTAAACTTATTAAAGTATTGGAATAATACTACTTTCGTGGTAATCAGTATTCACATTCTTGAAAATGCTTGGCATTTGCTTCAAAAGATAAACATATTTCAGTACTCTGAATCTGTAAAGTAACAACAATTAAATAAATTTATATTATAATTTAGTTTTTGATAACTAAACTGTTTCAGTCTATTTTAGTTTAATTTTCGCCTTGAAATTAAACCTTGTGGGTGGGTGGGTGGGGGGGGGGGGGGAGGGGGGGTGGGGTACAAATTAGAAGTATGTTTTTTCTCATTCAGCTTTTATTGGAGAGGTCTTGTATGTAATAAAACCGGCACACATGATCTGGTTGAAGTTGAAAATGTACTTATAATCACAGTAATTTCAAGATGGTAACCGCCATTCATCTTAACCCTTTACCTAACATAAAAAGCAGACAACACTTGCAAAAAAAATCTTGAATTACTAATTTTTTGTCTCAAAAACATAGGTTATGACCACTCGTTGGAACGAGCTCGTTCCAACGAGGAGTCATAACCTATGTTTTTGAGACAAAAAATTGAAATATTTTGAAAATTAATTGACGATTTTTGAGAATAGCGCTGGCCGGTTTTGGCCGTTATGTTGGGTAAAGGGTTAATGTGCAGGCATTCATTGCATACAGATAAACAGTTTCACATTTCTAGAACAGGATATGGTTTGTTAAAAATGGTAGGAGGCCATAGGCATTATTGAATTGATTTAGTCATTCATAATTGTTGTTTGACGAGTTTGTGAAGTACTCATTTTATGCATTGGTTGCAGTAACAGTATACTTTTTTGAAATGTTTCTTCTCTTGCTTGATTCTCAGTAGCCTAGCCTTCAGAACTTGTGCTATCTTTCATATAAATATTTAAGTTTGAGACCGGCAGGTCGACAATGGCATTTCTTATTCACTTTACAGATGGGGGTGCACACTAGAACAAAATGTTCAATGTTCCTAGTTTGAAGGAAGAATGTTTTCCCCAGCAGTTATCTATGAAGATTTGCGTTTGAATGAATCCGAGTATCTTCTCAACTTTGGTAGGCAATACACTTTTTGAGTAATTTCAAGTACTTTCTGAACACAAAACATTTCTGTAAAAAAAAATTTTATGACCAAATTTTGTTGTACAGATTTTTATTTTTCATGACAAATGGTATTAACCTGAAGTGGCAATAATTTGTGTGTGCTAGGATGTATTTTATCATTTAAAAAGTATTAACTAGGTGGTGTTTCTGTTCTATTAATGAATTGTGGAAGTTGTTTGTCATTTTACTTGTGAGATTGAGAGGGAATTAAGTAAAGAGGGTGTGCCTTGTTGATAAGTAACAACATATTTTCTTCAGCTGAAGTACCATGTACCCAACACAAAGTGATTACAGCAGGGAGAATAGTTAAAATATATTTGAATTCAACACTGATAGACGAAAGGAAAGATAAATTTTATAGTAAATTTCCTTTCTTATTATACCTACCGCAGTCATTTACTACAGGCTTGCACTACAGTGGAAGACCCTAACTTGGATAAAATACTCTCTATTTTAATCTTTCCCAAGAGATTTGGGAAAGAAAAGTGGTGTAAAAAACACCACGAAAAAATAAGCCAAAACTGGGCCGAGCACCATCGGCGCACACCCAGTATGGGACGCTCTTCCCTTAGTACAAATCCATGACTTTGGTTTACCAATGCGCAGTGCAGTCATCAATTCATCATTCTTTTGAGTCCACCAACATAGGAGTTATGTGATCAGCGGGGAGGAAGGATTCTTACCTGAAGAAGAAGACGGGAGGGCCTCCATGTAAACAATTGCGGTAGGTATAATAAGAAAGGAAGTTTACTATGCAATTTATATTTCTTATCAACCTACCTTACAATTGTTTACTACAGGCTGAATAGACAATAGGATGGAGGGAATCACATAACCAACCCTCACATAACTCAATTGCACTGGAACCGTGGACAGAGGAAGAGATCCCTAGTCCTATCAAACCATAGCAACACAAACATTAGTAAAAGACATTGAAAGATGAGACGTATGGTGATGTGCGCCGCATAGACAGAAAGGGCAGTAACAGCACAGAGCAGGGACTGACCCTGTAAGAAGCTGAATGGCTGGGATAGACAACAGCCTGAGCAGAAGAAAGAGGGCCCATAGAACAAAGGTCCTCTGTCTGCTCCTGCAACTGTTGCAGACAAGTGGAGAAGGTAGCATTTCTCCAGCAGGCTGCAAGCATAACATCCGACAACATGACAGAGTTAGTATAAGCCCCGACAGGAAGACAATGCACACACCTCGTGGCAAAAAAAATAATTGGTAATACAATCGCCAGTAGCTAGATGAGCGGAAGCTGCACGAATAGCAAGACAAATCCATCGAGAAATGGATTCAGGAGAGATCTGGCATGTGAGAAAATCTATATCCACCCAGGATAAACGCACAAATGCTCCCCCCCCCCAAGCAGAGCAGCGCTCAAGAAAGTGTCCATCTTGGAGTAAACTGCAAAGTCCTAGGCCTTTTGAAGGAAAAGTGCTGAACAGGCTTGGAGAGACAAGGATGAGTGCCGAAATGATGTGGTACCACATATGAAAAAGGTCTCCGAAGCATGGACTTGCTGGAGACCCCCAGAAACAAACATATACCAGAAACCCCGCAATCGGAGTGATCGAAGGAGTGACAGAAGCAACAGAGTGATCGCACACCCTCGACAGAAGAACCTTCTACTTGGCCACAGAGGCTAAACCAGTGGAGTGAGTGCCTCCTTGAAGAAGCAAAGCAACTCCACTGCTCGTCTCAAAAGCCATTACAGAGGAGACAGGACCCGATAAAAGACATGCTTGCAGGAACAATGAAGTCGGGTCGACCTGAAACCTCCTCGGGCAACTTCAGCAAAGAAAGTCGCGACGTAGAGGGAGACATGCCGGAACCGTCGCGAACAGAGAGCGGAGCAGATTGATCCACACCCACCGAGGTGACAGGGGTGTGATCGAAAGGATTCAACAACTGCAGGTTCATATCTGGACTAGAACCTGAGGCAGAATCGGAACCGGCAGGAAGGCGTAGCTAACAAGACCGTCCCAAAGGAGGGTCAGAGCGTCCACGGCGAAAGCCAGAGCATCTGGGCACGGGGACATGAAAGTGTCCACCTGATGGTTCCAACGAGTTGCAAAGAGATCGATGTGGGGACGACCCCAGAGATCGCAAAGAGACTGGAACACCACCATGTGGAGCATCCACTCGGTGGAAAAGAACCTGCCCCGTCGGGACAGGGAGTCGACTAGGATGTTCAGACGACCGGGAATGTGATGAACCACCACTCCGGCGTTGACATCCTGAGCGAGCAGTAGAAGTTCCCAAACCAAATCGTACATGGGAACATAGTGCGTTCCGCCCTGGTTCCGAATGTAAACAACCACTGTAGAATTGTCAGACCACAGAAGGACCTGACAATTCGAAAAGCGGGGGATCCACTGTTGGAAACACAGAAGAAGAGCAAGAAGCTCCTTCTGGTTGACATGAAGAGCTGCTAGATCCTGGTCCCATGACCCGTGAAGGAAAAGACCTAGAGGATCCAACGTCACACCCCATCCGAAATCACTGGCGATTACCATCAGAACACGATCGGACGTGGGGAAGTCCAACGGAACTCCCTGCATTATCCACTGAACATCTGTCAGGGGAGAAGGTGATGAGGAAGAAACGCCGGTAACAGAAACACCAGAACCAGAGGATCGACATTCGGCCTTCAGCGGCTGAGCAAAAAGTGTTGGAGAGGTCAGACATGCAGTTGACCTAGAGGAATGAGATCCGGCACCGAAATGCAGAGACCAAGCAGTCGGGAAAGAATCCGAGCTGATGAAGTCCATCGCAGATGACAAGACAGAGAAGGGACCAGGTCTGACTTCTCTCCGTTGACTCTGAACCCTAGTGACATGAGAAGGCTCAACAGTGTGACGCCATCAGACTCCAGAAAAGCAGCACTGGATTGCCTCTGAAAGATATCAACTAGACAAGCCAAAGAAGACACCTTGGACTGTGTGCGATGTAAGACTTAACACATGCGACATCAGACAGGTGAAGGCCCAAGGATCCAGGCCGAGGCCAAAGGGAATGGCTTGAACTGGAAAACATCCTGGGGAATGGAGCGGCGAACTGATCTGAAAGCCTCCATGCTGAACAGAGGAGCAATGATAGACTGCGTCAGAATACTCAGATCGATAACCTATCTGAGTCGGCCGTCCTTCTTCGGCACCAAGAACATGTGGGAACAAAATCTCACCGAAAGAAAGTTCTTGATGACCTTGATTGTCCCCTTTGACAGGTGATCGCCTATCTCCGTGGTCAAAAGTTCCCAACGTGTAATGTTGAAATGACTCATGTTGGAAGAGGCACTCTCTACTTAGTGCAGTGCCTCAGCCTGGGACGAAATCGAGGTGACTACTGCTGACGCCTACCCCACCTTGTGAGTGAGTAGAAGTGACATTAGGAGGATCAGCCCTTAGCTTCGCAGAGGAAGCAGAAGGGTACTTGTTAGGCTTTGGACGCCGCCTGCCTCCAACAGAAGGCCGATCAAGCTGACTAAGCAGCAGCAGATCAATGGAATGACAAAGGGAGCCATCCCGGACCGTCGCCATGGAACCATGGAATAGTTGTGGACCCGCCGAAAGAGGCAGATCGAAGAGCAGCGCACTGCCTCTCAAGAAGGGGACGTCTTGTGTCCAGCACAGCGTACCTGCAAACTAATTCCAAGCTAGCCGCGTAACAGGCATGTGTGTGAGAAGATGCATGAGCGCCATGAACAGCACACACAAAACAAAAACCTGTTTGTCGTTAAACTAAACTCATCTGGGAGCAGATAAGCAGCAAAGCAGAGACAACGTGATCAAAGAGAGAACGCATTCCAGCATCCCTCCCGATAAGCCCAACCTGGACTCCAGAGTCTCCATATGGCTGAGGAGTTGGAGTCCCGATCCAAGACTGTCACAGTCTGGCAGACTGACGGATTGGCAAAATCGTAGGAATGATGACGCACCAGAGGCAAAAAGTGTCAAACTTGATGAAGAACGATGTCTTCATAGCCTTGGAACTCAGCTTAGAGTCCAAAGCGGTAAATGCTTCAACAACCTGTACCGACAGGCACGGTCGAAGGCGCCCAGAAGCATGTTGCTCCACAGGCTGTAGGCGTGCGACCAATGATCGTAGATGGGCTGACACTGTAGGCTGGTTTGCCGGTTTGAGACCTGGAAGGAACCCAAACACAAAGTTAAGAGCTGCCCCCAAGTCAGAAGACTTTTGGCTCTTGACGTCAGGTATGTCAGACTCATCCCATGAGTCGGAAGACACATAGCCCATCATGGGCAAACCAGCCGACGCCTCCCATGGTGTAGGCACACCAGGGGATCAGAAAGCGACCTGTTTCCAATCCCTGGAGCTGGGGGTGCCCGGAAACCACTCGTAGCCTCACTGGTGGGAACGGAAAAGGCTCTTGGACAGAACCTAAGTGAGCAAGGAGAGGGCCTCTCTAAACTCACTGACTATCGGAACGGAGCAACGTGGGAACGAACTGACAAAGTGGCTTCACTCCTGACCCATTTACCAGCGAAGGGTCACGATCCTCAAATACACCCGACGCGGGGCAACGGGCTGCAGCCGAAAACATCTGAAGGCAGATGTGTAGTGGGGTATCACATACCCCGAGGATCAACAGAGCAGAAACTCAAGACAGAAGGACCAGGCTGAACAAAAAGCATTGGTCACACAAAACTGGCCATGGGACCAGAGTGCGTGGACGGAAATGCCACAGAGCTCATGGTGACCCCCACCATGAACATCCGCATCCAATGAGAAAACTGAGGTACTCGACGGCTGAGAGACCGTATTAGAGGGTTTGGCCGTGGCCTCTTCCAACTTCGCCAAGTTGAAGTCAGGGAAGGCTGAGGCCAATACCCCACGTCTACAATACCTGACATCCCTGCAGACCCCTGCAGGGATAAAACTGCTGTGCTCAATGGCTGAGAGGACACAGCATGGGAGTTCGGTTGGCAGCCACTTCCTACTTCGCTGAGTTGAAGTCAGGGAAGACTGAGGCCGATACCCCACGTCTACACTACCAGACACGACTGCAGACCCCTGCAGGAAGAAAACTGCTGTGCTCAACGACCGAGAGGACACAGCAGGGGGTTTGGTCGGCAGCCACTTCCGACTCACCGAGTTGAAGTCGGGGAAGGCTGAGGCCGATACCCCACGTCAACACCACCAGACACCTCTGCAGACCCCTGCAGGGATAAAACTGCTGTGCTCAACGACCGAGAGGACACAGCAGGGGATTCAGTCGGCAGCCACTTCCGACTTCCCCGAGTTGAAGTCAGGGAAGGCTGAGGCCGATACCCCACAACCACACTACAGACAACACTGCAGACCCCTGCAGGGTTAAGCCGAGGCCGGCTAAAACGGTGACCGATGATGTTGTAGAAGGAACAGCAGTAGCAGCAGATATGACGGGAGCTGTTGGAACTGGCGGAAAAGGGGAGAGAGCCACCTAGCTCGGCCTCCAAAGGAGGAGTCACAACCCTAGTGACAGCCTCAGATGTCGACTGGAGAGGGCGCACTGTCCTGAAACCAGGCATCTCTTCCCTAGAAATCCAACAGCTCCCGCAGTATCCACCACGGTAAAAAAACTGCACATCCCCCATGGATGGGGAATAACTCTCACCAGATGTGGTCGTGTCGGCAGGCCCCGAAATGACAGCGTTCCCCACCCTCCAGTGTGTGGGAGGAGCTGAACATCCCCCACGGAGGGGTATAGTATAACTCACACCAGATGTGGTCGTGTCGGGAGGTCCCGAAATGACAGCATCCCCTGCGGGTGCGGGAGGAACAGCCACGAGAACGCACCAAAAGAGAGGGCAAAAAGCATTTCCCTAAAGGAACTGAACTGGAAATAACAGAGGTGAGAGCAGTAGAAGGAAAAGGTGAACTCAACAGATACATAAAGTTGAACACCCCCAACTACGAGAGACGGTGGAAGAAAAAATAACCGGTGGGTACACGACAGAACCCAGATGGCTGACAGGGACCTAAAAAACAGAAATTCAGCCCTCAACAGAGTGAAGAAATCCTGTCCATACAGCCCCTCATTGACACCTAACTCCAATAATAATAATAAAATTTATCAACCGAAAAATTTTATTTTCGAACCGCGTTGATACGATGTCGAAAAAACAGACAGAAAATATAAATAAAATTCAATGAGAATGTGGTTGAAAATATTAACGAGAATATACAGTCCTGTTATTATACGATCTTCAGATCCATAATTCTAGTCACAGGAAAACCATTATCGACGAATTGAATTATCACTGTTTCGTAATGCAAATGGTGGAGACACATCCTACACGTGTCTCGGACAAAAAAAGAATGATGAATTCATGACTGCACTGCGCATTGGTTAACGAAAGTCGTGGATTTGTACTAAGGGAAGAGCGTCCCATACTGGGTGTGCGCCGATGGTGCTCAGTCCAGTTTTGGCTTATTTTTTCGTGGTGTTTTTTACACCACTTTTCTTTCCCACATATCTTGGGAAAGATTAAAATAGAGAGTATTTTATCTGAGTTAGGGTCTTCCACTGTAGTGCAACCCTGTAGTAAACAATTGTAAGGTAGGTTGATAAGAAATCCCTCTGGAAGTCTGGTTTATTTTAAAACATTAAGGGTGTGATGTGTGACCTAAATACGATCAAATGTTCCTGAACTGTACAACACAAATCAACCGAGCTAAGAAGGCTTAGAAAACAAGAACTTGAAAGATTCCTTAGACGAGAACTTTGCAGCTTATCACATCCCATCACAGTACTTGGAAACAGTAAGCAACATTAAATGTTTAGAACTGTAAACTTATTAAAATATTGGAATAATACTACTTTCGTGGTAATCAGTATTCACATTCTTGAAAATGCTTGGCGTTTGCTTCAAAAGATAAACATATTTAAGTACTCTGAATCAGTACAGTAACAACAATTAAATAAATTTATATTATAATTTAGTTTTTGACTAACTAAACTTTTTCAGTCCATTTTAGTTTAATTTTCACCTTGCAATTAAACCTTGTGGGTGGGTGGGATACAAATTAGAAGTATGCTATTTCTCATTCAGCTCTTATTGGAGAGGTCTTGTATGTAATAAAACCAGGATGTACTTATAATCACAGCAATTTCAAGACCGTAACAGCCATTCATCTTAACCCTTTACCTAACATGAAAAGCAGACGACACTTGCAAAAAAATTCCTGAATAACTGTTTTTTTTAATTTTTTGTCACAAAAACATAGGTTATGACCCCTCATTGGAACAAGCTCGACAAGCTCGTTCCAACGAGGGGTCATAACCTATGTTTTTGAGACAAAAAATGAAAAAATAATGAAAATTAATTGGCGATTTTTGAGAATAGCGCTGGCCGGTTTCGGCAGTTACGTTGGGTAAAGGGTTAATGTGTGGGCATTCATACCATACAGATAAACAGTTTCACATCTCTAGAACAGGAGGTTTGTTAGAAATGGGAGGAGGACATAGGCATTATTGAATTGATTTAACATCTGTCTATTCACTGTTTCAGTCATTCATAATTGTTGTTTGACGAGTTTGTGAAGTACTTATTTTATGCGTTGGTTGCAGTAACAGTATACTTTTTCTTTGAAATGAAATGTTTCTTCTCTTGCTTGATTCTCAGTAGCCTAGCGTTCAGAACTTGTGCTATCTTTCATATAAATATTCTAGTTTGAGGCTGACAGGTCAGCAATGACATTTCTTATTCACTTTACAGATGGGGTGCACACAAGAACAAAATGTTCAATGTTCATAGCTTGAAGGAAGAATTTTTTCCCCAGCAGTTATCTATGAAGATTTGCGTTTGAATGAATCCGAATATCTTCTCAACTTTGGTAGGCAATACACTTTTTGAGTAATTTCAAGTGCTTTCAGAACACAAAACATTTCTTTAAAACATTTCATGACAAAATTTTCTTCTATAGATTTTTATTTTTCATGAAAAATGGCATTAACCTGAAGTATCAAGAGTGTGTGTGTGTGCTAGGATGTATTTTATTATTTAAAATGTATCAGCTAAGTGTTGTTTCTGTTCTATTAATGACTTGTGGAAATTGTTTGTCAGTTCACTTGTGATATTGAGAGGGGATTAAGTAAAGTGGGTGAGCCTTGTTGATAAGTAACAGCATATTTTCTTCAGCTGAAGCTCCATATACCCAACACAAAGTGATTACAGAAGGGAGAATACTTACAAATATATTTGAATTCAACACTGCTAGACGAAAGGAAATCCCCATGGAAGACTGTTTTGTTTTGCAAAATTAAGGGTGTGATGTGTGACCTAAATATGATCAAATGTTCCTGAGCTATACCCCACAAATCGACTGAGCTAAGAAGGTTTAGAAGACAAGAACTTGAAAGATTCCTTAGATGAGTACTTTGCTGCTTATCACATCCTCTCACAGTATTTGGAAACCGTAAGCAACATTAAATGTTTAGAACCGTAAACTTGTTCAAGTTTTGGAATAATACAACTTTCGTGGTTATCAGTATTCACATTGTTGAAAATGCTTGGCATTTGCTTCAAAAGACAGACATATTTAAGTACTCTAAATCTGTAAAGTAACAATAATTCAATCAACTTATATTATAATTTAGTTTTTGAATTAGCAATTTCAAGACAGTAACGGCCATTCATCTTAATGCGCAGACATTCATTGCGTACAAATTAACAGTTTAACATCTCTAGAACAGGATATGGTTTGTTAAAAATGATAGGAGGCCATAGGCGTTATTGAATTGATTCCGTCATTCATAATTGTTGTTTGACGAGTTTGTGAAGTACTCATTTTATGCATTGGTTGCAGTAACAGTGTACTTTTTTGATATGTTTCTTCTTTTGCTTGATTCTCAGTAGCCTAGCCTTCAGAACTTGTGCTATCTTTCATATAAATATTCTAGTTTGAGGCCAAAAGGTCAACAATGGCATTTCTTATTCACTTTACAGATGGGGATGCACACAAGAACAAAATGTTCAATGTTCATAGGTTGAAAGAAGAATGTTTTCCCCAGTAGTTATCTATGAAGATTTGTGTTTGAATGAATCCGAGTATCTTGTCAACTTTGGTAGGCAATACACTTTTTGAGTAATTTCAAGTACTTTCAGAACACAAAACATTTCTTTAAAAAAAATTTTTATTACCAAATTTTTTTCTACAGATTTTTATTTTTCATGACAAATGGCATTAACCTGAAGTAGCAAGAATTTGTGTGTGCTAGGATGTATTTTATCATTTAAAAAGTATTAATTAGGTGGTGTTTCTGTTCTATTAATGAATTGTGGAAATTGTTTGACATTTCACTTTTGAGATTGAGAGGGGATTAAGTAAAGAGGGTGTGCCTTGTTGATAAGTAACAACATATTTTCTTCAGCTGAAGTACCATGTACCCAACACAAAGTGATTACAGCAGGGAGAATGGTTACAAACATTTGAATTCAACACTGGTAGACGAAAGGAAATCCTCCTGGAAGTCTGTTTTATTTTGCAACATTAAGGGTGTGATGTGTGACCTAAATATGATCAAATGTTCCTGAACTGTACGACACAAAGCAACCAAGCTAAGAAGGCTTAGAAGACAAGAACTTGAAAGATTCCTTAGACGAGAACTTTGCAGCTTATCCCATCCCATCACAGTACTTGGAAACAGTAAGCAACATTAAATGTTTACAACTGTAAACTTATTAAAGTATTGGAATAATACTACTTTCGTGGTAATCAGTATTCACATTCTTGAAAATGCTTAGCATTTGCTTCAAAAGATAAACATATTCAAGTACTTTGAATCGGTAAAGGAACAACAGTTAAATAAATTTATATTAATAATTTAGTTTTTGATAACTAAACTTTTTCAATCTATTTTAGTTTAATTTTCGCCTTGCAATTAAACCTTGTGGGTGGGTGGGATACAAATTAGAAGTATGCTTTTTCTCATTCAGCTTTTATTGGAGAGGTCTTGTATGTAATAAAACCGGCGCACATGGGCTGGTTGAAGTAGAAAATGTACTTATGATCACAGCAATTTCAAGACTGTAACAGCCATTCATCTTAATGTGCGGGCATTCATACCATACAGTTTCACATCTCTAGAACAGGAGGTTTGTTAGAAATGGTAGGAGGACATAAGCATTATTGAATTGATTTAACCCTTTACCCAACCAGACGATTTCAAAATTTATTATTTTAAATATCATTTTTTAAATTTTTTCGAAAATATTCAACAAAACCATATCATGTGACCCATCTTTGGAATGGGCTCGATGAGCTCGTTACAAAGATGGGTCACATGATATGGTTTTGTTGAAATTTTTCGAAAAATAATATTTTTTTCTGCTGCTGAATTTGCATATTACGCGGGCGGATGGGGGCGATTCGTTGGGTAAAGGGTTAACATCTGTCTATTCACTGTTTCAGTCATTCATAATTGGTGTTTGACGAGTTTGTGAAGTACATGAACCCGAAGTAGCAAGAGTGTGTGTGTGCAAAGATGTATTTTATCATTTAAAGAGTATTAACTAGGTGGTGTTTCTGTTCTGTTAACCCTTTACCCAACGTAACGGCCAAAACCAGCCAGCGCTATTCTCAAAAATCGCCAATTAATTTTCAAAATATTTTCATTTTTTGTCTCAAAAACATAGAGTATGACCCCTCGTTGGAACGAGCTCGTCGAGCTCGTTCGAATGAGGGGTCATAACCTATGTTTTTGAGACAAAAAATGAAAAAAATTAGTTATTCAAGAATTTTTTTTGCAAGTGTTGTCTGCTTTTCATGTTAGGTAAAGGGTTAATGAATTGTGGAAGTTGTTTGTCATTTCACTTATGAGATTGAGAGGGGATTAAGTATAGTGGGTGGGTGGATCTTCTTCTCATGAACCAGCAGTAGCAGAGACTTGATATTTGGTGTGCAGGTTCCTTTTGAGATGTAGACTCAGATTTGTTCAAGAGAAGTTCAAGGGGCTATATTTGCCATTGTTATGGGAGGGGCAACAATTTTGGCCTTGCCCAAAATTTCTATTTTCCAAACCGAGAGGCTGATTTGAAGCAAATTTGATATGAGGGCTTATTGGGTCATAAGTACTTAATTTATGCTAACAAAAATTTTCCCGTCGCCCCATGGGAACTGCAGGAGCTAAAAATAGAAAAAATTTAAAATGCCCATAACTCCAAAACTACGCGACATTGAGAATTTTTATTTGGTGTGAAGCTTCCTTAGGACCAGCAGAAAGGAATGGTAAAAAAGATTGCCATCGGTTTTATCATAGAGTTCTTTTCCGTGACTTTGAAAAAGTGCTGAGTCATCATTTTTTAACACTATGGGTAATGGGAAAAACATTAACCCTTTACCCAACGCAGACGATATCAAAATTTATTATTTTAAATATTTTAAAAAATTTTTTAAAAATTTCAACAAAACCATATCATGTGACCCCCTCCCTTGTTGGAAAGAGCTTGACGTGCTTGTTCCAACGAGGGGTCACATGATATGGTTTTGTTGAAATTTTTTGAAAAATAAAATTTTTTGAACTGCTGAATTTGCATATTACGTGGGCAGATGCGGCTGAATCGTTGGGTAAAGGGTTAAAGAATCTTTTCCCAAACCACTGCTCCAAAAGCTTTCATATTTCACATATAACATCTTTGGAAGATTGATTCACATATTTGTTGAAATCAATTCCCAGGTCCATATTTGGGCTCTCTATGGGAGCCCAAATGTTCAAATTAGTGCAATATGAGGAATATTCTTTAAAAATCTTTTTCAAATCCACCAATCAGAATGTTTTGATATTTGGTGTGCAGCATCATTAGGGGGTTGAGATTCAAGTTGTTCAAGCCAAGTCCCTGGGTTCATATTTGGGCTCCCACAGTGGGAGCCTGAATTATAACTTAGTTCAATATGAGGAATATTCTTTAGAAATATTTTTCTTCAGATCCAGTAACCAAATCTTTTGATATTTGGTATACAGCATCCCTAGGGAGGTGAGATTCAAGTTTGTTCAAGCCAAGTCCCTGGGCTCATATTTGGGCACCCTGTGGTAGTCTGAATTATAACTTAGTTCAATATGAGGAATATTCTTTAAAAATCTTCTTTTTATACGCCCGTTTTGAAAAAAAACGGTTGTATTATGGTATACTGCTGTCCATCCGTCCATCCGTCTGTCTGTCCATCAATACGTCCGTCCACACGTCATACAATAACTCGAAAACGCTTCGAGCAATTTTTGTGATTTTTTGGTGGAAAGTATATATTGATGGAAGGAAGCTCCCTTTTGATTTGTGTTGCTGACCGATTTGTCATTCCAGACTTATGGAACTTTATTCGTCAAAATATAGGCAATTTTCCACATGTCGGACAATAACTTGAAAATGCTTTGAGCAATTTTCATGATTTTTTGGTGGCAAGTATATGTTGATTGAAGGAATCTCCCTTTTTATTTGTGTCGCCGTCCGATATGTCATTCCAGAGTTATGTGACTTTATTTGTCAAAATATAAGCAATTTTCCGCATGTCGAACAATAACTTGAAAATGCTTAGAACAATTTTCATGATTTTTTGGGTGCAAGTATATGTTGATAGAAGGAATCTCCCTTCCGATTTGTGTCGCTGTCCGATTTGTCATTCCAGAGTTATGGGACTTTATTCGTCAAAATATAGGCAATTTTCCACATGTCGGCCTTTGATCAATTTTCATGATATTTTGGTTGCAAGTATATGTTGATAACTGGAATCTCCCTTTCGATTTATTTCCAAATTAATGAACACAGTATGTTGTTGGTTATGATTATTGTACAAAAATATAAAAAAAACCTGACAAGTACACATGTATACTCATATTGTGTGCTTCCCTCTTGTAATTAATAACGGGCATATCATGCGCTCATGGCACAGCTGTTTATTTTAGATCCACTGGTCAGAATCTTTTGATATTTGGTATAAGCTTTTCTTAGGAGGGGCAGATGCAACTTGTTCACATCAATTCCCTGGGTTGATATTTAGGCTACCATGTTAGGTGAGCGTCCTCAGGCCCCCTGGGACCTCTTGTTTCAATAGGCTCTGGAGAGGCTATGGAAATTAACATTTTATGTTGGTGTTCTACACGTTTTTGTCTCAAATTGCTGCAATACAACCAGTTATATTTCCTGTAAGTTCTTGAAGGGGTCTTATATGTATAACAGATTGGTTGTAGAATTTTGTGTGGTTATTAACCATAATGAGAATTCTTGAGCAGCCAACTCAACATTTAGTTCTATTTCGAACAGCATGTGGCCAAATATACCTGTATCTTTACATTGGTAGAAACATGATGAGTTAAATTAATCTGCTAATCATGAACCACCAGGTAAAACACCTGGGTGTCCATGCTTAGCAGATTTCCTTCATGGATCCTCATTGCTTTTGGTTATAAAAGTGAAGGTATAGGAAGATCTCCACACCATCGCTTCCCTGTGCAATCGGTAGTTTAATGGGTGTTGGGCTATGGAAAATTTGTAGTGCAGGCTATGGAAAATTTGTAGTGCAGGCTGTGGAAAACTTACTACAAGCCCTGATTTCATTTCATTAATTATTTATTAGCTCACCTGGCCTAAAAGGCCATGTGAGCTTTTCGCATCACTTGGTGTCCGTCGTCTGTAAACTTTTCACATTTTCATCTTCTTCTCTGTAACCACTGAGCCGGTGTGAACCAAACTTGACAGGAATAGTATATGGGAGGTCCTCTACAAACGATCCTCATTTTGTTCCCGTCGGATGAAAAACATGGCTTCCAGAGGCATTCTTTGATTCTGGTTGGTGGATTTTCAAAAATCTTCTCCTCAGAAACCGCCAGACCAACTGTTTTGAAACTTCACATAAATAATGACTGGGACCCCCTCCACCATCAATAATCATTTAATGTTGATCGGGTTACAAACATGGCCACAATTGCAGCTTACAGTTACTATAGAAACCCTATGAGAAATCACATTTTCATCTTCTTCTCTGGAACTACTGAGCCAACGTGAACCACACCGGGCAGGGATAGTCTGTGGGAGGTCCTCGACCAACGATGCTTATTTAACCCTTTACCCAACGTAACGGCCAAAACCGGCCAGCGCTATTCTCAAAAATCGCCAATTAATTTTCATTATTTTTTTCATTTTTTGTCTCAAAAACATAGGTTATGACCCCTCGTTGGAACGAGCTCGTCGAGCTCGTTCCAACGAGGGGTCATAACCTATGTTTTTGAGACAAAAAATGAAAAAAATTAGTTATTCAAGAATTATTTTTGCATGTGTCGTCTGCTTTTCAGGTTAGGTAAAGGGTTAATGTTGATCGGGTTGCAAACATGGCCACAATTGCAGCTTATAGTTACTATAGAAACACTATGGGAAATCACATTTTCATATTCTTCTCTGGAACTACTGAGCCGATGTGAACCAAACTTTGCAGGAATGATCTGTGGGAGGTCCTCTACAAACGATCCCCATTTTGTTCCCGTTGTTTAAAAAACGGTCGCCACAGGCATTCTTTGATTCTGGTTGGTGGATTTTCTAAAATCTTCTCCTGTGAAACTGCCAGGCCAAATGCTTTGTTGACAGGGACCCCCTCTACCAATGATCCTCATTTAATGTTGATCGGGTTGTAAACATGGCCACAATTGTGGTTTATAGTTACTATAGAAACCCTATGGGAAATCACATTTTCATCTTCTTCTCTGGAACTACTGAGCCAACGTGAACCAAACCTGGCAGAGATAGTTTGTTGGAGTTCTTCTACAAATGTTCCTCATTTTTAGCTTAACTTGACATAGTCAAGATAAGCTATTGCCATCACGCGTGCGAAAGTCTGTTAGTCTGTGAGTCTGTTAGTCTGTGAGTCTGTGATGTCTGTTCACATTTTACTTTAGCACGGGCTAGACCCCGCAGTTCTTGTCTGATCGTCACAAAATTTCATATGCAGGTTTGGGGTCATGTATAGATGAGAACGTCCCCTTTTGGTCGCGATCGGGCAACCGGTATGGCTGCCCGAGCCCAAAACTCGAAAACTATTAGCACAGTCTACAGGCCGTATTTATGAAGGGATTTCATTGTAACTTGGTAGGATGCCTCTGTACAATGCCTAGATGAGAACGTCCCCTTTTGGGCATGATTTATCATCCGTGATGGCTGCCCAAGCCCGAAACCCAAAAACTTTTAGCACAGTCTGCAGGTCATGTTTAATGTGGAGGGATTTCATTGTAACTTATGATGTCTAGATAAGCATTTCCCCATTTGGGCATGATCTGCCACCTGTGACGACTGCCCAAGCCCAAAACCTGAAAACCTTTAGCACAGTCTACAGGTCATATTTATTGAGAAATTTCATTGTAACTTGGTGGGTTGACTTCATACAATGTATAGATGAGAAAGTCCCCTTTTGGACGTGATTGGGCAACTGTGACGGCTACAGGGGCCCGAAGCCCGAAAACCTTTAGCACAGTCTAGAGGTCATATTTATGAAGGGATTTCATTGTAACTTGGTAGGATGACTTCAAATAATGTCTAGATGAGAACGTCCCATTTTGATTGCGATCATTCAGCCTTGATGGGTGCCTGAGCCCAAAAACCTTTAGCATAGGCAAAAGGTCATATTTATGGAAGGATTTCATTGTAACCTGTTAGGTTGACTTCATATAATGCCTAGATGATGACATCCCCTTTTGGTCGTGATTGGTCAGTTGTGATGGCTACAAGTGCCCAAGGCCCGAAAACCTTGAGCACAGTCTACAGGTCATATTTATGAAGGGATTTCATTGTAACTTCTTAGGATCACTCCAGATGATGCTCATATGAGATTGTCCCCTATGGTTGCGATCATTCAGCCATGATGGCTGCCTGAGCCCGAAAAACCTTTAGCACAGTCTACAGGTGATATTTATGAAGGGATTTCATTGTAACTTGGTAGGTTAACTTCATATAATGTCTATATGAGAACGTCCCCTTTTGGACATGATTGGGCAACTGTGACGGCTAAAGGTGCCCGATGCCCGAAAACCTTTAGCACAGTCTACAGGTCATATTTATGAGGGGATTTCATTGTAACTTGGTAGGATGACTCCAAATAATGTCTAGATGAGAACGTCCCATTTTGATCGCGATCATTCAGCCTTGATGGGTTCCTGAGTCCAAAAACCTTTAGCATAGGTAAAATGTCATATTTATGGAAGGATTGCATTGTAACCTATTAGGTTGACTCCATATGATGCCTAGATGATGACATCCCCTTTTGGTGATGATTGGTCAAGTGCCCGAAGCTACAAGTGCCCAAAGCCCGAAAACCGTGAGCACAGTCTACAGGTCATATTTATGAAGGGATTTCATTGTAACTTCGCAGGATCACTCCAGATGATGCCCAGATGAGATTGTCCCCTTTGGTTGCGATCATTCAACCATGATGGCTGCCCGAGCCTGAAGCCCGAAAACCTTTAGCACAGTCTACAGGTCATAATTATGAAGGGATTTCATTGTAGATTGGTAGGATGACTCCAAATAGTGTCCAGATGAGAACGTCCCCTTTTAGTCACGATCATTCAGCCTAGATGGCTGCCCGAGCCCAAAAACCTTTAGCATGTCTGTAGGTCGTATTTATGGAAGGATTTCATTGTAACTTGTTAGGTTGACTCCATATAATGCCTAGTTGATGACATCCCCTTGTGGTCGTGGTTGGTCAACTGTGATGGCTACAGGTGCCGGAACCCCGAAAATCTTGAGCACAGTCTACAGGTCATATTTATGAAGGGATTTCATTGTAACTTCATAGGATCACTCCAGATGATGTCCAGATGAGAATGTCCCCTTTTGGTTACGATCATTCAACCATGATGGCTGCCCAAGCCTAAAGCCCGAAAACCTTTAGCACAGTCTTCAGATCATATTTATGAAGGGATTTCATTGTAACTTGGTAGGTTTTCTTCATGATGAGAACAGCCCCTTTTGGACACCATTAGGCAACTGTGTTGGCTACAGGGGCCCAAAGCCCAAAAATCTTTAGCACAGTCTACAGGTGATATTTATGAAGGGATTTCATTGTACCTTGGTAGGATGACTCTAAATAATGTCTAGATGAGAACGTCTCCTGTTGGTCGCGATCATTCAGCCTTGATGGCTGCCGAACCCAAAACCCCAAAACCTTTAGCATAGTCTATTGGTCATATTTATGGAAGGACTTCATTGTAACCCATAAGTTTGACTCCATATAATGCTTAGATGATGACATCCCCTTTTGGTCGTGATTGGTCAACTGTGACGGCTTCAGGGGCCCAAAACCCCAAAACCTTGAGCACAGTCTACAGGTCATATTTATGAAGGGATTTCATTATAACTTTGTAGGATCACTCCAGATGATGCCCAGATGAGAATGTCCCCTTTTGGTTACGATCATTCAACCATGATGGCTGCCAGAGCCCAAAGCCCAAGAAACCTTTAGCACAGTCTACAGGTCATATTTATTAAGGGATTTCATTGTAACTTGGTAGGTTGACTTCATATAATGTCTAGATGAGAACATCCCCTTTGGATGCAGTTGGGAAACTGACGTCTACAGGGGCCCAAAGCCCGAAAACCTTTAGCACAGTCTACAGGCCATATTTATGAAGGGATTTTAATGTAGCTTGATAGGATGACTTGGAATAATTTCACTGTAACTTGGTAACTTTTGTTGATATACGTTAACTGTGAGGGCCACATACATTAACTGTGAGATCATATTAACCCACCCCTCAGCTTTTTAGTACAGTGTACACCTCATATTATTTTTATCATAAACATAGCATACAGGGAACAGAAATGAACATATTCCCAGTTATCACAATTCTTGTCTTATTTCATAATCCTTTCATAAACATTGAACATTATCCTTTTCATCAAACACAACACAGAAGTTAAGCTACAGTGTCACTGACACTTCCATTGTTACAATGCATTGAAAAACATGGCTGCCAGAAGCATTTTTTGATTCTGAGGTCTCGTTTCCTATTAAAAGGTCATTTCCAAGGTTATTGGATATCCTCAGCCAAATGGCTATTATGGGCTGTAGTTTTAGTTTACGGTGGTGTGGATTTAGTGAATAATTCTCATTAATGGTAATATGGCCAAAATAATCTGTTGATGGTCTTGATTCAAACTGTGTATTGTCAAGTGCATTTCAGTTGGGGGTCAAGGTCACATGGAAGTGTTAAATGACTAACCCAGACCTGTTTGGGACCTGACAATTTGCAGTTTACAAATGGGACAACTTTTGGGTAAATTTGCTTTGAGAAAGCCTTCTGAAAAAATGAATAAGAAACCCATATGTTTTTTATTTGTCAGAATGATCATGTTATGCTGTAAAATCCGCAGTGGAGGAATGAGGAATTCCTATAACACAGTTTTATCACTATCGATGTACGAAAATTGGAGATTTATCCCCAAAATGAGAAAATTTTGACCATTTTGAGCCATTTTTTTAACCATCAACTGTGTCATTCGGCTGAGTGTATTTGAGTGATATTGTAAGATTTTTGTCGTGTACAGTTGTCTCCAGAAAGGGCCATATTCAGACCTTCCAGAAACTATATACATTGTGAGTATTGTGAATAGGGGAGGTAATTTAAATGCAAAATATCCTCAGCCGTGTTAATCAGAAGCTGAACATTTCTTGAAAAGCCAACATTTTCACCTGAATAACTGTAACAAGACCTTAAGTAGAAAACAATGTTTGATTTCATTGCAATTTCTGGCCTCCAATCTCCATAGCAACCAACTGTATTAGTGGGAATATGTTGTAGGATAACTAAAAGAAATATTAAAACATATTTTTCTTTTTTCAGTGGTACCCTGTACAGATATAATTTCCTGGAAAGTTCTCCCTCTTGAGGTATTTCAAGTCCAGTAATGGTGTTATCAAGAGAATTATGTAGGTTTTTTAACACAATTTTATTTGAAAATGCTGTTTACTGGTACAGTCATATGGAAAACTCTTTCTAAGAACTTTCCAGGGAATCATCAGAGTGTGGCCTGATTAGTAGAGATAATTTGGGACTGAATATTCTTAATCGTTACATTTACACAGCTCTTTTCAAATAGCATATACTTCAAATGTCAGTCTTTTGGATCAGGTCAGGAACTGAAATGGGTCTATTTTTAACCCTTTAGCAAACACAATGTATGCTATGCAGGAAAATGAGGTTACAAGAGATTTACAGAATTTTTTCTTTTATGATCACATTATATTATAATTGATAGAATCAGTGAATGATGCTTAGCCAATTGAGGAAAGTGAGTTGAGAATGCTGTGGAAAAGGTTGGGTGGGTGGGGACTGAAATGTGCATTTTGAGGGAGGATGCAGTTTACAAATGAATATAATTTCTGGTTTTGTTTTAATTTTATCAGTAATGTGTGATCCTGATGTAGCTTTTGATGCTGAAAGTGACTGTGCACATCAAAATAAATAATCCATCACCATTGGTTTAGTCTGATCATTGGCCAATATACCAACACAGCTGCCTTGATATCTATTATTCATGGTGATACAGCTGTGCATCCATCTGAATTGAAATCTAACTTCCTCCTCTCAGGTTAAAGCATACTGCTTTGGTAGAATAGGGGAACCACTGGTGTTACATGCTTTCACCTAATGCAAAGTTTACTCTACAGAGCTTTTATCAGAGTCAGAAATGTGAAAGAACAGGCCTTCTCTCACTGAGCATTACTGCGTAAAGAAACGTAAAGAAACTGGCTGTCAGAGTGCTCGGTCTGCCGCTATCCATGGGGCTTAAGGGCACTAAGTTAACATTTTTTTCATATGTGCCATACATCATTTTTCTCAGAATTAAATACAGATGCACATTTACTGTTTCTGAGAATGTGAAGAATTTTTTATTTTTCACTTGAGGTCTCGTTTCCTATTAAAAGGTCATTTCCGAGGTTATTGGATATCCTCAGCCAAATGGCTATTTTGGGCTATAGTTTTAGTTTACGGTGGTGTGGATTTAGTAAATAATTCTCATTAATGGTAATATGGCCAAAATAATCTGTTGATGGTCTTGATTCAAACTGTGTATTGCCAAGTGCATTTCAGTTGGGGGTCAAGGTCACATGGAAGTGTTAAATGACTAACCCAGACCTGTTTGGGACCTGACAATTTGAAGTTTACAAATGGGACAATTTTTGTGTAAATTTGCTTTGAGAAAGCCTTCTGAAAAAATGAATAAGAAACCCATATGTTTTTTATTTGTCAGAATGATCATGTTATGCTGTAAAATCCTCAGTGGAGGAATAAGGAATTCCCATAACACAGTTTTATCACTATCGATGTACGAAAATTAGAGATTTATCCCAAAAATGAGAAAATTTTGACCATTTTGAGCCATTTTTTTTACCATCAACTGTGTCATTCGGCTGAGTGTATTTGAGTGATATTGTAAGATTTTTGTCGTGTACAGTTGTCTCCAGAAAGGGCCATATTCAGACCTTCCAGAAACTATATACATTGTGAGTATTGTGAATAGGGGAGGTAATTTAAATGCGAAATATCCTCGGCCATGTTAATCAGAAGCTGAACATTTCTTGAAAAGCCAACATTTTCACCTGAATAACTGTAACGAGACCTGGTTGGTGGATTTTGAAAAATCTTCTCTGACACCACAGGGCCAAATGTTTTGAAACTTTGCATGGTTGATGACAGAGACACCCTCTACCAACGATCCTCATTTAATATTGATCGGGTTGCAAACATTGCTGCAATTGTGGCTTATATAGTTACTATAGAAACCCTATGGGAAATCACATTTTCATCTTCTCTGGAACTACTGAGCTGATGTGAACCAAACCTCGCCGGGATAGTCTATGGCAGGTCCTCTACAAACGATCATCATTTTGTTACCGTGCATTAACCCTTTACCCAACGCAGACGATATCAAAATTTATTATTTTAAATATCATTTTTTCAAATTTTTCAAAAAATTTCAACAAAACCATATCATGTGACCCCTTGTTGGAACGAGCTCGACGAGCTCGTTCCAACGAGGGGTCACATGATATGGTTTTGTTGTAATCTTGAAAAATAAAATTTTTTTCAACTGCTGAATTTGCATATTACGCAGACGGATGCGGCCGATTCGTTAGGTAAAGGGTTAAAAAACATGCCTGCTAGAAGCATTTTTTGATTCTGATTGGTGGATTTTGAAAAATCTCCTCTGAAACCACAGGGCTAAATGTTTTGAAACTTTGCATGGTTGATGACTGGGACACCCTCTACCAACGATCCTCATTTAATGTTGATCGTGTTGCAAACATGGCCACAATTGTGGCTTATAGTTACTATGGAAACCCTATGGGAAATCACATTTTCATTAGGGACCTGCGAGCCGGGGATAAAACTTCGAGCCGAATCTCGAGCCGAATCATCCCTCTGGTATCGAGTCGAGTCGAATCTCGAACCTTGAAACCGGCGCGACGGCAACATTCGTGCTTCCATAGTCTGCAATACCGGTACTCTGCATGCTGGATGAGTTCAGAATCAATTGGTCTGGAATCGAGTATTCTCGCACTGCGAGAATACTCGATTCCAGACCAATTGAGTCTGAACTCATAGACTCGCAGTTTAATTCTACCCACTTGGTGGTCGTGGCTCGTGCTCAGCCTCATCAGCACCAAATACCATTATTATAAAAGCAAACAAGGCATGTCGGAAGTCTCGTGAAACACAGTATCGCGCACTAATAGTGAAGATAGACAACTCTATAATCTATTCTAATGAATAGTTTTGAACCTCTAATTTAAACTTTTGATCAAAACATTTTTAGAATATCTTTCTAAAAACACAAAAAAAAAAACTCAAAAAAAAAAGCTGAAAAATAAACAAACAACAGATAGTCATGTGGCAACGGAATTGTCATTATCAGTTCATGGAAGAATCAGGTCTCCATTTTTGCGGGCCCATATCAATGTTTCCGCGTTGGCATTACTTAAGTTGTGGCGGAGATCTGTAATTATGTTTCCACCAACAGAGTTCACTCTTTCTGAACTGCAATTTGTGGCCTGAATACCGAAAACATCTCTGGCTACGATGGTCATTAGCGGAAGTGAATTGGCATTCTGTTGCCAGAATATTAATGGCGAATCATCTTTGTTCAGCAGGGGAATTTTTGAGTAAGTTGACATCTCAGACGAAATCCGCTGCTTAAGAGTTGGTTGACGTCGTTCAGTTCCCGTGCTATTTACAACAGTGTTCTGATTTGCATGTGATTTCGCTGCATCCGAAAACATCAAATCCATTAAGCTTTGGCGCTTTGGTTTCTGTGAAGACGTTTCGCTTTCACACTCCAGAATGGGAGTGGGGTCAACAAATAATGAACGATATAGTTCAATGTGGTGCTTGGTGATTAATTCCTCAGAAAACTGGAGAACAGACGACACTTCAATCTCGCTCACCATACTTTTAAATCGTGGGTCAAGGTAAGTGCCGGTCAATAGGTGGGGGCTTGTAATTCAAATCGATTCTCCAACTGAGCAACAAGCTCGTTTCTAAATGTTTTTACCCCTTTAGCAGTAACCTCATTGAGTTGTTTTTTGAGACTTTTGATGCAGGGAATGATCATTGAAATTGTAATTTGGGTGTCGGCACTCAATATCTCAGTAGCTTCAGCTGTTGGCTTGAGTACAGGGAGTGACTCTTCCAAAGTATCCTCTAGTGTGGAACTCAAACATGGTGGAGGTTTGGTAGCACAAGCCGATTTTCAGTTTCTGCACTCGGAAAGCGCCGAAGAAATCGGCGTTTGATTGGCATGGACCCACTGCAGCAAGTAGTAGGTGCTGTTGAACCTTGTCAGTACGTCAAGGGGGGGATCAGATTCAGGAAGAGTTCTAGAGGAGTCTTCAGGGTGGGTTGTCGATTTCTGGTGTCGATGTAGAGCCGTCAACCCAACAGTTGAGGAATTGAAAAATCCCGCGATTTTATGAACGCTAGCAATGACGTTTTTTATGTTTGTTTGTGCATCTAAGGCATTTTTGATGCTCAGCTGTAGCATGTGTGCGGCACATCCCATCCAGGGCACACCCAAAGTTCTTGCCGTACAGGGCATGACAGCCGTGGTGTCAGTTGTCGCGAACACGATATCGCAGATAGGTAAACTGTATGTGTCAAGAATTTCATTTATCACGGTGGTTGTACTCGCAGCTGTGTGATCTGCCTCCTTGTCCTCCAAATTAACCACGGAGAGGCACCGTGTTTTGAATATCCAGTCTGTTGAAACATAGTGGACAGTAATACCAGAAAGTTCGAATTGTTACTTGCTTTCCAGTGGTCGAATGTGATGGAGGGGAGTGCTTCAGTCTTTTCGTTTGCGACCCGAACTTTAAGGTTCGACTGGACATTTTCCCTGAGGTCACCCAATTTTCGTGACAGTGTGGTGGGATGAGGAGGTACGTATGACCCATTACTTAAAACTTGACATAGGTTAATTAGACCTTTCCCCGCCGCCGCCTCGAAAGGTCTACCGTCGACAACTATGAAATTCAGCATAGCGTCATCGAACTGTTTGCGCATTTCTGGTCGGATGTGAGTTAAACGGCGCATGCCGAAATCAGTAATTACCGCTTGGCGTTTTTCATTGGATTGCCCAGGCTCAGGCTGTGACTCTGTGCACTTTCGTTTCGTTTCGGTTTTCAGTTTCATTTCTTTACTCTCTTTAGCCTTTGTGTATACCTCTTCATGTTTCCGCATCAAATGTCTCCATAAATGAGAAGTTGTGCTCGTTTTTTGAACTGCGTGAACCGAAGAACAAGTTTTACAGATGTATTTATCATCGCGTAATTCAAAGTACTGCTTTATCTCCGCCATTGTAACTTTATGTTTATACTGGAGTGGCGTGACGTCGTCCTTCAGAGATGGGATCGGGAAGATTCGTCCCCGAGAATATTCGTCCCTGGGAATATTCGTCCCCGGGAATATTCGTCCCCACTCAGTGGGAATATTCGTCCCCTTCAGGTGGGAACATTCGTCCCCTACAGGAGACGAATATTCCCGGGGACGAATATTCTCAAAAACCCGGGGACGAATCTTCCCTGACCCTCAGAGATCGTACGGTAGCCCGGGGGTTTAATAATCAACAAAATTGGAGAGCTAATACGTTCAGAGAGCGATTTATTACACCATCGTTAGCGTATGACGGCGTGTTCTTGATGCGAGCGAGTGCACATATAATTCGCCGTTTGAACAGAGGTCGGTTCGAAAAATACGAATCGGACGGTGAGGTATCGAGTCGAATCGAATCTCGGCAATGGTTTCGAGTCGAGCCGAATCTCGAACGGTTCGCAGGTCCCTAATTTTCATCTTCTCTGGAACTACTGAGCTGACATGAACCAAACTTTGCAGGAATGGTCTATATTAGGCCCTCTACAAACGATCCTCTTTTTGTTCCCGTTGGTTGGAAAATATGGCCACCAGAGACATTCTCTGATTCTGATGGATGGATTTTGCAAAAATCTTCCCCTCTGAAACTACAAAGTCAAATGTTTTGAAACTTCACATGATTGAGGACTGGGACACGTACCAATGATCCTCATGTTATGTTGATGTAATGTTGCAAACATAGCCACAATTGCAGCTCATAGTTACCATGGAAAGTCTATGGGAAATCACATTTTTATATATAGTTCCAGGTGAGCGATTACAGGCCCAGTTTGGCCTCTAGTTGGTGTTTAACTGGTAGAGTGCTGGAAGCCCATATTTGGGCTTTACTCTGAAGTGCAGGTGCCGCAACTTAATGGTTTCATACACTGTGGATGTGCTTCATATTATTTTTGTATTGAAATTATTGGGGGAACGATGACGCCATGTACTAAGGCGTACTGCACGTCGATGGTACGCATGTCTTCAACCAATGTAACCCTGCCTGTGCTGCAATGCGGAGTTACGATGTTGGGGAGCTGGCAGCTGCTCGTCGTTGCTCGGTGGTTCTCTCCGGGTACTCTGGCTTCCTCCACCCATAACACTGTCACGGTCATGGTTAGCCATTGTGCATAAATATGTGCCCTTAAACATCAATAAATAAATAAATAAATTGAAATTATTTAATCTGTGAGGATTTGCCTTGTTACAATTTATGGGAGAGTGCCACTAGGCACGCGCCCATGCATTGTAACACGGCAAAGAGATGTGGACAAATTTGGGTGACCAAAAATAATTTAGCACTCCACCAGTTAAGGTCACTTTGAACAACATTGGCTATATTTATTGGTGTTTAAGGTCAATTAAGCATCTTTGCCTATATCTGACATAACTGCAACATTGGTATGATGTCAAGTTTAGCCAAGTTTTTAATCCTGTCCAGTGGAGCCCACTTAATTGGATATCTCTTAATTGTATATCCCTGTTAATTGAATATAATTTCCCAACACAAAACCATTTACCATACCTCCAGTACAAATTTGACCGGTTAATTGAATATAGGTTATAGAGTAAACTCCTGTTAATTGAATAACAAATCTTGTAACCTGTCGAGAAATTACCCTGACTCTCCCCAGTTTTCCTTTGTTTATAGACCTATTTGGCCTCAGTGCATCCAATACAGGCAATTAAT
The DNA here is from genome assembly GCA_031216915.1 of Pictodentalium vernedei. Taxonomy (NCBI): domain Eukaryota; kingdom Metazoa; phylum Mollusca; class Scaphopoda; order Dentaliida; family Dentaliidae; genus Pictodentalium; species Pictodentalium vernedei. The sequence goes on along the minus strand of CM062292.1, from coordinate 185,272,231 downwards.
CTATTATATCTTGTTTGACAGAGCTCATGGAGCTCTGTCAAACAAGATATAATAGAGTAAATGCTAAGTTTATCTCTAGAATACAGGAAAATGACAATCCCTGTTAATTGAATACTCCTGTTAATTGAATAATTTTCATTGACAAAGTGGCTATTCAATAAACAGGGTTCCACTGTACTGCCAACTTTATTGGACTTACACCCCAGTTGTTGGTTCAGGGTCCTATTTTACCAGTAAACAGAATGCGTTTATCATAGTAAACAAGCACTGCTCCACTCTCTGAGGATTCCACAGAGGTGGAATGAGCTCCTGTAGCTCATTCCAGTGAAGGGTCACATGATATAGTTTTGTTGAAAAACATGTTTTTCAACTGCTCAGTTTATAAATTACATGGGTGGATGTAACCAATTAGTTAGGTAAAGGATTCATATTTACAGAGTTGTTTTTCCCCATTTCTCATGTGCTGTGCAACATGTTTTGTGCTCCAGCAGTTTCACTGTTTGTTAGATTGAAATGAATTTACACACTATTCTACCACAGCATGGGTGAACATATTGTATGGCAGGATGTATGCCCTCGCATGTTTGATTTGAGAGTTACTTAAACTTTCCTTATTTGGGGTGGGGGAATAAAAAATCTGTCTATGGCTCTATGTTTAATTTTTAGCGTAACTTCACAAAGTCAAGATAAGCTATTGCCATCATGCGTGCGGAAGTCTGTGAGTGTGTTCACATTTTCTTTAGCACAGGCTACACCCCGCAGTTCTTGTCCGTTCATCACAAAATTTCATATGCAGGTTTGAGGTCATGTCTAGATGAGAACATCCCCTTTTGGTCATGATCATTCAACTGTGATGGCTACGTGAGCCCGAAACCTGAAAACCTTTAGCACAGTCTACTGGTCATATTTATGAAGGGATTTCATTGTAACTTGGTAGGTTGACTCTGCATAATGTCTGGATGAGAACGTCACGATCGGTCGATCTCGACAGCTACACGAGCCCAAAACCCAAAAACCTTTAGCACAGTCTACAGGTCGTACTTCTGAAGTAGGGACTTGCAAATTGCCAATTTGGACTAAATCGAATTGAATTGGTGAAAACGAATTGAATTTCAAATCAAACTTTGATTCGAATTACAGTTAATGGATACGTCAGGAAAAAGAAAAGTTTTTTTTCTAAAATAATAACCCCGTTTATTAAAAGACACAGTTATGTAGATTGCCTCACTACTTCCCACACTATAATTTGAGATATAAACCAATATACCAGCTATTGACTGAAACTATTCAAAGTGTTGACACTGTAGCTTCAAAATTGCAGCAATAAACATTTTAAACAAACCTGGCTGATAGGGCTGATACCTCACTTTTATCACGTTTTCTTGGAAAAAAACACGTTTCAAATCGGATCGACTCTCTTCGGTTGTGACTTTGATGTGAAGCCATTTGTTTTAAATACAAATACTGAATGACTAGAATGAAACGATAATTTAACGCCAAATAGAGTCGATTCGCTTATAAATTAAAGCTTACTCTACTCTGTTTATATAATAATCAGGAGTATTCTTATTGAAACCCCTTGCTTTTGACAATGTATCCAGTAACTGTGATCGAACAGAACAATACTCCATATAAAATAATGTGATCATGTTGTGGAACAAATCATTTATTGAAGTTGAACAACTGAATAACTTTTCAAAGTTCAAAACTTTTTATAAATGGTCACTGGTCATAATGCATAATATGTTGAACAGCTGTAGCAGTAAATAGTGTTTGTAGCAATGAAGCTACAACCGTTGTACAGTTGTAGCTACATCACTACAAACACCGTTATCGCTACAAGTCAGTTATGTTTCTACTCAGAATAATACTCAATATAAAATGTGATCAATTACAATCTGTAAACATTCATGGTTATGGCCGAAGTATATTCGAGAATATGTGAATATCAGATTTCGAATCAAATCGAATACTGACTTTCGAAATCAAATTTTTGCAGGAGCATATTATTAAGGGATTTCATTGTAACTTGGTAGGTTGACTCCGTATAATGTCTACATGAGAACGTCACCTTTTGGTCATGATCGGCCAACCGTGATGGCGAGCCCAAAAACCTTTAGCACAGTCTACAGGTCATGTTGATGAAGGGATTTCATTGTAACTTGGTAGGATGACTCGGTATAATGTCTAGATGAGAACGCCCTATTTTGGTCGGGTTCAGTCAACTGTGATGGCCACAGGTGCACGTTACCTAGATTCCTTTAGCACCAGTCTACAGCTTGCATTTATGAAGGGATTTCATTATAAATTGGTAGGATGACTCGGTATAATGTTCAGATGAGAATGTCCTATTTTGGCTGTGATCGGTAAACCGTGATGGCCGCACAGGCATGTGACCTAGGTTTGTTTCGCACAGTCTACAGTTCATATTTATGAAGCGATTTCATTTTAACTTTGAAGGATAACTCGGTATGATGTCTAGATGAGGCTGTCCTATTTTGGTGACGATCGGTCAGCCATTACTGCCACCTGGTCACCTAACCTAGATTCCTTTAGCACCATCTACAGGTTGTTTTTATGAAGGGATTTCATTGTAACTTGGTATGATATCTAGATGAGACTATCCTATTTTGGTCATGATTGGTCAACTCATTTTGGAATAATTTTACTGTAACTTGGTAACTTTGGCTGATAGACATTAACTGTGAGAGCCACATTAACCCAGGCCTCAATTCTTTAGTACAGTCTACACCTCAAATTATTCTTATTGAAAACACAGCATGCAGGGAACAGAAATTAACATATTCTCAATTATCACAATTCTTGTCTTATTTCCATAATCCTTTCATTAACATTGAACATTATCCTTTTCATCAAACATTACACCCAGTCAAGTTAAGCTACAGTGTCACTGACACTTTCATTTCATTTATGGATATGATTTTATTGAATGGCAACAAAAAAAATTGAAGGAGTTTGCAAAAGGGAGGTTAACCGAGTTTGCATGTGTGTTCGTTTGTTCAAACTGGCAGATCTTGACACTATCTTGAATTTTTTTTTAGAAATTTCTCGTCTCACAAATTTTCATTGAAAACACCTGTTTTTACAAATTAGTTACCTGTGAGAAATTCCACCATTTCAATGAGACTGACTGTTGAGACTTCACAAGTGGGGTTCAGTGGGCAGTAAAGAAGACTGAAGTGGGTCACGTTTAAATCTCAGGCATGGTAGGACATTTCAAATTGGGACAACTCTAAATAAGTCAAATATAATTGGTGGTTGAAAATATGGGTCACCTGGGACTGGGCTTGAATTTTAGAATCGCGACCAGGCTGATCGATAGGCCTGGTGATATGGTCAACCAGGCTGATTTTTGTTCACTGGGGCTGATTTATTTTTTTACACTTGCATGTGCATATTATATTGATATTTCATGTATATTGTGTCATTTGATTTGATGATTTGTATGAATAAAGATGAATAATTCCAACCTAATTGCCTTTTATTCATTTGCTGTGGGCTATTAACCAGGTAATAATAACCCCTAGCACTCTGGTAATGCAACAGAATTTTTTCCAATCACTCTGCTTTTCTCTTGTTTAGCTATGACTTTAACCCTTTACCTAACGTAACGGCCAAAACCGGCTAGCGCTGTTCTAAAAAATCGCCAATTAATTTTCATTATATTTTTCATTTTTTGTCTCAAAAACATAGGTTATGACCCCTCATTGGAACGAGCTCATCGAGCTCGTTTCAACGAGGGGTCATAACCTATGTTTTTGAGACAAAAAATGAAAAAAATTAGTTATTCAAGAATTATTTTTTGCAAGTGTCGTCTGCTTTTCAGGTTAGGTAAAGGGTTAACCAATTATATCTTGTTTGACAATTATATCTCATTGAGCTCTGTCAAATAAGGTATATTTGGTTGAATATCAAACTGCTTTATGGGAATTATTTCCTGCTGAAAACTTTGCCAGTTTGACAACAGAGTGCAGAGGGTTAGTACCATGCTGATTCGTGTGTAACAGGGGTGGGGTGAACGACTCCCCCAGGGGCTAGAACCCTGGTCAAAATCTCCCTGTTGTTCTTCAGATTAGTGAGGATCTGGGTCAACTAGCAAACCATGGATAAAATATAACTCAACTCTAGAGGTAGAATAACCATTAAGCTATGTGTTGTGGTCTGGATAAAGACACAATAAAATAGGAAAACAGTTTATACGTGGTTTATTAACCCTTTACCCAACGTAACAGCCAAAACCGGCCATTGCTATTCTCAAAAATCGACAATTAATTTTCATTATTTTTTATATTTTTTGTCTCAAAAACATAAGTTATGACCCCTCGTTGGAACGAGCTCGTCGAGCTCGTTCCAATAAGGGGGTCATAACCAATGTTTTTGAGACAAAAAATGAAAAAAAATGAGTTATTCAAGAATTTTTTTTGCAAGTGTTGTCTACTTTTCATGTTAGGTAAAGGGTTAAGTAGCCAAAAATAGTATGATATGAAATGGACATGATTATGAAGAATGATGGGTCAAAAACCATGGGTCAACTACACTTTTACCAAAAAGGGGGTTAAATTACACACAGCAAGTCTATTAACTTGAATGGTTCCCACAAAACTCGGACCTGGAGAGAATCAGTGTCAGAAACATTTATGCATACCAACAATGGAGCCCTAATTTCCCCATGAATTAAATTCATCTTAATCGTTCAAAGAAGCAGACCTTGTCGAGATGAATTACCCATAATGTAAGTAGCTGGAATAACCAGATCCTGGTAGCCTCGCAAATTTGTAACAGGGGTGGGGTGAACAACTCCCCAGGGGCTAGAACCCTGGCAGAAATCTCCCTGTTGTTCTTCAGATTCGTGAGGATCTGGGTCAACTAGCAAAGCATGGATAAAATATAACTCAACTCTAGAGGTAGAATAACCATTAACCTATGCGTTGTGGTCTGGGTAAATACACAATAAAATAGGAAAACAGTTTATACATCGTTTATTAAGAAGCCAAAAATAGTATGATATGAAATGGACATGATTATGAAGAATGATGGGTCAAAAACTACGGGTCCACTACACTTTTACCAAAAAGGGGGTTAAATTACACACAGCAAGTCTATTAACTTGAATGGTTCCCACAAAACTCGGACATGGAGAGAATCAGTGTCAGAAACATTGATTCTCGCCAGGGCTGAGTTGAATGGGTCCGAAAATGACGGTACCCATTACGGTTAACCTTTTTACAGGTTAAAAAGTGTCCCCATACTAAGCTAGTATATGGGTTTATGTTTGGACAGCTAGATCAAAGCTTTACCCAAACACAAAGTGGACGACGACCTGAGAAGAAATGGTTTGGCGCGCCTTTGGCGCGCAGGGACGAATTTGGGGGACAAGCCCCTTTCAACCCTCAGTGGCTGTAGGTGATAGGTTTACACATGTCTAGGCGTGTTGAAGGAGGAAAAGGAAGGAGGAAAGAAGGTCTATCCCCTTCTGGCCTTTTTGCGGCTCTTTTTCTTTGGAGGTTGGCATGGTGATGGTGATGAGGCTGGTGGTGGTGTTGTAGAGCCGTGTACTCTCTTGCTCTTTCCTGTGTTGCCTTGGCCAACTCTACCTCTCTCATAACCATCTCCATTGTGATTGGTGGCTTTACCGCTCCCGAACTTTCCGGTAGTGAAGGAAGGGGGGGAGTGAGGGGTGGGAGGCGGTGAAAAAGCAACTTCCAGTTCCTCCTCAGTCTCCAATGGACGTTCCTCATCCAACTGTTCCGGCTCAGGAGCCGGCAGTTGATTGGGTGTACCAGTGGGACTAGGAGGGGAACTGGCGTCTGCCTCCAGAGCCTCCACCCCCTCACTCAACTCTTTCTTCCTGTTCCGGAATGCCTCCAAGCGCAGGGCGTCCCTGCGCTTGGTTGATGGGCTCTTCTTCTTCTTGCTCTTTTCAGGGCCTCCGTGCCTCTTCGGGTGAGGACCAGTGGGAGAGGGGATCCTCTCGCCAAGGGTACTACCTCTCCCCGAAGAGGTAGGTGTTGTGGTGTTCTCTTCTTCAAGTCTAAATTCCAGGTTCAGATGAACGCTCTTGCCCATTTCCTGGATAGTCCAAGAGATGGGACAAGAGACGCCCAGAGCTGAGATGGCTTTCCTAAGACGATCCGGCAATTCCAGATTTTCCATTGTTATACACAAGGTCTTCACGCTCTGAGATCAGAAGTGTGAATCACGATGGCACGACGATAAGTGCACCATGCACGATGGCGACGACTTATGAGCGAGACCGCTCTTATATAGGATTATTTCGCGGGGAAAGATTTTGACTACTGGAATCTGATTGATCCCTCGCTTTCACCTCGACGAATGAAACAACAGCACAATGCTCCATGGCGTGAACCAATAAGGTACATCGATTCATTTTAAACATGGAAATGACTTGACGCCAACAAAAATAGAATTACACCTCTGTTATGAGCAGACAAATTATAACAGAGTAATTTAGAACTTTTATTGTATATTATATTTCAACTGCTGTTACCAAATCCGTTACACGTGTCTTGCCTCTTGGCACATATTCGTGATTTAGCCCCCCTCCACCTCCCACCTTTCTGCATGTTGAAAACAAGGTGCCCATCAGTGTTCAAGCCTGCTCCCTCAGGTTCGAAAACTTTAAAAGTCAGTGATACACAGGTGAATTTGAAGCAAAATTGGGTGAGTAGCGATGTGTTGTCATTACCCGGAGGTCGATGCAGATTTTCTTTTTCATCTAACATTCCAGAAATGGATTGTTGTCAACCTTGATATGTCAAAGGTAAGTGATTTTATTTTATTAACCATTTACCTAACATGAAAAGCAGACGAAACTTGTGAACAAAATTCTTGAATAACTAATTTTTTTCATATTTTGTCTCAAAAAACATAGTTTATGACAGATTATGGACGATTCGGACCAGATTTTTTTTGGATGATTCGGACCAGATCTATGGACGATTTGGACCATGCTTATGGACGATTCGGACCATGTTCATGAACGATTCAGACCATGTTTATGGACGATTCGGACATAGTTCTTTGGCGGTTGGGATCAAGTTTTGGGAAGGTTTGGAGCATGTTTCTAAGCCATTTGGACCAAATTATCAGACGGTTGCATAATTTGGGCTCGGAGTCGGTTTTTTGGTTGATGTTCTTCTAAGCCATTTGGACCAAATTATGAGACGGTTAACTGATTCAGGGTGAGCAATAAAAAAAACAACAACTAATGCCAAAGAAGATTAAACATACTTTTATTCTAGTCAAAAAGCAGGTAACTCTCATATTACAAAAACCGAAATGAAAAGATTTTAATACATAGATATAAATGTTGCAGACATATAGCACAGTTCATTTGAACAGGAAACTTGTAAAGACTACATAAATATCGTTAAAAGGGAGATAGTACACGGATTTTTGGCGAAAATTGAAAGAGACCAGGGAAGGGTCCACCAAATGCGTGAAGACCCGGTGCAAAAAGAATGCAAGTCCGTACGAAGAGTAGTCCCACCTTACTACAATTCCGCGAAATAATAGTCCGTGGTCTAACATTTCTAGGAATAGATGTCCCGTGGACCTCTATTCCTAGAAATGTTAGACCACGGACTATTATTTCGCGGAATTGTAGTCCGGAGGTACTACTCTTCGCACAGACTTGCATTCTTTTTACACTAGGTCTCCACGCATTTGGCGGCCCTATATGCATCGAAGAACAAAATTTTTTTTTTAGTTTTTATTCAGTGTCGGATCTTGTCAGTTCATTTTTTATTTATTGATTGTTTTAGAATTTCTAAAGAACATCAACCAAAAAACCGACTCCGAGCCTGAATCATGCAACCGTTTTGGTCCAAATGGCTTAGAAACATGCTCCATATCACCCCAAAACTTGATCCCAACCACCAAAAAACTAGGTCCGAAACACCCATAAACATGGTCCGAATCGTCCATAAGCATGGTCCGAATCATCCAGAAATCTGGTCCGAATCGTCCAGAAATCTGGTCCGAATCATCCATAGATCTAGTCCGAATCATCCAAAATAAAATCTGGTCCGAATCATCCATATACCGGTTATGACCCCTCATGAAACGAGCTCATTGGAACCTATGTTTTTGAGACAAAAAATGAAAATATAATGAAAATTAATAGGCGATTTTTGAGAATAGCGCTAGCCAGTTTTGGCCATTACGTTGGGTGAAGGGTTAAAATAAAATCCAGTCCAAAGCAAAAACAGTGTTGGTTTTTATTTTCAACAAACTTGACATCATGCACTCTCACTTGTCAATTATTCCCTAAAAATGCCCATAATATAAATCACTCATGAATAATTAATGCATGAACCAGTACGTGTTTAGTGTATATTTTTCCAAATGAATTGTAATTGCTTTGTTTTGTGACAGGTTATTTTGGAAGACAGCTTGAAGGGAGGGGAGGGGAGGGGGGGAATCCACATAAAATGTAGAAATTACAAATTCTTGTGTAAACATTTCAAAATAAATGTTTGTGCATTTATTTTTGCCATACCCACCCCCCATTTTCTACGCTTGTCTGCAATCGTAATTTAGTACATCCCTGGCGGAAGTACACGAATAAACCCGGAATCACCCGATTGATTAGTCCCATTGTCGGAAGTTATTTTGTTTTACCAAAATTGCTCGTCGCTTGATTGGCTGAGATTGGGAAAACAATAGATTGATGACGGGGCCGATTGATCAGTCTCATCAGATTATTTTTGCAGCTGATTACTAGGCTGGGGCCGATAGCCTGGTCAAAATGCAAGCCCTGCTGTGGTCACCATGTGTATTTTTCAGAGATTCTGGAAATTACATTTTGAGACAAGCCAATACATTTCTGAACATTGTTATTGAATGTTAGTGCTCACAAAAGTGGGGGAAGCTAAATCTGATGAATGTGGATCATGCTCATATTTCAGGTCTGGTATGACATCATTTGGGGACCAATACCAAACAAATAAGTCAAAACTCATTGAACTTTGAAGTTCATTTTATGGATCAAGGCCACTGGGGTCAATTAGGGGGCAATTCATTGCTTAAATTCTAGAAATCACAAATAGTGACCCCCAAATACATTACTGAATCTCATTATTTTGTGATCAATATAGTGGGCAGAGCCCAAAATTCTGAAAGTGACTTATGCTCCTATTTCAAGCAGAGTATGTCATATCACCTTAGGACCAACACACCAAATTGGTTGAAACTTACTGGGGCGGGGGGGGGGGGGGGGGGGGGGGGGGGGGGGGGAGGGGTGGGGGGAGAGGTAAAAATATGGGTCACGGTCGCTGGAGTCACTCCAGGGCAATTGGGTGCATTTTTTTTAAATCACTGAAATCGTATTTCGAGACCCTCTAATACATTTCCGAATCTCATTTTTGAATTTTAATCATCAAAGAACTGGGCAGAGCCAAAAATTTGAAAAAGTGGGTTGCACTCATATTTCAAGCATGATTTGACATAACTTCTTATGTATTAGTATTGATAGCTACTGACAAATGTAATTTTATGTGGTGGCAAAAGCTATCTGTGATATTACAGGAGGGGCATATTGCTCTTATTTATACTAAAATTCAGAATTACCTAACATCACACATGTCAATAGAATTTTTTAAGTAACTAAAAATTATTAATTTTTCGCCTCCAAAACGTAGCTTATAAAACCTCCTTGTGGGGTCATAGGCAGTGTTTTGGATGAAAAAATTGGAAAATTGAAATTTGTAATAACAATTTTTAGCTTAACTTGACATAGTCAAGATAAGCTATTGCCATCACGCGTGTGGAAGTCTGTGAGTCTGTGCGGCTGTGAGTCTGTGACATTTGTTCACATTTTCCTTTAGCACGGGCTACACCCTGCAGTTCTTGTCTGATCATCACAAAATTTCATATGCAGGTTTGGGGTCATGTCTAGATGAGAACGTCCCTTTTTGGTCGCGATCGGGCAACCGGTATGGCTGCCCGAGCCCAAAACCCGAAAACCATTAGCACAGTCTACAGGTCGTATTTATGAAGGGATTTCATTGTAACTTGGTAGGATGCCTCTGTATAATACCTAGATGAGAACATCCCCTTTTGGGCATGATCTATCAACCGTGATGGCTGCCCAAGCCCGAAACCCAAAAACTTTTAGCACAGTCTGCAGGTCATGTTTAATGTGGAGGGATTTCATTGTAACTTGGTAGGATGACTCCTTATGATGTCTAGATGAGAATTTCCCCTTTTGGGCATGATCTGCCAACTGTGACGACTGCTCGAGCCCAAAACCCGAAAACCTTTACCACAGTCTACAGGTCATATTTATTGAGGAATTTCATTGTAACTTGGTGGGTTGACTTCATACAATGTCTAGATGAGAAAGTCACCTTTTGGGCATGATTGGGCAACTGTGATGGCTACAAGGGCCCAAAGCCCGAAAACCTTTAGCACAGTCTAGAGGTCATATTTATGAAGGGATTTCATTGTAACTTGGTAGGATGACTCCAAATAATGTCTAGATGAGAACGTCCCATTTTGATCGCGATCATGCAGCCTTGATGCGTGCCCGAGCCTGTTAGGTTGACTCCATGTAATGCCTAGATGATGACATCCCCTTTTGGTCGTGATTGGTCAGTTGTGATGGCTACTAGTGCCCGAAGCCCAAAAACCTTGAGCACAGTCTACAGGTATATTTATGAAGGGATTTCATTGTAACTTCTTAGGATCACTCCAGATGATGCCCAGATGAGATTGTCCCCTATGGTTGCGATCATTCAGCCATGGATGCCGAAACCCGAAAACCTTTAGCACAGTCTACAGGTCATATTTATGAAGGGATTTCATTGTAACTTGGTAGGTTAACTTCATATAATGTCTAGATGAGAAAGTCCCCTTTTGGACATGATTGGGCTACTGTGACGGCTAAAGGTGCCCGAAGCCCGCAAAACCTTTTGCACTGTCTACAGGTCATATTTATGAGGGGATTTCATTGTAACTTGGTAGGATGACTCCAAATAATGTCTAGATGAGAACGTCCCATTTTGGCCGTGATCATTCAGCCTTGATGGGTGCCCGAGCCCAAAAACCTTTAGCATAGGCAAAAGGTTATATTTATAGAAGGATTTCATTGTAACCTGTTAGGTTGACTCCATATAATGCCTAGATGATGACATCCCCTTTTGGTAGTGATTGGTCAACTGTGATGGCTACAGGTGCCCGAAGCCCGAAAACCTTGAGCACAGTCTACAGGTCATACTTATGAAGGGATTTCATTGTAACTTCTCAGGATCACTCCAGATGATGCCCAGATGAGATTGTCCCCTTTGGTTGTGATCATTCAACCATGATGGCTGCCTGAGCCCGAAAACCTTTAGCACAGTCTACAGGTCATATTTATGAAGGGATTTCATTGTAACTTGGTTGGTTAACTTCATATAATGTCTAGATGAGAACGTACCCTTTTGGACATGATTGGGCTACTGTGACGGCTAAAGGTGCCCGAAGCCCGAAAACTTTTAGCACAGTCTTCAGGTCATATTTATGAGGGGATTTCATTGTAACTTGGTAGGATGACTCCAAATAATGTCTAGATGAGAACATCCCATTTTGATCGCGATCATTCAGCCTTGATGGGTGCCCGAGCCCAAAAACCTTTAGTATAGGTAAAAGGTCATATTTATGGAAGGATTTCATTGTAACCTATTAGGTTGACTCCATATAATGCCTAGATGATGACATCCCCTTTTGGTCGTGATTGGTCAGCTGTGATGGCTACAAGTGCCCGAAGCCCAAAAACCTTGAGCACAGTCTACAGGTCATATTTATGAAGGGATTTCATTGTAACTTCGTAGGATCACTCCAGATGATGCCCATATGAGATTGTCCCCTTTGGTTGCGATCATTCAACCATGATGGCTGCCCGAGCCCAAAGCCCAAAAACCTTAAGCACAGTCTACAGGTCATATTTATGAAGGAATTTCATTGTAACTTGGTAGGTTGACTTCATATAATGTCTAGATGAGAGCATCCCCTTTTAGACATGATTGGGCAACTTTGACGGCTAAAGGTGCCCGAAGCCCGCAAAACCTTTTGCACTGTCTACAGGTCATATTTATGAAGGGATTTCATTGTAACTTGGTAAGATGACTCCAAATAATGTCTAGATGAGAACGTCCCATTTTGGCCGTGATCATTCAGCCTTGATGGGTGCCCGAGCCCAAAAACCTTTAGCATAGCAAAAGGTTATATGTATAGAAGGATTTCACTGTAACCTGTTAGGTTGACTCCATATAATGCCTAGATGATGACATCCCCTTTTGGTCGTGATTGGTCAGCTGTGATGGCTACAGGTGCCGAAGCCCGAAAACCTTGAGTACAGTCTACAGGTCATATTTATGAAGGGATTTCATTGTAAATTCGCAGGATCACTCCAGATGATGCCCAGATGAGATTGTCCCCTTTGGTTGCGATCATTCAACCATGATGGCTGCCCGAGCCCAAAGGCCGAAAACCTTTAGCACAGTCTACAGGTCATATTTATGAAGGGATTTCATTGTAACTTGGTGGGTTGACTTCATATAATATCTAGATGAGAACGTCCCCTTTTGGACACGATTGGGCAACTGTGACGGCTTCAGGGGCCCAAAGCCCAAAAACCTTTAGAACAGTCCACAGGTCATAATTATGAAGGGATTTCATTGTAGCTTGGTAGGATGACTCCAAATAGTGTCCAGATGAGAATGTCCCCTTTTGGTTGCGATCATTCAACCATGATGGCTGCCAGAGCCCAAAGCCCAAAAACCTTTAGCACAGTCTACAGGTCATATTTATTAAGGGATTTCATTGTAACTTGGTAGATTGACTTGATATAATGTCTAGATGAGAACGTCCCCTTTGGATGCAATTGGGAAACTGATGGCTACAGGGGCACGAAGCCCGAAAACCTTTAGCACAGTCTACAGGCCATATTTATGAGGGGATTTTAATGTAACTTGATAGGATGACTCGTTTTGGAATAATTTCACTGTAACTTGGTAACTTTTGTTGATATACGTTAACTGTGAGGGCCACATACATTAACTGTGAAGTCATATTAACCCACCCCTCAGCTCTTTAGTACAGTGTACACCTCATATTATTTTTATCATAAACATAGCACACAGGGAACAGAAATGAACATATTCCCAAGTATCACAATTCTTGTCTTATTTCATAATCCTTTCATAAACATTGAACATTATCCTTTTCATCAAACACAACACACAAGTTAAGCTACAGTGTCATTGACACTTTCATTGTGAGTAGCACTGGTCAGTTATGGTCATTAAATAAGGTGAAGTTTAACATCAGACCATTTATTATAATGCCTTGACCTCCTGTAATTATTTTATAGAAGTAAAAAATAACAAAATACCTTTCATGTTGCTTTAGTACAAGTTTAGAACTGTTGAAATTTTTCACTAAATATATCAGTCTGTGATCATATGACATTAGTTTGTGATTGTGACTGAGAGGTATGACCAGTTTATCATTTTGGTTACAGGTTAGTTCAGAGAAGAACAAGAGTGGTATCTAAAAACAAATATTGCACAATTCCGAAGATTAGAAATTACCAGCTTACCATTGGTGTCTTGTCACGTATTTGTCCAAGAAACTGCTTGAAACAACAATTTTCCAAGAATCTGAATAACAATATCAATGTGAGTATTATGTCATGACCTGAGTGTTGGTTGCACCATAGGCATACATGCTTAGTTCTGTCAGTTTCTTTGGAGTCGCGAAGCCACTGGCCCAACACTTCTAAAGTACTGTTGTTGCTTGTTAACCCTTTACCCAAGATAACGGCCAAAACCGGCCAGCGCTATTCTAAAAAATCAGCAATTTTCATTATTTTTTCATTTTTTTGTCTCAAAAACAAAGGTTATGACCCTCGTTGGAATGAACTCGTTGAAATTGTACCAATGAGGGGTCATAACCTATGTTTTTGAGACAAAAAATTAAAAAAATTAGTTATTCAAGGATTTTGTTTGCAAGTGTCGTCTCCTTTCCATATTAGGTAAAGGGCTAAGGCCCATAACAGAATAGATTATCTCTTATTTTGCATGTAATAATGCATCTTTTTAGCTGATTTGAGGGAGCTTAACTTATCTCTTGCCATCAGCCATGAACTTTACTTTTTTGACTTCTCAAAAACTACTGGACCAAAGCCATTAGAATCATGAATAACAAAAAATATAACTATCACACTGACCCATTATTTAAGAGAAAATATTTTAAATTTTTTAAAGACTTACAGGAAGTTCATGTGAAGTTATTCATGCATGATTGGGTAAGTGGTAATCTTCCACGAAGTTTCTCATTCTTTTCAAATAAGACAACCCAGTCAATCGATAAAAAAACATCTCAATCTTTTCAAACAAGATGATCAGGTCAACTACAAGTGACTTTACCAAGGACAGTTCCCCAAACATTCCTTCCTGAAAATGTGGAAAGATCTCAGCCAAGAACTAAGAGCAATCACCTCAAGATACGTATTTAAAAAGACTATTACAAGGTCTATTATCGAGACATACCAGACGTCAGTGAGTTGCCTTAATGCAAGGTATCCAGAGTGCATCACTTGCCAGATGAGAAGTACTCAGTCTATAATCTCTACTAGCAGGTGCAAAGATAATAGTGAGCCTCGCCTCCCCAAAACCATCCCCATTATGCCCAGTCATAACCATGTACAATAATATTCTCAGAAGAAACAAGAATAGTTAACAACTTGGGTGACATACGTCAGTCACCCGTTTCTCTAATCTTTCAAGGGCCAAGGATGACATCTTTGTTGAACTATCTTTTTCAACATCAAGCATGCTGAAATTGATATGAATATCAATTATCCTTCATTGGGGATTGAAATGACTGTGTCTGTGAGATGATTTCACCATAAAACTCCATCTTAACGACAATAGTTTGAGTAGATACACACATCCAACCCTTTCATGGGAAGTAACAGTGTCATAAATTATGTTCATATCAATATTATTAATAGCCCGACCCCTCCAATTCTGGCTACGAATTTACATTGAACTGAAAATGTGTCCCACTTCTGAGATTGACGCGATCTTTTGACTTTCTGTATTTCTTATGTTCCTTTCCTTTCCTTTGTTTGCGTTTTTCTCTTCTTTAGTTTCTTTAGTGTTTTATCCTACTTATTACTCCTTTGCTTATTTTTATTCTAGAGGGCAGCGGGAAGACCACCAATCTGGTTACGTTGTAACTCAACAATATACATGTGAGAGTGTTGAAATTGACTGTGATGAAATTATTGTATATTCATATAGATGTATATTGTTAAATAAATTCAGTTCAGTTCCGTTATTTGGGCTCTCTGTGGGAGCCTGAATTTAACACGGTGCTACATGAATATTTTTTAGAAATATTTTTCAGATCCACCAGTGAGAATCGTTTGATATTTGGTATTCAAGATTCTTGAGGGATTATATTCAGGTTTGTTCAATCAAGTCCCTGGATTGAATTGGTTGAATTCCTAGGTGATGAATGAAAAAATCTGCAGTTCAAAATTTCGAAGTCAAATGTTTAGAGGGTTAGGTCCGATGACCTGGACAACAGTGATAAATAATTACATGAATTCATTACTCTTTAGTGCTGACTTGTCACAGATGCTGAGTGTGACTTGAAATCCTTCTACAAACAACTTTCTCAGATGTGCACCTCAGACCCTTTGGGTCATAAGTACTTAATTTGTGCCAAAAAAATTTTTCCTGTTGCCCCATGGGAACCGCAGGAGCTAAAAATAGAAAATATTTAAAACAGCCATATCTCCAAAACTACACAGTACTGAGAATTCTTATTTGGTGTGACGCTTCTTTAGGACCAACAGAATGGAATGGTCCAAAAAAATTGCTATCGGTTGTATCATAGGGTACCTTTTCAGGATTTTGAAAAAGTGCTGAGTCAGCATTTTTTAACACTGTGGGTAATGGGAAAAACATTTAAGACTCTTCTCCCAAACCACTGCTCCAAAAGTTTTCAAATTTCACATATAACATCTTTGGGAGATTGTGTCGCATGTTTATTGAAATCAAACCCCTGGGTCCATATTTGGGCTCTCTATGGAAGCCCAACTGTTTAAATTGGTGTAGTATGAGGAATATTCTTTAAAAATCTTCTTCAGATCCACCAATCAGAATATTTTGATATTTGGTGTGCAGCACCCTGGAGGGGGGGGGGGGGGGGGGGGGGGGGGGGGGAAGAGTTTCAAGTTTGTTCAAGCCAAGTCCCTGGGTTCATATTTGGGCTCACTGTGGGAGCCTGAATTATAACTTAATTGAAAATGAGGAATTTTCTTTAAAAATCTTCTTCAGAACGAGCAGTCGGAATGGTTTGTTATTTAGTATGCAGTATCCTTAAGGGGTGAGGGGGCGGCGCGGGGGGGGGGGGAGATTCAAGTTTGTTCAAGCCAAGTCCCTGGGTTTATATTTGGGCTCACTGTAGTTCAAAATAAGGAATTTTCTTTAAAAATCTTCTTCTTCACATCCACCAGTCAGAATCTTTTGATATTTGGTATACAGTATCCTTAGGGAGGTGAGATATAAGTTTGTAAAAGCCAAGTCCCTGGGTTCATATTTGGGCTTCCTGTGGGAACTGAATTGTACCAAAATTTAAATTTTCCGAACTGAGAAGCTGATTTGAACCAAATTTGATTTGAGGGCTTATTGGGTCATAAGTACCTAATTTATGCCAAAAAAATTATTCCCATCACTTCTACAGGACCAAAAAATAGAAAAATTTTAAAACGCTCTTAACTCCAAAACTACACGGCACTGGAAATTTTTATTTAATATGAAACTTCTTTAGAAACTGCAGAAGGGAATGGTCAAAAAAAAATTGCCATCGGTTTTATCATAGGGTACTTTTCCAGGACATTGAAAAAGTGCTGAGTCAGTAATGGGAATAAAATTTAAGACTCTTCTTCCCCCATACCACTGTTCCAAAGGCTTTCATTTTTCACATATAACATCTTTGGAAGATTCATTCACAAGTTTGTTGAAAGCAAATACCAAGGTCCATATTTGGGCTCTCTATGGGAGCCCAAATGCTCAGATTAGTGCAATATGAGGAGTATTATTTAAAAATCATCTTCTGATCCACCAATCAGATTCTTTTGATATTTGGTATGCAGCATCCTTATTGGGGTGAGATTCAAGTTTGTTTAGCCCTTTACCTAACATGAAAAGCAGACGACACTTGCAAAAAAAATTCTTGAATAACTAATTTTTTTCATTTTTTGTCTCAAAAACATAGGTTATGACCCCTCGTTGGAACGAGCTCGACGAGCTCGTTCCAACGAGGGGTCATAACCTATGTTTTTGAGACAAAAAATGAAAATATTTTGAAAATTAATTGGCGATTTTTGAGAATAGCGCTGGCCGGTTTTGGCCGTTACGTTGGGTAAAGGGTTAAGCCAAGTCCCTGGGTTCATATTTGGGCTCCCTGTGGAGGCCCGAATTAAAACTTCAATATGAGGAATATTCTTTAAAAATATTTTTCTTCAGATCCAGTAGTCAGAATCTTTTGATATTTGGTATACAACATCCTTACGGAGGTGAGATTCAAGTTTGTTCAATTCAAGCCAAGTCCTGGGTTCATATTTAGGCTCCCTGTGGGAGCCTGAATTATTACTTAGTTTAATATGAGGAATATTCTTTAAAAATCCTTTTTTTTCAGATCCACTGGTCAGAATCTTCGGATATTTGGTATAAGCTTTTCTCAGGAGGGGCAGATGCAACTTGTTCAAATCAATTCCCTAGGTTGATATTTAGGCTACCAGGTCAGGTGAGCGCCCTCAGGCCCCCTGGGCCTCTTGTTTTTGTCAGAATTCAGAGTCAGAATTTATTATTAATTGGGTAACTGGTAATCTTCTCCCTCCTAATCTTTGAGTACAATTGTTGTTTTCTGCCATTGTTTGTAACAAAAATAAGTGTGAAAAATAGTTGTGGAAAATAGTAATCAACTCCCGAAAACTACATCAAAATACGCTGTGATTTATTTTACACATGTGAAGAAACATAGCATCGAATTCTCCATTTCCTGTCTCCCCAGGAAAGTGAAGGGAACATCTGCAACAGTCGACTTTAGTCTCCCACAGCAGTGAAAGATTTAACACAACTTCTTACAACAGAAAATTGACTTAGTTTTCACCTAAAAAAAAAAACAATTGGAAGAAAAACTTCCAAAAAATAAGGGTTAAATACCGGTACTGTAGTCACAGTCCTAAATAACCCACAACTGCAATTTGAAAGCCCAGGGGCATTGGGTTCAAATAAATTTACTTAAACACAGAGTCACATTATTACCTCACCTCTACTTCATAGTAGGTGAGCTAAAAACCAAGTTTTGCCTCAAAATTTGATTAAAATTGAAAAAAAAAAAAACCCTACTATATGAGGGGTAATCACTGGGTTGGTGCATCCTGAACACTCACTTATTAAAAACTAGAAGCCATGAGGGGTAATTGAAACGCTGAACTTCAAAAATCCCCCAAAACATTAAAATTTGTGGAAAAAAATAAAAATAAAAAACATTCTTAAATTTTATGGTAATGAGGTGTTAGATGCCTCAGAAGGTCATAAGATGACAAATAAACACCAAAACAGGTTTGTTAAAGCAACATGACATGCACACAATATGACCTAAATGCAAATTCTTACAACTTCCAAAAAACTAAGTTTTTACCCCCAAACTTTGTTAAATTTTTTGTTTAAATCCTGGTTTGGGGTAGACTACTGCTGTGAAGGTCCCCTGCTACCCACAAATGAAATGTCAAAGCCCTTGGGGCACAGGATTTTGAGAAAATGACCTAAACGCAAATTCTTACAGAATTGGAAACATACGACATCGATGCGGATGCCCCCATATCTATCATCATGGCACACCATTTTCGTTGACGCAGGTAAGCTAAAATAAAATCCATAGGTTCCTTTATGGAACACTACATGAGGACCCCATTTTAGCACTTTTGGGAAAGGGAAAAAGACCCTCAATGAACCAGTGGCTCAGATTCTTTAACGTACAAATATAAATAATATTATTCATAGCGGGTCACTTTCGGAAAGCCCATTTGCCACGATCTCTGTAAGATTGCACCAGTTTGTGTAAGCCTTTATTCAGAGTTGCATGACATTAGATACATCCACTTGAAAATTGATAAAATAAACTTGCATTTACTGAAGTTGACAAAAATATATGTGGCTTGCAGTTTCAACTCTTGCACAAGCTACATGTACTATAAATAAATCAATTTTTGATGCATTATATAACAGGAGCTCATTTTATTTTTCAGTTTGTATGTGACAGATGAATCATGATGAGAGAAAGTAAATACAACATAAATATGATGTACAACATTTTTTTTTGCATTCCGACAATAAAATTTTATTTTTTTTGTCAGGAGTATGAGTAAACATTCTTAAGCTGTTGAAGCATTGGATAAATCCTACCTCCCCCTCCCAACAAAAGGAAATGGAACTTATGGGAGTAGGGTTGGGTAGCCGGATTACAGTATTTCCTGACATTTTGGCATGATAACTTCTGCAGATTCTGTTCGTATAAATTATTTCTTGGCACTCTTGCTAGCCTATAAGGCATTGTTTTGAGCTTGCACCTCACTTGACATCCTGTTTTGCTTTTCGGTCTTCTCTTTCTGAACCATCAACTAAATTCTTGAAAAAAATCTCATAAAATGCCAGTCACAATGCTCTCTGATTTGATATGTAGCTACCTTTAGTAACCAAGATTCAAATTTGTTCAAAGATATTTTCTCAGGCAATATTGGCACCACCTCAAGAGAGGCAAAATTTATAGTCCTTCCTCAAATTTCTATTTTCAGAACCGGGTGGTAAATTTGAACCAAAGCTTGAATACAGTGTTATTGGGCGACATATGACATATTCTTGAATAATGCCCAACAAAAAACTTTCAACATCCCAGTGAGAACACCCAGGAGTTGAAACTAGAAAAAATTTCAAACGTTCATATTTCCAGAACTACACAAGACAGATATTTGTTATCTGATGTGAAAGTCCCTTAGGTGTAGGAGAATCCATTGGTCTGAAAAGACTGCCATCAAGTTGCTTCTTGAATAACTAAAAGTTGTCATTTTTAGCCTCCAAATCAAGGGGAATGACTCTTTGGAACAGTTTGAAAAGCTTGCTCCAATGAGGCTTTATATTTGGGATTCAAAAAGTAGGTGTAGGAGAATCCATTGGTCTGAAAAGACTGCCATCAAGTTGCTTCTTGAATAACTAAAAGTTGTCATTTTTAGCCTCCAAATCAAGGGGAATGACTCTTTGGAACAGTTTGAAAAGCTTGCTCCAATGAGGCTTTATATTTGGGATTCAAAAAGTGAAAAAATTAAATTTGAGTGGTAACTTTTGTGATTAGTTCTCCCTGAATATGACCATAATGTAAAGGTTAAAAGTTACTTCATCAAGGGGTATATATCACTACTGCAGTCTGATTAACAGTGCTTTGCATTGCTGGTATCAGAACAGTTGGGCTACATTTGTAAAGGCTACTTGACCTCAGGCGAGCAAAACCCTCTGGTTTGTTATAAAATATTGTTTATATGAGATGTGAAATATTTATTTGACAAAACTCTAGTGAATTCTATCAATCAGAGAATCTCAAATGAATTCCTATTTTATACACATTTTATAAAACAAGTTCGCTAAATTGGATTAGAGCTGAGGTCACTATCTGTGTACAACTGGATTACTGGAAAGTCAGCAAAAAATGTTAGAACTCAGTCTGCCCTAAGATGGCGTCAAGTCAATCGAAGAGGTAACTCCTACCATTTATAAGGCTTGAACATGTGAAAGCTGTTACAAAAGTCACAGTGTAATGGCTTTTACTTTATCAAACCTCCTAAGTGTTTACCTAGCTTGAACTGTAGTCACAGCGTAATGGCTTTTACATTATCAAACCTCATAGTGTATACCTAGCTTGAAAACTAGTAACACAGTATTAATATTTACAAACAAAAAAGTGCAGTTTATATTGCCGTGAAAACTGTGAACATAATCAACATATTCATTTTTCAAAGACATCAAAGTATATTCTTTAACCCTTTACCCAACGCAAGGGCCAAAACCGGCTAGTGCTATTTACAAAAATCGCCAATTACGTTTCATTTTTTGTCTCAAAAACATAGGTTATGACCCCTCTTTGGAACGAGCTCGTTCCACTGAGGGGTCATAATCTATGTTTTTGAGACAAAAAATGAAAAAAATTAGTTATTCAAGAATTTTGTTTGCAAGTGTTGTCTGCTTTTCATGTTAGCTAAAGAGTTAAAAAGCAATCGGCAATTGGGAGGCATCAGAAAACTGAGAACCTTTGAGAAAAACCTTTTTTTATTGAGTATTGTTTATTTATAGCAACAATTGCTCACCCTACTCAGATGGCAGCAAGAGATACACTTTTCTCCATGTTTGATCAATGAGCATTCCAGCAATCTAATTGCATAGAGATCAGTGGCTGAGGTTTACCAAGACTCAAATGGAACTTAGTGGACAAGGTTTATAAATTTTGTACAAATTAGGACAAGTTTGAGATCCTTTTTATCACATGAATATGCATATAAACAATACACATGTAGTAAATTTTGACGAAAAAATCAGTATTTATTTGAGACAAAAATAATGCTCAGATATCTTTACATATGATATGACAGGCTAAGGAATATAAAATAGAAAAATAAATGGTTAAATTCAGCAGTTATTCTTGGGGAAAACTGTGTGACTGAAAACATTGGTATTCTTAATTCATGTGCATACTATGCTCTAAAGAGTTGTTTTGTTGAAATTCATTTGAGAATGGCTGTGGACATTCTTCAATAAAATGTCTTGGAACAATTATTGATAAATAAAATTTGACAACCAAAATTAAGCCAGTGTTCTGCCTGTTAATTGAACAGAAAAGTTCCACCTGACTACCTCAAGAACATTTCTTCTATTATAATATATATTAGGTTTGACTCGTCAGAGAATACATTATTAAATGCACAATTGATCCTTGCATGTGGTTTGTTTTGGGGGCGAGTGTAAGTAGGTTTCATGAATTAGTTTGTTTCAAGAAAACTCAAGTAAATAGGTCGAGAAAATACAGCCAGAAAGCATTTGCTGCTTTCTAGATGCTTTTATATTATTTCAAATTTACTGTGTATAGCAAATTTGAAGGGCTTCAGGTAAATAAACTAGCTAAAAAATTACTACTGTGTTCTATGTTTACCTTTTGTTAGCTGTTGGGAGAAAAGGTTCTAAAATTTTATATATCTTACCTCCTATGAACTGAGAACTTTAGTAAATTTAAGAGGTTACATGCAAACTGTGTATACAAGACAATCTTTTGAATTTTTTGCATGGAGAACAAGCAGAATGAGTTTGTTGGTAACCTGATAAGATGTATACCCAAGCCAGAAAATATACAGACTCTCATCTGCAAAATGAGGTCCCCAGAGGGTGAATTTTGCAGGGTTCGTATGGGTCATGGAATCCTGGAAAAGTCATGGAATTTTGGAAAAAAATTCAAGAGCCTTGAAAACGTTTGGAAAATGGGCTGGAAGGGTTAAAGTTTTGGAAAAGTCATGGAATTCGTAACCAGGTTTAAAAGGGATTGATTCTGTGTAAAAATTATGTGCGACTTGTGCAAAATTATGCAAAAAACAAAGCTTTTTTGTTTGGGTGCGGACTTACCCGGTCATGGAATTTTTTTAATAAGTTTTGGAAAAGCCATGGAATTTGATTCTCTGAAAAGTGTATGAACCCTGATTTAGTGATGCTATCCTGCACAGCAGGGAAGCATCACTAAATTTACTCTCCGTGAACCTCAATCTGAATCAGGGTCTCCAAACTAAACAGAAAGGGTTACCCAAAAAATAAATTGATCCTCTGTATGGGATATCATCAGCAAATTAACCCTTTGGGAACCTCATTCTGCAAATCACAGGCTGCTTATTTTCAGGCTTGTGTGTACCGCCTCCATACATTTTCCATTTTGGGCTTGTGCTTTTGGAATTTACTCACACAATATACCATATGTAGTCACAAATAGTGTAACTAATAATAGATGAGGGTTTTTTTTACCCCTAGACTCTGGCAGTATAATATTATTGCCCTAACAGTACCATAATCTCTTACCTGAACTCTAAAATCAACCAATGACATGTTGTTTGACAGCTTATTGAGCTCTGTCAAACAAGATATCATGGTTAAATTCTAAGTTTGATATCAGTGAGCAAGGTGTTAAGGTTAACCCTTTACCCAACGAATCGCCCGCATCCGCCCGCGTAATATCCAAATTCAGCAGTTGCAAAAATATTATTTTTCAAAAAATTTCAACAAAACCATATCATGTGACCCCTCGTTGGAACGAGCTCGTCCAACGAGGGGTCACATGATTTGGTTTTGTTGAAATTTTTTTTTAAATTTGAAAAAATGATATTTAAAATAATAAATTGTGGTATCGTCTGCATTGGGTAAAGGGTTAACCCTTTACCCAACGCAGACGATATCAAAATTTCTTACTTTAAATATCATTTTTTCAAATTTTTCAAACAATTTCAACAAAACCATATCATGTGACCCCTCATTGGAACGAGCTCAATGAGCTCGTTCCCATGAGGGGTCACATGATACGGTTTTGTTGAAATATTTTGAAAAATTTTATTTTTTCAACTGCTCAATCTGCATATTACGCGGGCGGATGAGGGCGATTCGTTAGATAAAGGGTTAATGGAACTACCATCACTAACCAAGTTTCTTATAAATTCTTAATTTTATTTTTTGGTGTTTAAAGTCAAGTTATTGCACATTGTTTATACTGATGCTGCCCACGTTAGAGGACATCTACCCTATGCATTCATTGCCAGGTACGATTTTACTAGTAAACAAACCAGTTTATCCTAAATATGGTTGTAATCTGGTCTTTCATTACATTGGTGGCCTTATAACATTTCAGGTGTAATCTTGTCTTTCATTACATTGGTGGCCTTTTACATTTCAGTCCTAAGAAAAATTGGAAAATGCAAGTGCACCATACCTAACATTAACAATGGAGGAAGTATATTCATAAACTGTGCTCACATTTCAATTGCTCCTCTAGATTCATAGTATTTCCACTAAGCATATGCAAGGAAATCCTTTAAAAAATTAAATTATATATAGATAATAGAATTCCAGATTTTCTTCAATGTTTCTTACAAGTTATGAAAAATCATTGAAAATGATTTGTTTTCTTTATCAATGATGGAAATTCTCCATATTCTTGCAAGAAATTGGATTAAAAAGTGTTTTGTTTTTTTTCTTCACAAAAAATAAAAAAAATCATTGAACATCACAAAAGTTGTTTGCAACTTGGAAAAGAAAACTCCACAGTCACTGGCTGTAAAACAGTTTTTCCAGGTTTCAGGTTTTTTTATGCCAGCAACCTTCATATAGTTTCCCCTTGGGAACCCCAGGAAGTGGAGCAGTGCTTGTTTACTATGGTAAAAAAGGTCTGCTTTACTGGCAAAATAGGACCTGGAACCAATGCCTGGGGTGAAAGTCCTCTAAAGAGGGCAGCACAGGTCTAAACGATTGGCTCAACTGGACTTCATACCTATGTTGTGGCTGTGATACAGCCAGAGATGCCAAAAATGACCTTCAATACCAATAAATAAAGAAATGAAAAAAAAAAATTTCATCTGAATAGAGTTTGTAAAGTGCGTGATTTGGTTAAATTATTTTTGTAATGCTGGGTAAATGTTCTTTTAACCCTTTACCTAATGTAACGGCCAAAACCGGCCAGTGCTATTCTCAAAAATCGCCAATCAATTTTCATTATTTTTTTCATTTTTTGTCTCAAAAACATAGGTTATGACTCCTCGTTGGAACGAGCTCGTCATAACCTATGTTTTTGAGACAAAAAATGAAAAAAATTAGTTATTCAAGAATTTTTTTTGCATGTGTCGTCTGCTTTTCATGTTAGGTAAAGGGTTAATGTGAATTGGTTGTCCAATGAAAAGTCAAATGGATTGATTGATCACTGTTGTTGAAAAAGACAAATATAAGGCATGGTGTCATAAATCATATGACATTTCAAAACAAAACGTGAAGAAATATTAATCTTCCACAGAAATGATGGAATGCCTAAATGTGAATTGTCCAAGAATTGATCAATCCTGTGTTTTACACCATGATTGCTGTGTGTATCAAATGTTAATGAATACAAAACATTGAAAAATGTGCTAGGTACACCCTGTGTGGAATCTGGTCTATGCGTACGAATGTCATGCAAGAATGCATCTTGAGTAAAGTTATGTGAATGAAATTCGACACAAAACAGTATCAAGCAAGAATGTAAACAGAAATAATGATGCTGGAGGTCTCGACAGTCTTGAACTTGCAGCAGTCGATTGTATCATTGAGTCCTAGCAAACATGCAACATTGATATCAAAACAACAGTCCATTTCTGATTCCGTGGTAAATGTTTCTATAAATGAATGTTTTATTTCGTGACATAATTGCAAGTTCTTCTAACTTCCTCCTGGCCTCTGATATTCCTGAAATTCAAATTAAATATACACCAATTATACAGCAAAATGAAGGTTGAGATGTCTAGAACACGAAACACATATGTAATCAACTCATGGAGTTGACAGCAGGCACCACTGGTTCCTGGAAGTCTGTTACCGTATTCGTACCAGAACTGATATTAAAATAATGTTCCAATAAGACTAAAATCCTCCTCCTCTGATTGGACCAGAGCTTGCTTAGTATATTCTATGTTTATGGCTCAAGTGGCAAATGTTGCCATTTGACGTCACAACGTGAAATATTTGAAATGACGTCGCCCGTTTTGTAATTGCTTCATCAACCGAGTGACAAGCAATGCCTCTTCATTTTTTCTGGATTTTTCACTCGTGTAACAGAGGGTGTTCTGGATAAAGTGTTGTTTAAATTACAAACTGATTTACGATTTGAACTAAGATGGAATAAGTTTATCTGGTTTATTGATTATTTATCCAGTGCTGTCGTGGGTACACAAGAGGTTTATTTACTAAACCTGTGATCGTTAAAAGTTGCCTTCCAGAAGGCAACTTTTAATGATCACAGATTTAATAAATAAATCTCTCGTGTTTCACAATGTAGGCTTTGGGCTATGGGTAGTGTCCTATTGGAACATACGTTATTGTGAAAAGTTGACAGTAACATGGTCTGAGGTTTGCAGCTACAATAGATTTAAATGATCTTTTGGTATGCTGACAGACAATCATGGGGAAAGGATATTCACAGGTAATGGGTTTTGTTCACTCATTTTTTCAAGAGTTATGGGCCCTTTTTTTTTACTTTTTTCGACTTACGATATTTTATGGTTTCTGGTTAGTAACCACTTCTTGGAGGGGGATAGTGGTGATACTGGTGGACAGCAGGCACCAATGGTTCCTGGACGTCTGCTACCATATTCGTACCAGAAACGATAATAAAATAATATTTCACGAGAACTTGTGGCCAAATGTGCTTCACATATCCAAGAACAAAAAGAATCAAAATGGACTACAACAATAAGAAAATAGTTGAACACGAAGCATTGCATATGCCCCTCCTGCAATGCCAACACGGACAATACAAAAATTATTCAATTTTCTGCTGCAGTTCAACAAAAATGATTTTGGTGTTTACATTTCATTTCAACACAGAGGTGTACACATTTAAACATTGTTAGTTTTAAATTTGTTTTGTGAGTATATTGGAGAATGCTTGTTGAATTTATGGTGATTTATTAAGTGACTTACCATCTATTAATACTGGTGATTAGTTGACCACAAAAACTGATAGTTGCTACAGCCGTAGATATAATACAAAATGTTTGTACAGATGGACGAATGTACCGGTCTAAGTCCAACAAGGGCCATAACTCTGGTATGAATGTATGGACAAAACCCACGATTTGTGGATATCATTTCCTCCATGCTGTAGTCTATCACAACAACAAAGGATATCAAAATCTGAAAATGATGCCAGAGTTACAATACAAAATGTTTGTATGGACAGCTGGTCGGACGTATGGATCAACTTCCTACAAGGGCCATAACTCTGGTATGACTGTGTGGACAAAACCCGTGATTTGTGGACATCTTTTCCCCTATTCTATTATCATACCAAAGGGCATCAAAATCTGCCAACCGATGTCTGAGTTGTAATACAAAATGTTTATACGGACAGACAGACCTACGGACGGAGACCTCAACTTTATACCCACCAAACTTCCTGAGGAGGTTGGGCATAAAAATGGGGCTCCCTTAGGAATCTGTTACACATCCTCTATGGATGATGTATACAAAATATCAAAAGATTCTGAGTGTTGGTTAGATTTTTTTTAAAGAATATTCCTCATATTGGATTAGGTTAAAATTTAGGCTTCTATGCCCAAATATTAATCTGAGGACTTGATTTGAACAAACTTGAATCTATCTAAAGCCAGCGTCCTTTCTTGATTCTATGGCAAACAGAAAATTTGAAAAAAGAGACAGCCTCTCTGATTTCCATGACGTGCAGTATGTAGGATTAAGTGATGCAATTGTCTCATGAATAATTAAAATTTTCAACTGATAGCAGGATACAAAGGGCAATAATTCTTGCAATTTACAACAAAATACAACAGTTTTTTTTAACTTGTTCAAAACTTAATATAAAGCATCACCCCAAAATTTATTCAAGTCCAACAATAATCAGAGTTCAAGTTATTGATTAACCCTTTACCTAACGTAACGGCCAAAACCGGCCAGTGCTATTCTCAAAAATCGCCAATTAATTTTCATTATTTTTTTCATTTTTTGTCTCAAAAACAAAGGTTATGACTCCTCGTTGGAACGAGCTCGTCATAACCTATGTTTTTAAGACAAAAAATGAAAAAAATTAGTTATTCAAGAATTATTTTTGCAAGTGTCATCTGCTTTTCAGGTTAGGTAAAGGGTTAAGACCAAAATTTTGGATAAACCAACTTAAATAAACAGCATTGACTCTCAATCTTCAAGAAACCACAGTGGCTGTCAAACTTATCCAAGCCAATGTCGTTATAATGTTGATATAAAGCAGCATACCAAAATTTATCAAAAAGTAAAATTTGAAATACAATATAGAGAACAAAGGGAAATAACTCACACTTTTGAACAAATTACCATGTTTAACAAATTTGTTGAAGACATTAACCCTTTACCTAACGTAACGGCCAAAACCGGCCAGCGCTATTCTCAAAAATCGCCTATTAATTTTCATTATTTTTTTCATTTTTTGTCTCAAAAACATAGGTTATGACCACTCATTGGAACGAGCTCGTCCCAACGAGGGGTCATAACCTATGTTTTTGAGACAAAAAATGAAAAAAATGAGTTATTCAAGAATTATTTTTGCAAGTGTCGTCTGCTTTTCGGGTTAGGTAAAGGGTTATAATAATGAAGTCCACCAAAATCTAACCAAGCATTGAAGTTCCGCTCTACAGTTTTGCACTACTGCACAGGGGTAAAATTCTAAACTAAGGGCGCACGTTGAAACTATTACCATGGAAATTGGAGATGTATTTTTAGTATCAGAAAAATGATTACACTAGGTTATTTGTTGGACAAGAGAATTTGATGTTCTCATCACAGAGTTGGAGTCTGATGCATAGGGGTAAATTACCAGAGCAATTATGGGAAACAGTGGCTTCCAAAAATTGGCTACTTTTTAAAATGTCATTTTTAGCTCACCTGGCCTAAAAGGCCATTGAGCTTTTCTCATCACTTGGCGTCCGTCGTCGTTCGTAAACTTTTCACATTTTCATCTTCTTCTCTGTAACTGCTGAGCCGGTGTAAACCAAACTTGGCAGGAATGGTCTATGGGAGGTCCTCAACAAATGATCCTCATTTTGTTCCCGTCGGATGAAAAACATGGCTTCCAGAGGCATTCTTTGATTCTGATTGGTAGATTTTCAAAAATCTTCTCCTCTGAAACTGCCAGGCCAAATGTTTTGAAACTTCACATAAATGATGACTGGGACCCCCTCTACCAACGATCCTCATTTAATGTTGATTGGGTCACAAACATGGCCACAATTGCAGCTTATAGTTACTGTAGAAACCCTATGGGAAATCACATTTTCCTATTCTTCTCTGGAAAAACCGAGGCGACGTGAAAACAAACCTGGCAGGAATAGTCTATGGGAGGTCCTCTACAAACGATCCTCATTTTGTTCCCGTGTGTTGAAAAACATGGCCGGCCGAGGCATTCTTTGATTCTGATTGGTAGATTTTCAAAAATCTTCTTCTCTGAAACTGCTGGGCCAAATGTTTTGATACTTCACATAAATGATGACTGGGACCCCTCTGGGGAGCGCGGTGGCTCAGTAGATAGAGGAGCAGGCTGCAAGCCAAGAAGTCCCCGGTTCGAATCCCACCTGCGGGTTGTGTCCTTGGGCAAGACACTTCATCTCCAATGCTCGCGTGGGGGCACGATGACGCCGTGTACTAAGGCGTACTGTACGTCGATGGTATGCATGTCTTCAACCAATCTAACCCTGCTTGTGCTGCAGCGCGGGGTTACGATGATGGGGAGCTGGCAGCTGCTCGTCGTTGCTCGGTGGTTCTCTCCGGGTACTCCGGCTTCCTCCACCCGTAAAACTGTCACGGTCATGATTAGCCATTGTGCATAAATATGTGACCTTAAACATCAATAAATAAATAAATACATAAATATGGGACCCCCTCTACCAATGATCCTCATTTAATGTTGATCGGGTTGCAAACATGGCCACAATTGTGGCTTATAGTTACTATAGAAACCCTATGGGAAATCACATTTTCATCATCTTCTCCGGAACCACTGAGCCGACGTGAACCAAACCTGGCACGGATGGTCTATGGGAGGTCCTCTAGAAACGATTCTCATTTTGTTCCTGTGGGTTGAAAAACATGGCCACCAGAGGCATTCTTTGATTCTGATTGGTGGATTTTCAAAAATCTTCTCCTCTGAAACTGCCAGGCCAAATGTTTTGATACTTCACATAAGTGATGACTGGGACCCCCTCTACCAACGATCGTCATTTAATGTTGATCGGGTTGTAAATATGGCCACAATTGCAGCTTATAGTTACTATAGAAACCCTATGGGAAATCACATTTTCATCTTCTTCTCAGGAACTACTGAGCCGACGTGAACCAAACTTCGCAGGAATGGTCTATGAAAGGATGGAAAAATGTGGCCACCAGAGGCTATTTTCAAATGCTTAACACAATGCCTCTCCTGTCTGCACGAAGATCAGTACTGTCAGCAAAATACTTGTTTTTGAGAATCTGGTAAGGGTTGGTTCCAGTTTTCTCCACTGAGAACTGGAAAAAAAACCCAAAACATTGTGTATACAGTACAAGTCAAAATAAGCTGTAGCATAACGGCAATGCATTAAGTAAACTGCTGCTCCTGCCCCGACAAGATCAGAATCTGACATTTTCTGGAAAGCTATCAGTGAGAGCTTTCCAGAAAATGATGTCAGCTTCTGGTCTTATAAGTGTAGGAAGAGAAAGATACATAGTTTATAGGATTTTCCTACACAACTTATTTTGACTTGTACTACTGTAAACAATGGCAACTGTATGTTGATTATTAGTCTCATGTTACTTATCAGTAAATCTTGATTGATGACAGTGCTTGGAACACCAGAAAAGTTTTCATTTATATTCACTTGTCATCATGTCAGCTTAGATGACAGTAATTATTGTTTATCTTTTAAGATTTGACAAAATTGGAGAAAAATGTGTTTAACCCTTTACCCAATGCAGACGATATCAAAATTTATTATTTTAAGTATCATTTTTTAAAATTTAAAAAAAAATTTCAACAAAACCATATCATTTGACCCCTCATTGGAATGAGCTCGTTCCAACAAGGGGTCACATGTGGTTTTGTTGAAATTTTTTGAAAAATAATATTTTTTCAACTGCTGAATTTGCATATTACGCGGGCGGATACGGGACGATTCGTTGGGTACAGGGTTAACTGTAACCCTTTACCTATCCAAAGCTATTTTGAAAGAGAATATTGACTGAGAAAATTCTAATTTTCAAAATATTTAACCTTCTTTTACTGATTTTTTTTTTGTTGAAACAGAATTCATAAACAGGTGCATTTTCAAGAAAATCTTTGAACTACAAGGCCAAATGGTTTGAAAACTTAGTGTGACCGATGACTGTAACCCCCTCTACCAATGATCCTCATTTTAATCTTCATCGAGTTGCAATTATGGCTGCAATTGTGGCTTATAGTTACTATAGAAACCCTATAGGAAATCACATTTTCATCATCTTCACTGAAAGCACTGAGCCAATGTGAACCAGACTTGGCAGGCATTGTCTATGAGAGGTTCTCTACAACTGTTACTCATTTTATTCCTGTTGCGTGAAAAAACGTGGCTGCCAGAAGCATTCTTTGATTTTGATAGGTCAATTTTGAAAACTCTTCTTCTCTGAAACCACAGGGCCAAATGTTTTGAAACTTTGCATGGTTGATAACTGGGACACCCTCCACCAACGTTCCTCATTTTAATGTTGATCATATTGCAAACATGGCTACAATTGCGGTTTATAGTTACTATAGAAAAAACGTATGGGAAATCACATTTTCATCTTTCTCTCTGGAACTACTGAGCTGACGTGAACCAAAACTTTGCAAGAACGGCCTACAGGAGGCCCTCTACAAACGATCCTCTTTTTGTTCCCGTTGGTTGGAAAATATGGCCACCAGAGACATTCTATAATTCTGTTTGATGGATTCAATTGTTTTGAAACTTCACGTGATTGAAGAAGACTGGGACACCTTCTACCAATGATCTTCATGTTATGTTGATGTAATGTTGCAAACATGGCCACAATTGCAGCTTATAGTTACCATGGAAAGCCTTTGGGAAATCACATTTTTATATGTAGTTTCAGGTGAGCGATTACAGGCCCTATAGAGCCTCTAGTTACATGGTGTGGTTACCAGACATGTAACTAAAAATGAGACGGAAACATATGATTTTTTTCACATTTTAGAAACAGGGTTAGGTAAAGAGGGTAGGTAGTGGGAAAATTCTGCTTTTGAGGCTGCTGGGTGGCTGAAAATGCTAGGTCTCGTTACAGTTATTCAGGTGAAAATGTCGGCTTTTCAAGAAATGTTCAGCTTCTGATTAACACAGCTAAGGATATTTCGCATTTAAATTACCTTCCCTATTCACAATACTCACAATGTATATAGTTTCTGGAAGCTCTGAATATGGCCCTTTCTGTAGATAACTGTACACAAGAAAAATCTTACAATATCACTCAAATACACTCAGCCGAATGACACAGTTGATGGCTAAAAAAATGGCTCAAAATGGTCCAAATTTTCTCATTTTGGGGATAAATCTCTAATTTTCGTGCATCGATATTGATAAAACTGTGTTATAAGAATTCCTCATTCCTCCACTGAGGATTTTACAGCATAACATGATCATTCTGACAAATAAAAAACATATGGGTTTCTTATTCATTTTTTCAGAAGGCTTTCTCAAAGCAAATTTACACAAAAATTGTCCTATTTGTAAACTGCAAATTGTCAGGTCCCAAACAGGTCTGGGTTTATCATTTAACACTTCCATGTGACCTTGACCCCCAATTGAAATGCACTTGACAATACACAGTTTGAATCAAGACCATCAACAGATTATTTTGGCCATATCACCACCATTAATGAGAATTATTTACTAAATCCACACCATCATAAACTAAAACTATAGCTCAAAATAGTCATTTGGCTGAGGATATCCGAAAACCTCGGAAATGACCTTTTAATAGGAAACGAGACCCTAGGTGACTGGTTTTGGCATTTTTTCATGCAATTTTCCAGGTTGAAGCCTTGCATTTGACAGTAAATTATTTCACCCACATTCAGATTGTTTAGTTCTACTTAATCAGATAGTGTTGTATGTTTTTAGTGGATTTGGAAAAAGTAATACATGTCATGGGTTAGATAAATAAGTTACCGGTAACCCTTTACCTAACATGAAAAGCAGACGACACTTGCAAACAAAATTATTGAATAACTAATGTTTTTCATTTTTTACGTCAAAAACATAGCTTATGACCCTCACTGGAATGAGTTTAATGAGCTTGTTCCAATGAGGCGTCATAAGCTGTTTTTGAGACAAAAAATGAAAAAAATATTGAAAATTGAATGGCAGTTTTTGTGAATAGCGCTGACTGGTTTGGTCCATTACGTTGGGTAAAGGGTTAACTCTTTACCAACGTAACGGCCAAAACTAGCCAGCGCTATTCACAAAAATTGCCAAATAATTTTCATTATTTTCTTCGTTTTTTGTCTCAAAAACTTAGGTTATGACCCCTCTTTGGAACGAGCACGTTTCAATGAGGGGTCATAACCGATGTTTTTGAGACAAAAAATGAAAAAAAATTAATTATTCAAGAATTTTGTTTGCAACTGTCATCTGCTTTTCATGGTAGGTAAAGGGTTAAAGCATATTCACATTTGAAGAGTGTGTGTATGGCATGTCATTTTTGGAAATGCCTGGAAAACTGTGGAGTGGAAATTTAAGAGAATTTTGCTTTTGTGTCCACTTTTGAACCAGGAAGTTCTTTATTTATGTTCGAGTTGTAAATACACAATTTTAAAAAAAATACTTATATTATTTCTGGTTTGTCTTCAATTGTTAGTGATAGTTAACATTCAGTAAGTGGGATCTCAGCACAACTGGAGAGCAAATTAGTGGGAATACTGAGAAATTTGTTGGTGTAGCCAAATTTCGTAACTTTTTGAATTTACATCAGATTGTGAAAACACATTAAGATAGAGTATTGCATTTCCTAAACACTGAGCTCTGTATTCATGATAGATAAATGCAATTATGAACAGACTTATTGTTATTATTCACCACAGAATTGCAGTCCTGGTGCCTACTTTGTCATTTTGGTCATTGGTGCCATACCCGTGTGACATCCATCCATTAAGCTGTAAGCTTCTTTATATCTAGAGAGCAACCCCCCTCCCCCCGAAGCAGTTGTTGTTACTGCTTATTGTTTTATATTTTGATTGTATTTAACAGTGCTATTGACAGAGCCTGGGCAGTTAATAAAGCTGGTAATAATAATGAAAATGTTATCTCCAGTGACCCGGGGTGTTTTCTGTGGGAGGGGAAAAATGCCTGCAAAAGGGATTCATCAGCCTCAAAGACCATCCTGTGTCTCTTTACTGGTTGAAAATAGAGACTCATGGTTTATGATCATTCAACTCAGTGGATAGACGATAGACTCTTTTCAAAAGTGAAATTCAAGGGGAGATCACTCTTGTTTTCCTTTAAGGTTCTGCTCCACAGCTTCGCACGACTGCACAGGGGCAAAATTCTAAACTAAGAGCATATATTGAAACTAATGCCAAGTAAATTGTAGATGTATTTTTAGTATCAGATATGTGATTACATTAGGCTATTTGTTGGACAAGAGAATTTGCAGTATTGGTCACAGAATTGGAATCTGATGCATAGGAGTAAATTACCAGAGGAATTATGGGAAAGAGTGGCTTCGAAAAATTGACTACTTTTTAAAATGTCATTTTTACATGGAGTTGTTACCAGACATGCAACAAAAAATGAGACGGAAACATATGATTTTTTTCCTCACATTTTAGAAACGGGATGATATTCTCCAGGGGGAGGTAGTGGGAAAATTCTGCTTTTAAGGCTGCTGGATGGCTGGTTTTCTCAGGCAGTTTTCCAGGTTGAAGCCTTGCATTTGACAGTAAATTATTTCACCCACATTGAGATAGTTTATTTCTACTTAATCAAGATAGTGTTGTATGTTTTTAGTGGATTTGGAAAATGTAATTCATGTTATGTGTTAGATAACAAAGTTAGTTAAATAATATTCGCATTTGAAGAGTGTATGGCATGTCATTTTGAAAATGCCTGGAAAACTGTGGAGAGAACCTGAAATTTCAAATGAAATACGGTGAACAAATGGAAATAACTCTTTTAATGTTGAACAATTTCTATGGTTATCAAACCAGTCCAACACATTGTTGGTATAAATCAGCACACCCAAATTTATAAAAATCTTTGTAACTATTTTTATTATCATATAAAAAGATTCCAGACAGACCAATGGATAGACAAATAGACAGCTTACATGAAGGGGATAATTGAACAACTGCTACCTCACTCTCTCAAAACTGCCAATTAACACAGTAATGGCTTTGAATAACAAACATAACTGGTTACTGTCATTTTGTATGCAACACAAACTGGTACATGCCCACACTTGCATTTCTGTATCTAAGTTATTTATTTATTGATGTTTTGAGGTCTTTTTAAGCATCTGGGGCTATATCACCACTAGAACACAAGTATAAAGTCAAGTTTAGTCAATTGTTCACACCTTTACTGCTTACTTTAGAGGACTTTCTCAACAGGTTTGGTTCACAGCTTCTGGTAAGGAACCATTCAATACTGGAAAGGACTATTTGTCATTGGTGTTTGATCAAGCATTAGTTTGACTGGTTATGTAAAGAACTCGACGCTGGAAGGTCTGTTGCCACTCAGTTGAATCTCCATGGGTGCAAGAGATCAAACAGCTGGCTTATGATAAGAAAGGAAGAGATGATTCCCAGAAAGTGACTCAGGATTACAAAGAGAAAACTCCACCATTCCATAAAGCAATTGAGAGTTACTGAAAAGTAACTACACTCCTTATTATATTGCAAACATGGATTAAAAGATGGTGAGGTTTGAATGTCTTCTCAAGTTGTACCAACTCAGTTAAGGATTAATAAAATCCAATGAAAGGACTGCAGATCCACAAGTCAAGCTGTGATATTGCCTGGAAACCAAGTTTTAACAAAGTTCAATTTATGGTAATAGTTTTTGTAACCTTCAACCTTATAGCTGCACACTCTGAAATTGAAAAATCCTTCTCCTTTCACAAGTAAATATTTTATGAAAATCATTAGGGTTCTTCTCCTTCCGTGAAGGTACCAACCCCTGTAAGTTTGATATACATGTACCTACAATCACACTATACCCAACACACATAATATGAAAGATTCTAATTTTTTTTCCACATTTTTGTTCCCAAAAAATTATTTTCAAACAATTTTCAACAAAACCATATCATGTCACCCCTCACTGTAACATGCGCAATGAACTCATTTCAATGAGGGGTCAAATTATATGTTTTTGTAGAATTTTTTTAGAAAATTAATTATTTTTTCAGCTGCTCAATTTGTAAATTAAATGTGTGGATGCAACAGATTCGTTAGGCAAAGGGTTCAATAGAACTTAAGTTATTTCAAAAGAACCAATTTTTGACTAAGTTCTATTTAATGAAAGTTCTATGATCTTTGACCATTTGGTTGCACACTGAAAAAATGAAGAGGGCTCTTCTCTTCCCATAGAGATACCTAATCTGTAAATCTGGTTAACACGTGTCATATAAAATTTAAGTTATACATGGAAACTAATATTTGCAGGCTTGTCT
Organism: Pictodentalium vernedei; assembly: GCA_031216915.1. NCBI lineage: Eukaryota > Metazoa > Mollusca > Scaphopoda > Dentaliida > Dentaliidae > Pictodentalium > Pictodentalium vernedei. The sequence continues at coordinate 185,235,647 of CM062292.1, read as the reverse complement.
GCTTGTCTGCTTGGATTAATTGAGGAGGGCCATTTTTTACAACCCCCACCCCCACCCCCCCACCCCCCACCCTTAAAATGAGGTCAGGAGATACTGCTCTTCTGAGTTTAGTTTCATCTTCAGAGGACTAGATACCCTTCTCTTTGAACAGGAACAGAGCCTCCCAGCAGACTTATTCTGATGTTTTCGGGTTGATTTTTTAATTATTTGGAACCAATAAACAAAACTGTTGTTCTGACTTGTCTGTCTCATTTTATCCACCAGGTCATCATATGAGAATGAACATTCAGCTGAGCCGGTGGATAGTTGCGGGAAACTGTGTAATGGGGAAAGGGACAGTGAGTGCCTTCAACTGTGTGTAAAGCCATACACAGACCATATTCTATCAACCATGCAGCAATCAGACATTTTCCGCATATATGCTTTGGTGACTGGTACAATACTATAAGTAACATGGCATGTAGCTGGCTGATACATTTCAATACAAGGTGATGAGAGTTCATATCGGGTGAGGCAAAGCCGAACCTGATATGAACACTCAGAGACTTGTATGAAAATGTATCAGCCAGTTACATGCCATGTAAGATATTTATTATATCGAATGACCATGCAAATGAAGGGATTAATAAATTATCACAAGAAACAAAGAATGATCAAACATTTTTTAGAAACCGCTATTGACAGCAGCGAACAGAATCATCAACAGTAACTGGCACCGGTATGTATCCATGGTGACAATAAACAATTGTCACTGTTCGAAATGCAATATTTGTTTACAAAAATAAAACTTATTGCTACAAGCATATCTGAAATAGCCTTACATACATTTACTGTCATTACCATCTAAAAAGGGTTAACAAAGAACTTTTTAAACATTCAAAAATAGGCCGATGAAATCATCAGATGTGTACCCATATGCACAATTAGTAGAAAGCTGTATGACGGAGGGCCACCACGGATGCTGACATAATGTACACCATACAAGGTATGGTTACATATAGAAGTGGATTGGAGGAGTGTCTAATTTGATGGAAAGGGTTAATATCTCCGGATCAAATTAACAGATTTACATAAACAAGAGGCCCCAGGGGGCCTGAGGGCGCTCACCTGACATGGTAGCCTAAATATCAACCCAGAGAATTGATTTCCACAAGTTGCATCTGCTCCTCCTAAGAAAAGCTGAAACCAAATATCCAAATATTCTGACCGGTGGATCTAAAAAAAGATTTTTAAAGAATATTCCTCATATTGAACTAAGACATAATTCGGGCTCCCACAGGGAGCCCATATATGAACCCAGGGACTTGGCTTTAACAAACCTGAATCTCACACCCCTAAGGATTCTGCACACCAAATATCAAAACATTCCGACTGCTGGATCTGAAGAAGAAGATTTTTAAAGAAAATTCCTCATTTTGAACCAAGTTACAATTCGAGCTCCCACAATCAGCCCAAATATGGACCTAGGGACATGGCTTGAACAAACTTGAATCTTACCCCCTAAGGATGCTGCATAAAAAATATCAAAAGCATTCATCTGCTGGATCTGAAGATTTTTAAAGAAAATTCCTCATTTTGAACTAAGTTGTCATTCAGGCTCCCATAGTGAGCCCAAATATGAACCAAGGGACTTGGCTTGAACAAACTTGAATCTCAGCCCCCTAAGGTTGCTCCATGCTAAATATCAAAACATTCCAACTGCTGAATCTGAAGAAGAAGATTTTTAAAGAAAAATTCCTCATATTGACTAAGTTATAATTTGGGCTCCCTATGGACCCATGGACTTGGCTTTAACACACTTGAATCCCCCCCCCCCCCCCCCCCCCCCCCCAAGGATGCTACTCACCACATATCAAACCATTCCGACTGCTGGATCTGAAGAAGAAGATTTTTTAAGAAAATTCCTCATTTCGAACAAAGTTACAATTCAAGCTCCCACAGTGAGCCCAAATATGGACCTAGGGACATGGCTTGAACAAACTTGAATCTCACCCCCCTAAGGATGCTGCATACCAAATATCACAAGATTCTGCCTGCTGGATCTTGAGAAGAAGATTTTCAAAGAAACTTGCCTGAAATGCAATAAGTTCAAATTTGGGCTCCTATACTGAACCCAAATATAAACCCAGGGGGCCAATTTGAACAAACTTGAATCAGATCCACCCCACAATGTTGCATACCAAATATCACAAGATTCTGCCTGCTGGATCTAGAGAAGATTTTTGAAGAAATTTGCCTGGAATGCACTAAGTTCGAATTTGGGCTTCTATAGTGAGCCCAAATATGAATCCAGGTGGCTGATTTGAACAAACTGGAATCAGATCCACCCCACAATGTTGCATACCAAACATCAAAAGATTCTGCCTGCAGGATCTGGAGAAGAAGATTTTTGAAGAAATTTGCCTGAAATGCACTAAGTTCGAATTCGAGCTTCTATAGTGAGCCCAAATATGAATCTAGGGAGCCAATTTGAACAAAATAGAATCAGATCCACCCCACAATGTTGCATACCAAATATCAAAAGATTCTGCCTGCTGGATCTTGAGAAGAAGATTTTTTAAGAAATTTGCCTGAAAAGCACTAAGTTCAAATTTGGGCTCCTATACTGAGCCCAAATATAAACCCAAGGGGCCGATTTGAACAAACTTGAATCAGATCCACCCCACAATGTTGCATACCAAATATCAAAAGATTCTGCCTGCTGGATCTGGAGAAGAAGATTTTCAAAGAGATTTGCCTGAAATGCAGTAAGTTCAAATTTGGGCTCCTATACTGAGCCCAAATATAAACCCAGGGGGCCGATTTGAACAAACTTGAATCAGATCCACCCCACAATGTTGCATACCAAATATCAAAAGGTTCTGCCTGTTCGATCTGGAGAAGAAGATTTTTTAATGTTTTTCCCATTGCCTACAGTGTTAAAAAGTGCTGACTCAGCACTTTTTCAAAGTCCAGAAACTGTACCCTATGATAAAACCGATGGCAATTTTTTTTTACCAATTCTTTCTGTTGGTCCTAAGGAAGCTTCACACCAAATAAAAATTCTCGGTGCCGTGCAGTTCTGGAGATATGGGCGTTTTAATTTTTTTCTATTTTTAGCTCCTGCCGTTCCCATGGGGCTACGGGGGAAAAAAAAAAAAAATCAGCATAAATTAGGTACTTATGACCCAATAAGCCCTCACATAAAATTTGGTTCAAATCAGCCTCTCGGTTTGGAAAATAGAAATTTTGGGCGGGGCCAAAAATTTTGCCCCTCCCATAACGACGCCAAGTATAGCCCCACAAACTTCTCTTGAACAAATCTGAGTCTACACCTCAAAAGGAAGCTGCACACCAAATATCAAGTCTCTGCTACTGCCGGTTCATGAGAAGAAGATTTTTTTAAGATTTCAGCACACTTTTTGGGTGTGGCCCTACCCACGGGCGAGGCAACTTGATTTGAACTAAATCAAATTGCGATGTCATAACAAACTATTATCTCAAATATCAATTAAATTGGTTCAGCGGTTTGGGAGGAGAAGATGCAAACACCATGTTCACGGACGACGACGGACGGTGAGTGATCACTATAGCTCTCCTGACTGAAAGTCAGGTGAGCTAAAAACTATACAGCACAGCACATCAGTAACCTGAATAAATATATAAAGTAACATGGCAATCGGATTGACATTTTTTGAGTTATCTCATGCCAAAGGGATTGGAGGAATTTTCAATTTGAAGGATAAAGGGGGTTAATATCTCTGGATCAAATTATCAGATTTACACCAAAAACTATACAGCTCAGCACATCAGTAACCTGAACACAAATATAAAGTAACTTGACAATCCAAGCAATATTTTTCAAGTTATTGAATGCCAAAGGGATTGGAGGAATTTTCAATTTGAAGGATAAAGGGTTAATATCTCAGGATCAAAATAACAGATTTACACCAAAAACTATACAGCTCGGCACATCAGTAACCTGAACACAAATAAAAAGTAACTTGACAATCCAAGTAATATTTTTCAAGTTATCGAATGCCAAAGAGATTGGAGGAATTTTCAATTTGAAGGATAAAGGGTTAATATCTCGGCATCAAATCATCATATTTACACCAAAAACTATACAGCTCGGCAAATCAGTAACCTCAACACAAATATAAAGTAACTAGACAATCCAAGCAATATTTTTCAAGTTATTGAATGCCAAAGGGATTGGAGGAATTTTCATTTGAAGGATAAAGGGTTAATATCTCAGGATCAAATTATCAGATTTACACCAAAAACTATACAGCTTGGCACATCAGTAACCTGAAAACAAATATAAAGAAACTTGACAATCCAAGCAATATTTTTCAAGTTATCGAATGCCAAAGAAATGGATACGGACGTTGGACGGACAGATGGACGGACAAAGGATGGACGAACGACGGATGGTCACCCCGGATGCCGGCATTATGTGTACCATACATAGTATGGGTACACATAAAAATCACTTTTAATCAGATGAGTAAACTGTCAAGAAAATGTTCGCTTCAGCATAAAAAATTGATAGACTATAGTCGGTATAGTATTGTAAAAACAACAAAAAACTTTTGGGGCTACAAATATTTTATGTCCATTTTTTAAATAATTTAGCTCAACTTTGGCGAAGCCAAATTTGAGCTTTTGTCATGGCCCGTCGTCCGTCTGTCCGTCCGTCAACAATTGGAGGCTAGAGGCCATATTTATGATCGATCTTTACGAAACTTCTTGAGTACCTTTGTTATGACTGTGGGACGAGAACGAGTGTTTTGGGGTCGGCCCAAAATTCAAGATGGCTGCCAGCTGCCATTTTCTACCGACGATGAAGAAATCTGTTTTTTGTACAGAACTTCCATATGAAAGCTCTGATTTGAATAATTTTTTGTATGAATGTTTAGTACCATGAGATACATCACATATATGTTTTTTTTTCTCGTGCTTTAATTATGCAAATTAGACTAACTTCGATTTATTTAGTGTTACTTTCAGCACTGTCAGTGCAAATGCCAATATGGCTTGGGCTGGAGGCCACATTTATGAACCGATCTTTACGAAACTTCTTGGGTACCTTTGTTATCACTGTGGGACGAGAACGAGTGTTTTTGGGTCCGGTCCGAAATTCAAGATGGCCACTGGCAGCCATTTTGTTCAAAATTAGGGGCAATCAGATTTTTGCACAGAACTTCCACACGAAAGCTCTGATTTCAATAATTTTTTGTATGAATGTTTAGTACCATGGGATACATCACATATAATACGGGTTTTTTTCTCGTGCAGAAATTATGCAAATAAGATGAACTTTGATTTTTTCAGTGCTACTTACACACAGTAAGTACACATGTCAATACGGCTCAGGCTAGAGGCTGTATTTATCAACCGATCTTCACGAAACTTCTTGGGTACCTCTGTTATCACCTTGGGACGAGAACGAGTGTTTCTGAGTGCAGTCCAAAATTCAAGATGGCTGCCAGTGGCCATTTTGTACCAAAATTAGGTCTAATCAGTTTTTTGTACACAACTTCTATACGGCTCAGGCTAGAGGCCGTACTTATGAACCGATCTTTACGAAACTTCTTGGGTACCTTTGTTATCACCGTGGGATGAGAACGAGTGTTTTTGGGTGTGGTCCAAAATTCAAGATGGCCACCAGCAGCTGTTTTGTACCCAAATTAGGGCAATGAAGTCTTTTGTACAGAACTTCTGTATGAAAGTTCTGATTTGAATAAATTTTTGGATGAATGTTTAGTAACATGGAATACATCACATATAGTACAGGTTTTTTTTCTCATGCAGGAATTATGCAAATTAGATGAATTTTGATTTATTTAGTGCTACTTATACACTGTAAGTGCACATGTCAATACGGCTCGGGCTAGAGGCTGTATTTATCAACCGATCTTCACGAAACTTCTTGGGTACCTTTGTTATCACCTTGGGACAAGAACGAGTGTTTCTGAATGCGGTCCAAAATTCAAGATGGCTGCCAGTGGCCATTTTGTACCGAAATTAGGTCTAATCAGTTTTTTGTACACAACTTCTATACAGCTCAGGCTAGAGGCCGTATTTATGAACCGATCTTTACGAAACTTCTTGGGTACCTCTGTTATCGCCTTGGGACGAGAACGAGTGTTTCTGAGTGCGGTCCAAAATTCAAGATGGCTGCCAGTGGCCATTTTGTACTGAAATTAGGTCTAATCAGTTTTTTGAACAGAACTTCTGTATGAAAGTTTGGATTTGAATAAATTTTTGTATGAATGTTTAGTAACATGGAATACATCACATATAGTACAGGTTTTTTTTCTCGTGCAGGAATTATGCACCTTAGATGAATTTTGATTTATTTAGTGCTACTTATACACTGTAAGTGCACATGTCAATACGGCTCGGGCTAGAGGCTGTATTTATCAACCGATCTTCACAAAACTGCTTGGGTACCTTTGTTATCACCTTGGGACGAGAACGAGTGTTTCTGAGTACGGTCCAAAATTCAAGATGGCTGCCAGTGGCCATTTTGTACCGAAATTAGGTCCAATCAGTTTTTTGTCACAACTTCTATACAGCTCTATTTAAGAACTGATCTTCACGAAACTTCTTGGGTACCTTTGTTTTCACCTTGGGACAGGAATGAATGTGTTTTGGGGTGCCTTTGTTATCACTGTGCTATGAGAACAAATATTTTGGGGTTCAGTCAGACCCACTCTGGGACTAGATTTCTTTTCTAGTTTAGCATCTGACTGTCACCCTCCTTTACAATACTTTACCTATACATTTATTACAGGCTACGGTCAGTATTTATGTACAGACCGTTACAATACTTTATATGTACCTTTGTTATCAGGTCATTACCTAGATGTTTGTCATTGCTGTGTCACATACTATACATGTATATGTCTTAACAAGTTGAGCTACAGTGTCATTGACACTTTCATTTTGTTTGTTATTTATTATACATGTTTGAGAGTTCTCAATAAGATTTTGGTTTAAAAGGGTATTAAATTCTAGTTCTCAACTTTCTTTGTCATGCATATTTCATTCCTTGGAAACTTTTACAGAATATATTGATGATACCTTCTGTTTTTGAGTAGACACCAGAATTATCTCACGAGTACTGCAAGGAAGTTTTCATGAGTAGTTGAAAGTCGTGTTACATGAAATCTGTTTGTCTGTTATAGAGATGAGAGAGGTCAGCTAATGAGCTGAAATAATTTATTCTCAGAATGCTAAGATTTTATTATCTAGCTTTATATGGTTCAGAAGACCATTTTCATGTGAATGTGTAGAAATTAAACATTTACCAAAATATATACATTAACAATATGTCATCTTATTTTCTGAAGAAACATTATCTTGAGCATAAAACATGAGAATTTCAACTTATTTCAGCTAATTTAAATTCAAGTTTGGTCCAGGTCAGATGATTTTTCGCCGGGTTTTTTAACTTTAACTTAAGGGGGGCGCAGTGGCATTGCGGTAACCGGTTCTCATCAGCTCACTGAAGTTAATATAAGCATAATCAAGCCTGGTTAATCATTGGATGGGTGACCGTCTGAGCGATCGATTCAGACTCCCACATTGTGTCCTTGGGCAAGGCACTTCACCCCAATTGTTTACAGGGGGTGCGATGACACCGTATACTAAGGCAAACTGCACGTCGATGGTGTGCATGTCTTCAACCACTCTAACACTCTAACCCTGCCTGTGCTGCAGTGCTGAGTTACGATGTTGGGGAGCTGGCAGCTGCTTGTCGTTGCTCGGTGGTTCTCTTTGGGTACTTTGGCTTCCTCCACCCGTAAAACTATCACTGACACAATATGACCCTGGCTGTTAAAGTGTCGTTAAACCCAAATAAATAAATAACTTAAACTTGGTTTATGATGTGGAAACTCAGAGAATAGGTTTTCTGGACTTTTTTTCGCTGTAAATTCAGATAATTGGCTGATTTATGGTATGTTTCTTTGTCATGGTCACCAACAAATCAAGTTTGAGTTTGGTCCTGGTCGGATGAGTTATTGACCTTGAACTTTGGTTATGATGTGAAAACTCAGATAATCAGTTTTCCTGAAAGTCAGAGTGAGGTATTGTCATCACCTTTTGTATGTCGTCCTGTGTCCGTTGTCACATGTTAAATTGTGTTTCAGTCTTGTCCAAGACCACTGGGCCAGTTCAAGTGAAAGTTTATATGAGTGATGGTCCCAAAGGGGCATTGCATTTTTGATCAAATCAGCATGCGCGTAGGGAGGAAAAGGCTCCAAAATTTTTAGTCCAGTTGTGATGAAGTCAAACTCAACTTATAGTTTGATGAATGGCGGGCGGGCGTCAGTATACAATTGGTTTCCGGATGATAACTTGATAATGGTTCAACCCACGTTCATGAAACTTCACAGGTAGGTTGGTATCGGTGAGAGGAAGAACCCTATTAATTTTGGACTTGCTTAGTCAAAGGTCAAGGTCACAGTGACCTTGAACATAGTAAATTGTAAACAATTGGTTTCCAGATGATCACTTAACTACGGTTCAACCCACATTCATGAAACTTCATATGTAGGTTGGCCTTTGTGAGAGGAAGAACTCTATTTATTTTGGACTCGCTAGGTCAAGGTCACAGTGACCCTGAACATAATAAATCAAAACAATTGGTTTCCGGATGATAACTTGATAATGGTTCGGCACACGTTTATGAAACTTCATAGCATTAGTGAGAGGAAGAACCCTATTTATTTTGGACTCACCAGGTCAATGGTGAAGGTCCCAGTGACCTTGAATATACTAAATCATGAACAATTGGTTTCTGGATGATAACTTGACTATGGTTGAACCCACATTCATGAAACTTCATATGTAGGTTGGCCTTTGTGAGAGGAAGAACCCTATTTATTTTGGACTCTCTAGGTCAAAGGTCAAGTTCACTGACCCTGAACATAATAAATCAAAACAATTGGTTTCCAGATGATAACTTGATAATGGTTTGGTCCACATTCATGAAACTTCATAGATAGGTCGGCATCAGTGAGAGGAAGAACCTTATTTATTTTGGACTCGTTAGTTGAAAGGTCAAGGTCACAGTGGCCTTCAACACAGTAAATCTGTAAACAATTGGTTTCTGGACGTTAACTTGATAATGGTTCGACCCACGTTCATGAAACTTCGAAGGTAGGTTGGCATTGGTGAGAGTAAGAACCCTATTTATTTTAGACTTGCTAGATCAAAGACCAAGGTCACAGTGACTTCGAACATAGTAAATTGCAAACAATTGTTTCCGGATGATAACTTGACGATGGTTCAACCCACATTCATGAAACTTCATATGTAGGTTGGCCTTCTTGAGAGGAAGAACCCTATTTATTTTGGACTCACTAGGTCAAAGTTCAAGGTCACAGTGACCCTGAACATAGTAAATCAGAACAATTGGTTTCTGGATGATAACTTTATAATGGTTTAACCCACTTTCATGAAATGTCATAGATAGGTTGGCATCAGTGAGTGGAAGAACCCTATTTATTTTGGACTCGCTAGGTGAAAGGTCAAGGTCACAGTGGTCTTCAACATAGTAAATCCGTAAACAGTTGGTTTCCGGACGATAACTTGATAATGGTTTGACCCACATTCATAAAACTTCACAGTGACCCTGAACATAAATCAAAACAATTGGTTTCCAGGTGATAACTAGATAATGGTTATCCTATTTATTTTGGACTCACCAGGTCAATGGTGAAGGTCACAGTGACCTTGAATATACTAAATCATGAACAACTGGTTTCTGGATGATAACTTGACTATGGTTGAACCCACATTCATCAAACTCCATATGTAGGTTGGCCTTTGTGAGAGGAAGATCCCTATTTATTTTGGAATCACTAGATCAAAGGTCAAGGTTACAGTGACCCTTCACATAGTAAACTGTAATCAACTGGTTTCCGGTCGATAAGTTGATAAAACCCACTTTTGTGCTGTCAGAACTCGACTTTGGATCAGTGATCCTATCAGCATTTTTTAGCTCAACTTTGGCGAAGCCAAATTTGAGCTTATGCCATGGCCAGTCAACCGTCTGGCCATCAACAATTCAATACAGCTTGGGCTAGAGGCCGTATTTATGAACCGATCTTTACAAAACTTCTTGGGTACCTTTGTTATGACCGTGGGACAAGAACAAGTGTTTTTGGGTACAATCCGAAATTCAAGTTGGCCGCTGGCAGCCATTTTGTTCAAAATTAGGTGCAATCAGATTTTTGCGCAGAACTTCCATATGAAAGCGCTGTTTTGAATAATTTTTTGTATGAATGTTTAGTACCATGGGATACATGACATATAATACAGGTTTTTTCTCGTGCGTAAATTATGCAAATTAGACTAACTTTGATGTATTTAGTGTTACTTTCAGCACTGTAAGTGCAAATGCCAATACGCCTCGGGCTAGAGGCCGTATTTATGAACCGATCTTTACAAAACTTCTTGGGTACCTTTGGTAACACCGTGGGATGAGAACGAGTGTTTTTGGGTCCGATCCGAAATTCAAGATGGCCGATGGCAGCCATTTTGTAAAAATTAGGTGCAATCAGATTTTTGCACAGAACTTCCATATGAAAGCGCTGATTTGAATAATTTTTTGTGTGAATGTTTAGTACCATGGGATACATCACATATAAAAGTTATAAAACGGGTTTTTTTCTCGTGCAGAAATTATGCAAATTAGATGAACTTTGATTTTTTCAGTGCTACTTACACACAGCAAGTACACATGTCAATAAGGCTCGTGCTAGAGACTGTATTTATGAACCGATCTTCACAAAACGTCTTGGGTACCTTTGTTATCACCTTGGGACGAGAACAAGTGTTTCTGGGTGCGGTCCAAAATTCAAGATGGCTGCCAGTGGCCATTTTGTACCGAAATTAGGTCTTATCAGTTTTTTGTACACAACTTCTATATGAATGTTCTGATTTGAATAAATTTTTGTATGAATGTTTAGTAACATGGAATACATCACATATAGAACAGGTTTTTTTCTTGTGCAGAAATTATGCAAATTAGATGAACTTTGATTTATTCAGGCTAAAAGGCTGTATTTATGAACCGATCTTTACGAAACTTCTTTGCGTGGGATGAGAACGAGTGTTTTTGGGTGTGGTCCGAAATTCAAGATGGCCACCAGCAGCCATTTTGTACCAAAATTAGTGCAATCAGTCTTTTGTACAGAACTTCTATATGAAAGTTCTGATTTGAATAAATTTTTGTATGAATGTTTAGTAACATGGAATACATCACATATAGAACAGGTTTTTTTCTCATACAGAAATTATGCAAATTAGATGAACTTTGATTTATTCAGTGCTGCTTATACACAGCAAGTACACAATATACTACACATGTCAATAAGGCTCGTGCTAGAGTCTGTATTTATGAACCGATCTTCACGAAACGTCTTGGGTACCTTTGTTATCACCTTGGGACGAGAACGAGTGTTTCTGGGTGCAGTCCAAAATTCAAGATGGCTGCCAGTGGCCATTTTGTACCAAAATTAGGTTCAATCAGTTTTTTGTCACAACTTCTATACAGCTTGTATTTATGAACTGATCTTCAAGAAACTTCTTGGATACCTTTGTTTTCACCTTGGGACAGGAACGAGTGTGTTTTGGGGTGCCTTTGTTATCACTGTGCTATGAGAACAAATATTTTGGGGTTCAGTCAGACCCACTCTGGGACTCAAAGATTTCTTTTCTAGTTTAGCATCTGACTGTCACCCACCTTTACAATACTTTACGTATACATTTGTTACAGGCTACGGTCAGTATTTATGTACAGACCGTTACAATACTTTATATGTACCTTTGTTATCAGGTCATTACCTAGATGTTTGTCATTGCTGTGTCAAATACTATACATGTACATGTCTTAACAAGTTGAGCTACAGTGTCATTGACACTTTCATTAATGTTTTAAATCAATAAATACGGTACCTGGAAAATATTTTTTGACCTTAAATTCTCTTATTTTGTTTTAATTCAAATTTTGAAAATTCAAAGAGAGTGGAAATGCATCAATTTAATAAAAATAGTAATGGCTGCTACTCATCTGATATCAAATATCAGGTGAGTTACCTGATATGGCAGAACTATTAGATGGTATTCCAGCATTCCGATAGGACAAACCAACTTTGAAGGATAATAATAAATGAACTCATAATTATATCCAGTTTTTCAAAGGAACCTCATGAGAAAACCTACCACCAGTGATAAATAGAGAGACAACCATTTACTATGGCAATAGTGACTAATAAATCAATAAATTCAGTTTGCACTGGTGCATCTGGCAAGAGAATATCAGAAACAACTGGAACCCAAATGTTGGTTCCTTGTTTCTTGAAATCAAAACTATGTTTAAAGTTCTATTCTGCTTGTCTCATATACTATTTTAATGTTACTGTGGTGCTGGCATGGTTAGAAGTTTATCACTGCAGGTAGACCTGTAGCAATCAACAATACGGAAATCAAACATGTCAGATAAAGGCATTCCATACAAATAACAATGTAATTTGAATTTATTACACTATGGAAAAGACAGAGCTACAAAAAAAAGCTATTAAATGAAAATATAATTTGATTTCATTTTTGAAATTCACTAAAAAAATCCATTCCAATAAGGCAAGGTTGAACACTTTTTGAGAAATACGAGCTGCTTTTGGCCATTGTGTTGGGTAAAGAGCTGATATAGATGACGTTTACACTAAGCCTGTGCTGTACACTGCACAGGGTTAGTTACTCAGTTTAATAATGACATTTTTTTTAACCCTTTACCCAACGCAGACCATATCAAAATGTCTTATTTTAAATATCATTTTTTAAAATTTTTCAAAAAATTTCAACCAAACCATATCATGTGACCCCCTCATTGGAACGAGCTCGTTCCAAAGAAGGGTCAAATGATATGGTTTGGTTGATATTTTTTGAAAAATAATCTTTTTTCAGCTGCTAAATTTGCATATTATGCTGGCGGATGTGGCCGATACGTTGGGTAAAGGGTTAAACCAGAAAGTGTGACTAACCCTGTACAATGCACAGGATTAGTCACACTTTTTGTTTTGATGATATACTACTCAAAGTTTGCTAAGCACCAAGTATATCCAAATACCTGTTTTACGTTTTAGTTGAAATATTGTAATGAAAAATGTGTATATATTTTTTATTTAATTATATCTTTAATGATTTAAGTACAGAAATTAAGATTTTATTTGTGTTTGACATTATTTTTTAGCTTTTGAATACGATAAATATGGAAAATGGATATTATTGGTAAAAGAGGAAATTTTTCTAATTTGCCAAAAAGTTGACGGCACAAATGGGTATGGGTTCAACAATGAGTATGAGAACCATTACTGTTAATTACGGCTTGACAACGCCTTCTCATGCTCCCAATCAGGTTCCTGGTGGTCCTTTGTGGGATGTTCCATTTGTGGACCAGCATGGCACCAAGCTCCTGGACACTTCTTGGCTGGACTGAACGAGCTGAAATTGCAAGCTGCAACTCATTCCAGACATGTTTGATTAGATTGAGGTTGGGGGATCTTGCTGGCCAGTCCATACACTCAATCCCCTCCCTCTGTCGGTACTCCCCGACAGCATGGGCAACATGAGGACAGGCATTATCGTCCATCAGAATGAATCTATCACCCACTGTACCTGCATACAATCTGACGTGGACATCCAGGATCTCATCAATATACCGTTGTGCAGTCAATGTACCACGTTCAAGGACACAGAGCTCTGTACGTCCATCCTTACTGATGCCGCTCCAGACCACAGCGGTCATGCTCAGCAATGTTAGCTGCATGGAATCACTCTCCTGGTCTTCTCCATTCCCTAGAACGCCTATCTATGTGGTCTAGACAGTACCTTCACTCATCTGTAAAAAGGACAGGTTGCCAATCTTCTCTGGTCCATCCAACGTGGTCCATGGCCCATTCATATCGTGCCTGGCGGTGGTTCTGGGAATGCGAATACATGGTCTTCACGATCGGATACCACATTCGTGCAACCTTGCCTGGATAGTCTGCGACGAAACATTTACTCCGGATGCATTCTGAAGGTCTCTGCATGAAGCTGGGTTGCTGTGGCAAAGCGGTTCCTACGGGCCTTAATGATCAAAAACCGGTCTTCAGCTTCAGATGTTGCCCTGTCTCCACACCACCATGCCGTCTTACTGGTGTGCCATACTGCTGAAATCTTGCCCAGGTTCTGGTGACCAAGGGCTTCACCAACCTGACGATGAGTAGCCCCTTGCTCCACCATCCCTACAGCCCGCCACATTTCTGCTTCAGACAAATGTCTTCTTACATTTGCATTTGTCATATTCAGTCATTAAATCACAAGGGTTTGTGTTGAAATGACGATTGAATACCCTACACATGTCATGTACATGTATACAGTACACAAAAAGATTGTGAAAATCAAGGGGTACATGCTTTCGATGACTGTCACGAAAAGTCTGCCTGTCAAGAGAGCTAATGAAAACACTGGGGACCATCTCAATACATTTCTCGATCATATCCACCAAAAATATTGCAAATATGTCACAAGCAAATTTCACAATGATGTGTCAAATATTTGGTGCTTAGCAAACTTTGAGTAGTATAAAAGATTGGACTGCAACACACACTGCATGAAAATGTACACTTACCAAGGCCGTCCAATGGACAGGGTAAGTCGCAAACTAGGGGTAATCTTATTTATAAACAGAAAAAGACTGACTAAACCTATGCATTGCACAGTTAATTGGTAAGCTAACATACACTGACTAACCATAGGCATTGCACAGAATTAGCTGATAAGCTGCCGGATCACACACTACAAGAAAATATACACCGATAAAATTGTAAACAAGAGGCCCCACGGGGCCTGAAGCGCTCATCTTGTACAGAACACAATTTAAACAGAGTCCAAGAATGAGTCTACATTAAGCAAGCCATCTCCATAGACTACACTGTCAATCCTTGAGTCCCTCAGGAGTGACAAAAATAATCTGGGCATCATGCCTTTTCTTCAGCTGATCATAAGTAAAATGCAGAGCTCCCCTATGAAGCCCCTTGATACAACCTATGTGGATTAATCTTAGTACCTCTAGAGGGTATTGAATACAAAATTTCTAATTCAGCAAAATGGCCAATTCCGGCTCCCATAGAGAGCCCAAATATTAATCCAGGCTCTTGATTTGAACACAGTTAAATCTGACTTCCCTAGAGATGTTGTGTACCGAATATGAAAGCATTCTGACTGTTGGATCTGAAGAAGAGAAATCGTAAAGAAATTTCTTCGAATTGCACTAAGTTCAAATTTGGGCTACCATAGCGAGCCCAAATATTGACCTATGGATCCGATTTGAACAAACTTGAATCTGACCCCCCTAGAGATGTTGTATACCAAATGTGAAAGCATTCTGACAAGTGAATCTGAAGAAGAAGATTTTTGAAGAAATTCCCTCATATTGTACTAAGTTAAATTTCATGTTCCCATATGGAGCCCAAATATTAATCTAGGCACTCGAATTGAACAACCTGGAATCTGACCCCCCTAGAAATGTTGTATACCAAATATAAAAGCATTCCGACTGGTGGATCTGAAGAAGAAGATTTTTAAAGAAATTTTCTCATATTGCACTAAGTAAAAATTTGGGCTACCATAGTGAGCCCAAATATATACCTAGGGATTTGATTTGAACAAACTTGAATCTGACCCCCATAGAGATGTTGCATACCAAATATCAAAGCATTCTGACTGATGGATCTGAAGAAGAAGATTTTTTTAAATTACCCTCCATATTGAACAAAGATAAAATTTGGGCTTCCGTAGGAAGCCCAAATATTAACCTAGGGACTTGGTTTGAACAATCTAGAATCTGACCCTCATAACAATGATGTATACCAAATATTAAAAGATTCTGACTGGTGGTTCTGAAGAAGAAGATTTTTAGAGAATATTCCCCATATTACCCTATGTTAAAACTTCGGGCTCCTGTAGAGAGCCCAAATATGAACCAATGAGCTTTATTTCAACAAACTTTAATCTGACACCCCCTATGAATGCTGTATACCAAATATCAAAAGATTCTGATGATTGGTTCTGGAGAAAAGATTTTTTTTAATTTTTGCAAATATGCTGACTCAGCATTTTTTCGATGCCCATTACAGAACACCCTAACATAACCGATGGCAATTTTTTTTACCATTCAATTCTACTGGTCATAAGGATACTTCATACCAAATAAAAGCTCTCTGTTCCGTGGGGTTTGGGAAATATGGGCGTTTGAAAATATTTCTATTTTTAGCTCCCATGGTTCCCACGGGGATGCGGGAATTTTTTTTTTTGCATGGGTCAAGTACTTATGACCCAATACTACCACAAACCAAATTTGGTTCATACCGGACCATCGGTTCAGAAAATAGAAATTTTGGGCGGGGCCAAAAATCTTACCCCTCCTATTACAAAGCCAAATATTACTTTACGATCTTCGTTTGAACAAACTTGATTCTACACCTCATATGGAAGCTCCATAGCAAATATCAAGTCATTGCACACACTGGTTCTTGAGAAGAAGATTTTTAAAATATTTTGGAGCATTTTCCCCCACTCCCTCCCTATGGGGCCGGGCATACTGAGTTGAACAAAAATGAAATGCCCCTTTGGGACCATCACTCACACAAACTTTCACTTGAATTGGCCCAGTGGCTTTGGAGGAGAAGACCAAAACATGGTGTTGACGGACGACGGACGACGGACGGGAAGCGATTAGATTAGCTCAGCTTGACTTTGTCAAGATGAGCTAAAAAGCAGAGGGTTAGTTACATGTTACATAAGTTGCAGGAATCAAGTAACTAATGGAAATACTTATACAGATTGTGGAAATGTTCTTAACCCTTTACCCAATGCAGAAGATATCAAAATTTATTATGTTAAATATCATTTTTTAAATTTTTTCAAAAAATGTCAACAAAACCATATCATTTGACCCCTCATTGGAACCACCTCGATGAGCTCATCCAAAGAGGGGTCACATGATATGGTTTTGTTGAAATTTTAGAAAAATATTTTTTCAGCTGCTGAATTTGCATATTATGTGGGCGGATGCGGGTGATTCATTGGGTAAAGGGTTAAAGTGAATTCCAAAAATGAAAAATATTTTCTATTTTCAGTTAACAGTTTGTTTGAAAAGGTATCCTACTGACACTTGGGGGAATGTTGAATAATATCAAGTACTTTCAACAGATGCTTGCAGGTCTGACTGCTTTAAAAATAACAGAGCATTGTCTAATTTGTCACGACACACACAGTCCTTTTTATAATTGTGAAGCTCCCTTTTTAGCAAGATTCCAATAAATAACATCGGTACATTTATCTCGTGTTTAGTGTTTTGAACTGCCTCTGTAGTCATACAAGTCTTGTATATGTAAGTAGCTGCGCTGCACTGTAATTTGATTGTTTGTTTATTGGGTCATTGATCTCTGTCAAACAAGAGTGAATTGATTAAATTTCAATTTGCATAATTGGAGGGAAATATTTGCTGCTTGAAATGTGTTTGGTATTTTGACATCAGTGTCGGAAGGTTAATATTGTGCCAATCTGTTATCAAGCAAAGATTTGTGGTACCGTAAACTGGGGTGTATAGGGACAGGGGTATGAATAGGGACAGAAAACTGAAAAGTTATTTCAAGTTTTGTAAACACGCCTAGATATTTTTTTCTTCACTTATAGACCCATCGGGAAATAATATATAAAGATTCTTAAAAAAATAATCTAGGCATGCTTACAAAACTTGAAATAACTTTTCAGTTTTCTGTCCCTATTCATACCCCTATCCCTATACACCCCAGTTTACGGTACCTCAGAGTTTAATCTGTGAATATAAACAGGGCCGAGGAGAGGAAATTTGGGTCCTCGGGTAATTCTGTGAAGGGTCCCCTTTTGAAACTATTATTTTTGGGATACTGATGCAGATGCTGAAGGTACCTTTGGCAAGTGACAGAAGCACGAGCGATGATAGGGGAGGGCCCCACACCCAAGAAAATTTTGAAATCAGTTTTAAATGGAGACTTCTGGTGGCTTTTGGGATGAAAAATCACATTATTTTTTGGCTGTCAAAATGCCTTTTTAGCAGAACAATTCAAATTTGTAAGTTATAGCTTCTGACTATCTGTTCTATTCTTGAAGTGATAACTTTATTACGTCAAGTTGATTTAATGAAGTTATCACTTAAAAAATCATGCAGTCCAAAATTACAACCGTTGGTCAAGTGCAGAGCATCGTCCACGACTTAGCCCCCTTCTATCTGCTGGCACAGGAGTCAAAACTTGGGAGGGAAGGGGGGGGGGGGAGGGGATATGCCTGACCATAGAATCTTGGACCTCTGGGCCCCACAAAGTTCTGGGCCCCAGGGTTACTACACTGCCCCCACCCCCCACCCCCCATTCCTCTCTCCAGCCCTGAATATAAATCATACAAAGAGGGTTTTCCTCAATGTTCATGCATGAGTTTCTGTTTTCAATTTTTAAATGTAATTTTTTAGAAGATAAATAGTTGGCAATAAATAAACAAACACAGTGAGAGCTTCTCTTATTTTATTTCAAACACAGTATATAAAACTAGAGAACTGTAATTTGTTGGACAAATTACGGGCTTTCCAATGTGAAAATGCAGACTACATATAGCAAAGCAAAGTGTTTGAAATGAACCATTTCCAAAATGATAGACAAAAAGCATCCAAAGTTGGCCAATTTTGGCATTCTCTCATGGTTCTCTTATTCACGCCCTCATTTTGCTTGGGGGTTAAATCTTGAGATTAAAAAGTAAAGAGTAACTTTCTTCTACAATCATTGTTGCATCTATCCATACCAAAATAATTGCTGCAACAACCTTGCAATTAGAGGAAATCAGTCCTTCCCAGGAAGAAAATCCCAAGAGAGCAATAAAATGCCCTTGTAAAAATGGAGACGGGGGCATTATGCACACGTGAATCAATAACAGCATGTTAAAATTTTCCAGTGAAAATTTTAACATGCAGGTAGAAAAAAAAATTTGTCCCCACCCAAATTAAAAGTAGATTGACACCCTACAAGCCACCAGAACAAAGTGATTTTCATGGAAAATGCAAGGCGATTCGGCAGATTCGGAGCTGCGTGGTACAGTCTTTCGATTTTGAAAACCATAGGTACGTTATAGCCTACATCGCTTGCTACTATTTGAAGTGATGCGCACTATCGTGCATCCAGCCCCGTCGATTAGAAAAAAGATTTGTCGGCGGCAATTCTTTGGCGAGAATGCTTGGGAGTGATGCCTGATTGTCGTGTTGTTGGCAAGAACAATTAGCATGCAATGAAGAATGCAGCCACCAATTGACAGCACTGTGCATTCAGTACGGTATTTGGGCATATCTGTATCGAACGGTAACATGAAAGCTGGACGATTTGGTGCTTTCATGGTTTTCATTAAAGGAATGATCCGAATCCCAACTTTTGGGTCATGACGATGTGTTAGGCGCCAAGTAACAAAAAAGCACACATTGCGGCTATAATTTATGCGGAGCTGATAAATTTGCTCCATTGGTGAATACTGAATGGTGATTGGACCAGGAAGCACGAACCTCTCAGAGAACATCAGGTTTTTCCAAACAGAAGAAGTGAATAGGATTTGGGCTGAATACATTCACGCTGTTATTAAAGCCCACTGCCAGATATTCGTCCTTTGTTACTTAATAAAAAATAATTGACTGTTCACACAGAAATGATTTCTCAACTGGAATGAATTACCAGATTTTGATAGCTCTCCTAGCAGAGCCGAGGCGCACTGTTGTTGACTCGCATTTCCGCCGAATCGTCTTGTATCCCAATGAGTTTATAGGTGCCCAATCAAAATGCGTATTACACTAAGTGACACCAATACATGGTATGTTTGATTATCATGATTCCGGACCATAAATGCCAGTCTTTCGCTAAATTTCCTGTAATTTTACAGTAAATAATTAAAATATAGTAATCGTGTCGCTTGAAACCTCTGGAAAACACGAGCGCAATTTTTTGCACTCTGGAAAAGGGAATGATGGGCACGGACAGGCGCGAGCGCTATAGCGCCCGTCTCATGGGAAGGACTGGGAAATGAGTACAGATGTTTGCAAAATTCACTGAAAATCATTTTTTTTCAGACAGTACTATTCTTTACAAGGCCAAAGCTTATGTTGTGTTTAGCCCCAAAGCATAACTTACAGCAGAGGATTTGTTCATTAGGCATCTCTACCTATAGCGAAACAAAGTGTTCAGAATTAACCCTTTCCAAAATGACAGGAAGATGCAACCACAGTTAGCTAATTTTGGCATTTTCGGATGGTACTTTTCCCCTCATTTGCTTGAGGGTTAAAGATGAGATTAAAAACTAAACAGTAACATTCTTCTGCAAGCATTGTTGCATCTATGCATACAAAAATAATTGTTATAACAACCTCGCAATTACGAGAAATTTGCCCTTGAAGTTAGTAAATCTTGAAGATAAAATGACATATTCATATTATTTGTGGCCAATAGGGGTTATTTTTTTAAATATTTGTGTGGTGATTTTAGTGTATAATATTATGCTCTTAATGTGTGAACATCAATCACAGACTGAGTGTCTGAAAAGAGACATGGACTAATCTTGAATCTTGCTATTTGAATGAACATGTTCAAGTTGAGGGTACTCCAATTCAAGGCCTGACAACTGGGTGAGGATTAAAACTTGGAATAAAACATAGGGTGAGGATTAAAACTTGGAATAAAACATATAACAGCAAAATTGTTCTTGGATAACAGTTAGATAATTGCCAAAAATGAAAAGTGGACAGAAATCGTGTATGGGTTAATGGCGAAAAGGCGGTAATTTGGCTAATTTTCATACGTTCACTGCGTCCAGACCAGTGAAGGCAGATACACGAAATCTTCAGAAGTTGTTCTACTATCCCTGCTCGACAGGACAGTATGTTTGTCGAGTGGCGTGTTGCGTAGGAATGTGAATCGCGTGGAAACCGCAGGGACCATTCGTCCCTACTCTATTCCCAATGCAATGCCGTTTCCATTCACTATTTATCTATCACCGGTCGAGTTTGGCATTATTTCTGTCTATTTGATGAACTGTTCAGCTTTAAATATTCGCACATTCATATGGGACAGAAAGTTTTGAGTTGAAATGCTTATTTTAGACCGCCCCGGCAGAAACTGACAACTCGATCCGGTGGAGAAAAAGCCGTCATCTGGCTAATTTGACATTCGATTTGAACAGATACAATGTCGGATATACACCAGTTATGTCCCGACCATGCAAGGCAGAAACTTGAAATTCTCAGAATGTTTTCTACTGTCCCTGCCCGACAGTTTATTATCTTTATCAAGTGCCGAGACCGCTCGGAAATACCGTAGATCAGGTGGAAACTGAGGGCATGATTCGTCCCTGCTTTATTCTCAATTCAACAACTTTTCCATTCATTATTTATCTGTCACCGGTTGAGTTAGGCATTATATCTGTCTATTTGATGAACTTTTCAACCTTAACTATTTGCGGCTTCATGTAGCACCACCAAAAGGCCACTGCATGGCTACCAATATATTCAGGGATTGATTTTACGAAAATAACAATTATTCCGACTATATCCACATGGGAACTCCTAAATATGCCAAGGGTTAAACTTTTGATAATAATATATAAAACAGAAGTTGTCATGCTATGCTTGCTGCATGCAAGCATAGAAAACATTCAACACTCAATGAATTAGGAATGGAGTAAATTGTCACTTAAACCTACGGAATTCTGAAAAAATGAGGTTTTTTTTCGACGGCACCAATCTTAATGCATCTGAGACAGGGATGGTGTTAAACGTTACAGCAACCTTATAACAGAACATATTATTGGAATTGAACTGTGAATCTGAATTTCGAAAGCATTTTCGGATATTCTATTCCAAACTACCACTGCACGCTTATCAATATTCAGTGATTTTATGAAAATATCAATTATTCCGACCTTACCCATATGGGCAGTCTTGAATCTGCCAACGGTTAAACTTTTAATAATGACATATAAAACAAAAGTTGTCATACCATGACTGCTGCATACGGCCATAGAAAACGTTCAGTGCTCAATCAATTAGGAAAGGAGTAAATCGTCAGTTAAACTTACCAAATTCTGAAAAATGATAGTTTTTTGGGACCGCACCTATCTTTATGCAAACAGAACGAGCATAGGGTTAAACATTACAACCAAACTTACAACAGCAAATATGCTCGGTAGGAAATTGTAAATACGAACATGTAAATCATTTTTCGATATTTTTCAAAAATGGAAGAAAAGTGAGCTCCAAATTAGCCAATTTTATGAAGAATTTTAGGGCACTCAAATTCAAGGCCAGAAAACTGGGTGAAGGTTAAAACTCTGAATAAAATATATAACAGCAAAATTGTTCTTGGTTGAAGGCCCTATCCTCTCATGGAAAAGGTTTTGAGACAATATGGCTCCAGTGCTGAGAAAGTGCATGTAAACATTGGCGAAAATAACAATTATTCCGACAGTACCCTTATGGAAAGTCTCAAATCTGCCAAGGGTTAAACTTTCAATAATAACATATAGAACAAAATTTGTCATACTTTGACTGCTGCAAGCAGCTATAGAAAACATTCAGAGCTCAAGCAATTAAAAATGGAGTAAATCGCCACCTAAAAAATTGGAGGTTTTTTTTGAAGGTATCTACTTTCATGCAACCAGTTTGGGATAGGGTTAAACTTTACAACCAAACTTACAACAGCAAATATGCTCGGTAGTCAATTGTGAATACGTACATGAAAAGCTTTTGAAATTAACCCTTTCCAAAATGATAGAAAAATAGGCCGATGAAATCGTCAAGTGTGTACCCATACGTGCAACTAGTAGAAAGCTGTATGATGGAGGGCCCCCACGGATGCCGACATTATGTACACCATACATAGTATGGGTACATATAGAAATGGATTGGAGGAGAGTCTAATTTGATGGATAAAGGGTTAATATCTCCGGATCAAATTATCAGATTTACATAAAAAAACTATAGAGCACAGCACATCAGTAACCTGAACATATATATGAAGTAACATGACAATCGGATTGATATTTTTTAAGTTATCTCATGCCAAAGGGATTGGAGGAATTTTCAATTTGAAGGATAAAAGGTTAATATATCATGATCAAATTATCAGATTTACACTAAAAACTATACAGCTTGGCACATCAGTAACCTGAACACAAATATAAAGTAACTTGACAATCCAAGCAATATTTTTCAAGTTATCTCATGCCAAAGGGATTGGAGGAATTTTCAATTTGAAGGATAAAGGGTTAATATCTCAGGATCAAAATAACAGATTTACACCAAATACTATACAGCTCGGCATATCAGTAGGAAGGATAAAGAGTTTGAAGGATAAAGGGTTAATATCTCAGGATCAAATTATCAGATTTACACCAAAAACTATATAGCTCGGCACATCAGTAACCTGAACACAAATATAAAGTAACCTGACAATCCAAGCAATATCTTTCAAGTTATCGAATGCCAAAGGGATTGGAGGAATTTTCAATTTGAAGGTTAAAGGGTTAATATCTCAGGATCAAACTATCAGATTTACACCAAAAACTATACAGCTCGGCTCATCAGTAACCTGAACACAAATATAAAGTAACTTGACAATTCAAGCAATATTTTTGAAGTTATCGAATGCCAAAGGGATTGGAGGAATTTTCAATTTGAAGGATAAAGGGTTAATATCTCATGATCAAATTATCAGATTTACACCAAAAACTATACAGCTTGGCACATCAGTAACCTGAACACAAATATAAAGTAACTTGACAATCGAAGCAATATTTTTCAAGTTATCGAATGCCAAAGGGATAGGAGGAATTTTCAATTTGAAGGATAACGGGTTAATATCTCAGGATCAAATTATCAGATTTACACCAAAAATTATACAGCTGGGCACATCAGTAACCTGAACACAAATATAAAGTAACTTGACAATCCAAGTAATATTTTTCAAGTTATCGAATGACAAAGAAATGGATACAGACGCCGGATGGACAGACCGACGGACGGACGGATGGATGGATGGACGGACAGATGGACAAACAAAAAAAAAAAATATACAGCTCGGCACATCAGTAACCTGAACACAAATATAAAGTAACTTGACAATCCAAGGAATATTTTTCAAGTTATCGAATGACAAAGAAATGGATACGGATGCCGGACGGACAGACCGACGGACGGACAGGCAGATGGACAAACAAAAAAAACTATACAGCTCAGCACATCAGTAACCTGAACACAAATATTTTTCAAGTTATCGAATGCCAAAGGGATTGGAGGAATTTTCAATTTGAAGGATAAAGGGTTAATATCTCATGATCAAATTATCAGATTTACACCAAAAACTATACAGCTTGGCACATCAGTAACCTGAACACAAATATAAAGTAACTTGACAATCCAAGCAATATTTTTCAAGTTATCTCATGCCAAAGGGATTGGAGGAATTTTCAATTTGAAGGATAAAGGGTTAATATCTCAGGATCAAAATAACAGATTTACACCAAAAACTATACAGCTCGGCATATCAGTAGGAAGGATAAAGAGTTTGAAGGATAAAGGGTTAATATCTCAGGATCAAATTATCAGATTTACACCAAAAACTATATAGCTCGGCACATCAGTAACCTGAACACATATATAAAGTAACCTGACAATCCAAGCAATATCTTTCAAGTTATCGAATGCCAAAGGGATAGGAGGAATTTTCAATTTGAAGGTTAAAGGGTTAATATCTCAGGATCAAACTATCAGATTTACACCAAAAACTATACAGCTTGGCTCATCAGTAACCTGAACACAAATATAAGTAACTTGACAATTCAAGTAATATTTTTCAAGTTATCGAATGCCAAAGGGATTGGAGAAATTTCCAATTTGATGGATAAAGGTTTAATATCTCAGAATCAAAATTACAGATTTACACCAAAAACTATATAGCTCGGCACATCAGTAACCTGAACACAAATACAAAGTAACTTGACAATCCAAGCAATATTTTTCAAGTTATCAAATGCCAAAGGGATTGGAGGAATTTTCAATTTGAAGGATAACGGGTTAATATCTCAGGTTCAAATTATCAGATTTACACCAAAAACTATACAGCTGGGCACATCAGTAACCTGAACACAAATATAAAGTAACTTGACAATCCAAGTAATATTTTTCAAGTTATCGAATGACAAAGAAATGGATACGGATGCCGGAAGGACAGGCCGACAGACGGACGGATGGACAGACGGACAAACAAAAAAAACTATACAGCTTGGCACATCAGTAACCTGAACACAAATATAAAGTAACTTGACAATCCAAGTAATATTTTTCAAGTTATCGAATGCAAAAGGGATTGGAGGAATTTTCAATTTGAAGGATAAAGGGTTAATATCTCATGATCAAATTATCAGATTTACACCAAAAACTATACAGCTTGGCACATCACTAACCTGAACACAAATATAAAGTAACTTGACAATCCAAGCAATATTTTTCAAGTTATCGAATGCCAAAGGGATTGGAGGAATTTTCAATTTGAAAGATAAAGGGTTAATATCTCAGGATCAAAATAACAGATTTACACCAAAAACTATACAGCTCGGCATATCAGTAGGAAGGATAAAGAGTTTGAAGGATAAAGGGTTAATATCTCAGGATCAAATTATCAGATTTACACCAAAAACTATATAGCTCGGCACATCAGTAACCTGAACACAAATATAAAGTAACCTGACAATCCAAGCAATATCTTTCAAGTTATCGAATGCCAAAGGGATTGGAGGAATTTTCAATTTGAAGGTTAAAGGGTTAATATCTCAGGATCAAACTATCAGATTTACACCAAAAACTATACAGCTTGGCTCATCAGTAACCTGAACACAAATATAAAGTAACTTGACAATTCAAGTAATATTTTTCAAGTTATCGAATGCCAAAGGGATTGGAGAAATTTCCAATTTGATGGATAAAGGTTTAATATCTCAGAATCAAAATTACAGATTTACACCAAAAACTATACAGCTCGGCACATCAGTAACCTGAACACAAATATAAAGTAACTTGACAATCCAAGCAATATTTTTCAAGTTATCAAAAGCCAAAGGGATTGGAGGAATTTTCAATTTGAAGGATAACGGGTTAATATCTCAGGTTCAAATTATCAGATTTACACCAAAAACTATACAGCTGGGCACATCAGTAACCTGAACACAAATATAAAGTAACTTGACAATCCAAGTAATATTTTTCAAGTTATCGAATGACAAAGAAATGGATACAGACGCCGGATGGACAGACCGATGGACGGATGGACGGACAGATGGACGGACGGACAAACAAAAAAAACTATACAGCTCGGCACATCAGTAACCTGAACACAAATATAAAGTAACTTGACAATCCAAGGAATATTTTTCAAGTTATCGAATGACAAAGAAATGGATACGGATGCCAGACGGACGGACCGACGGACGGATGGACGGACAGACAGACGGACAAAAAAAAAAACTATACAGCTCGGCACATCAGTAACCTGAACACAAATATAAAGTAACTTGACAATCCAAGCAATATTTTTCAAGTTATCGAATGCCAAAGGGAGTGGAGGAATTTTCAATTTGAAGGATAAAGGGTTAATATCTCAGGATCAAATTATCAGATGTACACCAAAAACTATACAGCTTGGCACATCAGTAACCTGAACACAAATATAAAGTAACTTGACAAGCCAAGCAAAATTTTTCAAGTTATCGAATGACAAAGAAATGGATATGGATGCTGGATGGACAGACCGACGGACAGATGGACAAACCAAAAAAACTATACAGCTCAGCACATCAGTAACCTGAATACAAATATAAAGTAACTTGACAATCCAAGCAATATTTTTCAAGTTATCTCATGCCAAAGGGATTGGAGGAATTTTCAATTTGAAGGATAAAGGGTTAATATCTCGGGATCAAATCATCAGATTTACACCAAAAACTATACAGCTCGTCAAATCAGTAACCTGAACACAAATATAAAGAAACTAGACAATCTAAGCAATATTTTTCAAGTTATCGAATGCCAAAGAGATTGGAGGAATTTTCAATTTGAAGGATAAAGGGTTAATATCTCAGGATCAAATTATCAGATTTACACCAAAAACTATACAGCTCAGCATATCAGTAACCTGAACACAAATATAAAGTAACTTGACAAGCCAAGCAATATTTTTTAAGTTATCGAATGACAAAGAAATGGATACGGATGCCGGATGGACAGGCCGACAGACGGATGGATGGACAGACGGACAAACAAAAAAAACTATACAGCTTGGCACATCAGTAACCTGAACACAAATATAAAGTAACTTGACAATCCAAGTAATATTTTTCAAGTTATCGAATGCCAAAGGGATTGGAGGAATTTTCAATTTGAAGGATAAAGGGTTCATATCTCAGAATCAAATTATCAGATGTACACCAAAAACTATACAGCTCGGCACATCAGTAACCTGAACACAAATATAAAGTAACTTGACAATCCAAGCAATATTTTTCAAGTTATCGAATGCCAAAGAGATTGGAGGAATTTTCAATTTGAAGGATAAAGGGTTAATATCTCAGGATCAAATTATCAGATTTACACCAAAAACTATACAGCTCAGCACATCAGTAACCTGAACACAAATATAAAGTAACTTGACAAGCCAAGCAATATTTTTTAAGTTATCGAATGACAAAGAAATGGATACGGATGCCGGATGGACAGGCCGACAGACGGACGGATGGACAGACGGACAAACAAAAAAAACTATACAGCTTGGCACATCAGTAACCTGAACACAAATATAAAGTAACTTGACAATCCAAGTAATATTTTTCAAGTTATCGAATGCAAAAGGGATTGGAGGAATTTTCAATTTGAAGGATAAAGGGTTAATATCTCGGGATCAAATCATCAGATTTACACCAAAAACTATACAGCTCGGCAAATCAGTAACCTGAACACAAATATAAAGAAACTAGACAATCCAAGCAATATTTTTCAAGTTATCGAATGCCAAAGGGATTGGAGGAATTTTCAATTTGAAGGATAAAGGGTTAATATCTCAGGATCAAATTATCAGATTTACACCAAAAACTATACAGCTCGGCACATCAGTAACCTGAACACAAATATAAAGTAACTTGACAATCGAAGCAATATTTTTCAAGTTATCGAATGCCAAAGGGATAGGAGGAATTTTCAATTTGAAGGATAACGGGTTAATATCTCAGGATCAAATTATCAGATTTACACCAAAAATTATACAGCTGGGCACATCAGTAACCTGAACACAAATATAAAGTAACTTGACAATCCAAGTAATATTTTTCAAGTTATCGAATGACAAAGAAATGGATACAGACGCCGGATGGACAGACCGACGGACGGACGGATGGATGGATGGACGGACAGATGGACAAACAAAAAAAAAACTATACAGCTCGGCACATCAGTAACCTGAACACAAATATAAAGTAACTTGACAATCCAAGGAATATTTTTCAAGTTATCGAATGACAAAGAAATGGATACGGATGCCGGACGGACAGACCGACGGACGGACAGGCAGATGGACAAACAAAAAAAACTATACAGCTCAGCACATCAGTAACCTGAACACAAATATTTTTCAAGTTATCGAATGCCAAAGGGATTGGAGGAATTTTCAATTTGAAGGATAAAGGGTTAATATCTCATGATCAAATTATCAGATTTACACCAAAAACTATACAGCTTGGCACATCAGTAACCTGAACACAAATATAAAGTAACTTGACAATCCAAGCAATATTTTTCAAGTTATCTCATGCCAAAGGGATTGGAGGAATTTTCAATTTGAAGGATAAAGGGTTAATATCTCAGGATCAAAATAACAGATTTACACCAAAAACTATACAGCTCGGCATATCAGTAGGAAGGATAAAGAGTTTGAAGGATAAAGGGTTAATATCTCAGGATCAAATTATCAGATTTACACCAAAAACTATATAGCTCGGCACATCAGTAACCTGAACACATATATAAAGTAACCTGACAATCCAAGCAATATCTTTCAAGTTATCGAATGCCAAAGGGATTGGAGGAATTTTCAATTTGAAGGTTAAAGGGTTAATATCTCAGGATCAAACTATCAGATTTACACCAAAAACTATACAGCTTGGCTCATCAGTAACCTGAACACAAATATAAGTAACTTGACAATTCAAGTAATATTTTTCAAGTTATCGAATGCCAAAGGGATTGGAGAAATTTCCAATTTGATGGATAAAGGTTTAATATCTCAGAATCAAAATTACAGATTTACACCAAAAACTATATAGCTCGGCACATCAGTAACCTGAACACAAATACAAAGTAACTTGACAATCCAAGCAATATTTTTCAAGTTATCAAATGCCAAAGGGATTGGAGGAATTTTCAATTTGAAGGATAAAGGGTTAATATCTCAGGATCAAATTATCAGATTTACACCAAAAACTATACAGCTCGGCACATCAGTAACCTGAACACAAATATAAAGTAACTTGACAATCCAAGCAATATTTTTCAAGTTATCGAATGCCAAAGGGATTGGAGGAATTTTCAATTTGAAGGTTAAAGGGTTAATATCTCAGGATCAAACTATCAGATTTACACCAAAAACTATACAGCTCGGCATATCAGTAGGAAGGATAAAGAGTTTGAAGGATAAAGGGTTAATATCTCAGGATCAAATTATCAGATTTACACCAAAAACTATACAGCTCGGCACATCAGTAACCTGAACACATATATAAAGTAACCTGACAATCCAAGCAATATCTTTCAAGTTATCGAATGCCAAAGGGATTGGAGGAATTTTCAATTTGAAGGTTAAAGGGTTAATATCTCAGGATCAAACTATCAGATTTACACCAAAAACTATACAGCTTGGCTCATCAGTAACCTGAACACAAATATAAAGTAACTTGACAATTCAAGTAATATTTTTCAAGTTATCGAATGCCAAAGGGATTGGAGAAATTTCCAATTTGATGGATAAAGGTTTAATATCTCAGAATCAAAATTACAGATTTACACCAAAAACTATATAGCTCGGCACATCAGTAACCTGAACACAAATACACAGTAACTTGACAATCCAAGCAATATTTTTCAAGTTATCAAATGCCAAAGGGATTGGAGGAATTTTCAATTTGAAGGATAACGGGTTAATATCTCAGGTTCAAATTATCAGATTTACACCAAAAACTATACAGCTGGGCACATCAGTAACCTGAACACAAATATAAAGTAACTTGACAATCCAAGTAATATTTTTCAAGTTATCGAATGACAAAGAAATGGATACAGACGCCGGATGGACAGACCGACGGACGGACGGATGGATGGATGGACGGACAGATGGACAAACAAAAAAAAAAAATATACAGCTCGGCACATCAGTAACCTGAACACAAATATAAAGTAACTTGACAATCCAAGGAATATTTTTCAAGTTATCGAATGACAAAGAAATGGATACGGATGCCGGACGGACAGACCGACGGACGGACAGGCAGATGGACAAACAAAAAAAACTATACAGCTCAGCACATCAGTAACCTGAACACAAATATTTTTCAAGTTATCGAATGCCAAAGGGATTGGAGGAATTTTCAATTTGAAGGATAAAGGGTTAATATCTCATGATCAAATTATCAGATTTACACCAAAAACTATACAGCTTGGCACATCAGTAACCTGAACACAAATATAAAGTAACTTGACAATCCAAGCAATATTTTTCAAGTTATCTCATGCCAAAGGGATTGGAGGAATTTTCAATTTGAAGGATAAAGGGTTAATATCTCAGGATCAAAATAACAGATTTACACCAAAAACTATACAGCTCGGCATATCAGTAGGAAGGATAAAGAGTTTGAAGGATAAAGGGTTAATATCTCAGGATCAAATTATCAGATTTACACCAAAAACTATATAGCTCGGCACATCAGTAACCTGAACACATATATAAAGTAACCTGACAATCCAAGCAATATCTTTCAAGTTATCGAATGCCAAAGGGATAGGAGGAATTTTCAATTTGAAGGTTAAAGGGTTAATATCTCAGGATCAAACTATCAGATTTACACCAAAAACTATACAGCTTGGCTCATCAGTAACCTGAACACAAATATAAGTAACTTGACAATTCAAGTAATATTTTTCAAGTTATCGAATGCCAAAGGGATTGGAGAAATTTCCAATTTGATGGATAAAGGTTTAATATCTCAGAATCAAAATTACAGATTTACACCAAAAACTATATAGCTCGGCACATCAGTAACCTGAACACAAATACAAAGTAACTTGACAATCCAAGCAATATTTTTCAAGTTATCAAATGCCAAAGGGATTGGAGGAATTTTCAATTTGAAGGATAACGGGTTAATATCTCAGGTTCAAATTATCAGATTTACACCAAAAACTATACAGCTGGGCACATCAGTAACCTGAACACAAATATAAAGTAACTTGACAATCCAAGTAATATTTTTCAAGTTATCGAATGACAAAGAAATGGATACGGATGCCGGAAGGACAGGCCGACAGACGGACGGATGGACAGACGGACAAACAAAAAAAACTATACAGCTTGGCACATCAGTAACCTGAACACAAATATAAAGTAACTTGACAATCCAAGTAATATTTTTCAAGTTATCGAATGCAAAAGGGATTGGAGGAATTTTCAATTTGAAGGATAAAGGGTTAATATCTCATGATCAAATTATCAGATTTACACCAAAAACTATACAGCTTGGCACATCACTAACCTGAACACAAATATAAAGTAACTTGACAATCCAAGCAATATTTTTCAAGTTATCGAATGCCAAAGGGATTGGAGGAATTTTCAATTTGAAAGATAAAGGGTTAATATCTCAGGATCAAAATAACAGATTTACACCAAAAACTATACAGCTCGGCATATCAGTAGGAAGGATAAAGAGTTTGAAGGATAAAGGGTTAATATCTCAGGATCAAATTATCAGATTTACACCAAAAACTATATAGCTCGGCACATCAGTAACCTGAACACAAATATAAAGTAACCTGACAATCCAAGCAATATCTTTCAAGTTATCGAATGCCAAAGGGATTGGAGGAATTTTCAATTTGAAGGTTAAAGGGTTAATATCTCAGGATCAAACTATCAGATTTACACCAAAAACTATACAGCTTGGCTCATCAGTAACCTGAACACAAATATAAAGTAACTTGACAATTCAAGTAATATTTTTCAAGTTATCGAATGCCAAAGGGATTGGAGAAATTTCCAATTTGATGGATAAAGGTTTAATATCTCAGAATCAAAATTACAGATTTACACCAAAAACTATACAGCTCGGCACATCAGTAACCTGAACACAAATATAAAGTAACTTGACAATCCAAGCAATATTTTTCAAGTTATCAAAAGCCAAAGGGATTGGAGGAATTTTCAATTTGAAGGATAACGGGTTAATATCTCAGGTTCAAATTATCAGATTTACACCAAAAACTATACAGCTGGGCACATCAGTAACCTGAACACAAATATAAAGTAACTTGACAATCCAAGTAATATTTTTCAAGTTATCGAATGACAAAGAAATGGATACAGACGCCGGATGGACAGACCGATGGACGGATGGACGGACAGATGGACGGACGGACAAACAAAAAAAACTATACAGCTCGGCACATCAGTAACCTGAACACAAATATAAAGTAACTTGACAATCCAAGGAATATTTTTCAAGTTATCGAATGACAAAGAAATGGATACGGATGCCAGACGGACGGACCGACGGACGGATGGACGGACAGACAGACGGACAAAAAAAAAACTATACAGCTCGGCACATCAGTAACCTGAACACAAATATAAAGTAACTTGACAATCCAAGCAATATTTTTCAAGTTATCGAATGCCAAAGGGAGTGGAGGAATTTTCAATTTGAAGGATAAAGGGTTAATATCTCAGGATCAAATTATCAGATGTACACCAAAAACTATACAGCTTGGCACATCAGTAACCTGAACACAAATATAAAGTAACTTGACAAGCCAAGCAAAATTTTTCAAGTTATCGAATGACAAAGAAATGGATATGGATGCTGGATGGACAGACCGACGGACAGATGGACAAACCAAAAAAACTATACAGCTCAGCACATCAGTAACCTGAATACAAATATAAAGTAACTTGACAATCCAAGCAATATTTTTCAAGTTATCTCATGCCAAAGGGATTGGAGGAATTTTCAATTTGAAGGATAAAGGGTTAATATCTCGGGATCAAATCATCAGATTTACACCAAAAACTATACAGCTCGTCAAATCAGTAACCTGAACACAAATATAAAGAAACTAGACAATCTAAGCAATATTTTTCAAGTTATCGAATGCCAAAGAGATTGGAGGAATTTTCAATTTGAAGGATAAAGGGTTAATATCTCAGGATCAAATTATCAGATTTACACCAAAAACTATACAGCTCAGCATATCAGTAACCTGAACACAAATATAAAGTAACTTGACAAGCCAAGCAATATTTTTTAAGTTATCGAATGACAAAGAAATGGATACGGATGCCGGATGGACAGGCCGACAGACGGATGGATGGACAGACGGACAAACAAAAAAAACTATACAGCTTGGCACATCAGTAACCTGAACACAAATATAAAGTAACTTGACAATCCAAGTAATATTTTTCAAGTTATCGAATGCCAAAGGGATTGGAGGAATTTTCAATTTGAAGGATAAAGGGTTCATATCTCAGAATCAAATTATCAGATGTACACCAAAAACTATACAGCTCGGCACATCAGTAACCTGAACACAAATATAAAGTAACTTGACAATCCAAGCAATATTTTTCAAGTTATCGAATGCCAAAGAGATTGGAGGAATTTTCAATTTGAAGGATAAAGGGTTAATATCTCAGGATCAAATTATCAGATTTACACCAAAAACTATACAGCTCAGCACATCAGTAACCTGAACACAAATATAAAGTAACTTGACAAGCCAAGCAATATTTTTTAAGTTATCGAATGACAAAGAAATGGATACGGATGCCGGATGGACAGGCCGACAGACGGACGGATGGACAGACGGACAAACAAAAAAAACTATACAGCTTGGCACATCAGTAACCTGAACACAAATATAAAGTAACTTGACAATCCAAGTAATATTTTTCAAGTTATCGAATGCAAAAGGGATTGGAGGAATTTTCAATTTGAAGGATAAAGGGTTAATATCTCGGGATCAAATCATCAGATTTACACCAAAAACTATACAGCTCGGCAAATCAGTAACCTGAACACAAATATAAAGAAACTAGACAATCCAAGCAATATTTTTCAAGTTATCGAATGCCAAAGGGATTGGAGGAATTTTCAATTTGAAGGATAAAGGGTTAATATCTCAGGATCAA
Source organism: Pictodentalium vernedei (assembly GCA_031216915.1). Taxonomy (NCBI): domain Eukaryota; kingdom Metazoa; phylum Mollusca; class Scaphopoda; order Dentaliida; family Dentaliidae; genus Pictodentalium; species Pictodentalium vernedei. The sequence goes on along the minus strand of CM062292.1, from coordinate 185,201,046 downwards.
ATTATCAGATTTACACCAAAAACTATACAGCTCGGCACATCAGTAACCTGAACACAAATATAAAGTAACTTGACAATCGAAGCAATATTTTTCAAGTTATCGAATGCCAAAGGGATAGGAGGAATTTTCAATTTGAAGGATAACGGGTTAATATCTCAGGATCAAATTATCAGATTTACACCAAAAATTATACAGCTGGGCACATCAGTAACCTGAACACAAATATAAAGTAACTTGACAATCCAAGTAATATTTTTCAAGTTATCGAATGACAAAGAAATGGATACAGACGCCGGATGGACAGACCGACGGACGGACGGATGGATGGATGGACGGACAGATGGACAAACAAAAAAAAAACTATACAGCTCGGCACATCAGTAACCTGAACACAAATATAAAGTAACTTGACAATCCAAGGAATATTTTTCAAGTTATCGAATGACAAAGAAATGGATACGGATGCCGGACGGACAGACCGACGGACGGACAGGCAGATGGACAAACAAAAAAAACTATACAGCTCAGCACATCAGTAACCTGAACACAAATATTTTTCAAGTTATCGAATGCCAAAGGGATTGGAGGAATTTTCAATTTGAAGGATAAAGGGTTAATATCTCATGATCAAATTATCAGATTTACACCAAAAACTATACAGCTTGGCACATCAGTAACCTGAACACAAATATAAAGTAACTTGACAATCCAAGCAATATTTTTCAAGTTATCTCATGCCAAAGGGATTGGAGGAATTTTCAATTTGAAGGATAAAGGGTTAATATCTCAGGATCAAAATAACAGATTTACACCAAAAACTATACAGCTCGGCATATCAGTAGGAAGGATAAAGAGTTTGAAGGATAAAGGGTTAATATCTCAGGATCAAATTATCAGATTTACACCAAAAACTATATAGCTCGGCACATCAGTAACCTGAACACATATATAAAGTAACCTGACAATCCAAGCAATATCTTTCAAGTTATCGAATGCCAAAGGGATTGGAGGAATTTTCAATTTGAAGGTTAAAGGGTTAATATCTCAGGATCAAACTATCAGATTTACACCAAAAACTATACAGCTTGGCTCATCAGTAACCTGAACACAAATATAAGTAACTTGACAATTCAAGTAATATTTTTCAAGTTATCGAATGCCAAAGGGATTGGAGAAATTTCCAATTTGATGGATAAAGGTTTAATATCTCAGAATCAAAATTACAGATTTACACCAAAAACTATATAGCTCGGCACATCAGTAACCTGAACACAAATACAAAGTAACTTGACAATCCAAGCAATATTTTTCAAGTTATCAAATGCCAAAGGGATTGGAGGAATTTTCAATTTGAAGGATAAAGGGTTAATATCTCAGGATCAAATTATCAGATTTACACCAAAAACTATACAGCTCGGCACATCAGTAACCTGAACACAAATATAAAGTAACTTGACAATCCAAGCAATATTTTTCAAGTTATCGAATGCCAAAGGGATTGGAGGAATTTTCAATTTGAAGGTTAAAGGGTTAATATCTCAGGATCAAACTATCAGATTTACACCAAAAACTATACAGCTCGGCATATCAGTAGGAAGGATAAAGAGTTTGAAGGATAAAGGGTTAATATCTCAGGATCAAATTATCAGATTTACACCAAAAACTATACAGCTCGGCACATCAGTAACCTGAACACATATATAAAGTAACCTGACAATCCAAGCAATATCTTTCAAGTTATCGAATGCCAAAGGGATTGGAGGAATTTTCAATTTGAAGGTTAAAGGGTTAATATCTCAGGATCAAACTATCAGATTTACACCAAAAACTATACAGCTTGGCTCATCAGTAACCTGAACACAAATATAAAGTAACTTGACAATTCAAGTAATATTTTTCAAGTTATCGAATGCCAAAGGGATTGGAGAAATTTCCAATTTGATGGATAAAGGTTTAATATCTCAGAATCAAAATTACAGATTTACACCAAAAACTATATAGCTCGGCACATCAGTAACCTGAACACAAATACACAGTAACTTGACAATCCAAGCAATATTTTTCAAGTTATCAAATGCCAAAGGGATTGGAGGAATTTTCAATTTGAAGGATAACGGGTTAATATCTCAGGTTCAAATTATCAGATTTACACCAAAAACTATACAGCTGGGCACATCAGTAACCTGAACACAAATATAAAGTAACTTGACAATCCAAGTAATATTTTTGAAGTTATCGAATGACAAAGAAATGGATACAGACGCCGGATGGACAGACCGATGGACGGATGGACGGACAGATGAACGGACGGACAAACAAAAAAAACTATACAGCTCGGCACGTCAGTAACCTGAACACAAATATAAAGTAACTTGACAATCCAAGGAATATTTTTCAAGTTATCGAATGACAAAGAAATGGATACGGATGCCAGACGGACGGACCGACGGACGGATGGACGGCCAGACAGACGGACAAAAAAAAAACTATACAGCTCGGCACATCAGTAACCTGAACACAAATATAAAGTAACTTGACAATCCAAGCAATATTTTTCAAGTTATCGAATGCCAAAGGGAGTGGAGGAATTTTCAATTTGAAGGATAAAGGGTTAATATCTCAGGATCAAATTATCAGATGTACACCAAAAACTATACAGCTTGGCACATCAGTAACCTGAACACAAATATAAAGTAACTTGACAAGCCAAGCAAAATATACCGACGGACAGATGGACAAACAAAAAAAACTATACAGCTCAGCACATCAGTAACCTGAATACAAATATAAAGTAACTTGACAATCCAAGCAATATTTTTCAAGTTATCTCATGCCAAAGGGATTGGAGGAATTTTCAATTTGAAGGATAAAGGGTTAATATCTCGGGATCAAATCATCAGATTTACACCAAAAACTATACAGCTCGTCAAATCAGTAACCTGAACACAAATATAAAGAAACTAGACAATCTAAGCAATATTTTTCAAGTTATCGAATGCCAAAGAGATTGGAGGAATTTTCAATTTGAAGGATAAAGGGTTAATATCTCAGGATCAAATTATCAGATTTACACCAAAAACTATACAGCTCAGCACATCAGTAACCTGAACACAAATATAAAGTAACTTGACAAGCCAAGCAATATTTTTTAAGTTATCGAATGACAAAGAAATGGATACGGATGCCGGATGGACAGGCCGACAGACGGATGGATGGACAGACGGACAAACAAAAAAAACTATACAGCTTGGCACATCAGTAACCTGAACACAAATATAAAGTAACTTGACAATCCAAGTAATATTTTTCAAGTTATCGAATGCCAAAGGGATTGGAGGAATTTTCAATCTGAAGGATAAAGGGTTCATATCTCAGAATCAAATTATCAGATGTACACCAAAAACTATACAGCTCGGCACATCAGTAACCTGAACACAAATATAAAGTAACTTGACAATCCAAGCAATATTTTTCAAGTTATCGAATGCCAAAGAGATTGGAGGAATTTTCAATTTGAAGGATAAAGGGTTAATATCTCAGGATCAAATTATCAGATTTACACCAAAAACTATACAGCTCAGCACATCAGTAACCTGAACACAAATATAAAGTAACTTGACAAGCCAAGCAATATTTTTCAAGTTATCGAATGACAAAGAAATGGATACGGATGCCGGATGGACAGGCCGACAGACGGACGGATGGACAGACGGACAAACAAAAAAAACTATACAGCTTGGCACATCAGTAACCTGAACACAAATATAAAGTAACTTGACAATCCAGGTAATATTTTGCAAGTCATCGAATGCCAAAGGGATTGGAGGAATTTTCAATTTGAAGGATAAAGGGTTAATATCTCGGGATCAAATCATCAGATTTACACCAAAAACTATACAGCTCGGCAAATCAGTAACCTGAACACAAATATAAAGAAACTAGACAATCGAAGCAATATTTTTCAAGTTATCGAATGCCAAAGGGATTGGAGGAATTTTCAATTTAAGGATAAAGGGTTAATATCTCAGGATCAAATTATCAGATTTACACCAAAATCTATACAGCTCGGCACATCAGTAACCTGAACACAAATATAAAGTAACTTGACAATCGAAGCAATATTTTTCAAGTTATCGAATGCCAAAGGGATAGGAGGAATTTTCAATTTGAAGGATAACGGGTTAATATCTCAGGATCAAATTATCAGATTTACACCAAAAATTATACAGCTGGGCACATCAGTAACCTGAACACAAATATAAAGTAACTTGACAATCCAAGTAATATTTTTCAAGTTATCGAATGACAAAGAAATGGATACAGATGCCAGATGGACAGACCGACGGACGGACGGATGGATGGATGGACGGACAGATGGACAAAAAAAAAAAAAAACTATACAGCTCGGCACATCAGTAACCTGAACACAAATATAAAGTAACTTGACAATCCAAGGAATATTTTTCAAGTTATCGAATGACAAAGAAATGGATACGGATGCCGGACGGACAGACCGACGGACGGACAGGCAGATGGACAAACAAAAAAAACTATACAGCTCAGCACATCAGTAACCTGAACACAAATATTTTTCAAGTTATCGAATGCCAAAGGGATTGGAGGAATTTTCAATTTGAAGGACAAAGGGTTAATATCTCGGGATCAAATCATCAGATTTACACCAAAAACTATACAGCTCAGCAAATCAGTAACCTGAACACAAATATAATGTAACTAGACAATCCAAGCAATATTTTTCAAGTTATCGAATGCCAAAGGGATTGGAGGAATTTTCAATTTGAAGGATAAAGGGTTAATATCTCAGGATCAAATTATCAGATTTACACCAAAAACTATACAGCTCGGCACATCAGTAAACTGAACACAAATATAAAGTAACTTGACAATACAAGCAATATTTTTCAAGATATCGAATGATAAAGAAATGGATACGGATGCCGGACAGACAGACGGATGGATAAAGGATGGACGAACGACGGATGGCCACCCTGGATGATGGCATTATGTGTACCATACATAGTATGGGTACACATAAAAAGCAACCAAAGATGGTTAATTTTGGCATTTTCAAACATTACTCTTATTCTGGCCCTCATTGTGTTTGAGGGTTAAATCTGAGATTAAGAAGTAAACAGTAACTTTTTTCCAGAATCATTGTTGCATCTAGCCATACCAAAATAATTGTTACAACTACCTTGTAATTAGAGAAATTTGCTCTTGAAGTTGGCAAAAATAGCAATTATTCAGACAGTACCCTTATGGGAAGTCTCAAATCTACCAAGGGTTAAACTTTTAATAATAACATATAGAACAAAATTTTTGTCATACTTTGACTCCTGCAATCTGCTATAGAAAACATTCATAGCTCAAGCAATTAAAAATGGAGTAAATCGCCACCTAAACTTACCAAATTCTGAAAAAATTGGAGTTTTTGGACTGTACCTACTTTTATGCAACCAGAATGCGATAGAGTTAAACTTTACAACCAAACTTACAACAGCAAATATGCTTGGTAGTCAATTGTGAATACGTACATGAGAAGTTTTTGAAATTAACCCTTTCCAAAATGATAGAAAAAGCAACCAAAGATGGCTAATTTTGGCATTTTCAAACGGGACTCTTATCCTTGCCCTCATTGTGCTTGAGGGTTAAATCTGAGATTAAAAAGTAAACAGTAACTTTCTTCTGCAATCATTGCTGCATCTATCCAAACCAAAATATTTGTTACAAGAACCTTGTTATTAGAGAAATTTGTCCTTGAAGTTGGTCAATTTTGAAGAAAAATCTATATTCATGTCATTTTTGGCCAGTGGGAGTTAATGTTGAAAGATTTGAGTGGTGATTGTGGCGTATCATATTATCTGTAAATGTGTGGAGCTAAATAACTGTAAACAATTTGGAGACATTCGAAAAATGGTGAAATTTTGAAGGTTTTGGCAGAATATTTTGAAAATACGCGTTTTCACAGATATGACGATACCGCATTTCCTTACATTTTATGACATTACATAAGTGTGCCAAATTTGGTCGAAATCGTACAGCTTGTTTTCGAGCAGTTCAACAGACAAAATTCAGGGAGGAAAAAAAAAATGAAAAAACTAAAAAAAAACTAGAGAATTGTAATTTGTTGGACAAATTACGGGCTTTCCCAACTTTTTAATGTGAAAAGGCAAACTGTATTGTACACAAAACTATCGATCAGGTTTGAAAACAGAAAATTTAGTGGAAATCAAAGTTTTTGTGATGCTACTAGTTTTTATGCAGCCAAAACAGATATTTGAGATACAGCAGGACACCAAAACATTTAACCCTTTACCTAACATGAAAAGCAGACGACACTTGCAAAAAAAATTCTTGAATGACTAATTTTTTTCATTTTTTGTCTCAAAAACATAGGTTATGACCCCTCATTGGAACGAGCTCGACGAGCTCGTTCCAACGAGGAGTCATAACCTATGTTTTTGAGACAAAAAATGAAAATATTTTGAAAATTAATTGGCGATTTTTGAGAATAGCGCTGGCCGGTTTTGGCCGTTACGTTGGGAAAAGGGTTAACACAAAATTTGCTCTTCAACAATTACAGAATATTTTCATAGAAAGCAAAACAAGCGATGTCCTTTCTGCTTTGGAAAAAATTAGTACATATGAATTATGGGCGTACGGGCCAGGGTTTCATGAAGGACTGTGCCCCAACCCACCCCTGAGTCAGGAAGGAGCCGATTTTTCAGCCGATATGCCAGAGAATTTCAGACAATTTAGTTGCCAGAAATGACCACAAAACATTTTGGTTTTCCACACAAAATGTTGTTTTCCTATCTCATCACTTAGAAGTAGCAAGTAAACTGACCATTATACTGTACAAGTTGATTCAGTGGAACCGTATCCACGTTAATATTATTCATTTATAATCACACAAGTACACATAAAGAGCTCTATTACTGCATATTACGGGAGCACGGTGGCTCAAAAGGTAGAGATGATTGTTGCAATCCAAGAAGTCCTCGGTTCGAATCCCGCCTGTGGCAACCACATTGTGTCCTTGAGCAAGACACTTCATCCCAATTTAATTTCCCACGTGGGGGAGGGGGGGTGCATGATGGCGATGTGTACTAAGGGTACCTTGAGGGTGTACTTGTCGTCAACCAATGCTAACCCTGCTTTTGTGGAGTTAGTATGTTGGGGAGTCTGAGTCGCTTGTCATTGCTCTGTGGTTCTCTCCAGGTACTCAATGAGAGGGAGACCCCCTCCCCTTCCTCCCATACCCACATTTGGCATTTCCTCCTGAGATTCAACTTTATCGGGCTAAAAGGGTTCATCCCCCCCCCCCCCACCCCCCCCACCCCTGAAAAATAGCCCTGTACGCCTATGCAATGAATACCTGGACTTGAATAAATACCTATATTATGGTCATGATATAGCTGTAGATGCTGAAAGTGACCTTAAATATCAATAATTAATTTATTCTCTGTCATTCTGTCTGTTTGTGAATGTGTGGGATTTGTCAACAAACGAAGGTAAGCTTCCTACTCCATGATTTCACAATTTTTCCAACACATCTGTTTCAGATACAATGAAATACATGTAATATGAGTTACTGTCCCGCACAAATTAGTTGTTTATTTGATATGGTTTAAACTATCTAGAGAGCTAGTATACACAGTGATGGGTACAGTTCAAGTCAAAATGAGTTGATTAAAGGGATGTTGAACAGCTTGTTAATATTTCTTGCATTACATTACCACTTTGCTGTTTATTGACAGAAGGATTTCACGGAGGGTTTCCCTGACAGTATTTATTTATTGGTGTTTGCGGTCACATACTTATCCACAATGGCTAATCGTGACCGTGACAGTTTTACGGGTGGGGGAAGTCGGAGGACCCAGAGAGAACCACTGAGCATCGACAAGCAACTGTCAGCTCAACATTCTAATTATGTTCAAGCTCCGCTGAAGCAGGGTACCAGCAGTATGACATGCAGTACCCCTTAGTACATGGCATCATCGTGTACGCCTTAGTACATGGCATCATCGTGCCCCCATGTTGGCAACCGGGATAAAGTGCCTTGCCCAAGGACATTACGTGGGTCGTCCCAGATAGGGATCAAACTCGGGACCTCTATCATAGAAGTCAAACAGTCTACCACTGAAAAAATGTGCTTTCTTTCCTGGCGGTATTCATATTTTTACGGCCAAACTGGTGTTGGATAACACAGAACACCAAAACATATAACACAAAATTTGTTCCCCATTGATTTTTTAAAGCAGTTATGGAAAGCTCAAAGAGCTCTTTCCTTTCTGTTTTTGCACACGTGAGTATTCACTCAAAGTCAATTTTTGCAGACAGTGCTATTTTTAAGTGGCCAAAGCACATGTTTCATTAAGTCCCAGAACATAACTAAAGCCGGATTTATTGATTAAACATCTCTGCATAGAGCAAAGCAAAGTGTCTCAAATTAACCCATTCCAAAATGATAGTAGAGGGTAACCAAAGTTGGATAATTTGGGTATTTCCAAATGGTACACTTATTCTCACTCTCATTGTGCTTGAGGGTTAAATCTGAGATTAAAAAGGTATACCAATCTTACTCAGGGAAGGTGAGTACAGAAAAGTACGAAATTAACCAGAAAATGAATTTTGTCTGACGGTACTAATATTTGTACGAGCAAAACTGGTACTGGATTTATTTATTTATTTATTTATTTATTTATTAGGTTTTAACGACACATTAACAGCCAAGGTCATATTATGTCGGTGACAGTTGTATGGGTAGAGGAAGCCGGAGTACCCAGAGAGAACCACCGAGCAATGACCAGCAGCTGCCAGCTCCCCAACATAAGCAGGATTAGATTGGTTGGAGACATGCGCACCATCGACGTGCAGTATGCCTTAGTACACGGCGTCATGGTGTCCCCATGCGGACAGTCGGGGTGAAGTGATCGGGACATAATTGGAATATATCCGACAGATACAATGTCGGATATATTCCAATTATGTCCCGATCATGCAAGGCAGCAACTTGACATTCTCAGAATGTTTCCTACTGTCCCTGCCCGACAGTTTAGTATCTCTGTCAAGTGCCGAAGCCGCGTGGAAATACCGTGGATCAGGTGGAAACCGAGGGCACGATTCGCCCTACTTTATTCTCAACTCAACGACTTTTCCATTCATTATTTACCTGTCATCGGCTGAGTTAGGTATTATATTTGTCTATTTGATGAACTTTTCAACCTTAACTATTTGCGGCTTCATGTAGTACCACTGAAAGGCCACTGCACGGTTACCAATATATTCAGGGATTGATTTTACGAAAATAACAATTATTCCGACTATACGCACATGGGAACTCCTAAATATGCCAAGGGTTAAACTTTTGATAATCACGTATAAAACAGAAGTTGTCATGCTATGCTTGCTGCATGCAGGCAGTCATAGAAAACATTCAGCACTCAATGAATTAGTAATGGAGTAAATTGTCACTAAAACCTACGAAATTCTGAAAAAAATGAGTTTTTTTCGACGGCATCTACCATTATGCATCTGAGACAGGGATTACGTTAAACTTTGCAGCAACCTTATAACAGAAAATATTCTTGGAATTGAACTGTGAATCTGAATTTTGAAAGCATTTTCGGATATTCTATTCCAAACTACCACTGCACGCTTATCAATATTCAGTGATTTTATGAAAATTAAAATTATTCCGACCATACCCATATGGGCAGTCTCTAATCTGCCAACGGTTAAACATTTAATAATGACATATAAAACAAAAGTTGTCATACTATGACTGCTGCATACAGCCATAGAAAACATTCAGTGCTCAATCAATTAGGAATGGAGTAAATCGTCACTTAAACTTACCAAATTCAGAGAACGAGCATAGGGTTAAACTTTACAACCAAACTTACAACAGCAAATATGCTCGGTAGGCAATTGTAAATACGAACATGTAAATCATATTTCGATATTCCTTTCGAAAATGGAAGAAAAGTGAGCTCCAAAATAGTCAATTTTATGAAAAATGTTAGGGCACTCAAATTCAAGGCCCGAAAACTGGGTGAAGGTTAAAACTTTGAATAAAATATATAACAGCAAAATTTTTCTTGGATGTAGGCCCAAACCTCTCGTGGAAAAGGTTTTGATACAATATGGCTCCAGTGCTGAGAAAGTGCATGCAAACGTTGGCGAAAATAACAATTATTCTGACAGTACCCTTATGGGAAGTCTCAAATCTGCCAAGGGTTAAACTTTTAATAATAACATATAGAACAAAATTTGTCATACTTTGACTGCTGCAAGCAGCTATAGAAAAGATTCAGAGCTCAAGCAATTAAAAATGGAGTAAATCGGCACCTAAATTTACCAAATTCTGAAAAAATTGGAATTTTTTTGGACGGTGACTACTTTTATGCAACCAGAATGGGATAGGGTTAAACTTTACAAACAAACTAACAACAGCAAATATGCCCGATAGTCAATTGTGAATACGTACATGAAAAGTGTTTGAAATTAACCCCTTCCAAAATGATAGAAAAGGCAACCAAAAATGGCTAACTTTGGCATTTTCAAAAGGTACTCTTATTCTCGTCCTCATTGTGCTAGAGGGTTAAATCTGAGATTAAGAAGTAAACAGTAACTTTCTTCCACAATCATTGTTGCATCTACGCATACCAAAATAATTATTACAACTACCTTGTAATTAGAAAAAAATGCTCTTGAAGTTGCCGAAAATAACAAATATTCCGACAGTACCCTTATGGGAAGTCTCAAATCTGCCAAGGGTTAAACTTTTAATAATAACATATAGAACAAACTTTGTCATACTTTGACTGCTGCAAGCATCTATAGAAAACATTCAGAGCTCAAGCAATTAAAAATGGAGTAAATCGTCACCTAAACTACCAAATTTTGAAAAAATTGGAGTTTTTTTGGACGGTACCCACTTTTATGCAACCAGAATGGAATAGAGTTAAACTTTACAACCAAACTTACAACAGCAAATATGCTCGATAGTCAATTGTGAATACGTACACGAAAAGTGTTTGAAATTAACCCCTTTCCAAAATGATGGAAAAAGCAACCAAAGTTGGCTAATTTTGGCATTTTCAAATGGTACTCTTATTCTCACCCTCATTGTGCTTGGGGGTTAAATCTGAGATTAAAAAGTAAACAGTAATTTTCTTCCGCAATCATTGTTGCATCTATCCAAACCAAAATAATTGTTACAACAACCTTGTTATTAGAGAAATTTGCCCTTGAAGTTGGTCAATTTTTAAGAAAAATTCTATATTCATGTCATTTTTGGCCAGTGGGGGTTAAAGTTGAAAGATCTGAGTGGTGATTGTGGTGTATCATATTATGCTCTAAATGTGTGGAAAATTTGAGCTAAATAACTGTAAACAATTTTGAGACATTCGAAAAATGGTGAAATTTTGAAGGTTTTGGCAGAATATTTTGAAAACATGCGTTTTCACAGATATGACGATACCGCATTTCACTAGATTTTATGACATTACATAAGTGTGCCAAATTTGGTCAAAATCGTACAACTTGTTTTCGAGCAGTTCAACAGACAAAATTCAGGGAGGAAAAAAAAAAAAAAAAAAAAAAAAAAAAATAGAGAAGAAAAATTTTGAAAAAGAAGAATAACAGTAGTCTTTCCCAAACTGAGTTTGGGAAAGCCTAAAAATAGAGAAGTAAAATTTTGAAAAAGAAGAATAACAAGAGTCTTTCCCAAACTGGGTTTGGGAAAGCCTAAATAGCACAAAATGCATCTATTGATATCACTGATATCTGGCAAAGCTCTCCAATACAACAATTCAGCCCTGAGCCCATTAATAAATTTTTACCTGTGGCCCCTGAGCTTACTGTCAGTTCTAAACCTAAACTTCCTTAACACAATCCAAGATATCAAACCAGAAGGCCCAGTAAGAATACTGTGTTGTGGTTACCAAATTGCCATTCATTCTGAAAGTTACCATAACATATTATTTCGATAAACAATTCTTTATCCAAAATTACCTACCATAATCTAAACCAGAGGCTTGAGTGAGCTTAAAATGCACTCCAGGATCAAGTTGTCTAAAAGAAATAGAGGGTGGGTGAGAGGGAATGAGTGGAGACAGTGAGAGCTTTTTGTTCATTTGTTTAGACAGGGTAAGAATGTTATAAATTCATAAAGATTCCCTATAGCAAATAACAAATATTTATCCTGTGTAGAGCCACTGAATTTCCACAGAGGTGTGTGAATTTTTGCTCAGGAATCAAGTGCACCTCACTCAATAAAACTGCCTAAAAATTTGAATAAAATTGGTTTATCGCAAGCAAAAGTTATAAGAAACAAGATGCCCGATGGGGCCTGAGGAGCTCTCCTGATCATAGTTGTTTAAAGAAGGATTTAATTAGCATCTATGGCTAGGTAACACTACAAAGGAATGAAGTTATTTAATTATTTATAACTCCGTTGTCCATGCCACATGATTTTTTTCTAGTATTGGAATGCTACCACAGAAATAATGCCCAGATTTCCCGTAATGCAAAACTAGGGAGACCAAATATCAATCTAGGGACTTAACTTGAACAAACTTGAAGGATGTTGTATACCAAATATGATGTATACCAAAGATTAAAAGATTCTAACTGGTGGTTCTGAAGATGAAGATTTTTAAAGATAATTCCCCAATTACTCTATGTTGAAATTTGGGCTCCTGTATTGAGCCCAAATATGAACCAAGGGGCTTAATTTTAACAAACTTGTATCTGACCCTCCCTATGGATGCTGTATACCAAATATAAAAAGATTCTGATCAGTGGTTGTGGAGAAAATTAATTTAAAACATTTTTTTTTGCCGACTCCGCATTTTTCTGCTGCACCCTAACAGAACACCCAGACACAACTGATGGCAAATTTTTTTAGTCCCCTACCGGCAACGCCGAAGGGGTCTATAGGTTTGCACTCTGTCCATCCGTCAGTCTGTCAGTCACACTTTAGTTTTCCGGACTTTTTTTGGAAATGCTTCAACTGAATAATTTCATTTTTGGTAACCTACTAAAGAATGATGACTAACAGATGAAGTTTGAGTTTCATGCATTATTCTTGTGTGAGTTATGGCCCTTGGAAATATGGAAAATGTCAGTCACACTTTAGTTTTCCAGACTTTTTTTGGAAATGCTTCAACCGAATGATTTCATTTTTGGTAACCTACTATAGAACGTTGACTTACAGATCAAGTTTGAGTTTCATGCTCATTGCTTTATTCTTGTGTGAGTTATGGCCCTTGGAAATATGGAAAAGTACCAAAATATCAGTTTTCCAGACTTTTTTTGGAAATGCTTCAACCGAATGATTTCATTTTTGGTAAACTATTATAGAACGATGACTTACAGATCAAGTTTGAGTTTCATACTGATTGCATTATTCTTGTGTGAGTTATGGCCCTTGGAAATATGGAAAAGTGCCAAAATATCAGTTTTCCGGACTTTTTTTGGAAACACGTCAACAGAATGATTTCATTTTTGGTAACCTGCTGTAGAATGATGACTTACAGATCAAGTATGAGTTTCATGCTGATTGCATTATTCTTGTGTGAGTTATAGCAAGTGGAAATATGGAAAATCGCCAAAATATCAGTTTTCTGGACTTTTTTTGGAAACGCTTCAATGGAATGATTTCATTTTTGGTAACCTACTATAGAACAATGACCTACAGATCAAGTTTGAGTTTCATGCTGATTGCATTATTCTTGTGTGAGTTATGGCCCTTGGAAATATGGAAAAGTGCCAAAATATCAGTTTTCCGGACTTTTTTTGGAAACGCGTCAACAGAATGATTTCATTTTTGGTAACCTGCTGTAGAATGATGACTTACAGATCAAGTATGAGTTTCATGCTGATTGCATTATTCTTGTGTGAGTTATAGCAAGTGGAAATATGGAAAATCGCCAAAATATCAGTTTTCCGGACTTTTTTTGGAAACGCTTCAATGGAATGATTTCATTTTTGGTGACCAACTATAGAACGATGACTCACAGATCAAGTTTCATTTGCACTCTGTCCATCCATCAGTCTCTCAGTCAGTCTGTCAGTCACACTTTAGTTTCCAGACTTTTTTTGGAAATGCTTCAACCAAATGATTTCATTTTTGGTAACCTACTATAGAACAATGACGTACAGATCAAGTTTGAGTTTCATGCTGATTGCATTATTCTTGTGTGAGTTATGGCCCTTGGAAATATGGAAAAATGCCAAAATATCAGTTTTCTGGTCTTTTTTGGAAACGCTTTAAAGGAATTCATGCTGATTACATCTAGGTTATAACATTTGTATATTTATTAATGCTCATTAGTCCGGTAGGGGACATTGTATTGCTTCAGCGATATGCGAGCTCTTGTTACCATTCCATTCTACTGGTCCTAAGGATGTTTCATACCAAATAACAGTTCAGAGTTCTGTGTGGTTTGAGAAAAATGGGCATTTGAAAATATTTCTATTTTTAGCTGGAATTCCCACGGGGAAACAGAATTTTTTGTGTGTGCATGAATCAAGTACTTATGACTCAATAATACCAGATAACAAATTCGGATCAAATCGGACCATCAGTTCTGAAAATCGAAATTTTGGACAGGGCCAAAAATCTTGCCCGTCCCATTATAAAGGCAAATATTGCTCCACGAACATCATTTGAACAAACTTGTTTCTACCCCTCACTAGGAAGTTCCATACCAAAAATCACGTCAGTGTACCCACTGGTTCATGAGAAGAAGATTTTTAAGTGAAAGTGTCAAAGACAATGTAGATCAATCAACTTGACAAACTTGAACGTGGCAAGTTATAAGTGAAATGGCAAACTTGAAGATCATTGGTTCCAATGTTATTTGGTTAAATTTCAACATAACAGCATTGTGTGCACACAACGTCAGAGCAATCCATGCATTTTGAAATGTAATCTGTAAGGTGGCTGAAGGAAGAATGTTGATACACAAATACAGTTAGTTTAAAGGTCATTGTAAATGGCAACTTTTTTCACAGAAATGAATAGTAATCAAGAGCTCTTATCTAGTGTCCTGTCAAATAAGCACACAAAGTTCTAAACCAATCCTATGATAAATGCACCCTGTAGGCTATTCAAAGAAGAATGTTGATGCACAAATGCACTGAATTCAAAAGTCATTGCTAACAGCAACAGTTTTTGATGGAAATGAAAAGAAAAATTGACTCCTATCTAGGTCACCCTGAATAAGCATACCAAGTTTCAAAACAACCCGATAATGAATGCGCTCTCTGAGGCATGCCAAAGAAAGATGTTAATGCACAAATAATAATAAATAGTAATAATAATGTTTAAGCCTAAAATCCACATTGTGCTCTATGGCTTTACAAAAGTAACTGACACATACACACACACACACGCACACGTGCTCATAAAACTATGTGTAATGATCAGGAATTACAAAATCAACAGATAAAGGCCTGTTCGTACAAATGGGTTTTGAGACCGGACTAATGCACTAAGTTTGAAGGTCGATGCCAGTAGCACCGTTTTTTATGAATTCTTGATGGAAATTCATAAATATGCCCTGTAGGTTCAGTGCAAAAGGGATAAGTTGCTGCTCTATGGCTTTACAAAAGTAACTGACACATACACACACACACACACACGTGCGTGCATGCGTGCTCATAAAACTATGTGTAATGATCAGGAATTACAAAATCAACAGATAAAGGCCTGTTCGTACAAATGGGTTTTGAGACCGGACTAATGCACTAAGTTTGAAGGTCGATGCCAGTAGCACCGTTTTTTATGAATTCTTGATGGAAATTCATAAATATGCCCTGTAGGTTCAGTGCAAAAGGGATAAGTTGCTGCTCTATGGCTTTACAAAAGTAACTGACACATACACACACACACACACACGTGCGTGCATGCGTGCTCATAAAACTATGTGTAATGATCAGGAATTACAAAATCAACAGATAAAGGCCTGTTCGTACAAATGGGTTTTGAGACCAGACTAATGCACTAAGTTTGAAGGTCGATGCCAGTAGCACCGTTTTTTATGAATTCTTGATGGAAATTCATAAATATGCCCTGTAGGTTCAGTGCAAAAGGGATAAGTTGCTGCACAAATGCACTAAGTTCAAAGGTTGATGCTGACGTTTTTTGATGGAAATGAAAGAATATCACTCGTATAACAAGTTTCAAAGCAATCTATTCATAAAAATGCCCTAGAGTGAGTCAAATGAATATGCTGATGAACAAATGCACCAAGTTCAAAGGCCACTGCTATGCCACATTTTTTGAAGAACTTGAGCCAAGTTTCAAAGCAATCCATTCATAAATATGCCATATAGGGTATGCTAAAAGAATATGTTGATGCACAAATGCACTAATTCTCAAGGTCATTGCTGATGGCAAGGTTTTTTGACGAGATTGGAAGAAAATTGATGTCTCACATCCAGAGGCTGCCCGAAACATGCATACCAAGTTTCAAACTGATCCATTGATAAATTCACCCTGCAAGGATTGCCAGAGGAAAATATTGATGCACAAATGCATTGAGTTCCAAGGTCATTGCTAATGGCAACATTTTTTGAGAGAAATGAAAGGAATTCAAAGTGATCAAATTGTAAATGTGAACTGTGTGGTGTTCAAAGAAAACTGTCAACAGACAAAATGGCAAAGTTGAAGGTTGTTGCTAACAACAACAGTTTTTGATGGAAATGGAATAAAATCTATAGCTCTCATCTAAAAGACACCCAAAACAAGCATACCAAGTTTCAAACTGATCCATTCATAAAAGCACCTTGCAGAGCATGCTGAAGAAAAATGCAGATGCACAAATGCACTAAGTTTGAAGGTCATTGCTAATGGCAACTTTTTGACGTAAATGGAAGAAAATCGCAAACTTTTTTGGCGAGAATGAATGAAACTCCCATCTGGAGGTCAACCCCAAAAACATACTAAGTTTGAAAGTGATCCATTCATGAATGTACCTTGTAAGGCATGCCAAAGAAAAATGCTAATACACAAATGCACTGAGTTTGAAGGTTGTTTCTAATGGCAACTTTTTTGACGAAAAGGGAAGAAAATTGACAGCTCCCATGTATAGGTCACCCCGAATAAGCATAGCAAGTTTCAAAGGGATTTGATGATAAATGTGACCTGTGCAGTGACCTAAAGGAAATTGTTGACAGATAAGTTGAGTGTTGTAGCTAACGGCATTTCTCCATGGAAATGAAATAAAATTAAAAGCTTCCATCTAGAGGTTAGTGCAAATAAGCATACTTAGTTTCAAAGCAATCCATTCGCGAATGCACCCTACAGGGTGTGCCAAAGTAAAATATTGTTCAAAAGGTCACAAAATTCAAAGCTCAAGGTAACAGCAACTTTTTCAACAAAAAAAAAAGAAAATTGATAGCTCTCATCTAGAGGTCACCCCAAACAAGCATACCAGGTTTCAAAGTGAAGGAATATATTCATGCCTGACTAAACTAAGTTCAAAGGTCATTGCCAATGGCGTTTTTTGACAGAAATGGAAGAAAATAGATAACTCCCATCTAGAGATCATCCCAAACAAGCACAACAGGTTTCAAAGCGATCCGATCATAAATGTGCCCTGTAGGGTGTGCCAAAGAGAAATATAGATGCCCAACTAAACTCAGTTCAAAAGTTGTTGCCAGTGGCAAACATTTTTGACAAAAATGGAAGAAAATCGATAACTCCTATCTAGAGGTCATTCCAAACAAGCATACTAAGTTTCAAAGCAATCTGATAATAAATGCGACCCATGCAGTGTGCCAAAGGAAATTGTGTACTTACATATGTAGATGTATGGATGGACATACGCCAACGGACGAGAAGTGACGGCAATAGCTCAGCTTGACTTTGTCAAGTTGAGCTAAAAATTTTGGAGCATTTTCCCCCACCCCCTCACTATTGGGCTGGGCAAGTTGATTTGAACAAAAATAAAATGTGATGTCAGAACAAGCAATCACCTCAAATCTTGACCCCTATTTTAAACCCACAAGTTTTGACTTATTTCGTGTCGGTCTCAAGGTGAGATCTTATACCATGAAATATAAACATAACCCTCTTACAAACTTAAATTGGACCCCTCTAAGGCCCAGTTTAGACGTTGAACTTTTCATGGGTCGAACCAATAAGATGAACGTATATTTGGTATCGACTGTCATTGCTCATGTAAAGTTCGATGTATAAATCAACTTGGTTTGACCAATGTCTCAAAGCCTGAGCCGACGTGCTGCACGTCTTGTACCGACGTACCGCATGTCCAAAGTTTGTCTGTGGTTTATACGTTGTGCCTTCGACGAGACTGCTTACGGTATAAGGCACGACTAGCTGAAAATTCAGCAACTGCACACACAATTTCGCAATTTTGACATCATTTTTTTTGTCAATGACGTACGAAGAAATCTTGAATGTTGCATAGTTTGAATGCTTTGTTTTTGGTTTCCTGCTTTAAACTGAACGAGACAGAGATGAATGACATCAAGTATGTAGAATGGTGACAATATTTTCATTGTTTATTGTATTTGACTTTTGAATTCTTTTTTTTTTATGCTTATAGCTTCCTTGTTTTGACTGGATGAAGTCGGGGATGGGGGTCACGTTTGTTTTTCCCATCCACCTCTTCCATGAGTTGGTGGGTTTGGAGGTGCTATTCAGTATTACTGTAATATTTACATCCTAACAGCCTTACTAAAGGCTTCACATGGATTGGAATTGTGAATATTGCTTATTTCCCATTTCACAAATAGAAGTGGCACACATTATCTTTGACTTCGATGCAGGAACACTATCCATAACAACTGTAATAATATTTTTCATGAAAACTGTGATTTAAGCTATACATCGCGGTGGAGGGGGTAATGAAGAGAATGTTTCTGGGGCAGTAATTTTACCACAAAAGTAATCTTTTTCTTGATCTGTTCGTTTTCTGAATGCAACATATTTACACTTGTGAATTGACATTTTGCTGATATTGCCAAATCAAATTAAATGAACAACATTAAAACTGTCCATCTCAAGAAGTTAAATGCTGTAGGTAGAATTGTGGACAGAGTCGACAGTTGAAATTCTCTTGCCCTCCCCCCAGTGCCATTGCATTCTCTCCTATGGATGCGACCCATAGGCAATAAAATATCTGTCAATAAAATCACACAAACATGTGTCAATCTGAACCTTCTGCGAGATATTTACCCGGTACTGACAGCTATTTTTACTCTGTACCAGTATCTAACAGAAGCACAAAGAAGCACTTGTACGGGCTGGGGGGATAGTCTCTGAGTGGACAAAATCATGAAGGGGCTACTTTACTGGTGGGAAAATCTTGGTGGGAAGTCTCTGGGAGTACTCTCCGGGAGGAGCCTGCGGGCAAAGTCACAGGGGGTGGGAATGACTCTCATGGTGTATACTTTACTGGGGGTACTCTCCCCAGGTGCTTCTCTCCTGGGGGGTACTCATTTAATGACTAAAAACAAATACATGTAGTGTACTGCTTTGAAAATATTGATGTCACTGGACACTAAACTTTGGGTGGTGTCCAGTACCATACCCACATGCGTGGGTCAAAACAAATAAATGCAAAACAAACGTTGACATCTTCTGACAAAAATGTGGTGAGCTGTAACAAAAGTGGATAGAGTAACAAAAGTTGGTGCAACAAGAAGCACCGATTTTGTTACATGTGCGATCTTATTGATTTCTGAAACAAAAGTCTTGAGCTGTTTTTGTAACAAAAGCAGGCAATTTTGTAACAAAAGTGGTGACCTGTAGCAAGTGGAGGATTTCGATAACAAAGGTGGTGACCTGTAACAAAAGTGGCTAGAGTAACAAAAGTCAGTGCCTCACCTGTTTACCAGAAACGTCTGGATTTATTTTGAACATCTAGTGTAAATCAAACACGCACCGATGTCGTACCACAGACAAACCATGCCCAGTCTGCACATCGCGTCTGTGGTGCGATGTATAAACTGGGCCTAAGGATGGTGTATAATGATGCTGTATACCTCCCTGAAACAAGTCATTCTTTACGCTTCAATATGCAAGACATGCTATGCACATTACAGAAGCAGTCGCACATAACAGGTAAAAATCAGTTCTTTGATCTGAAATCTGCAGTTGCTGCTTGTGTTTGGGAGGTGGTTGCTGACGACTGTGTCATTATAATGAGAAAGTGATTTGTGCATTGAAAATGCAGTTGTTCATGTCAGGTGGTCACTGATGACAGTGGTTGTCCAAGCAGGTTTTACTGTGACCTTTATTTTTTGTTCTTGAAAAAACCTAGAGCTATTGTTGAAGGCAATTCATACACCCGATGTAGTGCTCAACCGATGAAACATAAATGAACAAGAGAGTCTAATGACATTCCTATCCCCTGCAACAAGTGATGGAAATTTTGCTATTACTAAGGGCTGTAACCATGCAAAATTTGTCGCACTGAAAATTCCTGACCACATGCACATCTACACTTGATACTTTAGACCAAGTTTTGTAAAAATCCAATAAAAATGTAGGAGGAGTTAAGTGGACCGACAGATGGACACGATTTCAACATCCTCCCGACATCGTTGGCAAGGAATAAATCATTTAATTTCTTTAATTGCAACTGAAGATATCTTCCAACAAGAGGCCCCATGGGGCCTGAAGCGCTCACCTTGAACAGAACCCGATATAGTCCAAGAATGAATCTACATCAATCAATCTCCATAGAATCCATTGTCAATCCTTGAGCCCCTCAGGAGTGACTAAAATAGTCTAAGCATCATGACTTCTCTTCAGTTAATCATAATGAAAAAAGTGGAGTTCCCCTATGAAGCCCCTTGATAAAACCTATGTGGATTAATCTTAGTTACACACCTCCAGAGGGTACTTAATAAAAGATTTCTAATTCTTCAGCTACGTGGCCAATTCCGGCTGCCACAGGGAGCCCAAATATTAACCCAGGCACTAGATTTGAACAAACTTGAATCTCATCCCCCAAGAGATGTTATATACCAAATATGAAAGCATTCTGACTGGTGGATCTATAGAAGATGATTTTTTTAAAGAAATGCCCTCATATTACACAAAGTTAAAATTCGGGCTACCATAGGGAGCCAAAATAATAACCCAGGCACTCGATTTGAACAAAGTTGAATCTGACTCCCCCTAGAGATGTTGTATATCAAATATGAAAGTATTCTGACAGGTGGATCTGAAGAAGATTTTTTTAAAGAAATTTCCTCGTATTGCACGAAGTTAAAGTTTGGGCTTCCACAGGGAGCCCAAATATTAACCTAGGGACCTGATTTGCACAAACAGGAATCTGACCTCACTAGAAAATGCTGTATACCAAATATGAAAGGATTCTGACTGGTAGGTCTGAATAAGATTTTAAAAAATTATTCCCCATATTACACCAAGTTAAAATTTGGGCTTGAACAATCTTGAATCTGACCCTCATAACAATGATGTATGCCAAACATTAAAAGATTCTGACTGGTGGATCTTAAGAAGATGATTTTTAAAGATTATTCCCACATACTGCCTTAAGTTAAAAATTCGGGCTCCTGTATTGTGCCCAAATATGTACCAAGGGGGCTTCATTTTAACAAACTTGTATCTGACCCCCCCCCCCCCCTCCCTCCCTATGGATGATGTATACCAAAAATCAAAAGATTCTGACCATTGGTTCTGGAGAATTTTAAAAAAAATGTTTTTGCAAATATGCTGATCCAGCATTTTTTCAATGCCCCCTACAGAACACCCTGACATAAGCGGTGGCATTTTCTTTTACCATTCAATTCTACTGGTCATAAGGATGCGTCATACTAAATAACAGTTCTCTGTTCTGTGAGGTTTGGGAAATATGGGAGTTTAATATTTCTATTTTTAGCTCCTGGGGTTCCCCACGGGGACACAGGAAAATTTTTTTTTGCCTGAGTCAAGTACTTATGACCCAATAATACCCCATACCAAATTTGGTTCAAATTGGACCATCGGTTCCGAAAATAGAAATTTTGGATGAGGCCAAAAATCCTGCCCCTCCCATTACAAAGACAAAAATTGATCCACGAACTTCGTTTGAACAAACTTGATTCTACACCTCAAAAGGAAGCTCCATACCAAATATCAAGTCACTGTATGCACTGGTCCCCCACCCCCCTCCCTATCAGACTGGGCAAGTTGATTTGAAAAAAAACAAAACAAAATGTGATGTCAGAACAAGTAATCACCTCAAATATAACTAAAATTGATTCAACGCTTCAGGAGGTGCATGTACAAATGCCATGTTCACGGACGACAGATGACGGACGGTGAGTGATCACTATAGCTCATCCTGACTTTCAGTCAGGTGAGCTAATAAATAGCTGACAGATGGTGGTAAATCCCCACCAATGAAATACCCATAGAGGGGACTTTCCACCTAGATATTATTAGTCTTGAATTCTGTTACAAAACATAAGTAAATATAAAATTTGTCACCCAAGTGACCACTAGGTTCAACAACTATGAGGTTCATTAGCTAAAACTTTATGCTCCATTATTTATTTATTGGTGTTCAAGGTCACATAGTTCTGCACAATAGCTAATCGTGACCACAACACAGATATAAAGTCAAGTACAGCCAATCGTTTATCCCCATGTTTCCCCTTAGGAAATAGGACCCAGTCACCAGCAATGGTGACTGGGGCCTACTTTACCAGTAAAACAGAGCTTGTTTACGACAGTAAACAAACACGGCTTCACTTCCTGTAGTGCCCATTTGGAGTTATGCTCCATTAACTTCTCTCTTCAGAAATTGAATAAAAGCATGAGGAATTACAGTTTTGGGGGGGGGGGGGTGGATGGGGATATTTTCTGTGTTTGTACAAAAAATATTCACCTGTGTGATACGAATTTTACTTTCATAACAGAACTGTTTTCTTGAATTCCATACTCTTACCTGCCTAATAATAGTGATGGCTGAATAATAGTGATGGTCAGGATATTTGATTGGAAATAATAATTGTGATGGCATTTTCCCTCTATTCCTCATTGCAAAACACTATTATTAAGCAAGTGAGAGTACTCAGATAATGCAAAGTCAGGGCCCCTATATGAAACATCTTCATGATGACATTGAGGTGATTGTTCCTGCTGCAGAGAGCTCTGCTGAGCAGGTCCAGTTTTAACATAGAATATGTTTTTATCTCCCCTTTTCGATTTTCCTTGCAACTGTCAGTTATCTTCTCGACATAAAAACACCACTGTGCACTTTGTTTTCACTTTCAGTCAAGAAGCATGACCTCTTTTAAATAAATTGAAAGACCAATACCAAACGAAACAAGTAACCTGATTGGTGAAATGCAGTTAATCAGCCATTTGGCTGTGATGTTACCAAGATCGAAGTTGTCTACCCACAAAAAACTAAATATCAGAATAGGAATTATCAAAAAGCTGAACGTGGAACTAGAATAGTGCAAAATATCAAATTACGGAATTTGGAGGTATTGACTATAAAAAAGCTCTCATGCATGTAATGTAAGCTAATGGACAATAGATGTCACCTGATAGTAACAGCACATTCTAATTTTCAGCGGGGTGAGCTAAAAGTAATTAAAATGATAAACATGTCTCAAAAGGAAAGGTATCCTCAAACATTTCTAAGATCATGAAAAAAGGGTGAAAGTGCACTTCTCATGACAAAGAATCTAAAAAATTGTTATGGCTCAAAAATGAAAAAAATCTGAAACATTGGAACAATAAAGCTAAAAGGGTTAAAGTGCATTTCTTGAAATGAAAGACTGCACACTGCTTTAAAAGTTACCAAATATACTTCTTACTACAATTGAACATCACATCAAAAGTTGCAAGCATATAAATTTTAACTTTGAACAAGAGGCTCTCAAGAGCCTATAATCGCTCACCTGGCAGAACAGACGATGAAAGTGATCAATTTAAAGTAATTTGTATATTTTTATTACTTATCAATGGTCCAGACTTAGCTGGTGCCACCTCAATATAATTAAGGGCCAAACACAAATTTTGAACCCCCTCAATCCCCAAAATTTGCATACAATACCGAAAATTAAAAGTCCCATCTGGCCCTCCATACTTTTAGTACTTGCGCAATACCCAGGAAGAGACTGGAATTGGCGCCAACATCATTCTTCCTAGTTGTGCCTACAGAAGTGATAACTCAGGGGGAGGTATGAGTGCCCACTCATGGGAGGGCCATCCCTGTCTGGGCCATTGGTAAGTATTAAAAATATACAAATTACTTTAAATTTATCATATTTTAATACTAAAACCAATGGCCCAGACTTAGCTGAATCGTAAAAAGGCAGAGGGCCTAGGACTTAAAGAATTAGCAGACCAAAATACAGCTCTTTAGCCTGCATTAGAACTCCCAAGGTGAAAAGGCGTTTCAAATTTTAAGGAATTACCTATATGTCTCACTATACCACAATATAGAAGACATACCACCGAAATAAGGAGCAATATCCAAGTAATTCCCTATTACTTAGCCTAAATGATTATGCTAAATGGGTGTAACAAGCCTCCAATTTTAAGGCTAATCCGGAATAAGACATTTAAAATTAGGAAAAGCGTGTCCGAGAGTGAGAGACTAATGCCCACAAACACACGGCATATATAATGTAACAAGCTGTACATAATATCAGAATAATCTACAGACGATAACAGCTTAACTCATAGTTACACACTTATTAAAAGGCCAGAAGAGGTAAGGAGAAAACACCCCCTCCCTCCCTTTTTTTTGAAGGAATAATCTTCAAAACAAAGAGGGGAGAGGTCTGGAAACAGTGAAAAAGTGGTATCGAATAATATATATATTCGTCTAAAAGGCATGCGGCTATTAATTATTAATAATATATAATTAATTTATTGGTGCTTAATGCCACCTAAGCAGCTAAGGCTATATTGTGGCGATCCGGCTTATTAAAATCGCAAATTAAAATGTATGCCGCATCTGGAATACGTAGATAGGTAAAAAACCGGTGATATAAATATGTAGAACCTTAAACTTGTCCAACTGAATCCCAATGGAAAGTTATCTAATAGAACTATACGTTTCTTAGCCAACACACAGGCAACCATGTTCAGGTGTACAATCCAATAATGAACCACCCAATTGTAACCGTACAATTATATGAGTGTAGGAATATGCCTTGTGTACCACTTTATGGTTAAAAACTGGATTCCGAACATGGAATATGATACAATTAAAAATTCCGTCACGGACCGTCCCCAATAATTCATTGTTCCCTAGGTCCGTTAAAACCAATGACTGTTCGGAGAAAGAATTTACCACTCCGAATAATGAAGTAAAAAAGAGAATGTCCATAACTGATCCAACTAGCCCCCAAATTCTCATAAGCTCTATAGTAGAATCAGAATCAAGAGAAGTCTGCCTAATAATGTATACATATTATGCATACAATCAACAGAATCCCACCTTAAAACGATGTTAATGCGATTAACCTGAGGAATAGACTCATACGTCGTAAGAAAAGCAGACAGCGCTGAGCGTAACTACTCAGAGTAGACTAATTGCCACATTTGGAGAATGTCGCCCAGATAACCGACATGCCTGCCATACAGGAACACGAAGACTAGTAATATCAACCGAATGTACTCATGATAGAATTTGGAATTCAAGAACAGTTACTGTTCAGGAATCATATGCTCATATATCACTTATGAATGATCAATCACAGGAAGCAAACCAACTAGAGTGGCTGGGCTCTGATGTCGCCATTAGATCACAAACCACCTGCCAATCGAAGAACAATGAAAGGCAAGCATATAATTGAATACAAGGTTTACAGGAAGGGCATGATGTCCTGCCCTGTAATCACCTTTTAACATAGTGGTGGGGGGGGGGGGGGGAGGGTGAGGAGAGTGGGGGGGGGGGGGGGGTTCGATGAATAAATCATATCTCACCTGCAATACTTGAATCGCTAGATAAGTAAGGCTGGTGCAGTAATATTAAGGCCTGGAACAGTGACAAATTACTTTTTCGCTATAAGAAAAAGAAACTTCATGCTACTTTCCCAAGCTATACTGCTGCTGCTGTTCTCAATAAAGAGTAATACAGCTAAAAAGCTTGTAGTTAGCCCAAGCAAGCAGAATGACACTAACCCGGCCTGACTCGTAACGCTTTAGTGTTAGTTATCTAGAATAGTACAGAAACCATGTAGCTCCTTCATGTCTGACTGACTCCATAATGCCACTAAGCACAGAGGGGGACGTGATGAACATGGCACTATTGCAAGGAAAATACCCGCTGAAACCGTGTTGACATATCCCTTGAAATCAAGACAGTATGCCATGGCAACAAATAATACACCATATAGACATAATATCCATTCATCAAGTGGAAATATAATCCACACCATTAGATTTGATAAAAATGAAAGCGGGAGACGAAAACTATGTTCCGGCACCCGATCACAAGAAACCTAGATGAACTCCTTGCATCTCGTACTGATTATAGCAGGAATATAATCCTGAAAAGGAGTTAACTATAGGCATTCGAAAGAACGCTCATTAATCACACTAGGTTAATATGGCATTATCAATAGGGCTAAAGGCCTCAGACAACTAACATAAAAACAATACCACTAAGGAGAGAACAAACTCTTCTCATGTAATGGTACCTTGTCCAATAGAAGAGTGGTCTCAGCCTGGCTGAGACAGTGGTCTCAGCCTGGGTGAAGCATCTAAAGGTCTTTCTATTCGAGAAGACAATTAAATGGCTGATAACTGCGGCCCTAGAAGCTCACTAAAGGAGACTTACAATGCTAGCCGCTAATGACAGGGATGAAAACACCACTCAAACTTCTAGCTAGGCAACTAAGGTGTCACCAATAAGACTAAAGTCTATGACACCTAAAAGAAAACAAAACCGAGAAGGAAAAGAGCACTCTTTTCCTTTAGCGGTTCTATTCCCAAAAGACAGTGGTCTCAGCCTATCTGATGGAGCTTAAAAGACTTCATCTCCGTGAAGAGAGATATCTTGTTGTAAATTTTGCAACTTTAGACAGTTCACTATATGGAGACTTACAACGTTAGTCGCTCAAGTTAAGGGAAAAAAAGGGCCGCACTTGATTCTTATAAGGCATCAACAAAAGGACTAAAAGCCCCAGACGCCTAAGAATACAACACCGAGAAGGAAACAACGTACTCTTTCCTTTCAACGGCCCTAATTCCAAAGAAACAGCAGTCTCCTATTAGATAGCGTAGCTAATAAGTCTTCATCCCGTGAAGACAGATATCTGGGTGAAACTGCGACCTTGAAAGCTCACTGAAGGGAGACTTACAACATTAGTCGCTCAAGGTAAGGAATACGGATGGCTCTAACGACTCAAATTTCAAAGAGACAGTAGTCTAAGGTAGACAGTTATTAGACTTCATCTCCATGAATACAAATATCTGTTTCAGCTACAGCCGTGGAAAGCTCACTAAATGGAGACTTACCACATTAGCCACAATGTATAAGAAAAAGACCGCTGTAACAATATATAAGGCTACTATGACATTAGCCGCTAATGATATAAAGACACAGACTGCTCTTAATTGACATAAGCCAAACTAAAGCAAAAACAATAGGACTAATTGCCTGTGACGCCTAGGCATATTACACTGAGAAGGAAAATGTAATTCTTTCCTTCTAACAGCTTATTCCAAAAAGCTAGCGGTCTCAGCGTAATTAACAGAGCAGATGGTAGAACTTGCGACTTCTGTCCCCAGATCTTTGATGCATGTCCCGCATAAAAATGCCTCGAACGACTAGCTACAGGTTAATCCGACTTTGGTGATGAAGACTGGGAACATCAATGTGGAACAGCATGAACATGCAAAGTTGGATAGCTAGTCTGCGGTCCAATGTGCTTCGTCGATGAAGCAGAGGAAGAAGCCATAGCTGCAACCGGCCCCGGCTGCAGTGTGGAACTAGCGTCCTGAACAACAAGTGTGAACGGGTGTCCCAATTCACAAAAGTTTCTCGAAGCGAAAACAGTCGGCCCCGACTGCTGACGGAACGGAGAGGGGTCTCCCGCTTGTGGTCTGGCTCCAGACCTCGCCGAGCATTCTGTTTAGAAACTTGTAGGCTTCTACTCCTTAACATGCTTTTTCATGGAAGCAGAGGAAGCTGTAACAACAGCCGACTCCGGCTGAAGTGTGGAAGGAACACTGTTCCGACTCATAAAAGTTTCTCACAACGAACAAACAGACGACCCCAACTGCTAACGGGACGGAGAACGCTCTCCAACTCGCGATCTGGCCCCATATCTCGTTGAGTATCCCACTGAGAAACTTGTTGGCTAATCCCCTTTGCGTGCTCTTCCATGTAAGAAGAAGACGCCATAACTGCAACAAACACCGGATGCATTGTGGAAGGAACATACGACGCATGTTCCGACTCATTATAGTTTCTCGCAACGGACACAGTCGACTCCGACTGCCAATGGGACGGAGAGGGTTCTCCAACTCGCGATCTGACCCCAGATCTCGCCAAGCATCCCGTAGAGAAACTTAAAGGCTTTTTCTCCTTATTGCCATCATCACTGGGTGAGTTTTCTATTATAAAGTGCTTGGTCTACCCACATTATACTACTCGACCGCAACAGACCTACCCGGCGTCTCGGCTCCCTTAAAAGGGCCAACCACTGCACTGGTCGAGCTAGCTGCATGCAGAGAATTAAGCTTCAGCTTTAATCCTGTGCATTTATATCATGAGCACCTTGGCAGCTAGCCCTATTTTACTCATCAGAGCAGGGCTCAACAGAATGCGAAGACAGCAGCACGTAATGGACAGGTGTCAAAGTACCATCACCATGTTCTTGTTCCTCTGAAAAAGAGACTGAAAGACTAGTATTAGCCAGCGGTGAAGGCTTCCATCGGAACTTCACTGCCCACCACACAGGTCGACACCCGTTTCCAACGTTTGCATCCCATAGTACAAGTACTGAAGGAGTGCAGCAACTATCAGCAAACAGCAAGTCTGTATTCCAAGGCTTCTTGGACAAACACTAAATATCAATTATTATAATGGCAACAAAAATAAAGAGGCCAAAAACATAAGTCCGCTGCACTCCCAAAATAAACATCACCAGGATACATAACATAGACAAAACAAAAGATTTTTGAATAAATTTTTTTAAATTTCGAAAAATTTTGAATGAAGCCTAAGTGCCCCAAGGGAACCTCATGAGCCCAAGGGCATCCCGATAAAGCCTAAGTGTGGACAACCACTAACTAATAAAAGCTAAACTACCAGAATAAGATATACTATGTATCCTAACAGAAAAACTGCGAATGTTTAAAAATAAACATTGAACAAATACGAATCCAAAACGTTATTGAACAGACGTCAAGAGGAAAAAACGGAAACTAACCAACAGGCACAACAAAGGCCCAGGGTCAGTAACCGATCAACAACCACCTGATGCAAAGCTAGATATTCATATGAAGAAAAAACAATGCATCTGTTAGAAGATGCAAGAGTACAAAAACATCCTGAACCGAAATAGACAGGACGTAAACCTAGGGGATAAACAGAATACCTATTCAGTTTACAAGTTAAACTCCCAAGAATTTAATAAAAAATTCTTCAATAAAAAGCCAAAAGAGCTTGGGAGTATAACAGGAGGGTTCAGGAGAGGGAAGGGAAGTAATAGTAACAAGACAACAGTGGAGTCATATTATAATGACGATGTTCGGAAGCATATAACAAAATTGGGTAACATGAATAATTTACATAAAAATTATAAAGTTACAGCCCTGAACAACCGAAACCACCGTTATTTACTTCCAGCATCCTGTTACACTGTTGATTTCATGAAAACCATTATTGATTTGTGTCTGGCATCTTCAAAAATGAAAATTTAAAGCACAGATGTCAGTTCAGTTGTTACTGACTTTGGGCCAAACAGAAGAATAATGTTCGCGCCAATTCCGGTTTCTTCCTGGGTACTGCGCATGCGCAAGTACTAAAAATATGGAGGGCCAGATAGGACTTTTAATTTTCGGTATTGTATGCAAATTTGGGGGATTGGGGGTTCAAAATTTGTGTATGGCCCCTAATAATATTGAGGTTGCACGAATTAAGTCTGGGCCATTGGTTTTAGTATTAAAGTATGTGATTTCCCATAAGATTTCTATGGTAACTATAAGCCGTAATTGTGGCTATTTTTGCAACCCGATCAACTTTAAATGAGGATCGTTGGTAGAGGGTAGAGGGTGTCCCAGTTATCAACCATGTGAAGTTTCAAAACATTTGGTCTTGTAGTTTCAGAGGAGAAGATTTTTAAAAATAGGCCGATTGATTGATTATTTTATTTTATGGTATAGACAACAAGTAACATACAGAGTGATACAAAACAGTTGCAACACAAAGAAGTATTTGTAAAATATGAGAATATAAGTAATATCTATACCGTAGGGAGATGACATAGCCAGATTGGATGTCTACCTGTCACCCCCCACTGAAAGTGGATCCAGAGATAGCATTGTACATCGACTACAGTTGTAAATAATGTTGTTAGAAATAAATTATCGCAGGGGCGGATCCAGGAAAGGGGGGGGGGGGGGTGCTCAGGGTGCTCGAGCTGAATCAGTGATGCTATAGTGACGTTCGCCTTCAGCAATAGTTTTACACTATGACAGATGATTGAATGGGACAATTTAATATTTAACAAAGGGCATTTAACATTGCTGAATGATTCACCAATGTTAAATGCTCTTTGTTAAATATTAAATTGTCGCAACAGTTGAACTTGCTGGATAATGCCTACAGGCATTTTCTAGTAAACTGAAACAATTTAATGTTACAGAGCAACAGGACATCTAGTATCCAGACTTATTTCTTCGATAACATGAATAAAATAATTAAGCTACTTACCAGTTAAGATCAGTTGATGGTACAATGTATTTACACAGTGTACAAGTTTGTGCGTTCACATAGCACGGTAGAAGCGCACAAACTGAGACAGGACTTGGGTGTTTCAGAAGCGGATCCAGGATTTTGAAATAGAGGGACGTCGCTCTCTATACTTATATGGTCACAAACTGTTTTGATGCAAGTGTGCACATACTATTAATTTATAGTACGCACTGGCTTCAATTATTTTATTAGAATTGACTGGGGCATGCCTTTGCCTTTGGCATGCTCCAGTCAATTCTAACAAAATAATTTTCAACGACATATACTTTTTATATCTGATTAATAGACGGGGACGCACACAGCGTGCGCCCCTCTATTTTCTCAGAAATGATTTCTGAGAAAATAGAGGGGCGCACACCATGTGCGCCCCCGTCTAAATCTGCCTTTGGGGTGTTTAACATTTAAATAGTATATGCATCTCAAAGTTGACCAGAAGAAATGTGACCCCCCCCCCCCCCCCCTCGGCCACTCACCCAGTGGCACCCACCCATCCACACATTCACCCACCTACACACACTCATACTTCTTGGAAGTTCTGTCGCCCCTGCGTACAACAGGTATGTCATGGTGAAAATTATTATGTTTCTTCCAGGCAATCCCCGCATTTCAGTTAATTTGATGCAAAATCCAGGGGTGATTATATTTGCTTCTTGGTAGGTAACAATTTCGAATGATTATTTTGTTTTTCATTGGGCAGTGTCAGTACCATAATTGTTTTTACCAAATTTCAAGCCAAATCGGCAGAAAATAGGTTTAAGAGAAAAGACAAATATATGACCAGGATACGTCTCAGATAGCATCTGATGGGTTCCTAATTCAAAATTTTTTCTGGGGGACCAGACCCCCCGCTAATTGCTTCACGCCTTCGGCGCTCGCAAGGAGGGCGCAGAGCGCCATCACGCTGCGCGCCTTCGGCGCTTGCCGACCAACAATAGCACCCCCCTTATAAAATCCTGGATCCGCCCCTGTATCGCACTTACAATTATTCTTAGGTATCAAAAGTTTCAGACTTGACAGTTAAATCAGACTGTTTTGTTGGACGAGATGAACAGACGGAGTGTATTACTTGATATTATCACGTACGAAGAATACACGATTTGGAAAATGACTGAAGTACAATGAAGTGTCATTTAGTGGCTGTACAGAAACTTAGTTATTTATATGGACTTCTTCGACAATTTTGAATTATCTGCTGGTATTAAACCTACAATCTTGACAATAAGGATTGTCACATTCTACACTACTTGGGTATTGAGACATGAATTTTTGTGTCAGTGATCTTTTGAAGAGTTTTCTGTTTGTGATGGACCTTAAATCTTGATCCAGTTCATTCCATAATTTAGGAAAGGCATGAACTGGTAAGCTATCAAGTGCAGGTTCTACTTATAGATAATAATTCGGCTTGTCTCGTAACTTTTTGTGAAGTATTTGTTGGGTTAAAAAGTCATTGAATGAAGATGGAAGTTTTCCCATTTTCCAATCAAATATGAAGAGACAGGCTTGAAGTTTGAACAAGTCGTTGATTTTAAGTATTTTATCTTTTACAAATAGGGGATCAGTATGGGCATTGTAATTTGAATTATTAATAATACGAAGTGAGCGTTTCTGCATAATGAGAATTTTTCTAATTGCTCGAACATTACCCCAGATTTGGATACCATATAGCAGGTGACTGTGAATAAGGGCAAAGTATAGAGTTTTCATAGCCTCATGTGGCAAGATTCTTTTTACCTTATTCAAAGCATAATTTACTCCTCCTATTTTAGAGCACACTTGAGAGATATGAACACTATACGAAAGATTATCATCAATGTTAATACCAAGGAATTTTAATGATTTTTCTGGTTCGTGACAACCGATTCTTTTTAACGTTTTGTTCTGTATTTCGATTGATAAGTTTCCTGGGACTATCACTCTACGGGTAGGATTTATAAGAACATACTTCGTTTTACCTGCATTTAGAACAAGCTGGTTAGCTGAGCACCATTCATTCAATTTGCCTAATTCACGATTTATGTATTCAGCTAGTCTACTTGCATTTGGGCCAGAAGCATAAGCAGTTGTGTCATCCGCGAACGATAGGAGTTTTAATAAAGTTGAGTGACGAATATCGTTAATATAGAGCAAAAATAAGATCGGCCCAAGTATAGAACCCTGTGGGACTCCACATGTTATTTGGGCCTGGTTCGAATTATAATCAGCATATTTTACATATTGGGTTCTGTTTGATAGATAACTTTTCAACCAGTCAATACTGATTCCTCTGAATCCATATCTTTCTAATTTACTTATGAGAATACTGTGGTTAATCGTATCAAATGCTTTCGAAAAGTCTATAAATACCGCTAAGGTTAGATCTTTTGTTGGTTTATTGTTTTCTAAAGCAATATGTCTAAGAAACTGCATCACAGGATGTGTGGTACTGTGATTTTTTCTGAAGCCATATTGATGCTGATAGAGTATATCGAATGTATTCAGATAATTAATCATTCTATTTGCCATTAATTTTTCTAAGATTTTAGAGAAGGCTGGTAAAATACTTATCGGTCTATAGTTGTTAAATCTGTTTTCATCTCCCGCTTTAAAAATTGGAATAACTTTCGCAATTTTCATTCTGTTTGGCACAACACCACTTATGAAAGATTGGTTGGCGATGTGGGCAAATGGATGGGCTAATATATTTATAGTATTTTTCATGAGGTATGTTGTGGTGCCATCATAGTCTTCGGAAAGTTTAGATTTCATGCATTTGGCTATATCCATCACTTCACACGGGGTAACAGGTGTTATATAAAAGTTATTTGAGGAAGATGGACCCATGAAGTCCAAGAAGGATTTATCTGTTTGTGTCACTTCCTCACTAGCACGCCTTCCTATGTTTACGAAAAAGTCATTAAATGCACATGCTATCTCGTGTGGGTCGTTTATTTCGTAGTTATTTTCTTTGATAAAGGTAGAAGGCAAGCTGGCAGTACGTTTTGCTTTGTTTATTGTTTCATTTAATATTCTCCAAGTTTCTCTTAAGTTGTTTTTGCTATCATTTAATATCTTATTATAATACATTGCTTTACTTTGTTTTTTAATCCTATTGAATATTTTGTAATAGTTTTTATAGTTTTTTATATTTTGCTCCGTTGGGGATTTAATTTTTTTGTTGTAAAACTTTGTCTTATTGATAGATGAGGTCATGAGTCCCTTAGATATCCACGGTTGTTTTCTGATAAATTTTTTTCTGCTGTTGAATATTCACTATAGGAAAAGCCTTTTCAAAAGCTGTTGAATAAATATTCATGAAGCTTTCATATGCAGTTGGGACAACTCGATTCAAGAATGGCCGAAAAATCGCTTTGTGTTAAAAGTGACCTAAATGTAGCCATGTTGGCTTCACTGAATTTGCATTTGCGGATAACTTTTGGACTATCCTTTCCAGTGGTATTATTTTCAGTATAATATATGCCAAAGTGATCAGAAACATCTGTGATGATTATTCCAGACGAGCAAGTAGAGGTAATATTATTTGAAAAGAGATGATCTATTAATGTTGCTGAATGAAAAAAACCTTGACTAATCATAAGATCTAGAAAGATTTGAGTGTTGGAATGGTGATTGGCTTTCAGTAGGTCAATATTGAAGTCTCCCATAATATATGCCTCCTTGCCTTCATGATTAATTACATCAGTTATTTCATTTAGTTTTGTAAGAAAAAGATCTATGTCTGCCTTGGGCTGTGTATTTGGTCTATATATGACCCCAATTAATTTTTTGATATTATTTACCTTGATTTCGATAAACAGGGACTCAATTACATGGGGAATAAAAACAGATAAGTTGTTTTGTATTTTAGGCGCCAGACCTTCCTTAACATATAGACCCACCCCACCCCTCCCGTCATCCCCTTCTGGTCGTGTCTTTTTAATAAGTGGATAATAGCCGTCTAAGTAGTATGACATGTTCGTTGGTATTCGAAAAATTTCGGTTAGCCCTATAATACTAAAGGCATTTTTCGAACCATGTAAGCTTGTCAACAGTTCATTTAGGGAATCCCAATGTGCATTTAGACTTTGGCAATTTAAATGAAACATTGAGAATTGATTACTTTGTTTGACGTTTATTGATTGAAATTCATTGGGGGAATAATAGTTACAATCGCCTCCAGTATCTTTGAATAGGGAATCTTGATCATCAGTAATTTCGCATGTTCTTTCATTATAGACCTTAATGAGGTCAAATTCTGAATTTGTCTGTATCTCGTCCAGACTAACATTACCCGCCATTATTCACAAAAACACTGCCAAGTCGTGAAATTTCGAACCAAATCAAAAGCACAGAAACATATTTTAATCTTAAACTGTTACACTCTTCAGTAAGTCCGTGGACTTTCACGTCTGTATCTATGTAGTTTGTTCGGCGTATGCTACGTGTACTCAAATAATCAGTTAAAGTCGTGTACAATGCTGGAATTTTTGTATGCACAATGCACAGAGAAATAAACACAAATATCAACAAAAACATATATACAAATTTCATCGATGGATGGATGTCGGATTCTTGAGGAGGAACCGTTGAATGCTGGGTGATTGAGACGGTGCTTATCACCAGCGGGATCAGTTTTTAAAGTATATTGTTCTTTTCATTGGTGGATGCGTTTAACTTGAGGTGCCATACAAAAGCACACTCAGAACCGGGAGACATGAAAGATCAGATTTGGATTTCGGGAATAAAAATCTGAGTTGCACGGCCCCCAATTGCATGTGCAGACGAAGGAGATGAAAAGGGTGACGAATAAAGGAGAGAAAATGCCAGTACGTACACATGTATGTGACACAACGTTACCAGGTGCTATTTTGCAAATGGGGATGAAATCATCAGATGTGTACCCATACGTGCAACTAGTAGAAAGCTGTATGACGGAGGGCCACCACGGATGCCGACATTATGTACACCATACATGGTATGGGTACATATAGAAATGGATTGGAGGAGTGTCTAATTTGATGGATAAAGGGTTAATATCTCCTGATCAAATTATCAGATTTACATAAAAAACTATACAGCACAGCACATCAGTAACCTGAATACATATATAAAGTAACATGACAATCGGATTGATATTTTTTGAGTTATCTCATGCCAAAGGGTTTGGAGGAATTTTCAATTTGAAGGATAAAGGGTTAATATCTCAGGATCAAATTATCAGATTTACACCAAAAACTATACAGCTCAGCACATCAGTAACCTGAACACAAATATAAAGTAACTTGGCAATCCAAGCAATATTTTTCTAGTTATCGAATGCCAAAGGGATTGGAGGAATTTTCAATTTGAAGGATAAAGGGTTAATATCTCAGGATCAATATAACAATTTTACACCAAAAACTATACAGCTCAGTACATCAGTAACCTGAACACAAATATAAAGTAACTTGACAACCCAAGCAATATTTTTCAAGTTATAGAATGCCAAAGGGATTGGAGGAATTTTCATTTTCAAGGACAAAGGGTTAATATCTCAGGATTAAATTATCAGATTTACACCAAAAACTATACAGCTCGGCACATCAGTAACCTGAACACAAATATAAAGTAACTTGCCAATCCAAGCAATATTTTTCAAGTTATCGAATGCCAAAGGGATTGGAGAAATTTTCAATTTGAATGATAAAGGGTTAATATCTCCGGATCAAATTATCAGATTTACATAAAAATAGGCCGATGAAATTGTCAGATGTGTACCCATACGCGCAACTAGTAGAAAGCTATATGACGAAGGGCCACCACGGATGCTGACGTTATGTACACCATACAAGGTATGGGTACATATAGAAATGGATTGGAGGAGTGTCTAATTTGATGGATAAAGGGTTAATATCTCCGGATCAAATTATCAGATTTACATAAAAAACTATACAGCGCAGCACATCAGTAACCTGAATAAATATATAAAGAAACATGACAATCAGATTGATCTTTTTTGAGTTATCTCATGCCAAAGGGATTGGAGGAATTTTCAATTTGAAGGATAAAGGATTAATATCTCTGGATCAAATTATCAGATTAACACCAAAAACTATACAGCTTGACACATCAGTAACCTGAACACAAATATAAAGTAACTTGACAATCCAAGCAATATATTTCAAGTTATCGAATGCAAAAGGGATTGGAGGAATTTTCAATTTGAAGGATAAAGGGTTAATATCTCAGGATCAATATAACAATTTTACACCAAAAACTATACAGCTCAGTACATCAATAACCTGAACACAAATATAAAGTAACTTGACAACCCAAGCAATATTTTTCAAGTTATAGAATGCCAAAGGGATTGGAGGAATTTTCATTTTCAAGGATAAAGGGTTAATATCTCAGGATTAAATTATCAGATTTACACCAAAAACTATACAGCTCAGCACATCAGTAACCTGAACACAAATATAAAGTAACTTGCCAATCCAAGCAATATTTTTCAAGTTATCGAATGCCAAAGGGATTGGAGAAATTTTCAATTTGAATGATAAAGGGTTAATATCTCATGATCAAAATAACAGATTTACACCAAAAACTATACAGCTCAGTACATCAGTAACCTTAACACAAATATAAAGTAACTTGACAATCCAACCAATATTTTTCAAGTTATCGAATGCCAAAGGGATTGGAGGAATTTTCAATTTGAAGGATAAAGGGTTAATATCTCAGGATCAAAATAACAGATTTACACCAAAAACTATACAGCTCCGCACATCAGTAAACTGAACACAAATGTGAAGTAATTTGACAATCTAAGCAAAATTTTTCAAGTTATCGAATGCCAAAGGGATTGGAGGAATTTTCAATTTGAAGGATAAAGGGTTAATATCTTGAGATCAAATTATCAGATTTACACCAAAAACTATACAGCTCGGCAAATCAGTAACCTGAACACAAATATAAAGTAACTAGAAAATCCAAGCAATATTTTTCAAGTTATCGAATGCCAAAGGGATTGGAGGAATTTTCAATTTGAAGGATAAAGGGTTAATATCTCAGGATCAAATTATCAGATTTACACCAAAAACTATACAGCTTGGCACATCAGTAACCTGAACACAAATATAAAGTAACTTGACAATCCAAGCAATATTTTTCATGTTATCGAATGCCAAAGAAATGGATACGGATGCCGGACGGACAGATGGACAGACGGATGCCTAGACAGATGGACGGACAAAGGATGGACGAACGACGGATGGCCACCCCGGATTCCGGCATTATGTGTACCATAAAGACTGTAAAAAACATGAACCTAATTTCTTCATCAATTTATTTTTCACAAAATAGTAATCGTCTTGAGAGTCAACGTCTAAAATGTACAATGAAGACTTCAATGGACATTAATCAATCCACTTCTGATGTTAGAATGGAATCTGGTGGCAGTATTGTGAACAATGGCGGGTAACTTAACCCTGGAGAGATCCAGACAAATACGACTTCACCGCCCATATAAATTCAATTAATAATGCATTAATCGATGTAGATGACTCTCCATATAATAATATTGAAACAAACTGTAAATATTACCAGCCCGATAAATTTCTCTCAGCATTTGAGAACATCCACAAATCATTTTCCCTGTTTCATATTAACTGTCAAAGTCTGAATGCCCATTGGGACTCGCTGCATGAGCTGCTTTTTAACCTTCAAGGAGAACATAACATGTTTGATGTCATAGGTCTGAGACCTTCCAAATTCCCCCTAATACATCCTATAAATTGGAAGGCTACCACCCCCTAGTAAAAAACACTCGTCCCGAAAACGACGACGGTAGGGGTGGTGTGGGACTCTTTATCAGAGAAGATACGGAGTTTAAAATTCTTCACAATTTATCAGTCTTTATTCCTCACATATTTGAATCTCTTTTTGTGGAAATTAAAGTACGAAACTCACGAAACATAGTTGGAGTAATATATAGACCCAACACGCCACCCAAAGCTGACTTGGATCTTTTTCTTACGAAATTAAACTATATAACTGATAATTTAAATCACAGCTGTAAGAAATCATACATAATGGAGGACATGAATATCAACCTTTTAAAATTGGAATCTCATCTCAAAACGAAAACCTACACAGATCTAATGTTTAGTCAGGGCTTCATACCCTTCATCACCAGACCTACAAGACTCACGCATAATTCAGCGGCTATTATTGACCACATTTTCTCAAATAATATCATCACCAAAACACTGTCAGGAATAATCATAACCGATGTTTCTGACCATTTTGGCATCTTTCACCTTGAAACTATTCCAGAGAGGTCAAAAACACAATCCCACGTTCTGAAGCAGAAAATTAATACTGAGAGTATTGCAAATTTCAGAGCCATTCTTGCAGAATGCGATTTCTCCCCAACCATGGGATCTAGCTGCCCCGACTTTGTTTGTTTATGATACATTTATGAATATATACGTTAACGCATTTGAGGTTGCATTTCCCCCAGAGCTAGTTAGACTAAATAAGCGGTGGATAAAACGGCAACCGTGGATGACGAAGGGATTAATAATCTCATCAAATAACAAAGCAAAATTTTATAATAAAAAAATAAAAAACCCGACCGATATAAATACCCAAAACTACAAAAACTACTGTAGAATTTTCAATAAAATTAAAAAACAGAGTAAAGCCATGTACTATATGAAAATACTGAATGAATCAAAGTATAACATTCGTGACACCTGGAAAATTTTGAATGAAACAATTAGAAAAACAAAACAGACATCAAAACTACCCTCTTTCTTCATTCAAGAAAATCAGGAAATGAATGATCCACATAAGATAGCCCAAGAATTCAACAATTTTTTTGTAAACGTAGGGCGGCGAACATGCGAAAATATAGGAAATGCTAAAAAATCATTCCATGACTACATGAAAACTCCCATTACGAACTTCTTCATAAGTCTGAGATGTATTAATGAAGTCCTACATGTGGTTAATTCTCTCAAATTTAAAACAAGTAAAGACTGAAATGATATAAGTACGGAACTTATAAAAAAGACAACAGACCTAATAGGCGATCCTTTAACACATATTTTCAATTGTTCATTTGCGGAGGGAATATTCCCAAGCATAATGAAAATCGCCAAAGTAATCCCGATTTTAAAATCAGGCGATGAACACACCTTCACAAACTACAGACCTATCAGCTTGCTGCCAACTTTCTCAAAAGTACTTGAAAAACTTATGTCAACTAAATTAATCAATTTTTTGGACCATTTTGGTATTTTGAATCCTAATCAATATGGCTTTCGGAAAAAACATAGCACTATCCATCCAGTGCTGCATCTACTAAAACACATTGGACAGGAAAACAATAAGATCAGCAAAGATACCACACTGGCTGTCTTCTTGGACCAATCAAAGGCTTTTGACACATTACAGCATGAAATCTTATTGAGTAAACTGAATAGCTATGGTATAAGAGGATTAACGAACGACTGGTTCAAAAGATACTTGTCCGGTAGACAACAGTATGTTAGCTATAATGACAACAGATCGGAAATGGCTGAAATAACACGTGGCGTCCCTCAGGGATCAGTTCTTGGCCCAATACTTTTTTTGTTATATATCAATGACATTTCTGAAGCATCTTTATTACACCTCCTTGTGTTTGCTGATGATACAACAGCATACTCATCACGTCCCGACACTTGCGTACCGGCCGGTTATATAAATAAAGAACTTGAAAAGATTTTTGATTGGTGTTGTGCGAACCAGTTAGCCTTAAATGCCAGAAAAACCAAATATATTTTGCTCAACCCAACCCAAAGTAACAGACAAAGACCAGTTAAACCAAATATCTTTATAAACAATGAGAAAATTAGTACTGTAGGGTCAGAGGAACCTGAAAAAGCGATTAAATTTCTAGGAATACATATTGATGAAAACTTAACATATAAGGACCACGTAAATAAACTTTGTTCTAAAATTGCATATGCAAATTTTGCCCTAAATAAGGTGAAGACTGTATTGCCAACGGATGTCATGCGAACACTGTACCACGCTCTAATACATAGTCACCTGGTATATGGAATTCATATCTGGGGAAACTCGAAGGCAATGAACAAGATGTTGTTGCTCCAAAAACGTTATCTGAGAATAATACATAACAAACGTTATAATGCCCACACGGATCCACTGTTCTTGAAAAGCAGAATATTGAAAGTGAACGACTTATTTAAACTCCATGCAAACCTATTTGTTTTTGACTTTCTCAATGGTAACCTCCCTCGATCTTTCGAAAACTTCTTTGGTCTTGTCAGCAATCGATCAACTAGGAACAGTAGACAATGTAGTACACTAACAGTTGAACGAACAAGAACTAAAGCCTTAGATAGGTTCCCAAATTATGCTTATCCAAAATTATGGAACGACCTAAACTGTGAACTACGTGCGATAAGAAGCAGAAACTTGCTAAAAAAGGAAATAATGAATAAAATACTCGCTTCATATTTGGGTACTGTAGAATGTAAAAATCTGTATTGCCCAGACTGTAACCCATAAGTTAACCCTTAGGATCATAATTACTAC
Source organism: Pictodentalium vernedei (assembly GCA_031216915.1). Classification (NCBI taxonomy): domain Eukaryota; kingdom Metazoa; phylum Mollusca; class Scaphopoda; order Dentaliida; family Dentaliidae; genus Pictodentalium; species Pictodentalium vernedei. The sequence continues at coordinate 185,159,509 of CM062292.1, read as the reverse complement.
ATATCTTATATATTATATCTTGCATTAAATCAAGTCTGGTATTCTCGTCATATCGCACCTCACACTTCCCATCCACTCCCTCCAGCTTGAAATATATTTTATGTTTCGGTAAATAAAACTGTTTTGTTTCCTCTAAATAACTACCTCAAGGGCCGACGTTTAAAAACAGGATGACCAAAGCGTGAGGTGGGATGAATTTGTAGACACTAGCCACCTGATTCCGATCGATTACGATCGCAAAGAAGTCTTGTTAAATTTACTAATACTTGTATGAAGTATTCAAAATTAATGGTTGCTAACAGTCTGAGTGTGTGCCAAATGCACTTTTGGTTCTATAGGGGATGACAGGTAGACAGCCAATCTGGCTATGTCATCCCCTGGGGGTATACATATTTACGTCAATAAGGTTTCTGTAAATTTGTTCATTGTTTTCTGTGTTGCATGATGTATTATGTGTGCTCCTAATAAAGTATCTATCTACCCGATTAACATTAAATGAGGATCGTTGGTAGAGGGTGTCCCAGTCTTATTAACGTGAAGTTTCAAAACATTTGGGCTTGTGGTTTGAGAGAAGACTTTTTCAAAATCCACCAATCAGAATCAAAGAATGCCTTTGGCGGCCATGTTCTCCATCTGACGGGAATAAAAAAGTGAGGATCATTCATAGAGTACCTCCCATAGACCATTTTTGCCAAGTTTGGTTCACATCAGCTCAGTAGTTCCAGAAAAGAAAATGAAAATGTGATTTCCCATAGGGTTTCTATAGTAACTATAAGCCGCAATTATGGCCACGTTTACAACCCGATCAACATCAAATGAGGATCATTGGTAGAGGGGGTCCCAGTCATCATTTATGCTTAGTTTCAAAACATTTGGCCTTGTAGTTTCAGAAGAGAAGATTTTTGAAAATCCACCAATCGGAATCAAAGAATGCCTCTGGTGGCCATGTTTTTCAACCGATGGAAACAAAATTTGGATCGTTTGTAGAGGACCTCCCATAGATCATTCCTTCAAGTTCGGTTCACACCGGCTCAGCAGTTCCAGAGAAGAAGATGAAAGTGTGAAAAGTTTACAAAGGACGGACGCCAAGTGATAGGCCAGGTGAGCTAAAAATTGTAAATTTAAAATAAATTCTATATTTATCATACCTAACACTGGCCCAGATATCACTAAGCTAGCTCATTTGAAGAATCAGGTCAAGCACCTAATTCTATTGCCTCCCCCCCCCCACAACACACCCAAATTAAGCCAAATTACAAAAAAATTAAAGATTCATGTATAGTCCTCCATACTTGAGGTCTGTGCATGCGCAGAGATCATGAAAGTGGGGGCCATTCCCACTCTTAATCCATTTGTTTATTTATTAGGGTTTAATAACACTTTCGACAGCAAGGGTCACCTTGTGTCAGACAGTTTTATGGCTGGAGGAAGCCGGAGTACCCGGAGAGAACCAAAGAGCAGTGGCAACCAATTGTCAGACTCCCCAACATACTAACTCCACACAAGCAAGGTTAGCATTGGTTGCAAACAAGAGAACCATCGACGTGCAGCATGCCTTAGCACAAGTGCCACCCTGCCCCCACATGGGCAATCAGGATTAAGTGCCTTGCCCAAGGACTCCCACTCTTAATCATTCTTGTACTGTACCTGCTAAGTGTTTATAGATGAATGAGTGGAGGTGTGAGTGACCAACTCATGGGAGGGCACTTCTTGTCCAAAAATTGTTTAAAATTTCAATTTTCTCCACCATTATCACTGGCCCAGACAATGCTAAATTAACAAGGGCTACTCAAAGGGTGGGCTACTGCCCCCGACCCGTGGACATTAAAGGTATTGTGGCACAGAAAAATTTTCTAAGTCGAAAGAGTGAAAAGGGCCATAATTTGGGAAAATATATTAGATGGAACCCGTTTCTTATGTATATCTGTGTCCCCCATGTAGGTCTATCAGCATACCAAAGGAGATCAAAATCTGACCGTAGGCTTTGAAATTACAATCCAAAACACTTGTATGGACAGGCAGATAGACAGAGACGAATGGACGGAGGTCTTTAGTGGATACCCCCGAATCCTCCTTCGGAGGTCAGGCATAATAATAGGTGGAGGGACCATACAGGATTAAGATGAATAGAAAAAGCAGGCTTGTATAAATAATTCCAGCAAACTTAATCTCTATGAGATTGAGTTAACAAGATAGTCTATATATATTGCAATAATAACTTCCTAACTATTGATAGATAAAAAGACTAACAACAGATATTAGAATCCTGTTTTGGAGATACCTTGATTACCTCTTAACATGTTAAGAGGTTACAATTAGATTATGGTTTTCACAATATAAATTCAACTAGATGCAATACATAAGATGATTTTATATTTAGATGCTAATAATGAGTTAAAATATTGCCATACCAAGACAGGCAATAGCTGTGGAACACCAAACAAATGAGAGAATAGCTCATAACATTCTCCAATTCGGAGAAAGTAAACTGCAAAATTAGTAATGAGCTCACCCTCCCTCCCTCGCCCCCCTTTGTGATAAAATATTGTTTACACAAGACAGAGAAGAAGTAAACCACAATAAATGACAAACATAACCTGGAACATGTGCTGTAAGATTACTGTAGAACATTATGTGCCACCAGCTGTGGACCTAAAGGCTTTAGGTCACCTGCCCCAGATATTATCTCATATAACTGAGTTGAGGGTAGATGGCTGGGTCCAGTCTGCTGCCCTTCTTCATGTATAAGGTATAAGAATTTAAAAATGCCAGAGAGGAACGAAAATCTCTTCTCTCATGAATTTAACTGTGATAGCTTATGAAAAGAGAGAAAATTTATGTGACGATTTTAGGTCTACTGGTATGCAAATACATGATTCCTCCCATCCCCGGAGTTTTGTAGCAAAATGCAAATTTTGAAAGGGGAGTAATAAGAACACAATAAGTTAGTTATTACTGCAGGAGCCACCACCCTTCTATAGGATATTGCCCTTTTTCAAGCCATGATTTACTGTGAGCCATATCTCAATTGGGAAAAATCCTCATGTCTCACAACAGCAATGCATACTTTTCATTAAAATCTGTTCTAATTGCTATGCATTCATTTCAGTTAAAACTTTGATAAAAACATTCCCACTGAAGATTTAAAAATCAAGAATTTGTTCTGGGTAAAGCGTATCTGATATTTATTTATTTATTTATTTATTGGTGTTTAAGGTCACATACTTACGCACAATGGCTAATCGTGACCGTGACAGTTTTACGGGTGGAGGAAGCTGGAGTACCCGGAGAGAACCACCGAGCAACGACGAGCAGCTGTCAGCTCTCCAACATCGTAACTCTGAACTCTGCACCGCAGCACAGGCAGGGTTAGATTGGTTGAAGACATGCGCACCATCGACGTGCAGTATGCCTCAGTACACAGCGTCATCGTGCCCCCATGTAGGCAATCGGGGTGAAGTGTCTTGCCCAAGGACACAACGCGGTTGCCGCAGGTGGGATTCGAACCGAGGACCTCTCGGCTTGCAGCCTGCACCTCTACCAACTGAGCCACCGCGCCCCCGCGTATCTGATCATTTTTCCAATTACCGTAAACTGGTTTCTCAGTTCTTTTTTAATAATCTTTGACAGAAAATCAATATTTCTGTTGTAGGTCATTGGCTGTTAACATTTGCACCAACTATCAATGTAAATTGAATGGTACAAGCTTGATCTTGAAAAAATTATTCTGCTTATTAAAGGTTTTGTAAAGAATATTATTTGCTTATGATGAAAATCTGAAGCCTGTTGAAAATATTCATAATTTTATATTACCTTGTTATGTACATTTGTATCTTGTTTTAACCTCATGTCATATTATAAATAGCTGAATTCATTTTAACAACTAGGTGGGGTTATTAATGGCTGTTTGACATTTAATTTGTTTTATATTCTAAGCTAAATCAACATGTTTCTGAAGATCATTTGTTTATAAGGAACAGAAAATACTCTCACGTCATTGAAACATGTAAAAACCCAGTTTACAACCAATTTAACACAGTTTAAACTTTACATCCCCGAGACGATTTGAAAACGACCTAATTTAGAAACAACTGTGTTTAGATGAGAGGATCTGTATGGGTGAAAAGGACAGAGCTCTTTATTACTACACAAATTAAAGCAAAGCACTTTCATTCAATGCATCTATTTTCTGCTCAGTTCATTCGTCGCTTTGCACGCACAAAGATGGTCAAGTTGGCCTTATGTGTTGATTTGGTGCAAACCATAATTCAAACAGTTAGCTTGTTTCCATAAAACTATCTAATATGTATTAGAATTTGCTATTTATGTTCAGTCTAAAGCAGTTCAAATAGTGGTCATAGAAAAATGTGCTGTGAGAGGTATTTGGATCATTAACCTAGCTGGAGTTGGGAGGGGGGGACCTATATACCTTTTCCCAATTTGCACCCTATAAATTCTGAATTCTAAGGTCTGCGTGAAGTGTCAACTAATGAAATTACATACGTCACACCATGCCTAATGTTCCATTGGGACTCAAAATGCATTCAACAAGCACCATTTGGAGCATATTTTTTAAAATGTCTCTGGGTGAGGCTCTGGTCTTATCAATGCAACAGGTACACCACCTTCATATTTTTCTCCAACTCCAGACGATTCCTGTAGTGCTATGGGCCTAGATAGTAAAAATTCTTGACACCCATCCACAGGAAAACCATTTGTTCATCTAATTTTCTCACAGAAGTGAGATCAAACACATTTCGGGGGGGGGGGGGGGGGGGGGGGGGGGGGGGGGAAATAATAATTCCTTCAGGAAAGTAGTCCAAATAGAACTACACATATGCAACTTTCTGATATGAAAAATGAGTGACCGCTTACAGCTTAGAAGGCCTAAGACCTATAAAAGTGTTAACATGCAGTAGCAGAGACAGAAAGAAACAATGAATGTTCCAGACTAAAAGTATAATTACAGATCTTTCTACCAAACCATTGTTTCTAATGACTATCAGGGTAAGGTCACATTCCATGATGACATGTCTTTTCGAAGTGACTATATCAACAAGAAAAATCACATGTGTTATACTATATGTGGAGGTCCACCTGTTATTGGTTCGCTGCTAAGGTTATATATATTAAAATTTTTTAGTAAATTTTGTTTCTTAACATACCTACCACAATTGTTTACAATTGGCTGTAACATAAGTGCAAGCCCTACTTCGGAACTAACTCAAGCTTTTAGAATCTTTTCCAAACGAGTTGGAAAAGTACTAGAGTGCAAAAGCACGAAAAAGATCGAAAAAAGGGTCGAGCGAGACCAGCGCTCGAAATTACAGGTACTCTCTCTGCACACCTCTTGCGTTTACCGAGCGCATGCGCAACAACCGTGACGTCAATTCCGTATTTTCGCCAACGAGAAGTTTGTGATTTAGCGGGGAGGCATCGATATCAAAGATATCCCCAAGGAGGGTGGGCCTCCGGTAAACAATTGTGGTAGGTATGTTAAGAAACAAAATTTACTAAAAAATTTTAATTTCTTTTCAACCTACTCACAATTGTTTACAATTGGCTGAATAAACAATAGGAGGAGGTGAATCACATAACCAATACCAACAAGAGTAGCAGAACGAAAGCAAGGATGGCAGAGAACAAAAACTAAAACCTGTAATGAAGAAAGAGAGAAGGCACCTGAAAAGAACAAGGCTGAGAGAAGCGCAACCTCGACAAAAACAATTTAACGAGGGTGCACCACAGCCTGAGCAGCCACGAGAGGGCCTAAAGAATAAAGGTCCTCAGATTGCTGCTGAAGGTGGCGGAGATAAAAGGAGGAGAAGGTAGAAGCATTCCTCCAGTAAGCCGCATTCATAACATCACGGAGCGAAACAGAATTGGAGAACGCCCAGGATGTAGAAATGGCACGAACCTCGTGAGCATTAAGCCGGTTCGAAACAAGATCCGATGCAGACAAGCGAGAATAAGCCAGCTTGATTGCAAGACAGATCCACCTGGAAATAGAATGGGAAGAGATAGACTGCCGCTTAGGAATGAGAGACAGAAAAAATCTCTTCCGATCCCTCCTAATGAACTGAGTGCGAGTAATGTAAGTCTTGACCGCACGAACAGGACAAAGAAGAGGCCTCCGTCCATCTACAGCAGGGAGAGCCCGAATGCAGATGGGAGGAGGTACCGAATCGGGGAGTTGATTCTTAGCCAGAAAAGAGCAATCAGTAGTGAATGTGACACTGTTAGCCTCATTTCGGAAGAAGGCAGAATCAACAGATAGCGCATGAAGCTCACTGACTCGATGAGCAGAAGCAAACGCTAGAAGAAAAGCCGTCTTATAGGTGAGAAAACGCATGTCGGTCTCAGATAAAGGCTCGAAAGGCGCCCCCTCCAAACAGTGCAACACCCATGCCAAGTTCCACTTGGGTGTAAGACGCAAAACTCGAGGCCTCTTCAAAGAAAAGTGCCGAATAAGTTTGGAGAGGAAAAGATTACGACCGATACACCGCTTTCCCACATAAGAGAAAGTATCAGACAGCATAGACCGATAGCCCTTAATCGTAATAGGCTGGAGGCCCTTGGAGTCAAAAAGAAAAACCAGAAAATCCGCAATTTGAGCGATAGACGGATCACGGTAATTCACATTGTGATCTGAACACCAGCGGCAGAAAACCTTCCACTTGGCGGCATAAGTCATTCCAGTGGAAGGTCGCCGCGATGCAGAAATGCACTCCACTGATCGTCTCGAAAAACCTCTACGTCGGAGACTGGACCTGATAAAAGACAGGCGTGAAGGGACAGGCTCGCCAGGTTGTTGTGATACTTCCTGGGACGACCCTGTGAAAGAAGATCGCGACGTAGAGGTAGACGAATCGGTCGATCGGCCAATAGAGGCCGCAGCAGATTGATCCACACCTTCTGTGGAGACAGGGGTGTGATCAGAATGATCCTGCAACTGCAAGCACGAATCTTCGCTAAAACTTGAGGAAGAATCGGTGCAGGAGGAAAGGCATAGCCGACCCAGCCTGTCCAGTCCAGAGACAGAGCGTCTACTGCAAATGCCAGAGGATCTGGACAAGGGGAGACAAAAGTCTCTACCTGATGATTCCAGCGAGTAGCGAAAAGGTCGACCTGAGGACGATCCCACTGCTCGCAAATCGCCTGAAACACCGACCGATGTAGCATCCATTCGGTTGGAAGGACACTGTCGCGTCGGGACAGGGAGTCTGCTAGGACGTTGAGACGCCCGGGAATGTGTCGAATGGACACCCGAGCGTTCACATCCCGTGCCAACAGAAGAAGATCCCGAGACAGCCGATACATAGGAATCGAATGAGTGCCTCCCTGATTCCGTATGTAGGCCACTACTGTCGAATTGTCCGAAAGAAGTAGGACAACATGGTCCGACAGATGAGGGATCCAAAGCCGAAAACTCAACAGAAGAGCAAGGAGCTCCTTCTGGTTGATATGAAGGCCCACCTGCTCGCTGTCCCACTCTCCGTGAGTAGACAGACCGAGAGGGTCCAACGTCGCACCCCAGCCCCGATCGCTGGCATCCGCAGTAAGGATGCGATCGGCCAAAGGAAGATCCAACGGAACACCCTGTGTCAGCCAGGGAATATTTGCCCAAGGGCGGAGGTGACAAAGCAGAGACCGAGGAATAGTGAGTTCCAGGTCCAGCGGATCTACATTCGGACGCCAATGATCCAACAGGAAGTGTTGGAGAGGTCGGACAAACAAGCGACCGAGCGGAATGAGATCGGTCACCGAACCGCAAAGGCCCAGCATCCGAAGGAAAGTCCTGGCCGAGACCGAGGAAGATTGAAGCAGGTCCCGAGTCAAGGCGGAAAGAATCGTCGCCCGAGCCTGGGGAACCGACACTACATTGTGAAGAGTGTCGAAATCCATCCCCAAATGACGGAATCGCTGAGAAGGAAGAAGATCCGACTTCTCGCGATTGACTCTGAAACCCAGCGACGCTAGCAGGCAAAGAAACTGCCGGACATCGAACTCCAGAACAGCAGCATCGTGGTGCCGTTGGAGGATGTCGTCTAGGTAGGCGGACGAAGTCACCGCCGACTGAGTGCGATGGAAAGCAAGCACATGTGACATCAGTCGGGTGAAGGCCCAAGGAGCCAGGTTCAAACCGAACGGGAGAGCTCTGAATTGAAAAACTCGATCCCGAAACGAGAACCGAAGGTATTTCCGTGACGCCAGATGAATGGGTACATGGAAGTAGGCATCCTTCAGGTCGATACTGGCCGCAAAATCGCCCTGATGAACTGAACGTCGAACCGACCGGAAAGTCTCCATACTGAAACGAGGAGCAATTATGTACTCGTTCAGGGTACTCAGATCGATGACAGGACAAAATTGGCCGTTTTTCTTCGGCACCAAGAAAAGTCTCGAGTAAAACCCCGGTGAAAGGGTGTTCCTGACCACCTCGATCGCCCCTTTGGTGAGGAGATTGTCGATCTCCTGCACCAGAAGGTCCCGACGCAGAGAATCTGAAGGGACCTGAGTTGGAAGGGGCACCCGAGATAAACTGGGGTGCCGATGGAAGGACAGTCGCAGACCGGAATGAATGACGTCGAGGACCCAAGAGTCCGACGTTATCTCTGTCCAACGGTCGTAAAACAGCGACAGCCTTCCTCCGACTGGAGGCGAATCGAGGTGAGAACCTTCACTTGCGGCCTCGACGAGGCCCCCGAGAGGAGAAACCACCTCGGGAAGTGACAGAGTCCTGAGACTTTCCAGCCTGAGGCTGCCAGCGGGCCTGGCCACGTCGGCGCTTCTTATGAGCAGAAGGAGCAGACGGAGCCGAAGGCGTAGCCGACGTCGCCGACGAGGCAGACGCAGCAGCACGCTTGGCGGGCCTGGAACGACCCCCACCCGCAGCAGCAGGTGGGTCAAGCTGTCTCAGCAAAAGCTGGTCCTTCGAATGACGAAGAACTTCGCCACGAACAGCTTCCACGGAACCATGGAACAACTGAGGTCCTACCAAAGAGGCAGACCTCAGAACAGCACGTTGCTCAGAAGGAAGGGATGGTAAAGAATCCAAAACCGCATCCCGGCGTGCCAGCTCCAAATTGGCCGTGTTACAGGCGTGAGCGTGAGTCAAGTTCATAAGAGCCTGTGACAAAACGCGAAAAGGCGCCTGAGCGTCATCAAACTCCCCTGGTGGAAAATATTCAGCCAGAGCAGCGACGACATGGTCCGCGAGAGATAACATACCCAGCATCTCTCGGGACAGGCCCACCATAGACTCAACTACCGACATCGGGAGAACTGCCGACTTAGGCTTAGTCAACCCGAGGGAAGAAGAATCCTCATCCACAGTAGTCATCCCTTGGAAGACTGGTGGAGAGACGGAATCGTAAACACGAAACCGCGATGGAGGCAGGAAGGCATCAGCTCTAGAAAAGAAGGAACCCTTGAGGGCCTTAGAACACATTTTGGCGTCTAAGCCCTGGAAGGACTCAACCACCTGAGCCGATTGCAGAGGACGCAAAGCCCCGGAGCTAGAAGGCTCAACAGGGTTACGGCGCTCCACAGTGGACCGCGGCCGGACGGTCACAGAAGGCTGGTCGGAAGGTAGAACGTCCGGCAATAAGCCAAAGACGAAATCCAAAGCCTGCCCCAAGACTGACGAGGGGGGACCATCACCTTCAAGATACTCGTCATCCTCCGTAGCAGAGGAGACGTAGCCCAACTCGGGCTGACCAGCAGAAACCTCCTGTGAATACTGTGCAGTATCCAAGGGGCCAGGCGAGACATCTCGGCGACCGACCAAAGAAGGTTGTGCCTCAGGAGGCACAGGGAGGCCAACTTGAGGGTTGCCAGAAAGCAACCGGGTGAGCGCCAAAACGGCCTGGCGCAGGTCACCCTGAGAATCCGTCGCAGCAGAATCGCCCGACGGAGTGTCCTCCCAATGGACCCTTCTGGTAGAAGAACCCAAATCCTCAGAAGAGACCGACGGCGAACGTCGATCGGCAGACAGAATAGGAGCACGGTGAGAAGACACCGGAGGATAGTCCCGATTGTGACGCCCAGGAGCCATCACTGGCCTCTGCGAAACAGAAGGCCCTGCCTGCAAATCCTCGAAAGGGACCGACGGCGCACGTCGATCGGTAGCTGGACCTAGGACACGGTGAGAAGACACCGGAGGATTGTCCCAAGAATGACAGGAACCTGTCATTGAACTCTGCGCAGCAGACGGCCCCAACTGCCTATCCTCTGAGACCGACGGCAAGCATCGATCGACACCCAGACTCGGAACACAGTGAGGAATCACCGGAGGAAGGTTCCGAGAGTGACAGCTAACCGGGGCTGTCACTGACCGCTGCCGAACAGCAGGCCCTGGATGCCAACGTCCCAACACCATCCCGCTAGTCGGCACACTAGCAGGCGAAGGTGGAACAATAAACGATTCACTCGAGGGACGAGGAATCGCTGCCGAAGCGACCGGCCGGCTCAACCGACTAGGAGCAAACCTAGCCAGATGAGACGGAGCAGACAGCAAACCCGCACAGCCTCGCCGCGAGGCTGGGGGAGGCTGAGAACACACAGACACACCAGCAGATACAGCCTCGGTCCCCCGAGACTGTAGACCATCCCCAGAAGAGATGGAAGAGCCACCATCAGACAGAATAGGATCTGGAGTAGCAACCCCCTCAACAACGGTCGACGGTATTGGAGGCAGATCGGAGAGGGTTACCGAGTTGACCTCGGAAAAGCTCTCAACGAAAACAGACGCCTCAATAGTGACATCCGAAGACAAAGAGACCGCGGTCTCCTCATCAGGTATCACAGAACAAACACCGTCAACAGTTGCAGAGGAGCTCGCCACAGAAGTCAGATCCGAATCCTGTGTGACAGAGTCACCACGTGCACCAGCAGAAATGTCTGCAACGGCACGGCTACCCTTACCCCGAGAACGAGGGGTTCTAGCTCTGGAAAGAACCACCTTGTTAACAGAAGCCCAAAATTTAGAGGACCAAACCCCACAGATACCACATGATTGGGCCTGAGTGCAATTGTTGCAAGTGACACATGTGGTATGGGAATCGTCCACATGTTTCACCTGCAAACAAGAGGTACAAGGAATAGTCTTAGGCATGATATAAATACAACAATCAAGCTTCCCGCCGACGGAAAACAGAACGAAGGTCGTGTTCACACGTGGGGGAAAGGCAAGATAAAGTGTGAAAAGCACAGCAATAATAATACAAATTAACATTAAATGAGAGTAATAATTTGGTAGCTTGAAAAAGGATACAATCCAGTAGCACACTAAAGACGATTAATAAGTTGTTCACGAAGAATTAATATCATAAACAGCACAGTCACAAAAATTTCCGACCATGAACAATGGCGGAAAATAAAGGAATTGACGTCACGGTTGTTGCGCATGCGCTCGGTAAACGCAAGAGGTGTGCAGAGAGAGTACCTGTAATTTCGAGCGCTGGTCTCGCTCGACCCTTTTTTCGATCTTTTTCGTGCTTTTGCACTCTAGTACTTTTCCAACTCGTTTGGAAAAGATTCTAAAAGCTTGAGTTAGTTCCGAAGTAGGGCTTGCACTTATGTTACAGCCAATTGTAAACAATTGTGAGTAGGTTGAAAAGAAATACAGTTTCAAGCATAATTTGTTATGGAAGTAATGGTTAACCATAAGAGAAAGGCCCGCAACCTTGAGAGCTGACCTTCAACATGCTGATGTCAAGCTTTAACAATGAGACAAAGCCGACTAAATACAAAGGCACTAAGATACCCACCCACTAGCCCTGAGTTTATGACACTGGTGGTCACTTCAAGAAAACTATGGCTTAAGATACCATAGGAGACCTCTGTAATACCTATAAATGTTGTCCTGCTAAGCAACAAATTCTGAGTCACAGAATGAAAAGTTGCCAATGATGAGCCACTGTGGTCATCTAACAACTCTTCCAATTGAGAGTGAGATGAAAAGAAGTTTTTCTTACTGTCCCACAAATGGAGATCTGATTGTATATATGAGACAGAACAATCTTAATCTGAGAATGATGTGTATGACTGATTAGGCGACACATCCCTCATTGCAGAAACATTCAAAAAGCAACTGTAGTGCTTGGAAAAGAACATTCATAAACTGAATCCAGTCATCAATGTCCTCAATGGAGGTTGTACGATGATCATGACACAGAATGCTTGGTGACATCAATGTACCTGCAGACTGGTCCCTATCGAAGAGGTGAGATGAGTTGCTTTCTCTTGTGATTCATTGACCGTCTCATTCCATGATATTAAATGCTATGCTAAGATAAGATCTGTGAAGTCTAGAGTCGGACTGACTGCTTGGTCCTCATCTACATTTGACTATCATAATGTGACTGTAAGAGTGATGAACATGAATATGCATTTCCACTGGTAGGAGAGATGATCCCAATGAATGAGTAAAGGTGGTTATTTGTTGTTCACTTCTGAGAACCACTTGATGCTGGTGTTTATCTGGATGGACAAATAGTCTCACTAGCTAAGTGCATTTAACAAATAAGTTGTGGCCAAACTTCTAGTGGATGGCCCCGCAACATTGCGAGCTGGCATCTATCAAGCTGTCAACAGACCTTGATATCCAGGTTAAGGCTGCCAACTTACAATAAAATAGCATCTAGGATGTTCGCTCAACCACAGCCTTAACTCTACAGTGAGGAGTTTCCAAAAAATATTTATTCTCTTTTCTTCATAATGTTGATGTCGAGAGAAGAAGACTCCATGCCCATAGGCATGATTGATGTTAGAGCAGACTAACTGTGTAACGATCTTGCGATGTTGTCATAACGTTATTAACTTACCAAATTTCGTGCATCGAAATCGGGTTTTAGTTTCAAATTATTCTTGTTGGAAATCACAGTAATCCGATTTTGTTAATCCTCACTTATCACAGAATTCAATACGAACCTTCTAACTTAAAGTCACATATTTTGTATTTCGTTACGCGTCAAGGTTTGTGGTTTGCGATTCAAAAGTTTTCACTTGGCAAACTTCAGCCATGTTTCTTTGTGCTGAATGTGGGTATGTCATCCTCCACCAATCAGCGCTTGGTATTTTTACGTACGTATGTTCCGCATCTATTAGTGCAGAGCTTAATTACTCACGTAATAATTAACCTATCGTGTACTTATATTTATACTTTAACTAAATAAACCAATCAGGGTGTTTGGTTAATACTTGCCCGTCTATTTAAGTGCAAATGTTTTCATATCGCTGTTCTTGCTTTTTGGCACTGAACCTTTCGTTTGCCTTCAGTTGCGAACAACGCTTGCACAAAGCAATTAGCCTTGGCCAGTATTAAGCAGCAATTTGAGTAAATTAATCACTGTTGAGTAAAGGTAATAATTACTTGGTAATTGAGTAAATCCTTAATGATAACGCAAGTAAATAAATATGACTTGCGAAGATGCGCTGAGTTTTGGAGCTCGGACCGGGAATCAAAGGTGATTTATAGCGTCCAGTCGTATAGACACTGAATAATACTTATTAGGATATCTGTCAACTTTGCAATCTTCCACTGAGCTGCGGCGTTACAGATGATATCGGTAGCAGAACACCGTCTGATTACATTCGTAATGGAACGTGTTAAGCTATTTATCTCTTCTCCGATATTTATCTCTTCTCCGGTGTAGTTAGCACTCTTGTTTCGCACAAGCCATGAATAATCTGAACTGTGTTCAAGCTCACCCCTGCAACTTGAAGTGAGGAAAAGAAAATGAGGTTCAACATAGCGATTGACGATTGCTTCTCAAAGCATATATGAATTATACACTTGTTTTGTTGCATTTTGTTTATCATTGCTTTAGTGACAACTATAAATTAAACTGTTAAGTTTCAAGACCTGGTTTATTTGGTCACTCCGCCAGTACAGTACATTTATGTCTAAATATTAACCCTTTGTCTAACAGAAAACCAGTATATGTGGCACCTTGACCGCTCGGCTACTGAAGTATTGGTTATCAAATCCACCCTCATAGGAGGTCGTGGGAGAAGAATTGGGAACTTTAGATGTCTTTGACTGAAGATTAACCCTCAAAGTGCCAGTACTACATTACCTGTAGTATCCTACCCTCCTTATTCGTGTTACAACTTGCCCTGCCACCACCACGGCCACCCAAGAACGCCACAGTTGGTGGCAGCGCTGGGATAGTTAATTTATAGTTAACCATAACAATTATGCAAGCTACATACGTACAAAAGAAGCCAAGGGATAGTTTAGAAAGGTGTACCCCTCCTGTAGAGGCTCAGTGCCAAGAAGCAGGTTCCATTCAGCCAAGTCAGCCCAGTTCCACCAAGGGAAAATGTGTTACATTTGGGAGTCCTGGAAGTGAACACGATTCCACACACTCTGATTCATTTATATTAGGAAGTCCCAGTGGTGAAGTCCTTCTGTCAGTCAAAAATAATAATGGTCATGGGGATAGTGGTTTCGAAGAGCAGTCGTTGCACGAGCAAGTAAAATGTCTTCAAAAGGAGTTGGAGGAAACTAGATCTCAGATGAAAAGCTGTATATTTGGGGAGTCATCGTCACCATTTTCAGCAGGAGATTGGGATGCTGCAAGGGCAGATGGGAAGTCAAGGTCAATTAATTTATGCGGAAATTGTGCTGATCGGAGTAGGTACTCGGATACCGAAACAGATGATCATTTGGTTAGACCAGGCTTACATATGGCTCCATTGCAGAATAATTCTGGTGAGGATTTTCTGCGCCAACCCCATAGAGAGGTTGGACATCCACCCAGGCTTGCTGGTTCAAGTGCTGGGATGGATAGGGTTTTATTTAACAGCTCTGAAAGTAGTAATGCAGCAAGAGGTACTGCATCAGTGCGCCCCCCCCCCCCCGGATCACCGAGGTAGACGTATGGGTCTTATCGGAGCACAAGAGATCTGTCCACCATTTGAAAGACATTATGAGTATATGTATAGTAAACCTAGGGCCACACCCAACTTTAATGGTAAAGGTAACTGGGAAGATTATCTGGTCCAGTTTGAATTGATGGCAGAGACCTATCACTGGGATGATGCAACAAAAGCTGTGGAGTTGGCAATTAACCTAAGGGATTCTGCTCAGAGTGTGTTAAGTGACCTCAGACCCGACCAAAGAAGGGACTATAATCAATTGGTTTTAGCCCTAACTGCTAGATTTCAACCGGAAAACCAATCAGAGTTGTATAGGGCACAATTAAAGAATAGGCTGCGACAGAAGCATGAAAGTTTAAGTGAGTTGGCTCAAGATATTAAACGCCTGGTTCGATTGTCTTACCCTAGTGCACCCAATGAAGTTAGAGAGCATTTATCTAGGGATGCTTTTGTGGATTCATTAAATGACTCAGAGCTGGAGTGGGCCGTGTTTTAGGGAAAACCTATAAGTATTAGTAATGCAGTACGTCTGGCCATTGAATTTGAGGCTTTTCAAAATAGTAGGCGTCGTAATCGACCCAAATCCCAGATTAGGATGCAGAAAGAGGAAGATCTAAATGATGATTTCCTGGGACAGTTTATGGGACAATTGGCTAAAATAACTAATGAAAGTGGGCCTACAACAGTTAAGCAGTTTGCTTCAGATATAAGCCGTAAGGGTAGATGTAATTTTTGTGGGAAGCTTGGCCACTGGCGGAGTGACTGTTATAAATTTAAAAACAGGATTAGCACTAATGAAAACCAAGATTCTGGTAAACGGTCGTGTATAGATAAAACTAAAAGAAGCATTGCTGTACAAACTTCGGAATACTAAAACCAGCTGAGACTGGGGTCATAGTGTCAGCTGCATTTTGCAACAAAACTGAAATGACCCAAAACAAAGTTTATGATTTGACCTTTCAAGGTTCAGCTAATGGACTATTTATCAATGTCAATGTTCATGGGATTGAAATTAGTGGTCTAGTAGATACAGGATCAACAATTTGTGTTTTGCACTCTAAAATATTGGAAAGAATTAAAAATGTAGTTGATATTGAAATTAAACACCATAGTGGAAGATTGCGAATGGCAGATGGGGGTCTGGTACAAAGTTTGGGTTATGTTGAGTTACCACTGGAAGTAAATAATAAGGTGTGTAATCAAAGAATGGTTATCGCTGATATTGATGTCGATTTAGTACTCGGTTTTGATTTTCTCCGGCATAATAACTGTAAGATAAATGTTGGTGAGGGTACTCTGCACATTGATGATGAATGTGAGGTTACATGTGAAGTGGAGGATCAGGATGACGCAGTGTTCAGAATTACGATGAATGAGAATTCCATTATTCCACCCCAATGTGAAACCATACTCGTGGGAAAAATAAATAGAAAAAGGGATAATATCTCTGAACTTTTGATAGAACCTACAGCCGATAATAAAATTAGCAAAATGGGATTACTTGTTGCTCGAACTGTTGTCGATCCTAAAGACAGTCAGGTTCCAGTAAGAATTATGAATTTGAGTGACAAACCACAGCATATATATAAGAATACTAACCTGGCTATCGGTACGTGTATTAGCGATCTAGTGGAACTGAAGGATAGTCCCCCAGAGATGCATATCAGTGAAGAAGAACCCCTGATTGATGCTGGCACGGTCAGATCCATCAGTGATGATATCTTACCTGAACACTTAGAGTCAATTGTTAATAGATGCTCAGAAAATTTGAATAAGTCCCAAGTGTCAAAGTTTCGAGAATTGCTTGAGAACTATCATTGCATATTTGCGAAGTCTAAAGATGATCTGGGAAGAACTGGTTTGGTGAAACACAAAATTGATACCGGTAATTGAAGAGCCATTAAACAGCGTCCCAGACGACTGGCATTAAACAAACAAGCTATTGCAGCTGAGGAAATTGACCGAATGTTAAATAAAGGTGTTATTAAGGCGTCCACAAGTCCATGGTCATCCCCTATTGTATTGGTCAAGAAGAAAGATGACTCATGGAGATTTTGTGTCGATTATAGGCAGCTTAATAAGGTCACACTTAAAGATACATACCCTTCGCCTCGAATTGAGGACTCTTTAGATGCTTTGAGGGGGTCACATTGGTTCTCGACCCTCGATCTTCTTAGCAGTTTTCATCAAGTTGAGCTCGACCCTAAAGATGCAGAAAAAACAGCATTTGCAACACCATCTGGTCTGTTTCAATTTCAAGTTATGAGAATGGGTCTATGTAATAGTCCAGCGACATTTGAGAGATTGATGGAGCGAGTGTTGGCAGGTCTCCAATGGCAGAGTTGTGTGTTGTATATTGATGATATAATTGTGTTTTCAAATTCATTTGAGTCTCATGTTGAACGTTTAGGACAAGTATTTACTCGTTTAAAGAACACTAATCTGAAGGTTTCTCCTAAGAAGTGTGAATTCTTCAGGAGAAAGGTTGCATTCCTGGGCCACATTGTTTCGAATCAGGGTATTGCTACAGATGAGAGAAAAATTGATGCTGTTAAGAACTGGCCAGTACCCTTAAATGTTCACGAACTACGCAGTTATTTAGGCACAGTCTCCTACTATAGAAAATATATTCGGGGAATGGCCGAAATAGCACGTCCCCTACATAAATTAACAGAAAAACAAAGCGTTTTCAAATGGACTGATGAGTGTACATTGGCGTTTGAAAAGTTGAAGTCCGCATTGGTAAGTGCACCAATTTCAGGTTATCCCAATATGAATTTGCCATTCACCCTTGACTGTGATGCTAGTGGGTATGGAATTGGGAGTGTCCTGTCCCAGATACAGGATGGTCATGAACGAGTGATTGCCTATTTTAGTAAAACTCTTTCCAAAACAGAAAGAAATTATTGTGTTACCAGAAGAGAGCTCCTGGCTGTTGTTGAAAGTGTGAAACATTTCCATCATTATCTGTACGGTTCATTCTTCACTGTTAGGACTGACCATGGGGCATTAACATGGCTACTAAATTTTAAAAATCCAGAAGGACAAATGGCCAGATGGTTGGAAGTCCTTGCGTCATATGATTTCAAAATTGTACATCGTGCTGGTAACTCACACAAAAATGCTGATGGTCTATCTCGGCATCCCTGTGACACTTGTAATCACTGTGACACACGTGAAAATAAGCAGACAAAATCAGCGGTAGAAGTAGATTCACATTTTGATGAACCATCTGCATGTGTGTATGAATTGTCACTAGAGGATGGTGATACTTTATCATTATCTAAGTTAAAAGAGTTACAATTAACTGATCCCGAGTTGTCAAAAATACACCTTTGGAAGAATGAAAACCGTAGACCTTATTGGCCTGATGTGTCATACCTAAGTCCAGCTGTTAAACATTACTGGTCACAGTGGGATAGGATCAACCTAAGGGATGATGTGTTGTATAGAAAATATATTTCCCCCGAGGGAAGTGTTTATTGGCAGTTGATGTTACCCAAAGTACTAATGAATATGGTGTTATAGAAACTTCATGATGATCCTGCAGGTGGACATCTGGGTATCACACATACAATCAATAGAGTGAAAATACGATTCTACTGGTGGAAATATGCCAGTGATGTGGGAAACTGGATAAAATCCTGTTTGAACTGCCAGTCTAGTGGCTCAACACATCAAAGCACCGCTAAAGCAGTATGCCGTGGGACAACCATTAGAGAGACTGGGAATTGACGTATTAGGTCCGATTCCACGTTCTAAAAATGGTAACAAGTATATATTGGTAATATGTGATTATTTTACTAAATGGACGGAAGCTTATGGTATGCCCAATCAGGAGGCAAATACTGTAGCAGAAAAATTACTTCAAAATTTTATTAGTCGTTTTGGAGTGCCAAGACAAATACACACGGATCAGGGTACCCAATTTGAAAGTGTACTGTTTCAGGATCTTTGCAAGAAATTGGATATCGATAAAATGCGAACCACACCATACCATCCCCAAAGTAATGGGTTGACGGAACGCTTCAATAGGACATTAGGAAATATGATTCGTAAATATGTATCCGCCAAGCAAAAGGACTGGGATGTATATTTGCCTCTGCTGATGATGGCATATAATTCCTCTGTTCATGAAAGTACCGGCTTTACTCCGAGCAAGATGATGTTTGGTCGAGAGTTGGAATTACCTGTTGATGTTTTGCTTGGTCTCCCACCAGACACCGAAGCTGGAAATGAATTTCAATCAGACTATGCTGTTAATTTAGAAAATAAATTATTAAAAATTCACGAAATTGTACGTGGAAAACTGGTCAGTGTGCTCGACAAACAGAAACGATCTTATGATCACCGATTGTCACATAAGAAATTTCAGATTGGTGACCTAGTCTGGATGCACAACAGTGCAAAACGAGTCAAAATTAGTCCCAAATTACAACCAAAGTGGAATGGTCCATTCAAAATTGTAAATCGATTGTCCGATTTAGTTTACCAAGTTCAGCAAAATAAACAGTCACGTGTGATAACAGTGCACCACAACAGGATTAAACCCTTCTACGGTAGAAATTAAAAGGCAATTCCTGTATTTATTACAGATGCATGGTACAAATACTAAAGACTGGACCTGCAGGAGGTGTGGTCGGGGATTCTTTGAGCGGCGGAAGTTGCAGAGGCACTTCAGGGAGCAGCATGGGCCAGTTGAAAAGTGTAGGTGGTGCAGTGAAAAATTTCCCATTGCCTGTCATTACAAGATGGTCGACCACGTGAGAAGACAACATCCACGCCATGTCGAGGAAGTGGAAATAAAGACTTCAGGGCGAGGAAGACCTTTTAAGAGAAGGGGAGATGGTGACGACCAAGATGAGAGCAAAAGCAACTCCATCTAAGACGCCAGAATTGAATAGTCCTCACATCTATTTAGACATGCCAGAGCTGGGTCTTAAACCTTTATCACCATTGCCAACAACACCACTGCAAGACGAAGAATATGAGCCACCTATGTTTGGCGAAGATGTGCGTAATGTCGAATACCATCCAATGCCATTACTAGTTGCAGGACCCAACTATAACAGCCAGACTGCAGAAGAACCCAACATGGGCGAAGAGATTGACAAAGCTGCAGCTGAGGCCCTCTCAGCGACACCGACACCACAGCATCCAGACTCTCCAGCTGAGGATTCTTTGAGCCTCACTTTTATCAAACCCAAACCAGATTTCCTTCCGCAGAGTATTGAACATGACAGACCATCTGAACCCTCACATCTGGATCCAAGGCTATTCTTCATGGGCGCTCCAAGTGAATTTCTTTGACAACTTAAGCATCCATCTTAAGGAAGAGAAGAAGATCGGTTCTTCGAAATGGTACAAGATCCGTTCAGTTCTTCCTTGAAGGAATCGCTGCCATTCGGAAGGTGGAGATGGCAATAACATCTGATGGCATGTACCAGCTGGAGGCAACCTGGATTCCAGATCCAACATGTAGAAAGATGAACTCTGTATCCACACAGACTGAGGCTGTGGAAACCATCGTACGACCATCGACTCAAGACATTAACACTCAAACCAGCATTGAACAGGAAGATAAAGACACACAGTGCAACTTGTCCAAGGAAGATGTTCGGGAAAAGATGAAGGCATTGGAAGTAGAGATGAAGAGAGTACGAGAGATGATGGATTGAATCTTGTAATCAGCATCACAATTAAGATATCATTATCAAACCTCTTCATGTACTCCACCAACATCATATCTTCGCCAGTATCATCAATTGCACTGAAGGGCTTCCAATTTGCACCTCAATCTCTCTTGTCATTGTCAAGATTCAAACATCTTAATCTGCTGCATTGTCATATCTTCATCAACATCATCAATTGCACTTAATAACTTCCAATTTACACTACCAAGTCTCTCGTCATCGCCGAAGTTCTACACCATTACTGCACCACCAGCTTTTGTATTATCCGATTTTGCCAAGTCTTTCGTCATCGTCAAAGTACGACACCATTACTGTACCAACAGCATTTGTACCATTTGAAGTGTATCATCTACCAGGCACCATCTGTACTTTAGTTGCTAGTGGAGTTAGAACATTACTCTCAAGAAAATCAAACTTGTGAACTGTCTTGCAGTTTAGTAAAACAAAGAAAATAAGTTAAAGATCAATGACTGTTTTACTCTCAGTTATATTCCATACTGATTAATAGGGACATTTCCATGAAAAAAATGATACCTGTATTATCGGGTTTAGTGGCCTAGAGTCTTTAAACAGTATAAATGGCGACAAACTGTAATCCAGTTAGTTGGTGGACAATTCCATAGCAGAAAAGAATCAGTGACTCTTTTGTCATGCTTTTGGTGTAATTTCCAGTGACTAACTCAGTTTTTACAGACTGATTCCAGATTTAGTGATAAAGGACTGTCCAGTAGTTGGTGTGTGTGATGCCGATCCAATATGAGTTACCCAGTGGTGAACCGTTTCCAGAATTATTTAAGAGGAAAAAAAAAGAGAAAAAAAACTACTCATAGAAGACTATTGAAGGTGAGAATTTATTAGGAAGCCCTGTCTTCTTAGTCAGCTTCCACATTCTTTAGTCTTCTTATTCCTGACTTGGCTGAAATGTAAATGATGTATAAGTTCAATATTTTATTTCAAGTTTGAGGTCAAACTTTATTTCAAAGGAGGGGAAAGTGTAACGATCTTGCGATGTTGTCATAACGTTATTAACTTACCAAATTTCGTGCATCGAAATCGGGTTTTAGTTTCAAATTATTCTTGTTGGAAATCACAGTAATCCGATTTTGTTAATCCTCACTTATCACAGAATTCAATACGAACCTTCTAACTTAGTGTCACATATTTTGTATTTCGTTACGCGTCAAGGTTTGTGGTTTGCGATTCAAAGGTTTTCACTTGGCAAACTTCAGCCATGTTTCTTTGTGCTGAATGTGGGTATGTCATCCTCCACCAATCAGCGCTTGGTATTTTTACGTACATATGTTCCGCACCTATTAGTGCAGAGCTTAATTACTCACATAATAATTAACCTATCGTGTACTTATATTTATACTTTAACTAAATAAACCAATCAGGGTGTTTGGTTAATACTTGCCCGTCTATTTAAGCGCAAATGTTTTCATATTGCTGTTCTTGCTTTTTGGCACTGAACCTTTCGTTTGCCTTCAGTTGCGAACAACGCTTGCACAAAGCAATTAGCCTTGGCCAGTATTAAGCAGCAATTTGAGTAAATTAATCACTGTTGAGTAAAGGTAATAATTACTTGGTAATTGAGTAAATCCTTAATGATAACGCAAGTAAATAAATATTACTTGCAAAGATGCGCTGAGTTTTGGGACTCGGACCGGGAATCGAAGGTGATTTATAGCTTCCAGTCGAAAAGACACTGAATAATACTTATTAGGATATCTGTCAACTTTGCAATCTTCCACTTAGCTGCGGCGTTACAGATGATATCGATAGCAGAACACCGTCTGATTACATTCGTAATGGAACGTGTTAAGCTATTTATCTCTTCTCCGGTGTAGTTAGCTCCCTTGTTTCGCACAAGCCATGAATAATCTGAACTGTGTTCAAGCTCACCCCTGCAACTTGAAGCGAGGAAAAGAAAATGAGTTTCAACATAGCGATTGATGATTGCTTCTCAAAGCATATATGAATTATACACTTGTTTTGTTGCATTTTGTTTATCATTGCTTTAGTGACAACTATAAATTAAACTGTTAAGTTTCAAGACCTGGTTTATTTGGTCACTCCGCCAGTACAGTACATTTATGTCTAAATATTAACCCTTTGTCTAACAGAAAACCAGTATATGCGGCACCTTGACCGCTCGGCTACTGAAGTATTGGTTATCAAATCCACCCTCAAAGGAGGTCGTGGGAGAAAATTGGGAACTTCAGATGTCTTTGATTGAAGATTAACCCTCAAAGTGCCAGTACTACATTACCTGTAGTATCCTACCCTCCTTATTCGTGTTACAACTTGCCCTGCCACCACCACGGCCACCCAAAAATGCCACAGACTGTATGGAACAACCATAATATTATGGATGGTAGAGCTGAATCTTACTGGTCACAAAATATTACCATTGACTTGTGGATGAGAAGCTACCTGTTATTTGACAGCCCTTCTCTTCTATGAATATTTCAAACATGAATTGTGAAGACTGTGGGAAGAACAAAGCTTATACTTGCTTCTAGTAATGGAAGACTTGGTCGGTTAGATGTTTAAAAGCTGAATGCTGGAGTTATTCAGAGCTGTGCTGTACTCGGACAATAATGCTCATCGAAGAGCATTGCCTCTGTATGATGCATAAATAAATGATGTATTAACGCAGTCATCTAACGAGTCTTCCAAATGAGAGCTTAGATGAATGCGAGTGATGATCAAGGTCTTTTGAATACTGAAATGACACATCTGAACCATCTGAGTACGAAGAAGAATACACCAGGCTAAGCGACTTCTCCTTTGCAGTGATGCATGTGAGTTGCAGTTGGTAAAGGCTTTAGAGGCTGGAATCCAATCAAAATTCTCCTTTCTGACATTTTGTGGGTGACCGTGTCAGGGAGACATTATGACAATGTTATGAACATGAGGTCAAGTCTCCAACATGCGAGAGTAATGTGAAGATTTCATCCTTATAATGCGACGAATGCCTCATCTGATGATAATGATGACTGTATGAAGATCTATAAATTCTAGAGCCAAAGTGAAGAAGAATGGAACTTTTGTCTGTGATTCCACCAGATGTATTATCGCCACTGAAGATTATTGTTAAAGTGCTACTGAGAGATTTTATTTGGGATTCACTTGGGGGTAACTACACCCTTCCGTGATTTCCCTAATGAGCTATTCATCTCCCCCTCTTTGTATATTACATATGCCCTTGTGAGATGGTATCTCTGCCACTGTATTGCCCTGTAAACAGGGTCGAAGCGACTGTATTATTGTGTAGCACCCTTGATGTCAGTTTGTGGTCAACCATACGGGAATAAGTTCCTGACATGTACTAAAACATCTGGTCCGTATTGTGGATGTTCATACCTCTGTCATTGACTTCAGTGGTGTAGAGTCTTCTGCTGATCTTCCTATAATAGATGAAGACTTGTGTGAGGTATACTAGGAGATATCCAGGGAGTCAGGTTCAGGGCTGGTAGGAGATGGTTGAACCTTTTCCAAACTGCTTTTGTTCAATTTTGCACATACAAAACTTGGGTTGCACCAGGTACATGCAAAGCATGATATATGATTATCGTACCTTGACTTTATTAGGCTACAGCCTACATTGCTGAACATGAACAAAATAGTATAAACAGTATACAATATTAATTTAAAGCATAATAATTACATAAAATGTATTAATAATGCCTAAAACGGTCTCTGAGAAGACACAGAAACGTTATAAAAATGTCTCAGTTATTACATTCATAAAATGTAAACTGCCGGATTAGAAGTTGACGTACAAAGTGTAAATAAAGATATTTTTAAATAATACTAATGATTAAAAAGCCTATCTAGTGCCCACTAAACCCCACTAAAATACCGTATTTTAAGCCAGTTCCTAAAGACACTTTGGTAACTATATGACCACTTTAATTTTTGTCAAAAAAGATTGCAGCAAAGAGGACAAGTGCAATGTCAAATGCCTGTGATCAGACAATAGTCCCCCCGGCTGGGTGTGTCACCAAAGTCATCCCACTAACAAACTGAAAATGTGCAAAAATGAACTAATTAAGGGTCATAACTCTGCTCAGTATGATCAAACCACACCAGTTATCAAACTTGTTCAAGACATTGTTAACAAAGTCTCATATCTTAAATCCCATAATATTTGTTCAAGTTATTGCGCAAATGAGTTGAAAATTTGTAAAAATTAACTAATTAAGGGCCATAACTCTGCTCAGTATGATTGAACCGTTCCAGTTTTCGAGCTCGTTCAATTTATTTATTTATTTATTTATACAATCGACAGCCAGCAGGGTCAACTTGTGTCGCAATTGGGATTAAGTGTCTTGCCCAAGTACACAACGTGGTTGCCACAGGTGGGATCTGAACCGATCTCTCATCTTGCAGCCTGCATCTCTATCTACCTGCTGAACCAATGCACTCCCAAACTCGTTCAATACATTGTTAAGAAAGTCTCATATTCCAAATATTGACCAAAACTGTAAATATTTGTTCAAGTTATAGCCGTAACAAGTTGAAAATGCGACAAAATTAACTAATTACGGGCCATAACTCCATTCAGTATGATCAAACCACACCAGTTTTTGAACACATTCAAGACATTGTTAGGAAAGTCTCATAACCTAAATCCATTAATATTTGTTCATTTTATCATGCTAATGACCTGAAAATGCATAAAAATTAACTAATTAAGGGCCATAACTCTGTTCAGTATGGTCGAACCGTTCTAGTTTCCAAACTCATTCAATACATTGTTAAGAAAGTCTCATATTCCAAGTCTGTTAATATTTGTTCTAGTTATCACACTAACAAGGTGAAAATGGACAAAAATTTACTAATTAAGGGCCATAACTCTGCTCAGTATGATGAAACCACACTGGTTTTTGAAATCGTTCAAGACATTGTTGAGAAAGTCACACATACCAAATTTTGACCAAATCCATAGATATTTGTTCAAGTTACTGTGCTAACGAGAAAGGTGATGTCCACCCACCTGAAACTGCCCACCCACCTTGCATCCGCCTGTCTTACCACAAACATACTGACATCATCAAACTAAAGGTACAGTTTTTTTTTTTAAACTCAACCAAACATCTGCAATACCAACAGCCAAGCAACTCAGAGACACAGGTGGTAAGATATAACAAGAGGGATGTTACATCCCAACGCTCACCTACATTCGCGCTTGATAATGTCGTTCCAATGTAACATGCCTAATATTTAGTTAATATAAATCATTAATAACTAGGCATCAAATGATTAATGTGGTTTATGTGATGGCTTTGGAAAGTCTATATTTCTGCATTTATTATGTATCAATTCAATATAGAATCATTGGGTATAAAAATTTTTTTTTCTTTTAGAAATGTTTATGATTAAGAATGAATCGTGAGACCAGATATTAAATCATAAATAAGAATTAGGAAAGGCTTTCATAAATTTATTTTAGAAGAAGAAATTGCAGTTACATTTCTGCATACAGTCGGGTTAATACGTACAGTTGTTATTGAAATATGAAAATCAACAGTAATGAGAAGTTAAAGCAGCACAATCTGCACAAAAGCTGACTTTAACGCAAATTCTTACAAAACCTAAACGCAAATTCTTACAAGTTTTGGCTGAAAACTGTAGGTGAAATTTGAAAGTCATAGTATCAGGGTTAAATAATGTGCTGATAGTCGCCTACAACGTACATATGCAATATGAAAGACCTGAGGACAGTGATCTTTGAAAAAATAACCTTAACATTAAATCTTACAATATTGGACACGCTAGACGCTGACGCCTGAGGTCATCATATAAGCTCACCACTTGTAATAGAAGTAGGTGAGCTAATAAAAATACATCAGATCAAAACATAAAATAGGAGGTGCAAAATGGCATTATGTAATGAAGAATCACTGAAATTGTAATTGAAGTACATTCATTGGTTAAAGAGGAGTTGCAGAAAAACATTCGTTCAAGAAAGTGACTATAAGTCCCAACAAAAATACATCACATCAACAACTAAAATAATAAGCCTTAATGTTACTAGTAACAAATATGAGAAAGTATTAAATAAAAAAAAAAAGTTAAAAAAAATTTTTTTTAAAGAAAGTGAAGATAAGTCCCAAAAATCCCCCTCAAATTCCTCAAATATGCATGTAATGAGGGCGCAACATTACCGCAATGTAGTTCAGTAACCCATGTGTACAATATCAATTGCCTGGAAAGACACATAGAAACAGAACTCACCTTAACACAAACTTTTAGAACTTAAAATTGAGTAAGTCAGAGAAAAACGTGAACATTGTGACTGAAAAAAAGAAAAGAAATCAGTTAATACCTAAAGTAGTTATTGAAATGAGAAAATAAGCAGTAACGAGAGGTGAAGGCACCACAATCTGCACAAAAGCTGACTTTAACGCAAATTCTTACAACACCTAAACGCTAATTCTTACAAGTTTTGGCAGAAAATCAAACTCAAATTCCTCAAATATGCATGTAATGAGGGTTAAATATTACTGCAATGGAGTTCAGTAACCCAAGTGTAGAATATTAATCGCCTGGAAAGACACATAGAAACACAACTCACCTAAACACAAAGTTTACAAAGTTTGACAACTTAAAATTTACTAAGTCCGAGAAAAACATGAAAATTTTGACTGAAAAAAAAGAAAATTTCCGTTAAATTTCTGCATACAGTAGGGTTCTACAGTTGTTATTGAAATATGAAAATCAACAGTAATGAGAAGTTAAAGCAGCACAATCTGCACAAAAGCTGACTTTAACGCAAATTCTTGCAACCCCTAAACGCAAATTCTTACAACAAATTTTGGCAGAAAATTTTTTAGGTGAAATTTGGAAAAAAGTCGTAGAATCAGGGTTAAATACTGTTCTGATACTCCCCTACAACCTACAAAGGCAATATCAAAGGCATGAGCCCACTGATCTTTGAGAAATTAACCTTAACATTAAATCTTACAATATCGGACACGCCGGACGCCGACGCCCGAGGTCATGACAATAACTCACCACTTCGAGCTAAAAATCTGAAAAAATTACAACAAAAAATGGCCGCCATTCAGCCATGTTGAATTTTTTTCTACAACATTTGACATGCTCCATATTTACATAATGTCTGATTAATATTAAAAATCTGAAATGCTAAAAGCCAAGCATCTCAGAGATAGAAATGGTAAGAAATAAAAGAAAAAATACGAAAAAATTACCCCCAAAATGGCCTCATTCAGCTATCTTTAATTAATTTTCTACAAACTTTCATAATGTCTGATTAATGTTAAAAATTTGAAATATCAACATCCAAGCATCTCAGAGATACAAGAGATAATGTATAAAAATATGAAAAAATATGAAAAAATTACAACAAAAATGACTGCCGTTCAGCCATTTATAATTTTGTTCAACAACATTTGACATGCATCATCTTTTCATAATGTCTGATTAATGCTAAAAATTTGAAACACCAAAATTCAACCATCTCGGAGATACAGGTGGTAACAGGACAGACAGATTGACAGAAAGAAAAATGGATAGAGTGCAATCGATAAGTCCCCTCATGTTAACCCATGGAGGCCTAATAACATAAGAATATAGAAGGAAATATTGAACAGGATAACTGAATACTGCCATCTCTAAAATATCTAGATCAGTAAATTTAAATTTAGAATGTATCAAGAAAATACTAAGAGTAACAACACGTTTCCAAAATAAAATTTTGAAAACATGTGTATATTTATTTATTTATTGGTGTGGACACATACTTATGCACAATGGCTAATCATGACTGTGACAGTTTTACGGGTGGAGGAAGCCGGAGTACCCGGAAGGAACCACCGAGCAACGACAAGCAGCTGCCAGCTCCCCAACATCGTAACTCCGCACTGCAGCACAGGCAGGGTTAAATTGGTTGAAGACATGCACACCATCGACGTGCAGTACGCCTTAGTACACGGCATCATCGTGCCCCCATGTGGACAATTGGGGTTAAGTGCCTTGTCCAAGGACACAACGCAGGAGTCCGACTCGATCGCTCAGACGGTCACCCATCCGAGGATTAACCGGGCTTGATGTTGCTTAACTTCCGAGATCTGGTGAGAACCAGTTACCACAACGCCACCGTGCCCCCTGAAAACATGTAATCCCAAGAGTTACTAAATTATCCTAATAGGCAACAAAGGCCAGAATTCACTTGGGACTAGGCCTAATTGAACGGGAACCCCAAAACTGGTGTCTTTGGGTAGCCGTTTGTAATGTAAACAAATAAGGACCAAGTTTATTAAACACACATCAAAAAATAACAAAAGCATTAGAAACGACCAGGGAAAAGGAAAGGGGAAAGAAACATAGAGCAGACATAAATGAACAATAAAAAACCCACTAAATCTTTTATGCATCAGAGAAATACCCAAATGAGAGGAATGCAGGATTCTAAAACTTAACTCTAATGAAAGTGTCAATGACACTGAAGCTCAACTAATGTAAGACATGTACATGTATAGTATGTGACACATCAATGACACACATCTAGGTAATGACCTGATAACAAAGGTACATGCAAAGTATTGTAAAGGTGGGTAAAAGTTAGATGCCTCTCACCAGAGCCGTATTGAAAAGTGCACTTACTGTGTATAAGTAGCACTGAATAAATCAAAGTTTGTCTAATTGGCCGCCGCCAGCCACCTTGAAATTTCGGACTGCACCCAAAAACACTCATTCTCATCCCAAGGTGATAACAAAGGTACCCAAGAAGTTTTGTGAAGATCAGTTCATAAATACAGCCTCTAGCCTGAGTCGTACTGACATGTGTACTAACTGTGTATAAGTAGCACTGAATAAATCAAAGTTCATCTAATTTGCATAATTTCTGCACGAGAAAAAACCTGTATTATATGTGATGTATTCCATGTTACTGAACATTCAATCAAAAATTTATTCAAATCAGAACCTTCATATAGAAGTTCTGTACAAAAAACTTATTGTACCTAATTTCGGGACAAAATGGCAGCCGGCAGCCATCTTGAATTTGCAGACAGCACCCAAAAACACTCGTTCTTGTCCCAAGGTGATAACTAAGGTCCACAAGAAGTTTCGTGAAGATCTGTTCATAAGTACAGCCTCTAGCCCGAGCCGTATTGACATGTCCACTTACTGTGTATAAGTAGCACTGAATAAATCAAAGTTCATCTAATTTGCATATTTTCTGCACGAGAAAAAAACTTGTATTATATGTGATGTATTCCATGTTACTGAACATTCAATCAAAAATTTATTCAAATCAGAACCTTCATATAGAAGTTCTGTACAAACAACTGATTGCACTAATTTCGGTACAAAATGGCTGCCGGCAGTCATCTTGAATTTTGGACCGCACCCAAAAACACTCGTTCTTGTCCCAAGGTGATAACCCAGGGTCCCAAGAAGTTTCATGAAGATCGGTTCATGAATACGGCCCCTTGCCCAAGCCGTATTGACATGTGTACCTACTGTGTTTAAGTAGCACTGAATAAATCAAAGTTCGCCTAATTTGCATAATTTCTGCACGAGAAAAAAAAAAACGTATTATATGTGATGTATTCTATGTTACTAAACATTCATACAAACATTTATTCAAATCAGAACTTTCATACAGAAGTTCTGTACAAAAACCTGATTGCACTAATTTTGGTACCAAATGGCTGCTGGTGGCCATCTTGAATTTTGGACTGCACCCAAAAACACTCGTTCTCGTCCCACGGTGATAACAAAGGTACACATGAAGTTTCGTAAAGATTGGTTCATAAATACGGCCTCTAGCCAGAACCGTATTGAATTGCTGATGGACTGACGGACGACGGGCTATGGCATAAGCTCAAATTTGACTACGTCGAAGTTGAGCTAAAAATGAGTACATTTTTTAAAACACTGTCCTGATGAATTCCATTATATCTTCCTGGATCTCTGCATATGTGCAGACATCATGTATGGGGTACTATACAGGACTCTTTTAATTTTTTTTACTTCACTTAAGTTAGGGAGTTCAAAGTATTTAACCTGATTCTTTGAATGAGCTAGCTTAGCAATGTCTGGGCTAGTGGTAATGGTGGATAAATATAAACCTCTATCAAAACTTTAACAAGAGATAGCATATGCAACAGCCAAATAGGGTCTGAAGTTCCAAATAACATTGAAAACATTATAAACTGATTAAATTTAGAATAAGTTATAAATAAACTTTAACTTTGTTGCAAAAGTTTTAAGGCCCCACAAAGCAGATCTTTTGTTTCTCAGGTAATTTTTTCTAAAGCACTGCAAAGCCATGTTGCACTCAAGGTCAAAATTTATAAATTTTAATAACTTGGGTAAAATATCAAACATAAGCATTGAATTTTTATTTTCTAAAGTTTGCATTGGTTATAAAAAGAGAGCATGTGGCAACCAAAAGGATCATGCAGCAGGGCACGAGAAACAGATTTTTTACTTTTTAGGCCTAATAAGATATAATTCTTTTACAGATGGTTGGAGGGTCCATAGACACATGGCAACACAACACACAGTGAAAGTGGTCAGACTAAGAAACTTCACTGATTTGAGAGCATGGAGGACAATATATTTTGAGCTTTGAGCTGAATGTTATTTTACTTCAAAATGATTCTAAAAGCAAGGAATTAAATTATAAAGGATAACAATACATAAGATTTACAAATATTACAGTAGGTGTTTTCCATGGAAGCACTATTCATCAATCTGAACTGATTTGCTCATTATTTTTCTTATTGTCTTGCTTTGTCTATAAGCCACAGTACATTGCAAATGAACAGTCAAAGAATGTAATAAATATGTTTTTGCATGTGTGAAACTGAACATTTTAACCCTTTACCTAACAAATCGGCCACACATAATATACAAATTCAGCAGTTGTAATTTTTTTTTGTAAACTTTCAACAAAACCATATTATGTGACTCCTCCTTGGAACGAGCTCAGTGAGGGCTCACGTGATATGGTTTTGTTTTAACTTTTTTTTAAATTTGGAAAAATAATATTTAAAATAATAAATTTTGATACTGTTTGTGTTGGGTAAAGGGTTAAGCTGAGAAAAAAAGAGGTGTTCCAAGTTTTAATAATGAAGCATCAGATGGATACATATATAAAATGACATAAATCCACTGGATATTATTCAGCAAAAATCCATTTGTACCATTCTCACTGGTGTCATTTCATTGCCTGTGATATTATTCTTTCCTGAAAAAAAATGTTTATAACATTAGATATATAATAAATAGAAAGTAATTGCTTGACTGGACTGGTTACGTGAAATAATTCATGAGAGGTGAGGGACGTTGTACAAATATGAGGGCACGAATGTACACGAGTGTTTTACAATATTGTCCCTTGCCTCGAATGAATTATTTCACGTAACCAGTCCAGTCAAGCAATTAAAATGTTTATTACTTTTCATTAACGATAATTATATTATTTAACCCTTTACCTAACGTAACAGCCAAAACCAGACAGCGCTATTCTAAAAAATCGCCAATTAATTTTCATTATTTTTTTCATTTTTTGTCTCAAAAACATATGTTATGACCCCTCATTGGAACGAGCTTGTCGAGCTCGTTCCAATGAGGGGTCATAACCTATGTTTTTGAGACAAAAAATGAAAATAATAGTTATTCAAGAATTTTTTTTGCAAGTGTCATCTGCTTTTCATGCTAGGTAAAAGGTTAAAAAAGCCCCAAAAACAATGAAGTCCCCGTTACACCCACGGCAAAGCATCTTCGTTTGCGTGCATGGATACATGACACAATTGTTGATTGCATAATTCACTTATAATAAAACCCAGAAATCCCAGTAAATCACACATTGGAATGTAATAAATGAAAGAGTCAATGACTCTGTAGCTCAACTTGGATATGACAGGAATTAGTACTTGCTGTGACCAAGACAACTGAATAATGAATATGACAGGAATTAGTATTTGTTTTGGCCCAGTCAACAATAATAAAAGAATTACAAGGTGACTGTAATGGACTACAGATTAAGCCCAATCATTGTAGATTATTATTTTTGGGTGGAAATTTTCAGTCCCAAACAAAATATTTTCAGACTAAAATTTTTTCTTCTTCGACTTAAAATTTACCAAAATGCATCAAAACACAAAAAAATAATTTTCGGATTTTGGTCCAAAATTTTCTAAGTCCCACCCGGACCCCAAATTTTCAGTGTAAAAAAAATTTTTTTTTTTTTGTCTTAAAATTGACCAAAACGCATAAAAAACCAAAAAACTAATTTCCGGATTTTGGTCCAAAATTTTCTAAGTCCCACCCGGACCCCTAATTTGCATAATTTATTCACGAGAAAAACTCTGTATTATATGTAATGTATCCCATGGTACTAAACATTCATACAAAAATTTATTCAAATCAGATCTTTCATTTGGAAGTTCTGCGCAAAAATCTGATTGCACTTAATTTTGAACAAAATGGCTGCTAGCGGCCATCTTGAATTTCAGACTGGACCCAAAAACACTCCTTCTCGTCCCACAGTGATAACAAAGGTACCCAAGAAGTTTCGTGAAGATCGGTTCATAAATACGGCCTCTAGCCCGAGCCGTATTGGGATTTGCACTCACAGTGCTGAAAGTAACACTAAATAAATCAAAGTTAGCCTAATTTGCATAATTTACGCACAAGAAAAAAACCTGTAATATATGTAATGTATCCCATGGTACTAAACATTCATACAATAAATTATTCAAATCAGAGCTTTCATATGGAAGTTCTGTACAAAAAACAGATTTTGGCGTGGTCGGTACAAAATGGCTGCTGGCAGCCATCTGGAATTTGGGACTGCACCCAAAAACACTCGTTCTCGTCCCACGGTCATAACAAAGGTACCCAGGAAGTTTCGTAAAGATTGGTTCACAAATACGGCCTCTAGCCCGAGCCATAGCAGCTTGGCACTTACAGCTCTGAAAGTAACACTAAATAAATCAAAGTTAGTCTAATTTGCATAATTTACGCACGAGAAAAAAACCCGTATTATATGTGATGTATCCCATTGTACTATACATTTATACAAAACTTTATTCAAATCAAAACTTTCATACAGAAGTTCTGTACAAAAAACGGATTTTTGCATCATCAGTACAAAAAGGCCACTGGCAGCCATCTTGAATTTCGGACCACACCCAAAAACACTCGTTCCCGTCCCAGGGTCATAACAAAGGTACCCAAGAAGTTTCGTAAAGATTGGTTCATAAATACGGCCTCTAGCCCGAGCCATAGCAGCTTGGCACTTACAGCTCTGAAAGTAACACTAAATAAATCAAAGTCAGTCTAATTTGCATAATTTACGCACGAGAAAAAAACCCGTATTATATGTGATGTATCCCATGGTACTAAACATTTATACAAAACTTTATTCAAATCAGAACTTTCATACAGAAGTTCTGTACAAAAAACTGATTTTTGCATCATCGGTACAAAATGGCCGCTGGTAGCCATCTTGAATTTCGGACCACACCTAAAAACACTCGTTCCCATCCCAGGGTCATAACAAAGGTACACAAGAAGTTTCGTAAAGATCGGTTCATAAATACGACCTCTAGCCCGAGCCATAGCCAATTGTTGACGTACGGACAGACGGACAGACGGCCAGACGGACAGACGGACGACGGACGACGGGCCATGACAATAGCTCAAATTTGACTTCGTCAAAGTTGAGCTAAAAATATATTTTTTTTACATCTATTTTTTACATCTAATCTGATTCATAATTTTTATGCCCTTAATGAAAGCTAGCAATGGTCTGCAGCTGAGCTCCCCTAAATAGCACATTGATATAGTAACCATACCTATGAATTACAACAAAATGAGCTGACTCACCCATCTAAGGACTGAAAAGTAGATTTTTAAGAGAAAATTACACATTTTCACCTGTTTTAACTCCATTCCACCTTTTTGCTTCTCTGGTATGCCATACAGGGAAACTCCAACCCCCAGTGATACTCTATGGACTGAGCTGAGTACACATGCCTAGATGGTTGATCTACGAGAACTATCTTTTTGGAAATTATAGAATGATTAACAGAATAAAGAACTAAAATTCTATTTTTCTAGTCAACGTTCTTTCTTTATATATATCTACAAAACCTCAATGTTATATTATCATAATCCAATCTCTGAAAATGGAAAACATTATTTCTTTAAATACCTTCCAGCCTCTTGGACCACCAGTAACTAATTACCTCCCAGCTACTACATATACAAGCTATTCCCTAAAATTATCAAATCAATGGCATTGGTTATTTTCACCATGATGAAGGCCATGGGGCCGTAACGTTGGAACCGGTTGAGCGATTTTATTAAACTATTACATTAAAAAAAATTATGATCGCATCATTTTAATTTTGGCATTCAAATATCTTTGTCAAGTATAGACTTTCAGACATTTTCTGACCTGAAAACAGAGGGTCATGCAACAAATAAGAGAGAAAAGCCGACAGGAAGGGAAGTACCGGTCACGTGCACATATTTTTCAGGAAATTCCCAACAAAACCACACCAAAAGTCAATTGTATTTTTTAGGTCCAAAAGTCATCAAATCAATCCTCTTTATTTATCAGGAATATTCAAAAATAATGCAAGATGTCATTAGAATGTTTCAAATGTTTATTGAAACAATATATTTTCCCAAGGTTGCTTATCTTTAGAGATTGCATCACTTCTAAGTGCAACATTTAAAGACAGATAACTCCAATTCAAATATTTACTGCAGCGATACCATAAATAAATAGGTTTCTTCATTTCACCATACATCAAGTGTGGTTAAAGTCACTCAAAGTGACTAGTAAAAGAAAGGAAACCAATTTCAAGTTCTCTGTCACTCAGATATGTTAACTCTCCCAGAATGCTCAGGAACATCCCAGAAATTCAGTATAGTTCCCAGCCCACTGGAAGAGAATCAGTTTTGACAAAAAACAAGGAAAAAAGATGGTTGAATATATTTCCCTGTTTTGAGACACTGTTTAATATCACAAGCCTTTGAAGCTCTGATGATAAACGGACGAAACAAATAAGATACATACAAGTGAAATATATATATATATATTTCACTCATATCCATGTTTTCTATTTTATTCATTTCAGTTGGAGCTTTGTAGTCTTATTTGCGAGCGCTGAAGCAAAAATAGGTAACTTAAGCACATCATCTGTCGCGTAAATAGTGTTCCCCAATGAATAAAATATACGAAAGGGAATTAAACAATATATATTTATTTATTTAGTTCAAATATCCACTCAATTTTCATTCAATTCTCCAATCGAGCTAAAGCAGAAAACTACAGTTTAAAAATGGGTCACTCACAGAAATTTGCCTTGCTTCAGTGACAACATCGTGGTGCCAATTAATAGTTGGGATGTCTATTCCTGGAAAATGTCAAATAGTATTAAAACAGGTGAAAAATATTTTGGAATCATCACAAAGAGAAACAGTGTCAATCCCAAAGGCCAAAACATCCCCTCTCTAAAATCAGTGGGGGGAGGGGGGCAGGGGGTGATGGGCATGAAGGGGGAGCTGGAATATTCAAACCCAACAATTTTTTATGATTTCTGAACACAGCATAAAAGACATCAGCAAATTTTTAGCTCATGAAAATTACTGGGTGCAACCTGTTGCCAGTGGTGGTCCAAGTGGTGAACATTTGCTAGTTCTTCTTGTTTGTTGTTCTCACACAAACCCATTCAATGTCCTGGAAAATTCCCCTTAAAATGTTTTCTGTGGTTAACATGTCTGGGGTCACTGTAACCTTAAACAATGACACAACAACCCTAACATGAAGAAGGTTTTCCAATGCATTATGTCCAACCTACATATCATATATGGTTATATTCAGTCAAGCATGATTTTAAATACAGAAAAAAACAAGTATGTCGGCCCAAAGAAGAAAATGTATGGGAAGACATTGCCACAATTAGATCTCCTAAAATTATTCTGATGGGATAAAATATGCATTAAAGATTTCTGAATGAATATATACAAAGCAAACACCTGGGCCCGGGAGAGGAAATCTGGGCTTCAAAGGTAATTCTGTGATGGGTCTCCTTGTGAAACTGTGGGGATACTGATGCAGATGCCAAAGCCACGCGCGATGATAGGGGAGGCTGAGGTCCCGCCCAAGAAAATTTTGAAAATCAGTTCTTAAATGGAGACTTCTGATGGCTTTGGGGATGAAAAATCATGTTATATTTTTGCCTGTCAAAATGACGTTTTTAGCAGCATGGCTGGAATCTTGCCTACATGTAAGAATGGCATGGCATGTAAGAATGAATCTCATTGTTATGATGTCATGTGAATGAAATACTTTAATGCAAAACAAGGCCAAGCAAAAAGTGAACAGACAACCAAAGGTGATATTTATCTTCAGAAATGTAAGTTTCATTCAATTAAATCAAGTTTAATTGTGGTATAAATGCAGAACACCACTAAAATGGTAATAACAATAATACAGTTTAAAGCTGTGAATCCACACGGTACTCTCAGGCATTACAAAACAACAGCCCCCCACGGGCCTGAAATGCTCACCTTGAACAGAACACGATATAAACAAGAGTCCAAGAATGAGTCAACATTAAGCAATCCATCTCCATAGGATACATTGTCAATCCTCGAGCCCTTCAGGAGTGACAAAAATAGTCCTAACATCATGCATTTTGTTCAGTTGATCATACCGTACTGACCCGTCTCGAAGCTCAGGGGGTGCGTGCAGTAGAAAAATAAACAAGAGGCCCCAAGTGGCCTTAATCGCTCACCTGCCTAAGTGGTTCAAAGAAGTATTTGGGGTCACATTCAGTTAAACATGGTTCATCAACGCTACGAAGGAATGAAGTCATGAAAGGCAAATTTTATGAAAAAACACTAAGGAATGGATTTGAACAAACCTGAACCTAACATGCACCCCCCCTGCCACCCCACCCATAGAAAGGGGACTAAAATTGAACAAACTTGAATCTCACCCCCTTATGGATGCTGCATACCAAATATCAAAAGCTTCTGATTGGTGGATTGGAAGAAGATTTTTAAAGAATATTCCTCATGTTGCACTAATCTGAACATTTGGGCTCCATAGAGAGCCCAAATATGGAGCCAGGGATTTGATTTCAACAAACATGTGAATGAATCTTCCAAAGATGTTATATGTGAAATATAAAAGCCTTTGGAGCAGTGGTATGGGAGAAGAAGAAGATTCTTTAATGTTTTTCCCATTAATCACAGTGTTAAAAAATGATGACTCAGCATTTTTTCAAAGTCCAGGAAAAGTACCCTATGAAAAAAAACGATAGTAATTTTTTTTTTAACCTTTCCTTTCTGATGTTCCTAAGGAAGCTTTACACAAAATAAAAATTCTCAGTGCCATGTAGTTTTGGAGATATGGGCGTTTTAAATTTTTTCTATTTTTAGCTCCTGCAGTTCCAATGGGGTGACGGGAAAAATGTTTTTGCCATAAATTAGGTACTGTTGACCCAATAAGTCCTCATATCAAATTTCGTTCAAATTGGCCTCTCAGTTTGGAAAATAGAAATTTTGGTACAAGTCGGGCTCCCACAGGAAGCCCAAATATGAACCCAGGGACTTGGCTTTAACAAACTTATATCTCACCTCCCTAAGGATACTGTATACCAAATATCAAAAGATTCTGACTGGTGGATGTGAAGAAGAAGATTTTTGAAGAATATTCCTCATATTGAACTAAGTTATAATTCTGGCTCAAACAGGGAGTCCAAATATGAACTCAGGGACTTGGATTAAACAATCTTGAATATCACCGCCCTAAAGATGCTTCATACCAAAAATAAAAACATTCTGATTGCTGAATCTGAAGAAGAAGATTTTTAAAGAAAATTCCTCATATTGAACTAAGTTATAATTTGGGCTCCCACAGTGAGCCCAAATATGAACCCAGGGACTTGGCTTGAACAATCTTGAATCTCACCCCCTAAGGATGCTGCATACCAAATATCAAAAGATACTGATTGGTGGATTTGAAGAAGAAGATTTTTAAAGAATATTCCTCATATTGCACTAATTTGAACATTTGGGCTCCCATAGACAACCCAAATATGGACCCAGGGAATTGATTTCAACAAATATGTGAATCAATCTCCCAAAAAAGTACCCTGTGATAAAATCGATAGCAATTTTTTTTTACCATTCCATTCTGTTGGTCCTAAAGAAGCTTCACACCAAATAAAAATTCTCAGTGCAGTGCAGTTTTGGAGATATGGGCGTTTTAAATTTTTTCTATTTTTAGCTTCTGTGGTTCCGATGGGGCAACGGGAAAAATGTTTTTGGCATAAATTAAATACTTATTTCCCAATATCAAATTTGGTTCAAATAAGCCTCTTGGTTTGGAAAATAGAAATTTTGAGCGGGGCAAAAATTCTTGCCCCTCCCATAACGATGGCAAATATAGCCCCTAGAACTTCTCTTGAACAAATCTGAGTCTACACCTCAAAAGGAAGCTGCACACCTAATATCAAGTCTCTGTTACTGCTGGTTCATGAGAAGAAGATTTTTAAAGATTTAGGCTCACTTTTTGGGCATGGCCCTACCAAGGGGTGGGTCAACTTGATTTGAACGAAACTGAATTGACATATGATAGGGAACATGCACACCAGATTTGGTTCCATTTGGTTGAGTAGTTTGTGAGAAGTCGATAATGTAAAGTTAACGCCGGACGGACGAAAAGTGATTAGTAAAGCTAAAAAGTGGGGGGCGGGCTTCAGAACGAGTAATAAAGCCTGCAAGTCAAGTCGGTGTGCATTGGAATGGGAAATGATTTATTATCCTTTGGGTATGATAAGAAAGAGAGAGAACACTCTTAAATAAAAAATATCCACCCAATTATCTCGCACATATTTGTCAACTGTTTTAATAAGTGATCAGTTTAAAATACTGAACAAATTGAACATCACCTCGATGTTTTGACAAGAGCAGACCGTACTGTCAAGCCATATTATTTCCAGATATCATGTGCTTTGATTGTTATTTTGCATTAAAATTTAGAGTGAAAAAGTTGATAAAAATATGAAAAATATAAATCTTACTTTCAAATAGTTGGTAAATACGTTTGAATTCAATAAAAAATAATACAATTTTGATTATATTCCATTGTTTACTCGCTGGGTTTCCCCAACTATCAGTGTGATGTGATGTAAACTGCAGGTAAGTGGAGATCATGTGAGGCACACAATGGGTTTAAATAATCAATATCACACTGAAAATATTGAAATTTTGAGAAAAAAATACCTGGTGAATTTTTCTAAATCTTCAGTAATAATCCCTGTCAGTGTATCCAACATATGAAAACACCAATCATTGCTGCTAATATTTTTTCACACTAAAGAAAATAGATTCTGCACAAGACAACATGTGTACTTGGAAACTGAAGCACTGTTCACTTGGGGTTATCCCAGTCTATAAATATCTTTATTTACAGTCTGTGGGGAATCTCCTATGCAGTTATTTCCCTTTCATCAACAGCTGATTTTCAAAACTGGGACACCTCTCTGTCTGTGCTAAATAAAATGGATTTACGGCCTCATTCAGTAAACAGGGGAAT
This sequence comes from Pictodentalium vernedei, assembly GCA_031216915.1. NCBI lineage: Eukaryota > Metazoa > Mollusca > Scaphopoda > Dentaliida > Dentaliidae > Pictodentalium > Pictodentalium vernedei. The sequence goes on along the minus strand of CM062292.1, from coordinate 185,119,321 downwards.
AAACGAGCCAAGTGAACATCAGTATGTAATTACAAAGTTTATCAAATAAAAGCTAAAAAAAAGTCACTCAAAAAATAAAAACTCCAATATCCAGTCCTGATTTGGTAAGTAGAATGTTGAAAAAAAGTCCCCTATTTTCGTTTTAGTCACCTGAAACTGACGTTTCAGCCAACTTGAAACTTGGGGAATGGGCTTTGACATGGGCAGAGCTCCTTGATTCTGAAATCTGAAAACATGGGGAGTTGGCTTGCACATGAGTATGGGCTTGGACACGGGTCAGTATGGTAATGTAAAATACACGGGTCAGTATGGTAATGTAAAATGTAGAGCTCCCATATGGAGCCCCTTGATACAACCTATGTGGATTAATCTTAGTTACACACCTCTAGAGGGTACTGAATACAAAATTTCAAATTCTTCAGCTACATGGCCAATTCCGTCTCCCATAGGGAGCCCAAATATTAACCCAGGCTCTCGATTTGAACAAAGTTGAATCTCCCTAGAGATGTTATATACCAAATATGAAAGCATTCTGACTGTTGGATCAGAAGAAGAAAAAGTTTAAAGAAATTTGTTCATATTGCACTTAGTTAAAATTTGGGCTACCGTAGCAAGCCCAAATATTAACCTACGGACCCGATTTGAAAAAAACTTGAATCTGACTCCCCTAGAGATGTTGTATACCAAATATGAAAGCATTCTGACTAGTGGATCTGAAGAAGATTTTTAAAGAAATTTCCTCATATTGCCCTAAGTTAAAATTCGGGCTACCATAGGGAGCCCAAATATTAACCCAGGTAAACAATTTAGACAAAGTTGAATTTGAACCCCCCCCCCCCCCCCCCCCCCTGCCTCCCCCCTCCTCCTCGAGATGTTGTATACCAAATATGAAAGCATTCTGACTGGTGGATCTGAAGAAGATTTAAAAAAATTATCCTCCATATTAAACTAAGTTAAAATTTGGGCTTCCATAGGAAGACCAAATATTAACCTAGGGACTTGGTTTGAAAAATCTTGAAACTGACCCTCATAACAATGATGTTTACCAAACATTAGAAGATTCTGACTGGTGGTTCTGAAGAAGAAGATTTTTAACGAATATTCCCCATATTGCCCTAAGTTAAAATCCGGGCTCCTGTATTGAACCCAAATATGAACCAATGGGCTTTATTTTAACAAACTTGTATCTGACCCCCCCTATGAATGTTGTATACTGAATATCAAAAGATCCTGACCATTGGTTCTGGAGAAAAGATTTTAAAATTTTTTTGCAAATATGCAGACTCAGCATTTTTTTGATGCCCTCTACAGGACACCCTAACATAACGGATGGCAATTTTTTTACTATTCAATTCTACTGGTCCTAAGGATGCCTCATACCAAATAACAGCTCTCTGTTCTGTGTGGTTTGGGAAATATGGGCGTTTTAAAATATTTCTATTTTTAGCTCCTGGGGTTCCCATGGGGATGCAGGAATTATTTTTTGCACAAGTCAAGTACTTACGACCCAATAATATCACATACCAAATTTAGTTGAGATCGGACCATCGGTTCAGAAAATAGAAATTTTGGGCAGGGCCAAAAATCTTACCTCTCCCATTATAAAGCCAAATATTGCTTCCTGAACATCGTTTGAACAAACTTGATTCTACACCTCAAAAGGAAGCTCCATAACGAATATTAAGTCATTGTACCCACAGGTTCATGAAATTTTAAAAATATTTTGGAGCATTTTCCCCCACCCCCTTTCTATTGGGCTGGGCATGTTGAGTTGAACAAAAATGCAATACCCCTTCGGGACCATCACTCCCAAACTTTCACTTGAATTGGCTCAGTGGTTTTGGAAGAGAAGACCAAAACATGGTGTCGACGAACTACAGACAATGGACGGATGACAGACGGAGAGCGATGAGATTAGCTCAGCTTGACTTTGTCAAGGTGAGCTAAAAAGTCCCACTTTGTGTTTTTATTTGGCACTGCGAACATATATGTTTGTGGATGGTACACGACAACCACAAACCAGAGGCTCAAGTGAGCCTAAAATGCTCACCTGGCTCACGTTGTCAAAAAAAATGAGTGTGTCATTAACTCTTTGCATGCTGCTGGCGGGTATTCCTGCACAGCAGAGTTTCTCTTGTCTCGGAAATTAGCATAATTTGTGCATATTTAATCATATTGTCTCCCTGTAAATGGAATGGATTTTTCACCAATGATTTCTTGTGTTATATTTAGATTTATTTTTCATCAAATCAGGCCATGGCTACTTTAAAGCAGCCATGACTAGATTTGATGAAAAGTATCTACAAAATATTCAGCGGGTTAAGAGTTAAGTGACCGGCAGCAAGAGCAATTTTCTGATTTGCTGACATAACCAATTCATTTCTGCTGGTCCTAGGAAAGCTTCCAAGGCAAAAAACAAAATTCTGGTTCTGTGAAGTCTGAAAAAAGTGTGCAAACAAATTTTTGTTTGTTTTTAACTCCTGCGATTCTCTCTACAAACACACCCATCCCCACAACCACACCCAAAAGGGGCCATAAATGAAGTACTTATGACCCAGTTATATAGTACATGAGAAATTTGGTTCAAATCTCCCCATTGGTTCTGGAAATAGAAATTTTGAGTGGAGCTCAAATTTGGGACCTACTGAGTTCCTTTGAAAAAAAGAGAATCTGCATCACTAAAGTAAAAGTAAGTTCCATACCAGAAATCTAAGCATTATTGCCAGTGGCTTATGAGAAGAAGATTTTTAAAGCATTTAGGGCTTATGGATCATTAACCCCACCCCAAGGAGCAAAGCAACTTTTTGGGAAAAAAATAGGCCGATGAAATCGTCAGATGTGTACCCATACGCGCAACTAGTAGAAAGCTGTATGACGGAGGGCCACCACGGATGCCAACATTACGTACACCATACAAGGTATGGGTACATATAGAAATGGATTGGAGGAGTGTCTTATTTGATGGATAAAGGGTTAATATCTCCGGATCAAATTATCAGATTTACATAAAAAACTATACAGCACAGCACAACAGTAACCTGAATAAATATATAAAGTAACATGACAATCGGATTGATATTTTTTGAGTTACCTCATGCCAAAGGGATTGGAGGAATTTTCAATTTGAAGAATAAAGGGTTAATATCTCCGGATCAAATTATCAGATTAACACCAAAAACTATACAGCTCAGCACATCAGTAACCTGAGCACAATTATAAAGTAACTTGACAATCCAAGCAATATTTTTCAAGTTATCAAATGCCAAAGGGATTGGAGGAATTTTCAATTTGAAGGATAAAGGGTTAAAATCTCAGGATCAAAATAATAGAATTACACCAAAAACTATACAGCTTGGTACATCAGTAACCTGAACACAAATATGAAGTAACTTGACAATCCAAGCAATATTTTTCAAGTTATCGAATGCCAAAGGGATTGGAGGAATTTTCAATTTGAAGGATAAAGGGTTAATATCTCGGGATCAAATCATCCGATTTACACCAAAAACTATACAGCTCGGCACATCAGTAACCTGAACACAAATATAAAGTAACTTGACAATCCAAGTAACATTTTTCAAGTTATCGAATGCCAAAGGGATTGGAGGAATTTTCAATTTGAACGATAAAGGGTTAATATCTCAGGATCAAATTATCCGATTTACACCAAAAACTATACAGCTCGGCACATCAGTAACCTAAACACAAATATAAAGTAACTTGACAATCCAAGCAATATTTTTCAAGTTATCGAATGCCAAAGGGATTGGAGGAATTTTCAATTTGAAGGATAAAGGGTTAATATCTCAGGATCAAATTATCCGATTTACACCAAAAACTATACAGCTCGGCACATCAGTAACCTGAACACAAATATAAAGTAACTTGACAATCCAAGCAATATTTTTCAAGTTATCGAATGCCAAAGAAATGGATACGGATGCCGGACGGACAGACGGATGGACAGACGGACAGATGGATGGACAAAGGATGGACGAACGACGGATGGTCACCCTGGATGCCGGCATTATGTGTACCATACATAGTATGGGTACACATAAAAATCAGATGAGTAAAACTCCACCAGCCCGAAAATGGCAGCCGCTTCATTTCAACAAAGTAGAAAGGGTATACTCGAAATATGGTCTGTGCAATAAATAATTGAATTTGGCCCAGTGGTTTTAAAGAAGACACGTTTTAAATTAGTTGATGATGTACAAGAAAGATGATGACTCACAGCATTTTCCCATTGCCTACAGTGTTAAAATGGGCATCCCCCTATGACACTCCAAGACAAAATCGACAGTAATTTATTTTATCCATCTGATTCCACTGGACCTAAGGAAGTTGCAGTTTAAACTTTGGGCTCCCATAAGCCAGGGACTTGATTCGAACAAACTTGAATCTGACACCCCTAGAGATGGTGTATACCAAATATGAAAGGATTCTGACTGGTGGATCTGAAGAACATTTTTTTTTTAAATTTCCTCATATTGCACTAAGTTAAAGTTCGGGTTCCCAATGGTAACCCAAATATTAGCCTAGACACTCGATTTGAACAAACTTGAATCTGACCCCCTAAAGATGTTGTATACCAAATATCAAAGAATCTGACGAGTGGATCTGAAAAGAAGATTTTTAAAGATCATTCCCCCTATTGCAATAAGTTAAAATTTAGGCTCCCATAGGGGGCCCAAATATTAACCCAGGAACTTGATTTGAACCAACTTGAATCTGACACCACTAGAGATGTCACGTACCAAATATAAAGGATTCTGACTCGTGAATCTGATGAAGAAGACTTTTTAAAAGACTTTTTAAAAAAGTTTCCCTAAGTTAAACTCTCGGCTTCAATAAAGAGCTCAAATATTAACCCAGGGACCCGATTTGAACAAACTTGAATCTGACCTGAAATAAATATATATTATTATTATTATTATACTTCCTTCAAAATTAAGATGGAGTTTTGTGAGTTTTGATAGTTATTGGGGTAGTTCACTTTGAATAATTTCGTTTTTCTTTTTTTAGAAAGTGTTCAGTCAACCAGACTTTGATATCAGCTACATATTTCTGAATTTGATCTATGGATTGAAGTTCAAGGTGATGTTTGAAGTGCATATATAGCTGGGTGTCATGGGCATAACAGTGGAAACTAAGGCCATGTTTCTAGATGATATCACCCAGAGGAAGGACATGAATAACAAAGAGAAGGGATCCAAGGACAGAGCCCTGAGTACACCAAACCTATGCTGCACATCTTTTGAACCATTGACAGTTACACTTTGAATTTGACCATAAAGATATTATCGAAACCACTCCGAAGCGCTACAAGTAATTCGCTATTCTGTTTTCAAGTTGATTAAGGCGCATAACATATTGGAATGGTAAAGTTATGGTCCAGACCCAGAGGACCATGACAGCTGACCCCTGCCATCTCTCCTCAGTGACCAGCCCACAGATAGACCAATTACTGGGAGCTATTACAGACCAACTCCCAAATCCAGTGTAACAGTATATCCATGGTTCAAACCCAGAGAACGATAACAGCTAACCCCTGTCATCATCCTCAGTGATTGCTCCACCGATACACTAGTTACCAACCACCTACTTAAATAAGGCCAAGTTAAATATGTGAAAAGTTACACTGGCAGGGGCAGGGATTAGGACAATGGCAGTGGGAAGGTTGAATATGATAGGTTATTAAGGGAGATAACTAGGGCTAGGAATGGGTTTGATTTGTGGAAATATAGGGAAGAAAAGAAGTAACTTTGGGACAAGCCACCTCTTTTATCTATGACTACTAAAAAGATTGTATTAATGTTTTGATACTTCAATTTAAGTTAGCATTCACTCTTGAAAAATCGGACACCGGCGCCTTATGTCCCACAATCCAAGAGTGACGACCAAGCTAAAGTAAGGAAAATTATCCCATATGCTGAATGTCCAATAATTCAATAATAACTCCTGTAAGGATTCCGACACCAGTAGACTAGGTCTACCGTTAGATCAAATGATAAAAGCGTATGTCAAATTAATAATTTATTAATTTAAAATATAGGACAGACGACAGACACCGGATGGTGATGATCACTATAGCTCACCTGAGCGAGCTAAAAATTGGGAAGACTGGGTGGGAGGTAAATTATTTTCCAAAATAAAATATAAACGGTAGCCCCTTCTGGCCTAAACTAAAGAAAAATCTGGCCAAAACCTTCAACTAAATAAAACTTTTGAGCCTTTTGCCATTCCAGGCATTGATTCTAGATCCTATCCTAACTGGGTCAAATAAAAATAAAGTGTTATTATTTCTGCCACTTCTGGCTTCATAATAAAGAAACAAAAGAAAAAAAATAATAGAATAAATGTTGGGCCAACACTTACAGTGTTAAGACTTCAATTAAAATTGCTTGTTCCCTTTGGTCTCGAGCAAATGGGCGATGGGAGTTGGCTGCTTTTATAGTGTTAAAATTCTGCCAGGTAACGACTTCTGCCAGAATTCCGCAAAGGTGATACTTTAAACCCTGCAGAGTTCCGCCGAAAGCCAAACGCTTGACAGAACATTAACACAAAAACAATGCTTGGACGAGGCAAACACCGGTGCTGGCATAATCCAGCAGACGTATTTTCCTCAAATCGAACATATTACCTTGAATTAAGACTTTAATTAACCCATGAATGAGGAAATTACATTGTGGTATACTTTGAATGGGAAATTCCAAGTTAGCTTTTAATAGGTCAGGATTTCCCAGTTGGCATTTCGACAATGATGTCCTTGACCCCTTGTAATACAAATTTATGCTCACATGTTAAAATAAAAATGAGTGAATTTGTGCCGATAAAGGCATGAAATGAACATTATATTATATCCTGGATAATATTACTAACAGAAGGAGTTGTGGCAAAACAGTTATACTGCTAAATACCCAACAGATGACATATATAAAACCTCTGGTATGCACTGATTACCACAATGACGTTCCCAAGTCACACTTCGTTACTGAATATACCAATACTCCTAAACATTGGAATCCACTGAAATATTACATGGGACATTGCAAACTTTTAAAAATCCTTGGGGTGGAAACACATTTAAAAAAAAATAGGTGAATTTAAAGGTATCGATCTAAAAAGGGGGCATTTGTTACAATATATAGATATTTCGGTGTCAAGTCCAGACTTCTTAACCTAACCCGAAAAGCAGACGACACTTGCAAAAATAATTCAGGAATCACTAATTTTTTTCATTTTTTGTCTCAAAAACATAGGTTATGATCCCTCGTTGGAACCTATGTTTTTGAGACAAAAAATGAAAAAAATAATGAAAATTAATTGGCCATTTTTGAGAATAGCGCTGGCCGGTTTTGGCTGTTACGTTAGGTAAAGGGTTAAGAAGAGTAGTGACAAGTGCGTGTTTCACAGTCGCTGAACTGTTCACACATTCTAATAGCCACAGCATTAGTGATGGCAAACAAGATTTAAACAATACTGAAGTGACATCCAAGGGCACTGTTTCACTGGAGAGCTCATAACGAGCCATGTAAGTTTGTCAGGCAAGAGCAGTATGAACAGGTTGAGATGGGTCACTCCTGTGACAAACGAAAGAGTCTGTGGAGTTTCTCCACTCCTTTTGGGGCCTACTACCGCCGCTAACATTGACCTAATGCTATCAATTTGATCTGTAAGGAAGGCTGAAAATTTATTGACACACTCTTCTTTGGAGATGTGCTCTGGGAGAACAAGGTTTGTCTTACGATGTAACAGTTTATCGATAACATTTATCAGCACATTTGGCTTCTTCATGTTATTGGGAACAAAAACCAAGAAGTCATATTCCTTTTGCAGTGCTTATTAACAGCACTCTCATTACGTATACAGTCCATTAAAGACCCGGTTTCCATCCCCCCTGATTTCGAGTGCTAAACTAGTGGTGACGAACCTGGTTTACGTTACTATCTATAGCACTGGGAAAATACCAAGCGCAACCAATTAACCTCGCTATTAGTAAGGCCTGACAAAAAAATCACACCTAGCGAACTAAATGTCGAACAGGCAAAATTTGAATCAATCAAAAGAAAACTATTTTGTTCGAAAATGCATAACATAAGAAAATTATTAATTAGACAGGCCCATGTGTCGAAAAAGTGTCAATAATACAACATTTTAATCCGCCGAGTGCTATTCTGTTTTCGACACACTGATATGACTGTAATCCTGCTCATTAATTATTACCAACCAATAAGGCAATGGCACAAATATGTCTGACATCCCACCAATGCTCACTGCATACTGTAAAAAAAAACAATTCGAAGAACGGCGCGGATCCACGGTGGTTTGCATTCGCAGCACAAATGTGTATCTTTAAAAACATTAATTGGTTGTGTTTGTGTTCAATGCCGTTCATTTAAATTCATTCACGCTTCTGTTTTTATTATACCTGTGGAAAAATATGCACATGCGAATGGTAAACTGTATTGAGAGGTCAGGAGCACTCATTACAATTTAAGCCCACCAGGTGAAAAATTGATAAATGTCGTTGTAAATGACACATACACGCAAATAAATACGTGAATACTGGTACTCTAAGTGTATAACGGCAAGCTAAAATTTAATAGAGCTATGTTTTAAAAACAAAGATGAGGCCTGTTACTGGTACATATTATGGCCTACATAAATGGGGGAAGGTCCAAGAATAAACAGGTTGGGTATATCTCTATTATTTACTGGCTGTTGGCAACATCCACCCCCCCCCCCCACACCCCTGAAAAATTAGGTCTCTACCACCACCTTTAATACCATCATAAACCCTATCTATTTCCCCAAAGCAAGCTATCACTTGCCAGAGAATCAACGAATTAAGGCTTGAATTTAATCACCCAGGTTTGGGACCCCTCATTATAATTTGTACGGATATGTGCTTGTGATATATTGACATCCTGTTCGCTTTCATTAACTGGAATCAAATAATTACATTTTCCAACGATAACCCCCACTCCACTCCACCCCATCCCACCCCCAAAAAGAAAGACCACCAGCCATTTTAATTATTAATTCGCCAATATATTGTTGAATACGTCAATTGTTTTAACTTAATTTAAAGTCAAAACACAGTCTGCAAGATCAACGTAGACCATACGTATCAAAGTCGTTGCAAATAATGTGCATTTTAGTTTGATTACCATTAAATCATTGTGTGTGGGGGGGGGGGGGGGGGGGGGGGGGGGCAACAATTATTTAAAAGTTTAATAGATTAGCAATAGGGCTTGCTGTCTTTCAGTGGTGGTGGGTGGCTCCTAAGATTTTATCCAGAAATGTTAAAAGAGTTAGTTGCCACAACCAGTAATGTGGAAATCCCCCTCCCACAAAAAATAAATGAGATAAATAAATGAAAGTCTCAATGACACTGTAGCTTAACTTGTGTGTTGTATTTGATGAAAAGGATAATTTTCAATGTTTATGAAAGGATTATGAAATAAGACAAGAATTGTGATAATTGGGAATATGTTCATTTTTGGTCCCTGTATGTTTTTGTATCCCTATGTTTTTGATAAACATATGAGGTGTACACTGTACTAAAGAGCTGAGAGGTGGGTTAATATAACCTCACAGTTAATGTATGTGGCCCTCACAGTTAACGTATATTAACGAAAGTTACCAAGTTACAATGAAATTATTCCAAAACAAGTCATCCCATCAAGTACATTGAAATCCCTTCATAAATATGGCATGTAGACTGTGCTAAAGGTTTTCGGGCTTCAGGGCCACTGTAGCTGTTAGTTTCCAATTGCGTCCAAAGGGGACGTTCTCATCTAGACATTATATGAAGTCAACCTACCAAGTTACAATGAAATCCCTTCATATAATATGACCTGTAGACTGTGCTAAAGGTTTTTGGGCTTTGGGCTCGGGCAGCCATCATGGTTGAATGATCACAACCAAAAGGGGACATTCTCATCTGGGCATCATCTGGAGTGATCCTACGAAGTTACAATGAAATCCTTCATAAATATGACCTGTAGACGGTGCTCAAGATTTTCGGGCTTCGGGCACCTGTAGCCATCACAGTTGGCCAATCACGACCAAAAGGGGATGTCATCATCTAGGCATTCTATGGAGTCAACCTAACAGGTTACAATGAAATTCTTCCATAAATATGACCTATAGACTATACTAAAGGTCATTGGGTTCGGGCAGCCACAAAGGCTGAATGATCACGACCAAAAGGGGACGTTCTCATCTAGACACTATTTGGAGTCATCCTACCAAGCTACAATGAAATCCCTTCATAATTATGACCTGTAGAATGTTCTAAAGGTTTTCGGGCTTCGGGCCCCTGTAGCCGTCACAGTTGCCCAATCGTGTCCAAAAGAGGACGTTCTCATCTAGACATTATATGAAGTCAACCTACCAAGTTATAATGAAATCCCTTCATAAATATGACCTGTAGACTGTGCTAAAGGTTTTTGGGCTTTGGGCTCGGGCAGCCATCATGGTTGAATGATCACAACCAAAAAGGGGGACATTCTCATCTGGGCATCATCTGGAGTGATCCTACGAAGTTACAATGAAATTCCTTCATAAATATGACCTGTAGACTGTGCTCAAGGTTTTTGGGCTTCGGGCACCTGTAGCCATCACAGATGACCAATCGCGACCAAAAGGGGATGCCATCAACTAGGCATTATATGGTGTCAACCTAACAGGTTACAATGAAATCCTTCCATAAATATGACCTTTTGCCTATGCTAAAGGTTTTTGGGCTCGGGGCACCCATCAAGGCTGAATGATCGCGATCAAAATGGGACGTTCTCATCTAGACATTATTTGGAGTCATCCTACCAAGTTACAATGAAATCCCTTCATAAATATGACCTGTAGACTGTACTAAAGGTTTTCGGGCTTCGGGCCCCTGTAGCCGCCACAGTTACCCAATCACGACCAAAAGGGGAGCTTCTCATCCAGACAATATATGAAGTCAACCCACCAAGTTACAATGAAATTCCTCAATAAATATGACCTGTAGACTGTGCTAAAGGTTTTCGGGTTTTGGGTTCGGGCAGTCGTCACGGTTGGCAGATGCGTTGAATGAGATGATGGATGGCATAGGTTTAAAATTATGACGCATATGCTTATGGTGGAGTTTCCCCTCGCACAGTTTCTTATTTTAGTTCAGATGACTCTTTACTAACTCTTTTTTTAAATATAGTTTTTTTCCATTTTTACACTGAACTTGAATGAACCGTCCAAAAAATAGGTTGTCCATGCATATAATACGACGTTTGATTCGATTTAACAGAATCTTTCGGTCTGCATAGGAGCGAAATGTACTTGCACCAAGCAGCAAAATGTTTGGATTTTCATGCATGTCTTCGACATGACTGTGTGAAACACTTAGCACTCGTGAATAAATACATGCTACTCAATGTTATTGCTGAATAAAAAGTTGTAATTTTCTTTCTTTGTTTTCTGTCCTACGGATATACACCTTCCTTTAACTAACTATTTAACTGACAGTGTACGCAAATATCAAATAACCCCAAAGGACCATCTTTCTGGTGATTGGGCGTACAAACACAGATTGCCTGATAGACTATTGTCTGATTGGTGGCCGTCTTGGTTTTTCGCTTTAGGGATAAAAAGCGTATTTTTGTACAGGCAGGCAAAACAGTTAAACACCAGAACTACACAACTGGTGGAAACAGCTTTTTCAAAATGTATTTTTCCTCCTTAATTCTTGCTTGATAACTTCTCGATCACAACAGTGACGCTGACATGCAGGAATGGAGGGGGAGGGTGCTGGAAGGGGGCACGACCTCACCGGGTTCCATATCCAACCCCCCAACACACTGTTCAACACAATGTTTTTTTCTGGGGGGGGGGGGGGGGGGGCAGTATCTGTTCGCCTATAGTTAATTAAGTTTATGGCAGATATAGGCCTCATTATATGAATGAATGTTATTGAATGCAGGGGTGGAGGTTGGTTCTCAATTCTCAAATAAGGGGGGAGGGGGGAGGAGCTGAGCAATATTAAGCGGCAGCATGGCATAACATGCTAACCATGCTTGTGTGGAATATAGTTGGCTGTAGAAATCTATGAACTTAATGTTAGGTCGTCTATTTTTAGGGGGGTCACCCACAACGCAACTCATGAATGAGAATGTCTGGCAACTAAAAAGACAGAAAACTTGGCCAGGGGGCAAGCCTTTGATATCCGCAGTGATCAAAGATTTCAACATTTGATATCAGCAGTGATCAAAGATTTCATGTTAAGGGAAATTTTATCAAATTCATTGTAGGCATGTATTAGATTGCTGTGGAGAATATCGGATGCGGACCTTTGGGATTCAGGGGGAGAGGGGGTGGGGTATGACTCCTGATGACCCTCCTGGGCTACGCCCTTGCCATCTTGTTTCAGGCCAAACCTCCCACACTGAAATGCGAATTGTCCAATTCATCAAGCCTATGGGAAAACATTTGCAAACTGTATTCATTTTTTGCATTACTGTTCCAATATTACAGGCCCATCACCTTTTTTCAGTGGAGTAAATATGTTGCCGTCTGCGTTCGAAATTTTTATACTCGTAAGTTTCAGAATTAAATTAATTTAACATCATTATTCATATTTAGACGCATTGGTCCATTATAAGCTTGCTTGGCTCAATAGTCAATGACGGCCTGATATGTTACGCGACATTTACTTGTTGAGCATTAATATTAATATTATAGTTGGGGAGATTAAGATAGTGCCAGTGAGAAATATTATAAAATGAGTACTGGGAGATTAGAAGGGACAATGGGGTTGAGATGACACTTGTGGGACAGGGGGAATGAAGGCCTCCTCTGTAGAGGGGAGTGGCAAATTAATGAACGTCTTGTGTCGGAATTAAAACTTTTATTTTACGAGTAGACTTAATTAATGTAAATTACTGGTTTGTGTTATGCTATAATACCCTCAACAATCCCAGTTTTCTCTCTGGTTTAAATAATTAACATCTCCTCACTCATCTCAACATGCAGAGCCAGCCTGTTTATTACCATGGAGACTGAAATAGTTCCATTGCAGTCAATGATTGACAGAATCTATTTATAGGCTGACTGATCGTAATTACCCTTGATTAACAGGACTCAGATTTTTAATGCACTATACTCGTAATACTTTTGACTGAATAAAGCTCTCTGTGGATGGTTAATTTGGAAGCCCACCATTGTAATTCTAGTTTACTTTGCTGGACTTTGGCTTTCTTATCTTCATTGCTGTACTATAGGAAGTGTTTGCATCTTGTGAATATTTTACTAAGAAAAGGTATGGGGGACATGCATCAACAAACCTTGTTGACTTCTTCCTAGATTTCACTCATGCCTATGGCGCTCAAGAAACACCTGAAAAACTGCAACTTGGGGCATGGATTTCCAGCTTCAAACTTGACCTATATTTTATGTGGATACACCTACATACCAAATTACATTTGATTTGGCTAACTATAACTGAAGTTATCATTGGAAAACAAAAAAAAGAAGAATTTTTGAAGTAAAAAAGGGGCATAACTCTGGCAAAAATTGAAGGACCACACCCCGATTCGAACTTGACCTGTATTTTATGTTGATACACCTACATACCAAATTTCATTTGATTTGGCCAACTGTAACTAAAGCTGTCATCGTGAAACCTAAGTGGGACGGACACACACTGGCTATTTTAATAGCTTTTAAAAAGCTTTGATCACCTGGAGAGAACCAACAAGCAGTAACTGTCAGACATTCAAATTTATTAACCTATGACATATGGAGATTGAGCTCAACTTACATTAGTAGGTGGCAAGCCTTTTGCCCTAGAATACTGTACTGATAAGCAGCCATATGAAAAGTGATGTTCAGCATTTACTCAAGGACACAAGGACTGACTCTGGCTGATACAAACTCATGCCTGTTCATGATTAGGAGTTAGATTAACCACTGGTCCACTGCGCTGTCATCACTATTTTATTAACCATACTACACATACAAGTAAACCTTGTTTCACCTGTTAGGCTTACTCCTCACAAAAGACCTGAACAAAGAGCCTGATTGTTTGACCAAATGTTATTTAGTCAGACCATAAACGCAAGGAACTCCTGCTTGTCATGTGGTCTGTTATCTAAATCTTGACAATTAAGTACGAGATACAACACACTGAAGCATCATAAAATGGACATATGAAGGTCAGAAATGGTCAGTTGTCTTTAGCCAAAGTGTTCTGGAGAAGGAGCTCAAAAATTTATTTCACCAAATGTACAATTCCTTCCACAATCTCCCTTATAAAATCATATATTGGAATTTTTCTTAATTTATTCCAAATTACCACAACTCAGCTGAGTCAATATTACAATTGTAAATAAGATTTTTGTACAGTTTGAAATAATGGCAATTTCAAGTTATTTCTATATTTATTAAACCTACCCCTCCCCTCACTGCGCTCAATTCGACAGAATTTGAGGCCAGACACTTAATTTTTAACCCTCCCCCCTCCCCCCACCAACATTTAAGCTAAATAAAAAAAAGAAAGTGTCCTGTATGGTGCTCTATAGATGACATCTGCACATGTGCAGACACCCAAAGACGTGCCTTCCATGTCCACCAACAACAATTCTTTTGTAGTGCCTGCTAAGTGTTTATAGTTGTATATGGGGAGGTCTGAGTAAACATCTCACAAGAGGGCACTTCCTGTCTGGGATCAGTGGTAGGTATTATAAAATATAGAAATTACTTGAAATTACTTTTCCACTGGCCCAGAATAGTGTTGAAACGACATCTGAATTTTTGAGTTGACTCGTCGCCGGCCGAAAATCGAGTCAAAGTCGACTAATCGACAGCATGCTGTATCATTATAATACTATAACTTTTCTATAGGCCTATTATAAAGATACCCGTTGATAGACTATGTGATCTACTACATGAAACACTTAACGGCATCAATAAAACTTTGTCTCAAAATAGGTTTACCTTGATGTAGATTCACTGAACAAATTTAACGAAAACAAATTTTGAAATCGGCCATTAAACTGATGAGTAACGTTTCAAATGGCGTGGCGTCCCAACTTTAGCCATAATTTCTTGCTGTGCTGTTATGCTTACTTGACAACAGAAATAACTGTAGACTACGCACTACAGCTGGTGATCATTTCATACCCTGGTCATTTGGTACCTGGTCATTTATACACATCTTTATGGTTTGTACTGGCCCCTGGACTACCAGTCCTTCTGTACTTTGTTGTTTCATACCCTGCAACACTGTTGGATGTTTGCATTTAGTCCAATAATATTAGCCTCCAACTGTGCTCCTCATTTATTTTTTTTTTTTATATAAAATAAATAAGGAGCTCACTCGGAGGCCAATATTATTGGACTACTTGACAATCTGAAGTGACGATATGATACTATATTGACCAATCCTAGTTTGCCCTGAGATCCACTACACACCATTCAACATTTTTTTAGTTAACTCCTTCCGTCGTTCTTTAGATATCTTTCTCCCACCTTTCTTATTTTGGAAATCGAGAGTAGACTGCTTGGCAGCCGTTGCAGTGGAAACTGACGACGCTGATGACGCGAATGACTGAACAGATGGATATTTGTGCGCCAAGTGTGATCGCATTACACTGGTGGAATTATTGTACTTTAATTTGCACCTACCAGTACATAAGACACATTCAATTACTTTTCTGCCATTTTTGTCAAGGAGATTAAAATGTTTCCATACATCCAAAGTGTGCTGTTGCTGATGTGAACTTTTTGAAGCCATTTTTGAAAATAATTTTTTTGTATGAGTATTGCCGTTTATGTATTCGATAAGGGGAGGGGTGGGTGGTACATGCTTGTGAAATTGAAATTTAGTTCAGTTAGGAAGATGTTAGAAGTGTAGCATGGACGGAAATTCTGATTTCAAAAGTTTCCATTCCTTTTATTTCCTCACCAGGCTTTGAACCGGATATTTTGCTGTGATGATGACAGATCAAAAACATCCCTGACACATTGATCATGAGTGCAGCACGAGGCCTACAGTTAACTGTGCATACAGAATCATCGTAGAATAGCTGACACTCTTGTTTTGAAGACAAACGTAAACCCAATGCAGTGTAGTTACACTGTTTCAATATTTTATGTTATTTGTCTTAACACACCCCTGCCTAAAAAACGTACCGATTAGTTGACTACAGATTTTATCGTCGACTTTTGACAAAAATCACGTTGGCGTCAATTAGTCGATTAGTTGTTTCAACACTAGCCCAGACTAGCTGAATAAATAAGAAGGAGGGACCATATAGGATTAAAGACAATGGATAAAACAAGCTTCATAATTAACTACAGAATCTTTAATCTCTAAAGAGAATGTAAAATATTTGTCTACACCTGGCAGTACTAACAGACTCTCTATAGATAGATGAAAAGACTAAGAATGGATAACAGCATCCTATTCGGGAAATACCATGATTTCCTTTTATATCAGACACCTAACCTAATAGTCTGCACTAAGATTAAGGATATTAAGCATGAATTCGTCCAAATGATAAACATAAGATGATTCTATACAATATAATTATCTAATTATCTGTTCCTCACTGCAGCACTCGATTTAACATTACATAATCAGAAGGTCAATTTATCTGAAGTAATGTAAAAATAGAAACAAACTGAAAGTATGGTTTTAATTTTATTTGACTGAACTGATAAAAACAGCACATACCATTCTGAATACCAAACTCATAACATGTATTTTTTTGCTTCATTTCATGTTAGCGGGGGAGGAATTCGCTAGAATTGTGCACTTGGTGATACCTTCCTGAAATTTGGCATGATGTAAGGGTAGGCATCAGAGATTTCAAAATCGATCGGCTACAAGTTGGCACCATCCTCTAGCCACCACTAGCAGCGAAATCCAAAATGGCCGCCAAGCGGATCGAAAAAAAGCTATTTTCGCCGATCGCACAACTGAAGCTCCAAACCTAACACCATACATGTGCTGTAATTGATGTGAATGATGGAGTGAAGCCCTTGGAACAAGTTGGGGGGAAGATTAATGGATAATGGGATCAGAATTTCCGTCGATGTGTGCGTCTGTGTGTCTGACTGTCAGTATGATCGTCCGTCCGTAGATAAATTAGTGTTGAATGTTTCTCGGGAATGCAATGGTCAAATGAACATGGTATGAGAGATTCCTGTCAACACATGAACAAGGGTACTCGATAGTATGCAGCAGTGGGGATACTTGGACATTTGATAATCCAATTAAAGTGACAGTCTATTCTCAACTTCCGGCATTTTCGATAGATTTATTTTCTAAGAAAATAAAACTATCAAATTTCTAGAGGAGTTCTGGTTCAATCTCAACACCATAGCGACACGTCTGCCAGCAAGGGCAGTGCTGGAATGAACTCGGGATGCATTAGTTCCCGTTGTTAATTATACAATGTTATCTTGCCAGTATAGAACATTGGCAAAATGGGACTAGAAGGGGTGAGTGTATGTTTGCAGTCATTCGAGGTACAGGAATATTTTTTGACTACAAGTAGTATTCTTCATTTTCGGCCAGTTAAGATGTGGTGTGTTCCAAGTCAGGATTAATGTTGCCGACACTTAATGCCCATCCCTCATGGTATGCTACTTTACCAGGGATATAGAGATATAGCCACCACTGGGAGCCAAAACATGACCTTTGATGTCGATGAGTGGTCGAAATGTTTTAGCGAATAACTTATCGAAATATGATCCGGTATGGCAATTTGATACCTTACGTTAGATTTATTAGATCAACTCAGGTATGGATTCATTGAGACATGAGTGCGCTACAAGATGAAGGATTTCCAAGTTGATTTGCTATGGAGTAGGAACTGACTAGTCACATGTGGCCTATGGCCAGAGAAAGACAAGGATACCATAGATGAACACACGGGTGAACGAAGGTATCAACTGTTGTACAGAGGCAAAATAGTTGGGGATATTGTATCATGCTATGCATGAATTAACACCGTCTTGTGCAGTAAATAACAGACTATTTTCCGAAATCTAAAACTGTATTCCTATACCCCGGACAATGTAGCAAGCCACATGGGATGAACATTTGTTAGCAAAATCAACTCAACTAGAAACATGACATGTGTTAACTGGCCGAAAATGGAAAAAAAAATACCAGAATAGGAGATGACTGGTCCTAACATGACAGTATACTACTCAATATTGTTACAACAGCCACCTTCACACTTACACAAAGGTGTGCACCTTAATCCAGCTTTCAAGCATTTGCAATTGCCCTTGCAGGCCTTGGCACAACTACAGTGGAGCATCAGTGCACATGCAGCACTTGCGTCTCCTAGGTGAGTCCAAAATGGGACCAGAATATTGAGACGTGGATTCCACTCCCATCCGTACTGTGATGGGTCTGGCACACATAAGTGTTTCTGCAGAGCACGATGCCAAATGAAAGATGACACAAGAATTACCCTTTTTACATGTTGATACAGAGCTGCTTTGGTGGGCGGGATGTTTTCCATAGACTTAAGGCCATGTGTGAACATATGCCGTCTCGCATCATTGACACGTGTACTGACACAACTGTTACTGTACATCTGTATGGTGAGTTTTTCGATATGCTGCATATGAGGGGAATCCTCTGAAAAGACTTGCGGATTCTCAGTCAATTCTATCATCATTTCAGTTGATGCGGGAAAATTCATCCATGCATTCCATCCTGTCTTCTTCCCAATGCCGAGCATGCTGGATGTTACATCACAACCTGTGAAGGCGTGGAAGAAAGTCAGGGCCTTACAGTAATCAGGTCCAAGTTGTGAAGCTATCTCATGAATTGGCATATCTTTATATGCCTTTCCAATTCCAAACCCAATCCACAGCTCACTGAGTCCAAGGTCACGGAATGTTGCGAAATGGTGCAAAGACAGAATGACGACATCAGAATCAACCGTGCGAAGAAAAGCTATTTTGTGACCTTGTGAGACTGCATGGTTGAGATGAAGCATCATGCGCGTGTCTGCTTCCTCGTGGTTCGATGGAGATATGTCACATAAGCTAACATCCTTATTGCATAGTACATATTCTCCTGATGTCGTTAACAACTGGTACTCGGATGTTGATGTTAATTTCAGCAGTTCAGCAGACAGGAACTTGAAAAATTCGTCTTTATTCTCACTAACTTTCAAGAATGCCTGCCAATTCTTCCCTTTAGGTAAAGTAATCAGGTCCAAGTTGTGAAGCTATCTCATGAATTGGCATATCTTTATATGCCTTTCCAATTCCAAACCCAATCCACAGCTCACTGAGTCCAAGGTCACGGAATGTTGCGAAATGGTGCAAAGACAGAATGACGACATCAGAATCAACCGTGCGAAGAAAAGCTATTTTGTGACCTTGTGAGACTGCATGGTTGAGATGAAGCATCATGCGCGTGTCTGCTTCCTCGTGGTTCGATGGAGATATGTCACATAAGCTAACATCCTTATTGCATAGTACATATTCTCCTGATGTCGTTAACAACTGGTACTCGGATGTTGATGTTAATTTCAGCAGTTCAGCAGACAGGAACTTGAAAAATTCGTCTTTATTCTCACTAACTTTCAAGAATGCCTGCCAATTCTTCCCTTTAGGTAAAGGGACGTTCTCGGACACCCGTATCAACCTAACTGCTGTCTCACCGAGGCGTTTTGCTCGCGTCTGATTCTTCAAACTGCCTTCGGGGTAACAGTCATAGATCGCATCAACCCTTGTGGTGTTCGTGTTAATCAGAGATTCGATGTATGGCAATAATTGCAATCGAGCATATTCTCCAAACAGATCCGCTTTCTGTGGTTTGATTACATGGACTACAGCAGGCATATCCAAGATGACAACTGAAGCTTGTCTAGCTGCTGAATTCTTCCCTTGTGCAGGAATAGCTGGTAAACAATTGAGAATTTGAGATTTTGTCCCACTCCGTAGCTTACCTCTATCGGATAATGCTGGCGGATCACGTGCATTCTCGTGCATGAAAAACTCATCCATGTTTGAATCAGGCCGGGCTTGCAGTGAAACGAACATCTGGGTAACTATTGCGGCAGTTGCTTTACTTGACATGAGTTTGTCTCGGCCTTTGTCCAGGTTGGCTGGGGGTGGGTTAAGGAAGGTATATATATTTGCCTTGGGAATAACATCATTCAGGGGTACGGTGCATTCCACAAGCCTTTCCTTCAAGAAAGTGGAATATAAATGCTTGCCCCTTTCGGGTAATGACCGTAAACTCTTACTAACTTCGGGGTCCATATATTCACCAGTATCTAATGTCACCAGCTGACCACTAGTTTCATCATAAGGGTTGATAATGAGTCCCTGATTCACCAGATCGAGGAGAGATTTCAATTGATTCAGAAATTTTTTCTGCTCTGATACCGAACTTTCCGGGTGTTCCGTGTTATCTGATGATGTTGTGTGGAAACTTGCATATTCATACTCATCTATAACACGCAGAACTTCTGACCTTGAAAGCTCAATAACGACTTTCTCTTCAGCCTGGCCATAGAGACCTTTTGGACCACTGTCTTCTTTGAGTAGTTGGATACTATGTTCTTGGCTCTGATCTAAACCCATCATACTGAACTTCCTCTCACTACGCTGGACCACAAAATGGCCTTCCATGAATTTGTTGTGGATTGAAGGATGCCGCCTGGGTAGCTGAGACATGTCTCTCAGAAATACGGGGACCCACCGACAATAATTTGTATGTCCTAGGGCAAAAAAGTAACTGCACAACTCATCGATAGAACACAGTGTACCAGGCCAGTTACCGATTCGTTGGTTCCGAACGAATTGACAGCTTGTCAAGAGAAAGTTCCGAACGATTTCACCCCAATAGCGCGCAGTTGGAGATTGTGAAAGAATCCTCTGTTCCCACATTTCAAATGACTCATGGGGCCCAGTCTGCTGACAGTAAATCTCATAAGCATTCTTTCTGAGGATCTCAAGCCAAGCTAGAGTGAGAAGATATGCCTGTCGCGTCCTCTTGACATGTTTCCCACCAAGTAGGGATGATGCTACACCGGGTGTGAATATCTTTGCGAGGTGAAACATTCGCTCCCAACCAGAACCACCCATAAGCTTACCACCAGCTTCTTGGGTGCACATTTCAAGATGCAGGAATCCAATCATACACACCATTCGATCCTCACCTATCTCCTCTGGGAACAGCCATTGACATTTTTTCTGCCTGGCATACAACGGACAGTCACCTTCAATGACAGGTATCTGGCCGGGGTTTACGAAAGCAGTAGCTTCCCTGACCACATACATAGCATGCTTCTGCATACTGAGTGAGTCCGCTTTCTGCTCACTGAAAACAGGGAATACCCCAATAACTGCACGAGGTTTGACATTGTCTTGATCTTCATGTTTTGAAAAGAAGCCTGAAAAGGTCACAGGGACTTCATCAAGCTGCCAGCTGCCATCAACCTTCCCTTTATTGCTGATCTGTGACACATGAGACAACCAGTCATTCTCTCCCACGTTCAAATCTGCATATTCATTGGGCCGTACATTACATTCATCTGGAGATTCAAGCCTGATGTCCCCACCAAAGTCTTCAACGAAAGGAACAAATGCATAGTCGTCTGGGAGTTCAATTTGTGTGTCTTCTGGAACATCTAAACTCAGTGGTGGGGGATCAGTACCCACATTGTCCCTGCTCAGTTGACCAATGAGTGTGATGGACGTACCATGCATATCAGATCTACCAGATACATCAATGTTATCAGTGGTTCCTATCGAGAAAACATTACGTTTGCAGTTAGCTGGGACTACAACACCTTCGTTCTTGAACCGCAGTGAAACAGCTCTCGCGAAACTCCTGCGAACATCCATTACGCGATCATAAGAGACAGAGAGTCCCATTTGATGAAAATCTCTGATAAGATTTTTCATACGATCATGGGCATGCAACTTCAAACCCACATAAAGAGGCATTGGAGTTTCTCTGTCACGTCTCTGGTGAACATTTTGTGCATGTTCGGAGCGTTTCGCTGAATTGCTGATCAACATCTGTGAAATAGTACAAGCCACTCGAGTCTTGGCATTAACAGTCTCATCATCGCCTAAGTTCTGTATACTACATGTGCCCTCAAGTAGAACTCTAAGAAGAGTCAGGAGTGAGTTGGGTACAGGCTCGCTCAAGCAATAAGATGAAAATGATCCCGTGAAAGGAGCTTGAGATATGAGTATGTGTTTACGCAGAAGAAGACCCACATCAACTATCTTTTTTGCCTCTTCCTCAGACACTATACGAGTTAAAGATTCGGACAACAAGGAGCCAACTCGAAACCTACTTGAAATAAACACATCTCTACCCTGTGTGAAGGCATCCCAGCCATCGCCCAATTTCTGCAACAAATGTTCTTTGAATCGAGTGGAATGTATTTCTTCACTAAGCCAATCAGAACCGACTTGCTTCAACCTCCGACTGTACAGATTCTTGAGATCGACAAGCTTCATCGCGGAATCGTTGTGTTCAACAAATGTTATGAGCTCTGCCATAACGAGAGGGTCATAGGGCAGGCCTGACGCGGAATGTTCGGCGTTCTTCGACTTTTTAGATTTAGCCGCTCGTGCTTCATTGGCAAGCTTACAATAACAGGTTTTGTGATAGTAAAGATCACTAGCAGCGGAATCAAATGCTGCATTGACCCGAGAAAAAACAACCCAGTTCTCGGCTTCCTTTGCCATAATTTTGAGTTTATTGTTATCAGACATTGATCTGCAAATAGGCTCACTGCTGTCACCTTCGCGTTTGTGACAATAAACACACTGGGGCAGTTTCCTGTCACAGCCAGATTCAAAACTTGTCCGTGTTCTTTTAGGACTCAGCGTGGAGCAGGATGCCACTGCCTCATTTCGCTCTCGCTTGTGTAGCACGCGCTGTACGATGTGAGTCCGAATACTGTCACGGCATGTCTTATGATATATTGCCTTATTCGTCAACAGTGACATCGACATACACTCATCACTCTCTCTCATCAAACAATCAATGGTCAAATTATATGGAAGCTCAACGCCATTATCTAGGAAGCGCGTTATGTCTTCCTCAATAGCTTTATAGGCGTCATGAAAACGAGATTCTCTATACGGACGCATCAATTTCTTGGAACTGTCTTGCTGGCAAAAGCAACAACGTTCCCAGTCAGTACTAGTCCGTACACGAAGAGGATTCTCACTCATTCTGTGAATGATTTTTGTGAACAATCGCGTTCTCGAATTAATTTCGACAGACAAATCAGAATTGCTTGCGGAATTACGCCAAACAAGAGATTGTATGGCAAAGAGACTGCTTCATAAAGAGCGTTGTTTCTCCGGGATCAGCGTCATTCAGGTTTGCCTGAATGACGCTGATCCCGGAGAAACAACGCTCTTTTCAAGTTCCAAGAAATTGATGCGTCCGTATAGAGAATCTCGTTTTATTCTACATCATCTCCCACGTCTGTTTCCAACACGTGCGTGGATCAGAGTTCACTTTCGCGCCCTTACAATCGGATGTATAGTCGGTAGACCGTCGAAAAGGAGGTTCCCTTCAGCCGCTGGCGGCCATTTTGGATTGTGCCGCTACTGGTCGCCACCGGTCGGTGTCAACTTGTAGCCGATCGTTTTTGAGAACCTCATAGCCTACACTAACAGTGTGCCAAATTTCAAGAAGGTATCACCAAGTGCACAATTCACCTGTATGTGACGAATTCCTCCCCCGCTATGTTATTTGGCTACTGAAATTTTATTTTATACAAATCACACTGTTGCAGTAGAAATATTCGACTTATTTACGGACATACACAGTATTTCATTCACAACTCTCAAACAAATTAGTCACGTAGACTTTTCTCACAATCGGTACAAACCATTTCTCATTTTACTGATGCCCATTGTCTAATGATTGCCGACATTCAGTTGATGCCTATTTCCAAGTGTAATTATCTGCACATCATGGAAAACTGTAATGAACAACTAATATTTACTGAATTCTGATAATTACTATTCAAATTTTCACCTAAACTTTCAAATTTCCAGTAAAATGAAATAATTAAAGGGCAATAACTCTCTAGATTTTTCCACAAAGCATTGTGGATTCAAACATTTCCAAGACAGTCTAATATGAAGGTACAACTCTGATCGTGACTTTGCATGTTGTCGTATCAACATTAACATGAGATGAGGCTCCAGGGGGCCTGAGGTTGCTCACCTGACATGGTAGCCTAAATATCAACCCAGGGAATTGATTTCAACAAGTTGCATCTGCCTCTCCTGAGAAAAGCTTACACCAAATATCCAAAGCTTCTGACCAGTGGATCTAAAAAAAAAAGATTTTTAAAGAATATTCCTCATATTGAACTAAGTAATAATTCGGGCTCCCACAGTGAACCCAAATATGAACCCAGGGACTTGGCTTAAACAAACTTGAATCTCACCTCCAGTGGGATGCTGTATACCAAATATCAAAAGATTCTGAATGGTGGATGTGAAGAAGAAGATTTTTGAAGAATATTCCTCATATTGAACTAAGTAATAATTCGGGCTCCCACAGGGAGCCCAAATATGAACCCCAGGACTTGGCTTGAACAAACTTGAATCTCACCTCCAGTGGGATGCTGTATACCAAATATCAAAAGATTCCGACTGGTGGATGTGAAGAAGAAGATTTTTGAAGAATATTCCTCATATTGAGGTTATAATTATAAGTTATAATTCGGGCTCACACAGGGAGCCCAAATATCAACCCAGGAACTTGACTTGAACAAACTTGAATCTTACCCCCCTAAGGATGGTGCATACGAAATATCAAAGCATTCTGACTGCTGGATCTGAAAAAGATGATTTTTAAAGAAAATTCCTCATTTTGAACTAATTTATAATTCGGGCTCCCACAGTGAGCCCAAATATGAACCCAGGGACTTGGCTTGAACAAACTTGAATCTCACTCCCCTAAGGATGCTGCATGCTAAATATCAAAACATTCTGGCCGCGGAATCTGAAGAAGAGGATTTTTAAAGAACAAGAGGCCCCACGTGGCCTTAATCGCTCACCTGACAAAGTGGCTCTCATAAGTATTTTAGGTCTCTTTCACCATGTCATGCCTCATCAACATTAACTGGTTGAGTGATAGATTTTCTTTGAAGGTCAACATTTGTTACCTAAAATTTGTTTTATTTAAAATCATTGGCGTGTGCCAACAGCCACTCTCCAATGATTTTTAATAAAGCAAATTTATCTCTGCAGACAAACTGGTTTAGCAGGAAGCACAAGCAAGGAATGTGAAGACTATAGCCTGGCAAATACGTTTTCTTAAAGCCAATATGACAGTGGCTCCCAGTGCTCAAATAGTTAAGATTACAGAGTCAGAAGAGATAGCCTTGGACATCTCTCTCCAACTGTGGATATCTTCCATGTGCTACATGTATATATTTGCATGCAAGAGAACAAAAATTTTCCAAAATATTGGGTTTTTTTATCATCATTGGAACAAGCTCAAACAGCTTATTCCAATAGGGGTATGGGAAGATAAGGTATATTTTTGAGACAAAAATGTGAATAAAAAATGGTGTTTTTTTGTGAATGACGCAGGAGAGTTTTGCGTAAAGATATGGTAAATGGTTTGTTCTCGACTCAGAATGATGCAAAAGTATTTTAATTTTATTAGGCAAGTTGTTCCTATAATGCATTTAAAAATTGAAGTAACTCAGTTTTTTGGCTGACGATTTTTTAGGTGTGTGTGTCTATGTTTGTGTGTGGAGGGGAGGGGGGGGGGGGGTTGGGTAAGAGTGTTCCTGCAAACAAAATTCCTGAATAAGTGGAAAATTTTATTTTTTGTGTCAAAGACATAGTGCGTGAATGTTGATTGGAACAAGCTTAGAGAGCTCATTCCAATGTGAAGTCATAAAGCTGTGTTTTACGTATGAAATTCTGGAATAACTAAAAAATTGCTTTTTTGTCTCAAAAAGCATGGTGTGCAACCTCTCATTGGAATGAGCTCAAAAATCACATTCCAATGGGGTATTTACAAGCGATAAGTACATGTATGTTTTAGAGACAAAAATTAAAATTTGAATAGCGACTTTTGCGAAGAATGCTGACAAGTTTTGGCAGTTATGCTGGTTAAAAGGTAAGGTATGCAAAGTGGTTGTTTTTTAGAGGTGACATTTAATTAAGGGGAATTAACCCTTGATTACTGAGGTAACTTCTAAATGTACTGAAATTTCATGAAGCAATGTGAATAACAGACAACAGTTGCCTAAAAATTTCATGAATAACGAAAATTTTTATTGTTTTGTCTCAAAAACATGGCATATGACCTTTATTGGAATGAGCTGAATGTGTGTGTTCCAATGAGGGGTCATAAAATTTGAATGGAGATTTGTGTGAATAATGCATTAGTACTGCTAGATTTGGGTAAAGGGTTAACCCTGGATACCACCCCTTCTATAGTAAATCTCTTCTGCAAATTTTGTCTAAGATTCGATCAACATTACAAATAAATACGTTCATGAATCACGACATTGCAGCTTTGGCAGAAAGTCTAAAAATTACCACCAAAATACAGTAAAATATGGGATTTCTTTACCACTGAAACTTCCACTGACGAGAAGGCCAAATGCTTATCCTGTAGTGCTATGTTATGCCGGGGTGAAAATTAAACATAATTTGATTTTCTTTTCCTTGAGTTTCATTAGTATACTCAACCTGTGACATCTTATCTGTGCTGCTTTCTCTTGAGTAAAGATTGATATTCTGACGTCTGTTCCATAAACTTCCATTCAGAAGCACTTACCTAAAACCGGCGACATCACACCAATGAGGGATTTGATGCAGATTAACTCAATCTTCAAACACCAGGGCTTGCATTTTCACCAGGCCTTAGCCTGATAATAAGCTCCCCCACAACCCCCCCACAACCCCAACCAAATTCTCAAAAGACTGATCAGTTGGACTGGCTCAAGGCTGGTTTCCAATATATGTAATATGAAAAATCACCTCTGGACAGTACTAATCAGGCTTAGTGGCCCCATTTATCGGGCCTATCAATCAGCCTGGTCATGATTCTAAAACGCAAGCTCTGAAACACAGCATCGATAGTAACACGGCAAAATTGTGATGTTTCCCCTCCACAGGGGAATAACCACACAATTTTGGCATTTTACTGTCAATGCCAAATTTCAGAATTGAGCACCCCACCCCCAATCACATTCTACACATATTACTGTTAATGCAGAATTTCAGAATAGAGATGACCCCACTCCTCCCTCCCTCCAGTCATGTTTGCTGGTTTTAGTGAAGGGGGTTTACTATTTAGAAGGGGGGGGGGGGGGGGGGGAGATCTCGCTCTCCAATGGCACCAGAGGTTTCAATAAGAAGAAATGTTTCCAGCCAATTAGGGTGGCTACGTCCAAAACAACCAGGCTCTGTAGATTACTTTTAAAAGGAACTGGCCTTCCAACTTAAAGTTTTAAAAACACTTTTGCTCGAGTGAAATTCATAACAGCAAATTAGTTAAAAAAAATACATTCTCTGAAAAATGCTCGTTGAAAAAACAATGTTCATTCGTTCTTCATCGAAGCACAGGCATCTGGAAACTTGATCTAAAGAGATATCACCCTTATACCTTAAAATACCCCCTCTTATATATTTAAAATACATGTGTACAGTATCTACACGTACGTGAGAGGGGGTATTTCGAAGTAGGTGTGATATATCTCTTTAGAACGTGTTTCCAGACACCTGTAATCAAATTTTACCTGTCCAGCTGTCCCGAAAATGTAAAGCCGATGATGATAACGGTATTTAGTCATACTGCGGTATTTTATTTTATTACCGTACTCGGTATTGAAAAATCAAATACTGTGCAGCCTTAGCAATCGGCAGACAATTTAATTAAAATATAATACTCTGAACTCACTGGGTCCCGGTGTCCTACGTAAGCATGCATGAACTGGTGTAGTTTATTCAGCCTTCTCTAGCATCTTCCTCGTGTGGTGTACATGTAGTGATGTATATTGCAAGTCATATCCAGTCAGTCACGCGACGAAGTTGACTGTTGTACACATTGTGATGTTTTCGTGGTTATGTGTTTCAAACTGGAACACATACCACGAAAATGTCACAATGTCAACTTCAACTATTCGGAATTCTCAGAAATGCTGAATGATCATTCTGAAATATTCCAGGAAACAATAAAATTCACCACAATCCAGATACATTTAGTTGATTTCTAAATTAAAGATACTGTAGAATGCACATAACTGTTCGATTCCTGAACAAAAATAAATTGATCAGATTGAAAAACGTGTCCTGTGGAAACTTCCAGAATGAAATGGGTCACTGAATGGCCATGAGTAAATTAATAAATGAAATTGGCAGAGAAGTCTGTGATTAAAACAATAAATAGGATTGGCTAGGGTGATCATGAGTGATGTCACACAAAGACCATGCATATTGCAGTTTACTGCACGCAGTTCAATGATATTGGAAAACACAGTGTCTTATTCTCTTTTATGTCTGTGAACAATGTGATTATGTCCCGACTGTCTGTATGCATACGTTCATCTTCAAAGGATGCCAACAGAGGCTGCACACAAATTGGAACTGATAAGTGACTGATTAAATGACATGTTAACCATTCCCAACTGCGACTGGGAATCTTTTATTTGCAAGCGCTACTTTCTGAACGGCTGCATGCGCCAAACATAACACGCTACTATCGGCATTCAGCTGCGAACTGCGTGCACCAGCGCCCGCTAAAATCGAAGGATTGGATATTTTGAGATTCAACTATTTATTAGTTGGTGTTTAATGTCATGTGTTTGTGCACAATGGCTAATTGTGACACAACATGGAGATAAAGTTAAGTGTAGGCAATTAATTCAATTCTGAAACATGGCATTTAATGTACGGCAATACAGCAATGTTGTGAAGTCTACCTCCTCCACTCATCCCCTTGCCCTCCCACACACATACAAGTTTGCCGTATTTCTTTCAATGGCTAATTTGAGAATTGATCACCCCTAAGCTATAAATTGTTGGCAGATACATGTAGTAGGCACTCCACTCCAGCACACACACACAAGCTTATTTTTGCCTTTGGGTAGATTTGATTTGGAAACTATATGGCTGCAAATGGCTGACTATTGCTGTCAGTCAGACAACGTATTAGCCCTATACATGTTCGATGTTAACTTGTCAAAGTGTGACAGTGTAAATGAGACTTTGCACTGTTAGAAGAAATGGTTTTGTCATTTGGATTATCTCCTCTGGCGAATATAACATCAATCTGACAACCATTTATTGAGGTTCAATGACACATTAACAGCCAGGGTCATTTTGTGTCGGTGACAGTTTTATGGGTGGAGGAAGCTGGAGTACCCGGAGAGAACCACCGAGACCCGATTTGAACAAACTTGAATCTGACCCCCAGAGATGTTGTATACCAAATATGAAAGAATTCTGCCTGTTGGATCTGAAGAAGAAGATTTTTAAAGAATAATCCTCATATTGCACGAAGTTAAAATTTGGGCTCCCATAGTGAGCCCAAAATATCAACCCAGGAACTCAATTTGAATAAACTTGAATCTGACCCTCCTAGAGATGTTGTATACCAAATATGGAAGAATTCTGACTGGTGGATATGAAGAAGATTTTTAAAGAATAATCGTCATATTGCACTAAGTTCAAATTTGGGCTCCCATAGGGAGCCCAAATATGAACCCAGGGACTCGATTTGAACAATTTTGAATCTGAGCCCTCTAGAGATGTTGTATACCAAATATGAAAGAATTCTAGCTGGTGGATCTGAAGAAGAAGATTTTTAAAGAATAATCCTCATATTGCACCAAGTTAAAATTTGGGCTCCCATAGGGAGCCCAAATATGAACCCAGGGACTCGATTTGAACAAACTTGAATCTGCCCCCCCTAGAGATGTTGTATACCAAATATGAAAAGATTCTGACCAGTGGATCCGAAGAAGATTTTTAAAGAATAATACTCATATTGCACTAAGTTAAAATTCGGGCTCCCATAGGGAGCCCAAATATTAACCTAAGGACTCGATTTGAACAAATCTGAATCTGACCCCCCCCTAGAAATGTTGTATACCAAATATGAAAGAATTCGGCCCAGTGGATCTGAAGAAGAAGATTTTTTTTAATTTTGGAAACAAATTTAGGGTGCTATCAGAGTTATGCCCCCTGTGGTGCCCCTTGTGGGCATAACAACTTTGTTTGAACAAATTTGAATTGACATATGATAGGGAACATGCACAGCAAATTTTGTTCAGTAGTTCGTGAGGAGAAGTCGATAATGTAAAGTTAACGCCGGACGGACAACGACGGACGACGGACAGAAAGTGATTAGTAAAGCTCCCCTTGAGCTTCGCTCAGGTGAGCTAAAAATTCCTCATATTGAACTAAGTTATAATTCGGGCTCCCACAGGGAGCCCAAATATGAACCCAGGGACTTGGCTTCAACAAACTTGAATTTCACCCCCTAAGGATGCTGCAAACCAAATATCACGATTTTGACTACTGGATCTGAAGAAAAATATTTTTAAAGAATATTCCTCATATTGAACTAAGGTATAACTCGGGCTCCCACTGTGGGAGCCCAATGTGAACCCAGGGACTTGGCTTGAACAACTTGAATCCCCCCCCCCCCCCCCCTAATGATGCTGCATTTTTAAAGAATATTCCTCATATTGCACTAATTTGAACATTTGGGCTCCCATAGAGTGCCCAAATATGGACCCAGGGAATTGATTTCAACAAATATGTGAATCAGTTTTTCAAAGATGGCAATCTTTTTTAGCGTTCCTTTCTGCTGGTCCTAAGGAAGCTTCACACTAAATAAAAATTCTCAGTGCCGCATAGTTTTGGAGATATGGGCATTTTAAATTTTTTCTATTTTTAGCTCCTGCAGTTCCCATGGGGAGACGGGAAAATTTTTGTTAGCATAAATTAAGTACTTATGACCCAATAAGCCCTCATATCAAATTTGCTTCAAATCAGCCTCTTGGTTTGGAAAATAGAAATTTTGGGCAAGGCCAAAATTGTTGCCCCTCCCATAACAACGGCAAATATAGCCCCTTGAACTTCTCTTGAACAAATCTGAGTCTACACCTCAAAAGGAACCTGCACACCAAATATCAAGTCTCTGCTACTGCTGGTTCATGAGAAGAAGATCCACCCAACCACTATACTTAATCCCCTCTCAATCTCATAAGTGAAATGACAAACAATTTCCACAATTCATCAATAGAACAGAAACACCACCTAGTTAATACTCTTTAAATGATAAAATACATCTTTGCAAACACACACTCTTGCTACTTTGGGTTAATGTACTTCACAAACTTGTCAAACACCTATTATGAATGACTGAAACAGTGAATAGACAGATGTTAAATCAATTCAATAATTCCTATGTCCTCCTATCATTTCTAACAAACCTCCTGTTCTAGAGATGTGAAACTGTTTATGAATGCCCACACATTAAGATGAATGGCTGTTACGGTCTTGAAATTGCTGTGATTATAAGTACATTTTCTACTTCAACCAGCCCATGTGCGCCATCATAAACGCCATTGATGACTTCATCAATGAACACGGGGCATAACAGAAACACCCTCGGGTGTGGTTTAGTGTCTAAACCTGTTACCCTCCAGCTACAAACTCGCTCTCAGCCTAAGAAGGTGAGCTAACAGGCAGATTAACAGCTTAACTGTGGCCTTCTACCAGAAAGGGCTGCCTTCTCTGACTCAGCTAAAGATTAGATCACAAATTAAAACATAATGTGCTACTTTTATCTTTTTTTATTTTTACATATTCTAATGAAAACTAATTCTGCCTTCTTCTTTTAAGCAGGTACACAGAAGATGCTTTTTGACCAGCACCCCAATAACCGCTATGGACAGTCTAAGCATTCTAGAAACGGTAATCCCCATGGTTCCTGAACATCCACCACTCCATCCCTAAAAGTGGTCGACCACTTTAAGGGAGGTTAGCGTTGGTCCTGCCCCTTTTTGTAAGTGCATTGCGCATCTCTTGTCCCAACCCAATAGGATTACAATGCAGGCCTGCCCCCGAACCAGGGAAGTTCGGGTCTTCTTTCTGGTGGTCCCCGAAAGGGATCATTGTTGTTTCCTTCAAAGACGTCCTACCAAACAGAGACAGCCTGAGGCAGATTATATATGCCAGTGATGGCCATCACTCAATATCATCTCCGAAGTGGCAGACTATACTTGCCTGAAAATCCAGATTGACTGCACCCTCGGGGAGAAGTAGTACCTTTGTGAGAGGACCCAACCTCTCACACTGGTCCTCATCCGAGGGTTCAACCGACATCAGTCAAAGAGACCATCACGCCACAACCGGTGACACCTGCTGAGTACCTGAACCTGTTCCTCCTTCAACACGAGTAGACATGTGGAAATTAGTCATTTACAGTCACTGAGGGTTGAAAGGGGCTTGTTCCCCATACTGTCCCTGCGTGCCTTCGGCGCGTTAAACCATTCCATTCGGGATAGTTTTGGAGATATGGGCATTTTAATTTTTTTCTATTTTTAGCTCCTGCAGTTCCCATGGGGCGATGGGAACATTTTTGTTAGCATAAATTAAGTACTTATGAACCAATAAGCCCTTATATCAAATCTGCTTCAAATCAGCCTCTCGGTTTGGAAAATAGAAATTTTGGGCAAGGCCAAAATTGTTGCCCCTCCCATAACAACGGCAAATATAGCCCCTCAAACTTCTCTTGAACAAATCTGAGTCTACACCTCAAAAGGAAGTTGCACACCAAATATCAAGTCTCTGCTGCTGCCCAAAGAGAGCCCAAATATGGACCCATGGATTTGATTTCAATCAACATGTGAAACAATCTTCCAAAGATGTTATATGTGAAATTTGAAAGCTCTTGGAGCAGTGGTTTGGGAGAAAAGAAGTCTTAAATGTTTTCCCCCACTACCAACAGTGTTAAAAAATGCTGACACAGCACTTTTTCAAAGTCCCCAAAAAGTACCCCATGATAAAACCGATAGCAATTTTTTAACCATTCCATTCTGTTGGTCCTAAGGAAGCTTCACACCACATAAGAATTCTCAGTGCCGTATAGTTTTGGAGATATGGGCGTTTTCATTTTTTTCTATTTTTAGTTCCTGCGGTTTCTATGGGGCGACAGGAAAAGAAATTTGGGCATAAATTAAGTACTTACGACCCAATAAGCCCTCATATCAAATTTGGTTCAAATCTGCCTCTCGGTTTGGAAAATAGAAATTTTGGGCGGGCCGAAAATTCTTGCCCCTCCCATAACGAAGGGAAATATAATTCCTCGAACTTCTCTTGAACAAATCTGAGTCTAAACATCAAAAGGAAACTGCACACCAAATATCAAGTCTCTGCTGCTGCTGGTTCATGAGAAGAAGATTTTTTAAGATTTCAGCACAATTTTGGGCGTGGCCCTACCAAGGGGTGAGGCATCTTGATTTGAACAAAATCAAAATACGATGTCATAACAAACTATTATCTCAAATATCAGTTAAATTGGTTCAGCAGTTTGGGAGAAGATGCAAACATCATGTTCACAGACGACGGACGGTGAGTGATCACAACAGCTCCACTGACTGAAAGTCAGGTGAGCTAAAAATTCAAATGACATGGAATAATCAAAGGGCAATAACTACCTCATTTTTGAGAAATCATTGTGTTCTTGCACTTTCCAAGACAAGATCGATATAAAGCAGCATGTTACTGAAATCTGATCACTATGTGTTATTGCATAAACAACAAAATTCAAGCAAAATATATTCAACAAATCAACAAAGAGCAATAACTCCCTTAATTTCAATTGAATAGAAGAGGTTATCGAACTTGTCCACTTTAGTGTTAATATGAAGTTGCACATCAAAACTTACTGAAATCTGATAACTATTGTCTAAGTTATTGCATCAACGAGTTCTGGATGGACAGACAGATGGATGGATGGATGGATGAAGCTCTTCACTATACACCTTCCCAATGGGGGGTGGGGATAATAATTTACAAAATAAACACTCAGGGTAATTAAAAAGTAAATTGATAAGCTGCACTACACCTACCTTAATAAAGCCTAATGCATTTGTTGCTTGAAGGCCAAGACTTCTCAAGATAACTACTGGCAAAAAACTGGTGTTGTAGAGTCGTTGTAAACCATCAATTGTGGCTGCAACTGGTAAAACATGTCTTTGTCGTAATGTCTCATATTCTGAAAGGTATGTCATGGAACCTGTAACAATATATCAAGTTATCAGGAGGATACAAGAGTATCATTGGCCATCCTTCAGTTATGACTTGATAACAATCTATTCTATGTTATTAATTTTAGATAACAACATTAATAGTAGCTCGAGTGAAAACAGGTCCAGGATCTTCAATCTGAACATCAACAATTAGCTAGAAGTACACCTACACACTAAGAGAATTAATGCATAAGAAGCCCAAATATTCATACTTTTTGCAGTATACATCTGAAGCCGCTGTCATCTGTTGAAGATGAAAAGCTTCAGTAACAAAATTCTGTTTCTGCAAACACATAGTATGGTTATTAGAATAAGAGTCAAGTATTGCAGTACAGAAAAGCTTTTCTGTTCATGATTTAAATTCTTAAATTTCAAGAGAACTGACTTCAGGCCTTTAAATCCCTCCAAATTCACAGCAGTGACTCACATACCAAAATTAAAGATAATTTGGTTTGTTTTTTGTTTTGTTATTGTTCAGTTTCACTAAGAGGTGATGCAATTAGATATTCTAAAAAAAGAACTCATTTCATCAAAGGGGTTGAACCATAACTGCCTTGGTGAGTCTGTGTTGTTCCAAAATTGTATGTATATCTGTTTATTTTTCTTATTTATCAGAGTTTAACAACCTTTTCAACAGGCAGGCTCATCCCCCACATTAGACCAATTTACAGGTCGGTGTCTTTCTACACATACTCTGGTAGTATGATAAACACAGACATGGAAATTTCAAAATGTTATCAGTTATCACACTTTATTCAGCACCAATTTATTTACCATATAGAAAACTGATAAGCTGATTGCTTGTGTGTCATAGAAAAAATCCACCTTTCATTCATAAGAGGTATTTCTGTAAGCTATGCTGAAAATGAACTATAGAAATACTGAATATGTGGCCAGTATTCATGTTTGTCATGAGACCCTCAAATAACAAGAGGCCACAGGGAGCCTGAGGGCGCTCACCTGACATGGTAGTCTAAATATCAAACCAGGGACTTGACTTGAATAAGCTGTATACGCCCCTCCTAAGAAAAGCATATACCAACTAGATGAAGCAGTTGTGCCCACACAATACACAGGATTTTCCTTCTATTTTCAGTTCTTGCACTTTTACGTCCCAAAATTGAGAAAAACGCATAAAAAACAGATTTGTTTTATTATTTTTGTTCGGAAATTTTCGAAGTCGCAAACAAAATATCGTCAGCCTAAAATTTTTTTTTCTTCTTAAAATTAACCAAAACGCATAAAAAAATAACAAAAATTTCCGGATTTTGGTCCAAAATTTCTAAGTCCGGAACAGAACCCCAAATTTTCAGCCTAAATATGAACCCAGGGACTTGGCTTGAACAAACTTGAATCTCACCCCCCTAAGGATGCTGCATACCAAATATCAAAAGATTCTTATTGGGAGATCTGAAGAAGATTTTTAAAGAATATTCCTCATACTGCACTAATTTAAACATTTGGGCTCCCATAGAGAGCCCAAATATGGACCCAGGGAATTGATTTCAATAAACATGTGAAACAATCTTCCAAAGATGTTATATGTGAAATTTGAAAGCTTTTGGAGTAGTGGTTTGGGAGAAAAGTAGTCTTAAATGTTTTTCCCATTACCCACAGTGTTCAAAAATGCTGACTCAGCACTTTTTCAAAGTCCCAGAAAAGTACCCCATGATAAAACTAAAATTTTAATTTCTTTTCAACCTACTCACAATTGTTTACAATTGGCTGAATAAACAATAGGAGGTATATAACCAATACCAACAAGAGCAGCAGAAAGAAAAGCAAGGAGGGCAGAGAACAATAGCGAAACCTGTAATGAAGATAGAGAGAAGACACCTGAAAAGAACAAGGCTGAGAGAAGCACAACCTCAATAAAAACAATTTTAACGAGGGTGCACAACAGCCTGAGCAGCAACGAGAGTGCCTAAAGAATAAAGGTCCTTAGATTGCTGCTGTAGGTGGCGGAGATAAAAGGAGGAGAAGGTAGAAGCATTCCTCCAGTAAGCCGCATTCAAAACATCCCGGAGCGAAACAGAATTGGAGAACGCCCAGGATGTAGAAATGGCACGAACCTCATGAGCATTAAACCGGTTCGAAACAAGATCCGAAGCAGACAAGCGGGAATAAGCCAGCTTGATTGCAAGACAGATCCACCTGGAAATAGAATGGGAAGAGATAGACTGCCTCTTAGAAATGAGAGACAGAAAGATTCTCTTCCGACCCCTCCTAATGAACTGAGTGCGAGTAATGTAAGTCTTGATCACAGGAACAGGACAAAGAAGAGGTCTCCGGCCATCGACAGCGGGGAGAGCCCGAATGCAGATGGGAGGCGGTACCGAATCAGGAAGTTGATTCTTAGCCAGAAAAGAGCAATCAGTAGTGAAGGTGACACTGTTAGCCTCATTTCTGAAGAAAGCAGAATCAACAGATAGCGCATGAAGATCACTGACTCGTTGACCAGAAGCAAACGCTACAAGGAAAGCCGTCTTATAGGTGAGAAAACGCATATCGGTCTCAGATAAAGGCTCGAATGGCGCC
The DNA here is from genome assembly GCA_031216915.1 of Pictodentalium vernedei. Taxonomy (NCBI): domain Eukaryota; kingdom Metazoa; phylum Mollusca; class Scaphopoda; order Dentaliida; family Dentaliidae; genus Pictodentalium; species Pictodentalium vernedei. Next base: position 185,082,482 of record CM062292.1, on the reverse strand, counting down.
CCCTCCAAACAGTGCAACACCCATGCCAAGTTCCACTTGGGTGTAAGATGCAAAACTCGAGGCCTCTTCAAAGAAAAGTGCCGAATGAGTTTGGAGAGAACAAGATTACGACCGATGCACCGCTTTCCCACATAAGAGAAAGTATCAGACAGCATATACCGATAGCCCTTAATCGTAATAGGCTGGAGGCCCTTGGAGTCAAAAAGATATACCAGAAAATCCGCAATTTGAGCGATTGACGGATCACAGTAATCCACATTGTGATCTGCACATCAGCGGCAGAAAACCTTCCACTTCACAGCATAAGTCATGCCAGTGGAATGTGGCCGTGATGCAGAAATGCACTCCACTGTTTGTCTCGAAAAACCTCTACGTCGGAGACTGGACCTGATAAAAGACAGGCGTGAAGGGACAGGCTCGCCAGGTTGTTGTGGTACTTCCTGGGATGACCCTGGGAAAGAAGATCGCGACGTAGAGGTAGACGAATCGGCCGATCTGCCAACAGAGGCCGCAGCAGATTGATCCACACCCTTTGTGGAGACAGAGGTGCGATCAGAATGATCCTGCAACTGCAAGCATGGATCTTCGCTAATACTTGAGGAAGAATTGGTACAGGAGGGAAGGCGTAGCCGATCCAACCTGTCCAGTCCAGGGACAGAGCGTCTACCGCAAATGCCAGAGGATCTGGACAAGGGGAGACAAAGGTCTCTACCTGATGATTCCAGCGAGTAGCGAAAAGGTCGACCTGAGGATGGCCCCACTGCTCGCAAATCGGCTGAAACACTGACTGATGGAGCATCCATTCGGTGGGAAGGACACTGTTGCATCGGGACAGGGAGTCTGCTAGGACGTTGAGACGCCCGGGAATGTGTCGAATGGACACCTGGGCGTTTACATCCCGTGCCAACAGAAGAAGATCCCGAGATAGCCGATACATGGGAATCGAATGTGTGCCTCCTTGATTCCGAATATAGGCCACTACTGTCGAATTGTCCGAAAGAAGTAGGACAATATGGTCCGACTGTTGAGGGATCCAAAGCCGAAAACTCAACAGAAGAGCAAGGAGCTCCTTCTGGTTGATATGAAGGCCCACCTGCTCGCTGCCCCACTCGACGTGAGTGGACAAACCGAGAGGATCCAACGTCGCACCCCAGCCCCATTCGCTGGCATCCGCTGTTATTTATTTATTTATTTATTGGTGCATAATGCCACATCAGCAGCTAAGGCTATATCGTGGTGAGAAAACAGTGGAGAATAAAAACTCATTTTCAGTTATGAAGTAAAAAGACCAAATAAAAATAGAAAATAACTACAAGAGATCTGTCAAAGACCAAAGTAATTAAAACAAACAGTGGGTTATGAAAGAAGAGATGTGAATAACTTCAGAATCAACCAGATGAATTGAGACTTGAAGAGTCTTGATTAAAAGATTAAAAACAATTTTAAAATTTATTAAAAAGGTTGATTTCCTTCAAGAACGACAGAACTTTATGAGTATTTGTTCTGAAAATAGGTCTCGAAGAGACACTACATTAAAATACTGTCGTCTACTAAGATTAAAATCAGTACAATGTAAAAGAATGTGTTCCACTGACATCAGCTGGCACGGAACACACTCTGGTCGCACAGCACCCTCCAACAAGAAAGAATGTGTTAGTCGTGCATGACCAATATGACACCATGTCAAAACTGCAAGATCCATTCTACTAAGGTTACAAGACGGGTAGTGATCTGAAATAGTTGGTCGAAAGCGATGAAGCTTGTTATTTGTCGCTCCATCCCATTCCGCCTGCCACAGAGATTTAATGTAAGTACTAATATGTGGTTTGAAATCACTGAAAGGGATGTTAAAATCAGTGAGAGGCTTTGTCAAAGCCTGTTTTGCTGCACTGTCTGCCCTGGTGTTACCAGCGATACCTACATGTCCGGGTAACCAGCAAAACACGATATCATATTGGTCAGACATGAGAGTTGTTAACTTCTCACGAAGTTCCAAAACTAGAGGGTTCTTCAACTTGGGGCTGAGTAAAGCAAGTAAAGAGGAACGAGAGTCGGAAAAAATAATCAACTTCTTTTCCCGAGCATTCTCGATATGTTCAAGAGCGAGTTGTAAAGCTTTAACTTCAGCTGTGAAAAGAGAACTCTGATTCGATATTCTGATTGAGGTGACATGATCACCAATAACAGCAGCTGATGATACTTTGTCACCATCCTTAGATCCATCCGTATAGATCCTTGTATATGTACTATACTTGGACTTTATTTCGGCATATTTTTGTTTGAACTGCAAGGAATTGGTATCAGATTTTTTGGTAGAAGCAAGGTCCAAAATAACTGTAGGTTTTTTAAGATGCCAAGGAGGAATATGTGTTTTACGATTTTCTTTTATTGTATGTGGTTCAATTTTGGTGGACTCCATGTGATGTTTAATTCTAATTCCCAATGGAGGAATATGTTTCTGGTGGCGGTTAAAGAAATCAACATTTTGAGGGTCTGTAACACAATAAGCAGGATTTAAAGGATTGGCCAAAAGTTTAGACACATGTTGGAGAGACAATTTAATTCTACACTTCTCAAGAGAAGGTTCCTCTGCTTCAACAAGCATCGAGTCTATAGGGGATGTTCGAAAAGCCCCTAGACTAATTCTTATACCACTATTAAGAATTGCATCAAGTGGTTTGAGATATGATTTCCTTGCAGAACCGTAAACTACACAACCATAATCTAATTTTGACCGAACAAGTGATCTATACAGATGGAGCAAAGTTTTTTGGTCAGCACCCCAATCGGCGCTACCAACAACTTTCAGCAGGTTCAGAGCTTTCTTTCATTTAACTTTTAGTTGTTTTATGTGGGAAGTGAAATTCAGTTTGTTGTCAAACAACAAACCTAAGAATTTCACTTCCTTAACAACTTTAATAGGACTCCCATCAATTTTTAACTCCGGATCGATGTGATGTCTCCGAAGTTTACAAAAATGAACACAATTCGTTTTTGACTTGGAAAATTTAAAACCATTTTCTGTGGCCCATTTTTGAATCCTATTCAAACACAGCTGAAGTTTGCGCTCGATAGCATTCATATTTTTACTGCTATAACAGATTAAAAAATCATCGACATACAATGAAGAATCTACCATGTTCTCAATTGCATCGATGATAGTATTAATTTTAACCGAAAACAGGGTAATGGAAAAAATACTACCCAGAGGGACCCCCAATTCCTGCTCGTGAGGATCAGATAACGTTGACCCAACACGAACCTGAAACTGGCGGTCCTTTAAAAAGTTTTCAATAAAAAGAGACATACGCCCTCTCAACCCCATGTTAAAAAGATCTTTTAAAATCCCATACGTCCACGTTGTATCATATGCCTTCTCTAGATCAAAGAAGATGGCGACCACATGTTCTTTTCTAGCAAAGGCATTTCTAATAAACGTTTCAAGTCTGACCAAATGATCCACAGTACTTCTCTGGTTTCTGAAACCACACTGAACATCTGCAAGCAGATTGTTCGATTCCAGAAACCAGACAAACTGATCATTGATCATCCTCTCCATGGAGAGACAACTAGTTAGTGCAATTGGTCTGTAATTACTTGGATTACTGTGATCCTTATCAGGCTTTGGAATAGGAATAATTGTTGCCTTTCGCCAGGAAGGTGGAAACTGGCCAGTCACCCAAATGTCATTAAAAACTGACAATAAAAATTCTAGTGAAGTTTGAGGAAGGTGTTTTAAAAGTTTATAATGTATATCATCGGGACCAGTAGCAGTATCCTTTGCTCTGTGCAAAGAGTTGTGTAACTCTTCCATAGAGAAAGGTTCATTGTAATCCTCTAAATTATTGAATGTAAATTTTATTTTCTTGTTGTTTTTTAATTTTGATGAATCCTGAATTACAATTTTCAGACGACGAATGTTTAGAAAATGTGGAAGCGAGTTTGTTTCAAATTTTGGTTTTGGATGTTATTAATGTGTTGTTATCCTTCAGGTGTTGTACAGTTGATTTTGTTTCTTTTCCTTTAATCTTTTTAATCATTTTCCAAATTTTTGTGATTGGTGTGTTTTGGTTAATTTTAGACACATAAGTTTCCCAAGAATTTTTCTTTTTTTGTTTTATAAGTCGTCTTGATTTTGCCCGATTAATACGCAGTTTATCCAAATTATGTGTTGTTGGTGACTTGTTAAATTCCCTTTCAATTTTTTTCCGATCTTTTATAGCCTGTTTACACTCACTATCAAACCACGGTTTGGTGAAACGTTTTGGATTTGCCGAAGTTCTAGGGATAACTGTAGTTTCAATGTTAAGCAGCTCGTTTGTAAAAAGTTCTCTTTGATCAGCACTATCTTGAAATTTCTCCCGTGTGAGGTGCTCAGAACAAAGCGATGAGAAAGTGTCCCAATCAGCTTTTTTAAAGTTCCACTGGGGCACCCTCTCATCGTCCGCCGGAACTACACTCTCCAACACAATTGGAAAGTGGTCACTCCCGCGCAAGTCATCTTCTACCTTCCAAGAAAAATCAAGGAAGATAGAAGGGCATACAATTGAAAGATCAATTGATGTATACGAACCAGATGCGGGGTGCAGATAAGTGTCTGAACCATCATTAAACAAGCATAAATCATGTTTTGTAATGAATTCTTCTACAGTTTTACCTTTTACATCTTCTTGACTGCAAGAATTACCCCAAATAGGGCTATGTGCATTAAAATCACCCAACAAAATGTACGGAGTTGGGAGTTGTAGGACCAGTAACTCAAGATCATTCAGCTGTAGCGTTTTACTCGGTGAAACGTAAATAGAACATAAAGTAATTGTCTTGTCTAAGGTTAGGCGTACCGCTACAGCCTGTAAATTTGATTGCAAAGATACAGGACTGTGAATAATGTCGTTTCTAACCAAGACTGACGTTCCACGAATATGAAGATCAGTTTCATCTGCCCAGGCATTATACGAAGTATAATGCTTAAAGGCTGAATGATCCTGAGCCTCGGGTTTCTTTAAAAGAGTTTCCTGCAGGCAAAAAGCAGCAGGTTAATATTTTTGGTTTAGAAGACCAAGTTCATTGAAATTAGCTCTAAAACCTCGACAATTCCACTGTATGATATTATTTCTCTGTGTGTTATCCATATTTGGTTGAAGTTTGGGATGGTGGACGTATGGGCAATATTGCCCCAGTGTGTTTCTTTGGTGATTTTGTTTTGGGGGACTTATTCTGAGATGTTGAGCGCAGTTGCTCGAACATTTCGTCAATGCCATCACCGACATCCATCTTCTCAAAGCCTTCAAATCTGTTACGTGTAACAGGGTCTTGAAGGGCCTTTGGTGTTCTGTCTGATAACTGTTTTTGTTTTTTTTCTTTCTCTAATTTCTTTTTTTCCAAATTTTCCTGTTTTTTTCTCTGACTCTGACTTAGATTTTGCTGCTGAGATTTCTGTATATGATCTGTTTTGGAATTTGTGTTGTTGTTTCTAGTTGACTTATTGTTGTCCTGTCTTGTTTCCGCTGGTGTAGATTTTTGTTGTGAATGTTCCTTTATGTGTTGTGTCTTAATAGTTTCCTGATCAGTGGTGTTTGTTTGTGTAGATCTCACTTGAGCTGAATTGTTATTTCCTATGGTAAAAGCCTGTGATGAGGTTGGTATTGCACCCTTGAGCCAAGTATATTCAGTTTGGCATGCAACTGATTCAGTTGATTTCTTTTGCTTCAAGGTTGAGGCATAAGATGGTATTGATATATTCATGCCAGGCATTGATGTTACGATGTCTCTGGCCTCCTTAAAACTAATCTGTTTTTCACACTTTACTTTTTGTATCAACATCTCCTTCTTCCATACAGGGCAATCCTTAGATGATGACATATGATTGCCCTGACAGTTGATACATTTAAATATTGTTGTTTCACATGGCCCCTCATGAGTTAAGCTGCATTTAAAACATACTTCTTTGCTTCGGCAGGAACTCTGTCCATGCCCAAACTTTTGGCGCCTGAAGCATCGAAGTGGATTTGGAACATACAAATCCACTCCGACATTCAAGTAACCAATTTTGATAGCTTTTGGTGGTTTAGTGCTATCAAAGGTGCAAATATAAGTATTGGTCTTAATTTGTCTACCCTCCTTTTTAATTTCTACCCGTCTTACAGCTGTTATTCCTTGCGGTTTCAGTTCAAGGGTAATATCTATTTCCTGCATGCCAGCCAGTTCCTGTGTTCTTATGACACCTTTGCAAGTATTTAATGTTTTATGATAGTAAGCTTTAATATTAAAATCCATAATTTTAGTAGTGTGTAGAAGATTTTGAACCTGAGCCTGTTTAATACACTGTATTAATATATCTCCTGATCTTAATTTTTTGATATCCTGAACAGTTCCTGCAATGCTCTTCATAGCTTTATCAAGAGCAAAGGGATTAATAGTGCTAAGTTTTGTAGTTTCGTCCGTTGAGTGCAGCAGAATAAATTTAGGTATGTTATCTTCAGGTGGTAATAAAGATGCGATCAAATCTTCGTCAGAGTCAGAGTTTCCTAAATCAGTAGCAGAGAAAAGTCTTTTGGTTTTGTTTGGTTTAGATGCCATGGTAGTATTATAAGTTGTTCACTGCCCCAGCTCCCACCCACCATGGAGTCCAACAAGGGGTAGAGTTACTGCAAAGCAGTGAACCCACCGGGTTGCTGGTATTCCCACATACCTGGTATGGAGAGGTATACTCAGCCAGTGTTGATACCGAAGTATGCCACTGGCTGATTGGCCCATGTGTGGAAGTGCCAGGTCTTCAGATGGCGATCATTCAACCAATCACTTTATAAAACACAGTAATAAAGATTGCCCTATAGAACTGAATCAAACAGTGCAGCAAAACTAAGTATTTGTTAAAAAGATGGCTAAAAACAGTACACAGTGGCAACTATGATATATGATTAAAATACATGACTGATTGAATGACCACCAAATGCCCCCCGACATGACACCCAGTACTTTTTGGGGTGGGGGGGTCCCGATATTGGCCAAAACGGACCATCCGACCATCCTTCTACTCCCAAAGATAAGGCCAAAACAGTGTATTGAACAGGTAACCTCCACGATGAAGACCAGGGCCAAAGCAGTGTTTACGACCTGATCTCCATCCTGGAGACCTGTCCTAACCAGGACCCAGTCTGTTCTCAACTGTCAGGATTCCTTCCTCCGAGGCCTTCAGATCGCACCTCACGGGAGAACAAGGAGCCTGCAAGATGGCATAAGCAGGATTGACCATTTTGGTCCGGGGCTGCGTATTCATATATTCCGCAGCAAACCAGCTCAAATGAGCAAACCTGCTAATTAAAAAACCAGCAAACCTGCCCATTTGAGCAGGCCGTCCTCTATCCGCCACCTAAGAACCCGCCTCACTACATTGCGAAGAGTGTCGAAATCCATCCCCAAATGACGAAATCGCCGAGAAGGAAGGAGATCCAACTTCTCGCGATTGACTCTGAAACCCAGCGACGCTAGCAGGCAAAGAAACTGCCGGACATTTAACTCCAGAACAGCAGCATCGTGGTGCCGTTGGAGGATGTCGTCCAGGTAGGCTGACGAAGTCACAGCCGACTGAGTACGGTGGAAAGCAAGCACATGTGACATCAGTCGGGTGAAGGCCCAAGGAGCCAGGTTCAAACCGAACGAGAGAGCCCTGAATTGAAAAACTCGATCCCGAAACAAGAACCAAAGGTATTTCGTGACACCAGATGAATGGGTACATGGAAGTAGGCATCCTTCAGGTCGATACTGGCAGCAAAGTTGCCCTGATGAACTGAACGTCGAACCGACCGGAAAGTCTCCATACTGAAATGAGGAGCTATTATGTACTCGTTCAGGGTACTCAGATCGATGACAGGACGAAATTGGCCGTTTTTCTTCAGCATCAAGAAAAGTCTCGAGTAAAACCCCGGTGAAAGGGTGTTCCTGACCACCTCGATCGCCCCTTTGGAGAGGAGATTGTCGATCTCCTGCACCAGAAGGTCTCGACATAGAGAATCGGAAGGGACCCGAGTCGGGAGGTGCACCCAAGATAAACTGGGGTGCCGATGGAAGGACAGTCGCAGACCGGATTGTATGACGTCGAGGATCCAAGTGTCTGACGTTATCTCTGTCCAACGGTCGTAAAACAGCGATAGCCTTCCCCCGACTGGAGGCAAATCGAGGTGAGAACCTATCACTTGCGGCCTCGACAGAAAAACCACCTCGGGAAGTGTCCTGAGACTTTCCTGCCTGAGGCTGCCAGTGAGCCTGGCCGCGTCGGCGCTTCTGATGAGCAGACGGAGCCGAAGGAGCTGACGAGGCAGATGCAGCAGCACGCTTGGCGGGCCTGGAACGACCACCACCCGCAGCAGCAGGTTGGTCCAGCTGTCGCAGCAATAGCTGGTCCTTCGATTGACGAAGAACTTCGCCACGGACAGCTTCCACGGAACCATGGAACAACTGAGGTCCAACCAAAGAGGCAGACCTCAGAACAGAACGCTGCTCAGAAGGAAGGGATGGAGAAGAATCCAACACCGCATCCCGGCGTGCCAGCTCCAAATTAGCAGTGAGCGTGTGTCAAGTTCATGAGAGCCTGTGACAAAACGCGAAAAGGCACCTGAGCATCATCCAACTCCCCTGGTGGAAAATATTCAGCCATGGTCCGCGAGAGATAACATACCCAGCATCTCTCGGGACAGGCCAACCATAGATTCAACTACCGACATCGGGAGAACTGCCGACTTAGGCTTAGTTAACCCGAGGGAAGAAGAATCCTCATCCACAGTAGTCATCCCTTGGAAGACTGGTGGACAGACGGAATCGTAAACACGAAACCGCAATGGAGGCAGAAAGGCATCAGCTCTAGAAAAGAAAGAACCCTTGAGGGCCTTAGAACGCATTTTGGAGTCTAAGCCCTGGAAGGACTCAACAACCTGAGCCGATTGCAGAGGATGCAAAGCCCCAGAGCTAGAAGGCTCAACAGGGTTACGGCGCTCCACAGTGGACCGTGGCCGGATGGTCACAGATGGCTGGTCTGAAGGTTGAACGTCTGGCAATAAGCCAAAGATGAAATACAAAGCCTGCCCCAAGACTGACGAGGGGGGCCCCATCACCTTCCAGAAAATCGTCATCCTCTGTAGCAGAGGAGACGTAGCCCAACTCGGGCTGACCAGCAGAAACCTCCTGTGAATACTGTGCAGTATCCAAGGGGCCAGGCGAGACATCTCGGCGATCGACCAAAGGAGGTTATGCCTCAGGAGGCACAGTGAGGCCAACTTGAGGGTTGCCAGAAAGCAACCGGGTGAGCGCCAAAACGGCCTGACGCAGGTCACCCTGAGAATCCGTCGCAGCAGCATCGCCCAACGGAGTGTCCTCCCAATGGACCCTTCTGGAAGAAGAACCCAAATCCTCAGAAGACACCGATGTCAAACGTCGATCGGCAGACAGAATAGGGATACGGTGAGAAGACACCGGAGGATAGTCCCGATTGTGACGCCCAGGGGCTATCACTGACCTCTGCGAAACAGAAGGTCCTGCCTGCAAATCCTCTAAAGAGACCCACGGTGCACATCGATCGGTAGCTAGACCTGGGACACGGTGAGAAGACACCGGAGGATTGTCCCATTGCACGGCAGACGGCCCCAACTGCCCATCCTCTGAGACCGACGGCAAGCATCGATCGACACCCAGACTCAGAACACAGTGAGGAATCACCGGAGGAAGGTTCCGAGAGTGACAGCTAACCGGGGCTGTCACTGACCTCTGCCGAACAGCAGGCCCTGGATGCCAATGTCCCAACCCCATCCTGCTAGTCGGCACACTAGCAGGGGAAGGAGGAACAATAAACGATTCGCTCGAGGGGCGAGGAATCGCTGCCAAAGCAACCGAATGGCTCAACCGACTAGGAGGATGAGGTGGAGCAGACAGCAAACCCGCACACCTTCGCCGCAAAGCCAGGGGAGGCTGAGAGCTCACAGACACACCAGCAGATACAGCCTCGGTCCCCCGAGACTGTAGACTATCCCCAGAGGAGATGGAAGAGCCACCATCATACAGAATAGGATCTGTAGTAACAACTTCCTCAGCAACTGTCGACGGCATAGGAGGCAAATCGGAGAGGGTCACCGAGCTGACCTCGGAGAAGCTCTCTACGAAAACAGATGCCTCAAGAGTGACATCAGAAGACAAAGAGACCACGGTCTCCACGTCAGGTATCACTGAACTAGCACCGTCAACAGTTGCAGAGGAACTCGCCACAAAAGACAGATCAGAATCCTGTGTGACAGAGTCACCATGTGCACTAACAGAAATGTCTGTTACGGCACAGCTACCCTTACCCCGAGAACGAGGGGTTCTAGCTCTGGACAGAACCACCTTGTTAACAGAAGCCCAGAATTTTGAGGACCAAACCCCACAAATACCACATGATTGGGCCTGAGTGCAATTGTTGCAAGTGACACATGTGGAATGAGAGTCGTCCACATGTCTCACTTGCAAGCAAGAGGTACAAGGAATGGTCTTTAGCATAATATGAATGAGAATAATGGAATCAAGCTTCCCGCCGACGGAAAACAGAACAAAGGTCGTGTTCACACGTGGGGGAAAAACAAGACTAAGTGTGAAGAAACAAGCAATAATGATAAAAAATAACATTAATTAATAACAATTTTGAAAACTTGAAAAAGGATACAATCCACTTGCACACAATCAAATGCAGATAGCACATACAATAAGTTGTTCATGAAGAAAACAGCTAAGTATAGCACGAGTCACAAAAATTTTCGACCATGTACAAATGGCAGAAATAAAAGGAATTGACGTTATGGTTGTTGCGCATGCGCTCGGTAAACACAAGAGGTGTGCAGAGAGAGTACCTGTAATTTCGAGTGCTGGTCTCGCTCGACCCTTTTTTTGATCTTTTTCGTGCTTTTGCACTCTATTACTTTTCCAGCTTGTTTGGAAAAGTTTCTAAAAGCTTGAGTTAGTTCCGAAGTAGGGCTTGCACTTACGTTACAGCCGATTGTAAACAAATGTGAGTAGGTTGAAAAGAAACAAATTTGGAATAACAAATTCAGACCACTAAAAATAATCTAGCCCTCAACTAGTTAAGTATGCTTGCAACTAATTATTTTAGATTCAATTTTCAAAAAGATTACACATAATAGATATAGGGTAGGTAGTAGGAATGGAAACAGGCTTTCAAGCCACCTTCTTTGAAAAATAATAGCTTCTTAAGGACAAATTTCAATTTAAAAAGGGCCTTTTCATAGGAATTTACATGGCTCAATAAAATAAAATTATGGACCAAAATCTGAAACTTAAAATATAAAGAAATATCCAGAGAAACTTTCTTCAAAATTCCCACCTGAGGCAAAATTTTCATAATTGCATCATCACTAAGATCCTCTGATGAATTAGAAACATCCGATTTGGACTTACTCTTAGTCTGGTTATGTGCCATAATCACGATTCCTGACATACTCATGAAAAAATGGAATGATTCTGAAACAGTAGTAACAAATTGTAGTTTTATGATAAACACTGAGTCAGTGTCAGAAAGAGAATTTATTTAATAAAATCTCACAAAATGAAAGAGCGTAGGGATTTTATGTTTATTCAGAGAAGAGACATTATGTCTTGAGCATATTGCCTTAAAAGTAAAATAGGAAGTTCCTGGGGGTGACAGTGTTTTTACAAACAGACTGACTGAAAATTTGGTCAACTGGAAATTAGGAGTTTGCATCTTATCTAGAAGTAATGTTCCACTTCAACACAAGATAAGCATGTTGGCTTATGATATAGAATGTCAATGGAATGATGCCTATTAATTGGGAAAATAATGGAAATTCAAAATAATTTCTGTATTTATCATACAGGCCCAGGCTAGCTTATGCTCAATTTGACAGAACTCAGGCCAAATACTTAATTTTGAAATCTTCATAGATGATGTCTGCACATGTGCAGAAGTCCAGGAAGTAACCTTCAAACCCGACAATAACCATTCTTTTGTAGTGCCTGCTAAGTGTTTATAGTTTGGTGTGATTGAACAGCTCAAAGGAGGGCATTTCCTCTCTGGTGCAGTGGAAGGTATGCTGAATACAGAAATTTTACATTTCCAATATTTATGCACCATTACCTCTGGTCCAGTCTAGCTGAATAAATAAAAGGAAGGAGGGACCATATGGGATTAAGGATAACATTTAAAGCAGGCCGCATAATTAATTCCAGAAACTTTTAATCTTTGAAACAAAATGAATTAACAAAATAGTGTACACCTAACGACACTAACTGACAAGCTATTATTAGATGAAAAGACTAAGAATGGATAACATAATCCTATTCTGGAATAGCCTCTTGATTACCTTTGATCTAAGATATGTATCCTAAAAGGATCTGCTTCGATTAAGGTTATCAAAGTATGATTTTGTGCAAATACTATACAAACGATGATTCTATTAAACTTACTATTAAGGTGATAAATAAATCAATATGAAAACATTAGCATTGATTGTGGTAGTCCAACAAATGAGAGAGAAGCTCATAAAACTTTTTAATCATAAGAAAAAAACTGAAAACCGATGTGCAAACATAGAGCCTTCCCCCTGCCCCCCCCCCCCCACCCCACCCCCAAACATAATAAATGATACAACAAACATAACCCATGCATGTTAGTTTACTGTAGAACATTATATGGTACCACAGATATTCTAAAGGTTTTGGAAACCTTCTCCAGATATTAGTTATCTTAAATAAATGAGGAGAGTGTAGACGGATGCATCTTGTCTAGAGCTATCCTCATGTGTGATAAAATAAAAGAATTTAAAATGCCCAAGAGCAAGAAAAGCTCTACCTTCATGAGCTCAAGTCTTATCACTTATGAAAAAGAGAAAGACTCCAAAAACTTATGTAATAATATAAGGTTGATTAATTCACCAAAACATGATTACCATCCCTCTATACCCAATTAGATATCCAATTTAATTCACCAAAACATGATCACCATCCCTCTATACCCAATTAGACATCCAATTACCATACCTAGATGCATTAGACTAACAATAACAATAAACCAACAATAATAACCACAGCGAAACTTAGTTTCACAAAATGAATGAAGTAAAACATTTAATAATTGCACTGGAAATACCAGACCACTTATATCTTCATGAGACGAATATATATTTAGATGATGATGCAACTCTTGGAAAGGTACAGCTTGTCCTGACACAGAAGTATATAACATGGATGGACTTAAAAGAATGACCCATGGCAACTATGTAAACAGAGGGGAAACTATAAGACCAGTGAATCACACCTGATTAAATTTGGTTGCCCCAGTTAAGGAAAGTTTGAATAATTGCCCATTGCATGAAAGACACAGAAATATAGTTTACTGCCTATGCTAGTATTTCTTGTTATTGTAACAAGGATTTACACACATATTAAAATATAGAAAGCAAGGGTAAGACAGAATCCTCTGTGGTCTTAACCCTTTATCCAATGCAGATGATATCAAGATTTATTATTTAAAATATCATTTTTTGAAATTTTTCAAAAAATTTCAACAAAACTATATCATGTGACCCCTCGTTGGAACGAGCTCGTTCCAACAAGGGGTGACATGATATCGTTTTGTTGAAATTCTTTGAAAAATAATATATTTTCAACTGCTGAATTTGCATTTTAAGCAGGCGGATGTGGCCGATTCGTTGGGTAAAGGGTTAAAGAAACTTCCTCATAAACCAGGTAATATAATCATTTAAAAAGATCAGTACCCATGGCATTGCACGAAATTGAAGAAACAAAGATATGCAACTGATCAAACAATAAAATATTTTGTGATCTTAAATAGTTGTAAAATGCAATATTTTGAGCTGGCAAGAATATAGATGACAAAGAGACGAAGAATAAAATTATGTTAATCTAATTTCCTCAGTAAATATGAAGTAATCCTGCCAGGATGTCGGGTAAATCGATCATCTTTTCTAGAAAATAATAAAAATTCATTCAGGAAAATAGAAGGAATGGCACATGGGCTGAAATGTTTACACAAGTAACTAAACATTTGTGAAGCACCTTGATAGCTTTACAAATCTTCAAAGAACATGGAGATTACTGTCCACTTACAACTTAGAAAGGCATAAATAAGTCCGAATCGGGCAAAAAATTTGAGCAGTGCAGACAGAAATGTACGTACGTGCTTAAAGATTGTACTTAACGAAGAATCACTTCAGGGCGAAGTTAGTAAAAATCTCACTCTCTATTTGAAGTTGTAATCAAGGTAGATAGCCTGCAACATAATAATCTGGCAACCGTCATGCTACTACTGAGCCTTGATGTTCAGACTAAGAGTCAACTTACATAAAATTAGCGCCTATATGCTCACACCACCACAGCCATCACTTTCCAGCGATGAGTTCCAGAAGATACTTAATCTCTTACTTCATAATGTTCAGAGAAGAAGAATCCATGTTGGGAAGAAGAACCAACGTTAGAATGGTCCTACTGGGTCGAAACAATCATAACACTATGGACAGAACAGCTAAATCTTCTTTGTCAAAGAATATTCCTGTTGGCTTTGTGGAAGAGAATTGCTGGTCATCTGACTTCCTCTTCTATGAACAGTAGAGATGACTCCTTCTTGGTTATATAGGAGATACCATCAGCTTTGTTAACAGAAGTGCATTAAATCTCTTGAATTTTCAAAAACTAAATAAAATTGCATTCTGTCTTGTCTCTGCATTCGACATCTATCAAAAGAAGATGATAGCTGAGACTCCAATTTCTGCAGTTCCTTCGGAACTATACCTGGATAATAATGTTCAATAAAATGCATTGTGCCAATATGCTTGAAAGTCTGCCAGTCATCTGACGACTCTTCTGAATGAGAGTGAGATGAGCGATAAGAATAGTCATGATACTCCAAATGTTGACCAAGTAGAAGTGCACGATCTACTTATCTACGTAGTAAAAGCAGTAAAGACCGATTGTAGTGTCTGCGTAAATGTTATTCCTGACTTTTTCCCCTACTTGGAGTCCTGCGGAAATTGTGCTTGATGACATTTGGAGGGTGACCGTGATGGCAAGATGCTGCATCAAAGATTATGACCATGATGTTGCGAAGAATCCATCCTATGATGAGAATGCTTTTCACTATGAAGATGGCAGCATGAAGATCAATGACTTCTTGAAGAGTGGTGGCTTGGCGAACATTGATGATATTGAGGCAGCTGTGTCAACAAAGTGAAGGAAACGATCTTCCGAGATTCCACAACAGTATGTATCTGTGCTGAAGTTTTGAGGTGCTATCAGCTGATTTATCTGGGGACTCACTTTGGGTAACACACTACTCTTTCTTGAATCCCCTTTAGGGCTATTTGTCTCTCCTGCTTTGTGCTTACTGTCTAAGCACATGTGCGCTTGTGAGCTGGCATCTCTGCAACTGAAATGCCATGTAACAAGCCACTGATGCAAGCTCACTTTCAGCCATTCTGATGGAATACATTCCAAATGTATCATCAGGTATGCGGTAGAACATCTGCTGTCAGCATCTTCTGTAGTGTTGAATCTTCCTGTAACAGAAGACTTCTGGGGGGTAAAACTAGGCGATAAACTAGGTATGGGTGATTCAGCACCAACTAATGATGGCTGAACCTTCTCTGAACCACTTTTATTTCACTTGTCACAAACAATATAAGTAATCAGTGGGTTACACTCTGAACAAACAAACAGTGTCTGCATACATTATTTTGAGAATCAAATTCCATGACTTTTCCAAAACTTTCTACCACATTTCCTTGACCTTTCTCTTGTTAGTATGACCACCATGCTCTCTTTTGGGGGGGATTTTTATGCATGATTTTGGGGGTAAATGGTGTACTGCATCATTATCTCGACAGATTTCCATGACTTTTCCACACTAGAGCAACAAGCCATGTAACCCATTATTACAACATAAATACTGCACAAAAACAAAAAAAATGACAATAGAGATTGACTTTCCACCAAATACTGTGAAGAAAACAGCTGTGGTTAAGAAAAAGTAAATTAAAAAAACCAAGCC
The DNA here is from genome assembly GCA_031216915.1 of Pictodentalium vernedei. NCBI lineage: Eukaryota > Metazoa > Mollusca > Scaphopoda > Dentaliida > Dentaliidae > Pictodentalium > Pictodentalium vernedei. Next base: position 185,066,422 of record CM062292.1, on the reverse strand, counting down.
CCTCATCAAAGGTGACAGAAATGACAAAAGAGATTGACAAATACTGTGAAAAAAAACAACGATTGGTGGTGTTAAGAAAAAGTAAAAAAAAAAAAAGAAGACAATTATGATGACAAAAAATGTGATGGGCATTTTGTCTTTTTATATTTTCTGGATGGGCATTTTGTCTGCTGGCCATTTTGTCCATGGGTAGTTTGTCCATGGGCATTTTGTCTGCGCACCCTCAGAGCAATATAGGGGAGAAGAGGACTACAAAGGAACCACTAATAATAGAGACCCCTGAATACTGCCCTATGATCAATATAATAATTCAATTTCATACCAGGATATATGTGAATAAATAGAATGATAGCGAAGTGAACAACACAGGTTACTTTCCCCTTACAACCTAGTTGAGATGTGAGAGCCACCACCATCCCTCCAATGTTAAATACCACACACTTGATTATACACCTGTAGTGGTCATGAGTAAACTATCTTCCAAATTGAACGGAGAGCAAACATAATGAAAGAATGACACTGCAGCTCAACTTGTCCAAGAAGGGACTGAACTAAATAGAAAGATCTAGTAATGCCAAGTCATTCACTCAAGTTTCTACAGAAAAGACATCACACAAAAAAAATCAGGTGAGTTATGTGGCCTGTTGGGTGTACTGTAATCGCACGACCCAGGTGCCAGCACGGGGCAGGGATCAACACTGAGGCCTGTGGTTACTGAATGGTTACCTGCGCATCCAGGGTATTAGGCACCCTCAGCGGCTAGGTCCATTCGTTCCCAAAGAAGGAGCATGGTTGTCAGACTATTGGACAGTGGAACAGTCCAACAGTCACACAACCAGGCTTATCCCATGAGCAATACCCCAGCAACCATGCATTGTGCATGAGGGTGGCAACTTGTTGCCGGGATTTCTCTGGGCAGGACCCAGGGGAAAGGGACAGAGTTCCTTCACATCCCCATCTCAGGGCGGGGACGACCCCTCCCATATCTATGTCTTCTCCATCATCATCTACAGCACAGCAACAGGAGTAATAACACTGACTTTATAACTAGCAGAACCAGTAACCATCTTTTCAAACAGGGAAGTGAGCAGGACAAACCGGACCCGCAAAGGTGACAGTTGGCGAATGGTTTACAGAGAAAAAGATTTACTTAAGTTTTATGATTTATTAACAAAACCAACAACTGTATATTTCATCTGTAACCTGATTTTCTTTAACTGAAACTTGGCAACCAAACAACCTGAATCTGAGTTCTCCATACCTAAGGCAATGCTGAGCTACACCTAAATTGAACATTGTGGCTCTTCTATAAATCCCATATTTTGTGTGAGTATTCCTGAAGGAGTAGTTTACATAAAGAATTTAACCGATCATACCCGACTTGACAGAATTAATCTCTTTCAAACCAGGGCTGATAGGTGAAATTCTTAAACCATGGATCCAATTAAGCCAATAACGGTGATATTACATTTATCACACAGCGAATGGGATTAGCATTTCCCACATGGATGAGTGGGGGTGGGGAGAAATCTGTGGAGAGTTCATCAAAAATGGGCTGTGAATCACACCGCCCGGCTTTGACTTAGCTCACCAGATATAGAAATGTTCGACAACTGGCAAGATTCACTGATCTGTGATCTAACTGCTACTGCATATTAATCAGATTGATAACACTATTATTATTATTATTATTATTATTTATTGATGTTTAAGGTCACATATTTATGCACAATGGCTAATCATGACCGTGACAGTTTTACGGGTGGAGGAAGCCGGCGTACCTGGAGAGAACCACCGAGCAACGACGAGCAGCTGCCAGCTCCCCAACATCGTAACTCCGCACTGCAGCACAGGCAGGGTTAAATTGGTTGAAGACAAGCGTACCATCGACGTGCAGTACGCCTTAGTACACGGCGTCATCGTGCCCCCACATGGGCAATGGGGGGTGAAGTGTCTTGCCCAAGAACACAACGCGGTTGCCGCAGGTGGGATTCGAACCGAGGACCTCTCGGCTTTCAGCCTGCACCTCTACCTACTGAGCCACCGCGCCCCCGATTGATAACACTAATTATCAATGTGAGTCACACTGTCAAATAAGGTGTTCCTATAAATATCCCAATATAACTTCCTATTCCACTTCCAGGGAATTCAATACATTACAGATTCTGATCAAATTCTACTATTACCTCCATTGATTGGGCTAAAGCCATCTACAGAATAGTACACCCAAAGTATGACTGTGAGTAACACAGATGGGTTATGGATGACTAAGCTATTAATCCAAAAATAGAAAAACCACTACTCACTTGATCAAAGCATTCATAAATTGGCTGTTATTGCACGACCAACCCATGGATGACCCGCTCAAGGGTAGTCTAGCACTAGCTAGGTTCTACAAGAACTTCATTTAATCAGAATCATTGATTTACAATTTAGATATAAAGCATTGGTTGTGAGTTACACCACCAACTGAGGAAAAATGATAAATTTAAAGTAATTTGTATATTTTTTTACCAATGGCCCAGACTTAGATGGTGCAAACTCAATATTATCAAGGGCCAAACACAAATTTTGAACCCCCTAAATTCAATCCCCAAAATTTGCATACAATACTGAAAATTAAAAGCCATATCTGGCTCTCCATACTTTTTCTACTTGTGTATGCACAGTACTCAGGAAGAGACTGGAATTGGTGCCAACATCATTCTTTGTTGATGAGCCTACTAAAGAGATAACTCAGCGGGGAGGTATGAGTGTCCACTGATGGGAGGGCCATCCCCGTTTGGGCCATTGGTAAGTATAAAAAATATACAAATTACTTTAAATTCATCCTATTTTTATACTACAACCAATGGCCCAGACTTAGTTGAATCGTAAAATGGCGGAAGGCCTAGGACTTAAGAATGAGCAGACCAAATACAGCTCCTAATCCTGCATTCCAAGGTGAAAAGGAGATTAAATGTTTAAAAGAATTACATGTATGTCTCTCTATACAATAACAGAGAAGACATATCATCAATAAGGAGCCATATCCAAGAAATTCTGTATTCTTAGCATGAATGATTATGCTAATTGGGTGTAACAAGCCCCCAATTTTAAGGCTAGTCCGGACTAAGCCACTTAAATCAAGATGGCGTATTCGAGAGTGAGAGACTAATCCCCACAAACACACACCATATATGTATAATAAACAAGCTGTATCTAAGATCAGTAATAATCTACAGGTAAAAACAGCTTCACCCATAGTTACACACTTATTATCAAGCCTGAAGAGATGAAGAAAAATCCCTCCCCCCCACTTTTTTTGAAGGAATATTCTCAAAACAAAGAAGGAAGTGCTCTGGAATCAGTGAAAAGCGGTACAAAGAAACAATATATATTCGCCCAACAGGCACCCAGTTAATAATTATTATTAATTATTGGTGCTTAATGCCACCTCAGTAGCTAAGGCTATTGTGGCAATCCAGGTTATTAAAAGCGCAGCTTCCAACTTATGGCGGAGTCGGAATACGCAGACAGGTTGAAAACCAGTGAAATAACGTGTACAACCTTACACTTGTCCAACTGAATCCCAATGGAAAGGATCTGTTTGAGCAAACACGCTTCTGAGGCAACCAAAAGGTGACCCCGTTCAGGTGTACAATTAATTCCAACAATGAAACACCAATTGAATTGTACGAATATACGAGAATATGAATTCTCCTGTGTATCGTTTCTGGTAGAAACCTGGATTTGGAATATGGAACAGGCTATGATTAACAGACCCATCGTGGACCGTCCCCCAAATAATTCATTATTCCCTAGGTCCGTTACAACCAATGACTGTTCGGAGAAAGAATATACTATTCCGAATATAATGAAGCCAAAAATTGATAACAAATGCATAGACGGCCTATTGGCAATTCCATAACTGATACAAATAGCCCCCAAATTCTTATAAGCTCTATAAAGCAGAGCAAGAATTTTATAAAATCTATCCAATAATGCAACCGCATAACAAATATACATATTATGCATGCAAGCAACAGAATCCCACATGTACTCGTCTGAATACAGCCTGTATCCACGGTATGACCGAGTGATACAAATGTACATGAAGGCTAGCAATTTATTGTAGAGGAATCATATGCTAGTATATGGCTATAAACAAACCACCACAGGAAACAAACCAACTAAATAGTGGATGTGCCCATGAGGTCGCCGTAGAACACAACCCAGCCGTCAATCGAGGAGCCATGAAAGGCATGCATATACTTGAATGCATATGAGGCTTACGGGAAGAAAACTACGTCCTGCCCTGTAATCGCCTCTTAACATATTAGTGGGGGTGGGTGGGGAGGAGTCGACAAATAATAAATATCGAACCCCCCCTCACCCGCATACTTGAATCGCTAGATAAGTATGGCCGGTGCAGAATTAAGGCTATACTGCTGCTGCTATTCTCAATAAGACTAATACAGCTAAAAGCTTATAGTCAAAGCAATCATAATAACAGTAACCCGGTGCGACTTGTAACGCTTTTGTGTTAGATATCAATAGTGTAGGAACTGCAGGGCTCCCTCACGGCTGACCGACTCCATAATGCCACTAAGGACAGAGGGGGACGTGATGACCAAATAATACACCATATAGACATAATATCCAATCCCTAGAGTAGAGATATAATCCACAACAATAGATTGGATAGAAATGAAGAGGGAGACGAAAAAATGTTCCGACACCCGATCATAAAAACCTAGATGAACTCCTTATGTTCGATCTGATATCAGGAAATATATTCCTGAGGAGTTTAGTATAGGCATTTGAAGAAACGCTCAATAATCACACTAGGTTAATATGGAGTCATCAAAAGAGCTTATTGCTTCAGATAACTAACACCAAACCATACCGGTAGGAAGAGAAAAATGTCCTCTAACATAACGGTATCATGTCCGATAGAACAATGAACTCAGCCTAGCTGAAACAGCTAAAGGTCTTCCTATCCATGAAGACAATTAAAAGGCTGATAACTGCGGCCTTAGAAGCTCACTAAGGAGACTTACAACGCCAGCCGTAGCTTAGAAGTCTTCATCTCCGTGAAGACAGATATTCCTTTGTAAGTTGCGACTTGAAAGCTAACTGAACAGACTTACAACTATCATCGCGCAGGGGAGGGAATGAAGAGCCACTATTTTTAACAGCCGTAATTCCTAAAGAGACAGGGGTCTCAAGACATTAAGTTATTTCCATTATGTTATTGCATAATTACTGAAAAACACCGCTCATGATTCAAGCTAGGCTACTATGATGTAAACAATAAGACTCAAGTCAACGACACCTAGGAAAACAAACCGAAAAGCACTCTTTCCTTTAGCGGTTTTATTCCCAAAAGACAGTAGTCTGAGCCTAGCTAACATAGCTTAGATGTCTCAGTGTAACTTGCGACCTTGAAAGCTTACTGAAAGGAGACTGACAACTATCAATGCACAAGGTAGGGAATGACGAGCTGCTATTCTAACAGCCGTAATTCCCAAAGAGACAGTAGTCTCAAGGTAGCTACGCAGTTATGAGTCTTCATCTGCGTGAAGACATATCTGTGTCACCTGCAGACTCTGAAAACTCACTAAATGGAGACTTACAACACTAGCCGCTAATGTTTACGAAAAGACCGCTGTAACAGTACATAAGGCTACTAAGGCGCCCACAATAGCATTAAATGTCTTGACGCCAAGGAATACAACACCGAGAGGGAAAAGACGTACTTATTCCCTCTAACAGCTCTATTCCAAACAAGACAGCTGTCTCAGCCTATCTATGCACTATCCGTCTGGCTTTGGGTCGAGAAACAGGTGACTTGTAAAAACCTGGAGAATTTTGATTCTTGACGACCTCTATTGCTTTCTTCGATAGGAGAGCCTGTACCTCCACAGGGAGAGACTCTCTTGGAAGAATTCGCTGGATGATTTGTCCAACGCATACTTCTTATAAGTGGAGCTTTGCTCGGACTGATAGCCGCAGACCTGCTGAGACTACATTCTCATCCAATGATCTTCCATAATTTTCATCCAGTTTTTTTGCGAGGTTGATAACCTTCCGCTAACTGGAAAGCAACAGAGGTCTAGACCATCACCTGTATGACTCGCAAGGCTTGCAGGAGGCGAAACTACATCCTTCCCGCAAAGAACCTAGTCCCGTCGGCCTAGGGGCATCTGATTTATATTCTTTATAAGACTTGTGCCCCTTTCCCGATTCGCTATACTGACGACCTCCGGAGTAACTGTAAGAGGGTTTCCTAGACCCTCGCAAGGAGTTGCCTTCTATGATTGGGAATTGGAACGACCTCGCCCACTCCGGCCAGCTAATGCATGTTGTTGAGACGCTGATCTCAATATCAGTTTGCTGGAAGCTTTTTGGTAGCCTGTTCATAGACTAAGGAAAGCGTGTCGTCTAACAGTGTGTGTCCGGAGACCGGAGCAACTCATAGAGAGCTTTTCACCCTGTCATCGATAATTGATGATGACGCAAGGGCTGTATCACATCTAATCAACTCCAATTAGTCACTGAAAGGGCAGAGTAGTACATGGCATACATGACTGCCCTGGAAAGAACTTTAGCGAGGAACTAACATCTTCAATTCCTTTCCAATAGACGTTGTGCCAGAGCCCTGGTGATATGATCTGCGTATAACATAGCGTCCAGAATCGCTCTATTAGATGAAATAGAAAATTTCATCACATCCGAGCGTAAATTGAATAATGTAGGCAAGGATATATCCAAATCCCCAGCCTGCTCATCCTGATGCAGAGTAGCTCTCTGAACATCTTTTCCAACCATTTTAAAATAATGTGCGGATTGAAGATGCCGATAAGAAACCGCCTTCTTATTCAAACTTGCTAGGTTGAAAATGGCGTCTTTGATGTGGCCGAAGGCCTCCGACAGAACATCATCTTTCCTTCACACAGCATCTTTGTCTAAAGAAGACAGCGGTTTCTGCCTAGCAGATGCAGCTTACTGATCAGGTGGAACAAAGAATGAAATTCATTGCTACCATATGTAGTTCCGAAAGGGAAGGGGAATCTTCCTCCTTCTCCCTTTCACCATCCGCATGATTCAGTTGAGAATTTCAGTCAACAGCATATGAAATGAATGTACAGATGACCGGACCGACCCAGCGCCGTCCAACAGCTCACCACCAGAGTCTGCGGAAAGATGTGCTTGCATTTGCTGGGAAGCTGCGATGAGATGCACAATCTGCGACAGCAAGTCCGTTACAGAGGCTTGAGGAGCAGCGGTCTTCTGTATTTACGCCGCTTGCTGCTCCTGGGACGGAGATCTGGATGTAGATCTCGTGTCCAAACGTCCCAATGAATGAAGCCTCAGATCACTAGCTACCGGATGGGCTGACTTCATGAGCAAAGACTGGGTATGTCTTCGGGTGGCTGCCTGGATATCTGTAGTCAGGTAGCTAGTGTGGTGTCGTGTGTGCTATATCTGCCTGAGGAAGAAGCCATAACTGTAGCCGACCCTGGCTGCAGTTTAGATGGAGTTTCCCAAGCGGCATGTGTGGACGTTACCTCCTACTCAGGCAAGTTTTTCAAAACAACATTTGGCCCCAAATATTGCTGGGTTAGAGAGGGCTCTCCCACTCGCAGTCTATCAGACCTTGCCGAGCTTCCCTAAGAGAAACTCGCAGGCTTCTTCCCTTTTTCCATCGTCGCTGGGTGAGCTTTAGTTTTTGAGGTGCTCGCTCTACCCAATTCTACACTTCCCTCGACTGCAACAGACTTACTCAGTGTCCCAGCCCCCACTTACGGGGTAACCACTTCACATGGTTGAGCTAGCTGCTTGCAGAGGATTAAGAGCACTAACTAGAGGCCTTATCCCTTGCTTAATATTCATGAGCACCTTTGCAGCTAGCTCTGTTTGCTCATCTGAATGCAATGACGGTAGCACATTATGGATGGGTGTCACAATACCATCACCATGTTCTTGTTCCTCTGAAAAAGAAACTGAAAAACTCAATTGTCCTGCAGTGACAGCTCCGGCATAGGAACCTCACCGCCAACAACGTACTGCGACACCTGTCTCCAACGTCTGTTATCCCAATGTACAGAGGTAGGACAAGAATCCGTAGGAGTGCACCAGACTACAGGCAAGACAACAAGCATGAAAATCTGAGGAAGACTTCCTCGCCTTGCATTTACAGGAGTAAGCTTAATTAATTTTTTTATTTACAGTTTTCACAGTAAATTACACCAAACACATATATATATGGACGAAAGAAAAAAAATACAATGTGTAAAGAATGAGTTCTTCCGATCAAAATCAACATGGGCTTGTGTGGTTATAGAAGATAGAAGACACTTGGATTTAATTATTTTAGATATTGTCTCCCACCTCAGTTTGATTTGGTTTGCCTTGCCAAACGAGTATAAATAGAGTGAGTATATATCGATAGCTCTGTAATTCTTTAAAACTTCTGTATACATGGTGTTGTTGGGTAACCGGTTTTCAAGACTACATGAATATATATATTTTTTAAAAATTTGAAAACATGTATACAGTATGTCGGATAAGTGAGCTTCTGTTTGCATTCCTAATATTACTTCCTTAAGGCTGACCTGAACATTTGAATTACAAACAATATTAACCTTTTCTATGAGTTGAAGTAAAACTGTTTTTGAATGTGAATAATCGTAAAAGAGATGTGTTATTGATTCTTTTAAATTAAAACAAAAGCAACAGAGCCGAGTTTCTGAAAGACCACTACGAAATAGTTTAGAATTGGTGTATAATATACGATGATTTATTTTGAACTGTAGTGTCTGTAAATATGTGTCACTGGTAGAAGTGAATGTTGTCTTGTATACATATTGCCATTCGTCTGTGCTTATATCATATCTAAGCTCATCGCTCCATTTTGCTTCGGATTTTCTTGCAGGTACAGCTATCTTCTTCAGGAAAAGGCCGTAAAAATCTTTATTAACTTTGGCAGTTGACTTTAAGCGGGATACTAATTCATTCTCCACAACATCAATTTTTTGTGTACATTCTTGGATTATTTTTTTCCAGTTTGGGGGTATTAAATTTATCAATCCCAAATATGTAGTGAACGGGATATCTAAGTTGTATTTGGTTTTAAGGGGTCGTCCAACCTAACTTTGATCAATTTTTTGACATTTTTCCCAATGCCTCAGAAACAGATAAGAAAAGTAAGGAAAGGCAAATTATATATCAAAATAATGAGTAAAATGCATAGAAAAGGTACATATATTTTTTTCAGGAAAAAAAAAGTGAATTTTAGGATTTTGAAGAAGATTAATTTGCAAATAGCATAAGTAACGAACCGGTAAAACCACAAAATAATCGGTAATTCGAAAGCCTTGTCCTCAATATAATGATAACATACTACAGACTCAGAGAAAGCATTTTTTTGACACACACTCTGGTGGGTTTTGACGTTTGAATGTAATAACACCAACACAAATTTTTGATGTTCCGGATGTGGCCATGTTTCAATGATGTTTTTCCAGTCATGTGATTACGATGTGGTTCTTGCAGAAATACTCAATTTGGGCAATCGTAAGAATGCAAGGACGTGATCACGCCCTTTATTTGTACGAGACAATGTATGAGCGGATTTGCAAACAGGTGACAGCAAATACTTGAGCTGTTAATGTCATAACTGCAAAATATGGTTCGAAATTCCCTCTCGTGTTTACAGGCCGTCTGAACTTTTTTGTTGACAAAAAATCTGAATTATTGCGCACTAGAAAGACAACATGGACCACTTGTAAAAAAATAACCGAGTGTATAAAATCGGGACGATATACATAAAATAAGGCAATATTCTGGTGAAGATTTTGTTCCTATTACTTATCAAGCAACAACCTAATGAATATTCTGCATAAAGCCACCAATCTGATGTTTGACACTTTTATCGGAGCTGTTTTGAAGGCTTATGGCTGGCACGTAGCTATGGGGGTGGGGGGTGGGGGGGTGGGCAGCTGCCCCCCCCCCCCCCCCCCAAATATTCTTTATGCAAGATTTTCAGGACCACTTATTCTAGTGAAGATTCTGTGAACAAACACTCATGGTAAATTTGCGGGACACATACATTAGTTACAGTTTATAAAACGCGATATTGCTATAAATTTTTGCCAATAACTCGAGCTTCAGTGATATGTGAGTCGAAATATACCGCAGGAGCCAGGAAATTGCGTCTGAGACATGCTAAAATCCAAAATTTTCCTGGGGGAGGCCCCCACCTACGGGAGGGGGCGACCCCCTCCCGTGCCTTCCCCCACACTCGGGCCTTCGGCCTTCGGGAGATGCCTTTGGCATCTCGTCCTAGGCTCGCCCTCCCACAATTCTCCTTTGCCCTCCCAAAATTCGGACCCTAGCTATGGGTCTGGCTTACGGAACTCAAAATGTTGGTTATGGCAGGACTTTTCTATTCACCCATTAATCGATAAATTAAGTGTTATAGTTGGAAGTAAGAAGCATGAAAGGTCCAGAACTAAAAGTCTAAAAAGAATGTTTTGCAATTTAACATGATTTTTGCAGACACTTATTTGGAGGGTTACCTGTCTGATAGTGTTTGGAACATGTGTGGCCAGGATCTTCAAAAAGAAAAAAAAGAGTTAAACTTTGAGAAAAAAGGCATATGCCTTGAGTGCCGGAGGTAGAGTCATACAAGGAAGAGAGCCCCCCCCCCCCCCCCCCCCCCCCCCCACCTCTGGGAAATTTTTTGTGTCAAATGGAGCTCACTTGTCACCTTTTGGGGATTGCTTTGTGTACTGTGTTCTTGAAAAAAAATATGTGAGACCCTCTGGATGTGCCCTTCTGATCTCAATATGCCAATAAGCCTCCTTGAGGAAAGTACATGCAATAATGGGTATGTAAGGTTGATTTGATGTGTTTTGAATAACAATGTACTTTTAAGTACATTAGATGGTTTATTGCAGTGACAGGTTACAGTTACCCTTATTTCTTCTCCAACAGATATCATGAGTGTATTGGTGTCCAAGAGTTGAACAAAGCTATTATACTTATTGATAAACCAGACAAATTTAACAATTTAATCACTATCAAATTGATGCATGGGATAAAAAGGGGTTACAGTGCAAGGGGTTTGTAAATATATTTATTCAACTACAATGTATGACTTTGCAGTGCATTCTAAATAGGAGAATATCATATTTTCTTTCCAAACCATTACAGTAACACATACATCTTGATATTGGGAGACACTCTTTTGTCTTTCCATACTTCTTCTGCTGGGCTCCTTCAAGTTGACCTTTGTTGAACTCCCCAAATCAAAACATAAACAAAAGAAAATGTCTGCCTTCAATCAGTGAGCATTCCACTTATCACATTTGGTCTTAATCTTTATTACTTTCATGAATTAGGAAAAGATTTCTTCGAGTATGTACTTAAATGTTTATAGAATACAGCTGTTATTTTATTTTGAGGTATTTTATTGTAAAAATTTTGTTCTCTTACTTATGCCACAGCAGACTTTCAGGTGGTGCTATTTACACATGGCAGCAGTTCCATGGCAAATTTCAGTTTCCACATGTTCTATGTTTCATACCAAGCATTTTGGTATATAATTTATTGGGATTATTCATTTTGGGACTTTTTTAGACTTGAAAGAAAATTACATGAAATATGACCAAAGTTAGGTTGGACGTCCCCTTAAAGGCGCCATGTATTAAGAAATTTCTGTTAGAATCTACAATATCGTTTATAAAAAACACACCAGCTGCAAACCATTTTTCTAAATGCTAGCATGCATTATTTAATTTGATACTTTTATTATAAAATATTGGTTGTGATAAAATATCCTTATATGTTGATATAGAATAGTCTTGAAGGAGTGACCATGAAATTACAACATTTCGCCAGAATGGGGGCATTGATTCTGATAATTTTTGTAAACCGTCCTTTGTAAAATGCCAAACATTGTTGAATCCAAATTTTTCAAAGTTATCAAGTGCCAGTGTTTTCCACTGTGATGAGTTTTCCGGGTCTAAGAGCTTCTTAACCCAAATAATTTTTAATGAATTACATAGAGTTTTAATGTGTGGGATTTTGAGACCACCTTTCTCCACTGGGTTTATCATGGTAGAGCGTTTGATTTTGTCTTTCTTATGTGACCAAAGGAATGTGAAAACCATGCGCTGGAGTTTATCGATAATCCAATCGGGTGGGTTGGGAAGGACTGTGAGAGAGTGTATGATAATTGGAAGAGCAAGAGTTTTTAACACCATAGCTTTTCCAACAAGGGTAAGATTTCTTAACGACCAATCATTTAATAGTTTCTGCATTTTTTCTAATTTTTCTGTAAAATTTTTATCCAGGTAATTTGTATTACTTAAATTGTATTTTATTCCCAAAATGGTAAAATCTTTACCGTGATTCCATTTTATCGCTTTGTCCGTTTTTAGTTCCACACTGCAACCCTTACGAGAACCGACCCATACTATATAAGTTTTGTCAAAATTTACTTTTAGACCTGATAAATGAGAAAACTTGTCAACAATATTTAAGGCTGCATTGAGTGATTTTTGATCATCTTCAAGAAATAAAGTGCTGTCGTCTGCATACTGGTTAATTATATATTCAGAATTGTTTATTTTTATACCATTTATTTCCGGACTAAATTTTAACCTAGCACTCAGTATTTCTACACACAGGATAAACAGGTATGGGGAGAGTCGGTCCCCTTGTCTTACACTTCTTTCCGTATTGAAAAACTCTGAAAGATGACCATTGTTTAAGACACAGCTGGAAACGTCACTATAGAAAGCCTTAAACCAATGAATGATTGATGGACTGAAATTGTAAAAGTTTAGGGTTTTCTCAATGTAGTTCCATTCAAGAGAGTCGAAGGCTTTTTCGAAATCCAGTAATACTAACATTCCTGGAATATTACTTGATTTGCACTTGTCGATTAGATCAGTAATTAGATGTGTAGATTCCCTAATAAACCTCCCTTTTACAAAACCCAACTGACTTTCAGAGATAAGTTAGGGTAGGACCTTTTTTATACGTGATGCTATTGCCGAAGAGCCAATTTTAAAATCAACGTTTAGAAGAGAAATAGGTCGCCAATTTTTAATGTGCAATTTAGATTTTCTTTCCTTTGGAATGCATGTTATTATACCTTGTCTTTGTGTAATTGAGAATGTACCGTTTTCGTAACCAGCATTTAGCGATTTAACCAAAAAAGGACCGAGATCTTTCCAGAAATATTTGTAAAATTCGGAAGTAAATCCATCTGAGCCGGGCGATTTTTTGCATTTCATGTTTTTCAAAGCAGCTAAGCATTCAGAGGCTGTCAATGGACCATCTAGTAAAATATTGTCTTCGTCGTCAAGTTTCTTTAGAAACGGGTTATTATTATCGAAAAACATGTCATCTGTATATACTGACGGAGTATTTATCTTGTAAAAACGTTTTTGTTCTGAAATAATATCTTTAATATCTGTACATTCTGTGTTGTCATCTTTATTTAATTTTGCTATTAATTTTTCTGTATATTGCCTTTTCTCCAAATTACAAAAGTATTTTGTCGGTTTTTCAGCTTCTACTTTCCATTTTGCTTTAGTTCTTATTATAATGCCTTGGACTTTTTGGAATCGGAATTGTTTCAGTTCGAAGTCTAAAGATAGAATCTCACCTCTAACTGTTTCATCCCCACTATCTAATTTTATATGTAGTTCTTTTAATTTATTTTCTATATATGTTTCAGAGTTCTGATTTTTTCATTTCAAGTATGATGCATATGAAATTGTTTTACCGTGTATCATTAATTTTAATGTTTCCCCAAAAAGCTGATCATTTATAGAGAGCTTAACATTATGTGGGTTGTTAGATATATCACTTTTACTATTTATACAGTATTGTTTTATTGTTTCAAAAATGGTATTAGTAACAGCTGTTGTATATCCTGGGTCAGATAATAAGCTATTATTAAATTTCCAAAGTCCTCTACCTTTTTCTTGTTTTATAAATTTGAGAGCCACAGATACAGGAGAGTGGTCTGAGCGGTAACTAGGCCCAATGTCAGTTGACTGAACTAGGTCCTGCAGGCAGAAGTTATTAAGAAATAATCCAATTGCACAGACTTATCATTTGGACCCCTCCACGTGAAACGTTTGCAGGATGGATTTTGTTGTCTCCATACGTCATTCAGATCTAAAGGTTCCATGTACTTAGATACATATTGTTGGGCTTTTACATTGTTCTTATTTTTGTAGTTTTTGGTGTCGAGGCGATAGTCCATTGGGATGTTCAAATCACCACCAATTATTATAGAAGTGTTCCCTACGCATTCTATTTTATCGAAAAAATCGTTATAAAAATCGGGTGAGTAATTGTTTGGGCCATATACTACTGCAATTGTCATACAATTATCCTGAACCATGGTGTCTAGTATAATGAAGTTTCCAGAAGTGTCTTAAATCTCATTTTTTTATTTCGTATTTAAATGTGTTTCTGAACAGTATAGCCCTACCTCGCTTGTGACTTGTATTCAAGCAGAAAAAGGCATCTAAACCCCATTCGTGCTTCCACGGTAATTCGGTCTCCTTACTGGAATGGGTGTCTACTAAAAGAGCAATGTCACACATGTTCCTGCAGTGGCAGAAGAAGTCCCTTTGCTTTACAGTATCTGAAGCAAGACCCCGGCAGTTCATTCTAGAGAAGTTGATCTGACTCATGTCTGGTTAGTTTTGTAAATAATCGCAACTCTTTCGGCAAGGCAAACACTTATAACATAAATGAATGAAGGATTTAATTTATATTTCACATCGAGGTATACTGTGTTTGGGTTTTTTTTTGTAAAATAATAACAAGAGGGGAGAAACCAAAAGTGGTACATGTTTTACCACTTTTACATCAGGTATAACTTTGCCATTTGTGAGAGTTTAAAAACACACTCAGGGAGTTACAAAAAAATGAGATCTTAAAAACAACAACAACAACACCCCCCCCCCCCCCCCAACCAAAAAAGAAAAGAAAACAAAAAAACCCATACATCTGGGGATCAACAGCACCTTCACCTATGTGATATGTGGTCTGGTTGAGAAGGCAAGAGATGGAGGGCGAGAGAGATGTAGAGAGGGAGAAAGAGAGCAAGGGGGAGATAGAGATGGACAGAGGGTGAGGGAGAATGGTAGGAATATTTTAAATCAAGAAAGTGAGAAAGAGAGGATAAGGGCCAGACAGAGTGACAGGCATACAGACAGAGAGACAAGGGTATATTTGGAGTGATGTGATCAAAAGAAGGGCATATATACATATATGCTTGCATACTTATACCCAACATAGATATATACATGAACTTCCTACATTACATCGACTATATACATATGCTACATATCATATAAACAAAGAGATGCTATACATTATATATGGATTATAAAACTGTAACTTGTACATGTGAAATTAACTGTATCCACTAAGGCGTGTTAGCATCACAGACTGTATGTTTAAGATCGTTGCCAGCGACTAAAATAAGCTATGTTAAACTCGCGTCGGACAACCTCAGCCATTCTGGACCGAGAATAGAGAGTATGGCGCGTTATGGCCTTCAGTCCTCCAGTCTGTAACACGAGGGATTGGCCTGCAACCCATCGTCGATATGGACTGGCGCATGGTAAGAGATAGGTAGAAAGATAGAGTCCGAGACAGAGACATAGAGAGAGACAGACGGGGGGTTGGGGGGGTGGGGGGGGGGGGGGGTCAGTTGGAGACTGGGGGAGATGGGTAGGTACCTACAGAAGGAAAAAGAGACAGTAAGCGACAAACAGATAGAGGGACAGCAGACAGAATATTTGAAAACATCTAACGAAAGGCATATATACATATACATATAAGCATTTGATTCCTGTATAATGTATAGCATGCACACACATATAAATATATGGATGCTATACTTTATACAGGAATCCAAAACTGTACCTTATACATATGAGAGTAACAATATCCACTAAGGTGCGTTAGCATCCCTGACAGAAAATTCAGGATCACTACCATCTAGTAAATAAGCCATTCTAAACTCAAATCAGACAACTTCAGCCTTACTGGACAGAGAATAAAGAGTTCGGCGAGTTCTGGCCTTCCATCTTTCATTCTGTAACCCGATGGGTAGTATTGTGACCCATCGTGGAGATGGACTGTTCAGAGTGCTAATGCTATGTTGAGGTGTGACTTCAAACTAACAGCAAAATATAACAGCAATTTGACCTTGGTTATTAAAGAATATGAAAAATGTTTGTTGACACTAAGAAAGAGGGAAAGAGTGGAAATGGAGAGATAGGAGAGAGAGAGAGAGACAGAGAGGGAGAGAAAGAGAGGGGACAGACAGACGGCTTTGTTTAGTAGAAGCTGTCTGACTGACTGAAACGGTTGCCAGAAATGTCTGTGGATGTGTTTCCAGATAACTGGGTTATTGGAGTAGAAATGTTTAAGATGTCACTTTCTGTTTTGAACCTTTGAATCCTTCCATCGATTGTCTTGGCAAGAAGTTTCCTGTTAGAGCACCATGAGTTTGTTATATCTGGTGTTGCATAAGCCTTTTGTAACAGCTGATAATTGAGTCTAGTTACATCCTCGGTAATGAGCAATAGACATGTCGGAATGTGTTAAAGAAATCTCTAGCTTTGAGTTTAAAGTGTTCACTACGGATTGAATGCACTTGTGAATCGACTCATGGGGAGGCTCCTTTATTCCATAAATGCGGACATTGTCTTTCCTAGTGTACTGTGCTAGATGTTTGTTTGTTTGTTGGTGGTTAACGTCACATATTTATGCACCATGGCTAATCGTGACACAACATGGAGATGAAGTCAAGTTTAGTCAATCGTTGATCAACATGTTGTCCATTTTAGAGGACTTTCACCCCAAGCATTGGTGACTGGGTCCTATTTTTCTAGTAAAGCGGAACTGGTTTACCACAGTAAACAAGTGCTGCTTACTTCCCGGGGTTCCCACGGGGAACTGTGCTAGATCGTTTATTTCTAGAGTTTGAGCATCTAACTGTGTCCGTATCTCACTGTTCTCATCCCTCAAAATTTTGTTTATTTTCGGAGTATTATCCTGTTGGTTCTCTAATTCGAAAACTCGACACTCCAACACTTCTATTTTCCGGTTAAGTGACTCTATAATACAGTCTTTTAGTTTTAAAAGATCATTTTTCTCAACACGGTTTTCTGAGAATAATTTGAAATTTTTTGCGTTTCGAATCCCAATGTGTCAAATTCGGCTTGTAATAACTTTTAACTGGCGTTCAATATTTTTGAGTTTATCATTTTCATTTACGCTTGATTAATTAATATCCAAAAATAGAGTTGATAGCACTCCTACAAATTCAACATCAAAAGTACATGATGAGGATACATGAAAATAGCAACCAAATTAATTTCAAAACAACTGTAAAAATTTTTTCGATATTTTATGTGTGAAAATGCCTAAGTTCCCAAAGGGAACATCATGCACCCAAGGGCATCTCGATAGAGCCTAAGTGTGGACAAATGCCAATTTATTTTGAGCTACACTACCGAAATGAAAATCAATGTATCCTAGAGTAATTCGAAAGTATTATAAAACTAATTACTACATGTTAAGGGCATTGTCAAATGTAAACAACGTCAATAGAAAAAATGGAAACAAGACAACAGGCACACCAAAAGGCCCAAAGTCAGTAACCGATTTAAATGCTACCAGATGCAAAGCTAGATCTTTATACAAAGAAAAAATAGGCCGATTAAATCATCAGATGTGTACTTATACGTGCAACTAGTAGAAAGCTGTATGGCAGAGGGCCACCCCGGAAGCCGACATTATGTACACCATACATGGTATGGGTACATATAGAAATGGATTGGAGGAGTTCCTAATTTGATGGATAAAGGATTAATATCTCCGGATCAAATTATTAGATTTACATAAAAAACTATACAGCACAGCACATCAGTAACCTGAATACATATATAAAGTAAGCTGATAATCGGATTAATATTTTTGGAGTTATCGCATCCCGAAGAAATGGATTGGAGGAGTTCTCAATTTGAAGGATAAAGGGTTAATATCACAGGATCAAATTATCAGATTTACACCAAAAACCATACAGCTCGGCACATCAGTAACCTGAACACATATATGAAGAAACATGTCAATCGGACTGACATTTTTGGAGTTATCTCATGCCAAAGGGATTGGAAGAATTCTCAATTTGAAGGATAAAGAGTTAATATCTCAAGATCAAATTATCAGATTTACACCAAAAACTATACAGCTTGGCACATCAGTAACCTGAACACAAATATAAAGTAACCTGACAATCCAAGCAATATTTTTCAAGTTATCGAATGCCAAAGAAATGGATGCAGACACCGGACGGATGGATGGACGTTCTTACAAATGGCTACTTATGTGACTATTGTATGGACATGTTAGGTGGCTAACCTAAAACATATGTCCAACATAATAAAACAAGTTTTTTGGGGGAAACTTTTGGGGGGTCAGCTAACCCTAACCCTACCCTTTACTGACCCTAACCCTACTCACCCCTAACCCTAGCCACATAACTCTAACACCCCTTCACTGACCCCCATCCCACCCCACCCAGGAATGCCCTAACCTTACTCTGCATTTATCCAAACCCCCACCCCCAACCACCCCCCACAATAAGAGATTCTGCTACGTGGCTAGCCACGTAACTGACTTTAACCACATAAGTATCCTGGTTTACTAACTAGTAGCCAGATAAGTAGTCATTTGTGTGTGCAGACAGATGAATGGATGGACGGATGGACAGACAAAGGATGGATGAACGACAGAGGGCCACCTGGATGCCAGCATTATGTGTACCATACACAGTATGAGAACACATAAAAACAATACATCAGATAGAAGATGCAAGACCAAAATGACCCAACACCCCTAGGGTGAGGACGAAACCATGGGGATAAACAGAATAAACATTCTGTAACACACGTTAAACTCCCAAGAAATTTAATAAAAAATTTCAATAAAAACAGCCAAAAAGCTTAGGAGTTTAACAGGAGAGTTCATGGAAGGATAGGGAAGGAACACATAACCAACAGTAGGTAAATCATTAGCAAAACTAATGACGTCAAGGAGTATATCCCGAAATTGGGTAACATGAAATAATTTTCATATTATTTAAAAGTTACAGCCCTGAATGTCTCAAACCACCGTTGTTCACTTCCATCATCCATTTTCTGCCTTGAATCCACTATATACTTCATTGATTTGTGTCTGGCATCCACCAAAAGAGAGATTTAAAGCAGAGATGTTTACTGACTTAGGGCCAAACAAAGAATGATGTTGCCGCCAATTGCGGTCTCTTCCTCAGTACTGCGCATGCGCAAGTAGTAAAAGTATGAAGGGCCAGATAGGGCTTTTAATTTTCGGTACTGTATGCAAATTTTGAGGATTGGGGTGTTCAAAATTTGTGTTTGGCCCTTGATAATATTGAGTTTGCACCAGCTAAGTCTGGGCCATTGGTTGTAGTATAAAAATATATATGAGCAGACTATGATGTAGCTCATCATTACCACCCAAGACATCTCAAAAGATACCCTCTCACCAAATATCAACATTTGAGTTCAAGACAATGGTGTATTTATCTCCCTTGATAGACATCATTGCAACTTTTCCCAAGATGAAAAAACCTGGTCTGACACAAAACTTTAATTATCTCCCTTAATAGTTTTTTTTTACCTCCATCAACATTAATTTGTACTCGTTTGCCACAACAACAAAAGATAATAATTGGTGATAATTCCTGACTAACTTACTGTCAGTTTAACCGGTTGGACTACTAGGATTAAGTTACTTAGTTATTATACACATCAATAATCAAGCTCCTGTCAGCCTGTGAGTTACGCTGGACCTTAGGAGCTATGAGGTTTGTTCTACATTTTAAAATCTATTTAGAATTTAGAATGGCAGCAATTAGTTAGAATTACCATTTATGTTTAACTGAGATGATGAATAAACATCCCCACTCAATTATAATAATCTGACAACTGTAATTGTTTGGCCGTAAAACCAATAAGGTTCACGTAGGTTGGTCCCAAGGAGTAACCTTAAGAAACTAACCCTGTGATCAAGGGACTCAACCCTATACCACACCCTATAATAAATTAGCCTCAACAGTCAAATTCAACTCAACTCTTAGTGTACATTATTTGTGCACAAGGTTTCTGTATTGAATTTACATTAATTTATCTATTTTAAACAATTAGTTATGCACTTCTAACTAATTTCACGATTCAGTTATAGCACCCATGAACAGACATGAAGGCACTGTAACATCTGTAAACATGGGAGTAGACTCCCTTTTGCACTGAACCTTCACCTATTATTTATTTAATAAGTTAGTTAAATAAGTTAATTATTTAGAAGGAGTGAATATCAGAACCCATGAATAGACATGAAGGTCCTGGACAACTGTGAACACGTGAATTGACACCTTGTTACACAGACCCTATCCTATCAATTATTTAATTATAAGTTAATTAAATAAATAAGTTATTATTTAAGTTAACCAAACCAGCATCCATGAATACACATGAAGGTCCTGGACAACTGTGAACATGTGAATTGAAACCTTGTTACACAGATCCTATCCTATCAATTATTTAATTATAAGTTAATTAAATAAGTTAATTATTTTCACGGCTATTTAATGGAATATTCCTGTTTAAAATTTAACAGCCGTACCCTCGTCTAACCCAAATTTCACTCTAAATAACAGATATACACGACAAAATCCTGCATAAGAAAATGTAGTCTGAAGAACTAGATATCAGCTATGGCAATGTCGGTAAAATATTAAGCTTCTGTAATGGACTAATTAATTTATTACAATAATTTTCTCAATCCAACAAGTACCACTTCTACGCCTACACTAACTCGCCATATAGTGTGTAAAAATAGTGAGTACTTCCACAAGACTCAACTTCTAAAGAGTATTTACTACTGTGGTAGCGTAAAAATAACTGGGACTGGCCTCATCCGACAGTTAAAAGACTAAACCTCGCTTTTGTAAGAGCACCAATAGTCTACGAAAATAAGCTTCCAAGTACAGCTCCTCTCAATACTTCCCTTAAGTATTTCACCATTACTTCAAAGCAATAAAAATAAAATACTCTGAGCCTGTTGCCATAGCTGGTATCCTCTCCTCTCGCTCCACCTCGACTTCTAATGTATATCTGTCACCCCATGATAACCCTACCTAATGCTGAGTAACCAACTAAGGAATTGTTATCCACCTCCTGTGAAGCCTTTTTGGTTCTTTTTCTTAGTTTTCAAAGTAGCACCTATATAACTCTACGATCCCACCCAGAGCTTGCAAGGGGAAACGGCGAGGTCATGTGACTAGTACGTGCCTAGGTACAACAGTTTTAAGTTCAAAATACACTTTAGAAGCTTTTTAAACTTAAAAACAATATGCAAAGTTATATAATAAATGTCCCCCTTTCTAATGATACCCGTACTATTTGCAACTTTAATTCGATCACAATAATTCAAGTTTACTATTTAGCTCTGGTATGCTCTTTGACAGAAACTGCATTGCGGAACCCTTCTAGAGGTTAGAACACCTTTACATTCTATTTTTACTTGTAATGCTGTACTTCCATTCTGAAAAACAACAAATGTTCTTCGAGAGACATATTGAATAATAATGCAATGATTTCAGTAAAATAATGAGTATTTTACAACATCAGCATGCGATGTAGTTTATCATAACATATTACAAAAAGTGCATCGCTCTGAAGAGCTGGCATTACGGAAATGTATCGATTCGACAAGTGAATGCACTGTTCAACACCTGAACTCTCCAGTCAATCCTACTATGGCTGCAATAGAAATTTCTATTAAGAAAGCAGTAACATTGCATGGATAATTCCTAATTAGTGTTGCCATTAATTAGGTGCCCTTTATAACATTTTTCTGTAAAATAAGAGAGACGGCTTATCAATCGCATACATCTGATCCAGACATGTTAACCTCCAGAATTATTTTTCAGGGAAAAGTTTGCGTGGAGACAAAACAAAAGAAAAAACATGCAAATGTTCAGCTCATGGACCACCATTAACACCAGGTTATTTTCAGATCTAGTTGTCAACTATGCTGATGCATTTATGCTATGTTAAAAAATCATAAAATAATTGTTGATTTGCCCCCCCCCCCATCCACTTCTTCATGACCCCCACCCCCCCACCCCCCGCACCCACAAAGCACCACCACCTGTGGTTTGCTTTTATCAAAGTCCACTAAGCTAATATTTCCCAAGTCTGGAAATGTTAATAGGAAAAGATGTCCTAATGTTCAATTACTGCAAGAAGATTAGTACTTGGAAAGTATCTTTATCAAAATCCTTCTTGCATGTGTGGGCGCTTGTGCTCTTCACAAAACTTTTCTTTTCATCATTGAAGCATTTTTTTTTTAATTACATTTGAAATTTTCGGGGCACAGACGGCCAACAGTTAACAGTTCTGTAGTCAACACAACGGAATAAATGTAGTGCTAGAAAATAAGTCGATTGTGAATAAATATGCAGTCATAATTTTTCAGCATCCTAAGCGACTTTAACCTATTTTTAAACTGTGTTAAATAGCTGAGGTCAAGGTGTTGTTTACGTTTTGATTTGGAAATGGGATGAGGATTAAAGTAATTCTGTGAATAAATAAGTATATATTATTTAATTCCTTTTCATATATTTTATTTACCAAAAAAAATGCATTTAAATGAAGGCGGAGTTTTCAATTTTTTGAAAGTAAGTCACCTATTTTCACTTCAACACTCGGACATTGATCACGAATCTCCGATTACGAAGAAAACAAGAGAAACAAGAGCGCACGTATCGCTGAAGCAATACAATGTCCCCTACCAGACTAATGAGCATTAATAATTATACAAATGTTATAACCTAGATGTGATCAGCATGAATTCTGTTGAAGCATTTCCAAAAAAAAGTCCAGAAAACTGATATTTTGGCGCTTTTCCATATTTCCAAGGGCCATAGCTCACACAAGAATAATGCAATCAGCATGAAACTCAAACTTGATCTGTAAGTCATCGTTCTATGGTAGGTTACCAAGAATGAAATCATTCGGTTGACGCATTTCCAAAAAAAGTCTGGAAAACTAAAGTATGACTGAATAACTGACTGACAGACTGACGGATGGACAGATTGCAAATAAAACTTGATCTGTAAGTCATCGTTCTATAGTAGGTTACCAAAAATGAAATCATTCCGTTGAAGCGTTTCCAAAAAAAGTCTGGAAAACTAAAGTATGACCGACAGACTGACTGACAGACTGACGGATGGATGGAGAGAGTGTAAATGAAACTTGATCTGTAAGTCATCATTCTATAGTAGGTTACCAAAAATGAAATCATTCCGTTGAAGCGTTTCCAGAAAAAGTCCGGAAAACTGATATTTTGGCGCTTTTCCATATTTCCAAGGGCCATAACTCACACAAGAATAAGGCAATCAGCATGAAACTCAAACTTGATCTGTAAGTCATCGTTCTATAGTTGGTTACCAAAAATGAAATCATTCCGTTGAAGCGTTTGCAAAAAAAAGTTATTTTGGTGCTTTTCCATATTTCCAAGGGCCATAACTCACATAAGAATAATGCAATCAGCATGAAACTCAAACTTGATCTGTAAGTCATCGTTCTATAGTAGTTTACCAAAAATGAAATCATTCCGTTGAAGTGTTTCCAAAAAACCCTGATATTTTGGTACATTTCCATATTTCCAAGGGCCGTAGCTCACACAAGAATAATGCAATCAGCATGAAACCCAAACTTGATCTGTAAGTCATCATTCTATAATAGTTTATCAAAAATGAAATTATTCCGTTGAAGCGTTTCCCAAAAAACTCTGGAAAACTGATATTTTGATGCTTTTTCCCATATTTCCAAGGGCCGTAACTCACAAAAGAATAATGCAATCAGCATGAAACTCAAACTTGATCTGTAAGTCATCATTCTATAGTAGTTTACCAAAAATGAAATCATTCCGTTGAAGCGTTTCCAAAAAAACTCCGGAAAACTAAAGTGTGATTGACAGACTGAAAGACAGACAGACTGACGGATGGACTGAGTGCAAACCTATAGTCCCCTCCGGCGATGCCGGTAGGGGACTAATAAACATGAACATAGTTGAAATATATATCATAAAATACCCTTTTCTTAAATAAATTTCGTTCTATAGTAGTTTACCAAAAATGAAATCATTCAGTTGAAGCGTTTCCAAAAAAACTCTGGAAAACTAAAGTGTGACTGACAGACTGAAAGACAGACAGACTGACGGATGGACAGAGTGCAAACCTATAGTCCCCTCCAGCGATGCCGGTAGGGGACTAATAAACATGAACACAGTTGAAATATATATCATAAAATACCCTTTTCTTAAATAAATGTGACTTAAATCCATATTTTACTGCCTTGTGAGTTTTAACCAGAGTTTGAAATGCATGTGATTTGACTCCGAACGTTTTACATAAGTTTCAACGGGAAAGAAATATTCAACTGTTGTTTTCTGGAATTTTTGGTTCAAAACTGAATCCTGTCCAGGAGGCCGGGAACTGCACTGAAATTTTGGGATTTTCCCGGAGAGTTAACATGTCTGATTTTATCCATCAGGTGGCTATTATTAAAATATCCTAGATACAGTTACGCGCAAATGAGACTGACGATCTAAAAAAAAATGACTCCCAAAAGTCGGTTTCCCTACAGTACTAATGGATTTGTTGATAATTTATAGGTCAAATCCAAGATGGCTGGTGGCAGCCAGGTTTTACAACAAAATTCAAAAAAATTTGATCAAGACATCATACCAAAGTTACATGTAAAATTTGAAAAAGATTGGATGAGCAGTGCGGCCTGTAGGGGGGGGGGGGGGGGGGGTGCTAAATGAATTGTTGACAATTTACACATCAAATCCAAGAAGGCCACTGCCGGTCAGGTTTTTCAACAAAATTGAGAAAAATCTGATACCTCCCATCTAGACATCACACCAAAGCTACATTTGAATTTTGAAAAATATTGTGTGAGAGATGTACCCTGCAGGGTGTGCTAATGGAATTGTTGACAATTCATATGCCAAATCCAAATTGGCAGCTGGCACAGCCATATTTTCCAACAAAATTCAGAAAAATTTGATAGCTCCCATCTAGACATCACAAGCTATATGTAAAATTGGAAAAAGATCAGATAAGAGATGTGGCCTGTAAGGTGTGCTAATGGAATTGTTGACAATTTATATTCAAATCCAAGATGGCTGCTGACAGCAATGTTTTTCACCAAAATTTAGAAATATTTGATAGCTCACATCTAGACATCACACTAAAGCTACGTACGAAATTTGAAAAAGATCGGGTGAGAGATGTGGTCTGTAGGATGAACTAATGGAATTTATATGCCAAATCTAAGATGGCTGCTGGTGGCCATGTTTTTCAACAAAGTTTTGGAAAAGCACCCATCTAGATATTGCCCCAAAGCCACACATGAAATTTGAGACTGATCGGGTTAGAGCTGTGGCCTGTATGGTGAGCTAATGGAATTCTTGGACAATTTATATCCAAATCCAAGATGGCTGCTGGTGGCCATGTTTTTTAACAAAAATTCAGAGAAATTTGATAGCTCCAATCTAGACATCACACCAAAGCTACAGAAATTTGAAAAAGATTGGATTAGAGAAGCGGCCTGTTGAGAGTGCTTACAAAATTGTTTACAATTTATATGCCAAATCTAAAATGGCCACTGGTGGCAATGTTTTTCAACTAAATTTAGAAAACTTTGATAGCTCCCATCTAGACATTGCCCCAAAGACATGTATGAAATTTGGAACTGATCAGGTGAGAACTGTGGCCTGTAGGGTGTGCTAAAGGAATTGTAGACGGACAGAGGAATGGCCATACAGACAGCTGGCGGATTACAACCCATCCCAATAGCTCATACTTGACACTGTCAAGTTGAGCTGACAAGCTGAAAACAAAACATATTAGAATTAAGCAAAGAAATCCTAACACTGAGATCAAAGATTTCTATTAGTGACTAAAGGTACTACTGAAAAAAGGTCACTTCACTGTTCCTGAAAGGTAGTCTTTTGATTAACCTTACAAACTGGAGGAAGTGAAAAAAGTCTATGTGAAAAATATTGAAGAGACTATCAGGAAGATGTCAATTTAGTATTAGAATGTAATCCAAAATACCAAATTGACAAGAAATAAATATATTGTAATGACTAAAAGAAAAGTAATCCCAGACTTCTGGAAGTAAAATTAACTATGATAAACAGCCATAACCTCTGTCTACAGCTCCTATAAAAGGTAGGATAGACAGAGAATATAGAATAACTGACTAAATAAGATCATTTGAGAAAGATGAAAGTCCAAATAAATGATCGGTATTGACACCAAATCAACTAGAAGTGAAACAACAGTCAAAATTGGTATTCCATACCTATAAAATATTTAAGATAAAATTGTGCCATAAACTTGTGCAGGGAGAAATCAGATATGAGAGAAAAACAACAAGATAACAACCCGACTGAGAAAAATGTCGCCTGGAGAAGTGATGGCAAAAATGCCGAGAACCAGAACTTGGCTCTTGCTGGTTGGAAGCAGACCTGTTTCAGATGAATGAAAGTACATAATCATTAAAAATGGAGAAGGAACCAGCTTCCCCCCCACCCCCAAAAGTTATAATAAACTGAGCAAGAGAAACAATTCTATAATTGAAGGCAACTGAACTTCTGAAAATAGTATAGAATTGCTATATATATGTAACGGGTAGCGGTCAGTGGTACTCCAACCCCAACCCAAGTGCAGCCAAAGACCACCACGGCCCTTAAAAATTATACCCCCGGGTTCGAGGTTCTTGAACTGTGTTTGCGAAATAAAAATGAAACGAAATATGAAATATACTGTATTTATTTTATGAATAACAAAATGTTAATAAAAAAAAGAAGATGATAAGTGTAAATAGGAAGCACACATGATCACTGAAGTTGGAGTGTGACGAAATTGAGAGGGTAGATCAAAGTTCACCTGAAAGGGTATATTTGTGTCTTAGTATGCTACCGGATCATATTTATTGATTACTAGCTTATAAAATATTAAGACCATTGGAGGGTAAATCAAATTCACCTAAAAGGGTACATTAATGTTGTAGTATACTACCAGATCATTTTTATTGTTTCCCAGGTTATAAAATATTAGACTAATTTCTGACAAGACTTCCTAAACGCCACAGAATTTAGCATTTATAAATAAGTTATAAGTGTCTTCTAGGCAGCAATCCCCCTAAGTTGAACCCTCTATAAGATACTGATTTTATTCTCCAAGAGGATACACACACGGCCGAATGTATGTACGCACAGCTGTCAGGCTAGACTGATGGGTGGGCGGACGGATGTACAACAAACGAAGAACGGTTCGTACTGTTGGTTTCTGGAGATAAATTTTTACATGTTTAATTACAACTACAAGTTTAAATGGCAAGATTTTACACCAGTTTAAAAACCAATCATCACCTATACAAAAGGCAGAAAAATCGACAAAGATTGTGGTCAAGTTAAATGGACAGGTTTATTTTTTTTTATCTCTACATTTGGGGAAAGCACACCAACCACCCGAAAAGGGAGTCTTTGGTAACTCTCCAAAGAGAGAGAGTAGTCAAGCGAACCTGTAGGTTCTTAGACCACAACCTGAGTGATCTAAAAGGGTCGCGACACGGCTTTTAATAATAACTTCAGCCAATACACAGCTAACATAGATTACAATACTGTGGCACCGATCATTTCTCACAAACCAGACTCCCATTGGTCCTATCATAAAGAACAGACCAATCAGAGCCAGGATTGTAGAAAATGTTTGGCTCAAATGGCAAAATGGCGAGCAGCAACAACCCAATGCCAAATTTACAAAACGCTGTCAATAAACAGGACCAAATTATTATTTATTTATTGATGTTTAAGGTCACATATTTATGCACAATGGCTAATCATGACTGTGACAGTTTTACGGGTGGAGGAAGCCGTAGTACCCGGAGAGAACCACCGAGCAACGACGAGCAGCTGCCAGCTCCCCAACATCGTAACTCCGCACTGCAGCACAAGCAGGGTTAGATTGGTTGAAGACATGCGTACCATCGACGTGCAGTACGCCTTCGTACACGGCGTCATCGTGCCCCCACGCGGGCAATGGAGATGAAGTGTCTTGCCCAAGGACACAACGCGGTTAGGTGGGATTCGAACCGAGGACCTCTCGGCTTGCAGCCTGCACCTCTACCTACTGAGCCACCGCGCTCCCCAGGACCAAATTAACAGTGGGCCTCCGAAAATCGCCACAACAACTTTAAAAGTCAATTATTATACACAAGTGGCTGAAATAATAAGAAAAACCGGATGCAAAATGCTACTAAACACCGAAGGTATGATTTACCCAAATCAACTCCGTCACACTCCTCCCTCCTTAAAACAAAATCACTATTTTGTAAAAAAAAAAAAAAAATGTCTATTTCCATAAACTGCATGGCCTCTTCACAACAGTCCCATAATCCTTGACTACAATGCGAACATCTCGAGCATCTACCTCTTCCCTGGAAAGATCATGTTGTACTGGCGACTCTCTCTTCCTCTTTCGGATTGCCTCTTCTCTCTGTTCGGTCCTGATTTTTGGTCTCTGACAAAGAAACCCCTCTGGATCAATATACTTCTGATTCAGCCTCTCTTCAGAAGCTATGCTCTCCACCATTCTGCCATCTTCATCCTTACTCTTATGATGAATGGCTGTCTTCGAATCTCTGACCTCTTAATATCAACTACTGAACACCCAATGCACAGACACAATCACAACTTCACAGATTCACAAGGAAACCTTGTGTAGTGTGCTCGTTATGCTGTCAAAGTATCAAAATGGTGGTCCTTACATCTTTTGATAGGACAGGACATCCCTCTTTCAGGCCACTCCATCACATCCTCATTCAGAAATTCTGCCTCTTCCTCTGTAATGATGGCATCTAAAACATCCATAACTGGAATTTAAAATTTAGGATTTTTCAAAAACCCAATGTAGTGAGAAGTATTCTGTGCTCCAGAGCTTTTCATTTTTTAAAAAAAAAAATGACACAGAAATTTTCTGAGGACCTTTGATCCCGGTATGATTCCTCCAGCATACTTCCGTCTCCTCCTGCCACTTTCAAAACTTTGTAGACAAGCTACGTTTTTTAACTAATCACTGGAAAAGGAATACACCAAATCGGACAGATACTATGCTATCCTTTACTTTGGTTCCCCCTCAATCAAAGGCATCAGCCAGAAGATTTATATCTTACACAAAAGAATGAGATAGTCTCCATCATATATGGAACAGCAGTTAGCAATATCTCTTTGTAATAATTTTATGCAAGATTACGAAATTCTTACACAGAGTGATGTTTTCAATTCTGGACAATATTATATTCCATCAAGTACGGAGTTGTTAAATAACAACTACTCTCATTGACTTTATCCAATAAATTCCATACACATCATAGGATAAAAAACATTATCTATTGACTAAAGTGAATTTTTTGATTTGATTGGTTGATAGATACATGGTATGAGACCATATTCATTGAAACCCACGATACGTCCGCCCAGCCACTGACAAATTTCCCATACTCAGTGGAAGCCTTGTTCCAAAATCTACAAATTGTCCATACCCTGTATAATTTTTTTATATTAGTCATATCGGCATATTTTCACAAACTCTTTTGCACAAAAATTCCACAGAAACCTGTATGGCTCAACAATGGAAGATAAAAAATCTCATGCTGTGTGTGTTCACACATGAAATAGATTGTACTTCTAAAACGGAAAGTCAATAGATAAATTTGTTACCCCATGTCTGATCACGTGGTACGGGTTTTTACCTACCCGGAGGCAGCTGTATCCCATTCGGCCATACGGCTGGCTTCGGGTAGGTAAAAACCTGTACCACGTGATCAGACATGGGGTAACTAATAATAACTTCTTTTAAAATCTCATATAAAGGAGCACAGTAAATAATTTCAATTACTTTCTAAAATCATTTTTAATCAAAGTTTTTGTTTGTTCTCCGATACACTTCACTGCTTGAGTTGCATTCCAAACAGAATGCAACTATACTTGAAGATCATCGTGTTTGTGGAGAACACTTTCATCCTATTTTCAAAGACCATTTATGAGATAACATATACCTTTAATTGAGATATGACAGCGACAAAATAAAAAAAAATAATAATGATGGGTAGTTTGTGTGCTTTCCAACATACTTCACTCCTAATAAAAAAAAAATGATGAATTTATACAATATTTACAATTTCCGCCTTTAGGGTGAAAAGATGACCGGTTTTCTAACCTGTCTTCCACATCTAGTTCTCTTAATTTCGGGAGTTACAGGGACTTCTGTTTCATTCAACATTTGATCTGTTAACATGTCAGTACTAAATTCGTCTTCATCTGATGAAGTTCTATCTATATCAATTTCGGGGGTAAGTTCCCAATTTTTAGGAGGCAATTCCCCAGTGTAGGGCTTTAAATGGTCCACATGAGTAACTAATAATCTACTTTGGGGATTTCTTTGTAACTCATAAGTAACATCGGTTATCCTTCTGATAACCTTATAAAGACCAATCCATCCCATTCCTAATTTGATAAGAAGGTAGGTGCCATCTCCAAACAAAACCATTGAGAGCAAAAACCCTAGGTTTCAATCCCCTATCATAATACTTTTTCTGTTTACTAGCTGCCTTTCTGAGATTTTTGTAGACATGCTCATACGTATCTGTCAAAACACTTTGGAGCCATTCTACATATTCTACACGACAGTAGTAAGTAGGGGAACAAGGCGGGTTTCCAAGTATCAGATCCAATGGACATGGAACTTCCCTTCCAAACATGAGAGTTGGTGAACAACCAGTACTCTCCTGAATAGTTGAACGATAAGCCATGAGAACAAAAGGCAAATTTTCATCCCAATTATTTCTATTCTCATTTACATATATTGCTAACATCTGTTGTAAAGTACGATTGTACCTTTCAACAAGCCCATCTGACTGTGGCCTATATGGAGTTGTTTTGGTCTTTTCGATACCTAACTTTTCACACATTAATTGAAATAATTCAGATTCAAATTCCCTACCCTGATCCGAAGGAAGTTGTTTTGGTATCCCAAATCTACTGATAAACACATTCACAATTTTATCGGCAACAGTCAAGGCAGTATGGTTGGTAAAGGCATAAGCTTCTGCCCATTTAGTGAAATAATCACAGAGGATGATAATATACTCATTACCATCCGAAGTTATAGGCATTGTTCCCACTATATTAACAGCTATACAATCCAAAGGGGCTCCTACCACTGATGGGCGTAAAGGTGCTTTTTCCAATCCATGCCGGGTTTGGCTCTTGCACAATCAGTACATTAAATGCACCATCACCTGATATCAGATAACATACCAGGCCAATATACCCTATGTTTAACTGAGTGAATGGTTTTATCTCTACCTAAATAACCAGCAGTTTTTAAGTCATGTAAATATTAAATATCTTTCTTCTCATTTCCCTAGGCGCTATCAGCAAAAGTGTGTCCGTTTCTTCAGCAGTTCTCCATTTATAATAAAGTAAATCATTCTGAAGAACAAGAGATTCCCACATTTCCCACAGGGTTTTAACCTCCTGAGAAGCATCTAAAACTGTGTGTCCAGCTGGCTTTTGATTATAATGGTTTTTTTTAAGTGCAAATAGTTTTAACTGAATCATCTTTTTGTTGCCAAACAACTCACTTTCAGACCAAATTTGCAGCCAATCAGGTGTCATAGACTGTGACATTGTGAAATCATTTGATACCGAATCGGCTATATCGGACTCGTTTTCAAGAGTCCTTACTGGAGCGATTCTTTGTACTATAGATTCTTCAGAATCTTTAGAATCAAATGCTACTTGTAATGGCCTACTTTTCTCCACATGACAGTGTGGACAGTCTCGGCATTTGCAATAACTTGATGACCTTCTAGACAGACTATCAGCATTGCTAATTAAATTGCTTCTTCTATGCTGTATAGTAAAATCATAGGTTTCCAAAACTGAAAGCCAACTAGCCAACATTCCCTCGGAATTTTTGAAATTTTTAAGCCACTTCAATGAAGCATGGTCTGTTCTTACAATAAAATGTCAACCCCACAGAAAATGTCTGAATTGCTTTATAAATGTAATGACTGGAAGTAATTCCCAATATGTTGTACAATATCTAACCTGATGTTTATTCAGAGTTCGACTGGCATATGCAATCACCTTTTCTTGTCCATCTTGAACCTAAGATAATACAGCACCCAAACCAGTCACACTAGCATCTGTATCAAGAATAAATTCTGAAGTAGGGTCTGGATAAGCCAAAATTGGGGCAGTATTTAACAACTCTTTTATCTTTTCAAAAGCCTTCTGACTTTCTGATGTCCAAATAAACATCTTCCCTTTCCTAGTAAACTGTATAAGGGGACTAGCAATAGTTGAAAAGTCTGAAATAAATCACCTATAGTAACCAGCAATACCCAAAAAACTTCTAACTTCTGAAACATTTGTGGAAACAGGTCAACTTCTAATGGTATCAATTTTCTCAGAATCACATTGGATTCCTTTATCAGACACCTTATGACCCAAAAATGTCACTTCCTTCTGAAACAGAGTACATTTTGATGGTTTGATCAAAAACTACTCCTACATTCTGTAAAGCCACTTCAAAAGATTTACCAAAAACAATAATGTTAACAAGGTAACATAAACATTTTTCCCATCTTAACCCTCTCAAAACCAATTCCATTAATCTTTCATAACAACTCGCCGCATTACAAAGGCCAAAACTCATAACTTTAAATTGGAACAAACCCATATGTGTAGAGAAAGCTGTTTTTGATTTATCGTTTTCCTCCATTTCGCATTGCCAATATCCTGATACCAAATCCAAAGTGCTAAACCATTTTGCACCAGATAAGGCATCTAAGCATCTAACGATTCATCGATCCTGGGCAATGGATAAGCATCCTTACTTGTAGCAGCATTAAGTTTACGATAGTCTACACAAAACCTCCAAGAGTTATCTTTCTTTCGTACCAACAACAAAGGGGATGACCAAGGGCTATCACTGGGTTCTATTATATCATCCTCCAACCTTTTTATAATTTCATTTTCAACTATAGTTTTCTGAGCATATGGTAACCGTCAAGGTGGAATTTTAATTGGTCTTGAATCACCAGTATCAACTGAGTGTTTAACCGAATTTGTTCTTCCCAATTTTCCTATTGGTGACATAAATACATTTCGATATTCCATCATAAAATCATGTAATTGTTTTTTCTGTTTCTCATTTAAATTTTTGGAAGATCTCTCTAACAAATCTTGCAGTGTTTCAGGCAGACTAGGACAAATATCCTTTAAGGCCTCACTGTTTGGCTCAACTATCTCTGCAGACTGTAAATTCGCTACCAGAGCATTCTTACAAAGTTTAATGGGCTTATCAGTGATATTCAATATTGAAAACAAAACTTTTTCAGGGTTTATTAGTGTTCTTGCAACCAAAAATCCTTTTCTATTTAAATAATCAAAAGGCTCTAACAAACTTCAAAACCAGTTTTATTTCCAACAACATATCCCCGAACAATAAGTTCTGAGTCAGGAATACACACGCTTCTGGACAGCTTAACATGTGCACAGACAGGAGTCGATTCCCTATTCAACCCGACAGTCTTCCCAGCTATTTGTATATAGCTTTTGGAAACACAAATAACTGCATCATTCTGTTCTAAGAAATCCATTCCCAAAATCCCACTAAGCCCATCTAAGTCAGCAATAACAAAATCTTGACAGAATAAAATTCCTCCCAAAGTGAACTGTAAACTACCCTTTCCAATTACATCCAAGGCATTACCATCCACAGTCACTAAAGATACATGAACAGCCCTTAACTCTGACAATTTTCCACCTGACTTTTCAAATATGTCCCTTGACATCAAACTGCAAGCTGAACCAGTGTCCACTAAGACGCTTTGGACCTTATTTCCAAAAGTAATTGCTGCAAACATGCATAACCTTCTTAATAAATTTATCTTGAAAACTGACCCTTGAGAAGACTGTTCATTCTGGGTTACACTATGGGTCACTGGTGTAACCCTTTTGTGTTTTCCTTAAAAAGGTTCTTGTCAATACTCTTTGCATCCAGTGAAGCCAAATTATCTCTCAGGGGACAGTCATATGACAAATGGCCCAACTGATGGCACTTGTAACATTCCACCATAGCCAAGTTCATTTGACGTTTTTTCTTTTTTCCTTTAGTTTTAAAATTAGTCAATTTGTTTACACATTCTTGCATAAGCTTACAGAGTTTATTCAACTCCTCTTGATCTCCAAATTGTTTGAATTCGAATCATCAGGCTCTTTTACAGCACCTAACAGTTCTTGACTATTCTCAGATTTTGGTTTATGTACAAGAACTTGCTTCCCTTTTACAGCTTCAAATTCGATTGCCAAAGAAATGGCCGCCTCCAATGATTTTGGATGACGAAAAATAACATGCTCATGGATGGCAGCATTGCCTATTCCATTGCAAAACTGTTCCAATACATTAATTTCCCTATCATCATGGGACATATCGGAAAATGCCAAACAGCCCAGCCTTCGCAAAGCATAACCAAAATCTGCAGGGGATTCATTCTTGTTGCGTTTTCTTGTAAGAAACTCACAACGATGAGCAATTAATAACTCTTGTGGGTTAAATCTCTATTAAAATGGATTTAAGAGTTTCATAGTCTTGTCGCTGTTCTGCAGTCGAATCACCTAATAGCTTCTGAGCCTCACCTCTGAAACACATAACCAATTGTTGGCATTTCTCAATATAAGACCACACATCCAAATTTTTTCAATCCGACACTTGCTCGAAGTGAACCAAAAAATCTTTCAATTCTACTGTCTTGCCATCATATTTATCAGGCTCCTTTTCGATTCGGACAGGAAAACTTCTCCATGAACCAATTGTGTCATGTAGGGGATCTCCGTATTGACCATAGTTCATTGGAGTAGAACTCCTACCTGATGGAAGGGGTTCTGTTGTATTTTTGCCCAATGGACCTGAGGCCCTTGTGGAAATTTTACCCATCCTAGGGGGTTTTGACTTCTCAAATTCCTTTTTACACCTTTCATACTGGAGTGTAAGTTCATAAAACTGCCTCTCAATTTAATCAGCATTGGGGCCTTCTAAGTCACTTGGCTCATCCTTAATGCTGACAGTTCTAATTTTGGGTCTAGCATCCCGTTCAGCATGTACGTGAGTATCCCTCAGAGGGGTATCCATATTTCTAGTGCAAACATGGTATCGATTCAAGAATCCTGCTTGCAGTGCCAAAAATGTAACAGGCAGCGGTCAGTGGTGCTACAACCCCAACCCAAGTGCTGCCAAAGACCACCACAGCCCGGGTTCTTGGTTCTTGAACTCTGTATGCGAAATGAAAGTGTCAATGACACTGTAGCTCAACTTGTCAAGACATGTACATGTATAGTATGTGACACAGCAATGACAAACATCCAGGTAATGACCTGATAACAAAGGTACATATAAAGTATTGTAACAGTCTGTACATAAATACTGACCGCAGCATGTAACAAATGTATAGGTAAAGTATTGTAAAGGTGAGTGACAGTCAGATGCTAAACTAGAAAAGAAATCTTTGAGTCCCAGAGTGGGTCTGACTAAACCCCAAAATATTTGTTCTCATAGCACAGTGATAACAAAGGCACCCCAAAACACACTCATTCCTGTCCCAAGGTGAAAACAAAGGTACCCAAGAAGTTTCATGAAGATCAGTTCATAAATACGAGCTGTATAGAAGTTGTGACAAAAAAACTGATTGGACCTAATTTCGGTACAAAATGGCCACTGGCAGCCATCTTGAATTTTGTACCGCACTCAGAAACACTCGTTCTCGTCCCAAGGTGATAACAAAGGTACCCAAGAAGTTTCGTGAAGATCGGTTGATAAATACAACCTCTAGCCTGAGCTGTATTGACATGTGCACTTACAGTGTATAAGTAGCACTAAATAAATCAAAATTCATCTAATTTGCATAATTTCTGCACAAGGAAAAAACCCGTACTGTATGTGATGTATTCCATTTTACTAACATTCATACAAAAATTTATTCAAATCAGATCTTTCGTACAGAAGTTCTGTACAAAAGACTGATTGCACTAATTTTGGTACAAAATGGCTGCTGGTGGCCATCTTGAATTTTGGACCACACCCAAAAACACTTGTTCTCATCCCACGGTGATAACAAAGGTACCCAAGAAGTTTCGTAAAGATCGGTTCATAAATACGTCCTCTAGCCTGAGCCATATAGAAGTTGTGTACAAAAAACTGATTCGACCTAATTTTGGTACAAAATGGCCACTGGCAGCCATCTTGAATTTTGGACCGCACTCAGAAACACTCGTTCTCGTCCCAAGGTGATAACAGAGGTACCCAAGAAGTTTTGTGAAGATCGGTTGATAAATACAGCCTCTAGCCCGAGCCGTATTGGCATTTGCACTTACAGTGCTGAAAGTAACACTAAATACATCAAAGTTAGTCTAATTTGTATAATTTACGTACAAGAAAAAAACATGTATTATATGTGATGTATCCCATGGTACTAAACATTCATACAAAAAATTGTTCAAATCAGCGCTTTCATATGGAAGTTCTGTGCAAAAATCTGATTTCACCTAAGTCTGTACAAAATGGTTGCCAGCGGCCAACTTGAATTTCGGATCGGACCCCAAAACAAAAAATGGCCACTGGCAGCCATCTTGAATTTTGGACCGCACTCAGAAACACTTGTTCTCGTCCCACGGTCATAACAAAGGTACCCAAGAAGTTTCGTAAAGATCGGTTCATAATTACGACCTCTAGCCCGAGCCGTATTGAATTGTTGACAGACAGACGGACGCTCCAACATTTCGGGTTTATGGGGTACCAAAAACACATTTTGTACGTCCAAAACCTTATTTTACCCAGAACCCCACCCGCTCCACCCAAGAACTTATATTTAACCCTAACCCCACCCCTCCACCCAAAAACCACACCCTAACCCTACCCCACCCTGACCCTAAAAGCCCACCCCAGACCCTAACCCCCACCCGCCCCCAGGACCTAACCCCCACCCCACCTTAAACCCTACTCAGGGGCTACCCCTAACCCCCACCCCACCCCACCCCACCTCTGACCCAACCCCACCCTAGCCAAACCAATAGGATTAGGAGCTATTTTTCGGTTTAGGGGCTACTAAAACTAAAACCCCACCCCTGACCCCAATCTGAACCCCCCCGGGACCTAACCCTCCCCAACCTTAAGCCCTACTCTGGGGCTACCCCTAACCCTAACACCACCTCACTCGTAACCCTAACACTACCTTAATTTGGAGGTAGCCCCTAATAATAATATCCCTTAAACCCCCAATGTTGGCCCGGCCAGACGGACGCTCCAACATTTCGAGTTTATGGGCTACCAAAAAAACATTTTGTATGTCCAAAACCTTATTTTACCCAGAACCCCACCCCCTCCACCCTAGAACTTATATTTAACCGTAACTCCACCCCTCCACCCAAAAACCACACCCTGACCCTAAACCCTAAAAGCCCATCCCAGACCCTAACCCCCACCCATCCCCGGAGACCTACCCCCCAACCTTTAGCCCTACTCTGGGGCTACCCCTAACCCTATCCCTGCCCAAACCCCACCCTAGCCAAACCAATAGGATTAGGAGCTATTTTTCGGTTTAGGGGCTACTAAAACTACCCCCCCCCCCCCCACCCCGGGACCTAACCCTCCCCAACCTTAAGCCCTACTCTGGGACTACCCCTAACCCTAACCCCACCTCACTCCTAACCCTAACACTACCTTAATTTGGAGGTAGCCCCTAATAATAATATCCCCTAAACCCTCAATGTTGGCCCGGACAGATGGACGATTGGCCATCGCATAAGCTCAAATTTGGCTTTGCCAAAGTTGAGCTAATAAAAATGAAAAGAAATTTGAAACATACTGTATTTGTTTTATAAATAAAAAAATGTTAAAAAAGAAGTTGATAACAAGTGTAAACAGGAAGCACACATGATCACTGAAATAGGAGTGTGACGAAATTGAGAGGGTAGATCAAAGTTAGCCTAAAAGGGTATATTTGTGTCCTAGTATACTACCGGATTATACTTATTGATTACTAGCTTATAAAATATTAAGACCATTGGAGGGTAAATCAAATTCACCTAAAAGAGTACATTAATGTTATAGTAAACTACCGGATCATTTTTATTGTTTCCCAGGTGATAAAATATTCGACTAATCTTTAAAAAGACTTCCTAAACGCCACAGAATTTAGCATTTATAAATAAGTTATGTGTCTTCTAGTCAACAATCCCCCTAAGTTGAACCCTCTATAAGATACAGATTTTATTCTCCAAGAGGACATACACACGACCAAACGTAAGTACGCACAGCCATCAGGCTAGACTGACAGGTGGGTAGACAGATGTACAACAAACAAACAACGGTTCGTACCGTTGGTTTCTGGAGCCGAATTTTTACATGTTTAATTACAACTACAAGTTTAACTGGCAAGATTTTACACCGGTTTAAAAACCAATCATCACCTAG
The DNA here is from genome assembly GCA_031216915.1 of Pictodentalium vernedei. NCBI lineage: Eukaryota > Metazoa > Mollusca > Scaphopoda > Dentaliida > Dentaliidae > Pictodentalium > Pictodentalium vernedei. Next base: position 185,027,682 of record CM062292.1, on the reverse strand, counting down.
CCAAAAGGCAGAAATATCGACAAAGATTGTGGTCAAGTTAAATGGACAGGTTTATTTTTTTTTATCCCTACATTTGGTGAAAGCACACCAATCACCCAAAAAGACACTTTGGTAAGTCTCCAAAGAGAGAGAGTTGTCAAGCGAACATGTAGGTTCTTAGACCACAGTCTGAGTGATCTATAAGGGCCGCGACTCAGCTTTTAATAATAATTTCAGCCAATACACAGCCAACATAGATTACAATACTGTGGCACCAATCACTTCCCACAAACCAGACTTCCATTGGTCCTATCATAAAGAACAGACCAAACGGAGCCTGGATTGTAGAAAATGTTCGGCTCAAATGGCAAAATGGTGAGCAGCAACAACCCAATGCCGAATTTACAAAACGCTGTCAATAAACAGGACCAAATTAACACTGGGCCTCCGAAAATCGCCACAACAACTTCAAAAGTCAATTATTATACACAAGTGGCTGAAATAAGTAAGAAAAACAGGACACGAAATGCTACTAAACACCAAAACAATGATTTACCCAAATCAACTCTGTCACATATAACTGATGAATCATGTCAACATTCAGAAAAATCTGCTAATAAAAGTGCCATGTGCCAATAAATATATACTCTCCCAAAAAAAGAAAGTGTGCATGCAAAAAAATAACACTAAAAAAAGATATATATCATTTTCATTCATGGAAATTTTATTCAATCACAGATGAATCAATTTGTGATCAACACGAGAAATTTCATTACGCTACGACGAATACTCTTGGTGCCATGGAGAGTCAAAGACACTAAGGGTCAAACACAAAAGTCACACACTCAATATCTGGTATGACCTCCGTCTGCATCGACTACTGCTGTGCATCTACGCCTCATGGAAGCGAACAAGTTAGCATGGAAGTGTTGTGGGATGTTGTTCCATATTCTGATAAGCTCTCTTTGGAGTTCCACAAGCGTTGACGGTGCATGGGGAAGCCGGCGTAGCTGACGTTTTATTTCATCCCATACGTGCTCAATGGGTGAAATATCGGGCGAATTTGCGGGCCAGGGAAGAACATCCACTTGTTGTTGCTGCAGATACTGTTGAACAACACGAGCTGCATGGGGTCGGGCGTTGTCCTGCTGTAGAATGACGCCGGGGCCGTGACGTTGCAGAAATGGGACAACAACAGGTGTAAGCACTTCATCATGATATCTGGTTGCATTGAGATTGCCATCAATAATGACCAGCTCAGTTCTGTTACGGGCAGTGATGCCACCCCACACCATGAGAGACCCTCCCCCATAACGGTTTCGCTCCACGACACATGGATCTGCGTAGCGTTCGTTTCAACGTCTGTACACTCTCTGGCGGCCATCTGATGATGAAAGATGGAAATGACATTCATCTGTGAATAAAACACGTCGCCACCAGTGTAAGGAATGCCTGAGATGTTGTCTACACCACTGCAGTCGAGCACGACGATACACCACTGCAGTCGAGCACGACGATGACGTAACGTCAAAATCGGACGAATTGCAGGTCTTCGAGGACGTAAGCCGTATTCTCTCAGCCGGTTGATTACTGTTTGAGGATGTATCCGTCTCAGGTTAGGGATGTTCCTGGCTGTCGTCGTTGCCGTTTGTTGCCAGTTCTGGAGATGGACGACACGGATATACCGATCTTGTGCAGGGGTGGTAACTCGGGGTCTCCCGGAGCGGGGTCGGTCTCGAACGTCATCATGTTGTGCATGTCGATGGACTAGCCTGTCTACAGTGTTACGGTGGCAGTTCAAATGCTGGGCAACCTCTCTGTGTGTTCTGCCAGCTCTAATCATACCCAGGGCAAGGAGACGTTGATTCATTGTCAATCGTGGCATGCTAATGTGGAGTCGTTTTAACAGCAGCGCAAGTTTGAATGTGAACGATAGGAAAGCCTTACTTTAGTGTTTAAATACCCAAGGATTCACACTGCTGCATGAATTTTCAGACTCTCCATGTGCAAAACATGCCTTTTCACAAACGTGCAGCACGTCATTTAACGTTAATGCAATTTTAACGGGAAAAGCTGTTTTTGTGTTCAATATAACTTATTCATGAACAGGTTAACACTCTTTACACCTACGAAATTATTTTTTTGGAGTTTGATCAATTTCTGCAATGCACACTTTCTTTTTTGGGCGAGTATATATAACATTGTCACAGAAGACAGCACCCAATATAGCCTTAAAAAGGGTCAAAACAAAATCTAAAATGAATAGGTTATGTGTCTGAATGGAAATTTTTTTTTTTTTCCATTTGCAGAAAAGAGGTCGAATATTAAGTATGGAGAAACAAACTCATCAACTCAAAAGTAGTTCTTAACAAATCTGAAGGCTTCCTATATGGAATAAGAAGCAATTATATGGAGAAAATCAGAAGCGCCAGTGAAAAAGAGTTTGGGTAGTCAGCTGGCCAACAAAAACAAGGGGATGGCTGAACTGCCCTGGAGAATAAGGATAGCAAAAGATCTCGAAAATTTCCCAATGAAAAGGGATGACTAACATGGTGTAAACTGAGAAGCCTGAATCACTCAGAATCCTATTTTATCCAGAAGGACTGGAACTGAGACCGGATGCGTGATGAATTCCATACCCAGGAGAGTGAGTTCCTAGGAGGGAATCAAAATAGAATTTTCCCAGCAACTGAAGCAGTGTATAATAATTGACATCGTCCTCCAGAAGATTGGAGATTTGCATGTCTCTAGAAATACCGAAAACGTATTGATGAATGTGCCCGGTGAAAGACCAACATGGATTGTCTCTGGGAAGCACAGATCACAATCTAATGATCTCTTGAGAAAAAACAGCATTCGTGTAGAGCTACTACATGATGAAGCAAGAGACCTCAGACAAGATGTATCTTGCATGCGATTGCCCAACTGTAACTTTCATTTGAATAAATGTACATGGTTGGGATAGGTAACCTATTAGTCCCATAAGACTAATGATGAACTCTCTTACAGTCTAGCAATAGCAATCTATGCTTGTCAATGGCAATCATGTTTACAGTCCCATAAGACTTTGAGTACTTTTTTGGTTCATGCAATTGCAAGGCGGGCAATGTATGCACATCAGTGACACTGTCTGAAGTCTGTTGAGACTTTTTTGCGCTTTGGGGTCATCTTTCGAGTGCAAGGGTTGCGATCTATGCGTGATAGAGATTCCCTTGTTTATAGTCCCTTGAGACTTTCACTCAGACAAGCGAGCACTGACTTTGTGTAGTTTTTGATGAAAAAGATAATGTTAAGTATTTATGAAAGTATTATGAAATAAGACAAGAATTGTGATACAGTGGAACCCTGTTAATTAAATAGCCATTTTGCCAATGAAAATTATTCAATTAACAGGAGTATTGAATTAACAGGGATTGTGTCACTTTCCTGTATTCTAGAGATAAACTCTAAGCATATATTCTATTACATCTTGTTTGACAGCTCTCCATGAACTCTGTCAAACAAGATATAATAGATTAAATGACTGTATTGAAGGTACTGAGGCCAAACAGGTCTATAAACAAAGGAAAACTGAGGATAGTCAGGGTAATTTCTCGACAGGTTACAAGATTTTTTTATTCAATTAACAGGAGTTTACTCTATAACCTATATTCAATTAACAGGTCAAATTTGCACTGGAGGTATGGTAAAGGGGGTGCAGTGGCTCAGTAGGTAAAGGTGCAGGCTGCAAGCCGAGAGGTCCTTGGTTCGAATCCCACCTGCGGCAACCGCATTGTGTCCTTGGGCAAGACACTTCACCCCCATATGCCAAAATGGTTTTGTGCTGGAAAATTATATTCAAATAACAGAGTTATTCAGTTAAGAGATATCCACTTTTGGGTTTCACTATAATTGAGAATATGTTAATTTCTGTTCCCTACATGCTATGTTTTCTTAAGAATAATTTGAGGTGTAGACTGTACTAAAGAATCGTGGCCTGGTTAATGTGGCTCTCACAGTTAATGTCTGTCTGCCAAGTTACCAAGTAAAATTATTTCAAAACAAGTCACCTTACCAAGATACAATGAAATCCCTTCATAAATATAATTTGTAGACTTTGCTAAAGGAATCTAGGTCAAGTGATGGTCCGGTGGTCACGTTTGACTAATCATGACCAAATAGGAAAGTCTCATCTAGATATCATACCAAGTTATCCTACCATGTTACAATGACCTCCTTTCATAAAAACAACCTGTAGTCAGTACTAAAGGAATCTAGGTCATGTGACCAGACGGCGATAATGGCTGACCGATCGTGACCAAAATAGGAAGTCTCATCTGGACATCATACCAAGTTATTCTTTCAAGTTACAATGAAATCACTTCATAAATATGAACTGTAAACTTCTTACAGGTAATTGGATGCTTCCATTAAAACTAACCTAAACAAATCTAGGTCACGTGCCTGTGCGGCCATCACAGTTGACCGATCATGGCCATAATATGGCATTCTCATCTAGATATTATGCCGAGTCATCCTACCAATTTACAATGAAATCCTTTCATAAATGCAAGCTGTGGACAAGGCTAAAGGAATCTAGGTAATGTATCCCTGTGGCCTCACAGTTGACTGAACCCAACCAAAAAGGGAAGTTCTCATCTAGACATTCTAGGGAGTCATCCTACCAAGTTACAATGAAATCCCTTCATAAATACAACCTGTAGACTGTGCTAAAGGTTTTCGGGTTTCAGGCTCGTATAGCTGTCACAGTTGATCGATCACAACCAAAAGGGGATGTTCTCATCTAGACATGACCTCAAACCTGCATATGATATTTTGTGATGATCAGACAAGAACAATGGGGTGTAGCCTGTGCTAAAGAAAATGTGAACAAACAGACTTCTGCACGCATGATGGCAATAGATTATCTTGAGTTTGTCAAGTTAAGCTAAAAATGACTATAATGTGAAAATTACAGAATCATGAGTAAGTTGAGTCTACAAGTAACACATTCAGATGTAACTAGGCTCTATGGTATAGGCAGTAACATACAGCCAAAGGCCAGTCCTGAGGTAAGACTGATATGAAAAATCATATATAAAGAAGGAAATTCACTAGCCTAACAATTACCAGAAGAATGGTAAAAACACTGATATAGATGTATAAGAATAACTAAATATTAAACTCAATCAGATCAAAGCATAATTAAACAAAAAGGGGGATTTTTATACCAAAATTCATTTTTTAAAATACTTACCAAAGTAATACAAAGTAATACAAAGTGCCTAATATTCCTCTTTACTACCAGTTGAAAAAGAGTGCAGAATTTAGAGTTCCTATGAAAATTCCCCTTAGCAGACTATAAAAATGACAAAAGAGACAAAATAAAACTGAACCGGTTTTGCCAGGTGCCGATTTGTGTAGGTATACAAAACCTGGCAAAATGTATCCTATTTGACCTACTCACCCACTGTCCAGTCCCGCAAGTATAACGCAATAATATCAATTTCTGATTTTGAATGAAAAACAATATACATGTATACATATAGCGGGAAGGCAAGCAATTATAATACTAGTTATATTGCCTGGAGGGCAATAATTTTGTATTACTTTGGTAAGTATTTAAAAAAATAAATTTTGGTATAAAAATTTAATTTTTTCTCAACTTACCAAAGTAATACAAAGTGCCGACTGAACAATATGTATGCAGAGAGTATAATGTATATTGAGTTATAATAATAGTATATAGTAAGGCCATAAAAGCATACTAAGGGAACATAAAGCCTCTATGACCAAAATAAAGAATTCAGCAAGTTCTGGGAAAAGAGTTGACCATAAGGAGATGATGAAAATAATATAATTAATAAATCTATAACTCAAAATAAGTTCAATATGAGGTATAAAACATAAATGCTATAGATACACGTAAATATATATATATATATAAACATACATATAGACAATGCCTGGTGGAATTCCTGCTTGACATAGGCGATATAAATTAAAATTCAAGCAGTTGCATTTTCATGGATCTTCCATTAATTGAGATTCCTGTATTTAAAAGCTGGGACCATAGACCATTATAACAGTAATCTGACAGTAATCTGTATGAGTTGTATTGGATGCTAAGGCAAATGATCCATGGATAAATCTCACAATAATATACAGGCTACTTGTAGACAATTACGAATCATCACAGAAAACAATTCCAACAATTCAGAAATTGTCAATTCTGGAATATCTGTCTCGGGACAAGTTGTAAATGTAAACTAACATACTGGTTGAGTCAATTGCAACCTTTTTGGGGGTTGTCATTGCCTCAGTTGGTATGGTGGCAGAGCATTTATCGCCAGGTGATTGGGCATCATAGACCCGGGATCGACTCTTATCGAGGCCACCTTCCAAAAAACTTCACAGTTTTCAATCCAGTGGCACAGAGAGATGCCTGGTGGAATTCCTGCTTGGCATAGGTGATATAAACATATATATAGACATATATAAATGCATGTGTCATACATGCTCTAAATATAAGGCATTACTCCCATAGATATATATAAATACATGGGTTATATATGCCCTAAATACAAGGCATTTCTCCCAAGCAATAAATCGTCAAGGGCTAAAAGGTAACTGATAATACAGTCGTATAAAGAATGGGGAACAGGCTGAAAAGTAACCCCCGGAAGCTAGCTAAACTGTACAGAACTATCCTAGAAATGGCAAAGCATTCGAAATGCAAACATTCGATTCCATACTGTGAATAGGATATAGAAACATAAGTTCTGATACAATACCTGTGAGGAAAATTAGCCATGAACTCTGTTTTAGAATTTCTTCAAGGAAATGCCAAAAACATCCATCCCTTGATGTTGGTAGCTATAACAAACCTGAGCCTATTGGACGTGGATATGAGTAAAAACAAGTCCAAAAAGATATTTTTTGTGGTTTAAAGATACTTTCAACAGCCAGAGATACACCATATCAGGCAGTGAAACAGACAGAGGAAGCGGGAAAACATGGAGAGAACCACCAAATCAAGACAAGCAACTGTCAGACTATTAATAATAGAAGCTAAAACTATATACAGATGAGGATATCAAAGATAATAAATAACTCAAGACAAAACAATAAGCAGCCGGTAGTGAAAAGAGATCTGAGTTAAGAACTGCTTGTGCTGCCATCATGATCCACTGAATAGTATATTCCCATGCACAAGCCAGGGCTCTAACTTCATGAGGTGATAATATAAAAGAGCCCATCAGCAGAAAATACTGATCATAAATAAACAAGAAATAATGAAAGTCACATAAGCATGCGAGGGAACTAAAAAATGACATAATTAACAAGTGCAACGCCGATTGTCAGCGATCAGACAATTGTCCCCCACAATACGCACAAAAATATTACCCAAGAAAAGGTTAAGTAAGGCTAATTTGCATAATTTATGTACCAGAAAAAAAACCTGTACGATATGTTATTTTTCTTATGCTGCTAGACCTCCATACCAAAATTTATTGAAATCAGAATGTCGTTCAGAAGTTTTGCGCGTATAACGAATTACTCGCAATTTCCAACAAAAATGGCTGTCAGTCGGACATCTTGAATTTTTTTTCGGAAAAGAATTGACGTGCATCATCCTCCTATCATGTGTCACCAATGGTATAAAAATGAAAGTTGAAGCATATAAGAGATACAGGTGGTAACATAAATGAGGACAGACAGGCAGACAGACAGACAGACAGATGGATGGATGGATGGATGGACGGATAGACAGACAGATGGAGTGCAATCCAATAGTCTCCCAAAACAGATCCCAAAATGGAAAAAATGTGGGGGACTAATAAGGATAAAGCATTTCCAATGAACATATATACCGAATACAACATATGAACCAAATAAGTTAGTCTATAAATATTAGATGTTCATTCCATAGTGAAAGAGAAAGAACAATTAAAATAAAAGGCATGTAATCTACTGCTAATACAAGATGCCAGGGATTTCAGATAAAAAACAGTGAAAATGATAGAAATCCTGTCCAACAAGTGAGCCTTCAAAAGGAAATTCTTGTTAAAGGAGAATGGCTGCATAGAATTCCTACCTGGTGGAAGGATACTGAGCATGAAAAAAGGTACCCAAATTAATACATGCCACGCACCCTCCCCCCGCCCCACCTCCTCCTATCTTCCGACAATACATATAACAACAGAGAAAGGAAGGTAGAAAAACAAATGAAACAGTATAAAAACATCTGAATAACTCTTTATAGATTCTAATTATTCAGAAGACTAAAAAAAAGTGTGGGAGGTGGGGGGGGGGGGGGAGAAAAACCTTACTTCAGTACCTCGAAAAAACTGTCATGCACAAATAGTAGGGCATGCTCTCCCAAGGAAGAAACAGTATGAGCAAAAAACCTAGAAAAATGGCAATCTCAAATAATGATGAAAACACAACAAAATTAATAAAAATCATGAGATAAACAAGGTAAGTGCAATAATAAATTCAAAGTTACCTGAAAGGAGCCAGGAGCCAGTACAGCTTAAAAGGAAGTGAAAATAAATCCACACACAATAAGCAATGAACTGGCACAGAAAAATACAACTCAGTTAATCTTCAAATTCAGGTCAGAAAATAGAGAATAAAAACTGAGTATGGAGGACCGAAGGTACCAACAGAAAGCATAAATAAAATTCTGTGGTAGTTAAAAGGTCTGCACTGTCACCACAAATAGTGAACCCTCAAGGAACAGTGATGAGAATAAGATTGCATGTGAGATATGGCCATTCTAGATAAATGTAAAATAGACCATACAGAACAATGAACAAACGGATGAGTCCAAAGATGAGTATAGACATTAAACCATCAAGGATGAAAGTTAAAAAATTTATAGTAATTTATATATTTTTTATACTTACCAATGACCCAGACTTAGCTGGTGCTAACTCTTAAAATTCTAGGGCCAAACACAAATTTTGCTCCCAAATCCCCAAAATTTGCATCAAAATCCCAAATTTCAATGTCCTATGTGGGCCTCCATACTTTTATCCACTGTGCATGTGTCAAGGAAGTACCAAAATTGGTGCCAATCCTCATACTTACAACCAGTGCCTGGTAAGTGTTATGCAATCAGCGGGGAGGTATGAGTTCCCAACTCACGGGAGGGCCATCCCCGTCTGGGCCATTGGTAAGTATAAACTAGAGGTACTGTGAGCAAACTCACAAAGTGATACCCCCCCCCCCATGCCTGAAGTGTATAAGTTAGATTATCTCCCCTTGGAAATGTCAGAACGGAATTATATTGCTTCATGCACATCTTCATATGGAGTTCTTCCATTGTGTAAAGTTTCATGAAAATTCTTCAAACGGTTTAGGAGGAGTTGCGTTTACAAGGATGGACAGACGATATAAGTTAGATTATCTCCCCTTGGAAATGTCAGAATGGAATTAGACTGCTTCATGCACATCTTCATATGGAGTTCTTCCATTGTGTAAAGTTTCATGAAAATTCTTCAAACGGTTTAGGAGGAGTTGCACTTATAAGGATGGGCAGATGGACGAACAGACAGACGGGCAGGGTGATTCCTATATACCCCCCCAAACTTTGTTTGCAGACGGACGGATGGACAGACGAACGGACAGATGGACAGTCAGGGTGATTCATATATACCACCCCCCCCCACCTCCCCAAAGTTTGTTTGGGGGGGGGGGGGGGAAATAAAAATATATAAATTACTATAAATTTTTTAACATTTTTATACTGTACCAATGACCCAGACTTAGCTGAACAGAAAAAAAGGCTGGAGGGCCTAGGACATAAAGGAAAATCCAACAGGCTCAATTACATGTAAACAGAATTATCCCCTCAAGGAGAAAACAGGCTTTACATGTATCTTTCTTGTTTGTATCAAAAAAGAAAGACACAATACCATTCCATAATTGAGCACAATAACAACAATGATCTCTATTAACTTCCAGTATAACCCATTATACTCATTTTTTAAAGGGAAACCAATAAATAAAGATAGTCCAGAGAATGAGACTCTTTATACTCATTTAAAAGTGTCCGAGGATTGTATATTAACGCTCATATGACACGTGACATATACAAATGCTTCACACCGAGCTACACTTTAAAAATATACACAAATGAGATAAACATTAACTTTATACCTTAAAACCATCCTGGCACCAATTCGGAATTACTGACTCCAGAGGAGGTATTCCCTTGCTTTTCACTATAAAGCAGGTGATATTAGGACCCACCATCTCCCCCCCCCCCCCCCCCTTCCCCTTGCCCTGGGTCAAATACCCCAGAATGAAGAGGGCAGCAGGACTGCCGGAACAGAAAGCCTGCATAACTATAGTTGCAACTGTTTAGTGGACAACATTCTGAGCAACAAATAACGAACCTAAACAATGCAGGTCGCCAGAAATGAACTCAATATTTCTAAGATAAAAATTCATGAATGCGGAAGGCTGAGACCAATATGCAGCCTTCATCAAATCGGTAATACCAACACTATTAGCATAAGCCCAAGATGTAGACAGCACTCTTACTTCATGCGCCGAAATCTTAAGCACAGACTGCTGAGTTGAAGATAATTTTTTCATAAGCAATACGGATAGTTAATTGAATACACCTTGCAATAGAATGGACCGTAATGTCCCTTCTATTTGGCAGCAGAGACAGAAAGAAATGTTTACGTCCCTTTCTGATAAACTCAGATCTACATTCGTAAATACATATAGCTCTAACAGGACAGAGCAAAGGCCTATGACCGTCTGAAGACGGAAGAGCCTCAATTACAATAGGTTCAAGATACTTATTAGAAGCCTGATTCTTAGCCAAAAATCCAACATTAGTTGTCAAAGTAATAGTATTACCAACACTACGATAGTGAGAATCATCAACAGATAGTGCATGAAGCTCACTAACTCTTCTAGCAGAAGAGAAGGCTAAGAGAAAAGCTGTCTAATAAGATAAGAATTTGAAGTCCACCGTATCAAGAGGCTCAAATGGCACTTCTTTTAGCCTTAGAAGAACCCAAGCTAAATTCCACTTAGGAATTAATCCAAGGGTTCTAGGTCTATTTATCGAAAAGTTTTTCACTAACTTAGATAAAGAGACATTAGATCCAATTTGTAAGCTATCATGATGAGCATAAGAATCCGATAGCATAGACCTATAACCCTTAATAGTTATTGGCTGCAGTCTGATCTCGTCAAACAAGTAGACCAGAAAATTAGCAATGTCTGGAATGGGGGATCATAAATATCAACAGAATGATCCCTACACCACCAACAGAAAACCTTCCACTTAGCAGCATAATTTAGCGAAGAGGAGGTCCTCCTACAATTAGAAATTGCATCCACTGCTCGTCCTGTAAAGAAGATCCTCCTGTGGAGGAAGCTTCCACGGCATGTCCCACAACAGACACCTGAGTAGATTTATCCATGGTCTCTGGGGTGACAGAGATGATACCAACAGAATCTTGCAGTGAGATTGCTTTATTTTTAGCAATATCTGCTGAATCAATGGCGCTGGAGGATACGCGTATCCTATCATTCCGTTCCAAGAGATCGAGAGGGCGTCTACTGCAAACGCTCAAGAATCTGGGCACAGCGACACATATGTCTGCAACTGATTGTTGAGATGTGTCGCAAATAAGTCTATCATAGGACGCTCCCATTGGTAGCAAATCTGATTGAATACTCGTTTGTTGAGAGTCCATTCTGACGGCAACATACAACCTTTCCGAGAAAGGAAGTCTGCTAGAATGTTCAGACGACCCGGAATATGACAGACTGATAGGACAACTTGATGCTCTAGGACAAACAGAAGGATTCTTTCCGTTAAGTTGAACAACGGAATGGAATGAGTGCCTCCCTGGTTCCGAATATACGCTACTACTGTCGAATTATCGGACAGAATTTGAACATGCAAATTCTGAATAATGTTCATCCAATGACATAGTGCAAACCAAATTGACATCATCTCTTTGATGTTTATGTGCTTGTTTAGGAACTGCGGATCCCAAAGACTCTGGCACATCGAATCTGTTGGGCTCAATGTTGCGCCCCAAACTGTTTGACTGGCATCCGTCATAATCGTAAAACTTGGATCCGGCGATTGCAGTAGAACTCCCTGAGTTAACCACTTAATATCTGCCCAAGTCTGAATCTCTTGTTTCATTTGATTCGACAAGACGATGTTCGTTTCGAGCGAATGAATCTTCACAATCCAGTTCTGAGTCAGAAATATTTGGAGTGGCCGAGTATGAAGCTGCCCCATCAGAATAAGATCCACGGCGGCTCCGCACAAACCTATCAATTGCATGAATTCTCTCGCTGTTACTACATCCAAGTGAAGACAAAAGTGAGCGTAACAAGTGATTAATTTCGCTCTGGTTAACGGCAGACGAACGAGATTGTTGTGCATCACGAAGCTCATTCCCAGCACCAGATCCGACTTCTTTTCGTTTACTATGAAACCGAGAAGTTGGAGCAGCTGAAGCAGACTCTGAACATCGTTCTGAAGCGTTAACTCGTTGCCGTACCTCTGAAGAATGTCATCCGGGTGGGCCGACTTCACCGACGAATGAGCTCGGAAATGAGTCATTACCGAGTTCATTATTCCAGTGAAAGCCCAGGGCGCTAGATTCAGACTGAAGCACATTGCTCGGAACTGATGAACGACTCCTAGGACAGCGAAGCGAAGATACTTTCTGAACGCCGGATGTACCATGACGTGAAAGTACGCTTCTTTGAGATCTATGCTCGCAGCATAGTCGTTCACCCGAATGCTCACTCTGACCGATCGGATGGTCTCCATATAAAATTTTGGAGCCACGATCAGCTTGTTTATCCAGCTCAGATCTATGACTGGACGAAACGAGCCGTCTGGTTTTGGAACCAGGAACAGATGACTGTAGAGACCTGGAAATTCCCGGATTTCTACGACCTCTATCGCGTTCTTCTCCAGAAGAGATTGGACTTCTGATAGAAGCAAATCTCTCTTCTGAGGATTTGATGGAAGATGAGTCCATCGTGGACTTCGAGTTAACGGGGGTTTTCTTTTGAAGGACAGTTTCAGCCCTTCGGAAATCACCCCTCAAACTCATTGGTCGTCCGTAATTGACAACCAATTGGTTAAGAATCTCGATAGCTTTCTGCCCACTGGAACACGATAGAGGTTTACTTTACACCATCACTTCCTGGATCTGCGAGGCTTGCGGGAGGAGAAACCACGTCCTCCACGACCCGCACCTCGCCTGTCGACCTAGGGGCATCTGACCGGTTGTCTTGGCCAATATTACGACCCCTACCTGAGTCGCTACCCTGACAGTCTCTGGAGTAAGACCTAGAGGTCTTCTTAGAACCTCTGTAGGAACTTCTCTGGACGTACTCGCCCCAGAAGTGCCTGCCTTACTCTTCTCCACTGAATCCGACTTTTTAGAAGCGGATTTAAACAGCAGAGAATCCGAAGCTTTCTTAGTAATCTGATCGTAGATTATGGAAAGCTTACCGTCGAAGAGAAGCTCTCTGTAGACCGGAGCAAGAGTTTTTCACCTTACGATCCACTCTAGTGGATGCAGCTAGGGCAGCTTCACATCTAACTAACTCCAGATTTGCCACTGAAAGGGTAGAGTTATACGTAAAGTATGCAATGGCCCTCGAAAGAACTCTTAACTGGTTGAGGGCTAGATTATTTTTGGTGGTCTGAATTTGTTATTCAAAATTTGTTTTATTACAAATTATTGGAGAGTGCCTGTGGGCACTCTCCAATAATTTGTTATAGAACAAATTTACATAAAGAAAATATTATTTACATTTGAATGAATATTTAACATGAGCAAGGAAAACACAGGCTTTTGCTCTGGCACCTGAATTTTTTTGAAAGCCCTGATAGTGGCTTCTAGCACTCAACCAGTTAAGGAAGTTTGTACATCTTGGAATTCTTTTCCTTCGAGACGTAATGATAACGCTCTGGTAAGGTGATCTACGTACGATAATGCATCTAAACTGATTCAGTTAGATGAGATTGTCGTTTCCAGCGTACTGGATTGTATAAACATAGACGACGGCAAAGACAATTCTAGGTCTTCAGCCTGGTCGTCTAAACGCAGAGGAACTCTTGGTACGACCTGTCCTGCCATTTCAAATTTATTCCTTGAATTGATGAAAGGCAACTGTAGAGCATTAGGAGATAAGAAACCGGACTTGCCCGTCTTAGAGGCTAGTTTGAATATAGCGTCATTTAGAAGTTCAAATGTCCGTGTGACATTTCTGGACTGGGTCGGAAACTCAGGTGCCATGTCCCTATTCCAGCCGAAGAAATCTGTGTCTAGTGACGCTATCAGTCTCTTATCCGGTAACACAGCATTTTGGTCCGGAGGAACAACTTCTGGAAGGTATTGCCGGAAAAAATCTACGGCTACCTGATGTTGTTCAGAAAGGGAAAATTCCAGCTCCACTGAATCCCTTTCGCCATCCGGCTGGACCTCTTGGTAATCTCGGTCGTCCCTATCTGAATCTGCAGGGGAGCAAACTGACCCAGCTTCCTCAGCCAATTCCTGATCCGAAAAAGTTTCTGACGGCTGCTGGGATGCTGCAATGAGTTGAGCTATCTGCGATAGCAAGTCCATCACAGAGGCCTGTGGAGCCACGGTCTTACGTGATTTAGCCGCTGGAAGCTCCTGTGACGTTGAATCCTGCATACCTCTTGATGCGAACGTCACAACTGTAAAAGACTTGTGTCCCTGGCTACCGGATGGCATGACCTGGTCAACCTAGCTGGCTGGATATCAGTGGTCGCCTAGCCAAAGTGCGGTCATGTGTGCTGCTGTGAGGATGAGGAAGCTGATAGACTAGTCGCGCTGTCTGTCTATGCGACGGAGCGTCCCGAGCAGGAGGAGTGGACGTATGCTCCGACTGAAGAACGTTACGTACAACAACATCTGGGCCCAGATGTTGTTGTAAGAGAAAGGGGCCTCTCTCGCTCGCAGTCCGGGTAGACCTAGACAAGCTAGCTACCGGACTGCCTGGCTTCCTCCATTCTATCCTCCAGTCTGTCGTCGCTGGGTGTGCAAGTTCCATG
The DNA here is from genome assembly GCA_031216915.1 of Pictodentalium vernedei. Taxonomy (NCBI): domain Eukaryota; kingdom Metazoa; phylum Mollusca; class Scaphopoda; order Dentaliida; family Dentaliidae; genus Pictodentalium; species Pictodentalium vernedei. The sequence goes on along the minus strand of CM062292.1, from coordinate 185,012,630 downwards.
TTTATAGTGCTTGCAACACCCGATCTCCTTTCCTGGACTACAACGGACGAACCCGGCATCACAACCATTTCGTGAATGATTGTTTCACCGGGCGAGCTAGCAGGCGACAATGCCGTCGAACCTACTTGGGACCTCTTAGGCATTTGTCGTATTTCTTTGAGCGCTTTGGCCGCTAGCTCTTCATTTGACTGCGACGACGGAGGCACACTTCTTGAAGACATCACGGAAACATCCCCCTGTTCTTGTTCCTCTGAAAAAGAGACTGAAAAACTAGAGTGACCTTGCGGCGAGAGGACCGGCATGGACCTCTCACCGCTAACAATATACCGTGACACACGTCTCCAACATTTGTCATCCCAACTGGCACACACTGAGCAAGAATTAGTGCGAGTACACTGACTACATGAAACACAATGAACATGAGAATCCGAGGAAGACTTCCTTGATTGACAATTTGAACAAATTTCTTTCATCTTGAAAAAATATAAACAGTCATAGTACTTGCACCAGCCCTTGAAAACAAAGATACATGATAATAATCCATTACAACATTTCAAAAAAATAATTCAAAAGAAAAAATTTTCAAGTGAGCCCAAGTTCCCAATGGGAACAATGAGCCCAAATGGATCCCCAAAAAGCCTAAGAGTGGACAAAAATTTTAAATCATATTTAAAAATTAATGTTACACTTACAGACAATATTAATGTATATGGCTATGAGCAGAACTAAACAGAAGACAAGGAATCACTATCAGAAGTAACCGTTGTCAACATAAACAAAAGTGTATAAAAACCAGAAACAAGACTCCAGGCACTGAAAACATGGCCCGAAATCAGTTACCAATTTAAACACTATCCGATGTAAAACAGAGGCTTCCAGGGAAGAAACTGCGGTACATCGGATGGTAGATGCATGACCAAAATGCCTAACCACCCTAGGGTGAGGACGTAACCATGGGGAAAAACAGAATAATCATTCTGTTACCAAGCCAAAACTCCCAAGAAATATTAGTAAAATGAAAGTGTCAATGACACTGTAGCTCAGCTTGTCAAGACATGTACATGTATAGTATGTGACACAGCAATGACTAACATCTAGGTAATGACCTGATAACAAAGGTACATATAAAGTATTGTAACAGTCTGTACATAAATACTGACCGTAGCCTGTAACAAATGTATAGGTAAAGTATTGTAAAGGTGGGTGACAGTCAGATGCTAAACTAGAAAAGAAATCTTTGAGTCCCAGAGGGGATTGACTGAACCCCAAAATATTTGTTCTCATAGCACAGTGATAACAAAGGCACCCCAAAACACACTCATTCCTGTCCCAAGGTGAAAACAAAGGTACCCAAGAAATTTCGTGAAGATCAGTTCATAAATACGAGCTGTATAGAAGTTGTGACAAAAAACTGATTGGACCTAATTTCGGTACAAAATGGCCACTGGCAGCCATCTTGAATTTTGGACCGCACTCAGAAACAATCGTTCTCGTCCCAAGATGATAACAAAGGTACCCAAGAAGTTTCGTGAAGATTGGTTGATAAATAAATCCTCTAGCCCGAGCCGTATTGACATGTGCACTTACAGAGTGTATAAGTAGCACTAAATAAATCAAAATTCATCTAATTTGCATAATTTCTGCACGAGAAAAAAACCCGTACTGTATGTGATGTATTCCATTTTACTAAACATTCATACAAAAATTTATTCCAATCAGAACTTTCATACAGAAGTTCTGTACAACAGACTGATTGCACTAATTTGGGTACAAAATGGCTGCTGGTGGCAATCTTGAATTTCGGACCACACCCAAAAACACTCGTTCTCATCCCACGGTGATAACAAAGGTACTCAAGAAGTTTTGTAAAGATCAGTTCATAAATACGGCCTCTAGCCTGAGTTGTATAGAAGTTGTGTACAAAAAACTGATTAGACCTAATTTCGGTACAAAATGGCCACTGGCAGCCATCTTGAATTTTAGACCGCACTCAGAAACACGCGTTCTCGTCCCAAGGTGATAACAGATGTACCCAAGAAGTTTCATGAAGATCGGTTGATAAATACAGCCTCTAGCCTGAGCCGTATTGACATGTGCACTTACAGTGTGTAAGTAGCACTGAAAAAATCAAAGTTCATCTAATTTGCATAATTTCTGCACGAGAAAAAACCCCGTATTATATGTGATGTATCCCATGGTACTAAACATTCACACAAAAAATTATTCAAATCAGCGCTTTCATATGGAAGTTCTGTGCAAAAATCTGATTGCACCTAATTTTGTACAAAATGGCTGTCATCGGCCATCTTGAATTTTGGACCGCACCCAAAAACACTCGTTCTTGTCCCACGGTGATACCAAAGGTACCCAAGAAGTTTCATAAAGATCAGTTTATAAATATAGCCTCTAGCCTGAGCCGTATTGTTGGCCTTTGCACTTACAGTGCTGAAAGTAGCACTGAAAATATCAAAGTTCATCTAATTTGCATAATTTACGTATGAGAAAAAAACCCGTATTATATGTGATGTATCCCATGGTACTAAACATTCATACAAAAAATTATTCAAATCAGCACTTTCATATGGAAGTTCTGCGTAAAAATCTGATTTCACCTGAGTCTGTACAAAATGGCTCCCAGCGGCCAACTTGAATTTTGGATCGGACCCAAAAACACTCGTTCTCGTCCCACGGTCATAACAAAGGTACCCAAGAAGTTTCGTAAAGATCGGTTCATAAATACAGCCTCTAGCCCGAGCCGTATTGAATTGTTGACGGACAGACGGACGACTGGCCATGGCATAAGCTCAAATTTGGCTTCGTCAAAGTTGAGCTAAAAATTACAAAAATTATGCCAAAAGCATGGGAGAATAGCAAGGGGGCAATCAAGGAAAGGGAGAGGGGAAACATTGAACAAACAATGGAAATTTCATAGCAAAAATGAAAACATCAGGCCCATGCCCCAAAATTAGGAAACATGAAATAATTTCATAAAAAAAATATAGAAGCTTAGTGAGCACGCTCACATACCCCACACGCCCCGATATTTCAAGCTCTAATCATTTTTTAAAAATAAACATAGATTCTAGGAATACTGCAGAAAACAGTGTTCTGTAGTTTCAACGGTATTGTTCTGTAGGCCACCATGTTAGACTAACATACCAAAAATCAGCTCAATATCTGGAAGAGTGTAGGAAAAAAATCCGCAAAACTGTAATTTTGATGAACTTTTCTAAGTTCAAGGGCTGTAATTTCGGTAAAAATCAATGGAGCAGAACAAAATGCAAACTTGATCTGTAGGCCACCATGTCAGACTAACATACCCAAAATCAGCTCAATATCTGGAAGCGGGTAGAAAAAAAAGTCCGGAAAACTGTAATTTTGATGCATTTTTCAGAGTCCAAGGGCTGTAATTTCGGTAAAAATCAGTGGAGCGGAACAAAATGCAAACTTGTTCTGTAGGCCACCATGTTAGACTCACATACCAAAAATCAGCTCAATATCTGGACGCATGTACAAAAAAAGTCTGGAAAACAAGTAGGACTGACTGATGGACTGACAGACTGACGGACGGACCAGTCAAAAACATTATACCCCTGCAACTTCGTTGCGTGGGGTATAATTATAAGTTACAGCACTGAACACATACTTCCACTGTTTTTTCCTCTCATCCTTTTATTTCATCCTTAGATTCACCATTTCTTTCATGATTATGTGTCTGGCATCATTTTAACTGAGATTTACAAGCACAAATATCAGTGAGATGTTACTGATTTCAGGGCCAAACAAAGAATGAGGATTGGCGCCATTTTCGGTACTTCCTTGACACTGCGCATGCACAGTGGATAAAAGTATGGAGGACCACATAGGGCATTGAAATTTTGGATTTTGATGCAAATTTTAGGGATTTGGGGGCAAAATTTGTGTCTGGCCCTAGAATTTTAAGAGTTAGCACCAGCTAAGTCTGGGTCATTGGTACAGTATAAAAATATGAGCAATCCATTATACCATTGGAAGCGATTTGAGGAGAAGAACATCACTTTCAAGTTAAATAAGGCCAGATAGGGAAGGCAATACCTCCACCACATCCCTAAGTACTTCTAGATCTACTAGATCTGTTTCAGGGTAGAGGAGTAGAGAGTAAAACTATTACTCCTTCTAGAAAAGACACTTATCATCAGAAAACAGGTATACCAAGACTGCTAAACAATATAAATCAAAACTGTTTTTGAAAAGAGTAGAATGAGTCATTAACAAAAGAAATATAACATAACTGAATACATAGCCCCACTGGAAGGGATGAGATTGACTGAGAAATGGCATCTCTTCGTATGAGAACTAAATAACAAAATGAACAAACTCTCTAGATAAACCCAAAAGTGTTACACAGAGGGAAGAATAAACACTGATGGATATATGCATAACAAAAACAAAGAAGCAGAGTCTATAAAATAATGACCTACTAGTCAGTAACAACCTAGGTCGTGACATAAAAGAATTCACAAAAGGAGCGACCACCACAAAAGAATCAGATTGAGCGTCACGACTCAAAAAGTCAGATCTATATGATGCTTCAAAAATCTTTGTGAATGGAGCTTTGAACTGACCTGAACGTCTCCATACTGAAATTGGGAGTCTACAAAGAGAGATTCAGATAACTCAGATCTACAGACGGGCGTAATTGGCCATTCTTCTAGGAACAAGAAACAAACGGCCATAAAAACCTTGGGCATTGAGAATAGAGAATGACCTCAATTGCTTCCTTCTGCAAGGGCGATTGAATCTTGGTGTCTAAAAGGAGTGCTCTGTGAATATTTGAAGGAACAGTGTTGGGAAAATGGATTGCATGTGAGAGGAGGGGGAGGGGGGGGGGTCCTTCTTTAAAAGAGATTGATGAATCCAAGGGTTCACCAAAATGGAAGAGAATGAGCAATCCATGCCCCACTGGAAACGAATCGAGGTGAAGAACATAACTTCCTGAAGGCTTGAGGCATATTAGAGGAGAAACAACCTCCACCCCTTCTACCTTTGCCTCTTGATCTACCAGAATGAGTAGAAGATTGAGAAGAAGCGGGTTGAGATTGAGCTGAAAATCCAGATGAGGATTGACGACGCCCAAAATCTTAACACCTTTTCGAAGAGCCATGACTGTCAGCAGTAAGCTGACGAGATAGCAACTGTTGCTGAGAAAACTTTAAAACTCCTTCTTGAACTGTTGATACAAAGCCATCAAAAAGAAGCTGACTAGAAATAGGAGCTGAGCGTAATTGATTATGCTGAACAACAGTGAGGGATGAGTATGACTGGAGCATAGCATCCCTCCTTAAGACCTCCAAATTAGCTGGAGACGAGACGATTAATTGGTGTAACATCGGCACTCGGCTGATAAGCACCCGTCGGCAATCGATGGTTCAACATCGGCCATCGCCGATTGTATGAAACTAAGTGAAAGTGTTATGGATGATCTGTAAAGAACTTTCTTCCCCTTCGTGGGACAACCAGTGGCAAGCGAATGGTACGTCACTCGTCTGTTACTGATATCAGGTGGTAAGTGATGGTTCATGAAAGAAAAGGCAGAATATTATATTAAAGATTTAGATTGTGTAACTGTGTACTGAGTTGTTTTTTATTCATCATGTGAATACAGATGCTCTTCACTGCCAAAACTGTACTGCATTCTGCAAAATGTCGCAATATTTCTTTCAACCGTGCTCATCATCTCATTAAATATATAATGGTATTCTTTATTACCATATTGGACAGATAATTCCTCCATATTAGTAATCCGTGTTAACTGTGGAAGGTTTGGGTGCAATAAGTTTAATATCGAGCCATTCGTGGTGGGATTTATCAACATGAAGCCACTGAGTTTTTCTCATGTTGAAATGTGTGGAGCACATGATAAAAATAGATAATGCAGTGTAACGTCATGACTCGTGTGACACAATCCCATATATGGGTTTACTGAAAAGAAAGTCCCACTTTAAAATGTGTGGTTCCAACGACGGTTTTTGATAACTTCTCGACTCAGTTGTTAGCTGTTTATTTTAAATCGAAAATATACTGCACTGATGGTGTTTCATTGACATAAAATTAACCCTTTGATGTCTTCTGTAATTTAACTTATTTAAGTGAGTATTAAAAGTGTGTTATCTTCCGGGTTGATGGGGATTAATGGCATGTAAATTAAATTCTGATTACTGTAAATCAGCCAGCTTCTGCAGTAAGCTTGAATAATAAGGAAACCATCCGACATCGGCATTCAGTATTGGCCGATCGTTGTCGAAAATAATTGGCATTCGTCTGATGCGGCATTTTACTAATCGGCTCATCTCTAAAATTAGCAACATTGACAAATGTGCATAAATAGCATTCATGACACTATGAGAGAGCGATATGAATGTAGCTGCAGTGTCATCCATCTGCTCATCTGCAGAAACTCAGGCAGCTAGTGCCATAACAAAATGGTCAGCATATGATAACATATGAACTCTTTGCATGCTGAGCAACTAATTATCTCCCTTATGCTCAGTCACCAAGTAAATTTTACATATAACCTGCTAGTTATTTCAAACCTGTTTTCACACAAATAAAATAATATATCATTCCTATTTTGTAGGTATGAAGATGATATAACATCTAGAACATGTAACAGAATTTTATTTCATCATAATTCAACTTAAATTTGAAGTAAAAAATGTGAAATTTTCTGTAAAAAAATGAAAAATTGTGTTTTGAGAATAAAATATTTCATTTGCGTTGTTTTGTCTCTAAATTTACTGCAAATACAAATATTTCATTGGAGATATTGTGTTGTCATTTCATTACAGTTATTTGTGGAGTTCTGCTGAACAGTTAATTTTGTAGTTAACCAGAGTGTGATATCTCTCAAAGCAGGGGTACACATATAGAGGAATGTCACATGACATACAAATGTATTATGTTTGATGACGCTTTTGTTCCCGGTTTGAACAAACTTAAGTCTGGATTTGAACGTCTACCACCAGATATTATCTTTGGATTCAGTTGTGGAATATGCCTCTCTAACAGTCTTAGACAAGGATTTGTTACAGGTCTTGCAAAAGGTTTCTGAGGCTTCACATATTCTTTGAGCAAAACAGTGATAAGATCCAGGCAAAATTTCTCAGCCGATATCTTCTTTTTCTCTGTGCAAAACTTCTTGCATAAACTTTTGTAGATTACTTTAGAATTTGCCACACTAATTTCAAATAAATTGCAAAAAAATTTCTTCCACCACTTTAACATTCTGTGTAACAATACACTGTAGGAAGTCTGCTGATCTGATCACTCCCCCCATGAAGTGTGTGTACAACTGAGGGTGGTGAATTTCTAAAAAATAAGTATTGTGGAATTTGGATCTAACTTTTTTCATAAAGGCTGAGCCATTATGGATGGTGGTAAGAAGGTGAACCTGCCGTTTATCCATCCAGGTGACATACAGATGTGTGCCATCTCGATGGACAAATGGGAGGGTCACCCTTTGATGGCTTTGTTTTCTTGACCGCTGCCAGCACTCCCAAACGATTTTTGCGAAGTGTCCTACAGGCACCAGTTTGATTATCAGCTAGTTCAGAAAACAGTGCTAGGCTTGTGAAGTAATTATCACAATACACATGATGTCTAAGATTCGATAGTGGTTTGCACAAAGTCATAACAGTTCAATGTATTGCACCCCTATTTCTTGGGTTGGGTGGTAATTTTCCAGTATGAAGTTTCCAATTATAAATGTAGCCAGATTTTGCATCGTCAAGTGTCCACACTTTTATTCCCCACTTGTGAGGTTTGCTAGGAATGTACTGTTCTGCCTTTGTATGGTACAAGAGTTTCATCAACTGATAATTCCCTCCCAGGGGTATAAAATTGCAGCCATTTTTTCACAAGTTCAGACAGTTTACTCACTTTGTACCCGGAATCAAACAATGGGCTGTCACGAGGGGGTTCTTTACTGTTGTCAGCAATATGTAAGAATGTTCAGAAATCGATCCCAAGGCATAATTGATGAGAAGTTTTTTAGTTGTACCATGTCATGTTTGCTCCAGTAAATAGCATAACTTGGCAGACAGACTAGTCCCATGAACAAAATCATAGCCAGCAAAGCTTTCATTTCATCGCGGGTGACATTATTCCAAAGCCATGCTCTTGTAGATTTTGATAAATTATCCATGCCACCTACAGACTGAATGTACTGTTCATAATATTTATTAGTTTCAGTCACTAAAATTTCGAAAATTTCCTCATCAAGAAATTAAACAAATATTTCGTAAGGGGTCAAATCCTCATCGATTTTTAGCCTAGAACTTGAATCAATTTTTTTTAGCCATCCACAGTCATATGCCTCATGAAAAGGATCATGTTCTTCGTTAAAAATTTCATCCTCAACTTCTTTTTCAATTTCAAAAAGTTCATCTTTTATCAAACAAATGTCATGATCCGAATCATTGTCACTTTCCCGGTCATTATCATGAGTATTATTTCAATAAAATCGCTCAAAATAATTCTCATCTTCGTGGTCGGAGTTCCCAACAATGTTATAAAATTCATCGGCCATTTGTTTTTTTTTTATTTCTCATAAAAACAAAAAAGAAAACCAAGTCGGTTTTGCCAGGTGCTGATTTGTGTAGATACACAAAACCTGGTGTACTGTACCCCATTTGACCTTGCACCCATTGTCCAGTTCCCCCCAGTATTGCACAAAAATATCAATTTCCAATTCTGAATTAAATACAATATGCATGTATACATACAAGCAGGGAGGCAAACAATTATAATAGTAGTTATACTGCTTGGGGGGGGGGGGGGGGCATCATTCTGTATTACGTTGTTAAGTAAATTGAAAAATAAATTTTGGTAAAAAATATTTAATTTTTTCTCAACTTACCAAAGTGATACAATGTGCCAACTGAACAATAGGTATGGAAGGAGTATAATGTATATTGAGTTATAATAATATTAAAAATTAAAGCCATAAAAACATACTGAGGAAACATAAAGCACCTATGACCAAAATAAAGAATTTAAGCATGTCCTTGGAAAAGAGTTGGCCCTAAGGAGATGATGAAAACCAGTATAAGCAATCAAGCTATAACTCAAAATAAATTCAATATGAGGTATGCACATAAATATACTTATAAACGTACATAGAGATATATATATAAATACATGCTTAAAACATGCCCTAAATACAAGGCATTATTCCCAAGTAATAAAGTATGGAGGCTTCAAAAAGAAACCCCCTGAAGCTAGAATGTTCAGAACTAACCTGGAAATGCCAAGGTATTCAAAATGCAAACATTTGATTTTGTGAATCCAAAATAAAAACAAATTTATAGACATAAGTTCAGAAACAATACCTATGAGAAAAACTAGCCATAAAATAAGTGTTAGAATTTCCTCAAGCAAATGAATGTCAAAACTCCATTTCCTGATGATGGTAGCCATAACAAACCTGAGCCAACTGGATATGAGTAAACGCCAAGTCCAAAAGATATTTATTGTGGTTAAAAGACACTAGCAACTGCCAGGGACATACAATGTCAGGCATTAACCCTTTACCCAATGCAGACGATATCAAAATTTATTATTTTAAATACCATTTTTTTAAATTTTTCAAAAAATTTCAACAGAACCATATCATGTGACACCTCGTTGGAACTAGCTCGTTCCAACGAGGAGTCACATGATATGGTTTTGTTGAAATTATTTGAAAAATAATATTTTTTCAACTGCTGAATTTGCATATTACATGGGTGGATGTAGGCAATTCGTTTGGTAAAGGGTTATTACAGATGGAGGAAGCCTGACAATATAGAGAACCACCAAGCCAAGGCAAGCAACTGTCAGACTAGGAATAATACATCGTACAGCTAAATACAGATTAAGATAACAGGAGAACCTAAATAACTCAAGGCAAAATGACAAACAGACTGTTGAAAATAGAGATCTGAAAAAAGAACTGCATGTACTGCTACCATGAACTACTGAATAGAATATTCCCATGACAAACCCAGAGCTCTAACTTTATGAGCTGGGAGTCTGAGCTGAAAATACTGATCAAAAGGAGGGGATATATACTCTTTGTTTACTACTTTAATAATTCTATTCTCTTTATTTTTCCTTTTAGAGAAAGAAATCTACCAGCTAGCACTTAGCCACTATATTCAACACAAGCCCTGATAGATCCGACTGAGCATAAGGCAGATCTTTTGCAAGCCTGAGACTGAGACGGAGGCAGAGAGAAGCAAACAATAATGAAAGTCATATAAGCATGCAAAGGAATTAATGCATAAATGACATAAGTAATAAATAATTAAGCATATCCCAAAACATATATAACAAACACAATATATGATCAGAAGGCTGCTAATAGCCTAATAACAATAACTCTACAAGCAAAGCAATTTAAACAAATTAGCCTATAAAAATTAAATGTTCATTCTATACTGATTGAGAAAGAACAATTAAAATAAAAGGCAAATAATCAACTGCCAATGTATGATGACAGGGTTTTCAAAAACCAAATCAGTAAAAATTGGTGGAACTCCTGTCCACAAAGTGAGCTTACAATAGGAAATTCTCTCTCAAGCAAGGAGAATAACAGGGTAGCAGAAGGATAAAGTGCATGAAACAAGGTCATCTGCCCTCCCTCCACCTTTTTCCCCCATCTTCCTAAAAATGAAAATAACCATAGTGAAAGGAAGATAGAAAAAGGAATAAAACAGTCTAAATAACACCTAAAAAACTGTTTACAGATCTAATAATTCAGAGAGCTATAAAAGAGGGGGAGGAACTAGATACTTCTATAGTACCTCGAAAAAATTGTCATACACAAATAGTAGGCCACGTGCTCCATAGTAAAACCAGTGCCAGTAGGAGTGAAAGAATGACAGTCGCAAATGTGTTCAAATATGACTGAAATTAATGAAAATCAATAGATGAAAAAGGTAAGTCAATAATAAGAATATAGTTACCATTGCAGCCTAAAAGGCAGTGAAAATTATTCCAAACACAATAAAAAAGGAACTGGCACATAGAAATATCTCTCGAAAAATCTTCTGATTTAGGTCAGAAAATAGAAATAAAAAAACTGAGTATGGAGGACTGGACGTACCAACAGAAAGTATATATAAAATTTCTGTGGTAGTCAGATGAACTGCTCTGTGACCATACATAGCAAACACATAAGGAATAGAGTAAGGAAACAGATGGCATGTGAGGTATGGTCTTACAGAGAAAGAGAAACAAGACCATACTGAACAAACTGATGAGCCCTAGGAGGAGTACATACAAAAACCACAAGGGACAAAAACAGAAATCCGTCACACTACTGGAAGTGATTCACCTCCTAGTCAATTAAGGCTTGTTGGAGCAAAAAAGATTTCCACTCCGACCGAATGTACCCCTAGATCTACTAGATCTGGTAGAGGGCTGAGAAGGAGTGGGTTGCGACTGAGCATTGACTGAGAAGAGAATGCAGTCGAAGATAGACAACAATAATAGCCCCTATGCCTATTAAAATAGCCTGTGTTATCAGCAGACAACAGGCATATCAAAACAGATATGAGAAACATTTCAATACTCCTTCCTGAGCAGAATAGAATGGGCCATCAGATGGAAGGAGAATGCGACTGAATACATGGTGCCTCAGAAAAGGATGTGATAAACTGAGAAATAGCATCCCATCATAACAGTACTAAATAGCAAGATTGTGAGCATTTATTTATTGGAGTTTAAGGTCACATACTTATGCACAATGGCTAATCGTGGCAGTGACAGTTTTATGGGTGGAGGAAGCCAGAGTACCCGGAGAGAACCACCGAGCATCAACGAGCAACTGTCAGCTCCTCAACATTCTAACACTGTTCAAGCTCTGCTCAAGCAGGGTTATAGCAGTTGAAGACATGTGCACCATCAATATGCAGCATGCCTTTGTACACGGCGTCACTGTGCCTCCATACAGGCAACCAGGATAAAGTGCCATGCCCAAGGACACAATGCAGGTCGTCCCGGTTGGGGATCAAACTCGGGACCTCTAGCACAGAGGTCCAGCAGTCTACCATTGAGCCATCCTGCTCCCAGACTGTGAGCAAAGGCAAGAAAAACATAAATGACACGACGAGTGGGAAACATAACTGATGCAGCCATGTCATCGCCTTGCTCATCTAGAGAGATCCAAAAGCGAGGGCCGATATGAAATGAACAGCAACCGAAATATGAGCAATCTTTCTAGATAAACCCAAAAGTGTACTACAGAGGGGAGAAAGAACAGTAATGGATATATGCATAAACATTTTCAAAGACCCAGAGTATACATACAATAACAATGGAAAAGTAGAACCTCTGACAACAGAAATCAGTTAAGACTGAAAAGGCTTCAACAAGCCAGAAGAATGATAAAGCACAGCCGCCAATCTTCTCTCTACAAAATACAGAATGCACAACAACTGAGAAACATCAAGAGGCTTAGCCTCGAAAACATGTGAAACAGAATATAATCATCACCCTAATCCTCAGTAACAGCATAATAGAAGTCCTCACAAAAAGCAACCGCTACAGAATAATCAGAATGAGCATCATGACTCCTTAAGGGACCTGAAGTCTATGAAGCTTCATCCTGTTCTCTAAAGAGAAATCAAGGATTCGTCAAGTAAAGAGAACACAAAAGCAAAGTGTCAAAAGGCAAAAAACGAGCTAAAAACCCAGCATATTCCATCGCAGGAGACTGGAAAAGTACAGAATAAATAGACTGTGCCGGCAAATCTCTACTAAGGAGAATTGGATTAGAGCTTTGTGACACACAGAGCTCCAGAATGACTGAATCATAATCAGATTGAAGCAGAATTATTCATTCTTCTTTTTCTTATAATGATGAGAAGAAAAATAAAAATGCTTCAAAGTCCCAGCCATAGTATCTGATACAAATTGAAAAACTAGTAAAGGACCTAATGTGCAGAAAGATAAAACTACAAGACCTGTAATAGGGAAATCAGAGAGTAGGTCTGTAGTTGACAAGCTGCTGGTTCAGCGAAAAAGTACAACTGAAAGAGTTTAATGTAGAGAAGCTAACTGACTGCTAACCTGTACAGTCTGTAGGATTGACGTGTTGATAAATAAATCAACAGGAAATAGCCAGGCTACACATCATGAAAGCAATGGCCCTTAATCTACTAAAGGTCTCAAGAGTAGTGAACCTCAGTGAGTGAGCAAAAAACAGATTGATGACTAAAAAGTAAAAGTCAACCCCTATAGTTGCACACCTATCAGGTGCAACGTTACACTCATCCAAGAGACATAGGATTAAAAAAAGTAGCTGGATGTCCCTAGCACATATGTTCAAGAGGAAGGAACCATATTGATGCCCTATTGTATGAAGCGGAGTCAGTCCGAAGGACTGACTCAAGACTAGAATCGTTAACCAAAAGTGAATAAGCTTCAAAGAGAATAAGGCTGAATAACGGAAATAGCAAACCTTCTCTCAATGGTAGACAAACAATGAAAAGCCTGAGGTGTTACACCAGTTATAACCCCAGGAACAAGTTCGAAAAGGAACTCTAACAATTCTACTAAATCATAAGAGCAGTAAGACGCAGAATTGTCATAAAGACAACAAAATCGTCAATGTTACTAAAAGATGTGACGAAATTCGGGTCATTACTGGACGAAGAAGAGACAGTTACCGGAGTGAGAGATCAAAAGTCGTGGTTTCAGACAGGTGCCAGGTGGATAAAATGATCAGCCGGTCTCTGATAACGAAGAGAAAGCTAAGTAATTTGTTCATAGGCAGACAACAGGCTGAAATCGACGTGTTCCATAGAAACAATACAGAATGATAATGTAGCTCTGGCAATTCATTCAGATGATCATGCCCAGGAATGCCAGAATCATAATTCTGGTGAAGCGATGACTTAACTGGCATGGAAGGCATCACCTCACCAGATCTGCAGTAAGGTCCAACTGAAAGATGATCAGTGGAAAACAGAGCAGAAGAGTCGAATGTAGCAGACTCATCATCAAGATATCGGATTCAGTCTGAACACGACTTGCCGCAACTAGGTGACATAGTACCAAAGTAAGAGACAGGGTAATGTGTGGGAGCCATCTGACTACAAACTTGTACATGATGTAAACTCGACATATTGATACAGGATACTGAAGTCATTTAATTGTATCAAAATTGTACATTTGTAAGCTTGACATTTTGATACAAGGCGTTTGACATTGGTTAATTGTATCAAAATTGGTCTAAGAGCCTACATAAAGGTGAGGTAAGTGAAAGCTCCCTATACCAGACCTACCTGATGAGCTTTCCATACAAGACTGAACCTCAGTGAATGAGATAGAAAGGGCATAAACCCCTTAGTTGTGCACCTACCTGGCACAACACTCACGCAATGTCGGCTACAGTCAAAAGTAGCAGACTCGTCAACAGAATTTTGGATTGAGTCTGAACACAACTTTCTGCAACTAAGCGGCCAGAGTACCAACATAAGAGCCAGGGTAATGCGTGGTAACCTCCCGATTAAAAACTAGTACTGTTTGTAGGCTCGGCATATTGATACAGGACATCTGACGTCGAATGATTACATCAAAATTGGTCATAGAGCCTACATATGTCTGAGGTTCGTGAAAGCTCCCTAAAATACCAGACCTACCTGATGAGCGTTCACTAAAAGACTGAACCTCCGAGTGTGAGCATGAAACAGGCATACACCCTCTAAGTTACATACCTACCAGGCACAATGCCCCACTAATCCCCGAGGCATAGGACTGTTCTCTTTGAGAATCAATGTCGGGACCCGATGAAGTCGGACCTGTTTGAATTGACGTCCGCAGATGCAAATCTGTCCTACAGAATGTTGCAGAATTAGCCTTAAGGGCCAACTCGGGACAGGAATCTTTAGGAGACATAAGGCCATGCATTCAATGATTGACCCTGCAACACCCGTCTCGGGGAATGCCCCAACACCAGAACACAGCAAATCCAAAGCTGGACCATAAACAAAGCCTGTAATAGAAGAATTATTGTTATCATACATATAATCAAACATGGGGGGGGGGGGGGCAGAGTAGAAACACCAGAAAGAGGTTACTACGAGCATCCCTCTTGGCAATAAAAATGGATGTCCGACCACATCTATTTGGTCCAAACACTGCATATGGCACATTGGAATCAAAAGTACATCCATTACAGGACTTATGATTGCATTTAACAAAAAGAAGAGTTTGTAACATTCTGGAACTAGAACCTGAAAAATAAAATTGGATAGGTTAACATATAGCAATGAATAAATTTTATACGATACATATCGCTGGATGTCACCTGTAATTATACTAAAACATAATAGACTGGAAAAACATCAACTTACCACAATAAGACCGAAAATATTGAAAATGGTCCATAGCTGAAACTAATATCAACACCCCCCCCCCCCCCCCCCCCCAAAAATAAAATATATGAAAATTTATTTTTGGCATAGGGAGATACAATGAGTGGTAAATAATCCTACAGACATAAAATAAACATGAAAAGAATGATTCCCAGTACAGAACTTAACCCGAAAACCCCTGATGTGCAAAAATGAGGTGGGGGGGGGGGGGGGGGGGGGGTTGTATTTTTTTAAGAGGTCAGAAGAGCCTTAAATCTCCTAAAAGATGAAAAATTTAAGCCTTCACATAAGCCCAAGTCAATCATTCCCATGCAATGATATGAGTATAAGCCAAAATACGCACTGCAGGAGAAAAACAGACTGAGACTTAAGCCCAAAACTGAAATTACATCAGTGTGAAGGTAGAGAGAGAGGTGGAATTTAACAGGAAAGAGGTAAACACCCATATAAAAGCATATTAGAAAGTGAAACAAGCAAATTCAGTGAATTTATGCCTCCCGCTGGGCAGCAGTTTCAAGGGGAATTAATGCATCCAGTGGAATATAATTGAGTTGCAAGTGGAAGTTATTAAGAAGAGACAGAACAGACAGTGCTTCAGACAGTGGTTATCAGATTTATGTTCACAGAGGTCACTGTCAAAGCAAGTAAAGTGATGTGGAGTATAACTGTGAGAATCACTAAAAATTAAGACTGTATGATAAGACATATTACATTAAACTGATGTGAAAAGTAATCCATATATGAAATTTCATTGAAATCGGTTGACTGTAAGGAAAGTTCGAGTCTGGAAACCCACAATTGATGAAAGCGATCTACTACCCAAATTTCATCGAAATCGACTGACTGTAAGGAAAGTTAGAGTCTGGAAACGAAAAACATGGAAAGGTGTGCACTTACTGTGTATTGGTAGTAGCACTGAAAAAATCAAAGTTTCCCTATAAATTTGCATAATTTTTGCACGAGAACAAAACCCGTATTATATGTGGTGTATTGCATGTTACTAAACATTCATACAAAAATTTATTCAAATCTGAACTTTCACATAGAAGTTCTGTACAAAAAACTCATTACACCCAATTTCGGAACAAAATGGCTTCTGGTAGCCATCTTGAATTTTGGACCAAACCCCAAAACACATATTCTGGTCTCACAATGATAACAAAGATACCCAAGAAGTTTTGTGAAGATCGGTTCATAAATACGGCTTTTAGTCCGAGGTGCGTTGATGCACACACAGGTCAGGCGGACAGGCAGACAGAGATTTTCGGTACAAAATTTCCCACATTCGAACTTGACCTAGGTATTGATAAAAGTAATCCACATATGAAATTTCATCGAAATTGGTTGATTTTAAGGAAAGTTAGAGTCTGGAAACCATCAGCCAATCAAATTTCAGCAACCTAATTAAAAATGCGCGGAGAATTCCCATATTCGAACTTGGACCCACAATTGATGAAAGTGATCTACTATCCAAATTTCACCGAAATCTGGTCACTGTAAGGAAAGTTAGAGTCTGGAAACGAAAAACACGGAAGGACGGAAGGACACCCCAAATTTAATATCTCAAAAAGTGGGAGACAATAAGTCACTGTAATGATCTAAAGCAATTTACAAAGCAAATAAATTTGCATAAAAATAGGTGACACCATTTTGTTTTGTTTTGATCTAAAGCAATTTTTAAGCAAATAAATTTGCACGAAAATAGGTGACACAATTTTGTTTCGTTTTGAAAAATAACAAAGAAAATTTTCAAAAACACTTTCCTGAGAAAATAATCACAGAATCTGGTAGGAAACCTTTTCCTAACATCATAACTGTGGTAAATCCAATAAAACACATCCAGGAAATCTTCAAAAACTGCACATAACTTTGAAATTTATCTTAGTTGCTATTTTCATAACCTGCTTCAGGTAACGAAAAAGAGGAAATTAATATTGTTGTGCAGTACTGGCGGGAACTGGACAATGGGTGCAAGGTCAAATAGGGTACAGTACCCCAGGTTTTGTGTACCTACACTAATCGGTACCTGGCAAAACTGGTTCAGTTTTCTTTTTTGTCTTCTGTAAGTTTAATAGTCTCCAAAGAGATGTTTTCTTAGGATCTCTAAATTCTGCTCTCTTTTTCATCTGGTAGAAAAGAGGAATATTAGACACTTTATATCACTTTGGTAAGTTGAGAAAAAATAGGTGACACCAAAGTACTTTTACTACTGTCTGTTCTGAATCCCCCAACGGGTAAACAAATGCGGGGATAAAACAAAATCAAGAAAGTATCTTTTAGTTTTCAGATCCTGATTACTTGAAATATATTTCACTCCACCGTTGTTATGTTTTTGTGATTGTAGCTAACTCGAAAATTATATGAATGGATTGTTGTTGAATTCTCTATGGGAATTTGTGTGTATTATCGGAACAGCATCCATTTTGCAACAATGCACAAGTGATGTAACTGGGACGGTCCATTTGAGAACAGGTAAGATTTGAATATTCACAGCTTGCCACTGCAGAAGATGTTGTCTTGACGAAGATGGAATATCAGATGAGTTAGTTGTATTATCGTTCAAAATAAAACTCACGACTTGTTCAAAATTTGTTAGTGAATTACTCAATAAATAAAATATACATGCATTGTAGTTGTGACACGAATTATTTAATTAATACATGCTGTACCTGTATTCCATATTTGTCCTGCCTGGCTGACAACACTGTCAACAGCCCTAATTGGTTGCTACAGTCAGACCTCCATATATGACTGTGTTTGTGTGACATGGGTGTAGGCAAAAACAGCGCCAAGTGTGGCTGGCAAAAATGGCACCAAAGTGGCTAAATGGCACCAAGTGCATCTCGAGAAAATACAAACCGAACCAAAAGAAGAACACTATGTTATTTGATCAAATATTTAATTTTCCTTAGAACGTCGTTTTGATTTTGTTTCCTTTTTTACAAGTTTTTTTTTTTATTTTATCTTTTCTCACATTACACAAAGGTATCGAATATGAACAGAATATACACAACATATTATACTTGTTATTCTTGTTAATACAATATACAACTACAACATTTACACATATATACAGATTCGGCACAAGCCTGATGAAAATACGTGTGGGGGGGGGGGGGGGGGGGGGGGAGAAACTGAGTAAGAGTAACCCCAGGGCCCGAAACTTTCGGGTTTGGGCCCGGAATCCAAATTTCTTAGGTTTGGACTGTCCCAGTCCAAAAATGGCCAATAAGATTGTGTTTTAATTTTTTGCTTTGGTACGTCCTTTGAATATGGACTAACCCCAACCCCTCCAGGTTCTGATTTCTGTGCCAACAATGAAGAAGGGGGCTCTATTGTGAATGCGAGTTGGATAGATTTTCAAGGCTTGGGGCCTGGGGTGGGGTGGGGTGGGGGCCTGGGGTGGGGAAGGGGTGTTCTTGCATTTGATGACTAGAAGTCAGTGCTAAACAACAAGAAATCCATTTAAGAGAGTTGGTAGTTTTCGCCACCACTGTTGCCATTTTTGCTCACATTTTGTTTTCGCAAATCTACTTTTAAGAAAGTATATAATTAAGAGCAAACGAGAATTGATATCTTCGCATTAAATCTTGACGAATATGTGATCACTAAAAGGTTTATTGGAAAATTGCAGGGAAGGTTGGGGGAGGGGGGGTCATGAATATGTCACGTTGTCACCCCCCACCCCCACCCCCAACCCTTCACTTTACAAACTCCTGATAAATCTTCTGAGATAGAAATCACTCTGCAAAGTTGATCAGAGAATTTATATAATATTAATCGTATTTCGAATTCTCTGATTATACCCAACATAGGCATAGGCCAACAGGCCAACTTTTTTATGGGGGGGGGGGCTGGAAGATATTATGCCCCAAAAATGATGCTATAGAACAGATAGGTGCATGGCCCTGAGGTGTGATGGATGTTGATGAGCATGTCTCCCCCACTGGTGGAGTCCAGAGGAACCCTCCCCGGGAAAATTTTAAAAATCTGATACTCTGGGAGGGATTCTAGAGCACCCAGGCATAATATCTGGAAGATATTACGCCCCAAAAATGATTCTATAGAACAGATAGGTGCATGGCCCTGAGGTGTGATGGGTGTTGATGAGCATATCTCCCCCACTGGTGGGGTCCAGAGGAACCCTCCCCGGGAAAATTTAAAAAATCTTATACTCTGGGAGGGATTCTAGAGCACCCAGGCTACCTTTCAGACTTTGTAATTGAAAGAAAAGTTGATCACTTTCGTAGGGGTACCTGGCTGAATGTGTTCGAACAATCTCGTCAGGAATCAATCATCTGGAATAAAACAATGTAACACTATTCTCAGGAATCAGCTGGAGTAAATACGTGTAATGTTAGGCCTGTGTGGCCATGGCATTAGAGGATACCCATGTGGTTCCAACTGCCTCCCTATTCCCACGCCTCTTTGCTCACAACATTGAGACAAACTGCTTTAAGACACTCTGTATCCCCACCTCCTCACAATCTCTCCGATAAGTGTACTAACCATCTCCTTTGTGTCACCCACTAACCACATGTCCTTCATTCTCCCATCCCACTTCACATTATATTATGCCCAGTGAATCTTATTCTGGTAGACTGGGATTTTGGACATTCTAATAAAAAGTGTTCCAAGGTCTCCACTAAGCCCAAGTGCACATTTGGCACTCCTTTTCACCATCTTTCCCAATTTCTCCCTAACCTCCAGCGTCCGCAACCTCAGCTTGAACAACAATGACCCTCCACCCCAAAGGTGCCTTCAAGGCACTCTTCAAAACCTGGGTTCTCTGTCATACAGGCCACCCAAAGACCTCTTTCCTTTGACCTCCTGTTGCTAATTCCGGTTACAATCCCCCCTTTCAATGACAATCTTTCTCGGATGTTTTTTTTACCTTGGGTTGTCTACTTCTAAGTTCAACATCTTTTTTGGATAGTCCCCAACCAACTTCTACCTACAAAGTAGTTAATTACTCACAACTAAATTTCCCAAAACTCTAAGCTAAGAATTATCATCCCGACTGTCTATATTCCAACATGCCTGTGTTACTTCCACTGGGCCCTGTGGCGGCTCAAGGGTGTCTGCCCCCCTCCCAGATATACTTAAGCAAGGGGCCCCATATATGCCAAAGGAATATCCGAAGGCTGCAGGCCTGAGGTGGGATGCTAATAAGAATATATGAGGGAGTGTCTCCCTCCTAGTGGTGGAGGCAGGCCACAGGAGCTTCACCAGGAAAATTGTAAAAAATCAATGCCCTCGGTTTTTTGGGCCATTAAATAAACTATATGTTCGCATTCAGCCTGCCCACATTTTTCAGTGGGTAGGTTGGTAGTGTGATTTTTTATATAAAAATTAGTCAATATCTGGAGCTTTTGGCCACTTGGCCTTTTTCAACGATGTTATATGAATGCAGACTACAACAATTGCCCCAGCAAATACAATCGGAAACTAGAACTATCACTGAAGGTGATTAATACCCCCGCTTTGGGTTTTTAGAGGAATGCACTTCTGATCATGTAGGCGAAGGCCATAAGGAAATGTATACATAAAGATCATTTTTTGTTGTTGAAATTTGTATTTGCATGTGGCCTTCCACAGAACAGCACTGAATACTTAAAGAGCCCACACATATATGGTTTACATTTGGAAAAACACATTTACAATGTGCAAAAGTTTTTTGTGATGCTACTAGGTTTTATGAAGCCAAAACAGATATTTGAGATAAAGCAGGGCATCAAAACATTTAACACAAAATTTGCTCCTCAATAATTACTGAATATTTTCATGGAAAGCAAAATGTGCCATGTCCGTTTTGCTTTGGAAAAATAAGTATAGATGAATCATGGGCATACGGGCCAGGGTGTCTGTGAGGACTGTGCTCCATGCCTCCACCCCTTCCCCTGAGTAGGGAAGAAGCCAAAAATGTCGGGCAATTCAGTTGCTAGAAATGACCAAATCAAGCAGGCAGGGAGATTATTTTTCTTACAACAATGACGTGAATGGTGTATGGTTAATGTTGGGCAGGTAGGCAGGCAGGCAGGCCTTATAACAACTCTACCGACTGTACTCTAACTGAAACGTGGTTGAAAGAAAATGATAGTGACAGTTTTTCCATTGGACAACTATTACCACTGGGTTTCTCCATCTTACACAACTCACGGGGGAGTCGAGGTGGTGGTGTAGCAGTCATCCACAGTGATGCCTTACACATAAAACAGCATCCTGAATTGTACAAATCTCTGCCATCTTTTGAAATGATAGACTGCCTCAGGGCGAGCAACCGACCACCTTGAAAATGGACATCAGTTCATCAATTCTGCGTTTGAACTATTTTTGTAGTAGTCATGAATCATCTGAGCAATTGCTATCTTTATTTGAAGAAACTCTTAAGGGTATCATGGCTGAACATGCACCTCCCAAGTCAAAAATTATAACTCCTAGGGAAAAAGTGGAGTGGTTTATAGAAGATGTTAGAGCTGCTAAACAACAGCGTCGCAGACTTGAGCGTCTTTACAATAAAACGAAGCTTGAGGTTCACCGGCAGATGTTCTGCCACCAAAGAAATACAACTAATAAGATCATCAAAAAGGCAAAGAGGGAGTACTACAATTCACTTATAGAGGAGTCATTTAATACAAGGGTGCTGTTCTCGCTAACTAATAGTCTCCTTAGTAAAGAACAAAAAGTCATTCTCCCAGATCATCTAAATACTGAAGAAATTCTGGAAAAATTCAGCGATTTTTTCATAACGAAAATTCAAGTAATGTGCATTACGTGTTCAGTCCATTTAAAATATTCTCTCCTCTCCACTAGTCGATTGCATAATAGGGTGTCTAAAAATAGGATAAGCTTATTGGCTTTGAGGGGACCTTTTTAGTATCCATGGTAATTACTTCAACAATAACAGTGCAGTTGTCAATGATGATCTTATTGACAGTCAGCTGTGTTGACTGATTATATGGGACAAATGATTTTAACAAACAAAACTTTATTAAGCAATTTTTTTATTAATGATTATCTGACTTTAATGCTTTGCAAGTATCTATAAACATTTGCACACACGAATAACAGAATATATTACATTTTAAAAAAATATATACGCAAGCACTCTTTCAAAGCACTATAATATCGATCGGGTTTTGTGATTAATGATATCTGACTTTAATGCTTTACAAGTATCTATAAACATTTGCACACATGAATGACAGAATATATTATCTTTAAAAAAAGATATATACACAGGCACCCTTTCAAAGCACCATAATATCGATCGGGTTTTGTTTGCACTTTTGAATAGAAAATCTCTGCTAATATTCCATGGAGTTAGCACTCAACTACTGATGGGTAAAAATACACGTGACAGGTGGACTACTACCAAATCACTTGTCAAGTGAATGTTTTACAGAACTCATATTGTTTTACACAAACTGATTTTTTGAAGGGCCATCAGATTTATCTACACATCCATCAAGAGACAATTTGCTTGCTTGTCTGTTGTTTATCTGTGCCTGTAAGTTGAAGTTGAGTGGATAATTCACTCTATGTGTGATTTGGTTGTAATCCAACCTGCACTTATCTACACACATGAAATAAATTGTGTGAACAAACTAAACACTTTGCAATAAGCATTAGCTATTCATTTATTTATTTATTTATTGGTGTTTAAGGTCACTTTTCATCAGCTATGGCTAATTGTGCCCACCAGTCGCAATTGGCCATAGTTGCAGAAAAGTGACATTAAACACCAATAAATAAATAAATTGTGACCACAACAAAGGTCTAAAGTCAAGTTAGCTGATCGTTTACCCCTTTGGTGCCCATTTTAGTGGACATCCATCCCAGGCACAGGTGACCGGGTCCTATTTCACCAATAAAGTTGAACTTTCATACCATAGTAAATAAGCACTGCTTCACTTCCTGTTGCCACGGGGAAAGAAGCACTATTAAATATTATCACAGTGAACATTATTGTGTAAGAAATTCTGTGGAAATGCAATAACCCCCCCCCCCCCCCCCCCCCCCATTATTTCAGACAGCACACCTCTTGAGCGAGGTAGTGATCCATTGAACATGCATTTGTTTAAACACATAAGAAAGTATTTAACTGGGTTTTTTTCTTTAACAATTTTTTTTGTGGTTGGGAGACGTGATTTGGTTATACTCACGCAACTTGTGTTTTTTTTTATCTTGTTTAAAAAATAGCTTTCCCTGGTTAAACTTTTGTTTCTCCATTGCTGGCGACATTTATCTTTTTGGTGAGGAGATAACTGTTCCAATTTTCATGAAGTGACACTGTTACGACCCGTAATGTAATAAATGCCCATAATGTAATACCTACCCATAATGTAATACAAAAACGACCCATAACGTAATACGAACCCATAATGTAATAAAAAATGACCCATAATGTAATAAATGTAATAACGTGTAATAAATGTTAGGTACCCATAATGTAATAAAATTTCTAAAAAATTAGATACAAATTACACTTTTCCAGGCCCGTAATGTAATAAAATTCTAAGTTTGATTTTTGTTTTTTCTCTTTACTCCAGCAGTGCGTTCGGCTACTTATGACACATCCTACGCCTTCATCGATGCTGCCAATGACCCCTATGCCGTACACAGCCAAGATGTGTGGGTGTGTTGGGATTATGGTGGAGAGTATTCCGGGACCTGGGGCGGGTATACTCTGCTCTGAGTGGCAGGCATTATCCCTCTTCTATTTGTACCACCCGCGCAAACGTCTTCCTCAATAGTCTCTACTGCCCTGCCACAACCATATAGGTCTACCTTACCAGACATTCAGTAATTTTGATTCCAGGATGGTCAATTATAACTGCAATCATCATATTCGACCGGCTGTTCACTTGCACAAAAGCAATGTGGGTAGCAGGTTCCTACTGTTGATAAATGCAAGTAACTCTGGCCAAGGTTGCTGGGGCAGAGGGTGGAGTGGGTGTCGTGGGATTTGGGTGCACCAAAACTGGATAGTGGCGGGGGGGGGGGGGGGGGGGGGGGAGTAGTGTGGGATACAAGGAAAAGATGGAACAGAAGCAAGACGTTGAGTCAAGCGGCGCAGAGGAATATCGGAAGGCGATATGGTAGGTGTACTGTAGGGGATATCCTATAGCTCGATGGGATTTGGATTGGGCTACTTTCCTCCAAATTAAGCGTACGGTCTATCCTCTGTCTCTCCAGTTTTCACTACCTGAACAAATTAGTCATTTCCCTGTACTGTACTACTATAAGTTTATGTCACACCCACCGCACCTGGAAACCAATGGGCCCGATCCCAGGATGACACTTAATAACGACCACATCATATTCCCGATCCTGTGATAACATGTGTCAAGTAATATTATTAGTCCACCACAGGGCCTTCCACTTAAACTACCTACAGTCATGGCAGTTCCTGGCGGTTGGCAGGGACTTCCTGCCAACCGCCTACTCTATCACATCGACTATTCGCGTGTTCATCTCCGTTATTGTGCCATCTTCTCCTAAGTTACACTCAAACAACATACATAGCTAGACACGAGGAGTAACATGGGCGTATCCATTTGACCGGGTGTGTGACCTTGACCATCAACCCGGAAACCTTGAACCTGTGTATCGGATCCTGCTGGGCGATTGTCCTGAAACTCGGTGTGTGGTTTGGGCGCCCAACAATTTCGCCACACCCGATGCCCGTCATGTGTGACCTTGATATTCAAACCGTTGACCTTGAACCTGTATCACGGTTCATGCTGGGCCGATTTTTCGTGAAACTTGGTATGTGGGAGTAGTTCAGGACGCTAAATATATATATATATATATATATATAGAGAGAGAGAGAGAGAGAGAGAGAGAGAGAGAGACCCCCGAACTACCCCCACATACCAAGTTTCACGCAAATCGGCCCAACATGAGCCGAGATATAGCTTCAAGGTCAACGGTGTGAATATCAATCAAGGTCAGACATGACGGGCATCGGGTGTGGCAAAATTGTTGGGCACCCGAACCACACACCACGTTTCATAAAAATCGGCCCATACACAGGTTCAAGGTCATCGAATTGATGGTCAAGGTCACACCTCACGGTCAAACGGTTATTCCCATGTTACACCTGGTGTTTAGCTACGTATGTTGTTTGAGTGTAGCCTAGGAGAAGATGGCACAATAGCGGGGATGAACACGCGAATAGTCAATGTGATAGAGTATGCGGTTGGCAGGAAGTTCCTGCCAACCACCAGGAACTGTCAGGAAATGTAGGTGGTTTAAGTGGTAGTCCCCCACAGCTCAGAAAATGCTGTGGAATGCTTTTCCAGTCAACATAATCTCAAGAACCACCAAAACTACTCTCTATTATAGATCTGCATTCGTCCTGTGCATACTATGAGTGATGCCACACCACTGGTGAAATTTATTTGAGAATGCAATCCCCTGAGCTCAATACAAAGAGGCTGCTTTGTACAACCAAGTGATGTGCACATTAACTCGACTCAAACGTGGTTGAAAGAAAATGATAGTGACAGTTTTTCCATTGGACAAATATTACCACTGGGTTTCTCCATCTAACACAACTCACGGGGGAGTCGAGGTGGTGGTGTAGCAGTCATCCACAGTGATGCCTTACACATAAAACAGCATCCTGATTTGTACAAATCTCTGCCATCTTTTGAAATGATAGACTGCCTCAGGGTGAGCAACCGACCACCTTGAAAATGGACATCAATTCTGCATTTGAACTATTTTTGTAGTAGTCATGAATCATCTGAGCAATTGCTATCTTTATTTGAAGAAACTCTTAAGGGTATCATGGCTGAACATGCACCTCCCAAGTCAAAAATTATAACTCCTAGGGAAAAAGTGGAGTGGTTTATAGAAGATGTTAGAGCTGCTAAACAACAGCGTCGCAGACTTGAGTGTCTTTACAATAAAACGAAGCTTGAGGTTCACCGGCAGATGTTCTGCCACCAAAGAAATACAACTAATAAGATCATCAAAAAGGCAAAGAGGGAGTACTACAATTCACTTATAGAGGAGTCATTTAATAGAAGGGTGCTGTTCTTGCTAACTAATAGTCTCCTTAGTAAAGAACAAAAAGTCATTCTCCCAGATCATCTAAATACTGAAGAAATTCTGGAAAAATTCAGCGATTTTTTCATGACGAAAATTCAAGTAATGTGCATTACGTGTTCAGTCACAATAAACCCCAAAAGCTCGAGCTCTTACCTGACCTGACAAGCTTATTTAATCCCTGTGGGCTCACTTCGCAACAGCACTCGGCACAGTATAGAATCCATAATCCTGTATCGGAAAAGGTATTGCCGCAGCGAAACACCAGGATGTACATGTATCGCCAAGACTGTCACATTGTTGTTTCAAAAACACCGTACACCAAGAACACATTTTATTCACTTAAATACTCGTTCTATTCCATAATTTCATTTAAAAAATACAGATGAAGCATTACGAGAATGAAAGAAGACAAGATCATTTCGACAGAGACAATCCGACTTTCAATTATTTACGGAAAGGGGAGGGGGGGGGGGGCTGGAGGGGGGGCAGGGGGGGGAATCCAAATCATATATCAGCCAAAATTTTATTTTTATATGAAAACAAATCGATCATCTCATGAATTAACAGACAGATTTTTTCCGAGTTCTGGAAATGAAAGATATTGCATTTGTATCTGAATATTTTAAATGTTGGGTTTAGAAATTTTTTGACTGAACAATATAATTGCTAATCAGGGACAGTCTCTGAAAGATTTTTCTCGCCAAACATTAATTGGTTATGTAATCCTTCTCACATGACCGCACTAAAACAGCTTTTCATACCCATCATTTCTACACAAACGGGGGGTATTAACAAGTGCGGTTTTGTATGCAATATACACGTAATGCTAAGATGAGGGCGTTCTTGTCAATGTGCTTGAAATTAATTCACATTCACAACAAACTTGTTGTCCATCTTTTATGCTGTATTTTTGTTAAAATAAATAGTTGATTCCTATTGGGGGGCAAATAATGAATTAGTCTACATTCATTTTTATCATGTTTGAAACCGAATCGATGTATTAATTGCATAAACACAGAATGTTTTTCATATGCGACTGGATATCAGTAATTCGGTTTCATTGAGAAACGAACCGCCTTTGATGTCTGAATTTTCCCGTCGTCTTTAATTAGCCTCACAAAGGGGGTTGTGGACCCGAGAAGACAATGTGTACACCAGGTGTGACGAAAGGGGGATTTAAATGGAGCGTACACGTAATGTGAACCACCAGAGTTTGATCATCTTGACATAAAAAGTGATTTTTCTAATTTTCACTCTGTCTCAAAGACGACATTCGAAACATGATTTTATCATCATCCAATAAATCCAATGATCTAGATCAAATTCCAACATTCCTTTTGAAAGAGACAATTAATTATCTTCTACGAGCCATAGCATCTATTATATCTGCATCCCTACATGAGGGGTTTGTTCCAAACCCATTGAAAAAAGCACTTGTTACACCACTCATCAAGAAACCATCTCTTCATCCTGACAACCTGAAGAATTATCGACCAGTATCGAACCTCTCTTTGCTGTCTAAATTGTTGGAAAGGGTTGTTGCTTTACAACTCAAAAATCATCTGCATGAAAATGATCTTTTAGAGCCATTCCAGTCTGCATATAAAGCCAACCACAGTACAGAAACAGCCTTACTGCGAGTCAACAATGACATTGTTAAATCAGTGTCTGAGGGTAAGGCTGTACTGCTTGTTCTCTTGTATTTGTCATGCAGACATTGACACAGCATGGCATATGTGGAACTGTCTTATCATGGGTTGCATCATATCTAGAAGGTCGCAGTCAACAAATATATATCAATAATAAGATCGGTTTCAGAAAGCAGGACGTTAAAGTGTGGTGTTCCTCAGGGCTCAGTTCTTGGACCACTCTTCTTTACTCTGTACAATTCTTCTCTGGGTCGCCTTCTTAAAAAGCATGGCATATCATATCATCTGTATGCAGATGACACCCAACTGTACATCACAGTCAACCCATCTGTTCCAAGCGACTCATTCACCGCAGTCAATAACCTGGAAACTTGCATAAATCTTGTACGGGAATGGATGATAGACTGTAAACTGAAAATGAATGACTCTAAAACCGAATTCTTAGTGATATCTGAGGTTCGCATGCCTACAGCATACAGTTATTTCAATTCTGGTTGGAAACAACACCACTGTGAAGAATGAATAGGCCAGGAGTATTGGACTGATTATGGACTCAAATTTAAAAGTAGACATCTATATCAATAAAATATGTCAAAAATGCTACTAGCAGCTTTGTAATGTTGGAAGACTGCGACTTTATCTTAACCAGTCAGCACTTGAAAAACTTGTGCACTCCTTCATCTCCTCACAACTAGACTAGTGTAATTCAGTGTTAGTGAGGCTGTCCCAGTGCCCGATTCAGAAGCTTCAAAAAGTACAGAATACTGCTGCTAGGATAATTACTGGTACCAAATGCTCTGAACACATAACACCTGTTTTAAGACAACTACATTGGCTTCCGGTTAAACAGAGAATTGATTTCAAAATATTGATCTTAGTATTCAAATGTATCCACAAACTGGCTCCTGTTTACCTGCGAGAGCTCCTCATTGTATATAAACCATCATGCAGTCTCAGATCTAAAAACCAAATTCAACTAGTTGTACCTTTTAGCAGATCTAATCAGGCTCATGATCGTGTGTTCTCCATCATGGGTCCCAGATTGTGGAATTCCCTGCCAATTAGTGTCAGAATTTCAGAAACTCCCGATGTTTTCAAGAGAAATCTTAAAACTTCCCTATTCACAGAAGCATTCTCCTGAATGTCTGTAAGAGGCAACCAAAACAGATGTGACTCTTTATTTCAGAAAAGTGTATTTATTTCTGTCAAGTGTTTTAGAGCACTATTTGTGGTTTTACGCTCTAGAAAATAAATTATTATTATTATTATTACTCTTTTACACTGGCATGTGCCCTTAAAGTTGGTCAATTTTGTAGAAAAAATGCTATATTCATGTTATTTTTATCCAATAGGGGTTAAATTTGAAATATTTGTGTGGTGATTTAAGTGTATCATATTATCCTCTAAATGTTTCACGTATATGACGATACCCCATTTCACTTTCCAGAGACCTGGCATCAATACCAGCTTAAGTTTCTGATAAGAGACAAGGAGGAATCTTGAATCTTGGTATTTGAATTAACATGTACAATTTGAGGGTACTCCAATTCAATCAAGATCCGACAACCGGGTGAGGGTTGAAACTTTGAATAAAACATATAACAGCAAAATTGTTCTAGGAATAATGTCCTATCTTCTCGTGGGAAGTGTTTTGAGAAAATAAGGCTCCCATGCTGATAAATCGCACGTAAAAGTTGGCAAAAATAACAATTATTCCAACAGTACCCTTATAGGAAGTCTCAAATCAGCCAAGGGTTAAACTTTTAATAACATATAAAACAGAAGTTGTCATACCTGGACTGCTGCATGCAGCCATAGAAAACATTCAGCGCTCAATCAATTAGAAATGGAGTAAATTGTCCCTTGAAATTACGAAATTTTGAAAAAAATGGGACTTTTTTTGGAAGGGACCTACTTTTATGCAACCAGAATGGGCATAGGGTTCAACTTTACAAGCAAACTTACAACAGCAAATATGCTCGGTAAGTGTTTGAAATTAACCCTTTCCAAAATGATATAAAAAGCAACCAAAATTGGCTAAGTTTTGGCATTTTCAAACGGGAGACTTATTCTCGCCCTCGTTGTGCTTGAAGGTTAAATCTGAGATTAACCCGTAAACAGAGCAACTTTCTTGTGGTTAAAATGTTAGAACAACCTTGGAATCAGAGACATTTGCCCTTGAAGTTGGTAAATTTTGAAGAAAATGTCATTTTTGGCCAATGGGGGTTAGTTTTTAAATATTTTTGTGGCGATTTTGGTGTATCAGTTATGCTCAAAATGTGTGGGAAATTTGAGCTAAATAACTATAAACAATTTTACGACTTCTGAAAAAAAGGTGAAATTTTGATGGTTTTGGCAGAATATTTTGCAAATAAGCGTTTTCACAGACATGCCGATACCTCATTTCACTAGATTTTATGGCATTACATAAGGATGCCAAATGTGGTTAAAATCGTACAACTTATTTTTGAGCAGTGCAACAGACAAAACTGACGGTGGAAAAAAAAACAAAAAAAAAACTAGAGAATTGTAATTTGTTGGACAAATTACGGGCTTTCCCAACTTTCCAATGTGAAAATGCAGACTACGTATAGCAAAGCAAAGTGTTTGAAATTAACCATTTCCAAAACGATAGACAAAAAGCATCCCAAGTTGGCTAATTCTGGCATTCTCTCACGGTTTTCTTATTAACGCCCTCAATTTGCTTGGGGATAAATCTTGAGATTAACAAGAGGCCCCAAGGAGCCTTAATCGCTCACCGGTCAAAGTGGTTCAAAGGAGTATTTGGGGTCACATTCAGTTAGACATGGTTCATCAACACTACAAAGGAATGAAGTCATGAGAGACAAATTTTATGGAACTAGGGACATGGCTTGAACAAACTTGAATCTTATCCCCCTAAGGATGCTGCATACCAAATATCAAAACATGCTGACTGCTAGATCTGAAGAAGAAGATTTTTAAAGAAAATTCCTCATTTTGAACTAAGTTATTATTCGGGCTCCCATAGTGAGCCCAAATATGGACCTAGGGACATGACTTGAACAAACTTGAATCTCTAAGGATGCTGCATACCCAATATCACAAGATTCTGCCTGCTGGATCTGGGGAAGAAGATTTTTTAAGAATTTTGCCTGAAATGCACTAAGTTCAAATTTGGGCTCCTATACTGAGCCCAAATATGAACCCAGGGGGGCCGATTTGAACAAACGTGAATCAGATATACCCACAATGTTGCATACAAATATCAAAAGATTCTGCCTGCTGGATCTGGAAAAGAAGATTTTTTAAGAATTTTGCCTGAAATGCACTAAGTTCGAATTCAAGCTTCTATATTGAGCCCAAATATGAATCCAGGGGGCCGATTTGAACAAACTTGAATCAGATCCACCCCACAATATTGCATACCAAATATCAAAAAAAAATTCTGCCTGCTGGATCTTGAGAAGAAGATTTTTAAAGAAGTTTGCCTGAAATGCACTAAGTTTGAATTCGGGCTCCTATACTGATCCCAAATATAAACCTAGGGGGCCCAATTTGTACAAACTTGAATCAGATCCACCCCCACAATGTTGCATACCAAATATCAAAAGATTCTGCCTGCTGGATCTGGAGATGATTTTTTAAGAAATATGCCTGAAATGCACTAAGTTCAAATTTGGGCTTCTATAGTGAGTCCAAATATGAATCCAGGGGGCCGATTTGAACAAACTTGAACCCCCCCCCCTAACCCCCCCCCCCCCCCCCCCCCCCCCCCCCATCCCCCTAGAGATGATGTATACCAAATAGGAAAAAATTCTGCTTGGTGGATCTGAAGAAGAAGATTTTTTTTTAATTTTGGAAAGAAATTCATGGGTGCTATCAGAGTTAGGCCCCTTGTGGTGTCCCCTGTAGGTGTGGCAAGTTTATTTGTACAAGTTTTAATTGACATATGATGGGGAACATGCACCCCAAATTTGGTTCAATTTGATCCAGTAGTTTGTGAGGAGTAGTCGATAATGTAAAGTTCACGACGGACAACGGCGACAGATGGCGACGACGGACGGCAAGTGATAAGTTAATCTCCCTTCGGTGAGCTAAAAAGTAAACAGTAACTTTCTTCTACAATCATTGTTGCATCTATTCATACCAAAATAATTACTACAACAACCTTGCAATTAGAGAAAATGAGTACAGATGTTTGCAAAATTCACCGAAAATCAATTTGTTTTCTGACAGTACTATTCTTTACATGGCCAAAGCTTAGGTTGTGTTTAGCCCCAAAGCATAACTTACAGCAGAGGATTTGTTCAGTAGGCAGCTCTACCTATAGCAAAACAAAGTGTTTAGAATTAACCCTTTCCAAAATGACAGGAAGATGCAACCACAGTTAGCTAATTTTGGCATTTTCGGATGGTACTCTTACCCTCATTTGCTTGAGGGTTAAAGATGAGATTAAAACTAAACAGTAACATTCTTCTGCAAGCATTGTTGCATCTATGCATACAAAAATAATTGTTACAACAACCTTGCAATTATAAGAAATTTGCCCTTGAAGTTAGTAAATCTAGAAGATAAAATGATATATTCATATCATTTGTGGCCAACAGTGGTTAATTTTGAAATATTTGTGTGGTGATTTTAGTGTATCATATTATGCTCTTAATGTGTGAACATCAATCACAGACTGAGTGTCTGAAAAGAGACATGGACTAATCTTGAATCTTGGTATTTGAATGAACATGTACAAGTTGAGGGGACTCCAATTCAAGGCCTGACAACTGGGTGAGGGTTAAAACTTGTAATAAAACATATAACAGCAAAATTGTTCTTGGATGAATGCCCTATCTTCTCATGGAAAAGGTTATGAGACAATATGGCTCCAGGTTAATTCCACATTAAAGTTCCACTTGCATCCATTTTCAATTTTTGTGTTGCCATTTTTAAATTGATTTGGGATAAATGGTCATATCGTCAATTTTCTAAAACTGATGTCGAATTTCATGTAGGCCACTAAGTTTTCGTTCTGTGATTTCTCAAAGCGTTTGATTGTTAAATTAGGTTTTGGGGTCATCTATTGTGAGTTATTTTCTTGTTGGATTATTATAAATATAAATGATGAATGTGATCATGTAAAAGAGTCTAACATACATGTTGTAAGCTCAATTTGATTGTCCATAAAAATTATATGGGCATTCTTGAGCAAATTTAGAAAATTTAAATTTAATTTTAGAATTTTTTTCCCTGTAACCTCTGTCACAAAATGGATAAATTTGTTTTTCCAGGAAACACTTCAAAGTGTTTTATTCTGACTCTTGACAAATTTTTATCTTCTAGTCAGGAGTAGAACCAAGAAGCAAAACTTACCTGGTCATTCCTTATAAACAAAATGTAGATATTGAGATTCAAAATATGTAACCTCTGTCATGGAAATAGTGAAAAATCAACTGACCCTTAAGAAATGTACAATTCAGTGGGAAAAATAACAACTGGATCATAGTCAATTAGATGGCATGCATAAAACAATCAAAAATGAATGTCATAATGGTGGATGGTGTCCTACCCCCTTCCCCACCCTTACATTATATTTCTGATATTATTAGTGGGATTGAATATATATTACTCATGTAGTAATAATATAAATTGGCTTGAAAGTACATTCTGAATACTGGGGCAGCATTATTCAAGAAATTCCTGGTTTTCCCTAGCTGTAACCATTGAAAATTTAATCCCCCCCCCCTACCACCCCCTCATTACACGAGGGGCGTAGCCATGATTTCAAAATAGGGGTGGCCAGAGCTTTACATGGGGGGGTCCTGGGTTGAGATGCCGAAGGCATCTCCTGAAAGCCTGAGGTGGGGGCGGGTACAGGAGGGGGTGTCCCCCTCCCATATGTGGGGGTCTCGGGGTTCCCCCCAAGAAATTTTTCATATTTCAGCACTCTAGGAGCAATTTCCAAGCATTTCGTTGGCACCTGAGAGGATTTACAAGCACGGCGATCAGCCAAATTTTGCCCTCATTGTTCACATGAAATTACGTGTACTGTACACAGTTATTGCTGCGATCTCGATATAATACTATTACTGGATTCAGTACCATGTGTGCATTAGGAACCTATTTATAGGAAATATTTTGGCTTCAAAGCAAACTCGGAATACTGGGCTGCATTAGGGCATTTGTGTGTTCAAGATTCATGACTTTCTCCAGCTCTAACTTGAATCAACACCCCTACCCCCACCTCTCTGCACTACATCCCAGATATCAGTCTGATGGAATATACCATGATTGTAGTTGATATCGCATTGCTAAGCACATTCTGAATAATGGGGCTGCATCTGGCTGCATAAGTGTATTGCACCAGAAAAATCCCAGACAGTTTTGTTACTGTGTAGCAAACTCCAGTCAGACTGCAGATATAGATAGGCCTACATAGTAACAACCATGTTTATCAGGAGATGTGTATTGACTGTTTCTGGGATTTTGAACTCCAGTCAGACTGCAGAAATAGATACATTGTAACAAGGACCTTTATCAGGAGATGTGTATTGGCTGGTTTGGAGGCCTTCATTAGTCATCAGTTTTATGTTGAAGAGGTGAACTTTTTAAAATGGTTAAGAGTAATGCTGAAAACCAAAGGGAAAGGAGAAAAGCGTCTTAGAGATGAAGGGGGCTATTAATCATATAAAAGGCAGCACACAGTCAACAGAAGGTTATCAGAACGGAGAAGAGAGATTATGTCTCATGCTGAGAAAGTCCACAGAAAAGAATAGAATGAAAGTTTCAAAATGGAGAGCCAACAAGAAAGAACCACAGTCACCAGGGGGTATTTCAAAGACAGCCTTGAATATGGCTGTAAACAGATCTGCTAAGGCTTTGCCAACCAGTCCAAGAAAAAGGAAATGTGTTGTTCAGAAGCTGGCAATCAAGTTCTCCCCAGAAACATTTATGCCACCGAGTAAGCGTAGGTGTCATGATCTGCAGGTAACAGAGACTACTATGAAAACAGTTAAAGTATTTTTTGAGTTGGATTCGATTTCAACAGCATCGCCAAGAGCAAGAGACTGCATTATTGTTCGAGAGAATGGTGAGAAGAAAAAGATACAAAAACGATATTTAACTGTTACACTAGGTGAGGCATATGAGCTGTTTAAGAAGGAGCATTCAGACCTGAAAATTGGACTTAGCAAGTTTTGTGATGAAAGGCCAAAACATGTTTGTCTGAGGTCAGAAACACCTGCTAAAACTTGTTTGCACCTATATCATGAGAATGTTTGTCTTATCCTGCTAGCTGTTTCAGATCTCCTAAATACAACATCAGATTTTGTGAAACTTATAGCTTGCGATGATTCCAAAGAAACATGCATGACCAACAAATGTCAGATGTGTAAGGATTTGTATAAATTTGATGTGTTAGTGGATAGTTTTGATGAAGAAAGAGGAGCTGAAAGAGTAAAATACAAGCAATGGATAAAATCTGATGATGATCGGCTGATGAAAATAGAATTTGATAGTACTCAAGATGAAGTTTTAGAAATTCTACGCTCAAAGCTGATATACTTTTTGAAACATGTCTTCATCAAAAGGGCTCAAGCTCAGCACTTGGACCAGCTGAAACAAAATCTACCTGATGGAACTTTACTGGTACAAACTGATTTCAGCCAGAACTATCTATTCAAATTACAAGATGAAATACAGTCAGCATTTTGGGACACAATCAGCAACCCTGTATACAACCATGATTTATTACAGACCTAAACCTGAAGATAAAATACAATCCGTACCATATGTACTTGTCTCTGACTATATGAGCCATGACAAATATGCTGTAGCAGTGTTTAATTCTGTAATATTGGATGATTTTAAGCAGAAGAATGACAGTTTTGTAGTTTCAAGAGTTGAATACCAATCAGATGGTACAGCACAACATTTCAAGCAATGATATAGCCTTTGCACTATTACTCAGAGTGACATTCCTGTAGCATGGCATTTCTCAGCAACATCTCATGGAAAGGGCTGCGTGGATGGTCTTGGTGGGACAGTAAAGCGCTGTGTATCAGAATATGTCCTAGGACAGAAAAGTACTCTGCAAACAGCAGAGAAATTTGCTTCTCTAGCTGAGAAGATATGTGCTAACATTAACATTATATATGTAACATCTAGCATTGTTGAATCCAAAATGGAAGGGTTGGACAAACTGTGGAAGCCAAACAATGTGGTCATAAAGGGAATTCCAGGCACCAGAGATTCCCATTATTTTGAAAGTGTGGAACCCTACACTATAAAATATGCAATGATATCTCACAGCAAAGAGGAAGATATTCTTCAATATTCTTTCATTAGAGGCAAAATTTGTAAATCAGGTCAAACAGGGGAACATCAGCAGGTACCCACATTGGTATCATATAAAGTTGGCCAGTGGGTTGTCGTCGAGTACGATTCAAAAGAGTATTTTGGGCAGATCATTAATTTTGAATGTGGTGAATTTGAAATTAGATGCCTGAAGTTGACTGATGGTGGTAAGGCCTACAAATTTGAACCAGAAGAGGACATTGTTTGGTATAGGAATGATGATATTTTACAAGTCATGGGTAAAGACCCCGTGTTGATTAATAGTAGAGAGCTTTATAATTTGCCCTGAAGTGAACTGAAACACAACAAAAATTACCTGAATGCTATCAAAAATGTACATATGTTTATTCAAGAAATTCCTGGCTTTCCCTAGCTGTAACCATTGAAAATTAAATCCCCCCCCCCCCCCCACTCCCTCATTACACGAGGGGCGTAGCCATGATTTCAAAATAGGAGTGGCCTGAGCTTTACTTGGGGGGTCTGAAGTGACCAGAGAAACTGATTTCAGCCAGAACTATCTATTCAAATTACAAAATAGGGGTGGCCTGAGCTTTACAAGGGTGGTCTGAAGTGATCAGCCAGAACTATCTATTCTGGTACTTGGATGTAACTTTCTGATGAATAAATAAAATGTTTTTGTTTAATGAAAATACATCTTTCCTTAATTTATGTGAATGTAACCTCTGTCATGAAATTTCATGTAACCTCTGTCACGAAATTTCATGTAACCTCTGTCACGGTAAGATTGAAGGGGAATTCAAATATGTGAAGTAATACCTCTCTACATTCTAACAGGTATGAATATTTAACATCATTTGATTATGTTGCTATTTGAGATTTAGTGAAATCATCAAGCATGAGATAGAATTTGCAGGCTACATTTAGGTAGTGTAACATGTGTCTTTTTCGATAACCTCTGTCACGGGTGGCTTTCAAACTCTGTTACTTGAAAATATCAAAGTCTTGCTAGAATTGTTGGTCTTCACACAGAAATCTTAGTATTGTTCTGTCTCATTTAAGCAATAATATCCACTATCTTCTCAATTTATGATGGGTCCATCTTTGTGAAAGTTTTCTATTATAATTGTTTGTAACCTCTGTCACGATGGAATTAACCACCAGTGCTGAGAAAAAGCATGTAAAAGTTGGCAAAAATAACAATTATTCCAACAGTACCCTTATGGGAAGTCTCAAATCTGTCAAGGGTTAAACTTTTAGGCTAAAAAAAAAAAATGTTTTGATTCTCAGGCCCTCCCTCATTGGATTTGAACCTCCTCATTAGACATTTTTATTATGTCATGTTTTTTTAAGAATTTGTGAAAACTTGGAATGGTCATTTTTTCACATTTCTCGACATATAATTATTTAGCTGTGTTTGCAGTAAATTGGGTTTTTTTGCTGCAGTTTATGGGAGAGTGCCTAAAGGCACTCTCCCATAAACTGTAACAAAGCACATTCTGATATACTTGATCTTGATTTAATTATTTATTTATTTGCTGGTGTTTAAGGTCATATATTTCTGCACAATGGCTAATAATGGCCGCAACACCAATATAAACTCAAGTTTAACCAATCATTTAGAGCCAGATTTCCCATTTTAAAGGACTCCTACCCCAAGCATTGGTTACTAGGGCCTATTCTAATGGATCATGTTTGACAGATCTATACCAATAAAAACAACAATAAAATACAAATCCTTTTAGCTGTTGTTACGGCAGTTAGTTATAAAAGGTATACTATAATTACACTAAAATACAACCTTTTTTCTTTTTCAAGTGGAAAGACCGCAAAAAGATTTACTGAGTATACTCAACCCTTTACACGAAAAAAAAAAATAAAAATAAAATCCTCCCTCCCTCACTGATTTGAAAAAAAAAATGCCTGAGAATCAATTCATTTTTTTTATTTGGCCTTAATAATAACATATAGAACAAAATTTGTCATACTTTGACTGCTGCAAGCAGCTATAGAATACATTCTGAGCTCAATCAATTAAACTTGGAGTAAATCGTCATCTAAACTTACCAAATTCTGAAAAAATTGGAGTTTTTTTGGACGGTACCTACTTTTATACAACCAGAATGGGATAGGGTTAAACTTTAAATAAATGCCATCAGAGAGAAGATATGACCTGATAGCAAATTTTTCAGATAATCCTTTTGTAACATATGAACCACCTGATATCGATATCAAACTGTGGCTGCGTAGTATCAAAGAGAAATGCCATCTTGCCAACTCGCCGTGGGCGGCAGGATTTTGACGACATGCAACGCAATTCACCATCAATAAGATGATTTATTACTTCAATGCAAGCAAACAAACATGATAACCCATTCCTGCAAGAGAGACCCCGTTCTGTGGCATTTTCTGGAGACCATTTTATCATTTATCTCTACGTCAGACAGGAACATTACTGCAGATATAACCGAACATACACAGTGAGAATTCTTCACCACACGGATTAGCCAGTTATCAAAATTAGAATACAGGTTATTTGTTCCTTCAGAAATCATCTTTTTAGCCGGAGAGAAATAATCTCAGAATCATTCTCAATGCATCAAATTTTTGAAAATTTTCCTAAAGAAAACCCCCGTTTACAGTAGTGGCACATGCCCTCCTATATCCTTCCCCGATTAGGCCTTAGGAATATGCCTTTGGCATATCGTATAATTGCCCCCACCCCCACCCCCCCCAAAAAAATTGCTGTGCCCCCCCCCCCCCCCCCAATATAAAATGCTGGCTCCGCCACTGCTGCACTCCAACTTTTTTTCCTCCTGAAGTTCCCCAGCCCCCACCCCCCTTACTCAGCACACGATGTAATTTTGACAGTTTGCATTGCATTCCAAGAAGTATTTAATGAAATCTGCCATGGGGTGTGAAGTTTCCTGCCTTCAGTCAAATAGTGATTTGAATTTTGAAACTTCTAGAAGTTGATTGTTTTTGGTGAGGTCTCCCTTCAGTGGTTCCCCCCCCCCCCCCCCCCACACACACACACCAGGAACACCTCCCCCACCTTTGCAACAACGAATGTGCACGTCATCGAGAAACGTGATTTTTCTACGACATAACAGGATGTGAGTATACTTAATCTAATTCAGCTTTTCTAAGATTATAGCTGAATTCCCAGGACATAGAGGGGTGACAAGATGAAAAGACACGAGCAAGTCACGGCGGTATAACACATTCCCCACCTCGACCCTTCCCATCATGTGACTTTGGATTTGTTTTATTTATTCCTGCTTCACCTTTGAAGATTTTGTTTATAAAGTTCAAAATTTGGGACTTTTTCCACTTATTCAATTGAGACATTAACTTTTCCTCTTAGGAATGTGGAAGATAGTTAATATAAACAAACTGAAAACAGTACTAAGGGTAAGATTTGTGAGTGTAATGTGAACCTTCCCTCACAAAGTATGTCACAATTTTTTCTAACAATGATTTGAATGGTATTAAATGCCGACGACCCCAAACATGTGTAAAACACAGACATAAAATACTTTGGCGAAGTTCAAGTTTAATGTTATTGAACTGGTTTGGACGTGCAGAAGGTTGGGAGGGGTGGTGGGGGTGTGGGGGGGGGGGAGGTGGGGGGGTGTTGTCAAAACAAGACATGTCTTGAATAGCCAGGTTAATCTTTTAAAATTTAGTTCAAGTTATACGTATGCTCCGCCCAAATTTCAAAGAGTATGGATGGGCTATAAATTCAGTGACAGTGAAAATGTGGAATGTGTGTCTACCATATATGTCACATGGAAGGGTGGAGTGCATTTTTTCGTGAATATTGTGAGCATCGTGTAGACAGTCAGAGATGCCTGATCGAGGACCTGCCACCAGCTGTCCAACCCCAGACTCTTGAATCAGTTTCCTTGCAAGACATATATGCAATAAACCAAAGATGGTTGGCCCTTTTACCCAACTTGATTTCAATGCGATTCGTTTGACTTATTATTTTATTCTACCCAGTTCAATGGCAGGACAGTGCTGGAGTGGATTTGAGGTGGTGGTTGGGGTGGGCACATCACCCAAAGTCCACTCATAGTTTTGTGAGAGAAGTTTTTGCTCTTGGCTTGAGGGGAATTTTGTTTTAGGTCTCTTTCTGGTAAATTTTGCTAAATCTGTTACAAAATTTATCAGTGTGAACTTCAAAATTTTATTTAGAAAGCATCTACAGTTTAATATCTTCCATATTTTTTTTTTTTATTTTGCTGAAATGGTCATCACGCTGTGGTCTTAAGTTTTAGTTGGGTCCGAATTTTGTAACAAACATACTGATGTCTTGAACGGTTCAGATTTATTTTTGATCAGTATCCAAATCAATCAAAACACAACTCCTTGCAAGAACTTTGAAACCCCAGGTGAAAATAGATTATGCTATCCGTTACGGCATTAGTAAACAAACATGTTGGCTGTAAGATTTAAATGACAGCTTTGGAGTGAAATCAAGGAAAAATGAACACCCACCAATAAGGTAGGAGTGCAAAAATTTGCTCATGCACCTTTTCTTTTGTTTGAGTGGTTGTTCATAATTAAATAACGACTAGAACAGGAGATACGGGAAACAGTCAACAGGCAGGGAGGATACGGAACATTCTGGGGTATGTTTGCATTTTTCTGAATATTTACATGTGTATGTCATCTGGAATGTTGATTTGGTAGGTATTTATCAGATCAGATTATTTATCTTGAAAGAAACAATTCAGTTACAATTTGGTTTGATGTTTTTGTGTTATCAGTCAGTTTGCTTCAATTCTCAGTCACTGTTTGTACTGTTTCCTATTTTTGATCTACTGGTTCATTGATTTATTGATTGCAGTACTTACAACGGGTTTAGCAAATACATGTATGGTTATGGGTTATTTTACAACTAAACTGCACAGCACGATGAGTGTGATGGTGGAGGAGTTATAAGAAGTGATGTCAGTCTGGTTGGTTTGAGAGGGACTTCGATCCACAATCCAGTAAGAATTGTATGCATGAAGTAAGTTATTATGTGTATGGCAATATATGTATATATATATATATATGCTAAGTTTTATTCTAATGCTATATGCAGTGATCTTTTAATACTTGTTTATTACAGTTTAGGATGTTATTATTGGAAAGTAAATCATGTTTTGTAACCACTATGAACCGGCTTCAGGTATGGCTTGAATCTGGGGTGTACCCAGGTTCAAGCTTTACCTGTGTCTGGTTGGGAATGTGGCTGTTTGGGTGCTGCTTACCAGCTCCACGGGATAAATTTTGTAATACAATTATGCTTTATAGCTTAGTAAGGTAAAGCAATGATAAAATTTAATGGCCTATCATATAAATAGACAGAATGCGATGTGTGTTTGAATCGGTGGTAGTTTTACATAACGAGTTGGAATGGCCTAGTTATATTTAATATGATTACATCATTCCAACAAGTTATGTAAAACACCCACCGATTCAAACACACATCGCGTTCTGTGTTTCTTACACATCCCATGCATTAAAATTCATTTAAATAAACAAATTTTAATTCTGATGTTTAAACCCAAAGGTGAAGAGTACCGTTTGTTTTGACTGAAGCTGTATTAATCAAATGGATCGATAAAAAAATGCGACATCGACGCCGTAGCCGCGACGATTGGTGCAATGTCACAAAATTCTAAGTTCATCAAGGTCCATAACTCAAAAAAAAATATTTGGAACATCACATGCATTGAACAGTGGCTAGACATGAATAAGACACACTTACATGCCAAATATACAGTCATTCCATCAAGTATTTCAAAAGTTATTGAGTTTTGAAACTCGTTGGTCACAGCAGACCGACCAAAAGACCGACCGACAGACTGACCGACCGACAGACAGACGAAAATTGCCACTTATAGAGCTGCTAGTTGCAGCTAAAAATTAAAACAGAACCAGTGTTTGTTGAAATTCGTATCGCTGTTTCTCTTTGGCTGGTGCCCATTCAAGCCTAACCATTTGGTGGCTATTACTGTTAGTAAAAATATAAGTACAAATATGTGCAGATTTGCAAAACAGCTGTGAGAAACGTTTTTAAAAGATGTTCGAAGCATGTCAAGATGTATGAAGATTTACCGAAATAAAGTTGACCAATTTAGATATAACGGGATCCACAAAACGAGACAGCCACGGGACTGGGTTAATGTTCTGGTTGGAAATGATTGGTTTTTTTTAAATATTATCTCATTTTTGTTTAACTAATCTTTTGTGAACAGACTTTATTTTGCTTTGGACGTTTTCATTTTCACGCTATGCGACAGACAGTTGATAACTGTATAACGAAATCTGGAAACTTTTGAAGCATAACTAATTACATGATGCGAAAAGAACTCGTACGAACATTTCTGGGAAAAAAGTTCCGGCTTGTATATCATCCGCTGAATACAGAATCATTTATTTCATAGTGGCTATTCTGTTAAATACAAGGGTTTAAAGTTGAATTGTGTAATAATAATTTTTGTGATTATCATTATTAGGATTATCACTGTATTGAGCCAAACTTAGAATTATTATTATAGAACTGTATACAAGTTGTACAATTGTATGTTATTTTGTATTTTCAGAAGCCCTCATAGTTATGTATTAAAGAATGAAATGTTTCCACTGAGTTCATTGTGGTGCCACCCTGTTAGACATTATTTAACGAACTTGATGTCATAAAGTTTGGTCTGTTTCAAAGATATCCTAAGAATACATGAATGTAAAATTCCTAAAAAAAAACTCATTCAATTTTTTGAATCAAGTTAAACAAGATGACACTAAGCTGCAACAATTTAGGGTTTTGCCTTAGCTGTTGAAGGCAGAGAAATTATTATAAATAATATATATGATAATAATAATGCAAAATAATTGCTAAAGCTGAGTTACAGTTGCTGTAAACTATATCTGAAGAAGGAGATAGGCATTGTAAAATAAACTCACCAAAAACATTCAGAAACCGCAAAAATGCCAGAAGTAAA
The DNA here is from genome assembly GCA_031216915.1 of Pictodentalium vernedei. Taxonomy (NCBI): domain Eukaryota; kingdom Metazoa; phylum Mollusca; class Scaphopoda; order Dentaliida; family Dentaliidae; genus Pictodentalium; species Pictodentalium vernedei. The sequence continues at coordinate 184,969,235 of CM062292.1, read as the reverse complement.
CCAGTAGTTGTTGATTTATCAATATGTAAACAAATGAAAATGATATGGTATGGATAAGAGAATATCTATAATAGCTTATCCAACTGTTCAATGAAAGGTATTTAAAAGGAAATTCTGCTGAAATACCTCACTTAATCCTTTACCTAACATGAAAAGCAGACAACACTTGCAAACAAAATTCTTGAATAACTAACTGGAACGAGCTCGTTCAAATGAGGGGTCATAACCTATGTTTTTGAGACAAAAAATGAAAAAAATAATGAAAATTAACTGACAATTTTTTAGAATAGCACTGACCGGTTTTGACTGTTACTTTGGGTAAAGGGTTAAGAGGAAATTCTGCTGAAATACCTACTATTTTAAAGAGAGACTCACTATTTTCCAGAATAATTTTTTGTTATATGAGCCAGAAAATTGCAAATTTTAAAAGAATCTCACTATTAAAGTCTGAAACTTTTCCTCTTGAGGCATAAAAAAATCAAAATCTCACTATTTTTGCTCGGAAATCCCACAACTTTACAATTCATCAGCTTAACAAGTCTGACTTAAGGTCCAAACCTAATAACACCAATATAACACTATGACAATATAGCTATTTAGTCAATAAGGTTATGACATATTGATACAAGGGTGAATTATGGAGATGAAGTAATTGCTTAAAACATCAAACTTCAGCTCCTAATTTGCATAAGGAAAGGCTCTGTTATCTTACAAGTTAATTTACAGTTGTCTGGTCAATAGTTCTCTTGAGTTAAAAAGTGTTAACAATTAATATTATCTGAGTATGTCAGCATTAAATTGCCCACACACCAGAAAATCAATATTGTATAAAAAGTAGGGTTTAATCCCAAGAATGGAAATTCCCGGGTTCCCGATTCCGAAAGGCGGTCCCAATACCCAGGAAATCTATAGCACAGAACCAAGAATCAAGTGTGGTACTGTTTGTGTGATGAACTGAAGTGTTTTGAATTGAAAAACTGCCTGAACGTTACCATGCAGGATTTCATTCGCTCTTCAATGCCTAAAATGTTTAAAATCCTGATTCCTGACGAATCTTTTTCACAAAATCACTGTAGGTCTCAATCAGTTCTGGAGGTCCCTGTCCCACCCCTCTACAACTGCAAGATCTTCACCCGCTTCAAAGTTCAAACTCATCTTCATTTTCAGAATCACTAGTATCACTATTCATTACCTCCTTCAACATCAATCCCCTCTTCACTGCCGTCACCAGTCTCCTCTACTTCAAGCAGAGGAGACAGGTGATGGCACCGATAAGGGAGTTCATGTTGGAGGAGGTCATGGTGATAATACTAGTGTTTCTGAAAATGAAGTCGAGTTTGAAGCAGTTTTTAGTTTTCACACTTTTCTTAGGAAAAGTCACCATCAATACAATTTTTTGAATCACAAAATGACACTGAATGATAAAAGCAAACTAACTTTCAATTAGGTAATGAGGTAAAAAAAAATCCCTGTGGGGGGCGGGGGAGATAATCAAGGGGGGAAGATGAACTGTTATACGGCAGTGTGAATCAAAAACTCAAAAAACTGTCGAACTCACCTGGGGCAGGACCTAATGTACGGGTACCAAAGAACTGGTGTCCTTAGGTAGCCACTTTCAACATAAACAAAAAACAGAAAATGTTTGAAAAATAAATAAAAAATGCCAGAAAATGCGGAAATGACAGAGGGAGACAGGAAAGAGGAAGGTAACAGTGAGCAGACAAAATATAATTGACAGAATTACGAATGGTTGCACATCAGGAATAAACCCAAAATGAAAGTGACACAGAATTCTAAAATTTTTAAGTTAAATAATTTTTAGAAAGCACTGTTCTGATGGAATTCTTTCCTTCTGCCATTCTTCCCAGACTTCTACTCTGTATTCTAAACCATCTCTCCTGATTGATCCAGTGTTTGAGCCAGCAAAATTGAAACTTTTCTGGAGAATGTAAATACAGAACAGTTTATCCAAAGGCCAAACAAAAGAATTATTATTGGCAGGCTTAGAGGACACTTCCTGGAATTCTGTGCAGGCACAGACAACAATTATGGAGCCCCATACAGGACTCTTTCTTTTTTGTTATTTGACTTAATTTTGGGAGGTTTGAGGGGTTAAAAATTAAGTGTTTGGCCTGAAGTCTGTCAAATTGAGCATTAGCTAGTCTGAGCCAGTGGTAATGGTGGATAAATATAATAACAAAAGGCCCCAGGGGGCCTGAGGGCGCTCACCTGACATGGTAGCCTAAATATCAACCCAGTGAACTGATTTCAACAACTTGCATCTGCTCCGCGTAAGAAAAGCTTATACCAAATATCCAAAGATTCTGACCAGTAGATCTAAAAAAAAATTTTTTTAAAGAATATTCCTCATATTGAACTAAGTTATAAATCGGGCTCCCACAGGGAGCCCACATATGAACCCAGGGACTTGGCTTTAACAAACTTGAATCTCAGCCCCCTAAGGATGGTAGCCTAAATATCAACCCAGAGAATTGATTTCAACAAGTTGCATCTGCTCCTCCTAAGAAAAGCTTACACCAAATATTCAAAGATTCTGACCAGTGGATCTAAAAAAAAAAGATTTTTAAAGAATATTCCTCATATTGAACTAAGTCATAAATCGGGCTCCCACAGGGAGCCCATATATGAACCCAGGGACTTGGCTTTAAAAAACTTGAATCTCACCCCCCTAAGGATGCTGCACACCAAATATCAAAACATTCCGACTGCTGGATCTGAAGAAGAAGATTTTTAAAGAAAATTCCTCATTTTGAACCAAGTTACAATTCGAGCTCCCACAGTGAGTCCAAATATGGACCTAGGAACATGGCTTGAACAAACATGAATCTCATCCCCCTAAGGATGCTGCACACCATATATCAAAACATTCCGACTGCTGGATCTGAGGAAGAAGATTTTTAAAGAAAATTCCTCATTTTGAACTAAGTTATAATTCGGGCTACCACAGTGAGCCCAAATATGAACCCAGGGACTTGGCTTGAACAAACTTGAATCTCACCTCCCTAAGCATAGTGCAAACCCAATATCAAAAGATTCTGCCTGCTGGATCTTGAGAAGAAGATTTTCAAAGAAATTTGCCTGAAATGCACGAACTTCAAATTTGGGCTCCTATACTAAGCCCAAATATAAACCCAGGGAGCCGATTTGCATACCAAATATCAAAAGATTCTGCCTGCTGGATCTGGAGAAGATGATTTTTTTAAGAAATTTGCCTGAAATGCACTAAGTTGGAATTCGGGCTTCTATAGTGAGCCCAAATATGAATCCAGAGGGCCAATTTGAACAAACTTGAATCAGATCCACCCCACAATGTTGCATACCAAATATCAAAAGATTCTGCCTGCTGGATCTGGAGAAGATGATTTTTTTTAGGAAATTTGCCTGAAATGCACTAAGTTCGAATTGGAGCTTCTACAGTGAGCCCAAATATGAATCTAGGGAGCCGATTTGAACAAACTTGAATAAGATCCACCCCACAATTTTGCATACCAAATATCAAAAGCTGCTGCCTGCTGGATCTGGAGAAGATGATTTTTCAAGAAATTTGCCTGAAATGCACTAAGTTCGAAATCGGGCTCCTATACTGAGCCCAAATATGAACCCAGGGCGCCGTTTTTAACAAACTTGAATCAGATCCACCCTACAATGTTGCATACCAAATATCAAAAGATTCTGCCTGCTGGATCTGGAGAAGAAGATTTTTTAATGTTTTTCCCATTGCCTACGGTGTTAAAAAGTGCTGACTCAGCATTTTTCAAAGTCCTGAAAAAAGTACCTTGTGAGCAAACCGCTAGGGATTTTTTTAACCATTCTATTCTACTGGATAAAAGTAAGATTTATACAACATAAGAATTCTCTATGCCGTGTAGTTTTGGAGATATGGAAATTTAAAGGTTTTTCCTTTTTTTAGCTCCCATGGTTCCCACGGCGCAATCAGAAATTTTTTTTTGCATAAATCAACTACTTATGACCCATTATCATCTCATATCAAATTTGGTTCAAATCAACCTCACGGTTCTGAAAATAGAAATTTTAGGCGTGGCCAAAATTTTTGCCCCTACCATAACGAAGGCAATAATGCCCGACAAACTTCTCTTGAACAAACTTGATTCTAAACCTCAAAAGGACTCTGTATACCACATATCAAGTCTCTGCTACTGGTGGTTCATTAGAAGAAGATTTTCAAAAAATTTGGCCATTTTTTCCCCACCCCTCTGCTCAATATGAGCCAAAACCTAATTTGCATAAAAATCAAAATGCCCCTATATAACCACTACTTACATGAAATTTAATTAAAATGTGACCAGTGGTTTAGGAGAAAGAGGCTCAAACACCACCTTCACGCAGGACGACAGACGATGGACGAAGAGTGATAAGAAAAGCTCACCCTGATTTTCAGTCAGGTGAGCTAATAAAGGCCACCCTCCTACATCCATTACCAAGTCAGCGGCTTCAAGTTTTTTTTTATTGGACATGAAAGATAGCTAATCATGCATCAGTGATGCTTTTGCACTGACATGCATTAAATAAGTTTCTCATTTTGTCACTTTTTTAGCTGTTTGCACAGTTTTTTTCCTAGTTCTTTTGAGAATATACAAAGTTACAATTCCTGGGTAGTTTGCGACCTCTATTCCTTTAACAAAACACTATTTTCAATTTAATAGTAAAATAAACATTTAAAATGACCCACAGTAAGACAAAGACAAGATAACATCCAAAGTACACACAGTGCCAGAAGCCATTCTCTTGAATCTACTGGTTTTATACTTCATGCATATTCTTGGTATTAACTTCACAAAATAAAATTTGCGAGATTTAATTTTTTTTGGTCATAATTTACAAAAATTGACAAAATAACACTTTTCAAAAAGCTGCACCAAAGCAAAATATCGTTTTCTGGAACTGATTCTACCCAATGATCAATAGAATTCTATCCTCAAGAAAATTATGCACATTTCAACTCAATATTCAGAATTAGATAACTACTCTAATGTTTGAATGAAATCAAAATATGCAAAAAATTTGTAATACAAAGACTGGTATTCTGTTCCAATGATAGGTTAGAATTAAATGTAAACTACAGTTAGTGTTTGAGAGATCCATCTATATACTGTGATCATATATTAAAAGAGTGCTCAGTGGTTACAGCTTGGGCTTCAAACTGAAAGATCAATGGTTCAATCCTTGCCAGGGGTTACTGCGCTGTGTCCTTGGGTACTTTGGTGCTGTGTCCTAAGGCGGACTGCATGACGATGGTGCACTTGTCTTCAACCAATGCTAAATGTGCTTGTACTGAGTTAGTATGTTAGGAGTCTGGTGGTTACTTGCCATTGTTTTGTGGTTCTCTCTGGGTACTCCGGCTTCCTCCACCTATAACACTGTCAGACATGAGGTGACCCTGGCTGCTGAAAGTGCTGTTAACCCTTTACCCAACACAGGCTATATCAAAATTTTTTATTTTGATTATCATTTTTTTAAATTTTTCAAAATATTTCAACAAAACCATATCATGTGACCCCTCGTTGGAACGAGCTCGACGAGCTCGTTACAACGAGGGGTCACTTATGGTTTTGTTGAAATTTTTTGAAAAATAATATTTTTTCAACTGTGGAATTTGCATATTACGCGGGCGGATGCGGGCGATTCGTTGGGTAAAGGGTTAAACCCAAATAAATAAATAAATAAATAAATAAATAAATAATATTAAAAGCATGTCAAACAAATGATGTAGCATTAAGTAAACATGTATGTGGAATTGATGTAAAAATAGAGTCATGAAGTGTGGTCTGTTGATCAGCATACCTATATCACCACCATTATAAACAGAAGTTTTCAGTACATCTCTCAAACATGTGACATCTCCAAATCCAAGATTTACACCCTGACCAGCAAGTGGATGGATTCTATGAGCAGCATCACTGGAAAAAAAAATAGCAGCATGTGCACTTAATCATAATATAATTATATAATTTTACAAAGTTCATCTTCCACAACTGTGTAAATTCAGAAGGATCATTTCAGTATCAGGAATATGTTTAGCCTGAGCAATGGATACACAATTTATAACATACTTACCCATTCCAACAAAATACCTCATGATAATATTTTAGAACAAACATGACAAATAGTGATTCCTGAAGTTCAAATAGATTTATTTGAAATGAAATCTTAGATTACCTAATTTGCAAAATCCTTGCAGGAAAGAACAAGCAGATACCACAGGAACTTCAGTAAAGTCAATACCTAACCACCAACAAATATATTTGTTAGAAATTACACGCAAACTGCAAAAACATGTGCTATACTGATATATTTAACCTTTATCTTATCATCAGAAAACTACAAAAACTACATAAACAATCTGAGAATGATTCATTGAAGGGCTAAAAAAAATCCAACAAGGAAAACCCAGGGAAACATCTCTGTACAAAATGATTTATGGATGCAATTTTCTAAACATTGGAAAAATTTGAAAAATGATTTTTTGAACACTTCTCTTTACAGTCTCCTAGCAAGTTAGATAATTTGGAGAAATGTAGGGAGAATAACTCGTCAATAAATGAGCTGATGAGGTCGATTTTTTGCAAACACTGGACTTATTGTCACGGCCAAGTTTTTCAACAAAATTCAGAAAAATTTAATAGCCCCCATCTAAACATTACACCAAAGCAACATATGAAATCTGAAAAAAATCAGAGAAGGGATGTGGCCTGTAAGGTGTGCTAAAGGAACCGTTGACATTTTATATGCCATCCAAGATGGCCACAGGCAGCCATGTTTTTCAACAAAATTTGATAGCTCCCATCTAGACATCACATCAAAGCTTAACATAAAATTGAAAAAGATCGGGTAAGAGGTGCGACCTGCAGAGTGTCCTGACAATTCATATACCAAATCCAAGATGGCCACTGATGGCCACTGATGGCCATGTTTTTCAACAAAATTCAGAAAAAATTCATACCTCCAATCTAGACATTACACCAAAGCTGCATATCAATTTGAAAAAGATGCTGCCTGTAGGGAGTGCAAATAGAATTATTGACAATTTATAGGCCAAATCCAAGATGGCCACTGGTGGTGATGTTTTTCAACAAAATTCGGAAAAATTTGATAGCTGCTATCCATACATTGCTCCAAAACCACATATGAAATTTGCAACTGATCGAGTGAGAGATGCTGCCTGTAGGGTGTGCCAAAGGAATTGTGAATGGACAGAGGTATGTACAGACATACGAACAGACCACAGATTGCCAGGACGGTACCACATTTTTACATAGGGTTTTTCCTGGAGATGATATTTGCAAAATTTGAAAGAGGGAGTCTTAATACAGCAGCTGAAATTAAATGAAAGTGTCAATGACACTGTAGCTCAACTTGACAAACTTGAACAAGGTAAGTTATAAGTGAAATGGTAAAATTGAAGATAACTGGTATCAATGTTATTTGGTGAAATTTCAACATGATGGCATTGTGTGTGCACAATGTAAGAGTAATCCATGAATTTTTAAATGTAAACTGTAAGAGTGGCTAAAGGAAGAATGCTGATACACAAATGCAGTAAGTTCAGAGGTTATTGAAAATGGCAACTTTTTTCACAGAAATGAATGCTAATCAATAGCTCTTATCTATAGGTCTTGACTAATGAGAACACCAAGTTCAAAAACAATCCTATGATAAATGTGGACTGTAGGACATGTCAAAGAAGAATGTTGATGCACAAATGCAATAAATTAAAAGATTGTTGAAACAGCAACAGTTTTTGATGGAAATGAACAGAAAATCGATAGCTCCTATCTTTGTCACCCTGCATACGCACACAAAGTTTCAAAACAACCTGATAATGAATGCGTCATCTCAGGCATGCCAAAGGAAGATGTTAATGCACAAATGCACTAAATTTGAAGGTCATTGCTTGTGGCAATGTTTTTTCTCTCTTTTTTATGGAGATTCATAAATATACTCTGCAGAGAGTGCAAAAGGGGTAAGTTGCTGCACAAATGCAGTAAGTTCAAAAAGGCTGGTGATAATGACAATAATTTTTTATGGAAATGAAAACGAAAGTGTCAATGACACTGTAGCTCAACTTGTCAAGACAAAGACATGTACATGTATAGTATGTGACACAGCAATGACAAACATCTAGGTAATGACCTTATAACAAAGGTACATATAAAGTATTGTTAGGGCTGGGCGATATGGGAATCTGAATACTGGTAACGATATCAGAAAAAATATCGCGATATACCGGTATATCGCGCAGCAGTGTGTGAAACACATATTAAATGCAAGAGATATCATGAATAAAAAATATCTTTTTGGAGCAAAAGATAGAAGTATCACTTACTGCTCTGGGAAAATGAGTGATTTGAATGGAAGACCATAATAATCCATGTCTACAAAGTTATTGAACCCATTGTTTAATACGAAAATAAGCCATAAAATTATCATGGGTTTACTGGCTTTCATCTGAATCTGGGATGCAAGTAAATTAGTCTTTGAAATTTAATTCCTGTAAAAACATGATCAGCCTCTCTTGACTGATAAGCGTTTAATTACTGAGCCAGTCAATTGTCACATTGTGTTAATTGCGTATGTATGGCTTCATGAAAACAGTGGCAAACAAAACTTTTTTATCAAAACAACGGGTGTCCAGTTGATGGAATTCCGAGGGCCTGGTTTCACAATGAACCAGTAGTAGCTCCTCCCCTTCTCCTATCTTCCAGCAGTGAACTTCCTCAGATGACAATGTCAAATGTCATCTGTCACATGTCAGGCCAGTCGGTCTGTTGATATTAAGCACGCCTCCAAGACGTGATCACCCTTCACTTTCATGATAGTCTGCAGGTGTCAATCACCAGCCGACAATGTTTTCTCCCAGTGATGGCATCATACCTCCGTCATATTTGACAAAAATTGTTGCACATTTCGCAATTGTGAATATGTGTGATTTGAAACATTTTTGTGTCAGACTGCTGACAAGGAATTCAGCGTGACAGTCGGGTGTGTTTTCCGTGTAACAACAAACTATTTGTGTGATGCATGCTATTTTAATTATTCACTAATTAAAAATAATCAAACAAATTTAGCAAACAAGTATTAAATTTTTATTTCATAATTTCTCCATGAATGCTTGCATGTCGGCGACAATAAACGAGATAAAACGTTACTCTCGTCATCTCTCGCTGTTTATCATTTGTTCACGAAATGAGGAAAGATAAACTTCCTGTATTTTCAAAGCAACTTTCTGTGCGATTTTACGAAAAAAACACATGTTGAAATTTTATTATCATGTGACCCAAACCAATATCGTTACAGACGATATACCGGTATTGCCGAAAAATAGACGATATTTAACCGGTACCGATTTCAATACCGGTATTTACCGGTATATCGAAATATCGCCCAGCCTTAAGTATTGTAACGGTCTGTACATAAATACTGACCGTAGCCTGTAACAAATGTATAGGTAAAGTATTGTAAAGGTGGGTGACAGTCAGATGCTAAACTAGAAAAGAAATCTTTGAGTCCCAGAGTGGGTCTGGCTGAACCCCAAAATATTTGTTCTCATAGCACAGTGATAAAGGCACCCCAAAACACACTCATTCCTGTCCCAAGGTGAAAACAAAGGTACCCAAGAAGTTTCGTGAAGATCAGTTCATAAATACGAACTGTATAGAAGTTGTGACAAAAAACTGATTAGACCTAAGTTCGGTACAAAATGGCCACTGGCAGCCATCTTGAATTTTGGACCGCACTCAGAAACACTCGTTCTCGTCCCAAGGTGATAACAAAGGTACCCAAGAAGTTTCGTGAAGATCGGTTGATAAATACAGCCTCTAGCCCAAGCCGTATTGACATTTGCACTTACAGTGTATAAGTAGCACTAAATAAATCAAAATTCATCTAATTTGCATAATTTCTGCACGAGAAAAAAAAACGTACTGTATGTGATGTATTCCATGTTACTAAACATTCATACAAAAATTTATTCAAATCAGAACTTTCATACAGAAGTTCTGTACAAAAGACTGATTGAACTAATTTTGGTACAAAATGGCTGCTGGTGGCCATCTTGAATTTCGGACCACACCCCAAAACACCTGTTCTCATCCCACGGTGATAGCAAAGGTACCCACGAAGTTTCGTAAAGATCGGTTCATAAATAAGGCCTCTAGCCTGAGCCGTATAGAAGTTGTGTACAAAAAACTGATTAGACCTAATTTTGGTACAAAATGGCCACTGGCAGCCATCTTGAATTTTGGTCCGCACTCAGAAATACTCGTTCTCGTCCTAAGGTGATAACACAGGTATCCAAGAAGTTTCGTGAAGATCGGTTGATAAATACAGCCTCTAGCCCAAGCCGTAATTGACATGTGTACTTACTGTGTGTAAGTAGCACTGAAAAAGTTCATCTAATTGGCATAATTTCTGCACGAGAAAAAAACTCGTATTATATGTGATGTTTCCCATGGTACTAAACATTCACACAAAAAATTTTTCAAATCAGCGCTTTCATATGGAAGTTCTGTGCAAAAATCTGATTGCATCTAATTTTGTACAAAATGGCTGCCATCAGCCATCTTGAATTTCGGACCGCACCCAAAAACACTCGTTCTCATCCCACGGTGATACCAAAGGTACCCAAGAAGTTTCGTAAAGATCGGTTTATAAATACGGCCTCTAGCCCGAGCCATATTGGCATTTGCACTTACAGTGCTGAAAGTAACACTAAATACATCAAAATTAGTCTAATTTGCATAATTTATGTACAAGAAAAAAACCCGTATTATATGTGATGTATCCCATGGTACTAAACATTAATACAAACAATTATTCAAATCAGCGCTTTCATATGGAAGTTCTGCGCAAAAATCTGATTTCACCTAAGTCTGTACAAAATGGCCGTCAGCGGCCAACTTGAATTTCGGATCGGACCCAAAAACACTCGTTCTCGTCCCACGGTCATAACAAAGGTGCCCAAGAAGTTTCGTAAAGTTTGGTTCATAAATACGGCCTCTAGCCTGAGCCGTATAGAAGTTGTGTACAAAAAACTGATTAGACCTAATTTCGATACAAAATGGCCACTGGCAGCCATCTTGAATTTTGGACCGCACCCAGAAACACTTGTTCTCGTCCCAAGGTGATAACAAAGGTACCCAAGACGTTTCGTGAAGATCGGTTCATAAATACACACTCTAGCCCGAGCCGTATTGACATGTGTACTTACTGGGTGTAAGTAGCACTGAAAAAATCAAAGTTCATCTAATTTGCATAATTTCTGCACGAGAAAAAAAAACGTATTATATGTGATGTATCCCATGGTACTAAACATTCACACAAAAAATTATTCAAATCAGCGCTTTCATATGGAAGTTCTGTGCAAAAATCTGATTGCACCAAATTTTGTACAAAATGGCTGCCATCGGCCATCTTGAATTTTGGACCGGACCCCAAAACACCCGTTCTCGTCCCACAGTGATAACAAAGGTACCCAAGGAGTTTCGTAAAGATTGGTTCATAAATACAGCCTCTAGCCCGAGCCGTATTGGCATTTGCACTTACAGTGCTGAAAGTAACACCAAAAAACATCAAAGTTAGTCTAATTTGCATAATTTACGCACAAGAAAAAAACCCGTATTATATGTGATGTATCCCATAGTACTAAACATTCATACAAAAAATTATTCAAATCAGAGCTTTCATATGGAAGTTCTGTACAAAAACAGATTTTTGCATCGTCGGTACAAAATGGTGGCTGGCAGCCATCTTGAATTTCGGACCGCACCCAAAAACACTCGTTCTCGTCCCACGGTCATAACAAAGGTACCCAAGAAGTTTCGTAACAATCGGTTCATAAATACGGCCTCTAGCCCGAGCCGTATCCAATTATTGACGGACAGACAGCCAGACGGACGACGGACAATGGCATAAGCTCAAATTTGGCTTCGCCAAAGTTGAGCTAAAAATGAAAAAAATCTGATGTTTCAGAAAAATAAATTGTACTGTTGGCTTCAACTTGTGTTAGATAAAGATTTAAAGATACATAAGACATTCTCTTCTAAAATCTTCTATTATAATACTACTGAAAAATAATTCTGGTAAAAAGTGACAAGAAAAATGTTTTGCTTTTTTCACCAATCTGAAAGAAAGTTTAAAATTATTTGTTTTCGGAAAATAAAATGTGCAGTTTGATCACCAGCAGCATAACTCTGTTGATTAGGAAATATAACTGCAGTCAATATAAGTTGGAATTTTTAACTTAAAATTTGTGGATATATATGTTGAAAGATTATACTTCAAATTCGAAGTGCACCTGTGTTTTCATGTTCAAAAAAAGTAATATCAAATTTAAAAAGAATCATATAATCTGAACTGGATTTATCTTCTGGATAACATGGGTGGAAGGAGGGGTGGATTGATTCTACCCATCTACTCCCGAGTTTTTGCAGAAAAACATCCAAGTCATCTAGGTCACATGACCAGGCGCCGGTAATCGCTGACCTATCGTGACCAAAATAGGACAGTCTCACCTAGAGATCACACTGAGTTATCCTTCAAAGATACAATGAAGTCGCTTCATAAATATGAACTGTAGACGGTGCTAAACAAATCTAGGTCATGTGCCTGTGCAGCCATCACAGTTGACCGTTCACCGCCAAAATATGACGTTCGCGTCCATACATTATACTGAGTCATCCTACAAATTTGCAATGAAATCCCTTCGGGGGTGCGGTGGCTCAGTTGGTAGAGGTGCAGGCTGCAAGCCGAGTGGTCCTCGGTTCGAATCCCACCTGCGGCAACCGCGTTGTGTCCTTGGGCAAGACATTTTACCCCAATTGCCTACCATGGGGGCACGATGGCGCTGTGTACTGAGGCGTACTGCACGTCGATGGTGCGCATGTCTTCAACTAATCTAACCCTGCCTGTGCTGCGGTGCAGAGTTCAGAGTTACAATGTTGGGGAGCTGACAGCTGCTCGTCGTTGCTCGGTGGTTCTCTCCGGGTACTCCGGCTTCCTCCACCTGTAAAACTGTCACGGTCACGATCAGTCATTGTGCATAAGTATGTGACCTTAAACAACAATAAATAATGAAATCTCTTCATAAATGCAAGCTGTCAAAGGAATTTGGGTAACATGCTCCTGCAGCCATAATGGTTGACTGAACCCGACCAAAATGGAACATTCTCATCTAAATATTATACAGAGTCATCCTACGAAGTTACAATAAAAAAAAATCCCTTCACAAATATAACCTGAAGACTGTGCTAAAGGCTTTTGGTTTTCGGGTCTGCACAGCCTTCATAGTTGACCAAATGCGACTAAAAGGGGACATTCTCATCTAGACCATATACGGAGTCATCCTACCAAGTTACAATGGAATCCCTTCATAAATACGACCTGTAGACTGTGTTAAAGGTTTTCTGGTCTTGGGCTCATGTACCCGTCAAGGCACCAATCATGACCAAAAGGGTGCATTCTCATCTGGACTTTATACGGAGTCATTCTACCAAGCTACAATGAAATCCCTTCATAAATACGATCTGTACACTGTGCTAAAGGTTTTCGGGTTTCAGGGTCGAATAGCCATCATAGTTGATCGGTCATGACCAAAAGAGGACATTCTCATCTAGACATGACCTCCAACCTGCATATGAAATTTTATGATGATCGGACAAGAACTACGTAGAGTAGCCTGTGCTAAAGACTTCCACACGCATGATGGCAATAGCTTATCATGACTTTGTCAAGTTAAGCTAAAAATTCATAAAAATTGGATAGCTCCAGATCTGTTAACTCTGCCGGTTTCACCGTGAGTCTCCCGGTTTGAGGCACCAACTCACGCTCTCACGGTCACATCCTATTTTCTCCCGATTTGACACTTTTCAAAAATAGTTGTCTTATTCTATTTTGAAAGAAAGGAAATGGTTTCGCGCGCCGAAGGCACGCAGGGATGATTTGGAGGACAAGCCCCTTTCGACCCTCAGTGGCTGTAAATGATTGGTTTTTGTATGTCTAGGCATGTGAAAGGAGGAAAAGGTAGGAAGGAGGTAGCTTATCCCCGTCTGTGTTTCTTTCGGCTCTTTTTCTTGGGAGGTGGTTGAGATGGTGATGGTTGAGATGGTGATTTAGGTGGCAGTGTTGGATCTAGATATCGAGTTCGCTCTATTGTTCTTCTTCCCTCCTCTAATGCTTTCTTGGCCATCTCTATCATGATGTCGAGTGAGGTGGCTGTTCTGCTGTGGCTCCCGGGCTTTCCGGTAGTGAAGGAAGAGGGGAGTGAGGGGTGGGAGGCGGTGAAAAAGCAACTTCCAGTTCCTCCTCAGTCTCCACTGGACGTTCCTCATCCAACTGTACCGGCTCAGGAGCCGGCAGTTGATTGGGTGTACCAGTGGGACTGGGAGGGGAACTGGCGGCTGCCTCCAGAGCCTCCACCCCCTCACTCAACTCTTTCTTCCTATTCCGGAAGGCCTCCAAGCACCGGGCATCCCTGCGCTTGGTCGATGGACTCTTCTTCTTTTTCTTCCTCTCCTCAGGGCCTCCGTGCCTCTTCGGGTGAGGACCAGTGGGAGAGGGGATCCTCTCTCCAAAGGTACTACCTCTCCCCGAAGAGGGTGGTGTCTTGGTTGTCTCAATCTCAAACTCCAAGTTCATGTGGACTCTCTTGCCTGTCTCCTGGACAGTCCAGGTGACAGGGCAAGAGATGCCCCGAGCTGATATGGTCTTGATTAATCTTTCTGGTAGCTCCAGCTTTTCCATAATTCTTCAATCAGGTCTTCACGCTCTGGATTCAGAAGTGTGAATGAAATCAATGACAAGCACCTATGAAATCAATGACAAGCACCAAGTCGCGCAATGGAATAGTGCTATTTTGAAAATTAAACAAGTTGCATTGTATGCCAAATATATTCTCATACCGTCATGGTTACATAAAAGAAATCAAAATTATATAAACTCAAAATATAAATTAAATAGAAACATAATCTTTCAAGTATAATTAACTTTAGCTGACCTTTTATATATACTATTGTTATGGTTCATACCAAATTTATCCGTTTTGTGTAAAAAAAAATATAATTGAAAGTTTGTTGAAAACTGAAAAAAATCTGTTGTGAGATTTCACAAGAATTAAGTTACCTCCCCTTACTTATATACAAACAGATTCAGAACAATCATGTCCAAGCTCCAGCAGAGTATTTTGTCTTCATTTTGAACCAACAGGATTATTTTCTTTGTATTTTTTTTTTCACAATGGGAGTTATGAATACTGAGGGCACCTTCTCTAATGTGAGTAATACAAAACACAGTTCAAATATTTTTTTTAAGGAAAAAAACGAAAACGAAATTACCACAATCACACACAACTTCATTGTACCGGCAACAACAGGTGTTTTTTTTTTAAACAAAACGATATGTATTGTTAGCATTGAGTAATTTTTATTGTACAATAAAACCTGTCAAAAGATAATAAGAATGAATATTTCCTCACTAAAAATGTACAGACTGAACAAAGAATTTACATGAATAAAGAAGGTATGCATGTTTTGGTTCTTGAACGTTTTGGTCCTGGGGCATTTTGGCCCAAGATGTTTCGGCCTCCATGTTTTGAAGCACTCTCCAAGCAATGATTTCTCCCTTTCAGCGGATACATCTCTGCCAGAAGTTACCGAATCTGCAAGAATCTTGCAGATTGGGCATCGTGCTGTACGGGTTCATAAGTTCAAATCAGTCCGATTTTTAATTAAACACATTTTATTACCTGAGAAGGCGTTTTCAAAAATACTGTTTGAATCAATGAGAAATTGGGGAAAGTTAAATAAATATAGTCCGAGTAAGAATACACCGACAATCACGTGATATTTGTAAACAAATAAACGCACGTGTCATCTAATTCTCAGACGACAATCGGCATGGAGTTTAATGAAGCACTGCAACGTAGTGTTCAATTGTTAAACTAAGTAACTTGAGCTTCATTTGAATATCTTCTTTTCTGCACCGTGGGTTACTTAACTTAAAAATAGTAGCAATACTCGTCCGCAAGCACGAGAAACACTTCGCCGGCGACGATTTTGTTGGTGTTTGTGGTGCCATGTTTATGAACTGAACGTCTGCGTTTCCTGTTTTGTTTTGGATTGGGGGAAACCGTGAATCTAAATTTAGACGTAAAAAGTTCAGTAACTTCTGGCAGAGGTGTATCCGCTGCAAGGGAGAAACCGTTGTGTGGAGATTGGTTTTGAAGCACAGGGATGGGCTTGCATGAGCAAGGAAAAATGGCTGGACTGAGGGGGGGGGGGGGGGGGGGGTTGGTTGGTACAGGCAAAGGCTAGATAGGCATCCACTCACAAAATTTGTGTGTTGGGGGGGGGGGGGCATTGTCCCTGGGGGGTGGGGGCTTGGACCAGTGATATCCATATTTGTATGCTTTTACTGACAAATACCATTAAGTGTTAAAATGAATTATTAAAATGAAATATATAATGCATTTGGGTTGGGGGGGGGGGGGGTGTGCCCGGGTGGGACCGTGGGAGGCATAACAAGGAAAATATTGATGTATGGGTCGCATGCAAAAATCTCACTGACAAGCATCCAAATCTCACTGAGAGCTCATCAAAATCTCACTGACAGTCACCTTCAGAGGTTAACAGGTCTGGATAGCTCCCGTCTAGACGTTGCCCCAAAGTCACATATGAAATCTGGAACTGATTGGATGAAAGCTGTGGCCTGTAGGGTGTGCTAAAGGAATTGTGGATGGACAGGGAAATGGATAGATGGATGTACGGACAGACATATGGATGTACTATGGATCTCAACCCATGCCAGTAGCTCATACTTGACACTGTCAAGTTGAGCCAACGATCCCAAAAAATCATTCCAACTTGGATCGATGACTTAATGACTTTTTGCTCAGTTGTGTTGAGTTGCTTTGAAAACCTAGTGTTTGATAGTCAAAGTGACTTGAGAAAACATCTTTGTTGTAACAATAATCGTTGATTGACATGTTTTGTTTTTGTAGATTGTACTTGTGACAACAAGTTAATGGCTGTTGTGGTGAGAGGAAAACAAACTGTTAATGTTTTGGGTGAAGGTGTATTCTACATACTGGCAAAGCGAGACAAATTGTTGTAAAAGCAGTATATTAGAAAGTTGTCTGATGTCGTAGTTGTCATAACTATACAAGCTTTCACTGAGAAGACTGTTAAGAAAACTTGTCGGTTTTCCATGGAAAAGCTCAAGCAGAACAGGTGTGAATGTATGGGAGGGACTCCTCCATGATGGTGTATTGTAGAATGTACATGTAAGCATCAATCCTAGGTTCTTGGTGAAGTTGGTAGAAGGTGATTTTATGTCACTTAGTTTAAGGTCAAAGGCCTGTAGGTGTATCAGGGATTGACTGAAGCAGAGTAGGGTCTGTCGACACTGCAAGGAAAGCTCCAGGAGAGCAGGAAAGTTGAACAGACAGGGAGCTAACAGCCATTGCGATATTGTCATAAGTATGTCTTCCTGTCTTGGAATGTGATAATGATTGGAGACCTGTACGTGTTCCTTAACTGGTAGAGTGCTGAATTATTTTGGGGCATCAAGATTTGTTCATGTCTTTACCTTGTTCAATTTATGGGAGAGTGCCTGTGGACACCCTCCCATAAATTGTAACATATCAAATCCCCTCAGACTAAATAATTTCATGTAAAAGCACATCCACAGAATATAAGGCCTTAAAGTTGCAGTACCCACCCTTTAGAATAAAGCCCAAATATGGGATTCCAGCACCTTACCAGTTAAAAAGTGATCAAGCCATGAATTTTCGCACAACAATGATGACGATGCCGAAGCGTGGGTATTCTGTATCGGTGACTTAACCCCTTAAACATGATGAATCTCCACACTATACCATCAACCATTATATGCTAAACCGTATGTTTGAAATTCAAAATCTACGTTTCCTCCCCTGCACTACATTGAGTAATCTTATCTCAAGTGACAAATTTAGTGATGTCAATCATCGATCCCAGAACTCTCAGGTATTCAAACACCAGAACTCACCCAAACTCACCAAACTTCATTGTCTGTTTCAGTAATGCCCCTTCCTGGGTATTCTCTTTCATTTTATGTTGTATATTTATTATTCGTCTCTATCTTTCATCTTTCAGTGTCTCTTTCCCCAAGATTATCGTCGGCAAGCAACGGATATGTACGAAGTAACACCTCAGTCTATTTGTACCACTACCTAATAACCAAACTCGACTCAAATTTTACTGAATGGATAGCTGGCGGCATTGATGGCTCCTATCGTGGCCCAATATATTCATCCTCACCTGCTTGTTTGTACTCATGGCCATTTCGATAGATCAGTACCGAGCTGCGATAGGATCCTACAGTGCCGTGCGTATACCCATCGGTTGCCTAAAAGTTAGACATACATTTACAATCAGAATTAAAGCACGGTGTTAATTCTTGATTTTGCTGATAATAATGAAGTGTAGCAATGATATCGAACGGAACCCAGGGCCTCCAAAACGTGCACACAATGGGATTGAAAGGACACTTTCTATCTTCCACTGCAATATACGAAGCCTACGCACAAAACTTACCAAAATGGAGGAGGTGGTTGAGGAGTTTGATGTGGTGTGTTTTTCTGAAACTCATTTGCAGCCATCTTTTGACTCCCAAAATATTATCTTACCCAATTTTTGTAGCCCAATTAGAAAAGATAGAAATTCATTTGGTGGCGGAATAGCTGTTTATATATCCAACCACCTTCTTTTTCGCCGTAAAACAGAAGAATTTGACGATTCCATAATTTGGTTCGAAATCTTATCAAAAAACAAAAAATATCTCATTGCACTTTCCTACAGATCACAGCAGTTTGCAGACCCTGCGTATTAGGAACTTCTAGACCATTCCTTTGAACAAGCCCTTGATATTAACCAGAACATCATTGTTTTAGGTGACCTGAACTCCAATCTTTTAACTTCCAGTTCGAAAATTCATGATGTCTTAGAGCACTACAATCTACGTAACATCATTAATACCCCTCCAAGAGTAACTCTTAACTCTTCCACTTTACTGGACCCCATAATCGTAAGCGATTCTATCTCAACTATGGAAGCCGATACCATGGACCTTGAAGTGTCTGATCACCTTGCAATATACGCTCAAGTGGCCTTCGACTCAGCCCTCAGCTCATCTTACTGTCGACTTGTCTACAATTATAAAAATGCTGATTTTGTTAAGGCGAACAGATTAATTTCACAAACTGATTGGACAAACATAATCAGCATCACTGGAAATATCAATGATGATCAGGTGGAATTTAGCAAAAATTATTTAAATATAATTGGGGAATCTATCCCACAGTCCAGAATAAGCATCCGCCCTCAAGATAAACACTGGTTTAATTCAGAGCTTCGTTCACAAATTAGGCGCAGAGACTGTCTGAGAAAAAGAGCTCTAACCTCAAACAAAAATAACGATTGGAATGCATACAGGGCTGCCAGAAATAAAGTGAACAACATGAAAAAGTATGCAAAGCAGAAATACTTGGTCAATCTTGAAGAAAGCCTGTCCATTTGCCGTTCTCCAAAGATGTTCTGGCATGTCATCAAGGATCTCCTTAACAAAACTGAAAAGAACTCAATTCCCCCTTTATATGATGCTACCTCTCAAAATCTGAACTACTTAATTATAGATGATCATGAAAAATCGGAACTTCTAAATAAGACATTTCTCAAAAACAGTACGATTAATAATGATCAAAATCAAAACTTACCTGACTTTATTTCTAAGTGCAGTACCTGTTTATCTTCTGTCAATATAGAGGAAAGTGATATAACAGAAGCGATCAAATCACTCCAGTCTAATAAAGCCCATGGCCACAATGACATCAGTGTTAAAATGCTAAAGGTATTGCAGAGACTGTTGTCGTTCCTCTGAAATTATTTTTCCAAAGATGCCTCGATAATGCAGTCTTCCCAAACGAATGGAAAAAAGCTAACGTAATCCCAATTTTTAAACAAAAAGACCCCTCAGAGTGCAAAAATTAAAAGCCCATATCTTTACTCCCAATATTGGAGAAAATCTTCGAAAAAGTGGTTTTAAAGCACGTCTTTACCTATTTTCGTGATAATGATTTAATATACAAGTACCAGTTGGGATTTTTACCTGGACACAGCACAACGTACCAACTACTCGAATTGTACCATTCTCTTTGCCAATCCCTGGATTCTCGTCTCGCTACTTGCGCCATCTTTTGTGATATATCTAAGGCATTTGAAAGGGTATGGCACAAAGGTCTTATCTATAAACTTCGGCAATATGGTATCTGTGGTACTCTTCGAGAGTGGTTCGAAAACTACTTAACTAATAGGAAACAGCGAGTTCTGGTGAACAAAACCTTCTCTAGCTTTTCAGAAATAACAGCCGGTGTTCCTCTCGGCCCCTTCTTGTTCCTGATTTACATCAACGATATTGCAGACCACTAGACTCACTTGCAAGGCTCTTTGCAGATGACACCTGTTTAACTTATGGCAAACCAAGATCTTCTGACACAATATCTGCATTAAATGAAGACCTACAAGCCATACACATTTGGTCCCAGAAGTGGCTTGTGATGCTTAATCCTGATAAAACCGAGGCCGTCTATTTCACATTCAGTCGCTCAGGTAACCTCAACCCAATTTTATCTCTTAACAGCATATCTGTTACCTTTGTAAAAAGTCACAAACATCTCGGTATGCACCTTCAATCAAACCTAAATTGGGAGTGCCACAAATATGTAAGAAGGTTACCACGCGACTTTCCCAACTTCGTAAATTGAAATTTATGATCTCTAGAAAAAGACTCGAGCAAATCTACTTGATTATGGTGACATCCTATGGGATTCTGCCCTGCAATACCTTCTGAAAAGAGTAGATAGGCTACATCTTGATGCTGCTAGAATCATATCAAGGCTAACGCGTTCCACATCTTCGGATTGCATCCTGCTAGAGCTTGGGTGGACAAATCTCCGTGACCGGAGGAAGTTTCATAAACTCTGTACATTGCATAAAATCATCAACCATGAAGCCCCCAAGTTTTTATCTGAACTGCTACCACTGCAAACAGGTGACAGCGCGGCCTACAGTTTCCGAAACCCTTCCAAATTTAAATCATACCAATGTAGAACTGAACACTTTAGAAATTCATTTTCCCCCTCTACAACAGATTTATGGAACAATCTTCCCCAAGAAACACAGAATGCAGCCAATCTGCAGGAATTCAAGCACTCTATTCTGTGTCATGACCCCATTCTTAGACCTCCTAGTTACTTCTGCAATGGATACAGAAAAGCAAATATTTTACACTGTCGGTTGCGAAATGGTTGCAGCGACTTATGCCATGACAAGTTCCTTAACTTTATCTCCTCGACTTCCCAGTGTGCATGTGGTCATATGAAAGAGGAGGCCGCCCATTTCCTTTTCGACTGTCCTAACTATGATACCCAGAGGAGAGAAATGCTGAATGACCTACATTTCTGCAACTTAACGTGTGCCAATGATTTAATTTTTGGTATCACTAATCTCTCGGAAAAACACAATGTTCTACTTTTTTTGAAAGTACAGAAATTTCTCACCTCCAGCGGTCGTTTTAACTGATCCCATTGATCATCAATCTACCTTCTGTTTACAAAACAGAAAGGAACTCATCATTGTACAGCCGCCGAGACTCAATACCCTGGAAGTCGGATTGCTCTAATATGTAGGATGGCGCAAAGTTCATGATCGGTCTCAGAAATCAATTTCCATAAACATTCGTCTGTTCCTCCCATGAAGTGTACACTTCCTTTGACATAGACGACGGTCTGCACACCCTGGAAGGAGTGGGATGGTGTCCCCTTGTCCAAATTCGAAGCTCCTTGTGTTCTCGCCTTCTGTGCTGTCAAATCCAAATTTACACCAGGAGTCCATCACTGGAGCATCGGGATAAGCTGAGGTAGCCATTCGGCCCCATAAACTAGAGCTGTGCGGTATCGGTATTTTGAGTTCGGTATCGGTTTCGGTATTTTCTACTGCAATACCTCGGTTACGGTTTCGGTATCGGTATTCAGTGAGAGATTCAAAACGTAGTGAAATAAAGTCAGATAATTTCAGTCATAAGCTTTTAGTAGACATTTTGTCGCCTCAGACCTACAATGTTCTATGTCCCACTGGGGCATAGAACACTGTAGCATTCAAAGTTCAAACAAGGATTTGTTACAAGATATTGGCTTTGTCAGTCTGGAAGTCTTGTGGACTGAACAGGGATGTTTGATGACCGATTACAGTATATTTATAAATTATATTTGTTTGTATTCTTCATTGATACATTCAATAATGTGTCGTATTTATTAAAAGATATATGTCAACTGTGTTTGTTATTACTCGTGTATCGTATTTATTAAAAGATATATGTCAACTGTGTTTGTTATTACTCACGCCAGTAAAAGAAGGAATGCTCCGGTGCATGTGTTCAGGTAAGAACGAGGTAAGTTGAATTCAAATGGTAAATCCAAATGTAAAACTACAAAGAAAAATGCTTTATTCCCATGCCATTTAAACGAATTGCACGTGCGAACAAATAGGTCATGAAGTCGGGATGCGACGGAAATTCCCGAAAGTGTGAATGTAAAGTAAAAGGGAAGTAACTGTATGATTCTTGTTAATCTTCTTCAAAGGGAATTCCCCTTAAAAAACGCATGTGGTGTGCTGTGTAAACAATTTGATTGCCTTGCGAATTTCGTAAATAACTCATACCAATATCCAAAATATGTTGAGATATACAACCATGGAATATTCTATTGTGAATTATTACTGGAGATGTTGAAGACATGAACAGGTACCGTAATTATTTTGAAGGAAATTAATTGCATGCGGTTTCGAATTTTCGATTGTTCACCACCCCTCCACTCACCGGGTCACCGAGAAAAAAAAAATCAACAAGAACACATTGAGTATAATCTCCTATTTTTATTTTATTTTTTTGATATTTATTTTTGTTTAAATTTTATTTTGTGATCAAGTTAATGCACAACACAGAAATAAGAAATAAAGAGGTGAAATAAAATAAACAAATTTTCAAAGCAGGTGAATTGCTGTGATACAAACCGTCGACATGGGCCGATCTGGTGTCCGTTCAGTCCTCATATCACTGTTGAAAACTTGCTGAAAAATAATTACCTTTGTATAAGTCGCACCCCAATTTTGGTCCCGTTTTTCCAAGCAAAAAGATGCGACTTATACACGGACATATACGGTACGTTCGTAATTTCGTAAAAATACTAAAACACCCGTGATTCTGGGTGAGTATAAAGTGCAGTCTGTTCTCATACCGTTCGCGTCCGGTATTACGGTATTTCGTCCGAGGTCGGTTCGGTTTGCCGGTATTGGCTAAAACCGCGGTATACGGTTTCGGTATACCGCACAGCTCTACCATAAACTTTGAGATGCCAGAGATGAATGTACGTTTAACAGCTCAATATGAAATAATTACTATGCTGCGTACCCGATTTACTTACACTCATTTTATGTGAATTTGACCTTCAATTCCTTTGCTTCGACGATAATCTACTCCACTTTCTCTAATAATTTTTTTTTTTTTTTTTTCGTGCTATTGTTCTACAATTTTTTACTTCTCGGTTATATTATTCTAAATCACTGTTCTAGTTTATATTTTGGTTTGTACGTATTGTTATGCTGCAATCTCAAATTTGTATTTATTCACAGGAACGGACATTAACTAAGTTGTATAGTTGTATAACTTGTTCTCCAATCCTTTTTGCATCTTTATGGCAAATAAAATATGTTAAAACTAAGTGGTGGTGCGTGTTTTAAGAATTCACAGAGAAATCTGAGCTTACTCCATGTCTTATGTCTAGGGATTAGTTAAGAGCATAAAATGGATTAATGATACCTTGTGTAGGGATGAATTTGAGGCCTTTGCCTCTGACACCTTTCTTGTGATTAGTCAGCGTGTGGTTAGATAGATTGGTGATGTACCAAGCCAAGCTATTTGACTACTGAGTGAAACACTAATTATGTTATGTGTATACTAGCAGATGTTGGTGTGATATTGAGAAAAGTGCTTGGTTCTGTCAGTTTTTGTGTATAACTGGTGTTGATGTATTAGAGGAAGTAGGTGGTGGTGTAAGACAACTTCCTCTGTGTTCATTAAGTATCAGTGGCCCATACGGAGGGAGTTTGTGTCACTTATTGATATTGAACTCTTCTGGGGACCATTGTAAGTACTGTTAAAGTGGAGATAAATGTGATTCCCCAGAGAAGGGGGAGGGGGCACCCTCTGACTGGGCATGGTCCACTGATGATCCCTTATCCCAGCATTAGATATTAGATGTTGTTGGTGGGATAATGTAACTCAGTGTTTGGTAGAGTTCTGGGGCTTTGTATCCGTACAGACAGTGTCACAGGAGAAAACAATGGAAGGCTGGGATGTGGAGTCAGGGGTTCTAGAGTTGTTTTGGGCAGGTTGAACACCAGATGAAACAGGTGCAGTGGACTCTTGCCAACTGGATGAACACTGTTGTATGTCTTTCGAATCAGATATAATCTCAGTGGACCTGTTCCACTGGTAAAGGAGTGGGAGACCATGTACAGGCATGTGCATTGTCCATATTGGGTGTATGGACCCGTTTATAAAACCATGTTTGTGGACCAGTGTCTTTGGTGGAAGCAGAGCTTGTGAATTGTATGTCCGGGTGGTGAAATAGGAGATGGTTCACCATGGTAGTTCCTTGTCCTGTTGGTGAGAAGAGTACGCAGGGATTAAGTGGCTATTGAAAGTGAAAAAAGCTGAAACCCTTGGCCAGTGGCCAGGGGGGGGGGGGGGAGGATATAGAAGAAAGTAAATTTTGGAAGCTCTGAATGTTCAGTTGGGGCTATCCTGATCAGAGAATTGCAGGAAAGTATCAATGAAAAAATACAACTTTCAGGTTACAATTTTGGTGAAGCGAGACTGTTTCCGGTGGTTGCCAATACATTGACACAATAACTGTAGGGCAAACTCACAGGGTTAATGTCAGTCAAAGACCCTTCCTCCAATTGCTTTGTATTTGAGTACACATATGGAAGTGACTGGTTTTCAACACAAGTTTTCCTCCTAGTTTTATGCTTTTCCGACTCAGAATGACTGTGGAGTACTTTTTTTCCTGCAGAGCCATATTTAACATAATCACAACAATATCTGCACAAAACGTTCCCCCTTTTCATTCATTTTCTTCATGTACATGAAAAACTCTTCATGTACATCTTTATCTTCGAGCCAGCTTCACTTAAATTTATTTTGTAATCCACAGTCAATGTCCTTGATCAACGAATCATAATTCAAAACACTCATTGACTCATTGTTATCATAACAGAAGATTCATTTGATTTTGACCGTATTTTGTAAAATTGCAAAGGGCAGAAAAAAAACATGTGACTACATCAATTTTTGGGAACCCAACTCTCAGCAAAACAGATCTATTTCCAACAGGGATGGGGGGAGGGGATGGGGGGGGGGGGGGTCATGGGGTAAGGAGGAGGGGAGATTTCACTGATGGACAGTTTGAATATGTGAAAAAAAATCCAGCAAGAGGATCACAGATCCAGAAGTCGAGTTTTGACATTAAATTCTGAAGAAATAAGCTATTTGTAGCAACAGTGACAATGACCTTGGGGCACGAGACTCTGAAATCGATAGGTGTCTTCCTTTCCTATAGGGTAACCTCTGGTGTAAGTTTGGTAAAGGTGCGTCAAATAGAACTAAAGTTATTGCCCGGAAACCAATTTGTCACAAAATATTCTCTTGATAGTAACAGTGACCTTGCCCTTGGGGCTCCAGTCTCCGAAAGCAATAGGTGTCTTCCCTTCCTATAGGGTAACTTGTGGTATAAGTTTGGTGAAGATACACAGAATAGAACTAAAGTTATTGCCCAGAAACCAGTTTGTCACAAAATATTCTATTTATAGTAACAGTGACCTTGACCCTGGAGTCCCAAAATCCGAAATCAAAAGGTGTCTTCCCTTCCTCTAGGGTAACCTCTGGTATAAGTTTGGTAAAGATGCATCAAACAGAACTAAAGTTATTGCCCGGAAACCAATTTGTCACAAAATATTCTATTTATAGTAACAGTGCCGTTGACCTTGGAGTCCCAGACTCCGAAATCAATAGGTGTCTTCCCTTCCCACAAGGTAACCTCTGGTATAAGTTTGGTAAAGGTGCGTCACATAGAACTAAACTTATTGCCCGGAAACCAATTTCTCATAAAATATTCTATTTATAGTAACAGTGACCTTGTTCTTGGGGTGCAAGACTCTGAGATCGATAAGTGTCTTCCTTTCCTATAGGGTAACCTCTGGTATAAATTTGGTAAAGGTGCATCAAATAGAACTAAAGTTATTGCCCGGAAACCAATTGTTTACGCCCGCCGCCCACCCGTCATTTCATCAAACTATAAGTCGAGTTTGACTTCGTCAAAACTCGACTAGAGGTTCTTTCAACAAGTTTCTTC
This sequence comes from Pictodentalium vernedei, assembly GCA_031216915.1. Lineage (NCBI taxonomy): Eukaryota > Metazoa > Mollusca > Scaphopoda > Dentaliida > Dentaliidae > Pictodentalium > Pictodentalium vernedei. The sequence goes on along the minus strand of CM062292.1, from coordinate 184,942,696 downwards.
AAGTTCTTACTCATTTGCAGTTGAGAAAGTCAATGGAAAATGCCTACCATGACTTTCGTAAATAGCATAATTTTGTTGCGTTTGAGCATATGTGGACACATGTTTTCCATGTTAACATTTCTAATGAAAGTGTCAATGACACTGTTGCTTAACTTGTGTGTTGTGTTTGATGAAAAGGATAATGTTCAATGAAAGGATTATGAAATAAGACAAGAATTGTGATAATTGGGAATATATTCATTTCTGTTCCCTGTATGCTATGTTTTTGATAAAAATAATATGAGGTGGACACTGTACTGAAGAGCTGAGGGGTGGGTTAATATAACCTCACAGTTAATGTATGTGGCCCTCACAGTTAAGGTGTATCAACGAAAGTTACCAAGTTACAGTAAAATTATTCCAAAACGAGTCATCCAATCAAGTTACATTGAAATCCCTTCATAAATATGGCCTGTAGACTGTGCTAAATGTTTTCGGACTTCGGGCCCCTGTAGCTGTCAGTTTCCCAATTGCGTCCAAAGGGGGAGTTCTCATCTAGACATTATATGAAGTCAACCTACCAAGTTACAATGAAATCCCTTCATAAAAATGACCTGTAGACTGTGCCAAGGTTTTTGGGCTCGGGCAGCCATCATGGCTGAATGATTGCAACCAAAAGGGGATATTCTCATCTAGGCATCATCTGGAGTGATCCTACGAAGTTAAAATGAAATCCCTTCATAAATATGACCTGTAGGCTGTGCACAAGGTTTTCGGGCTTCCGGCCCCTGAAGCTGTCACAGTTGACCAATCACGACCAAAGGGGATGTCATTATCTAGGCATTATATGGAGTCAAACTAACAGGTTACAATGAAATCCTTCCATAAATATGACCTATAGACTATGCTAAAGGTTTTGGGCCCGGGCAGCCATCAAGGCTGAATGATCGTGACCAAAAGGGGACGTTCTCATCTAGACATTATTTGGAGTCATCCTACCAAGGTACAATGAAATCCCTTTATAATATCACCTGTAGACTGTGCTACAGGTTTTCGGGCTTCAGGCCCCTGTAGCCGTCAAAGTTTCCTAATGGTGTCCAAAAGGGGCTGTTCTCATCTAGACATTATATGAAGTCAACCTTCCAAGTTACAATGAAATCCCTTCATAAATATGAACTGAAGAGTGTGCTAAAGGTTTTCGGGCTTTGGGCTCGGGCAGCCATCATGGTCAAATGATCGCAACCAAAAGGGGACATTCTCATCTGGGCATCATCTGGAGTGATCCTACGGAGTTACAATGAAATCCCTTCATAAATATGACCTGTAGACTGTGCTCAAGATTTTCAGGCTTCGGGCACCTGTAGCTGTCCCAGTTGACCAATCATGACCAAAAGGGGATGTCATCATCTAGGCATTATATGGAGTCAACCTAACAAGTTACAATGAAATCCTTCCATAAATGTGACCTATAGACTATGCTAAAAGTTTTTGGGTTCGGGCAGCCATCAAGGCTGAATGATCGCGACCAAAAGGGGAAGTTTTCATATAGACATTATTTGGAGTCATTCTACCAAGCTACAATGAATCCCTTCATAATTATGACCTGTAGACTGTTCTAAAGGTTTTTGGGTTTCGAGCCCTTGTAGCTGTTACGGTTGCCCAATTGTGTTCAAAAGGGGATGTTCTCATCTAGACATTATATGAAGTCAAACCTACCAAGTTACAATGAAATCACTTCATAAATATGATCTGTAGACTGTGGTAAAGGTATTCGAGCTTCAGGCTCGGGCAGCCATAATGGTTGAATGATCGCAACCAAAAGGGGACATTCTCATCTGGGCATCATCTGGAGTGATCCTACGAAGTTACAATGAAATCCCTTCATAAATATGACCTGTAGCCTGTGCTCAAGATTTTCGGGCTTTGCGCACCTGTAGCCATCAAAGCTGACCAATCACGACCAAAAGGGGATGTCATCATCTAGGCATTATATTGAGTCAACCTAACAAGTTACAATGAAATTCTTCCATAAATATGACCTACAGACTATGCTAAAGGTCTTTGAGCTTGGGCAGCCATAAAGGCTGAATGATCGCGACCAAAAGGGGATGTTCTCATCTAGACATTATTTGGAGTCATCCTACCAAGTTACAATGAAATCCCTTCATAATTATGACCTGTAGACTGTTCTAAAGGTTTTCGGGCTTCAGGCCCCTGTAGCCGTCACAGCTGCCCAATCGTGTACAAAAGGGGACGTTCTCATCTAGACATTATATGAAGTCAACCTACCAAGTTACAATGAAATCCCTTCATAAATATGACCTGGAGACTGGGCTAAAGGTTTTCGGGCTTCGGGCAGCCATCATGGTTGAATGATCACAACCAAAGGGGACAATCTCATCTGGGAATCATCTGGAGTGATCCTACAAAGTTACAATGAAATCCCTTCATAAATATGACCTGCAGACTGTGCTCAAGATTTTCGGGCTTTGGGCACATGTAGCCATCACAGTGGACCAATCATGACCAAAAGGGGATGTCATCATCTAGGCATTATATGGAGTCAACCTAACAAGTTACAATGAAATCCTTCCATAAATATGACCTTTTGCCTATGCTAAAGGTTTATGGGCTCGGGCACCCATCAAGGCTGAATGATCGCGATAAAAATGGGACACTCTCATCTAGATATTATTTGGAGTCATCCTATCAAGTTACATTGAAATCCCTTCATAAATATGACCTGTAGACTGTGCTAAAGGTTTTTGGGCTTCGGGCCCCTGTAGCCGTCACAGTTGCCCAATCACGTCCAAAAGGGGACTTTCTGATCTAGCCATTATGTGTAGTCAACCCACCAAGTTACGTTGAAATTCCTCAATAAATATGACCTGTAGACTGTTCTAAAGGCTTTTGGGCTCGGGCACTCGTCACGGTTGGCAGATCGAGCCCAAATGGGGGAATTCTCATCTAGACATCATAGGGAGTCATCCTTTCAAGTTACAATGAAATCCCTCCATATTAAACATGACCTGTAGGCTGTGCTAATGGTTTTCAGGTTTTGGGCTCGGGCAGCCAAGTGGTTGACCGATAGCGACCAAAAGGGGATGTTCTCATCTAGACATGACCCCAAACCTGCATATGAAATTTCGTGATGATCAGATAAGAACTGTGGGGTGTAGCCCGTGCTAAAGGAAAATGTGAACAGACTAACAGACTTCCGCACGCGTGATGGCAATAGCTTATCCTGACTTTGTCAAGTTAAGCTAAAAATGTGGAGGGGTACATAAGTTTCAAAATGAGTGGGGTTTAGTTGCGCCCTGGGGCTGCACTAAAATAATTTTCATAGTATAAAACATTCATTTTCAAATTTTGTGCGTTTGACATGTAATGCCCTGTACTTCTCGCAAAGTTGTCGGGCCACATGATCCATCATGGTTGGCACAATAGAGTGTTGTCAACACAGAAACACAGGCAAGCCTGAAAATAAGCAGACTGTCATCATCTGCAAAATGAAGTCTCCAGAGGGTGAATTTGGTGATGCTACCCTGCACAGCAAAATTTACCCTCTGTGAACCTCAGTCTGAATCAAGGCAAAACAGAAAGATGTTCCTAGAGGATAAATTGGTCCACTGTATGGGATAGCATCAGCAAATTCACCCTACGGGGACCCCATTTTGCAAATGACAGGTTGCTTATATTCAGGCTTGTACGCAAGCTTTCTGCAGTTTTCCTTCTGATGTTACTGATGAATAGAATGTTGAATCCCTCTTTGTCTTAAGTGTTATTTTGAGTCTTTAAAACCGGTGAATACACAATAAATTCAAAATATAAATTCACGGTAAACAACCACCTATTTAAACTGCAGTGGCCTAAATTTTCGTAGGCATACTATGTATGGGAATTTGAATTCGAATATTACTACTGGCAGGTATAAGTGGAAATTTAGTTGTTTTGGAGGTAAAATAATACCAAACACCAGTGGAGTGGAGTTTACTACTGAACAGTCAAATTAGTATGAGGAACACATAAAATGTTTCAGGTGTAACAGGAGGAGAGATAAGTGCGGGAGACGGGGTTTGAACCGTTGACCTCTAGCACACAAAGCGACCAATTTACCACAAGACTAAGAGATCCGGACCAGCCAAGGCTGGTTGGTAAATTGCCTTTGTACCTCGACCGCTACACTACTCTCCCTTCTTTTGAGATTCACCACATGTCTCTTCCTGGTTCCTCCCTCAGAGCGGTCGAAACACCTACAGTGCCACCTACTGCTTAGGATCGGATGAGTCTCCAAATGTAACAGGAGGGGAGATAAGTGCGGGAGCCGGGGTACGAACCGTCGACCTCTAGCATACAAAGCGACCTATTTACCATGTGACTAAAAATGAGTTTCAGACCAGCCAGGCTGGTTGGTAAATGGCCATTATACCTCGACCGCTACACAGGCAAGGGAACACTGAGAGAAACCACTGATTCCATGGTTGAATGTTTTTTTTTTTTCTTATTTTTTTTCCTTCAAACCAGTCATTGTTGGGGTGAAGCTTTGGTCAGATGAGTATGGATACTGTGGCTATTTCCACAATTTGATTCCTTGCGTGTGATACTACATGTAACTACTATTGTTTCTAAATATGCTAGCTAACACTGAAATATAAACAAATGGATATACACATAATACCCCAAAACTGGAGAGTATAGGCCTATTCTTGTCAGTTGAACAGATGAATGTTTGCCAGAAATGTGACTGCCTGCTTCACTTTAATCAGTGTCAGATCCAAGAATGGCAATGGGTCTGGGGACGAAAATCCCATCCATAAGCTAAATTGTCCTTGTTGAATGTTTGATCAAATGAAAGTGTGTGTGTGTGTGTGTGTGTGTGGGTTTGTCTTACCAACTTGACGAGGTAACTAGACAAAAGAGTTTGCCTGTTTCGCCTTACCGAGGTACAAAAGACAAAAGAAACCCTTTACCTCGGTTGTTTTCCCAGAACTGTACCGGCAAAACGAGGTTGAAACCGTTAGTCCACACAAAGGACAGACAATGGGGTACCTCGGTATGTAGGGTAGACAAGACTCTGTGTGTGTGTGTGTGTGTGTGTGGGTTTGTCTTACCAACTTGACGAGGTAACTAGACAAAAGAGTTTGCGTGTTTCGCCTTACCGAGGTACAAAAGACAAAAGAAACCCTTTACCTCGGTTGTTTTCCCAGAACTGTACCGGCAAAACGAGGTAGAAACCGTTAGTCCACACAAAGGACAAACAATGGGGTACCTCGGTATGTAGGGTAGACAAGACTCTGTGTGTGTGTGTGTGTGTGTGTGTGTGTGTGTGTGTGTGTGTGTGTGTGTGTGTGTGTGTGGGTTTGTCTTACCAACTTGACGAGGTAACTAGACAAAAGAGTTTGCGTGTTTCGCCTTACCGAGGTACAAAAGACAAAAGAAACCCTTTACCTCGGTTGTTTTCCCAGAACTGTACCGGCAAAACGAGGTTGAAACCGTTAGTCCACACAAAGGACAAACAATGGGGTACCTCGGTATGTAGGGAAAACAAGACTCTCTCTGTGTGTGTGTGTGTGTGTGTGTGTGTGTGTGTGTGTGTGTGTGTGGGTTTGTCTTACCAACTTGACGAGGTAACTAGACAAAAGAGTTTGCGTGTTTTGCCTTACCGAGGTACAAAAGACAAAAGAAACCCTTTACCTCGGTTGTTTTCCCAGAACTGTACCGGCAAAACGAGGTAGAAACCGTTAGTCCACACAAAGGAAAAACAATGGGGTACCTCGGTATGTAGGGTAGACAAGACTGTGTGTGTGTGTGTGTGTGTGTGTTGAGAGAGGTGGAAGGCAGGAAGGAGCATTAAATATCTGATAGTTTGTTTTTCAATCTTTGCATAAAAACCATAGCTTATGACCTCCAATGAGGGACCTAAGCTAGAAATTTGGAGCACAACAACAACAACAAACAATAATAACTAGAACTATCACTGAAGGTGATTAATACCCCCGCTTTGGGTTTTTAGAGGAATGCACTTCTGATCATGTAGGCGAAGGCCATAAGGAAATGTATACATAAAGATAATTTTTTGTTGTTGAAATTTGTATTTGCATGTGGCCTTCCACAGAACAGCACTGAATACTTAAAGAGCCCACACATATATGGTTTACATTTGGAAAAACACATTTACAATGTGCAACATGTATTCAAAATCGGTTCATTAATGTAGGAGGAGTTGCACACACAAGAATCCCATTTGAAAACCCATAATAAATCCAAGTTAAAGGGAGATAACCTGGTTAAAATTGTCACAGATCAAAAATTTGGGAATATGCGTATGTTCACTTAGTTGTGATAATGTTTGAAAGGTTTCGTCAAAATTGATTGATAAATGTAGGAGGAGTTGCACGCACAAGAATTTCATGTAGAAACCCATAATAAATCTAAGCTAAAGGGAGATAACCTAGTTAAAATTGCCACAGCTCATAAATTTTGGAATATGCACATGTTCACTTAGTAGTGATGATGTCTGTAAACTTTCGTTCAAATTGATTGATAAATGTAGGAGGAGTTGCGCACACAAGAATTTCATGCAGAAACCCATATTAAATCAAAGTTCAAGAGAGATAACCTGGTTAAAATTGTCGCAGATCAAAAAGTTTGGAATATGCACATGTTCACTTAGTAGAGATGATGTTTGAAAGGTTTCATCAAAATCGGTTCATTAATGTAGGAGGAGTTGCGCACACAAGACTTTGTTCGAATGGAAAGACATAATAAATCTAAGTCAAAGGGAGATAACCTGGTTAAAATTGTCGCAGATAAAAAATCTTGGAATATGCACATGTTCTCTTAGTAGTGATGATGTCTGAAAAGTTTTGTCCAAATTGATTCATAAATGTAGGAGGAGTTGCGCACACAAGAATTTTATGTAGAAACCCATATTAAATCAAAGTTCAAGAGAGATAACCTGGTTAAAATTGTCGCAGATTAAAAAGTTTGGAATATGCACATGTTCACTTAGTAGAGATGATGTTTGAAAGGTTTCATCAAAATCGGTTCATTAATGTAGGAGGAGTTGCGCACACAAGAATTTGTTCGGATGGAAAGACACAATAAATCTAAGTCAAAGGGAGATAACCTGGTTAAAATTGTCGCAGATCAAAAATCTTGGAATATGCGCATGTTTACTTAGTAGTGATGATGTCTGAAAAGTTTTGTCCAAATTGATTGATAAATGTAGGAGTTGCGCACACAAGAATTTCATATAGAAACCCATATTAAATCAAAGTTCAAGGGAGATAACCTGGTTAAAATTGTCGCAGATCAAAAAGTTTGGAATATGCACATGTTCACTTAGTAGAGATGAAGGTTTCATCAAAATCGGTTCATTAATGTAGGAGGAGTTGCGCACACAAGAATTTGTCCGGACGGAAAGACGTACGGACGGATGTACGTACGGACGTACAGGGCGATTCCTATATAGCCCCCACTTCTTCGAAGCGGGGGTATAATAACTAGAAGTACTGTGAGTAAGTATCTCCCCCCCCCCCCACGCCTGTCAGAACAGAATTATATTGCTTCATGCATATCTTCATATGGAGTTCTTCCATTGTGTAAAGTTTCATGAAAATTCTTCAAACGGTTTAGGAGTTGCACTTATAAGGATAGACAGACAGACAGACAGATGGACAGACATATGGACAGACAGACAGGGTGATTCCTATATACCCCCCCAAACTTTGTTTGCGGGGGGAGGGGGGGGGAGGGGGGGGGGTATAATAAAGAAAATTAATAGTGGTCAACCGATCATCGTAACTGGACACCACAATCGGCCAATTATGGGCAATTGGATGACAACAGCAACTGGCCCTGAAACATTGGTTCAGTTGATTTTCGCCAAGCATTTTTGAATGATTCTGATAAAGTTAAGAAACAATCACAATGTATGTATTTCTAATCTACTAGATGCCCATTGACGGGACATACAAGACAGACGACATCGTAACACTAATATATAAATGTACTTGGGACACTCATTGGTTAATACCAGAAATGCAATGGTTGTATTCCAATGACCCAGGTGAAATTGTCAGTCATGCGCACCTGAGAGGAACACAAGATTTCATATATTAAGAGTCAGCACAATGACCCTTAACCACTCAAGTTCAACTTGTTTAATGTCACAGATAGTTTGTTGCAAACCAATTTAAAACAAGCTGACTAGATGTCTTGTTTCAAAACAGCTTGTGACAGTTCATAAAGCAAGGAGTGCAACAGTTGTGTCTATTTCTTTTGAAAGATGTCAATTTCTGATTGACAGAATCAAGATCAGAAGCGATGCTGCGGGTTGGGATCAACAGACTGTAAACCCTGTAAAATATGTTCAATTAAATGTAGTTCTTTCGGGCCTTGACTTTTTTAGTAGAGAAAGCAATAATAATCAGAACTGGAATTAAGCGATTGTGAGCTGAAATAATCGGTAATCGGTCTGCGACCATTCTTGGCAATTGGTTGAACACTAAAAATTAAATTTCGAACTGTTTAGTTACTCTGGCATTTATCTGGCAACTGTTGTCTGTGATTCATGTTAGGCAAAGGGTTAAATAATAAAGATTAACAAGATGCAACACCACCAGTATCCCTCACCAAGGATTCCTAAGTTGAAGGGTTTCTTAGTTGAAAAAAGTGAAATAAGGCCCATACCAAAGATCTTTTAAAACCAACATCCACCGACTGAGATATGAAGGTCCAAAGTTGTTATGGACGGACCTTCATATCTCAGTCAGTGAAGGGAGGTGGGGTAGAGGGGTGCATTAAAATATATGATCTAGGATCTGAATGGTGGAATACCCTCCTTCCGTTGCTAAATGTAAATCAGTGACGCCCCCCCCCCCCCCCCCCCCCACAGGTATAAACTAATGACATGTGGAGCACCTGTTTGTTCCACAAATTGACTGGAAATGCAAACTTAAATAAAATTCTTATTCTGATCAAAAGTATAGCCTATGGTTTCTGCTGAACTAGTAGTTATGATATGGGCATTCGGGCAGATCACCTTAATAAAAAGTGTGCTCGAAATGATGTTATGCGTTTTTAACACCAATATCTCAATATCTCTAAATCCTTAAAAAAATTGTTCAAATTCACCCGCATTTCGGGCGCACTTCAAAATTTGGATACTTTACCCTAAAGTACACAAAAATGCCGGGACGTTACAATGCCAAAAAAATTGAGAAAAACAAAAATAAAAATGTCAATGACACTGTAGCTCAACTTGACATTGAACTTGGTAAGTTATAAATGAAATAGCAAAATTGAAGATGATTGGTACCAATGTTATTTGATGAAATTTCAACATAACAGCATTGTGTGTGCACAACGTCAGAGTAATCCATGCATTTTTAAATGTAAACTGTAAGACTGGCTAAACGAAGAATGTTGATACACAAATACAGTAAGTTCAGAGGTTATTGTAAATGGCAACTTTTTTTTCACAGAAATGAATGCTAATCAATAGCTCTTATCTAAAGGTCTTGCCTAATGGGCACACCAAGTTCAAAAACAATTCTATGATAAATGTGACCTGCAGGCCATGTCAAAGAATGTTGATGCACAAATGCAATAAATTCAAAGATTGTTGCTAACAGCAACAGTTTTTGGTGGAAATGAAAAGAAAATCAATAGCTCCTATCTTTGTCACCCTGCATTAGCTTACAAAGTTTCAAAACAACCTGATAATGAATGTGCCCTCAGAGGCATGCCAAAGGAAGATGTTTATGCACAAATGCACTAAGTAGAAGGTCATTGCTTGTCGCAATGGGTTTTTTTTTATGGAAATTCATAAATATACCCTGCAGAGAGTGCAAAAGGGACAAGTTGATGCACAAATGCAGTAAGTTCAAAGGCTGGTGCTAACGACAATAATTTTTTATGGAAATGAAAAAAGAGCAATAGCTCACATATACAGGTCACCCCGAACACACATACCAAGTTTCAAAGTGATCCGATCATAAATGTGCCCTAAAGGGTGTGTTAAAGGGAAATATTGAGGTCTGACAAAACTAAGTTCAAAGGTCAGCGGCAACATTTTTCGACAGAAAGGAAAGAAAATCAACAGCTCCCATACAGATGTCACCCCACACAAGCACACCGAGTTTGCAAGCGATTCAATCATAAATGTGCCCTGCAGGGTGTGTCAAAGAGAAATATTGATGCTTAACAGCACTAAGCTTTTACTAAGTTCATCGAAGGTCATTGCCAGTGGCAACATTTTCTGACGAAAATCGATAGCTCCCATCCAGAGGTAACCCCAAACAAGCATACAAAGTTTCAAAGCGATCTGATCATAAATGTGCCCTTTATGTCATGCCAAAGGAATATATTGAAGCCTGACTAAACTAAGTTCAAAGATCGTTGCCAGCTGCAACATATTTTGACTGACGAAAATGGAAGAAAATCGATAACTCCCATCTAAAGGTCACCCCAAAAAAGCATGCCTGCTTTCAAAGCAATTTGATCATAAATGTGCCCTGTAGGGTATGCCAAAGGGAAATATTGAGGTTTGACTAAACTAAGTTCTAAGATCGTTGACCACGGCAACATGTTTTGACGGAAATGGAAGAAAATTGATTGCTCCCATCTAGATATCACACAAAACAAGCATGCCAGGTTTCAAAGCAATCCAATCATAAATGTGCCCTGTAGGGTATGCCAAAGGAAAATATTGTGGTCTGACTAAACTAAGTTCCAAGAACGTTGGCCGTGGCAACATTTTTTGACAGAAATGAAAGAAAATCAATAGCTCCCATCGAGAGGTCACCCCCAAACAAGCATACCAGGTTTCAAAGCAGTCCGATCATAAATGCGCCCTGTAGGATGTGCCAAAGGGAAATATTGAGGTCTTCTGACTAAACTAAGTTCTAAGAACATTGGCCGCAGCAACATTATTTGACGGAAATGGAAAAAATCAATAGCTCCCATCTAGAGGTCACCCCAAACAAGCATACCAGGTTTCAAAGCAATCCAATCATAAATGTGCTCTGTAGGGTGTGCCAAAGAGAAATATTGTGGTCTGACTAAACAAAGTTCTAAGAACATTGGCCATTGGAACAATTTTTGACAGAAATTGAAGAAACTCGACAGTTCCCATCTAGAGGTCACCCTAAACAAGCATAGCAGGTTTCAAAGCAATCCAATCATAAATGTGCCCTGTGGGGTGTGCCAAAGGGAAATATTGTGATCTGACTAAACTTAGTTCTAAGAACGTTGGCTGCGGCAACATTTTTTGACGGAAGTTGGAGAAAATCGATAGCTTCCATCTAGAGGTCACCCCAAACAAGCATACCAAGTTTCAAAGCGATCCAATCATAAATGTGTCCTGTAGGGTGTGCCAAAGGGAAATATTGAGGTTTGACTAAACTAAGTTCTAAGAACGTTGGCCGTGGCAACATTTTTTGACAGAAATTGAAGAATATCGATAGCTCCCATCTAGAGGTCATCCCAAACAAGCATACCAAGTTTCAAAGCGATCTGATCATAAATGCGACCTGTGAGGTGTGCCAAAGGAAATTGTGGACATACGTACTAACGTACTAACATACTAACGTACGTACATATGTATGTACGTACGTACACCGACGGATGAGAAGTGATGGCAATAGCTCAGCTTGACGTTGTCAAGTTGAGCTAAAAGTTAAAAAAATTATAGTAATTTATATATTTTTTATACTTACCAATGACCCAGACATAGCTGGTGCTAACTCTTAAAAATAAAGGGCCAAACACAAATTTTGCCCCCCAATCCCCAAAATTTGCATCTAAAACAAAAGAAAACATGTCCTGAATGGCCCTCCATACTTCACCTCTACTGTGCATGCGCAGTGTCAAGGACATCCCGAAATTGGCGCCATTAATCATTCTTATAACCAGTGCCTGGTAAGCGCTATGTACTCAGCGGGGAGGTATGAGTTCCCAACTTCTGGGAGGGCCATCCCCGTCTGGGTCATTGGTAAGTATAAAAAATATATAAATTAGGCTAAAGAAAATTAATCTTTTGATTCTCAGGCAGCGGCGCATTCGTTTTTTCGGCCCGCGTTCGTCATATTTATTTCGGAGGCAAAATTCAAAATGTATAAAGCTATTATAATTTGTGATTTTAGCGGCATCACATCGCGATATGCAATGTAATATGTCGTATACATTGATACAGTGTTGTTATTCTCTTCGCGAAATGCGACACGATTCTCATATGTATGTACAAAATAAATATTTATTCAACTGGTTGAGAGCTAGATTAGTTTTGGTGGTCTGAATTTGTTCATCAAAAATTGTTTTATTACAAATTATTATTATTAAATTATTATGCCAACAGGCACTCTCCAATAATTTGTAATAGAAAACATTTGTATAAACAAACAATTATTTACGTTTGAACATGGGTAAGGAAAATGTCGGCCTTTGCACTGGTACCCTCATATTTTCGGAAGGCCTAATTGTGGCTTCTAGCACTCAACCAGTTCAAACACTCCTTACTTTTTATCTCCATTTCAATTGATCTATATTGATTTTGGGTTGTATGATTACTGTTACAAAAAAAATATCAGTAAAACCAACATAGAAGCTCTAGTATTTAATTTTCGGCTCTCACAACTGGGTTTTAGGCATCGGCGACCATTCCATCAGGAATAAAAAATAAAAATAAAAACCGCCCTCTCTCATTCGTTTTAAAAAAAAATTGCCTGGGAATCAATTATTTAATTTTGTTTGGCCTTACTATAAATTTTTTAACATTTTTATACTGTACCAATGACCCAGACATAGCTGAATAGTAAAAAAGGCTGGAGGGCCTAGGACATAGAGGAAATTCCAATAAGCTCAATTATATAAAATAGAGTCATCCCCTCGAGGGGAAAAGGAGTATTAGGCCTTACATGTATCTTTCTTATTTATGATAAATTAGAAAGACACAACACCTTCCATAATTGAGCAGCATAACATCCATGTACTCTATTAATATCCAGTATAATCCTTATACTAATAATTTTTAAAGTAAGCCAATAAATAAAGTTAGTCTAGAGAATAGAGACTCTTTATACTCCTTAAAAGTGTCTGAGGATTGTATAATAACGCCCGTTTGACACGTGATATATTCAAAAGCTATACTTATGACTTGAATGAATTTTTAAAACATAAACTTATCACTTAAAAACCATCCCAGTAACAGCTCAGAATTACTAACTCCGGAGGAGGTATCCCCTTGTTTTCATAGTAAAACAGGTGACCCAAGGGAACACCCTCCCCCCACCCCCCCCCCCCCCCCCTTTTTATTGCCCTGGGTCAAATAGCCCAGAGCGAAGAGGGCAGCAGGACGGAGTCACTGCCGGAACAGAAAGCCTGCATAACTATAGTTGCAACTGTTTAGTGGACGACATTCTGAGCAACAGATAACGGACCTAAACAATGCAGGTCTCCAGAAATGGACTCAATATTTCTGAGATAAAAATTCGTGAATGTGGATGGCTGAGACCAATAAGCAGCCTTCATTAAATCTGTAATAGCCACACTATTTGCGTAAGCCCAAGATGTAGAAAGAGCTCTTACTTCATGAGCCGAAATCTTGAGAGCAGACTGCTGAGAAGAAGATAAATTTTCATAAGCAGTACGGATAGTTAATTGAATCCATTAGCAATAGAATGGAGCGTAACGACCTTCTATTAGGCATCAAAGACAGAAGAAGTTTACGTCCGTACTAATAAACTGATATCTGTTTATAAATATGTAAACTCTAACCGGACAGAGTAAAGGCCTATGCCCATACGAAGACGGAAGGACCTTAATAACAATAGGTTCCGGATATTTATTAGGAGCCTGATTCTTAACCAAAAATCCAACATTAGTAGTAAAGGAAATAGTGTTTCCGATACTACGAAAGTGGGAATCATCCACCGATAGTGCATGAAGCTCACTGACTCTTCAGTAGAAGAGAAGACTAAGAGAATAACTGTCTTAAAAGGTCAGAATCTGAAAACTACTGTTTCCAGAGGCTCAAATGATTACTTAGCTAAATAAGAACCGAAGCTAAATTCCGTATAGGAATTTAATCTAAGGATTCTAGGTCTATTTATCGAAAAGTTTCTAACTGACTTAGATAAAGAGACATAAGACTCAATTGTAAACATCATAGAGTGCATAGGTATGAGATAACATAGACCTATAACCTTAATAGTAACAGGCTGCAGTTGATCTTGTCAAACAAGAATGCTAGAAAGTTGCAATGTCTAGTATGGAGGGATCAAAAATATCAACATAATGATCCCTACACCAACGACGGAAGAGCCTCTATTTTAGCCGCATAGTATAGCGAAGAAGAGGTTCTCCTACAGTAAGAAATCGCGTCCATAACTCGTCCTGTACAATACTTGCCGTGCAAGAAGGACCACACAACGGAATACGTGAAGGTTGAGACCTTGCGGGTTGTGATGGAGTTGACACGATTTCCCCAGCGAAAGAAGATCCTCTCATGGAGGAAGTTTTCGCGGTAAGTCCCACAGTAGACACCTGAGTAAATTAACCCACGGTCTCTGTGAAGACAGAGATGCTATCAACAGAATTGTATTATGGATGTTTATCTTAGCAATACTTGCTGAATCAACAGCGCTGGAGGATACGCATATCCTATCATTCCATCCTATTAGATCAATAGAGTGTTAACAACATAAGCTCAGGGATCCGGACATGGAAACACATACGTCTGTAATTGAATAGTGAGTTGTGTCGCAAATAAATTATCATTGGGTGCTCCCATTGATAGCAAATCTGATTGAATACTTGATTGATGAGAGTCCATTCTGACGGCAACAAGCGACTCTTACGTGAAAAGGAGTCTGCTAATACAATCAGACGACCCGGAATATGACGGACCGAAGCAGAACTTGGTGTACTATAACAAACAGAAGGATTCTTTCTGTTAAATTGAATAACGGAATCGAATGAGTGCCTCCCTGGTTCCGGAGATACGCAACTACTGTCGTATTAACGAACAGGATTTGGACATGCGTTTCTGAATAATGTTCATTCAATGACATAGTGCAAGCCTAAATAACATCATTTCCTGGAAGTTAAGTGCTTGCCTAGAAACTGCGGAACCCAAAGACCCTGGCACTTCGAATCCGTTGGGATCAATATTGTACCCCAACCTGTTTGACTGGCATCCGTCATAATCATAAAACTCGGATCCGGCAACTGCAGTGGCACTCTCTGAGTCAACCACCGAATGTTTGCCCCAGTCTGAATCTCTTGCTACACTTGATAGACAAGAGAACATGTATATCGAGCAATTCCTAGATTGCTGAAAAGTTGCCGTCGAAGAGAAGCTTCTCCGAGACCGAAGCGACTCTGAGAGAGTTCTTCACCTTACTATCCACACGCGTGGATGTAACTAGGGCTGCGTCACGTCTAACCAACTCCAGGTTGCCACTGAAGGGCGGAGTTATACGTGGAAAAACTACTGCCCTTGAAAGAAATCACACTGAGGATCATATCCTGGAATTCTTTCTCTTGAAGACGTAATGATAACGCCTCAGTAAGGTGGTCTACGTATGATAAAGCGTCTAAGTTAAGCCTATTAGACAACATTGTCGTTTCCAACATCGTGGTTGGAATTGACATTGACGGCAAAAAAGATAATTCCCAGTCTTCAGCACCGCCGTCTAGACGCATATGAACTCTCGGTATGCCCTGTTCTGCCGATATAAATTATTTCCTAGAATTGAAAAAAGGCAGAATAGAGCATTGCGGACAAGAAACTAGACTATCATGCTTGGTAGCAAGCTTATATATAGCGTCATTAAATAATTCGAATGTTCTAAAGACATTATTGGACTGTGTCGGTAAGTCAGGGACAATGTCCCTGAACCGATCAAAAACTCCATGTCCAATGACGCTATTAGTCTCTTATCCAGCATCGCAGCAATGTAGTCCGACGGAACAACCTCTGGAAGATAATGCCGGAAGAAATGTATGGCAGCTTCTGTTGTTCCGAAAGGGAAAGCTCGAAATCGTCCGAATCCCTTTCGCCATCCTGTCGGACCCTATAAAGTGTTCGGTCATCCGAACCTGATGCAACAGCGGAGCGCACCGACCCAGCGCCGTCGGATTATTCCTGATCCGACGGAGAATTGTCGTTTGCTGGGATGCTGCGATAATCTGTGCTATTTTGGATAGCACGTCCGTCACTGAGGCCTGTGGAGAAGCGGTCTTACTATGCACTGCCGCTGGAAGCTCCGCGTTTGTTACCCCGTGCATACTTCTATTATGTGAGTGAACGGAGTGTATAGGCCTCGTGTCCCTTGGATACCGGATGGCGTGACCTGTTCGCCGTGGAATCACTGAATGACGAAGCTGGCCGGATACGTCACGTAGCCAATGTGCGGTCTTGTGCGCTGCTGTGAGGATGAGGAAGCATTATCGACAGTCTCTCGGACTGTCAATATAACGGAGCATCCCAAGCGACGGACATATGCTCCGAATGCGAAATGTCTGTACCACAACATCCGGTCCCATATGTTGTTGTACGAGAGAGGGACCTCTCTCGCTCGCAGCCCAGACAGACCTGGACGAGCTAGGAACCGGACTAACACGCTTCCTCCGATTTGTCCTCTAATCCGTCGTCACTGGGTGTGTACTAAAGTCTTTTATAGTGCTCGCATCACCCAAATCTCCTTCCTAGACCGCAACGGACGAACCCGACTGCCGAACCATTCGATGAATGGATGCTACACCGGGTGAGCTAGCGAATGTCAACTCCGTCGATCCTACTAGGGACCTCTTAGGCGATTGACGTATTCCATGAGCACTTATTGCCGCTAGCTCTTCATTAACTAAGACGACAGAGGCACACTTTGAAAGACATCTCAGTAACTTTGCGAACAAGAAACCAGACATGCTTGTTAATAGCGAGCATATAATAATATATATAGCGTCGTTCAATAATTCAAAAGTTGTGTGACATTACTGGACTGTGTCGGAACTGAGGGACGATGTCCCTGAACCGAACCAAAAAATTTCTGTGTCCACCGACGCTATCAGTTTCTTATCCGGCATCGCAGCATTCTGGTCCGACGAAAGAACCTCTAGAAGATAAAGTCAGATGACATACACAGCAGCTTATGTTGTTCCGAAAGGGGAAGCTCGAAATCCTCCGAATCCCTTTCGGTATCCCGTCGGACCGGATGAAATTCTCGGACGTCCGTACCTGCTTCCGCGGAGCGTCCCGACCCAGCGTCGTCGGATAATACATAATGAGACAGAGATTCTGTCGTTGCTGGGATGCTGCGATAAGCTGTGCTATTTGGGATAGCACGTCATCAGCGGTCTTACGATGCTTTGCCGCTGGAAGCTCCGTGTACGTTGACTCCCGCACACTTTCTTATGCGAACGTCCGGAGTCTGCAGGCCTCGTGTCCCTGGCTACCGGATGGTGTGACCTGGTCGCAGATGATTCTCTGATTGGCGAAGCTGACTGGATATCCGAGGTCACGTAGCCAAGAGTGGTCGTGTGCGCTACCATGAGGATGAGGAAGCCTTATTGACAGTCTCTCCGGACTGACTATATATCGGAGCGTCCCGAGCGGCGGACGTATGCTCCGAATGCGAAACACTTTGTACCACAACATCTGGGGCCAGATGTTGTTGTACGAGAGAGGGGCCTCTCTCGCTCGCAGTCCGGATGGACCAGAACGAGCTATGAACCGGACTAAAAGGCTTCCTCCGTTCTCTCCTCTAATCCGCCGTCACTGGGTGTGCATTTGATCGATTTATAGTGCTCGCATCACCCAAAACTCCTTCTAGACCGCAACGGACAAACCCGGCTGCCGAACCATTCGATGAATGGACACTACACCGGGCGAGCTAGCGGACGTCAAAGGCCGTCGAACCTACTAGGGTCCTCTTAGGCAATTGACGTATTTACATGAGCACTTTTCTGCTAGCTCTTCATTAATGGTGATGACGGAGGCACACTTTTGGAAGACATCACGGATACATCACCCTGATCATGATCGTCTGAAATAGAGATTGATAAAGTAGAGTGACCCTGCGGGGAAAGGACCGGAATGGCCAATTCCCCACTAACATACCATGACACACGCTTCCCATGTTGTCATCGAAATTAACACATACAGGAGTTAGTAGAGGTACACTGACTACATTATACAATGATTATGAAAGTCAGAGGAAGATTTCCTCTTATTACAATTGAACAATATCCTTTCATTGTGAAAAGAAAACAAAGTCCTAGTACTCGCACCAACCCCTGACAATCAAAATACATAATAACATGATCCATTAACATAGAAAAAATAATTGAAATCAAAAAATTTTGAAAAAATATTTTTTCAGAACAGCCCAAGTTTCTGAAAAGTAACGTTGAGCCCCAATGGATCCCAAGCCTAAGTGTGGACAAAAATTCTAAAAATATTTTAAACAATTTATGCAACACTTACGAACAATAATAATGTATCTAGTTATGATTAAATTAACATCAAGATATTATTTCAAGAAATCTCCCCTCACACAGAGGGCTGTTGGAAATGTAAACAATTAAGTGTAAAAACACCAGATCAAGACACCAGGCACCCTGGCCCGAAATCAGTTACCAATAATACACTATCTGATGCAAGACAGAGACTTCCAGGGAAGAAACTGCAGAACATCAGATGGTAGATGCAGAACACTACGCCTAACCACCCATAGGTGAAGACGTAAACATGGGGAAAAGAACAGAATTCATTCTGTTATCCAGCTAAAACTCCCAAGAAATTTTAGTAATAATATTACAGAAAATATGCCAAAAGCATGGGAGAATAGCAAGAGGGGACTTAAAGGAAAGGGAGAGAGGAAAACACTGAACAAGCAGTGTAACTTGATAACAAGAATGACCACAACAGGCTGTTGCCTCGAAAATAGGAAACTTAACATAATTTCATTAAAAAAATTTAAGTTACAGCCCTGATAATTTTCTGTCACTCATTTTTCCTCTCCTCCTTCTATATCCTCCTTAGAATCACCATTTCACTAATATTTATGTGTCTGGCATCCTTTAAACTGAGATTTACAAGCACAAAGATCAGTCAGATGTTAACTGATGAAGGGCCAAACAAAGAATGATTAATGGCGCCAATTTCGGGACGTCCTTGACACTGCGCATGCACAGTAGAGGTAAAGTATGGAGGGCCATTCAGGACATGTTTTCTTTGGTTTTAGATGCAAATTTTGGGGATTGGGGGGCAAAATTTGTGTTTGGCCCTATATTTTTAAGAGTTAGCACCAGCTATGTCTGGGTCATTGGTACAGTATAAAAATATTGACCTCTCAATAAATTGCACTAATATACCAAGACATTATTGTAAATTTTCACTGTAACATCAATTTTTTTCCACAAGGCTGATTTTTTCCAAAGCAAACCCTGTGGGGATTTAAAAAAAAAATCGGCAGTGGCTTAAAAATGTTGCAAAGGCAGCAGTGGCATTTTTTTTTAGATCTCTTCAATTTTCCCATGCAAATAGAATGGAAGAATGAAGAGGGAAAAATTGATGTTTCTTTCGGGGTGTGCTCGAAAAAGTTAAAAAATTTATAGTAATTTATATATTTTTTATACTTACCAATGACCCAGACTTAGCTGGTGCTAACTCTTAAAATTCTAGGGCCAAACACAAATTTTGCCCCCCAATCCCCAAAATTTGCATCAAAATCCAAAAATTCAATGTCCTATGTGCTCCTCCATAATTTTATCCACTTCGCATGCACAGTGTCATGGAAGTACCGAAATTGGCGCCAATCCTCATTCTTAAAACCAGTGCCTGGTAAGTGTTATGAAATCAGCGGGGAGGTTTGAGTTCCCAACTCATGGGAGGGCCATCCCTGTCTGGGTCATTGCTAAGTATAAAAAATATATAAATTACTATAAATGTTTTAATAAATGTACCAATGACCCAGACTTAGCTGAATAGAAAAAAGGCTGGAGGGCCTAGGTCATAGGCTGGAGGGCCTAGGACATAAAGGAAAATCCAATAGACTCAATTACATGTAAACAGAATTATCACCTCAAGGAGAATAGGAGAACAGGCTTTACATGTATGTTTCTTGTTTATGTCAAAAAAGAAAGACACAATACCATTCCGTAATTGAGCACAATAACATCAATGATATCTATTAACATCCAGTATAACCCATTATACTAATTTTTTAAAGGAAAGCCAATAATAAAGATAGTCCAGAGACTGAAACTCTTTATACTCATTTAAAAGTGTCCGAGGATTGTATATTAATGCTCGTATGACACGTGACATATACAAATGCTTCACACCGAGCTACACTTTAAAAATATTACATAAATGAGATACACATTAGCTTTACACTTTAAAACCATCCTGGCACCGACTCGGAATTACTGACTCCAGAGGAGGTATTCCCTTGCTTTTCACTATAAAACAGGTGATATAAGGGAACACCATCCCCCCCCCCCCCCTGCTCTGGGTCAAATACCCCATAGTGAAGAGGGCAGCAGGACAGAGTCACTGCCGGAACAGAAAGCCTGCATAACTCTAGTTGCAACTTTTTAGTGGACAACATTCTGAGCAACAGATAACGGACCTAAACAATGCAGGTCGCCAGAAATGGACTCAATATTTCTAAGATAAAAATTTGTGAATGTGAAAGGCTGAGACCAATATGCAGCCTTCATCAAATCGGTAATAGCAACACTATTAGCGTAAGCCCAAGATGTAGACAGCACTCTTACTTCATGCGCCAAAATCTTAAGCACAGACTGTTGAGTTGAAGATAATTTTTCATAAGAGGTACGGATAGTTAATTGAATCCACCTTGCAATAGAATGGATCATAATGTCCATTCTATTAGGCAGCAGAGTCAGAAAGAAACGTTTATGTCCCTTTCTGATAAACTCAGATCTACGTTTGTAAATACGTATAGCTCTAACTGGACAGAGCAAAGGCCTATGACCGCCTGAAGACGGAAGAGCCTTAATTACAAAAGGTTCAGGATACTTATTAGGAGCCTGATTCTTAGCCAAAAATCCAACATTAGTAGTCAAAGTAATAGTATTACCAACACTACGATAGTGAGAATCATCAACAGACAGTGCATGAAGCTCACTTACTCTTCCAGCAGAGGAGAAGGCTACGAGAAAGCTGTCTTATAAGATAAGAATCTGAAGTCCACTGTATCAAGAGGCTCAAATGGCACTTCTTTTAGCTTTAGAAGAACCCAAGCTAAATTCCACTTAGGAATTAACCTAAGGGTTCTAGGCCTATTTATCGGAAAGTTTTTCACTAACTTAGATAAAGAGACATTAGATCCAATTTGTAATGTGCATAGGTATCCAATAGCATAGACTTATAACCCTTAATAGTAACTGGCTGCAGTTTGATCTCGGCAAACAAGTAGACCAGAAAATTAGCAATGTCTGGAATGGAAGGATCATAAATATCAATAGAATGATCCCTACACCACCGAGAGAAAACCTTCCACTTAGCAGCATAATTTAGCGAAGAGGAGGTCCTCCTACAGTTAGAAATTGCATCCACTGCTCGTCCTGTAAAATGTTTGCCGTGCAAGAAGGACCGCACAACGGAAATATGTGAAGGTTGAGACCTTGTGGGTTGTGATGCAGTGTGTGCGATTTCCCCTGCAAACGAAGATCCTCCTGTGGAGGAAGCTTCCGCGGCATGAATATGACCTGCAGACTGTGCTAAAAGTTTTTGGGTTTCGGGCTTGGCAGCCATCACGGCTGACAGATCATGCCCAAAAGGGGACGTTCTCATCTAGGCATTATACAGAGGCATCCTACCAAGTTACAATGAAATCCCTTCATAAATATGACCTGTAGACTGTGCTAATGGTTTTCGGGTTTTGGGCTCGGGCATCCATACCAGTTGACTGATCGCGACCAAAAGGGGATGTTCTCATCTAGACATGACCCCAAACCTGCATATGAAATTTTGTGACGATCAGACAAGAACTGTGGGGTGTAGCCCGTGCTAAAGATTCACAGACTAACAGACTTCCGCATGCGTGATGGCAATAGCTTATCATGACTTTGTCAAGTTAAGCTAAAAAACTAATTGCACTAATTTTGATAGAAAATGGCTGCTGGTGGCCATCTTGAATTTCAGACCGCACCCATAAACAATAGTTCTCGTCCCACAGTCATAACAAAGGTACCCAAGAAGTTTCATAAAGATTGGTTCATAAATACGGCCTCTAGCCTGAGCCGTATAGAAGTTGTGTACAAAAAACTGATTGGACCTAATTTTGGCACAAAATGGCTGCTGGCAGCCATCTTAATTTTGGACTGCACCCAGAAACACTTGTTCTCATCCTAAGGTGATAACAAAGGTACCCAAGAAGTTTCGTGAAGATTGGTTCATAAATACAGCCCCAAGCTCGAGCTGTATTGACATGTGTACTTACTGTGTGTTAGTAACACTGAAAAAATCAAAGTTCATCTAATTTGCAGAATTACTGCATGAGAAAAAAACCCTTATTATATTTGATGTATTCCATGTTACTAAACATTCAGACAAAAATTTATTCAAATCAGAACTTTCATACAGAAGTTCTGTACAAAACACTGATTGCAATAACTAAGGTACTAAATGGCTGCTGGTGGCCATCTTGAATTTCGGACCGCACCCAAAAACACTCGTTCTCGTCCCAAGGTGATAACAAAGGTACTCAAGAAGTTTCATAAAGATCGGTTCATAAATAAGGCCTCTAGCCCGAACCGTATTGAATTGTTGATGGACAGGCAGATGGACAGATGGATGGACGACGGGCCATGGCATAATCTCAAATCTGACTTACGTCAAAGTTCAGCTAAAAATTTGACTTACGTCAAAGTTGAACTAAAAATTTGACTTTCGTCAAAGTTGAGCTAAAAATGTAAAAACAATTCTCATTCTTCTTGTATTTTTTTTCTTATTTTTTGAATTATATATTTTTTTTTATTTTCTCGAAATAGATATTTTTTCTTAGGCTGAATAAAAAACAAGAGGCCCCAAGGGGCCTGAGGGCACTCACCTGACATGGTAGACTAAATATCAACCCAGAGAATTGATTTCAACAAGTTGCATCTGCTCCTCCTAAGAAAATCTTATACCAAATATCCAAAGATTCTGACCAGCGGATCTAAAAAAAAAAGAAGATTTTTAAAGAATATTCCTCATATTGAACTAAGTTATAATTCGGGCTCCCACAGGGAGCCCATATATGAACCCAGGGACTTGGCTTTAACAAACTAAAATCTCACCCCCTAAGGATGCTGCACACCAAATATCAAAACATTCCGACTGCTGGATCTGAAGAAGAAGATTTTTAAAGAAAATTCCTCATTTTGAACTAAGTTACAATTCAAGCTCCCACAGTGAGTCCAAATATGGACCTAGGGGCATGGCTTGAACAATCTTGAATCTCACCCATGCTGCATATCAAATATCAAAACATTCCAACTGCTGGATCTGAAGAAGATTTTTAAAGAAAATTCCTCATTCTGAACTAAGTTATAATTCGGGCTTCCACAGTGAGCCCAAATATGAACCCAGGGACTTGGCTTGAACAAACTTGAATCTCACCCCCCTGAGCATGGTTCATACCCAATATCAAAAGATTCTACTTGCTGGATCTTGAAAAGAACATTTTCAAAGAAATTTGCCTGAAATGCACTAAGTTCGAATTCGAGCTTCTATAGTGAGCCCAAATAGAAATCTAGGGAGCCGATTTGAACAAACTTGAATCAGATCCACCCCACAATATTGCATACCAAATATCAAAAGATTCTGCCTGCTGAATCTGGAGAAGAAGATTTTTGAAGAAATTTGCCTGAAATGCACTAAGTTCGAATTCAAGCTTCTATAGTGAGCCCAAATATGAATCCAGGGGGCCGATTTGAACAAACTTGAATCAGATCCACCCCTCAATGTTGCATACCAAATATCAACAGATTCTGCCTGCTGGATCTGGAGAAGAAGATTTTTTAAGAAATTTGCCTGAAATGCACTAAGTTCGAATTCGAGCTTCTATACTGAGCCCAAATATGAACCCAGGGGGCCGATTTGAACAAACTTGAATCAGATCCACCCCACAATGTTGCATACCAAATATCAAAAGATTCTGCCTGCTGGATCTGGAGAAGAAGATTTTTTAAGAAATTTGCCTGAAATGCACTAAGTTCGAATTCGGGCTTCTATAGTGAGCCCAAATATGAATCCAGGGAGCCGATTTGAACAAACTTGAATCATATCCACCCCACAATGTTGCATACCAAATATCAAAAGATTCTGCCTGCTGGATCTGGAGAAGAAGATTTTTTAAGAAATTTGCCTGAAATGCACTAAGTTCGAATTTGAGCTTCTATACTGAGCCCAAATATAAACCCAGGGGACCGATTTGAACAAACTTGAATCAGATCCACCCCACAATGTTGCATACCAAATATCAAAAGATTCTGCCTGCTGGATTTGGAGAAGAAGATTTTTTAAGAAATTTGCCTGAAATGCACTAAGTTCGAATTCGGGCTTCTACAGTGAGCCCAAATATGAATCCAGGGGGCCGATTTGAACAAACTTGAATCAGATCCACTCCACAATGTTGCATACCAAATATCAAAAGATTCTGCCTGCTGGATCTGGAGAAGAAGATTTTTGAAGAAATTTGCCTGAAATGCACTAAGTTCGAATTCAAGCTTCTATACTGAGCCCAAATATGAATCCAGGGAGCCGATTTGAACAAACTTCCATCAGATCCACCCCACAATGTTACATACCAAATATCAAAAGATTCTGCCTGCTGGATCTGGAGAAGAAGATTTTTTAAGAAATTTGCCTGAAATTCACTAAGTTCGAAATCGGCCTCCGATACTGAGCCCAAATATGAACCCAGGGGGCCAATTTGAACAAACTTGAATCATATCCACCCTACAATGTTGCATATCAAATATCAAAAGATTCTGCCTGCTGGATCTGGAGAAGATTTTTTAATCTTTTTCCCATTGCCTACAGTGTTAAAAAGTGCTGACTCAGCACTTTTTCAAAGTCCTGAAAAAAGTACCTTGTGATCAAACCGATAGGGATTTTTTTTAACCATTCTATTCTACTGGATAAAAGTAAGCTTTATACAAAATAAGAATTGTCTATGCCATGTAGTTTTGGAGATATGGCAGTTTTAAGGTTTTTCCTATTTTTAGCTCCCGAGGTTTCCACAGGGCAAAGAGAAAAAAATTTTTGCATCAATCAACTACGTATGACCCATTATCATCTCATATCAAACTAGACTTTATGATTCTGGAGAATCATGGCTTTTCCCGATTAGATTCCATGATTTTTCTTGACCCCACAGTGTCTGATGAATTGTTTTTAACTGTCTCACTAAAGTTCCTTCATTGATGTTATGAGAAAGGTGAGTATAGTAGTCTCAAATGACTCGGTTTGGGTTTGATAAAAAAATGTTTAGGTAAAACCCATCATTAATGGTAGAATGGGTTAATATCAATATCAATGTTTCCCTATCAGTTTTGCGTCCCGTAAAAGAAGTTACGTTTCTCTGTGGCATTTCCATTTGATAGTGTTGGTGTCCAAAAACAGACTATTTCCTCAATTTTTTTTACATTTAGCAGCCCATGAAGGGTTAACAAATGCCTACCAGAATAATTGATCCGTGCAACTGGTCATATGACACCAAGACCTATCAACGGCCAGTTTCTTTTGAAAACCCCACAAAATGTTTGTAAAGAAATCCAGGGAAAACGATTTTTTAAGCTTTTGATGGGTATCCCTGTTAACCTCCCCAACAGGGGTTAACGCTTGGTTTTTTGAATACCTTTATTACTTACAAAAATGGTCCTCTGTGAATTCCACTTCCAACAAAGGAGATTATGTATATCTCTCATGTATACATTAGGTGCTGTGCGTGTCTGAAAACAGTCCCATGTTAACAACATTACGATGCTTGGCAGCTTGTAGATGGTTAAAAAACGCTCACCGGAGTATTTTTTCTATGCAACCTGTAATGTCACATAAAGACCTACGAATAGTCAATTTGTCTTGAAACCCTACAAGTTACCGTTAGGGAAATTCACAGAAAATGGGAATTTAAAGCTTTCAAGGGATATCTCTCTTTAGCCTGCCCAAAATGGGTTAAGACGTCGACTTTTGAATACCCTTACTAATTACAAAAATGTTTCCGTATAAATTGTACACGCGATAAAAGAAGGCACTTTTCTTTGTGGTGTACCCTTTGGGTGCTGTTGGTGTGCAAAAACAGCCCATTTTATCGCAATTTTGACCTTCAGCAGCCCGGGGAGGGTTAACTAATGCTGACCGGAATATTTTGTTCATGCGACTTGTAATGACACACCAAGACCTGCAAATAGCCGATTTTTCTTGAAAATCTACAAGATGTTGTTAGAGAAATCCACAGAAAACGGGTATTTTAAGATTTTAATGGGTATCTCTCTTTAACCAGCCCGAAATGGGTTAAGACGTCAAATTTTGAATACCCTTACCACTTTCAAAAATATTTTTCGATCAATTTTGCGTCCGATAAATGAAGGCCCCTTTCTCTGCGGTATATCGTTTGGGTGCTGTTGGTGTCTAAAAACAGCCCATTTTATCACAATTTTTACATTTAGCAGCTCGGGGAGGGTTAACTAATGCTGACCGGAATATTTTATCCATGCAACTTGTAATGTCACACCAAGACCTGAGAGTGACCAATTTTTCTTGAAAATCTACAAGACTCGTTTAGAGAAATCCACGGAAAACATGAAGTTTTGAGCTTTTTGGGGGTATTGCTGTTTAACCAGCCCAAAACGGGTTAACACTTGGTTTTCTGAACACCCTTATTACTTACAAAAATGATCCTCGGTGAATTCCACTTCCACTAAAGGAAGTTATGTTTACCCCTCGGGTATCGTTTGGGTGCTGTGGGGGTCTGAAACCGGCCCATTTCATCAAAATTTCGATGTTTGGCAGCCTGTGGAGGGTTACCATATGCATCGCCTAATATGTCGTGTGTATCAAAGGTTGTGTCATAGGCAGGTCTAGTAATGATGAATGTTTAAAAAAAATCCTAAAGACGTGTTTCGAGAAAGTGCCGATAAACCCCAATTTTGGCAGTTTTTTGCCAATTCTGGCAAAATAAGGGTTAAATCGAAAATTCCGCTTCGGTACATTTTTAGATTTTTTGCCACTCTATGCGTGTGCCAAATTGTGTGAAAATCGGTTCGAAAATGGCTTCTGAATCGTACGGACAAAAATGTGTGGAAAAAAAACAAAACAAAAAAAAACAAAAAAAAAATAGACTTTATGATTCTGGAGAATCATGGCTTTTCCCGATGAGATTCCATGATTCTTCATGACCCCACAGTGTCTGATGAATTGTTTTTAACTGTCTCACTGAAGTTCCTTCATTGATGTTATGAGAAAGGTGAGTATAGTAGTCTCAAATGACTTGGCTCGATCCTAATTGACACCATAATTATGGAAACACTGGAACTACCAGCGCGACTGAAGAGAACAATAGCAGCTCTGGGCATCTCTTCCCCTGTCACCTGGACTGTCCGGGAGACAGGCAAGAGAGTCCATCTGAACTTGGAGTTCGTCATTGAAGAGCACAACACCGCCACACCTTCTTTGGGGAGAGGTAGCACCTTTTGTGAGAGGAACCCCTCTCACACTGGTCCTCACCCGAAGAAGCCTGGCTCTGGCCCTGAAAAGAAGAAGAGCAAGAAGAAGAAGAGTCCGTCCACCAAGCGCCAGGATTCCAGGCGCCTGGAGGCCTTCCAGAATAGGAAGAAAGAGGTGAGCGAGAGGATGGAGGTCCTGGAGGCAGCTGCCAGTTCCCCTCCTAGTCCCACTAGTACACCCAACCAACTGCCAGCTCCTGAGCCGGTACTGTTGGATGAGGAACGTCTGGTGGAGACTGAGGAGGAACCGGAGGTTGCCTTTTCACCACCTCCCACCCCTCACTCCCCACTTCCTTCTCTCCCGGACAGCCCGGGTGTGTCAATCTCAGCAACACAGCCACCTAAGTCTGCAGTCACCACCGAAGAATTAAGGAGAATAATAGAGATGGGAAGGCGAGCAGTTGAGATGGGAAACCGAATCGCCTCCGAAACCCACGAGTTCAGGGAACAATCCAAGGCAGATCTCAAAAAGGAATTAGATGCAATCCATTCACCAAACTCAACACTAAACTCAACATCGTCGACTTCCACATCACAATCTCAACCACCTCCAAAGAAAAAGAGCCGGAAGAAGCCTAGACGGGGTTAAGCCACCTCCCTCCTTCCTTTTCCTCCTCCACCGCGCCTTGACATCCTACAACAACAAACAGCTAACGAGGGTCGAAAGGGGCTTGTCCTCCAAATCGTCCCCGCGCGCCTTCGGCGCGTCAAACCATTTCGTTCGTCTCAAATGACTCAGTTGATAAGAAAATTGTTTAGGTAAAAACCATCATTAACGGTGGAGTGGGTTAATATCAATATCGTCTTCCGACAAGTTAATGACCCACAAAAGGAGTTATGTTTGTTTCACACATACCCACTGAGTGCTGTGTCTATTTGAAAATGGTCCATTTTATCTCAAATGTATCCAAAATATTGATGTCTGGCAGCTTGTAGAGGGTTAGCAAGTACTAACAGGAATATTTTTCCATGCAACTTGTAATGTCACACTAAGAACTGCAAATGGCCATTTTTTCTTTAAAATCTTCCAAGATGTTTTCAGAGAAATCCCTGCGCATACGCTCTTTTCCAATTCGACGTGACAAAATGCGAAATTTATGTCGCTCTTCATGGAAAGTGATGCCACAACTATGAGAGGAGGTAATTGTTTGTATTTGGTCCTTCTTTTTCAAGCCAGTTCGAAAAAAGACGTCGGGAATGGGCGCAGAATCCTTCAGTACCTCCTCGCTGGAGTAAGTCCACTTAAATGTTACAATTGTGTGTGACTGGTGGAGAGTTGACTGTAAATGGAAGTTGCTTCTTTAAGACAGCCACCAGGGATCCCAACACAACCTTTAAACCTACGAGAATCTCAGAAGTTTAAAGTCAAGACAAATTGGCGGTGATTGGGTTTCTGGCAGGCAGGAAAAGATTGACGAAGATTTGCATATTGGACATTAAAATAGCACTTCAGACATACACGAACGGTGTTCAGACCGCTGGAGGCAGCGACTTGAAATTTTCAGAACTTGTTCTACGAACCCTGGCCGACATTTTGGGATCTGTTTGGAGTGTCCGGACCGCGTGGAAAACACCACGCATCGCTTGGAATGTGAGAGTACTATTCGTCCCGACTCTATTAGTTTAGAATGGACACGGGCAGTGTTGTAGACGACTGTAGAGCTGCGATTGAGCATAACGTCCCAGGTTTCGGTGCCACATTGCCTAACCAGCTCCAAAAGAGCGGCGGGGGAGGGGTATCCTGACACTATCTTTAAACCTTAGATAATCGTCAGAAGTTGAAGTGAAAAGAAATCGGCGGTGAGTAGGTTTTTTGGCGGGTAACGATTAACGAAAAATTGCCAATTAGACATTAAAATTGCACTTCTCACAAACATGAAGCGTGTCTAGACCGCTGAAGGCAGCGACATCTAATTTTCAGAACTTGTTCTACGCACCCTGGCCGACATTTTGGCATCTGTTGCGTGTGTCGAGGCCACGTGAAGAACACCACGTATCGCGTGGAAAGTGAGAGTACTATTCGTCCCGACTCTATCAGTTTGGAATGGACTTGAGGAGTGTTGTAGACTATTGTAGAGCAGCGATTGAGCATGAAGTCGGAGTTTTTTGTGCCAAATTGCCTAACCGGCTCCAAGGTATGATTTTTCGTCTGTACATCGCCCAGATTGACTGTAGTTTATACCGTTACCATACGTTGAAGTAGCCTTTTGTCATTTTCACCACTTTCGCCCCAGATTTGAGGGTACCTTCCTTCAACCCCATTTTATAGCAAAATCTAGCCATGCTCCCAACAACGCCCTCTCCCCGTCGGCCCGGGTGCTTCGAAAAATAGAAAGGTCAATGGGTAGGGGCCCGTTAGCAAACAAACGGGGGCAGGGCAGCTGTACTTGGTGAAAAAACAGTTGTGTGAACATCCCCAGAAGTGAAAACCTATGCTCAGTGGCTGTAATCAAGATGTTAATTTAGACTCCCATTACGGCCAAGATACTACAGAATGAAAATGGGTGGGTGGCGGGCATCATCACTGGATCTAATGTTGTATTTCATGTTTTCTTTATATTCTATTTATTTTTTTGATCTTTTTGATCTCTCTCTCTCTCTCTCTCTCTCTCTCTCTCTCTCGCTCTCTCTCTCTCTCAGTTTAATTTGTGTTTGTCTATAATGTTTATAATATTTAGATTTTGCTAGATTCTGTTATTTATGGAATACGTTCTGCCATATTGTAAATTATTAGTCACCGTACAGGAACGGAGGGGCTTCTAAGTGGTAAGCACTTGTCCTCCAATCCTGATTTGCATTGTCAAATGGCAAATAAAATATGTTTAATCTAATCTAACAGTAGGGGGGGGCATGTGTCCTAGGTAAAAAAAAAACAGCAGGGGGCAGGTGTCCTAGGTAAAATAAACAGCATGGGGGGGGGGGGGGGGGGGGGGGGGGAGGGTGTCCCCGCTAATTAATTTTAATAGCAGGCAGTTGTTCATGGGGCAGGTGTCCTATCCCACTGCCCAGTATTCCAAATTTTCTATGGTACTTGGCATTGACGGAAATAACATTTCAACAAGAAACAACGGGAAACCTATTTGCAATAAAGCTGCAAATATAAACTTGGTTTTAGGACCATTCCATGGACATTTTAAAGCCTATTGCGATATCAGCGTTTCTTACTCTCATCCTTTCACCACACCGCAGTATTTTACCCGAGTCGAGTTCTGACGTCATGCAAGTTTGACCGACATGCTTTCAATTTTGTTATTGACAACAACATATTTATAATTTTGTGCTCTGATCCGAATTTTGAAAACGACACACGCAATCGCGAAAGCGTTTTCTGAAAAACACGATTCTGTAAAAGGTTTTAGTGAAATTTGATTATTTTTTTTATTTTCAATTTCGATGGCTCTTGTTGAAAAGGTGCTAATCACTGATCGTCCCAAACGAGATCAAAGACACGCCGTAGTTTAATTACAGACGGAGAATCTTCTAAGAATATACATGCGCAATCCTAAAATGCAATAAATCAAGTGTTTTTTCACGTTTTATGAGAGAAATATGTCCAACTGTATCATTGAATCATTTTTAGGTATATGTGGGTGAGAAATTTTCTATACGGACAAAATACAGGCTAAATAAAATATTTGCCATTATTTTCCGCAGACGTATTTTTGTCTTTGCTTCTTGGGGAAATTTCTTGCTGCTAAATACAACGAAGGTGTGTTATTTGATGTGGTCAGAACCGTCAGGTGGTCGGGTTCGAAACCGCACCTCGCAGAAGATTTAGTGGGGGTGTCGATTTTACAAGTAATGTAGGCAGCGTACACGGCATGGGCTGTCTGTCTTTAATCCTATAAACAGGGTTAAGGCCTGGTTTTTGAATACCCTTATTTACTTATTTATTTATTTATTTGTTTGTTTATTGGTGTTTAAGGTCACATACTTATGCACAATGGCTAATCGTGGCCGTGACAGTTTTATAGGTGGAGGAAGCTGGAGTACACGGAGAGAACCACCAAGCATCGACGAGCAACTGTCAGCTCCTCAACATTCTAACTCTGTTCAAGCTCCGCTCAAGCAGGGTTACAGGGGGTGAAGACATATGTACCATCGACGTGCAGTATGCCTTAGTACACGGCGTCATCGTGGCCCCCATGTCGGCAACCGGGCTAAAGTGCCTTGCCCAAGGACACAACGTGAGTCGTCCCGGACGGGGATCGCACTCGGGACCTCTAGCATAGAAGTACAACAGTCTACCACTGAGCCACCACGCTCCCTTGAACACCCTTAACACTATCATACATTATCCCTCATGAATTCTGAGTTTGATAAAAGAGGTTATGTTTACCTATTACATACCCATTTGCTGCCCGAAAACAGCCGATTTTATCAAAATTCTGATGTTTAGCAGCCTGTAGCGGGATTAACAAATGACTAGCGGAATATTCTATCTATGCAATTTGTAAGACCTGCCAATGTCCAATTGTTCTTGAAAATCGCCAACAAGCAGTTAGCGAAATCCACAGAAAATGTAAATTTTAAGCTTTTAAGGGGTATTTCTCCTTATCCAGTCTAAAATAGGTTAAGTTTCATTCTTTTAAATACCCTTACTACTTACAAAACTGATCCTCTGTGAATTCAACGCGCAGTAAAAGAAGTTATATTTCTCTGTTACATATCCATTGGGTGCTCTTGGTGTCTGAAAACAATCCATTTTATCAACATTTTGATGTTTAGCAGCTCGTGGAGAGTTAACGAATGCTCAACGGAATATTTTGTCCATGTAACTTGTAATGTCACATGAAGACCCGTGAATGGCCATTTTTTCTTGAAATCTACCAGATGTTTTTAAAGAAATCCAGGGAAAGCATGAAATTTTAAGTCTTTGATGGGTACCGCTGTTTAACCAGCCCCAAACGGGTTAAGACCAGCCCTAAATGGGTTAATTCTTGGTCTGATGAATTCCACTTCCAAAGAAGGAGGTTATGGTTATCTCGCAGGTACACATTGCGTGCAATGGGTGCCCAAGGACGGTCTATTTTCTCAAAATTTCTATGCTTTGCAGCCTCTGGAGAGTTAACTAACGCTTACCGGAATATTTTGTCTATGTAACTTGTAATGTCACTCCAAGACCTGCAAATGGTCAATTTTTCTTGAATACTTACTAGATTTTTTGGAGAAATCCACAGAAAACTGGAATTTTAAGCTTTTAAGGGGTACATCTTGACCAGGCGAAAATGGGTTAAGACCTCGATTTTTTGAATACCCTTACTACTTACTAAATTTTTCTCTGTCAGTTTTGCATCCGGTAAAAGAAGTTATGTATCTCTGTGGCATTCCCATTTGTTGTTGCTGGTGTCCAAAAACAGACTATTTTTTCAAAATGTTGACATTTAGCAGCCGATGGAGGGTTAACAAATGCTTACTGGAATATTTTATCCATGCAACCGGTAATGTGACTCCAAGACCTATCAATGGCCATTTTCTGTTGAAAACGTACAAGATGTTTGTAACGAAATCCACAGAAAACATGATTTTTTTTTAGCTTTTGATGGTATCGCTAATAACCACCCCAAAAGGGGTTAACGCTTGGGTTTTTGAATACCCTTATTACTTACAAAAATGGTCCTCAGTGAATTCCACTTCCAACAAAGGAGATTATGTGTAACTCTCGGACATACATTGCGTGCTGTGTGTGTCCAAAAACAGCCCATTTCAACAAAATTATGATGCTTGGCATTCTGTAGAGGGTTAATAAACGCTCAGCAGAATATTTTGTCCATGCCACTTGTAATGTCACACAAAGACCTGCAAGTAGTCAATTTTTCTTGAAAACCTATGGAATGTATTTAGTGAAATCCACAGAAAATGGGAATTTTTAGATTTTAAGGGGTCTCTCTCTTTAGCCTTCCCAAAATGGGTTAAGACTTCGTTTTTTGAATACCCTTACTACTTACAAAAATGTTTCCCTATAGATTGTGCGCTCGATAAAAGAAATCACTTTTCTTTGTGGCGTACCCGTTGGGTGCCGTTGGCGTCCAAAAACAGCCCATTTTATCACAATTTTGACTTTTAGCAGTCCGTGGAGGGTTAACAAATGCTCACCGAAGTATTTTGTCCATGCAACTTCTATTGTCACATCAAGGCCTGGGAGTGACAATTTTTTCATGAAAATCTACAAGACTCGTTTAGAGAAATCCACGGAAAACCTGAATTTTTGAGCTTTTTGGGGGTATTGCTGTTTAACCAGCCCAAAATGGGTTAATGCTTGGTTTTTTGAACACCATTATTACTTACAAAAATGATCTCCGGTAAATTCCACTTCAAATGAAGGAAGTTATGTTTATCTCTCGTGTATAGTTTGGGTGCTCTGGGGGCCTGAAACCGGCCCATTTCATCAAAATTTCGATGTTTGGCAGCCTGTGGAGGGTTACCATATGCATCGCCTGATATGTCATGTGTATCAAAGGTCGTGGCACAGACAGGTCTATCAATGATGAAAGTTTAAAAAAAATCTACAAGACGTGTTTCGAGAAAGTGCCGATAAACCCCAATTTTGACAGTTTTTTTGCCAATTCTGACAAAATAAGGGTTAAATCAAAAATTCCGCTTCGGTACATTTTTAGATTTTGCGCCCCTCTATGAGTGTGCAAAATTTTGTGAAAATCGGTCCGAAAATGGCTTCGGAATCGTGCGGACAAAATGTGTGGAAAAAAAAAAAAAAAAAACCAAAAAAAACCCCCCCAAAAAAAAAAAAAATAATAATAATCCGTAGAAAAACAATAGTCTTTTCCAGAGGGAAAAGCCTAATAAGATTCAAATCGACCTCACGGTTCTGAAAATAGAAATTTTATGCGTGCCCAAATTTTTGCCCCTCCCATAACGAAGGCAAATAATGACCCACAAACTTCTAAACTTCTCTTGAACAAACTTGATTCTAAACCTCAAAAGGACTCTGTATACCACATATCAAGTCTCTTACTGGTGGTTCATTAGAAGATTTAAAAAAATAAGACCATTTTTTCCACACCCCTCTGCTCAATGGGAGCCGAAAACTAATTTGCATAAAAATCAAAAAGGCCATATATAACCACTACTTACATGAAATTTAATTAAAATGTGGCCAATGGTTTAGGAAAAAGAGGCTCAAACAACACCTTCACGCAGGACGACGGACGAAGAGTGATAAGAAACGCTCACTCAGACTTTCAGTCAGGTGAGCTAAAAATTCAGGCTCCTGTATTGAACCCAAACATGAACCAAGAGCCTTCATTTTAACACACTTGTATCTGACCCCCCCCCCCCCCCCCCCCCCCCCCCCATGGATGCTGTATACCAAATAAAAGAATCGGATCAGTGGTTCTGGAGAAAAAGTTTTTTTTAATTTTTGCATATATGTTGACTCAGCATTTTTTCAATCCCCCCAAAAGAACATCCTGACACAACCGATGGCATTTTTTTTTTTAGCATTCAATTCTGTTGGCTCTAAGGATGCTTCATGCCAAACTAACAGTTCTCTGTTCCATGTGGTTTGGGAAATATCGGCATTTGAAAATATTTCTATTTTTAGCTCCTGGGGTTCTCACGGGAATTTTTTTTTTTTTTGCATGAATCAAGTACTTATGACTCAGTAAGACCACATATCAAATATGGTTCAAGTTGGACCATCGGTTCAGAAAATAGAAATTTTGGGCGGGGCCAAAAATCTTGCCCCTCCCATTACAAAGGTAAATATTGATCCACAAACTTCGTCTGAACAAACTTGATTCTACACTTGAAAAGAAAGCGCCATACCACATATCAAGTCATTGTACCTACTGGATCATGAGAAGAAGATTTTTAAAGAATTTTGGCTATGGAGCTGGGCACGTTGATTTGAACAAAAACAAAATGTGATGTCAGAACAAGCAATCAACTCAAATTTAACTAAAATTGGTTCAGTGGTTTAGGAGGAGCAGGTGCAAACACCATGATCACAGAAGAGGGATGGTGAGTGATCACTATAGCTCATCCTGACTTTCAGTCAGTTGAGCTAAACATTTTGAAGCATTTCCCCCACCCCCTCCCAATGGGGCTGGGCCAAATAATAAATGAAATGAAAAAATGAAAAGAAGAAGAGTGACATAAGTTTTTCGGAGATGTGTTTTACAGAACATTTGCTGATTCTGTGAAAGAAACTTTTCCTAGAGCATTGATGATGAAATGTTCTGGCTGCAAATAAGATTCTGATGACAACCATCACCACATTTTGCCAGAACACGGATTACGATGCAATTGCCATTGGTTTTTAGTCAGAATC
Source organism: Pictodentalium vernedei (assembly GCA_031216915.1). NCBI lineage: Eukaryota > Metazoa > Mollusca > Scaphopoda > Dentaliida > Dentaliidae > Pictodentalium > Pictodentalium vernedei. Next base: position 184,906,680 of record CM062292.1, on the reverse strand, counting down.
AAATATGGTTAAAAATTGCAACATGATAAGAAGTTGGAAAGTGATGGTCATGCATATAGGAGCACCGGGACCTTCTAATTTAGAATACATGTATTTTTGGTGTTTGGCGAGTAATCTCATGACCTAGGATAGAGAATGTGTTGTGCATTTGTTGACAAATAAGAAATATCCTGTTTAATTGTTGTACAAAAAAAGGAAAAAGACCAAAAAAAAACAACTAAAATTGCAATTAATTAAAAAATTTTAAATAGAACGGAAAAATTTAAATTTTATAGAAAATTTCCTTTCTTATTATACCTACCGCAATTGTTTACAACAGGCTTGCACTACAGTGGGAGGTGAGGCGTATGGCCCTGTGTGACACACAGACAGAAAGGACAATACCAAAAACAGGGCTGGAACTGACCTTGCAAGAACCCTAATGGCTAGGGTTGATGACAGCCAGAGCAGAAGAAAAGAGGGCCTGAAGAAAAAAGGTCCTCAGACTGCTCCTGCAACTGATGCAGGTAGGTGGAGAAAGTAGAAGCATTTCTCCAGTAGCCTGCCTGCATAACAACCGCCAACTGACGAAGTTAGCATAAGCCCAGGAGGTAGACAATGCATGCACCCCGTAGGCAAAAAAATGATTGGTAATACAATCGTCAGTCGCTAGATGAGCGTATGACACACGAATAGCAAGACAAATCCATTTAGAAATGGATTGAGGAGAGATCTTCTGTCAACCAGGGATAAGAGACAGAAATATATCTTCTCCTGTCTTTCCTAATGAACTGCGTCCGGTTGAGGTAAATGCGAATTGCACAAACTGAACAGAGCAAAGGGCGATTACCCTCAGCAGAAGGAAGAACCCTGATACAGATTGGAGGATGAGTAGTTTCTGGCATCTGATTCTTGGCCAGAAAGGAGCAATCAGTGGTAAAGGAACACTGCTGGCGGAGCAAAATCCTAGGCCTTTTCAAACAAAAGTGCCAAATAAGCTTGGAGAGGGATGGAATAGTGCCGATATGACGCTTTCCCACATATGAAGAGGTCTCCGAAAGCATGGCCCAGTACCCTTAGATGGTAACAGGTCGGAGACCCAGAGAATCAAACAGATATACCAGAAACTCCGCAATCTGTGTTATCGAGGGATTGGCATAATCAAAAGAGTGTTAGCATACCATTGACAGAAGACCTTCCACTTAGCCGAATAGGCTAAACCAGTGGAGTGCCGTCTTGAAGAAGAAAGGACCTGACAAAAGATATGTGTGAAGGCACAAGGAAGTCAGGTCGACGTGAAACCTTCTCGGGTGACCTTGCAAAGAAGGTCGTGACATAGAGGGAGACGTGTCAGAACTGCCACCAACAGAGAGCGGAGCTGTATTGATCCACATTCGAGGCGACAGGGGAGCGATCACATGGATTCGACAACTGCAGGTTCGTATCTTGGCTAGAACCTGAGTCACAATTGGAACTGGCGGGAAGGCGTAGCCAACTAGATCGTTCCAATCGAGTGACAGAGCATCCATGGCGAAAGCCAGAGGATCTAGACACAGGGACACGAAAGTGTACACCTGAGGCTTCCCAACAGGTCATAAAACAATCGATGTGGGGACGACCTCAGAGATCGCAAAGTGACTGGAACACTGCCCTATGAAGCATCCACTCGGTGGAAATGAACCTGCCCCGTCAGGACAGGGAGTTGGCTAGGACGTCCAGATGACTGGGAATGTGACAAACCACCACCCCGGGCATTGACATCCTGAGCGAGCAGTAGAAGATCCCGGGCCAATTCGTACATAGGAAGTACATGCCACCCTGGTTCCAAATTAAGTGACCACTGTTGAATTGTATGACAACAGATGGACCTGACGATTCGAAAGGTGAGGGATCCACTGTCGGAAATGCAGCAGAAGAGCAAGAAGCTCCTTCTGGTTGATGTGAAGAGCTGCATGATCCTGGTCCCATACACCGTGAAGGAAAAGACCAGATTCAACATCGTGCACAATCCAAGATCGCTGGCATCAGCTGTCAGAACACGATCGGACATGGGCAAGTTCAACAGAACTCCCTTCATGATCCACTGAACATCCATCCAGGGAAGAAGGTGACCATGCAGAGATGCTGGTAACTAAAGCACCAGATCCAGAGGATCGACATTTGGCCTCCAACAACTGAGAAGGTGTTGGAGAGGTCTGACATGCAGCCGACCTGGGCGAATGAGATCCATCACCGAACCGCAGAGCCTGAGCAGCCAGAGAATACTCCGAGCTGTCGCGAATGTGGACTGGGTCAGAGTCAGTGCGAAAGCCGAGAGAATCACAGCTCTTTCCCGGGAAATCGCCACCGTAAACAGCTGAGTATGACAAAACAATTGAGAAGGGACCAGGCCGACTCTGAACCCTAGCAACATGAACAGGCTCAACAGTGTGTCAACATCTGATACCAGAAGAGCAGCATTTGGAGTGCCTCTGGAGGATATCACCCAGATACGTCGAAGTAGTCACCCTGAAGTGAGTGCGATAGAAGGCTATCACATCCGACATCAGTCAGATGAAGGTCCAAGGAGCCAGGTTGAGGCCGAAAGGTATGGTCTTGAACTGGTAAATTTGCCCCAGAAAAGCAAACCTGAGATACTTTTGCGATGTCTGATGAATCGGAATGTGAAAGTAAGCGTCTCGCAGGTCGATGCTGGAAGCGATATCTCCTTGGTGAATGGAGCGACGAATCCACCTGAAAGTCTCCATGCTGAACTTGGGAGCAATGAGAGACTGGTTCAGGATCAATAACAGTCGGAGTCGGCAGTCCTTCTTCGGCACCAAGAACAGGCGGAATAAAATCCCACCGAAAGAATGTTCTTGACATCCTCAACTGCCCCCTTATAACATCACCGATGGAGTAGCAGCAGGAGCGGATACATCAGTAGCTGTTGACAAAAGAGGAAAAGCGGAGAGAGTAACCAAGCTCGACTCCAAAAGAGGAGTCACAATCCTAGTGACAGCCTCAGATGTCGACTCGAGGCATCGAGTAGGGGCATCTCTTCGCCAGAAAGTCAGCAGCTACCATGGTATCCACACCATAAAAAGACTGCAAAACCCCCAGGAGGGTATAACTCTCTCCAGACAGAGTCGAATCGGGAGGCCCTGAATGACTGCATTCCGTCAGAGGGGAGAAAAGCTGCCAAAAACACCCCCAGCTGACACCTAACTCAGTTAAGAGCAGAACCCAAAGGGTTAGCATTAATGAACAAAAAACCGAAACGGCACATTACGAGAAAATCGCGCACAAAATCGGTATAGAGATTTATCACGAAAAATACAGTGAATAATCAAGAGAATATATAAAAACACAGCCCTATATGTCTGGATAGTGAAGAAACAGCTATGAATCCACATATCAGAACATGAAACATTGTTAACATCGAGTCAAAAGAAATCACTGTTGAAGAGCGAAATGATCCGCATCCTATAAGATGGCGGAAAAAAATAGAATGACATGTTGGTTATATGTCTTTGCACTGTTTCCGGAAGCCGTGGATTAGAACAAGGAGAACAGTGTCCCCTACTGGGTGTGTGCCAGTCACACTCGACCCAGTTTTGGCTTATTTTTTCTTGGTGATTTTGCACCACTTTTCTTTCCCAAATCGCTTGGGAAAGAAGAAAATAGAGATTTTGGAGATCTGAGTAAACCTTACATGGATACACATAATACGGTTACCTCGGACGTCGACTGGACTTATCGTATTTGAAAAGAATCTGATGGAAATCTCTACATAGGAAATAAACAAGTGGAAATGGAAGGCGATAATTCGATAGTGGACGGTGATCATGTGTTCAAAGGTACTTGACATCAGCTAATGCTCGCTAGACCGAATCCCAATGACACAGTCAAGATGATCACACACTTATGGTGAGATCTTCATCCACACGAATGCTATAAAAAGGAATAATGATCCGATCCTAACTCTAAGAGACCAAAATTGAGTAAAAGTTATAAATGGAAACAAGTTGTCAAACCTATAAGGGATGAACAATAAAGCAAATTGTCAGAACAGTCCTCGGAATGGGAATGGATGTTGATGGTTTGATGACGATCATTCCTTGCGATCCTAATCCTTTAGTGGAGATTGGAGCTCTTGATGGCCAGAAGAGCAGCCGCTAACACGGGAGTGAGAAACAAGATAGTGAGTATATGCAACAAATTGTTGAGGCAAAATATCGTGAATAAAAACTGAGTGCTTTATTTAAACAAGAGACCCCAGGGGGCCTAAGGCACTCACCTGACATGATAATCTAAATATCAAACCAGGGACATGACTTGAATAAGCTACATATGTCCCTCCTAAGAAAAGCATATACCAACTAGATGAAGCAATTGTGCCCACACAATACACAGGATTTTCCTTCTATTTTCAGTTCCTGCACTTTTACATCCCAAAATTGAGATAAACGAATAAAAAACAGATTTTTTTTATTTTTGTTTGGAAATTTTCAAAGTCTCAAACAAAATATTTTCAAACCAAAATTTTTTTTTCTTCTTAAAATTGACCAAAACGCATAAAAAAACAAAAAAACTAATTTCCGGATTTTGGTCCAAAATTTCTAAGTCCCTCCTGGACCCCAAATTTTCAGTGTTAGAAAAAAAAAAAAAATTTATCTTAAAATTGAACAAAACACATAATGAAAGTGTCAATGACACTGTAGCTCAACTTGACAAACTTGAACTTGGTAAGTTATAAATGAAATGGCAAAATTGAAGATCACTGGTACCAATGTTATTTGATGAAATTTCAACATTGTGTATGCACAACGTCAGAGTAATCCATGCATTTTTAAATGTAAACTGTAAGACTGGCTAAAGGAAGAATGTTGATACACAAACGCACTATGTTCAGATGTTATTTTGTAAATGGCAACTTTTTTTTTTTTCACAGAAATGAATGCTATCAACAGCTCTTATCTAGAGTTCTTAACTAAAGAGCACACCAAGTTCAAAAACAATCCTATGATAAATGTGGCCATGTCAAAGAATATTGATGCACAAATGCAATAAATTCAGAGCTAACAGCAACAGTTTTTGATGGAAATGAAAAGAAAATCAATAGCTCCTATCTTTGTCACCCTGTATAAGCATACAAAGTTTCAAAACAACCCGATAATGAATGGTGATAACAACAATAACTTTTTATGGAAATGAAAAAATAGCTCACATCTAGAGGTCACCCCAAACACACATACCAAGTTTCAAAGTGATCCGATCATAAATGTGCCCTGAAGGGTGTGTTAAAGGGAAATATTGAAGTCTGACTAAACTAAGTTCAAAGGTCAGCGGCAACAAGCACACCAAGTTTGCAAGCGATCCAATCTTAAATGTGCCCTGCAGGGTGTGTCAAATGGAAATATTGATGCTTAACTGCATCAAGTTTTACTAAGTTCATCGAAGGTCATTGCCAGTGACAACATATTTTGATGGAAATTGAAGAAAATCAATAGCTCCCATCTACAGGTAACCCCAAACAAACATTCAAAGTTTCAAACCGATCTGATCCTAAATGTGCCCTGTAGGGCATGCCAAAAAAGAATATATTGATGCCTGACTAAACCAAGTTCAAAGATTGTTGTCAGCGGCAACATTTTTTGACGGACGGAATTGGAAGAAAATCGATAGCTCCAATCTAGAGGTCACCCCAAAACAAGCATGCCAGGTTTCAAAGCAATCCGATCATAATTGTGCCCTGTAGGGTGTGCCAAAGGGAAATATTGAGGTCTTCTGACTAAATTAAGTTCTAAGAACGTTGGCCCCTGCAACATTTTTTGACGGAAATGGAAAAAAATTGATAGCTCCAATATAGAGGTCACCCCAAACAAGCATGCCAGGTTTCAAAGCAATCTGAACATAAATGTGTCCTGTAGGGTGTGCCAAAGGGAAATATTGAGGTCTGACTGAACTAAGTTCTAAGAATGTTGGCCGCGGCAACATTTTTCGACGGAAATGGAAGAAAATTGACAGCTCTCATCTAGAGGTCTCCCCAAAACTAGCATACCGGGTTTCAAAGCAACCTGATCATAAATATGCCCTGTAAGGTGTGCCAAAGGGAAATATTGAGGTCTTCTGACTAAGCTAAGTTTTAAGAACGTTGGCCGCGGCAACATTTTTTGACGGAAATGGAAAATGAAAGTGTCAATGACACCGTAGCTCAACTTGTCAAGACAAAGACATGAACATGTATAGTATGTGGCACAGCAATGACAAACATCTAGGTAATGACCTGATAACAAACGTACATATAAAGTATTGTAACGGTCTGTACATAAATACTGACCGTTGCCTGTAACAAATGTATAGGTAAAGTATTGTAAAGGTGGTGACCGTCAGATGCTAAACTAGAAAAGAAATCTTTGAGTCCCAGAGTGGGTCGGTCTGACTGAACCCCAAAATATTTGTTCTCATAGCACAGTGATAACAAAGGCACCCCAAAACACACTCATTCCTGTCCCAAGGTGAAAACAAAGGTACCCAAGAAGTTTCGTGAAGATCAGTTCACAAATATGAGCTGTGTAGAAGTTGTGACAAAAAACTGATTGGACCTAATTTCGGTACAAAATGGCCACTGGCAGCCATCTTTAATTTTGGACTGCACCCAGAAACACTCGTTCTCATCCCAAGGTGATAACAAAGGTACCCAAGAAGTTTCCTGAAGATCGGTTCATAAATACAGCCTCTAGCCCGAGACGTATTGACATGTGCACTTACAGTCTATAAGTAGCATTGAATAAATCAAAGTTCATCTAATTTGCATAATTTCTGCACAAGAAAAAAACCCGTACTCTATGTGATGTATTCCATGTTACTAAACATTCAAACAAAAATTTATTCAAATGAGAACTTTCATACAGAAGTTCTGTACAAAAGACTGATTGCACTAATTTTGGTACAAAATGGCTGCTGGTGGCCATCTTGAATTTCGGACCACACCCCAAAACACTCGTTCTCATCCCACGGTGATAACAAAGGTACCCAAGAAGTTTCGTAAAGATCGGTTCATAAATACGGCCTCTAGCCTGAGCCGTATAGAAGTTGTGTACAAAAAACTGATTAGACCTAATTTTGGTACAAAATGGCCACTGGCAGCCATCTTGAATTTTGGACCGCACCCAGAAACACTCGTTCACGTCCCAAGGTGATCACAAAGGTACCCAAGACGTTTTGTGAAGATCGGTTCATAAATACAGACTCTAGCCCGAGCCGTATTGACATGTGTACTTACTGTGTGTAAGTAGCACTGAAAAAATCAAAGTTCATCTAATTTTCATAATTTCTGCACGAGAAAAAAACCTGTATTATATGTGATGTATCCCATGGTACTAAACATTCACACAAAAAAATTATTCAAATCAGCGCTTTCATATGGAAGTTCTGTGCAAAAATCTGATTGCACCAAATTTTGTACAAAATGGCTGCCATCGGCCATCCTGAATTTCGGACCGGACCCCAAAACACTCGTTCTCGTCCCACAGTGATAACAAAGGTACCCAAGGAGTTTCGTAAAGATCAGTTCATAAATACGGCCTCTAGCCCGAGCCGTATTGGCATTTGCACTTACAGTGCTGAAAGTAACACCAAAAAACATCAAAGTTAGTCTAATTTGCATAATTTACGCACGAGAAAAAAACACGTATTATATGTGATGTATCCTATGGTACTAAACATTCATACAAAAAATTATTCAAATCATAGCTTTCATATGAAAGTTCTGTACAAAAAACAGATTTCTGCATCTTCGGTACAAAATGGCGGCTGGCAGCCATCTTGATTTTCGGACCGAACCCAAAAACACTCGTTCTCGTCCCACGGTCATAACAAAGGTACCCAAGAAGTTTCGTAAAGATCGGTTCATAAATACGGCCTCTAGCCCAAGCCGTATCCAATTGTTGACGGACAGACGGACGACGGGCCATGGCAAAAGCTCAAATTTGGCTTCGCCAAAGTTGAGCTAAAAATTGATAGCTCCCATCTAGAGGTCACCCCAAACAAGCATACCAGGTTTCAAAGCAATCCAATCATAAATGTGCTCTGTAGGGTGTGCCAAAGGGAAATACTGTGGTCTGACTAAACAAAGTTCTAAGAATGTTGGCTGCGGCAACATTTTTTGACGAAAATTGAAGAAAAATTGAAGAAAATCGATAGCTCCCATCTAGAAGTCACCCTAAACAAGCATGCCGGGTTTCAAAGCAATCCGATCATAAATGTGCCCTGTAGGGTGTGCCAAAGGGAAATATTGAGGTCTGACTAAAACTAAGTTCTAAAAATGTTGGCCATGGCAACATTTGTTGATGAAAATGGAAGAAAATCAATAGCTCCCATCTAGAGGTCTCTCCAAACAAGCATGCCAGGTTTCAAAGTAATTCAATCATAAATGTGCCCTGTAGGGTGTGCCAAAGGGAAATATTGAGGTCTTCTGACTAAACTAAGTTCTAAGAACATTGGCCGCTGCAACATTTTTTGACGAAAATGGAAAATGAAAGTGTCAATGACACTGTAGCTCAACTTGTCGAGACAAAGACATGTACATGTATAGTATGTGACACAGCAATGACAAACATCTAGGTAATGACCTGATAACAAACGTACATATAAAGTATTGTAACGGTCTGTACATAAATACTGAGCGTTGCCTGTAACAAATGTATAGGTAAAGTATTGTAAAGGTGGGTGACAGTCAGATGCTTAACTAGAAAAAATCTTTGAGTCCCACAGTGGGTCTGACTGAACCCCAAAATATTTGTTCTCATAGCACAGTGATAACAAAGGCACCCCAAAACACACTCATTCCTGTCCCAAGGTGAAAACAAAGGTACCCAAGAAGTTTCGTGAAGATCAGTTCACAAATATGAGCTGTGTAGAAGTTGTGACAAAAAACTGATTGGACCTAATTTCGGTACAAAATGGCCACTGGCAGCCATCTTGAATTTTGGACCGCGCCCAGAAACACTCGTTCTCATCCCAAGGTGATAACAAAGGTACCCAAGAAGTTTTGTGAAGATCGGTTCATAAATACAGCCTCTAGCCCGAGCCGTATTGACATGTGCACTTACAGTGTATAAGTTGCACTGAATAAATCAAAGTTCATCTAATTTGCATAATTTCTGCACAAGAAAAAAACCTGCACTATATGTGATGTATTCCATGTTACTAAACATTCATACAAAAATTTATTCAAATCAGAACTTTCATACAGAAGTTCTGTACAAAACACTGATTGCACTAATTTTGGTACAAAATGGCTGCTGGTGGCCATCTTGAAATTTGGACCACACCCCAAAACACTCGTTCTCATCCCACGGTAATAACAAAGGTACCCAAGAAGTTTCGTAAAGATCGGTTCATAAATACGGCATCTAGCCTGAGCCGTACAGAAGTTCTGTACAAAAAACTGATTAGACCTAATTTCGATACAAAATGGCCACTGGCAGCCATCTTGAATTTTGGACCGCACCCAGAAACACTCGTTCTCGTCCCAAGGTGATAACAAAGGTACACAAGACGTTTCGTGAAGATCGGTTCATAAATACAGACTCTAGCCCGAGCCGTATTGACATGTGTACTTACTGTGTGTAAGCAGCACTGAAAAAATCAAAGTTCATCTAATTTGCATAATTTCTGCACGAGAAAAAAACCCTGTATTATATGTGATGTATCCTATGGTACTAAACATTCACACAAAAAATTATTCATATCAGCACTTTCATATGGAAGTTCTGTGCAAAAATCTGATTGCACCAAATTTCGTACAAAATGGCTGCCATCGGCCATCTTGAATTTCGGACCGGACCCCAAAACACTCGTTCTCGTCCCACGGTGATAACAAAGGTACCCAAGAAGTTTCGTAAAGATCGGTTCATAAATACGGCCTCTAGCCCGAGCCGTATTGGCATTTGCACTCACAGTGCTGAAAGTAACACCAAAAAACATCAAAGTTAGTCTAATTTGCATAATTTACGCACGAGAAAAAACCCCGTATTATATGTGATGTATCCCAATGTACTAAACATTCATACAAAAAATTATTCAAATCAGAGCTTTCATATGGAAGTTCTGTACAAAAAACAGATTTCTGCATCGTCGGTACAAAATGGCAGCTGGCAGCCATCTTGAATTTCGGACCGCACCCAAAAACACTCGTTCTCGTCCCACAGTCATAACAAAGGTACCCAAGAAGTTTCGTAAAGATCAGTTCATAAATACGACCTCTAGCCCAAGCCATAGCAGCTTGGCACTTACAGCTCTGAAAGTAACACTAAATAAATCAAAGTCAGTCTAATTTGCATAATTTACACACGAGAAAAAAAAACGTATTATATGTGATGTATCTCATGGTACTAAACATTTATACAAAACTTTATTCAAATCAGAACTTTCATACAGAAGTTCTGTACAAAAAAACGATTTTTGCATCATCGGTACAAAATGGCCGCTGGCAGCCATCTTGAATTTCGGACCACACCTAAAAACACTCGTTCCCGTCCCAGGGTCATAACAAAGGTACACAAGAAGTTTCGTAAAGATTGGTTCATAAATACGACCTCTAGCCCGAGCCATAGCCAATTGTTGACGTACGGACAGACGGACAGATGGACGGACGGACAGACGGACGACGGGCCATGACAATAGCTCAAATTTGACTTTGTCAAAGTTGAGCTAAAAATTGATAGCTCCCATCTAGAGGTCACCCCAAACAAGCATGCCAGGTTTCAAAGCAATCTGAACATAAATGTGTCCTGTAGGGTGTGCCAAAGGGAAATATTGAGGTCTGACTGAACTAAGTTCTAAGAATGTTGGCCGCGGGAACATTTTTCGACAGAAATGGAAGAAAATTGATAGCTCCCATCTAGAGGTCTCCCCAAAACTAGCATACCAGGTTTCAAAGCAACCTGATCATAAATATGCCCTGTAAGGTGTGCCAAAGGGAAATATTGAGGTCTTCTGACTAAGCTAAGTTTTAAGAACGCTGGCCGCGGCAACATTTTTTGACGGAAATGGAAAAATATTGATAGCTCCCATCTAGAGGTAACCCCAAATAAGCATGCCAGGTTTGAAAGCAATCCGATCATAAATGTGCCCTGTAGGGTGTGCCAAAGGGAAATATTGAGGTCTGACTAAACTAAGTTCTAAGAATGTTGGCCATGGCAACATTTGTTGATGAAAATGGAAGAAAATTGATAGCTCCCATCTAGAGGTCTCCCCAAACAAGCATGCCAGGTTTCAAAGCAATCCGATCATAAATGTGCCCTGTAGGGTGTGCCAAAGGGAAATATTGAGGTCTTCTGACTAAACTAAGTTCTAAGAACGTTGGCCGCTGCAACATTTTTTGACGGAAATGGAAAAAAATTGATAGCTCCAATCTAGAGGTTACCCCAAACAAGCATGCCAGGTTTCAAAGCAATCTGAACATAAATGTGTCCTGTAGGGTGTGCCAAAGGGAAATACTGAGGTCTGACTGAACTAAGTTCTAAGAATGTTGGCCGCGGCAACATTTTTCGACGGAAATGGAAGAAAATTGATAGCTCCCATCTAGAGGTCTCCCCAAAACTAGCATACCAGGTTTCAAAGAAACCTGATCATAAATATGCCCTGTAGGGTGTGCCAAAGGGAAATATTGAGGTCTTCTGACTAAGCTAAGTTTTAAGAACGTTGGCCGCGGCAACATTTTTTGACGGAAATGGAAAAAAAATTGGTAGCTCCCATCTAGAGGTCACCCCAAACAAGCATACCAGGTTTCAAAGCAATCCAATCATAAATGTGCCCTGTAGGGTGTGCCAAAGGGAAATAATGAGCGCTGACTAAACTAAGTTCTAAGAACATTGGCCGTGGCAACATTTTTTGACAGAAATTGAAGAAAATCGATAGCTCCCATCTAGAGGTCACCCCAAACAAGCATACCAAGTTTCAAAGCAATCTGATCATAAATACGACCTGTGTACGTACGTACGTACGCTGACAGACCAGAAGTGATGGCAATAGCTCAGCCTGACTTTGTCAAATAGAGCTAAAAAACAAAAAAAACTAATTTCTGGATTTTGGTCCAAAATTTCTAAGTCCCCCCCGGACCCCAAATTTTCGGTGCAAAAAAACCAAAATTTTTTGCCTTAAAATTGACCGAAACGCATAAAAAAATGAAAAACTCATTTGCGGATTTGGGTCCAAAATTTCTAAGTCCGGATCGGGACCCCAAATTTTCAGCCTAAATATGAACCCAGGGACTTGGCTTGAACAAACTTGAATCTCACCCCCCTAAGCATGCTGCATGCCAAATATCAAAAGATTCCTTTTGGTAGATCTGAAAAAGATTTTTAAAGAATATTCCTCATACTGCACTAATTTGAACATTTGGGCTCCCATAGGGAACCCAAATATGGACCGAGGCATTTGATTTCAACAAATATGTGAATCAATGTTCCAAAGATGTTGTATGTAAAACATGAAAGCTTTTGGAGCAGTGGTTTGGAAGCAAACGATTCTTTCATTTTTTCCCATTGCCCACAGTGTTAAAAAATGCTGACTCAGCATTTTTTCAAAGTCCCAAAAAAGTACCTTATGACAAAACTGATGACAATTTTTTTTACCATTCCTTTCTGTTGGTTCCAAGGAAGCCTCACAAATTCTCAGTGCTGTGCAGTTTTGGCGATATGGACATTTTTATTTTTGGCTCCTGAGGTTCCCACAGGGCTGCAGGAAAAATTTTTTGGGCATAAATCAAGTACTTATAACCCAATAATACCTCATATTAAATTTGGTTCAAATTGGCCTCTCTGTTCAGAAAATAGAAATTCTGGGCGGGCAAAATTTCTTGCCCCTCTCAGAACAAAGGCAAATATTGCCTGTCAAATTTCTCTTGAACAAACTTGAGTCTACACCTCAAATGAAAGCTGCATACCAAATATCAAGTCTCTGCTACGGCTGGTTCATGAGAAGAAGATTTTTAAAAATTTTGTGCATTTTGGCCCCACCCCACTCCACAATATGAGCAGGAGTCCAATTTGAAGAAAAACCCAAATGCCCCTATATAACCGCTACTCATGTGAATTTTCATTGAACTGCAGCCAGTGGCTTGGGAGAAAATGACCCAAACACCACCTTCACGACGTACGATGGACAAAAAGTGATCAGAATAGCTCACCCTGACTTTCAGTCAGGTGAGCTAACAAGAGGCCCCACAGGGCCTGAAGCGCTCACTTTGAACAGAACACGATATAAACAAAGTCCAAGAATGAGTCTACATTAAGCAATCAATCCATCTCCACAGAATACACTGTCAATCATTGAGCCCCTCAGGAGTGACAAAAATAGACTGAGCATCATGCCTTTTCTTCAGTTGATCATAATGTAAAATGTAGAGCTCCCCTATGAAGCCCCTTGATACAACCTAAGTAGATTAATCTTAGTTACACACCTCTAGAGGGTACTGAATACAAAATTTCTAATAATCTTCCACAGCAAGCCCAAATATTAACCTGTGGACCCGATTTGAACAAACTTGAATCTGACCCCCCCTAGAGATGTTGTATTCAAAATATCAAAGCATTCTGACTAGTGGATCTGAAGAAGAAAATGTTTAAAGAAATTTCATCATACTGCACTAAGTTAAAATTCAGGCTACCATAGGGAGCTCAAATATAAACCCAGGGAACCAATTTGAACAAACTTGAATCTGACTCCCCAAAAGATGTTGAAAGGATTCTGACAAGTGAATCTGAAGAAGATTTTTGAAGAAATTCCCTCATATTGTACCAAGTCAAATTTCACGTTCCCATATGGAGCCTAAATATTAACCCAGGCACTCGAATTGAAAAAAACTTGAATCTGACCCTCCTAGAGATGTTCCATACCAAATATGAAAGCATTCCGACTGGTGGATCTGAAGAAGAAGATTTTTAAAGAAATTTCCTCATATTGCACTAAGTTAAAATTTGGTCTACCATAGCGAGCCCAAATATTTACCTAGGGACAAGATTTGAACAAACTTGAATCCCCCCCCCCCCCCCCCCCCCCCCACCCACTGGAGATGTTGTATACCAAATATGAAAACATTCCGACTGGTGGATCTGAAGAAGATTTTTAAAAAATATCCCCCATATTGAACAAAGTTAAAATTTGGGCTTCCATAGGAAACCCAAATATTAACCTAGAGACTTGGTTTGAACAATCTGGAATCTGACCCTCATAACAATGATGTATACCAAACATTGGTTTCTGAAGAAGAAGATTTTTAAAGAATATTCCCCATATTGCCCTAAGTTAAAATTGCCCTAAGTTAAAAATTTGGGCTCCTGCATTGAGCCCAAATATGAACCTATGGACTTTATTTTAATAAACTTGTATCTGACCCCCCCTATGAATGCTGTATACCAAATATCAAAAAATTCTGACCACTGGTTCTGGAGAAAAGATTTTTTAAAATTTTCGCAAATATGCTGACTCAGCATTTTTTCGATGCCCTCTACAGAACACCCTAACATAACTGATGGCATTTTTTTTTACTATTCAATCCTACTGGTCCTAAGGATGCTTCATACCAAATAACAGCTCTCTGTTCTGTGTGGTTTGGGAAATATGGGCGTTTGAAAATATTTCTATTTTTAGTGCCTGGGGTTTCCATGGAGATGCAGGATTTCTTTTTTGCACGAGTCAAGTACTTATGACCCAATAATACCACATATCAAATGTGGTTCAAATCGGACCATCAGTTCAGAAAATGTGAAGTGGGGGGGGAGGGCAGCCATCAAAGAGCTGCCGGAAGCAACCGGGCCAGTAATCTTACCCCTACCATTACAAAGCCAAATATTGCTTCATGAACTTCGTTTGAACAAATTTGATTCTACACCTCAAAAGGAAGCTCCATAACAAATATTAAGTCATTATTCCCACTGGTTCATCAGAAGAAGACTTTAAAAATATTTTTGAGCATTTTCACGCACCCCCTACCTTTAGGGCTGGGTATGTAGAGGTGAACAAAACTGCAATGCCCCTTTGGGACCATCACTCACACAAACTTTCACTAGAATTGGCCCAGTGGTTTTGAAGGAGAAGACCAAAACATGGTATTGACAGACAATGGGCGGACAGACGGATAGACGACAGATGGAGAGCGATGAGATTAGCTCAGCTTGACTTTGTCAAGGTGAGCTAAATGAAAGTGTCAATGACTCTGTAGCTTAACTTGTGTGTTGTGCTTGATAAGAAGGATATTGTTCAATGTTTATGAAAGGATTATGAAATAAGACAAGAATTGTGATAATTGGGAATATGTTCATTTTTGTTCCCTGTATACTATGTTTTTGATAAAAATAATATGAGGTGTACACTGTACTAAAGAGCTGAGGGGTGGGTTAATATGACCTTACAGTTAATGTATGTGGCCCTCACAGGTAAAGTATATCAAAGAAAGTTACCAAGTTACAGTGAAATTATTCCAAAACGAGTCATCCTATCAAGTTACATTGAAATCCCTTCATAAATATGGCCTGTAGACTGTGCTAAAGGTTTTTGGGCTTCGGGCCCCTGTAGTCGTCAGGTTCCCAATTGCGTCCAAAGGGGACATTCTCATCTAGACATTATATGAAGTCAACCTACCAAGTTACAATGAAATCCCTTCATAAATATGACGTGTAGACTGTGCTAAAGGTTTTTGGGCTTTGGTTGAATGATCGCAACCAAAAGGGGACATTCTCATCTGGGTATCATCTGGAGTGATCCTACGAAGTTACAATGAAATCCCTTCATAAATATGACCTGTAGACTGTCCTCAAGGTTTTCAGGCTTCGGGCCCCTAAAGCCGTCACAGATGACCAATCACCACCAAAAGGGGATGTCATCATCTAGGCATTATATGGAGTCAAACTAACAGGTTACAATGAAATCCTTCAATAAATATGACCTGTAGACTATGCTAAAGGTTTTGGGGTTTTGGGCTCGGGCAGCCATAAAGGCTGAATGATCGCGACCAAAAGGGGACGTTCTCATCTAGACATTATTTGGATCATCCTACCAAGGTACAATGAAATCCCTTCATAAATATCACCTGTAGACTGTGCTAAAGGTTTTTGGGCTTCAGGCCCCTGTAGCCGTCACAGTTGCCTAATGGTGTCCAAAAGGGGCTGTTCTCATCTAGACATTATATGAAGTCAACGTACCAAGTTACGATGAAATCCCTTCATAAATATGAACTGAAGACTGTGCTCAAGATTTTCGGGCTTCGCGCACCTGTAGCCATCACAGTTGACCAATCACGACCAAAAGGGGAGTCATGATCTAGGAATTATATGGAGTCAACCTAACAAGTTACAATGAAATCCTTCCATAAATACGACCTATAGACTATGCTAAAGTTTTTTGGGCTCGGGCAGCCATCAAGGCTGAATGATCGCGACCAAAAGGGGATGTTCTCATCTAGACATTGTTTGCAGACAGCCTACCAAGTTACAATGAAATCCCTTCATAATTATGACCTGTAGACTGTTCTAAAGGTTTTTGGGCTTTGGGCCCCTATAGCTGTCACAGTGGCCCAATCGTGTCCAAAAGGGGACGTTCTCATCTAGACATTATATGAAGTCAAACCTACCAAGTTACAATGAAATCCCTTCATAAATATGACCTGTAGACTGTGCTAAAGGAATTCGGGCTTCAAGCTCGGGCAGCCATAATGGTTGAATGATCGCAACCAAAAAGGGACATTCTCATCTGGAAATCATCTGGAGTGATCCTATGAAGTTACAATGAAATCCCTTCATAAATATGACCCGCAGACTGTGCTCAAGATTTTCGGGCTTCGGGCACCTGTAGCCATCACAGTTGACCAATCACGGCCAAAAGGGGATGTCATCATCTAGGCATTATATGGAGGCAACCTAACAGGTTACAATGAAATCCTTCCATAAATATGACCTTTTGCCTATGCTAAAGGTTTTTGGGCTCAGGCACCCATCAAGCCTGAATGATCGCGATCAAAATGGGACGTTCTCATCTAGACATTATTTGGAGTCATCCTACCAAGTTACAATGAAATCCCTTCATAAATATGACCTGTAGACTGTGCTAAAGGTTTTCGGGCTTCGGGCCCCTGTAGCTGTCACAGTTGCCCAATCACGTCCAAAAGGGGACTTTCTCATCTAGACATTATATGAAGTCTGACCCCCCTGGAGATGTTGCATACCAAATATGAAAGCATTCCGACTGGTGGATCTGAAGAAGATTTTTAAAGAAATTTCCTCATATTGTACTAAGATAAAATTTGGTCTACCACAGCGAGCCCAAATATTCACATAGGGACCTGATTTGAACAAACTTGAATCTCCCCCCCCCCCCCCCCTCCCTCTAGAGATGTTGTATACCAAATATGAAAGCATTCTGACTGGTGGATCTGAAGAAGATTTTTTAAAAATATCCCCCATATTGAGCGAAGTTAAAATCTGGGCTTCCATAGGAAACCCAAATATTAACCTAGAGACTTGGTTTGAACAATCTGGAATCTGACCCTCATAACAAGGATGTATACCAAACATTGGTTTCTGAAGAAGAAGATTTTTAAAGAATATTCCCCATATTGCCCTAAGTTAAAATTGCCCTAAGTTAAAAATTTGGGCTCCTGTATTGAGCCCAAATATGAACCTATGGGCTTTATTTTAATAAACTTGTATCTGACCCCCCTATGAATGCTGTATACCAAATATCAAAAGATCCTGGCCTCTGGTTCTGGAGAAAAGATTTTTTTAAATTTTTGCAAATATGATGACTCAGCATTTTTTCGATGCCCTCTACAGAACACCCTAACACATAACTGATGGCAATTTTTTTTTACCATTTATTCTACTTGTCCTGAGGATGCTTCATACCAAACAACAGCTCTCTGTTCTGTGTGGTTTGGGAAATATGGGCGTTTGAAAATATTTCTATCTTTAGCGCCTGGGGTTTCCATGGAGATGCAGGTTTTTTTTTTTGCACGAGTCAAATACTTATGACCCAATAATACCACATATCAAATGTGGTTCAAATCGGACCATCAGTTCAGAAAATAGAAATTTTGGGTGGGGCCAGAAATCTTACCCCTACCATTACAAAGCCAAATATTGCTTCACGAACTTCGTTTGAACAAATTTGATTCTACACCTCAAAAGGAAGCTCCATAACAAATATTAAGTCATTATTCCCACTGGTTCATCAGAAGAAGATTTTAAAAATATTTTTGTGCATTTTCACCCACCCCCTACCTATAGGGCTGGGCATGTAGAGTTGAACAAAACTGCAATGCCCCTTTGGGACCATCACTCACACAAACTTCCACTAGAATTGGCCCAGTGGTTTTGAAGGAGAAGACCAAAACATGGTGTTGACAGACGATGGGCGGACAGATGGATGGACGACAGACAGAGAGCGATGAGATTAGCTCAGCTTGACTTTGTCAAGGTGAGCTAAATAAAAGTGTCAATGACTCTGTAGCTTAACTTGTGTGTTGTGTTTGATAAAAAGGATAATGTTCAATGTTTGTGAAAGGATTATGAAATAAGACAAGAATAGTGATAATTGGGAATATGTTCATTTGTGTTCCTTGTATACTATGTTTTTGATAAAAATAATATGAGGTGTACACTGTACTAAAGAGCTGAGGGGTGGGTTAATATGACCTTACAGTTAATGTATGTGGCCCTCACAGTTAACGTATATCAACGAAAGTTACCAAGTTACAGTGAAATTATTCCAAAACGAGTCATCCTATCAAGTTACATTGAAATCCCTTCATAAATATGGCCTGCAGACTGTGCTAAAGGTTTTTGAGCTTCGGGCCCCTGTAGCTGTCAGTTTCCCAATTGCGTCCAAAGGGGACATTCTCATCTAGATATTATGTGAAGTCAACCTACCAAGTTACAATGAAATCCCTTCATAAATATGACCTGTAGACTGTGCTAAAGCTTTTTGGGCTTTGGTTGAATGATCGCAACCAAAAGGGGACATTCTCATCTGGGTATCATCTGGTGTGATCCTACGAAGTTACAATGAAATCCCTTTATAAATATGACCTGTAGACTGTGCTCAAGGTTTTCAGGCTTCGGGCCCCTAAAGCCGTCACAGTTGACCAATCATGACCAAAAGGGGATGTCATCATCTAGGCATTATATGGAGTCAAACTAACAGGGTACAATGAAAACCTTCCATAAATATGACCTATAGACTATGCTGAAGGTTTTGGGGTTTTGGGCTCGGGCAGCCATAAAGGCTGAATGATCGCAACCAAAAGAGAACGTTCTCATCTAGACATTATTTCGAGTCATCCTACCAAGGTACAATGAAAGCCCTTCATAAATATCACCTGTAGACTGTGCAAAAGGTTTTTGGGCTTCAGGCCCCTGTAGCCGTCACAGTTGCCTAATAGTGTCCAAAAGGGGCTGTTCTCATCTAGACATTATATGAAGTCAACCTACCAAGTGGGATGTCATAATTATAGGCATTATATGGAGTCAACCTAACAAGTTACAATGAAATCCTTCCATAAATACGACTTATAGACTATACTAAAGGTTTTTGGGCTCGGGCAGCCATCAAGGCTAAATGATCGCGACCAAAAGGGGACCTTCTCATCTAGACATTATTTGGAGTCATCCTACCAAGTTACAATGAAATCCCTTCATGATCTAGGAATTATATGGAGTCAACCTAACAAGTTACAATGAAATCCTTCCATAAATACGACCTATAGACTATGCTAAAGTTTTTTGGGCTCGGGCAGCCATCAAGGCTGAATGATCGCGACCAAAAGGGGATGTTCTCATCTAGACATTGTTTGCAGACAGCCTACCAAGTTACAATGAAATCCCTTCATAATTATGACCTGTAGACTGTTCTAAAGGTTTTTGGGCTTCAGGCCCCTGTAGCTGTCACAGTTGTCCAATCGTGTCCAAAAGGGTACTTTCTCATCTAGACATTATATGAAGTCAAACCTACCAAGTTACAATGAAATCCCTTCATAAATATGACCTGTAGACTGTGCTAAAGGTATTCTGGCTTTGGGCTCGGGCAGCCATAATGGTTGAATGATCGCAACCAAAAAGGGAATTCTCATCTGGGCATCATCTTGAGTGATCCTACGAAGTTACAATGAAATCCCTTCATAAATATGACCCGTAGACTGTGCTCAAGATTTTCGGGCTTCGGGCACCTGTAACCATCACGGTTGACCAATCAAGACCAAAAGGGGATGTCATCATCTAGGCATTATATGGAGTCAACCTAACAAGTTACAATGAAATCCTTCCATAAATACGACCTATAGACTATGCTAAAGGTCTTTGGGCTCGGCAGCCATAAAGGCTGAATGATCACGACCAAAAGGGGATGTTCTCAACTAGACATTATTTGGAGTCATCCTACCAAGCTACAGTGAAATCCCTTCATAATTATGACCTGTAGACTGTTCTAAAGGTTTTCGGGCTTCGGGCCCCTGTAGCCATCACAGTTGCCAAATCGTGTCCAAAAGGGGACGTTCTCATCTAGACATTATATGAAGTCAACCTACCAAGTTACAATGAAATCCCTTCATAAATATGACTTGTAGACTGTGCTAAAGGTTTTCGGGCTTCAGGCTCGGGCACCCATCATGGCTGAATGATCGCAACCAAAGGGGACAATCTCATCTGGGTATCATCTGGAGTGATCCTACGAAGTTACAATGAAATCCCTTCATAAATATGAACTGTAGACTGTGCTCAAGATTTTCGGGCTTCAGGCACCTGTAGCCATCACAGTTGACCAATCACGGCCGTAGCTGTGACGGGTGGTGCAATCTGCAAGTCCAAAAAATATTCTCAGGGGCAATTTACAGGTGATGGTGAAAAAAAAACAAGAAAAATATTTGGAACAACATTTGCATAAGACATGGGCTAGACATGAATGAGATACACTTGCAAATCAAATATGAAGTCATTCCACCAGGTAGTTTGAAAGTTATTCTTATAGAAACTCATTAGTCACAAAATTCTAAGTTCATCAAGGGCCATAACTCCAAGAAAAATATTTGGAACAACACATGCATTGAACAGTGGCAAGACATCAATAAGATACACTTACATGCCAGATATAAAGTCATTCCATCAAGTATTTCAAAAGTTATTGAGTTTTGAAACTCGTTGGTCACAGACTGACATTGCCACTTATACAGCTGCTAGTCGCAGCTAAAAACAAATTTTTTTAAAATTAAATTAAAAGGAAAAAATAAGTTAGTCCAAAAGAATATAAGATTTAAAAGCCATCTATGGCAGATCTGGCATGATGGATTCTATGATGCGATTCATTTCATGTTTCTTCACCGCTGGCTACAACAGTTGCAAAGGTCAGAAAAAAGACAGTGATGGACTTCGGTAAGAAAGCTGCAATGGAAGCCAACAACAAGAACATGACAGAAACCAGCCAGAGAACTGGCGATTTAATTCATAAATTACTAGTGCCAGCTAATGAGTGAAACTGACTCAGAGATCGGAAGAGATTTTATCAAAGGTGAAAGAAATTAAATGGATCAGGATCGTAAACAAGGGGCCCCAGAGGGCCTGAGGGCGCTCACCTGACATGGTAGCCTAAATATCAACCCAGGGAATTGATTTCAACAAGTTGCATCTGCCCCTCCTAAGAAAAGCTTATACCAAATAACTAAAGATTCTAACCAGTGGATACAAAAAAAAAGATTTTTAAAGAATATTCCTCATATTGAACTAAGCAATAATTCGGACTCCCACAGGGAGCCCAAATATGAACCCAGGGACTTGGCTTGAACAAATTTGAATCTCACCTCTAGTGGGATACTGTATACCAAATATCAAAAGATTCTGACTGGTGGATGTGAAGAAGAAGATTTTTGAAGAATATTCCTCATATTGAACTAAGTTATAATTCGGGCTCCCACAGGTAGAGATGAGTGATTTTCCAATTTCTGTTCGATTTTCGATTTTGAAGACAAAAAACCTCGATTCGATATCGATTTTCGATTTTTCTCAGTAAAGGTAAGAATTTTCTCACCAAAAGTTTAAAACACCATTATTAATGGTGTTTTGAACTTTTCATGAGGAAATTCCTCTAGGTCTATTATTTCTGAACTGATCTGAGCATTCTGAGAGAGAGTGGGAGACTACAGGAGACTGAGGAGAGGAGAGTATATTTTGATTGTGTGAATGTGACTAGTGTGAGGGTGACAAGGTGTGCTGGTGTAATTACAGAGTTCGTCCAAAAACTTAGTTTTTGTAAATATATCATTTTAAATTGTCCAGTTCAAAATCATACTGTCGTCTGTCATCGCCCCGTATTACAACCATGATGTTGACAGCAAAGAAATGAAAGAACAAATCGGTGTCTCTTAAGATGGGTTGTGCATTGTGGATATCTGCATCAGGTGCGAGGTAATCGCATCTTTTCGGATCAAATTTCAAAATTTGGTTGACAGTACATGCCGTTAAACTTGAGCCTAGGGGCACCCCCCACCCCCTGCTCTGGCCCCACAGTTTTTCATAAAGTCCTTCATCTGCAACTCAACCAACTCTGAACCGGTACTGGGATGTAACAACTGTGCGAATGAACTCACCAGAAGCATAAAAATGTCTAATGCAGAAAGGTAATTCTAGTCTAGTAAGGGAGGTGATCAAATTAGCTTCAAAATTGCTGAC
The DNA here is from genome assembly GCA_031216915.1 of Pictodentalium vernedei. Lineage (NCBI taxonomy): Eukaryota > Metazoa > Mollusca > Scaphopoda > Dentaliida > Dentaliidae > Pictodentalium > Pictodentalium vernedei. The sequence continues at coordinate 184,884,004 of CM062292.1, read as the reverse complement.
AGGGCTTTCGCCATACGTGATGTCCCATATCTCTCACCAAATTTAATTTGCTTCATTCCATGGCTGTTTTTAAATAATATAAGTGATCTCAGACTTTGATATCACAAACCTTTTCAATTTTTTATTGAGTTTTGGTCATTAAAGCCTTTACAGTCACGCTGGTCACCATTGCAGTGTTGTTAAGCTGACAAGTCACAACAACAGAACAAACCTTTTCACCTCAAGCGAAGTTAAAGATGCCTGTCTCTCTGGCGGATTGCTGGTTTGTGGTTCCAGCCTTAAAACGTCCCCCATGCAGTCACTGAACTGTGGCTTAATTTATTCTTTTTTTCAGACGAAAGAAATATAGTTGAAACCGCGAGTGAGTGACAAAAAGTGGGTCCAGTAGAAAATAAAGGCGGGCGGGCAAGTGCATTTTAAAGTCTACTAGTCCTGCAGGGCGAGTGATTATTGCTTTATTTTTACACCCCTGTTGATGGAACGGGAAAATCATTATCGGATGTTTCCCATGATGCAAAATGACGGAAACAAAATATGGTTTCCCATGATTTTAAAAATATTGAGGCCTGTAAGATGAGTTCCAAACGTTCAGTACTGGGTGTTAAACGTCTAGAACTTGGGGTATACAGGGACCAAAGGTCTGGGTACAAAATCCACTAGACTTGAGTAATTTACGGGGCTGTTCGTTATGAGGACCTAAAAAAAATCTTGAATTTCGATTTTTTGCGAGCACTCGATTTGGTTTTTTTGATTTTAAAAAAAAAAATAGAATCGTTCGATAAAATCGAAAAATCACCCATCCTTACCCACAGGGAGCCCAAATATCAACCTAGGGACTTAGCTTCAACAAACTTGAATCTCACCACCCTAAGGATGCTAAATACCAAATATCAAAGCATTCTGACTGCTGGATCTGAAGAAGAAGATTTTTTCTAAAGAAAAGTTCCTCATATTGAACTAAGTTATAATTTGGGCTCCCACAGTGAGCCCAAATATAAACCCAGGGACTTGGCTTGAACAAACTTGAATCTCACCTCCCTAAGGATGCTGCATGCGAAATATCAAATCATTCTGAATGCTGATTTTGAAGAAGAAGATTTTTAAAGAAAAATTCCTCTTATTGAACTAAGTTAAAATTCGGGCTCCCATAGGTAACCCAAATATGAACCCAGGGACTTGGCTAGAACAAACTTGAATCTCACCCACGTAAGGATGCTGCATACCAAATATCGAAACATTCCGACTGCTGGATCTGAAAAAGAAGATTTTTAAAAAAAAATTCCTCATATTGAACTAAGTTATAATTCGGGCTCCCACAGTGAGCCCAAATATGAACCCAGGGACTTGGCTTGAACAAACTTGAATCCCCCCCCCCCCCTACCAAATATCTACCAAATATCAAAAGATTCTGATTGTTAGATCTGAAGAAGATTTTTAAAAAATATTCCTCGTACTGCACTAATTTAAACATTTGGGCTCCCATAGAGGGCCCAAATATGGACCCAGGGATTTGATTTCAATAAATATGTGAAACAATCTTCCAAAGATGTTATATGTGAAATTTGAAAGCTTTTGAAGCAGTGGTTTGGGAAAAAAGTTGTCTTAAATGTTTTTTCCATTACCCACAGTGTTAAAAAATGCTGACTCAGTGGCATGCATTTTTGAAGCTATGGGCGTTTTAATATTTTTCTATTTTTAGCTCCTGAGGTTGTTTGGGACAACAGGAAAAATTTTTTTTGCCATAAATTAAGTATTTATGAACCAATAAGCCATCATATCAAATTTGGTTCAAATCTGCCTCTCGATTTGTAAAATAGAAATTTGGGGCAGGGAAAAATTCTTGCCCCTCCCATAACGAAGGTAAATAAAACTCCTCAAACTTCTCTTGAACAAATCTGTGTCTACACCTCAAAAGGAAGCTGCACACCAAATATCAAGTTTCTGCTATTGCTGGTTCATGAGAAAATTTTTTAAGATGTAAGCACACTTTTTGGACTTGGCCCTACCGAGGGGCGAGGCTTCTTGATTTGATCAAAATGCGATGTCATAATAAACTATTATCTCAAAATCAATTAAATTGGTTCAATGGTTTGGGAGAAGAAGACACAAACACCATGTTCACGGTCGACGGACGGAGAGTGATCACTATAGCTCTCCGGACTGAAAGTCAGGTGAGCTAAAATGTAATTTGAAAAAAAAACTAAGTCCAAAATATATATTAAAAAAAAGTCTAAATATAAAAAAAAAAGCCAAAAGTATTAAAAAACAAGAGGCCCCAAGGGGTAGGCCTTAATCGCTCACCTGACAAAGTGGTTCAAAGAAGTATTTTGGGTCACATTGAGTTAGTCCTAGTTCATCAATAATATAGAGGAATGAAGTCATGAAATTATTCTCAAGGGTCCATGTCAGATGATTATTATCATAGGTCTTCCTGAATGCATCCAATTCTATCAAGCACTGCCAAACTTCCAAGGGTTGCAATGTCACTGTTGTTTGAAAGGCAAATTTTAAGGAAAAACACTTAGGAATGGATTTGAACAAATTTGAACCTAACCTGCTCAAGTCCACTCCCCCCCTCCCCCCACAGAGAGCCCAAATATTAAGATAGGGACTCAAATTGAACCAACTTGCAGCTGATCGCCCACAGACATTATATACTAAATAAGAAAGAATTCTGACTGGTGGAACTGAAGAAGACAGCTTTTAAAGAAAGAAATCTCATCATATTGCACAAAGTTATGCTTTGAGTTCCAATAGAAAGCCCAAATATTAACTGAGGGACCCAATTTGAACAAACTTGAAACCTCCCTGTCCCCCCCCCCCCCTCCCCTCTCCCACTAAAGATGTTGTATACCAAATATGAAAGGATTCTGACTGGTGGATTTAAAGAAGAAGATTTTTAAAATCATATTGCACTAAGTTAAAATTTGGGCATCAATATAAAGCCCAAATAGTAACTCAACGACCCAATTTGAACAAACTTGAATCTGACTTGAACCTAGATATGTTTCATACCAAATATCAAAGTATTTTCAGTGACCCAGTGAATCTGATGAAGAAGACTTTTAAAGAATATTCCTCATAATGCACTAAGTTAAACTTTGGGCTCTAATAGAGAGCCCAAATACTAAGCCAGGGCCTCAATTTGAACAAACTTGAATCTGACACTCCTAGAGATGTTGCATACTAAACATGAAAGCATTTTGACTGGTGGATCTGAAATAGAAGATGTTTAAATACATTTCCTCATATTGCACTAAGTTCAAATTCAGGCTCCTATAGAGAGCCCAAATATTAACCCAGAACAACTTGAATCTCACCCCTAAAGAAATGTTGTATACCAAACATCAAAAGATTCTGACTGATGGATCTGAAGAAGATTTTTAAAGATTATTCCCCACATTGAACTAAGTTGAAATTTGGGCCCCCATAGGAAGTCCAAGTATTATCGGAGGACTTTATTTGGACATACTTGAATCTGATGCTGGTAACAATGATGTGTACCAAACATTAAAAGATTCTGACTGGGGATTCTGAAGAAGATTTTTAAAGATTATTCCCCATATTGCCCTAATTTAAAAATTCGGACTCCTGAATTGAGTCCAAACATGAACCAAGGTGCTTCATTTTAACAAATGTGTATCTGCCCCCCCCCCCCCCCCCCCCCCTATAGATGTTGTGTACCAAATATCAAAAGATTCTGATCAGTGGTTCTGGAGAAAACTTTTCTTAAAGTTTTTGCAAATATGCTGACTCAGCATTTTTTCGATGCCCCCCCCCCCCCCCCCCCCCCCCCTCTCCTATAGAACACCCTGACACAATCGATGTCAATTTTTCCATTCAATTCTACTGGTCCAAAGGAGGATTCACACCAAATAACAGCTCTCTGTTCCATGAGGTTTGAGAAATATGGGCATTTGAAAATATTTCTTTTTTAGCTCCTAGGGTTCCCATGGGGACAAAGTAAAAATTGTTTGCATAAATCAAGTACTTATGACTCAATAATGACCACATACCAAATTTGGTTCAAATCAGGCCATCAGTTCAGAAAACAGAAATTTTGGGTGGGACCAAAAAGCTTGCCCCTCCCATAACAAAGGCAAATATTGCTCCACGAACATCATTTGAACAAACTTCATTTTACACCTCAAAAAGCAGCTACACAAAACAAATATCAAGACATTGTACTTGCTCGTTCATGAGAAGATTTTAAAATAATTTTGGAAGATTTTTCCCCACCCCCTCCCTAAGGGGCTGGGCAAGTTCATTTGAAACAAGAGGCCCCAAAGGCCTTAATTGCTCACCTGACAAAGTGGTTCAAAGAACTATTTTGGATCACATTCAGTTAGTCATGGTTCATCAACACTACAGAGGAATGAAGTCATAAATTTATTCATAACTCTAGTGTCCATGTCAGATGATTATTATCATAGGTCTTCCTGACCGCTTCCAATTCTATTAGCTGTAGACTAGCACTGCCAAATTTCCAAGGGTTATTATGTCACTGTCCCCGATCAAATAGAGCATGAATATTAACCCAGGGACCCAATTTGAACAAACTTAAATCTCACACACATACACCCTAACACCCCCCCCCCCCCCCCCACCAGATACTGTATACCAAATATGAAAGCATTCGGATGGTAGATCTGAAGATTTTCAGTGAAATTTCATCATATTGCACCAAGTTAAAATTCAGCCCAAATATTTAACTAGGGACGAAATTCGAACAAACTTGAATCTGCCCTCCCTCCCCCTCCCCCTCCCCCCCCCCCCCCCCCCCCCCCAGATTATTGTATACCAAATATCAAAAGATTCTTACTGACGGTTCTAGAGAAGAAGATTTTTAAAGAAATTCCTTCATATTGCATTTTTTCCCTCCGCTTAATTGGTTAGCGAGTGGGGTTGGTGGTCATAGGGGTATTATTTTTTAGGAATGCATCAAATCACTCTAAATCTTTCAAAAGATATTTTGTAACCAAACAGTTTGTTACATCTAACTGCCACTCCCCCCCTCCCCCAACAAGGAAGGGAGGGGAGGACATAGGGTAAAAACATTTTCGTATAAAACCACTCTAATTCATCTAGGAACTTGATTGTTTTGAAAATTTTTTCCAAATTTTGGTTCAAAATTTCAAAGTCAGAACTGAACCCAAAATTTTCAGGCTATAAAAAAAAAAAAATTTTGTCTCAAAATTGAAACGCCTAAAAAATCCCCCAAAATGTCCAAACCAAACCCAAAATTTTCAGACTAAAATTTTTTTTTTTTCGTCCCAAAATTGAACAAAACGCATAAAAACAAATTTTTTTCTCCAAATTTTGAAAAATTCAGAACCAGACCAAAAATTTTCAGGTAAACTTCTTTTTTTTTTTTTTTTGTCTCAAAATTGAACAAAACAAAAAACGCTGAAATTTTTTTTCACATTTTGATACAAAATTTCCAAGTCTGAACCAGACCAAAAATTTTCAACCCAGGGACCCAATTTGAAGAAACTTGAATCTGACCCTTCCTGAAGAAGAAGATTTTTAAAGAAATTTCCTCATATTGCAGTAAGTTAAAATTCAGGCTCCCATAGGGAGCTCAAATATTAACTGAGGAACTCGATTTGAACAAACTTGAATCTTGCTCCCTTTAGAGATGATGTATACTAAATATGAGAGGATTCTGACTGGTGGATCTCAAGAAGATTTTTAAGGAAATTTCCTCATATTGCACCAAGTTGCAATTTGAGCTAACATGGCGAGACTAAATCCATGTTCTTAGGGACCCGATTTGAACAAACTTGAATCTGTCCTCCCCCCCACCTCCCCCTCCCTAGAGATGTTATATACCAAATATGAAAGCATTCTGAATTGTGGATCTGAAGAAGATTTTTAAGAAAATTTCCCCAGATTGTATCAAGTTAAAATTTGGGCTACCATAGCGAGCCTAAATATATACCTTGGGACCCGATTTGAACAAACTTGAATATGAACCCCCCCCCCCCCAGAGATGTTGTATAACAAATATGAAAGCATTCTGACTGGTGAATCTGAAGAAAAAGATTTTTAAAGAAGAAGAAATTTCCTCATATTACACTAAATTAAAATTCAGGCTTCCATAGGGAGCCCAAATATTAACCGTGGAACTCAATTGGAACAAACTTGAATCTGACCCCCCTAGAGATGTTATATACCACATATTAGAGGATTCTGAGTGGTGAATCTGAAGAAGAAGATTTTTAAAGAATATTCCATGTATTGCACAAAGTTAAAATTTGGGCTCCAATAGGGAGTCCAAATAGTAACCCAGGGACTCATATTGAACAAACTTGAATTTGGCCCCTCTAGAGATGATGTAAACCAAATATGAAAAGATTCTGACCACTGGATCTGAAGATTTTTTTGTATTTTATGAGTGCTATCAGAGTTATGTACCTTGTGGTGCCCCCTGTGGGCGTGACAACTTTATTTGAACAAACTTGAATTGACATATGATAAGGAACATGCACACCAGATTTGGTTCAATTTGGTCCAGGAGTTTGTGAGGAAAAGTCGATAATGTAAAGTTTATGCCGGACGGACGTCGGATACTTACGGACAGAAAGTGGTTAGTAAAGCTCCCCTTGAGCTTCGCTCAGGTGAGCTAAACAAGAGGCCCCAAGGGGCCTTTATCACTCACTGGCCAAAGTGGTTCAAAGAAGTATTTGGGCCCATATTCGGTAAGACAAGGTTCATCAACACTACAAAGGAATGAAGTCAGGAGAGGCAAATTTTATGGAAATGAAAGTTTCAATGACACTGTAGCTCAACTTGTCAAGACATGTACATGTATAGTATGTGACACAGCAATGACAAACATCTAGGTAATGACCTGATAACAAACGTACATATAAAGAATGGTAACGGTCTGTACATAAATACTGACCGTATCCTGTAACAAATGTGTAGGTAAAGTATTGTAAAGGTGGGTGACAGTCAGATGCTAAACTAGAAAAGAAATCTTTGAGTCCCAGAGTGGGTCTGACTGAACCCCAAAATATTTGTTCTCATAGCACAGTGATAACAAAGGCACCCCAAAACACACTCATTCCTGTCCCAAGGTGAAAACAAAGGTACCCAAGAAGTTTCGTGAAGATCTGTTCATAAATACGAGTTGTATAGAAGTTGTGACAAAAAACTGATTGGACCTAATTTTGGTACAAAATGGCCACTGGCAGCCATCTTGAATTTTGGACCGCACCCAGAAACACTCGTTCTCGTCCCAAGGTGATAACAAAGGTACCCAAGAAGTTTTGTGAAGATCGGTTGATAAATACAGCCTCTAGCTCAAGCCGTATTGACATGTGCACTTACAGTGTATAAGTAGCACTAAATAAATCAAAATTCATCTAATTTTCATAATTTCTGCACGCGAAAAAAACCTGTACTGTATGTGATGTATTCCATTTTACTAAACATTCATACAAAAATTTATTCAAATCAGAACTTTCATACAGAAGTTCTGTACAAAAGACTGATTGCGCTAATTTTGGTACAAAATGGCTGCTGGTGGCCATCTTGAATTTCGGGCCACACCCAAAAACACTTGTTCTCATCCCACGGTGATAACAAAGGTACCCAAGAAGTTTCGTAAAGATCGGTTCATAAATACGGCCTCTAGCCTGAGCCATATCGAAGTTGTGTACAAAAAACTGATTAGACCTAATTTCGGTACAAAATGGCCACTGGCAGCCATCTTAAATTTTGGACTGCACTCAGAAACACTCGTTCTCGTCCCAAGGCGTTAACAGAGGTACCCAAGATGTTTCGTGAAGATCGGTTGATAAATACAGCCTCTAGCCCGAGCCGTATTGACATGTGTACTTACTGTGTGTAAGTAGCACTGAAAAAATCAAAGTTCATCTAATTTGCATAATTTCTGCACGAGAAAAAAACCCGTATTATATGTGATGTATCCCATGGCACTAAACATTTTCACAAAATTTTTTTTAAATCAGCGCTTTCATATGGAAGTTCTGTGCAAAAATCTGATTGCACCTAATTTTGTACAAAATGGCTGCCATCGGCCATCTTGAATTTTGGACCGCACCCAAAAACACTCGTTCTTGTCCCACAGTGATACCAAAGGTACCCAAGAAGTTTCGTAAAGATCGGTTTATAAATACGGCCTCTAGCCCGAGCCGTATTGGCATTTTCACTTACAGTGCTTAAAGTAAAACTAAATACATCAAAGTTAGTCTAATTTGCATAATTTACGTACGAGAAAAAAACCTGTATTATATGTGATGTATCCCATGGCACTAAACATTTATACAAAAAATTATTCAAATCCTCATATGGAAGTTCTGCGCAAAAATCTGGTTGCACATAAGTCTGTACAAAATGGCCGCCAGCGGATCTCGGATTTCGGATCGGACCCCAAAACACTCGTTCTCGTCCCAGGGTCATAACAAAGGTACCCAAGAAGTGGCATAAGCTCAAATTTGGCTTCGCCAAAGTTGAGCTAAAAATCCTAAGGAATGGATTTGAACAAACCTGAACCTAACATGCCCCTCTGTCACCCCCCCCCCCCACCCCACCCCTGCCCATAGTGCCCAAATATTAAGCCAAGGAGTCAATCTGAAGAAACTTGAATCTGATCCCCACTTGAGATGTCATACACCAAATAGGAAAGAATTTTTTTAAAGAAATCACCTCACATTGCACTAAGTTAAATTTTGGGCTCAAATAGGGAGCCAAAAATTAACCCAGAGTCCCGATTTGAACAAACTTGAATCTGACCCACCTAGAGATGTTATATACCAAATATGAAAGGATTCTGATGGGTGGATCTGAAAAAGAAGATTTTAAAAGAAATTCCCTCATATTGCACTTAGTTAAAATTCAGGCTCCAACAGATAGCCCAAATTAATAACCCAGGGACCAGATTTGAACAAACTTGAGTCTTACCCTCCAAGAGATGTTGTATACCAAATATGACTGACTGGTGGATCTGAGATTTTTAAAGAAATTTCCTAATATTGCACTAAGTTAAAATTTCTTAAAATTGAACAAAAGGCATAAAAAAATCCCACAAAAATGTCCGAATTTGTGTGTGTGTGTGTGTGTGTGTGTGTGTGTGTGTGTGTGTGTGTGTGTGTGTGTGTGTGTGTGTGTGTGTGTGTGTGGTGGGTGGGTGGGTGGGGGGGGGGAAATGAGGAGTTCAACTCAAAATTGAAAAAACGCATAAAAAACGAGTTTTTTTTCCAATTTTGGTCCAAAATTTCCAAGTCTGAACCTACCCAAAACTTTCAGGCTAAATTTTTTTTTTTTTTTAATCTCAAAATTTAACAAAATGCATAAAGAATGAAAACAAAATTCCGAATCTTGATCCAAAATTTCGGAGTCCGAACCTGACCCAAAATTTCCAGGCTAAAATTTGGGGAGGGGGGGGGGGGAGGGGGCAAAGGGGAGGGTCATATCAAAATTGAACAAAAAACATAAAAAAATCAGAAGGTGTTTTTTTTTCTTCGAATTTGGGTAAAAAATTTCTGAGTCCGAACAACACCCAAAATTTTCAACCCAGGGACCCGATTTGAACACACTTGAATCTGATCCCTCCTAGAGATGATGTCTACCAAATATTAAAGGATTCTGACAGGTGGATCTGAAGAAGAAGATTTTTAAAGAAATTTTCTCATATTGAACTAAGTTAAAATTCGGGCTCCCACAGGGAACCCAAATATTAACCAAGAAACTCGATTGGAACAAACTTAAATCTGGCCCCCTTAGAGATGATGTATACCAAATTTGAGAGGATTCTGACTGGTGAATCTGAAGAAGAAGATTTTTAAAGAATATTCCACGTATTGTACAGAGTTAAAATGTGGGCTCCCATAAAGAGCCCAAATATTAACTCTGCAATTCGATTTGAATAAACTTGAAACTGACCCCCCTATAGATGTTGTATACCAAACATGAAAGGATTCTGACTGGTGGATCTGAAGAAGAAGATTTTTAGAGAAATTTCCTCAAATTGTACCAAGTTAAACTTTGGGCTCCAATAGAAAGTCCAATTACTAACTCAGGGACCCGATCTGAACAAACTTGAATCTGATCCCCCTAGCAATGTTATATACCAAATATGAAAGCATTCTGACTGGTGGATCTGAAGAAGATTTTTAAAGAAATTTCCTCATATTTCACTAAGTTAAAATTTATTATTATTAACCCAGGGACTTGATTTGAACAAACTTGAATCTGACCCCTTAGAGATGTTGTATACCAAATATGAAACGATTCTGACTGGTGGATCTGAAGAGGAAGATTTTTTTTAATATTTGAAATAATTTATGGGTGCTATCAGTTATGCCCCTTCTGGTGCCCCCTGTGGGTGTGGCACGTTTATTTGTACAAACTTGAATTCCCATATGATAAGGAGCATGCACACCAAATTTGGTTCAATTTGGTCCAGTAGTTTGTGAGGAGAAGTCGATAATGTAAAGTTCACGACGGACGACGACAGACGACAAGTGATAAGTTAAGCTCCCTTTGGTGAGCTAAAAAGTCATAAGCTATGTTTTTGGATTCCAAAAGTGAAAAAATTAAAATATGAATGACAATTTTTGTGAATAGTGCAAACCGGATATGGCTGTTAGCTTGGATAACAGATCAAGTAATCAAGGTATAATTACCCAATAAGGGCCACTCTAGGCTTGATATACTCTGAAGAGTGTGTTAAGCCTAATGGAAACATTGCTCGAGATTTTTCTTGAACTCCTATTACAGTTGGAGGAAGCTGTCTTGTTGATGAGCCACCTGAAAAAAAATTATTTTAAACAATCACTCCTATACTGGCTAAAAAGCAGGAGGATAGAGAGGTATTTTTCAGGGATGTATTTACAGTTTGGACTTCATGGAATCTTTGAACACTGATGTCATCCTCCAGACTTAACCTTTTACCTAATACAAAAAGATGACAGTAGCAAAAAAACAGTTCTTGAGGAACTAAAAATATTCATTTTTTGCCTAAAAACATAGCTTATGTCTGCTCATTTGCACAAGCTCAATGAGCTTGCACTAATGAGATGTCATAAGCTAGTTTTAGAGCAAACAACTGACAAATTAACTGGTTGAGTGCTAGAAGCCACTATCATGGTTCTATTAAAAAGTGCTAGCAGAAATTTTTTTTATATAAGTTTGTTTGGTTGCAAAACAATTATGAACAAAATCTTGCTAACTTAGACTACTCTTGCTGGTAGCATGGTATCTGAAAAAATACCCATGTTTCAAATCACTTTTAAAAAAGAATTTAGCACTCAACTAGTTGATAAATATACACATGGCAAGTTTTTGTGAATAGTACTGGCCATTATGGCCATTACATTTGGAACAGATAGACTGACAAGATGATGACATATGAAATCACAACATGAAAGTTATTCGTAACATTTATTGATAAAGTAATAAATTATAAGAAAATTGGAAATTTATGATAATTTCTATATTTGTTATACCAATCACTGGCCCAGATTAGCTCACTAGCTCTATTCTAAGAATCAGGGCAAACACTTAATTTTGAACCCCCTCAAAATTAAGCCAAATAACTTCACAGTACTCTGTAGAATGACCACTGTGTATGCACGGAAATCCAAGGAGTGCCATCCAAGCCAACCAATAATCATTCTTTTGTAGTGCCTGCTAAATGTGTATAGTTGTATGCGGGGAGGTGTGAGTGAACAAATCATTCAGGGTACTTCCTCTCCATATCAGTGTTAGGTAAAATAAATACAGAAATTATTATAAATTTCAATATTTATAACTAATACCACTGGTCCAGACTAGCAGAATGAATAACAGGGCAGAGGGACCAAAACAGGACTAAGGATAGAGTTGAAAGCAGGCTTGCATAAGTAACTCCAGGGTAATAGAATCTCTAAAAGAGATTAGAGATATAACTAGTATTTTACATCTGTTAAAATTTAACTAATATCTATTAACAGATGTGGAGACTATAAAGGATATTAGAATAATAATAATAATAATAATATAGTTTATAGCCATGATTCCACTATGAAGTGCTCTCAGTCTTTACATGGAATGTGTGCTCCACAAGCAACAATTAGTTACAGCTATTTAAAATTTCTGAAAAAGCTGAGTTTTAAGTAATGCTTTGAAACTGCTAAGGTTTTGTGGTGCCGTCAGGTGACCTGGAAGCCGGTTCCACAAAAGTGGAGCCACTAATAAGAAAGCCTGGTTACCAACTGTCGCAAGATTACCATGACTATAAGCCAAATTGTTAGCCGTGCTTGACCTTAAAGATCTATCATGTTTGTATCTTGAGATTAGGCTTGACAAATAGGAAGGTGTCATGTTGTTCAAGGCTTTATATGTGAGGAGAAAGATTTTGAATTCAATCCTCGTTTCCACAGGGAGCCAGTGAAGTTCTAGCAGCACTGGGGTAATGTGGCAGAATTTTGCTCTGCATGTTAAAATTCTCGCTGCACTGTTCTGAATGAGCTGTAGTCGTCATATAAATGATCGCCTACACCCAAAAAATAAAGAGTTACAATAATCCAAGCGACTCATCACAAATGCATGGACAAGCTGCTTGGCCATTCCCTCGTCGATCACAGGATGCACCCTGCCGATATTCCGGAGATGGAAATACGCAGATCAGCAAACCGAGTTAACATGTTTTTCTGATGACAGATGTTCATCCATAAAATATCCCATGTTGCGAACTGCGGCCGACGCGGAAACATTATTTGAGTCTATGTTAAGAGTATATTTAGATGTTTTTTTTCGGCTTTTATTTTGAGAAAATTTTCAGCCATTTCAGAGTTGAATCTCTGCCACGCATCGCTCAAGCTGTTCTTTAGTTAATATTTCAGACTTGGGCTCGAAGTGAATGTAGAGCTGAGAATCATCAGAGTAACAGTGGAAATTTAGGTCATGTTTGCGTATTATATCTCCTAATGGTAAAACGGAGATAACATAGAGAAGGTGACTGAGGACAGAGCCTCTCTGAAGCAGAACCATTGATGCTGACACTTTGCATCTGGCCAGTAAGATAGGATCTGAACCATTCTAAAGCTATGCCGGTAATGCCAACATAGCTTTGTAGTCTTTCCAGGAGAAATAAATGGTTTAGAGCCGAGTATCCATATAAGTGCTCACAGGCTTCACACAAAACTAAAGGTGCATTTTATACAAGCAGGTTAGCAATAAGCCAATTTATACAGGTGTGTTTTTAAGTGTCTCTTAAATGACTCGAGTGACTGTGGTTTTTTGATGTCGTCAGGTAACGCATTCCACAAATTTGGTGCCGTAATGCAGAAGGCCCGATCGCCAGCTGTGATCAGCTTTCCTGCATTCTGAACAAGATTGCACGAAGTAGCTGATCGCAAAGGACGAGCAGGTTCATACTTCTTAACTAGATTGCAAAGATAAGGTGGCGCAAGATCGTTGACAGCTTTGTAGGTAAACAATAATACTTTGAAACTAATTCTTTCACTAATGGGTAACCAATGCAGTTTTTGTAAGATAGGGGAAGCCGAAGAGGATTTTTTACGCTTGGTCACAAGTTTAGCCGCACAATTCTGAACATTCTGTAACTTGTTAACTAGGGACTGTTTGCAGCCATATAGGAGAGAATTACAATAATCCAATCTACTCGTTACAAATGCATGAATTAATTGCATTGCCGTTCCCTTATCTACCACACCATGCATTCTACCGATATTTCGGAGGTGATGAAAAGCTGTTCTGGAGACTTGCAACACATGCTTGACTGCAGAAAGGTTTTCATCCATGAAATAACAAAGAATACGAACCATTGCCGATGGAAAAATGGCACTGCCATCAAAATTCAAACTCATTCAAGAAATTTTCGATAGCTGGTAAGGGAGTCCAATATAAATGACTTCGGTTTTGTCCGCATTCAACTTCAAGCAGTTGTTGGTCATCCAGGATTTAATATCAGACACACAGTTTTCCAGGCGGCATACTGATATATAACTGGGTGTCGTCAGTATAGAGATGGAAGGAAAGCCCATGCTTTCGGATTATGTCATCAAGGGGAAGGACATATATGGCGTACAATAATGGGCCAAGGACTGAACCTTGAGGCACACCATATTTCTGGGAGACTGACTTTGATACAGTGTTTTCTATCAGTATTCTCTGTGAATGATTAGCAAGATACAATCTGAACCAGACTACTACCACGCCACAAACACCAACTCTTTGCTCTAGAATGGATGCCAGAACAGAGTGGTCAATTTATCGAATGCCGCGCTCAGATCGAGTATTTACAAGACATGAAACTCGCTGTTGGTCCATGGTAACTAAAAGGTCATTCTGAACATGCAAAAGTGCACTTTCTGTGTTACCTTTTTATACGATACGCAGATTGTAACTCTTAAGAGAGTTCGAAATGTGCGAGGTGATTCTGAATTTGTTTGGATACAGCCCGCTCGAGCAATTTCGATGTGAAGGACAAATTTGATACAGGCAGATAGTTCTTCAGAATATCACTATCAAGTCCAGGTTTTTCCAGAAGAGGGACTACACAGGCTTCTTTCATAGAGGATGGAAATGTCCCCGTGGCCAGAGATGAGTTGACAATTTGTAAAATCAAAGGTAGCAGGGCTGGTGCACAAGCCTTTAGAAGTTTTGTTGGGATAATATCTAGTGAACACTGTTTCTGGATAACACCAGACATGATATTTGTTGTTTGTCCATAGACAGAAATACATCATTATGAACGCGTAGTAGTGCTGTTTCAGTGCTACACTGTGGCCTATATGCAGATTGAAATTCTTCAGATAACCACAGTGTTGGGATGCTGACGGATTTGGATGGCAACTACTCGTTCAATGAGTTTGGAGATGAACAAAAGGTTTGATACCAGCCTATAGTTTTTGAAAATGTCTGGATCAAGTCCAGGTTTTTTGAGCAGTGGGGTAACGAGCGCCTGTTTCATTGTTTGCAGGAAAATTCCAGAGATAAGTGACTTATTTACAATTTCCAGAAGCCTAGTTGTGAGAGCCGACAGACAGGATTTCAAAAGTTTTGACAGAATTACGTCCAACGCGCACTGTTTTGATGGCGAGTTTTTCAACATTGTGATCAGATCGTTGGCGGTAATCAGTTCAAATGAGCTGAACTGCACACAGTCCGTCATGCCAGGTGGACTGGATGAAAAGGTGGAAGCATGTGCGACATTGCCTCCAGCTGTAAGATTGGACCTTACCACCTCGATTTTTGTTTGTGAAGAAAGCTGAGAATTTTTCCGGTAAGTTCTTCCTTTTGATGTGTGTTCAAGAAGGGCTGTATTTGCCTAAGGTGTAGTAGTTTGTCTATAACAGTTGGCAGCATGTTTGGCCGCCCAATGTTATCAGACACAATACCAGAAAAATAGGCCTTCTTTGCTCGAGTTATCAAATTATTCACATGGTTTCTTTGGTTTACATATAGTTCCCCATGGATGTGAAGTTTTGACGAACACCACTGCAGCTCTAGTTGTCTGTGATGACGTTTCGCTTTCCTAATTTCATCGATGAACCAAGGAGAGTGCCTAGCCTTAGAAAATGTTTTACACTTCAAAGGGGCAAATCTGTTGATAAGTTCTTGTAGAAGTTTATTGAAAGTTTCAACAGTTTCGTCAATCGATTCTATAGCAGTAGGATCTGAAGCTAATGATGAGAAGGTATCCGAAAATTCAGTTGATTCTATATTCTTGAATTTCTAATAATATTCTCTCTGTGCTGGGTTGGGCACCCTACTTTGAGGTTAAACTGACCATAAAATGATCCGGGAGGGCGACGTCAAACACATCAACACATATACAATTTCCGCATCACTCTGTCGTGTAATAAACAGGTCCAGTGTATGACCAGCTTTATGCGTTTGACCAATGACATGTTGCACAATGTCCACAGAATCCAGCAAGATGAGAAATTTTTGAGCACTGGCGTCGTTTTTATTCTCCAAATGAAGATTGAAGTCACCAGTTCAAGAGTTGACAGGTGTAGAATGTGTCCCAGGGTAATCTAAAAAGATGATTTATATTATTATTACAAATCTTGAGGTACTGTTTGAAATGCACTCATGACTGCCAGAACTATATATACAAATATCGAACCCTGCCATTTCCTGTTAGCCCCAAATACTGTGAGAGGGAGGAAGTAGTCCAGATGACTTTGAAATTCGAAGAAAAGAAATCAGATACCAGCATAACCTACCCTTGCAGAGCAAAGCAAAAGCAAATGATGAGCATCAGATACAAAATGTAGTGCTTCATTTTTTGTGACACTGACATACGACCTAGCAAGTCCCCTGCCACAGATTCCTAAGATAAAATGTGGTGAATGTAGAAGGCAGTGTCCCGTAAGCAGCCTTAATAATGTCTGACAAAGCAACTGAAATTGAATATGTTCATCAGGATGACAATTCTCTAATCTCATGTGCTGAATTTATTCTATTCTTCCTGCTATCTGCATCAGACAGGGTGGCGTATGCAATGTGGATAGCAGATTGAATCCATCTGGAAATAGAATGAACAGAAATATACCGAGTCAAAAAAGAAAGTATAATAAACTTTGAGGAGCAATTTATTTAGTATTATTGACTTTAATCCCAAACAAATTATTGCAAATTCATATTCGAGTCTAGCTGTATGAATTTGCATAATTTCATGCTCTTACTGTTGCCAGCATCACGTCAGGACGTCACAATTCAGACATGGGGTGAAATGAAAAGTTCACACATGCAGTCAATAGCGTGTATGTCCACCGTTTGCCTCTTGGATGGCAAGACCTCGATGGCGCATGGACCTGATAAGTCTCTGGATGTCACCCTGTGGTATTGCATTCCACTCCTACCTTAGAACATTACGTACATCGTCTAACATCTGAAGATCATGAAGTCGCATCCGACGGTCCAATTGATTCCCAAGATGCTCGAATGGTGACAAATCTGGAGAAAGTTGGGGCCAGGGAAAAAATTCTATGCTCTGCTCCTCAAGAAAGTCACGATAGATACGCACCACGTGACATCGGGCATTGTCTTGCTGGAATAACTGCAATCCGACATTAGCGCTGACCAACGGGACAACAACAGAATCAGATTATCATCGATGAAGATCAACTGCGTTCGATGGTGCAAGGAAATTCCTGGCCAAACCGTTACACTACCCCCGCCGAAACGGGCATATTCCCGCACACAAGCATCAGAAAACCGTTCTCCTCATCGGCAATACCCTCTTGCCCTGCCATCAGCGTGCTGTAGACAAAATCGTGATTCATCACTAAAAAGAACTGTGTTCCAACGCTGCTGAGTCCAGCGAACACGCTGACGTACCCATTCCATTCTGATGGTACAATGACGTTGGGTAAGGATTGGTCCATGGTATCGACGCCTACTTCGGATGCTGTGTTCAGCGAGTCTGTTGCGGACAGTTTGTGCACCGATTCTATTTTAGTTTTACCAGGAGTAATTGTTGCTGTCCTCGTTGCCGGAAGGAAGCGATCCTGCAAGTGAGATGTCCTGATGTGTCGGTCTTGTGCAAGGGTCATAACTCTTGGCTGGCCTGAATGCGGTCGGTCGGCAGTAGACCCAGTGGTTCTATACCTTCCAATGAGCTTTTATACATCAAAAAGAAATACTCAAATATCTGCAATATTAGAGACTGACAGATGCATATAACTACCTGCATAATTCAGAGCAGAGAAGAGGAAGCCCTCCTTGGAGCAGAAATGTAGTTCAATGCTCTTCTGGAAAAATGTTTAGACCTGAGGAAGGACCTGACAATGGAAGGATGTGAAGTTTGAGTACTGCCGGATTGGCGTACAGTGTGTAATTGTTGCTTTGAAACAATAATAGGTTCTCCTATAGAGGTAAACGATGTGGAATGTCGCACCAGCCAGAAAAAGACCAAATTCAAAAATTACCTCCCAGCAGACATCTTGCATTATGAGGCGACAGACTTTTTTCTCTCGAGCCGCAGTTGGGTGCAATTCATTGGATGGCTTCTATATTTTGCTCTATTTCAAATTCATCCTGTTATCATACTTTCATGCTAAACATGGAAGTATCTTGACATTGCTCTGCAATTTCAACATTCCATTTCCTTTCAAATTTTGAAGGGTATGTTAACATCAGGTTCTAGGAGTTCAGGGATACTAGAATACATTTCAAAGTTTGTCTTACAGTATTTTTTACCTTTTGCTTTCTACTTTTACAACAGTTTTTTTCCATATTGGGTTGTATCACACACCCTTTCAGTCATTACTTGACCCACAAGAGATTTTATCGCTACATTTCATTTCTTTCGTTGTCTGTGTATTTTTTCTTGTTGTGTCTGAACCCTGAAGAAGGTCTTCGTCAGACCAAAAGGAAGGTGAAAATTTTTTTTTCCTATGCTGTTTGAGCTTAGACGAATTTCTTGAGCCCACTTTGATAAAATAGAGCGAGAATATTTTGATTAGGCAAGCTCTCGCTAGAGGGAGCAAATATTGATGTGCCCTGAATGCCACCATGAGGTGAAGAAAAGCGGTAGACAAGGCTGTATCCAGCTTCTGTAGAGTGACTATGAACCCCAGTGACTACAGAAGAGATAGAAGCTTCCTGACATCTTGCAACAGAATCCCTTTGTGAAAATGTCTCTCTAGAATGTCACCCAGGTATGCCAAAGTCAGTACTATGGACTAGGCCCAGAAATGAGCCATCACACCATTCATTATATGAGTTAAAGTGCAGAGTTCAAGGTTTAGACCAAAAAACATGGCCAGAACTGATAAACCTTTCCATCGATGGCAAACCTTTTCTAGATGCTTGGTGTTTCAAGATGTAGAAAAATGCATCCTTGAAACTGATGCTTTCCGTAAAGTCGTTTGGATCTATGACTTCGAGGATCAGAGTGATGGCTCAGAGAACATCTGTGATGAGACTGACGTGTTGACAAAGAGAAAGGAACTGCAGACTGCATCTCTACCAGTGGTCTATGTGATCCAGAATCTTTTGGTAAGGTGATATTGGTCGGATGATATGTTGTGTCATTTGAAGGCCAGTGCAGGCTCATCTCATGACTCTGTTCGGTTATCTGTCTCTACCGTTTCTTGTCTATCTACCAAAAAACGACTGCCCTTGTGAGCTGGCATCAACACTACTGGATTGCCTTGTATCCTAGGACTCAACTGCAGTATTCTCTTTAGCACCTTTGATGCCAGCTTGCTTTCAGCCATTCCATTCTCATGGAAGTAGTCACTGACCTATGTAGAACCTCTGATGTCCTTAACTTCTGCACTGACGAATGTTTGGTTGGTTTTTCTGTAATGGAAGAAGATTTGTGTGAGGAAAACCTAGGCATGGTGTGTTCAGAGCCACTATTCAATGTTTGAACCTTTTTTCAATGACTAAAGCTCCAATTTGCACAAACAATACCAGGTTTTTGTGGATTACACCCAGAGCAAGCCAAGCAAGATATTGGTTATCATGGCTTGACTTGCTCCTAAAGCAACCTGAGCAAAATTTTAGAATAATTCCTATTATTCGGTTGCAAAAACTCTGGAGGAAAGAATTTTAATTTGTGAAAAAACCTAACGTGAGTTATAAAATTAGAAAAAAAACCTTCAAAATTCCTGCTTCCCCTCCCTCCCCAACAAAAATGCCCCCCCCCCCCCCACCTCCCACCTCCTCTCACCACAAAAAAAAGCTTGAAGTGTCTCACTTTGTGATGGGATGTTGGTTCCTGAAGATATTTCAAACCCTGGATGTTTTGACCTTGAGATGGTTCGGTCTGTGTTTCCTTCCTCATGTAAACTATTTGATAGTCGCATGTTCGATTGTTTCCCAACTAACTCCCAAAATTTTTGTAACAAACCTGATGGCATGCATACCCAACACAGATATTATAGTGTTAGACAGTTAAAGATATAAATATTATATTTTGTGAATTCATTATTAATTACCTATTCAATCTATAAAAAAAAAACCTCTATAAAAAAAATTGTTGAAGTAATTTCAATTTGAGATCGCTTGTAGTCATTTTTTTTTTAAAAACAGTACCAAATCTGCCAGGTATATTAGTATCCATATGCATGTCTCCATTGTCTCGCAATGAACAGCTCAATAACTAATTTTCATAAGTTCAAAGTTCATAATGATAGTGTTTAAGTGTTAATGAAAACATTCACACAACAATTCGGATGAAAGCATCAATACATGCATGGAAAGATGAAATTCATTCCTCAAATTTGACGCCCTCCTTATCCAAGTTGCCAATATGGATAGAGTGGCTGTTCATGTAGCTGAGAGTACTCTTAATAAACACTGGTTGAATGTCACTCTGACTTGTAAAACAGTTACATGTAAAAGGGGACTATTTAGCTGAACATTTTATGATGAGACTAATACAACAGCCAGCACACATAGACAAAAGTTAGAAAAAAAACACAGCACAGGTTTTTCAAAATAGGGCATGTCAGTTATTTAAAAAAACAAAACAAAACGAACTGTTGTTTTGGTAATACCTGCCATTTCTAGTGTCAATATATATATACATTATGTTGCTAAGTGAAATCTGTCAGAGATGTTTAGAAAGTAATCATCTAAAAACATTTGGAGTCTAATCATCAGATTAAATTCTAAGTCAATAAAGGGCCATTACTCAACTGTATTGATTTGTTTAGTCAGGTAACAGTATTTTCTGTGGTAACATTTTTCCAGCCAGTTTGAATCTCTCACAAAGATACTCTAGAGCAAAAAACAAATATCTTAATCTAACCCATGTGGCTACAGGCCCAAAGCAGCCTGAGGATAATCACCAGATAATGATTATAGAGTCGTATTTCCAATTATCAAAGGATTCTGCCTGGTGATTATTAAGATTTTTTAACAATAAATTTTTTAAACTCATTTTTCACAATTTGACACTTCCCTTATATCTCATTTTGATCTGGTCATTCAAAGTTCAGGAAATGATTTTCACAATTCACAAACTATTTAGAAACAATTTTTTGGCTTGGCAAAGCCATTTGAGCTTGCTGGGAGCCCAAAATATAACAATCTCCAAAAGAGTGTTAAACTATCCACCCAGCCCCCTTGGAGCTCCCAAAAATCAACTGAGTGGAACCGCTTGAACAATTAACATCATGGGTTCATATTGAGTCTAAATACAATGAAAGTGTCAATGACACTGTAACTTAACTTGACTGTGTGTAGTGTTTGATGAAAAGGATAATGTTCAATGTTTATGAAAGGATTATGAAATAATACAAGAATTGTGATAATTGAGAATATGTTAATTTATGTTCCCTATATGCTATGTTTTCAATAAGAATAATTTGAGGTGTAGACAGTACTAAAGAATTGAGGCCTGGGTTAATGTGGCCCTCACAGTTAATGTATGTCAACAAAAGTTACCAAGTTACAGTAAAATTATTCCAAAACGAGTCATTCTACCAAGTTACAATGAAATACCTTCATAAATATAACTCGTGGATTTTACTAAAGGAATCTAGGTCACCTGACGGCGGCGGTCATGCCTGACTGAACATGACCAAAATAGGAGAGTCTCATCTAAATATCATACCAAGTAACAATGAAATCCCTTCATAAAAACAACCTGTAAGCAGTGCGAAAGGAATCTAGGTCTTGTGACCAGGCGATGGTAATGGCTGACCGATCGTGTCCAAAATAGACAAGTATCATCTAGACATCACACCGAGTTAGCTTTCCAAGTTACAATGAAATTGCTTCATAAATATGGACTGTAGACTGTGCTAAACAAATCTAGGTCACATGCTTGTGTGCCTGACACATGGTTGACTGATCACGGCCAAAATAGGATGTTTTCATCTAGACATTATACTGAATCACCCTACATATTAGCAATGAAATCCCTTTATAAATGCAAGCTGTAGACTGAGCTAAAGGAATCTAGGTAACGAGTCCCTGTGGTCGTCACGGTTGAATCAGATCAAAAAAGGACGTTCTCATCTAGACATTATACTGAGTCATCCTACGAAGTTACAATAAAATACCTTCATAAATAGGACCTGGAGATTATGCTAAAGGTTTTTGGGCTTCGGGCCCACGTAGCCATCATGGTTGACCGATCGTGACCAAAAGGGGACGTTCTCATCTAGACATTATACGGAGTCATCCTACCAAGTTACAGTGAAATTCCTTCATAAATACGACCTATGGACTGTGCTGAAGGTTTTTGGGTTTCGGGCTCTCGCAGCCGTCACGGTTGGCTGAGCGCGACCAAAAGGTGACGTTCTCATCTAGACATTATACCGAGTCATCCTACCAAGTTACAATGAAATCCCTTCGTAAATACGACCTGTAGACTGAGCTAAAGGTTTTTTGGGTTTCGGGCACCCGCAGCCAACATGGTTGACCAATCACAACCAAAAGGGGACATTCCCATCTAGGCATTATACTGTGAAATCCCTTCATAAATATGACCTGTAGACTGTGCTAAAGGTTTTTGGGTTTCAGGCTCTCGCAGATGTCACAGTTGACTGATCGCGACCAAAAGGGGACGTTCTCATCTACACATTATACAGAGTCATCCTACCAAGTTACAATGAAATCCCTTCATAAATATGACCTGTAGATTGTGCTAAATGTTTTCAGGCTTTTGGGGCCCATGTAAAGATTATGGTTGACCGATCGCGGCCAAAAGGGGACGTTCTCATCTAGACATTATATGGAGTCAAACTGCCAAGTTACAATGAAATCCCTTCATGAATACCACCTGTAGACTGTGCTAAAGGTTTTGGGGTTTTGGGCTTGCGCAGCCGTCATGGTTGATTGCGACCAAAAGGGGACGTTCTCATGTAGACTTTATACGGAGTCATCCTACCAAGTTACAATGAAATCCTTTCATAAATACGACCTGTAGAATCTGCTAAAGGTTTTTAGGTTTCGGGCTCTCACAGCCGTCACGGTTGACCAATTGCAACCAAAAGGGGATGCTCTCATCTAGACATGAACTTGAATCTACATATGAAATTTTGTGATGATTGGACAAGAACTACAGGGTGTAGCCTGTGCTAAAGAAAATGTGAACAGACTGACAGATTCACAGACTTCTGCATGCGTGATGGGAATAGCTTATCTTGACTTTGTCAAGTTAAGCTAAAAATTATTCTGCCTGTCTATCCATAATTTGGATTTTCAAAAACTTAGTCACTTTAATCCATTTCTGCACTCTTTGACCCCTACCACTGTGGTTCATATTGACCCAGCCATATTCGATTTACAGAAAATTATCATCTCCATTCACAAATTATCTAAAAATACCTTTTTGAATTGGCAAAAGCCATTAGAATAATTTGTCTAGAATACCAAATTGTAACACGAAGAATGTTACTAAGGTAACACTTCCCCCCCCCCCCCCACACCTTCACCTTGCAGATGCGACGGAAACTTTTATACACGACACACCTTCTGACTGCCCATAACATCTGTAAAAAGTTTAACAATTGTACTATGATTCGTTTCTGAGTTATGGCTGAGACACGAATATTGACCAATTTTTAGTGTGACCTCGAAATGTGACACTGACCTTGAAGGTACGAACCCGGCTATGGTGTTTGAATCATCCTCCCATGGTCCTTTATAATTGTATGAAGTTTGATGTCTGTGGCCCTAACCGTGTTCAGTGTGACCTTGAAATGTGACCTTGACCTTACAGACCTGGCTGTGGTGCGTGACACATCCACCTGTTGTCCTTTATAATTGAGTGATGTTAGATGATTGTAGCCCTAATAGTTTTGGAGTTATGCTTGAGACACGATTTGTGACCCTGAACATATGAAGGTCAATTGTGACCTCCACCTTGCAGATGCGGCGGAAACTATTATACGCGACACACCTTCTGACTGTCCTTAACATTTGTAAAAAGTTTAACAATTGTACTATGATTCGTTTCTGAGTTATGGCTGAGACACGAATATTGACCAATTTTTAGTGTGACCTTGACCTTGAAGGTACGAACCCGGCTATGGTGTGTGACACATCCTCCCATGGTCTTTTATAATTGTGTGAAGTTTGATGACTGTGGCCCTAACCGTTTTCGAGTTATTGACTTGGACACACACACACGGATGGACGGACAGACAGATGGACACACGCACACTTCAATCACTATATGCCACCCGACCTAATTCGGGGGGCATAAAAATATCTGTAGGGTTTCTTGTTAAAGTGTGTGTGTGTGTGTGTGGGGGGGGGGGGGGGGGGGGGGGGGCTTACTGTTCCCCATGGGAGCAATCAATGGTATTTTTTGCCTATTTGATTCAACTCTTCCTGAGGATGCTTCATGCCATATAACGAATAATATGTTTCAAAATTTGTGAATCACCTCTTGTGTGTATGAGAGATACATGAGATTATATAGGGAGAAAAACATTGATCTGAGCTGGCTGATTTCTGATCAAAAAAAACAAAGCAATTAAAAAAATAAATATTAATTATAATAAATATTAATTTAATTGGAACAAGTACTCCTTCATATGATCATCTATGAGATAGGTAAATCTAATATTAAACAGTAACTTTAATAATATAAAAAAAAAATAATGAAACAAATATTTCTTTTACAAACCTGGGACTACACTTCGCAAAACATTTTCGAAACTCTTACTAATATCAACAGCTACTGGACTTTTGTCACGATCATGCCACTAAAAAACGAAACAAAGAAAAAATGTATCAAACACATTAAGTTCAGAATCTTCTATTTACCACAACACTTTCTCACTGACTAGACTGAGAATAAAAATAAATATTAGAAACACACTGTTACTACTAGAAAATTTGACGGCGTAAATGCCAGAAAAAAATGCCCAAACTTCCCAAGGCATTTGTGGAACACAGTTATGAATTTAATCTCCAATGATTTCTTGTCACATCATGATTTTTTTTTATCCTTTTTGACATTGCTGAACACAGAATTTTCCAATTCCTATTCCTATTCTCAGATGATAATGATGACTGCCTGAGTAGAAAGGAAATTTCCCTCAGAGACAGTTCTAATTTCATTTTGTGATCTTAAATTGTTTATTCTATTGTCATCTTTAACACTGCTTTGGTTAAATAAAACTTGAAACATTAAAAAGTTACACTAAGTAATTGGGATAATCTTGAACTGGAATTAGTGAGAATGCTTTGGCCGATAGAACGATTAGACTTTATAATCCCCACAAAATAATTCAGCCAATAAAAATTGAAATTTATTGTGTTTATTCAAGACAAATTAAAAATATCTTTCAAGGATATGTGATAAATACAACTGCAAAAAGCAAAATTAATCTGCAAAAACATGATTTGTACTGGAAGTTACCAAATTGCTGGGCAGCAGAATGTTAGCATCCAACTTGAAATGTGTAATAAGTGACTGTACAGCCAAACTACATAGCTGCTTTGAGGCCTCATTTAAACCAATTTATGACCATCTATACAAAAGATGACAGGAATATCTTTCAATGCTGAAATTCCGTTATTTGAGATTTCTTGGTACAAACATATAACAGTGAAGCCCACTTAATTGTATATCTTTTAATAGAATAACCCAGTTAATTCTATATAACTTACGAACATCAAACCATTTACCATTCCTATATAGGTTATAGAGTGAGCTCCTGTTAACTGAGTAAAACATCTTGTAATCTGTCAAAGAATTATGCCAACATCAACTGAATTCCCTCACATTTATAGGACAGGTCACCTCGCCCAACTCCAAACCCAACCCTTATTCTATAATTTCTATTCTGCCTCTAGGTTATCCACAGTCTGTATCCAGTGCTTTTGAACACCGTTTCTCAAGGGGATGGCAGGTAGACAGCCAATCTACAGTACGTGGAGAGTGTATTATCACTAAATCACCTGCTGAGTGGAGATTCCACCCAAGCAATAATTGCAAATTTGTTGCAAAGCATAACCAGCACAAGCAAAGTTTCAACCAATGGACCTCCGGGTTAAACCCGGAGGTCCATTGGCTGAAACATTGCTAGTGTTTTTTGTCGATATGTAAAAAAATTGAAAGTTATAGCTTGGGTGATATCTCCACTCCACGGGTGATTTAGTTACAATCCACTCTCCACGTACTGTAGCTATGCCATCTTCCTGCTGTGTGCATTTTATGTTATCTCATTGAAACTTTTATACAATTAATGTAATGTAATGTATGAGTTTGTATACAGCTAAATAAAAATTATCTATTTATCTAGACATTTTTGGTCCTGATGCATCAAATATAGGCATTTAATCTATTATCTCATTGAGCTCTGTCAAAAAGGCTATAAAAGAATGAATGTTTAGTTTATCTCAACAAGATAGGAAAATGACCCAAATCCTGGTAATTGTATACTACTCTTAAGGGAATATTTTTCTCTGGCAAAGTGGCTATTCAGTTTACAGGGTTCATCAGTATTGAAATGATATGGCATATGTAAAGCATATATGGTATATTGGCCTGCTCTACTATTATGTTACAGTACATCTAGGAAAATCACTGTTCAGTTAAAAACACTTAATGAAAAGGATAATATTCAATGTTTATGAAAGGATTATGAAATACGACAAGAATTGTGATAATTGAGAATATGTTAATTTCTGTTCCCTGTATGGTATGTTTGCAATAAAAATAATTTGAGGTGTAAACTGTACTAGAGAATTGAAGGGTGGGTTAATGTGACCCTCAGAGTTAATGTATGTCAACCAAAGTTATCAAGTATCAAGTTACACTAAAATTATTCCAAAACGAGTCATCCTATCAAGTTACAATGAAATCCCTTCATAAATACGGCCTGTAGAGACTATGCTAAAGGTTTTCGGGCCTGTGTAGCCATCATGGTTGACCGATTGCAACCAAAAGAGGACATCCTCATCTAGACATTATACTGTGTCATCCTACCAAGTTACAATGAAATCCCTTCATAAATACGACCTGTAGTCTGTGCCAAATGTTTTGGGGTTTTGGGCTCGGGCAGCCGTCACGGTTGAACAATCGTGACCAAAAGGGGACGTTCTCATCTAGACATTATCTGAATTCACCCTACCAAGTTATAATGAAATCCCTTCATAAACAAGAGGGGGCCATGCCCCAGGGCATACCCTGCGGTGCATACCCCGTGGTGCATACCGCAAAACAATGACAAGAGAAGAAATGAACCATGATACGGTGAAAACTATTCCCACAAACAATCTTCATTTCAAATTTCATTGAGAGCCGCGAACCCCAAACTAGAGATATGAGGTGAACAGAAAAAAAATTGACTATTTTACAAGATAAACAGCAAAATTATTGTCTTTGTTTTACAGCAAGGTAATTTTGAAGACCATACTGCAGGGGCATGACTCACTTAAAAGCCTTTCCCATAAATAATTTTCATTCCAAATTACACTGAAATCTGATAACCCAAACCTTATAAAACAAAGACATAATGCAACAAGTGGGGAGGTGATTTGCATGTATTTTCTTTGTTTTACTGCAGGGACATGACTCATTTGAAAGCCTTTCCCATAAACAAAATTCATTCCAAATTCATTGAAATCTGATAACCCAAACCTGAAATATGAGGCAAAGAGACAGAAAATTGGCTATTTTCCAAGACAAACAGCAAATTTTCAAAGTTAAAAGGGGGATAAGTCTAAAAAGTGAAAAGTAAAAAATATTATTAGAGACTCATTTGAAAGCCTTTCCCATAAACAATTTTCATTCCAGATTTCATGGAGATCCAATGACCCAAACCTGAGATATGATGCAAACTAACAAAAAATAGCCTATTTTTGTATATTCAAAGGGCCATAACTCACAGAAAAAATATTCCAACAGCAAAACGGCTAATGCTGCTTAAAGGTCTCATGATAGTGAACATCTGCATGAAATTTCATCGAAACCTGAGCAGTAATGTTGAAGTTATAATGCGAACAGACATCTGAGTTCGGACGGACAGACGTACGGACGGATGCACAAACACACGGACACACAGATGCAAGAACAGGTGCAATCCAGTATATATAATAAGACCTGTAGACTGTGATAAAGGTTTTTGGGCTTCGGGCCCCTGTAGCCGTCACCATTGACCAATCACGGCAAAACGGGACGTTCTCATCTAGGCAGTATATGGAGTCATCCTACCAAGATACAATGAAATCCCTCCATAAATATGACCTGTAGATTGTGCTAAAGGTTTTGGGGTTTTGGGCTCGGGCAGACAGATCGCGACCAAATTGGGAAGTTCTCATCTAGACATCATACGGAATCATCAGACCAAGTTACAATGAAATCCCTCCATATTAAATACGACCTGTAGACTGTGCTAAAAGTTTTTGGGTTTTGGGCTTGGGCAACCGTCACAGTTGACAGATCATGACTAAAAGGGGACATTCTCAGCTAGACGTTATACAGAGTTATCCTACCAAGTTACAATGAAATCCCTTCATAAATACGACCTGTAGACTGTGCTAAAGGTTTTCAGGTTTTTGGGCTCGGGCAGCCATCACGGTTGACCAATCACGACCAAAAGGGGATGTTCTCATCTAGACATGAAAGGAAAGCCAATAATTAAAGATAGTCCAGAGAATGGGACTCTTTATACTCATTAAAAAGTGTTCGAGGATTATATATTAGTACTCGTATGATCCATGACATATACAAATGTTTCCCACTGAGCTACACTTAAAATATTATATGAATTAGCTTTACACTTTAAAACCATCCCGGCACCGACTCGGAATTACTGACTCCAGAGGAGGTATTCCCTTGCATTTCCCTATAAAGTAGGTGATATAAGGGAACACCATCCCTCCCTCCCCCCTTTTTTCCTAGCCCTGGGTCAAATACCCCAGAGCGAAGAGGGCAGCAGGACAGATACGCTGCCAGAACAGATACTTCATGCGCCAAAATCTTAAGCACAGCCTGCTGAGTTGAAGATAATTTTTCATAAGAAGTACGGGTAGTTAATTGAATCCACCTTCCAATAGAATGGACCGTAATGTCCCTACTATTAGGCAGCAGAGACAGAAAGACGCGTTACGTCCCTTTCTGATAAACTCAGACCTACGTTTGTAAAAAACGTATAGCTCTAACAGGACAGATAAAAGGCCTATGCCCGTCTGAAGACGGAAGAGCCTTAATATCAATAGATTCCGAATACTTATAGGAGTCTGAATCTAGTCAAAAACCCAACCTTAGTAGTCAAGGTAATAGTATTACCTACAATACGAAAGTGAGAATCATCAACAGATAGTGCCTTAAGCTCAATAACTCTTCTAGCCGAAGAGAAGGCTAAGAGAAAGCTGTCTTATAACATAAGAATTTGAAGTCCATTGTATCAAGAGGCTCAAATGGCGCTTCTTTAAGCTTAAGAAGAACCCAAGCTAAATTCCACTTAGGAATTAGTCTGAGGGTTCTAAGTCTATTTATCGAAAAGTTTTCCGTAACTTAGATAAAGAGACATTAGATCCAATCTGTAAACTATCATGATGTGCATAGGTATCAATAGAATGATCCCTACCTCACCATGAGAAAACCTTCTACTTAGCAGCATAATTTAGCGAAGAGGAGGTCCTCCTACAGTTAGAAATTGTGTCCACTGCTCATCCTGTAAATTGCTTGCCGTGCAAGAAGGACCACACAACGAAGGTTGAGATCTTACGGGTTGTGATGCAGTGTGCGCGATTTCCGCTGCGAAAGAAGATCCTCTCATGGAGGAAGCTTCCGCAGCATGTCCCACAGCAGACACCTGAAAAGATTTATCCATGGTCTCTGGTGTGACAGAGATGCTACCAACAGAATTTGCAGTGAGATTGCTTTATCTTTATCAATATCTGCAGAATCAATGGCGCTGGAGGATACGCGTATCCTATCATACCGTCCCAAGAGATCGAGGAGAGCGTCTACTTCAAACACTCGAGGATCTGGACAGGGCGACACATATGTCTGCAACTGATAGTTGAGATGCGTCGCAAAAAAGTCTACCCTTGGACGATCCCATTAGTAGCAAATCTGATTGAAAAATCGTTGTTGAGAGTCCAT
This sequence comes from Pictodentalium vernedei, assembly GCA_031216915.1. Classification (NCBI taxonomy): domain Eukaryota; kingdom Metazoa; phylum Mollusca; class Scaphopoda; order Dentaliida; family Dentaliidae; genus Pictodentalium; species Pictodentalium vernedei. Next base: position 184,853,985 of record CM062292.1, on the reverse strand, counting down.
TCTGACGACAACAAACGACCTATCCAAACAAGAGGCCCCACGTGGCCTTAATCGCTCACCTGACAAAGTGACTCTAAGAAGTATTTTAGGTCACCTTCACCATGTCATGCTTCATCAACATTAACTGGTTGAGTGATAGATTTTGTTTGAAGTTCAACATTTGTTACCTAAAATTAGTTTTATTTAAAATCATTGGTGTGTGGACAATCTCCAATGATTTTTAATAAAGCAAATTTATCTCTGCAGACAAACTGGTTTAGCATGAAGCACAAACAAGGAATGTGAAGAGATAGCCTTGGACATCTCTCCCCAACTGTGGATATCTTCCATGTGCTACATGTATATATTTGCATGCAAGAAAACAAAAATTTTCACAAATTTTCCAAAATATTAGTTTTTTTTATCATCATTGGAACTAGCTCAAATAGCTTATTTCAATAGGGGTATGGGAAGATCAGGTATATTTTTGAGACAAAAATGTGAACATATAAATAATGGTGTTTTTTTGTGAATGATGCTGGAGAATTTTGCGTAAAGATATGGTAAATGGTTTGTTCTAGATACAGAATGATGCAAAAGTATTTAAATTTGATTAGGCAAGTTCTTCCTATAATGCATTTAAAAATTGAAGTAACTGTTTTTTTTGCTGACGAACTTTTAGATGTGTGTGTCTGTGTTTGTGTGTGTGTGTGTGTGTGTGTGTGTTTGTGTGTGTGTGTGTGTGTGTGTGGGGGGGGGGGGGGGTAAGAGTGTTCTTGCAAACAAAATTCCTGAATAAATGGAAAATTTTATTTTTTGTGTGAAAGACATAGTGCGTGAATGTTGATTGGAACAAGCTTAGAGAGCTCATTTTAATGTGAAGTCATAAAGCTGTGTTTTACGTACGAAATTCTGGAATAACTAAAAAAAATTGCTTTTTTGACTCAAAAAGCATGGTGTGCGACCTCTCATTGGAATGAGCTCAAAAAGCTCATTCCAATGGGGGTATTTACAAGCGATAAGTACATGTATGTTTAAGAGACAAAAATTAAAATTTGAATAGCGATTTTTGCGAAGAATGCTGACAAGTTTTGGCAGTTATGCTGGTAAAAAGGTAAGATATGCAAAGTGGTTGTTTTTTAGAGGCGACATTTAATTAAGGGGAATTAACCCTTGATTACTGAGGTAACTTCTAAAAGTACTGAAATTTCATGAAGCAGTGTGAATAACAGACAACAGTTGCCTAAAAATTTCATGAATAACTAAAATTTTTATTCTTTTGTCTCGAAAACATGGCATATGACCTTTGTTGGAATGAGCTGAATGCGTGTGTTCCAATGAGGGGCCATAAAATTTGAACGGAGATTTGTGTGAATAATGCATTAGTACTGCTAGATTTGGGGTAAACGGTTCACCCTGGATACCACCCCTTCTATAGTAGATCTTTTCTGCAAATTTTGTCTAAGATTCTATCAACTTTACAAATAAATACGTTCATGAATCACAATCAGATCCACCCCACAATGTTGCATACCAAATATCAAAAGATTCTGCCTGCTGGATCTGGAGAAGAAGATATTTTAAGAAATATGCCTTAAATGCACTAAGTTAAAATTTGGGCTCCTATACGGAGCCCAAATATAAACCAAGGGGGACGATTTGAACAAACTTGAATCAGATCCACCCCACAATGTTGCTTACCAAATATGAAAAGATTCTGAAGCTGGATCTGGAGAAGAAGATTTTTTAAGAAATTTGCCTGATATGCACTAAGTTCGAATTCGAGCTTCTATACTGAGCCCAAATATGAAACTAGGAAGCCGATTTGAACAAACTTGAATCAGATCCACCCCACAATGTTGCATACCAAATATCAAAAGATTCTGCTTGCTGGATCTGGAGAAGAAGATTTTTTAATAAATTTGCCCGAAATGCACTAAGTGCGAATTCGAGCTTCTATATTAAGCCCAAATATGAATCCAGGGGGCCGATTTGAACAAACTTGAATCAGATCCACCCGCAATGTTGCATACCAAATATCAAAAGATTCTGCCTGCTGGATCTGGAGAAGATTTTTGAAGAAATTTGCCCGAAATGCACTAAGTTTGAATTCGAGCTTCTATAGTGAGCCCAAATATGAATCCAGGGGGCCGATTTGAACAAACTTGAATCAGATCCACCCCGCAATGTTGCATACCAAATATCAAAAGATTCTGCCTGCTGGATCTGGAGAAGATGATTTTTTAAGAAATTTGCCTGCAATGCACTAAGTTCGAATTCGAGCTTCTATAGTGAGCCCAAATATGAATCTAGGAAGCCGATTTGAACAAACTTGAATCAGATCCACCCCACAATGTTGCATACCAAATATCAAAAGATTCTGCCTGCTGGATCTGGAGAAAAAGATTTTTTAATAAATTTGCCCGAAATGCACTAAGCCCGAATTCGGGCTTCTATATTAAGCCCAAATATGAATCCAGGGGGCCGATTTGAACAAACTTGAATCAGATCCACCCCGCAATGTTGCATACCAAATATCAAAAGATTCTGCCTACTGGATCTGGAGAAGAAGATTTTTGAAGAAATTTGCCCGAAATGCACTAAGTTTGAATTCGAGCTTCTATAGTGAGCCCAAATATGAATCCAGGGGGCCGATTTGAACAAACTTGAATCAGATCCACCCCGCAATGTTGCATACCAAATATCAAAAGATTCTGCCTGCTGGATCTGGAGAAGATGATTTTTTAAGAAATTTACCTGAAATGCACTAAGTTCGAATTCGACCTTCTATAGTAAGCCCAAATATGAATCTAGGGAGCCGATTTAAACAAATTTGCATCAGATCCATCCCACAATGTTGCATACCAAATATCAAAAGATTCTGCCTGCTGGATCTGGAGAAGAAAATTTTTTAAGAAATTTGCCTGAAATGCACTAAGTTCGAATTCGAGCTTCTATAGTGAGCCCAAATATGAATCTAGGAAGCCGATTTGAACAAACTTGAATCAGATCCACCCCACAATGTTGCATACCAAATATCAAAAGATTCTGCCTGCTGGATCTGGAGAAGAAGATTTTTTAATAAATTTGCTTGAAATGCACTAAGTTCAAGTTTGGGCTCCTATACTGAGCCCAAATATAAACCCAGGGGGCCGATTTGAACAAACTTGAATCAGATCGACCCCACAATGTTGCTTACCAAATATGAAAAGATTCTGCCTGCTGGATCTGGAGAAGAAGATTTTTTAAGAAATTTGCCTGAAATGCACTAAGTTCAAATTCGAGCTTCTATAGTGAGCCCAAATATGAATCTAGGAAGCCGATTTGAACAAACTTGAATCAGATCCACCCCACAATGTTGCATACCAAATATCAAAAGATTCTGCCTTCTGGATCTGGAGAAGAAGATTTTTTGAGAAATTTGCCTAAATGCACTAAGTTCGAAATCGGGCTCCTATACTGAGCCCAAATATGAACCCAGGGGGCTGATTTGAAAAAACTTGAATCAGATCCACCCTACAATGTTGCATACCAAATATCAAAAGATTCTGCCTGCTGGATCTGGAGAAGAAGATTTTTTAAGAAATTTGCCTGAAATGCACTAAGTTCGAAATCGGGCTCCTATACTGAGCCCAAATATTAACCCAGGGGGCCGATTTGAACAATCTTGAATCAGATCCACCCCACAATGTTGCTTACCAAATATGAAAAGATTCTGCCTGCTGGATCTGGAGAAGAAGATTTTTTAAGAAATTTGCCTGAAATGCACTAAGTTCGAATTCGGGCTTCTATAGTAAGCCCAAATATGAATCCAGGGGGCTGATTTGAACAAACTTGAATCAGATCTACCCCGCAACGTTGCATACCAAATATCAAAAGATTCTGCCTGCTGGATCTGGAGAAGAAGATTTTTGAAGAAATTTGCCTGAAATGCACTAAATTCGAATTCGAGCTCCTATAGTGAGCCCAAATATGAATCTAGGGAGCCGATTTGAACAAACTTGAATCAGATCCACCCTACAATGTTGCATACCAAATATCAAAAGATTCTGCCTGCTGAATCTGGAGAAGAAGATTTTCAAAGAAATTTGCCTGAAATGCAGTAAGTTCAAATTTGGGCTCCTATACTGAGCCCAAATATAAACCCAGGGGGCCGATTTGAACAAACTTGAATCAGATCAACCCCACAATGTTGCATACAAAATATCAAAAGGTTCTGCCTGCTGGATCTGGAGAAGAAGATTTTTTAAGAAATTTGCCTGAAATGCACTAAGTTCGAAATCGGGCTCCTATACTGAGCCCAAATATGAACCCAGGGGGCCGATTTGAACAAACTTGAATCAGATCCACCCTACAATGTTGCATACCAAATATCAAAAGATTCTGCCTGCTGGATCTGGAGAAGAAGATTTTTTAATGTTTTTCCCATTGCCTACAGTGTTAAAAAGTGTTGACTCAGCACTTTTTCAAAGTCCCGAAACTGTACCCTATGATAAAACCGATGGCAATTTTTTTTTACCAATCCTTTCTGTTGGTCCTAAGGAAGCTGCACACCAAATAAAAATTCTCAGTGCCGTGCAGTTTTGGAGATATGGGCGTTTTAATTTTTTTCTATTTTTAGCTCCTGCGGTTCCCACGGGGCTGCGGGAAAATTTTTTTTTGCATAAATCAAGTACTCATGACCCAATAAGCCCTCACATAAAATTTGGTTCAAATCAGCCTCTCGGTTTGGAAAATAGAAATTTTGGGCGGGGCAAAAAATTTTGCCCCTCCCATATCGACGCCAAGTATAGCCCCACAAACTTCTCTTGAACAAATCTGAGTCTACACCTCAAAAGGAAGCTGCACACCAAATATCAAGTCTCTGCTACTGCTGGTTCATGAGAAGAAGATTTACAAAGATTTTGGTGCCCCTTGGGGGCGTGGCACCACCCAGGAGGAGGGGCAACTTCATTTGAACAAATCTGAATTGGCATTAGGTAATAAACATTTAGCCAACATTTGAATAAAATTGGGCTAGTGGTTTAGGAGGAGAAGTCGATAATGTAAAGTTAACGCCGGACGACGACGACGACGGACGACGACGGACGGAAAGTGATTAGTAAAGCTCCCCTTGAGCTTCGCTCAGGTGAGCTAAAAAGGGAGTCCGCTAGAACGTTCAGACGACCCGGAATATGACGGACCGATAGAAGAACTTGATGCTCTAGGACAAACAGAAGGATCCTTTCCGTTAAATTGAATAACGGAATAGAATGAGTGCCTCCCAGGTTCCGAATATACACTACTACTGTCGACTTGTCGGACAGAATTTGAACATGCGAACTCTGAAGAATGTTCATTCACTGACGTAGCGCAAGCCATATTGACATCATTCTTGATGTTTATGTACTTGTTAGGAACTGCGGATCCTAAAGACCCTGGCACCCTGAATCTATTGGGCTCAGAGTTGCCCCGCAACCTGTTTGACTCGAATCCGTCCTCATCGTTAAACTCGGATCCGGCAGTTGCAGTGGTACTCTCTGAGTTAACCACTGAAAATCTACCCAATCTGAAACCCTTGTTCACTTGATTTGACAAGACAATGTTCGATTTGAGCAAATGAGTTTTCACACTCCAATTCTGAGATAAAATATCTGTGGAGTGGACAAGTGCGTATCCGTTTCATCAGAATAATATTCGCAGCGGGTACACACAAACCTGTCAGTCTAATGAATTCTCTCGCTGTTACTACCTCTGAGTGAAGGCAAAAGCGAGCGTAACAACTGACTAAAATCGCTCTGGTTAACGGCAAATGAATGAGATTGTTGTGCGTCTCTAAGCTCATTCCCACGTGGGTGAATGAATAGGACGACACTAGATCTGACTTCTTTTCGTTTACTGAGAAACTGAGATGTCGGAGCAATTGAAGCAGACTCAGAACATCGTTCTGAAGCGTTAACTTGCTGCCCTAACCCTGAAGAATGCCGTCCAAGTTCTTCTTGGTAAGGTGATCTGCGTGAGATAATGCGTCTAAATTCTATTAGACAATACTGTCGTCTCCAGTATACTGGAGTAATAGACATGGACGCCGGCAATGACAATTCCAGGTCTTGAGCCTAGTCATCCAAACGCAGAGGAACTCTTGGCACGCCTAGTCCTGCCATTTCAAAATTATGTCTTGCATTGATGAAAGGCCGCTGAATAGAGCTAGGCGATAAGAAACCTAATTTGCCAGTCTTTGAGGCTAGCTTGAATATAGCGTCAATTAAAAGTTCAAATGTCCATGACATTTCTGGACTGGGTCGGAAATTGATGGACGGTGTCCTTAATCCGGCCGAAAACGTTTGTGTCCAGTGACGCTTTCAGTTTCTTATCAGGTAACGCAGCATTTTTGTCCAGAGAAACAACTTCTAAAAGGTGATGCTGGATGAAATCTATGGCCACCTTAAGTTGTTCGGAAAGGGAAAATTTCAGCTGTGCTGATTCCCTTTTACCATCCGCCTGGACCACATAAAAATTTTGGTCGTCCCTTACTGACTCTGCAGGGGAACGAACTGACTCAGCTTGCTCAGATAGTTCTTTACTGAAAAAGTTTCTGATAGCTGCGGGTATTCTGCGATGAATTGAGCTATCTGCAATAGCAAGTCCGTCACGGAGGCCTGTGGAGCCGCGGTGTTACGTAATTAGCCGCTGGAAGCTCCAGGGGCGTTAATTCCTGCATTTATATAATATGCGAACGTCCCAACTGGAAAGGCCTCGTGTCCTTGGCTAGCAGATGGCGTGACCTGGTCGACGTGGAATCACCTCCTGGTCCTGCGAGGATTGCAGAAGGAGAAAACAGATCCTCCACGACCCGCACCTCGCCCAGTCGACCTAGGGGCGTCTGACCCAATATCTCAGGCCAGCATTATGACCCCTATGTGAGTCGCTACTCTGACGGTCTCCGGAGTAAGACGTAGAGGCTTTGATCCTCTATAGGAACTTCCTTTGGACGTATTTGCCCCCGAAGAACCTGCCTTACTCCTCCCTGCTGAGTCTGACTTTTTCAAAGCGGAATAATGCAGAGAATCCGGAGCTTTCTTAGTAATCTAATATAGATTGTAGAAAGCTTAACGATGAAGAGAAGCTCTCCTGAGACCGGAGCGACTGGAAGAGAGGTTTTTTTTTTTTTTTTTTTCACCTTACTATCCACTCTTGTGGATGCAGCCAGGGCAGCATCACGTCTGACTAACTCCATATTGCCACGGAAAGGGCAGAGTTATACTAAAATATGCTATAGTCCTCGAAAGAACTCTTAAGGAAGATGGAGATCCTGGAATTTTTTCGCTTCGAGATGTAGTGATAACGCTCTGGTAAGGTGATCTGCCTGAGAAAATGTGTCTAAACTGTGTTCTCCAGTATACTGGAGTAAATAGACATGGACAAGGACCATTCCAGGTCTGCAGCTTAGTCGTCCAAACGCAGAGGAACTCTCGGTGGGCCTTGTCCTGCCGTTTCAAATTAATGTCTAGCAATGATGAAAGGCAGCTGTATAGCGCAGGCGATAAGAAACCGGATTTGCCAGTCTTAGAGGCTAGCTGAATATAGCATCATTCAAAAGTTCAAATGTCGATGACATTTCTGGACTGGGTCGGAAACACAGGGACGGTGTCCCTAATCCGGCCGAAAAAGTCTGTGTCCAGTGACACTTGCAGTTTCTTATTAGGTAACGCAGCATTTTTGTCCAGAGAAACAACTTCTAAAGGTGATGCCAGATGAAATCTACCTTAAGTTGATCAGAAAGGGAAAATTTCAGCCATGCTGATTCCCTTGTACCATCCGCCTGGACCACATAATAATCTCGGTCGTCCCTACTGATTCTTCAGGGGAGTGAACCGACCAAGCATGCTCAGATAGTTCTTTATTGAAGAAGTTTTTGATAGCTGCTGGGATGCTGCGATGAATTGAGCTATCTGCGATAGGTAGTCCGTCACGGAGGCCTGTGGAGCCGCGGTCTTACGTAATTAGCTGCTGGAAGCTCCAGGGACGTTCATTCCTGCATTCATATAATATGCGAATGTCCCAACTGGAAAGGCCTCGTGTCCTTGGCTAGCGGATGGAGTGACCTGGTTGACGTGGATTCCCTGGTCAGCGAAGCAGGAGCTCCAGGGACGTTCATTCCTGCATTTATATAATATGCGAACGTCTTCTGGAAATCTGTGGTCACATAGCCAAGGTGCGGTCGTGTGTGCTGACGTGAGGATGAGGAAGCCAATAGAACAGCCGCGTCGGACTGTCTATGCGACGGAGCGTCCGAGCAGGAGGAGTGAACGCATGCTCCAACTAATGAACGAACATACAACAACATCGCGGCACAGATGTTGCTGTAAGAGAGAGGGGGCCTTTCCCGCTCGCGGTCCGGATAGACCTGGATGAGCTAGCTACCGGACTGACAGGCTTCCTCCGTACTATCCTCGGATCCGTCGTCGATGGGTGTGCACGTTCAATGTTTATAGTGCTCGCATCACCCAAACTGCTTCCCTAGACTGCAACGGACGAACCCGGCTGCCGAGCCATTCGATGAATGGTCACTACCCCGGGTGGACTAGCGGACAATCAACGCCTTCGATCCTACCAGGGCCCTCTTCGGCAATTGTCATATTTCCATGATGAGCTCTTAGCCACTAGCCCTAATACTACAACGACGGAGACACACTTGTTGAAGACATCACGGAAACATCACCCTGTTCTTGTTCTTCTGAAAAAGAGACTGATAAACTAGTGTGACCTTGCAGAGAGAGGACCAGAATGGACCCCTCACCGCTAACAATATACCGTGACACACGTCTCCAACGTTGTCATTTCAATTAGCACACACTGAGCAAGAATTAGTGCGAGTACATTGACTACAAGAAACACAATGAACATGAGAATCAGAGGAAGATTTCCTCGCATTACAATTGAACAATATTTTTTCATCATGAAAAAATATAAACAGTCATAGTACTCCCACTAACCCTTGAAACAAAGATACATAATATAATATAATCCATTATAACATTTCGAAAAAATACTTTCAAAAAAAAAATTTTTTTGAAAAATTTTCAAAAGAGCCCAAGTTCCCAATGGGAACAATGAGCCCAAATGGATCCCAAAAAAGCCTAAGTTTAGACAAAATATTTTAAAACATTTTTAAAAATTAATGCAACACTTCCGGACATTATTAATGTATCTGGCTATGAGTAGAACTAATAGAAGACAAGTAATCACTATCAGAAGTAACCGTTGTCAACATAAGCAAAAGTGTACAGAAACCGGAAACATGACTCCAGGCACTGAAACCATGGCCCAAAATCAGTAACCAATTTAAACACTATCCGATGTAAAACAGAGGCTTCCAGAGAAGAAACTGCAGTACATCAGATGGTAGATGCAGATAACACTGCCTAAACACCGAAGGGTGAGGATGTAAACATGGGGAAAAAAAACAGAATAATCATTCTGTTACCAAGCCAAAACTCCCAAGAAATTTTAGTAAGAAAAAATTCCAAAATTATGCCAAAAGCATGGGAAAATTGCAAGGGGGTTATTAAGGAAAGGGAGAGAGGAAACACTGAACAAACAATGGTAAGTTCATTGCCAGAATGACAACATAAGGCTCATGCCCCGAAATTAGGGAACATGAAATAATTTCGTAAAAAAATTATAAGTTACAGCCCTGAACACATTCTGCCACTGTTTCTTCCTCTCATCCTCTGATTTTAGGGCCAAACGAAGAATGACATTTGCGTCAATTTCGAGACCTCCTTGACACTGCGCATGCGCAGTAGATAGAAAGTATGGAGGACCATTTAGGACATTGAATTTCAGTTTTTGATGCAAATTTTGGGGATTGGGGCGCAAAATTTGTGTTTGGCCCTATAATTTAAGGAGTTAGCACCAGCTAAGTCTGGGTCATGGGTACAGTATAAAAATATTAAGAGTCAGTGTGATCATGTTCCTTGCAAGTTATTTTCAGCTCTTTTCATATCTTCAAATTATGTAACACTACAACATTAACATGAAAAGTAACAGGTCTGTACACAATAAATTGCAGGCATAACCTGCTTATACAATGGAGTCCACTAAATTGCATATCTCTTGCAGGAAAAACCCTGTTAAATAAATAAAACTTCCAAACAACAAACCATTTACCATACCTTTGGAACAAATTTGTCTTGTTAATTACATATATGTTATAGAGTAATCTTCTGTAAATTGAACAAGAGCTATTGCTGAAGACAATTAAACTCTCACTGCAGTGCTGGACCAATGATGCAATGAAAGTGTCAAAGACACTGTAGCTCAACTTGTTAAGACATGTACATGTATAGTATGTGACACAGCAATGACAAACATCAAGGTAATGACCTGATAACAAAGGTACATAAAAAGTATGGTAATGGTCTGTACATAAATACTGACCGTAGCCAGTAACAATGTACAGGTAAAGTATTGTAAAGGTGGGCGACAGTCAGATGCTAAACTAGGAAAGAAATCTTTGAGTCCCAGAGTGGGTCTGACTGAACCCCAAAATATGTGTTCTCATAGCACAGTGATAACAAAGGCACCCAAAAACACTTGTTCCTGTCCCAAGGTGATAACAAAGGTACCCAAGAAGTTTCATGAAGATCAGTTCATAAATACGAGTTGTATAGAAGTTGACAAAAAACTGATTGCACTAAGTTTGGTACAAAATGGCCACTGGCAGTCATCTTGAATTTTGGACCGCACCCAGAAACACTTGTTCTCATCCCAAGGTGATAACAAAGGTACCCAAGAAGTTTCGTGAAGATCAGTTCATAAATACGGCCTCTAGCCTGAGCCGTATAGAAGTTGTGTACAAAAAACTGATTAGACCTAATTTCGGTACAAAATGGCCACTGGCAGCCATCTTGAATTTTGGACCACACCCAGAAACACTTGTTCTCGTTCCAAGGTGACAACAAAGGTATCCAAGACGTTTGGTGAAGATTGGTTCATAAATACAGCCCCTAGCCCCAGACGTATTGACATGTGTACTTACTGTGTGTAAGCTGCACTGAAAAAATCAAAGTTCATCTAATTTGCATAATTTCTGAACGAGAAAAAAACCCATATTATATGTGATGTATCCCATGGTACTAAACATCCACACAAAAAATTATTCAAATCAGCGCTTTCATATGAAAGTTCTGCGCAAAAATCTGATTGCACTTAATTTTGAACAAAATGGCTGCCATCTTGAATTTCGGACCGGACCCCAAAACACTCATTCTCGTCCCACGGTGATACCAAAGGTACCCAAGAAGTTTCGTAAAGATCGGTTCATAAATATGGCCTCTAGCCCGAACCGTATTGGCATTTGCACTTACAGTGCTGAAAGTAACACTAAATACATCAAAGTTAGTCTAATTTGCTTAATTTACGCACAAGAAAAAAACCTGTATTATATGTGATGTATCCCATGGTACTAAACATTCATACAAAAAAATTTTCAAATCAGAGCTTTCATATAGAAGTTCTGCGCAAAAATCTGATTGCACCTAATTTTGTACAAAATGGCTGCCGGCCAACTTGAATTTCAGACCGGACCCCAAAACACTCGTTCTCGTCCCATGGTGATAACAAAGGTACCCAAGAAGCTTTGTAAAGATCGGTTCATAAATACGGCCTCTAGTCGAGTCGTATTGAATTGTTGATGGACAGACGGCCAGATGGACGACTGGCCATGGCATAAGCTCAAATTTGACTTACGTCAAAGTTGAGCTAAAAATGAATTAAAAACAAAGTAGAGACCAAAAAATTGTGAAAAGTTGACAAAGTCTGGACTGTAACTCTAATAAAAAACAAGAGGCCCCAAGGAGCCTTAATCGCTCACCGGCCAAAGTGATTCAAAGAAGTATTTGGGGTTACATTCAGTTAGACATGGTTCATCAACACTACAAAGGAATGAAGTCATGAGAGACAAAGTTTATGGAACTAGGGACACGGCTTAAACAAACTTGAATCTTACCCCCCTAAGGATGACCAAATATCAAAAGCATTCATCTGCTGGATCTGAAGAAGAAGATTTTCAAAGAAAATTCCTCATTTTGCACTAAGTTATCATTCAGGCTCCCACAGTGATCCCAAATAGAAACCCAGGGACTTGGCTTTAACAAACTTGAATCTCACCCACCTAAGGATGCTACACACCACATATCAAAACATTCTGACTGCTGGATCTGAAGAAAAAGATTTTTTAAGACAATTCCTCATTTCGAACTAAGTTACAATTCAAGCTTCCACAGTGAGCCCAAATATGGACCTAGGGACATGCCTTGAACAAACTTGAATCTCACCCACCTAAGGATGCTGCATACCAAATATCAAAACATTCAGACTGCTGGATCTGAAGAAGAAGATTTTTAAAGAAAATTCCTCATTTTGAACTAAGTTATCATTCGGGCTACCACAGTGAACCCAAATATGGACCTAGGAAAATTGCTTCAACAAACTTGAATCTCACCCCCCTAAGGATGCTGCATACCAAATATCAAAACATTCTGACTGCTGGATCTGAAGAAGAAGATTTTTAAAGAAAATTCCTCATTTTGAACTAAGTTATAATTCGGGCTACCACAGTGAGCCCAAATATAAACCCACAGGGACTTTTCTTGAACAAACCTGAATCTCACCCCCTAAGCATGCTGCATACCCAATATCAAAAAATTCTGCCTGCTGGATCTTGAGAAGAAGATTTTTAAAGAAATTTGCCTGAAATGCACTAAGTTCGAATTCAAGCTTCTATAGTGAGCCCAAATATGAATCCAGGGGGCCGATTTGAACAAACTTGAATCTGACCCCCCTAGAGTAATGTATACCAAACAGGAAAGAATTCTGCCTGGTGGATCTGAAGAAGAACATTTTTTTGAATTTTGGAAAGAAATTCATGTGTGCTATCAGAGTTATGCCCCTTGTGGTGACCTCTGTAGGTGCAGCAAGTTTATTTGTACAAGTTTGAATTGTCATATGATAGGGAACATGCACACCAAATTTGGTTCAATTTGATCCAGTAGTTTGTTAGGAGTAGTCGATAATGTAAAGTTCATGACAGACGGCAAGTGATAAGTTAAGCTCCCTTCGGTGAGCAAAAAATACACACATTTTTATAACTTGTGCAGGAGCAGCTTGTCACAAGGATCCCTCTTACCAAATTTCAATGAAATCCATCCACTCACTACAGATATTGCTTCAGATGGATGGATGGATGGATGAACAAATGGACAGATAGATGGACAGATGGAATAAAAAATCTTGTAATATGTTGAGAAACTACTCTGTCAACCACTGAATTCCCTTTGTTTATAGACCTATTTGGCCTCCCACAACCAATATAGACATTTAATCTATTATATCTTGATACAATAGAATAAATGTTCAGTGTATTTCTAGAACACAGGAAAGTTGTTTTTTTTCACTGGCAAATTGGCTATTCACTTAAAAGGGTACCACTGTACTTGCAACTTACTGTGTACATTTCTTTACTTGTGACTTTGATGTTACAATGTTAGAAGACAAGCTGGAAAAGGTTATGGGATAACCTCAAGAAAATTGTGATCCCATTATTCCCCAGGGTTTAAGCTGTCATTCCTGATTTGCTAAACATGTGTTCTGAATGTATGTTGACTGTGCCAAAACATCTCGAAACTGACAGAAGTGGTTTCTGAAATTGGATTTGTGACTGAAATTGCGTGTGAAATTTGAATATGCTTCTTAGACTTCATGCAAGATTTTATCACCGCTGACCCTATCTACCCCTCCCCCCCCCCCCCTCCCACCCACTGGTACAAAACACTGACAATAAACCATGGAATACTGACAAAGTTGCATAAAATGAAGTCCAACATTCTGTGTCCATTTTTCAATAAAGGGGAATGACTCGTGGATGAAATCCTAAAGTTATATGGGAAAGATATAAACAAAATTCATCATTATCTGTTACATGATCCTTTACCTAACGTGAATATCAGATCACAAACTACAGGAAAAAACTCTTGAGTAACTAAACAATTTTAATTTTTTTGCCTCAAAATATAGTTTATGTTCCCTTATATGGAACTGGCTCCAAGGGCGTCTTTTGATGGAGGTCATACTCTATGTTTCTGAGGTAAATATTTCAATGGTAAGTTTGTGAACAGCACTTTCCAGTAACCCATTATGTTAAGTAAAGTGACAACCCATTTTTTTAGCCACATAAAAAATGGAGTGACATAACATGTGATCTCAACTAACATCAAGCTACACAAACTCCATTTTGCAAGTGGAGATGGACAGGCTCAGGAATGGACACAAGAAATTCTGTATACCCTCAATGACTGGGTGTATAAAAAAATTACAATCTGAAATAACATGAGCTTCTGAAAGGAAATCTTCAATTAGAAATCATGAAAATTGTTTGTGTCTTCTCCAAAAATGACTGCATCCTCTGGGGGAAAATTTTATAAGAAAGTATTATCCTTGTACAAGAAGAAAAGTAATACATGTATACAATACTTAGAGTGGAGAAAATAATAAGTTCATCTTTGAAGATCCCAAAAATGAATGATTTGTATGAATTAAACTGAATATTTTTGAGACAGTATTTGCAAACTTATACTTACCAAGGCATCATTTACTGCATCAACAAAACTATCTTCAGATAATTTCAATAAATGGTCTGCAGATTCTTTGGTAGTAGTCCAGATCAGTGAACTGTGTTCATTTGACAACTGAAAAAATATATCAGTTTTAACCCTTTACCCAACGCAGACGACATCAAAATTTATTATTTTAAATAGCATTTTTTAAAATTTTTCAAAAAATTTCAACAAAACCATATCGACGAGTTCGTTCCAAAGAGGGGTCACATGATATGGTTTGTTGAAATTTTTTGAAAATTTTTTTTTGTTTCAGCTGCTGAATTTTGTATATTACTTGGATGGATGTGGCCGATTCGTTGGGTAAAGGGTTACACCTGCATCAATCCACTGTTGATATTAACAGTATAGATATTTTAGTCTCTGTGGGCCATATAAGTGTATATATGGTCAAAGATAAATGGGATCTCAAACCATTCCAAGTTCGAGACCAAAGATACAGACAGTCCTGAGAAATACTGCCAACAACACTAAAATGCTGTTCTCTTCCAGTCCTTCAACTGTTTCATAGCAAAAACACTGCCAGTGCTCCAAAAAAAGCTGCTGGATCCACAGTAAAAGCTTCATTTTTTGTCCTGGTATTTAAAATTCAGCAAAAAACAAACAATCTAATATTACTACAAATGTATTGAAATAATTTATAAGCGAGTGCCAACTGGAAATTCCAATGAATGGCAGTAAACAATTATTTATAAAGAAAAGTGAATCTGGCACTCTACTTATTAAAAGTGTACATGATTATATATAGAATGGCAATGTCACTGGATTCAAAGTTTTGACAAAGGGTTTTTTTCTGGAGATGGGTCAAATCTAATGGCTAATAGTTTACATAAATTTCTTCTTCATGTTCAGTCAATGTATGATTATTGACAAATGGTATATGGTTATTTCTGACTTACCCTCCTATGATTATCATCTTTAGAGAAACGTGATGAAACCTCATTGAGTGATTTCAGATAGTATTGCAGAGACATGATTTGCATAAGATTTACATGGCTTTCACTATCAAACTAAAATCTTGTCAAAAACATTTATGATGCTGATTTGCAAACTGAACGCGACACACTTTTCCCAAGACTATCAAAGATAACTAAAAATTTGCATATCAACTTTTAATGCAGCTTAGCTTTTGAAGAGCTCATTAGAAGGGGTCAAAAGCTATGTTTTGACCTTCACATTGCACAGATTTAGTCCTTTCGTTTTAAGTGAAGGATGAAAACAGGCCGGATTCGAAAGTCTGATACCAAATTGAATCAAGTTCAGCTCTCTAAGTTTTCAACCTAAGAGAGGTAGGTAACACAAGTGACAATAATGTTTAAAAGGGAGCATCTCTTCATTTTCCTCGGTAAAAACAAAGTGTTTCCTTCTAAATAAATCTAAGCACAGAGAGAAATAGTTTTCTTTGTCTCAAATTAGTAGCAAGAGCATATGCATTAAACTGCAGAGACTCTTGGCTCATTGGAAGAGGAGGTGTACAACTTAAAACTCAAAGATAGATGAGTAAAATTAACTGCAGAGGGTGGTTATGACAGCTAGCAGATCATAAAAAGTATAGATTGTCTCATTTTCCAATTGAAGGAGAAAACAGGAAAACATGGTGTACATTACAAGTCATCCCTTGAGTGGAACAAAGTACCATCTGATAAACTGACAGAGGGAAAGAAGTGATTTTAAAAAAAGCTAAGGCACAACTGATTGAAATACACAACTTCAATGCCTATTAATTTCTTCATCAGGTGATGCTATGTATGTATATCAAAATATGTAAATTAATTCAACATCAGGCCTATAAAAAAAACTTTCTTGTCTCTTGGGCAATTTTTTCTCAATTTTATGATGAGGGAGGGAGGCTTTTTTCTTAGGTTAAAAAACAAGAGGCCCCAGGGGGCCTGAGGGCACTCACCTGACAGGGTAGCCTAAATATCAACCCAGGGAATTGATTTCAACAAGTTGCATCTGCCCCTCCTAAGAAAAGCTTATACCAAATATCCAAAGATTCTCACCAGTGGATCTAAAAAAAAAGAAGATTTTTAAAGAATATTCCTCATATTGAACTAAGTAATAATTCAGGCTCCCACAGGGAGCCCAAATATGAACCCAGGGACTTGAACAAACTTGAATCTCACCTCCAGTGGGATGCTGTATAAAAACATTAAAAGATTCTGACTGGTGGATGTGAAGAAGATTTTTATCCCCGCTTTCGTCGGGGATATTGTCGTTATCTCCGTCCGTACGTCCGTCCGTCCATCCGTCCGTCCGTCCGTCCATCCGTCCGTCCGTCCGGTGTTACAACATTCACTTGCATTAATGTTTAAACTATGCTAATGTGTTCAGGTATCACCAGTACATGTGCATGAAGGTTTCGGGATTTTGATTTGGTTCCAAGTGGTTCCAGTGGAACCATTTTTATCCTTAGAAAATCTTTGTCCGCTCAAAGGCTCTTAAGGTATTGAATTCGAAACTTTTAAACCATGTTAACATGTTCAGATAGCATCTGTAGATGTGCATGAAGGTTTCAGAATTTTGATTTGGGTCCAAGTGGTTCCAGTGGAACCACTTTTACCCTCAGAAAATCTTTGTCCGCTCAAAGGTTCTTAGGGTATTGAATTCGATACGTTTAAACCATGTTAACATGTTCAGATAGCATCTGTAGATGTGCATGAAGGTTTCGGAATTTTGATTTGGGTCCAAGTGGTTCCAGTGGAACCACTTTTATCCTTAGAAAATCTTTGTCCACTCAAAGGCTCTTAGGGTATTGAATTCGAAACTTTTAAACCATGTTAACATGTTCAGATAGCATCTGTAGATGTGCATGAAGGTTTCAGAATTTTGATTTGGGTCCAAGTGGTTCCAGTGGAACCACTTTTACCCTCAGAAAATCTTTGTCCGCTCAAAGGCTCTTAGGGTATTGAATTCGAAACATTTAAACCATGTTAACATGTTCAGATAGCATCTGTAGATGTGCATGAAGGTTTCGGAATTTTGATTTTGTTCCAGGTGGTTCCAGTGGAACCACTTTTATCCTTAGAAAATCTTTGTCCGCTCAAAGGTTCTTAGGGTATTGAATTCGAAACGTTTAAACCATGTTAACATGCTAGATAGCATCTGTAGATGTGCATGAAGGTTTCGGAATTTTGATTTGGGTCCAAGTGGTTCCAGTGGAACCACTTTTATCCTTACAAAATCTTTGTCCGCTCAAAGGCTCTTAGGGTATTGAATTCGAAATGTTTAAACCATGTTAACATGTTCAGATAGCATCTGTAGATGTGCATGAAGGTTTTGAAATTTTCATTTGGGTCCAAGTGGTTCCAGTGGAACCACTTTTACCCTCAGAAAATCTTTGTCCGCTCAAAGGCTCTTAGGGTATTGAATTCGAAACGTTTAAACCATGTTAACATGTTCAGATAGCATCTGTAGATGTGCATGAAGGTTTCGGAATTTTTATTTGGTTCCAGGTGGTTCCAGTGGAACCACTTTTATCCTTAGAAAGTCTTTGTCCGCTCAAAGGCTCTTAGGGTATTGAATTCGAAACGTTTAAACCATGGTAACATGTTCAGAGAGCATCTGTAGATGTGCATGAAGGTTTCGGAATTTTGATTTGGTTCCAGGTGGTTCCAGTGGAACCACTTTTATCCTTAGAAAATCTTTGTCCGCTGAAAGGTTCTTAGGGTATTGAATTCGAAACGTTTAAACCATGTTAACATGTTCAGATAGCATCTGTAGATGTGCATGAAGGTTTCGGAATTTTGATTTGGGTCCAAGTGGTTCCAGTGGAACCACTTTTATCCTTAGAAAATCTTTGTCCGCTCAAAGGCTCTTAGGGTATTAAATTTGAAACGTTTAAACCATGTTAACATGTTCAGATAGCATCTGTAGATGTGCATGAAGGTTTCAGAATTTTGATTTGGTTCCAGGTGGTTCCAGTGGAACCACTTTTATCCTTAGAAAATCTTTGTCGACTCAAAGGCTCGTAGGGTATTGAATTTGAAACATTTAAACCATGTTAACATGTTCAGATAGCATCTGTAGATGTGCATGAAGGTTTTGGAATTTTGATTTGGGTCCAAGTGGTTCCAGTGGAAACACTTTTACCCTCAGAAAATCTTTGTCCGCTAAAAGGCTCGTAGGGTATTCAATTTGAAACATTTAAACCATGTTAACATGTTCAGATAGCATCTTAGGGTATTGTCGGGGATATTGTCGTTATCTCCGTCCGTACGTACGTACGTATGTCCGTCCGTCCATCCGTACGTCCATCCGGTGTTACATTCACTTGCATTAATGTTTAAACTATGCTAATGTGTTCAGGTATCACCAGTACATGTGCATGAAGGTTTCGGGATTTTGATTTGGTTCCAAGTGGTTCCAGTGGAACCATTTTTATCCTTAGAAAATCTTTTCCGCTCAAAGGTTCTTAGTGTATTGAATTCGATACGTTTAAACCATGTTAACATGTTCAGATAGCATCTGTAGATGTGCATGAAGGTTTCGGAATTTTGATTTGTGTCCAAGTGGTTCCAGTGGAACCACTTTTATCCTTAGAAAATCTTTGTCCGCTCAAAGGCTCTTAGGGTATTGAATTCGAAACTTTTAAACCATGTTAACATGTTCAGATAGCATCTGTAGATGTGCATGAAGGTTTCAGAATTTTGATTTGGGTCCAAGTGGTTCCAGTGGAACCACTTTTATCCTTAGAAAATCTTTGTCCGCTCAAAGGCTCTTAGGGTATTGAATTCGAAACTTTTAAACCATGTTAACATGTTCAGATAGCATCTGTAGATGTGCATGAAGGTTTCAGAATTTTGATTTGGGTCCAAGTGGTTCCAGTGGAACCACTTTTACCCTCAGAAAATCTTTGTCCGCTCAAAGGCTCTTAGGGTATTGAATTCGAAACATTTAAACCATGTTAACATGTTCAGATAGCATCTGTAGATGTGCATGAAGGTTTCGGAATTTTGATTTTGTTCCAGGTGGTTCCAGTGGAACCACTTTTATCCTTAGAAAATCTTTGTCCGCTCAAAGGTTCTTAGGGTATTGAATTCGAAACGTCTAAACCATGTTAACATGCTAGATAGCATCTGTAGATGTGCATGAAGGTTTCGGAATTTTGATTTGGGTCCAAGTGGTTCCAGTGGAACCACTTTTATCCTTACAAAATCTTTGTCCGCTCAAAGGCTCTTAGGGTATTGAATTCGAAATGTTTAAACCATGTTAACATGTTCAGATAGCATCTGTAGATGTGCATGAAGGTTTTGGAATTTTCATTTGGGTCCAAGTGGTTCCAGTGGAACCACTTTTACCCTCAGAAAATCTTTGTCCGCTCAAAGGCTCTTAGGGTATTGAATTCGAAACGTTTAAACCATGTTAACATGTTCAGATAGCATCTGTAGATGTGCATGAAGGTTTCGGAATTTTTATTTGGTTCCAGGTGGTTCCAGTGGAACCACTTTTATCCTTAGAAAGTCTTTGTCCGCTCAAAGGCTCTTAGGGTATTGAATTCGAAACGTTTAAACCATGGTAACATGTTCAGAGAGCATCTGTAGATGTGCATGAAGGTTTCGGAATTTTGATTTGGTTCCAGGTGGTTCCAGTGGAACCACTTTTATCCTTAGAAAATCTTTGTCCGCTGAAAGGTTCTTAGGGTATTGAATTCGAAACGTTTAAACCATGTTAACATGTTCAGATAGCATCTGTAGATGTGCATGAAGGTTTCGGAATTTTGATTTGGGTCCAAGTGGTTCCAGTGGAACCACTTTTATCCTTAGAAAATCTTTGTCCGCTCAAAGGCTCTTAGGGTATTAAATTTGAAACGTTTAAACCATGTTAACATGTTCAGATAGCATCTGTAGATGTGCATGAAGGTTTCAGAATTTTGATTTGGTTCCAGGTGGTTCCAGTGGAACCACTTTTATCCTTAGAAAATCTTTGTCGACTCAAAGGCTCGTAGGGTATTGAATTTGAAACATTTAAACCATGTTAACATGTTCAGATAGCATCTGTAGATGTGCATGAAGGTTTTGGAATTTTGATTTGGGTCCAAGTGGTTCCAGTGGAAACACTTTTACCCTCAGAAAATCTTTGTCCGCTAAAAGGCTCGTAGGGTATTCAATTTGAAACATTTAAACCATGTTAACATGTTCAGATAGCATCTTAGGGTATTGTCGGGGATATTGTCGTTATCTCCGTCTGTACGTACGTACGTATGTCCGTCCGTCCATCCGTACGTCCATCCGGTGTTACATTCACTTGCATTAATGTTTAAACTATGCTAATGTGTTCAGGTATCACCAGTACATGTGCATGAAGGTTTCGGGATTTTGATTTGGTTCCAAGTGGTTCCAGTGGAACCATTTTTATCCTTAGAAAATCTTTTCCGCTCAAAGGTTCTTAGTGTATTGAATTCGATACGTTTAAACCATGTTAACATGTTCAGATAGCATCTGTTGATGTGCATGAAGGTTTCGGAATTTTGATTTGTGTCCAAGTGGTTCCAGTGGAACCACTTTTATCCTTAGAAAATCTTTGTCCGCTCAAAGGCTCTTAGGGTATTGAATTCGAAACTTTTAAACCATGTTAACATGTTCAGATAGCATCTGTAGATGTGCATGAAGGTTTTGGAATTTTGATTTGGGTCCAAGTGGTTCCAGTGGAACCACTTTTACCCTCAGAAAATCTTTGTCCGCTCAAAGGCTCTTAGGGTATTGAATTCGAAACATTTAAACCATGTTAACATGTTCAGATAGCATCTGTAGATGTGCATGAAGGTTTCGGAATTTTGATTTTGTTCCAGGTGGTTCCAGTGGAACCACTTTTATCCTTAGAAAATCTTTGTCCGCTCAAAGGTTCTTAGGGTATTGAATTCGAAACGTTTAAACCATGTTAACATGTTCAGATAGCATCTGTAGATGTGCATGAAGGTTTCGGAATTTTGATTTGGGTCCAAGTGGTTCCAGTGGAACCACTTTTATCCTTACAAAATCTTTGTCCGCTCAAAGGCTCTTAGGGTATTGAATTCAAAATGTTTAAACCATGTTAACATGTTCAGATAGCATCTGTAGATGTGCATGAAGGTTTTGGAATTTTCATTTGGGTCCAAGTGGTTCCAGTGGAACCACTTTTACCCTCAGAAAATCTTTGTCCGCTCAAAGGCTCTTAGGGTATTGAATTCGAAATGTTTAAACCATGTTAACATGTTCAGATAGCATCTGTAGATGTGCATGAAGGTTTCGGGATTTTGATTTGGTTCCAAGTGGTTCCAGTGGAACCACTTTTATCCTTAGAAAATCTTTGTCCACACAAAGGCTCGTAGGGTATTGAATTTGAAACGTTTAAACCATGTTAACATGTTCAGATAGCATCTGTAGATGTGCATGAAGGTTTTGGAATTTTGATTTGGGTCCAAGTGGTTCCAGTGGAAACACTTTTACCCTCAGAAAATCTTTGTCCGCTAAAAGGCTCGTAGGGTATTCAATTTGAAACATTTAAACCATGTTAACATGTTCAGATAGCATCTTAGGGTATTGTCGGGGATATTGTCGTTATCTCCGTCCGTACGTACGTCCATCCATCCGTCCGTCCGTCCATCCGTACGTCCATCCGGTGTTACATTCACTTGCATTAATGTTTAAACTATGCTAATGTGTTCAGGTATCACCAGTACATGTGCATGAAGGTTTCGGGATTTTGATTTGGTTCCAAGTGGTTCCAGTGGAACCATTTTTATCCTTAGAAAATCTTTTCCGCTCAAAGGTTCTTAGTGTATTGAATTCGATACGTTTAAACCATGCTAACATGTTCAGATAGCATCTGTAGATGTGCATGACGGTTTCGGAATTTTGATTTGTGTCCAAGTGGTTCCAGTGGAACCACTTTTATCCTTAGAAAATCTTTGTCCGCTCAAAGGCTCTTAGGGTATTGAATTCGAAACTTTTAAACCATGTTAACATGTTCAGATAGCATCTGTAGATGTGCATGAAGGTTTTGGAATTTTCATTTGGGTCCAAGTGGTTCCAGTGGAACCACTTTTACCCTCAGAAAATCTTTGTCCGCTCAAAGGCTCTTAGGGTATTGAATTCGAAACGTTTAAACCATGTTAACATGTTCAGATAGCATCTGTAGATGTGCATGAAGGTTTCGGAATTTTTATTTGGTTCCAGGTGGTTCCAGTGGAACCACTTTTATCCTTAGAAAATCTTTGTCCACACAAAGGCTTGTAGGGTATTGAATTCGATACGTTTAAACCATGTTAACATGTTCAGAGAGCATCTGTAGATGTGCATGAAGGTTTCGGAATTTTGATTTGGTTCCAGGTGGTTCCATGGAACCACTTTTATCCTTAGAAAATCTTTGTCCGCTCAAAGGTTCTTAGGGTATTGAATTCGAAACGTTTAAACCATGTTAACATGTTCAGATAGCATCTGTAGATGTGCATGAAGGTTTCGGAATTTTGATTTGGGTCCAAGTGGTTTTTCAATCATGTGACAGTGATGTGATCAGAACACTACCCTTTATACATCATGTTGGGTGAAGTATCTTGTTTGAAATATTGAAGTAGTTTCACATGTGAGTCTTCAGAAGGAAATTAAATACTGTTTTATCATTTTAAATCACACACATGCGTGAAGCCTTTTTATCCAAGTCTGTATCCTGCACTAACCAAAAAGGAAAGTGCAAATGCGGGGATATACTATAGTGTGCTTCGCACACAAATGGCACCATCTAGTTTAAGAATTTTCCTCATATTGGACTAAGTTATAATTCGGGCTCCCAAAGGGAACCCAAATATCAACCCAGGGACTTGCCTTGAACAAACTTGAATCTCACCTCCCTAAGGATGCTGCATACCAAATATCAAAGCATTTTGACTGCTGGATCTGAAGAAGAAGATTTTCAAAGAAAATTCCTCATTTTGAACTAAGCTATAATTTGGGCTCCCACAGGAAGCACAAATATGAACCGAGGGACTTGGCTTCAACAAACTTGAATCTCACTCCCCTAAGGATGCTGCACACCAAATATCAAAACATTCTGACTGCTGGATCTGAAGATTTTTAAAGAAAATTCCTCATTTTGAACTAAGCTATAATTTGGGCTCCCACAGGAAGCACAAATATGAACCCAGGGACTTGGCTTCAACAAACTTGAATCTCACTCCCCTAAGGATGATGTATACCAAATATCAAAACATTCTGACTGCTGGATCTGAAGAAGAAGATTTTTAAAGAAAAATTCCTCGTATTGAACTAAGTTATAATTCAGGCTCCCATAGGGAGCCCAAATATGAAACCAGGGACTTGGCTTCAACAAACTTGAATCTCACCCCCCTAAGGATGCTGCATACCAAATATTCCTCATTTTGAACTAAGTTACAAAATCGAGCTCCCACAGTGTGCCCAAATATGAACCTAGGGACATGGATGGCTTGAACAAACTTGAATTTCACCCCCCTAAGGATGCTGCATACTATATATCAAAACATTGCGCCTGCTGGATCTGAAGGAGAAGATTTTTAAAGAAAATTCCTCATTTTGAACTAAGTTACAATTCGAGCTCCCACAGTGAGCCCAAATATGAACCTAGGAACATGGCTTGAACAAACTTGAATCTCACCCCCCTAAGGATGCTGCATACCAAATATCAAAACATTCCGACTGCTGGATCTGAAGAAGAAGATTTTTAAAGAAAATTCCTCATTTTGAACTAAGTTACAATTCAAACCCCCACAGTGAGCCCAAATATGAACTTAAGAACATGGCTTGAACAAACTTGAATCTCACCCCCTAAGGATGCTGCATACCAAATATCAAAACATTCCGACTGCTGGATCTGAAGAAGATTTTTAAAGAATATTCCTCATTTTGAACTAAGTTATAATTTGGGCTCCCACAGTGAGCCCAAATATGAACCCAGGGACTTGGATTGAACAAAGTTGAAACTCCCCCCCCTCCCCCCACCCAAGCATGCTGCATACCAAATATCAAAAGATTCTGATTGGTGGATCTGAAGAAGAAGATTTTTAAAGAATATTCTTCATACTGGACTAATTTAAACATTTGGGCTCCCATAGAGAGCCCAAATATGGATCCAGGGATTTGCTTTCAATAAACTTGTGAAAGATGTTATATGTGAAATTTGAAAGCTTTTGGAGCAGTGGTTTGGGAGAAAAGTAGTCTTAAATGTTTTTCCCATTACCCACAGTGTTAAAAAATGCTGACTCAGCACTTTTTCAAAGTCCCTAAAAAGTACCCCATGATAAAACCGATAGCAATTGTTTTTGGACCATTCCATTCTGTTGGTCCTAAGGAAGCTTCACACCAAATAAGAATTCTCAGTGCAGTGTAGTTTTGGAGATATGGGCGTTTTAATTTTTTCAATTTTAAGCTCCTGCTGTTCCCATGGGGCAACAGGAAATTTGTTTCTGGCATAAATTAAGTACTTACCACCCAATAAGCCCTCATATCAAATTTGGTTCAAATCTGCCTCTCGGTTTGGAAAATAGAAATTTTGGGCGAGGCAAAAATTCTTGCCCCTCCTGTAATGAAGGCAAATATAGCTCCTCAAACTTCTCTTGAACAAATCTAAGTCTACACCTCAAAAGGAAGCTGCACACCAAATATCAAGTCTCTGCTACTGCTGGTTCACGAGAAGAAGATTTTTTAAGATTTAAGCACACTTTTTGGGCGTGGCCCTACCGAGGGGCGGGTCAACTTGATTTGAACAAATTTGAATTGACATGTGATAGGGAACACGCACACCAGATTTGGTTCAATTTGGTTGAGTAGTTTGTGAGAAGAAGTAGATAATGTCAAGTTAACGCCAGACGGACGACAGACAGAAAGTGATTAGTAAAGCTCCCCTTGAGCTTCGCTCAGGTGAGCTAAAAAGGTGATGAGGCAGATTTTATATGAGGAGGGAGGTGCCTGAGAAACAAAAAACTTTTTTTTAATATTTAATAGCCTCAGTTGTGATTTGATTCATGCATAAAGTCAATCATTGCAAAGTACGTCTTTCACACAAATTGATGTAAGGAGGTTTTTAATGACAGAGAAGTAAATGAATTAAAGATTTGCCATGTTTCACAGGTTGTGAACTGAATTATTTTTTAAAGAATTCTTGTGTAAAATGTTGCAAGTTGACAAAAAATAGTTACAATTATGGAACATAGGGCCAAGAAAAAACATTGAAGTCTGGAGTTAAGGATGCTAAATATATAACAAGATTGTTTCATTCTTTGCTTTACAGACATTTATGGCAACCGTGTAAAAACCTATTCATCAAGCACTGTTGCTGATAGAGTTTGTTATGGTATGGAAAGAGAAATCCAAAGGTCATCTGGACAAGGTTAAAAGGGAGCTAGTGGAAAGAAATTTTCCCACAGTGACCAGATATCTACATTAACAAACTGTATAAATTTCGTACAACTTGTCACTTGATGAGAGGCATTTCAAATCATTCAGCTACACAAATATCAAGCAAATGGGTATCTTTCTCAAGGATGGAATTTTAATAGGACATTCTTGATAACATTCTATCGTGTATACTTTGAGGGAATCCATTTTTAAATTGGTATTTATTTTTTAACTGTAGCTGTGGCGTGAAATTTATTTGTTGGGGTGTAATGACACTTTTGACAGCCACTATCAGCCAGGGTCACCAGTTTGGGTGGAGAAAGCTGGAGTTCCCAGAGAGAACCACTTAAAAACTGTCAGACTCCTCAATGTACTAACTCTGCACAAGAAGAGTTAACATTGGTTCAAGAAAAGTGCACCATCGACAGGCAGTATGCCTAAGTTAGTACGCAGCGCCACCACACCTCCACATGGGCAATCATGATTATGTGCCCTGCCCAAGAACACGATGCAGTTACCCCTGGCAGGGATCAAACCATGGACCTTTAAGTTTGAAGTCCAATTTCATAACCACTGAGTCACCGAACTCATGTGTCATGTTGTAGAGCACTGCAAATTGATCATGTGGGTGAGTTTAAGTTGTTCGAAGAATGATGTGACTAAAAACACTGAAGGCAAGAGGAAGTGCAAATGCACAATTGTGTGTTACCAGGACCTTCTGATTTTTAGACACTCTCACGGATCATTGAAGAACAATTTCTGAGTGTGTGTTCAGAGTGGAATGACCTAGCCCCTCCCCCAACATGCTAATGATGCCACCCAATAAAAATTGAAGAAATGCTTACACAAAATCATCTTGTACAAGCTGCAAGGTCAATGAAACCTCAAATATGATCTCATTTTCCAGACCAATTTCTCAATTTGTTGGTAGCATCACATATAAAGTGCCTGTGGAATGAAATTTTTTCTGAAATGTTCTCAGAAAGGGCTTTCTAGCATGTCAAGAACCAGTATGATCAGTAAACACAAGCAAAGCAATAAAAGTTCTTGCAGTTATCCCACAGTTTAATTCAATACCTCCTGGAAATCTTAACTTCTCAGGGCCCAACTACAAGTCAAATTGTCATGCCAATGTGTATTTTAAGAAAAACAAGAGCTCACGTATCGCTGAAGCAATACAATGTCCCCTACTGGACTAATGAGCATTAATAATTATACAAATGTTATAACCTGGATGTGATCAGCATGAATTCCGTTGAAGCTTTCCAAAAAAAGTCCGGAAAACTGATATTTTGGCGCTTTTCCATATTTCCAAGGGCCATAACTCACACAAGAATAATGCAATCAGCATGAAACTCAAAGCTGATGTGTAAGTCATCGTTCTATAGTAGGTTACCAAGAATGAGATCATTCGGTTGAAGCAGTTCCAAAAAAAGTCCGGAAAACTAAAGTGTGATGACAGACTGACTGACAGACTGACCGATGCACAGAATGCAAACGAAACTTGATCTGTAAGTCATTGTTCTATAGTAGGTTACCAAAAATAAAATCATTCTGTTGAAGCGTTTCCAAAAAAAGTCCGGAAAACTGATATTTTGGCATTTTTCCATATTTCCAAGGGCCATAACTCACGCAAGAATAATGCAATCAGCATGAAACTCAAACTTGATCTGTAAGTCATCGTTCTATAGTAGGTTACCAAAAATGAAATCATTCGGTTAAAGCGTTTCCAAAAAAAGTCCGGAAAACTAAAGTGTGACTGACAGACTAATGGACTGACTGACAGACTGACTGACTGACTGACTAACAGACTGATGGATGGACAGAGAGCAGACCTATAGTCCCCTCCAGTGATGCCAGTAGGAGACTAATTAATCAAAGAGACCTCTCCCCACCTCCCCAGTGATAATTCCCAAATTTCCCAACTTTCCTGCAATCCTGACTAACAGCACTGCTGTCATTGTTGTAACCCTTAAGGGCCTGGACAAGCGTCCTGAAATCCCACCATACCATTGCCTCTATACATCCAGTGGCTCAGCAGTGATTTCTATTCAAGTCTTGGCTGCTTGTTAAGGCAGCCAAGACTTGACTTGAAACCACTGCCTTACTAATTTGTCTATTGTCAGCAAGACCGCTTCATGATAGCATGTTAAGGGTACTTATTCTGAGGTCATAAAAGTTGGGAATAGGCCTTTAAGGGTTAACCCTTTACCCAACGCAGACGATAACAAAATTTATTATTTTAAATATCATTTTTTCAAATTTTTCAAAAAATTTCAACGAAACCATATCATGTGACCCCTCATTGGAACAAAACCATGATATGGTTTTGTTGAAATTTTTGGAAAAATAATATTTTTTCAACTGCTGAATTTGCATATTACGCGGGCGGATGTGGGTGATTCGTTGGGTGAAGGGTTAAATGCATAAATTGTTGGTAACAAAAAATCACCGGCATATTTGAAAAAGGATGTTTGCCTTTTAGGTCACAAGAATTGTAATTAAAATAAAAGAAAACAGAAAATGTGAATGAAATTTTGTACTTGCTACATACATATTTCTGTAACTATGTAAACAAAACATCATCAAAGATTTATCTGTTAGAAAGTTCACAACACTTGCACTGCAGATTCTTTGTTTTTTGATTCACAGTGTCAGGGTGTTACAATGGTCTATTGTGTAGATATTTGTACCCTCCAACATCTGAAATAGTCCAATTATCTGAAATTCCTGCCTTTTCCAGTCCACACGTCAATATATTTGCATGTTTAAACACCCTCAGAACAAAAGAAAACTGGCCAAGTTGTGGATTAATAAAGTTTTTTTATTACATATGATTTTCTTCCTCCGAAATACCCATTATCAGGCTCGGCAGATATGACTTCAAACTCTACTGATATGATGCCGATCTCAGCCAATATGAACCAAGCTAGAGTGAACCAATTTGTTTACATCGAAAATGTTCATCATTATTTGTCTAACACAAGTAGGAAAACTGACATCACCAGGCCAGGCATAAAGGAGTAGTCAGAAACAGAGTTTTTTTATGGTGAGGAATTAATGATGGCAATAAGTAAGGATTAGGTGGAATAAGAGAAGAAAGAAGAGAGTTGTTCAGAAAATTAAACACAAACTAAGATGCAGAGTCATAAGTTGAGATTAACTGAAGTGGGAGAAGAAATAGTTCAGCTATCTGAATGTTGCGGCTTCTCCAGAAGGGGATAGCTAACCTAGAAGAGAAACTTTGGATTTCGTGAAAAGAATGAGAAACAATAACACCATCTCTCCATTACAAAGTGATGAATGTGAGGTTTTGTATCATTCCTGTTTACGGTTCCTGAAACTGTGAACAAACCTATAACCCACAATAATAAAAATCTTACACAGCAAATTCGAGCGTATTTGGATAGGTAATTTATGAGCAGATTTTTCATGCTTCACCATTACCTATTGTATTAAACAAGAGAAACACCAGACCAACCAAAACAATGACTTGCAGGAACTTTCACTTGGAGAAAAAAACTTGCAAATCATCATTACAATTATGTTGTCAGTGTAATATGAAGCATTCAGATCTATGATTTGTGTGACAGAAGGAGTGTTCTTATTATCAACAAAAGATAGAAAGAAAGCTGAGAGAAACATGAATTAACTCAAGTATACTAAAACATGGGTGATTATGGCCCTTGGCCTGTTACCTAACAAATCGACCACATCCGCCGGTGAAATTTGATAAATTTAAAGTAATTCGTATATTTTTAATACTTACCAATGGCCCAGACTTACCTGGTGCAACCTCAATATTATTAGTTTAAACAATATTTATTCATGAATTATAATTATAATATTATACATACAGGTAAATGATAATTACATAATGTTCATGGAGACTTGTAATACAGGTGTATGCATAAAGGTATTTCAACATAGTTGATATACAAGTTGTATGGATGGGATTCAGCAGTAAGCTATAAGCTTATGTTAAGCTGTCTCCCAAGAAAATCTGAAAAAAATTGCAGGTAGTTGCTTGCACTATGTAAAATATTGTTTAAACATGAAATGGGGGTATACAAAAAGAGAGAAGAGAGAAAGAGGGGGGGGGGGAGAGAGAGAGAGAGAGAGAGAGAGAGAGAGGGGGGGGATATAGAGAGCTTCAACTAAACTGAGCTCAACGCATACCCGACAAATGAGAGTTATTATACGCAACCTCAGAGAATGTGCTGCTAGCGGTGTCATTAAAGCGGACTCACCCGGGATCCACAACTGAGCTCAACGCATACCCGACAAATGAGAGTTATTATACGCAACCTCAGAGAATGTGCTGCTAGCGGTGTCATTAAAGCGGACTCACCCGGGATCCACACCTGAGCCGCCATTAACGCGCGTGCATCTAGCATTTACAAACTATCAATCAAATTTAATCTATTAAAAGCCACAAAAAATCTACATCTTGTTTATCCTAGACTTCCTAGATCGATGCACGCGAGGAAACACAGCCCAGACGCGGAGCCCGAATTGCCCACGACGGCTCCGGCGTAGCCTGGCATCCTGTGGCACTAACGCTCAGAATGCAAAATAAGGCTGCATTATTCACACTTCATGCATGTACTATCCACAATTTGAGAAACGTGCATAGCCACGCCCACCGGCAGGACCGACAAGCCCCCCCCCCCCCCCCCAAACAACGGATGCGGGGGAGCAACACCTGTCACATCACAAATGCCACTCCCCCGCACCCACCACCGAGAAGAGAGCAGCCAACCAGCCCCGACAACGGCCGCGGCCACACTCGACTCCCAAACCGTCGACACCAAAGACATATATTCCTTGCTGGAAAGTCATCACATCAGTCACAAATGTTTGAATAACGAATATGTGAAATGAAGGTGATAAATCATTCCCCAAAGAACTACAAATGGAAATGACTCACTGGAAGCGCCCACTCAGTGTGATATAATCCTGTACAATTCCGAATACAAGCGCATTTTTAGAGTTGTCCAACCATTCAGACCCAAACAGAAGCGTGGAGAGGTCAAATGTGAAAGGCAATGTACTGTTAGTTGAGTCGCGTGCAGCGTCATGTATTGGACAATACAGGAGGAAATGTTCAGTTGTCTCTGGGTCACCACACTGGCACAGTGGGTATGACGATAGATGGTTGTCATAGAGGTGGGTATTGATACCGCTACAATGCAAGCGTAGCCTACAATGATAGATTTGTGCAGCACGGGATTTAGCACCAGTGTAAAATATCGGTGGTCGTTGGTTTGCACTATTTAAGAACCTTTTAAAATTTGTGATGGAGGAATTTTCTTTTACCGAGGTTGGTAATCTGTTCCACTGATTGGTAACATCCGGGATAAATGAGGATTGGTATAAGTTAGTGTGGCAGAAGGGAATACGGTGGTTAATTGCAGATCGGAGATTGTGACTTTGATTGATGGATGCACTGATGGGGGGAACTTTGATAGAGATATATGGAGGTGTTAGCTCATGATACATCTTGAAGAACTGAGTAAGCTTGTGCTTACGGCGTCAATATTATTAAGGGCCAAACAAAAATTTTGAACCCCCCAATCCCCCAAATTTGTATACAATACCGAAAATTAAAAGTCCTATCTGGCCCTCCATACTGTTAGTACTTGCGCATGTGCAGTACCCAGGAAGAGACCGGAATTGGCGCCAACATCATTCTTCCTAGTTGTGCCTACTGAAGTGATAACTCAGCAGGGAGGTATGAGTGCCCACTCATGGGAGGGCCATCCCTGTCTGGGTCATTGGTAAGTATTAAGAATATACAACTAACTTTAAATTTATCATATTTTAATTCTAAAACCAATGGCCCTGACTTAGCTGAATCGTAAAAAGGCGGAGGGCCTAGGACTTAAAGAAATAGCAGACCAAAATACAGCTCCTTAGCCTGCATTAGAACTCCCAAAGTGAAAAGGCGTTTCAAATTTAAAGGAATTACCTATATGTCTCGCTATACCACAATATAGAAGACATACCACCGAAATAAGGAGCAATATCCAAGTTATTCCCTACTACTTAGCATAAATCATTATGTTAAATGGGTGTAACAAGCCCCCAATTTTAAGGCTAGTCTGGAATAGGACACTTAAAATTAGGAAAAGCGTGTCCGAGAGTGAGAGACTAACGCCCACAAACACACGCCATACATAATGTAACAAGCTGTCCATAATATCAGAATAATCTACAGACGATAACAGCTTAACTCACAGTTACACACTTATTAGAAGGCTAGAAGAGGTAAGGAGAAAACACCCCCACCCCCCTTTTTTTAAAGGAATAATCTTCAAAACAAAGAGGGGAGAGGTCTGGAAACAGTGAAAAAGTGGTACCAAATAATATATATATTCATCTAAAAGGCACCCGGCTATTAATTATTATTAATTTAATGGTGCTTAATGCCACATCAGCAACTAGGGCTATATCATGGCGATCCCGGTTATTAAAATCACAAGTTTCAAAACGTATGCAGCATCCGGAATACGTAGATAGGACAAAAACCGGTGATATAAATATGTACAACCTTAAACTTGTTCAATTGAATCCCAATGGAAAGTTATCTAAGAGAACTATACGTTTCTTAGCTAACACACAGGCGACCACGTTCAGGTGTACAATTCCAATAATGAACCACCCAATTGCAACCATACAATATATGAGTGTAGGAATATGCCCTGTGTAACACTTTACGGTTGAAAACTGGATTCCAAATATGGAATGGGAGGATACGATTAAAAAGCCCGTCATAGATCATTCCCAATAATTCACTGTTCCCTAGGTCCGTTAAAACCAATTACTGTTCGGAGAAAGAAATTACCACTCTGAATAATGAAGTAAAAAATACAGAACGTATGCATAGACGGCCTGTTGGAAACTCCATAACTGATCCAACTAGCCCCAAAATTCTCATAAGCTCTATAGTAATGCAGAGCCAGAATCAAAAGAATCTATTCCGTAATAAGTCTGCCTAATAAAGTATACATAGTATGCACACAATCAACAGAATCCCACCTTAAAACGACGTTAATGCGATTAACCTGAGGAATAGACTCATACGTCGTAAGAAAAGCAGATAGCTTTGAGCGTAACTACTCGGAGTAGACTAATTGCCACATTTGGAGAATGTCGGCCAGATAACCGTCATTCCTGCCATACAGGAACATGAAGTATAGTAATATCAACCGAATGTATTCATGATAGAATTTGGAATCCAAGAACAGTTACTGTTCAGGAATCATATGCTCATATATCACTTATGAACGATCAATCACAGGAAGCAAACCAAGCAAAGTAAGGCCGGCGCAGTAATATTAAGGCTTGGAACAGTGACAAATTGCTTTTTTGCTATAAGAAAAAGAAACTTCACGCTACTTTCCCAAGCTATACTGCTGCTGCTGTTCTCAATAAAGAGTAATACAGCTAAAAAGCTTGTAGTTAGCCCAAGCAAGCAGAATGACATTAACCCGGCACAACTCGTAACGCTTTAGTGTTAGTTATCTAGAATAGTATACAAACCATATGGCTCCTTCATGTCTGAGCAACTCCATAATGCCACTAAGGATGGAGGGGGACGTGATGAACATGACACTATTGCAAGAAATATACCAGCTGAAACAGCGTCGACATATCCTTTGAAATCAAAACAGTATGCCATGTCGTCAAATAATACACCATATGGACATAATATCCAATCATAAAGTGGAAATATAATCCACAACATTAGATTGGATAAAAATGAAAGTGGGAGACGAAAAGTATGTTCCGGCATCTTATAACAAGAAACCTAGATGAACTCCTAGCGTCTCGTACCGATTATAGCAGGAATATAATCCTGAAAAGGAGTTAACTATAGGCATTCGAAAGAACGCTCATTAATCACACTAGGTTAATATGGCGTTATCAATAGGGCTAAAAGCCTCAGACAACTAACATAAAAACAATGCCATTAAGGAGAGAACAAACTCTTCTCATGTAACGGTACCTTGTCCGATAGGACAGTGGTCTCAGCCTGGCTGAAGCCTAAGAATACAACACCGAGAAGGAAACAACATACTCTTTCCTTTCAACGGCCCTAATTCCAAAGAGACAGCAGTATCCTATTAGATAGCATAGCTAATAAGTCTTCATCCTGTGAAGACATATATCTGGGTGAAACTGCGACCTTGAAAGCTCACTAAACGGAGATTTACAACATTAGTCACTCAAGGTAAGGAGTAAGGATGGCTCTGACGACCAAAATTGCAAAGAGACAGTAGTCTCAGGTAGCTAACACAGTTATTAGTCTTCATCTCCATGAATACAAATATCTGTTTCACCTGCAGCCTTGGAAATCTCACTAAACAGAGACTTACAACAATAGCTGCAATGTATAAGAAAAAGACTGCTGTAACAATATATAAGGCCACTATGACATTAGCCGCTAATGATATACAGACACAGACCGCTCTTAATTCACATAAGCCAAACTAAGGCAACAACAATAGGACTAATTTCCTGTGACACCTAGGAATATTACACAGAGAAGGAAAACGTAATTCTTTCCTTCTAACGGCTTATTCCAAAAAGCTAGCGGTCTCAGCATAGCTAACAGAGCTAAAAAGTCATATATCGGTGAAAAACAGATATCTGTGTGTAACCCTGTGGCCTTAGACAGCTCACTAAATGGAGAGTTACGTCGCTAGCCGCTAATGTATAAGAAAAGACTGCTCTAACTGTACATAAGGCTACTATGGCATCCACAATAGCACTAAATGCCTCTGATGCCTAGGAATACAACACCAAGAAGGGAAAGACGTACTTACTCCTTCTAACGGCTCAATTCCCAACAAGACAGCTATCTCAGCCTATCTATGAGCTATCAATGTTCTATTCGTAAGGAATAGATCACTGCAATTCTTAAACTATTGCTAAGCCAAGGGAGGCATTGTTAATCGGACCAAAAGCATTCAACACCTGAGCCGAACGATCCGGGAAGGAAGATCTTCGTCTTTCCTTTGCCCGGGACCTTAAGCTGTTTTTTGTCTAGCAAACGCAGATTTTTGTTCAGATGGAACAAGATTCGAAGAGCTTATGAATACAAATTCAATGTCTTAATGAGCCATTCTACGAGGGCTGGAGAATCAACCTCCATAGCCCTCTCACCATCTGAATGTTCCATCTGAAATATGGTCAACACCATCCGAATGTACAAATGACTGGACCAACCCACCACCGTCCGACAGCTCACTACAGGAGATTGTTGACAGCACAGGTACTCGGCACAAGCTGGGAAATCGAAAGAAAAATGATATTTGATACCATTTTTGAATCTATGCTGATGTGCCCCTGTAATGGTATATAAATATTAACAAGGTAAACAACTCGCTTTTCGAAAACGATAGCACTCATCTTCGTTTTTCCCCCCTCAAATTTGATTCACAAAACGTATCCAACAATACCCAGTGTCAATGGAAAGGGGAATGAATAAGCTTTACGGTGGTGTATTACATGACCGTTGGGAGTTCTTGGGTTGTTCATGATAACTGGGAGAAGTCGCAGAAAAGGCCAAAAAACATTTAGTCGGACAAGAAAGTGCACAGTGAAATGAGGTTTACGAGCGACAATTATCCGATTTATTATAAATAATTCGAGGTCCCGTTGTATATGGAGGGCAGATTCAAATATTAACCGTATACCTTTATCAATTACTAATCTCGGATCCACATTTATTATTTCCTGGCGTTCACATTTAACGTTTATACACTTTTTAGCCGTAACTTTGACATTTTTCCCAAGCTGACCTGAGTAGACGTCGTCCTTAGATACGCGACTTCCGCAAAAGCTTTCCCCATTCTCCCATTGGCTTATTTTCATCGATGATTTTCTCGGCATAAATAGAAGCCAATGGGATGTCATTGTGCTTCTATGGATGCCGCTAGCTTGTTCAAAACCAAGGGAAGATTAAAAAAATGTATAAACGGCAAATGTGATCGCCAGAAATGAATAAATGTGGATCTGAGATTAGTAATTGATAAAGGCATACGGTTAATATTTGAATCTGCCCTCCATAGTCAATGGGACCTCGAATTATTTATAATAAATTGGATAATTGTCGCTCGTAAACCTCATTTCACTGTGCACTTTCTTGTCCGACTAAATGTTTTTAGGCCTTTTCTGCGACTTCTCCCAGTTGTCATGAACAACCCAAGGACACCCAAAGGTCGAGTAATACACCATTGTAAAGCTTATTCATTCCCCTTTCCATTGATACCGGGTACTGTTGGATACGTTGTGTGAATCAAATTTGAGGGGGGAAACACGAAGATGAGTGCTATCGTTTTCGAAAAGCGAGTTGTTCACCTTGTTAATATTTATATACCATTACAGGGGCACATCAGCATAGATTCAAAAATGGTATCAAATATCATTTTTCTTTCGAATTCCCAGCTTGTGCCGAGTACCTGTGGTTGACAGCAGAATCTGCGACTACTGGGATGCTGTGATATGCTGCACAATCTGCGGCAGCAGGTCCATGAAAGAGGCTTGAAGAGCAGCGATTAACCACTTCTTCACCATATGCTGCTCACGGGATGGAGATCTGTCCCCAGATCTTCAATGCATGTCCCGTATAAAACTGCCTCAAACAACTAGCTACAGGTTAATCCGACTTCAGTGGTGAAGACTGGGAACATCTCCGTGGAACAGCATGAACATGCAAAGTCGGATAGCTAGTCTGCAGTCTAATGTGCTTCATCGATGAAGCAGAGGAAGAAGCCATAGCTGCATCCGGGCCTGGCTGCAGTGTGGGAGGAGCGTCCCGAACCGCAAGCGTAAACGGGCATCCCAACTCACAAAAGTTTCTCGAAGCGAAAACAGTTGGCCCCAACTGCTGACAGAATGGAGAGAGGTCTCCCGCACACCGTCTGGCTCCAGACTTCGCCGAGCGTCCCGTTTAGAAACTCGTAGGGTTCTACCCCTTAACGCACTTTTTCATGGAAGTAGAGGAAGT
Source organism: Pictodentalium vernedei (assembly GCA_031216915.1). Taxonomy (NCBI): domain Eukaryota; kingdom Metazoa; phylum Mollusca; class Scaphopoda; order Dentaliida; family Dentaliidae; genus Pictodentalium; species Pictodentalium vernedei. The sequence goes on along the minus strand of CM062292.1, from coordinate 184,816,984 downwards.
CGTAACAACAGCCTGTTCTGGTGGAAGGAGAATTGCTCCGACTCATAAAAGTTTCTCACAATGGACAAACATCGACACCGACTGCTAACGGGATGGAGAACACTCTCCAACTTGCGATTTGGCTCCATATCTCGCCGAGTATCCTGTTGAGAAACTTGTCGGCTAATCCTCTTTGCGTGCGCTTCCATGTAAGAAGAAGAAGCCATAATGGCAACCAACGCCAGCTGCATTGTGGAAGGAACATCCGACGCGTGTTTCGACTCATTATAGTTACTCGCAATGGACACAGTCGACTCCAACTGTCAATGGAACGGAGAGGGTTCTCCAATTTGCGATCTGACCCCAGATCTCGCCCAGCGTCCCGTAGAGAAACTTAAAGGCTTCTTCTCCTTGTTGCCATCGTCGATGGGTGAGCTTTATATTATAAGGTGCTCGCTCTACCCACATTATACTACTCAACCGCAACGGACTTACCCGGCTCCCTTAAAAAGGCCAATCACTGCACCGGTCGAGCTAGCTGCATGCAGAGAATTAAGCCACTCCGGCTTTAATCCTGTGCATTTATATCATCAGCACCTTGGCAGCTAGCTCTATTTTACTCATCAGAGTGGGGCTCATCAGAGTGGGGGTCATCAGAGTGCGATGACAGCAGCACATAACGGACAGGTGTCAAAGTACTATCACCATGTTCTTGTTCCTCTGAAAAAGAGACTGAAAGACTAGTATTAGCCAGCGGAGAAGGCTTCCCTCGGAACTTCAGCGCCCACCACAGAGGTCGACACCCGTTTTCAACATTCGCATCCCATAGTACAAGTATTGAAAGAGTGCCACGATTATCGGCAAACAGCAAGCCTATATTCCGAGGCTTCTTGGACTTACACTAAATATCAATTATTATAATGGCAACAATAATAATGAGGCCAAAAACATAAGTCCGCTGCACTCCCAGAAATAAACATCACAAGGATACATAACATAGACAAAACAAAAAATTTTCGAATAAAATTAAAAAAAAAAATATCGAAAAATTTTGAATGAAGCCGAAGTGCCCCAAGGGAACCTCATGAGCCCAAGGGTGTCCCAATAGAGCCTAAGTGTGGACAACCACTAACCAATAAAAGCTAAACTACTGGAATAAGATATACTATGTATCCTAACAGAAAAACAGTGATTGTTTAAAACTAAACATTGAATTAATACGAATCCAAAATGTTATTGAACAGACGTCAAGAGGAAAAAACGGAAACTAACCAACAACAGGCACAACAAAGGTCCAGAGTCAGTCACTGATCAATAACCACCTGATGCAAAGCTAGATTTTCATATGAAGAAATAACAATGCATCTGGTAGAAGATGCAAGAGCACAAAAACGTCCTGAATGAAACAGACAGGATGTAAACATAGGGGATAAACAGAATACCTATTCTGTTTACAAGTTAAACTCCCAAGAATTTAATAAAAAATTCTTCAATAAAAAACCCAAAAGAGCTTGGGAGTATAACAGGAGGGTTCAGGAGAGGAAAGGGAAGTTATAGTAACAAAACAAAAGTGGAGTCATATGAAAATGACGACGTTCAGAAGCATATCACGAAATTGGGTAACATGAATAATTTACATAAAAATTATAAAGTTACAGCCCTGAACATCCGAAACCACCATTGTTCACTTCCAGCATCCTGTTACACTGTTGATTTCATGAAAACCATCATTGATTTGTGTCTGGCATCTTCAAAAATGAGAATTTAAAGCACAGATGTCAGTTCAGTTGTTACTGACTTTGGGCCAAACAGAAGAAAGATGTTTGCGCCAATTCTGGTCTCTTCCTGGGTACTGCGCATGCGCAAGTACTAAAAGTATGGAGGACCAGATAGGAATTTTAATTTTTGGTATTGTATGCAAATTTTGGGGATTGGGTGGGTTCAAAATTTGTGTTTGGCCAATATTGAGGTTGCACCAGGTAAGTCTGGGCCATTGGTTTTAGTATTCAAATATACAAATTGTGCAGCTGAAAAAAATAATTTTTCCCAAAATTTCAACAGAAACATATCATTACTGTCATGATTCATCAACACTACAGAGGAATGAAGTCATGAATTTATTCATAACTCTAGTGTACATGTCAGATGATTATTATCATAGGTCTTCCTGACTGCTTCCAATTCTATCACCTGTAGACAAGCACTGCCAAACTTCCAAGGGTTGTTCTGTCACTGCAGTATGAAAAGCAAATTTTATGGTAAAACACTAAGGAATGGATTTGAACAACCTTGAACCTTCCTGCGCCCCTCCCCCACCCCATATAGAGCCCAAATATTAAGCCATGGACTCAAATTTAACAAATTGAATCTGATACCCCGAGAGATGTTATATACCAAATATGAAAGAATTCTGACTGGTGGATCTGAAAAAGAAGATTTTTAAAGAAATCTCCTCATATTGTACGAAGTTAAAATGCAGGCTCCAATAGAGAGTTCAAATATTAACCTGTTTGGAACCAGCTTCAACCTGAGCCCCATAGAGATGTTGAGATGTTCACAAATTTCCATCTGAGCCCCCTAGATATGTTGTATACCAAATATGAAAGCAGTCTGACTGATAGCTCTGAGGAAGAAGATTTTTAAATACATTTTCTCAAGTAAATTTCCTCATATTGCACTAAGCTAAAATTTGGGTTCCAATAGAAAGCCCAAATATTAACCCAGTGACCCGATTTGAACAAACTTGAATCTGACCCCCTAGAGATGTTGTATACCAAACATGAAAGCATTCTAACTGGTGGATCTGAAGAAGATTTTTAAAGAAGTTTGCTCATATTGCACAAAGTTAAAATTCTGGCTCCCACAGGGAGCCGAAAATATTAACTCAGGGACTCGATTTGAACAAACTTGAATCTGACTCCACTAGAGATGTTGTATACCATATATCAAAAGATTCTGATGGGTGGTTCTGGAGAAGAAGATTTTTTAATTTTGTTTTTTCAAATGTATTGGTACTATCAGAGTTATGCCCCTTGTGATGCCCTGTGTGGGTGTGAAATCATTATTTGAACAAACTTGAATTGACATATGATAAGGAATATGCACACCAGATTTGGTTCAATTTGGCCCAGTAGTTCCTGAGGAGAAGTCAATAATGTAAAGTTAACGCAGGAAGATGGACAGATGGATGACGATGGATAATGGATGGACAGACGATGAACGAGAAGTGATCAGTAAAGCTCCCCCAGAGCTTTGCTCAGGTGAGCCAAAAATTTTGCAACAGCAAAACAGCAGATTCTCCTGAAAGATCTCATGATAGTGAAGATCTGTAAGAAATTTCATCGAAATCTGAGCAGTAATGTTCAAGTTATAACTTGAACAGACATCGGAGGGTGAGCGGACGTAAGGATGGACGATGCAAAGATGGATAGATGGACGGACAGATGGACAGAGGCAATCCAGTATACCCCACTTTTTAAAAAAAGATTAAAAAAGTGAGGGTATAATAATATCACTTCAAAGATAATTTGATGCACATCTACTCAATATGAAGGCTTAATGTTGTGGCACCTCCAATTCAGAATACACCCCAAATATGGGCTTCCAGCACTCAGCCAGTTAAAAAGGACAAGTTATTTGTGTAAATATTTTGAAAGTAACATATGCATTTCTGGTAAGTAATAGCATGATGTTTTACATTTTTAATATTTCAAAGTGGACTTTTTGCCACAGAACCATGCCCCTTAACATGCATAACAGACAACACTTGCAATGAAATTTCTCGATTAACTAAAAATTTTCATTTTTTGCCTCAAAAGTGTAGCTTGTGATCTCTTCTTGGAATAAGCTGATCCAACAAGGGATCCCAAGCTACGTTCTGGTGAAAAAAATAAAAAAATTAATAAAGCCACTTTTGTGAATACATATGTCAGTGTTTCTGTTAGGAATAAATTAGTCCAATAGAAGGGAAAAAATCACAAATCGCCTGGTGCGACCATGATTCATGCCAAGCAAGGAAAAGTTTAGAATTGAACACTTCAGGAAGGCCATTTCCTTGCATCTGAGAATGCGATTCATGTTTTAGTGTGAAAAATTTTGTGAGAATAGTCAAGTCGAATCTTCGGGGAAACACCCAAAGCTATCGCCATTTCATCGCTACAATCGGCATGTGACATCTTACCTAGTTGGCAAACAGAGAAAAATAGCGATAGTTTCAGAATGACACTCGACAATCTTAAGTTGCAGAATGCTAATTCCAGAAACGGTGCTCCTAAAATGTGTCAACTTTGTTGGAAGAATGACAGCGTTTTGACTAGAATTTTATGGGGTCATGTTGTTTGTTTTTTCGACCAGATTTTATGCTTTATCACTAAATGATTGGCGGGGAATGAGTCCGGTTGACCGACCCTCAGCCGTGGTAGTGGAAACCCTGTATATGTGGTTGTTATGCTGGGTAACAGGTTGATGTGTTGAAATGTGAGGAGAAAATATCAATTCAGACAGAATAATAAAGAGCAATATATTATAAGAAAAGGGAGACAATATACTTCTTTAACTTACTGGAAGCATAGCAATTGGTCCAGATGGGAGAAATCTTTGCCAAGCTACTGTGTTCTCTATCTAAATAAAAATCAATAACAAGTGGGTCTTAAAATTGTTAGAGATGAAGTAAAACCGGCTATAAAAAGGAATTAAGTTGCTCACCAGCAACAGCGAACAAGCTAACCTACACAAATGAAAAATAATGTCAAGTAGAATGGACTTCATACAAGAAAAGGAAAGGCTAAATGGCAACAGGTTCCCCGGCCCTGTAAAAGTGTTCACTTGATCAGCAATTTTTCAAGATCATACCATTTTGTATCTTACTAAAATTAACATCTTCAAGTCTTCATGTATGATATGCTGTAAATCTACCAAATTTGATTTTACCAAGAACAAAACAAAACTGATGCAGGGGGTCATGTTATTTAGTGGCTACTGCCAGACAGGGCTCTGATTAAGATTATATTGATGGAGACGAGTGTGCTAAAGAACTCAAAAATTTGTGAAAACTACCTGATATCTCCACTAAGAAAAGTCCAATCATACTGTTTTCCAAACTCATGATACTGTTGAAAGACTCATATACCATATATCATATTGTGTTATCATGCTGACAATTCAAAATTAATGAAAATCAATGACTTAACCCTCAAGGGTCTAATTCTGAATTTCATCACATTTTTCTACAACAAAACAGGTGCCTTGACATGCATTTTTTGGGGGTAAGCTTGCAAGTTGCATTCAAAGTGACATGGCAGTTGTTTCTAAGCAAATCTTGGCTGCCTACATAGACAGCCAACACATTCCAAGAAACAACTGCAAAGTCATATGATGTGAATGGTCAAAGTGAAGTAAAACTGTACAAAAAAATATCCAGTCCCTTAAGGGTTAAGGACCATAACGCTACTAGAAACATCAGAGCATACTGGTTTTCAAATTCAGTCAAGATGTTGTAGCAAAAGAGTCATCTATCAAATATCAATCAGTTGACATTTCTTTGAGTTATTGGGCTAACAAGCTCAAAATTTAAGAAAATTAGGTAAATCAAATAATTAAGAATAACTCCACTAAGAAAACTCAATAAAGGTACTGTTCTGGAAGACTCATGTAACAAATATCAATCAAATTAGTTGGCATTTCGTCCCCAGAGTTCCAATGTGTTCTATGTGCCAGTAGGCACATAGAACACATTGGAACTCAGGGGACGATTTGTCCAACTTACTGTCTAAACGAGCTGAAAATTCATGAATTTTCACAAATGGCCATAACTCTAGGCAGAAAGAGCACACAGACCTGATTTCTTGTTATCAGTGGACAGTCATGCATATCAACAAGTATTCCAAAAATGGTTGAAATCAATCCATAATTCTTCAAGTTATTGATATCTGTAGACAACTGCCTGCTCACCCATCTGCCAACCCATTAACCAACATCGCAAAACCATAGGCAGAGTTTTTGGAAACCTCTACGAACACAGCACAGACATCAATTATACAAATGGATAACAGTGATGGGTGAAGGATGTATTGGGCCCACAGACCTGCTGATGTGTGAGGCCCCTGGACACATCAGGCCAACCCTGGTTTGCCCTGTTGTGAGAAAATTTTTAAATTCAGAGTGAAAAGTTGCAAAATCCTTAACTTCTGAGATCTTAAGAATAATACGAAAAGTGTGTTGTTTCCAGGGATGAATCCAGAGTTGATTTGATATCTGACACAGATATGGGCACCCAAACTCTGGAGCTCAGATGTTCCCAAATTCCTGCAGAAAAATATCATTCAACTTTGAAATCTATCAGTTTTAAGCAATTATTTCCAATATTTAGTGGAAATCTATACACTTGCAGTTGATAAAAAGCACTTCAAGATACTTGCAGTGGTCCAGTCATCTGTATTAAAACATTTCAATTTATTTGGGGACATACACAATGAAACTAGAGCAAAGTTGAGGGTGGCAAATACCCCTACCTGCCGTACCATCGATAGCATAACAGAAATGAAACATTTATTACTGGGCGATGCTGAAGGACTACTGATGACAGATCTGTGACAGATTACAGACCACTGGGGCATATGTCATTATTAACTATTAAGTTTCACTATATGGTGACACAAAAAGGTACCCCGCCTCTAAATCTGTGAAAAAAATATTTTTCTGCACACTTTATATATGTTGCACATCTGCCAGATATGTGTAACCATATCCTAAAGTTTCAACTCTCTACATTAGAAATTGTGGGAGGAGTTGATTACACCATGAAGGTACCCTTAATTAACCAAGTTATTCATGACTGAATTTGGGGACGGACAAAATCAAGGTCCATAAAATGCAATAACTCCTACAATAATAGACTGTATAACATCTGCTTTGTTCTGTGGGTACAGTTAAAACTAGAAGTCCTGTCCCGTATTCTGCACTAATTTGAAACAAGAGCACACGTATCGCTGAAGCAATACAATGTCCCCTACCGGACTAATGAGCATTAATAATTATACAAATGTTATAACCTAGATGTGATCAGCATGAATTCCGTTGAAGCATTTCCAAAAAAAGTCCAGAAAACTGATATTTTGGCACTTTTCCATATTTCCAAGGGCCATAACTCAAACAAGAATAATGCAATCATCATGAAACTCAAACTTGATCTGTAAGTCATCGTTCTAATCATTCCGTTGAAGCGTTTCCAAAAAAAGTCCGGAAAACTAAAGTATGACCGACAGACTGACGGATGGATGGACAGAGTGTAAATGAAACTTGATCTGTAAGTCATCGTTCTATAGTAGGTTACCAAAAATGAAATCATTCCGTTGAAGCGTTTCCAAAAAAAAGTCCGGAAAACTAAAGTATGACTGACAGACTGACGGATGGATGGACAGAGTGTAAATGAAACTTGATTTGTAAGTCATCGTTCTATAGTAGATTACCAAAAATGAAATCATTCCGTTGAAGCGTTTCCAGAAAAAGTCCGGAAAACTGATATTTTGGCGCTTTTCCATATTTCCAAGGGCCATAACTCACACAAGAATAAGGCAATCACCATGAAACTCAAACTTGATCTGTAAATCATCGTTCTATAGTTGGTTACCAAAAATGAAATCATTCCGTTGAAGCGTTTGCAAAAAAAAGTTATTTTGGTGCTTTTCCATATTTCCAAGGGCCATAACTCACATAAGAATAATGCAATCAGCATGAAACTCAAACTTGATCTGTAAGTCATCGTTCTATAGTAGTTTACCAAAAATGAAATCATTCCGTTGAAGTGTTTCCAAAAAAAACTGATATTTTGGTGCATTTCCATATTTCCAAGGGCCGTAGCTCACACAAGAATAATGCAATCAGCATGAAACCCAAACTTGATCTGTAAGTCATCATTCTATAATAGTTTATCAAAAATGAAATCATTCAGTTGAAGCATTTCCAAAAAAAGTCCAGAAAACTATATTTTGGCGCTTTTCCATATTTCCAAGGGCCATAACTCACACAAGAATAAGGCAATCAGCATGAAAATCAAAGTTGATCTGTAAGTCATCGTTCTATAGTAGGCTACCAAAAATGAAATCATTCAGTTGAAGCATTTCCAAAAAAAGTCCGGAAAACTGATATTTTGGCGCTTTTCCATATTTCCAAGGGCAATAACTCACACAAGAATAATGCAATCAGCATGAAACTCAAACTTGATCTGTAAGTCATCGTTCTATAGTAGTTTACCAAAAATGAAATCATTCCGTTGAAGCATTTCCAAAAAAACTCCGGAAAACTGATATTTTGGTGCTTTTCAATATTTCCAGGGCCATAACTCACACAAGAATAATGCAATCAGCATGAAACTCAAACTTAATCTGTAAGTCATCGTTCTATAGTAGTTTACCAAAAATGAAATAATTCCGTTGAAGCGATTCCAAAAAAACTCCGGAAACTGATATTTTGGTGCTTTTTCCCATATTTCCAAGGGCCGTAACTCACACAAGAATAATGCAATCAGCATGAAACTCAAACTTGATCTGTAAGTCATCGTTCTATAGTAGTTTACCAAAAATGAAATCATTCCATTGAAGCATTTCCAAAAAAACTCCGAAAAACTGATATTTTGGTGCTTTTCAATATTTCCAGGGCCATAACTCACACAAGAATAATGCAATCAGCATGAAACTCAAACTTGATCTGTAAGTCATCGTTCTATAGTAGTTTACCAAAAATGAAATAATTCCGTTGAAGCGATTCCAAAAAAACTCAGGAAAACTAAAGTGTGACTGACAGACTGACAGACCAACAGACTGACGGATGAACAGAGTGCAAACCTAGAGTCCCCTCCAGCGATGCCGGTAGGGGACTAATAATAGTGAATCACATCTGATGCACGGTAGTGTATCGCGATTTCTGCAGAATTGTAACACGCGACGGCTGATTGATATTCAGTTCTTGAAACAGGCAATTAACAGTAATTAAGTCGCACCTCCTACTGACATAATGTGGCAATTAAATATTAGAATGCTGATAATCAGAGGACGAGATGATGTTCACCACCACCCCCCCCCCCCCCTTCCCCCTTATCAGTAATATCACATCATTTTGCAACAATACAAGAAGAATTTAAAAACGCGTATTGCGTGATTTTTGTTTTCGAAGATTGAGAAAATCATGCAGGTTGATTCAAGACTGCTAAACCTTGAGAAGGCAGAAGTAATGACGTTTTCATTTCGAGAATTTTTAGCCTACTATGAATCGCAGCCGTTCTGGCAGAACTATGAGAAGACAAGGGTGGTTGGAAACAAAGAACGCTCTCCACAGAGTACCGAACTGGCAGTGTAAGCCTATTGAAAGTGTTGCAAGCGAATTAAGAAATCGGAATTCTCAGCTATTTATAAAGAAAGTTTCAATATCAAGAGATAGTTGGCGATCTGTAGAAAAAAATATGCATTTGGGTGAAAGCTGAAAAGGAAATTAATTATTCACCGAGAATTTTGAAAATCAGATCAACAAAAAGAAAAAAAGATGAATCCCCCCCCCAACCCACACACTCCCTTTCCTCAGCCGAATCCTCAAGTCCTTATGTACCCTTATCCCTACATAGATGGAAGCATGTGTAGCAAACTGCCAATTCCCCTCACACCACAACTCTTCTTCCCCACGCCAGCTTCGATTTTTTTTTCAAGTAAACGGTAAAAATTTTTTTTTTAAATTTTGCCGGTGGCTAATGCCATGTGCACCTTCGATCATTGAAGGTAAAACAGGGTTAACATTTGGAGTTATAAAATGTCGATTCGTAATTATTTTGTGTGATGGGGGTGGGGTAAAATATTATATCTGGGAAAATCCCCCCCCCCCCCCCCCCCCCCCAACACAAGTTTCGCCACTGCACGGTTTGGTGGGCATGCCGTGTTAACAATTTATGATTGATAAGGGAGGGCCTACCTTTCCCAACATTTTTTCTGGGACATACATCCCTACTCTTCTACATGTGGTTAATTAAATTTGGCCTATAATTCACAGTACGGCAGTTTTGAATTTCTCGCAAATACTACTGGCAATAGCTATGGAATATTAAACCCTTGGGCTTGACATGCATATATTTTATTTTATTTTAGAAAGATATCCATGAAACATTTCAAACAATCATTGTCAATGTTTAATGGAGTGTTGAAAAAGCTGGGGCAACTGAAAATTGTCCACATGCTCATGCTATAAATCAATTAAAATCAGTTTTTTTATTTTTTGTCCGCGGGCGGCTTTTTTGGGGGTGAACTGATGTTCTGATGCACTTCACTTGATAGGTTAATGTGTCGTGAGGGAGCATTTCCAAATGACTGAGAACAATCAAAAGCGTGTAACAACTATTTATTCGTGAAAAATATCTGAAAGAACGTTTTAGAAAGCTCAGTGAGCATGAACATTGTGGACAATTTTCTCGTCCACATCTTGACACGTGGTTTGAGACGTTGCAACTTCCTCTCTCAGTTTCGTACCACAGGTGACTCAACCCATCGTTCCTGTGAATTTAAGATTCTCGTACACCGTGAACGACTCTACTTCTGATTGTGGATATCCTGTAACGTGTCTGAAACCCATCCACGGTACATGCCTACATGGTGGATGCTTTTGTACCGAAACACCAACAAAGTGGAATTTCCACAAGAATAACTCTGGTCATCTGGCGAGTAGATGGGTACAAGCGCCAAGTGGTGTTTCCTCGAGTTGAAATTTGCAGGACTTCAGTCTGATATTCCAAACAGTGGGTGGGGGAGGGGAATTGTATAGACCCATTCCACACAAGATCCTATCATATCTCTAATATAGGCGTACGGTTCGTTTAGAATGAACTGCCATTAAATCATGTGCACGGTGAAGTTTTTACTCTGCACACTTGAAAGTTAATTTTCATAAATTGTCACCAGTCCTTTTGAATATTCAACTTTCTTGCTTCTCATTTATGGAACAAATATGATTATTATTTATTGGTGATGAAGGCTACATCAGAGGATTGAGCTATATTGTGGCCTGAACGGGGAGGATATTTCTCCATTTGCGGCAGTTTTTCAGGTAGCAATCAGTAATGTTGGCAATTACCATCTGTGCGTTTTTTGAACAGCAGAAGGTGTGAATAAGCTTTGAAAACACTCCTGTCAATATACTAAGCTCCCATTTTATGACTTCAATTTGGAAATGGGTTACTTAATAACAATTAGGTATCAAATTTATATTTATGTTCTTTTATCATCAGTGATTAAAGACTAATCATGAAGAATGATTGAAAAGAACTGATCCGGAGAAAAATCTGTTTGGGATAAAAAATAAAAAAATTAAAAAAAAGACTAATTTTTTCCGGCTGCTTTATTTGTTTAAAGGGATTGAAATTCATGCCCCAAATGCTGAAATTTCCAGAAATTAAATATTTCTAAATTAGTAATTAAATTGTAGCTACAATTTAATAAATCGTACCTACAATTTAGCTAAATTGTCTCATCCCTGTTGTTTACTGATAATTTTATAAGATACGCTTCGCTTACGATGAGAAGGATAAGACGGTTCGGAAAAGTTGAAGATCGAGGGGGGGGGGGGGGGGGGGGGGGAGGGTTAGGGGTGGCATTAAAGTCGTGTAGGCCTTTGGCCTATTTTTAACCAGTCTGGACAGGAAGGGGAGGGGCGTTTTTCATTCAACATTGAAAAATTATGTTTCTTTAGTCCCCAGACTAACTCCTCAAAAACCCAGCTTGTGACCACACAGTCATTATTTCAAAATCTTGTTGGGAGGGGGGAGGGGGGTGTCGGTCGAAATATTCTGGTGAAATCGTTCTCCAGCCTTACGGCCTTGTCACTGAAAATCGGTTTGGGTCAAATAGTGGAGACGGGGTTCGGATCAAAATGGTGCGGGTCGATTTGGGTAGGGGACGCTCTGGGCGATTCCCATCGTACTGAATAGCGAGTCGCAGCCTCACTGTGTTTGTTATTATTTGGTGTAGCAAGTGATATGAACAAGGCCTTATGTAAGAATGAGAAGGTTTTAAATGATATTGAAAATTTCTTGCGAATTACTTGTTGAAATTCCGTTGGAGACTGAGCGGTATTATCGGTATTTGGATTTTTATGGTGATTTTACGAACAAATTAATCCAGGTTTTCCAAGTCGAACGAAAGTCACGGATATTAATTAATTGATAAAATGTTGTTGTCAAAACATTTTTATTAGGCTATTTCAAAACGATCATGTGCTGTGATGTTCATACATACACATCTCACACAAGTCTCGTCCCCACGTCCAACAATAGCACAGAATAAATCATTTAAAAGATGATTATATCCGATTTGGCAATGACTTTGATTTCACTGTCCGGGCTTCTTGAGAAAATTAAAACTGGTCATTTCGACATTTTTTTCTGCGTTATTTCATTCACTGTCACGACTAATTTACCAGGCGAACCTGATTCGAAATGATATCGACTGATGTCCGAGTCCAGTTACCACACATTTCTTTTCCTAATGATATGAGTCGGAGATCGATGTTAATGACCTCAGGAATAGCGCACTACATTCTGCGTTACATAGTGCAGAAGTTATCGCATGTTTAACGAGGTTTACTTGACTGTTCTGCACTAGATAGCGCATTAGCTAACAAGCGTTTTCTGCACTAGACGTGACAGGACTTCTAGTTTTAACTGTAAATGTCAATAGGATAGACTTACACACCAAATATGAAGTCATTCCATAGTGTACTCGGCAAGTTATTCATGAATTAATTTCAAGGCGGACAAATTCTAAGTTCATAAAGGGAAATGACGCCGGCAATAAAATCTCGCACGACACCTGCATTTTACTATGGGTATATAGCAATTGCATACCCTTGCATACCAAATATCAAGTCACTCAACCAAGTACTTTACAAGTTATTCACGACTGAATTTTGGGACGGACGGATGGACAGATGGACGGATAGATGGACAAGGCAAGGCAAATCCTATATACCTCCGCTGGGGGCGGGGGTATTAAAACAGGTGTCCTCCAAAAATTCCTGGATCCGTCCCTGATTGTTTCAACAGTTTTTCCCCTGCGTTTATCTTAATATGTCACAGCACGTGTGCATCAGCAATGATGCAAAGCCAAAAGACCTATGTACATAACAGACCACAGCATTTCAAATATGTTAATGCATACCACGGAATTCTGTAGACCCTGCATCGAAGATTGGAACAGTTTGGTGCATGTTGCTCGGGTAGACCCTCTGCTGAAGATTCCTGCTAACCTTTATGAAACAATTCTTCACAGCTTCACACCAAAAAGGGACTGCTCTATCTTTGGCCAGAGGATTTAGAAGAGAGATGGACTGGCAGAAAGAGAAGTGAATTTTCTTAATATTCAATAAACACAGAGTTTAAAATACCATAGATATATTTTAAACTCTGTGTTTGGTTGCAAGAAAGTCAGTAGTTCACAGGCTCAGAAAAAAATAATGTAACACTCTCAGCAGAAGACCACAAATTCTATTTTGTGATCTCTTCAAAATTTGCCTTTAAAAAAGGTCTGAAACAATATGAAAAAGCATAGCACAGTAAAAGGAAGAACTACCACAAGAGCACAACCAGGCATTGGCATCATCATATGGCTGCAAATAAAAATTTCAGATTATTGCATAGGTAAACAAAAAGTTAACATGCAAATGAATGGAAAGAATATGGTCAGCTAAGATGGGACAAAAATTTGAACTTGACCGCAATATTGTTCAGATATTTTGCTCATACCTAGTCTGGCTACAATCTGTTCATAATTACTTAAAGAGCAGACAAGTCAAAAATATAATTTTCTAAGTTAAAAAAGTGGTAAATAGTTTTTGGACCAGACTGAAATTTGACATTGATCTCATTATTAAGATAATTGATCAAACCAAGTTTGGTTACTGTCAGTTTATAATTACTGAAGTTATCATACAAACAAAAAGTCAATGGACAGATGGACAGACATAACATAACATGGTCCACTCGGATGCAACCGAAGTTCACACTTGGCATCAATAATGTTGAGATAATTGCTCTATATTGCTCACACCAACTTGGCTACAGTAAGTTAGTTCATAATTACTAATATCATTATGTGTTGTGGACAAGGCAAACATATAATGTTCTAAGTCAAACAAGATGGCTGCCATGGTGGCCATATTAGGTGTGCTAGAATTTTAATTATTCAAAGAAACCTTCCTTTAGTCACCACAACTCCAACATATAGAAGTAGGATCCATGGGACATTTCGTTTTCAAGTTATTGCAGGGACAAGCCGACAGAAAATCCAGAATGGCTGCCAGGATGGCCATATTGGATATGGCAGAAAACTGATTATAGAAAGAAACCTTTCTCTAGTTACCACTAATTGACCATAAAAAAATATGACCCATGGTGCATTTCATTTTCAAATTATTGCAAGGACAAGTAAAAATTACAAAAAATCCAAAATGGCTGCCACGGTGGACATACTGGAAACGGCAGAAAACTGGTTAATGAAAGGAACCTTCCTCTAGTCAGCACTAATTCACCTCGAAAAAATAAGATCCGTAGTGCACTGGATTTTCAAGTTATTGCGCAGACAAGCAGAAATTACAAAAAATCCAAGATGGCCACCAATGTGGACATATTGATATGGTAGAAAAATGATTACCAAAAGGAACCTGCCTCTACTCCCCACTAATCCACCACAAAACTAGAGGGGGTATCAGTACTCCATGGCTCACAAGCAGCTGGCCAATGTAAAGGGGTGGCTGGAAAAAAAAAAGAAAGTCCAAAACCTGCACACAAAAGTCCAAAATTAAAGTAAATAAGCAGCTAAAGGGTTAAATAATATAATACTAGCCCCAAGAAGCATTCTAACATAAAATAGGAACCATGCAATATGCTACAAGGTAAGTCTCCACTTTGAAGAAAAGAAAGATAAACCTCAAAACCTGCACATAAAAGTAAAAAAAGTATCACATTTGTTTCAAAGGGTAGAAATTTAGAAAAATACCCTGAAAATGTTGCAGTAACCACCATGGCAATATGCCAGTGAGGTAAAACTCCACTTAAACAAAAAAATATCAAAACCTGTACACAAAAGTCCAAAACCTGTACACAAAAGTCCAAAACCTGCACACAAAAGTCCAAAATTAAAGTAAATAAGCAGCTAAAGGGTTAAATAATATGATACTAGCTCCAAGAAGCATCCTAACATAAAATAGGAACCATGGCAATATGCTACAAGGTAAGTCGCCACTTGGAAGAAAAGAAAGACAAACCTCAAAACCTGCACCTAAAAGTAAAAAAAAGTATCACATTTGTTTCAAGGGGTTAAAATTGAGAAAAATGCCCTGCAAATGTCAAAGTAACCACAATGGCAATATGCCAGTAAGGTGAAACTCTACTTGAAAAACATCCACTTGGAAGAAAGGAAAGACAAACCTCAAAACCTGCACATAAAAGTAAAAAAAGTATCACATTTGTTTCAAAGGGCTAAAATTGAGAAAAATACCCTGAAATGTTAAGGTAATCACCATGGCAATATGCCAATAGGGTAAAACTCCACTTGAAGACAAAATTTCAAAACCTGTACACAACAGTCAAAAACCTGCACAGAAAAGTCAAAAACCTGCACACAAAAGTCCAAAATTAAAGTAAATAAGTAGGGAAAGGGTTAAATCATATAATACTGGCCCTAAGAAGCATTCTAACATAAAACTGGAACCATGGCAATATACTGCAAGGTAAATTACTCCTTGGAAGAAAAGAAAGATAAATATCAAAACCAGCACACAAAAGTCAAAAACCTGTACACAAAAGTTCAAAATTCAAGTAACTAAGCATGGAAAGGGTTGAATAAAATATTACTATCCCTGAAAAGCATGCTGACATAAAAAAAAACTAAAGGGGGTATCAGTACCCCGTGGCTCACCAACAGGTTGCCAATGTAAAGGGGTGACTGGAGTAAAAGAAAAAGTTCAAAACCTGCACACAAAAGTCCCAAATTAAAGAAAATAAGCAGCTAAAGGGTTAAATAATATAATAATAACCCCTAAGAAGCATGCTAACATAAAATAGGAACCATGGAAATATGCTACAAGGTAAGTCTCCACTTTGAAAAAAAGAAAGACAAACCTCAAAACCTGCACATAAAAGTAAAAAAAAAAAGTATCACATTTGTTTCAATGGGTTAAAATTGAGAAAAATACACTGATAACGTCACAGTAACCACCATGGCAATATGCCAGTAAGGTGAAACCCTACCTGAAAAATATCCTCTTGAAAGAAAAGAAAGAAAAACCTCAAAACCTGCACATAAAAGTCAAAAAAGTATCACATTTGTTTCAAAGGGTAGAAATTTAGAAAAATACCCTGAAAATGTTGCAGTAACCACCATGGCAATATGCCAGTGAGGTAAAACTCCACTTAAACAAAAAAATATCAAAACCTGTACACAAAAGTCCAAAACCTGTACACAAAAGAACAAAACCTGCACACGAAAGTCCAAAATTAAAGTAAATAAGCAGCTAAAGGGTTAAATAATATGATACTAGCTCCAAGAAGCATCCTAACATAAAATAGGAACCATGGCAATATGCTACAAGGTAAGTCGCCACTTGGAAGAAAAGAAAGACAAACCTCAAAACCTGCACCTAAAAGTAAAAAAAAGTATCACATTTGTTTCAAGGGGTTAAAATTGAGAAAAATGCCCTGCAAATGTCAAAGTAACCACAATGGCAATATGCCAGTAAGGTGAAACTCTACTTGAAAAACATCCACTTGGAAGAAAGGAAAGACAAACCTCAAAACCTGCACATAAAAGTAAAAAAAGTATCACATTTGTTTCAAAGGGCTAAAATTGAGAAAAATACCCTGAAATGTTAAGGTAATCACCATGGCAATATGCCAATAGGGTAAAACTCCACTTGAAGACAAAATTTCAAAACCTGTACACAACAGTCAAAAACCTGCACAGAAAAGTCAAAAACCTGTACACAAAAGTCCAAAATTAAAGTAAATAAGTAGGGAAAGGGTTAAATCATATAATACTGGCCCTAAGAAGCATTCTAACATAAAACTGGAACCATGGCAATATACTGCAAGGTAAATTACTCCTTGGAAGAAAAGAAAGATAAATATCAAAACCAGCACACAAAAGTCAAAAACCTGTACACAAAAGTTCAAAATTCAAGTAACTAAGCATGGAAAGGGTTGAATAAAATATTACTATCCCTGAAAAGCATGCTGACATAAAAAAAAACTAAAGGGGGTATCAGTACCCCGTGGCTCACCAACAGGTTGCCAATGTAAAGGGGTGACTGGAGTAAAAGAAAAAGTTCAAAACCTGCACACAAAAGTCCCAAATTAAAGAAAATAAGCAGCTAAAGGGTTAAATAATATAATAATAACCCCTAAGAAGCATGCTAACATAAAATAGGAACCATGGAAATATGCTACAAGGTAAGTCTCCACTTTGAAAAAAAGAAAGACAAACCTCAAAACCTGCACATAAAAGTAAAAAAAAAAAGTATCACATTTGTTTCAATGGGTTAAAATTGAGAAAAATACACTGATAACGTCACAGTAACCACCATGGCAATATGCCAGTAAGGTGAAACCCTACCTGAAAAATATCCTCTTGAAAGAAAAGAAAGAAAAACCTCAAAACCTGCACATAAAAGTCAAAAAAGTATCACATTTGTTTCAAAGGGTTAAAATTTAGAAAAATACCCTGAAAATGTTACAATAACCAGCGTGGCAATATGCCAGTGAGGTAAAACTCCACTTAAAAAAAATATCAAAACCTGTACACAAAAGTACAAAACCTGCACACAAAAGTCCAAAATTAAAGTAAACAAGGGCAACGCCCCCGGTCCCTCAACCAAGATGGCAAATTCAAGGGAGCTGCTAGGATGCAATTTGTTCACAGAGCATGGCCATTTTTTAACTTGACCTGTATTTCCAACCAATTAAACCACATACTTAGATTCGTTTCAATCAAATGATCCAAAGTAAAGTTATTATCCGGACAACACAAAAACCGTATTTTCTAAGTCGAAAAAGGAGAATAAATCCAGTAAAAATCAGTGGAGCATGCCCATTTTCGAACTTGACCTGCATTTCCACCCAAATAAGCGGCATACTAAATTTCGTTTCAATCAAATGATCCTAACTAAAGTTATCATCCGGACAACACAAAAACTGTATTTTTTAAGTCGAAAAAGGGGAATAAATCCAGTAGAAATCAGTGGAGCGTGCCCATTTTCGAACTTGACCTGCATTTCCACCAAAGTAAGACACATACCAAAATTAGTTTCAGTAAAATCATCCAAACTAAAGTTATCATCCGGACAAGGGTGTGACGGACGGACACACGCACGCATGCACGGACAGATGGACGGACGGACGGACGGACACTGCTAATTACAATAGTCCCCCGAAGGGTCGGGGGACAATAAGCAGCTAAAGGGTTAAATAATATAAAAATAGCCCAAGAAGCATCCTAACATAAAAAAGGAACCATGGCAATATGCTACAAGGTAAGCCGCCACTTGGAAGAGAAGAAAGACAAACCTCAAAACCTGCACATAAAAGTAAACTAGAGGGGGTATCAGTACCCCGTGGCTCACCAACAGGTGGCCAATGCAAAGAGGTGGCTGGAGTAAAAAAAAAAAAAAAGTTCAAAACCTGCACACAAAAGTCCAAAATTAAAGAAAATAAGCAGCTAAAGGGTTAAATAATATAATAATAACCCCTAAGAAGCATGCTAACATAAAATAGGAACCATGGCAATATGCTACAAGGTAAGTCTCCACTTTGAAAAAAAGAAAGACAAACCTCAAAACCTGCACATAAAAGTAAAAAAAAGTATCACATTTGTTTCAAAGGGTTAAAATTTAGAAAAATACCCTGAAAATATTACAATAACCGGAGTGGCAATATGCCAGTGAGATAAAACTCCACTTAAAAATGAAAGTGTCAATGACACTGTAGCTCAACTTGTCAAGACAAAGACATGTACATGTATAGTATGTGACACAGCAATGACAAACATCTAGGTAATGACCTGATAACAAAGGTACATATAAAGTATTGTAACGGTCTGTACATAAATACTGACCGTTGCCTGTAACAAATGTATAGGTAAAGTATTGTAAAGGTGGGTGACAGTCAGATGCTGAACTAGAAAAAATCTTTGAGTCCCAGAGTGGGTCTGACTGAACCCCAAAATATTTGTTCTCATAGCACAGTGATAACAAAGGCACCCCAAAACACACTCGTTCCTGTCCCAAGGTGAAAACAAAAGTACTCAAGAAGTTTTGTGAAGATCAGTTCATAAATACGAGCTGTATAGAACTTGTGACAAAAAACTGATTGGACCTAATTTCGGTACAAAATGGCCACTGGCAGCCATCTTGAATTTTGGACTGTACACAGAAACACTCATTCTCATCCCAAGGAGATAACAAAGGTACCCAAGAAGTTTTGTGAAGATCGGTTCATAAATACAGCCTCTACCCTGAGCCGTATTGACATGTGTGCTTACATTGTGTAAGTTGCACTGAATAAATCAAAGTTCATCTAATTTGCATAATTTCTGCACGAAAAAAAACCCCTTACAATATGTGATGTATTCCATGTTACTAAACATTCATACAAAAATTTATTAAAATCAGAACTTTCATACAGAAGTTCTATACAAACTTGAATTTCGGACCACACCCAAAAACACTCGCTCTCAACCCACGGTGATAACAAAGGTACCCAAGAAGTTTCGTAAAGATTGGTTCATAAATATGGCCTCTAGTCTGAGCTGTATAGAAGTTGTGTACAAAAAACTGATTAGACCTAATTTCGGTAGAAAATGGCCACTGGCAGCCATCTTGAATTTTAGACCGCACCCAGAAACACTCGTTCACGTCCCAAGGTGATAACAAAGGTACCCAAGACATTTCGTGAAGATCAGTTCATAAATACAGACTCTAGTCTGAGCCGTATTGACATGTGTACTTACTGTGTGTAAGTCGCACTGAAAAAATCAAAGTTCATCTAATTTGCATAATTTCTGCACGAGAAAAAAACCCGTATTATATGTGATGCATCCCATGGTACTAAACATTCACACAAAAAAATTATTCAAATCAGGGCTTTCATATGGAAGTTCTGTGCAAAAATCTGATTGCACCTAATTTTGTACAAAATGGCTGCCATCGGCCATCTTGAATTTCGGACCGGACCCAAAAACACTCGTTCTCGTCCCACGGTGATACCAAAGGTACCCAAGAAGTTTCGTAAAGATCGGTTCATAAATACGGCCTCTAGCCCGGGCCGTATTGGCATTTGCACTTACAGTGCTGAAAGTAACCCCAAAAAACATCAAAATTAGTCTAATTTGCACAATTTACGTACGAGAAAAAACCCCGTATTATATGTGATGTATCCCATGGTACTAAACATTCATACAAAAAATTATTCAAATCAGAGCTTTCATATGGAAGTTCTGTACAAAAAACAGATTTCTGCATCGTCGGTACAAAATGGCAGCTGGCAGCCATCTTGAATTTCGGACCGCACCCAAAAACACTCGTTCTCGTCCCACGGTCATAACAAAGGTACCCAAGAAGTTTCGTAAAGATCGGTTCATAAATACGGCCTCTAGCCCGAGCCATAGCAGCTTGGCACTTACAGCTCTGAAAGTAACACTAAATAAATCAAAGTCAGTCTAATTTGCATAATTTACGCACAAGAAAAAAACCCGTATTATATGTGATGTATCCCATGGTACTAAACATTTATACAAAACTTTATTCAAATCAGAACTTTCATACAGAAGTTCTGTACAAAAAACTGATTTTTGCATCATCGGCACAAAATGGCCACTGGTAGCCATCTTGAATTTCGGACCACACCTAAAAACACTCGTTCCCGTCCCAGGGTCATAACAAAGGTACACAAGAAGTTTCGTAAAGATCGGTTCATAAATACGACCTCTAGCCCGAGCCATAGCCAATTGTTGACGTACGGACAGACGGACAGATGGACGACGGACGACGGGCCATGACAATAGCTCAAATTTGACTTCGTCAAAGTTGAGCTAAAAATATCAAAACCTGCACACAAAAGTACAAACCTGCAAAGAAAAGAACAAAATTAAAGTAAATAAGCAGCTAAAGGGTTAAATAATATAAAAATAGCCCAAGAAGCATCCTAACATAAAATAGGAACCATGGCAATATGCTACAAGGTAAGTCACCACTTGGAAGAAAAGAAAGACAAACCTCAAAACCTGCACATAAAAGTAAAAAAAAGTATCATATTTGTTTCAAGGGGTTAAAATTGAGAAAAATACCCTGTCACAGTAACCACAATGGCAATATTCCAGTGATGGGAAAGTCTACTTGAAAAATATCCACTTGGAAGAAAAGAAAGACAAACCTCAAAACCTGCACATAAAAGTATCACATTTGTTTCAAAGGGTTAAAATTTAGAAAAATACCCTGAAAATGTTACAGTAACCACCATGGCAATATGCCAGAGAGGTAAAACTCCACTTAAAAAAAAATATCAAAACCTGCACACAAAAGTACAAAACCTGCACACAAAAGTCCAAAATTAAAGTAAATAAGCAGCTAAAGGGTTAAATAATATAATAATAGCCCCAAGAAGCATCCTAACATAAACTAAGAAGCATCCTAACATAAAATAGGAACCATGGCAATATGCTACAAGGTAAGTCACCACTTGGAAGAAAAGAAAGACAAACCTCAAAACCTGCACATAAAAGTAAAAAAACATCAAAACCTGCACACAAACATCAAAATAAGTCCAAAATTTGATTCAAAGGGTTAAAATTAAGACAAAATACCCTGGAAAAGAGTTAAATGTTATCGTGATCCCCCACAGCAATATGCAAAGAAGAAAAACATTTTGTTAAAAGCACAAAAATCCAAACCTGTAAACAAAAGAAGTCCAAAATTGAAGTAATTAAGCAGGAAAAGGGTTAAAGAATACAACGTAGCCCTAAGATGCATGTTTACATACGATAGAAAGCATGGACATATGCTACAAGGTAAATCTACACTTGGAAGAAAGGAAAAAAAATACATGAAAACCTGCACGCAAACGTCAAAATAAGTCTAAAAATCTATTCAAAGGGTTAAAATTTTTAAAAAAATGCACTGGAAAGATATCAATGTTATAATAACCACCACTGCAATATGCAGTGAGGTCAACCTCACTTGAAATTGTATTTTTTTTTTATCACAACCTGTACATAAAAGTAAGAAGCTGTAAGCCTAAGTCCAAAAGCTGTACATAAAAGTCTAAAATTGAAGTAATTCAGCAGGAAAAGGGTTAAATAATACAAACATAGCCCTAAGATGCATGTTTACATACAATAGAAAGCATGAACATATGCTGCAAGGTAAATCTCCACTTGGAAGAAAGGAAAAAAAAAACATCAAAACCTGCACGCAAACATCAAAATAAGTCTAAAATTTGATTCAAAGGGTTAAAATTAAGACAAAATACCCTGGAAAAGAGTTAAATGTTATAGTGAACCACCATAGCAATATGCAGAAACTCTACACTTGGAAGAAAGAAATAAAAAAAAACCCATGAAAACCTGCACGCAAACGTCAAAATAAGTCTAAAAATCTATTCAAAGGGTTAAAAAATTTTTAAAAATGCACTGGAAAGATATCAATGTTATAATAACCACCACTGCAATATGCAGTGAGGTCAACCTCACTTGAAATTGTTTTTTTTTATCACAACCTGTACATAAAAGTAAGAAGCTGTAAGCCTAAGTCTAAAAGCTGTACATAAAAGTCTAAAATTGAAGTAATTCAGCAGGAAAAGGGTTAAATAATACAAACATAGCCCTAAGATGCACGTTTACATACAACAGAAAGCATGGACATATGCTGCAAGGTAAATCTCCACTTGGAAGAAAGGAAAAAAAAAAACATCAAAACCTGCACACAAACATCAAAATAAGTCTAAAATTTGATTCAAAGGGTTAAAATTAAGACAAAATACCCTGGAAAAGAGTTAAATGTTATAGTGAACCACCATAGCAATATGCAGAAACTCTACACTTGGAAGAAAGGAAAAAAAAAAACCCATGAAAACCTGCACGCAAACGTCAAAATAAGTCTAAAAATCTATTCAAAGGGTTAAAAATTTATTAAAAATGCACTGGAAAGATATCAATGTTATAATAACCACCATTGCAATATGCAGTGAGGTCAACCTCACTTGAAATTGTTTTTTTTTTATCACAACCTGTACATAAAAGTAAGAAGCTGTAAGCCTAAGTCCAAAAGCTGTACATAAAAGTCTAAAATTGAAGTAATTCAGCAGGAAAAGGGTTAAATAATACAAACATAGCCTTAAGATGCATGTTTACATACAATAGAAAGCATGGACATATGCTGAAAGGTAAATCTTCACTTGGAAGAAAGGAAAAAAAAACATCAAAACCTGCACGCAAACATCAAAATAAGTCTAAAATTTGATTCAAAGGGTTAAAATTAAGACAAAATACCCCGGAAAAGAGTTAAATGTTATAGTGAACCACCATAGCAATATGCAGAAGGTAAAAAAAAATTTAAAAAGCCAAAAAATCAAAACCTGTACACAAAAGTTCAAAATATTTGAGAGCGGATGCCGACGCCAATGCAGACGCCAACGCCGACATGAGGGCTATGCCATAGGCTCACACAACTAACGTTGGTGAGCCAAAAAAAGTATCACATTTGTTTCAAGGGTTTAAAATTAAGAAAAATACCCTGTCACAGTATCCACAATGGCAATATGCCAGTAAGGTGAAACTCTACTTGAAAAATATCCACTTGGAAGAGAAGAAAGACAAACCTCAAAACCTGCACATAAAAGTCAAAAAAGTATCACATTTGTTTCAAAAGGTTCAAATTTAGAAAAATACCCTGAAAATGTTCTAGTAACCACCATGGCAATATGCCAGTGAGGTAAAACTCCACTTAAAAAAAATATCAAAACCTGCACACAAAAGTACAAAACCTGCACACAAAAGTCCAAAATTAAAGTAAATAAGCAGCTAAAGGGTTAAATAATATAATAATAGCCCCAAGAAGCATCCTAACATAAAATAGGAACCATGGCAATATGCTACAAGGTAAGTCGCCACTTGGAAGAGAAGAAAGACAAACCTCAAAACCTGCACATAAAAGTAAAAAAAACATTAAAACCTGCACACAAACGTCAAAATAAGTCCAAAATTTGATTCAAAGGGTTAAAATTAAGACAAAATACCCTGGAAAAGAGTTAAATGTTATTGAGAATCCCCCACTGCAATATGCAAAGAAGAAAAAATTTTTTTAAAAAGCACAAAAATCCAAACCTGCAAACAAAAGAAGTCCAAAATTGAAGTAATTAAACAGGAAAAGGGTTAAAGAATACAACGTAGCCCTAAGATGCATATTTACATACAAAGAAAGCATGGACATATGCTACAAGGTAAATCTACAATTGGAAGAAAGGAAAAAAAAACCCATGAAAACCTGCACGCAAACGTCAAAATAAGTCTAAAAATCTATTGAAAGGGTTAAAAAAAATTTTAAAATGCACTGGAAAGATATCAATGTTATAATAACCACCACTGCAATATGCAGTGAGGTTAACCTCAATTTAATTTTTTTTTTTTATCACAACCTGTACATAAAAGTAAAAAGCTGTAAGCCTAAGTCCAAAACCTGTACATAAAAGTCCAAAATTGAAGTAATTCAGCAGGAAAAGGGTTAAATAATACAAACTTATCCCTAAGATGCATGTTTACATACAAAAGAAAGCATGGCCATATGCTGCAAGGAAAATCTCCACTTGGAAGAAAGGAAAAAAAACAACATCAAAACCTGCACACAAACATCGAAATAAGTCTAAAATTTGATTCAAAGGGTTAAAATTAAGACAAAACACCCTGGAAAAGAGATAAATGTTATAGTGAACCACCATAGCAATATGCAGAAACTAAACAAAATTTTAAAAAGCCAAAAAATCAAAACCTGTACACGAAAGTTCAAAATATTTGAGAGCGGACGCCGACGCCGACATGAGGGCTATGCCATAGGCTCATACAACTAACGTTGGTGAGCCAAAAATCAAAAAAATCAAAACCTGCTCACAGAAATTCAAAATGTTTGAATCCGGACGCAAGCGCAGACACCGATGACGCCAACGCTGACATGAGGGCTATGCCATAGGCTCACACAACTATCGTTGGTGAGCCAAAAATAGGATCCATGAGACATTTCATTTTCAAGTTATTGCGCAGACAAGCAAAACTAACAAAAAAAATCCAAGATGGCTGCCATAGTGGCCATATTGGATTTGGTAGAAAACTGATTATCGAAATGACCCTTCCTCTAGTCACCACAAACCCGCCACAAACAAATACGATAAATGGTGCATTTCATTTTCAAGTAATTGCATGGACAAGCAAAAGGGACAAGCTAAAATTACAAAAAAATCCAAGATGGCTTCCATGGTGGCCATGTTGGAATATGGCAGAAAACTGATCACCATTAATTCACCACAAAAAATAGGATCCATGAGACATTTCATTTTCAAGTTATTGCAGGGACAAGCAAAAATCAAAAAAACTCCAAGCCGGCTGCCATGGTGTCTCTGCTGGATATAGAACAAAACTGATTATCGAAAGGATCCTTCCTCTAGTCACCACTAATCCACCGCACAAAGAAAACTAGAGGAGGTATCAGTACCCCGTGGCTCACCAGCAGGTGGCCAATGTAAAGGGATGGCTGGAGTAAAAAAAAAAAATCCAAAACCTGCACACAAAAGTCCAAAATTAAAGTAAATAAGCAGCTAAAGGGTTAAATAATATAATAATAGCCCCAAGTAGCATGCTAACATAAAATAGGAACCATGGCACTATGCTACAAGGTAAGTCTCCACTTTGAAGAGAAGAAAAACAAACCTCAAAACCTGCACATAAAAGTAAAAAAAAAGAAGCATCACAATTGTTTCAATGGGTTAAAATTGAGAAAAATACCTGGATAATGTCACAGTAATCACCATAGAAATAAGCCAGTGAGGTGAAACTCTACCTGAAAAATATCCACTTGGAAGAAAAGAAAGAAAAACCTCAAAACCTGCACATAAAAGTCAAAAAAGTATCACATTTGTTTCAAAGGGTTAAACTTAAGAAAAATACCCTGAAAATGTTACAATAACCAGCGTGGCAATATGCCAGTGAGGTAAAACTCCACTTAAAAAAAATATCAAAACCTGCACACAAAAGTACAAAACCTGCACACAAAAGTCCAAAATTAAAGTAAATAAGTAGCTAAAGGGTTAAATAATATAAAAACAGCCCAAGAAGCATCCTAACATAAAATAGGAACCATGGCAATATGCTACAAGGTTAGTCGCCACTTGGAAGAAAAGAAAGACAAACCTCAAAACCTGCACAAAAAAGTAAAAAAAAGTATCACATTTGTTTCAAGGGGTTAAAAATTGAGAAAAATACCCTGTCACAGTAACCACAATGGCAATATGCCAGTAAGGTGAAACTCTACTTGAAAAATATCCACTTAGAAGAAAAGAAAGATAAACCTCAAAACCTGCACATGAATGTCAAAAAAGTATCACATTTGTTTCAAAGGGTTAAAATTTAGAAAAATACCCTGAAAATGTTGCAGTAACCACTATGGCAATATGCCAGTGAGGTAAAACTCCACTTAAAAAAAAATATCAAAACCTGTACACAAAAGTACAAAACCTGCACACAAAAGTAAAAAATTAAGGTAAATAAGCAGCTAAAGGGTTAAATAATATAATACTAGCTCCAAGAAGCATCCTAACATAAAATAGGAACCATGGCAATATGCTACAAGGTAAGTCGCCACTGGGAACAAAAGAAAGACAAACCTGAAAACCTGCACATAAAAGTCAAAAAAAAGTATCACATTTGTTTCAAAGGGTTAGAATTGAGAAAAATACCCTGCAAATGTCACAGTAACCACAATGGCAATATGCCAGTAAGGTGAAACTCTACTTGAAAAGTATCCACTTGGAAGAAAAGAAAGACAAACCTCAAAACCTGCACATAAAAGTAAAAAAAGTATCACATTTGTTTCAAAGGGTTAAAATTGAGAAAAATACCCTGAAATGTTAAGGTAACCACCATGGCAATATGCCAGGGAGGTAAAACTCCACTTGAAGACAAAATTTCAAAACCTGTACACAAGTCAAAAACTTGCACGGAAAAGTCAAAAACCTGTACACAAAAGTCCAAAATTCAAGTAACTAAGCATGGAAAGGGTTGAATAAAATATTATTATCCCTGAAAAGCATGCTGACATAAAAAAAAGCAAAATAAAAAAAAAAAATATCAAAACCTGCACACCAAAGTTCAAAATGAATGAATCCGGACGCCGACTCTGACGACACCAATGCCACCGACGACACCGACATGAGGGCTATGCCATAGGCTCACACAACTTTCGTTGGTGATCCAAAAATATTACCCATGGTGCATTTCATTTTAAAGTTATTGCGAGCACAATCAAAAATTTACAATAATAATAATAATAATACAGTTTAGAGCCACGAATCAGCATAATTGCGCTCTCAGGCTTCACACACACACACACACACACACACACACACACACAAAATAATGACGGTCACTCTTCAATGCTTTACAAAAGTGCGGATAAAAAGGTAAGTTTTGGGTGCATTTTTAAACAATTCAGGTGTCTGTGGCACCTTCAGATGTTCCGGAAGTCTATTCCAAAGAGATGGGCTTGTGACAGAGAATGCTTGCTCGTCACCCACACTAACAAGACTTCCCGGTTTGAAAAACAGCAGATTCGAACTCGACGAGCGTAGGGGACAGGATGGTGTGTAGGAGTGTATCAGGCAACTGAGATAATCGGGAGCCAGACCATTGAGTGCTTTGTATGTTAGGAGAAGTATTTTGTATTCAATCCTTTCCTCTACTGGCAACCAATGAAGCTGAGAGAGAATAGGACTGACGTGCTGCGATTTCCATTGTCGAGTTATTATTCTGGCTGCACAATTTTGAACGAGCTGCAGCCTTTTGATCGTTGATTGTTTGCAACCAACAAGCAGGGAGTTGCAGTAATCTAGCCTACTGGTGACAAGAGCTTGAACTAATTGTTTAGCCGTCTCCTCAACCACAGATCAAACCCTGCTGATATTCCGCAGATGATGATATGAATTTCGGCACACCTGTGTGACACGACTGTCACCAGAGAGATTTTCATCCATGAAGTACCCCAGGTTCCGCACTACAGTTGATGGAGAGATTAAGTGACCATTGAAATTAGGATGAACACAGGAAAGCTTTGAAAGTTGGTTTGGAAGTCCAATGTAGATAACTTCGGTTTTATCTGCATTCAATTTCAAAAAGTTTGTGGACATCCATGACTTGATGTCCGAAACACAATTTTCAAGAGAGGAAACAACATGCCTTTCGTCTATAGGGCTGAAGTGAATATAAAACTGAGAATCATCAGCATAAAAATGAAAATTTAGCCCATGGCGGCGAATAATATCACCTAAGGGCAGAACATAAACCGTATAAAGTAGCGGACCTAATACGGATCCTTGGGGCACACCGTGGTTCAGCCGTAGCTCGTCTGCACCCTTCACAGTGATTTTCCGAGTCCGGTCCAAGAGGTATGATTTGAACCAGCCAAAATTCTCCTCTTTAAAATAGTCAGTAGGATGGCATGGTCGATAGTGTCAAATGCCGCACTTAAGTCAAGAAGTACAAGACAAGATACTTGTTTCTTGTCCATTGACAGTAAAATGTCATTTTGGACCCGAAGTAGAGCTGTTTCAGTGCTACAGCTCTGATGGTATGCCGACTGAAACTCCTCCTGTAGACCACATATATTCAAGTGATTCCGGATTTGAGTGGCTACAGCGCGTTCAATGAATTTGGACACAAAGCTCAAATTCGAAACAGGGCGATAGTTCTTGAGATTTTCTGGGTCAAGCCCGGGGTTTTTAAAAGAGGCGTGACCAAGGCTTGCTTCATGTTAGATGGAAAAGTCCCACTGGAAAGAGATACGTTGATAATTCTTTCTAGCCAGGGAATGAATGATTGTAGACAGGATTTCAGTAATTGCGTAGGAATAATATCAAGTGGACGCTGCTTTGACGGTGATTTCATAACAAGGCGGCCAATTTCTTCAGGTGATAGAGGTTGGAAAGTAGTAAAATTTAATTCGTCCGAGACGAGGCTCGTTTCAGAAGTGACAGGAGCTTGTGGACCAACGGGAGCAAGGGAAGATCGAATTATCTGTATTTTTTCGACAAAAAATCTCCCAAACGTGTCAGCTAATTCTTTACCTGACGAGTGGTCAGGAAAAATATTTCCCTTTGGTCGATGGAGTAGTTTGTTTATAACTTCTGACAGAACATGTGTCTTGTTCACGTTGTCATTCACAATGTCAGAGAAATATTGTCTCTTGGCATTGTGGATGAGAACATTGACTCTATTACGCTGATAAACATAGAGCTCTCGGTGAACTTCAAGCTTAGAAGTGCGCCATTGTTTCTAAAGCAATCGACTGGCCTGTTTTGTGGGCCTGATCTCATCAGTAAACCACAAGCATATTTCGCGAGTTCTGATACATTTGTTTTGAAGGGGGACAAACTTATCAATAAGTTTTTGACACATTTCATCAAATTGGTCGACAATAAAATTTACGTCCGTAGTATCGCTCAATGTTATGGTTGAGACAGGAGTGACTGCTTCAGAAAATTCATTGGGAATAATGGTTCTGAACTTTCTGTAATTCACCTTCACTCTTGGTGAAAACCATCGAGGAAGACAGATTTTGAATTTGACTGCGTAGTGATCCGATAGTGCGACGTCTGTGTCTGTAACCTCAATGTCACTGATGATACCTTTGTCACTCTCCCGAGTGATTATCAGATCGAGGGTGTGGCCACGTTTGTGTGTTGGTCAAAGAACATGCTGATGCAGATCCATGGAGCTCAATGTATTGTTGAAATTGATTACATCTTTACATCAAAACAAGAGACCCCAAGGGGCCATTAATTGCTCACCTGACAAAGTGGGTCAAAAAAGTATTTTGGGTCACATTCAATTAGTCATGGTTCAGCAACGCTACAGAGGAGTGAAGTCAAATTTATTCATAGCTCTAGTGTCCATGTCAGATTATCAGAGGTCTTCCTGACTGCTTCCAATTCTAGCAGCTGTAGACAAGCACTGCCAAACATCCAAGGGTTGTCATGTCACTGCAGTTTGAAAGGCAAATTTTATGGTA
Organism: Pictodentalium vernedei; assembly: GCA_031216915.1. Lineage (NCBI taxonomy): Eukaryota > Metazoa > Mollusca > Scaphopoda > Dentaliida > Dentaliidae > Pictodentalium > Pictodentalium vernedei. The sequence goes on along the minus strand of CM062292.1, from coordinate 184,786,666 downwards.
AAACACTAAAGAATGGATTTGAACCTTGAACCTAAACTCACCTCACCCCCCCCCCCCCCCCCTCCCCGATAGTGAGCCCAAATTAACCCATGGACTCGATTTGAAGAAACTTGAATCTGACAAAAGCCCCCCCCCCACCCTCCCTCCCCTACCAGCACCCTAAATATGTTCTATACCAAAGATCAAGAGATTCTAATTGATGGTTCTGGAGAACAAGATTTTAATGGAAATTTCCCTATATTGCACTTAATTAAAATTTGGGCTCCCATAAGGGGTCCAAATATTAACTCAGGGACTTTATTTGAACAAACTTGAATCTGATCCCCCGCCCTCCTAGAGATGTTGTATACCATATATCAAGAGATTCTAATTGATGGTTCTCTGGAGAAGATTTTTAAAGAAATTCCCTCATATTGCACGAAATTATTAACCCAAGGACTTGACTTGAACAAACTTGAAACTGACCCACCTAGAGATGTCAAATACCAAATATGAAAGGGTTCTGACAAGTGAATGTCAAGAAGTTTTTTTTCAAAGAAATTCACTCATGTTGCACTAAGTTAAAATTCGGGCTGAGATTGTATACCAAATATAAAAAGATTCTAATTGATGGTTCTGGAAAAGATTTTAAAAAAAATTTTTCCAAATATATGGGTACTATCAGAGTTATGCACCTTGTGGTGCCCCCTGTGGGCATGGCAACTTTATTTGAACAAACATGAATTGACATATGATAGGGAAGGTGCACACCAGATTTGGTTCGATTTGGTCCAGCAGTTTGTGAGAAGTCGATAATGTCAAGTTTACGCCAGACGGATGGACGACGGACAGAAAGTGATCAATTAAGCCCCCCGACTTTCAGTCAGGTGAGCTAACAAGCACGGAATTTGGTTTATACCAAACTTGACAAAGATCTTCTCAAAAAGTATGCTTGTAGCAAGATTCGTGAAAATCGCATTACATTTGTCCAAGTTATTGCGTTCACAAAGTGATTACCAGACTAACACCAAATTTCAACATAAAGGGGCATAACTCCTACAAAAGCCAAGAAAATTTGGTGTACAACAAACTTGATCAAGATCCTTTCACATTCTATGCCTATAGCAAGATTAATTTTAAACTGATTATGTTTATTCAAGTTATGTTCACAAGTCATTATTACACAAATTTCAAATGGAAAGGGGCAACTGGGGCATAACACCTACAAAAGCCATGGAAATTTGGTGTGAATATCAAACTTCAACTGAGATCTTCTTACAATGTATGCCTACAACAAGTTCGTGAAAATCTAATTATAATTGTTCAAGTTATCGTGCTCACAGACTGTGTGCACGGATGTACACATGCACAGGACCCATTTTTATACCCAACACCAAACTTTGTTTGGGCGAACCTCAAAGTCTATCACAAAATCCTTGGTGCTGAGCAGTGAGCCAACTATTGTTGATACAGATCGATACAAGAATCTTGTTTTTCATTTCGAACCTCATGCTTTAAAACTCAAGATTTACTGATGATGTTTTCACATTCACATCAGTTTAAAATATTTTGTGTTTAATATTCAGAGCGACATTCACATCATTCAGATACAGGATGCTATTATTCGGAACAAGCTTTGGAATAATGTTGTAGAACCTCCACCATATAATGTGAGGTAAAAGCACAACCATAATACACTAAAGATGAAATTAAAATCTGATGCTCGCTTTCAAGTATTCAAACATTAAAAGAGCATTTCTTGATCATGCAAATTTTGCACAGAATTCCCTCTACTTTTGATTGAAGCATTTGGTTGGTTCTTTTTTGGAGACGGCATGATATGAAAGTGCTATAGTAAGATAAATGCTCCCCTTTGTCAAACACCGTACAGTAAGGTTAGAGTCTGTGAGATTTTATGACAAGTTGTAACAGAAAAATTAAATGAAAGATCCGAATATTTTTTCATTCCTATACAAACTGACTTTCAAAACTAAAGTAGAGAACACAGACAGAATATTGATTTTATATACCACTTACGAATTTAAAATATTTTCATTTTAGGTTATGGGTTGCATGACCAGTTCTACCGGAATAATGTATTTGGAAGTTAATGAATGTTGTCAATGACACTGCAGCTCAACTTGACCAAAACGGGACTGATGGTTCTGAATAAGCACACAAAGTTTCAAAACCTAATAATGAATGTGCCCTCTGAGGCATGCCAAAGGAAGATGTTAAAGCATAAATGCACTAAGTTTGAAGGTCATTGCTTGTGGTAATATTTTTTTTTTTTTTTTATGGAAATTCATAAATATAGCCTGCAGAGAGTGCAAAAGGGATAAGTTGCTGCACAAATGCACTAAGTTCAAAGGCTGGTGATAACGACACTAATTTTTTATGGAAATTAAAACTAGCCCACCACCACTCCCCTCCCCCCCCCCCCCCCCCCCCCCCTCTGGGTCTTTTTTTTTTTGGCCAGTTGGAGTAAGGAAATTATGAAAACTGCCTGAAAACATTTTTCACTATACCACTTTAGACCTTTGCCACATGAAACTTTTTGACCAAATTCAGCAAGGTACACCCAAAAACATTACCATTTTCCTCCTCAATTACAAGGTCAGAAAGGCAGCTGTTGGGTGTGGCTCTAGCATCGGTCTCAGACCATCAAACTTCCTCGAGAGGACCAGTGAAGGGGGTGGGGGGAGCGGTCACATTCTTCCACAGCTCAATAATGCTTGCAAAATCATTTTTGGGGCAAATTCTTCCAGCCCACCTCCAAAATGGCATCAGTATGCACAGAGAGAGGAGGTATTATAGGTGTGTGTGTGTGTGGGGGGGGGGGGGGGGGCATTAAAGGCAGGAGCAGGGGGGGGGGGGGGTATCATGGGAGTGGTACTGCAAGTAATTTTTGGGGGGGGGGGGTCTTAAATGACTTTTGCTGGATTTTAACTGATTTTTGCAAAAACAAAATTTCACCCTCTCCTATTGGATTGCATGGGAACATAAATTTTTGGCATAAAGTCCCTTAAAAAATTAATTCTACATTTGAAAGCAAAATATTAAACCAATGAATCATGCCCTCCCCACCCCAACAACAAACCTCAATTTACCAAGAGTGTTCATAAGTTGGATCCCATATTGGTCCCATATTGGGCACTAAATACTTTATTTATTTATTTATTTATTTATTTATTTATTTATTGGTGCTTAATGCTTAAGGTAACTTTTAGCATCTATGCTTACATCATAACTCCAGCATAAGTATGAAGTCAGGTTCAGTCAATCGTTTATATCTATTACTGCCCACTTTCCAGGGTTTCCATTGAAGGCATCAGCTACCGGGTCCAATTTTATCAATAAAGAAGAACTTGGTTACAACAGAAAACAAGTACCGTATATGTCCATGTATAAGTCGCCCCCATGTATAAGTCGCACCCTACTTTTCATACAAAATATCCCCCCTGCGCCTATAACCCTTGTATAAGTCGCACCCCCGATTTGGGTTGAAAAATGTTAAAACAATTCCGTAAATTTGGCTAAAGGACTGGAAGTCTTGTGGACTGAACAGGGAGGTTTGATGACTGATTACAGTATATTTATAAATTATATTTGTTTGTATACTTCATTGATACATTCAATGTGTCGTATTTATTAAAAGATATATGTCAACTGTGTTTGTTATTACTCGTGTATCGTATTTATTAAAAGATATATGTCAACTGTGTTTGTTATTACTCACGCCGGTAAAAGAAGGAATGCTCCGGTGCATGTGTTCAGGTAAGAACGAGGTAAGTTGAATTCAAATGGTAAATCCAAATGTAAAACTACAAAGAAAAAGGCTTTATTCCCTTGCCATTTAAACGAATTGCACGTGCGAACAAATAGGTCATGAAAGGGAAGTAACTGCATGATTCTTGTTAATCTTCTTCAAAGGGAATTCCCCTTAAAAACGCACGTGGTGTGCTGTGTAAACAATTTGATTGCCTTGCGAATTACGTAAATAACTCATACCAATATCCAAAATATGTTGAGATATACAACCATGGAATATTTTATTGTGAATTATTACTGGAGATGTTGAAGACATGAACAGGTACCGTAATTATTTTGAAGGAAATTAATTGCATGTGGTTTCGAATTTTCGATTGTTCACCACCCCTCCACTCACTGGGTCACCGAGAAAAAAAAAATCAACAAGAACACATTGGGTATAATCTCCTATTTTTATTTTATTTTTTTTTATATTTATTTTTTTTTAAATTTTATTTTGTGATCAAGTTAATGCACAACACAGAAATAAGAAATAAAGAGGTGAAATAAAATAAACAAATTTTCAAAGCAGGTCAATCGCCGTGATACAAACCGTCGACATGGGCCGATCTGGTGTCCGTTCAGTCCTCATATCGCTGTTGAAAACTTGCTGAAAAATAATTACCTTTGTATAAGTCGCACCCCAATTTTGGTCCCGTTTTTCCAAGTAAAAAGATGCGACTTATACACGGACATATACGGTAGATTTGAACAAACTTGCATCTGCCCCTCCTAAGAAAGCCATATACTAAATATCAAAACATTTAAACTGGAGGATCTGAAAAAAATGATTTTTAAAAAATATTCCTCATATTAAACTAAGTTATAATTCGGCTTCCCACAGGGAGCCCAAATATGAACCCAGGGATTTGGCTTGAACAAACTTGAATCTCACCTCCCTAAGGATGCTGTATACCAATATCAAAAGATTCGGACTTGGCCTACTGGATCTGAAGAAAAATATTTATAAAATATATTTAAGTTTTAGTTTGGACTCACACAGGGAAACCAAATATGACCCAGGGACTTGGTTTTAACAAACTTGAATATCACCTCCCTAAGGATACTATATACCAAATATCAAAATATTCTGACTAGTTGATGTGAAGAAGAAGATTTTTAAAGAATATTCCTCATACTGAACTGGGTTATAATTTGGGCTTCCACATGCACCAATATGCACTCCGAGACTTGGCTTGAACAAATGTGAATCACATCTCCCTAAGGATGTTGTATACCAAATATCAAAAGATTCTGACTGCTTGATCTGAAGAAGAAGATTTATAAAGAAAATTCCTCATATTGAACTAAGTTATAATTAGGGCTCCCACAGGGAGAGACTTGGCTTGAACAAACTTGAATCTCACCCCCCTAAGGATGCTGCATACCAATTATCAAAAGATTCTGATTGTAGATCTGAAGAAGATTGTTAAAGAATATCCTTCATATTGCACCAAGTTAGAAGTCGGGTTCCCACAGGGAGAGCAAATATGAACCCAGGGCCTTGGTTTGAACAAACTCGAAATCTCACCCTCCTAAGGATGCTGCATACCAAATATCAAAAGATTCTGATTGGTGGATTTGAAGAAGATTTTTAAACAATATTCCTTATATTGCACTAATTTAAACATTTGAGCTCCCACAGAGAGCCCAACTATGGACCCAGAGATTTGATTTCAACAAACATGTGAATCAACCTTCCAAAGATGTTATAAGTGAAATACGAAGGCTTTTGGAGAAGAAGAATTTTTTTCCCATTACCCACAGTGTTAAAAAATGCTGACTCAGCATTTTTTTCAAAGTCCCGGAAAAGTATCTTATGACAAAACCAATAGCAATTTTTTTAACCGATCCTTTCTGCTGGTCCTAAGGAAGCTTTGCACCAAATAAGAATTCTCAGTGTCGTGTAGTTTTGGAGATATGGGCATTTGAATGTGTTTTCTATTTTTAGCTTCTGTGGTTCCCACAGGACTGCGGGAAAATTTGGGGGCCATAAATTGAATACTTATGACTCAATAATACCTCACATCATATTTGATTTAAATCGGCCTCACGGTTTAGAAAATAGAAACGCCAGCAAATATGGCTCCACAAACTTCGTTTGAACAAATTGAAATCTGCACCCCAGAAGGAATCTGCATTCCAAATATCAAGTCTCTGCTGCTGCTGGTTCATGAGAAGATGTTTTAAGATTTAGGAGCACTTTGGGGGACTGGCCCCACCCAGGGGGCAGGGCAATTAGATTTGAACAAAATCAAAATGCGATGTCATAACAAACAATCATCTCAAATTTCTCTTAAATTGGTTCAGTGGTTTTGGAGAAGTTACAAACACCATGTTCACAGACGACAGATGGATGATGGACAAAGAGTAATCACTAAAGCTCACCCTGACTTTCAGTCAAGTGAGCTAAAAATCCAGGATAGCTGCCATAGTGGCCATATTGGATGTTGTGGAAAATTGTTTATCGAAAGGAACCTTCCTGTAGTCACCACTAATCCACCACAAACAAATAGGATCCATGGTGCATTTCATTTTCAAGTTATTGAGTGGACAAGAAAAAGTTAACAGACAGACAGATGGACCGACTGACAGGGCCATACCATAATACAACCGGCTCCAGAGAGTGTTCATATAAAAATGATAAATTTAAAGTAATTTGTATATTTTTTATACTTACCAATGGCCCATACTAGCTGGTGCAAACTCGATATTATGAAGGGCCACACACAAATTCTGAATGCCCCATATCCCCAAAATTTGCATACAAAACAGAAAATTAAAAGTCATTTCTGGCCCTCCATAGTTTTACCATCTGCGCATGCACAGCAGTCAGGAAGAGACTGGAATTAGAGCCAATCTCATTCTTTGTAGATGAGAGTACTAAATAATAACTCAGCGGGGAGGTATGAGTGCCCACTCATGGGAGGGCCATCCCCGTCTGGGCCATTGGTAAGTATAAAAAATATACAAATTACTTTAAATTTATATTTTTATACTAATAACCAATGGCCCAGACTAGATGAATCGTAAAAAGGTGGAGGGCCTAGGAATTAAGAATTAGCAGACCAAATATAGCTCATAAGCCTGCATTCCAAGGTGACAAGGAGATTAAAATTAAAAGAATTACATGTTTGTCTCTCTATACAATAATAGAGAAGACATATCATCAATAAGTAGCCATATCTAAGTAATTCCGTAACCTTAGGATGAATGATTAATTATTAATGATTATGCTAATTGGGTGTAATGAGCCCCCAATTTAAGGCTATACCAGACTAAGCCACTTGAATCAGGATGGCATATTTGAGAGTGAGAGACTAACACCCAAAAAACACACACCATATATATATATATAAACAAGCTGTATCTAAGATCAGTAATAATCTACATACAAAAACAACTTTACTCATAGTCACACACTTATTTTCAAGCTGGGAGAGATGAAGAAAAATCACCCCCACCCCTTTTTTTTGAAGGAATATTCTTCAAAACAAAGAGGGAAGCACTTTGGAATCAGTGAAAGGCAGTACCAAATAATCGATATATATTCGGCCAACATGCACCCAGGTATTAATCATTATTAATTATTGGTGCTTAACGTCACTTCAGAAGCTAAGGCTATTGTGGTGATCCAGGTTATTAACAGTGCACGCTTCTAACGTATACCTGAGTCGGAATACGTAGATAGGTCGAAAACCGGTGATATAAAGTGTACAACCATACACTTGTTCAATTGAAATCCAATTGAAAGTATCTGTTAGAGCAAACACGCTTCTAAGGCAACCAACAGGCGACCCCGTTCAGGTGTACAATAATTAATAAAACAAACTCCAATTGAACCGTACGAATGTAAGAGAACGTGAATTCTCCAGTGTACCATCTGTGGAAGAAACCTGGATTTAGAACATGGAACGAGCTATGATTAACAGACTCGTCACAGACCATCCCCAAAATAATTAATTGTTGCTAGGTCCGTAACAACCAATGACTGTTCAGAGAAAGAATATACTACTCCGAATAATTAATGATGCCAAAAAGTTGAGAACGTATGTATAGACGGCCTATTGGAAGTTCCAAAACTGATCCAAATAGCCCCAAAATTCTCATGAGCTCTATAAGCAGAGCAAGAATTTATATAAACTGTTCAATAATGCATCTGACTAATAAATACACATATAATGCACGTGAGCAATGAAATCCTGCATGTACTCATCTGAATACAGCCTGTATCCACGGTATGACCGAGTGATACAAGTGTAACCAGGAAACTGAATGAATAATACGATGTTATTATGCAGGTAACTGAGTTATAAACTCATACGTCGTAAGAAAAGGCAAGACCGCTCTGAGCGAAACTTTTCAGAGTGGACTAATAGCCACACTGGAGAATGTTGCCCAGATAACTGACATAATGACGAATAATTCCTCTCGAACCCCCCTCACCCACATTACTTGAATCACTCTTGTGTTAGTTATCAAACAGTATAGGAACCACAGGGCACCTTCACGTCTGACAGACTCCATAATGCCACTAAGGACGGAGAGAGACGCGATGAACAAATAATACAACATATAGACATAATATCCAGTTTCTAAGGTGGAAATATAATCCACAGCAATAGATTGGATAGAAATGAAAAGGGAGACGAAAACAATGTTCAGACACCCGATCATAAAAATCTAGATGAATTCTTACGTTCGAACTGATATCAGGAAATATATTCCTGAGAATGAGATTAATATAGGCGATTGAAGAAACGCTCATTAATCACACTAGGTTAATATGGCGTCATCAATAGGGCATATTGCCTCAGATAACTAACACCAAACCATACCAGTAGGAAGAGAATAACCTCCTCTAACATAATGGTATCATGTCCGATAGAACAATGAACTCAGCCTAGCTGAAGCAGCTAAAGGTCTTCCTATCCATGAAGACAATTAAAAGGCTGATAACTGTGGCCTTACAAGCTCACTAAGGAGACTTACAATGCCAGCCGTAGCTTGTAAGGCTTCATCTCCGTGAAGACAGATATATCGGTGTAAGTTGTGACCTTGAAAGCTTGCTGAACGGAGACTTACAACTATCGTCATGCAAGATAGGGAATGAAGAGCCGCTATATTAACAGCCCTAAATTCCCAAAGAGACAGTAGTGTCAAGAGATAATTATTTCAGTTATGTTATTGCATAATTACTGAAAAACACCGCTCATGATTCTAGCTAGGCTACTAAGGTGTAAACAATAAGACTCAAGTCTATGACACTTGGGAAAACAAACTGTAAAGCACTCTTCCTTTAGTGGTTTTATTCCCAAAAGACAGCAGTCAGAGCCTAGCTAACGTAGCTTAGAAGTCTTCATCTCTATGAAGACAGATATCTCAGTGTAACTTGCAACATTGAAAGCTTACTAAATGGAGATTTACAACCATCGTTGCGCAAGGTAGGGAATGACGAGCAGCTATACTAACAGCCGTAATTACCAAAGAGACAGCAGTCTCAAGGTAACTACACAGTGATGAGTCTTCGTCTGCGTAAAGACATATCTGTGTCACTTGCAGCCTTTGAAAGCTTACTAAATGGAGACTTACAACTCTAGCCGCAAATGTATAAGAAAAGACCGCTGTAACAATACAAAATGAAAATATGGTCAACTCCTTCCAACTGAACGGATGACTGGACCAACGCAGCACCATCCGACATCTCATCATCGGAGTCTGTTAAACGGTAGTACCAGCGACTACTGGAATGCTGCGAGACGCAGAGCATTCTGCGGCAACCGGTCCGTGACCATGGCCAGCAAAAACAATGATAAAACAATTGTTACCATCAGCTGCTCATGGGATGGAGATCTGGCCCCAGATCCTCGACACATCTCCGGTATAAAAAAGCCTCGAACGACTAACTATCGACCCGAACATGCAAAGTCAGATAGCTAGTCTGCGGTCAACGTGCTTCATTAATGAAGCAGGGGAAGATGCCATAGCTGCAACCGGATCTGGCTGCAGTGTAGAAGGATCGTCCCAAACCACAAGCGTGAACGGGTAGCCCAACTCACTGAAGTTTCTCGAATCAAAAACAGTCGACCCCGACTGCTGATGGAAAGATGGTTCTCCAGACCTCGCCGAGCGTTCCATTAGAAACTTAGATCCCGACTATTAACAGAATGGAGAGGGTTCTCCAAACAGGGATCTGACCCCAGATCTAGCCGAGCCTCCCGTAGAGAAACTTCTGGCATCTTCTACATGCACAATTGACCGGACCGACCCAGCATCATCCGACAGCTCACCACCGGAGTCTGCGCTTGCACTTGCTGGGATGCTGGGATGAGCTGCACAATCTGCAACAGCAAGTCCGTTACCGAGGCTTGAGGAGCAGCGGTCTTCTGTATTACGCCACTTGCTGCACCTGGGACGAAGATCCGGTCGTAGATCTCTACTCCGAACGTCCCAATGATTGAAGCGTCAGATCACTAGCTACCGGATGGGCCGACTTCACAGGCGAAGACGGGATACTTCTTCTGGTGGCTGCCTGGATATCCGAAGTCGGGTAGCTAGTATGCGGTCATGTGTGCTACATCTGCCTGAGGAAGAAGCCATAACTGTAGTCAACCCCGGCTGCAGTTTAGAAGGAGCATCCAGAGCGGCAAGTGTGGACAGTAGCTCCTACACAGGCAAGTTTATCAAACAAAATTTGGCCCCAAATGTTGTGGGTTAGAGAGGGACCTCTCCCTCTCGTGGTCCTATCAGACCTCGCCAAGCCTCCCTAAGAGAAACTTGCAGGCTTCCTCCCTATTTCCATTGTCGCTGAGTGAGCTTTAGCTTTTGAGGTACTCGCTCGGCCCAAATCTACACTTCCCTTGACTACAAGAAACTTATCCGGTGTCACGGATCCAACGAACGGAGTAACCGCTTCACCGGTCGAGCTAGCTGCTTGCAAAGGATAAGAACACTAACGAGAGGCTTTATTCCTTGCTTATATTTATGAGCACCTTGCAGCTAGCTCTATTTGCTCATCAGAGCGCAACGGTGGTAGCACACTTTGGATGGGTGTCACAAAACCATCACCATGTTCTTGTTCCTCTGAAATAGAAACTGAAAAACTTGGATTATATTGCGGTGAGTTCCGGCATATGAACCTCACCGCCAACAACGTACCATGACACCCATCTCCAACGTTTGTCTGCATCGACTACAGGCAAGGCAACAAGCATGTAAATCCGAGGTAGACTTCCTTGCCTTGCATTAGAGTAGTAAGCTTACATAATTACAAGCAAAATACAAAGTCGATAGCACTCCTACAAACTCCATAATAAAATATATGATAAAGATACATGAATAATAGCAATCAAAACTAAATTAAATCAAAAAATTTTTCAAAAATTTTTGGAAAAAAGCCTCAAGTTCCCAAAGGGAACATGATGAGCCCAGAGGCATCCCGATAGAGCCTAAGTGTGGACAAAATCCAAATTTTTTGAGCTACACTACCGAAATCATAATCAATGTATCCTACAATAATCCTACAGTAATATAATACTAAATACTACATATATTTCAGGACGTTGTCAATGTAAACAACGTCAAAGGAAAAAAATGGAAACAAGACATCAGGCACACAAAAAGGGCCTAAGTCAGTAACCGATTTAAATGCTACCAGATGTAAAGCTAGATCTTCATACAAAGAAAAAACGATACATCAGATAGAAGATGCAAGACCAAAATGACCTAACACCCCTAGGGTGAGGACGTAATCATAAACATTCTGTAATACACGTTAAACTCCCAAGAAATTTAATAAAAAATTTCAATAAAAAATAGCCAAAAAGTTTCAGAGTTTAACAGGAGGGCTTCAAGGAAGGATAGGGAAGGAACACTTAACAAACAGTGGATAAATCATTAGCAAGAATGATGACGTCAGGCGTATGTCCCAAAATTGGGAAACATGAAATAATTTTTATAATTATTATAAAGTTACAGCCCTGAACGTTTCCAACCACCATTGTTCGCTACCATCATCCATTTTCAGCCTTGGATCCACCAAATTCTTTCATTGATTTGTGTCTGGCATCCTCAAAAAAGGAGATTAAAAGCACAGATGTCAGTTCATTGTTATTGACTTTAGGGCAAACAAAGAATGAGGTTTGCGCCAATTCCGGTCTCTTCCTGACTGCTGCGCATGCGCAGATGGTAAGAGTATGGAGGGCCAGGTAGGACTTTCAATTTTCGATTTTGTATGCATATTTTGAGGATTGGGGGGTTCAAAATTAGTGTTTGGTCCTTGATAATATCGAGTTTGCACCTGCTAGTCTGGGCCATTGGTTATTAGTATAAAAATATGCAAAATTTATCTAAGTGGATAACTCTCAAAAAATAAATAAATTCCATCGTTTTTATATATCTTACACACCAATATTATTTATTTATTGGAGTCACATATTTCGGCATAATGGCATAATTGCTAATTGTGACCACAACATGGAGATAAAGCCAAGTTTAGTCAATCGTTATACCCATGTTGCCCATTTTAGAGGACTCCCACCTATGGGTCCTATTTTTACCAGTAAAACACCAATCAACCATCAATGATGGTACCATTATTAAAGCACCATTGAGAAAAAAGTGAATGAGAAACTGATTTCATTACAAGAGTGTTCAATTTCATAAGAATGCCATTCTTTTCTAAGTCCATCAAGGGCAGCAAATCAGTAAACGATTTGATACATGGACTCAGTGCTTGAATTTTGTTTGATATGTAACTGATCCAGAATTTTAATTTTATTCAAAGTCCTTAGATATTTTAAATTTGTGAGAAAAAAAATGACCTGAACAGTAAGTTGAATTGCGCCTGAAATTTTCATCAAAGTCTGAAAAGGCTCCACTTGACCCCACATTTCAACTGTTTCAAGACAAGCATAGTACTGCCCTAGCCTGGTTATATATTCCAATTCAGTTAACAAACACAGACCGATCCCTCCCTTCCCTCAACTTTCTGGCATGGACCATGTAAAAAACTCTTGGTTGCTAATGTATTTGTGGTACATGCTAGCAAAATCAGCTGAAAAGTTTCTCTACCCAGCAACAGCTGAATAATAAAATTTATGCCAGACAATTTGGTTGGACTACTTCAGCAACTACAAATCAGTGCATAATACTGACTGTATTAGCACAAAATAAGACAATTTATAGGAACCTTTATCAAAGTCAATTTCTATCTAATGCACACTTCATTTTTCATCAATTTTAGTCTATGTGTGGACATTAATTTTTATCAGCATTAGAATATGTTTTATAGTTATTATTATTCTATAACACTTTTACACTTCATTTCAAACTGTTTGGAACATTTTGCAATGAAACACTTTATCCAATGTTATATTCTACTTTTACTGAGTTTGATATCACCTGGAATATTTTCATCATACACAACAAATTATATTGTCTTGCCATAAGCTTTCCCCGATGTTTAAGAACAAATCTGTTTCAAAACAAGAGGCCCCAGGGGGCCTGAGGGCACTCACCTGACATGTTAGCCTAAATATCAAACCAGGGGCTTGACTTGAATAAGCTGCATACGCCCCTCCTAAGAAAAGCATATACCAACTAGATGAAGTGATTGTGCCCACACAATACACAAAATAAATTTTCCTTCTATTTTCAGTTCCTGCACTTTTACGTCCCAAAATTGAGATAAACGCATAAAAAACAGATTTTTTTTTATTTTTGTTCGGAAATTTTTGAAGTCCCAAACAAAATATTTTCAGACTATTTTTTTCTCTTCTTCTTAAAATTGACCAAAACGCTTAAAAAAACAAAAAACTAATTTCCTGATTTTGGCCCAAATTTTTTGTGTTCCACCCTGACCCCAAATTTTCAGAGTAAAAAAAAATTTTTTTTTTTGTCTTAAAATTGATCAAAATGCATGAAAACAAAAAAACTCATTTCCGTATTTTGTTCCGAAATTTCTAAGTCCTACCCGGACCCCAAAAAACTAATTTCCTGATTTTGGCCCAAATTTTTTAAGTTCCACCCGGACCCCAAATTTTCAGTGTAAAAAAAAATTAAAAATTTTTGTCTTAAAATTGATCAAAACACATAAAAAACCAAAAAACTAATTTCCGGATTTTGGTCCAAAATTTCTAAGTCCTACCCGGACCCCAAATTTTCAGTGTAAAAAAAAATAAAAAATTTTTGTCTTAAAATTGAACAAAATGCATTAAAAACCAAAAAACTAATTTCCGGATTTTGATCCAAAATTTCTAAGTTCCATCCGGACCCCAAATTTTCAGTGTTAAAAAAAAAAAATGTTTTGTCTTAAAATTGAACAAAACACATTAAAAAAACAAAAAACTAATTTGTGGATTTTGGTCCAAAATTTTGAAGTCCCACCTGGGCCCCCAAATTTTCAGTATAAAAAAAAAATAAATTTTGTCTTAAAATTGACCAAAACGCATAAAAAACCAAAAAACTAATTTCCAAATTTTAGTCCAAAATTTCTAAGTCCCACTGGGACCCCAAATTTTCAGAGTTAAAAAAAAAAAAATGTTTTGTCTTAAAATTGAACAAAACACATTAAAAAAACAAAAAACTAATTTGTGGATTTTGGTCCAAAATTTCGAAGTCCCACCTGGGCCCCCAAATTTTCAGTATAAAAAAAAAAAAATTTTGTCTTAAAATTGACCAAAACGCATGAAAAACCAAAAAACTAATTTCCAGATTTTAGTCCAAAATTTCTAAGTCCCACTGGGACCCCAAATTTTCAGTGTAAAAAGAAAAAAAAAATTTTGTCTTAAAATTGACCGAAATGCATAAAAAAACAAAACAAGAGGCCCCAGGTTGCCTTAGGCGCTCACTGAATGTTCCATACTGTTAAGACACAAATTTTATCAAAAGCTATTTTTAAGGTTCTACAGAGTAAATCTATACTCTCTGTGGAGCTAAAACATCATCAGGACTGAATGGGACAATGCTGCTGATCAAATATCAAAAGATTCTGCATGATGGTTCTGAATTAGATTTTTAAAGAATTTTCCTTGAATTGCACAAAGTAAACATTCACACCCCCATACTGATCAAAAGACTCAATTTGAACAAACATGAATCCAACCAATACCAAGATGCTGCATACCAAATATCTAAAGATTCTGCCCACTGGTTCTGGTGAAGAAGATTGTTAAAGATTTTTTCTTAAATTGCACTAAGTAAAAATTCACACCCCCATAGTGATCCCCAATATTGAACAGGGGATTCAATTTGAATAAACTTGAATCAGACCCATACCAAGATGTTGTATACCAAATATCAAAAGATTCTGCCCATTGGTTCCGGAAAAGAAGATTTTTAAAGAAATTTTCTTAAATTGCACTAAGTAAAAATTCACACCCCTTTAGTGAGCCCCAATATTGATCGAGGGACTTAATTTGAACAAACTTGAATCAGACCCATACCAAGATGCTGTATACCAAATATCAAAAGATCCTGCCCATTGGTTCTGGAGAAGAAGATTTTTATATTTTTTTTCTTAAATTGCACTAAGTAAAAATTCAGGTCCCCATAGTGATCCCCAAAATTGATCAAGGGACTCCATTTGAACAAACTTGAATCAGACCCATACCAAGATGCTGTATACCAAATATCAAAAGATTCTGCCCCCTGGTTCTGGAGAAGATTTTTCCTTAAATTGCACTAAAGAAAAATTCATGCCCCTATAGGGAGCCCCAATATTGATCAAGGGACTCGATTTGAATAAACTTGAATCAGACCCATACCAAGATGCTGCATACCAAATATCAAAAGATTCTGCCCATTGGTTCTGGAGACGAAGATGTTTAAAGAATTTTTCTTAAATTGCACTAAGTGAAAATTCACGCCCCCATAGTGAGCCCCAATATTGATTGAGGGACTCGATTTGAACAAACTTGAATCAGACCCATACCAGGATGCTGCTGCATACCAAGTATCAAAAGATTCTACCCACTGGTTCTGGAGAAGAAGATTTTTTAATAATTTTTATATAATTCATACGGTGCTATCAGAGTTATGCCCCATACAGAGCCCCCAAGGGACGTGGTCATTTCATTTGAACAAACATGAATTGCCATATAGTAATAAACATCCACACGAAGTTTCGTGAAAATCGAACCAGTGGTTTCAGAGGAGAAGTCGTTTGAAAAATGTTCATGATGACTGATGGCAAGTGATAAGTTGAGCTCCCTTCGGTGAGCTAAAAATTCCTCATATTGACTAAGTTATAATTTGGGCTCCCACAGGAAGCCCAAATATGGACCCATGGACTTGGCTTTAACAAACTTGAATCTCACCCCCCTAAGGATGCTACACACCACATATCAAAACATTCCGACTGCTGGATCTGAAGAAGAAGATTTTTTAAGAAAATTCCTCATTTCGAACTAAGTTACTATTCAAACTCCTACAGTGAGCCCAAATATGAACCTAGGGACATGGCTTGAACAAACTTGAATCTCACCCCTCTAAGGATGCTGCATACCAAATATCAAAACATTCCGACTGCTGGATATGAAGAAGAAGATTTTTAAAGAAAATTCCTCATTTTGAACTAAGTTATCATTCAGGCTCCCATAGTGTGCCCAGATATGGACCTAGGGACATGGCTTGAACAAACTTGAATTTCACCCCCTAAGGATGCTGCATACCAAATATCAAAACATTCTGACTGCTGGATTTGAAGAAGAAGATTTTTAAAGAAAATTCCTCATTTTGAACTAAGTTATAATTCAGGCTACCACAGTGAGCCCAAATACAAACCCAGGGACTTGGCTTAAACAAACTTGAATCTCACCCCCTAAGCATGCTGCATACCCATTATCAAAAGATTCTGCCCGCTGGATCTTGAAAAGAAGATTTTTAAAGAAATTTGCCTGAAAGTTCAAATTGGGCTCCTATACTGAGCCCAGATATGAATCCAGGGGGCCACTTTGAACAAACTTGAATCAGATCCACCCCACGATGTTGCATACCAAATATCAAAAGATTCTGCCTACTGGATCTGGAAAAGAAGATTTTTGTAAGAAATTTGCCTGAAATGCACTAAGTTAGAATTCAAGCTTTTATAGTGAGCCCAAATTTTATGAATCCAGGGGGCCGATTTGAACAAACTTGAATCAGATCCACCCCACAATGTTGCATACCAAATATCAAAAGATTCTGCCTGCTGGATCTGGAGAAGAAGATTTTTAAAGAAATTTGCCTGAAATGCACTAAGTTCGAATTCGGGCTTCTATACTGAGCCCAAATATGAACCCAGGGGGCCGATTTGAACAAACTTGAATCAGATCCACCCCACAATGTTGCATACCAAATATCAAAAGATTCTGCCTGCTGGATCTGGAGAAGAAGATTTTTTAAGAAATTTGCCTGAAATGCGCTAAGTTCGAATTCGGGCTTCTATATTGAGCCCAAATGTGAATCCAGGGGGCCGATTTGAACAAATTGGAATCAGATCCACCCCACACTGTTGCATACCAAATATCAAAAGATTCTGCCTGTTGGATCTGGAGAAGAAGATTTTTTAAGAAATTTGCCTGAAATGCACTAAGTTCAAATTTGGGCTTCTATAGTGAGCCCAAATATGAATCCTGAGAGCCGATTTGAACAAACTTGAATCAGACCCATACCAAGATGCTGCATACCAAGTATCAAAAGATTCTGCCCACTGGTTCTGGAGAAGAAGATTTTTTAATAATTTTTCTATAATTCATACGGTGCTATCAGAGTTATGCCCCATACAGAGCCCCCAAAAGACGTGGCCATTTCATTTGAACAAACATGAATTGCCATATAGTAATGAAGTTTCGTGAAAATCGGCCCAGTGGTTTCAGAGGAGAAGTTGTTTGAAAAATGTTCATGACGACGGACGACGACGACGGACGGCAAGTGATAAGTTAAGCTCCCTTCGGTCAGCTAAAAACTCATTTCTGGATTTTGGTCAAAAATTTCTAAGTCCAGACCAGGACTCCAAATTTTCAGCCTAAATATGAACCCAGGGACTTGGCTTGAACTAACTTGAATCTCCCCCACCCCCCCCCCACCCCCCCTAAGAATGCTGCATACCAAATATCAAAAGATTCTTATTGGTAGATCTGAAGAAGATTTTTAAAGAATATTCCTCATACTGCACTAATTTAAACATTTGGGCTCCCATAGAGAGCCCAAATATGGACCCAGGGAATTGATTTCAATAAACATGTGAAACAATCTTCTAAAGATGTTATATGTGAAATTTGAAAGCTCTTGGAGCAGTGGTTTGGGAGAAAAAGTAGTCTTAAATGTTTTTCCCATTACCCACAGTGTTAAAAAATGCTGACTCAGCACTTTTTGAAAGTCCCCAAAAAGTACCCCATGATAAAACCGATAGCAATTTTTTTTTGACCATTCCATTCTGTTGGTCCTAAGGAAGCTTCACACCAAATAAGAATTCTCAGTGCAGTGTAGTTTTGGAGACATGGGCATTTTAATTTTTTTCTATTTTTAACTCCTGCGGTTCCCATGGGGCGACAGGAAAAAAATTTGAGCATAAATTAAGTACTTATGACCCAATAAGCCCTCATATCAAATTTGGTTCAAATCTGCCTCTCGCGTTGGAAAATAGAAATTTTGGGTGGGGCAAAAAATTTGTGCCCCTCCCATAACGACGGCAAATATAGCCGCATAAACTTCTCTTGAACAAATTTGAGTCTACACCTCAAAAGGAAGCTGCACACCTAATATCAAGTCTCTGCTACTGCTGGTTCATGAGAAGAATATTTTTTAGATTAAGGCACACTTTTGGGGCATGACCGTACCAAGGGGCGAGGCAATTTGATTTGAACAAAATCAAATTGCGATGTCATAACAAACTATTATCTCAAATATCAATTAAATTGGTTTAGCAGTTTGGGAGGAGAAGACGCAAACACCATGTTCACAGACGCCGGACGGTGAGTGATCACTATAGCTCTCCTGACTGAAAGTCAGGTGAGTTAAAAAGTACATCTATGCTGGTTCCTGTAATTATGAATTTATTTAGAACAATATAGCTGAAATGAAACTAGTGATGAGCGGATTATCAGTATTCGTTATCTGTATCGGCAGGGTATCAGCATCATAAAAAATAGCAATTCTGCCAATATTGGCTGCTGATTTGTCAATTTTAGTTGGTCAGACCTTTTTTTTTCAAATCAAGTTCTCAGGCCAATTGCAAAGTAGTGGTTACTGTTAGGGGTGCTTGGTCTAAACAGATATTTACCAGGTGGGTCTCCTAAAACTATGGGTAACAAAAAATCTGACAGTGACAGCCAAGCCGAAAACATGTTTATAAACAGTAACAAACACATGTGACATCCAATTGTAATGTATGGTAAATTACAAGTGAAGTAATCAGACTTCAGAATGTTCAGTAGAGGTTTTACTGTTCTAGTATTCTCTGTGAGAACATTTGCTGGCCATGCCCTTGGAAATGATAACTGGAATAACTGGAATAGCCACGACCATTATTCACATGTTTTTTCTTGAAAGTTAAGACAAAGTAATGTGAACAACAAAAGGGCAACTGAATCATTTTAGCTGTGTTGATTGTGGGGGTAGGAAAAAGAGCCAGAAGATGCTGTGCCATTAGGAACTGGATGATTTCCCTCCCCCCACCCCACCCCCCTTCCAATTGATAATTTGCCCTTGTATTTTTGTGTGTTTGAGAACAAAGAAGAACCAGAAGATGCTTAAAGGAAATAATGACAACAAAATTATCACATGATGTGGAAAACAAAACATGCAGAGAAAACATCTGTGTGGGTTATTTTTATATAAACTCTACGCCAATTTTTGGCAGACTCCTTTTAAGAGTGAAAATATGCTACTGGCATGCTGTTTAATGTTCTGGTATGAGATCAGCTCAACATAAGTTTGGCCCAGTTGACTTCGGCCAATTCGGCCCAAGTGACTTTGGCCCCTCTAAAGATGAGGTCAGACCCAGGTACACTGAAGTAGATGTCACTATATCTGGACCTCCCTAATACTATTGGTGATTTTGGCCAACATTTTAATAAAATGGGTGGGACCATGTTTTCAGTGACTTTACAGAACATTATATTATAGTGCATCCTTAATTATTAATTGAACTTGTTGTTTAAGCTACTGTGCCCGATAATAGTTGGGCCAATTTTGGCCTAAACCTGCATTTGGTTGAACGCAATGGCACCTCAATGTTCTTACACAAAACAGTAAACATTCTTTAGTCTATTAAGATTCATTGTTTCCCACCAAATGACCAATTCTTTTTAATTCTGAATGAAAGAGAAACATGCTTAATGGATTAAAACTGTGTTGTGTTGCTATGATGTTTGTGGATACAATCACTATTTATTTGTTGACGGAACGGTATGTTCATATCGAAATTGTATTATCAGTTGAGAATGATACGTTGAGACACACCCTGGGAAATGTGTTTACTCTGTCGAACACCCCTATGTTACTTTTGTTCGATCCGAATATAGTTCTACTTGTATCACCACAAAAATGAACTAATATCAGTATCGGCCTCACTGGCACCAAGAGAGGTGGTGGAGGGGGGGGGGGGGGGGGGGGGGGGGGGGATGGGGGGGGGGGGGGGGGGGGCAACTGCCCACAGATTTTTTTGTGTTTTAAAAAGAGTAGGTTGACCTAGTCTGTTGATTTTCCACTGGTCTTTCCTGTATCGTGGTGAGCACGATTATCTTCAGAGATAAAATGTACCATACACACAGAAATACAGGCAATAAATTACCCAAATTGTAGGGAATAACTGAGTAGATATTGTCAAGAAAATGCAGAAGAATGCCTCTCTTAGCACTAATTTAAAAAAATTTCTGGGGGAGGCCCCACCCCAGATCCACCACTTAATGCTTCATGCTTTCAGCCCTCGCAGGGTCCATAATGCCCATTCTACACATTGCCCCCAGGCCTGTCTTCGCTCTCGGCGACCCTGATCAACCTAATATTGAATTAAACATATCAGATTTTGCCAAATGCAAAGAACACCAATGCTGGCACATCACTTGTGGGGAATAATATGTTGAGATCTGTCTGTTGACACTGTTGAACACCCTACATTTCTTCTTTTTCTTTTTCTTAAATTTTTTATTCACATAATAAAGCAATGTACAAAAAATATACAAATTAAGTACAATATAAAATAAATACATTTCTAGTGTAGTTACCATATTTGATCCTTATTTTTTATATTTTTTTTAAAAAGGGCATGTAGAGGAGAATTTGTGAGAGTGGGGTAGGTTGGGGGGAGGGTGTGATGTTGGCAAATTAGATGCACAGACGTTGAGTTCTTGGTATTTGTCTGGAGGTGCAGTAGTCAACAAAAGGTTTCACTGGATGCATTCAAAACAGTTTTGGCAGTCAACAAGCAGTCCTGATGATAATAATAATAATAATAATAATAATAATAATAATAATAATAATAATAATAATAATAATAACTGCCTGAATATGGTTGCATATTGAGTTTTACACTTCTATCATATTTATTAGACTTATCCACCATTTTTCAAATATTTTGTACTGACACAAAAGATAATATGCTGATCTCTCTATATTGTAATAATTCGGTTACACCCTACATTTCTTAAGTTCTATCTGAATGTTGTTATACTTGTATCACCATGAAAATGAACTAATATCAGTATTGGCCTGATATTGAATTAACATATCAGATATTGCCAAATGCCTATAACACCAACACTGGCACATTACTAAACAAGAGGCCCCAAAGAGCCTTAATCGCTCACCCGACAAAGTGGTTCAAAGAAGTATTTTGGGTCACATTCAGTTAGTCATGGTTCATCAACACTACAGAGGAATGAAGTCATGAAATTATTCATAACTCTAGTGTCCAAGTCAGATGATTATTATCATAGGTCTTCCTTTCTGCTTCCAATTCTAACAGTTGTAGTCAAGTACAGCCACACTTCCAAGGGTTGTTATGTCACTGCAGTTTGGAAGGAAAGTTTTATGGAAAAAACACTAAGACTGTATCTAAACAAACTTGAACCTAACCAGCACCCCCCCCCCCCCCCCCTCCCATAGGGAGCCCAAATATTAAGCCAGGGACTCAAATTGAACAAAGTTGAATCTGATCCACCTGGAGATGCTATGTACCAAATATGAAAAATTTCTGACTGGTGGATCTGAAGATTATTTTTAAACACATCCCATATTACACTAAGTTAAACTTTGGGCTCCAATAGCGAGCCCAAATATTAACACAGGGACCCAATTTTAGATATTTTTTTTAATTTTGGAAAATAGTTTATGGGTACTATCAGAGTAATGCCCATTAAGGTGCCCCCCTGTGAGCATGGCAACTTTATTTGAACAAACTTGAAGTGACATGTGATAAGGAACATGCATATCAAATTTGGTTCAATTCGGCCATGTGGTTTATGAGGAGAAGTCAATAATGTAAAGATCATGCCGCTCGCCGGCTGGCCAGCCAGCCAGTCGGATGCCAGACAGACAGAAAGTGATCACTTAAGCTACCCCTGTCTTCATGCCAGGTGAGCTAATAAAACACTACTAAACTTTAAGCTGACCCCATTTTGTACAGACTGATATTCAAAATGCTCTCTAGTCACATGTTTAGGCTTGTAGGCATTGTATGAGATTATTAAAATGAAATATTCAATCAGTTTAGGGTGTTGCTAAATCTATTGTTTGAGGCACACCCACAGAATATGAAACCTTTAAGTTATGCTACCTGCACTTCAAAACAAGAGGTTCCAAGGGCCCTTAATCAGTCACCTCACAAAGTGGTTCAAACAAATATTTTGGGTCACATTCAGTTAGTCATGGTTCATCAACACGACAGAGGAATGAAGCCATGAAATTATTCATAAGTCCAGTGTCCATGTCAGATGATTATTATCATAGGTCCTCATGACTTCTTCCAATTCTATCACCTGCAGACAAGCACTGCCAAACTTCCAAGGCTGTTATGTCACTGCAGTTTGAAAGACAAATTTTATGGAAAAAAAGTAAGGAATGGATTTTAACAAACTTGAACCTAACCTGCTCCCCTCCACCCTCACATACAGAGCCCAAATATTAAGCTAGGGACTTGAATTGAACAAACTTGAATCTGCCAACCCCTAGAGATGTTGCGTACCAAATATTAAAATATTTTCATAGGTGGAGCCAATGAAGATTATTAAAGAAAATTAATTTAAATTTTGGGCTACAACAGAGATTTAAAATTTTAACCCAGGGACCCCGATTCGAACAAACTTGAATCTGACCCACCTAGAGATGTTGTACACCAAATATGAAAGGATTCTGACTGGTGAATCTGAGGATTATTTTAAAAATTCCCTCATATTGTACCAAGTTAAAATTCCGGCTCCCATAGGGAGCCCAAATATTAACCAGGACTCAATTTAAACAAACTTGAATCTGTCCCCCTCCCCAAAGATGTTGTATATCTAATCTGAAAGGATTCTGATTAGTGGATCTGAAGAAGAGGATTTTTAAAGAACTCATATTGCACTGCGTTAAACTATGGGCTCCAATATAAAGCCCAAATATTAACTCAGAGCCCCAATTTGAACAAACTTAAATTTGAGTTCAAGCTTATTCGGCACATTGCCCTGAGTTATGATTCGGACTCCTGTATTGAGCCAAAATCTGAACCAAGGGGACTTAACTTGAACACACTAATATATGAAACCCCCCCCCCCCCCCCTTCCCCCTATAGATGCGGTATACCAAATATCAGAAGATTCTGATCAGTGGTTGTGGAGAAGAAATTTTAAGGACTCAGCACTTTTTCTATCCCCCCACCACCCCTCCACAGAACACCATTCTTTTACCATTCCATTCTACTGGTCCTAAGGATGCCTCATATCAAATAACAGTTCTCTGTTCCATGTAGTTTGGGAAATATGGGTATTTGAAAATATTTCTATTTTTAGCTGCTGGGGTTCCCTCGGGGACATGGGATTTTTTTTTCCACACGAATCAAGTACTTATGACTCTACAATACCTTATACCAAATTTGGTTCAAATCAAACCATCTGTTCAGAAAATAGAAATTTCAGACGGGGCCAAATATCTCGCCCCTCCCATTATGAAGGCAAATATTGCTCTTGAACTTTATTTGAACAAAATTGATTCTACACCACAAAAGGAAGTCCATACCAAATATCAAGTCACTGTACCCACTAGTTCATGAGAAGATTTTTAAAAAAATCTGGAGCATTTTCCCCCACCCCCTCAAACAAACTTGAACTGACATATAAGGACCATGTATATCAAATTTGGTTCAATTCAGTCCAGGGTTTTAGGAGGAGAAGTCGATAATGGATGGACAGATGGATGGACAGATGGACGGATGGAAAGTGATCAGCAAAGCTCCCTCTGAGCTCAGGTGAGCAAATAAAGCAAAAGATATGGGCTTTCAGCTCCCAACTAGCTATATGATATAAGCAACTCTAGTAAGTTTGTTATGCATTGAGATAATAACTGAAATTGCCCAGCAGCATGCATAAGATCAATGAGAATTTGTGCATGTTGTCCTTGTAAGATACAGAAATCAGCACCGTTGAAATATCCACGACACATTTGCATTAATGATAAGCTAAAATTGAGCCATCCATTGATTGTGGCCATACATTTATTTGTTGGCTACTCTTTAATAATTTATTCAAATGACATTAAATGTATTAGAATATTTATTTATTTATTTATTGAGGTTTAATGACACTTTTGACAACCAGTGTCACCTTGTGTTGGACAGTTTTACAGGTGAAGGAAGAGGGAGTACCAGGAGAACCGAGTAATGGAAAGTAACTGTCAGACTCCCCAACATACTAACTCCACACAACCAGGGTTAGCATTGGTTGAAGACAAGTGCACCATCGACGTGCAGTATGCCTTGATATACAGCGTCACCGTGCCCACATGTGGGCAATTGGGATTAAGTGCCTTGCCCAAATTTATTAGATTACCTCTGCTAGTTTCAGTATAGCAACAACAGCACATTGTTTGTAACTCCAGGAAACAGTATGAAACTGAGCTGCCTTTCTAACTGAGGAGTTCATGCCATCAGCTCCTATCTAAAATAGAAATAAAAATAAACTAGAACTATCACTGAAGGTGATTAATACCCCCGCTTTGGGTTTTTAGAGGAATGCACTTCTGATCATGTAGGCGAAGGCCATAAGGAAATGTATACATAAAGATCATTTTTTGTTGTTGAAATTTGTATTTGCATGTGGCCTTCCACAGAACAGCACTGAATACTTAAAGAGCCCACACATATATGGTTTACATTTGGAAAAACACATTTACAATGTGCAACATGTATTCAAAATCAGTTCATTAATGTAGGAGGAGTTGCACACACAAGAATCCCATTTGAAAACCCATAATAAATCCAAGTTAAAGGGAGATAACCTGGTTAAAATTGTCGCAGATCAAAAATTTGGGTATATGCGTATGTTCACTTAGCTGTGATAATGTTTGAAAGGTTTCGTCAAAATTGATTGATAAATGTAGGAGGAGTTGCACGCACAAGAATTTCATGTAGAAACCCATAATAAATCTAAGTTAAAGGGAGATAACCTAGTTAAAATTGCCACAGCTCAAAAATTTTGGAATATGCGCATGTTCACTTAGTAGTGATGATGTCTGTAAACTTTCGTCCAAATTGATTGATAAATGTAGGAGGAGTTGCGCACACAAGAATTTCATGCAGAAACCCATAATAAATCAAAGTTCAAGAGAGATAACCTGGTTAAAATTGTCGCAGATCAAAAAGTTTGGAATATGCACATGTTCACTTAGTAGAGATGATGTTTGAAAGGTTTCATCAAAATCGGTTCATTAATGTAGGAGGAGTTGCACACACAAGAATTTGTTCGAACGGAAAGACATAATAAATCTAAGTCAAAGGGAGATAACTTGGTTAAAATTGTCGCAGATCAAAAATCTTGGAATATGCGCATGTTCACTTAGTAGTGATGATGTCTGAAAAGTTTTGTCCATATTGATTGATAAATGTAGGAGGAGTTGCACACACAAGAATTTCATGTAGAAACCCATATTAAATCAAAGTTCAAGAGAGATAACCTGGTTAAAATTGTCACAGATTAAAAAGTTTGGAATATGCACATGTTCACTTAGTAGAGATGATGTTTGAAAGGTTTCATCAAAATCGGTTCATTAATGTAGGAGGAGTTGCGCACACAAGAATTTGTTGCGGATGGAAAGACACAATAAATCTAAGTCAAAGGGAGATAACCTGGTTAAAATTGTCGCAGATCAAAAATCTTGGAATATGCGCATGTTCACTTAGTAGTGATGATGTCTGAAAAGTTTTGTCCAAATTGATTGATAAATGTAGGAGGAGTTGCACGCACAAGAATTTCATGTAGAAACCCATAATAAATCTAAGTTAAAGGGAGTGCACGCACAAGAATTTCATGTAGAAACCCATAATAAATCTAAGTTAAAGGGAGATAACCTAGTTAAAATAGCCACAGCTCAAAAATTATGGAATATGCGCATGTTCACTTAGTAGTGATGATGTCTGTAAACTTTCGTCCAAATTGATTGATAAATGTAGGAGGAGTTGCGCACACAAGAATTTCATGCAGAAACCCATATTAAATCAAAGTTCAAGAGAGATAACCTGGTTAAAATTGTCGCAGATCAAAAAGTTTGGAATATGCACATGTTCACTTAGTAGAGATGATGTTTGAAAGGTTTCATCAAAATCGGTTCATTAATGTAGGAGGAGTTGCGCACACAAGAATTTGTTCGAACGGAAAGACATAATAAATCTAAGTCAAAGGGAGATAACCTGGTTAAAATTGTCGCAGATCAAAAATCTTGGAATATGCGCATGTTCACTTAGTAGTGATGATGTCTGAAAAGTTTTGTCCAAATTGATTGATAAATGTAGGAGGAGTTGCACGCACAAGAATTTCATGTAGAAACCCATAATAAATCTAAGTTAAAGGGAGATAACCTAGTTAGAATTGCCACAGCTCAAAAATTTTGGAATATGCGCATGTTCACTTAGTAGTGATGATGTCTGTAAACTTTCGTCCAAATTGATTGATAAATGTAGGAGGAGTTGCGCACACAAGAATTTCATGCAGAAACCCATATTAAATCAAAGTTCAAGAGAGATAACCTGGTTAAAATTGTCGCAGATCAAAAAGTTTGGAATATGCACATGTTCACTTAGTAGAGATGATGTTTGAAAGGTTTCATCAAAATCGGTTCATTAATGTAGGAGGAGTTGCGCACACAAGAATTTGTTCGAACAGAAAGACATAATAAATCTAAGTCAAAGGGAGATAACTTGGTTAAAATTGTCGCAGATCAAAAATCTTGGAATATGCGTATGATCACTTAGTAGTGATGATGTCTGAAAAGTTTTGTCCAAATTGATTGATAAATGTAGGAGGAGTTGCACGCACAAGAATTTCATGTAGAAACCCATAATAAATCTAAGTTAAAGGGAGATAACCTAGTTAAAATTGCCACAGCTCAAAAATTTTGGAATATGCGCATGTTCACTTAGTAGTGATGATGTCTGTAAACTTTCGTCCAAATTGATTGATAAATGTAGGAGGAGTTGCGCACAAAAGAATTTCATGCAGAAACCCATATTAAATCAAAGTTCAAGAGAGATAACCTGGTTAAAATTGTCGCAGATCAAAAAGTTTGGAATATGCACATGTTCACTTAGTAGAGATGATGTTTGAAAGGTTTCATCAAAATCGGTTCATTAATGTAGGAGGAGTTGCGCACACAAGAATTTGTTCGAACGGAAAGACATAATAAATCTAAGTCAAAGGGAGATAACCTGGTTAAAATTGTCGCAGATCCAAAATCTTGGAATATGCGCATGTTCACTTAGTAGTGATGATGTCTGAAAAGTTTTGTCCAAATTGATTGATAAATGTAGGAGTTGCGCACATAAGAATTTCATGTAGAAACCCATATTAAATCAAAGTTCAAGAGAGATAACCTGGTTAATATTGTCACAGATTAAAAAGTTTGGAATATGCACATGTTCACTTAGTAGAGATGATGTTTGAAAGGTTTCATCATTATTTATTTATTTATTTATTGGTGTTTAAGGTCACATACTTATGCACAATGGCTAATCGTGACCGTGACAGTTTTACGGGTGGAGGAAGCCGGAGTACCCGGAGAGAACCACCGAGCAACGACGAGCAGCTGTCAGCTCTCCAACATCGTAACTCTGAACTCTGCACCGCAGCACAGGCAGGGTTAGATTGGTTGAAGACATGCGCACCATCGACGTGCAGTACGCCTCAGTACACAGCGTCATCGTGCCCCCATGAAGGCAATCGGGGTGAAGTGTCTTGCCCAAGGACACAACGCGGTTGCCGCAGGTGGGATTCGAACCGAGGACCTCTCGGCTTGCAGCCTGCACCTTTACCAACTGAGCCACCGCGCCCCCGAAAGGTTTCATCAAAATCGGTTCATTAATGTAGGAGGAGTTGCGCACACAAGAATTTGTTCGGATGGAAAGACACAATAAATCTAAGTCAAAGGAAGATAACCTGGTTAAAATTGTCGCAGATCAAAAATCTTGGAATATGCGCATGTTCACTTAGTAGTGATGATGTCTGAAAAGTTTTGTCCAAATTGATTGATAAATGTAGGAGGAGTTGCGCACACAAGAATTTCATGTTCGGAAAGACGTACGGACGGACGTACGGACGGACGGACAGACGGACGTACGGACGTACAGGGCGATTCCTATATAGCCCCCACTTCTTCGAAGCGGGGGTATAATGAAAGTGTCAATGACACTGCAGCTTAACTTGTGTGTTGTGTTTGATGAAAAGGATAATGTTCAATGTTTATGAAAGGATTATGAAATAAGACAAGAATTGTGATAATTCGGAATATGTTCATTTTTGTTTTCTGTATGCTATGTTTATGATAAAAATAATATGAGGTGTACACTGTACTAAAGAGCTGAGGGGTGGGTTAATAACCTCACAGTTAATGTATGTGGTCCTCACAGTTAACGTATATCAACAAAAGTTACCAAGTTACAGTTAAATTATTCCAAAACGAGTCATCCTATCAAGTTACATTAAAATCCCTTCATAAATATGGCCTGTAGACTGAGCTAAAGGTTTTCGGGCTTCGGGCCCCTGTAGCCGTCAGTTTCCCAATTGCGTCCAAAGGGAACGGTCTCATGTAGACATTATATGAAGTCAACCTACCGAGTTACAATGAAATCCCTTCATAAATATGACCTGTAGACTGTGCTAAAGGTTTTTAGGCTTTGGGCTCTGGCACCCATCATGGTTGAATGATCGCAATCAAAAGGGGACATTCTCATTTGGGCATCATCTGGAGTGATCCTACAAAGTTACAATGAAATCCCTTCATAAATATGACCTGTAGACTGTGCTCAAGGTTTTTGGGCTTCGGGCCCCTGAAGCCGTCACAGTTGACCAATCACGACCAAAAGGGGATATCATCATCTAGGCATTATATGGAGTCAAACTTACGGGTTACAATGAAGTCCTTCCAGAATTATGACCAATAGACTATGCTAAAGGTTTTGGGGTTTTGGGTTCGGGCAGCCATCAAGGCTGAATGATCGCGACCAAAAGGGGACGTTCTCATCTAGACATTATTTAGAGTCATCCTACCAAGGTACAATGAAATCCCTTCATAAATATCACCTGTAGACTGTGCTAAAGATTTCTGGGCTTTGGGCCCCTGTAGCCAACACTGTTGCCTAATGGTGTCCAAAAGGGGCTGTTCTCGTCTAGACATGGTTGAATGATCGCAACCAAAGGGGACAATCTCATCTGGGCATTATCTGGAGTGATCCTATGAAGTTACAATGAAATCCCTTCATAAATATGACCTGTAGACTGTGCTCAAGATTTTCGGGCTTCAGGCACCTGTAGCCATCACAGTTGACCAACCACGACCAAAAGGGGATGTCATCATCTAGGCATTATATGGAGTCAACCTAACAAGTTATAATGAAATTCCTCCATAAATACAACCAACAGACATGCTAAAGGTTTTTGGGCTCAGGCAGCCATTAAGGTTGAATGACCGTGACCAAAAGGGGATGTTCTCATGATCTGGACACTATTTGGAGTCATCCTACCAAGCTACAATGAAATCCCTTCATAATTATAACCTGTAGACTGTTCTAAATGTTTTCAGGCATTGGGCCCCTGAAGCCATCACAGTTGCCCAATCGTGTCCAAAAGGGGATGTTCTCATCTAGACATTATATGAAGTCAACCTACCAAGTTACAATGAAATCCCTTCATAAATATGATATGAAGACTGTGCTAAAGGTTTTCGAGCTTTTGGCTTGGGCAGCCATCATGGTTGAAGGATCGCAACCAAAGGGGGACATTCTAATCTGGACATCATCTGGAGTGATCCTATGAAGTTACAATGAAATCCCTTCATAAATATGACCTGTAGACTGTGCTCAAGATTTTCAGGCTTCAGGCACCTGTAGCCATCACAGTTGACCAACCACGACCAAAAGGGGATGTCATCATCTAGGCATTATTTGGAGTCAACCTAACAAGTTACAATGAAATCCTTCCATAAATACAACCAACAGACATGCTAAAGGTTTTTGGGCTCGGGCAGCCATTAAGGCTGAATGATCGTGACCAAAAGGGGATGTTCTCATCTGGACACTATTTGGAGTCATCCTACCAAGCTACAATGAAATCCCTTCATAATTATAACCTGTAGACTGTTCTAAAGGTTTTTGGGCTTTGGGCCCCTGAAGCTGTCACAGTTGCCCAATCGTGTCCAAAAGGGGATGTTCTCATCTAGACATTATATGAAGTCAACCTACCAAGTTACAATGAAATCCCTTCATAAATATGACCTGTAGACTGCGCTAAAGGATTTCGGGCTTTGGGCTTGGGCAGCCATCATAGTTGAATGATCGCAACCAAAGGAGACAATCTCATCTGGGCATCATCTGGAGTGATCCTGTGAAGTTACAATGAAATCCCTTCATAAATATGACCTGTAGACTGTGTTCAAGGTTTTCGGGCATCGGGCACCTGTAGCCATCACAGTTGACCAATCACGACCAAAAGGGGATGTCATCATCTAGGCATTATATGGAGTCACCCTAACAGGTCACAATGAAATCCTTCTATAAATATAACCTTTTGCCTATGCTCGGGCACCCATCAAGGCTGAATGATCACGACCAAAATTGGACGTTCTCATCTAGACATTATTTGGAGTCATCCTACCAAGTTACAATGAAATACCTTCATAAATAAGACCTGTAGACTGTGCTAAAGGTTTTCGGGCTTCGGGCACCTTTAGCCGTCAAAGTTGCCCAATCATGTCCAAAAGGGGACGTTCTCATGTAGACATTATATGAAGTCAACCTACCAAGTTACAATGAAATCCCTTCATAAATATGACCTGTAGACTGTGCTTAAGGTTTTCAGGCTTCAGGCTCGGGCAGCCATCATGGTTCAATGATCGCAACCAAAGGGGAAATCTCATCTGGGCATCATCTGGAGTGATCCTACGAAGATACAATGAAATCCCTTCATAAATATGACCTGTAGACTGTGCTCAAGGTTTTCGGGCACTTGTAGCCATCACAGCTGACCAATTACGACCAAAAGGGGATGTCATCATCTAGGCATTACATGGAGTCAACCTAATAGGTTACAATGAAATCCTTCCATAAATATGACCTTTTACCTATGCTAAAGGTTTTTGGGCTCGGGCACCCATCAAGGCTGAATGATCGCGATCAAAATGGGACGTTCTCATCTAGACATTATTTGGAGTCATCCTACCAAGTTACAATAAAATCCCCTCATAAATATGACCTGCAGACCTACTGTTCCTTATGGTGGAGGATCAGTAATGATCTGGAGATGCCTCTCTCATGTTTGTTAACTTGATATGGTGACTGTATGTGGGAATCTCAATGGTCATCAGTACATCCGGGACATTCTCAATCTGGTTGTCATGCCTGATTTTGACAACCACTGACTGTATGTGGGAATCTCAATGGTCATCAGTACATCCGGGACATTCTCAATCAGGTTGTCATGCCTCATTTTCTCATTTTAACAACCACCCATTTGCTACTCACCCTGTATTCATGGATGACAATGCAAGGCTACATCATTCCCATGCTGTGAGAGCATTCCTTCAGAACAACACTATTATATATACAACCTTGGCCTGCAATGAGCCCCGATTTTAATCCTTTAGAACACATCAGGGACTTTCTTGGACATCGTGTGAAAGCAAGGGATCTGCCTGTACAGAATTCGGCCGTTTTGGAAGCTGCATTGCATGAGGTGTGGCAGCAGTTGCCTCTGGACTGTAATAGAAGGCTCACTGATAGCATTAGGAGGAGGGGTCAGGCTGTTATCTGGGCACGTGGTAGATACACTTGCTAATGACGTCAGACACTGCTATTGTGTTCAGGAGATCACAAGTTACATTTTTTGTCAGTAATTAGTGGCATTGTTTCATCATGGACTGTTCCAGCACCATACTTGTCGAAAGAAGATTTTTCCATCAAAAACATTAGTGACAGATATGTGTAATTAGCGCCATTAAAATATTAAAAATTTTTAGTAAATTTTGTTTCTTAACATACCTACCACAATTGTTTACAATTGGCTGTAACGTAAGTGCAAGCCCTACTTGGGAACTAACTCAAGCTTAAGAAACTTTTCCAAACAAGATGGAAAAGTAATAGAGTGCAAAAGCACGAAAAAGGGTCGAGCGAGACCGGCGCTCGACATTACAGGTATTCTCTCTGCATACCTCTTGTGTTTACCGAGTGCATGCACATGCGCAACAATCAATTCCGTATTTCCATCAATGAGAAGTTTGTGATTTAGCGGGGAGGCATCGATATCAAAGATATCCCCAAGGAGGGTGGGTCTCCAGTAAACAATTGTGGTAGGTATGTTAAGAAACAAAATTTACTAAAAAATTTTCATTTCTTTTCAACCTACTCACAATTGTTTACAATTGGCTGAATAAACAATAGGAGGAGGTGAATCACATAACCAATACCAACAAGAGCAGCAGAAAGAAAAGAAAGGAGGGCAGAGATTAATAGCGGAACCTGTAATGAAGATAGAGAGAAGACACCTGAAAAGAACAAGGCCGAGCAAAGCACAAACCCGATAAAAACAATTTTAACGAGGGTGCACAACAGCCTGAGCAGCAACGAGAGGGCCTAAAGAATAAAGGTCCTCAGACTGCTGCTGTAGGTGGCGGAGATAAAAGGAGGAGAAGGTAGAAGCATTCCTCCAGTAAGCCGCATTCATAACATCCCAGAGCGAAACAGAATTGGCAAATGCCCAGGATGTGGAAATGGCACGGACCTCATGAGCATTAAACCGGTTCGAAACAAGATCCGAAGCAGACAAGCTGGAATAAGCCATCTTGATTGCAAGACAGATCCACCTGGAAATAGAATGGGAAGAGATAGACTGTCTCCTAGGAATGAGAGACAGAAAGAATCTCTTCCAACCCCTCCAAATGAACTGAGTGCGATTAATGTAAGTCTTGATCGCACGAACAGGACAAAGAAGAGGCCTCCGGCCATCGACAGC
This sequence comes from Pictodentalium vernedei, assembly GCA_031216915.1. Lineage (NCBI taxonomy): Eukaryota > Metazoa > Mollusca > Scaphopoda > Dentaliida > Dentaliidae > Pictodentalium > Pictodentalium vernedei. Next base: position 184,753,214 of record CM062292.1, on the reverse strand, counting down.
AGGGAGAGCCTGAATGCAGATGGGAGGAGGTACCGAATCAGGAAGTTGATTCTTGGCCAGAAAAGGGCAATCAGTAGTGAAGGTGACACTGTTTCTGAAGAAAGCAGAATCAACAGATAGCGCATGAAGCTCACTGACACGTCGGGCAGAAGCAAACGCTAGAAGGAAAGCTGTCTTATAGGTAAGAAAATGCATATCGTCTCAGATAAAGGCTCGAATGCTGCCCCCTCCAAATAGTGCAACACCCATGCAAAGTTCCACTTAGGTGTAAGACGCAAAACTCGAGGCCTCTTCAAAGAAAAGTGCCGAATGAGTTTGGAGAGAAAAAGATTACGACCGATGCACCGCTTTCCCACATAAGAGAAAGTATATCAGACAACATAGACCGATAGCCCTTAATCGTAATAAGCCCTTGGAGTCAAAAAGGTACACCTGAAAATCCACAATCTGAGCGATTGACAGATCATGGTAATCCACATTTTGATCTCTACACCAGCGGCAGAAAACCTTCCACTTCGCAGCATAAGTCATGCCAGTGGAATGTCGGCGTGATGCATAAATGCACTCCACTGTTCGTCTCGAAAAACCTCTATGTCGGAGACGGGACCTGATAAAAGACAGTCGTAATGGGACAGGCTCGCCAGGTTGTTGTGATACTTCCTGGGACAACCCTGGGAAAGAAGATCGCGACGTAGAGGTAGACGAATTGTCGATCTGCCAACAGAGGCCACAACAGATTGATCCACACCCTCTGTGGAGACAGAGGTGTGATCAGAATGATCAGAATGATCCTGCAACTGCAAGCACGAATCTTCGCCAATACCTGAGGAAGAATCGGTGCAGGAGGGAAGGCATAGCTGATCCAACCTGTCCAGTCCAGAGACAGAGCATCTGCCGCAAATGCCAGAGGATCTGGACAAGGAGAGACAAAGGTCTCTACCTGATGATTCCAGCGAGTGACAAAAAGGTCGACCAGAGGACGCCCTCACCACTCGCAAATCGCCTGAAACACCGACCAATGCAGCATACTGTCGAATTGTCCGAAAGAAGTAGGATAATGTGGTCCGACAGGTGAGACATCCAAAGCCGAAAACTCAGCAGAAGAGCAAGGAGCTCCTTCTGGTTGATATGAAGGCCCACCTGCTCACTGTCCCACTCGCCGTGAGTGGACAGACCAAGAGGATCAAACGTCGCATCCCAGCCCCAATCGCTGGCATCCACAGTAAGCCAAAGGAAGATCCAACGGAACACCCTGTGTCAACCAGGGTGCATCGGCCCAAGGGTGGAGGTGACAAAGCAGGGCCCGAGGAATAGGAAGTTCCAGGTCCAGAAGATCTACATTCAGACGCCAATGATCCAACAGGAAGTGTTGGAGACGTCGGACAAACAAGCGACCGTGTGGAATGAGATCTGTCACCGAACCACAAAGGCCCAGCATCCGAAGGAAAGTCCTGGCCGAGACCGAGGAAGATTGGAGCAGGTTCGGAGTCAAGGCGGAAAGAATCGTTGCCCGAGCACTGGGAACTGACACCACATTCCCAAATGACAAAATTGCTGAGAAGGAAGGAGTTCCGACTTCTCGTTATTGACTCTGAAACCCAGCGACGCTTGTAGGCAAACTAACTGCCGGACATCAGTTGTGCCGGACAAAGTCACAGCTGACTGAGTACGGTGAAAAGCAAGCACATGTGACATCAGGCGAGTGATGACCCAAGGAGCCAGGTTCAATCCGAACGGGAGACCTCTGAATTGATAGACTCGATCCCAAAACGGAAAGTCTCCATACTGAAACGAGGTGCTATATGTACTCGTTCGGGATACTCAGATTGATGACAGGACGAAACTGGTCGTTTTTCTTCGGCACCAAGAAAAGTCTTGAGTAAAACCCGGTGAAATGGTGTTCCTGACCATCTCGATCGCCCCTTTGGAGAGGAGATTGTCGATCTCCTGCACCAGAAGGTCCCGACGAAGAGAATCAGAAGGGACCTGAGTCAGGATGGGCACCCGAGATAAACAGGGGTGCCAACGGAAGGACAGTTGCAGACCGGATTGGATGACGTCGAGGACCCAAGTGTCCGACGTTATTTCTGTCCAACGGTCGTAAAACAGCGACAGCCTTCCCCTGACTGGAGGCGAATCGAGGTGAGGACCTTCATTTGCGGCCTTGGCGAGGCCCCCGAGAGCAGAAACCACCCCCTCAGGAGTCCTGAGACTTTCCCCCTGAGGCTGCCAGTGAGCCTGGCCGCGTCGGCACTTCTTCTATGCAGAAGGAGGGGATGGAGCCGACATCGCCGATGTGGCAGATGCAGCAGGACGCTTGGCGGGCCTGGAACGACCACCACCCGCAGCAGCACGTTGGTCCAGCTGTCATAGCAAAAGCTGGTCCTTCGAATGACGAAGAACCTCACCACGGACAGCTTTCACGGAACCATGGAACAACTGAGGTCCAACCAAAGAAGCAGACCTCAAAACAGTACGCTGCTCAGAAGGAAGGGATGGAGAAGAATCCAACACCGCATCCCAGCGTGCCAGCTCCAAATTAGCCGTGTTACAGGCGTGAGCATGTGTCAAGTTCATAAGAGCCTGTGACAAAATGCAAAAAGGTGCCTGAGCATCATCAAACTCCCATGGTGGAAAATATTCAGCCAGAGCAGCGACATGGTCCGCGAGAGATAACATACCCAGCATCTCTCGGGACAGGCCCACCATAGACTCAACTACCGACATTGAGAGAACTGCCGACTTAGGCTTTGTCAACCCAAGGAAAGAACAATCCTCATCCACAGTAGTCATCCCTTGGAAGACTGGAGGACAGACGGAATCGTAAACACGAAACCGCGATGGAGGCAGAAAGGCATCAGCTCTAGAAAAGAAAGAACTCTTGAGGGCCTTAGAACGCATTTTGGCGTCCAAGCCCTGGAAGGACTAAACAACCTAAGCCAATTGCAGAGGATGCAAAGCCCCAGAGCTAGAAGGCTCAACAGGGTTATGGTGCTCCACAGAGGACAGCGGCCGGACCGTCACTGATGGCTGGTCTGAAGGCTGACTGTCCGGCAATAAGCCAAAGACAAAATCCAAAGCCTGCCCCAAGACTGACGAGTAGTGCCCATCGCCTTCAAGATAATCGCCATCCTCTGTAGCAGAAGAGACGTAGCCCAACTTGGGCTGACCAGCAGAAACCTCCAGTGAATACTGAGCAGTATCCAAAGGGTCAGGAGGCACAGGGAAGCCAACTTGAGGGTTGCTAGAAAGCAACAGTGTGAGCGCCAAAACGGCCTGACGCAGCTCACCCTGAGAATCCGTCGTAGCAGCATCACCTGGCAGAGTGTCTTCCTAATGGACCCTTCTGGTAGAAGAACCCAAATCCTCAGAAAAAACGAACATCGATCGGCAGACAGAATAGGGAGATAGTGAGAAGACACCGGAGGATAGTCCCGATTGTGACACCCCGGGGCAATCACTGACATCTGTGGAACAGAAGGCCCTGCCTGCAGATCTTCTAAAGAGACCGACGGCGTACGTTGATCGGTAGCTGACCTGGGACACGATGAGAAGACACCGGAGGATTGTCCCAAGAATGACAGGAATCTGCCATTGGCCTCTGCGAGGCAGAAGGCCCCAACTGCCCATCCTCTGAGACTGACGACAAGCATCGATCGACAGCAAGACACGGAACACAGTGAGGAATCACCGGAGGAAGGTTCCAAGAGTGACAGCTAACCGCAGCTGGCACTGACCTCTGCCGAACAGCAGGCCCTGGATGCCAATGTCCCAGCCCCATCCTGCTAGTCGCTACACCAGCAGGGGAAGGAGAAACAACAAACGATTCGCTCAAGGGGCGAGGAATTGCTGCTGAAGCGACCGAACGGCTCAATCGACCAGGAGCAAACCTAGCCAGATGAGACGGAGCAGACAGCAACCCTGCGCAGCTTCGCTGTGAAGCCAGGGGAGGCCGAGAGCTCAGATACACACCAGCAGATACAGCCTCGGACCCCCGAGACTGTACACCATCCCCAAAAGAGATGGAAGAGCCACCATCATACAGAATAGGATCTGTAGTAACAACTTCCTCAGCAATTGTCATTGGCGCAGGAGGCAAATCAGCTGACCTCGGAGAAGCTCTCGACGAAAACAGATGCCTCAAGAGTGACATCAGAAGGCAAAGAGACCACGGCCTCCACTTCAGGTATCACCACACTAGCAACAGTTGCAGAGGAACTCGCCACAGAAAGAGACAGATCAGCATCCTGTGTGACAGAGTCGCCACATGCACTCACACAAATATCTGATAAGGCATGGTTACCCTTACACAGAGAACGAGGGGTTCTAGCTCTAGAAAGAACCACCTTGTTTACAGATTCCCAGAATTTTTAGGTCCAAACCCCACAAATACCACATGATTGGGCCTGTGTACAATTGTTGCAAGTGACACATGTGGAATGGGAGTCGGCCACATGTTTCACCTGCAAGCAAGAGGTACAAGGAATAGTCTTAGGCATAATATGAATATGATAAACGAAATCAAGCTTCCCGCTGACAGAAAACAGGACAACAATGGTTGTGTTAACACGCGGGGGAAAAACAAGACTATGTGTGAGAAAACACGCAAAAATGATCAAAAATATCATCAAATAGTAAATAATTTAGAAGCTTGAAAAGGATACAGTCCACTTGCATATAAACAGACAAGACAGCACCATACAAATAAGTTGTTCATGAAGAAAACAGCTAAATAATAGCATGAGTCACAAAATTTCCAACCAGCACAATGGCAGAAATAAAAGACGTCACGGGTGTTGCACATGTGCTCGGTAAACGCAAGAGGTGTGCAGAGAGAGTACCTGTAATGTCAAGCGCCGGTCTCGCTCGACCCTTTTTCGATCTTTCTTGTGCTTTTGCACTCTATTACTTTTCCAACTTGTTTGGAAAAGTTTGTTAAGCTTGTGTTAGTTCCAAAGTGTTAAGCTTGAGTTAGTTCCAAAGTAGGGCTTGCACCTATGTTACAGCCAATTGTAAACAATTGTGAGTAGGTTGAAAAGAAACTGCATGTTTTCATCATTGTGTTGTCTTTCATTTGTCAATAGACCATTCTTTCAGCAAACAATCACCTTTGGCCATCTGAACAGTAGCATGAAAGTAATGACAGTTTCTATTAACACCACTGCAAAAAAAACAGGGAGTGCTTAATTAAGTTCCATTGTATATTTAAATTCATTCCTCATCAGGGCTTATATTTCATACTAGCAGGGTTACCCAGAATTGCTCAGGCTGAGGAGAGTATTCTCCCTTAACCCTTTACACAACTTAACGGCCAAAACCGGCCAGCGCTATTCTCAAAAATCGACAATTAATTTTCATTATTTTTTCATTTTTTGTCACAAAAACATAGGTTATGACCCCTCGTTGGAACGAGCTCGTCGAGATCGTTCCAATGAGGGGTCATAACCTATGTTTTTGCGACAAAAAATGAAAAAAAATAGTTATTCAAGATTTTTTTTTGCAAGTGTTGTCTGCTTTTCATGTTAGGTAAAGGGTTAATCTATACTATATTTTGCTGGTCATAACTGTTGGTGCCCCTCCTCACCCCAACCCGCACCCCACTCCGGCACTTTTTTAAACCTCACCATTAGATTACTGGTAAAAATTACCCCTAGTAGACCCCTTTGAACACCTACATCGGTGAGAAAAATTTTGGTCATAACTTTTGGTGCCCCTCTACACCCCCACCCGATACTTTTTTAAACCTCACCATTAGATTCCTCATAAAAACTTACCCCTAGTAGACCCCTTTGAAGACCTACATCAGTGAGAAAAATTTTGGTCATAATTTTTGGTGCCCCCCCTACACCCCCCACCCCGCACTTTTTTAAACTGACGATGACCTCCGCCATAAAAAAGTACTCCTAGCAGACAGACACAGACAGACAGACATGCACGCACACATGCACGAGCATGCATGCATGCACACACACACCGACACACATACATTCTGAATAGTGTAGATAAATTTGTGAAAATCCATTTGGATTCTTGTGAAAATGGTTACGAGAATCCATATCTAATATGAGTGTACCAGAATCCCATGAGACCACCATGGTTGAACCCCTGTTGTATACTGATAACACGTTAACTCTTTACCCAACACAGCTTTTTAATTTTTAAAACATCAACTGAATTTAAAAAAAAACAAAACAATATTTACCAATAAAACCTTACAAATATGGATGTCATAAGAACTGGCTCACTGAACCGGTTCCAATGACAGCCATATATGTACAGGTTTATGACATTTCAGGTAATGTTAGCCTTGTACTGGTTTAATTTGCTGCCACTATGTTAGGTAAAGGGTTAAATTCTTTTCACGTGAATCCTAGCAGAGGTGTTGCAAGAATCTACATGTATTCGCACCGAATTTGTTGCATAAATCTTTGCGTGAATCGATTCTCGGATCCTCTTACAGACCTGATCCTGAATGACAGAAGGAAGAGTATTTGTGACATGTAAAAACATTATACTGAGTCTGGAAGAATGTTTATCAAGATCCTGGGAAATTCCTGCAAGTCCTACAATTCAATGTTATAACACTTTCAATCCCAAAATTGCATATGTCTACTTTTACACTTGCAAACAAAATATAGGTTATTGTCAATTCCAACAAGTTGTACATTGAAGGGTGTCTGTTTAGGCAAATGTTATCGAAAAATATAAATCTATGCAGTTCAATGTTGAAAATTTTCACTCAAAAAGTGAAGGTAAAAAAATGTACAGTACATATGAAAGTTGAAAATGTGATTTGAAATCCACTGTGTATATAATGTGATTAATCTCAGGTGCTGGTCAAAACATCCCCAAACCAAAAAAACGTCCCCAAACAAAATTTGTCAAAACATACTGTGGAAAAGGTCAAAATGTCCCTGGCAAAATAGTCCCACTGTATTACCCAATTCACTTACAAGTTTTGACTTGCACCAAAACATACTTTACACTCCAATTTTTATTTCCAAATTTTCATAAAATCCTATCAACTTTTTTCAATATGTATGGCAACTGATTTGCAAGTTTCAAAAATTGAAATATTCCCTGAAAAATGCACTGGAAGTGGTTGTGATGAGCAAAGATGATATCATTTGGTCTAGCAGCCACAGGAAGTAAAAAATGTAAATAAAGCATTTTCTGGTACAGTAAAATCCTCTTAATTGAATATCCATTTTGCCAGTGAAAATTATTCAATTAACAGGAGTATACAATTAACAGGGATTTGGTCAGTTTCCTGTGCTCTGGAGGTAAACTGAGCATTTATTCTATTATATCTTGTTTGACAGAGCTCTGTGAGCATTTATTCTATTATATCTTGTTTGACAGAGCTCACAGATGTGCATTGGATGTGGTGAGTCCAACAAGGTTGATAAATAAGGGGAATTTGGTGTGTGTCATAGTAATTTTTTCGACATATTACAAAAATTTATATACAATTAACAGGAGTTTACTCTACAACACATATGCAATTAACAGATCAAATTTGTACTGAAGGTATGGAAAATGGTTTTGTGTTTGAAAATTATATTCAATTAACAGGGATATACAATTAAGAGATATCCAATTAAGTGGGCTTCACTGTACTACATAATGATTGCTTCCAAGTTCACCAACTTACTCATTCAATAAAAAAGGCTCCGCGGTTGTAATCCAGAACATAACTGATTACATCCAAGTGGCACAGAGGCAACTCAGCAACTCCACCTTCTACTGTAAGGTGAGTGAGGGCTTACTGGGCAAACATTTTACATCAGTCCTCAATGAGGTTAATAAATACACCAAAAAGGTGAAATTAGTGATAAATGTCATGCTAGGTACAATAGAACACCTCAGATGTATCTTCTACCAAATATCTGTAAGTGCCTTGAAAAGGAAAAAATCCCAGGACGACTTATTGTAAGCAGGTCAGGCGGCCCAACTGCCAATATCAGCAGCTTTGTGGACGCATACATCAACAGATTTGTCAGTTCTTATCCAAGTTACATTAAAGACACTATAACCTCACTTTACACTAACATTCCAAACCTAGAAGGACTTGTAGCTGTAGCTAAATGCCCATGGAGACATAATCCAGACTTCAAGCTCAACAATGTAGGCTAACTTAAGCTTCTAAAAAGTTAAAAAATTTATAGTAATTTATATATTTTTTATACTTACCATTGACCCAGACTTAGCTGGTGCTAACTCTTAAATTCTAGGGCCAAACACAAATTTTGCCCCCCCCCCCAATCCCCAAAATTTGCATCAAAATCCCAAAAATATATGTCCTATGTGGTCCTCCATACTTTTATCCAAGTGTGAAATTGGAGCCAAATCCTCATTCTTACCACCAGTGCCTGGTAAGCGTTATGTAATCAGCGGGGAGGTATGAGTTCCCAACTCATGGGAGGACCATCCCCGTCTGGGTCATTGGTAAGTATAAAAAATATATAAATTACTATAAATTTGTTAACATTTTTATACTGTACCAATGACCCAGACTTAGCTGAATAGAAACAAGAGGCCCCACGTGGCCTTAATCGCTCACCTGACAAAGTGACTCTAAGAAGTATTTTAGGTCACCTTCACCATGTCATGCCTCATCAACATTAACTGGTTGAGTGATAGATTTTGTTTGAAGTTCAACATTTGTTACCTAAAATTAGTTTTATTTAAAATCATTGGTGTGTGGCCAATCTCCAATGATTTTTAATAAAGCAAATTTATCTCTGCAGACAAACTGGTTTAGCATGAAGCACAAACAAGGAATGTGAAGAGATAGCCTTGGACATCTCTCCCCAACTGTGGATATCTTCCATGTGCTAAATGTATATATTTGCATGCAAGAAAACAAAAATTTTCACAAATTTTATTTTTTTTTATCATCATTGGAACAAGCTCAAACAGCTTATTCCAATAGGGGTATGGGAAGATCAGGTATATTTTTGAGACAGAAATGTGAATATATAAATAATGGTGTTTTTTTGTGAATGATGCTGGAGAATTTTGCGTAAAGATATGGTAAATGGTTTTTCTAGATACAGAATGATGCAAAAGTATTTAAATTTGATTAGGCAAGTTGTTCCTATAATGCATTTAAAAATTGAAGTAACTGTTTTTTTGCTGACGAACTTTTAGATGTGTGTGTCTGTGTTTGTGTGTGTGTGTGTGTGTTTGTGTGTGTGTGTGTGGGGGGGGGGGGGGGGGGGTAAGAGTGTTCCTGAATAAATGGAAAATTTTATTTTTTGTGTGAAAGACATAGTGCGTGAATGCTGATTGGAACAAGCTTAGAGAGCTCATTTTAATGTGAAGTCATAAAGCTGTGTTTTACGTACGAAATTCTGGAATAACTAAAAAAATTGCTTTTTTGACTCAAAAAGCATGGTGTGCGACCTCTCATTGGAATGAGCTCAAAAAGCTCATTCCAATGGGGTATTTACAAGCGATAAGTACATGTATGTTTAAGAGACAAAAATTAAAATTTGAATAGCGATTTTTGCGAAGAATGCTGACAAGTTTTGGCAGTTATGCTGGTAAAAAGGTAAGATATGCAAAGTGGTTGTTTTTTAGAGGCGACATTTAATTAAGGGGAATTAACCCTTGATTACTGAGGTAACTTCTAAAAGTACTGAAATTTCATGAAGCAATGTGAATAACAGACAACAGTTGCCTAAAAATTTCATGAATAACTAAAATTTTTATTCCTTTGTCTCGAAAACATGGCATATGACCTTTGGAATGAGCTGAATGCGTGTGTTCCAATGAGGGGTCATAAAATTTGAACGAAGATTTGTGTGAATAATGCATTAGTACTGCTAGATTTGGGTAAACGGTTCACCCTGGATACCACCCCTTCTATAGTCGATCTTTTCTGCAAATTTTGTCTAAGATTCTATCAACTTTACAAATAAATACGTTCATGAATCACAATCAGATCCACCCTACAATGTTGCATACCAAATATCAAAAGATTCTGCCTGCTGGATCTGGAGAAGAAGATTTTTTAAGAAATATGCCTGAAATGCACTAAGTTAAAATTTGGGCTCCTATACGGAGCCCAAATATAAACCCAGGGGGCCGATTTGAACAAACTTGAATCAGATCCACCCCACAATGTTGCTTACCAAATATGAAAAGATTCTGAAGCTGGATCTGGAGAAGAAGATTTTTTAAGAAATTTGCCTGAAATGCACTAAGTTCGAATTCGAGCTTCTATACTGAGCCCAAATATGAAACTAGGAAGCCGATTTGAACAAACTTGAATCAGATCCACCCCACAATGTTGCATACCAAATATCAAAAGATTCTGCCTGCTGGATCTGGAGAAGAAGATTTTTTAATAAATTTGCCCGAAATGCACTAAGTGCGAATTCGGGCTTCTATATTAAGCCCAAATATGAATCCAGGGGGCCGATTTGAACAAACTTGAATCAGATCCACCCCGCAATGTTGCATACCAAATATCAAAAGATTCTGCCTGCTGGATCTGGAGAAGATTTTTGAAGAAGTTTGCCTGAAATGCACTAAGTGCGAATTCGGGCTTCTATATTAAGCCCAAATATGAATCCAGGGGGCCGATTTGAACAAACTTGAATCAGATCCACCCCGCAATGTTGCATACCAAATATCAAAAGATTCTGCCTGCTGGATCTGGAGAAGAAGATTTTTGAAGAAATTTGCCCGAAATGCACTAAGTTTGAATTCGATCTTCTATAGTGAGCCCAAATATGAATCCAGGGGGCCGATTTGAACAAACTTGAATCAGATCCACCCTGCAATGTTGCATACCAAATATCAAAAGATTCTGCCTGCTGGATCTGGAGAAGATGATTTTTTAAGAAATTTGCCTGAAATGCACTAAGTTCGAATTCGAGCTTCTATAGTGAGGCCAAATATGAATCTAGGAAGCCGATTTGAACAAACTTGAATCAGATCCACCCCACAATGTTGCATACCAAATATCAAAAGATTCTGCCTGCTGGATCTGGAGAAGAAGATTTTTTAATAAATTTGCTTGAAATGCACTAAGTTCAAATTTGGGCTCCTATACTGAGCCCAAATATAAACCCAGGGGGCCGATTTGAACAAACTTGAATCAGATCCACCCCACAATGTTGCTTACCAAATATGAAAATATTCTGCCTGCTGGATCTGGAGAAGAAGATTTTTTAAGAAATTTGCATGAAATGCACTAAGTTCCAATTCGAGCTTCTATAGTGAGCCCAAGTATGAATCTAGGAAGCCGATTTGAACACACTTGAATCAGATCCACCCCACAATGTTACATACCAAATATCAAAAGATTCTGCCTTCTGGATCTGGAGAAGAAGATTTTTTAAGAAATTTGCCTAAATGCACTAAGTTCGAAATCGGGCTCCTATACTGAGCCCAAATATGAACCCAGGGGGCCGATTTGAAAAAACTTGAATCAGATCCACCCTACAATGTTGCATACCAAATATCAAAAGATTCTGCCTGCTGGATCTGGAGAAGAAGATTTTTTAAGAAATTTGCCTGAAATGCACTAAGTTCGAAATCGGGCTCCTATCGTTAGCCCAAATATGTATCCAGGGGGCCGATTTGAACAAACTTGAATCAGATCTACCCCGCAACATTGCATACCAAATATCAAAAGATTCTGCCTGCTGGATCTGGAGAAGAAGATTTTTGAAGAAATTTGCCTGAAATGCACTAAATTCGAATTCGAGCTCCTATAGTGAGCCCAAATATGAATCTAGGGAGCCGATTTGAACAAACTTGAATCAGATCCACCCTACAATGTTGCATACCAAATATCAAAAGATTCTGCCTGCTGGATCTGGAGAAGAAGATTTTCAAAGAAATTTGCCTGAAATGCAGTAATTCAAATTTGGGCTCCTATACTGAGCCCAAATATAAACCCAGGGGGCCGATTTGAACAAACTTGAATCAGATCCACCCCACAATGTTGCATACCAAATATCAAAAGATTCTGCCTGCTGGATCTGGAGAAGAAGATTTTTTAAGAAATTTGCCTGAAATGCACTAAGTTCGAAATCGGGCTCCTATACTGAGCCCAAATATGAACCCAGGGGGCCGATTTGAACAAACTTGAATCAGATCCACCCTACAATGTTGCATACCAAATATCAAAAGATTCTGCCTGCTGGATCTGGAGAAGAAGATTTTTTAATGTTTTTCCCATTGCCTACAGTGTTAAAAAGTGCTGACTCAGCACTTTTTCAAAGTCCCGAAACTGTACCCTATGATAAAACCGATGGCAATTTTTTTTTACCAATCCTTTCTGTTGGTCCTAAGGAAGCTGCACACCAAATAAAAATTCTCAGTGCCGTGCAGTTTTGGAGATATGGGCGTTTTAAATTTTTTCTATTTTTAGCTCCTGCGGTTCCCACGGGGCTGCGGGAAAATTTTTTTTTGCATAAATCAAGTACTCATGACCCAATAAGCCCTCACATAAAATTTGGTTCAAATCAGCCTCTCGGTTTGGAAAATAGAAATTTTGGGCGGGGCAAAAAATTTTGCCCCTCTCATAACAACGCCAAGTATAGCCCCACAAACTTCTCTTGAACAAATCTGAGTCTACACCTCAAAAGGAAGCTGCACACCAAATATCAAGTCTCTGCTACTGCTGGTTCATGAGAAGAAGATTTACAAAGATTTTGGTGCCCCTTGGGGGCGTGGCACCACCCAGGAGGAGGGGCAACTTCATTTGAACAAATCTGAATTGGCATTAGGTAATAAACATTTAGCCAACATTTGAATAAAATTGGGCTAGTGGTTTAGGAGGAGAAGTCGATAATGTAAAGTTAACGCCGGACGGACGACGGACGCCGGACGCCGGACAGAAAGTGATTAGTAAAGCTCCCCTTGAGCTTCGCTCAGGTGAGCTAAAAAGGCTGGAGGGCCTAGGACATAAAGGGAAATCCAATAGGCTCAATTACATGTAAACAGAATTATCCTCTCAAGGAGAAGAGGAGAACAGGTTTTACATGTATCTTTCTTGTTTGTATCAAAAAAAAAAGACACAAAACCATTCCGTAATTGAGCACAATAACATCAATGATCTCTATTAACATCCAGTATAACCCATTATACTAATCTTTTTAAAGGAAAGCCAATAAATAAAGATAGTCCAGAGAATGAGACTCTTTATACTCATTTAAAAGTGTCCGAGGATTGTATATTAGCGCTCGTATGACAAGTGACATATACAAATGCTTCACACCGAGCTACACTTTAAAAATATTACATAAATGAGATAAACATTAGCTTTGCACTTTAAAACCATCCCGGCATCGACTCGGAATTACTGACTCCAGAGGAGGTATTCCCTTGCTTTTCACTATAAAGCAGGTTATAAAAGGGAACACCATCCGAATTACGGACAACTCAGACCAAAGACAACTCGGACCAAGACAATTCGGACCACTTTTGAAGACAACTCGGACCAACTTTGAAGACAACTCGGCCCAACTTTGAAGACAACTCGGACCAACTTTGAAGACAAGTCAGCCCAATTTTCAGGACAACTCGGACCACTTTCGAAGACAACTCGTACCAACTTTCAAGACAACTCGGCCCAACTTTTGAAGAAGTCGACCCAAGTTTCAAGACAAATCGGACCAACTTTTTAGGCAACTTGCACTGACTCGATGAATAATTCGGACCTGAATAGTAGACAAACGAAGATTCGGGGTTGGTGGGGAAAGACACAGAACAACCAATCACAGTTTAAACGATTTATTAAAAACTGAGGCATGACAATCAAAGACATGAATAAATGAATGAATAAAAGTTCACATAAAAAACCTTGACCATTCTGCGGTATTGGTGCCTACTAATACCGGTATTACAGGTGCGGTGTTGCCACCTGTTGCTTGTGTCACAAAATAAAGGATCTTCTTGGGAACAAGCTGTGGCCTTACACTCTATACAGTCATCATCCATGACTGAATGACTAAATTCTCGAAACGAACATAATATATAGAAAAGCTAGTGCCTAAAACAACATGTCGGTAATCTTTTGAGCTGCCTGTTGAAAAGACGAGCTAGTACAAGCGACAAACTTTCACACATGATTTCTGTGTGATTACTTGTTTAGTTGCAATGCAAACATTCATCACATAAAAAAGTTTGTGGTGAGAAGCATTTTCATTTTACAGAATAACTTCAAAGATAACACAAGCTGCACTGAAAAGTGTTCCGTCGCATCTATTGAAGTCTTTGAGATCACATTTAATTATTTTCGACATCATTCTTTTCTTTACAGTTGGTCCAACCTGTCTTATAGTCGTTACAAATTGTCTTGAAAGTTGGTCCAAGTTGTCTCCAAAAGTGGTCCGAGTTGTCTTGAAAGTTGGGCCAACTTGTCTTGAAAGTTGGTCCGAGTTGTCTTTAAAAGTGGTCCAAGTTGTCTTGAAAGTTGGGCCGACTTGTCTTTAAAGTTGGTCCGAGTTGTCTTCAAAAGTGGTCTGAGTTGTCTTCAAAAGTGGTCCGACTTGTCTTGGGCTGAGTTGTCCTTGGTCGGAGTTGTCCTGATCCCACACCATCCCCCATCTTCCCCTTGCTCTGGGTCAAATACCCCAGAATGAAGAAGGCAGCAGGACAAAGTCACTACCGGAACAGAAAGCCTGCATAACTACAGTTGCAACTGTTTAGTGGACGACATTCTGAGCAACAGATAACGGACCTAAACAACGTAGGTCGCCAGAAATGGACTCAATATTTCTAAGATAAAAAATCGTGAACGTGGAAGGCTGAGACCAATATGCAGCCTTCATCAGATCAGTAATAGCAATACTATTAGCATAAGCTCAAGATGCAGACAGCGCTCTTACTTCATGCTCCAAAATCTTAAGCACAGACTGCTGAGTTGAAGATAATTTTTCATAAGCAGTACGGATAGTTAATTGAATCCACCTTGCAACAAAATGGACTGTAATGTCCTTTCTATTAGGCAGCAGAGACAGAAAGAATCGTTTACGTCCCTTTCTGATAAACTCAGATCTACGTTAGTAAATGCGCATGGCTCTAACTGGGCAGAGCAAAGGCCTATGACCGTCTGAAGATGGAAGAGCCTTTATAACAAAAGGTTCAGGATACTTATTAGGAGCCTGATTCTTAGCCAAAAATCCAACATTAGTAGTAAATGTAATAGTATTACCAACACTACAATAGTGAGAATCATCAATAGATAGTGCATGAAGCTCACTTACTCTTCCAGCAGAGGAGAAGGCTAAGAGAAAAGCTGTCTTATAAGATAAGAATTTGAAGTCCACTGTATCAAGTGGCTCAAATGGCACTTCTTTTAGCTTCAGAAGAACCCAAGCTAAATTCCACTTAGGAATTAACCTAAGGGTTCTAGATCTAATTATCGAAAAGTTTTTACTAACTTAGATAAAGAGACATTAGATCCAATACGTAACCTATCATGATGAGTATAGGTATCCGATAGCATAGACCTATAACCCTTAATGGTTATCGGCTGCAGTTTGATCTCCTCAAACAAGTAGACCAGAAAATTAGCAATATCTGGAATGGAAGGATCATAAATATCAATAGAATGATCCCTACACCACCTATAGAAAACCTTCCACTTAGCAGCATAATTTAGCAAAGAGGAGGTCCTCCTACAGTTAGAAATTGCGTCCACTGCTCGTCCTGTAAAATGCATGCCGTGCAAGAAGGACCGCACAACGGAAATACATGAAGGTTGAGACCTTGCGGGTTATGATGCAGTGTGTGCGATTTAAGGTCCTACCGTGGAGGAAGCTTCCGCAGAATGTCCCAGAACAGACACCTGAGTAGATTTATCCATGGTCTCTGGGGTGACAGAGATGCTACCAACAGAATCTTGCAGTGAGATTGCTTGATTTTTAGCAATATCTGCTGAATAAACAGAGCTGGAGGATATGCGTATCCTATCATTCCATCCCAAGAGATCGAGAGAGCGTCTACTGCAAACGCTCGAGGATCTGGTCATGGCAACACATACGTCTGCAACTGATTGTTGAGATGCATCGCAAATAAGTCTATCATTGGACAATTCCATTGGTAGCAAATCTGATTGAATATTCGTTTGTTGAGAGTCCATTCTGATGGCAACATGCGACCTTTCCAAGAAAGGAAGTCTGCTAGAACGTTCAGACGACCCGGTATATGACGGACCGATAGAAGAACATGATGCTCTAGGACAAACAGAAGGATCCTTTCCGTTAAATTGAATAACGGAATGGAATGAGTGCCTCCCCAGTTCCAAATGTCCGCTACTACTGTTGAAATTGTCGGACAGAATTTGGACATGCGTATTCTGAAGAATGTTCATTCATTGACGTAGCGCAAGCCATATTGACATCATCTCTTGACGTTTATGTGCTTGTTTAGGAACTTCGGATCCCAAAGACCCTGGCACCTCGAATCCGTTGGGCTCAGAGTTGTGTCTCAACCTGTTTGACTCACATCCGTCATTATCATAAAACTCGGATCCGGCAGTTGCAGTGGTACTCCTTGAATTAACCACTGAATATCTGCCCCAGTCTGAATCTCTTCTTTCACTTGATTCGACAAGACAATGTTCGATTCGAGCGAATGAGTCCTCACACTCCAATTCTGAGATAAAATATATGTGGAGTGGACGAGTGCATAGCCGCTACATCGAAATAAGATCCGCACAAACCTGTCAGTCTCATGAATTCTCTCGCTGTTACTACATCTGAGTGAAGACAAAAGCAAGCGTAACAACTGACTAATATCACTCTGGTTAACAGCAGATGAACGAGATTGTTGTGCATCTCTAAGCTCATTCCCACGTGGGTGAATGATTTGGACGGCACTAGATCAGACTTCTTTTCGTTTACTATGAAACCGATACGTCGGAGTAATTAAAGCAGACTCTGAACATTGTTCTGAAGCGTTAACTTGCTGCCGTAACCCTGAAGAATGTCGTCCAAGTAGGCCGACGTTAGCACAGACGAATGAGCTCAGAAATAAGTCATTAGCGAGATCATTATTCAAGTGAAGGCCCAGAGCGCTAGGTTCAGACTAGAGCATCACTGCTCGGAACTGAAAACAACTCCTGGAAAAGCGAAGCGAAGGTACTTTCTAAACGCCGGATGTACCATGACGTAAAAGTACGCATCCTTGAGATCTATGCTTATAGCATAATCATTCACTCGAGTGCTCGCTCTGACCGATCGGATGGTCTCCATATAAAATTTTGGAGCCACGATCAGCTTGTTTATCCAGCTCAGATCTATAACTGGATGAAACGAGCTGTCTGATCTTGGAACCAGGAACAGGTGACTGCAAAAAACTGGAGATTCATGGTTTTCTACAACGTCTATAGCGATCCTGTCCAGAAGAGATAGAACTTCTGATAGAAGCGAATCTCTCTTCTGAACAATTCACGGAAGCTGAGACCAGCATGTACTTCGAGTTAACGGAGGTTTTTCCTTGAAGGACAGTTTAGACCTTCGGAAATAACCCCTTGCACCCATGGGTCATCCGTAATAGACAACCAATTGGTTAAGAATCTCGACAGCCTTCCGCCTACTGGAACACAATAGAGGTTTAGACCATCACCTCCTGGCCCTGTGAGGATTGCGGAAGGAGAAACCACGTCCTCCACAACCCGCACCTCGCCCAGTCGACCTAGGGGCGCTTAACCGGATATCTCGGCCCGCATTACGACCCCTATGTCAGTCTTTACTCTGATGGTCTCCAGAGTAAGACGTAGAGGCTTGCTTAGATCCTTTATAGGAACTTACTTTGGACGTATTTGCCCCCGAAGTACCTGCCTTACTCCTCCCTGCTGAGAATTAAAAGCAGAAAATCCGAAGCTTTCTTAGTAATCTGATTATAGATTGTAGAAATCTTAACGTCGAAGAGAAGCTCTCCTGAGACCGGAGCGACTGGAAGAGAGTTTTTTCACCTTACTATCCACTCTTGTGGATGGAGCCAGGGTAGCATCACATCTGACTAACTCCATATTGCCACTGAAAGGGCGGAGTTATACATAGAATATGCTGTAGCCCTCGAAAGAACTCTTAAGGAAGTTAGAACATCCTGGAATTCTTTCCCTTCGAGAAGTAGTGATAATGCTCTGGTAAGGTGATCTGCATGAGATAATGCATCTAAATTAATTCTATTAGACGAGATTGTCGTCTCTAGAATACTGGAGTTAATAGACATGGACGCTGGCAATGACAATTCCAGGTCTTCAGCCTAGTCGTCCAAACGCAGAGGAACTCTCGGCACGCCTTGTCCTGCCGTTTCAAATCTATGTCTAGCATTGATGAAAGGTAGCTGTATAGCGCTAGGCGATAAGAAACCGGATTTGCCAGTCTTCGAAGCTAGCTTGAATATAGCGTCATTCAAAAGTTCAAATGTCCATGACATTTTTGGACTGGGTCGGAAACTCAAGGACAGTGTCTCTAATCCGGCCGAAAAAGTCTGTGTCCAGTGACGCTTTCAGTTTCTTATCAGGTAACGCAGCATTTTGGTCCGGAGAAACAACTTCTAAAAGGTGATGCCGGATGAAATCTATGGCCACCTTAAGTTGTTCGGAAAGGGAAAATTTCAGGTGTGCTGATTCCCTTTTACCATCCGCCTGGACCACATAAGAATCTCGGTCGTCCCTGACTGACTCTGCAGGGGAGCGAACCGACCCAGCTTGCTCAGACAGTTTCTTTACTGAAAAAGTTTCTGATAGCTGCTGGGATGCTGCGATGAATTGAGCTATCTGTGATAGCAAGTCCGTCACGGAAGCCGGTGGAGCCGCGGTCTTACGTAATTTAGCCGCTGGAAGCTCCTGGGATGTTAATTCCTGCATACCTGTGATATGCGAACGTCCCAACTGGAAAGGCCTCGTGTCCTTGGCTAGCGGATGGCATGACCTGGTCGACGTTGACTCCCTGGTCGGCGAAGCAGGCTGGATATCTGCGGTCACGTAGCCAAGGTGCGGTCATGTGTGCAGACGTGAGGATGAGGAAGCCAAAAGACAAGCCGTGTCGGAGCGTCCCGAGCAGGAGGAGTGGACGTATACTCCGACTAACGAATGTTACATACAACAACATCTCGGCCCAGATGTTGTTGCAAGAGAGAGGGGGCCTGGACGAGCTAGCTACCAGACTGACTGGCTTCCTCCGTTCCATCCTCCGATCTGTCGTCGCCGGGTGTGCGTGATTCGAGATTATAGTGCTCACAACATCCCTTCTCCTCTCCTGGACCGCAACAGACGAGCCCGGTGTCACAAACAATTTGTGAATTACTGCTTCACTGGGGGAGCTAGCGGGCAACAAGTGACATCGATCCTACGTGGCACCTCTTAGACACTTGCCACATACTTTGAGCACTTTGCCGCTAGCTCATTATTGCAACAACAGAAGCACACTTTTGAAGACATCACAAAAACATCACCCTGTTCTTGTTCCTCTGAAAAAGAGACTGAAAAAACTAGAGTGACTCTGTAGAGAGAGGACCAGCATGGACCTCTCACCACTAACAATATACCGTGACACACGTCTCCAACGTTTGTCATCTGAATTGGCACACACTGAGCAAGAATTAGTGTGAGTACACAGACTACAACAAATACAATGACCATGAGAATCAGAGGAAGACTTCCTCGATTTACAATTGAACAATATTCTTTCATTTTGAAAAAATATTAAGCAGTCATCGTACTCGCACCAACTCTTGAAAACAAAGGTACATAATAATAATAATCCATTACAAACATTTCGAAAATTAATTCAAAAGAAAAAATTTTTCAAAAAATTTTCAAATAGAGCCCAAGTTCCCAATGGGAAAAATGAGCCCAAATTGATACCAAAAAATCCTAAGTGTGGGCAAAAATTTTAAATCATGTCTAAAAATTAACGTTACACTTACGGACAATATTATGTATCTGGCTATGAGCAGAACTAAATAGATGATAAGGAATCACTGTGTGAAGTAACCGTTGTCAATGTAAACAAAAATGAATAAAACTGGAAACAAGACTCCAGGCACTGAAAATATGGCCTGAAATCAGTAACCAATTTTAACACTATCTGATGTAAAACAGAGGCTTTCTGAGAAGAAACTGCAGTACATCGGATGGTAGATGCATGACTGAAACGCCTAACCACCCTAGGGTGAGGATGTAACCATGAGGAAAAACAGAATTATCCTTCTGTTACCAAGTCAAAACTCCCAAGAAATTTCATTGTAAAAAAATTACAAAAATAATGCCAAAAACATGGGAGAATAGCAAGGGGGGTATTACAAACATTTCGAAAATTAATTCAAAAGAAAAACAAGGGGGGTATTAAGGAAAGGGAGAGAGGAAACCCTGAACAAACAATGGATTTTTCATAGCAAGAATGAAAATATCAGGCTCATGCCCCGAAATTAGGGAACATGAATAAAAATTATAAGTTACAGCCCTGAACACACATCCTTCCACTGTTTCTTCCTCTCATCCTTTTATTTCATCCTTAGATCCACCATTTTTCTCATGATTATGTGTCTGGCATCATTTAAACTGAGATTTAAAGCACAGATATCAGAGTGATGTTACTGATTTTAGGGCCAAACAAAGAATGAGGATATTGCTCCAATTTCACACTTCCTTGACACTGAGCATGCTCAGTGGATAAAATTATGGAGGACCACATAGGACATATATTTTTTGGGTTTTGATGCAAATTTTGGGGATGGGGGGGGGGGGGGGGGGGGGGGGGGCAAAATTTGTGTTTGGCCCTAGAATTTAAGAGTTAGCACCAGCTAAGTCTGGGTCATTGGTACAGTATAAAAATATTGTCCTACACAGTAACAATTTGGACTTCAATGGAGAACATTACCATCAACTCTCAGGCACAGCTATGGGCACCCCCCTAACCAAATCCTTCGCCAATATATTTATGGGTAAATTTGAGGAGAAGCTCCTAAACAGGGTCCCCCTAAAACCAGACATGTACCTGTGGTTCATTGACAACATTTTTATGGTATGGTCACATGGAGAAGTGGCTCTCAAATAGTTTCTAAAATACTGTAATGAGACCCACCACTCCATAAAATTCACAGCGGAATATTCTGACCTTTCTGTCACATTTCTGAAAACAATGGTCATCCATAATGGAAAAAGGCTCTGTACAGACCTACACACCAAAGGCACTGACACTCACAGTTATTTGGATTTCAACTTCTGTCACCCTTACACTTGTAAGGCCGGAGGATCCTATGGACAACTCCTGCGGGTCTACCAGATATGTACCAATGAAGATAACTTTGACAAAAATGCCCTCAATAAAATCCAATATTATAACAATAGATACTATCCACAAGTCATACTTCAGGAAGCCTTACATTAAGGCAAAGGGTTGGGACTGGGACCCTCTATTCATACCCCTGGCCAAGAAGTACAACAATAGAATATCGTTTGTCATCAAGTACCACTCTGACAGTTATATCTTACTGAATGAAATAAGGAAACTCTGGCTCATTCACCAACTCTCTGACACGTGCAGTGAACTTTTTCCGGACATGCCACTGTTGGTGTCCCGTAGAAATCCGAACTTACGCGACATTTTTGTCTCATCAAAAAGAGTAGCAGCCCCCTCGACCACAAATCAGTGGACGAAGTATTCTCAATCCCTTTTGACCCTGCGACATCACCAACTGCCTAATTTGAAGTCAAAAGGAAGACACAACTGCCAAAGCAGAAATGTGATTTACCTTTTGACCTGCAACAAGTGCACAATACAATATGTCAGTGAGACAAAATGCACATTTCGTATCCACATGTTGGAACATTTAACTGGAAGAGTGCTGGAAGCCCATATTTGGGCTTTACTAAATATCACAGGCTGTGACTATAACATATATAATACTCTATTGATGTTGGTTTCAAGAATCAAATTTTGTTGTTGACACCTTGCTCAGTTACATCTGATTGGGTAGTGCCTCTCAAAACTATTAAAATCAAACATAATAGAGCAATATATGGTGAAAGGAAATCTGTGGTCAAGAAAAATGTAGCTCTCTGCCAGTTAAAGGATATCAGAAACAAACTTGATAAACCCATCAGTAAACACTACAATGAACTGGACCATTTGTCCAACAACATGGAATTCCGTATTATTGACATACTTGAGTGACCCTGACCTCAACCAAAACACACGAATCAGGTGTGATAAGGAACTACATTGGAGCTTTCTCCTGAAAACAATACAACCTTATGGTTTGAACAGACTTGACTTTTAGTCTTTATATTGTAAGTAGTTAACAAGGTTTATAACATGAAAACAGGTGACACATGCTATTCTGAGGAAGTCTTCAACACTAACTGTAACAGTGATTTCTAATCACAATTAGGCTACCTCACACTAGCCGACAACCCAAAAGGCATGGTGGAGTAGAATTTGAAAAAAACTTTGGACATTCAAGCTGATCTTTCGATTGATCTAATGTGGGCAGAAAGGGCAAATATAGCCCCACTGCATCAACCATGGTTTTGCCCAGTGAGAAAGAAAAAGTGTCAATATTTTCGCATACGTTTGCAATACTTTTAATTTTATTTTTTTTGCTTACAATCAAAAGTAGCAGCTTCTGTGCTGTAATTTCCCACTGTTCCTCTTCCTTTTGAGCTCATGCTTACAAGATGATATGTTATTTCCCCATGTCACACAAAAATCCGATTTAAATATGTTACCTGGTAAGTCTAACGGAAAAAATTCTACCATTATTGATAGTTTAGGTCGCAATCTCCAGTACCAAGTTCAAGACTATTTGCCATAGAAAAGTAATCTGTACCAGAAGTGTTGTATTTTGACAATATCAACACAGGTTGCTTGCCCTTCGTAAACTCTGTATGATTGTTAAAACTCAGTGTTTCAATTCTGAGGTGTGCCATCATGTTTGTACACCTAGGACACATCTTATTATAAGTGAGGTACTCAGCAGTAGGATATATCAAATAATTTATTCACAACATTCCAGGCCTACCTGGGCTTTTAGTCCAGATAGGCTTTGTTGGGAGGGGGAAGTATAGAAATTATTATAACAGCTACTGACACAGAAGAAGATTATCGGTAAACTTATTAATAGTACAGGTATAAAATACATTTGTATGAGGAAAATAACACACATTTTCCAAAATTACTTGAATTGATCATCGATGGTAACAATTTTAACTCCTCCAAAAACATATCTTCACTTTAGGTGCACCTCCTTTTTTTACACTGCACTGGTAACTTACTTCTTGGTTGCTGTCTTTTAATTTGATAAGTAATCTTCAGGAAGTGACACAAAGCAAAACATGGCCCAAATGCTTTTAGATGCCACATAATGTTGGTTAAATTACTATACTTTGAGAAGAGTGTTTAAAGATGGTAATTTGGGTAAATTTGTAGCCCTGCTTCAAGGGTAAATTTTTTCGACCCTGAACTTTTTTAAAGATCTTCCCTCATCATATATTGTATGCTTTTCAATCATTATGAATGAGTATCTGATTAAAATCAATTATATGGCAACATAGATGGGGTGAAAGTTAATAAATCTTACCAGAAGTTTGGTGTGTAGAACGTCCCCATTATTTAAATGTACTTGAACTAATGAATTTTCCAAATCTTCAGGTGAAGGAAATACAAAGTTTTGGGCTTGGACATTATATCTCACATCTACATTTGCTTTTACATTCTCTAACTGTTTATTTATAGCTGCTAATATCACATCATTTTCAACAATATATGCCAAGTCTTCGACTAGTTGCTCTTTGTTAAATGTTATAACAGACTCTGAACAAGAATCCCAAACCTGAAATTAGAAAAGACAAATAAAGTATTCTCAGGATATGTGATATCATATGAACAATTTATTCAATCTAAAATCATAGATGGATGAATATAAGTTAACAGACAAAAACTTAAGTTTTTGGTTTTCGGAACCTCAATTACACCATTAAATCCACTAGAAGACTGAGATGAAAACATTCCAATAAGTGGTCCAACAAAATATATAATTAGCATCTATGGCTAGTTAACACTACAGAAGAATGAAGTCAGTTAATTATTTATAACTCTGTTGTCCATGTCTAAGAAATTTTTCTAGTACTGTGATACAACCACAGAAATAATGCCCCAATTTCCAGTAATGCAAAACTAAGGGGCCTAAATATCTTTACTTGAACAAATTTGAATTTGTCCCATCCCCCTCCACCCCTAATCCCCCAAAGGGAGCTCAAATATAAATCCTGCAACTTGAACAAATTTGAATCTGAGCCTGGCTTGGTTGTTGTATACCAAATATTAAACATTCTGAATGGTGGTTGTCAGGCTTGTCATTTTGAGGCGGGCGATCGGATGCAGTGGCCCGCCTAAACTAAAATTCCTGCGGTCCAGGCATGTCAGCCTCATGCAAAATATCACGGGCGATAAATATTTATCAGCTCCAATATGTTAACAGAGCTTGAGACGTTGCGGCACAAGTCCCTGTTAAAATTTAGAGGGGGGATTTTTTTCTCAGCATTATATTTCATCAAATGGCTGGGAACAGGTGTCTGTGCATGTAATTTCACCCCTTGTCTGTCAAGAATTATGCATAAAACACGCCAACAAAATTTCGAAATATTCCAATAAAAATTGGGAAGCAAATGAGCGAAGTGACCAATGTTTCATATCTGTAAAATGTCACTCATTTTGTCAATGTGAGGATTCCTTTATGTGTAAAGCCTTATCAATGAATTTGTATCAAAAGTCTAAGTGATAGGCTATTTATATTAAATTAATACATCCAGCTAAATAGAAAAACATGCGCAGGATGCTTCACCCCACAACAGCTTTGTTTTAATTTTATTTGCCATGTGTCACGTGATTTCACCCATGTGTGTTAAGTACTCTCCCTTGATGTACAGAGCTCTGCTTTGAACAGCTGATTCCAGGTTGCATTTCTTACTTTCACACTCCCGTTTTTGGAAACGTTCTGTTTTCAAAATAACAGCATTTCAAAATATTTCTTTATTGAGTAACAATTCTTCCAATATATTTACCAGTATGCATTATTCTTTGGGTTTTTTTTTACCAAATGTTTTGCCGGTACCCAAGGTAAACTGTTTGATATTTGTGGGACATCGCTAGTCACTGGATCGGTAAAGCTCCCCTAACTTTGTGTCAACTCAAGAATAGGCCCAATCCCAGTCGGCCTCCTTTGACGAATTAAGGTGGACAAAAAATGACCCTCCTGGACCCATTTTAGGTGGACCATTATGGCCCTTCTGCAGTTCTGATAATGACAAGCCTGGGTTCTCAAGAAGATTTTAAAGAATTTTCCTTTTATACAGGTTAAAATTAAGGCTTGTGTATACCAAATATCAAAAGATTCTGACTGGTGGTTCTGGAGAAGATTTTGAGAATATTTCCAATATGGCACTAAATAAAAATTTGGGCCCCTATAGGGAACACAAATATCAACCCCTGGACTTTATTTGATCAAACTGAATATGACGCTCTGAAGATGCTGTATATCAAATATCAAAAGATTCTGACTAGAGTCTCTTAAGAAGCAAGTCTTATAAGATTATTCCTCATATTGAACTAATTTAAAATTCAGGCTATAATAGGCATCCTAAATATTAACCCTGAGACTTGATTTGAAAAAAAAATTGAATTTGACCCCTGAAGGATTTTGTATACCAAATATTCAAAGATTCTGACAGAAAGATCTTAAGAAGAAGAGTTTTAAAGATTATTCCTCATATTGCATTGAGTTAAAATTCAAGCTTTCACAGAAAGCCCAAAAATTAACTGAAGCATCGGATTTGCACAAATTTGAATCCAACCGCTCTAAGGATGCTCTATACATTGTATCAACAGATTCTGACTGGTGGTTCGTGAGAAGAAGATTTTTAAAGATTATTCTTCATATTGTACTGAGTTGGTACTCTTCAAACAGGACTAAATATAAATTCAAGCTTCAATAGTGAAAACAGATATATTAACAAAGATATTTATTTTTTACAATCTTTTTACAACCTTGATCTGATTCCCCTAAGGATGATGTATACCATATATCAAATAATTCTAAATGGGGTTCGGGAAAAGAAGATATTTAAAGACTATTCCTCATATTGCACAAAGTTAAAATTCAAGTTCCAATAGGGAGCCCAAAAATTAATCAAGGGACATGATTTGAACAAACTTAAATCCGACTCCTGATGATTCTGAAGAAGATTTTTAAATATTATTCTCCATACTGCCCTAAGTTAAAATTCAGGCTCCTGTACTGAGCCCAAATATGAACCAAGGGGCTTGATTTTAACAAATTTGTATCTGCGCCTTGCCTTTAAAAACAATACATAAATGAGACATATTATTTGCTTCACACTGAGCTACACATTAAAACCATCCCAGTACCGACTCAGGACTACTGACACCGGATGAGGTCTTCCCTTTCTTTTCACTATAAAGCCAGATGATCATAAGGCAAAAAAACGTCCCCCAACTCCCCTTGTTCTGAGGTACGTGACCCCAGAACGAAGAGGGCAGAGGAACAGCGTAACTGCTGGAACGGGCTGCTTAAATAACTGTAGAAGTAACTTTAATGGACGACATTCTGAGCAACAGAAAGAGGACCTAAACATCTAAGGTCACCAGAGATGGACTCTAAATTTCTCAGGTAAAACTTGGTAAATGTAGAGGGTTCTAGGTCTATTAAAAGAGAAATTTCTAATCAGTTTGGATAATGAAGCATTAGATCCAATTGCCAAGTTATCATGATGAGCGTAAGTGTCTGATAACATAGACCTATAGCCCTTAATAGTGACGGGCTCCAGTTTGAGATCGTCAAACAAGTAGACCAGAAAGTTGGCAATATCCGGTTTGGACGGATCATAGACGTCTACTGACTGACCCTTACACCAACGGAAGAAAACCTTCCACTTCGCCGCATAAATCAACGAAGAGGAGGACCTCCTGCAGTTAGAAATTGCATCCACTGCTTGTCCTGTAAACTATTTGCTGTGCAAGAAGGACCGCACAACGGAAATACATGAAGGTTGAGACCTTCTGGGTTGTGATGCAGTGTGCATGACTTCCCCTGATAAAGAAGGTCCTCTCGTGGTGGAAGCTTCCAGGGAACGTCCCATAACAGACACCTGAGAATATTGATCCACGGTTTCTGTGATGACAGAGGTGCTACTAGAAGAATTTTGCAACAAGACTGTTTGATCTTTAACAGAATCTGCTGCATCAACAGAGTTGAAGGATACGCATATCCTATCATTCTGTCCCATGAGATTGACAGAGCGTCTACTGCGTACGCTCAATGGTCTAGACATGAAGACACAAACATCGGTAACTTATTGTTCAGGTGTGTCGCAACAGATCTATCATGGGTAAATCAATCCCACTGGTAGCAAATCTGTCTGAATACTCGCTTGTTGAACGTCCACTCCGATGGCAACAGGCGACCTTTCCGAGATAGTGAGTCTGCTAATACGTTTAAACGACCTGGTATATGATGGACAGAAAGTGAACATGATGATTCACGACATATAGAAGAATCGTCTCCATTAGATCGCATAATGGAACCGAATGAGTGCCACCCTGGTTCCTGATATGCACTATGACTGTCGAGTTGTCTGACAAAATCTGAACATGAGCGTCGACTAGAATGTAAATCCAATGTTGTAGCGCTAACCATATTGACATAATCTCCTTGATGTTTATGTGTATCGCTAGGAACCAAGAGTTCCAAAGACCCTGACACTTCAAGTCTGCGGGACTCAGGGTCGCGCCCCAACCCATTTGACTCATAATCATGCATAATCGGCAGTTGCAGCGGTACTCCTTGAGTTAACCACTGAATATCTGCCCAAATCTGGACCTTTTGTTTTACTAGATCCGTAAAAACAATACTGGTCTCGAGCTAATGCGTCTTCACACTGGAGTTCTGAGTAAAAATATCTGGAGGGGACGAGTGCGCAGTCGGCCCATCGGAATAAGATCCGAAGCCGCTCTGCACAACCCCATCAGTCACATGAATTTCCTCGCTGTTAATGCGCCTGAGTGTAGACAAAAGCGAGCATAACAACTGACTAATTTCGCTCTGGGCAACAGCAGACGAACCAGATTGTTGTGAGTCTCGAAGCTCATTCCCAAGTGAATGAACGACTTGGACGGAGCTAGATCCAACTTTTTCTCGTTTACGATGTAACCAAGATGTCAGAGCAATTGAAGCAGACTCGGAACATCGTTCTGAAGAACAATTTTGTTGCCATATCTTTGAAGAATGTCGTCCAAGTAAGCCAACGTTACCGCAGACGAATGAGCTATAGACATTACCGAGTTCATTATTCGAGTGAATGCCCAGGCAGCCAGGTTCAGACCGAAGCACATCGCTCTAAACTGATACACTTTCCCTTGTATGGCAAACCATAGGTACTTCCTGAATGCTGGATGTACCATGACATGAAAGTATGCATCTTTTAGATCTATGCTTGCCGCATAGTCGTTCACTCGAATGCTCGCCCTCACCAATCGAATGGTCTCCATATAGAACTTCGGAGCCACGATAAGCTAGTTTATCCAGCTCAGGTCTATAACCGGTCAGAACGAGCCGTCTGGCTTCGGTATGAGGAACAAGTGACTGTAGAAACCTTGAGAATTTTGATTTTCAACGACCTCTATTGCTTCCTTTGATAAGAGAGCTTGTATCTCCGCTATGGGAGACTCTCTTTTGCAAGGATTTGACGGAAGATTTGTCCAACGTGGACATCTTGTTAGTGGTGGTTTCGCTCGGAATGTTAGACGTAGGCCATCCGAGACTACAATCTCGCCCACTGATCTTCCGTAATTGTTATTCAGTTTTTCACGAAGCTTGATAACCTTCCGCCAACTGGTAAGCAATAGAGGTCCTGACCATCACCTGTACGACCTGCGAGGCCTATGGGAGGAGAAACCACGTCCTCCACGCCAAGAGCCTCGGCCCATTGGCTCAGGGGCGTCTGACCGGTAGTCTCAATCAGACTTACGCCCCTTTTCCGAGTCGCTGTACTGACGACCTCTAAAGTAATTATAGGAAGGTTTTCTATACCTTTGTGAGGAGTCTCCTTTTGATGTATTCTGGCTGGGACGTCCTCCTTTACTATTTTCTGCTGTAGCGGGTCGATTTGACGCCGACTTTAGAAGCAGAGAATTAGATGCTTTCTTAGTAGCCTGATCAAAGACTAATGAAAGCTTGTCGTCAAATATAGTATGTCCGGAAACCGGAGCGACTATGAGAGAGTTTTCCACCTTGTCATCTATCAAAGATGACGACACAAGGGCACCATGACGTCTGATTAACTCCAGATTAGCTACTGTTAGGGCAGAGTTATAAGTGGTATACATAATTGCCCTGGAAAGAACTCTTAGAGAGGTACGAACGTCCTCAAATTCCTTTCCGTTGAGACGTTGTGCCATAGCTCTTGTAAGGTGATCTGCATATGACATAGCGTCCAAATTTGCTCTATTCGAAGAAATTGCCATCTCAACTGTGTCTGAGCGAATTCTAAATGAACCAGGCAAGGATACCTCTAAATCCTCTGCCTGCTAATACAAGTGCAGAGGAACTCTCTGAACATCTTCCCCGACCATTTTAAATGAACGTGGTCCAAGAAGCGGTAAATTTATGGAAGATGATGTCAAGAAACTGCCTTTTTTCTTTCCACAGGAGAGATTAAATATGGCGTCATCTAAATGGCCGAAGGCCTGCGACACCTGCCTTGACTGAACTGGAAAAGAAAGAACTTCCTCCTTTACCGGATAAAGTCTGCGTCCAACGATGCCAGCAGTTTCTTTCTTGTCGTCGCAGTATTTTGATTCGCCGGAACAAATTCAGGGTAATATTGATGGATTAAGTCCATCGCAACCATGTGTTGTTCTGAAAGGGAAGGGTAATCTTCTTCCAAAGCCCTTTCACCATCCGAGAGAATCAGTTGTGAATCTCAGTCCCTTGCATCTGAATGAACAGATGCAATATGCGACAGCAAGTCCGTTACGGAGGCCTGAGGAGCAGCGGTCTTCTGTTTTTTCGCTGCTTGCTGCTCCTGGGACGGTGTGTCAGAGATGGCTCTATTCTCTGAACATCCCAATGAATGAGGCCTCGTCTCTCCAGCTACCGGATGGTCCGACTTCGCAGATGACAAGTGGTCCCTTCTTGGCGATGCAGGCTGAATATCCGAAGTCAGGTAGCTAAGGTGTGGTCATGTGTGCATTGTAGATGACGTGGAAGAAGCTGTAACTATAGCAAGGCCGGCTGCGATCAGTATGGAGTGTCCCAGATGGAAGGTACAGACGTATGCTCTGACTCACGCTAGTTTTTTATCACAACATCTGGCCCCAGATGTTGATGGGAAAGAGAGGTACCTCTCACGCTTGCGTCCCTTTCAGACCTTGCGAGCTTCCCACAGTAGTTGCTGGCTTCATCCTCTGTTCCGTCGTCGCTGGGTGAGCATGTTTATGTTTTAAGGTGCTTGCTCCACCCAATCCACTTTTATCGACTGCAACGGACACACCCGGCATCACGGTACCCACGGACGGAGTAACCGCTTCACCAGTCGAGCTAGCTGCAGACAAGGGACTAAAACCACCGGCTAGTGGCTTTATCCCCTGTCTAATATTCATGAGGACCTTGGAAGCTAGCTCTGTTTGCTCATCAGAGCACGACGGCGGTAGCACACTTTCTCTTGGTGTCACATAACCATCACCATGTTCCTGTTCCTCTGAAAAAGAAACTTAGAAACTTGATTGACTTTGCGGCGAGAGGACCGGCATTGGCCTCTGACCACTAACAACATACCGTGTCCAAAGTTTGTCATCCCATCTGACACATGTAGGACAAGAATTAGTGGGAATACATTGACTACAAGCAAGGCAACAAGCATATAAATCTGAAGAAGATTTCCTAGCCTTGCATTTTGAGCAAAAAGCTTTCATAATTAATCAAAACAAAGTCGACAGTACTCTCACCAACTCCACAATAAATATATGATAAAGATATATATAATAAACAACATTTAAAATACAAATCGAAAAATTAATCTCAAAAATATTTTTGAAAAACTTTTGACAAAAGCCCAAGTTCTCAAAAGGAACAAGATGAGCCCAAAGGCATCCTGATAGAGCCTAAGTGCGAACAAAATTCCAAAAATAATTGCTACACTACCGGAATAACATAATATGTATCTTACAACAATCCTACAGGAAAAGAAATAGGAAACTACATATATTTATAAGACATTGCTAATGTAAACAATGTCGCAAGGAAAAAACAGAAACAAGACCCCAGGCACTGAATAAAAAGACCCAAAGTCAGTAACTGATTTTAAACTATCCGATGTAAAGCAAGATCTTCAGATGAAGAAAAAACGATACATTGGATACAAGATGCATGACCCAAATGCCTAAACACCCCTTGGGTGAGGACGTAACCATGGGATATACAGGTAAACATTCTGTACAACACGTCAAACTCCCAAGAAATTTATAAAAAATTTCAATAAAATAAGCCACAGAGCTTGGGAGTTTAACAGGAGGGCTTCAAGGAAGGATAGGGAAGGAACACTTAACAAACAGTGAATAAATCATTAGCAAGAATGTTGACGTCAGGCTCATGTCCCGAAATTGGGAAACATGAAATAATTTTGATAATGAAAGTGTCAATGACACTGTGGCTCAACTTGTCAAGACAAAGACATGTACATGTATAGTATGTGACACAGCAATGACGAACTTCTAGGTAATGACCTGATAACAAAGGTACATATAAAGTATTGTAATGGTCTGTACATAAATACTGACTGTTGCCTGTAACAAATGTATAGGTAAAGTATTGTAAAGGTGGGTGACAGTCAGATGCTAAACTAGAAAAGAAATCTTCGAGTCCCAGAGTGGGTCTGACTGAACCCCAAAATATTTGTTCTCATAGCACAGTGATAACAAAGGCACCCCAAAACACACTCATTCCTGTCCCAAGGTGAAAACAAAGGTACCCAAGAAGTTTCTTGAAGATCAGTTCACAAATATGAGCTGTGTAGAAGTTGTGACAAAAAACTGATTGGACCTAATTTCGGTACAAAATGGCCACTGGCAGCCATCTTGAATTCTGGACCGCACCCAGAAACACTCGTTCTCGTCCCAAGGTGATAACAAAGGTACCCAAGAAGTTTTGTGAAGATCAGTTCATAAATACAGCCATATTGACATGTGCACTTAATGTGTATAAGTAGTGCTGAATAAATCAAAGTTCATCTAATTTGCATAATTTCTGCACGAGAAAAAAACCCGTACTATATGTGATGTATTCCATGTTACTAAACATTCATACAACAAGAGGCCCCAAGGGGCCTGAGGGCGCTCACCTGACATGGTAGCCTAAATTTATATCAACCCAGAGAATTGATTTCAACAAGTTGCATCTGCTCCTCCTAAGAAAAGCTTATACCAAATATCCAAAGATTCTGACCAGTGGATCTAAAAAAAAAAGATTTTTAAAGAATATTCCTCATATTGAACGAAGTTATAATTCAGGCTCCCACAGGGAGCCCATATATGAACCCAGGGACTTGGCTTTAACAGACTTGAATCTCACCCCCCTAAGGATGCTGCACACCAAATATCAAAACATTCTGACTGCTGGATCTGAAGAAGAAGATTTTTAAAGAAAAGTCCTCATTTTGAACTAAGTTACAATTCGAGCTCCCACAGTGAGTCCAAATATGGACCTAGGGGCATGGCTGAAGAAGAAGATTTTTAAAGAAAAGTCCTCACTTTGAACTAAGTTACAATTCGAGCTCCCACAGTGAGTCCAAATATGGACCTAGGGACATGGCTTGAACAAACTTGAATCTCACCCCCTAAGGATGCTGCATACCAAATATCAAAACATTCCGACTGCTGGATCTGAAGAAGATTTTTAAAGAAAATTCCTCATTTTGAACTAAGTTATAATTCGGGCTACCACAGTGAGCCCAAATATGAACCCAGGGACTTGGCTTGAACAAACTTGAATCTCACCCCCCTAAGCATGGTGCATACCCAATATCAGAAGATTCTGCCTGCTGGATCTTGAGAAGAAGATTTTCAAAGAAATTTGCCTGAAATGCACTAAGTTCAAATTTGGGCTCCTATACTGAGCCCAAATATAAACCCAGGGGGCCGATTTGAACAAACTTGAATCAGATCCACCCCACAATGTTGCATACCAAATATCAAAAAATTCTGCCTGCTGGATCTGGAGAAGAAGATTTTTTAATAAATTTGCCCGAAATGCACTAAGTGCGAATTCGAGCTTCTATATTAAGCCCAAATATGAATCCAGGGGGCCAATTTGAACAAACTTGAATCAGATCCACCCCGCAATGTTGCATACCAAATATCAAAAGATTCTGCCTGCTGGATCTGGAGAAGATGATTTTTTAAGAAATTTGCCTGAAATGCACTAAGTTCGAATTCGAGCTTCTATAGTAAGCCCAAATATGAATCTAGGGAGCCGATTTGAACAAATTTGCATCAGATCCATCCCACAATGTTGCATACCAAATATCAAAAGATTCTGCCTGCTGGATCTGGAGAAGAAGATTTTTTAATAAATTTGCCTGAAATGCACTAAGTTCGAATTCGAGCTTCTATAGTGAGCCCAAATATGAATCTAGGAAGCCGATTTGAACAAACTTGAATCAGATCCATCCCACAATGTTGCATACCAAATATCAAAAGATTCTGCCTGCTGGATCTGGAGAAGAAGATTTTTTAATAAATTTGCTTGAAATGCACTAAGTTCAAATTTGGGCTCCTATACTGAGCCCAAATATAAACCCAGGGGGCCGATTTGAACAAACTTGAATCAGATCCACCCCACAATGTTGCTTACCAAATATGAAAAGATTCTGCCTGCTAGATCTGGAGAAGAAGATTTTTTAAGAAATTTGCCTAAATGCACTAAGTTCGAAATCGGGCTCCTATACTGAGCCAAAATATGAACCCAGGGGGCCGATTTGAACAATCTTGAATCAGATCCACCCTACAATGTTGCATACCAAATATCAAAAGATTCTGCCTGCTGGATCTGGAGAAGAAGATTTTTTAAGAAATTTGCCTGAAATGCACTAAGTTCGAAATCGGGCTCCTATACTGAGCCCAAATATTAACCCAGGGAGCCGATTTGAACAAACTTGAATCAGATCCACCCCACAATGTTGCTTACCAAATATGAAAAGATTCTGCCTGCTGGATCTGGAGAAGAAGATTTTTTAAGAAATTTGCCTGAAATGCACTAAGTTCGAATTTGGGCTTCTATAGTAAGCCCAAATATGAATCCAGGGGGGCCGATTTGAACAATCTTGAATCAGATCTACCCCGCAACGTTGCATACCAAATATCAAAAGATTCTGCCTGCTGGATCTGGAGAAGAAGATTTTTGAAGAAATTTGCCTGAAATGCACTAAGTTCGAATTCGAGCTCCTATAGTGAGCCCAAATATGAATCTAGGGAGCCGATTTGAACAAACTTGAATCAGATCCACCCCACAATGTTGCATACCAAATATCAAAAGATTCTGCCTGCTGGATCTGGAGAAGAAGATTTTTTAAGAAATTTGCCTAAATGCACTAAGTTCGAAATCGGGCTCCTATACTGAGCCCAAATATGAACCCAGGGGGCCGATTTGAACAAACTTGAATCAGATCCACCCTACAATGTTGCATACCAAATATCAAAAGATTCTGCCTGCTGGATCTGGAGAAGAAGATTTTTTAAGAAATTTGCCTGAAATGCACTAAGTTCGAAATCGGGCTCCTATACTGAGCCCAAATATTAACCCAGGGAGCCGATTTGAACAAACTTGAATCAGATCCACCCCACAATGTTGCTTACCAAATATGAAAAGATTCTGCCTGCTGGATCTGGAGAAGAAGATTTTTTAAGAAATTTGCCTGAAATGCACTAAGTTCGAATTCGGGCTTCTATAGTAAGCCCAAATATGAATCCAGGGGGGCCGATTTGAACAATCTTGAATCAGATCTACCCCGCAACGTTGCATACCAAATATCAAAAGATTCTGCCTGCTGGATCTGGAGAAGAAGATTTTTGAAGAAATTTGCCTGAAATGTACTAAGTTCAAATTCGAGCTCCTATAGTGAGCCCAAATATGAATCTAGGGAGCCGATTTGAACAAACTTGAATCAGATCCACCCTACAATGTTGCATGCCAAATATCAAAAGATTCTGCCTGCTGGATCTGGAGAAGAAGATTTTCAAAGAAATTTGCCTGAAATGCAGTAAGTTCAAATTTGGGCTCCTATACTGAGCCCAAATATAAACCCAGGGGGCCGATTTGAACAAACTTGAATCAGATCCACCCCACAATGTTGCATACCAAATATCAAAAGATTCTGCCTGCTGGATCTGGAGAAGAAGATTTTTTAAGAAATTTGCCTGAAATGCACTAAGTTCGAAATCAGGCTCCTATACTGAGCCCAAATATGAACCCAGGGGGCCGATTTGAACAAACTTGAATCAGATCCACCCTAC
Source organism: Pictodentalium vernedei (assembly GCA_031216915.1). NCBI lineage: Eukaryota > Metazoa > Mollusca > Scaphopoda > Dentaliida > Dentaliidae > Pictodentalium > Pictodentalium vernedei. The sequence continues at coordinate 184,717,653 of CM062292.1, read as the reverse complement.
AATGTTGCATACCAAATATCAAAAGATTCTGCCTGCTGGATCTGGAGAAGAAGATTTTTTAATGTTTTTCCCATTGCCTCCAGTGTTAAAAAGTGCTGACTCAGCACTTTTTCAAAGTCCCGAAACTGTACCCTATGATAAAACGGATGGCAATTTTTTTTTACCAATCCTTTCTGTTGGTCCTAAGGAAGCTGCACACCAAATAAAAATTCTCAATGCCTTGCAGTTTTGGAGATATGGGCGTTTTAAATTTTTTCTATTTTTAGCTCCTACAGTTCCCACGGGGCTGCGGGAAATTTTTTTTTTGCATAAATCAAGTACTCATGACCCAATAAGCCCTCACATAAAATTTGGTTCAAATCAGCCTCTCGGTTTGGAAAATAGAAATTTTGGGCTGGGCAAAAAATTTTGCCCCTCCCATAATGACGCCAAGTATAGCCCCACAAACTTCTCTTGAACAAATCTGAGTCTACACCTCAAAAGGAAGCTGCACACCATATATCAAGTCTCTGCTACTGCTGGTTCATGAGAAGAAGATTTACAAAGATTTTGGTGCCTCTTGGGGGCGTGGCACCACCCAGGAGGAGGGGCAACTTCATTTGAACAAATCTGAATTGGCATTAGGTAATAAACATTTAGCCAACATTTGAATAAAACTGGGCTAGTGGTTTAGGAGGAGAAGTCGATAATGTAAAGTTAACGCCGGACGGACGACGACGGACGCCGGACGACAGACAGAAAGTGATTAGTAAAGCTCCCCTTGAGCTTCGCTCAGGTGAGGTAAAAATTTATTCAAATCAGAACTTTCATACAGAAGTTCTGTACAAAAAAATGATTGCACTAATTTCTGTACAAAGTTAAAAAATTTATAGTAATTTATATATTTTTTATACTTACCAATGACCCAGACATAGCTGGCTGGTGCTAACTCTTAAAAATATAGGGCCAAACACAAATTTTGCCCCCCAATCCCCAAAATTTGCATCTGAAACCAAAGAAAACATGTCCTGAATGGCCCTCCACACTTCACCTCTACTGCGCATGCGCAGTGTCAAGGACGTCCCGAAATTGGCGCCATTAATCATTCTTATAACCAGTGCCTGGTAAGCGCTATGTACTCAGCGGGGAGGTATGAGTTCCCAACTCCTGGGAGGGCCATCCCCGTCTGGGTCATTGGTAAGTATAAAAAATATATAAATTACAATAAATTTTTTAACATTTTTATACTGTACCAATGACCCAGACATAGCTGAATAGTAAAAAGGCTGGAGGGCCTAGGACATAGAGCAAGTTGAAATACGCTCATTTATATAAAATAGAGTCATCCCCTCTAGGGGAAAAGGAGTATTAGGCCTTACATGTATCTTTCTTATTTATGATAAATTAGAAAGACACAACACCTTCGAAAATTGAGCATCATAACATCCATGTACTCTATTAATATCCAGTATAATCCTTATACTAATAATTTTTAAAGTAAGCCAATAAATAAAGTTAGTCTAGAGAATAGAGACTCTTTATACTCCTTAAAAGTGTCTGAGGATTGTATAATAACGCCCGTTTGACACGTGATATATTCAAAAGCTATACTTTAAAAACTATGACCTGAATGAATTTTTAAAATATAAACTTCTCACTTAAAAGCCATCCCAGTAACAGCTCAGAATTACTAACTCCGGAGGAGGTATCCCCTTGTTTTCATAATAAAACAGGTGACCCAAGGGAACACCCTCCCCCCCCCCACCCCCTTCTCCTTGCCCTGGGTCAAATAGCCCAGAGCGAAGAGGGCAGCAGGACGGAACAGAAAGCCTACCTAGCTATAGTAGCAACTGTTAAGTGAATGACATTCTGAGCAGTAGATAATAGACCTAACAATGGAGGCCTCCAGAAATGGACTCAATATTTCTGAGATAAAAATTCATGAATGTGGATGGCTGAGCACAATGAGCAGCCTTCAAAAATCTATAATAGCGACACTATTAATGTAAGCCCAAGATGTAGAAGAGCTCTTACTTCATGGGCCGAAATCTCAAGCACAAACTGCTGAGTCAATGATATACCATAAGCAGTACCGATAGTTAATTGAATCCATTAGCAATAGAATGGAGCGTAATGTCCTTCTATTAGGCATCAAAGACAGAAGAAGCTTACGTCCGTACTAATAAACTGATATCTGTTTATAAATACGTAAACTCTAACCGGACAGAGTAAAGGCCTATGCCCGTACGAAGACGGAAGGACCTTAATAACAATAGGTTCCGGATATTATTAGGAGCCTGACTCTTAACCAAAAATCCAACCTAAGTAGTAAAGGAAGTAGTGTTTCCGTCACTACAAAAGTGAGAATCGTCCACCGATAGTGCATGAAGCTCACTGACTCCTCAGTAAAAGAGAAGACTAACAGAATTTGAAAACTACTGTTTCCAGAGGCTCAAATGATTACTTAGCTAAATAAGAACCGAAGCTAAATTCAGTATAGGAATTTAATCTAATGATTCTAGGTCTATTTATCGAAAAGTTTCTAACTGACTTAGATAAAGAGACATAAGACTCAATTGTAAACTATCATAGAGTGCATAGGTATGAGATAACATAGACCTATAACCTTAATAGCAACAGGTTGCAGTAGATCTTGTCAAAAAAGTATACTAGAAAGTTGCAATGCCTAGTATGGAGGGATAAAAAATATCAACATAATGATCCCAACACCAACGACGGAAGAGCCTCCACTTTAGCCGCATATTATAGCGAAAAAGAGGTTCTCCTACAGTAAGAAATCGCGTCCAAAGCTCGTCCTGTACAATGCTTGCCATGCAAGAAGGACCATACAACGGAATACTTGAAGGTTGAGACCTTGCGGGTTGTGATGAAGTTGACACGATTTCCCCAGCGAAAGAAGATCCTCTCATGGGGGAAGTTTTCGCGGTAAGTCCCACAGTAGACACCTGAGTAAATTTACCCATGGTCTCTGTGAAGACAGAGATGCTATCAACAGAATTGTATTATGGATGTTTATCTTAGCAATACTTGCTGAATCAACAGCGCTGGAGGATACGCATATCCTATCATTCCGTCCTATTAGATCAATAGAGCGTTAACAACATAAGCTCAGGGATCTGGACATGCAAACACATACGTCCGCAAATGAATAGTGAGTTGTGTCGCAAATAAATTATCATTGGGCGTTCCCATTGATAGCAAATCTGATTGAATACTTGTTTGTTGAGAGTCCATTCTGACGGCAACAAGCGACCCTTACGTGAAAGGGAGTCTGCTAATACAATCAGACGACCCGGAATATGACGGACCGAAGCAGAACTTGGTGTACTATAACAGACAGAAGGATTCTTTCCGTTAAATTGAATAACGGAATCGAATGAGTGCCTCCCTGGTTCCGGAGATACGCAACTACTGTCGTATTATCGGACAGGATTTGGACATGCGTTTCTGAATAATGTTCATCCAATGACATAGTGCAAGCCTAAATAACATTATTCCCTGGAAGATAAGTGCTTGCCTAGAAACTGAGGAACCCAAAGACCCTGGCACTTCGAATCCGTTGGGATCAATGTTGTACCCCAACCTGTTTGACTGGCATCCGTCATAATCATAAAACTCGGATCCGGCAACTGCAGTGGCACTCTCTCAGTCAACCACCGAATGCTGCCCCAGTCTGAATCTCTTGCTACACTTGATAGACAAGAGAACGTGTATATCGAGCAATTCATAGATTGCTGAAAAGTTGCCGTCGAAGAGAAGCTTCTCCGAGACCGAAGCGACTCTGAGAGAGTTCTTCACCTTACTATCCACGCGCGTGGATGTAGCTAGGGCTGCTTTCTCTTGAAGACGTAATGATAACGCCTCAGTAAGGTGGTCTACGTATGATAAAGCGTCTAAGTTAAGTCTATTAGACATCATTGTCGTTTCCAACATCGTGGTTGGAATTGACATAGACAGCGAAAAAGATAATTCCCAGTCTTCAACCCCGCCGTCTAGACGCATATGAACTCTCGGTATGCCCTGTTCTGCCAAAATAAATTATTTCCTAGAATTGATAAAAGGCAGAATAGAGCATTGCGGACAAGAAACTAGACTATCATGCTTGGTAGCAAGCTTATATATGGCGTCGTTAAATAATTCGAATGTTCTAATGACATTATTGGACTGTGTCGGTAAGTCAGGGACAATGTCCCTGAACCGATCCAAAACTCTGTGTCCAATGACGCTATTAGTCTCTTATCCAGCATCGCAGCAATGTAGTCCGACGGAACAACCTCTGGAAGATAATGCCGGAAGAAATGTATGGCAGCTTCCGTTGTTCCAAAAGGGAAAGCTCGAAATCGTCCTAGTCCCATTTCGCCATCCTGTCGGACCCTATAAAGTGTTCGGTCGTCCGAACCTGATGCAACAGCAGAGCGCACTGACCCAGCGCCGTCGGATAATTCCTGATCCGACCTAGAATCTGTCGATTGCTGGGATGTTGCGATAAACTGTGCTAACTTGGATAGCACGTCCGTCACTGAGGCCTGTGGAGAAGCGGTCTTACGATGCATTGCCACTGGAAGCTCTGTGTTCGTTACCCTGTGCATACTTCTATTATGCGAACGAACGGAGTGTATAGGCCTCGTGTCCCTTGGCTACCGGATGGCGTGACCTGTTCGCCGTGGAATCACTGAATGACGAAGCTGGCCGGATACCCGAGGTCACGTAGCCAATGTGCGGTCGTGTGCGTTGCTGTGAGGATGAGGAAGCATTATCGACAGTCTCTCGGACTGTCAATATAACGGAGCGTCCCGAGCGGCGGACATATGCTCCGAATGCGAAATATCTGTACCACAACATCCGGTCCCATATGTTGTTGTACGAGAGAGGGACCTCTCTCGCTCGCAGCCCGGACGGACCTGGACGAGCTAGGAACCGGACTAACAGGCTTCCTCCGATCTGTCCTCTAATCCGTCGTCACTGGGTGTGTACTAAAGTTTATTATAGTGCTCGCATCACCCAAATCTCCTTCCTAGACCGCAACGGACGAACCCGGCTGCCGAACCATTCGATGAATGGACGCTACACCGGGTGAGCTAGCGAATGTCAACTCCGTCGATCCTACTAGGGACCTCTTAGGCGATTGACATATTCCATGAGCACTTATTGCCGCTAGCTCTTCATTAACTATGACGACAGAGGCACACTTTGAAAGACATCTCCGTAACTTTGCAAACAAGAAACCAGACATGCTTGTTAACAGCAAGCATATAATAATATATATAGCGTCGTTCAATAATTTGAAAGTTTGTGTGACATTATTGGACTATGTCAGAACTGAGGGACGATGTCCCTGAACCGAACCAAAATTTCTGTGTCCACCGACGCTATCCGTTTCTTATCCGGCATCGCAGCATTCTGGTCCGACGAAAGAACCACTAGAAGATAAAGTCAGATGACATACACAACAGCTTATGTTGTTCCGAAAGGGAAAGCTCGAAATCCTCCGAATCCCTTTCGGCATCCCATCGGACCTGATGAAATTTTCGGACGTCCGTACATGCTTCCGCGGAGCGGCCCGACCCAGCGTCGTCGGATAATACATGATGCGACAGATTCTGTCGTTGCTGGGATGCTGCGATAAGCTGTGCTATTTGGGATAGCACACCCGTCACCGAGGCCTGTGCAGTAGCGGTCTTACGATGCATTGCTGCCGGAAGCTCCGTGTCTGTTGACTCCCGCACACTTTCTTATGCGAACGTCCGTAGTCTGCAGGCCTCGTGTCCCTGGCTACCAGATGGTGTGACCTGGTCGCCGATGATTCTCTGATTGGCGAAGCTGACTGGATATCCGAGGTCACGTAGCCAAGAGCGGTCGTGTGCGCTACCATGAGAATGAGGAAGCCTTATTGACAGTCTCTCCGGACTGACTATATATCGGGGCGTCCCGAGCGGTGGACGTATGATCCGAATGCGAAACATTTTGTACCACAACATCTGGAGCCAGATGTTGTTGTACGAGAGAGGGCCCTCTCTCGCTCGCAGTCCGGATGGACCTGGACGAGCTAGGAACCGGACTAAAAGGCTTCCTCCGTTCTCCCTCTAATCCGCCGTCACTGGGTGTGCATTTGGTTGATTTATAGTGCTCGCATCACCCCAAAACTCCTTCTAGACCGCAACAGACGAACCCAGCTGCCGAACCATTCGATGAATGGATGCTACACCGGGCGAGCTAGCAGACGTCAAAGGCCGTCGAACCTACTAGGGTCCTCTTAGGTAATTGGCGTATTTACATGAGCACTTTTCCGCTAGCTCTTCATTAATTGTGACGACGGAGGCACACTCTTGGAAGACATCACAGATACATCACCCTATTCTTGATCGTCTGAAATAGAGATTGATAAAGTAGAGTGACCCTGCGGGGAAAGGACCGGAATAGCCAATTCCCCACTAACATACCGTGACATGCACTTCCCATGTTGTCATCGAAATTAACACATACAGAACAGGAGTTAGTGCGAGTACACTGACTACATATACAATTATTATGAAAGTCAGAGGAAGATTTCCTCTTATTACAATTGAACAATATCCTTTCATTGTGAAAAGAAAACAAAGTCCTAGTACTCGCACCAACCCCTGACAATCAAAATACATAATAATATGATCCATTAACATAGAAAAAATAATTGAAATCAAAAAATTTTGAAAAAATATTTTTTCAGAACAGCCCAAGTTTCTGAAAAGTAACGTTGAGCCCCAATGGATCCCAAGCCTAAGTGTGGACAAAAATTCTAAAAATATGTTAAACAATTTATGCAACACTTACGAACAATAATAATGTATCTAGTTATGATTAAATTAACATCCAGATATTATTTTCAAGAAATCCCCCCTCACACAGAGGGCTGTTGTAAATGTAAACAATAAGTGTAAAAACACTAGAAAAAGACTCCAGGCACCCTGGCCCGAAATCAGTTACCAATAATACACTATCTGATGCAAAACAGAGACTTCCAGAGAAGAAACTGCAGAGCATCAGATGGTAGATGCAGAACACTACGCCTAACCACCCATAGGTGAAGACGTAAACATGGGGAAAAGAACAGAATTCATTCTGTTATCCAGCTAAAACTCCCAAGAAATTTTAGTAATGAAATTACAGAAAATATGCCAAAAGCATGGGAGAATAGCAAGAGGGGACTTAAAGGAAAGGGAGAGAGGAAAATACTGAACAAGCAGTGTAACTTGATAACAAGAATGACCACAACAGGCTGTTGCCTCGAAAATAGGTAACTTAATATAATTTCATTAAAAAATTTTAAGTTACAGCCCTGATAATTTTCTGTCACTCATTTTTCCTCTCCTCTTTCTATATCCTCCTTAGAATCACCATTTCTCTAATATTTATGTGTCTGGCATCATTTAAACTGAGATTTACAAGCACAAAGATCAGTCAGATGTTAACTGATGAAGGGCCAAACAAAGAATGATTAATGGCGCCAATTTCGGGACGTCCTTGACACTGCACATGCGCAGTAGAGGTGAAGTGTGGAGGGCCACTCAGGACATGTTTTCTTTGGTTTTAGATGCAAATTTTGGGGATTGGGGGGCAAAATTTGTGTTTGGCCCTATATTTTTAAGAGTTAGCACCAGCCAGCTATGTCTGGGTCATTGGTACAGTATAAAAATATAGCTGCCGGCGGCCATCTTGAATTTTGGACCACATCCCAAAACACTCGTTCTCATCCCACGGTGATAACAAAGGTACCCAAGAAATTTTGTAAAGATCGGTTCATAAATATGGCCTCTAGCGAAAGCTGTATAGAAGTTCTGTACAAAAAACTGATTGTACGTAATTTCTGTACAAAATGGTCACTGGCATCCATCTTGAATTTTGGACCACACCCAAAAACACTTGTTCTTGTCCCAAGGTGATAACAAAGGTACCCAAGAAGTTTCGTGAAGATCGGTTCATAAATACAGCCCCCAACCTGAGCCGTATTGACATGTGCACTTACTGTGTATAAGTAGCACTTAAAAAATCAAAGTACATCTAATTTGTATAATTTCAGCACGAGAAAAAAAATCTGTATTATATGTGATGTATTCTATGTTACTAAACATTCATACAAAAATTTATTCAAATCAGAACTTTCATACAGAAGTTCTGTACAAAAAAACTGATTGCACTAATTTTGGTACAAAATGGCTGCTGGCGGCCATCTTGAATTTTGGACCGCACCCAAAAACACTCATTCTCGTCCCATGGTAATAACAAAGGTACCCAAGAAGTTTCATAAAGATCGGATCATAAATACGGCCTCTAGCCCGAGCCGTATTGAACTGTTGATGCCAGACAGATGGACAGGTGGACGACGGACCATGGCATAACCTCAAATTTGACTATGTCAAAGTTGAGCTAATAAAAATGTATATTTTATGTATCATTGAGGTATATACATAGGCTTATGTTTGTTTACCAAACCATTTCATGACAAATAAAATATTGTTTATAAAAAAAAAGTTAAAAAATTTATAGTAATTTATATATTTTGTATACTTACCAATGACCCAGACTTAGCTGGTGCTAACTCTTTAAATTTCAGGGCCAAACACAAATTTTTACCCCCCCCCCCCCCCCCCCCCACTCATCCCCCAAATTTGCAACAAAATAAAAAAAATACATGTCCTATGTGGTCCTCCATACTGTTGTCCACTGCACATGCGCAGTGTCAAGGAAGTACCAAAATTGGCGCCAAATCTTCATTTTTACAACCAGTGCCTGGTAAGTGTTATGTAATCAGCGGGGAGGTATGAGTTCCCAACTCATGGGAGGGCCATCCCCATCTGGGTCATTAGTAAGTATAAAAAATATATAAATTACTATAAAATTTTTAACATTTTTATACTGTACCTATGACCCAGACTTAACTGAATAGAAAAAAGGCTGGAGGGCTTAGGACATAAAGGAAAATCCAATAAGCTCAATTACATGTAAACAGAATTATCCCCTCAAGAAGAAAAGGAGAAACAGGATTCACATGTATTTTTCTTGTTTATACAAAAAAAGAAAGACACAATACCATTCCGTAATTGAGCACAATAACATCAATGATCTCTATTAACATCCAGTATAACCCATTATACTAATTTTTTTAAAGGAAAGCCAATAAATAAAGATAGTCCAGAGAATGAGACTCTTTATACTCATTTAAAAGTGTCTGAGGATTGTATATTAACGCTCGTATGACACGTGACATATACAAATGCTTCACACCGAGCTACACTTTAAAAATGCCGCTCAGGATCACCGATCCAATGTCGAGTTGTGACAACAGTTCCTCGCACCAAGGCCAACACACCTATGAAGTTTCATGACTCTAGGTTGAACCACTATCAAGTTCTCATCCGGAAACCAATTGTTGCGATATACTATGTTCAAGGTCACTGTGACCTTGACCTTTGACCTGGTGAGTCCAACATCAATAGGGTTCTTCCTCGCACCAAGGCCAACACGCCTGTAAAGTTTCATGACTCTAGGTTGAACCACTATCAAGTTATCATCCGGAAACCAATTGTTGCGATATACCATGTTCAAGGTCACTGTGACCTTGACCTTTGACCTGGTGAATCCAAGATCAATAGGATTCTTCCTCGCACCAAGGCCAACATACCTATGAAGTTTCATGACTCTAGGTTGAACCACTATCAAGTTATCATCTGGAAACCAATTGTTGCGATATACTATGTTAAAGGTCACTGTGACCTTGACCTTTGATCTGGTGAGTCCAAGATCAATAGAGTTCTTCCTCGCACCAAGGCCAACCCACCTATGAAGTTTCATGAATGTAGGTTGAACTACTATCAAGTTATCATCCGGAAAGGAATTGTTGCGATTTACTATGTTCAAGGTCACGTTGACCTTGACCTTTGACGTAGCGAGTCCAAAATCAATAGGGTTCTTCCCCTCACCAAGGCCAATCTACCTATGAAGTTTCATGAATGTGAGTTGAACCATTATCAAGTTATCATCCGGAAACCAATTGTTTAAGATTTACTATGTTCAAGGTCACTGTGACCTTGACCTTCGACGTAGCATGTCCAAAATCAATAGGGTTCTTCCTCCCACCAAGACCAACCTACGTATGAAGTTTAATGAATGTGAGTTCAACCACTATCAAGTTATCATCTGGAAACCAATTGTTTACGCCCGCACGCCCGCCTGACCGCCCGCCCGCCCGCCCGCCCGCCCCGCCCGCCAGACATTCACCAAACTATAAGTCGAGTTTGACTTCGTCACAACTCGACTAAAAATATTACCTAAATGAGATAGACATTAGCTTTACACTTTAAAACCATCCCAGCACCGACTCGGAATTACTGACTCCAGAGGAGGTATTCCCTTGCTTTTCACTATAAAGCAAGTGATATAAGGGAACACCATCCCCCCCTCCCTTCCCCTTGCTCTGGGTTAATCACCCCAGAACGAAGAGGGCAGCAGGACAGAGTCACTGCTGGAACAGAAAGCCTGCATAACTATAGTTGCAACTGTTTAGTGGACGCAGTGGCAGAGATAGCTTTACACTGGCGGAGGGGCAAGCCCAAAATTTTCTGACAGACCGAAAAACTTTCGACAGTGTAACAACAACAAAAATCCAAACAAACAGAAAGAATCTGTTGTTTACTGCAAATGTACTGAAAATTGGTCTTTTTTACCCCAAATTTACCCCCAAATGGCATGTTTTTATCCCCAAAGCCAGCCTTTTAATGTTATAAGGCATAAATTCGCCTAAAAATGGTCCCAAAAAATTTCCGACAAAACTTCTGGTGGGGGGGCCTCCACCCCCCCTCCCCCCTCTATCTACGCCACTGAGTGGACGACATTCTGAGCAACAGACAACAGACCTAAAAAACGCAGGTCGCCAGAAATGGACTCAATATTTCTAAGATAAAAATTCATGAACGTGGAAGGCTGAGACCAATAATATGCAGCCTTCATCAAATTGGTAACAGCAACACTATTAGCATAAGCCCAAGATGTAGACAGCACTCTTACTTCATGCGCCAAAATCTTAAGCACAGACTGCTGAGTTGAAAATAATTTTTTCATAAGCAGTACGGATAGTTAATTGAATCCACGCCACCTTGCAATAGAATGGACCGTACTGTCCTTTCTATTAGGCAGCAGAGACAGAAAGAAACGCTTACGTCCCTTTCTGATAAACTCAGATCTACGTTTGTAAATACGCATAGCTCTAACTGGACAAAGCAAAGGCCTATGACTGTCTGAAGATGCAATAGCCTTAATAACAATAGGTTCAGGGTACTTATTAGGAGCCTGATTCTTAGCCAAAAATCCAACATTAGTAGTCAATGTAATAGTATCACCAACACTACGATAGTGAGAATCATCAACAGATAGTGCATGAAGCTCACTAACTCTTCTAGCAGAAGAGAAGGCTAAGAGAAAAGCTGTCTTATAAGATAAGAATTTGAAGTCCACTGTATCAAGAGACTCAAATGGCGCTTCTTTTAGCTTCAGAAGTACCCAAGCTAAATTCCACTTAGGAATTAACCTAAGGGTTCTATGTCTATTTATCAAAAAGTTTTTCACTAACTTAGATAAAGAGACATTAGATCCAATATGTAAGCTATCATGATGAGCATAGGTATCCGATAGCATAGACCTATAACCCTTAATAGTTATTGGCTGCAGTTTGATCTCGTCAAACAAGTAGGCCAGAAAATTAGCAATGTCTGGAATGGAGGGATCATAAATATCAACAGAATGATCCCGACACCACCGAGAGAAAACCTTTCACTTTGCAGCATAATTTAGCGAAGAGGAGGTCCTCCTACAGTTAGAAATTGCGTCCACTGCTTGTCCTGTAAAACGCTTGCTGTGCAAGAAGGACCGCACACCGGAAATACGTGAAGGTTGAGACCTTGCGGGTTGTGATGCAGTGTGCGTGATTTCCCCTGCGAAAGAAGGTCCTCCCGTGGAGTAAGCTTCCGCGGAATGTCCCACAACAGACACCTGAGTAGATTTATCACTACCAACAGAATTTTGCAGTGAGATTGCTTGATCTTTAGCAAAATATGTTGAATCAATGGAGCTGGAGGATAAGTGTATCCTATCATTCCGTCCCAAGAGATTGAGAGGGCGTCTACTGCAAACGCCCGAGGATCTGGGCATGGCGACACATACGTCTGCAGCTAATCGTTGAGATGCGTCCCAAAAAATCCCATTGGTAACAAATCTGATTGAATACTCGTTTGTTGCCAGTCCATTCTGTCGGCAACATACGACCTTTCCGTGAAAGGGAGTCCGCTAGAACGTTCAGACGACCCGGAATATGACAGACCGATAGAAGAACTTGATGTGCTAGGACAAACAGAAGGATTCTTTCCATTGAACAACGGAATGGAATGAGTGTCCCCTGGTTCCGAATATACGCTACTACTGTCGAATTGTCGGACAGAATTTGAACATGCGAATTCTGAATAATGTTCATTCAATGACGTAGTGCAAGCCAAACTGACATCATCTCTTTGATGTTTATGTGCTTGTTTAGGAACTGCGGATCCCAAAGACCCTGGCACCTCAAATCTGTTGGGCCCAAAGTTGCACCCCAAACTGTTTGAATCGCATCCGTCATTATCGTAAAAATCGGATTCAGCAGTTGCAGTGGTACTCCCTGAGTTAACCACTGAATATCTGCCCAAGTCTGAATCTCTTGTTTCACTTGATTCGACAAGACGATGTTCGTTTTGAGCGAATGAATCTTCCAATTCTGAGTAAAAAATATCTGGAGTGAACGAGTGCGTAGTCGCCCCATCGGAATAAGATCCGCGGTGGCTCCACCTATCAGTCGCATGAATTCTCTCGCTGTTACTACATCTGAGTGAAGACTAAAGCGAGCGTAACATCTGACTAATTTCGCTCTGGTTAACGGTTGACGAACGAGATTGTTGTCCGTCTCGAAGCTCATTCCCAGGTGGGTGAATGACTTGGATGGCACTAGATCCGACTTCTTCTTGTTTACTATGAAACCGAGACGTCGGAGCAGTTGAAGCAGACTCTGAACATCGTTCTGAAGCGTTAACTTGTTGCCATACCTCTGAAGAATGTCATCCAAGTAGGCCGACGTTACCGCAGCCGAATGAGCTCGGAAATGAGTCATTACCGAGTTCATTATTCGAGTGAAAGCCCAGGGTGCTAGATTCAGACTGAAGCACATTGCTCGGAACTGATAAACGACTTCTAGGACAGCGAAGCGAAGATACTTTCTGAATACCGGATTTACCATGATGTGAAAGTACGCATCCTTGAGATCTATGCTCGCAGCATAATCGTTCACTCGAATGCTTGCTCTGATTGATCGGATGGTCTCCATATAAAATTTCAGAGCCACGATCAGCTTGTTTATCCAGCTTAGATCTATAACTGGACGAAACGATCCGTCTGGTTTTGGAACCAGGAACAGGTGACTGTAGAAACCTGGAGATTCCTGGTTTTCTACAATCTCTATTGCATTCTTCTCCAGAAGAGATTGGACTTCTGATAGAAGCGAATATCCCTTCTGAACGTTTGACAGAAGCTGAGTCCAACGTGGACTTCGAGTTAACGGAGGTTTTTCCCTGAAGGACAGTTTTAGACCTTTGGAAATAACCCCTTGCACCCATGGGTCATCCGTAATTGACAACCAATTGGTTAAGAATCTTGACAGCCTTCTGCCCACTGGAACGCAAGGCTTGCGGGAGGAGAAACTACATCCTCCATGACCCGTACCTCGCCCAGTCGACCTAGGGGCGTCTGACTGGTTGTCTCGGCCAGCATTACGACCCCTATCTGAGTCGCTACTCTGACGGTCTCTGGAGTAAGATGTAGAGGCTTTCTTAGATCCTCTATAGGAACTTCCCTTGGACATACTCGCCCCAGAAGTCCCTGCCTTACCTCCTCTCTGCTGAGTCCGGTTTTTTCGAAGCGGACTTAAAAAGCAGAGAGTCCGAAGCTTTCTTAGTAATCTGATCATAGATTAGCGAAAGCTCACCATCGAAGAGAAGCTCTCCTGAAACCGGAGCGACTCGAAGAGAGTTTTTCACCTTAGTATCCACTCTTGTGGATGAAGCCAGAGCAGCATCACGTCTGACTAACTCCAAATTTGCCACTGAAAGGGCGGAGTTATACATGGAAAATGCTATGGCCCTCGAAAGAACTCTCATGGAAGTTTGAACCTCTTGGAATTCTTTTCCATCGAGACGTAGTGATAACGCTCTGGTAAGGTGATCTGCATAAGATAAGGCATCTAAACTGGCTCTGTTAGACGAGATTGTTGTCTCTAACATACTGGAGTGAATCGACATAGACGCCGGCAAAGACATCTCCAAGTCTTCTGCCTGGTTGTCTAAACGCAGAGGAACTCTCGGCATGCCCTGTCCTGCCGTTTCAAATCTATTTCTATTATTGATGAAAGCAGCTGTAGAGCATGAGACGATAAAAAACCGGATTTGCCGGAGGCTAGCTTGAATATAGCGTCATTAAGAAGTTCAAATGTCTACGTGACATTACTGGACTGGGTCCGAAACTCAGGCGCAATGTCCCTATTCTGGCCGAAAAAGTCTGTGTCCAGTGACGCTATCAGTCTCTTATCAGGTAACGCAGCATTTTGGTCTGGTGGAACAACTTCTGGAAGGTGTTGCCGGATGAAATCTACGGCCACCTTATGTTGTTCGGAAAGGGAAAATTCCAGCTCCGCTGATTCCCTTTCACCATCCGACTGGACCACATGAGAATCTCTGTCGTCTCTTTCTGACTCTGCAGGGGAGCGAACCGACCCAGCTTCCTCAGACAGTTCCTGTTCTGAAAAAGTTTCTGATGGCTGCTGGGATGAGTTGAGCTATCTGTGATAGCAAGTCCATCACGGAGGCCTGTGGAGCCACGGTCTTACGTGATTTAGCCACTGGAAGCTCCTGGGACGTTAATTCCTGCATACTTCTCTTATGCGAACGTCCCGACTAGTAAGGCCTTGTGTCCTTGGCTACCGGATGGCGTGACCTGGAATCCCTGGTCAGCGAAGCAGGCTGGATATCTGCGGTCACGTAGGCAAGGTGAGGTCGTGTGTGCTGCCGTGAGGATAAGGAAGCCAATAGACTAGCCGCGCCGGACTGTCTATGTGACGGAGCGTCCTGAGCAGGAGGAGTGGACACATGCTCCGACTGACGAACGTTACGTACAACAACATCTGGGCCCAGATGTTGTTGTAAGAGAGAGAGAGGGGCCTTTCTCGCTCACAGTCCGGGTAGACTTGGACGAGCTAGCTACCGGACTGCCTGGCTTCCTCTGTTCCATCCTCCAATTCGACGTCGCCGGGTGTGCACGATCTGTGTTTATAGTGCTCGCAACACCCCGATCTCCTTTCCTGGACCGCAACGGACGAACCCGTCGTCACAACCATTTCGTGAATGATTGCTTCATCGGGCGAGCTAGCAGGCGACAATGCCGTCGATCCTACTAGGGACCTCTTTAGGCATTTGCCGAATTTCATTGAGCACTTTGGCCGCTAGCTCTTCATTTGACTGCGACGACGGAGGCACACGTCTTGTTCTTGTTCCTCTGAAAAAGAGACTGAAAAACTAGAGTGACCCTGTGGCGAGTCATTAACAGTCATCGTACTCGCACTAACCCTTGAAAACAAAGATACATGATAATAAAATAATCCATTACAAAGATTTCGAAAAATCATTCAAAAGAAAAAATTTTTCGAAAAAATTTCAAGATGAGCCCAAGTTCCCAATGGGAACGATGAGACCAAATGGATCCCCAAAAAGCCTAAGTGTGGAAAAATTTTTTAAAACATATCTAAAAATTAATGTTACACTTACGGACAATATTAAAGTATCTGGATATGAGCAGAACTAAATAGAAGACAAGGAATCACTGTCTGAAGTAACTGTTGTCAACGTAAACAAAAGTGAATAAAAACTGGAAACAAGTCAGTGAGATGTTACTGATTGAAGGGCCAAACAAAGAATGAAGATTTGGCGCCAATTTCGGTACTTCCTTGGCACTGCGCATACGCAGTTGATAAACACATGGAGGACCACAAGGACATTGATTTTTTGGGTTTTGATGCAAATTTTGGGGATTGGGGTGGAAGGAGGGGGGGGGCAAATTTGTGTTTGGCCCTAGAATTTTAAGAGTTAGCACCAGCTAAGTCTGGGTCATTGGTACAGTATAAAAATATGAGAATCAGAGGAAGATTTCCTCAATTTACAATTTGAACAATATTCTTTCATATTTGAAAAAATATTAAACAGTCTTCGTACTCGCACTAACCTTTGAAAAACAAAGATACATAATAATAATATAATCCATTACAAAAATTTCATAAAATAATTCAAAAGAAAAATTTTTTCGAAAAAATTTCAAGATGAGCCCAAGTTCCCAAAGGGAACGATGAGCCCAAATGGATCTCAAAAAAGCCTAAGTGTGGACAAAAATTTTAAAACATATCTAACAAGAGCACCGCCTAGCGGGGCATTATACGCCCGTTTTGTATTTTTGAAGGGTTGGGGTAAGGATGGGGGTGAGGGTGAAAATTCTTCGGACCAACCCCATATTCGAATTTGACCTGTATTTTGTTGTGATTAAACAGCATACCAAGTTTGGAACCAATCGGAAAACAAATATTAAAAGTTATCATCCGGAAACCAAATATTTGATGCATTCTATGTCCAACAAGGGCCATAATTCAGGGGAACTTCAAAGTTCGAACTGACCCCCATATTCCAACTGGACCTGTCTTTTGTTTTGATTAAACCACATACCAAGTTTAGGAGTCAATCGAAAAAAAAATACTAAAGTTATCATCTGGAAACCAAATGTTGACGAACGGACAGACCGACGGATGGACAAATGGATGGACAAATGGACAGACAGACAGACTGATTCCATAATTTGACGGTTTTTCAACAGGTGTATAAAAAATCAATCAGGCCATACTAAAGTTATAATCCGGAAAACACAAAATGCACAAATTCAAGAGGAATAACTCTGGAAAGGTACATGCGATTTTTTCAAACGGGCGTATAAAAACAACATCTGAAAAATTTGGTGTCAATCCGTCAAGGCGTTCTGCTTTAAATGAACGAAAACCAATTTTTTTTCAAAAATTGTGTTTTCAAAGGGCCATAACTCTGCAGCGGATGGACTGAGAAACACCAATATTGAACTTGACCTGCATTTTATTGCTACAAATAACATCTGAAAGTTCGATGTCGATCCGTCAAGGCGTTCGACTTTAAATGAAGGGAAACCAATTTTTTTCGAAAGATTGTGTTTTCAAAGGGCCATAACTCTGCAGCGGATGGACTGAGAAACACCAATATCGAACTTCACCTGTATTTCATTGCTAAAAACAACATATGAAAAATTTGGTGTCAATCCGTCAAGGCAATCAGCTTTAAATGAACGGAAACAAATTTTTTTATAAAAATTGTGTTTTCAAAGGGCCATATCTCTGCAATGGATGCACTGAGAAACACCAATATCGAACTTGACCTGTATTTCATTGCTGAAAACAACATCTGAAAAATTTGGTGTCAATCCGTCAAGGCATTCAGCTTTAAATGAATGGAAACCAATTTTTTTAGAAAAATTGTGTTTTCCAAGAGCCATATCTCTGCAGCAGATGGACTGAGAAACACCAATATCGAACTTGACCTGTATTTTATTGCTAATAACAACTTCTGAAAGTTTGATGTCGATCCGTCAAGGCGTTCGACTTTAAATGAACGGAAACCAAATTGTTTACGGACAGACAGACGGACATACGGACAGACTGTTAACATAATACGTCCGTTTTTATAAACGGGCATATAAAAATTAATGCTACACTTACAGACAATATTAATGTATCTGGCTATGAACAGAACCTAATAGAGGACAAGGAATCACTGTCAGAAGAAACCGTTGTCAATGTAAACAAAAGTGAATAAAAACCGGAAACAAGACTCCAGGCACAGAAAATATGGCCTGAAATCAGTAACCAATTTTAAACACTATCCGATGTAAAACAGAAACTTCCACAGAAGAAACTTCAGTACATCAGATGGTAGATGCATGAACAAAATGCCTAACCACCCCTAGGGTGAGAACGTAACCATGGGAAAAAACAGTATAAACATTCTGTTACTATGCCAAAAACTCCCAAGAAATTTCAGTAAAAAAAATTACAAAAATTATGCCAAAAGCATGGGAGAATAGCAAGGGGGGTATCAAGGAAAGGGAGAGAGAGAACACTGAACAAACTGGATTTTTCATAGCAAGAATGAAAACATCAGGCCCATGCCCCGAAATTAGGGAACATGAAATAATTTTACATAAAAATTATAAGTTACAGCCCTGAACACATCCTTCCACTGTTTCTTCCTCTCATCCTCTTATTTCATCCTTAGATCCACCTATTCTTTCATGATTTTGTGTCCGGCATCATTTTAACTGAGATTATAAGCACAGATATCAGTGAGATGTTACTGATTGAAGGGCCAAACAAAGAATGAAGATTTGCCGCCAATTTCGGTACTTCCTTGACACTGCGCATGCGCAGTGGACAAAAGTATGGAGGACCACATAGCACATGTATTTTGGGGATTTTGATGTAAATTTTGGGGATGGGGGGGAGGCAAAATTTGTGTTTGGCCCTGAAATTTAAAGAGTTAGCCCCAGCTAAGTCTGCGTCATTGGAACAGAATAAAAATATGATAAATTTATACCAATTTCTATATTTTTATACTTACCAATGGCCCAGACATAGCTGGTGCTAACTCTAAAATATCTAGGGCCAAACACAAATTTTGCCCCCCAGTCCCCCAAATGGAAAACCGAAAATTAGAAGTCCTAATTGGTTCTCCATACATTTACCCTCTGTGCATGCACAGACATCAGGAAGTGACCGGAATTGGAGCCAACACCATTCTTTGTAAAAGAGAGTATTACATAATAATCCAGCAGGGAGGTATGAGTGACCACTCATGGGAGGGCCCTTCCCGTCTGGGTCATTGGTAAGTATAAAAATATACAAATTAGTATAAATTTATCATATTTTTACACAGTATACAAATGGCTCAGACATAGCTTAATCGTAAATAGGTGGAGGGCTTAAGACTTCTGAAATAATTCCAATCCTGCAATCCATAATGAAGGAACTTATATGTAGAGAACAGTTAGGAATTACATGTATGTCTCTCTATACAGTAATAGTCAAGGTTTCCGCTAGGGGAAAATTTTTTTCCGGTAGCTTAAAGAAAGTGAAATTCAGACGCCGAAGGTGTCCCGAGGGCACGTGCGTATAGAGGGGGGTCTGAAAATTTTGATTTTTAGGTGCTCTCTGGTGGCCTCTGGGGGCATTCTGGTCGCTAAAATGCTGAATAATTGAAGTGAAAAATATGTATTTTTTCCTCCTACAATTCTCTAAATTCCCACGGGACACACAATACTACATCTGGTCGGAGGTTTCATAAAAATACAAGCCCAAAAGAACACAAAATCCACGAATCCTGACAGTGACTGCGACGCTTGACCTCAATTTTTTTTATACAATCCGATATTTGAAAAGAACCGTGATGCGGACGTGTGACATCATGCACATGCAATTACATCATTTATCGCTCGAAATAAAAGCCAGTGATTTCGGACCAAACACGACAATTTGAGTCCGAAATTTTATAGGCGACATTTAGGATTTGAACTTTGTTTCCCCTTCTTGTCTGGGGGTTATAAAGAATCAGGTTGTCGCCAGTAATAGTAGCATAGAATACAACATAATTATGCCTATATTACATGGAAACAAAGGATCCTGAGTGTCATTACGATACAGCATTGTACTCAACATTTTCAATTCAAAGTCATAATGAAATCCCCTCACCCGTATTATTTAATCATACCTGTGACAGTTATGATAAAAAATATAGGAACCAAAATGGTTCCCTCACGTCTAACCGACTCCATATGCCTCTATGGACGGAGAGGAACTTGAAGAATAAAACATCCCCTGAAAGAAGACCATCTCTGGGAGAAAGCTTCTGGGGAGCGTCACATAACCGACACTTGAGAATATTGATCCAAGATTTTTGTGACAACAGAGCGCTACCAGTAGGATTCACTGTTTAAACTTAAACATAAGCTATTGAATCAAATGAATAGGAGGATACGCATATCCTATTATTCCTCCCCATGAATTTGCAGAGCGTCTACTGTCTGCGCTCAATAATCTGGGCATGGCGACACAAATGACGGTAACAACTGTTCCGGTGCGTCGCAAACTAAAGAATCATGGGGAGATCCAACTGGTAGCAAAACTGTTCAAATAAACGCATGTTGAGCGTCCATACATATGAAACAGGTGACCTTTCCGAGGAGCGAGTCTGCTAGTACGTTCAGACGACCCAGTATATGACGGATAGAGAGACATGAAAATGATTCTCCGTTAGGTATTATAATAAAAGTGAATAGGTGCTGCCCTGGTTCCTGATGTATGCTACCACTATTGAGTTGTTCAACAAACTCTGAACAAGCGTGAACGCATTGATATAGCGCTAACAATATTGACATCATTCTTGATGATTATACCCGTCATAATCGTGAAACCCAGATCTGGCAGTTGCAGAGGAACTAATGAGTTAACCACTGAAAATCTGCCTCAATATGGACCTTTTTGTTTACTATATCCGTTAAAACAATACTGGTCCTGAGCGAATGCGTTGTCACACTCCAGTTCGGTGTAAGAATAACTGGAGGGGGAGTGTGCGTAGGCGACCCATCTAAACAACATGCATAGTCACTCAGCACATCTCCATCAGTCGCATAAAACTAATTCGTTCTAGATAATGGCAGACGAACAAGATTGTTATGAGACATTACCAAGTTAATATTCGAGTGACAGCGCAGGGCGCCATCTCCAGACCAAAGCTATCCTTAGATCTATGCTTATAGCATAGTCAATCACTCGTACACACATTTTAATCGACTAAATGATAACTATAAATAAATTTTTAGAGCTTTGATAAACTTGTTAACAAGCTCCAGTCTATTATCAATCGGAACGAGCTCTTAGGCTTCGGTACGAGTAACAGGTGGCTACAGAATTCCAGAGAATCTTGATTCTCGACAACCTCTATTAACATCATTGTCAAGAGAACCTTTACCTCCTATTGGAGAGACTCTTATGCAAGGATTAGACGGAAGCATTGTCCATCAGACATTAATTTAGTTGTGGTTCTCTCAGAAAGATAGCCGCAGGCCTTCCGAAACCTCACTTCTGAACTACTAGTCTCCGTAACAGTTATCCAGATTGATGCTCATCTTGATAACCATCCGTCAACCGCAAAACAACAGAGGTCCTAACTCACACCTGTTGCACCTGCGAGGCCCACGGAAAGAGGAACTGCATCTCATTCGCGAAGAGACTCGACCCAGCAGTTTAGGGGTGTCTGACCGGAAGTCTCGATCACATGTAAGCCCCGTATTCAAGTCGCTATATGACGATCCCTAGAGTAAATATAGGAGAGTAAACTATACCCTCACGAGGAGTCCTATTAGGCGACCTTCTGTTTAGGACGTCCTCCCTTACTCCCTTCTGCTAATGCGTGTCGAATATACGTCGACATAAGGAGCAGAGTATTGATGCTTTCTTTGTAGCTTGTTCATAAACCAATGAAAGCTTATTGTCAAAAACTTAGTGTCCAGAAACCGGAGCAACTCTAAGAGAGTTTTTCACCTTGTCATCTATTAAGGATGACGACGCAAGGGCTCTGTCCTGTCTATTTGACTCCGAATTAGCAACTTGTTAAGACAGAGTTATACGTGATAAATATATAGCCCTGGAAAGGACTCTAAATGAGGTACAAACATCCTCCAATTCCTTTCCGAAGAGACGTAGCATCACAATTCTTAAAGGTGATCTGCGTAATACAGTGAGTCTAAATTCGCTCTGAATGAATAAATGTTGTCTCAATTGTGACCAAGCGAATAATGAATGACAAAGATAAGGCCATAGCTAGGTCCTCAGTCTACTCATTCAAACGCAGAGGAACTCTCAATACGTCTTCACTGTTTTCCGACCAGCGGAACTACAGAAGAAGATGACAAGAAACCGGCTTACTTCTTTCAACTGGAAAGTTGAATGTGGAGTCGTCTAAAAGGCCAAAAGCCTGCAACACCTGTCTATACTGAATCGGAAAACACATTCCTTCTCTTTTTCCGGATAATTTAGCATGCAACAACGCTAGCGGTTTCTTGTAAATAGACGCAGCATTCTGATTCGTTGGAACACATTCAGGGTAGTGTTGATGGAATAAATCCTCTCAACCCTGTATTGTTCCGAATGTGGAGGTTAAATCCCCTCCATATCCCTTCATCATTTGTCTGAATCAGTTGAAATCACGGTCAACGGCATCTGAATGCGCAGAGCGCAGATAACTGGACCGACCCAGCACCATGTGACAGCTCAGATTTTGAGACTGCCAACGACTGCTACTCCACTTGCTGGGATGCTGCGAGGAGCTGCTCATCTGCGTCAGCAAAACCGTAACAGAGGCCTAAGGAGCAGCGGTCTTCTGGCCGCCAGCTGCTCCCGGGACAGTAGGTCCGAGATGGCACTTTCTCCGGACGTCCCGATATATGAGGCCCCGTCTAAGCTATTGAATAGTGCTACTTTCGAGCTGTCGCAGCATTCTGATTCTCAGGAATAAAGTAAGGGAAGTATAGATGCATAAGCGCTATCGCCACCCTGTTGTTCCGAAAGGGAAGAGTAATTCTCCTCCAAACCCATTTCATCCTCCAACTGAATCAGATTATACTCATGGTCATCGGCATCTGAACGCGCAAATGATGGACCGACCCAGCACCTTCCGACAGCTCAAGTTCCGAGACTGCCGTCGTCTGCTTCTGCATTTGCTGGGATGCTGCGATGAACTGTGCAATCTACGACAGCAAGTCCATTATGGAGGCCTAAGGAGCAGCGGTCTTCTGTTGCATGGCCACCGGCTGCTCCTGGGACAGTGTGTCCGAGATGGCTCTTTTCTGCGGATGTCCTTATAAATGAGGCCTCGTCTCCTTGGCTACTGTATGGTGTGACTTCACTGACGCTGAGTGATTTTCTCGGCAATGCAGGCTAGATATCAGAAGTCACGTAGCCAAGGTGCGGTCGTGTGTGCTTGGTAGACGTTGAAGAAGCCGTAATTATAGCCGACCCTGGCTGCAAACTGAACGGAGGGTCCCGGACGGGAAGCAAGGATGTATGCTCCCACTGACACAAGTTCCGATCCATAACATCTGGCCCCAGATGTTATAATAAAAGAGAGAGGGGGGCCCTCTCTCGCTCGTGGTACTTCAGACCTCACCGAGCTTCTTGCTGAACTTGCTCACTTCTTCCTTTCCGTCGTCGCAGGGTGAGCCCTATAGTGATTTTATATTATAGCGCTCGCTCTACCCTTTCCATTCTCCTTGACCGCAACAGACACACCAGGCGTCACGGTACCCTCAGGTGGTGTACCGCTTCACCGGTCGAGCGAGCTGGCGACAGGGATTTGAAACCACACTGTGGTTTATTGCCTTGTCTAATATTCATGAGCACTTTTGCCGCGACGACGGAAGCACACTATCTGACGGCATCACGTAAACATCACCATGTTCTTGTTCCTCTGTAAATATAAACTAATAAACTAGAGTGACCTAGGGCGAGAGGATCGGTGGCAGCCTCTCATTACTAGAGGATCGGTGGCAGCCTCTCATTACCGTGACATCTGCCAGCAAGGTTTGTCAGCCCATGCGACACATATGAGCAAAAATTAGTGGAAGTACATCGACTACAAGCAAGGCAACCTACAAGAAAATAAGAGGAATGGCTTCCTCGCCTTTCTTAAAGAGCAATACGCTTACATAATGAAGCATACTAAGTCGACTGTACTCCCACCAATTCCACATTAAATACAATTTATTATTTATTAGGGTTTAACGACAAATTAACAGTCAGGGTCATATCATGTTGGCGACAGTTTTCCGGGTGGAGGAAGCCGGAGTACCCGGAGAGAACCACCGAGCAACGACGAGCAGCTGCCAGCTCTCCAACATCGTAACTCTGAACTCTGCACCGCAGCATAGGCAGGGTTAGATTGGTTGAAGACATGCGCACCTTCGACGTGCAGTACGCCTTAGTACACAGCGTCATCATGCTCCCATGTAGGCAATCGCGGTTAAGTGCCTAGCCCAAGAACACAACGCGGGAACGCGAATCAGTCGCTGAAATGGTCACCCATCCAACTACTGACCGCTCGACGTTGCTTAACTTCGGTGATCTGACGAGAACCAGTTACCGCAACGCCACCGCGCCCCCTAAATACAAATAAAAAGATACGTAACAAAAACATTCAAAATATAAATCGAAAAATAGTTTACACCAAAAACTTCTTTGAAAAAAATTTTTGACAAGAGCCCAAGTTCCCAAAGGGAACGAAGTACCCAAATGTTTTCCAAAAGAGCCCAAGTGTGGACACAATTAATTTTTTCCTCCCAAAAATTAACTGCCACACTACAGGGCTGTATAATGTATCTTACAACAGACCTACCATATCAGAAATAGGAACCTACACATAACAAACGTTGCTAATGTAAGCAACGTCAAACTGAAAACCAGAAACAAGACCCCAGGCAACACGGCCCGAAGTCAGTAACAGATTTTTGAACTATCCGATGTAAGGCAAGATCTTCATCAGAAGAAAAAACGATACATTGGAAGTATGATGCATGACTAAAAATGCCTAAATACCCTAAGGGTGAGGACGTAACCCTGGGGAAATACAGAAAAAACTTTCTGTATAACACGCTAAACTCCTAAGAAATTTTATACAAAAAAATTTAAAAAAACAAGCCAAAAAGCTTGGGAGTTTAACAGGGGAGATCAAGGGAGGTTAGGGAAGGAATACTCAACCAACAGTGGAAAAATCATTATCAACAATGATGATGTCGGGCTCATGTCCCGAAATTAGGGAACATGAACTAATTTTTATAAATATTATAAAATTACAGCACTGAACGTTTTCAAACCATCATTTCTTCCTTCCTTCATCCAATTGTGTCCTTGGATCCACCAATTTAAACATTGATTTGTGTCTGGCATCATTATTAATTGAGATTTAAAAAGCACAAAAGTCAGTTTGTTGTTATCTGACAAGGGCCAAACAAAGAATGATGTTGGCACCAATTCTGCTCACTTCCTGACGTCTGCGCATGCGCAGAGGGTAAATGTATGGAGGACCAGTTAGGACTTCTAATTTTCAGTTTTGCATGCAAATTTTGGGGATTGGGGGGCAAAATTTGTGTTTGGCCCTAGATATTTTAGAGTTAGCACCAGCTATGTCTGGGCCATTGGTATGCTGTGTAAAAATATAACAACTTTGTCAGGTGAGTGACTCAGATCCCATGGGGCCTCTTGTGCTATTTCAATCTTGTCTGGGTGAAACCTTCAAGAGAGAACAGAATTAGATGAAACATGGTATTTAGCATTATTATTGCACAGTTCAAGTTGGAAATTTGGTTTTCTCAAATGATTTTCTGAGGTATGCACCATTTTGGCTTGGAAAATGCAGATGGGGTAAGCCCAAGAAAAACACTGTTGTGATTAGGATTTCCCTAACCAACCCAATTTTTCTCTTGTGATCTTAAACATCTTTCTGATGCATAAGGGCTGAGTATTCAAATTAAACACACAATGAAATATCTGTTAAGGAATAGAACACATTACACTGTCTGCTTGTATCAAAGTTGACTTCATTAACCTGATATACGAAATAACTTATTAAAACCAATAAAAAGAGATTTTCTACATGGTAAAAGCAATCATCAAGGAAAAACTCTTAACATGCCATTAGCCCTGACATAATTTACGTTACTTTTTCGTGAATGAAGACCTATATACAACAGGCATTGTGTACGGATGAACTTATACAACTGTAGAAATTCAATTGCATAAAATGTTT
Source organism: Pictodentalium vernedei (assembly GCA_031216915.1). NCBI lineage: Eukaryota > Metazoa > Mollusca > Scaphopoda > Dentaliida > Dentaliidae > Pictodentalium > Pictodentalium vernedei. The sequence continues at coordinate 184,691,632 of CM062292.1, read as the reverse complement.
TCTGGAGGATGGATGTGGAATAAATAGCTTCAACACAATGTGCATCGGGATCTAGAATATTTTATCAAACAAGTTGTGAGACGGAGACATATTCAGCCCAATCCTTAAACTTCTTGAGAAGACCATTAATTTTCCTATTTGAACCAATGTGAATAAGGGTCAGCAAAAGGATTTTATTCCATACTCATTACTTTAATTTACATTGCTCTCGGTGACTGGAGCTCTGTATACATCACATGTTGTATGTGGATGAAATTACACAACTGTAGAAATTTGATTACATAAAATGTTTTCAAAGGAATGGTTGTAGAATGAAATATTTCATACAATTTCAAATGCTTTGGGGTTCCACCTTACGCCTAGCATATTATTATATTAACCCAGGGTTTTGATTTGTACAAACTTAACTTGATCTGACTCCCCTGAAGATGGTGTATACCATATATCAAAAGATTCTTATTGGGGGTTCATGAAAAGAAGATTTTTAATGAATATTCTCATATTGCATAAAGTTCAAATTTGGGCTCCTATATCAACACAGGAACTTGAACAAACTTAGATCTCACCACCTGAGGATGCTGTATACCAAATATCAAAAGATTCTGACAGGTGGAAATGAAAATGATTTTTAAAGATTATTCCTCATATTGCACTAAGTTAAAATTTGGGCCCCCCATAGTGAGCCTACTTATCAACTGTGGGACCTGATCTGACTCCTGCAACGATGTCGCATGCAAAATATTCTGCCTGGTGGTTCTGGAGAAGATTCTTTAAAGAGTACTTCTTATATTGTACTAAGTTAAAATTTGCTCTCCCGTATTAACCCCTAGCACTCTGGTAATGCAACAGAATTTTCTCCCATCGCTCTGTTTTTCTCTTGTTTAACTATGAATTTTACCAATTATATTTTGTTTGAAGAGCTCACTGGACTCTGTTAAACAAGGTATATTTGGTTAAATATCAAATTGCATTATGGGAAATATTTTCTGCTGAAAACTTTACCATTTTGACATGAGAGTGCAAAGGGTTAAGCACAAATAGGAACTACCCCCCCCCCCTCGCCCCCACCCCAAACATGCTGTAAACTTGCCCGTTAAAAATTAAAAATTTGCGTAACCTGAAATTCGGGTAAGCAAAAAAAAATTTGCTTAACACAATTAAACGAAAGTTTGTGCAATTTTAAAGGCCTGGTAAACCAAGTATCAAGAGTCTAATCAGTGGTTCTGCAGAAGATTTTTTTTATTTTTTAAAATATGCCAGCACTTTTTTGATTTTAGCTCCACCCACCCCACCTTCAATACACTAAAACACAGCCGATGGCAAAGTTTTTTTTCCCACTCCATTCTACTGTTCTTAAGGATGCTTCACACCAAATAGCAGTTCTCTGTTAGATGTGCTTCAGGAAATATGGGCATTTGAAAATATTTTTATTTATAGCTCCTGGGGCTCCCATTGGGATGTGGGAAAAATTTGGTTTTTGCATGAATCAAGTACTTATGACCCAATAATACCACATACCAAATTTGGTCAAATCGGCTCATCGGTTCAGAAAATAGAAATTTGGGGCAGGGCCTAAAATCATGTCCCTCCCATTACAAAAGCAAATATTATATTACCCTGCAAAGTTAGTTTGAACAAACTCAATTCTACACCTAAAAAGGAAGCTCAGTACCACATATCAATTCATTGTATCCATCGGTTCATGAGATGAAGATTTTTGTAATATTTAGGTGTATTTTCACCCACCCCCACCCCCTCCCTATGGGGCATGTTGACTTGAACAAAATCAAAATGCTATGTCAGAGCAAACAATCACCTTAAATTTAACTTAAATTGGTCTAGCCCTGGAACTAGAAATACCTATGTGTTAAACTTCCAACTCTGGCCTCCAAAAATAAACCCAGTGGAACAGCTTAAACAAACTGACATCTTGATTTCATATTGAGTCTTAACTGGTAGAGTGCTGAATTATTTTTGGTTATCAAAATTTGTACAGATGTCTTTGCCTTGTTGCAATTTATGGGATAGTGCATGCAGGCACTCTCCCATACATTATAACAAGGAAAATCCTTACAGACTAAATAATTTTACTTCAAAGACAGTATGAAGCATGTCTTCTGACTATGAAGTCTTTATGTTATGCACTTGTACTTCTGAATAAAGCCCAAATTTTGGCTTCCAGCATTCTACCAGTTAATAATAAATATCAAAAGATTGTCTAAGAGAGTTTTTTTCAAGATTTAACTGTTTTAACACCATTTTTGCACTCTTTGGTCCCTTTCACCATGGCCCTTCTTTATCAAGGTCTTTCCAAATGAGTGTTCACATGGTATGTTTAGTTGAAATTTTTAGAAATATTGGAAAAAATATAATTAAAATAAATTTTGATAGATATCATGTGTGTTTGGTAAAGGAATAAGGTAAGTGTAGGAATATGGATGTCTTAAAAATATAAAAATATGCTTCTTGGAGGTGATGAAAATTGAAGATACAAAACAACTGACAGTATTTTGGGAATATTTGATTGACTAAAAAAACACCAAGGATTCAATTAATATTCACCTGCATTCCTTTTACTGGCTGGTATCTCATTTCCTCTATATCAGCCCATGCCTTGAAGCCTTCAAAATAATAAAAAGAACAAGATGCGTATCATATCAGATATGCTTTGTTAAGTAGTAAATCTGAAACAAGGAGCATACTATTGAAATGATTTTTGCATTTTTGGTGGAAAGTGGTATTCATGATATTCCAAGAAAAAAAATAATAAATTTTAATTATCTCCCATGCTTCAATAGTAAACAATCAACAGTCTTTCGATTCTGAAAATATCTGATGTATGCTACTTGCTAACTTTTGAAGTGAAGCATGCTATTGTCGAATCCCAGCATAATTCATGGCGTACTACTCACATTTTCATGCACACATCAGCCCACATTGTATTATTTGGCCTATTTCCAATGAATAGATTTTAACCCTTTTAGGAAAACACTTAATATCAAAATGTTTGTTATTTTAATTTTTTTCACCCATTTCTTAAAAACAAAACCATATCATGTGACCGCTCACTGGAACAAGCCTGACAAGCTCGTTCTAATGAACTAGCTCGATGAGCTTGTTCAAATGATGGGTTTCAAGGATATGGTTTTGTTGATTTTTTTGAATTTGTTCTACAGTACAATTTTGATATTATGCAGCGGATGCAACAGTTAAGCAAAAGTTAATCGCTCGCTAGGTGAAATCAAGGCATGCTGTTGTGTACCTCGCAAAAGTAAAAATTGCATGTGCTATGGCACGCAAGATCGACGGCTCACATCAAAATCAAAAGACTGCAATCACAAACTTTATACAAACAAAAATCATAATATTAACTGTTTGATTACAAAGGCTTTGAGCAAATAAAGATACAACGCCACATTTTTGTAGCTGCACTCATAAAGATGATAAATGATATTACCTAATATGTAAGGGCTCACGAGATAACATAGGCAGGATTTTCATGAAAGTTCCGAGAAAAGTATTTTTAGATGTCTGAAAAAAAATTATTGCTAGACATGTTCAACATAATTTTGAATGTAAAGTAAAAACAATAATTTGTACATAGAAATATTGAAATTTATTTTTTATAAATGTTTTTTGCCCAACCCACATCTACTCTGGCAAATGCCAAAGTTGCCTATCTTTAAACAATATGGATGCTTATGCTCCACCACTCATCTACATTCCACTTTGATACATTTACTTGGGCAAACTCCATAACTGTATCAAGCAAATTCCATATCACTTGCAAAATAAGAACATTACCAAAAAAAAATACACAAAACTAACTTTTGGCTGAGAATTTAATATATATGTATTAAACCTTGATAAGTTTCAAACATGACCAAAAATAGTATATAAATTTGATTTAAACTAAGTGTTCAGCTTAATACCTGGTTAAACTGACTGGCAATAACTGGTGTTATTCACTGATTGGCTCCAAGTTAGTTCTTACAAGGATGATCCGCAAACTTTTGTTTTTCTTATAAGCGATAATAGGCCGAAGATTTAAAGGTTCTTTTAATTTGGAGTTGGTTAAATTGAATTCATCTTTTACTATTTTTGCTATTTTGATATTCATTCTGTTGTATGTTAAGGTGAAAGAAATGGTGGACCTCCTTTCGCATTCTCCTTCCAATATGTTCATACCAAATGGCCAGAGGGTTTGAAGCATATTGATCCAATATGCTTCACATTTTTTTCTAAATTCATCTGATCACCAGTTTTAGGCTAAAAAAAACTTTTCTTGGACTGTTAGGTCACTGGTGCCAGGCAGGTTAACCACATTAGTTCCTAATCTCACATCTGTCAGGCAGTTTTTACCTTTGCCTTTACTTAAGTTAAATCTAGATGTTCTTCTTGTGGTCGAATCGTAATGTGCATTCAAATCAAATAGGTACAGACACATGAATGTGCATAATGATCCACATCCAATTATTCTATCCATCTTCATGACTGCATTTGCTGCTGCACGGTTTTGCACAAAAAATGCCTATCATTCATCAATATCAGCAGTACAACCACTTTGTATCTCACAACTGCATCAGCACAGAAATCATGTTAACAAGTTTCTTTCATTTCACAGTAGCAGAGTCCGCTGACATTGTGATTGGCTTCAGCATGTACCCTTGTTTATTCCCAGGTTTTGAATCAGCAATCTATTGTATCAAACACAAATTTAAAAGTTTGGTCTTTCAGTTGATATTCAAAAGCATCACTTTTTAGGGTTTACCTAACGAATCTGCCATATCTGCACTCATGATATACAAAAATTGTTATTCAAATTTTATTTTTTTCATTTCTCTACACCAAAACATACCTGATGACCTATTAATAAGGACTAATAAGCAATGGTTAGAAGTAAATGAAAGTGTCAATGACACTGTAGCTTAATTTGTGTGTTGTGTTTGATGAAAAGGATAATGTTCAATGTTTATGAAAGGATTATGAAATAAGACAAGAATTGTGATAATTGGGAATATGTTCATTTCTGTTCCCTGTATGCTATGTTTTTGATAAAAATAAAAGTGTCAATGAGACTGTAGCTTAACTTGTGTGTTGTGTTTGTTGAAAAGGATAATGTTCAATGTTTATGAAAGGATTATGAAATAAGACAAGAATTGTGATAATTGGGAATATGTTCATTTCTGTTCCCTGTATGCTGTTTTTGATAAAAATAATATGAGGTGTACACTGTACTAAAGAGCTGAGGGGTGGGTTAATATGACCTAACAGTTAATGTATCTGGCCCTCACAGTTAACGTATATCAACAAAAGTTACCAAGTTACAGTGAAATTAGTCCAAAACGAGCCATCCTATCACGTTACATTGAAATCTCTTTATAATTATGGCCTGTAGACTGTGCTAAAGGTTTTCGGGCTTCGGGGCCCTGTAGCCATCAGTTTCCCAATTGCGTCCAAAGGGGACGTTCTCATCTAGACATTATATGAAGTCAACCTACCAAGTTACAATGAAATCCCTTCATAAATATGACCTATGGACTGTGCTGAAGGTTTTTGGGCTTTGGGCTCGGGCAGCCATCATGGTTGAATGATCGCAACCAAAAGGGGACATTCTCATCTGGGCATCACCTGGAGTAATCCTACGAAGTTACAATGAAAACCCTTCATAAATATGACCTGTAGACTCTGCTCAAGGTTTTCGGGCTTCGGGCCCCTGAAGCCGTCACAGTTGACCAATCACAACCAAAGGGGGATGTCATCATCTATGCATTATATGGAGTCAAACTAACAGGTTACAATGAAATCTTTTCATAAATATGACCTATAGACTATGCTAAAGGTTTTGGGGTTTGAGGCTCGGGTAGCCATCAAGGCTGAATGATTGTGACCAATAGGGGATGTTCTCATCTAGACATTATTTGGAGTCATCCTACCAAGGTACAATGAAATCCCTTCATAAATATCACCTGTAGACTGTGCTAAAGGTTTTCGGGCTTCAGGCCCCTGTAGCTGTCACAGTTGCCTAATGGTGTCCAAAAGGAGACGTTCTCATCTAGTCATTATATGAAGTCAACCTACCAAGTTACAATCAAATCCCTTCATAAATATGAACTGAAGACTGTGCTAAAGGTTTTCGGGCTTTGGGCTCGGGCAGTCATCATGGTTGAATGATCGCAACCAAAAGGGGACACTCTCATCTGGGCATCATCTGGAGTGATCCTACAAAGTTACAATGAAATCCCTTCATAAATATGACCCATAGACTGTGCTCAAGATTTTCGGGCTTCGGGCACCTGTAGCCATCACAGTTGACCAATCACGACCAAAAGGGGATGTCATCATCTAGGCATTATATGGAGTCAACCTAACAAGTTACAATGAAATCCTTCCATAAATATGACCTACAGACTACGCTAAAGGTTTTTAGGCTCGGGCAGCCATCAAGGCTGAATAATCGCGACCAAAAGGGGACGTTCTCATCTGGACATTATTTGGAGTCATCCTACCAAGCTACAATGAAATTCCTTCATAATTATGACCTGTAGACTGTTCTAAAGGTTTTTGGGCTTTGGGCCCCTGTAGCTGTCACAGTTGCCCAATCGTGTACAAAAGGGGACGTTCTCATCTAGACATTATATGAAGTCAAACCTACCAAGTTACAATGAAATCCCTTCATAAATATGACCTGTAGACTGTGCTAAAGGTATTCAGGCTTCGAGCTCGGGCAGCCATAATGATTGAATGATCGCAACCAAAAGGGGGCATTCTCATCTGGAGTGATCCTATGAAGTTACAATGAAATCCCTTCATAAATATGACCTGTAGACTGCTCTAAAGGTTTTAGGGCTTCGAGCCCCTGTAGCCATCACAGTTGCCTAATCATGCCCAAAAGGGGACGTTCTCATCTAGACATTATACATAAGTCAACCTACCAAGTTACAATGAAATCCCTTCATAAATATGACCTGTAGACTGTGCTAAAGGTTTTCAGGCTTCGGGCTTGGGCAGCCATCATGGTTGAATGATCGCAATCAAGGGGGTCAATCTCATCTGGGCATCATCTGGAGTGATCCTACGAAGTTACAATGAAATCCCTTCATAAATATGACCTGTAGACTGTGCTCAAGGTTTTCGGGCTTCGGGCACCTGTAGCCATCACAGTTGACCAATCACGACCAAAAGGGCATTTTATGGAGTCAACAGGTTACAATGAAATCCTTCCATAAATATGACCTTTTGCCTATGCTAAAGGTTTCTGGGCTCGGGCACCCATCAAGGCTGAATGATCACGATTAAAATGGGACGTTCTCATCTAGACATTATTTGGAGTCATCCTACAAAGTTACTATGAAATCCCTTCATAAAAAATCATGTGTACACTGTGCTAAAGGTTTTCGGGGCCCTGTAGCCGTCACAGTTGCCCAATCACGTCCAAAAGGGGACTTTCTCATCTAGACATTATATGAAGTCAACCCACCAAGTTACAATGAAATTCCTCAATAAATATGACCAGTAGACTGTGCTAAAGGTTTTTGGGTTTTGGGCTCGGGCAGTCCTCACGATTGACAGATCATGCCCGAAAGGGGACATTCTCATCTAGGCATTACACAGAGGCACCCTACCAAGTTACAATGAAATCCCTTCATAAATACGACCTGTAGACTGTCCTAGTGGTTTTCAGGTTTTGGGCTTGGGCAGCCATACCGGTTGACCGATCGCGACCAAAAGGGGACGTTCTCATCTAGACATGACCTCAAACCTGCATATGAAATTTTGTGACAATCAGACAAGAACTGCGGGGTGAAGCCCGTGCTAAAGGAAAATGTGAACAGACTAACAGACTTCCGCACGCGTAATGGCAATAGCTTATCTTGTCAAGTTAAGCTAAAAATGAAAAAATCTGATGTTTCAGAAAAATTATTTGTACTGTTGGCTTCAACTTGTTAGGTAAAGGGTTAAAGATGCAGTACATAAAACACTGTCGGCTATAGGAGTCAGGCTATAGGACAGACAGATGGATGGATGGATGGACAGACAGGCGGATGGACTGACAGACAGACGGAGCTCTATGCTATATCCCTCCCCTGTGGGGGGATAAAAAGTAACAAAGTATGTGGTAGAAGGATAATTTGAAATTTAGAGAAACTAAGTTCGAAAACCACTTTGAAAAAGGTTAAATTAATGCCAATCTTATTTGAAACCACTGTATACACGTTCAGATGACCTTGCCCCAAATGAAAAACAATGACATTGTAACACAGTGTTTGAAGAATGAAAGGTACAATTTTGAAAAGCCGAAACTTTAAGCTGGTAATACTAAGTAAAACTGATTGTCAAAAAAGGGTTAAATATTTCCTAAAACCGATAAAAGAAATCACTGATGTAAATGCAATCATTAAGTTGTATTGACTATGCAAGAATTAAAGTAAGAAAGTATGTGGCAAAGCCTAATTTCAAATACAAAGAAACTAAGTCTGAAAACATGTTTAAAAGGGGTTAAAATCATGCTCAATATTAATGAAAATCACTGTAGAAAGTTTTAGTGGACAGTAGAAATTGTCCCAAATGTGAAACGGTGACATTGCACTAAACTGTTTGAAGAATTCAAGGTGTAACTTTGTAAACAAAAAAACTTGACCTGGAAGTTGTAAGTTGAATAACCATACAAAAAAGGGTTAAATACTTCCCAAAATAACAAGAAACATAATGAGGATGATACAATCAAAAGTAACTAATATTAATTTAAAACAAAAAAACTTTAATCTTGACTAAAAAACTTTAACCACAAACTTTAACCAAAACTCTAAATGTTAACAGATGGACAGATGGACGAAAGTCATGACTATAGCCCAGACTGTAAACAGTCGGGTTAATAAAAAGGAAAGTGACCTGTACAGTGCATACTAGATAACATCTGCACAACTGTAGAAGTACAGAAAGTGCCTTCCAATAACTATTCTTTTGTAGTGCCTTCTAAGTGTTTTAGTTATATGTGGGGAGGTGTGAGTGAACAACTCACAGGAGGGCACTTCCTGTCTGGATCAGTGGTAGGTATAATAAATATAGAAAGTTAAGTACCTGAAATTTCCAAAATTTACAACCATTACCACTGGCCCAAACTAGCTGAATAAATAGGGAGGAAGGAGGGACCATACAGAATTAAGGATAGTAGATAAAGCACGCTTTATAATTAATTCCATAAGCTTTGAATCTCTAAATCAAATTAATTGATTAGCTGTTGCCAGAGGAAAAGACTGAGAACAGATAATATAGAATCCTATTCTGGAATTACCTTGATTTCCTTGTATCTAAGATACATCTCCTAAAAGGCTGTGCTTAGGTAAAGGATATCAAAGTATAAATTTGTCCAAATGTTAGGCATAGGACAATTCTATTAACAAAACTATTACCAAGATAATTACTCCAATCCCAAACCTTGGCAAAGATTGTAGTACTTCAAGAATGAGAGAAAGGCTCATAATATTATCTAATCTAGAGAAAGTAAACTGCAATTTTGGTACATGAGCTCATGCTCCCCATACACCACACCATTTTCCGATAAAATCTCTTAAACACAAAGCAGAGAAGGAGTAGGGATAATAATAACCTACATGTAGACAAGTACTGTTGGATTATTTGTAGAACATATATATACCACTACCGATGACCTTATGGATTTAGACCTACCAATGGTTCTAACCCTGTATATCACTGTGTCCCCACTTAGGCAATTTAGATTTAGTGTCTTGCCCAAGGACAAAATACCAATGATGCGAATTGAATCCACAATCTATCTATATTACAATTCACTAACAAATGAACCACAGTGCACCTGCAAAATAGGTGTAATTGTTCTGCACTGAAAATAACATATCCATTTTGGTACCAACTCCAGTCATATACTCACGTCTTCTGGCACAGTTTGTTTGGAACACAGCAGAGTGAAATAGTTTCTGTGAATATGTGAAGTAGTCAACAAGTGTGATATAAGCTTTCGACTTACAAACCCACATTTATTGTGCTGAAAGAATCAGCAGATTTTGGGGTTGAATATTCTTTAAAAGTATTCAAACATTCATTTCTGTTTTGCATGTTACAGCCCATCATTATGTATCAGTATACTGGAACAGTATATACATTCAGAACAAACTTGGATATAAATGCTGCAAGTTAATTCAGTGGTGTGGCACATCCTTACAGGATGTACCACACTAACAAATTAACTTTGAGCCTTATCGTCTAGTTCTGAACTAATATATGTTGAGTCATCCTGTGATGTCAAGAAAATACAGACAGAACCTGTAGTTTCAATCAAGGAGATCAAAAAGTGAGTAATAATTCTGCAGTCTGTTAGGTGTTGTTGCAAAATTTGCCAGGTCATGTTTCCATAAACTCATGCCTATAGTGTATTACTTTTGCTTCCTCATGTAGACACAGTGATGTTTGTCCAATGTCAGGGAGTTGTGGAGATGAATATTTGAATTCCAGTTTAATACACCAAAATTGAATATTGTATGAATAGATGTTAAAATATTAGTTTCATCTTTACACAATTATATATCTCTCAGTAGAGCCCTACAGAGATGTGAAAATTCTACTTGATGTCGACATCTGTGGCCTGATTCAGGAATGACATCAAATCGTGTTTCTGATTCAAATATTATGAATCGTGTAACTCATGTTTTTTTTTCAAATAAAAGTCTTCAATCGGTGGAATCATGCCTCAGAAATGACAGCATAGTTGCCAGTTGCGTTTTTGGTTCAATTGGATTATAAGCATGCTTGTCTGCCTTACAAATTACATTTTTACAACAGTATTATAAAGTGGGACATGCAATCTCGTACCCATGTTACTTGTGGCATGCAAAAACCACAAAGATGCTATATTTTATCAATGCATTCATTTGTACATTTTTAGGGGGTTATTTTTTTAAACTGCATGAAGCAATTGATCTTTATCCAACAATCATTTACTGAGATTCTCACAACACTCTAAACTCTAATTTCATTTTTGAATTCATTGCTTGATATTCATCTATTCATGTGTATAGCAAAGCCGATATACAAGTTACCCTTACTCAGGAACTGAGTCTTCAAAATATTGTTCCAACAAATCAACTCAGTACTGTCCCTGATTCAGTGATGGAAGGGGTGAAGGGTGTGACTTAAAAAAAAAACAGCTTAACTATCCAAAACCCTTGATGTTGCTTCAAGAATGAATGATCATATATAATATCAAGCAATATATTATATAGGCCCCACAAAGTAGATCTTCTGTTCCTCGGGCCATTTTTTTTGCAAAAATTGCATGTGGGCAGGCATTTTTTTATTTTATTTTTATTTTTGTTATTATTTCTTTGACATCAAAAGATTATGTTCTTGGTTTGTTTTATGTTTTAGGCCTCATAATCTACAGAATAGCATGGGTGGTGGTGTATTTCGTCCCTTGAGTGCAAGAAGGCTTTGCAATGCAAAAGCAATGCAAGGTCTTACTGCACTCAAGGGACATATTTATCAATTTTATTTATTTATCAATTTTATTAACCTGGGTAAAACATCAGACACAAACCATTTAATTTTTTTTTTTTTTTTAACTTTGCATTGGTTATAAAAAGTGAGCATTTAGCAGCCCAAAGAACTATGCAGGAGGGCCTAAGAAACTGATTTTTTACTTTTTAGGCCTTATTAGATATGATTTTCTTTCCCAGAGTTTCCCATTATCAATCTTGGGCGATATGGCTTTAACTACAATCAATTTGTTTCCATCAAAATCATTCAGTTATTAACTGATCACAATCAAAACAAGAGCCCAAATGGCCTCAGATCGCTCACCTGACATTGACAACTATCAACCAAGGGTCTTGATTTGAACAAACCTGCATCTGCCCCATTAAGAAAACCATATACCAAATATCAAAACATTCTGACTGGTGAATCTGAAAAAAAAAGATTTTCAAAAAACATTCCTCATATTGAACTAAGTTATAATTCAGGCTCCCACAGGGAGCTCAAATATGAACCCAAGGACTTGGCTTGAATAACTTGAATCTCACCTTCCCAAGGATGCTGTATACCAAATATCAAAACATTCTGACCAGTGGATCAGAAAAAAATTTTCTTTCAAAATATTCCTCATATTGAGCTAAGTTATAACTTGGGCTCAAAATGAACCCAGGGACTTGGCTTTAACAAATTTGAATCTCACCTCCATAACGATACAGTATACCAAATACCAAAAGATTCTTACTGGTGGATGTGAAGAAGATTTTTAAAGAATGTTCCCCATATTGAACTAAGTTACAATTTGGTCTCCACAGGGAGCCCAAACATGAACTCAGAGACTTAACTTGAACAAACTTGAATCAAACCTCCCTAAGGATGCTGTATACCAAATATCCAAACATTCCGACTGCTGGATCTGAACAAGAAGATTTTTAAAGAATATTCCTCATACTGCACTAATTTAAACATTTGGGCTCCCACAGAGAGCCCAAATATGGACCCAGGGATTGGATTTCAACAAACATGTGAAACAATCTTCCAAAGGTGTTATATGTGAAATTTGAAAACTTTTGGAGCAGTGGTTTGGGAGAAGAAGAGTCTTAAATGTTTTCTCCATTACCCACAGGGTTAAAAAATGCTGACTCAGCATTTTTTCAAAGTCACGAAAAAGTACCCTATGATAAAATCCATAGCAATTTTTTTGGACCATTCCATTGTGTTGGTCCTAAGGAAGCTTCACACCAAATAAGAATTCTCAGTGCCATGTAGTTTTGGAGATATGGGCGTTTGAAATTTTTTCTATTTTAGCTCCTGTGGCTCTCACATGGCATATTGAAAAAATCCCTTCATAAATACGGCCTGTAGACTGTGCTAAAGGTTTTCGGGCTTCGGGCCTGTGTAGCCATCATGGTTGACTGATCGTAACCAAATGGGGATGTCCTCATCTGGACATTATAGTAAGTCATCCTACCAAGTTAAAATGAAATCCCTTCATAAATATGACATGTAGTCTGTGCTAAATTTTGGGGATTTTGGGCCCCTGTTGCCGTCACAGTTGACCAATCATGACCAAAAGGGGACGTTATCATCTAGACATTATGTGGAGTCACCCTACCAAGTAACAATGAAATCCCTCCATAAATACGACCTACAGACTGTGCTAAAAGTTTTTGGGCTTGGGCAGCTGTCACGGCTGAATATCGCGACCAAGAGGGAAAATTCTCATCTAGACATTATCTGGAGTCATCTTACCAAGTTACAATTAAATCCCTTCATAAATATGACCTGTAGACTGTGCTAAAGGTTTTTGGGCTTCGGTCCCCTGTAGCCGTCACAGCTGACCAAGCGTGAACAAAAGGTGAGGTTCTCATCTAGACATTATATGAAGTCAACATACCATGTTACAATGAAATCCATCCATAAATACGACCTGTAGATTGTGCTAAAGGTTTTCGGGTTTTGGGCTCGGGTTATCGTCACAGTTGACAGATCGTGACCAAATGGGGAAGTTCTCATCTAGACATCATACAAAGTCATCCTACCAAGTTACAACGAAATCCCTCCATATAAAATATGACCTGCAGACCCATTACATCCCTCCTTTATGCTGTATATACTGAATTGGAAGGCCATGGTGCAGGTCAAAAAAGCCAAGAGAGAGTGCTACTAAACTGCTGAAAGCAGAGAAGCCAGACAGGCCACAAAGGCACAAGACTCAACCACCCAGGTGACAAAGTAAGGAAGTGGAGGAAGAGGAAGGATGACCGCAGCCAGCAGACGACCTCAGTCATCCACCGTGGCAAGCTAAGCCCATGATTATCCCAACCAAGTCCCAATAGCGAGACTCAGAGGCAGGGTGGCCACTGCAATTGTGTTTCTCGGGCCCAGGTGGCCAAAGACCTAAATGAAATTTTGACCTACAGGGGCTACAGTCCTTTGCTGATTGCTATGTGGACTGAACATAACCTTCAGAAACACTCACTTCCAACAAATGAAATGTGTTGTGTCCTTGGGCAAGGCACTCAATCCCGATCACCTACGTGGGGTCAAGGTGGCGCTGAGTGCTAAGGCGTGTCGCATGTCGATGGTGCACCTGTCTTCAACCAATGTTGACCAAGCTTGTGTGAAGTTAGTCCGTTGGGGAGTCTGACAAATGTTCGCCACTGCTAGGTGAGGCAGTTCTCTCCAGGTAGGCCTACTCCGGCTTCCTCCACATGTTAAACAGCCGACACGAGGTGACTGTGGCTGTTGAAAGTGTCATTAAACTCCAATAAATGAATGAATAAATCATCTCTGTCCCTATTAAGTTTGGTCCAGACAATTGCTGTGTGAACGGGAAGAACATTCATAACATTGGCCTGTGCTGATGTGTGTTAATGGAATTTACCCATTGGAGTTCATATACGAGAGACAGATTACCACTAAACCACCACGGAAGGGTGTTTTCCACCCAGCAATTATTTTCAGAGTTTAAGGGACTTGCAGAAGGCAGCATCAGTGGGATTTGAATGAAAGTGTCAGTGAAACTATAGCTTAACTTGACTGTGTGTTGTGTTTGACGAAAAGGATAATGTTCAATATTTTTGAAAGGATTATGAAATAAGACAAGAATTGTGATAATTGGGAATATGTTAATTTCTGTTCCCTGTATGCTATGTTTTCAATAAAAATAATATGAGGTGTAGACTGTACTAAAAATTGAGGGGTGGGTTAATGTGGCCCTCACAGTTTATGTATGTGGCCCTCACAGTTAATGTATGTCAACAAACGTTACCAAGTTACAGTGAAATTATTCCAAAACAAGTTATCCTATCAAGTTACAATGAAATCCTTTCATAAATACAGCCTGTAGACTGTGCTAAAGGTTTTCGGGCTTCGGGCCTGTGTAGCCATCACGATTGACCTATCGCAACCAAAAGGAGTTGTCCTCATCTAGACATTATACTGAGTCATCCTACCAAGTTACAATGAAATCCCTTCATAAATACGACCTGTAGTCTGTGCTAAAGTTTTTCGGGTTTTGGGCTCGGGCAGCCATCATGGTTGAATGGTCACGACCAAAAGGAGATGTTCTCATCTAGGCATTATCTGGAGTCATCCTACCAAGTTACAATGAAATCCCTTCATAAATATGACCTGTAGACTGTGCTAAAGGTTTTCGGGCTTCGGGCCCCTGTAGCCATGACAGTTGACCAATCGCAACCAAAAGGGGACGTTCTCATCTAGACATTATATGGAGTCATCCTACCAAGGTACAATGAAATCCCTCCATAAATACGACTTGCAGACTGTTCAAGATCTCTGACATCAAAGTAGTTACGTCGACTGGTCGTTATCACAGGGACCACAAAGAAAAAAGCTTGAACCACACTGATGCATTCAACATATTTGCGCAGTGTGGCTCGCCATGGAAGTATAATTTTATAGTAAATTTCCTTTCTTATTATACCTACCGAAATTGTTTACAACAGGCTTGCACTACAGTGGAAGAACCTAACTCGGATAAAATACTCTCTATTTTAATCTTTCCCAAGATATGGGAAAGAAAAGTGGTGTAAAAACACCACGAAAAAATAAGCCAAAACTGGGCCGGGCGCCATCGGTGCACACCCAGTATGGGACGCTCTTCCATAGTACAAATCCCTGACTTCCGTCACAGTGCACAATGCATCAATTTGTCATTCTTTTGATTCCGAACAACACAGGAGTTATGTGATCAGCGGGGAGGAAAGATTCTTACCCGAATAAGAAGACGGGAGGGCCTCCATGTAAACAATTTCGGTAGGTATAATAAGAAAGGAAATTTACTATAAAATTTATACTTCTTATCAACCTACCTCAATTGTTTACAACAGGCTGAATAGACAAAAGGCTGGAGGGAATCACATAACCAACCCACACATAACTCAATAGCACTGGGACCATGGACAGAGGAAGAGATCCCTAGGCCTATCAAACCATAGCATCACAAACATTAGAAAAGCCAATGAAAGATGAGGCGTATGGTGAAGTGCAACGCACAGACAGAAAAGGTCAGTAACAGCACAAAGCTGGAACCGACCCTCAAAAAAGCTGAAAAGCTTGGAAAGACAACATCCTGAGCCGAAGAAAGAGGGCCCCAAGGGTCTCTGTCGGCTCCTGCAACTGTCGCAGAGAAAAGGAGAATGTAGCATTTCTCCAGAAGGCTGCCAGTATAACATCAGTCATCCGACAACATGACAGAGTTATTAAAAGAGGAAGACAATGCACGCACCTCGTGGCAGAAAAAACAATTGGTAATACAATCACCAGTAGCTGGACGAGCGGAAGCTGCACGAATAGCAAGACAAGTCCATCAAGAAATGGATGCAGGAGAGATCTGGCATGTGGGAAAACGCATATTCATCCAGGATCAAGGCGTGAATGCCCCCACCCCCCAAGCAGAGCAGCGCCCAAGAAATTGACCATCTTGGAGTAAACTGCAAAGTCCTAGGCCTTTTCAAGGAAAAGAGCTGAACAAGCTTGGAGAGGCAAGGATGAGTGTCGAAACAATGCGGTACCACATAGGAAAAAATGTCTCCGAAGCATGGACAAGTACACATTGCTGGAGACTCCCAGAAACAAACATATACCAGAAAACTCCGCAAGCAGTGTGATCGAAGGAGTGACAGAAGCAACAGAGTGATCGCACACCATCGACAGAAGAACCTTCCACTTAGCCACAGAGGCTAAACCAGTGGAGTGAGTGCCTCCTTGAAGAAAAGCAACTCCACTGCATGTCTCGAAAAACCACTACAGAGGAGACAGGACCCGAAAAAAGACATGTGCGAAGGCACAATGAAGTCGGGTCAACTTGAAAACCTCCCGGGCGACTTTGGCAAAGAAAGTCGCGAGGTAGAGGGAGACATGCTGGAACCGCCGCTAACAGAGAGCGGAGCAGATAGATCCACACCCACCGAAGCGACGGGTGTGATTGAAAGGATTCGACGACTGCAGGTTCATATCTGGGTGAGAACCTGAGGCAGAATCGGAACCGGTAGGAAGGTGTAGCCGACAAGACCATCCCAAAGGAGGGCCAGAGCGTCCACGGCGAAAACCAGAGCATCTGGACACGGGGACACCGGAGGTTCCAACTAGTCACAAGAGATCGATGGAACCCGCCATGTGGAGCATCCACCTGGTGGAAAGGACCCTGCCCCGACGGGACAGGGAGCCGGCTAGGACGTTCAGGCAACCGGGAATGTGACGAACAGCCACCCCGGCGCGGACGTCCTGAGCAAGCAGTATAAGATCCCAAGCCAATTCGTACATTGGAACTGAGTGCGTGCCGCTCAGGTTCCGAAAGTAAGCAACCACTGTCGAATTGTCGGACAACAGAAGGACCTGGCGATTCGACAGGTGAGGGATCCACTGCCTGAAAACGCAGAAGAAGAGCAAGAAGCTCCTTCTGGTGGATGTGTGAGCTGCATGATCCAGGTCCACCATCCCGTGAATGGAAAGACCTAGAGGATCCAACGTCGCACCCCATCCGAGATCGCTGGCATCTGCCGTCAGAACGCGATCGGACGTGGGTAAGTCCAACGGAACACCCTGCGAAAGCCACTGGACATCCGCCCAGAGGAGAAGGTGAGGATAAAGATAGTCTGGAAACTGAAGCACCAGATCCAGAAAATCTACATTCGGCCTCCAACGACTGAGCAGAAAGTGTTGGAGAGGTCTGACACGCAGCCGACCTAGAGGAATGAGATCCGTTACCGAACAGCAGAGACCGATTAGCCGGAGAAAACTCCGAGCCGTTGCGAAGTGTACTGGGTCAGAGTCGGAGCAAAAGCTGAGAGAATCACAGCCTTGGCCTGGGGAACCGCCACCAAATAGAAGTGTGTGCGGAAAGCCATCCCCAGATGATAAAACGACCGAGAAGGGACCAGGTCCGACTTCTCCTCGTTGACTCTGAAACGTAGCGACGTGAGCAAGCTCAACAGAGTGGCGACATCCGACTCCAGGAAGGCAGCATTGGAATGCCCCTGGAGGATATCGTCCAGATATGCCGAAGTAGTCACCCTGGACTGTGTGCGATGGAAAGCTATCACATGCGACATCAGTCTGGTGAAGGACCAAGGAACCAGGTTGAGGCCGAAAGGCATGGCCTGGAACTGGTAAACTCGCCCCAGAAAAAAAAAGAACCTGAGATACTTCCGTAACGCCCAATGAATCGGAACGTGAAAGTAAGCGTCTCGCAGGTCAAAGCTGGAAGCGAAATCTCCCTGGTGAATGGAACGGAAGACCGACATTAAAGTCTCCATGCTGAACTTGGGAGCAATGATAGACTGGTTCAGGAAACTCAGATCGAGAACCGGTCAGAGTCAGCCGTCCTTCTTCACCACCAAGAACAGACGGGAATAGAAACCCACTGACCTAATGTTCTTGATGACCTCAATCGCCCCCTTTGTCAGGAGATTTGTCTATCTCCGTGGACAAAAGTTCCCGACGTAAAATGTCTGAAGGAACTGTGGTTGGAAAAAGGCACCCCGGACAGAGTGGAGTGCCGTCGGAAAGATATGCGCAGCCCGGACCAAACAACATCTAACATCCAAGGATCGGATGTGATGGTTGCCCACGGTCTGCGAACTCTGCTATCCTTCCTCCAACCTGGGACGAGTCGAGGTGAGGACCTTCATTGCGAACCCTGAAGAGGCTCGCTAGAGGAGAAAACATCTCCACTGAATGAAGAATCCTGGGACTTCCCTCAAGACTGCCGACGCTTACCCTTACCCCTTGAGTAAGAAGTAGAAGCGGTGGCAGAAGGATCAGCCCCTCTCGCTTCGCAGAGGAAACAGAGGGTACTTGTTAGGCTTGGAACGGCCCGTGCCTACCCTAGAAGGCTTATCAAGCTGAAGAAAACAGCAGCTGATCATTGGAATGACGTAGGACGTCATCCCGGACCGTCAACACAGAATCATGGAAAAGTTGCGGACCTGCCAAAAAAGCAGATCGAAGAGTAGCGTACTGCTCCTCAGGAAGGGATCGGCCTGTGTCCCGCACAGAGTCCCTTCGAACTAATTCCAGATTAGCCGTGTTACAGACATGCGTGTGAGAAGATGCATGAGCGCCTTGGACAGCACACGCAAAGGAGCCTGTACCTCGTCAAACTTATCTGAAGACAGATAAGCAGCAAAAGCTGAGACGACGTGATCGGAGAGAGAAAGCATACCAAGCATCTCTCTCGATAAGCCCAATGTGGACTCCAGAGTCGTCATCGGAATGACGGCAAACGTGGACTTGGAAAGCCCGAGGGAATTGGAGTCCTGATCCAAAAACCGTCAAAGTCTGGTAGACCGACGGATTGGCGGAATCGTAAGAACGATAACGCGCCAGAGGCAAAAAGGTGTCAACCCTGGTGAAGAACGGAGCCTTCATAGCCTTGGAACTTAGCTTGGAGTCCAAGGCTGAAAATGCTTCAACCAACTGTACCGAAGGGCACGGTCGAAGACGCCCAGAAGCAGGTTGCTCCATAGACTGTTGGCGCGCGACCGATGATCGCGGCCTGGCTGACACTGTCGACTGGTTAGATGGTTTGAGATCTGGAAGGAACCCAAACACGAAAGCAAGAGCTGCCCCCAAGTCCGAAGACTGCTGGCTCTCGACATCAAGCATGTCTGACTCTTCCCCTGAGTCGGAAGACACATAGCCCATCGTGGGCAAACCAGCCGACGCCTCCCATGGTGTCGTAACACCAGGGGATCAGAAAGCGGCCTGTTTCTAATCCCGGGAGGCGGCGTCACAGGAGGCGCCTGGAAACCACTCGCTGCCTCGCTGGAAGCAATAGGAAGGCTCGTTGACAGAACCTGAGTGAGTAAGGAGAGGGACTCCCTAAGCTCACTGCCCGTACTGGCCGGTTCGACAGGGGAACGAACCGGCAAAGTGGCTTCACCGCTGACCCTCTGAACCAGCGAAGGGTCACGATCCTCCAAAAGACCCGACATGGGACGACGGGCGGCAGCCGAAAACGTCTGAAGCCAGACGTGTACAGGGGTGTGACACACCCCGAGGATCAACATAGCAGGAACTCATGAGAGTCACCGCTGACCTCTGCAGGGCAGAAGGTCCAGGCTGCACAAAAGACGTTGGACCCCCAAGACTGGTCGTGTGGCCAGAATGAGGGACGGAAAACGCCACGGAGTTCATAGTGTCCCACTAAGAACAACCGAATCCAAAGACAACTGTGGAGCTCGACGGCGCAGAGACCACAGGAGAGGGTCCGGCCGGCAGCCACTTCCAACTTCGCCGTGTTGAAGTCAGGGAAGGCTGAGGCTGATACCCTCACGTCTACACAACCAGACACCGCAGCAGACCACTGCAGGTATAAAACTACTGTGCTCAATGGCTGAGAGGACACAGTATGGGGTTCAGTCGGCAGCCCCATTTGACTTCGCCGAGTGGAAGTCTGGGAAGGCTGAGGCCGAAACCCCACAACCATACTACAGACATCCCTGCAGACCCTGGCAGGGAGAAGCCGAGGCCGGCTAAAAACGGTGCCCAATGACGTTGTAGACGGAACAGCAGTAGCAGCAGATACGACAGGAGCTGTTGGAACTGGCGGAAAAACGGAGAGAGCCACCAAGGTCGGCCTCCAAAGGAGGAGTCACAACCCTAGTGACAGCCTCAGATGTCGACTGGAGAGGGCGCATAGTCCCGGAACCAGGCATCTCTACACCAGAAAACCAACAGCTCCTGCAGTATCCACCACGGTAAAACACTGCACATTCCCCACGGAAGGGGAATAACTCTCACCAGACATGGTCGAATCGGGAAGCCCCGAAACGAAAGCGGTCCCTACCCCCCGCTGGTGCGGGAGGAGCTGCACATCCCCCACGGAGGAGGAGCAATTCTCATCAGACGTGGTCGAATCGGGCGACCCGAAACGAAAGCGTTCACCACCCCCCGCGGGAGCGGGAGGAGCTGCACATCCCCCACGGAGGGGGTCAAACTCACACCAGACGTGGTCGAGTCGGGGGGCCCTGAAACGACAGTGCCCCCCCCCCCCCCTGGTGCGGGAGGAGCTGCACATCCCCCACGGAGGAGGAGCAATTCTCATCAGACGTGGTCGAATCGGGCGACCCGAAACGAAAGCGTTCACCACCCCCCGTGGGAGCGGGAGGAGCTGCACATCCCCCACGGAGGGGGTCAAACTCACACCAGACGTGGTCGAGTCGGGGGGGCCCAAAACGACAGTGCCCCCCCCCCCCCCCCCCCCCCCCGCTGGTGCGGGAGGAGCTGCACATCCCCCACGGAGGAGGAGCAATTCTCATCAGACGTGGTCGAATCGGGCGACCCGAAACGAAAGCGTTCACCACCCCCCGCGGGAGCGGGAGGAGCTGCACATCCCCCACGGAGGGGGTCAAACTCACACCAGACGTGGTCGAGTCGGGGGGCCCCGAAACGACAGTGCCCCCCCCCCCTGCAGGTGCGGGAGGAGCTGCACATCCCCCACGGAGGGGGTAAACTCACATCAGACGTGGTCGAGTCGGGAGGCTCCCGAAACGACTGCATTCCACACCACCCGCGTGTGCGGACGAAACGGATACGAGAACGCACCAATGGTGAGGGCAAA
This sequence comes from Pictodentalium vernedei, assembly GCA_031216915.1. NCBI lineage: Eukaryota > Metazoa > Mollusca > Scaphopoda > Dentaliida > Dentaliidae > Pictodentalium > Pictodentalium vernedei. The sequence goes on along the minus strand of CM062292.1, from coordinate 184,670,037 downwards.
GGAATTGCCCAAAAGGAACCGAACTGGAAAGAACAGAGGTGAGAGCAGTAGAAGAAAAAGGTGAACTCAACAGAAACAGAAAGTAGAAGAACACCCTCAACTATGAGAGAAGGTGGCAGAACCCAGACGGCCGACACCGACTCCAATAAAATGTTTATTTTTTTTTTTTTTTTTTTTTTTCATCAACCGAAAAAATTCATTGTCGAATCGCGATGACACGATGTCGCAAAACATTCGCGAAAACGGAATAGTAATTAATAAACAATGAGAATGTGGTTGCAAATATAAACGAGAATATATAAAACACAGTCCTGTTATTATACGATCTTCAGATCCATAATTCCAGTCACAGGAAAACCATTATCCACGAGTTGAATTATCACTGTTTCATAATGCAAATGGCGGAAACACATCCTGCTCGTGCCTCGGAAAGAAAAAGAATGACAAATTGATGCATTGTGCACTGTGACGGAAGTCAGGGATTTGTACTATGGAAGAGCGTCCCATACTGGGTGTGCGCCGATGGCGCTCGGCCCAGTTTTGGCTTATTTTTTCGTGGTGTTTTTACACCACTTTTCTTTCCCATATCTTGGGAAAGATTAAAATAGAGAGTATTTTATCTGAGTTAGGTTCTTCCACTGTAGTGCAAGCCTGTTGTAAACAATTGAGGTAGGTTGATAAGAAAGGAGTAGTCAAAAACATGGAATATGCAGTGGATTTACCATGAACGAGTGAAAATATCTGTCCCAACTAGAGTTGTTATCATCTTTGTTAAATACCCTCCATCCCACCTTGTGTTGGGAATAATCCCCCATCAATTATTTGGAAATTATTTTCTGGAAAGCACAAACCGGCACTTTGCAAGAAATAACTACAACATAATATATCATATGTAAAAATAAATAATAGATTTTAACTCTTTGGTCTGACATCAGAATCTGACGGAAATCTTCTTAGTGCTGTGTCCTGCCCCTGGTCTACCTTCATACTGTGTGAAGTAATCTTTTTTGCCATCGATGGTTTCTCTTCATTCTACTCAACTCCTGTGGGTATCGATCTCCAGTATTGTGGTCGCAGAACATTTATCAAAGTCAAACACGATCGCTACTAAGACCTTGGCAATGCCTTGGATGTAGAAGATGACAGTCTCATCGATAGTCCTGTGAGTTACCAGGCTAATCTGTTACTGTTCAGTATCATCGCTGTGTCATCAATTGGCAAGCAATAGTGGGAATTATGCAATACTTTATAGTAAATTGATGACACTTTCTCTATTCATATTAATTTGCAATTATTTACTTCAAAGCAACAACTGGTGCTTTGCAAAAGTAACTGCAAAATAATTATTTTAAAGCTATATTGTAGCATAGATATTCCAATTCATTTTTTTGGGGAGGGGGTGGGGGTGTAAAATATTGTTAATTTCCATCAGTTATCACAGTATGGCCCAGTGAGAGATCATAATGAAAATGAAATAAATTTAATTGTTAAAACACAAGAAAGGGTTCAAATTTCAATGGATTCGGATATCTGTATTCATTAAATTTTAATCCTTTTTTGTTTTGATTAATTTGAAGTGGCCCCAGACATTGGAAATCACGGAGTGCATTCATTCAGATTGTTTCCAGTCTTAAAACGTTTTGAAAACAGCTTGAATGAATGCACTCTAAATACCTCGAGACCAACAAGGCTATTAGGTCCTTCACATTTTGGTCCATCGTTTTACAGCCTTATGTGTTGATGCTTTTGAAAATTTGAAAGCATCAACACATGAGGCTGAAAAGAAACGGACCAAAAAGCAAAGCGCCAAAAAGTGCGAGGCGGGAAAATTGATCCCTCCGTCATTTTGTCAAGTTTGTCCTGTGTGAAAACTGATAACAATGTTAGCAAGTAAGGCCTGCAGATCTAATTATTACTGAGATTAATGGACAAAACTCTGATCAACTGTGGCAACATGGATAGGAATTAGTGTCCGATGCTAGGACGAGATGTGATGTTACATTCTTCAGAGTTAATTTTTTTGGACACCCCCATACACGCATTTGTTGAACTGGATCATTCATGCCACCATGGACCAGTATTGTCGGAAAATATTGTAAATTGTGTAATCTGTATGAATGATTTTTCACCTGAATTTCTCCTCACTGGTCCTTATTCTTATGCAATTACAGGCTCTCGGAATGTGAAAGCCTACATAAATATTGCTGTGAAAAACCTCCAAATATCCCTCAGATGCAACGAAATGGGGTTGCCTCATTATACAGCCTCATTTATTTTCCCCTAGTGGAAACACTGTAGAAGAGGAAATTGAAACTCCGTGAATAGAATGAGAAACAATAACACTGTCAGAAACTGTAACAGTTCTAAGAAACATTTTGTAATTATTTTTGTGGTTTGATAAATAAAGAGGTTATTACTAAATTAGTTTCATATCAGCCGAGATATCAATCCTCAGTAAATTTACATTAGGCTTCGACCTTTGGTCTCAGGCTAATAGGATGTTATCTCCGGTAAACATTTGAAACTCTAATGCATTTATTTTTTAGAATTTTGCGAAATTTTGATGTTCGCAAAATTGTTTGATATTCTGCCCTTGGCATTGCTCCCCACTCCCCCACACTGCAGGGACAAAAAATTACCTTTTCAAACAAGACGAGAGAAAAGCCGAGGGTGGCATATACCTTCATCTGTCAAAAAAAAAAATTTTTTCGACAAACTTTATATATGTTACGCATTTGCAAAACATGTGAAACCATATCCTAAAGTTTCAACTCTCTACATTAGAAATTGTGGAGGAGTGGATTACACCATGATGGATGGTACCCTTAATTAAACAAGTTATTCATGATTGAATTTTGGGATGGACAAAATCCAAGGCCATAAAATGCAATAACTCCTACAATAATACACTGCATAACATCTGCCTTGTACTGTGGGTAGACATCAATAGGATAGACTTGAAGACCAAATATGAAAGTCATTCCATGAAGTACTCTACAAGTAATTCTTGAATTAATTTCAAGGTGGACAATTTCCAAGTCCATAAAGAGAATGACTCTGGCAATAAAATCTCGCACGACTGTTACGCCCACTTTTGTAGTAACTGTCCACTTTTGTAGTAGTTCACCACTTTTGTAATAGAAAACGCCCACTTTTGTGGTAGCTCACCACTTTTGTAGAAACGTCGCCCACTTTTGTAGTAAAATGAGGTCTCCACTTTTGTAGTAACCATTGCCCACTTTTGTCATAAAAAAACAAAGTCACCATTTTTGTTGGAACTTTTTTACCACTTTTGTAGTAACATTTTCAAAAACTGTTAGACTTTGAAAATTTTGAACAAAACATTTCATTACAGATGTCCACACGAAATGATCAGATTTTCATCTTCATCTTTTTATTTTAGGTTGAGCTCTCTTTGTTGAGATTACCATGACAGGAATATATTCGGTCTGTCCGTTCGTCTTTCAGCCAGTACTATGGGCATATGTGGGTGGGGTGTCAGGTCGTTTTAATAAGTTTTTGTGGGGTTTCTATTTGTGATTACATATTGTGTATTTTATATTCAAGTATGTCGTTGTGTGATAAGGCATGCCGCTCATTGAGTATGTCAGTACATTTAACCAATGCTAACCCTACTTCAGTGGGATTAGTAACTTAATTGGACTCCCCTCCCCTTCCCCACATTTTCCATTACTTACATGTATTCGCGGCCCAGTGTTACTTTTTTCCGAGCCAATCAAAGGGGCCGAAAACAGGGTTTTTTTGTTTGTCTCACGTCTTGGGCCCTACACTCGAAGCCCAATACTCGCATCACTTAAAGCACCAGTTACAGAATATAAGTTAGAACCATTATCATTGTCTCTTCTTGGTTACCATGTGGCACGAATACCTGGCAGAACAACAGATTAGGTACTTCAATACCTGGCTAACATGGATCCCCATCATTTCAATTCTAAAATAAATCATTTTACGTACGAAAAATGATTCAATGCACACAAAAATGTGTTTTTATTTATTATGAGACAAAAATAGACATACAAACTTCATTTTGAAAGAGCAATTCAATTTCTTGTTATCTGCTTGTTTTTCATTTTTCTGTCGAAATATAGCTTATAGGCTCTCATTGTAACGTGCTCAACGAGCTCATTCCAGTTGGAGTCATAGAGTATGTTTTGAAAGCACAAAATGAAACATTTATTAATTTGGCAGAAATGTGTTTTTTTTTATTATTTTCCATCCCGGAACACTAAAAGGCTCAACGAGCATTTACCAGTAGGGGATGGGAACTCAAATTCTATGAGCGAAAAGTGAAAGTTTCAATTGTATTATTTAGCAACTGGAAAAGGCAAACAGTTCTTTCATAAACTTGTAACCTTTAATGTTCCCGCGCACATGATCATGTTTCTTTCTTCAGAAGATATTGCAAAATAAGAAACAGAACACCGGCGTCTTCAGTATTCTTTGTTTTAACCAAACTGAATAAAATGGAAGCGCATTACTGCCACATCTAAAAATGAAAGAGTCAATGACTCTGTAGCTCAACTTGGATATGACAGGAATTAGTACTTGCTGTGACCAAGACAACTGAATAATGAATATGACAGGAATTAGTATTTGTTTTGGCCCAGTCAACAATAATAAAAGAATTACAAGGTGACTGTAATGGACTACAGATTAAGACCAATCATTGTAGATTACTATTTTTGTGTGGAAATTTTCAGTCCCAAACAAAATATTTTCAGACTAAAATTTTCTCTTCTTCTTCTTAAAATTGACCAAAATGCATCAAAACACAAAAAACTAATTTCCAGATTTTGGTCCAAAATTTTCTAAGTCCCACCCGGACCCCAAATTTTCAGTGTAAAAATTTTTTTTTTTTTTGTCTTAAAATTGACCAAAACGCATAAAAAACCAAAAAAACTAATTTCCGGATTTTGGTCCAAAATTTTCTAAGTCCCACCCGGACCCCTGATTTGCATAATTTATTCACGAGAAAAACTCTGTATTATATGTAATGTATCCCATGGTACTAAACATTCATACAAAAATTTATTCAAATCAGATCTTTCTTTTGGAAGTTCTGCACAAAAATCTGATTGCACTTAATTTTGAACAAAATGGCTGCTAGCGGCCATCTTGAATTTCAGACTGGACCCAAAAACACTCCTTCTCGTCCCACAGTGATAACAAATGTACCCAAGAAGTTTCGTGAAGATCGGTTCATAAATACGGCCTCTAGCCCGAGCCGTATTGGGATTTGCACTCACAGTGCTGAAAGTAACACTAAATAAATCAAAGTTAGCCTAATTTGCATAATTTACGCACAAGAAAAAAACCTGTAATATATGTAATGTATCCCATGGTACTAAACTTTCATACAAAAAATTATTCAAATCAGAGCTTTCATATGGAAGTTCTGTACAAAAAACAGATTTCGGCATCGTCGGTACAAAATGGCTGCTGGCAGCCATCTGGAATTTGGGACTGCACCCAAAAACACTCGTTCTCGTCCCACGGTCATAACAAAGGTACCCAAGAAGTTTCGTAAAGATTGGTTCATAAATACGGCCTCTAGCCCGAGCCATAGCAGCTTGGCACTTACAGCTCTGAAAGTAACACTAAATAAATCAAAGTTAGTCTAATTTGCATAATTTACGCACGAGAAAAAAACCCGTATTATATGTGATGTATCCCATTGTACTATACATTTATACAAAACTTTATTCAAATCAGAACTTTCATACAGAAGTTCTGTACAAAAAACTGATTTTTGCATCATCGGTACAAAATGGCCGCTGGCAGCCATCTTGAATTTTGGACCACACCTAAAAACACTCGTTCCCGTCCCAGGGTCATAACAAAGGAACTCAAGAAGTTTCGTAAAGATCGGTTCATAAATACGACCTCTAGCCCGAGCCATAGCCAATTGTTGACGTACGGACAGACGGCCAGACGGACGACGGGCCATGACAATAGCTCAAATTTGACTTCGTCAAAGTTGAGCTAAAAATGAATGATACTATATGTCCTAGTTTAGAGATACCGAGATAATAACTCGTGATTGAGAGATACTAAGTCATAATTAGGAAATAATAACTCCTGTTTAGGAAATAATTAGTCCTAATTAGGAGATAATATGTCCTAATTGGGGGATAAGTCCTAATTAGGAGATATGTCCTAATTAGGAGACGATACCTCCTAATTAAGAGATAATAACTCCTAATTAGGACTTATTAACTACTAATTAGGAGATACTATGTCCTAATTAGATCTTAGTATCTCCTAATTAGCAGATAATAACTACTAATTAGGAGATAATAGTCATAATTAGGAGATACTAACTCCTAATTAAGACACAGTAAATCCTAATTAGGAGATAATTTGGTATATAATTCCCGAATCTTCCCTTCAAACACAATTTGTTGGTGTCGTTTCGGCGCGGTCCTCAATTTGTTACAGAAACACCAGCCGCCAGGCATTCGTTATAAAATTTGTTGTTTACATTTTGTACCTCTAAGATAAATGATCACCCCACCCCACCTCAATCCATCCCCGTGAAAAGTAGTAAAAATAAAATTATATTAGAAACACCCTGTTTCTATTTATTTCATTCGAAGTATAAATTTTGGCGGGGTGACTTATGACTCCAGACTGACTCCTCCTTACCTCAGTCTGACATTCTCAGAGTCGAGTTCTGACCTCGGGCAGACTTCTAACTCCAGGACCGACTTCTCCTAAACTCTCGGGCCGACAAGTGCGGGCCAATTTTTCCGGTGCGACTCCTCTGGGACCGATTTCTCAGAACCAATTTTTTCAGACCGACATCTTCTGGAATGGGTGAAAGGGGTGGGGTGGGGTAGATCTTCTGTATTCACTCGGTTCATGATAGACGCGAGTAGTAACACGGGTGTCAATAGAACACGTTTCTCCCACAAGACATGTTCACAAAAACGTTCTAGAATGTGAAGGGAATTTGGAAACGTTCTGACGGCGCCAACGTTATGACGTCATAAGAAGGTCCCAATTTTACACTCTAGTATGAATACATGCGGGAGGCCTATAGCGCACCAGTATTGGTAATCGCTTCTATATACATAGAACTTCTCTAGGGATATGGGTACTGATGTGTGAATACATGCAGGAGGCCTATAGCACGCCGGTATTGGTAATCGCTTCTATATACATAGAACTTCTCTAGAGATATGGGTATTGATGTGTGAATACATGCGGGAGGCCTATAGCGCACCAGTATTGGCAATCGCTTCTATATACATAGAACTTCTCTAGGGATATGGGTATTGATGTGTGAATACATGCGGGAGGCCTATAGCGCGCCAGTATTGGTAATCGCTTCTATACACAGAGAACTTCTCTAGGGATATGGGCATTGATGTGTGAATTAAATTCATAGAAATGGTCGAGGAGTACCTTTTAATATCTGGCACTGACGAATGTGGTAATGGCTTGGGCTGTCTGGGAGACTCTGTATAGAAATCTACAGAAATAGGTGTAGGTGCATAAGTCTGGAAAAATATAAGTGGTCCGGGAGGCTATTTTGTTGGGTTGGGTATGAATATACATAGGTGGCCTACGGCGACTGGGCAGTTCTATATAAAGAACATCAACGACAAAAGCCTAAGGCCTACACCCTCGTTGCCAACCCCTTGTATTGCTTTGGGCACGTTTGTCCCCTCTCCCCAGAATTGAGAAATGTGGCCGAAGCAGCCTATCTCCTTCACTTTTAGGTCGTAGGATGGCGCCAATAGTTCAAATATCTCGAGGAATTCTATGTACTGTGGCAGACACAGGTATACACAGGAGGTCTTCGGCGAGTCAGGATTGGTACAGACAACTTTATACATAGGGCATTAAAAGCAAAGACCCCATCCCACTGGCCACTCCCCCGGAAATAAAGCAATTACTCGTATACCTATGATCCTATTTTACCAACTTTGACTTCGTTGCCCGTCGTATGGGTTCACTACACTACTCTATTTCCCTTTGTAGCCGCCCAAAGGTTTGTATTATAGTACGAGGCAATGTTTTTAGGTCCCGTTTCCTTAACTTTGACACCCAAAATGCGTCTGTGAAAGCTATGAAAATGGGCGCGATGCTTTCATTTTCATACCCCCCATTTTGAGACGTATGGAAAATAGAACATTGCGCTAATTTTCATCGGTCTCATGGACTCAATTGCGGACACCAAAAAGCCTGACACTTATAAATCCCTCGCTAAAAGGAGGTGCTAAAATTGGGACATAGATACAAATAGTTGAAATGGGGTGCTGGGACACCAAAATAGCGAAATGAGTCAAAGTGTAGTATAAAAAAGAGAGCATTGTGTGCACACACATCCTAATAGCTTCCACTCATTTTGGGCCGCCATGGTCCTGCCTGATGTTTAGCAATGGGGCGCTAACATAGGGCGTTGGAATTGGGGTTACTGAGAACAGTGACTGGATAAATATCCAAAATTAGAAATTTTGCAGCAATTCAAATGTTGGAAAAAAGACAAACCATCTTTTTGACTCATTTGAGAGGGAGGGGCAGTGATATTATTTGCATTGGCACATTATCACTTGGTTATAGTACCGCCAAATTAAACATTAATATACAGGAAACTTGGAAATGGTGGCTCTTCATCAAAAAAGAGCCAGAGGGAGGGGGTGAAAAGGGATTATTTGTATTTGTGTGTCTTATAGGTTTATTATACTACCATTGAATTAAGCAATACTATATACGGTACTCCTGTATTTGACAAACAATTATATCTTGGTTAGCAACCACGTTCAGCCTAAAAGTTATCAAATGAGAGAAAGGGGAGGTAGGTTCTTCTTTGACAAAGTACGGAAAAATAACCAATTTTGAGCTCTTTGGGGTAATTGATTGTGGTCGAAGTTAATGGGACGGGGCCTGAAAACATTCGCCTGTACTAGTGCCGACCTTTAGGCCACAATGTGAAATGCGGTTACCAGGGAAACCAATATTGCGGACATTATGTCATCAATGTAAGGAAAAAAAGGCGAGGTCGGGCTTTTTATAGCACTACTACACTGCCGGAACGTACTCTTATGTACTTGAATTGTGTCTAGTACATACCCCCTGAATTAAACTGGGGTGTAGGTAGCAAAGCGACTTCGTGATGTCAATAGGGAATTCAAACCATTACTACGGTCAGCCCTAAAAAGCTGTATCTTAAAACCCCCATCCTAATAAAAGATGTCGGCCTGAAGAAGTTGGTCCGGGGAACCGGAGAAATCGATTTCAAAGAAGGTGCCCACAAAAGTCGGCCTTGCGAGGTGAGGAAAAGTTGATACTTGCGTGAGATGTCTGTCCCGAGGTCAGGAGAATCTGTCCCGAGGTCAGGAGAAGTCGGCTCTGGTGTTTGAAGTCAGCTCGGAGTCATAAGAATTCACCTAGCCAATGTTTGTACAGCGAAAGATAGAATGGAAACAGAGCGCTTCCAATATGATTTTATTTTAGCTATTTTTAGGGGAGGGATAATTTATTTCAGAGGTACAAATGTAAGTTGCAAGTTTCATATAGAATGCCAGGCGGCTGGTGTTAAGGTAACAAGCAGAGGACAGCGCAGACAGGACACCAACAAACTGTGTTTGAGGAGAAGATTAGGGACTAACATATCCCATTATTTCCTAATTACGAGATACTATGTCCTAATTAGGAGTTATTGTCTCCTAATTAGGGCTATTATCCCCTAATAAGAACTTATTTTCTCCTACTTGGGGCTTATTATCTCCTAAATAGGAGATACTAGGTCCTAATTAGAAGTATTGTCCCCTAATTAGGCCATAATTACTCCTCAGTAGAAGTCATTATCTCCCAATTTAGAGATCATATGCCCTAACTAGGAGTTATTATTTCTTAATTAGGACTTAGTAACGCCTAATCATGAGTTATTATCTCCCAATTTGGACTTAGTATCAGGCATTTTTTTATATGAGGCACATGTTTGCTTCCATACAATCCAACTGAACTCAATCCAGCCCGGACAAAATCGGGCACTCCATGTAGTATATCTATCTATATTTTTTATACACTTCATCAAATATTTTATATAACTTCGTCAATTTGCCGTCATGCTCGGAAGTTTACTTTTTTCTAAGCGGCCTTTTTTTGATAAGAATTAGTCAAAAATGAAAGCCGCTTAGAAGGAAGTAAACTTCCGAGCATGACGGCAAATTGACGAAGATATATTTTTTATATATATATAGACTAGCTGGGGCCCACCTTCGTCCGAGACGAATTAAATGGGAAGGTGTGTTGAACATGTGCAACTTGAGTGCCCCAGAAGACTACCTGATGAAAATTATACGTAATGCAGCGTTTCGTCCAAACTGGCGAGTAGTTTCCTTGATTGTCACTGCGCATGCACGAAGACGGGAACACACCTCACACCCGACGATGGCAAATCACTACCCGATGGACCCTACCCTACATACAAACCTTCCCGGGGCCGGACTACATTCGCACGCCAAGTTTTGTTCCGATCGGCCGAGTCGTTTTTGAGTCTATAGTGAACAGACAGACAGACAGACAGACAGACAGACAGACAGACACACACACACACACACACATACACACACACACAAGCTCTAATATAGCAGACTAGACGGGGTGTCCGACTTCGTCCGGGTTACAAAGATCGTCACTGCGCATGCGCGAAGACGGGCACCCACCCCACAACCAACGATGGCAAATCACTACTGATGGTCCCTATATACAAATCCCAACTTTTGTCCCGATTGGCCCAGTAGTTTCCGAGATCGTTACTGCGCATGCGCGAAGACGCCCCACCCACCCCCGGTCAGATGGGTGGAAAGACTCTCCGGGACCGAACTACATACGCATGACAAGTTTCGTCCCGATCGACTCAGCCGTTTACGAGTCTATAGCGAACAGACAGACACACACACAAACTAACTCAAATACAGAGTAGGCAAGCTCGGTGCCCGACTTTGTCCGGGCTTTTGTCAGTGCGCATGCGCAAAGATTGGCTCCCACCCCTGCAAATCATTACCCGATTGACCGTACACACACCCGACGATGGCGAATGAGTTTTTGTCACTGCCCATGCGCAAAGATTAGCTCCCACCCCCATATCCTATAACGGCAAATGATTACCCAATGGACCATACATACAAATCCCAGGTTTCGTCCCGATCGGCAAAATAGTTTCCGAGATCGTCACTGCCCATGCGCAAAGACGGCCCCCACCCCATATCTGATGGGGGAAAATCACTACCCGTTGGACCCTACATACAAATCCCAAGTTTCGGCCCGATCGGTTCAGTAGTTTCCGAGATTGTCATTGCGCATGCGCGAAGACGTGCCCCCCACTCCGATTTCGAATAGCTCCCAAAACTTTTCCGGACCCGAACCACACACCCGTGCCAAATTTCGTCTCGATCGGCCCCGCCGTTTTCGAGTCTATAGAGAACAAACAAACAGACAAACAGACAAACAAACAAACAGACAGACAAGATTACTCAAATATATATATAGATTATCTGGGTGCCCGACTTCGTTCCGGCTTTTGTGCCCGCGCATGCACAAGGATTGGTTTCCACCCAATAGCCGACGTTGACGAATGACCGTAAATATAAACCCAAGTTTTGTCCCGATCGACCATGTAGTTTCCAAGATAGTCTCAGCACATGCGCGAAGACAGGACCCACCCCACATCTGAGTAGCCTAAAACCTCCCCGGACCCAAACCACACACCCATGACAAATTTCGTCCCGATCGGCCCAGCCGTTTTTGAGTCTATAGAGAACAAACAAACAGGCAAACAAACAGAAAAGATTACTCAAATATATATATAGACTTCGTCCGGGCTTTTATCACTGCGCATGCGCAAATATTGGCTCCCAAATCAGTACCCGATTGACCGTACATACAAATCCCAGGTACCGTCCCGATCGGCCCAGTAGTTTTTGAGATCGTTACTGCGCATGCGCGAAGATGGACATTCACCCCATACCCGCTGATGGCAAATGACTACACGATGGACCCTACATACAAATCTCAGGTTTCGTCCCGATCAGCCCAGTAATTTCTGAAATCGTTACTGCGCATGCGCGAAGACGGGCCCCCACCTCACGTCCGAGTAGCCTAAAACCTTCCCTGGCCCAAACCACACAACCATGCCGAATTTCGTCCCGATCGGCCCAGTTGTTTTTGAGTCTATAAAGAACAAACAAACAAACAAACAAACAAGATTACTCAAATATATATATAGACTAGTTGGGCCTGCCCACTTCGTCCGGGCTACAGAGATAGTCGCTGCGCATGCGCAAAAATTGGCTAACACGCCATAGCCGACGGTGGCAAAACACTACCCGGTGGAACGTACATACAAATCCCAGGTTTCGTCCCGATCGGACCTGTAGTTTCCGAAATCGTCACTGCGCATGCGCGAAGACGGCCCCCATATAAACACCCGACGGTGGCAAATCACTACCCGACATTCCCTACATACAAAGCCCAAGTTTCGTCCCGATAGGCCCAATTATTTCCGAGATAGTTACTGCGCATGCGCAAACACGATTCTCCCCCACCCCCGCCCCCGTTCCGATGGGTGGAAAACCTTCCCTGGACCGAACTACATACACATGCCAAGTTTCGTCCCGATCGGCCCAGCCGTTTTCGAGTCTATAGCGAACAGACAGACACAGACAAGACAGACAGACAGACAAGCTCAAATATATAGTACATTAGCTGGGTGCCCAATTTTGTCCGGGCTTTTGTTACTGCGCGTCTGCGCATGCGCAAAGATTGGCTCCCACCCCATAGCCGAAAGACCATACATACAAATGCCAGTTTTCGTCCCGATCGGTCCAGTAGTTTCCGAGATCGTCACTGTGCATGCGCGAAGCTGGGTACCACCCCATACCCGACAATGGCAAATGATTACACGATGGACCCTACATACAAATCCAAGGTTTCGTCCCGATCGGCCCAGTAGTTTCCGAGATCGTCACTGCGCATGAGCGAAGACAGGCCCCCACCCCACATCCGAGTAGCGTAGAACCTTTACGGGCCTGAACCACACTCCCATGCCAAGTTTCTTCCCAGATCAACCCGGACGTTTTCGAGTCTATACCTAGAGACAGACAAATAGACAAGCAAGATTACTCAAATATACAGACTAGATGGGGGCCCGAAATTGTCACTGCACGTGCGCAAAGATTGCCTCCCACCCCTGCAAATCATTACCCGATTGACCGTACACACACCCGACGATGGCGAATGAGTTTTTGTCACTGCGCATGCGCAAAGATTAGCTCCCACACCCATACCCTATAATGCTATAATGGCAAATGATTACTCGATGGACCATACATACAAATCCCAGGTTTTGTCCCGATCGCAAAAGTAGTTCCGAGATTGTCACTGCACATGCGCGAAGGCGGGTCCCCACCCTGGGTCCGATGCGTGGAAAAGCTTCCCGGGACCGGAATATGTACGCCTGCCAAGCTCCGTCCCAGTCAACCCATTCGATTTCGAGTCTATAGCGAACACACAGGCAGACAGACAGATATGTGAAGACGGGCCCCCACCCCAGGTCCAATGGGTGGAAACCTTCCCAGGACCAAACTACATGTGCATGCCACGTTTCGTCCTGATATGCCCAGAAGTTTTCGAGTCTATAGCAAACCCACACACAGACACACACACAGACACAGACAAATAAACTCAAATGTTTAATAGATTAGCTCGAGGCCCTACTCCGTACAGGAATGATTTACATGGACAGCTGAGCCGAGCATGAGCAATTTGAGTGGCCCAGGACACTGCCGGATGGAAATTACATACAAATCTCAGGTTTTAAGCCAATCGGCACAGTAGTTTTCGTGATTGTCACTGTGCATGCGCTAAGATGGCCCCACCCACATGTCCGAATAGATTAAAACCTTCCCGGGTTGTGATGGGGGCCATCTTCGCGCATGCACAGTATTGATCGCGGAAACTACTGGGCCGATCGGTACAAAACTTGGTGTTTGTATGTAGGGTCATCGGTTAATTATTTGCCACCGTCGTGTATGTGGTGGGGACCTGTCTTCGCGCATGCGCAGTAACGATCTCGGAAGTTACTGGGCCGATCAGGACAAAACTTGGGATTTGTATGTATGGTCTATCGGGTATGACCATCGGCTCTGGAGTGGGGGACCTATCCTCGCTTATGCGCTATGACGATCTCGGTAACTACTGGTCGATTTGAAACCTGGGATTTGTTTGTCGGGAATTAACTGGCCTCTGTCGTCTATGCGGTGACAGCCTATCTTTGTGCATGCGCAGTGACGATCTCGGAAACTACAAATCCGATTGGGACGAAACCTAGAATTTGTATGTACGTTCCACCGGGTAGTGATTTGCCACTGTCGACTATGGCGTGTTAGCCAATCTTTGCGCATGTGCAGTGACAATCTCTGTAGCCAGGACGAAGTCGGGCACCGCAGCTAGTCTACTATATATTTGAGCTTGTGTGTCTCTGTGTGAGTGTGTCAGGGTGTGTGTGTGTGTCAGGGTGAGGGTGTGTGTGTGAGAGAGAGAGAGAGGGTGTGCGTATGGGGGGGGGGGGGGTGTTTGAGGTTAAAAAATCTCACTGGCACTGACATTTCCTACTGAAACGTTTTTTTCCTTTTAATATGCCGCTGTGTATGTGTGTTTTCGTTATAGACTCGAAAACGGCTGGGCCGATCGGGACAAAACTTAGCATGCGTATGTAGTTCGGTCCTGGAAAGGTTTTCCATCCATTGGATCTGGGGTGAGGGTCCGTCTTCGCGCATGCGCAGTAATGATCTCGGAAACTACTGGGGCGCTTAGGCCGAAACTTGGGATTTGTATGTATTGCCTTCAGGTAGTGATTTCAGAAAAAAAAACTTTGTTTTATAATAGAGAAACCCGTCTGAATTTAAAGACACTTCAACAGCAGAATCGTTCAGTGTCGATAAAAGCTCTACAAGCGGGCGAAACCGGAGTCCCCCAAGCCTCTCTTCCCATCCCCACCCTCTCAGACGTCGTGGTGAGCACGGACGAGCAGCTATCTGCTCTCCAACATCAAGACGTACACAACTGACGTGCAGAGCGCCTTAGTGCACGGTGTCATTGTGACCCACATGAGCAAGCGAGTTCAGACAGCCAGCGATGTGTACTAACAATGTTTATTCCTTTGTCGACATTTGTGTAAGGAACGGGAAAATGATAAATTCGAAGATTTTAATAATTTTTAGATGAGCTTAAAGAGTAGCTAAAACCGTATTCTAAAATCGCAAGCCTCAAGACCCCCCCCCCCCCCCCTCTATTTACAGAAGCCATAACAAGACGCATAAAACAGAGTTGCCCCTAAAATATCCGCACAAGCAATATTTATAGTATGCAATATTCAAGTATTCATGCATACTTGCAGACTGACTGGGAGGAATATACCGATTGAAAATGCGTTCTATAGAATGGATATGTGCGGTCAGCTGCCACACGACTGAAGGCGTCAAACGCTGACCACTTACCCAACATAAAGACGAAAACGCCTGAACATTAACCACATTAAGCCTAAAATAGCCTTAAATATCTCCAAAATTTCTCGCAGACCTATTGAAGTTTGGATAGAATCGGCTTTTGGGGTTCTAATGATATCCAAATGTGTATACAATGTGTAGTTTCATTGAACATAGGTGGAACTTATATTGGAAAAAATACGAAATTTAATAATCTCAATAAGTGCCGTGTTAGGTAAGGGGTTAAAGTGCCAAATTTTTTTGCATGGATTTCCCAAAGCAATTGGTCAATATAAGTTTGGGTCGAATTATACAAAGTCCCATCAGTGAGAAAGGGTAAATTCTATGATTTAACTCTGATCATACCACGCAAATAATTTTAGCCTTTGAAAACTGGGAAATATTTTACTACAAAAGTGGTAAAAACGTTACTACAAAAGTGGTGACTTTGTTTTTTTATGACAAAAGTGGGCGACGGTTACTACAAAAGTGGAGACCTCATTTTACTACAAAAGTGGGCGACGTTACTACAAAAGTGGTGAGCTACCACAAAAGTGGGCTTTTTCTGCTACAAAAGTGGTGAGCTACCACAAAAGTGGTAATTACTACAAAAGTGGGCGTCACACACGACACCTGCATTTCACTATGAGTATACAGCAATAGGATACACTTGCATACCAAATATCAAGTCACTCAACCAAGTACTTTACAATTTATTAATGATTGAATTTCGGGATGGATGGATGGACTGATGTTCTTACACGTTCTTACTTGTGAGGTTTTTCCCATGTTAAACCCTAACCCCACAGCGCAAAAAATACCCTCACAAGTGGCCACTGTACTAACCAAACCCCACAACTACCACTGACCCTAAATTGTAAACCCCACAATGTACCTCTGCTAAGCCTGAACACTCACAGATGAATGGACGGGCGGACAAGGCAAATCCTATATACCCCCGCTGGGGCAGGGTATAAACAAGAGGCCCCAGGGGACCTGAGGGCGCTCACCTGACATGGTAGTCTAAATATCAAACTAGGGACTTGACTTGAATAAGCTGCATATGCCCCTCCTAAGAAAAGCATATACCAACTAGATGAAGCGATTGTGCCCACACAATACATAGGATTTTCCTTCTGTTTTCAGTTCCTGCACTTTTACGTCCCAAAATTGAGATAAACGCATAAAAAACAGATTTTTTTTTATTTTTGCTCCCAAACAAAATATTTTCAGCCTAAAATTTTTTTTCTTCTTAAAATTTACCAAAACGCATAAAAAACCAAAAAACTAATTTCCGGATTTCAGTCCCACCCAGCCCCCAAATTTTCAGTGTAAAAATAAATTTTTTTGTCTTAAAATTGACCGAAACGCATAAAAAAAAACAAACAAAAAAATTCCACATTTTGGTCAAAAATTTCTAAGTCCGAAACGGGACCCCCAATTTTCAGCCTAATTATGAACCCAGGGACATGGCTTGAACAAACTTGAATCTCACCCCCCTAAGGATGCTGCATACCAAATATCAAAAGATTCTTATTGGTAGATCTGAAGAAGAAGATTTTGAAAGAAAAGTCCTCATATTGCACTAAGTTAAAATTCGGTCTCCCATAGGGAGCCCAAATGTGAACCCAGGAACTCGATTTGTACAAACTTGAATTTGACCTTCCTGGAGATGTTGTATACCAAATATGAAATGATTCTGACTGGTGAATCTGAAGAAGAAGATTTTGAAAGAATAATCCTCATTTTGCACTAAGTTAAAATTTGGGCTCCCATAGGGAGCCTAAATTTGAACCCAGGGACTCAATTTGAACAAACTTGAATCTGACCCCCTAGAGATGATGTATACCAAATAGGAAAGAATTCTGCCTGGTGGATCTGTAGAAGAAGATTTTTTTGAATTTTGGAAAGAAATTCATGGGTGCTATGACTGCTATCCGAGTTATGCCCCTTGTGGTGCTCCCTGTGGTTGCAGCAAGTTTATTTGTACAAGTTTGAATTGACATATGATAGGGAGCATGCACACCAAATTTGGTTTAATTTGATCCAGTAGTTTGTGAGGAGAAGTCGATAATGTAAAGTTCACGACGGACGGCAAGTGATAAGTTAAGCTCCCTTCGGTGAGCTAAAAACCCATTATCTCTGCTTAAGGGTCTGGTCAAACAGACCCCTTCTTTAAAAAAAAATGTCATACATTTTATTTGTAAGCATTAATCATCAGAATGGGTACTTTTCAAATTTCAAGTATTTTATAGTCATGTGTATTTTCATACAAGTAAAGCAGTGATAGGTTTGCAGCTGCCTAGACATTTATGAAGTTGCTGCAGCAGTCTGCTCCTTGCCCACTAACATTAACCATAAACAGACTAAGCAGGTCATTGAATGAAAAACTTAAATTTTTAAATTTGAATTTAGATCTTCAGTTTCTTAGCCCAATAGCAATGCTTGTATATCAAGTTGCAAACATAGATTATGAGTGAAAGACTGTACATACTGAGGAAGCTGGGTGTTTGTATCATTGGCATCACGAAGAATCATGAATGTTTGTCATAAGTAATGATAGGAATATAAAAAAATAATTATAATCTATGTTTTCATCACTGACCCATTTGTCTATATATATAGGATTTGGGTTATCCAATCCTATAAAATCTTTGCCCGTCTCTCTGAGATATATGCATTTGGGCAGTTTTGAAAAGCTGGAGCTCAAATTTAGATTCTAGGGATAATTTGTTCACAGAATACAGATCATACAGTAGTTTTGTTTATACAGCCTCTCCCTCAACCCCATCATGGATAACATGGGTAATATCTGTACACTCCCAGTTTTCTTATTCCACTAATGTTATGGTGATAATATTGTGAGTCTCGGTTTTACTATTTTCAGAGGGGTGGAGGATATGGCACACTTCCAATCTTGACAATGTGCACTTTTATATTTCTTGCCTCCTCTATTTTCTGCTCCCCCCCCCCCCCCCCTCCACCTGGCCTTGAAATTCCCTCCAAATAGCGGCGGTAAACATCATGTCCAAATAATGTAATTGTGCCCAAATTATGCAGCATACAATTTTTTTTTCAAAGTTTTGCAATGTTTTGGCAACCTACAATTTGGTAAAGTTTCCCGATGCACACATTATGGTTTAGGATCTCCCTGTTGGCTCAAACAGGTCATTAAGTTTAAAAAAAAAAACCACAGAATTTGCTAAAGCATAAGACGTAACATTTTCAAATTTGAGGCATTTCCTACCAATTGTCATGAATAATTTACATTTAATTAGGATTTTGACCTGACAGCGGAAAACTTAAGAACCCTTCTCGTGAACTTTAACTCAAGGAGCAGAACCAATAATAGCGATGAAGAGCTATAAGAGGATGTAAGATTCTAAGGTGGAAAAAGCCTGAAAAGAATAGGAAGCACCAGTGCTTTTCTCTCCCACTGGGCCATAATATAGTGGATCGGCATTTGCTGTAGTGTGCAAATTACACCAATCCAAAAGTTTGTCCTCCACCACCTAAATTTACTTTCAGCATCCAAACAAAATACAGTTACATCTTATTTCTTTGCCACTAATATTTGTATTTATGTTTTATGTGCTACATTTGGTTGACTAGATAGAAAATATGATGGAGCTGTATTTATTCATTTTCAGCAAAAGTGAAGCATGTCAAAATGTTGAAATTCAAAGAATGCAATTAAAAAGCCTATCTTTAAAAGGACAAGTAATGGAATCAGTCCACATTCTGTGCGG
Organism: Pictodentalium vernedei; assembly: GCA_031216915.1. Taxonomy (NCBI): domain Eukaryota; kingdom Metazoa; phylum Mollusca; class Scaphopoda; order Dentaliida; family Dentaliidae; genus Pictodentalium; species Pictodentalium vernedei. Next base: position 184,650,770 of record CM062292.1, on the reverse strand, counting down.
CATTCAGATGAAACCACATACAAATCTAAACTTACTGCTCAACAATGAAACAGTTCCTTGGTTAAGTGCACATGTTCTAATACAGTATTCTTGTTGCAGGTGAAAGTCTATTTTTGGTGAACTCTCCAACAAAACTATTCTCTTGCCTTCAAACACTGGATCATGGCCTGTATTTAAAAAATATTAAAAATGGTTAAGATTTATTCTTAGCACACTAAAGTGGTATGGATCTTGATCTCTTTCAGAAACACTAAAATTATTAAAAGTTATTCATAGTTAATCTCAGTTTATGTTTATAAGTCAAACATGCACTGTGCTCTCTCTGTGGGAATCAACAAGAGATTGTCGTTAGTCTTTGTCACAAGGGAGTTAAATTTAAACATTGCACATATAACTATGAGCTGGCACATCTGATGGGCTTGTAAACAAGATGAAAATTAAGTAATTTAACATTTTAAAGCTAGAGGTAATATGGGAGGTCACTCTGCACTGACAGTCTGACAGCCATGCTACCAAATTAACATCTGGAGTTCATATTGAGTCTAAATACCAATAAAAGGCTGCCCTGGCACATGTCCCCCCCCCCCCCCCCCCCCAAAAAAAAAAGTGTGACTAATGACTCAAGCAAAAATTGTCAGACCAAATCCCGATTTGAACTTGACCTGTATTTTATGTTGAGACATCAACATACCACATTTTATTGGATTTGGTCAACAATAATTGAAGTTAGCATCAGGAAACCAAAACAAAAAATTTTCGATGTTGAAAAAGAGGCATAACTCTGGCAAAAATTGGACCACACCCCCCCCCCCCCCCCCCCCCCCCCCCCCCATTCAAACTTCACCTGTATTTTGTATTGATACGCCAACAGACCAAATTTCATTTGATTTGGCAAACTATAACTAAAGTTATCATTGGGGAAACCAAAAAAATGAATTTTCGAAGTCGAAAAAGGGCATAACTGTGGCAAAAATTGTCAGACCGAACCCCCATTCGAGTCTGACCTGTATTTTATATTGATACCCTTACATACCAAATTTCATTTGATTTGGTCTACTCGAACTTGAGTTATCATCGAGAAACCAATGTGGGACGGACACACGCACGCACGCGATGGATCTGGAGAAGAAGATTTTTAAAGAAATTTCCTCATATTACACTAAGTTAAAATGCGGGCTCCCATAGGGAGCCCAATTATTAACCCAGGGAGTCAATTTGAACAAAGTTGAATCTAACACCCCTACATATGTTGTATACCAAATATGAAAGCATTCTGGCTGGTGAGTCTAAGAAGATTTTTAAAGAAATTTCCTCATATTGCACTAAGTTAAAATTTGGTCTTCCGTAGCAGCCCAAATATTAACCTAGGGAGCTGATTTGAACAAACTTGTATCAGTACCCCCCCACCCTCACCCCCACCCCCATACCACAGAGATGGTGTATACCAATTATGAAAGGATTCTGACTGGTGGATCTGACGAAGATTATTTTTGAAGAAATTTCTTGATATTGCATTAAGTTAAAAGTCAAGTTCTCATAGGAAGCCCAAATATTAACCCAGGCACTCGATTTGAACAAGCTTGAATCTGACCCAGTAGAGATGTTTTTTTTTAATATGAAAAGCATTCCAACTGGTGGATCTGAAGAAGACTTTTAAAGAAATTTCCTCATATTGCACGAAGTTAAAATTTGGGCTACCATAGGGAGCCTAAATATAACCTAGGGACCCAATTTGAACAAACTTGAATCAGCACCCTCCCCCCACACCCACCACACCGTAGGAAGCCCAAATATTAACCTAGGGTCTTGGTTTGAACAATCTTGAATCTGACCCTCATAACAATGATGTATGCCAAACATTAAAAGATTCTGAATGGTGGTTCTGAAGAAGAAGATTTTTAAAGAATATTCCCCATATTGCCCTAAGGTATAAATCTGGGCTTCTGTATTTAGCCCAAATATGAACCATGGGGCTTCATTCTAACAAACTTGTATCTGATATCAATAATACCACTTACCAAATTTGGTTCAAATCGGACCATCGGTTCAGAAAATAGAAATTTTGGGCGGAGCCAAAAATCTAGCCCCTCACATTATAAAACCAAATATTGCTTCATGAACTTCGTTTGAACAAATTTGATTCTACACCTCAAAAGACAAATATCAACAAATATCAAGTCATTGTACCCACTGGTTCAAGAGAAGAAGATTTCCTCCCTATGGGGCTGGGCATGTTGAATTGAACAAAAATGCAATGCCCCTTCGGGACCACCATTCACACAAACTTTCACTTGAATTGGCCCAGTGGTTTTGGAAGAGAAGACCAAAACATGGTGTTGACAGACAACGAATGATGGACGCAGAGCGATGAGATTAGTTAAGCTTGACTTTGTTAAGGTGAGCTAAATATAGTTATTTTATCATTGGCAGTATGTAAGAAAAGCTTACGGATGACTTGTATCTCTATTTTGGTGTTTGGATGTAGGGCAAATCCCCCATGAAACTGAATGCTGAATGGGGAAATTTAAAATTTACCATTGATTTGAATGGAAGGAATCTGAATGTTTGGAGAGATGATTCTGCGTTCGAACTATTTTTGTAGTAGTCATGAATCATCTGAGCAATTGCTATCTTTATTAGAAGAAACTCTTAAGGGCATCATGGCTGAACATGCACCTCCCAAGTCAAAAATTATAACTCATAGAGAAAAAGTGGAGTGGTTTATAGAAGATATTAGAGCTGCTAAACAACAGCGTCGCAGACTTGAGCGTCTTTACAATAAAACAAAGCTTGAGGTTCACCGGCAGATGTTCTGCCACCAAAGAAAATAAGATCTTCAAAAAGGCGAAGAGGGAGTACTACAATTCGCTTATAGAGGAGTCATCTAATACAAGGGTGCTGTTCTCGCTAACCAATAGTCTCCTTGGTTAAGAACAAAAAGTCTTTCTCCCAGATCATCTAAATACTGCCAAAATTCAGGAAAAATTCAGCAATTAAATTCATAACGAAAATTCAAGTAATTCTGGATAGTACACCATCATGTGAACCACCGGAGTTTGATCATCTTGACATAAAAAGTGATTTTTTTTAATTTTCACTCTGTCTCAGAAGACAACATTCAAAAAATGATTTTATCATCATCCAATAAATCCAGTGATCTAGATCAAATTCCAACATTCCTTTGAAAGAGACAATTGATTATCTTCTGCCAGCCATAACATCTATTATATCTGCATCCCTACATGAGGGGTTTGTTCCAAACGCATTGAAAAAAAAGCACTTATTACACAACTCATCAAGAAACCATCTCTTGATCCTGACAACCTGAAGAATTATCGACCAGTATCGAACCTCTCTTTCCTGTCCAAATTGTTGGAAAGGGTTGTTGCTTTACAACTCAACTAGAGGGGGTATCAGTACCCCGTGGCTCACTAACAGGTGGCCAATGCAAAGGGGTGGCTGGAGTAAAAAAAAAAAGTTCAAAACTTGCACACAAAAGTCCAAAATTAAAGAAAATAAGCAGTTAAAGGGTTAAATAATATAATAATAACCCCTAAGAAGCATGCTAACATAAAATAGGAACCATTGCAATATGCTACAAGGTAAGTCTCCACTTTGAAAAAAAGAAAGACAAACCTCAAAAACTGCACCTAAAAGTAAAAAAAGTATCACATTTGTTTCAAAGGGTTAAAATTTAGAAAAATACCCCGAAAATATTACAATAACCAGCGTGGCAATATGCCAGTAAGATAAAATTCCACTTAAAAAAATATCAAAACCTGCACACAAAAGTACAAAACCTGCAAAGAAAAGAACAAAATTAAAGTAAATAAGCAGCTAAAGGGTTAAATAATATAAAAATAGCCCAAGAAGCATCCTAACATAAAATAGGAACCATGGCAATATGCTACAAGGTAAGTCACCACTTGCAAGAAAAGAAAGACAAACCTCAAAACCTGCACATAAAAGTAACAAAAAGTATCACATTTGTTTCAAGGGGTTAAAATTGAGAAAAATACCCTGTCACAGTAACCACAATGGCAATATGCCAGTAAGGTGAAAGTCTACTTGAAAAATATCCACTTGGAAGAAAAGAAAGACAAACCTCAAAACCTGCACATAAAAGTATCACATTTGTTTCAAAGGGTTAAAATTTAGAAAAATACCCTGAAAATGTTATAGTAACCACCATGGCAATATGCCAGAGAGGTAAAACTCCAATTAAAAAAAAATATCAAAACCTGCACACAAAAGTACAAAACCTGCACAAAAAAGTCCAAAATTAAAGTAAATAAGCAGCTAAAGGGTTAAATAATATAATAATAGCCACAAGAAGCATCCTAACATAAAATAGGAACCATGGCAATATGCTACAAGGTAAGTCACCACTTGGAAGAAAAGAAAGACAAACCTCAAAACCTGCACATAAAAGTAAAAAAACATCAAAACCTGCACACAAACGTCAAAATAAGTCCAAAATTTGATTCAAAGGGTTAAAATTAAGACGAAATACCCCGGAAAAGAGTTAAATGTTATCGTGAACTCCCACAGCAATATGCAAAGAAGAAAAGCATTTTTTTAAAAGCACAAAAATTCAAACCTGTAAACAAAAGAAGTCCAAAATTGAAATAATTAAGCAGGAAAAGGGTTAAAGAATACAACATAGCCCTAAGATGCATGTTTACATACAATAGAAAGCATATACAAGGTAAATCTACACTTGGAAGAAAGGAAAAAAAATACATGAAAACCTGCACGCAAACGTCAAAATAAGTCTAAAAATCTATTCAAAGGGTTAAAAAAATTTTAAAAATGCACTGGAAAGATATGAATGTTATAATAACCACCACTGCAATATGCAGTGAGGTCAACCTCACTTGAAATTGTTTTTTTTTTTATCACAACCTGTACATAAAAGTAAGAAGCTGTAAGCCTAAGTCCAAAAGCTGTACATAAAAGTCCAAAATTGAAGTAATTCAGCAGGAAAAGGGTTAAATAATACAAACATAGCCCTAAGATGCATGTTTACATACAATAGAAAGCATGGAAATATGCTGCAAGGTAAATCTCTACTTGGAAGAAAGGAAAAAAAAAACATCAAAACCTGCACGCAAACATGAAAATAAGTCTAAAATTTGATTCAAAGGGTTAAAATTAAGACAAAATACCCTGGAAAAGTGTTAAATGTTATAGTGAACCACCATAGCAATATGCAGAAACTCTACACTTGGAAGAAAGGAAAAAAAAAAAACCCATGAAAACCTGCACGCAAACGTCAAAATAAGTCTAAAAATCTATTCAAAGGGTTAAAAAAATTTTAAAAATGCACTGGAAAGATATGAATGTTATAATAACCACCACTGCAATATGCAGTGAGGTCAACCTCACTTGAAATTGTTTTTTTTATCACAACCTGTACATAAAAGTAAGAAGCTGTAAGCCTAAGTCCAAAAGCTGTACATAAAAGTCCAAAATTGAAGTAATTCAGCAGGAAAAGGGTTAAATAATACAAACATAGCCCTAAGATGCATGTTTACATACAATAGAAAGCATGGACATATACTGCAAGGTAAATCTCCACTTGGAAGAAAGGAAAAAAAAAACATCAAAACCTGCACACAAACATCAAAATAAGTCTAAAATTTGATTCAAAGGGTTAAAATTAAGACAAAATACCCTGGAAAAGAGTTAAGTGTTTTAGTGAACCACCATAGCAATATGCAGAAACTAAAAAAAAATTTAAAAAGCCAAAAAATCAAAACCTGTACACAAAAGTTCAAAATATTTGAGAGCAGATGCCGACGCCGACATGAGGGCTATGCCATAGGCTCACATAACTAACGTTGGTGAGCCAAAAATCATCTGCATGAAAATGATCTTTTCGAGCCCTTCCAGTCTGCATATAAAGCCATCCACAGTACAGAAACAGCCTTACTGCGAGTCAACAATGACATTGTTAAATCAGTGTCTGAGGGTAAGGCTGTATTGCTTGTTCTCTTGGATTTGTCAGCAGCATTCGACACAGTCGACCATGGAATTCTCATGAAGACATTGACACAGCATGGCATATGTGGAACTGTCTTATCGTGGTTTGCATCATATCTAGAAGATCGCAGTCAACAAATATATATCAATAAGATCGGTTCAGAAAGCAGGACGTTAAAGTGTGGTGTTCCTCAGGGCTCAGTTCTCAGACTACTCTTGTTTACTCTGTACACTTCTTCTCTGGGTCGCCTTCTTAAAAAGCATGGCATATCATATCATCTGTATGCACACGACACCCAACTGTACATCACATTCAACCCATCTGTTCCAGGTGACTCATTCACCGCAGTCAATAACATGGAAACTTGCATAAATCTTGTGCAGGAATGGATGATAGACTTTAAACTGAAAATGAATGACTCTAAAACCGAATTCTTAGTGATATCCGGGGTTCACATGCCTACACCCTCTGTTACATCAATTCTGGTTGGAAACAACATCACTGTGAAAAGTGAATCGGCCAGGAATATTGGACTGACTCAAATTTAAAACTAGACATCCATATCAATAAAATATGTCAAAAATGCTACTGGCAGCTTCGTTATGTTGGAAGACTGCGTCCTTATCTTAACCAGTCAGCAATTGAAAAACTTGTGCACTCCTTCATCACCTCACAACTAGACTACTGTAATTCAGTGTTAGTGGGGCTGTCCCAGTGCCCGATTCAGAAGCTTCAAGAAGGTCATAATACTGCTCCTAGGATAATTACTGGTACCAAACGCTCTGAACTCATAACACCTGTTTTAAGATAACTACATTGGCTTCCAGTTAAACAGAGAATTGATTTCAAAATATTGATCTTTAGTATTCAAATGTATCCACAAACTGGCTCCAGTTTACCTGCAAGAGCTCCTACCTGTATATAAACCATCACACAGTCTCAGATCTAAAAAACAAATTTAACTAGTTGTACCTTTTAGCAGATCTAATCAGGCTCATGATCGTGTGTTCTCCATCGTGGGTCCCAGATTGTGGAATTCAATGCCAATTAGTGTCTGAATTTCAGAAACTCTCAATGTCTTCAAAAGAAATCCTAAAACTTTCCTATTCATTGAAGCATTTTCCTGAACCTCTGTAAGAGGCAATCAAAACAGACGTGACTCTTTATTTCAGAAAAGCGTATTTATTTCTGTCAAGTGTTTTAGAGCACTATTTGAGGTTTTACGCTCTAAAAAATAAACTAGGATTTTGTAATGTTTCCAATTCAATATCAGTAATCATGGAACCTTAAGGTGCTACATAACTAATGAAAAACAAATTTACTACGAAAATCTAAAGTATAAAAATTCCATAAATTTAATACCTTTCCACAAATTACACACTAAAATCAGGGGGCCCATGGGACCTGAGATGCTCACCTGATCATAGTTCTTCAAAGGATTTAATTAGCATCTATGGCTAGTTAACACTAAAGAGGAATGAAATTATTTAATTATTTATAACTCTATTGTCCATGCCAGATGATTTTTTTCTAGTATTGGGATGCTACAAGATTTTCAGTATTGCAAAATGAGAGAGTCCAAATATCAACCTCGGAAGTCAAGTTCAGCCTAACTTCCCCTTGATCATTCTATAGGGTTCTGTGGGATCAGTTATATTTTTTTTATTCAGATATAAATTGCTTATTTACAGAAACAGAAAGCTTCAATATCAATGATCTTTTTAAAAATGTACAAATATACTTGGAGTAAACAAGTAGTATTTTTAGTCTGATAATTGTTAAGTTGCAAGGTTATGTATAAAATAGAAGTCTGTTGTTGCTCAGCCTAGCTACAAATAACAAAGTAGTTGGATGCATAAACTGCCAGGATGTCGTTTTTCATGCAGACTTGTCCTTGGAAACTTGATCAAGTGCAGAGTAAACAATCAATCAACTCCCATTTTGTTCTTATCTCATCGTGTTGTCTTTTACTGGGATAAGAGTAAATGGACATAAGTTCCAGATTCCTACAGTTTTTAAGTTGTTCAATGAAGCCCTGGTATGTTGGAAGAATTTTTCTAGTTTTGCAGTAGTAGATATACTTTTTGTAAACAAGTATGTCGAAGTTTGTTCTGGTATCAGATAAGGATAATTTGTTGCTTTGACCTAAAATCACCAGTTCTTCAGTTAGCAATAGTTGTGTCTGGCATTTTTCTTTTAAATCTTCTGAAAAATTCAGTAAAATAGTTTTTGTAATAGAACAGTCAAAAAATAAATGTGGTATTGTTTCCTTTGTATGGTTACAAAAGGTACATAGTCCAGTTTCGGAGATTTTACATTGATAGAGTTTGGAATTTGTATGTAAGTATTTATGTAATATTTTAAATTGTAAACTCTGCAAATATGTGTCATCTGTTAATGTGAATGGGTTTCTGTATAGAAACTGCCAGTCGGTAAGCTGTAAGTTTATATTCAGTATCTCATTCCATTTGCATTGAAGCATTTCCAAAAAAAAAGTCCAGAAAACTGATATTTTGGCACTTTTCCATATTTCCAAGGGGCATAACTCACACAAGAATAATGCAATCAGCATGAAACTCAAACTTGATCTGTAAGTCATTGTACTATAGTAGGTTACCAAGAATGAAATCATTCGGTTGAAGCATTTCCAAAAAAAGTCCGGAAAACTAAAGTATGACTGACAGACTGACTAACAGACTGATGGATGGACAGAGTGCAAATGAAACTTGATCTATAGTCATCTTTCTATAGTAGGTTACCAAAAATGAAATCATTCCGTTGAAGCGTTTCAAAAAAAAGTCCGGAAAACTAAAGTATGACCGACAGACTGACTGACAGACTGACGGATGAATGGACAGAGTGTAAATGAAACTTGATCTGTCAGTCATCGTTCTATAGTAGGTTACCAAAAATGAAATCATTCCATTGAAGCGTTTCCAGAAAAAGTCCAGGAAACTGATATTTTTGCGCTTTTCCATATTTCCAAGGGTCATAACTCACACAAGAATAAGGCAATCAGCATGAAACTCAAACCTGATCTGTAAGTCATCATTCTATAGTAGGTTACCAAAAATGAAATCATTCCGTTGAAGCATTTCCAAAAAAAGTCCAGAAAACTTATATTTTGGCACTTTTCCATATTTCCAAGGGCCATAACTCACACAAGAATAATTCAATCAGCATGAAACTCAAACTTGATCTGTAAGTCATTGTTCTATAGTAGGTTACCAAAAATGAAATCATTCCGTTGAAGCGTTTCCAAAAAAACTCTGGAAAACTGATATTTTGGTGCTTTTTCCCATATTTCCAAGGGCCGTAACTCACACAAGAATAATGCAATCAGCATGAAACTCAAACTTGATCTGTAAGTCATCGTTCTATAGTAGTTTACCAAAAATGAAATCATTCCGTTTAAACGTTTCCAAAAAACTCCGGAAAACTAAAGTGTGAATGACAGACTGACAGACTGACAGACTGACGGATGGACAGAGTGCAAACCTATAGTCCCCTCCGGCGATGCCGGTAGGGGACTAAAAAGGTATGGTGATAGAGCATCACCCTGTCTAACGCCCTGCTGTATACTGAACCTGTCGGAGCAGTGACCATTATTCAGAACACAGCTGAAAATATTACTGCAAAAGGTTTGAAACCAGTTTATAATTGATGGGCCAAAATTTAAAAATCTCAGTGTTTTTTCTATAAACGACCATTCTAAGGAATCAAAAGCTTTTTCAAAATCTAATAGTGCAAATATTTTGATTTGTGCATTTAGTGAGAAGATCAAAGGTTAACCTTGTGGATTCTCCAATATATCTACCTTTCATAAAACCAAGTTGAGTATCCGAGATAAGTTTTGGAAGAACTGCTTTATTCGGTTAGCTATGGCTGATGAACCAATTTTTGCTTTTATATTAATAAGTGATATTGGTCGCCAATTTTTATGTATCTCTTGGGTTTATTTTGTTTGGGTATACATTTTATGATTCCGGTTCTTTGGGTTATTGACAGTTCTTTCCTTGAGTAACCAAAGTTAAGTGACTTAATCAAATAACCGCCGATGTCATTCCAGAAGAATTTATAGAATTCCAACGTAAAGCCATCAGAACCAGGACTTTTATTACTTTTTATAGATTTCGAAACATTTAGACCTTCCAATACTGATAATGGTCCTTCCTGAGAATTCTTTTCTTCTTCACATAGGAAGTTTAGGAAAGGATTTTCCTTATCAAAAAACTTATTTTCGGTTTCTAGTAAATCTTCCTTGTGTGTTTTGGACGTATAAAGATTTTGATAAAAAAATTTTGTTCTTCTAGAATATCTTGTATATCGGTTACTTCTGTACCGTCGTCAGTTTCTAAAATGCGAATTGTTTTGTCTGTATAGTGCCTTTTTTCTAAGTTACAAAAGTACTTTGTTGGTTTTTCTCCTTCAACTTTCCATTTAGATTTTGCTCTCAATATTATTCCTTGTATTTTCTTGTCCCTAATATTCCAGTGGACAAGTTAATAAGGGTAAAAATGTGACAATCAGAAGAAGACGTATTCGCCCCTTTGCCTGGAGAGAATAAGTGACGGGAGTTCATAGTGGTCACTAGCACAGTTCCCTCCCAGTAAGATGTTATGATCAGTTTATGCATAAGCACAGTAAAAAATGTTCAACCGTTTTTTGCTGGGTCTTGTGGTTCAATTTACCAGTTTGCCATAAAAACCAGAACCAAACTGGAAAACAAAAAAAAACACCCAGCCCTATTTTTACCCTGGGTTATCCCCACCTCCCTCCCTTATAAGTCTGAGATCACTATTGAATAGTTCTCTCTATTAACTTCCTCACTTGGCCAATCCACAGTCTAGATTTTAAGAGTTCCAAATATTCTGGAACACTAATTGTAGTGTTGAAATGATTAAGCGACTAAGCAAGTCGACTAGATTTTCATTATTAATCAATAACAAAATCGCCTATCAACTAATTGTCCCCTTCCATCAACCACAAAACATCATCACCCATACCCGAAAATTGTGTAGTTATCGGCACACAAGCATAATTTACTTCGTAAATATGATTCTTCACACTCAGTGACCGTAGCACACATAGGATGATTGAAATTCATGGTGATATTCTGTGCAATACACCAAAGAATCGTGCTCTTTGCAACGGCCCCAACTTATTTTCAAACTGAGTATACTAAGCCATGAATAGGCTACAATGATCTATCCCCGTTTATGAGGTATCTTTCCATGTCATTTGATTAGTTCAAGTCAATGCACTGGTCACCGGATAGTTGGCGGATAGTTTTCAGAACTTTTCTCGTTCAAAATTATTATATGACACAGACACCAGTTCAATTGGAAACAGGGAATGCTTCCAGTTTGCGATGGGATTCTCAAATTATTCTGACATATTATGTAAGCTTAATGGCTATTTGATTATCGATGTACATGTAAAATGAGTGAGAAGACTTTAGCAGTTGATTCTGGCATATTGCACAGATTATTTCCACCTAAATATGAGATAGAAGTGGAAACTTGCAGGTATTTTATTGTCAGGTTCAGTGTTATGATAGGTGCTGCCTACCCCTATGCTATTGTGTTGTAGTGATGGGTTGATTAGTTGTCGACTAATGGTCACCGACTAGTCAAATACGAAATTCCTGAATTGTTTCAACACTGATTAATTAATATCCAAGTTCTGAATCAGGGAGGTCTAGTTGTTGAAATCTAGAGCCATCGTTCTATACAAAGATTAAAGCAAACAATCTCACATTTAAATATGCCGTAAATGTACAACACATGCAAACTTTGTTGCTCATGCTTTGTATTAATATGGGTCATGCAAAACCAGAACTGGGCAACTGCCCTGGGTATACCCCCACCCTGTCACATACTGCCCAATATCCAAGCTGAGTAGGACAGACAGAAAATTTAATTAATGAAATATGGACGATAACTTATTAGCAGAATGTGTAGGTACCATCTCTTATTTGCCTGAAAGAGCTTGCCACAGTAAACATGCATGTAAGATTTGATGAAGATCCAAACATCTATATTGGTGGAGTTATATGGAACTTATGATTATCTTGGAAATTCCAACAATGGGCATACCGTGTGATTTTCATATACTCATGTCAGCATGCAATGCCAGGAGAGCAGATTTTAAATTCATGGAAAACAATTTCAGGTATGGGTTTGTTTGTTTGTTTGTTGGTGGTTAACGTCACACATTTATGCACCATGGCTAATCGTGACACAACATGGAGATGAAGTCAAGTTCAGTCAATCGTTGATCAACATGTTGCCCATTTTAGAGGACTTTCACCCCAAGCATTGGTGACTGGGTCCTATTTTACAAGTAAAGCGGAACTGGTTGACCACAGTAAACAAGTGCTGCTTACTTCCCGGGGTTCCCACGGGGATTCAAGTATGGGTGGTGGGTCTTAAAAACTTGAAAAACAAAAAATGACACATGTCTACAATTTATTCCTGTCCAAAGAATCCCACCCCTAATGAAAATACACTAAAAAATGCAAGTTTGCACCTAGGCTGTGACAGATAGTAAAATGAAACAAATTCCAAGTCCATAAAGGGCAACAACTCAGAAAATACTCAAAATATCACCTGCAATGAACATGGGACAAGACATCAATAAGATATACTTGCACACCACATATGTTGTCATTCCACCAAGTATTTTAAAAGTATTGAAGTTAAATGATCAAAAATTAAACAAATTTCAAGTCCATCAAGGGCAATTACTCTAAAAATACTTTGAATAGCAACATCATTGACAGGGGTCTAGACATCAATAAGATACACTTGTATACCAAATATGATGTCATTCCACTACATATTTTAAAAGTTATTGAGTTTAAAAAATGGTTGGTCACAGACAGACCGATGAATCCACAGACAGGCAGAGTCTGAATGACCGAGTCCATAGGGAGCCCAAATATAATAACCCAGGCACTCAATTTGAACAACCTTGAATCTGACCCTACAAGAGATGTTGTATATCAAATATCAAAAGATTCTAAATGATGGTTCTGGAGATTTTTTTTTAAATTCCTTCATACTGCAACAAGTTAAAATTTGGGGACCCATAGGGAGCCCAAATATTAACCCAGGGACTCACTGTGAACGAACTTGAAACTGCTTCCCCCTGCCCCCCCCTCCCCCCCCCCCCCCCCCACCTCCTCGAGATGCTGCATACTAAATATGAAAGTATTCTGACTGGTGGATCTGAAGAAGATTTTTAAAGAAATCTCCTAAAATTTGAATTAAGTTAAAATTTGGGCTCCAAAAGTGAGCCCAAATATTAACCCAGGGACCCGATTTGAACAAACTTGAATCAACCCCCACCCCCCATAGGGAGCCCAAATATTAACCCAGGGACTTGATTTTAACAAACTTGAATATGACTCCCTTAGAGATGGTGTGTACCAATTATCATAAGATTTTAATTGATGGTTCTGGAGAAGATTTTTTTCATTTTGAAAAACAATTTATGGGTGATATCAGAGAAATGCCCCTTGTGGTGCCCCTTGTATGCATGGCAACTTTATTTGAACAAACTTGAATTGACATGTGATTAGGAACATGTGTATCAAATTTAGTTCAATCCAGGCCAGTGGTTTCTGAGGAGAAGTCGATAATGTAAAGTTCAGGCCAGACAGACAGATGGATGGACAGAAAGTGATCACTTAACCTTCCCCTGACTTTCAGTCAGGTGAGCTAAAAAGATACCTTGAAAATAAAGTACATACCAAGAGCACTGCCAGGCATGGTTAAATATGCCCGTTAGCCATTTTGAATTGTACCAACTTTGGTTGGGATCAAATGATTCAAACTGGAGTTATCTGTCGGAAACCAAAAATGTTCATAGACAGTCGAATTCTATGTTGAATTAGAGATGTTATACACCAAATATGAAACCATTCTGACTACAGGGTCTAAAGAATAAGATTTTTTTTTTAAAATGTTAATAGATGGTTGAATTCTAAGTCAAAAAAGGGAGACAACTCATGTAAAAACTAGACATCATACCTAAGCTACATATAAAATTTTAAAAAGATCAGATAAAATCGGCCGACAGAACCCCAAATTGAACTCATCCTGTATTTTGTTGTAATAAACCCACATACCGAATTTCTTTCCATTTCGTGAATAACATCTTAAGTTATCGTCCAGAAACGAGAACTTTGGATAAATTCCCATAAAAAAAGGGCCATAACTCTACTGCAACTGGACCCCTAGAAACGAAATTGAACCCATCCTGTATTTTGTTATACTAAAACCACATGCCAAATTTAATTCAGCTCAAACCACTACAACTAAAGTTATCGTCCGGAAACGAAATGTGACCCCAGACAGACAGACAGACAGACAGACAGACAGACAGACAGACAGACAGACAGACAGATGGACGGACAACAAGACCATTCACGTAATACCTCCTGTTTTTCAAAAGGGCATATAAAAAGTACAAAAAATACATAAGCTTCACTGATTGTTTATTGTAAAGCTCTGCCTTGATAGTTTTACCAGAGATGAGGTCTGCTGCTCCTCAATGAAAAATCCCTTGTGGTTAGTTTAGTTTAGTTTAGTTTAATAGTTTAATGCATAACACCATAATGGCAGTTACACAATACAAACATAACAAATAAGAAGACATAATAAACATGATGTATAATATCAAGTACTAATGACTTTTATCTTTAACAAGGTGATCTCACTTACAGAAAAATGACCAGATCATGTTAGAAATAATATTAATCGACTTACTATCACAGATTTTCAATATATAATTGTATTTCTCCGAATCATTTAATTGTTCAAATTCTTTGTTTTCTTTTAGAATTTCTTCAAACCCTGTTTCCCCAATTTCAACATATGCCTGACAATCCATACAAAAAGTACAATTTATTGTGGCTTGATCACCAAAAAACCATACAACTCTACAGTGTAAAGTGCATAGTTTGGAAAATGTTTGTTATATTCTTCCAGCATAGCAATCTAGAAAAGCAATAATAATTGTGTTTCTTGGCTATAAATGGTACAAATCATCAATGTTTTCAATGCTTTATCTGTCACAGTTTATTAGAGAGAGAGATGAATCATGAATGAAATTCTTATGACCACTGGGTCTGGCCATTCTTTCGGTCCTGTAACAGATCCTCAGAAAAATATTATATAAAAGTTGGTCCAAACGATCTTCAACAGTGGCCCCAATTGTCTTCAGACTTGGTCCGAGTTGTTTTCAAAAGTGGTCTGAGTGGTTCTTTGACATTTTGGCCATGAGATATTTTTGCCTGGACATTTCTATCTCCAATTCAGAAACGTCTTGGAAATATCAGACAAAATGTCCTTTTTTTTATATTTTTGGTGAAGGTTATGATGATTCGTTTTTTCATTTTATCTTTTAAATGTTACAAAATAAGGAAATGTTCTATTTTATCGTTGTATTCACTTATCAGTTAGGACACCAAGAATTGATGAGATAAAATCACTTTTCCTATACGTAATAAAACCATTAAACTCTGAATTTATTTAAAAAGTTTAAACATTTCACAACATAAATCTTCTTTCAAATGTTACTGTTTATTTTGGAATCCAAGAGTTCATGTGATAAAGGAACAATTGATTCCAAAAGGGGATGAAGTCCAAGAACTGATGGGACAAAAACACTTTTTTTCCTATTCGTAATTAACTCACATATATATTAGTTAATATAACTAGAGCGGCAACAATTAGCCGGATAACCAGTTTGCAGCCGTTTATCGGCATAACCGACTGGAAAAGTCAACCAGATAACCGCTATACCTATAGTTTACGGGATAGCATCGGGAAAATAAATAGTATTTGACTGCCAGGCATTAGAATTCTTTTCCTGATGCAAACATTGTCAAAGCTACCAAACATTTGTCGATTTATAATAATGTGTGGAGCACGGTGGCTCAGTGTAGACTGTTGGACTTCCATGCTAGAGATCCCGAGTTCGATCCCTGTCCGGGATGACCCACGTTGTGTCCTTGGGCAAGGCACTTTATCCCCGTTGCCTACATGGGGCACGATGATGCCGCGTATTAAGGCATACTGCACGCCAATGGTGCACATGTCTTCAACCATTGTAACCCTGCTTGGGCGGAGCTTGAACAGAGTTAGAATGTTGAGGTGCTGACAGTTGCTCGTCGATGCTCGGTGGTTCTCTCCAGGTACTCCGGCTTCCTCCACCCCTAAAACTGCCACGGTCACGATTAGCCATTGTGCATAATTATGTGACCTTAAACACCAATAAATAAATAATGATGTGTACTCGATGTAACATGAAAGGGTTAAGGTGTTGGAATTTTGAATGAACAGCTATTTCGGTCGCTTGGGCTGTCAAGTCGCAGATAAATGTTTATAACAAACTACCAAAAGTCGAGTGAACTGCAGGTTGTTTTCTGCGTGGGCAGCACGTGCCTGTCAATGTAACAAAGTCTTCTACAGTCAAATTTGACATTCTTCTCTTTGATGAAGTGTAGTTAATTGCAGATTATAATGCTGAAAAAATCCCTCAGTGTGCCGGAGCGATGGTGCTTCCAAAATAAACTGACTGTTTGGAATTTTACCATTGTGTTTCAGAATGAAAGTGTCAATGACACTGTAGCATAACTTGTCTGTGTGTTGTGTTTGATGAAAGGGATGATGTTCAATGTTTATGAAAGGTTTATGAAATAAGACAAGAATTGTCATAAATGGGAATATGTTAATTTCTGTTCCCTGAATGCTATGTTTTTAATAAAAAATAATATGAGGTGTACACTGTACTAAAGAGCTGAAGGGTGGGTTAATATGACCTCACAGTTAATGTATGTGGCCCTCACAGTTAACGTATGTCAACCAAAGTTAACAAGTTACAGTGAAATTATTCCAAAACGAGTCATCCTATCAAGTTACATTGAAATCACTTCATAAATATGGCCTGTAGACTGTGCTCAAGGTTTTCGGGCTTTGGACCTGTGTAGCCATCATGGTTCAGGCCTGGTCTTTTGAGGAGAGCTATAGCTCCCTCCCTCCATGGCTCCTGCAAAATCAATTTAAGGAGAGCCATAATTGCTCTCCTTAAGAGCTGTAATAGCTCTCATTAAACCTTTAATTCCCTTATTAATAAAAGACTAAAGTATAGAATAGCTCTCCTGGCACAGGTTTAGGGGCCCTGTAGTAGCTCCCCTAGATTTTTCAAAAGGCCAGGCTTGACAGCTGACTGATCGAATCCAAATGGGGACGTCCTCATTTTCGGGCTTCAGGCCTGGGTAGCTATGACGGTAGACCAATTGCAACTAAAAGGGGACGTCCTCATCTCGGCATTATACTGAGTCATTCTGCTAAGTTACAATGAAATCCCTTCACAAATACAACCTATATTCTGTACTAAAGTTTTTCGGGTTTTGGGTTTGGGAAGCCATCATGGGGGCATTGTCATCTGGAAATAATCTGGAGTGATCCTACGAAGTTACAATGAAATCCCTTCATATATATGACCTGTAGACTGAGCTCAAGGTTTTCGTGCTTCGGGCCCCTGAAGCCATCACAGCTGACCAAACACGACCAAAAGGGGTTATCATCTAGGCATCTGAAAAGGTCACTGTGACCTTGATCATTGATCTACTTAGCGTGTCCAAAATAAATACCTATGAAGTTTCATGAACGTGGGTCGAACCATTATCAAGTTATCGTCCAGAAACCAATTCTTTACGCCAACCCGCCTGCCCAACTGTCATTCATCAAACTATCAGTCGAGTTTGACTTAGTCACAACTCTACTAATGAAAGTGTCAATAACACTGTAGCTTAACCTGACTGTGTGTAGTGCTTGATGAAAAGGATGATGTTCAATGTTTATGAAAGGATTATGAAAGAAATAAGACAAGAATTGTGATAATTAGGAATATGTTAATTTCTGTTCCCTGTATGCTATGTTTTCAATGAAAGTGTCAATGACACTGTAGCTCAACTTGTCAAGACAAAGACATGCACATGTATAGTATGTGACACAGCAATGACAAACATCTAGGTAATGACCTGATAACAAAGGTACATATAAAGTATTGTAATGGTCTGTACATAAATACTGACCGTTGCCTGTAACAAATGTATAGGTAAAGTATTGTAAAGGTGGGTGACAGTCAGATGCTAAACTAGAAAAGAAAACTTTGAGTCCCAGAGTGGGTCTGACTGAACCCCAAAATATTTGTTCTCATAGCACAGTGATAACAAAGGCACCCCAAAACACACTGGTTCCCGTCCCAAGGTGAAAACAAAGGTACCCAAGAAGTTTTGTGAAGATCAATTCATAAATACGAGCTGTATAGAACTTGTGACACAAAACTGATTGGACCTAATTTTGGTACAAAATGGCCACTGGCAGCCATCTTGAATTTTGGACCGTACCCAGAAACACTCATTCTCGTCCCAAGGTGATAACAAAGGTACCCAAGAAGTTTTGTGAAGATCGGTTCATAAATACAGCCTCTACCCTGAGCCGTATTGACATGTGTGCTCACATTGTGCAAGTAGCACTGAATAAGTCAAAGTTCATCTAATTTGCATAATTTCTGCACGAAAAAAAAACCCTTAGAATATGTGATGTATTCCATGTTACTAAACATTCATACAAAAATTTATTCAAATCAGAACTTTCATACAGAAGTTCTGTACAAAAGACTGACTGCACTAATTTTGGTACAAAATGGCTGCTGGTGGCCATCTTGAATTTCGGACCACACCCAAAAACACTCGCTCTCATCCCACGGTGATAACAAAGGTACCCAACAAGGTTCGTAAAGATTGGTTCATAAATATGGCCTCTAGTCTGAGCTGTATAGAAGTTGTGTACAAAAAACTGATTAGACCTAATTTCGGTACAAAATGGCCACTGGCAGCCATCTTGAATTTTAGACCGCACCCAGAAACACTCGTTCTCGTCCCAAGGTGATAACAAAGGTACCCAAGACATTTCGTGAAGATCAGTTCATAAATACAGACTCAAGTCTGAGCCGTATTGACATGTGTACTTAATGTGTGTAAGTCGCACTGAAATATCAAAGTTCATCTAATTTGCATAATTTCTGCACGAGAAAAAACCCCGTATTATATGTGATGTATCCCATGGTACTAAACATTCACACAAAAAAATTATTCAAATCAGCGCTTTCATATGGAAGTTCTGTGCAAAAATCTGATTGCACCTAATTTTGTACAAAATGGCTGCCATCGGCCATCTTGAATTTCGGACCGGACCCAAAAACACTCGTTCTCGTCCCACGATGATACCAAACGTACCCAAGAAGTTTCGTAAAGATCGGTTCATAAATACGGCCTCTAGCCCGAGCCGTATTGGCATTTGCACTTACAGTGCTGAAATTAACACCAAAAAACATCAAAATTAGTCTAATTTGTATAATTTACGCACGAGAAAAAAAACCTGTATTATATGTGATGTACCCCATGGTACTAAACATTCATACAAAAAATTATTCAAATCAGAGCTTTCATATGGAAGTTCTGTACAAAAAACAGATTTCTGCATCATCGGTACAAAATGGTGGCTGGCAGCCATCTTGAATTTCGGACCGCACCCAAAAACACTCGTTCTCGTCCCACGGTCATAACAAAGGTACCCAAGAAGTTTCGTAAAGATCGGTTCATAAATACGACCTCTAGCCCGAGCCATAGCCAATTGTTGACAGACGGACAGATGGACGACGGACGACGGGCCATGACAATAGCTCAAATTTGACTTCGTCAAAGTTGAGCTAATAAAAATAATATGAGGTGTAGACTCTACTAAAGAATTGAGAAGTGAGTTAATGTGGCCCTCACAGTTAATGTATGTGGCCCTCACAGTTAATGTATGTCAACCAAAGTTACCAAGTTACAGTGAAATTATTCCAAAACGAGTCATCCTATCCAGTTACAATGAAATCCCTTCATAAATATGGCCTGTAGTCTATGCTAAAGGTTTTTGGGCTTTGGGCCTGTGTAGCCATCATGGTTGACTGATCACAACCAAATGGGGACGTCCTCATCCAGACATTATACTGAGTCATCCTACCAAGTTACAATGAAATCCCTTCATAAATACGACCTGTAGTCTGTGCTAAAGTTTTTGGGGTTTTGGGCTCAGGCAGCCATCATGGTTAAATGATCGCGACCAAAAGGGAACGTTCTCATCTGGGCATTACCTGAAGTCATCCTACCAAGTTACAATGAAATCCCTTCATAAATATGACCTGTAGACTGTGCTAAAGATTTTTGGGCTTTGGGCACTTGCAGCTGTCACAGTTGACCAATCATGACCAAAAGGGCACGTTATCATCTAGACAATATATGGAGTCAACCTACCAAGTTACAATGAAATCCCTCCATAAATACGACCTATAGACTGTGCTAAGGGTTTTCGGGTTTTGGGCTTGGGCAGCCATCATGGCCAAATGATCATGACCAAAATGGGACGTTTTCATCTGGACATTATCTGGAGTCATCTTACCAAGTTACAATGAAATCCCTTCATAAATGTGACCTGTAGACTGTGCTAAAGGTTTTCGGGCCCCCGTAGCCATCACAGTTGACCAATCATGGCCAAAGGAGGACGTTCTCATCTAGACATTATATGAAGTCAACCAACCAAGTTACAATGAAATCCCTCCATAAATATAACCTGTAGACTGTGCTAAAGGTTTTCGAGTTTTGGGCTCGGGCAGTCGCCATGGTTGACAGATCGCAACCAAATGGGGAAGTTCTCATCTAGACATCATACAGAGTCATCCTACCAAGTTACAATGAAATCCCTCCATATTAAATATGACCTGCAGAATGTGCTAAACGTTTTTGGGTTTCGGGCTTGGGCAGCTGTCACGGTTGACAAATAATGACCAAAGGGGGACGTTCTCATCTAGATATTATAGAGGCATCCTACCAAGTTACAATGAAATTCCTTCATAAATACGACCTGTAGACTGTACTAAAGGTTTTGGGGTTTGGGCCTCAAGCAGACATCATGGTTGACCGAATGAGACCAAAAGGGGACGGTCTCATCTAGACATGACCTCAAACCGGCCTATGAAATTTTGTAACGTTCGGACGAGAACTGCAGGGTGTAGTATGTGCTAAAGGAAAATGAGAGCATTCTCACAGACTAACAGACTTCCGCACGCGTGATGGCAATAGCTTATCTTGACTTTGTCAAGTTAAGCTAAAAATTAGGAGTATATATTCACATATTATGATCACATCAAATTCAAGTCACTCAAGGTAAGAGGCTCCTCTTGCAAATACAGTTACTTATGCCTGACTACAATTTACAAACTGGTTGGAAAAATCTTAAGTAGTATCAATGACAATCATCCCTCACTTCAAATGCACGCACGTGGGAACAAATTGCACACGTAAACTTTGTTTCAGGTGTGCGGCATGTCGCACGCTTGTGGCTGTCATATGGCAAGGCCTGGTTTCGTGACCAGGGTTGGGGCGAATACATTGTAAATGTACTGAATACGAATACGAATACTTTGAAATTTTATGAATACGAATGCGAATACACAAATTTCAAATGTATTTGAATAAGTATAAAAATACTTTACAATGTATTCATGAATACAAATATGAATTCTTGAATACTTTTCAAAATTATTTCTTATACATGGATGATAATTTGATCGTTCTTATTGGGATTAAGGGTATAAGGGATTATAGGTGAAGAATTAGTTTTTCAGAGGATGGATCTCTTAATCCTTTAGAATCCAATCAACAGACATAAGTTGGTATTAATGACAAACAAAAGAAATAAAATCAAACATCAATATATTTTGAAAGCAATTAGCAAAATGTACACAGTACTCATCCAATTTTTTCTTGTTTAGTGCTTTTACTGTAAACATGTTTTCCAATTTAAAAAAAAAATGGAAAAATAAAATCATTAAATAGGGAACTGAGAGAAATTAACACAATTTTGGGGGTATTTTTTAAAGTTTTTTCTTCTAAACTGCATTTTATGACCTCCAATAATGTCTATTAATTGTGGCTAATTGTGGCTTCTTTGCTTCATGTCTTTTATTAATATTTAGGCTTTTCCCTTTGGAAAAGACTATTGTTTTTCTACAGATTATTATTATTTTTTGGTTTTTTGGGGTTTTTGTTTTTTTTTCCACACATTTTGTCCGCACGATTCAGAAGCCATTTTCGGACCGATTTTCACAAAATTTTGTACACACATAGAGGGGCACAAAATCTAAAAATGTACCAAAAGTGAAATTTTTTATTTAACCCTTATTTCGTCAGAATTGGCAAAAAACTGCCAAAATTGGGGTCTATCGGCACTTTCAAGAATCACGTCTTGTAGATTTTTTTTAAACATTCATCATTGCTAGACCTGTCTGTGACACGACCTTCGATACACACGACATATCAGGCGATGCATATGGTAACCCTCCATAGGCTGCCAAACATCGAAATTTTGATGAAATGGGCTGGTTTCAGGCCCCCACAGCACCAAAACGATACATGAGAGATAAACATAACTTCCTTTACTGGAAGTGGAATTCACCGGAGCTCATTTTTGTAAGTACTAAGGGTGTTAAAAAAACCAAGCGTTAACCCGTTTTGGGCTGGTTAAACAGCAATACCCCCATAAAGCTCAAAACTATAGGTTTTCCGTGGATTTCTCTAAACGAGTCTTGTAGATTTTCAAGACAAAAATTGTCACTCCCAGACCTTGATGTGACAATAGAAGTTGCATGGACAAAATACTGCGGTGAGCATTTGTTAATCTTCCACGAGCTGCTAAAACTCAAAATTGTGATAAAATGGGCTGTTTTTGGATGCCAACAACACCCAATGGGTATGCCACAAAGAAAAGAGCCTTCATTTATCGAGCGCACAATCTATACGGAAACATTTTTGTAAGTAGTAAGGGTATTCAGTAGTCGAAGTCTTAACCCATTTTGGGCAGGCTAAAGAGAGAGACCCCTTAAAATCTTAAAATTCCCATTTTCTGGGGATTTCTCTAAAAACATCCTGTAGGTTTTCAAGAAAAATTGACTACTCGCAGGTCTTAGTGTGACATTACAAGTTGCATGGAAAAAATATTCCGGTGAGCGTTTATTAACCATCTGCAGGCTGCCAAGCATCGTAATTTTGTTGAAATGGGCTGTTTTCCGGCACGCACAGCACCCGACTTGTACCTGAGAAATAAACATAATCTCCCTTGTTGGAAGTGAAATTCACCGAGGACCATTTTTGTAAGTAATAAGGGTATTCAAAAAACCAAGCGTTAACCCCTTTTGTTGTTGTAAATAGTGATACCCATCAAAAGCTTAAAAATTTATGTTTTCTCTGGATTTCTTTACAAACATCTGGTAGAGTTTTCAAGAAAAAATGGCCATTGATAGGTCTTGGTGTCACATTACAAGTTGATTGGATAAATTATTCTGGTAAGCATTTGTTAACCCCCCCATGAGCTGCTAAATGTCAAAATTTTGAAAAAATAGTCTGTTTTTGGACACCCACAATATCAAATGGGAATGGAACAGAGAAACATAACTTCTTTTACCGGACGCAAAACTGACAGGGAAACATTTTTGTAAGTAGTAAGTGTATTCAAAAATCAAGGTCTTAACTAGTTTTTTTGACTAGTTAAGGAGATATACCCCTTAAAAGCTTAAAATTCCAGTTTTCAGTTGATTTCTCAAAAAAAAAAATTTCAAGCAAAATTGACCATTCAGAGGTCTTGGAGTGACAATGTGACATTACAAGTTGCATGGACAAAATAATTCGGTAAGCATTTGTTGTTAACCCTCCAGAGGCTGCCAAGCATAGACTTTTGGAGAAAATGGGCTGTTCTTGGGCAACCATAACACCAAATGTGTACCTGTGAGATAAACATAACCTCCTTCATTGGAAGTGGAATTCACCGACGATCATTTTTGCAAGTAATGAAGGTATTCACAAAACCAAGCATTAACCCATTTAGGGCTGGTTTCAGAGCGATACCCCTCAAAAGGTTAAAAATTAATGTTATCCAAGGATTTCTCTAAAAACATCTCGTAGATTTTCAAGAAAAAATGGCCATTCTCAGATCTTTCCGTGACATTACAAGTTGCATATACAAAATATTTCTGTAAGCATTTGTTAACCCTATGCAGGTTCTCAAACATCAAAATGTTGATCAAATGGGCTGTGTTTGCGTACCCACAGCACCCGAAGTTGAGGGGAGAGATCAAGATAAGAGGAAGTAGAAGTCACTGAGAATTATTTTTGGAAGTAATAAGAGTATTCAAAAAACAACACTTAACCCGTTTTGGACTGGATAAACAATGGAACCTATGAAAAGCTTAAAACTCATGTTCTCCCTGGATTTCTCTGAAAACATCCTGTAGATTTTAAAGAAAAAATGGCCATTCGCAGTTCTTGGTGTGACATTACAAGTTGCATGAATAAATATTCCTGTTACCACTTGTTAACCCTCTACAAGCTGCCAGACATCAATATTTTGGATACATTTGAGATAAAATGGACCATTTTCAAATAGAGACAGCACTCAGTGGGTATGTGTCAAACAAACATAACTCCTTTTGTCGGTCATTGACTTGTTGGACGACGATATTGATATTAACCCCCTCCATCGTTAATGATGGTTTTTACCTAAACAATTTTTTTATCATTTGAGACTACTATACTCACCTTTCTCATAACATCAATGAAGGAACTTCAGTGAGACAGTTAAAAACAATTCATCAGACACTGTGGGGTCATGAAGAATCATGGAATCTCATCGGGAAAAGCCATGGTTCTCCAGAATCATAAAGTCTAGTTAAACATACATTGCTGGTGAGAATAAATGAAAGTGTCAATGACACTGTAGCTCAACTTGTCAAGACATGTACATGTATAGTATGTGACACAGCAATGACAAACATCTAGGTAATGACCTGATAACAAAGGTACATATAAAGTATTGTAACAGTCTGTACATAAATACTGACCGTAGCCTGTAACAAATGTGTAGGTAAAGTATTGTAAAGGTGGGTGACAGTTAGATGCCAAACGAGAAAAGAAATCTTTGAGTCCCAGAGTGGGTCTGACTGAACCCCAAAATATTTGTTCTCATAGCACAGTGATAACAAAGGCATCCCAAAACACACTCATTCCTGTCCCAAGGTGAAAACAAAGGTACCCAAGAAGTTCCGTGAAGATCAGATCATAAATACGAGCTGTATAGAAGTTGTGACAAACTAGAGGGGGTATCAGTACCCCGTGGCTCACCAACAGGTGGCCAATGTAAAGGGGTGGCTGGAGTAAAAAAAAAAGTTCAAAACCTGCACACAAAAGTCCAAAATTAAAGAAAATAAGCAGCTAAAGGGTTAAATAATATAATAATAACCCCTAAGAAGCATGCTAAAATAAAATAGGAACCATGGCAATATGCTGCAAGGTAAGTTTCCACTTTGAAAAACAGAAAGACAAACCTCAAAACCTGCAGATAAAAGAAAAAAAAAAAGTATCACATTTGTTTCAATGGGTTAAAATTGAGAAAATTACACTGATAATGTCACAGTAACCACCATGGCAATATGCCTGTAAGGTGAAACCCTAACTGAAAAATATCCTCTTGGAAGAAAAGAAAGAAAAACCTCAAAACCTGCACATAAAAGTAAAAAAAGTATCACATTTGTTTCAAAGAGTTAAAATTTAGAAAAATACCCTGAATATGTTACAGTAACCACCATGGCAATATGCCAGTGAGGTAAAACTCCACTTAAAAAAAAATATCAAAACCTGCACACAAAAGTACAAAACCTGCACACAAACGTCCAAAATTAAAGTAAATAAGCAGCTGAAGGGTTAAATAATATAATAATAGCCCCCAAGAAGCATCCTAACATAAAATAGGAACCATGGCAATATGCTACAAGGTAAGTCACCACTTGGAAGAGAAGAAAGACAAACCTCAAAACCTGCACATGAAAGTAAAAAAAACATCAAAACCTGCACACAAACGTCAAAATAAGTCCAAAATTTGATTCATAGGGTTAAAATTAAGACAAAGTACCCTGGAAAAGAGTTAAATGTTATCGTGAACCCCCAAAGCAATATGCAAAGAAGAAATTTTTTTTTTAAAAAGCACAAAAATCCAAACCTGTAAACAAAAGTCCAAAATTGAAGTAATTAAGCAGGAAAAGGGTTAAAGAATACAACGTAGCCCTAAGATGCATGTTTACATACAATAGAAAGCATGGACATATGCTACAAGGTAAATCTACACTTGGAAGAAAGGGAAAAAAAACACCATGAAACCTGCACGCAAACGTCAAAATAAGTCTAAAAAGATGTACATAAAAGTCCAAAATTGAAGTAATTCAGCAGGAAAAGGGTTAAATAATACAAACATAGCCCTAAGATGCATGTATACATACAATAGAAAGCATGGACATATGCTGCAAGGTAAATCTCCACTTGGAAGAAAGGGAAAAAAAAACATCAAAACCTGCACGCAAACATCAAAATAAGTCTAAAATTTGATTCAAAGGGTTAAAATGAAGACAAAATACCCTGGAAAAGAGTTAAATGTTATAGTGAACCACCATAGCAATATGCAGAAACTCTACACTTGGAAGAAAGGAAAAAAAAAACATTAAAACCTGCACGCAAACATCAAAATAAGTCTAAAATTTGATTCAAAGGGTTAAAATGAAGACAAAATACCCTGGAAAAGAGTTAAATGTTATAGTGAACCACCATAAAAATATGCAGAAACTCTACACTTGGAAGAAAGGAAAAAAAAAAAAACCATGAAAACCTGCACTCAAACGTCAAAATAAGTCTAAAAATCTATTGAAGGGGTTAAAATTTTTTTAAAAATGCACTGGAAAGATATCAATGTTATAATAACCACCACTGCAATATGCAGTGAGGTCAACCTCACTTGAAATTGTTTTTTTTATCACAACCTGTACATAAAAGTAAGAAGCTGTAAGCCTAAGTCCAAAAGCTGTACATAAAAGTCCAAAATTGAAGTAATTCAGCAGGAAAAGGGTTAAATAATACAAACATAGCCCTAAGATGCATGTTTACATACAATAGAAAGCATGGACATATGCTGCAAGGTAAATCTCCACTTGAAAGAAAGAAAAAAAAAAAACATCAAAACCTGCACGCAAACATCAAAATAAGTCTAAAATTTGATTCAAAGGGTTAAAATTACGACAAAATACCCTGGAAAAGAGTTAAATGTTATAGTGAACCACTATAGCAATATGCTGAAACTAAAAAAAAA
The DNA here is from genome assembly GCA_031216915.1 of Pictodentalium vernedei. Lineage (NCBI taxonomy): Eukaryota > Metazoa > Mollusca > Scaphopoda > Dentaliida > Dentaliidae > Pictodentalium > Pictodentalium vernedei. The sequence goes on along the minus strand of CM062292.1, from coordinate 184,623,479 downwards.
TTTGAAAAGCCAAAAAATCAAAACCTGTACACAAAAGTTCAAAATATTTGAGAGCGGACGCCGACGCCGACATGAGGGCTATGCCATAGGCTCACACAACTAACGTTGGTGAGCCAAAAACTGATTGGACATAATTTCGGTACAAAATGGCCACTGGCAGCCATCTTGAATTTTGGATCGCACCTTTAAACACTCGTTCTCATCCCAAGGTGATAACAAAGGTACTCAAGAAGTTTCGTGAAGATCGGTTCATAAATAAAGCCTCTTGTCTGAGCCGTATTGACATGTGCACTTACAGTGTATAAGTAGCACTAAATAAATCAAAATTCATCTAATTTGCATAATTTCAGCACGAGAAAAAAACCCGTACTGTATGTGATGTATTCCATTTTACTAAACATTCATACAAAAATTTATTCAAATCAGAACTTTCATACAGAAGTTCTGTACAAAAGACTGATTGCACTAATTTTGGTACAAAATGGCTGCTGGTGGCCATCTAGAATTTTGAACCACACCCCAAAACACTCGTTCTCATCCCACGGTGATAACAAAGGTACCCAAGAAGTTTCGTAAAGATTGGTTCATAAATACGGCCTCTAGCCTGAGCCGTATAGAAGTTATAGTACAAAAAACTGATTAGACCTAATTTCGGTACAAAATGGCCACTGGCAGCCATCTTGAATTTTAGACCGCACTCAGAAACACTCGTTCTCGTCCCAAAGTGATAACAGAGGTACCCAAGAAGTTTCGTGAAGATCGGTTGATAAATATAGCCTCTAGCCCGAGCCGTATTGACACGTGTACTTACTGTGTGTAAGTTGCACTGAAAAAATCAAAGTTCATCTAATTTGCATAATTTCTCCACAAGAAAAAAACCTGTATTATATGTGATGTATCCCATGGTACTAAACATTCATACAAAAAATTATTCAAATCAGAGCTTTCATGTGGAAGTTCTGCACAAAAATCTGATTGCCCATAATTTTGAACAAAATGGCTGCCAGCAGCCATCTTGAATTTCAGACCGGACCCAAAAACAGTTGTTCCCTTCGCACGGTGATAACAAAGGTACCCAAGAAGTTTCGTAAAGATCGGTTCATAAATGCGGCCTCTAGCCCGAGCCATATTGGCATTTGCACTGTCAGTGCTGAAAGTAACACTAAATAAATCAAAGTTAGTCTAATTTGCATACTTTAAGCACGAGAAAAAAACCTGTAAGATATGTAATGTATCTCATGGTACTAAACATTCATACAAAAAATTATTCAAATCAGAGCTTTCATATGGAAGTTCTGTACAAAAAGCAGATTTCTGCATCGTCGGTACAAAATGGCGGCTTGAATTTCGGACCGACCCAAAAATTAAAATTTTTTAGTAAATTTTGTTTCTTAACATACCTACCACAATTGTTTACAATTGGCTGTAACATAAGTGCAAGCCCTACTTCGGAACTAACTCAAGCTTTTAGAATCTTTTCCAAACGAGTTGGAAAAGTACTAGAGTGCAAAAGCACGAAAAAGATCGAAAAAAGGGTCGAGCGAGACCAGCGCTCGAAATTACAGGTACTCTCTCTGCACACCTCTTGTGTTTACCGAGCGCATACGCAACAACCGTGACGTCAATTCCGTATTTCCGCCAACGAGAAGTTTGTGATTTAGCGGGGAGGCATCGATATCAAAGATATCCCCAAGGAGGGTGGGCCTCCGGTAAATAATTGTGGTAGGTATGTTAAGAAACAAAATTTACTAAAAAATTTTAATTTCTTTTCAACCTACTCACAATCGTTTACAATTGGCTGAATAAACAATAGGAGGAGGTGAATCACATAACCAATACCAACAAGAGTGGCAGAACGAAAGCAAGGATGGCAGAGAACAATAACGAAAACCTGTAATGAAGATAGAGAAAAGGCACCTGACAAGAACAAGGCTGAGCGAAGCACAACCTCGATAAAAACAATTTTAACGAGGGTGCACAACAGCCTGAGCAGCAACAAGAGGGCCTAAAGAATAATGGTCCTCAAATTGCTGCTGAAGGTGGCGGAGATAAAAGGAGGAGAAGGTAGAAGCATTCCTCCAGTAAGCCGCATTCATAACATCCCAGAGCAAAACAGAATTGGAGAACGCCCAGGATGTAGAAATGGCACGAACCTCATGAGCATTAAGCCGGTTTGAAACAAGATCCGACGCAGACAAGCGAGAATAAGCCAGCTTGATTGCAAGACAGATCCACCTGGAAATAGAATGGGAAGAGATAGACTGCCTCTTAGGAATGAGAGACAGAAAGAATCTCTTCCGACCCCTCCTAATGAACTGAGTGCGAGTAATATAAGTCTTGATCGCATGAACAGGACAAAGAAGAGGCCTCCGGCCATCTACAGCAGGGAGAGCCCGAATGCAGATGGGAGGAGGTACCGAATCAGGAAGTTGATTCTTATCCAGAAAAGAGCAATCAGTAGTGAAGGTGACAATGTTAGCCTCATTTCGGAAGAAGGCAGAATCAACAGATAGCGCATGAAGCTCACTGACTCGAGAAAAGCCATCTTATAGGTGAGAAAACGCATGTCGGTCTCAGATAAAGGCTCGAATGGTGCCCCCTCCAAACACTGCAACACCCATGCCAAGTTCCACTTGGGTGTAAGACGCAAAACTCAAGGCCTCTTCAAAGAAAAGTGCCGAATGAGTTTGGAGAGAAAAAGATTACGACCGATGCACCGCTTTCCCACATAAGAGAAAGTATCAGACAGCATAGACCGATAGCCCATAATCGTAATAGGCTGGAGGCCCTTGGAGTCAAAAAGAAAAACCAGAAAATCTGCAATTTGAGCGATTGACGGATCACAGTAATTCACATTGTGATCTGCACACCAGCGACAAAAAACCCTCCACTTGGCGGCATAAGTCATGCCAGTGGAATGTCGCCACAATGCAGAAATGCACTCCACTGATCGTCTCGAAATACCTCTACGTCGGAGACTGGACCTGATAAAAGACAAGCGTGAAGGGACAGGCTCGCCAGATTGTTGTGATAATTCCTGGGATGACCCTGTGAAAGAAAATCGCGACGTAGAGGAAGACGAATTGGTCAATTGGCCAATAGAGGCCGCAGCAGATTGATCCACACCCTCTGTGGAGACAGGGATGTGATCAGAATGATCCTGCAACTGCAAGCACGAATCTTCACTAATACCTGAGGAAGAATCGGTGCAGGAGGAAAGGCATAGCCGATCCAACCTGTCCAGTCCAGAGACAGAGCGTCTACTGCAAATACCAGAGGATCTGGACAAGGGGAGACAAAGGTCTCTACCTGATGATTCCAGCGAGTAGCGAAAAGGTCGACCAGAGGACGGCCCCACTGCTCGCAAATCGCCTGAAACACCAACCGATGTAGCATCCATTCGGTTGGAAGGACACTGTCGCGTCGGGACAGGGAGTCTGCTAGGACGTTGAGACGCCCGGGAATGTGTCGAATGGGCACCCGAGCATTCACATCCCGCGCCAACAGAAGAAGATCCCGAGACAGCCAATACATGGGAATCGAATGTGTGCCTCCTTGATTCGGTATGTAGGCCACTACTGTCCAATTGTCCAAAAGAAGTAGGACAATATGGTCCGACAGATGAGGGATCCAAAGCCGAAAACTCAACAGAAGAGCAAGGAGCTCCTACTGGTTGATATGAAGGCCCACCTGCTCGCTGTCCCACTCTCCGTGAGTGGACAGACCGAGAGGATCCAACGTTGCACCCCAGCCCCGATCGCTGGCATCTGCAGTAAGGATGCGATCGGCCAAAGGAAGATCCAACGGAACACCCTGTGTCAGCCAGGTAATATCGGCCCAAGGGCGGAGGTGACAAAGCAGAGACCGAGGAATAGTGAGTTCCAGGTCCAGCAGATCTACATTCGGACGCCAATGATCCAACAGGAAGTGTTGGAGAGGTCAGACAAACAAGCGACCAAGCGGAATGAGATCTGAACCGCAAAGGCCCAGCATCCGAAGGAAAGTCCTGGCCGAGACCGAGGAAGATTGAAGCAGGTTCCGGGTCAAGGCGGAAAGAATCGTCGCCCGAGCCTAGGGGACCGACATTACATTGTGAAGAGTGTCGAAATCCATCACCAAATGACGGAATCGCTGAGAAGGAAGAAGATCCGACTTCTCGTGATTGACTCTGAAACCCAGCAACGCTAGCAGGCAAAGAAACTGCCGGACATCGAACTCCAGAACAGCAGCATCATGGTACCATTGGAGGATGTCGTCTAGGTAGGCAGACGAAGTCACTGCCGACTGAGTGTGGTGGAAAGCAAGCACATGTGACATCAGTCGGGTGAAGGCCCAAGGAGCCAGGTTCAAACCGAACGGGAGAGCTCTGAATTGAAAAACTCGATCCCGAAACGAGAACTGAAGGTATTTCCGTGATGCCAGATGAATGGGCACATGGAAGTAGGCATCCTTCAGGTCGATACTGGCCGCAAAATTGCCCTGATGAACTGAACGTCGAACCGACCGGAAAGTCTCCATACTGAAACGAGGAGCTATTATATACTCGTTCAGGGTACTCAGATCGATGACAGGACGACATTGGCCGTTTTTTTTCGGCACCAAGAAAAGTCTCGAGTAAAACCCCGGTGAAAGGGTGTTCCTGACCACCTCGATCGCCCCTTTGGAGAGGAGATTGTCGATCTCCTGCACCAGAAGGTCCCGACGCAGAGAATCGGAAGGGACCTGAGTCGGAAGGGGCACCCGAGATAAACTGGGGTGCCGATGGAAGGACAGTCGCAGACCGGATTGAATGACATCGAGGACCCAAGAGTCCGACGTTATCTCTGTCCAACGGTCGTAAAACAGCGACAGCCTTCCCCCGACTGGAGGCGAATCGAGGTGAGAACCTTCACTTGCGGCCTCGACGAGGCCCCTGAGAGGAGAAACCACCTCGGGAAGTGACAGAGTCCTGAGACTTTCCAGCCTGAGGCTGTCAGCGAGCCTGGCCACGTCGGCGCTTTTTATGTGCAGAAGGAGCAGACGTAGCCAAAGGCGTAGCTGACGTCGCCGACGAGGCAGACGCAACAGCACACTTGGCGGGCCTGGAACGACCCCCACCCACAGCAGCAGGTTGGTCAAGCTGTCGCAGCAAAAGCTGGTCCTTCAAATGACGAAGAACTTCGCCACGAACAGCTTCCACGGAACCATGGAACAACTGAGGTCCCACCAAAGAGGCAGACCTCAGAACAGCACGTTGCTCAGAAGGAAGGGATGGTAAAGAATCCAACACCGCATCCTGGCGTGCCAGCTCCAAATTAGCCATGTTACAGGCGTGAGCGTGTGTCAAGTTCATAAGAGCCTGTGACAAAACGCGAAAAGGCGCCTGAGCGTCATCAAACTCCCCTGCTGGAAAATATTCTGCCAGAGCAGCGACGACATGGTCCGCGAGAGATAACATACCCAGCATCTCTCGGGACAGGCCCACCATAGACTCAACTACCGACATCGGGAGAACTGCCGACTTAGGCTTAGTCAACCCAAGGGAAGAAGAATCCTCATCCACAGTAGTCATCCCTTGGAAGACTGGTGGAGAGACGGAATCGTAAACACGAAACCGCGATGGCGGCAGAAAGGCATCAGCTCTAGAAAAGAAAGAACCCTTGAGGGCCTTAGAACGCATTTTGGCGTCTAAGCCCTGGAAGGACTCAACAACCTGAGCCGATTGCAGAGGACGCAAAGCCCCAGAGCTAGAAGGCTCAACAGGGTTACGGCGCTCCACAGTGGACCGCGGCCGGACGGTCACAGAAGGCTGGTCGGAAGGTTGAACGTCCGGCAATAAGCCAAAGACGAAATCCAAAGCCTGCCCCAAGACTGACGAGGGGGCCCATCACCTTCAAGATACTCGTCATCCTCCTAGCAGAGGAGACGTAGCCCAACTCGGGCTGACCAGCAGAAACCTCCTGTGAATACTGTGCAGTATCCAAGGGGCCAGGCGAGACATCTCTGCGACCGACCAAAGGAGGTTGTGCCTCAGGAGGCACAGGGAGGCCAACTTGAGGGTTGCCAGAAAGCAACCGGGTGAGCGCCAAAACGGCCTGACGCAGGTCACCCTGAGAATCCGTCGCAGCAGCATCGCCCGACAGAGTGTCCTCCCAATGGACCCTTCTGGTAGAAGAACCCAAATCCTCAGAAGAGACCGACATCGAACGTTGATCGGCAGACAGAATAGGGATACGGTGAGAAGACACCGGAGGATAGTCCCGATTGTGACGCCCAGGGGCCATCACTGACCTCTGGGAAACAGAAGGTCCTGCCTGCAAATCCTCTAAAGAGATCGACAGCGCACGTCGATCGGTAGCTGGACCTAGGACACGGTGAGAAGACACCGGAGAATTGTCCCAAGAATGACAGGAACCTGTCATTGGCCTCTGCACAGCAGACGGCCCTAACTGTCTATCCTCTGAGACCGACGGCAAGCATCGATCGACACCCAGACCCGGAAAACAGTGAGGAATCACCGGAGGAAGGTTCCGAGAGTGACAGCTAACTGGGGCTGTCACTGACCGTTGCCGAACAGCAGGCCCTGGATGCCAACGTCCCAGCACCATCCCGCTAGGCGGCACACTAGCAGGTGAAGGTGGAACAATAAACGATTCACTCGAGGGACGAGGAATCGCTCAACCGACTAGGAGCAAACCTAGCCAGATGAGACGGAGCAGACAGCAAACCCGCACAGCCCCGCCGCGAGGCTGGGGGAGGCTGAGAACTCACTGACACACCAGCAGATACAGCCTCGGTCCCCCAAGACTGTAGACCATCCCCAGAGGAGATGGAAGAGCCACCATCAGACAGAATAGGATCTGGAGTAACAACTTCCTCAACAACAGTCGACGGTGTAGGAGGCAGATCGGAGAGGGTCACCGAGCTGACCTCGGAAAAGCTCGCAACGAAAACAGACGCCCCAATAGTGACATCAGAAGACAAAGAGACCATGGTCTCCTCGTCAGGTATCACTGACCTAACACCGTCAACAGTTGCAGAGGAACTCGCCACAGAAGACAGATCAGAATCCTGTGTGACAGAGTCACCACGTGCACCAGCAGAAATGTCTGCTACAGCATGGCTACCCTTACCCTGAGAACGAGGGGTTCTAGCTCTGGACAGAACCACCTTGTTAACAGAAGTCCAGAATTTAGAGGACCAAACCCCACAAATACCACATGATTGGGCCTGAGTGCAATTGTTGCAAGTAACACATGTGGAATGAGAGTCGTCCACATGCTTCACTTGCAAGCAAGAGGTACAAGGAATAGTCTTAGGCATTATATCAAAGTAATCAAGCTTCCCGCCGATGGAAAACAGCACGATGGTCATGTTCACGCGTGTGGGAAAAACAAGATAAAGTGTGAAGAAACAAGCAATAATAATACAAATTAACATTAATTAACAACAAGAGGCCCCAGGGGGCCTGAGGGCGCTCACCTGACATGGTAGCCTAAATATCAACCCAGAGAATTGATTTCCACAAGTTGCATCTGCTCCTCCTAAGAAAAGCTGAAACCAAATATCCAAATATTCTGACCAGTGGATCTAAAAAAAGATTTTTAAAGAATATTCCTCATACTGAACTAAGTCATAATTCGGGCTCCCACAGGAAGCCCATATATGAACCCAGGGACTTGGCTTTAACAAACCTGAATCTCACACCCCTAAGGATTCTGCACACCAAATATCAAAACATTCCGACTGCTGGATCTGAAGAAGAAGATTTTTAAAGAAAATTCCTCATTTTGAACCAAGTTACAATTCGAGCTTCCACAATCAGCCCAAATATGGACCTAGGGACATGGCTTGAAAAAACTTGAATCTTACCCCCCTAAGGATGCTGCATAAAAAATATCAAAAGCATTCAACTGCTGGATCTGAAGATTTTTAAATAAAATTCCTCATTTTGAACTAAGTTGTCATTTAGGCTCCCATAGTGAGCCCAAATATGAACCAAGGGACTTGGCTTGAACAAACTTGAATCTCAGCCCCCTAAGGTTGCTCCATGCCAAATATCAAAACATTCCAACTGCTGAATCTGAAGAAGAAGATTTTTAAAGAAAAATTCCTCATATTGACTAAGTTATAATTTGGGCTCCCACAGGGAGCCCAAATATGGACCCATGGACTTGGCTTTAACACACTTGAATCCCCCCTCCCCCCAAGGATGCTACTCACCACATATCAAACCATTCCGACTGTTGGATCTGAAGAAGATTTTTTAAGAAAATTCCTCATTTCGAACAAAGTTACAATTCAAGCTCCCACATTGAGCCCAAATATGGACCTAGGGACATGGCTTGAACAAACTTGAATCTCACCCCCTAAGGATGCTGCATACCAAATATCACAAGATTCTGCCTGCTGGATCTTGAGAAGAAGATTTTCAAAGAAATTTGCCTGAAATGCACTAAGTTCGAATTTGGGCTTCTATAGTGAGCCCAAATATGAATCCAGGTGGCAGATTTGAACAAACTGGAATCAGATCCACCCCACAATGTTGCATACCAAATATCAAAAGATTCTGCCTGCAGGATCTGGAGAAGAAGATTTTTGAAGAAATTTGCCTGAAATGCACTAAGTTCAAATTCGAGCTTCTATAGTGAGCCCAAATATGAATCTAGGGAGCCGATTTGAACAAAATAGAATCAGATCCACCCCACAATGTTGCATACCAAATATCAAAAGATTCTGTCTGCTGGATCTGGAGAAGAAGATTTTTTAAGAAATTTGCCTGAAATGCACTAAGTTCAAATTTGGGCTCCTATACTGAGCCCAAATATAAACCCAAGGGGCCGATTTGAACAAACTCGAATCAGATCCACCCCACAATGTTGCATACCCAATATCAAAAGATTCTGCCTGCTGGATCTTGAGAAGAAGATTTTCAAAGAAATTTGCCTAAAATGCACTAAGTTCAAATTTGGGCTCCTATACTGAGCCCAAATATAAACCCAAGGGGCCGATTTGAACAAACTTGAATCAGATCCACCCCACAATGTTGCATACCAAATATCAAAAGATTCTGCCTGCTGGATCTGGAGAAGAAGATTTTCAAAGAAATTTGCCTGAAATGCACTAAGTTCGAAATCGGGCTCCTATACTGAGCCCAAATATGAACCCAGGGGGCCGATTTGAACAAACTTGAATCAGATCCACCCTCCAATGTTGCATACCAAATATCAAAAGATTCTGCCTGCTGGATCTGGAGAAGAAGATTTTTTAATGTTTTTCCCATTGCCTACAGTGTTAAAAAGTGCTGACTCAGCACTTTTTCAATGTCCCGAAACTGTACCCTATGATAAAACCGATGGCAATTTTTTTTTACCAATTCTTTCTGTTGGTCCTAAGGAAGCTTCACACCAAATAAAAATTCTCGGTGCCGTGCAGTTTTGGAGATATGGGCGTTTTAATTTTTTTCTATTTTTAGCTCCTGCGGTTCCCATGGGGCTACGGGAAAAAAAAAATCAGCATAAATTAGGTACTTATGACCCAATAAGCCCTCACATAAAATTTGGTTCAAATCAGCCTCTCGGTTTGGAAAATAGAAATTTTGGGCGGGGCCAAAAATTTTGCCCCTCCCATAACGACGCCAAGTATAGCCCCACAAACTTCTCTTGAACAAATCTGAGTCTACACCTCAAAAGGAAGCTGCACACCAAATATCAAGTCTCTGCTACTGCTGGTTCATGAGAAGAAGATTTTTTAAGATTTCAGCACACTTTTTGGGTGTGGCCCTACCCACGGGCGGGGCAACTTGATTTGAACAAAATCAAATTGCGTTGTCATAACAAACTATTATCTCAAATATCAATTAAATTGGTTCAGCGGTTTGGGAGGAGAAGACGCAAACACCATGTTCACGGACGACGGACGACGGACGCAGGACAACGGACGACGGACGGGGAGTGATCACTATAGCTCTCCTGACTGAAAGTCAGGTGAGCTAATAATTTGGTAGCTTGACAAAAGGATACAATCCACTTGCACACTAAGAATGTAGAATAAGTTGTTCACGAAGAATAAACAGCAAATTAGCACGAGTCACAAAAATTTCCGACCATGTACAATGGAGGAAATAAAAGGAATTGACGTCACGGTTGTTGCGCATGCGCTCGGTAAATGCAAGAGGTGTGCAGAGAGAGTACCTGTAATTTCGAGCGCTGGTCTCGCTCGACCATTTTTTCGATCTTTTTCGTGCTTTTGCACTCTAGTACTTTTCCAACTCGTTTGGAAAAGATTCTAAAAGCTTGAGTTAGTTCCGAAGTAGGGCTTGCACTTATGTTACAGCCAGTTGTAAACAATTGTGAGTAGGTTGAAAAGAAACACTCGTTCCCGTCCCACGGTCATAACAAAGGTACCCAAGAGGTTTCGTAAAGATCGGTTCATAAATACAGCCTCTAGCCCGAGCCGTATTCAATTGTCGATGGACGGACAGACAGACGGACAACGGATGACGGGCCATGACAAAAGCTCAAATTTGGCTTCGCCAAAGTTGAGCTAAAAAACTGGCCAGTGCTATTCACAAAAATCCATTAAGCAATTACTGCACTATTGGAAAAATGTTGTAATTCAAGCACAATAATTTTACAGATCTATCAGTCTACACCTTATTTCTATTATTACTGTAGAAAAATATTAGATTAGTATTAATTGGATAATGGAGCTTTGATCAATTAGTCTTTTATCTAACCATTGTCTTGATCATGAATTCATATCACTCCTGGCTATCTGCAAAGAAACATTTCTTTGAAGGTCAAGACAAACAAGCTATTTGAAACAGCCATTAAAGTGAATTAGCCTGTTGCTGTTAAAAGGCACTTCAAAAGTATTAGTTTAATTCGTTACGACTTTCTAATAGAGATAATCACAATATTTTTTTTACAAATACTGTATACATGTGTATTAAAAACAAGAAAAGTATTCAAAAAGTATTCAAAAAGTATTCAAGAAAACACCTCAAATTTGACTGTATTCGAATATGAATACTTTAAAATTGCATGAATACTGAATACATTTGAATACTTGAAAAAATGTATTTGAATACGACTGAATACCGAATACGAGTACGAATACCCCAACCCTGTTCGTGACTGGGCAATGCTGGGTGATCATAGTTTTGATATGTTTTCACATTGACAATTCTGTTGGCACTCGATGGTTTTTGTTTGTTTACTTGTTGCGGAAGTCAGGTGGCAGTGTTTTGAACTGTTTTCTCGCCATTCCTTGCTGATTCTGCATCATAGACAAAACAACAATACCAGCGGTTGAAATGAAAAACTGGTTATCCCCGATGGTTAGCTGGTTACAAAAATGGGCCAACTATTTCAGCACTAAATATAACCATATTTATCAACCAAACTTAGTGTTGAAATGATTAGTAAATTCTCTAGTCAACAAGTCGCCAACCAGTCGACTAGTCACCTCGTTATAATTTGGGTCACTGTAGTCATTAAAAGGCAATGCAGGTGTGCAGGAAATCACACATCTGAAAATATAGAACCTCAGTGAGCATGCTCACACACCCCACGCGCCCCGATATTTCAAGCTCTAATCATTTTTTAAAAATAAACATAGATTCTAGGAATACTGCAGAAAACAGTGTTCTGTAGTTTCAACGGTATTGAAAGAATTCAAGCAGAGAAAAAGCCCGGAAAACTGTAATTTTGATGAACTTTTCAAAGTCTATGGGGCCGTAATTTTGGTAAAAATCAGTGGAGCGGAACAAAACCCAAACTTGTTCTGTAGGCCACCATGTTAGACTAACATATCAAAAATCAGCTCAATATCTGGAAGCGTGTAGGAAAAAAGTCCTGAAAACTGTAATTTGAATGCATTTTTCAGAGTCCAAGGGTCGTAATTTCGGTAAAAATCAGTGGAGCGAAACAAAACGCTAACTTGTTCTGTAGGCAACCATGTTAGACTAACATACCAAAAATCATCTCAATAACTGGAAGCATGTAGGAAAAAAGTCTGCAAAACTGTAATTTTGATGAACTTTTTTAAGTTCATGGGCCGTAATTTCGGTAAAAATCAGTGGAGCGGAACAAAATGCAAACTTGATCTGTAGGCCACCATGGTAGATTAACATACCAAAAATCAGCTCAATATCTGGAAGCGTGTAGAAAAAAAAGTCCAGAAAACTGTAATTTTGGTGAATTTATCAGAGTCCAAGGGCCGTAATTTCGGTAAAAATCAGTGGAGCGGAAAAATATGCAAACTTGATCTGTAGGCTCACATATCAAAAATCAGCTCAATATCTGGAAGCATGTAGAAAAAAGTCCGGAAAACTGTAATTTTGATGAATTTTTCAGAGTCCAAGGGCCGTAATTTCGGTAAAAATCAGTGGAGCGGAAAAAAATGCAAACTTGATCTGTAGGCCACCATGTTAGACTCACATACAAAAAATCAGCTCAATATCTGGAAGCGTGTAGACAAAAGTCCGGAAAACAAGGAGGACTGACGGATGGACCAGTCAAAAACATTATACACCAGCAACTTCGTTGCGTGGGGTATAAAAATGATAATTTGGGTGTGCATTTTATTCGACTTTACTTCTTTGACATGAAAGGGTTAAGGTGTTGGAATGTTAAATGAACAGTATCTGAATCTGATCAGTTTTTAGAGCTGAAACGGTTGGCTCATTTTCGTAACCGACTAACCGAGAGCTATAACCGGATAATATCCAGTTATCCGTGGCCATTATTTCACCGAATATGGGATCAAAACTATAAGAATTGGAAAGCAGTATTCTCAAACTATTCCGAAGTGTGTATAAAAATGAACGCTGTTGAGTACTCAACAACGTTCATTTGTATACATACTACGGAATAGTTTCTGCGATTTCTCAGTACTCACGGAAACTGCCGATCATTAATGAAGTCTTGAATGCCAAAGTCAATTATTTCTCAAAATATACAATGCGACTTCGAAGTGTAATCTATCAAAAAAAAGAAGCGACAGATTTACTATGTTTTAAACGTGGAATGATGATCACTATCGATATTTCGGATAACCGGTTGACGTTTTTTTTTTTAATCGGTTAGGTAGTTAACTGGTTTCAAAACGATTATCCGGTTAACCATTTCAGTACTACCAGTTTTATCAGTCAAGTCGATGATAACTAATGTTTGTTACTTTGTATCAAACATATCAAAGTGCTGACAGTCAAGTGCTAGATATTTTTTGCATGGGCAGTAGACAGCACATGTCTGCCTGGTGTGTTGACTTTCTCTTTGATGAGGTGTTTTTTTTATCACAGATTATAACTCTGAAAAAAACCCTCAGTGTCAGTAATGCTGCTTCCAGAATAACTTGACTATCCAAGTTACTTTGCTGAAGTGTTTTGTATCAATATGAAAACCATGTTTTGATTTTATTAAACTGCTTAAAACTTTGAATGTATGTCATAAAAAAACTTAATTTCCTTTCTTATTATACCTATCGTAATTGTTTACTACAGGCTTGCACTACAGTGGAAGAACCTAACTCGGATAAAATACTCTCTATTTTAATCTTTCCCAAGAGATTTTGGAAAGAAAAAGTGGTGTAAAAACACCACGAAAAAATAAGCCAAAACTGGGCCAAGCGCCATCGGCGCACACCCAGTATGGGACGCTCCTCCATAGTACAAATCCACGACTTCTGTAAACCAATGCGCAGTGCCGGTGCGTCAATTCATTATTGTTTTGATTCCGACAACACAGGAGTTATGTGATCAGCGGGGAGGAAGGATTCTCACCCGAATAAGAAGACGGGAGGGCCTCCATGTAAACAATTGCGGTAGGTATAATAAGAAAGGAAATTTACTATAAAATTTATATTTCTTATCAACCTACCTTGCAATTGTTTACTACAGACTCAATAGACAATAGGATGGAGGGAATCACATAACCAACCCACACATAACTCAATAGCACTGGAACCGTGGACAGAGGAAAAGATCCCTAGGCCTATCAAACCATAGCATCACAAACATTAGTAAAAGGCAATGAAAGATGAGGCGTATGGTGAAGTGTGACGCACAGACAGAAAGGGCAGTAACAGCACAGAGCTGGAACTGACCTTGAAAAAAGATGAATGGCTGGGATAGACAACAGCCTGAGCCAAAGAAAGAGTGCCCCGAGGACAAAGGTCCTCTGTCGGCTCCTGCAACTGTTGCAGATAAAAGGAGAATGTAGCATTTCTCCAGTAGGCTGCCAGTATAACATCCATCATCTGACAACATGACAGAGTTATTAAAAGGGGAAGACAATGCACGCACCTCGTGGCAGAAAAAAACAATTGGTAAAACAATCACCAGTAGCTAGACGAGCGGAAGCTGCACGAATAGCAAGACAAATCCATCGAGAAATGGATACAGGAGAGATCTGGCATGCGAGAAAATGCATATCCAACCAGGTTAAAGGCGCGAACGCCCCCCCCCCCCACCCCCCAAGCAGAGCAGCACCCAAGAAAGTGACCATCTTGGAGTAAACTCTGCAAAGTCCTAGGCCTGAACAAGCTTAGAGAGGCAAAGATGAGTGTCGAAACAATGCGGTACCACATATGAAAAAGGTCGCCGAAGCATGGACTTGTACCCATTGCTGGAGACACCCAGACACAAACATATACCAGAAACTCCGCAAGCGGTGTGATCGAAGGAATGACAGAAGCAACAGAGTGATCACACACCATCGAGAGGCTAAACCAGTGGAGTGAGTGCCTCCTTGAAGAAGAAAAGCAACTCCACTGCGTGTCTCGAAAAACAATTACAGAGGAGACAGGACCCGATAAAAGACATGTGCGAAGGCACAATGAAGTCGGGTCAACTTGAAACCTCCTCGGGCGACTTTGGCAAAGAAAGTCGCGATGTAGAGGGAGACATGCCGGAACCGCCGCTAACAGAGAGCGGAGCAAATTGATCCACAGCCACCGAGGCAACGGGTGTGATCGAAAGGATTTGATGACTGCAGGTTCATATCTGGGAGAGAACCTGAGGTTGAATCGGAACCGGCAGGAAGGCGTAGCCGACAAGACCGTCCCAAAGGAGGGCCAGAGAATCCACAGCGAAAGCCAGAGCATCTGGACACGAAAGTGTCCACCTGAAGGTTCCAACGAGTCGCAAAGAGATCGATGGAACCCGCCCTGTGGAGCATCCACTCGGTGGAAAAGAACCTACCCCGTCGGGCCAAGGAGTCGGCTCGGACGTTTAGACGACCGGAAATGTGACGAACAACCACCCCGGCATTGACATCCTGAGCGAGCAGTAGAAGATCCCGAGTCAATTCATACATTGGAACCGAGTGCGTGCCGCCCTGGTCCCGAATGTAAGCAACCATTGTCAAATTGTCGAACAACAGAAGGACCTGACGATTCGACAGGTGAGGGATCCACTGCCTGAAACTCAGAAGAAGAGCAAGAAGCTCCTTCTGGCTGATGTGTAGAGATGCCCGATCCTGGTCCCACATCCCGTGAAGGGAAAGACCTAGAGGATCCAATGTCGCACCCCATCCAAGATCGCTGACATCTGCCGTCAGAACGTGATCGGACTTGGGTAAGTCCAACAGGACACCCTGCGTGATCCACTGAATATTCGTTCAGTGGAGAAGGTGAGGATAAGAGAATCTGGTAACTGAAGCACCAGATCCTGAGAATCGACATTCGGCGTCCAACCACTGAGCAGAAAGTGTTGGAGAGGTCTGACACGCAGCCGACCTAGAGGAATGAGATCCGTCACCGAACCACAGAGACCGATCAGCCGGAGAATACTCCGTGCCGTCGCAGATGTGGACTGGGACAGAGTCAGAGCAAAAGCTAAGAGAATCACAGCCTTGGCCTGGGGAACCGCCACCAAATTGAATTGGGTGCGGAAAGCCATCCTCAGATGACAAAACGAGAAGGGACCAGGTCCGACTTCTCCTCGTTGACTCTGAATCCTAGCGACATGAGCAAGCTCAACAGAGTGGCGACATCCGACTCCAGTAAGGCAGCATTGGAATGCCTCTGGAGGATATCGTCCAGATATGCCGAAGTTGTCACCCTGGACTGTGTGCGATGGAAAGCTATCACATGCGACATCAGTCTGGTGAAGGCCCAAGGAGCCAGGTTGAGGCCGAAAGGCATGGCTTTGAACTGGTAAACTCGCCGCAGAAAAGCGAACCTGAGAAACTTCCGTGACGCCCGATGAATCGGAATGTGAAAGTAAGCGTCTCGCAGGTCGATTCTGGAAGCGAAATCTCCCTGGTGAATTGAACGGCGGACCGACCTGAAAGTCTCCATGCTGAACTTGGGAGCAATGATAGACTGGTTCAGGATACTCAAATTGATAACCAGTCGGAATCAGCAGTCCTTCTTCGGCACCAAGAACAGGCGGGAATAGAACCCCACTGACTGAATTTTCTTGATGACCTCGATCACCCCCTTTGTCAGGAGATTGTCTATCTCTGTGGACAAAAGTTCCCGATGTAAAACGTCTGAAGGAACTGTGCTTGAAAGAGGCACCCTGGACAGAGTGAGGTGCCTTGGGAAGGATATTCGCAGCCCGGACCGAACAACATCTAACACCCAAGGATCGGATGTGATGGTGGCCCAACGGTCTGCGAACTCTGCTATCCTTCCTCCAACCTGGGACGAGTCAAGGTGAGGACCTTCATTTCGAGACCCGACGAGGCCCGCGAAAGGAGAAACCACCTCCTCTACTGAATGAAGAATCCTGAGACTTCCCTCTAGTCTGCCAACGCTTACCCTTACCCCTTGAGTAAGAAGTAGAAGCGGTGGCAGAAGAATCAGCCTTTTGCTTCGCAGAGGAAGCAGAAGGGTACTTGTTAGGCTTGGAACGGCCCCTGCCTCCCCTACAAGGCTGATCAAGCTGAAGAAACAGCAGCTGATCTTTGGAATGACGTAGGACGTAATCCCGGACCGTCGAGACAGAACCATGGAAAAGTTGCGGACCTGCCAAAGAAGCAGATCGAAGAGTAGCACGCTGCTCCTCAGGAAGGGATCGGCCTGTGTCCAGCACAGAGTCCCTTCGAACTAATTCCAGATTAGCCGTTTTACAGGCATGCGTGTGAGTAAGATGCATGAGCATCTTGGACTGCACACGCAAAGGAGCCTGTACCTCATCAAACTTATCTGGAGGCAGATAAGCAGCTAAAGCTGAGACGACGTGATCTGAGAGAGAAAGCATACCAAGCATCTCTCTCGATAAGCCCAACGTGGACTCCAGAGTCATCATCGGAATGACGGCAGACTTGGGCTTGGAAAGCCCAAGGGAATTGGAGTCCTGATCCAAAACCGTCAAAGTCTGGCAGACTGACGGATTGGCGGAATCGTAGGAACGATAACCCACCAGAGGCAAAAAGGTGTCAATCCTGGTGAAGAACGGAGCCTTCATAGCCTTGGAACGCAGCTTAGAGTCCAAGGCTGAAAATGCTTCAACCAACTGTACCGACTGGCACGGTCAAAGACGCCCAGAAGCAGGTTGCTCCATAGGCTGTTGACGCGCGACCGATGATCACGGCCTGGCTGACACTGTCGGCTGGTTTGATGGTTTGAGATCCGGAAGGAACCCAAACACAAAATCAAGAGCTGCCCCCAAGTCCAAAGACTGCTAGCTCTCGACATCAAGCATGTCTGACTCTTCCCCTGAGTTGGAAGACACATAGCCCATCGTGGGCAAACCAGCCAATGCCCCCCATGGTGTCGGAACACCAGGGGGATCAGAAAGTGGCCTGTTTCCAATCCCGGGAGGTGGCGTCATAGGGGGCACCTGGAAACCACTCGCTGCCTCGCTGGAAGCAACGGGAAGGCTCTTTGACAGAACCTGAGTGAGTAAGGAGAGGGCCTCCCTCAGCTCACTGCCCGTACTGGCCGGTTCAACAGGGGAACGAACCGGCAAAGTGGCTTCACCTCTGACCCTCTTAACCAGCGAAGGGTCACGATCCTTCAAAACACTCGACGTGGGACGACGGGCAGCAGCCGAAACGTCTGAAGGCAGAAGTGTATAGGGGTACGACACACCCTGAGGGTCGACAAAGCGGGAACTCATGAGAGTCACTGCGGACCTTTGCAGGGCAGAAGGTCCAGGCTGCACAAAAGACGTTGGTCCCCAAAACTGGTCATGTGGCCAGAATGAGTGGACGGAAACGCCACGGAGTTCATAGTGTCCCCACTAAGAACATCCGAATCCAATAACACAACTGTGGAGCTCGATGGCGCAAGACCACAGTAGAGGGTCCGGCCGGCAGCCACTTCCAACTTCGCAGAGTTGAAGTCAGGGAAGGCTGAGGCCGATACCCCCACGTCTACACTCCCAGACACCGCAGCAGACCACTGCAGGTATAAAACTACTGTGCTCAACGGCTGAGAGGACACAGTAGGGGGTTCAGTCGGCAGCCACTTCAGACTTCGCCGAGTTGAAGTCGAGAAATGCTGAGGCCGATAACCCACAACCACACTACAGACATCCCTGCAGACCCTTGCAGGGATAAGCCGAGGCCGGCTAAAAGCGGTGCCCAATGACTTTGTAGACGGAACAGCAGTAGCAGCAGATACGATGGGAGCTGTTGGAACTGGCGGAAAAGAGGAGAGAGCCACCTAGCTCGGCCTCCAAAGGAGGAGTCACAACCCTAGTGACAGCCTCAGATGTCGACTGGAGAGGGCGCATAGTCCCGGAACCAGGCATCTCTTCACCAGAAATCCAACAGCTCCCGCAGTATCCACCACAGTAAAAAAAGTGCACATTCCCCCACGGAAGGGGAATAACTCTCACCAGACATGGTCGAGTTGGGAAGCCCCGAAACAACAGTGTTCCCCACCCCCCACTGGTGCTGGAGGAACTGCACATCCCCCACAGAGGGGGAGCATTTCTCACCAGACATGGTCAAGTCGGGCGGCCCCGAAATGACAGCATTCCCCCCCCCCCCCCCCACGAGAGCAGGAGGAGCTGCACATCCTCCATGGAGGGGATAAAACTCACACCAGACGTGGTCGAGGGGGGGGGGGGCTTCCAAAACGACAGCGTTCCACACCACCCATGGGTGCGGAAGAAACGGCCATGAGAACGCACCAAGGCGAGGGCAAAAGGAATGCCATAAAGGAACCGAACTGGAAAAACAGAGGTGAGAGCAGTAGAAGAAAAAGTGAACTCAACAGAAACAGAAAGCAGAAGAACACCCTCAACTACGAGAGAAGGTGGCAGAAAAAAAACGGTGGGTACACGACAGAACCCAGACGGTTGACACGGACCGAAAAAAACAGAAATTCAGCCCTCAACAGAGTGAAGAAATCCTGTCCAGACAGTCCCTGATTGACACCTAACTCCAATAACAATTAAATTATCAACCAAAAAATTCATTGTCGAATTGCGTTGACACGATGTCGAAAACAAAACATTCGCGAAAACGGAATAGTAAATAATATACAATGAGAATGTGGTTGAAAATATTAACGAGAATATATAAAACACAGTCCTGTTATTATACGATCTTCAGATCCATAATTCCAGTCACAGGAAAACCATTATCGACGGGTTAAATTATCACTGTTACGGAGCAAAATGGCACACATCCACCATGTGTATGGATAATCAAAAGAATGATGAATTGATGCGCCACCACGTGTACGGATAACCAAAAGTATGATGAATTGACGCACCGGCACTGCGCATTGGTTTACGGAAGTCATGGATTTGTACTATGAAAGAGCGTCCCATACTGGGTGTGCGCCGATGGCGCTCGACCCAGTTTGGGCTTATTTTTTCGTGGTGTTTTTACACCACTTTTTCTTTCCCAAATCTCTTGGGAAAGATTAAAATAGAGAGTATTTTATCCAAGTTATTTCTTCCACTGTAGTGCAAGCCTGTAGTAAACAATTGCAAGGTAGGTTGATAAGAAATGAGAGGTGGGTTAATGTGGCCCTCACAGTTAATGTATGTGGCTCTCACAGTTAATGTATGTCAACCAAAGTTACCAAGTTACAGTGAAATTATTCCAAAATGAGTCATCCTATCAAGTTACAATGAAATCCCTTCATAAATACGGCCCTTTTGACTGTGCTAAAGGTTTTCAGGCTTTGGGGCTGTGTAGCCATCACGGTTGACCGATCGCAACCAAAAGGGAATATTCCCATCTAGACATTATACTGAGTCATCCTACCAAGTTATAATGAAATACCTTCATAAATATGACCTGTAGTCTGTGCTCAAGGTTTCAGGTTTTGGGCTCTGGCAGCCGTCAAGGTTGAATGATTGTGTCCAAAAGGGGACAATCTAATCTAGACATTATCTGGAGTCATCCAACCAAGTTACAATTAAATCCCTTCTGTTACGGTATGGAAATATTATTGATATTGGTAACAGAAAGAAATCTGAGAATTAGCAACAATAACTATGAATTTATCTATTCTTAAAATTAATTAAAAAAAATATATATAAAAAAAATTATACAAAGATCTTTTACACTAATTGGTTTACAGAAAATAAAAACAGTGGTACTTATCAATTATCAAATTAGTCCAAAATACAGTTTGACAGAATCCAGTAATCCAGTGGTGAAGAATTTTGTGAAGAAAGTTACCAGCTGGTACATGTAGTATTAAATCCAAGAATGTCTCTTCAGAAACGGTATCCTGTAGATTTGTTAATAAAATTTTCACTTAGAAATTTCAGCAGTCTCCAATAAAAAATGTTCTGCAAAATTCAAATGGAGTAAAAATCCAAGAAGTATTGGCGTCACAGGTAATTTCCAAATAATCCAGTAGAATCCTGGCTTTTCACAAAATAATATTCTGTTTCACAGAAAGTATAAATTCTCTTTTCCAAGACGAACAAATTCTCTTCAAAATTCTCTTTTGGAATCAATCTTCCAAATTCACAAAGAAGCACTGATTCTATAATAAAGCACTGTTCTGAAACAATAATAATCTCCAATGGAAACTGCTGTGAAAATAAGTTCTTCTGAAATGGCTTTCTAAAAAAAATGAGTTTTTGAATTCTGTTGACAAACCTTTATATAGTAACCAGATAGAATGTCCTAGAAGATGAAATGTCTACAATGTTCTATCAGTTTCTATCAGTTTCCAGGTGATTCTGTCACAATCCAAGTAAACAAGGTCCCTGACCTACTTAAACAATCAACAGCTATATGTACAATAATTGTAGATCAGTGTAACAAAGATGTAAACAAGGTCACTGAGTGCAAATTAGTGAGACCAGTCAGAAAATGCAGAAATAAAAAATATCTTTCTCATATAATTAACTACTAAGGATATATCAATCTCAATATGGGGGCTATAACACCTTCATAAATATGACCTGTAGACTGTGCTAAAGATTTTTGGGCTTCGGGCCCATGTAGCCATCACAGTTGACCAATTGCGACCAAAAGGAGACGTTCTCATCTAGACATTATGTGAAGTCATCCTCCCAAGTTACAATGAAATCCCTCCATATTAAATATGACCTGTAGACTGTTCTAAAAGTTTTCGGGCTTGGGCAGCCATCATGTCATGGTTGACAGATCATGATCAAAAGGGGACGTTCTCATCTACATATTATACAGAGTCATCCTACCAAGTTACCACGAAATCCCTTCATAAATACGACCTCTAGGCTGTGCTAAAGGTTTTGGAGTTTTGGGGTTGGGCAGCCATCATAGTTGACCGATAGCGACCAAAAGGGGACATTCTCATCTAGACATGACCTCAAACCTGAATATGAAATTTTGTGCCGATCGGACAAGAACTACTGGGTGTAGCCTGTGCTAAAGGAAAATGTGAACTGTCTAACAGACTCACAGACTAACAGACTTCCACATGCGTGATGGCAATAGCTTATCTTGACTTTGTCAAGTTAAGCTAAAAAGATAATCAACATACTGTGCGGCTGTGATTTTCAAACGGCAAGACCTGATATCAAACTTTTATTTGATTATTCAAGACTAGTGTACTGCTGGTTTTATTGTCGACTAGTGCCGAAAATTTATCTGGCAACAACTAGTTGACTAGTTGTTTCAACATTAATCAAACTCTGAATTCACTTAAAATTTGCAACATTTCACAACATAAATCTGCCATCAAATGTTGCTGCAATATCATTTCAGAAGGCCTAGTTTTTTCTGAAATAATCACATATATTTTTAATCAGGGGAAGAGTTAGTGTTTTTGAAAACAGACATATTAGCTGTGCTTCTGACAGCCATATCATGATTGTAATCTTGCTGTTAAGAGTAATTCCTCCATAATTTTGTAGTGATGAACCGATAATCGTAATCGGCAATCAGAACCGCCCGGTTATGGGTCAGCGGCCAATTATGACAACCGGCAGTTTCTGGTTATTCGATATTTAACACTGACTATTAAAAATCCCTTTGATATCTGGCCATTTCAATAAAGTTTCCCCATTAAAAACGTGTGTAGTGCATAGCAGAAAATTTAAGGATTTGCAGAGCAGAGATATTACGGAATTTAACAACTGCAATCGGTACGAGATCGCCACCATTTCCCATAGATTGTAGAGTCCATGTAAACATTGGAGAAACACATCAAGGGAGGTAACAAGTTGAAAAAGAACATAGAATAATACATTCTGACATGCATGTAAACTATGCATCATATGACTTCACAACACACATTAACATCAAAATTATTATTCATTTAAGACACAAAGTATGTGTGCTCAGTATATTCCTGGTTAATACAGCCAAGTGTATTGTATCCTTTAGTGTTTGGATGATTAGTGATTTTTGATAGTCGACTAGTCGGTAGTGATAGTCGACGACTAGTCGATTAGTCGAAAACCCCTGTTGTAACACTGTTGAAAATTTGTGTCTCAATTTACGGAGTAATACGGACCTGTATCTCGCATTTTTCCGACCTCAAATTAGAGGGATTCTACACAAGGTATTAAACCAAGTTATTTATCGATGAACAGCAATAAAAATTGGGAAAACTAAAAAAAATAAGCGAAAAACTTACCCTTTTTAAAATATTTATTCCAGTAATTTCACAATTACTTCTCATCATTTAGGGCGTATCATATTATCCACCAACCAGAAACACTTTAGTAAAAATACTTAAAACAGGAAAGTAATGAAAGTGTCAATGACACTGTAGCTCAACTTGTTAAGACATGCACATGTATAGTATGTGACACAGCAATGACAAACATCTAGGCAATGACCTGATAACAAAGGTACATATAAAGTATTGTAACGGTCTGTACATAAATACTGACGGTAGCATGTAACAAATGTATAGGTAAAGTATTGTAAAGGTGGGTAACAGTCAGATGCTAAACTAGAAAAGAAATCTTTGAGTCCCAGAGTGGGTCTAACTGAACCCCAAAATATTTGTTCTCATAGCACAGTGATAACAAAGGCACCCCAAAACACACTCATTCCTGTCCCAAGGTGAAAACAAAGGAACCCAAGAAGTTTCGTGAAGATCAGTTCATAAATACGAACTATATAGAAGTTGTGACAAAAAACTGATTGGACCTAATTTCGGTACAAAATGGCCACTGGCAGCCATCTTGAATTTTGGACCGCACCCAGAAACACTCGTTCTCGTCCCAAGGTGATAACAAAGGTACCCAAGAAGTTTTGTGAAGATCGGTTCATAAATACAGCCTCTAGCCCGAGCCGTATTGACATGTGCACTTACAGTGTATAAGTAGCACTGAATAAATCAAAGTTCATCTAATTTGCATAATTTCTGCACGAGAAAAAAACCTGTATTATATGTAATGTATTCCATGTTACTAAACATTCATACAAAAATTTATTCAAATCAGAACTTTCATACAGAAGTTCTGTACAAAAAACTGATTGCACTAATTTTGGTACAAAATGGCTGCTGGTGGCCATCTTGAATTTTGGACCACACCCCAAAACACTCGTTCTCATCCCACGGTGTTAACAAAGGTACCCAAGAAGTTTCGTAAAGATCGGTTCATAAATACGGCTTATAGCCTGAGCCATATAGAAGTTGTGTACAAAAAACTGATTAGACCTAATTTCGGTACAAAATGGCCACTGGCAGCCATCTTGAATTTTAGACCGCGCCCAGAAACACTCGTTCTCGTCCCAAGGTGATAACAAAGGTACCCAAGACGTTTCGTGAAGATCGGTTCATAAATACAGACTCTAGCCTAAGCCGTATTGACATGTGTACTTACTGTGTGTAAGTAGCACTAAAAAAATCAAAGTTCATCTAATTTGCATAATTTCTGCACAAGAAAAAAACCCGTATTATATGTGATGTATCCCATGGTACTAAACATTCACACAAAAAATTATTCAAATCAGCGCTTTCATATGGAAGTTATGTGCAAAAATCGAATTGCACCTAATTTTGTACAAAATGGCTGCCAGCGGCCATCTTGAATTTTGGACCGGACCCCAAAACACTCGTTCTCGTCCCACGGTGATAGCAAAGGTACCCAACAAGTTTCGTAAAGATCGGTTCATAAATACGGTCTCTAACCCGAGCCGTAATGGCATTTGGACTTATAGTGCTGAAAGTAACACCAAAAAAACATCAAAGTTAGTCGAATTTGCATAATTTACGCATGAGAAAAAAACCCATATTATATGTGATGTATCCCATGGTACTAAACATTCATACAAAAAACAGTGCTTTCATATGGAAGTTCTGCGCAAAAAACTGATTGCACCTAATTTTGTACAAAATGGCTGCCAGCGGCCAACTTGAATTTCAGATCGGACCCAAAAACACTTGTTCTCGTTCCAAGGTGATAACAAAGGTACCCAAGAAATTTTGTAAAGATCGGTTCATAAATGCGGCCTCTAGCCCAAGCCGTATTGAAATTGTTGATGGACAGACGGACAGACTGGCCATGGCATAAGCTCAAATTTGTCTTCGCCAAAGTTGAGCTAAAAAACAAATGGACAGGAAGTCAGCGCTCTCTCCGCTCTGTGTGTGACAGACTGACGGTGTCACTGAAGTGTGTTTAAATAAAATAAGTTCCGTTTTTTTATAATTGCATACATCAATTTCACGTCTTCGCCAAAGTTGAGCTAAAAAACAAATGGACAGGAAGTCGGCGCTCTCAACGCTCTGTGTGTGACAGACTGCCGGTGTCACTGATGTGTGTTTAAATAAAATAAGTTCCGTATATTGATAATGGCATACTTCGATTTCACGCCTTGTCTGAACTTTGAAGTTCTCTGAAATAGACTGAGAATTTAGTGGAAAATATTAAAATAATCAAAATATTTAACCGAAAATGAGCAATTCTTTCGCCAATTATAATGAATTATCAAGTAAGTTGAAGGAACAAAAAAACTCTGCATGTGAATCGTCATTAATTTTTTTTAAAAAAGGCTATTGAACAATGTGACGGACAGATGGTGACCTGAGCTGAGTGAACTCACATACTAAATGCCAAATGATGTCTTTACCGCGACCCAATACAAGAGAAATTTAAGAAACTTTAATTTTTTTTTATTAAAGACCCCTATTCAAAACTGATAATATTAGCCCGATCGTGTCAAACTGTCAATCACACTTTTACTGAAGCCTGGGGGTCACGCCCAAACTGAGACATGCCAATTGCGTGTGATGGACAAACATGCCTGGCATCACTTCAATTACACTCATGACTCGCCCTTCTGAGTAAAGATTACATCATTACAGCTGCCGTGTCAGATGACATTGATTGAAGTCTGAGATCAAATGCTGCACGATGTGCATTTGCGACATAAAAGGCAACAGTGATTGGCAGTGATTGGAAATAATTGAACTTATTGAAGTGAAATGAACGACGTTCATTGAACACCATTCAACAGTAGTATATATCTCTTTCATGTCTGCCATCAAAGAGGACGGAAAGTTCAAAGATGTGTGCGTTTTTCGTTCATGGCCAGTAACCAGTTACCTCAGATCTTTGCCGACAAATACTTGTGTACGGCAATGTGACACAACGTTCTTCCGTCACATTTCCTGTATCCCCGAAACCCAAATCAAGAGTTTTCAGCCGAAAAAAAGGGCAGACAGTTGTTAAAAGACATAACAAGCAAATCTTCCGACTAGTCGACTACCAAATTATAAGATCGACTAACTAAAAAATCGCGTCGACTTCAACTAGTCAACTAATCGCCCAAACACTAGTAAAACACAATCTTCAGGAGAACAACATTGTGTGATTGTATGAATTTGTATCGTTAATAGCGATCTTTTCCCCACACCCCAACCAAAATGCAAATATTAGTTTGGCTAATATTGCCCAGCACTAAATATGCACACTCTGAGAACTTATGTGGTATTAAGCTTTCATAACTGGTGTTTTATCAACGAAATTCTGTAGTATTACAGGCACCAACAGATGTTCTTCTGTGTCCTATTTCAACCATCAGAATCGGAATAATCGGCAGAGAAATATCGGTAATCGGTTGATTGCAAGTTTTGATAATCGGTTCATCACTATAATTTTGCATAAATTGTGAGAGAGGCAATCAAAATGGATGTTTTTATTAAAATCCTATGTCTGTTCTTCCATGAAGAGGCAAACTTTCTGGAAGGTGTCAGGTGTGAAATCTATTGTCTGCAAATCAAAGGATTCAAAAGAAATGATTTTTATTATTTTCCTTTTTGGGTCCTCCTAAACACCGGAATGAAGTGGAATGACACAGAATAACATAAAAATGATGCGGAATGACATTTATTTTACCAATACTCCACCCCAAAATGTATTTTGTTTATTAACTAACAAAAGATATAGAGTGCAAATCGGAGGAATGGAATCGGCATCACTAAAACTTGCTGTATGAAACATCCGGAATGACAGACTCCAACATTGTTATTTCACACCCTTGTAAGAAAGTAATGTGATACATCGTACATTATAGTGTATAATTAGTACATCATGATGTGTCACAAAACCCTTTTATAAAGGTCTGAAATAACAATGGCAGATCAAAAGTGGAAATCGGAAGAATGGAATTGTCATCACTAAAACTTGCTGGGCAAAACATTCAGAATGACAGACCCCTACATTGTTATTTCTCACCCTTGTAAGAAAGTAATGTGATACATTATAGTACATAATTAGTACACCAGGATGTGAAATCAAGCTTCATAAATCATAATCAGTAAATATGGATTTGTGCACTATAAAATATTTACTTTCCCTTTTCGGACCATCAAACAATAGGATTAGCAATCAGCCACCTCAATGCAATTAGGGCCAATCAGGTTCTGACTGCGTTATTCAAACACTCTCACTGAGTATCTATACTCGCCCACTTTTCAGTCTGTTTGGAACAAAAAATATTTTAAAAAATGGTCACTTCTGATTAAGATCTCGGCCCTGGTATGTATTAAAACACATTTTTTACAGTAAAATTTTATTTTTTAATGTCATTCCATGTCATTCCGGTGTTTAGGAGGGCTGTCCTTTTCTGCTGATTATAAATGAACATTAGTGACAAACTGTCCTCACAAAAGTGCTATCCAACTATTTGTTTTCAGGTTGATCCGTCCCCAAGGACGATCCCTCCCCAGACCATCCGTGCCCAGTCAATCTGTCCCCATATACCATAGTCAATCTGGCCCCAATTAATTGTAGTTATATTTTTTGTAGTCTAGTTGGCAAAATTAAATATGAAATATGAAATAGAAATACAAAAATGAAATGAAAACTTGTATTTTAATGACTTGCTACTTAACTCCTATCATTAGTCTACTCACAACCCTTGTATAAACCAAAATGTTTTAACTGTGTTATAACAAATCTTTTTGACTCAAAAATGAAAAGAAGAATGAAAATCGAATGGTAATTCTTGAGAACAGCGCTATAGTTATTCCAGAATATTGTTGTTTTTTTTTTACTAAACATATTTTTATTTGCCAATAAAAAAAATGCAAATGAAGATTGAAGGACAAGTGCTATTCACTTAGAACACCCTTCGCCCACCTTTACATGAATATAGATTATACCAATGGCGGTTAGATAAACAAAATAAATGACATAAAAGGATGTATAATTTGGAATAAAAAAAACAAAAAAGAAACCAGAAAAAGACAAAACAAAAGTTGAGTCTGTATTGTTGGTGGTGACCTCCCCACCCCCTACCTCCCCCCCCCCCCCCCCCCCCCAGCTCTCGATGTCGCTTCCTGTTTAGCCCCAAGTCAGTTCCCAAAACGGTAATATCTGCAAATAATAATAATATTAATGATTAAATTTTCATTTGCCTACATTAAAATGGAAGAAGGAAAGAAAGATCATTTCCATAGTTCTGCCCTTAAATTGTATAGCGAATAATTTAACGAATTACGAAGTGAGTATTGCAATCGTTCGGACACATAAGTTGACATAACGGCCAAAATCGGACTGCGCTATTTGAAAAAAATAGCATTCAATTTCCCTTCTTTTTTTCATTTTTATGTCTCAAAATTTTGGCTTATACAATATGTCTTGATGCAAAAACTGAAAAATATTTAATTAGGTCCACAGTTAAATAAAGTTCATCCCTTAGTGCTTAAATAAAATTCACTGGTGCTTGTTATGATGTAATGTTTGTTTGTATTCTCTCCATTTATTTGTGTTTTTCTGTTATGTTTTTTAATTAAATAAAGTTCATCTCGGAATACTGTTTTTTTATTTTTTTAAACCCACACAAAGCAATACATGGCACAACTAATTATATTGTACATGGGGTCGGGTCGTCTGGGGCCGGATCGTCTTGGGTGTAGAAACAGCTGAGGCCGGATCATCTGGGAACGTATTGTCTATGGGGCCGGATAGACCTGTTACCCTATCCAACAGTTTAAATTCATTTATTTTGGTCACACCATTTTGCCCCAATTTGGGCACATTAAAACCAGAAATAACAGTCTTGACTCTTGTCCTGTTTTGTTTTATTGCCAAACCTTTTGTGTTTCTGTGATCATTTTATGAGGAGAGTTATTCTCAATTGTAGAAGAGGCAGAGACAATTTATATATTTTTCATGATGTCTTCACATCTTCATTAATTAGGGCACAACTGTAAACGGTTTGAAATTGGGGTAACCTTAGGGCTGCTTTCCAAGTACCCCTCTGCAAGAATTTCAGGTCATTTTCTTCCCCTTGAATCCTCTCCACTCCAATCAGTTTCTATCCCTTGGACTCCATTCACACCAGTTCATTTCCTTTCACTTTTCTGCACTTCACCCCACTCCAAGCAGTTGTTTCTGTTGACTCTACTCGACTACTCCACTCCAATTCCTCCCCATTCTACTATATTAGGCAGGTGAAACGTTTCTTGGGTCGAAATGTATCGATGCCAAAACGTCTCTAGGCCAAAACGTCTCTGGGCCAAAACGTCTTGATGCCGAAACGTCCAAGCACCTTCTCCAAAAGTATTCCCAGTTGTCTGTAGTGTAAATCATACATGCTTATAATTTATAACATGATTTATAATTAAGGGCCTATATAAGTAATGAAAATTTGTTTATTTTGAAAATTCTCACCTCTCATATTCCTTAAATTCAAATTAAATATACAAAAATTATACATCAAAATGAAGGTTGGGATGTATAGAACACGAAACACATATGTAATCAACTCATAGAGTTGACAGCAGACCCCACTGGTTCCTGCAAGTCTGCTACCGTATTCGCACCAGAACTGATAATAAAATAATCTTTCATCAGGACAACTTGTGGCCAAATGTGCTTCATATATCCAAGAACAAAGCCACGCATTCAAAACACTTTCGAATACAGCGATAGGACTGCATTTGGGAAAAAAGACAACACTGTCTGAATTTTTTATTGAAGATGGTTTTCATGCTCCACAGACATGCGCAAATCACTTGATACCATGAATTTCCAGCGAAAAACAAAATCGTAATTCTAAGAAATTCCAACAGGTATCATGATACCTTGCATTGAATATGGCAACTGTGCAATCTCTATCTAGTAACAGTATACTGTATGAAGGCGATCTTTTTCATTCTTCGATTTTAGATGGACTTGTTTTTACATGCTTTTTTCGTCCGATGACGTCAACCGGAAATCGAAAGTATATTCGTACGTAATTAAAAGCAAAGGCTTTCGAAATTTACCTCCATGCAGCTCTGTCGCCGTGTTTTGAAGAATGTTGATCCCCTAGCTTTGTTCTTGGATATGTAAAGCACATTTGGCCACGAGTTGTTTTCATGAAATATTATTAAACTAGCGGGTGATACCCGGCGTTGCACGGGAGAAGATGGTTTTATCAGCTGTTTTTGAAATAGGTCAAGGTCACCAATTTCAAGGTCAAGGTCACCCCTCGCGGGCACCCCGATAAAGTCAAAATGATCGATGGGTCAATATACCCGCACATATGAAATTTTAGCCCAATCGGCCCAGACGTTTTCGAAATAAAAGGTCAAGGTCACAATTTCAAGGTCACCCGATAAAGTCAAAATGATTGATGGGTCAATATACCCGCACATATGAAATTTTAACCCGATCGGCACAACCGTTTTCGAAATAAAAGGTCAAGGTCATCAATTTCAAGGTCAAGGTCACCCCGCACGGGCACGGGACCCATCCCATGTTACTTGCAGGGACGAATTACCCCCGTATAGAAAATCTGAGATCGATCGGTCGAGAAACGGAGGAGTTCACCCAGAACAAAGAGAGAGAGAGAGAGTTAGAGATATAGATAGACATTCGCATTTATATATCAGATTATCAGTTCTGGTACCAATACGGCAGCAGACTTCCAGGAACCAGTGGTGCCTACAGTCGAGTCTATGAGTTGATAACACACGTGTTTCGTGTTCTATACATCTCAATCTTCATTTTGATGTACATTTATTTTGAACTGAAGGAATTTGAGAGGTGAGGATTTTCAAAATAAACAAAATTTCATTACTAAAACAGGCCCTTTGTTCTTTCTGTGTTAATTTATGAGTTGGTGTGAATGTGTGTGTTCGTTTGTTTATTTGTTTCCTTTTTCCACTTTTTGTCATGTTTCTCTTTATAATTTTGGTCTTTGACTGTCGGTCCGTTTCGGTTATTCTTCATACCCGAAAAACGTCCGCCAACATGAACAACTTACCAAGAGCGCATGCCATCGCTGCACCGACCATACCACCTCCGGAAATGACAACATCAACACATTTTTCTGAGTTGCAATTTGTCGGTGGCAATGCATTTTTTGAGTGGAGCCAGCGAATTGTAATTTGGCGACTATGGGGCAGTTTTAAAAAATTTCGAAAAGCCATCATGTTTAGCAGACGAATTTCTTAAGGAGTTATCTATCTTGCCATAGCTGGCGTTTCCGCTCTCATTGATATTAGACGTACGCCCTACAGATGTTTCGGCCTTCCTTTACTGGACGATTCGAAAGAACGCCGGACGATGGACGATTCGGACCCTATTCTTGGACGATTCGCACCTTGCACGATTCGGACCCTGGACATTGGGAAGCGGGTCTTTTCGGCCTCGGGAACATTCGGCCCCGGGAACATTCGGCCTGGGAACATTCGGCCTCCGTTTTAAACTAGGGAGACTAAGAGAGACACAGGTAATAATAATAACTCTTTGGCCAGCCGCTGATTTGTCGCGGTCCTCATAAGAGAAGGCCATCATTCCCCCTGCACCCCACCCCCTCTTCCCCTCCTCTCCTCCCAGCATTCAGATATAAACTGCTTAATAGTGTCCCTCACTTCCTCTTTTTCAATTTCTTCAATAAGCATTCCTACCCTCTCCCTCGTGTCCGCCTTCAGCCATCTATCCTTTGTTTCTTCACCCCACTTCTGCATTATTCTTCCAGTAAATTTTATTCTATGAGGTATATACTGTGGGCATTCCAAGAGAAAATGTTCCAGGGTCTCCACTACTCCAGAGTGGCACATTTGGCATCCCTTTTCCCCATCTCTCCCAATTTTTCCCCGAAGCTCCAGTGATCTTGATCTCAGTTTGAACAGCAGTGACCCTCCAAAGGTGCCATCTAGGTACTTCTCAAAAGCTGGCTTTTCTTTATATTGTAACCCCTGCAGTGATCTTTTCACGCTAACCCCTGCTCGCCAGTTTCGATTGCAATCTTCCATGACTCTCTCTTTGACAAACCTTTTGCCTTCTTTCATTCCTACTTCTATGTTTGTGACCTCTATAGAGTAATTGTCCATTAGTTCCCTCACATGTTTTGACCACCCCGTTTCTATATTAGAATTCCAAATGGTATCGAGCATCAATTTGCACCACCGGTTGTCAGGCAGGTTTCTCAAGTAGTTAAAGTAACACAGTTTTCCCAAATCTACCCTGTCCTTGATTTTCATCCACCCAAGCTCCCCCCTTACTGCTTCCAAAGCTGCAGCATTACTCGACCCTGTTATCCATCTGCCGGCATCATTCTGAGTACTTTCCAACTTTTTAATAACGGTTTGGTTTAATGGAATCACGTCCGTGCCATACGTTATACTTGGTAAACCCACCCTCTCCCACAGTGTTTTCCCCACAAAGACCTTGTTGAAACTATTTTTCCCTAAAAGTTTTAGTTGGTTCAGAATTCTTTTCCCTTTCAGAATCAGTTTGGCTGAGTAATTTCTGTACACCCCTCTTCCCGTTATATTTATGCTTACCCCTAGATACTCATACTCTCCCTTTTCTCCTACAGTGATTTGTTTGCTTTCCCCTTCGGGGATTGAGAACTCCCCCACTCTCCATCTCTTCGTCATATCTACCTTGCGTCCAACGGGTATTACCTTGCT
Organism: Pictodentalium vernedei; assembly: GCA_031216915.1. Classification (NCBI taxonomy): domain Eukaryota; kingdom Metazoa; phylum Mollusca; class Scaphopoda; order Dentaliida; family Dentaliidae; genus Pictodentalium; species Pictodentalium vernedei. The sequence goes on along the minus strand of CM062292.1, from coordinate 184,590,773 downwards.
TTTATTTTCATTTAGTTCGAGCCGCCAAGTGTTCCCATAACTACCAACAATTTCCAGCAATTTCTCTAGCCCCTGTTCAGTTCTAGACATTAACACCATGTCGTCCGCAAAGAATAAGCCTGGTATCTTTATGTCTCCAACATTTACCCCCTCCGCACTCTGAATTAGTTCGTCCCCTAAATCTTTAACATACAATGCAAACAAAATCGGTGAAAAGATACACCCCTGCTTGAGGCCTATATCCATAGGGACTCGTTTTGTAGTGATACTCCCTAGACTGAGTTGGCTTTGCACATCTGTATACAGTGCTTTCATGATTCCCACAAAGTCACCCCCAGTCCGATGCCCTCGAGCTTTCGCCAAGGTTAAGATGAGTTTAAACATCTTTATTACAAACAAAAACCAAAAATAAATACAGCGTAATGTACAATATATACATATAAAATACATTGACATATATGAATGAATGAAAAGTTTCTGCGCGCCGAAGGGGCACAGGGACGATGTGGGATTGAAATCCCTTGCGACCCTAATAACTTTATTTGCTTTATAGCTTTATTTGCTTATAAATCCGCGAGAGTCGGAAGCGAGGGTCAATAATCTTATTAAATTTTAGTGTGCGACTGGCAGTAGGATAGTGGGTTCAGATCCCCGAGAACCTCGAGCTGGAAAATGGCTAGGAATTTGCATAATTACAAGATTTCTGCTCCGTGTTTGCTGTGTGAAGTGGGCAAATTTATGGTAATACTGAAACCGCAGTTTGGTAGTTATTTTAGAAAAAAGACATATGATGAATGAAAGGTTTTAGCGCGCCGAAGGTGCGCAGGAACGATGTGGGATTTACAAATCCCTTGCGACCCGGTTAACCTTATTTTTTTTTCCTTGGATCACACAGGCCTAGCTTTCCTATTGCCCAAAATGGAGTCTGAGGGGGTTATGCACGCGGTTAGAATACCCGGCAGTTTAAGCTGGAGTGTTAGATGGTCAATACTCAATCCCCCAACGCCTTTAAAACTATTAGAGAGCGAGCTCTGTTCGGTTCCAGTTCGGCGATGGTAGAGGTTTGAGTCCCACCATGGTGGCGAGCCAGAATGTAATGTTGTGCGATGGCAAGTTTAAGGGAAGAAGAGAAAAGAAAACCAAACAGCAACGCCGGTTTGGTAGCGGCCCCGGTATATGACCATAGCGGTTACAAAAAAGAAGTGGAGAAAGCTCCAACAGTTTAGTTTTAAGAAACCGGGAGTCATCCATCAAGCCTTCTGGGAGATAGGATGCCGTATGTGATTTTGAGGTATCTGGTTATCCTTCGGGAATCCCAAATGACCTCCTCCACCCCACCCCAACCCCCCCCCCCCCCCAAAAAAAAAAAAAAAAAAAAAAAAAATCACTGACACACACCCTCAAGCCCTTAAAAGGGCTGTTAAATCTTTATTCAAATGTTTATTTATATCAAATGTACACTCGTTCCCAGCCAGACAAGCTTGTTTCAATCCTTGCCTAGCGTTTGGTGGTTTCTTGTATATGTTGCAGAAAGGTAGGTTGCACCAATTCCTCCTACGCTTTGTCTACCATTTCCATGCGTCTTCTTGATAAGAGTGTTGCAAGAAAATTTGAGAATGTTCAGTTAGAAAAGTAAAAGGTAGAGAGAAAGATAGGTATCCGCTATTGTATATTGTGCCTGCTGTGTGATTGTTGCTATGGATGGGGTAAGGGGTGTGTTTCTTCGGAGTCCACTCCCAACACGCAGAGTTGCGAGGCAATCCTCACAGACTCAATCCTAAAGACCTCAATGAGTAGCGAGGCAATCCTCACTGACTCCACGCAGTTTAATTCTATTGAGTAATTTTAATTTACTGTGGATTATTTTGTTTTTCTGTTTAGGGTTCGGTTTTCGTTCAGCTTCACCATTGATTCACTATCCTGGAGTATGTGGAGGGTTTTGTTATATAGATCTTATTAAACGCGTTTCAATCGCGCTTCAGCAGAGTTGCGAGGCAGTCCTCACAGACTCTATCCTAAAGTTCCCAATGAGTAGCGAGGCAATCCTCACTGACTCCACGCGATTTAGTTATATTGTATAATTTTTATTTTATTATTTTTTTTTTTTTTTTTTTTTTTTATTTTCTGGAAACTTATTTTGTTTTTCTGTTAAGGGATCGGTGTTCGTTCAACTCAACCATTAATTCACTATCTTGGAGTCTGTTGAGGGTTTTGTTTTGTAGGTCTTTTAATCGCGTATCAATAGTTTCTATTTTTGCTAGCTCGTGAAGTTCCTTTATCGGTGTCCATTTCGGTTTGCATAGTGCCACTCGCAGGGCATAATTTTGAACCCTCTGTAGCTTCTGAATGTTGGTTTTGCTTAGGTCGCTTGTTATTATGGCACCGTATTCTAGTACCGGACGTATAAATGTTTTGTAGAGCTTGAGAAGCACATCTTTGTTTGCTCCCCAATTTCTACCTCTGATCATCTTCAGAAAATTGATACGTTTAGTAGCTCTAACCGTAATGGAGTTTACGTGACTGTTTAGACTGAGATTGCTATCTAGGATAAATCCCAAAAATTTGGCCTCTTTGTTTGCTTCTAGTTTGTGATCGTATAACTGGAGATCGATACTCGGGACTGGTTTTTTCCTTTCCTTTTTGAAGAACGTAACTTTTTGAGTTTTGGCGGCATTGAGTTTGATGCGCCACAGGGCACACCAGCTTTCAAGATCGCGAATGGTATCCTGCAGACGATTTTTAATTATGTTTCTGGACTTGCTGGCTGTCCAAATGCCTTTGTCATCTGAGAACTGCGATAGTTCAACAAAGTTTTTCCCTACTTTTTCTATATCATTCACATATATTATGAAAAGAAGCGGACTTAGAACCGACCCTTGTGGTGTTCCCGCTTCGAGTATTACTTCCTCTGACACCTCGCGATTAACCCTCACCTTGATTTTTCGGTCAGTTAGAAATGATGATATGATCCTTAGAATTTTAGTGGGTAATCCCATTTTCGCTAGTTTATATCTCACGCCATTGTGCCATACCGAGTCGAACGCTTTTTCTACATCCAAGAAAAGCGCGGTTCCGATTTCGTTTTGACTAAATGCTGTTTTCATATAATCGACCAGTCTATATACGTGTTCGATTCCCTCTTTCTGACTCCTATACGCTCTTTGCCATTTGTTGAAAAAAATGATTGATTCGAGATAGCTGCGAAGTCTCGTAGTGAGAATCCGCTCAAATATTTTCCCAACACAGCTAAGCAAGCTGATTGGGCGGTAGTTAGAAGGATTGGTAAGGTCTTTGTCGGGTTTAGGTATCATGACTCCCGTGGCCACTTTCCAGCATTTTGGGAAGTACCCACAGGAGAGACAGCAGTTTAAGAGTTTGGTAAGTCTGCAGTAGAAGATGTTGGGGCACTGTTTCATTATTTTGTAAGAGACTTCGTCTTCTCCTGGGGACGAAGATGACCTGCATTTTCTGATTATACCCATGACCTCTTCTACGCTTATTGGTTCGGTTAATTCATGGTCGTCCCCGTCTTCATGCCTTTTGTCGAAGTTCGGTTCATTGAAGATTGAGTTGTTATCTTGGACAAATTTATTTACTCGTACCTTAAAATCGTTGTCATATCTGTTCCCTTCTTGTGGACGATGTGCCTTCTTTAGAAGTTCGGCAAAAGCACTGGCCTTTGCCTTGTCGTCTATGGCCATAGATCCGTCGCTAGTCTTTAGCGCATTATTATTGGCAATTTTGCTCTTTTGGCCAGTAAGAGTTTTAAATGTATCCCAGAACCTCTTAGGTTCTCTCAGCCCATTTAGGTTTTCGGTTGCTTTTTCCCATCTCACGCGATTGTCGTTAGCTATGGCCTTTTTTACTTCCCCATGAAGGCGATTATACGCGGTTTTAAGTTCTGCTCTTTTCATTTGATCATTCTCTGATTGGTAAGCCCGGAAGGCTTTTCTTTTTTGTTTGATTATTTGAAGAGTTGTTTGGGTTATTCTGTTTATCCGCGTCTTTACTGTTTGCTTGGGACAGATTTCATCTAGCGTACTGTTGATAACGTCGTTAAGGTGGGTGCAGGCTTTTTCTAGTTCATGAACATTTGAGGGGTCATTTCCCTTTATTTTTACTTCGATAATGTTTCTGAAGAGGTTCCAGTCAATTTTTGATAGGTTCCTCCTATTCACGGGAGGATACCTTGCGGGACCAGTATTACATTTCAGAGTGGCGTGAACCGGCAGGTGATCACTGCCTAGATCATCATCTCCTACAAATATGTCTTGCATTTGGCTGGTTAGTGATTTGCTGGTGATAATCAAGTCTAGGATATCTGATTGATGGAGTGGGTTGTTGCTTATGTATGTTACGTCTTGATCGTTATTTACCACGAATAGATCGAGTTCTTCAATGATATGGAAAAGGGCGTCACCATTAGGCTCAGTCTTATGACAACCGAATACCTGGTGTTTGGAATTGAAATCACCCAAGAATATGCAGTGCTTGTACTTGTTGGTAAAAAATTCAAATACTTTACTGTCTACTGTTGCATGCGGCTTGTTATAATATGATATGATGGCCACGTGTTTGTGGTCAAGTTCAAGACATATATATTGACAATTACACTTTATATATACCGGCATACAACCTCAAAAATCTATGTGAGTAATTGTTTTTACGCCAGAAGTGTTCAAATAAATGTTCAAAGAAACCGTGAAAAACAGTATAAGGTTATCTCATCAAGGACAATCACAGTCCACATAAAAGGTTTAAGGGTCCGTAGAAACTGTAAAAACAGTATTTGATCTCCTAATTAAGTGTTATTAAATCAATCAAGATTCAGTCGCCCTGTAAAAACTCTGTATCAGTATCTCATCAGAGGCCAGAACTTTGCTCACTCCTTCACGCAGAAGGACTTATGAAAACAAAATTTTCAAGATGAGTTGTGCCAAACAACATCCAAGAAGAAGTATATCATTTCGGGTTTGCATGTCGACATTGGAACACATATTGTCATTCTGTTATTCAGTTCAGTGGATTTTATACAATGGATTTTATAGTTCATTATGGATTGGTCTTGTTGTGCTCAATATATTTCGACTTTAGGAATAAAGGTAGGTACGCCGTATATATTATTCTTTAAAAATATTCTAGAAAACCTCCTAATATAAAAAAAAACTAAGAAAATTATTTTTTAAAGCTATTTTTCAACTCCCAAACTCCGAAAATTTTCACCAAAAGTGGGAACATTCGGCCTCAAAAGTGTGAACATTCGGCCTCGACTGAGGCCGAATGTTCCCGGAAAAATACCTGGGGCCGAATGTTTCTGAGGCCGAAAAGACCCGGACCCTATTATTATATTTCATTTATTACAATTATTAATTATTATGGATGTTTCAAGACCCACTTGTATTTTTTATCTGTTGTTATTCATTGCTGTGCTACATTGTTATACTGTCATGTGAGAATATTAATTTAAAATAAAGACTAATAGTTTTAATGTTCATTGTTATTTGTATTGTGCCCACCTTCACACTTGGGTCCGATTCGTCCAATGTCCAGTAGAGACAGAATTATTACCACTTTTGCGGGGTATCAGGACAACTCGTACCCACGGCAACTCGTACCAGTCAAGTCGTACCCAAAATTGGACGACTCGTACCCAATTTCTGCTGGACAGCTCGTACCCACAATTGGACAACTTGTACCCAAGGTTGGGCAACTCGTACCCACAGTTGGTCAACATGTACCTGGTCTTTCATTGTATGGGCGAAAGCGAATATTGGCTGAAGGACTTGATAAGATTTGTGTCTGCTTTCAATGGGTGTGCAAAAAGGCAAAAACTTTCCATTTTTAGCATTTATCTCAGCAGAACAGTCGGGAACAGACTTCGCCGAAAATCAATTTCGCCGGTATGGACATTTCATCAAGAGAGCAATTCGAAGGAAACAGGAAATATTTAAATTATATATTAATACAGTGGTGTAGATACGGGAGACGACCCCCCCCCCCCCCCCTCCCCAAGATCGGGTAATCTTTGGCTCTTCGTTAAACTTCTGAGGGCTTTTCTACGTAATATTTTGTTGTACTGGTAGTCATACCCAGCAGTTCACGTGTTTCAGGGTTAATGCAAAATCAGATGCGATCGGGGCTCATTCCCCCACCCTAGCCCACCCCTCCATTAGTTGAAGCATTAACGCGATCGTGGCCATCAGAAGTCCTTTCCTGGTCAAATTACATCTATATAGACCTGTGTCAATTTTTGTTTCGATCGGTCGAGGCACGAGAGTCAGGTGCCTAGAGAGAGAGAGAGAGAGAGAGAGAAAGAGATTCACTTTTATTCACATTTATAGTCTAATTGCAAACCTTACAAAAATGCTAATTACCATTTAATTTTCATGATTGTCATGGAAGATAATTGTTAGAAAAACACACCTCCCAACAGGAAGATTAACTTAATTGGCGATAATAACATGCACAGATAATTGGAAGAAAATTAAACACCAATCGACTATAAGGTAATAGACGATAGAAAATAATTCTTCGCGATCTCACACCTGGCACTGCCGGGTAAGTCTAAATTAAATGACTGTCGAGTTTTCAGGTGTGTCGGTGTTGACCTTAAAATTTCCGACAGAAATCAGTTGATGCGAGCTGGTGGACTGATAGAGAGAGATGTATTAGAGCTTTTTAATTAGATTTTTTTTAAATGAACATCATTTGTGATCTTCTTGATTCAGTCTATCACTGGTCATTGTTTGCCGTTTTTCTTCCCAGCGGGTAAATGTGCTGGGGACTGGACTTTTCGCCGAAAGTACATTTCGCCGGAACGAAAAATTGGACAGTTCGCCGAACATTTGGACATTTGGTGTCGTCCCACCTAGCCAACCTTTTTAATTTCATTAGTAGCGTCTGGCCAACCTTTTAATGATCAGGAGTAGCGTCTAGCCAACCTTTTTTTCACACTTGCTTAATTCTTGTTATACTCTGTAGCATATAAATTGTCATTTTTTTTTTTGTAAAATAAAAATCATTTTTGCAAATTAAAATATTGTTTTTTGTCAGTCGGTTGAATTGAGAAAACTATTAATTAGTTTGTTACTATATATTATCATCATCTTTGATGTCTTAATTTTTAAAATATTCTGCAGTTATGTTGTTTTTTCTAATTTGTTATATGTTATCATTGTTTTTGATGTCTTGTTTTGCAAAAATAAAATATTCTGCCGCTGTCTTGTTTACACGGTGTTTGATATTTCTTAGATTCACTAATTGTGCCTTTGAAGTGAACAACAATCACGGTGTTTGTCTCATCTATTATTTTATGTTTCCAAAACATAGTCCCATATTATATATATATGGATCTTCTCATCATGAATTGTCAGTAATCATGACTTCCGCACAAGTTGACATTGATTTTCTTGATAATAGTAGAGGTGGTTTTTTCTTGATTCATGGTGGATTTAAATTCTCTAACAGAACACGAAATCATGGACGTTGCTATTGGAGGTGCGTTGATCGGAATTGTCCGGCTACAGTGGTGACAAAAGAAAGTATTCTTGTTAAGTTCGGTAATGGACATAATCATACTTCTGATATTGCAAAAACCCCGCTTTTATAGTTCTTAGGCCATTAACAGCCTTCGCCCATACAATTAAACATCAAGTACAAGTTGACCAGCCATGGGTACGAATTGTCCAACCTTGGGTACGAGTTGTCCAATTGTGGGTACGAGTTGTCCAGCCGAAAATGGGTACGAGTCGTCCAATTTTGGGTACGACTTGACTGGTACGAGTTGCCGTGGGCACGATTGTCTAGAAACCTTTTGCGGGCGTTCCTAGAACATTAACGATGTTTTACCGGGGGTTGAAACCTCGTAATGCTCAACAAGTACAAGTCATGTGACGTGTTGGGCCGTTATTGACTATAACAGCCCAACACGTCAATAAGAGCCCGGCACGTCTAAATATAGACAATGATGTACAACCTTTTAAAAGTCTGTTCGTTGATATCGCCTGGTTATTGTAATCTTATAGCATCACCAGTTTTCCCTCGGTTTGTCTGGTTTTCTTTCTCTGATTTCTCCGCAACTTTCCTTCACTAATCATCTCTACTCTGGTAGGAATATCGCTGCTTTCCGAGTAAAGAAGATTTATAAGAAGATGAAATGGCAAATTAGCTTTTTGGCTCTTTTATTAAGGCGGTTGGGACATCCCTCCACGTCGTTATTTGTTCTGATGCTTCTTCTAAATACTGAGCATGAAGGGACGTCCCATAAGTACTGGATTGCCAGTGTGGAACCGTGTATATTCTACATATGTCATGAAATGACCCAGTGCTGTTGCATCCTTGTGGACTTTTTCTTTCAGACGGTCAAAATCTTGAGGAATATCATCTGCAGGAAGGAACGGTAGGGCAAATACCTTCCTCGGTAATTTGTGGGTGTCATCTTTGCTAATAACAAAAGATGTGTTTTTGAAAAGTAGAAGATCAGACAGACAGAAATATATTAAATAAACTGACATAAGTTCACAGAGGACACGTGTTCATAAAAATATACAACGATAAGGCAGAAATATGTAAATATTAAATAAACTGCCACAAGCTTTTAAACAGATATATACTCAACAAAGACATTTTTTTGTTAGATAGATAGATAGATATTTTATTTAACAGTATAGTTTACAGGCAATTACATATTTAACTCTAACTTGTTTTTCCTCCCACAACCCTGTCATCTGTTCCTTCTCAGGCGCGGATCCAGGATTTTATAAGGGGGGGGGGGGGGGGTGCTATTGTTGGTCGGCAAGAACCGAAGGCGCGCAGCGTGACGGCGGGGGGTCTTTGAATTTGGAACCCATCAGATGCTATCTGAGACGTACCCTGGTCATATATTTGTCCTTTCTCTTAAACCTTTTTTCTGCCGATTTGGCTTGAAATTTGGTAAAAACAATTATGCTACTGACACTGCCCAATGAAAAACAAAATAATCATTCGAAATTGTTACCTACCAAGAAGCAAATATAATCACCCCTGGAGTTTGCATCAAATTAACTGAAATGCGGGGATTGCCTGGAAGAAACATAATAATTTTCACCATGACATATCTGTTGTACGCAGGGGCGACAGAAGTTCCAAGAAGTATGAGTGTGTGTAGGTGGGTGAATGTGTGGATGGGTTGGTGCCACTGGGTGAGTGGCCGAGGGGGGGGGGGGGGTCACATTTCTTCTGGTCAACTTTGAGATGCATATACTATTTAAATGTTAAACACCCCAAAGGCAGATTTAGACGGGGGCGCACATGGCGTGCGCCCCTCTATTTTCTCAGAAATCGTTTCTGAGAAAATAGAGGGGCGCATGCCGCGTGCGTCCCCGTCTATTAATCAGATATAAAAAGTATATGTCGTTGAAAATTATTTTGTTAGAATTGACTGGAGCGTGCCAAAGGCAAAGGCACGCCCCAGTCAATTCTAATAAAATAATTGAAGCCAGTGCGTACTATAAATTAATAGTATGTGCACACTTGCATCACAACAGTTTGTGACCATATAAGTAGAAAGGGCAACGTCCCTCTATTTTAAAATCCTGGATCCGCTTCTGAAACACCCAAGTCCTGTCTCAGTTTGTGCGCTTCAACCGTGCTATGTGAACGCACAAACTTGTACACTGTGTAAATACATTGTTCCATCAACTGATCTTAACTGGTAAGTAGCTTAATTATTTTATTCATGTTATCGAAGAAATAAGTCTGGATACTAGATGTCCTGTTGCTCTGTAACATTAAATTGTTTCAGTTTACTAGAGAATGCCTGTAGGCATTATCCAGCAAGTTCAACTGTTGCGACAATTTAATGGGGGCGCGGTGGCTCAGTAGGTAGAGGTGCAGGCTGCAAGCCGAGAGGTCCTCGGTTCGAATACAACCTGCAGCACCCGCGCTGTGTCCTTGGGCAAGACACTTCACCCCCATTGTCCATGTGGGGGCACGATGACGCCGTGTACTAAGGCGTACTGCACGTCGATGGTACGCATGTCTTCAACCAATCTAACCCTGTCTGTGGTGCAGAGCGGAGTTACGATGTTGGGGAGCTGGCAGCTGCTCGTCGTTGCTCGGTGGTTCTCTCCGGGTACTCCGGCTTCCTCCACCCGTAAAACCGTCACGGTCATGATTAGCCATTGTGCATAAATATGTGACCTTAAACATCAATAAATAAATAAATGCGACAATTTAATATTTAACAAAGAGCATTTAACATTGGTGAATCATTCACCAATGTTAAATGCTCTTTGTTAAATATTAAATTGTCCCATTCAATCATCTGTCATAGTGTAAAACTATTGCTGAAGGCGAACGTTACTATAGCATCACTGATTCAGCTGAACAAAGATATATTTACGAACAGAGCTGATATACGCGGAAACTTTGTCCATAAGACCGTAAATATATGGATGACATTGGAATCAGCTCGTCAACTGATTCAAATGCCATCCATTTTGGGAAAAGCTGTGATTGGTAACTGGTTAAATTCCAGGCACATTCTTATAACAATTACATTTTATTGAAATTAAATCTTCAAGATAGATTATTGGAGGCTGGATCGGAAATACAGTAATCGCGTATGCTTATTACAGTAATACTTGTGATTGGGATGAAGTTCTCACTCTTTCAGAATGTCTGCAAATTCAAATTTTTTTGGATGACTGTGAGTAGTGAGTAGGCGTGTGTGTGTGTGTGTGGGGGGGGGGGGTGCTCGAGCACCCAGAACACCCCCCCCCCTGGATCCGCCCCTGCCTTCTGAAGGCAGACCACATGGCCAAGGCTCAGCATCCACTCTCCCTTGTAGGCTGATGGATGACTCCCAGCTTTCAAAAACACATATTGGTGGATTTTTTCCTTTTTGTAACCGTTAAGGATAATATGCTGGGGCTTCTCCCAAACCACCGACTGTTTGGGTTTCTTTTTTTTCTAAAATAACCATCAAACTATGGTTTCATTGTTACCATAAATATGCCCTCTTCTCTAAGCAAACACGGAGCAGAATTCTTGTAGTTATGCAAAATTCCTAGTCATCTTCTATTCGAGGTTCTCGGGGACCTCCACCCACTACCCTCCCGCCAATGGGCACACTCAAACTAAATAAGATTATTGGCTCTCGCTTCCGACTCTCGTGGATTCGAAAGCAAATAAAGCTACAAAAGCAAATAAAGTTATTCGGGCCGCAGGGGATTGAAATCCCACATCTTTCCTGTGCGTCTTCGGCGCGCTGAAACTTTTCATTTCTTTCATCCACAAACTGAGAACATTATCGTCTGCACTCGAGGGGGTGTCGGGTCGTTTCGCCCCCTGGGTCGTTTCGCCCCCATACCAGTTCGCCCAGGGTCGTTTCGCCCCGATTTTGAGAGTGGGTCGTTTCGCACCACTTTTTTCCCGGGGTGTAGGGTGGGTTTGATAAAGAAAAAAAAAACAGAACTAGCGGTTGAAATGATAATTCAGTTTATTTTTATATAAAATTTTATATAACACATCCAGTTTACAGTTGACTGATAGAAAAATGCATTTGCTGCAATACAATGATCTTAAAATATAACACAGCATATACATAACATCGAAACAGTTTAAACAAGATAGGATGTCTGAACAGTGAAATGTTGGATAAACAGTTACAATGCAAAAACACACATCTACATTTGTTATTTATCTGCTATTCTTCGGGCAAGTATAATCTGCCACTTTGTTATTTCTCTGCTATTCTTCAGGCAAGTATAATCTGCCACTTTGTTATTTCTCTGCTATTCTTCAGCCACTGTGCTGTTACTCTGCTAATCCCCGGGCATGTATAATCTGTAAATTTTATTAAAATAAAAGCAAAAAATGCCTTACCTTCACACCATAGGAGAAACCGTCACTGGATAATTTCTTCCGGCATTTCTGGTTCGTAAAATGCATCAACTGGTCTAGGCAACTCGTCCGTGATGTCTCTCTGTGAAATATCAAATGATGCTTACAATTGATGTTAGAGAAATTCAGTTGATTACGGTTTATCTTACAACAACATTGTTTAACTCCTTTCTTCTGATTAATGTTAAAGACAGTCACTTGATTAACATGATAGACATTCAGTCACAATGACCAAGGAACGTTTTTAGGAATCATTTGTTTGTCATCAAGGTGGATTAACTGTTTTCGTCTGATTAATGTTAGAGACAGTCACTTGATTAACATGATAGACATTCAGTCACAATGTCAAAGGAACGTCTTTTATCAAGGTGGATTTACAATAAGGTAAGACTACCCTATGCACTGAAAAATTACCACTGAAAATAAAAAAAAAAAAAGAATTTTGTACCCCGGGTCGTTTCGCCCCAATTCTGGGGGCCAAACGACTCGGGGCGAAACGACCTGGGGTGAACGGGAAAAGGGGCGAAACGACCCGTGACCCTCGAGGGCGAGGTCCGAACCGTCAAAGACTGGAAGTCCGAATTGTCCAAGTCGAGGTCCGAGTCGTTTAAGACTAGATGTCCAACTCGTCTAAGCACCATGGACTATTCGCCCCCAGTTTTGTGGACTATTCGTCCCCTCCCCCCCCCCCGGACTATTCGCCACCTATATATTTTTTTTAAATTCCGTATATAAATAATTTTAAAATAATAATTTTATCAACTAAAATGATCACAAATAGTTAGAAAACAAAAATAAAGACTAAAATCGAGTAAGTCACAACTATGCTAAAGTATTTCAAACTCCGTCTCAGTCAATTCGTGTCCAAATTATTGTCCATACAAATAATATTAGACACGTGTGTAGAGAAGTCTGGATTCAATAAATTCAATATATTTAGTTCGCTCATTTTATAAATCAATAAATTGGCACATTGGGTCAGAAACAGAACGCATAATTGACACCCCTAAGTGCTATTCAATGAAAACCCAAAATGATCGAGTTTTCTCAGAAGTTCTCGGAAATGACTATAGTTGAATGAAGGCAGACGGATTATCTTATTTTTGCTATGTTTTTTAATACTGGACTTTTCGCCGGAAAGACAGTTCGCCGGAAAAGACATTTCGCCGGAACTTAAATTTTTAAAATTGGACAGTCCGCCGAAAAGATTTTAAAATTTTAAAAACGACTTACCCATTTTTTAAAATCCGTTTAACAGGTCAAAACCGGTCCATTGAGGATGAAATTTTAAATTGAAATGAACATTTAACTGAACACAATGTTTTTTTCTGTTTGCCAATTAACACTGACGGCACATTCTTTTTTTTCTACCGACATGGCATGACCCAGAGTTACAATAGCAATAAGTCTTCTTATCATCTCAGGCGGCAAGGTGTTATAATTCTTTCGTTTTTCTTTTTGTTGCCTAATTATTAACTTACACCATGGCTAATTATCAACTGGTTTCCCTGGTTGGAAATTATCATCTTTTTATTGTCGTAAACGTATTGTTGATGACAAAGTGTGTGTATTGTAACTGAATTGTTTTATTGTCTTGAACTTATTGTTAATTACAAAGGATGTGCATAAATCTTTTGTGCTGTAATTGAATAATGAATGAACACTTGATTTCTAATTTAGTAATAAAATATCTCAAACTCACCAATGTTATGTCATCTGTTACACCCTTCCTGTGTCTCTTTGCTGAGATCCCTGTGCCCGACTCTTCTCAATATTCCTGACCATCGCGTCCCCCACCCCTGGGAGAACACATGAGAACCCCGGGAAGTCCCTTCAAATAACATGACCCCCCCCCCCCCCCCCCGCCACACACACACACCCGTGAGAACGGGAACCCTGAGAGCCTTTCAAATATCAGTCGTTACACGGACCCTCCTGTCGTTACCCCATCCTACCGCTTCCCTTTCGGGAAATGGGATGATAGGGCAACAATCGGAGGGTCTTAGTTACGATTAAGGAAGGACCGCCGAAACTCCACAATGTTCAGCCTTTCACATATTATGGTTTCCCCCTCCCCCTCCAGCAAAAAAAAAAAAAAAGAAAGATCACGATTGTGCACCAATAAATAAATAGCAGGCTCTTTTGAAGATTCCACGAACTGCTTGAGACACCTTGGCGATTGTCTGGCACATTTTGGCGAACTGTCTGGCATATTTCGGCGAATTGTTCAAACTTTCGGCGAACTGTCCAAACATCCGACGATCTGCCCAAACTTCGGTGAAGTGTCCATTATTCCGGTGAAATGTCCAAAATCCCGGCGAATTGTCTTAAAAGTTCCGGCGAACTGTCCAAACATTCGGCGAATTGTCCAAACTTCCGGCGAAGTGTCGATCCAAAATTCCGGCGAATTGTCTCGAAAATTCCGGCGAACTGTCCAAAGTTTAGTTTAAACAATATTTATTTCCAATATACATAGATACACATACAACAAAAACATATGTGTGGATTCGACAGGAAGCTGCAAGCTTATCAAGGTCGTTTCCACCAAAGTACAAATACTATGACAATCGAGGTGGCAACTACGTATGTAATATTTTTATAACCCAATCTGTTGCCAATAGCTTCATATAATTGTGAGAAATATTTCATTCGATGGGTTATAGAGAAACAGCTCGATGTTGATTGGAAGTAAATTTACTAGATTGTATACAAGGTTAGGTATAGGAAGGAGGAATATTTAGATTGAGATAAGATATAGTACTAATGTCCTACGCTCAATGGAGGCCTCTACGTCACTCTGAATCCATGTCAGACAATAAAAACCTATCTGCTTTGGGTACAGAACACATGCCCTTTAAATTTAAAGTATCTTTTAAGTCCACTAATAAGGTAAGAGAGAGAAACCCTCAAGTAGAAGCATGAATAATGTGATAATAAAGACTCAAGAAGTTTGGAATAAATGTACAACTACTCCAGAGAGGTATTACATTGAACACAGTAATAGACAGACGAGGAAGAAAGGTAGGCAATCAACTTCAAATCCATTACACACCAAAGCAGTTATGTTTCGAGACCTAACATTTTAGAGGAACAACGTTTAATAACCGGTTACGATTCAAGGAATAGGAGAGATTCGCGCACTAAACTCGCGAGAGAATTATAAACATCCTACTATAGCCTGCAACAGAAAAATGCTCCTCTTGGCTGTTGCGTAACAGATTCATGTACTATAAATAAGAAGAGAGTTGTTGAGGCTAGAAAAATAGTCCTAAAGTATGTTGATATTTTTGTTATTGTCCTTGTAGTTCGACCTGACGCTCCGGTACCTGTGTGCATCATTGTTACGTGCGGCAAGAGATGAGGATCTTTATTAGTAAAACATCACGGTGGTACTCTCGACCAGTTCCATAACTAGTTTCTAATCATCAGACTTGATATTAAGTGAATCTTGCTGAATCAAGAATAAATTTATGAACTATTTCAAAGATGGTTTTATTGTCCACTTCGCTGTAAAATTCAGAGCCGTACAACAACGTATTACAGTCGATAAGATAGGGAAGCTGTTCAAGTGTCACTCTTCGTACCTCGCTGTATATGGGACAGTTTAACAAGAAGTGTTCGGTGGACTCGCGCTCACCACAGGGGCAGTACGGACTATCAGACAGGTGGTTATCAAAGAGATGCTCCTTCAGATTACTACACTGTAGGCGCAACCTGCAGTGGTAAATTTGTGCCTTGCGTGAAATCGAATTAAAGAAGAATTTAGGTGGGCGATTAACATTTCGATTAAGATAGTTTTTAAACTGAACCAAAGAATGATTATCTCTGATGTTGAGAGGTAACTCGTTCCATAATTTTGTTGTCGAAGGAATGAAGGATGTTTGATAATTTTTGGTTCTACAAAGGGGTACGCGACGATTGTTTGCACCTCGGAGATCGTGGGCTTGATTGGTCGAGATAGGAGGAGGGATTCTGTTAGATATGTGAGGGGGAACCAAATTATGAAACATTTTGAAGTACTGTATCAGTTTATGCTTCTCCCGTCTTGTTCTGAGGGTATCCCATCCAGTTTCCACATATAACACAGTTTTGCTGGCGCTAAGGGTTGCACCAGACACAATTCGCGCAGCGGCTATTTGGATGCTTTCAAGCTTCATCGAATCAAGTTCAGTACAGTTGTCCCAGACCGTATCAGCATATTCAAGCAAAGGTCGGATGAAAGCGAAATAAATTTTCTCCAGAGTTTTGCGATCTAAATTGAATTTATTTTTCCTGATTTGATCTAACCGTGACCAGGCCTTTGTGCAAATATGCTCAATATGGTTTTCCCAGATACATCGTGAATTTAAGATAACACCAAGATGTTTGTGTTCAGTGACTTCTTTAATGGCAGTGCTGGCCATTACTAAATCGGTATATCCAGCGTGGTCTTTCTTTCGAGATATGATCATCGTTTCGGTTTTTTGGGGGTTAAATTGAACTAACCAAGTTTGGGCCCACTGTTCGATTTTCGCCAAATCGCTATTTAAAACTAGGGAAGCCCTGTTAGGATTGTCAACTATTAGATACAGTGTTGTATCATCCGCAAATAGTCGAATACTACTTGTCAAATCCAAAGCTATATCATTTATATATATTAAGAAGAGCAGGGGCCCAAGAATAGAGCCCTGGGGAACACCTGACGTAATCGGTTTCCACGATGAAGTGTCGGAGTTCACAACCACTCTTTGTACTCGGTCACTGAGGTAAGATTTAAAAAATTCAAGGAGATCACCGGTGATACCAATTTTGTTCAGTTTATAGATCAAACCTTTATGCCATACTTTATCGAAAGCCTTGCTGTCCAAAGTTTCGGCGAACTGTCTTTCCGACGAAAAGTCCAGTCCCCGTTTTTATAAGGCTAATCCATCTGTTTACACAACAGTCCAAGTTAGTTGTTTGAAATTTAATTCACTGGAAATCACTAATATTATATATATATTACAGTAAATATGTATAAACAATATGCATATGTATATTTCCTGAAATTTTCACAATTTCTTAACAGCGTGGTTGTTTGTCTGATCATGAATGTGTTTCAAAAAGAAGAAAGGTATCCAACTCTGTTTAGTAGCTAAAATTTGTTTGAAAAATTTCCCACCAACCCATTCCAAAGAATATATTAGTAAGCAATTACCGCATGTTACTGATCAGATCGCTGTGCCCCCCCCCCCCCCCCCCTAAACATCAATATCTTGTTTGTCCCAGAGCAGTTCGATGAAATTAATTGTTTGGCTTTCGAATGCGATAGTATCAAAATTTTAATTTACTAAATGTTGCCTCATACAAGGATGTGGTAGAGGGTCTCGGACGGGGAGAGTACCGGATAAGTCAAGAGTAGGCATATTAGTAGTTTTGAATTTTTAACTATGAGGGGTGGTGGTTACTTATCACTACCAAGCATTCCGTTGAAGTAAAATAATTAGTCCACTGAGCAGGAAGGGAGGGTGTTGCTTCCTCAACACACACACACCCTTCGCCACATTTGACAAGAGACAGACATGACAAGCTAAGGATATTATGCCTTAACCACTAACGACTCGGTGTTTCCATGGACGTATAATCCATGCAGACACATTCACTGTGGGGAACCGACATCGGATGTTGCGATCGATGAGGTGGAGCATTTTGAAACAGAATTTACATAGCGGATAGAACTAACGATGAAAAATTGCATTTTTGGCCTGATTTTCGGAGGTACGTATATAAATTCTAATACCTAAATGAATAATCCACCCGTGACCACAAACGCATTAAGTCTACCCCAACCCATCCGTGCATACATGGTCGATAATTAGTTCCCGATCACTGAGCAAAGTCTCCAAGACTAGCATGTACGTACTTGTACTTAATGTATCGTTGCAATATTAAGAATTCCCCCACCCCTTCCAGACTCATCACACCCTGAATTACCGTCGTGGCGTGTATGTAGTGCTTCTTAATATATCGATGCAATACAAAAATGCCCCCCTCCCCAACCACCAACCCCTCACAACTAAAGACCATTAATATCCAGAACAGCAATGTAAAAAATGCCCCCCCCCCCCCCCCAACCACTAACTCCTCACAACTAAAAACCATTAATATCCAGAACAACAATCGCTGAATCGGATGGAAAATCTTGATCGGGTCCTGATCATTTCAGCAAGCGGTGGAAATTTTATCTCTGCATTCAACCATGTTGGTCTGTATAGTTCTGTTTACTGGAAAATGACAGACGCTACTTTCCCGAGCAAACAATGGTATTCTGCTTCTGGGTTGCAAAATAACAAGATCCGAATCATTGGCCATCACCGAAAATACGCCTTGTCCCGTGGACATAGTTTGTGACCCCTTGCTGTAGCGCATCCAGTGAACTCGTTACACCGAGGGTTCAGAAGCTGTGCTCTGGGGGCACGGAGGGAAAGCACTCACTGTGTTATAATGAATATCTACTGCCAACTTTTAATTTAGATCATATATAAAAAAAAACAAAAAACAAAAAAACATAGAGAATCATAAAGAGAATCGAAATCAATGCTGCATCCAGTTTAGCTCCGGATTTATCCTTTAAGGTGGGACGCCCTTGAATCCTTCTTGCAAAGGTCTTTGTTTCTGGTGTGTTTGGGCGACATCGTTTCAGCATTCTAGTTGCAAGATGGAGGTTTATCAGGGTGGATCCCCCGCCCTTGTGCCATTGTATTCGAACCACAACAACATTCCCTTCTTTCCAACTTTCGACACTTTCGTGGCAAGAAGGTTTTGTTTAGCGTTTCTAAATGTGATAGCCTTGTGGCAATGGTACCAAATACTCGACGAATCCCGCGCAACACCAAATAGCCGTTTCATCTGCAACTTTCAGCGACATACCCGACCTGTTCTCCATGGGAACCGCGAGGCCCGAAGCATTGTCTGTTTACTGTTTAAACAAGTTCTGCCTTGTTGGTTAATTAGGACCTACCAACAGTTGAATGCTTGGGGTGGACGACCTCTAAAATGGGCGGCAGGATGTGTAAGATTGGCTAACCTTGAGTTCACACCATTGTTCCGGTCACATTTAGTCATAACGGCAGAATAGTGACGTTTAAGACCAATAAATAAATAGATAATCTGACTTGTTAAGGTTGGCTACTTCAAACTGCTACATGATTTTTTTTTATATTTCCGCCAGCCTGTGTGAATAATATGACAAAAACCTGAAAGTTGTCAACTTTAGGCTGTGAAAATCACCAATGCACCAACTTGTCCCCAGCAACAATCTAGTCTCACCATCCATCCACCCCCTTCCCAACACTGATATACTCAGTTTTACGACCACACACATTGGTTTTTTCCCTACTTAACTCACAGAATTCTCTTGGTTTCACCGATCTGAGAAATGATATATTAATTTACCGAAAATCCACATCGTTTAAGCACAGCAACTACTGAGCTCGTCAAAGCAGATCTCAACCTATATTTTTTATAATCATTTCTCAATCAACTTGTATATACTAAGTTATACCTCTTCTTTGTGTCTTATGTATATGTATCTTTACACTCCAATCTAAGTATCTCTTACTCTCTATTCTAAACCACAACCTTTCTTCCCAAGCCAGTCTGAATACATTTTTGCACCCAAAGACAACTTTCTTTACATCAACAGGCAGCACAATAGTTAATAATGTGCTCTCTTGAATCATATCGTGCTCGGATAGGCACTTTTAACATCAAAGTATATTGTAGTAGCTTGAAGTATTGTTTGTCTAAAGAGAGATCCACTTGTGTTCTAACTTACATGCTCCTTCGACTCAGTGGAGTTGGGCTGCATGAAAGCTTCACTGTTATGTTTGCTTTATTTATTGACCACTTCAGTGTTTCCGGTACCCATCATTTAGTAAATCCATCTGGTGAAACCTCATTTCCTTGCAGTGCGAGTGACATCTGTGAAATTTCATTTCCTTGCATTGCGATGAACGTCTGTAAGGCTACGCTTACATTGAAAGTGTTAATCGCTGCGTTCCTTGTCACTTCGTTGTTCTACTCGGCCGTACATTTATTATTGTCCGGTGACATCGAAACTAATCCTGGCCCAAATTCTCTTAATTTGAATCACAGCGAGAACATTTTAAAAATTGTTCATCTTAACATCCAGAGTCTAAAACCCAAAATAGATATAGTTCAATGTGAATTCGCATCTTTTGATATTGTGACTTTGACTGAGACCTGGCTGCAAAGCTCCGATCCCACATCCGATGTCTTTCTCCGAGGGTTTCACGAACCATTGAGATTCAATCGTCCGACAAGGGGAGGTGGGGTTGCCATTTACGTCAAAGACGGTATCTCATATCGACCAAGACCGGATCTCCACACATTGAACACAGAGTGCCTGTGGGTTGAAATATTCACAAAACGATCTAAGTCGTTATTATTAGGGGTTTTCTATCGGCCACCCAATAGTCCCCCAGATACGTGGGAAGCCATATCGGCATCCATCGAAAAGGCCAGAGACACGTCTATCGTCGACCTAATTATCACAGGGGATTTCAATGACAACCAAATGGTTTCGTCTCGAAGCGGTTTTTCTGAACTTCAGCATTATTTTAATTTAAGACAGGTAGTGAGCGAGCCAACTTGTTTCACTGAATCATCGGCTTCCTTATTAGATCTCTTTGCTCTCAGTGACACAATTAACATTAAAAATTGTGAGGTCCTTGAACCGATTATTCCGGACATGATTCGCTACCACTGCCCCATTTCAATTGAAGTTGAATTCTCTAAACCGCCACCTCTCTCCTTTAAGAGGAGGATATGGCTTTATTCCCAGGGTAACTACGAAGCACTAAATGAAGCTTTCTCTAGCGTCGACTGGGACGCTCTCTTCGATAATCATTGTCTTGACACTATAGTTTCCAACTTTACCAACAAAATACTCGATGTTGCCTCAATCCACATACCCAATAAATTCATTACTACGAGAATAGACCAACCAAAATGGATGCACAACGAAATAAGATTACTGATCAGGCAGAGGAAACGTTTGTATCGCATTGCTAAGCGCATTGATCTTCCACGTGCCTGGGCTAAATATAAACTGAAACGAAATGAAGTTGTGTCGGCTGTTAGGAAGGCCAAAGCGTTATACTTGTCAAAAATCCAGTCCACTCTAAGGAGTAAAGAAACACCACCATCACAGTGGTGGAAGACATTAAAAACATTTATCGGCAGCAGTAACGCAGTAGGAATTCCCACTCTCATCCACTCAAATAAACTATACTCATCAAATGCTGAGAAAGCGGAAGTCTTCAACGAATACTTCAGTTCTATCTCAACAGTTGATGATTCGAATGCGTCCCTGCCAGACCCACCATCCCGTGCTTCCCAAAGTATTGATAGCATCACCCTACATTGTAGCGAAGTAGAAAGTGTAATGAAGTCGATAAAAGTGTCCAAGGCTTCTGGTCCTGATCTCATTCCTCCTTATGCGAACCACTTTCGATCTTATTTAACATACTGATGAACAGCTCGTACTTCCCATCGTTGTGGAAAAAAGCAAATGTCTCTCCAGTCCTGAAAAAGCAACCGTCCAATTCTGTTGTTAATTATCGCCCAATATCATTGATCAGCTGTGTTGGTAAAATACTCGAAAGATGTGTATTTAAGCGCTTGTGTGCGTTTCTGATTGAAAATAATGTTCTCAGTCAATTTCAGTCAGGGTTTCGACCTGGCGACTCAACTGTCCTCCAACTAACTGATATTTATGATGAATTGTGTCGCGCACTTGATGAGGGCAAAGAAGTTAGGGTGGTGTTCTGTGATGTCAGTAAGGCCCTTGACAAAGTATGGCACGCTGGTCTTATCTACAAGCTGGAGAGTATTGGCGTCTCGGGCGAACTATTGTTGTTCTTGAAATCGTACCTTGCAGATAGGTTACAACGAGTTGTGATAGCGTCGGAGACGTCTCCATGGAGGCCCGTCACCGCTGGTGTCCCTCAAGGGTCCATTCTCGGTCCCTCACTGTTCCTTATACACATCAACGACATAACGGATAACCTGCTTAGCAGTATTCGTCTCTTTGCAGATGATACGTCTTTGTATCTAATTATAGAGAACCCTGAACAAGCGTCAATCTTAATAAATCATGATTTGGCCACAATTGAACATTGGGCTAAAACATGGTTGGTTGAGTTCAATCCCAACAAAACAGAAAGCATGTTAATTTCGCGTAAAAACAAACCCACCTCCCATCCACCTTTATTCTTAGGCGATTCTCAGATATCTGAAGTTTCCAACCATAAACATTTAGGAGTCATACTGAATAGCACGTGTACATGGAACGATCACATCGAACACATTTGCTCTAAAGCCTGGTCCCGTTTAGACTTGCTGAGGAGGCACAAGTTTACTCTGGATCGTAGTATTTTGGAAAAAATATACTTTGCTTTCATTAGACCTCTTCTTGAATATGCTGACACCGTTTGGGATAACTGTCCTGTAAGCAAAGTGGACGAACTGGAAAAAATACAAATTGCAGCAGCAAGGATCATCACGGGGGCAACAGTCAGTGCCAGGAAGACTTTGCTCTATCGTGAAACGCAATGGGACCTCCTTAATGAAAGACGTCGCAAACACAAGTTAATTCAGTTTTTTAAAATGTATCATCACACGTTACCTCCATACATCTCAAATAAAGTGCCTCCTCTTACCTTTTTAACCAACTCAGCAATCACTCTCCGAACAGGTCATAACCATCGAGTTCCCTTTTGTCGGACTCAGTTGTACAAGTCTTCCTTCATCCCGAGTGTTACGGACGAATGGAATAATCTACCGCTCCCTGTTCGCGAGAACTCGTCCCTTATCAACTTTAAGACCTTCCTATACAAGGGAATACAACGACCTCCAAGGTTCTACAGCAACGCGAAATCTCGCACAGCTCAAATATATCATTGCAGGCTACGTCTACAGTGTAGTAACCTCAACTCCCACCTCTACGATAATCATTTATCACCAAACCCTTTGTGTCAGTGTGGCGAGCAAGAGACTCCTGATCATTTTTTCTTCCATTGTCCAATCTTCTCAGACGTACGTAATTGCACGATTAACCTTCTTCCTTTTGGAACAGACACATCCACACTTCTTTTTGGTTCAGAATTCCTGAGTAACGAAGACAATCGTGTCATCGTTGAAGTGGTACATGACTTTATCTTATCAAGTAAGCGATTCCAATAATTGATTCGCATGACTTGTTACATAATATTGGGCCACCCAATAATTCAATATTACTGACTAATAATATTAGTATCAAATTAGCATAGCATCACGTATATTCCCCTCCACACCTATCAAACTTCATTTCAGCATACCTTCAGATGGACTGTCTTCGTAGTTTGGATTCATATATACATCTCCTTACCAAAAGAACTGATGAAATAAGATACTGCCTTACGTATTTCTCGAGTGCACCTAATGCATCACGCATTCAGACTGGCCGTCATTTACATTTTTTTTCTCTTTTTTTTTCCTTTTCTTGTTCGATGTTTTCTTCTTTTTCTCGTTTGCTTCTTTCTTTTCTAATTTTTCTAAAAATATTCCTGTTGTAGTTGATGCATTCCTGCACATCTTTACCCGGGGGTCTGCCCTTTCCCACTCTTGCCTCGCGCATTCGGTCTGGGTCTGGAGACCTGGCTCGCGACCCCAATTGGTAGCTGTGTCTTGAAAACAGAAAATGCCTAAATGGCATCAGTAAGGTGTTTTTTTTTTCGAGTCGACGTTTGGTTCCGTGGGCTGGGCTGGGCCCGCGGGTATTGATGTGTACGTGTAACTACTGACTGACACCACCTGTCGAGTGAACTGATAAACGAAAGAGGGAGACGACTTACATAAGCTGTTAGCTTTCCGTCGAATCCCTCTCATATACAGCGATCTATCTTTGTTTACCTTTGTTATTTTGTGTACTGTTGTGCATTGTGTTGCTTGTTCTTCTTTGTACCTGTTGCGTACTGTATACAAATAACATAATTTCAAATAAATATTGTTTAAACTAAAGTCTCCAAGATCCAACAGTGTTTACATTTTTATCCCATTTTTGCTGATTTCTTCGTATTTTCCAGTGGTTATGGACTATTTACGGTCAAATATGCCCAAGATTCCAATAATTATCAACAGGTGTTTTAAATATATCGAACTATGAGAATATTCGATACGTTGCGGTGTACGGCGAAATGGTATTCGGGTGTCAGGCAAATTGGGAAACTAGGAATAATGTTATGTACGGTTAATTGCAACAAGCCCTTTATAAAATTACCAGCACAGGACACTGGGGACACTGGGGTCCACAATAAAGGCAATTTGTGATAGCGGTCGACAAAGGATTGCAGCCTGATTGCTTTTGGCCAACGTCTAAGCCAGTACTGAATTGCGCCGGTAATATACAGTAGCAATGAGGAATGCGACATATTATTATAACGTCTAATTATAATAGGAATAAAAATAAATTGCGTTCTCCCCCTCGCTAGTGAGATCAAACACCTCGGTGATTAACATTTCGTGTAAACTTGAAATTTACAAATGAATTTTCACAAGCGCAAAACAAAAGTTGTTCTCGCTCCACTAGTGAGTATAACAAGATGTGTCAACGGAAACAGCGATCAGCTGGATGTGTAAACAGATTTCTTGCGTGGTATGGACGTCGGGTTGGATCGTTTCAGTTGAAGCTTCAAATGAAAGGGGTATAATAAAAAGAAAATCTGATGTTTTCTTGTGAATACCGAGATTAATCTCATTCGTGAGTGAGAGAATTTGTATTTTCACTCGCAGCAAGCTGCTCGTGAAAATACGAATTCTCTCACTCATGAGATAATTATCCCGGTATTCACAAGAAAACATTAGATATTCTCTATTTATTATGTCTCTATGCGTTGTCTTATCTCAGTATTTTTCCTTTCTGTGCAAATTCAACCCAAATCGAGATTTAAAAGGACGAGCACATTCTTCACAAAAGACTTGGGGGTTGTCTTGTTTCTTGACAGTGTAGTGTGGTGTGCTCGTTGATGGACGAGGCACGCCGTGTCTTTTCACGTGTCTTCTGAAACTACTCATGTCTTCAACTATAGCCAGAGGCGGCGGAACTCAAAAAGAGAGGGAGGTCCCACAAAACAAAAGGCCCCACGGGGCCTGAAGCGCTCACCTTGAACAAAACCTGATATAAACCGAGGCCCCGAATGAATCTACGTTAGCATAGGATCCATTGTCAATTCTTGAGCCCCTCGTTAGTGACTAAAATAGTCCAAGCATCAAGCCCTTTCTTCAGTTAATCATAATGTACAAAGTGGAGCTCCCCTATGTAGCCCCTTGATATACAACCTATGTGGATTTATCTTAGTTACACACCTCTATAGGATACTTAATAAACGTGACTCCTTATCAAATTAACTGGGAATTATGTTTCTAGATTTAGCACACAAGGAGTCCCACATTAGCTAGGGTTAATTTTTTTGATTTAACTCAAATATATGTTTCCTGCCTATGCTGCAAATCAAATTTTGTTAAAATCGGAGTAAAAGTTCTGAGTAGTGAACTGGAGATGTTGTGTACCAAATATGAAAGGCTTCTAACTTGTGGATCTGAAGAAGAAGATTTTTAAAGAAATTTCCTTATATTGAACTAAGTTAAAATTCAGGCTACCTTCGGGAGCCCAAATATGAACCCAGGGGCCCGATTTGAACAAACTTGAATTTGACACCTCCACCCCCCCCCCCCCCCCCCGAGAAGTATACCAAATCTATATTTTGCAAACTCACTGGGTAAAAGTGAAAGAGAAAAGAAAAACGGTACATATGAATCGAATGAGAAAGAAATGTGTTGTGGCCTTAAGGTGTTATGTACGTTCGGAAAATGCCGTTCGGGTAACTATAATTGTTGAAAGGGGGGGGGGGGGGTGGGCGTGCTCCCGGTTCCGCAGCCCCTGACTATAGCAGACATATCCATTGATTGATTAGATGCATTCACCCGAAGAAAATTAAAAAAAACAGCTATTAACTGATTTCAACGAAGTTGAGCCATGCACCTTTGTTTTACGACAAAAATCTTTTAAATATTTCGTTCCGAAATAACAATTCTCGGCGGTGGTTCTCTCCGGGTACTCCGGCTTCCTCCACCCGTAAAACTGTCACGGTCATGATTAGCCATTGTGCATAAATATGTGACCTTAAACACCAATAAATAAATAAATAAATAAATAACAATTCTCGATCGTGTGTACTGATGTGTATTATCGCTAAATGTGTGGCTTTAAAATGTATTGTTTCACAACTATAAAAGCCAGTAAATACCGATTTGATTAATACAATTTGCGTGGTTGATGGGCTCGAACGCTTGGAAGTGTGAGCAACTGGCCGTTCACGACAAAAACAATATGCCAGACACCATATTTTATTTCCGATACAATTAGCCGTACACCGAAGTGTGTAATTTTTTGCCGATTTCTCACCCAATCCGCCACATGTTGATAAGGAATATAGGACAAAACCCCCTCGGACAAAACACCCTCGAACAAAACCCCCTCAGGACAAAACACCCTCGGACAAAACCCCCTCACTTTTACTGACAAAATGGACAAAACCCCCTCACTTGAGAAAAAAATGATGATGAAAAAAATGAGGTGATAAATGTTGAAGTGAATAAATAAAAAGAATATTTAAACAAATATAGAGTTTTATTAAATTTGTTTGCAGGTAATTGTAATTAATATTTAATGACACATATATATATAATACTGACAACATGTAACAGCTAGCGATCTTTTTCACACAGAACTATAGAACATACAAATATTATATTAATTATGATCATCTTGCCTTACAAATTACAACATCTATAAAGTAATTATCCAATGATAATAAATCTAATTGACACTCACAAAAATTCAATGTGGTTCAAGTCGCGTTTTTGAGTTACCCTGGATCATGTAATAAATAGAATCTACAACGGATTCTATTTATTACATCGCTAAAGCTCGGCCAATACCTAATTTACTGAACTCGTTTTGTAAATAGAGCTATAAAATGGGAACCCGTTGCAGATCCTTTATTTATTACACAAATCTAACCTGTGATATGGATACCATGTAATGTTTTTACCGTGTTGACGGACGGACGTATAGGTGAAGCACTATATTTTTAAAACTGTTTCATATATATGAGTGAAGTTTCTAAAACCGAATACAATAACCAACATATTTCAAGAAGTCTGCCACATTGAGTTTACCCTCACGCCTATCCTCACACAGTTTTACAAGTTTCTTCTGAAGTTTAACTGTGTGCAAAATGGTATTACTAAAACAACAAAGCTATACCTCAAAGAAGTAATGGAACAGAAGACACAAACTAGTATCCCAGCAATTTGAGCAAAATTGAAAGTGCAGATAGCTTGCAAAACGGTATTACTAAAACAACAAAGCTATACATCAAAGAAATAATGGAACAGAAGACACAAGCTAGTATCCCAGTACTTTGGAGATTTGTTGTTATAACAACAACAACAACAACAACAGCCATCTGTACTTTTAATGGTTAAGTACAGATGACTTGCAAAATAGTGTTACTGAAACACAAGACACAAGTTAGTATATATATAATGTCTGAGGGGGTTTTGTCCTGAGGGTTTTTTTCCCTGAGGGGTTTTTGTCCTACGATGCAAAAAATGAGGGGGTTTTGTCTGATGGGGTTTTGTCCTGAGGGGGTTTTGTCCTGTTACCGCTGAGAAGTGTGGTTTGCTATCTGAACAAATCTGTAAATGCGCATTAAAAATGTGCCAACATCCGAAGATTATTGTTTACATGAAGTTGTTATAAGTAATTTTTACTGACGAAGAAATATTTTTGGGGTGATCGGGAGCTAATTATCAACCACGCATGCACGGTTGTTTTGGATAATATTTAATCTGTTTGTGGGTACGAGAGGACCATTCACTCGGGTATTCGAAATTAAACACCTGCCTCTGAAAATCTGGGCAAAAATGGGAAATTCTTCTTTTCTTCGTTCCGTTGAACAAATTCTGTCTCAAAATTCTCCACCTCGTTGATCACAATATCCGGTGTCGGTTCCCCCAGTGACATTGATATGGTCGACGCCGATATCTAATAGAAGAAGTGGTACGTACTAGGTCTGCTTTACCACCAGCAAATCACCACCTACAATTAAGGCCTGCTGGTGAAAAAAATGTCAGGATATTTTTTGTTATAGGCTCGAATAGTCTAGAGATACGGGGGTGGGGGGTGATAGTCGAAAAATACGAATGCGAATGGCCCGTGGGCGAATAATAGTCCAGGGGCAAATAGTCCACGGGATAAGTAGACCAGTTCCCTATTTGGGGACGGGGACGAATTTGAGTGGACTGGCGTCAGATGAAACAACTAAGGAGCAGTTTTACAGAGGAAGTCATAAGTGGTTTCCGCCATAGATATCGGATAGAACACTCCGATATCTGTGGTTTCTGCAGAGTCGATTTTTAGAAGACCAAGCTAGAACGCAAAGAATGGCTGGCTACGGATGGTTTTTGACAAGAGAGAAAGTGGTACAACTTGAAAACCCCAGAGCCTGTCCAAATTAGAAAGACAAGGGCGCGGCATTGTTGACTTATGCTGTAAAACGAATTACGGCCTCGGTGCTACAGATATTGAACGCAATTGCAAGGGTATTAGGAAGTTTTTTCGCGTTTCGAAGACAATGAAGTCTGGCACTGGCATTCACTAAACCGCGTTTTTGTGATCAAGTACAACATCATGTACAGTATACACTTACACAAAAGTCAGAGAAAGACTTTCCCATTTCTACCATAACGACAGGTTTAAGAAGATGGAACTACTACCATTCCACTAGAGAGTAGAGATCTATATGTCCGTACACAGACTTTCAAGAACCAGAACATCTCTTCTTCAAAAATAACCAACACCACCAATTGCAACGAAAACAGCTTTCCATGGACGTTGCTATTGGCGGTGCTGTTGTGTCTTTGGCCTAAAAATTCATGGCGTGAATCCTAGCCGTGGATTTTTAAAAAGTATTTCGTCCTGTTAGGCATGATTATTTCTAAAGCCTTTTAGGCATGCATTTTTCTCAAGTACTAAGGCATGTGAGACATGAAGTTTTTTTTAGTCCTAGAGAAAATCTCGAGGCATGCAATTTTCAAAGTTTTAAGTCCCATTGGGCATGCTGTTAGAGGCTAACATTCCAGCCAATATAACAAACATTTCACAAGAAAGTTTTAAACCCGAATTCTGGTGTTGAATCGCATATATCAAATTAACTTGCACTCTGTAGGGGACAAGTAGTCTGCAAATCAAATAAAAAAAAATAAGCAAGAATATTTAAGAAACGCAAGCTTCATTTATTGATCAAGATATTTAGTAATGACAAAAATCAAAGATATAACGCACTCTTACTAGAACTAGGTAAATAAATAAAAATTGGGAGACATTCATCCGTGTATTTTCACACAAAAAAGGATGGGGCTAAAAAATATTGAACGTAGCTCATGTTCATATTTCAAGCATGGTATGATGTATGGACCTGGGACCAGCACTAAATGAGTTTAAACTCAATGGAGGTTGAAAATTTGGGTCAAAGACACTGAGGTCACCCAGGGGTCAACGAGTGCATTTTTCAGAATTGCTGGAAATGGCATTTATGGCTCTCCCCAATGCATTGCTGCAGTTCCTAAATGTATTTTATTCTAAAATAATTGGTGGGGGTGGGGGGGGGGGGGGGGGGGCACAAATTTGAAAGTTGGTCACCTCATACCTCAAGCATAACATGATATATGGGCCTGTAAGCTGCCTCCATATAAGAAAATGACGTTTGAGTTGGAAACATCACGTTTTAAAAAAAACATAGTAGCGGGATAGTAATCCATGGAATGCTGTATCGTTGAGTTAAGCATAGCAGGATTTGGAAAATTTAACTGGCCAGTGTAGTTATTGGAGGGAAGGGTCAGGATGGATTGACTGGTCGAGTGCTAGCAGGCGCCTTGGATCACCATGGCCCACTTGAAATGAGCGGAATGGTGACAGTAGTATGTCATGTACCCGGATTGGGATCATTTGGATGACCTCGGTGGATGACCTCGGAAGTGACGACATAGTCACGTGACCCAGTGGCGCCATATTGTGTTATCCGCGTGAGCGGCCATGTTGTGACGTCATCCCCATAGTGATACATCGCATTAGTGCGCATGCGCAGCGCGGGTTCGGGGCGATACGTGTTTCCGTCGTCCATTTTGTATACTGGAGGCCGCCATCTGTGATTCTATGGTAGCACGTGGTTGCTATGTGACCCAAAGGCTTCTTATAGGCTTAGGGGTATGTTCGGAGGGTATGTTCGATTTAACTAGGGTAAATCTAATTACCACAAACAACCCGACAAGTTGTACTATTTCGAATTCTTTCAGAATCCTCTGCTTCTATCTATCTATGCAATACTTTTTGTCTACCAGACAAAGTCCGTTTGTCCTGGAGTGTACTCCAGAAGAGTAGAAGAGCCTATCATGTGGAGCAGCTTTGCTTATTGTTACTGTATTTAGCTTTTCTGTCTGTTCTGGTTAGTTCTGACCCTATTCCGAGTACTCTTGTTCTTGTTTCATTTATCTAGATCATCCAATTAGTTCACTTTATCATCAGGACCCATGGCACCCCAATTCCACCACCCCTAAATAATGAACGACGGGCCTTCGGCACCCCTTTTTATCGTATGAGGCCATGTGGGTTATGAGAAATCCCTCAATGAGGTCCAGTTTACTATCCCTCTTAGCCTAATTTCGGTATTTGAGGATACCTATCGAGGATACCTTCCGGAGAATACCTTTTTAGTCGTGTAAGGCCATGAGGGCTATGAGAAAATCCCTCAGGAAGGTCTAATTTACTATCCCTCTTAATCTCATTTCGGTTGATGCCATGAGGGCCATGAAAAAAATCCCACAATGAGGTCTAATTTACTATCACTCTTAGCCTCATTTCAGGGTTTCCCAGTTTGTTTCCGCATATACTTCGTGTATAGCTCCAGCGACTAAAAGCTGGACTTTTTCTAGCTCGGGGCATTCGTAGTCGTTACAATTGTCCTAAAGGTATCCGCGTATTCAAGTAAGGGGCGTATGAATGAGAAAAATATTTTTACCAGCGTTTTACGATCGAGGACAAATTTGTACTTCCTTAGGAGGGATATTCTTTTCCAGGCCTTAATTGTGATTTCTAAAATGTGATTACCCCAGGATCTTTGGTCATTTTTATTAGGCCAAGATATTTGTGCTGGGTAACTTCTTTGATATCAGTATCAGATATCTTTAGGGTGGGATGATGTGGGTCTGAGTGATTTGCGTGAGATGATCAATGATTTGTTTTTTGTCGGACTAAAGTCAACAAACCATTGAGATACCCATACATCAATCTTTTCTAGGTCGGCAAACATAATTTTAGCTGTCTGAGCAGGGTCTTCAATGGTGAGATGTAGGGGGAAATATCGTCCGCAAAAAGTCTGATGTTGGATACCAGTCCATTTGTGATATCGTTCACATAGATTAGAAAGAGGATAGACCCTTGTATCGAACCCCATGGAACACCCGAGCTTATACTTCCCCATGAAGAGTATTCGCAATTAATTACGACCAAGATAGTAAATTACCGGTTATGCCGATCTTTTTAAGTTTATACAGAAGGCCCATGTGCCACACTTTATAAAAAGCTTTACTTATGTCACAGAAGACGAATCTTATTTCCTTACCTTCGCCAAGGGCGGTACTAACAGTATGGTAAATTTCGGAAAGCTGGAGAACTGTTGAGTCATTGGAAGCGAAGCCTGACTAGAACCTTATGAGAAGGCAGTTCGCGTTAAGAAATTTCCTTTGCTATACAACTTTCGAACACCCTTCAGACACAGCTCAGTGGCGAGATCGGGACGGCAGTTCGTTACAAGGTTACGGGAATCCTTTTTGAAAATTGGTGAAACATTTGATCTTTTCCATTGTGGTGGAATGTGGATTTAGCATGGCAGAGATTGAAACTTTCTGCAAGTGGCTGGGCCAAGGAAGAAGAGCATTTCTTCAGGGTATGAGGACTAATATTGTCAGGCCCACAGGCTTTAGGGACTATAGGAGAATTCAGGACTAACTGCACATCTTTAGGTACGTTAAAATATTGTCTGAGGTGGGTCGGTCGGAATCAAAGGTGCGTGGTGGAAATAAAACATTGTCGTCATTAATGCTGGAGATGGAACAAAAATTTTCGTTTAATTCCTCTGCCTTTTCTGTATTACGAGAGAAGTGGAATCCTTGTAGATGAGATTTGGTATATCGGTCTGTTTATTTCAGAAGAGCAGATTACGGGTTTTTCACCAGGTATGTGGGGTGTCGTGTGAGAGTTTAGAGTATTTTCTACTTTGGTAAAGTAAAACGCTTTAGATTTCCCGATGGTAGAAGTTGTTTCGTTTCTTTTATTGCGGTATTTGGCTCAAGCTGTTTCTGTACCACTGCGTTTGGCGAACGATAAAGGCGTTTGCGCTGGCGAATTAAGAGTCTGATTTGATTGTGCTCAGCTCGGGTTCGTTAGGACGTGATTTAATTAGCTTAGTGGGGATGTACTGATTAGTCAGTTTATCGAGGTGACTTGTTAGCTCATCAACGCTATGGGTGTGCTGGTTTGAGGATAAAATAACATTCCAGTCTGTTTCTCTGATTCATTTGTTGAGCATTTGTTTGGGCATCTAAAGTCTAGCGTGGATTTTAGACTTTGGATATCTAAGTGAAAAGGGTTAAGACCTGTCAACACGGCGATAGAAGGATTTTCGGTAGGTGAGTTGTCCGTGCTGGATGTTACTGAAGATTGAAGAGAGGGCCCCGGATTGAGCTCAATGTCGCCGGACAACAGAGGAATGGCATAAAGCTAGAAGAGTATTCGTAATTAATTACGACCAAGATAGTAAATTACCGATTATGCCGATCTTTTTAAGTTTATACAGAAGGCCCATGTGCCACAC
This sequence comes from Pictodentalium vernedei, assembly GCA_031216915.1. NCBI lineage: Eukaryota > Metazoa > Mollusca > Scaphopoda > Dentaliida > Dentaliidae > Pictodentalium > Pictodentalium vernedei. The sequence continues at coordinate 184,557,873 of CM062292.1, read as the reverse complement.
TTTATAAAAAGCTTTACTTATGTCACAGAAGACGAATCTTATTTCCTTACCTTCGCCAAGGGCGGTACTAACAGTATGGTAAATTTCGGAAAGCTGGAGAACTGTTGAGTCATTGGAAGCGAAGCCTGACTGGAACCTTGTGAGAAGGCAGTTCGCGTTAAGAAATTTCCTTTGCTATACAACTTTCAAACACCCTTCCGACACAGCTCAGTGGCGAGAGCGGGACGGCAGTTCGTTACAAGGTTACGGGAATCCTTTTTGAAAATTGGTGAAACATTTGGTCTTTTCCATTGTGGCTGAATGTGGATTTAGCATGGCAGAGATTGAAACTTGCTGCAAGTGGCTGGGCCAAGGAAGAGGAGCATTTGTTCAGGGTATGAGGACTAATATTGTCAGGCCCACAGGCTTTAGGGACTATAGGAGAATCCAGGACTAACTGCACATCTTTAGGTACGTTAAAATATTGTCTGAGGTGGGTCGGTCGGAATCAAAGGTGCGTGGTGAAAGGAAAACATTGTCATCATTAATGCTGGAGATGGAACAAAAATGTTCGTTTAATTCCTCTGCCTTTTCTGTATTACGAGAGAAGTGGAATCCTTGTAGATGAGATTTGGTATATCGGTCTGTTTATTTCAGAAGAGCAGATTACGGGTTTTTCACCATGTATGTGGGGTGTCGTGTGAGAGTTTAGAGTATTTTCTACTTTGGTAAAGTAAAACGCTTTAGATTTCCCGATGGTAGAAGTTGTTTCGTTTCTTTTATTGCGGTATTTTGCTCAAGCTGTTTCTGTACCACTGCGTTTGGCCGAACGATAAAGGCGTTTGCGCTGGCGAATTAAGAGTCTTATTTGATTGTGCTCAGCTCGGGTTCGTTAGGACGTGATTTAATTAGCTTAGTGGGGATGTACTGATTAGTCAGTTTATCGAGGTGACTTGTTAGCTCATCAACGCTATGGGTGTGCTGGTTTGAGGATAAAATAACATTCCAGTCTGTTTCTCTGATTCATTTGTTGAGGTTTGTAAATTCTGCTTGAAAGAAAAGTCATATACGTCCCTTCACACTTTAGGAAGCTTCCTTTGCTAACTTGAGATGGGCTGTTAATGGGCAGTGGTGGCGAGTGAACTCTCCAAAGAATGGGTCGCCGTCTCGCCGACATCATAAGATTCAAATATGTGAAGACAGTTATTATTAGGTCGAGCAAAGAGGCTGATGTTTCCGTAAAAAGCGTTGGTTGATGGATTATTTTGGACAAATTATGATCATTCAAAAGATTCTGGACATGACCATTACCAAATCTATGTAAATCATCTTTGAAATCACCGGTTATTATCATGGGAAGCGTTTGGGCATCTAAAGTTCTTTCGATAGAAGTGGAAATTAAGTCCCAGAAATCAATACCGGAGTTTGGCGGTCGGTAAAAGGCTCCAAGAAGGAAGGCTTTTTGACAGCGAATTGTTGCAACCAGATGCACTCGATAGTCATTTTCCAGTTCAGGGCGGTGTATAAAGGCCATAGTGTTCTTCGAATAGAATGCGACACCACCACCCCTTGAGGAGTGGTCCTTCCTTATAGGGTTTAGCAGGTCGGCGCTTTCATCATTGTTCTGGAGCCATGATTCAGTAAGCAAACACATATCATCGTCGCCAAGCTCGTATTTTAACATGTCTAGCGTGGATTTTAGACTTTGGATATCTAAGTGAAAAGGGTTAAGACCTGTCAACACGGAGATAGAAGGAATTTCGGTAGGTGAGTTGTCCGTGCTGGTTGTTACTGAAGATTGATGTGAGGGCCCCGGATTGAGCTCAATGTCGCCGGACAACAGAGGAATGGCATAAAGCTAGGTACAAATGAACAATATGTTGGATGCTGATTTCTGGTCTACCACGTTACGTTGGAGGCATTCATTCATTTTGGTAGTAAGGTTTGAGTCTAAGGCTCGATCTTACTAATCTTAATCTTAAATTTGCCTATGCTGCGGAGCAGAAAACCGGAGCAGTGGAACAGAAAGGAAATCGGAAAGAAAATTGAAGCAGGTGTATACATTATTCCACAGGGAATTATAAGTCATATTAATTTCACAGTAACTGTTTGTAGCATGATGGTGGAAAAATATACAAAAACAATATAAGACATATTTAGAATGGTGGTAACAGCAGTTTGGGGATCATAATATGTGCCAGTTACCTTACTGAGGTTTTGCGTTTCGGGACCCAAAGTGGACTGGATATATGTAATTGTGAGGAGTTGTTGTTTGTTATTTAATTGGGGCTTACCAGCACTTTAAACGACTAGGATCACCATGTGCCGGAGCCTTAGTATATATATACATATGTATATATTTATGCGCAATGGCTAAAATGAGAGCACAAGGTATAAGCTTGATATCACCATAATATTTACCAATTAATGTTATCCCTGGGTCGCGGTTTGCGACACCTCACTGGGAGCACCCCCAGTGAAGTGTCATCACTGGAAGCACCACCAGTGAGGTGCCACAGGCCATCATCTGTAAGGGGATATAGAAAAATCCTTTTCATTGTGGCAAGATCGTCCTGTGTAAACATGTACAATCAAATGCGACTGTATCAGAAACTCTGTCAGTGAAGGATATTCAAATAGCAATCAATTAACAGCGTTGATTCCTTTCCTACATTCCAAAAATGAAGAAAATTTCTTTCTTCTGCTGTATCCTACCCGACGGAGCTCGTGTGGATCAGTCACTGGGATTCAACAGGTTAGATGCATGTTTCGGATATACAGCTGCCAAGTATATATTGGTTAATGGATAAGGGAATTCAGTTACTGTCAGACTAATTATTTGTTAATTTGTTTGTGACGATTGGAATCGTATATTCCTGCACATTGGCTAGTCTTGACCACAACATGGAGATAAAGTCAAGTTGATCAATCGTTTGTACCCATGTTGTTCAATGATGACTTAAGATTTTAAATTACGAACTTCTGCATTAGAAGTACTTTTAAAACCATTTTTGTTTTGATATATCCACCCCCGATTATATTAGATGAGATGTCTGTGTGAATATTTCCCCCCAACTTGCGATATGACTGTAGCCCACATTTAAACATTCTGCATTGTTGTCCCCACATTTAAAAAAAGCGGGGATATTGTGATGATCTCCGTTCGTCCGCCCGTCCCGTTCCTGCTGAGGTGTTCAGGTAGCACCTGTTCAGGTAGCACCTGTTTCTGAGTTTTGATTTGGCCCAGGTATTTCCAATGGAACCACTTTTATTGTTATTGTTAAAAAAATCAGTTTCCTTTGAAAGGCTCCTAGGGTGTTTAACTCGAAACCTTTAAACTATGCAAAGGTGTTCCGGTAGCATCTGTAGATGTCCATAAAGGTTTTGGAATTTTGATTCGGCCCCATGTGGCGCCTGTAGCGCCACTTCTGTAGTTAGAGTATCGTTTTCTGGCGAAAGGGTCCTAGGGGCTTTAATTCGAAACGTTGAAAGTGTGTTCATATGTTCTGGTGGAGTATCTAAATGAGTATAAAGGTTTCAGATTTTTGATTTGACCCCCATGTGGCGCCCGTTGCACCACTTATGCCATTAGACAATCGGTCTCCGATCGAAGGCTCCTAGGGGTTTTAATTCGAAACTTTGAAAGTGTGTCCATATGCTCCAGTGGGGTCTTCAGATGTGCATAAAGGTTTCGGATTTGTTATTCGACCCCGTATGACACCCGTAGCACCACTTTTGTCTATAGAGAATCGGTTCCCTGCGAAAGGCTCCTGTAGGTTTTATTCGAAATGTTGAAAGTGTGTTCATGTGTTCTGGTAGGGTATCTAGATGTGCATAAAGATATCAGATTTTTTATTTGCCCCATGTGGTGCCCGTAGCGCCACTTTTGTCGTTATAGAATCGGTTTCGGGCGAAAGGCTCCTGGGGTTTTAATTCGAAACGTTGAAAGTGTGTTCATATGTCCCAGTTAGGATATCTAGATGTGCATAAAAGTTTCGGGTTTGTCATATGGCTCTGTGTTGCACCCGTAGCGCCACTTTTGTCGTTAGAAAATTGTTTCCCGGCGAAAGGATCCGAGTGGTTTTAATTCAAAACATTAAAAGTGTGTTCATACGTTCCAGTAGGATGTCTAAATATGAATAAAGGTTTTGGATTTTCACTTCCGCGCCAGGTGGTGCCCGTAGCGCCAGTTTTGTCGACAGAGAATCGGTTTCCGGCGAAAGCTCATGGGGGAGTTTAATTTGAAATGTTGTTCATATGTTTCGGTAGGGTGTCTAGATATACATAAAGATTTTGGATTTGTAACTTGGTCCCATGTGGTTCCTGTAGCGGCACTTATGTCGTTAGAGAATCGCTTCCGGCAAAAGCTCCTAGGGGTTTTAATTCGAAACATTGAAAGTGTGCTCATACGTTCCAGTAGGATGTCTGGATATGCATAAACGTTTTGGATTTTTAATTTGGCCCCACGTGGTGCCCGTAGCACCACTTTTGTCGTTAAAGAATCGGTTTCCGGCGAAAGCTCACAGGGGTTTCAACTCGAAATGTTGTTCCTATGTTCCGTTAGGGTGTCTAGCTCTGCATAAAAGCTTCAGGTTTTTGATTCGGCCCCATGTGGCACCCGTAGCACCACTTTTTTCATTAGAGAATCAACTTCGGGCAGAATGCTCCTAGGGGTTTTAAATCGAAGCGCATAAGTGTTTTCATATGTTCAGGTAGGGTCTCTAGATAGGTATAAAGGTTTTGAATTTTTGACCGGCCCCATGCATGTGGCTCCCATCGTGTCACTTTCGTCGTTAGACAATAGGTTTACGGCAAAATGCTCCGTGGAGTTTTAATTCGAAATGTTGAAAGTGTGTTCATATGTTCCGGCGGGGTCTCCAGATGTGCATAAAGGTTTCCAATTTTACATACTACCTTTTCTTTTCTGTCTGTATCAAGCATTAACCAATAATCTAGAATGCAAATGCGGGCAATATACTATTGTGTGCTTAGCACTGTTTGTGGAAGGTGGGAGGTAGTTTTTCAAAGTTTTTTTCCGCATGGAGTTCTTAACCCCCAAAATGTAGCCCCTCCCCCACCCTGTATAATCAATAAACTTGAAATTCTTCAAACAAATTTTCGATAACCACCACTAAGAATACTTGGAGATGGTGCCAGGGTGTTTGCTCTCAAAACCATCACGGCGCGGGCGTTTTGTCGCAAGTCGAGTTTCGTACCGGGACGATTCCTCCAAAAAAAGCAGATCTTTCTGAGGATGTTGAGTGTGTGCAAGGTGGTGGTGGAGGGGGGGGGGGGGGGGTCTTTCAAGTTTCAAGTGTTTTCGAATGAAGATATTAGCCCGCCAGGAGTTTGGAACTCTGTACCATAAACTTGATATTATTAAATATTTTCTGGTGAACCACCAGTCACAATGCTTTGAGATGTGGTATTCATCTTGTTTTGGTGAGAGAGATCATAAACTTTCAGACAAGGACAATTAATATAATCGATTACAGTATATTTTAATTATATATTTTTTGGTAAATAAAACATAAATGACATAAATACTGAATTTTTAAAGAACATTAATGTGAAAATTTGGCGGTACAGATAATTAAGGCTGTGGAGTTCTAGTTACTGATTAACTGTTTTCACAATCATAAAGCAGTGGGATTGCTATCTGTTTTTTAGTATGGTCGCAATTTTTATCACAGGTAAAGCTGTTTTAGAGTGATAACGTTGCATTCACACTGAAGAATATTCTAAAAAGATGTTTTCATAGTAATCAATGTGAGTGGCTGTTCCGTCTGCCGTGGCTTCATAAACAAATAAATTTATTCGGGTCGCAAGGGACTTCAAAAGATATAGCTTCACACAGACCATCGTCCGAAATACCAACAGCGGCTAGAACTAGGCCATAGTAACCAAGGGGAATGGGACAACTCGCCGTCGGGACAACTCGCCGTACTCGAGGTGGGGCGAGTCGCCATCGGGACAAGTCGCCGTGGAGCAGTAATTGATAAGTAACACGCGGCATAGGATTAAATTATCTTTATTAATACTCATGACTTATATAACAAGACAGGCTCAATATAACATATAATAATATAACATTATAAAATAGTAGTTACTAACTTAACAAGATTAATCAGAGGTGCATGGGTGGATGAGGATAAAGGACAGGATAGACCTGTTGAAACTAAGTTATCTTAATTATTTGGTAAATCTCTCCGACAGCCGATGGTGTAAGGTGATGTTCCTGAGAATTTTCAACTCAAATATCAAGGCGGGGTGCATGGTCCAAGTGAGGGAGCTAGTAGAGAACTACTCATTGGATATCTCGGACCTGGACGTTGGGGCAAACCAGGGTAAAAAAATCGTCAAAGAAAGGGTCATGGAGAATTGTAAGGTTCCGTAATTGGCGAGAGGGTGTCAAATCAAACAGGTCTTTGGGTGGCCTGCTTGATAAAGAGAAGCCAGGTTTTGGAGAGTACCTTGATGGCACCTTTGGGGGGTCACTGTTGTTCAAGCTGAGGTCGCGATCCCTGGAGCTGAGGGGGAAAATGGGGAAAAACAGTGAAAAAGAGTGCCTTTCTTCTGGGGAAGTAGGATGGGAGAATGAAGGACGCGGTTGGGGGAGAAGAATGGGGCAAGGGATGTCATCAAACAGTTCGTCTCAGAGGGTTGGGAGCCTCGGAGAGAAGCGTGGGAATAGGGAGGCAGTTGGGTGTACAGGGGTAACCAAGGCCTTCTCATCCGAGAACCGCGACAAATCAACGGCTGGCCAAAGTGTTATTATTATTATTATAAAACATGGATTTAATTCTGTTTTTTTTTTCCAATTCACGGAGGTTGGATTTATTTGTAAAAATACTCTACAGGTAAGTAAATGATAAAATTAACAGTATTTCAATAGAATACATTAAGAATAAGTTACATTTTTTGAAAAACAAAAAAAAAACGGGACAACTCGCCGTAAAAATCGGGACAACTCGCCGTCCGACGGCGAGTTGTCCCGACGGTGACTTGTCCCGTACCCGTACCCAAGCCAGTCCTCCAGCACTTCACCATCAACACCACCTAAGGAGATGTCACCTTCCCAGCCACCTCCTCCTAAAAAGAACAGACGGAAACACAAGCGCCGCTAACCTAGCACCGCAGCCTCTTTGCTCCTTTGCCGCGCCCCAACATGAAGGAAACATTTTATTCTACACTGTAGACTACAGTCACAGAAGGTTGAAAGGGGCTTGTTCCTCGAGCGGTGTCCCTGCGCGACTTCGGTGGGCGAAACCATTGGATTCGTTCGTGGATTTCAAATCCCACATCGTCCCTGCGCGCCTTCGGTGCACTAGAAGTTTCATTCATTTATTGTACCATTCACTTCATAACAATGTGCAATGCAGGTACTGTGAGCGCGGTGGCTCTGTGGTAGGCTGTTGGACTTCTTCGCTAGAGGTCCCGAGTTCGATCCCCGTCTGGAACGGCCCGCGTTGTGTCCTTGGGCATGGTACTTTATCCGGTTGCCTACATGGGGGCACGATGACGCCGTGTACTAAGGCGTACTGCACGTCGATGGTGCACATGTCTTCACCCGCTGTAACCCTGCTTGAGCGGAGTTTGAAAAGAGTTAGAATGTTGAGGAGCATACAGTTGCTCGTCGCATCGCGATGGTTCTCTCCGGGTACTCCGGCTTCCTCCGTCCGTACTGTCACGATCACGATTAGCCATTGTGCATAAGTATGTTATCTTAAACACCAATAAAAAACAAATAAATAAATATAAATGCAGGTACTGTAAATTGTAATACAGAAGTTCGACCATAGGTAAAAATTCATGAACCAGACAAATCGTGCCACGGCACGAGACAGTTTGTGCCCTCGTATTAGGGTATGAATTGTTCGGGGCACAAATCGTAAAAGGGAACGTTGATCTAGGAGCCTTTCTAAGTGATCAGGCATGGGAATCCAAATAAATACAATCGACGAAGAGATTCATCAATCTCATCAAAAGATTTGTGTGATCCGGCGACTGGCCAGCGTAGCGAGGGGAGACGACACTCGTTGCAGTTTGGAAACGGGAATGTCGGCTTTTTTCGGCACATGGCTCATTCGACCTACGGCTTATTCGACACATGGCTCATTCGACCTACGGCTTTTTCGACCCATGGCTCATTCGACCTACGGCTTATTCGACCCATGACCAATATTTTTCGCCCCTGTTAAGTATTTCAATAGCAATACTATTGTAGTTATACTGAACTGGGTCGGAAAAGCACTGGCCATACGTCGGATAAGCCATGGATCCAGGGGCTAAGGTTTTACGCATCTCGGTAAAAGTTTGGGTGATAGACAATAACGCGCAGTTTCAGAAAAAAACTGTTTATTAAATTAAATAAAAGTATATAACATAAAACAAAAAATAACATCACATTGTAATATCACGTTAGCATGAACACTATTACCAAGATAAATTCCCATCAATCACAAAATATACTTGCACATAATTATATTTTTAACATAAAAATCACCTTAGCACATGAGTTACAGATAGCACATTTTGACATCGTACAGCACACAATCAATAGTTCAATCAATGAATAACAATGTTAGCAAATTAACAAAAAGCACCTAACCTCAACACAATTCATATTGGAGCATACAGCTTGGCGGATTCCTTCAATAGACGACTCGCTGAGATTTCTTTTCTGGTGTAGTCCTCCCACAGCGCCATCAACCTACCTGTTGTCTCTGAAGTTCGAGACAACTGTCTTCGTCGTAACTTCCCTTCTGAAACCATCTTAACCGAAGTTGCTATCTTCTTTGCTTCTTGATGTAGCAGCCCCAAACATAAATAGAATGGTAAGTTCCCCTTTTTGCTCTCTGGTTTATCCTGTTATGCCATCCTTCACAATCGTTGTTTGTTCTGATACTTCTTCCAAAAACCCTCCACGAATCGACTGACCATGTTGTACCATTGATCCATGTTGACTCCAAATACTCAATAAAATCTCGAAGTGCACTGCCGACTGCTGTTGTTGATTGCCTAACTTCACCCAAAGCTTTTTCTTTCAGTTTTTCAAACGCTGGCTCAATATCAGCTGAAGGCAAAAATGGTAAAGCAAAGAGTTGTCGGAGAATCTTATATATCCTGTCTTTCTTGTTATAGGAACACTGGAGACCCTTCTGTTGTACGTTTCTCCATAACGCTTGTCCAAAGTGGAAAGCACAGCCGTGAATTGTTGGGTTCTCAAATATAGACCTCAGTGCTTGCCACATAGCAGCTTCAAAGTCCACTACGAAGGAGGATACCTTAATTTCTTCTGGCAGGAGCTCACGGATTTTTTTCAGCACCTAAAACAAATAACAAAAAAAATTAGTATGTTATTTAAAACGTAAAGCCCACTTTCATTATTATTACCTCTTTTAAAATCTGACATGAAACCTGATAACGTTGCTAGATAAAACCCCAATTTTTTTTTTTTTTTTAAGACTTCAACTAGACAGGGTGTTAAGATATATACCCTGCACTCTCGCCCATAATATTCATTGTAATTAACACGATGTGTGAAAGAGTGAATATAATTACCTTTTTGTAATCCTTCTTTTGACGTCTTGACATCATCACAAAACAGAGCGGGAGTTGTTTCATGTCATCTCCCGATCTGACGAAGCCGTGGACTGATAGAAGTTGCACAAATGGGCGCTTGACAATTTTAAAGGTGCCATCCAAATACCACGTTTTGCAAGAAGCCAGTAGTTCAATCTGCTTGTCTGTAGCGAAGATGAGGGGCCGCTGATCGTCTACTCTGACGTCGTGCCTGAAGAAAGTGTCATCCGATGTGCTGGCTATATAATCTTCATCAAGCTGGAAGACAGAACAACATGCTCGATTAGCTACAGGTACAAAAAGTTCTTTTTTTTAAAAAAAAAAATTACTCGATTTTAGTTTTGGAATATTACTCAATTTGTATTTTCACTTAACCTATATACATTTTTGAAGGATGAATTACATTAATTTATGTCCTTTTTTTCATTTGTTTTATTTATCATTTTTTAGAGACGGTTGGAATAAAACAAATACTTACTTCAAATTTCAAGTCAACAGGATCTTTTGGGCGAGCTGAAGACCGCGCCCGGCGGCATATTCTCTCCAATGTGGCTTCCACTGGACGCGAAGCTTCTGGAAGATCTGTGCCCATATATTTGTTGGTGACTTCCTGGACAGTTGTGCCGGCTGTTTCAAAATGATTAACGTGAGCAGCTTTCTTCACGTCGGCAAAAATCTGAACGGCGACATCTATACCAGGTTTTGATGGATGGCTATGTGTCGATGCATTGGGCTTAAAAGTCCCACCATTTTCATTCACTACCACAGGACATACGTTTTGTTTCCCTGTTGAAAAAAAAAACAAAGTTAATGATTAATTATGAAATAATGAAATTTATTCATTTTAATTTTAAATTTACTTAAAATTTTTATTATTGTTAATAAAATAATGTAATTACCTCTTTCGTTGCACCCAGACAAAATAATTATGTTTAAATTTTAAAAAGCTTTGAAAACTATTTTTTAATGAAATTTATTCGTTTTGATTTTAAATTTAATTAAAAGTTTTATAACTGTCAATAAAATAATGTAATTACCTCTTACACTGCATCTCCAGACAATGGTCCCGTTCTTAAGTGTCATCTTCTGAACGTAAGTATAGCCGTCGCTGCTTACAAGTTTTCTTTTCCCTCGTTTTGATCCATTGTCCACCAACTTGTAGCTGGTCTCATTCTCTATCTCCCTGATGTCTTCGCGGTTAATTGTCTCATCTTCCACAGATCTAGAAAACAATATAGAACAGCTTAGTACAGCAGAATACCAGAACATACAGAGTATCTAATGAATATCACTTCAAGCTTCCCATGCCAGCCCCCCCCCCCCACTCCCCCCTCCCCCTACAACCCTTCCATACCTTTCCTTCCTTCTCCACACTCATAACAAAGACAAGAAAAAAGCAATGGTTAAACTCACTGTTCAAGAGGCTCGGCAGCTAGTGACCTTTCCGGTCTTGAAACATCGAAGGTTGAATTGTTGTTTAAACCTAAGCTGAACTCTCCATATTGATGATCGGGTGATGACGATGTCCTTGTACTCTCCAAAGGCGCACTGGGACCAGCTTCAAACTCAGCACTTTGTCTTGAGTTGTTGATGACAGAAACATCAGGTTGTCGCGTTAATCTGCAAGTTGTACAAATGTAGTCAATAGATCCATTTTGGCGATTTGCAAGACGATACGCTTCTCTTGAAATACCTGAAAATATGATAACAAATTAGGTTAAAGAAGGGCTCGTCAGAAAAAACAGTCGTCAGACAGCTGTTTCAGATAAGCGAATAGTCATAGTCAATGGATATGAAATTTCAAAACAGACAAAAACTTACCAGTTCCACATGTCCTGTGAGTCCATCTTTTACATGTGTCGCACTCTATTGCTTCCTGTCTTGGGCGTACTGTATTCTCACACGAAACACAGATGTGATTTGTGGTAGACATATTGAGGATGAATATCGAACAAATGACGCTGTGACGAATGAATGAAAGGTTTTTGCGCGCCGAAGGTGCGCAGGGACGATGTGGGATTTACAAATCCCTTGCGACCCGGTTAACCTTATTTTATTTCACTTGGATCACACAGGCCTAGCTTTCCTATTGCCCAAAATGGAGTCTGAGGGGGTTTTGCACGCGGTTAGAATACCCGGCAGTTTACGTTGGAGTGTTAGATGGTCAATACTCAATCCCTCAACGCCTTTAAAACTATTAGAGAGCGAGCTCTATTCGGTTCCAGTTCGGCGATGGTAGAGGTTTGAGTCCCACCATGGTGGCGAGCCAGAATGTAATGTTGTGCGATGGCAAGTTTAAAGGAAGAAAAGAAAAGAAAACCAAACAGCAACGCCGGTTTGGTAGCGGCCCCGGTATATGACCATAGCGGTTACAAAAAAGAAGTGGAGAAAGCTCCAAAGTTTAGTTTTGAAAAACCGGGAGTCATCCATCAAGCCTTCTGGGAGATAGGATGCCGTATGTGATTTTGAGGTATCTGGTTATCCTTCGGGAATTCCAAATAACCTCCTCCACCCCCCCCCCCCCCAAAAAAAACAAAAAAACAAAAAAAAAAAACAACCTCTCACTGACACACACCCTCAAGCCCTTAAAAGGGCTGTTAAATCTTTATTCAAATGTTTAGTTATATCAAATGTACACTCGTCCCCAGCCAGACAATCCTTGCCTAGCGTTTGGTGGTTTCTTGTTTTTGTTGCAGAAAGGTAGGTTGCACCAATTCCTCCTACGCTTTGTCTACCATTTCCATGCGTCTTCTTGATAAGAGTGTGGCAAGAAAATTTGAGAATGTTCAGTTAGAAAAGTTATAGGTAGAGAGAAAGATAGGTATCCGCTATTGTATATTGTACCGGCTGTGTGATTGTTGCTATGAATGGGGTAAGGAGTGTGTTTCTTCGGAGCCCACTCCCCACACGCAGAGTTGCGAGGCAATCCTCACAGACTCAATCCTAAAGATCTCAATGAGTAGCGAGGCAATCCTCACTGACTCCACGCAGTTTAATTCTATTGAGTAATTTTAATTTACTGTGGATTATTTTGTTTTTCTGTTTAGGGTTCGGTGTTCGTTCAGCTTCACCATTGATTCACTATCCTGGAATATGTGGAGGGTTTTGTTATATAGATCTTATTAAACGCGTTTCAATCGCGCTTCAGCAGAGTTGCGAGGCAGTCCTCACAGACTCTATCCTAAAGTTCCCAATGAGTAGCGAGGCAGTCCTCACTGACTCTACGCGATTTAGTTATATTGTATAATTTTTATTTTATTTTATTTTATTATTTTTTTTTTTTTTTTTTTTTTTTTTCTGGAAACTTATTTTGTTTTTCTGTTAAGGGATCGGTGTTCGTTCAGCTCAACCATTAATTCACTATCTTGGAGTCTGTTGAGGGTTTTGTTTTGTAGGTCTTTTAATCGCGTATCAATAGTTTCTATTTTTGCTAGCTCGTGAAGTTCCTTTATCGGTGTCCATTTCGGTTTGCATAGTGCCACTCGCAGGGCATAATTTTGAACCCTCTGTAGCTTCTGAATGTTGGTTTTGCTTAGGTCGCTTGTTATTATGGCACCGTATTCTAGTACCGGACGTATAAATGTTTTGTAGAGCTTGAGAAGCACATCTTTGTTTGCTCCCCAATTTCTATCTCTGATCATCTTCAGAAAATTGATACGTTTAGTAGCTCTAACCGTAATGGAGTTTACATGACTGTTTAGACTGAGATTGCTATCTAGGATAAATCCCAAAAATTTGGCCTCTTTGTTTGCTTCTAGTTTGTGATCGTATAATTGGAGATCGATACTCGGGACTGGTTTTTTCCTTTGCTTTTTGAAGAACATAACTTTTTGAGTTTTGGCGGCATTGAGTTTGATGCGCCACAGGGCGCACCAGCTCTCAAGATCGCGAATGGTATCCTGTAGACGATTTTTAATTATGTTTCTGGACTTGCTGGCTGTCCAAATGCCTTTGTCGTCTGAGAACTGCGATAGTTCAACAAAGTTTTTCCCTACTTTTTCTATATCATTCACATATATTATGAAAAGAAGCGGACTTAGAACCGACCCTTGTGGTGTTCCCGCTTCGAGTATTACTTCCTCTGACACCTCGCGATTAACCCTCACCTTGATTTTTCGGTCAGTTAGAAATGATGATATGATCCTTAGAATTTTAGTGGGTAATCCCATTTTCGCTAGTTTATATCTCACGCCATTGTGCCATACCGAGTCGAACGCTTTTTCTACATCCAAGAAAAGCGCGGTTCCGATTTCGTTTTGACTAAATGCTGTTTTCATATTATCGACCAGTCTATATACGTGTTCGATTCCCTCTTTTTGACTCCTATACGCTCTTTGCCATTTGTTGAAAAAGTTGATTGATTCGAGATAGCTGCGAAGTCTCGTAGTGAGAATCCGCTCAAATATTTTTCCAACACAGCTAAGCAAGCTGATTGGGCGGTAGTTAGAAGGGTTGGCAAGGTCTTTGTCGGGTTTAGGTATCATGACTCCTGTGGCCACTTTCCAGCATTTTGGGAAGTACCCACAGGAGAGACAGCAGTTTAAGAGTTTGGTAAGTCTGCAGTAGAAGATGTTGGGGCACTGTTTCATTATTTTGTAAGAGACTTCGTCTTCTCCTGGGGAATGTAAGAGACTTCGTCTTCTCCTGGGGAAAATGCTGTGACTTCAAATTCATGACTTTTTTATAGTATTCTCTGTGTGAAGTAATGTATACACATTCAGCTGTTCAAACACAATCACAGAAAAATGTTCAACATGTTTTCATAACGCGGAATTAACAATCATAAGTGAAAGGATCAATCGCATATCCTCCAAACACCGTGATATGCTGATCAGAGAATACAAAAACAACAATCATTTTGTTATCAAAGCAAACTTTAATCATCATTATTGATCAAAGGAAGGGAAGGTGAAAGCGTGACCAATTTCTTCAGAAGTCGAAAATCAATCGCTTAACCTATCAATGAAAAATGTTCATAATCTATTTACAATTATACAATTATACCAAAAACATACTAATATAAATATCTATAAAAGTTTTTGGATTGAAAATATTGAAATTATTATTATTTGTAAATCGGGTCGAATGAGCCGCGATCGTGGGTCGAATGAGCCGTAGGTCGAATGAGCCATGTGCCGAATGAGCCGTATGTCGAATGAGCCATGTGTCGAAAAAGCCGTATACCGGAAACGGCAATGTTCGTGTTCCGTCACTGTTCGTCCCACACCCATTCGTCGGGGGGGGGGGGGGGGGGGCAAGCACGTGATCACACTAGAAATCTACTTCGAATATTGTTGAAATATGTTTTAGATTGTAAATAATAACAATTCTCCTTAGGTTTGATTGTCATAACTTATAATGAAACCTATCTAAATTTTTGGCCCAGTAAAATCCATCATTCCATTCACTGCGGTGTTGGAATGTTTACCTCCTTGGTTTTGCTTTCCAAAATAGCTTCAGCATGGCAACAATGGCAACAAGACATGCCATGTCCGTTATTACCAACTCGTGTTTAAAAAATCCTAGACACCCAGCATCCGGACTATCATACACAGTTAATGAACGTCCCTCCTTGCCCTGTGACGCCAGATTATACGCCCAATATGCAGAGGAACTCGCAGAAGCAGTGCGACATTGTCCCACCGGACAGGTGTCGACAGGAACGAAGGAAATACAGGATTATTCGGAAGAACTTGCCAACCTTCCTGACGACGAATTCTATAGGAAATTAATTCAGCTGAAACATGAACATAAAAAAAATCTTACTGTCTGTGAAAGACTTTATGCTGCTAAACTCCAAGCAGAAGAAGCCTATAATAAAAATGGCAACCGGCAAGATTTCGAAACATTCAGTGAACTAGTTGATCATGATAACACAGTTGTCAGAGTTGGGGCTGATTCACTGATACAGCCTGTTGAAAATATGTTTACTCCAGTTAAGACAACCTATCCAGTTCCTGACAGAATGCTGGACATGTCAATGAAACCACCAAGTGGCCGTTTCCTACACAATATGCAAACTTCAAGTAACTCGAAAGTAATTCCCTACACTACACCAATGCGATCAAGATCTCCAGATCAACTCACTCGTCCAAGCTCAGCACCTGTGACAAGTAACAGACGGAGTCGTTCCAATAGTTTTGATGTGAATGCTTTTACTGATACATCCCGGAATTTCGAACATGGTGGGGAAAAGTTGAATTCAATTGATAAATATTCTGAGGCTCTTGCAAGAGTAGAAGACATGTGGGAGAGATTTTCAGTTGATGATTATGCACCACCAAAAAGGCCCTCATCAGCTTCATCCAACAGAAGTTCCAAATCAGATAGCGATGGTTGGAGACACAGAATAACTATTCCAAAACCTTTTAAGATGACTCTTCGAGAATCATTGAGAGAAAAAAAGAAAAGTAGGGCTTGTTTGGAATTAGAAAAACAGCGAGAAGAAAATGTTAAAGCTGAGGAAGAAGAGCTGCAGAAAAAGTTTAAAGCCTCTCCACTACCTGCTCATATTTATCTTCCATTGTATGATGATTTGAATGAGAGAAGCGAAGCAAAGCGCCATTATGCACAACAATATAGTAAAGAAATTTTGGAGTCTAAGGTTAAGCCATTTAAATTCTCACAGCGGGAAGAACACAAAAAACATCACAGATGCCACAGTGCACCAGTCTGTGTAAGAAAAGAAAAGTTTAAAGCTAAGGATGTGCCAGCATGTGTATATGACAGGTCAGTGTCAGAAAAAATGATGGAGGAGGAAGAATACAGGAAAATTCGCATAAAGTTGAGATCAGAAAATATGTTGAGAAAATCTTCACTACCACCAGGTATGGAATCCCGTGAGAAGATACATACTCAAAAGATGGCAGAAATTGCTCAGAAAGAAAGAAAGAAACGATATAAACCAAGAGTTACTGTTAACAGAGATGTACCTGACTATGATGCATTATACAAGAAGTTTCAAAAAGAACTATCTAGAAGGAAGTATGGTAGGGAGACAACAGTCACTAAACCCTTCAATTTGCAAACAAACCAGCTCTCTGCAAGTCGGGAGAAGATTTTGGCAGATATGGAAAGGGATGTGGAAATATTAAAGGAAAGCAGATGGCCATATCAGAGTTCCAGATCAACACCCAGGAGAGCATTAGGTATAGTTGGGTTTTTGTGTGTGGCTTTTATAGTGTGCACAAGTTGAAGGGCAGCCTTGGCCTTCATGGTATTGCATTTTCAGTACGGAATTTTGGTAGTTTAAAAACAAAGCAGTGTTATTGGATACCGAGTAGTGCTGGGATACACTGCAAATATAATATTTATACATTTCAGCATCATGACATAATGAAACCTCATCGAAAATTATATCAGCCTCGTGTGCATCCATCTGTCCATCCCAAACTTTTATTTGCAACTGCCAACTATTCTCACACTTTCCTTTGGATACTTTTGATATTTTACTGTATATGATGAATAACCATGATAATCTTGCTAAGTTGGCACACAGTGAGATGTTTGCCCATTGGCACTTAATTTCTTTCATATAGCCAATTCCTCTTAAAAAAACATATCATACTTTGATCCCCAAATGGTTGGACTGTCTGTGATCAATGAATATTTGAGCAAATCTAATTCATTACAAAGCTGTAAAATTTCCATGATGTATCAGGCTTGTCATTTTGAAAATTGCAGGAGGGCCATTATTGTACGCCTCAAATCACCCCAGGAGGGCCATTTTGGGTTCGACTAAAATGACCGCAGGAGGGCCATTTGTGGTTTGCGGGGACCATTTTGTTTCAGCCTACTGGTTAGACAACTAATATCATTTTAAGGTACATGGTTTGTGTAATTAATGTGTACATCATCACATAATGCATAGATGCAGGCTTGAATATTTGGATGCAAGATACCAGGTTACCCATGACACTAATAGTAAGTGTTATAGTTATCTTGCATCCAAATAACCAAGCCCGTACCTATTACGTGATGACTGTACCACGCCAGTGCATTGTGCTCACCGCCAGCTGGCAGATGCTGATATTAATTACAGACTGTATAAATACGAAAAACATATATTTTGCAGCATAACATACCATATGACTAATCTGTGCCTTTTTCATGAAAGGTCTCATATCCAATCACATCACCCCTTGTATTCCACGTTCAAAACATTGAAAGTTTATCACAATTTCCTTTTATGAAGGTGTCGTTTCTGTTTACTCACGTAAAAGTGAGAGTACCATGCATGTGAGTTTCCGCAAAGTTTCATCCCAAACACCAGTTAATCCGATCGATTTGCCCCAAATCGATTCTTCTCCACGAAATACAAATATTTCATCTTTTTCATCTTAGCCTTCTTAGGTGACTTGGATTGCAAAACAGTGGACCAGTGGCGGAGCCAAGGTTACAAACTAGGGGGGGGGGGGGTACTTTCGGGGAAAGGGGTGGGGGACAGCAGATGACTGTAAGGACAAATTCGGTGGCATTGGAGAAATAACATGAATAGTCCCTAGCCACCTCCATGCGCTCATAGGTTTCACACTACATCTCCCAGTGAGGACCATGGCACCTAGTCTCAGTAAGACATTTTACTGCCTTAGGCCTACCTGGGGTGCATGCAAGCCAGGGAATGAATCGCCCACACCTACTATTCCGACCATTGACAGGGCAGTTCTAATATATGTGGAATTCATGTTGGGGCGAATCAATCGGATTTGGGGGACGAATTGTCCCGGCTTTGGATTTGGGACGAAACGTCCCAGGAGAGTCGTCAGGGGTGGAACTGGCTCGGGGATGATACGTCCCATAATCGCGCGTGACACGACAGTTGTCATAGTCTGATGTACAATGTAATAACTATTTACAACTTTGGAACTTGCAGACCTCTCGCTCGTATTTGGAAAGTTACTTACTGTCTGTGTGTGACTGTGTCGACGACACACTACAAACTTCACAAATTGCATGCTTTGTTACCTCCTTTAATCCACAAATATTACTGTTTGAGTTGCCTTCAGCTGAATTAATGGGCTGTAGAAATCGAGGTTAGACGGACGTTTACCGTCGGCGGAATTTTGAACTCCGTTGGGTGACTGTGGCCTGGGGCAATCGACCGCCTCAAAATGACAAGCCTGATGTATCCAGCTTGAGGAAAATGTTGACATTATAGATCTACACACTCCCAACAAGCGTGAAACATGTTTGTCATTTTTAATCGCTTTTCATAACCAAATTTATATTGTATCCAAGACATGTAATGTGTGGTCTCAGTTCTGCACAAATTGAAAATTTAAGATAACCTCAGAAAGGCTATGGAAAAAAAATTGGATAACCCTTTTGAGCAAAGATAACCCCAATCCCAGGGGTCAGTCTGGCCGCTGATTTTAGGGAGAAGTGACTGCTCCCTCCAGATACTTTAGGGAGAAGTCAGTGAACATGAGGGAGAAATAAAAAAAAACCCCATAAAACGTATATGACACTGTGACAAATTAAATGTACATAGAGGACACAATTGTGGAGAAAAAAATAAATAAAAGTTATACAAACGTACATACACAAAACTAAGTCAGATGGTATATAACAAGAATGTAGGTTAAAATCCCACCCCTCCCCCTACAAAAAACTGTGTCGTTCATGGTTTCTGAATACCCTGACTCTTTCCCTAACAGTGATGACTAGGGTTGCCATGCAGTTGATTTTGTATTTGCCTCAATGCAGTTGATTTGAAACTAAGCATTACCCATGGTGAGAGTGTTCTTCTCTGTAATAGAAGGTATATTCTTTTTAAAAAAATATTTAAACTATTTAAAATAAATTTCGAGTTCACATGAGAAGCTGGGTCATTCATGGTTTCTGAATGCCCTAATTGAATTGAAAAGCGTAGTTAAAAAAGTTTTTGATATCCTTCATAAATTGAGCGTTATTAACAATTTGAGTTAATTTATTTCTAAGGTAAATGACAAATTATTTCAGTTGTCTCCCTTCCCTCCTGTGCTGGGTAATAATACACTGTTCAGAAAAATGAAAAATTGGGCCAATCCCATTGCACGCTCTTTTGTCAGTGTTTTTTTTTTTAACAGTTGGAGTGCTGAATTATTTTTGGTCGTCAAAATCTTCTCACTTGTCTTGGACTTTTGCACAAGTACATTGTGATGTCTCCACCACCTACCCCTTCAATAACAAAGTACACAACTGGTCAGGTGTATGACTCGGTCTTCAAATACACCACCCATGAGGTGCAAATGAAAGCATAATCTCTTAAATTCAGAGTAATCCCTGTTTACTGACAAGTAATAAATATTAAATAAGGAAAAACAGAAAAAGCAAAAACAGAGATAAATAAAACAATTGACAGTCAGAAAGGTTTTATGATGCATTTATTTGAAACTGTACTTGGAACCAGATGATATTTGAGGAGTGGGAAAAGGTTATCCCTGAAAAATTTTGGATAACCTTTGGAGGAACTTTACTGAGGGCCATCCAATCTGTGCATACAAGCCAATTTAAAGTTTTTAATTATCAAAATGAAGTTTGTGGAGCAGTATTTGCCTTTGTAGTGAGAGGGACAAGATTTATGACCCCACCCAAAATGTTTATTTTCTGGACCAAATGAAAACATTTTTTTCTGTGTCCCTGTAGGAATCAGAGGTGCTACATGTGTAAAAATAGAAATTAGGAATATTTTCAAACGCCCATATGTCCCAAATCGCTTGGAACAGGGAACTGTTATTTGGTATGAAGCATCCTTAGGACAGTATAGTGTAATGGTAAAAAAAAAAATTGCCATCGGTTGTGTCAGGGTATTCTGCAGGGGGTGGGGGCTAAAAAAAAATGCTAAGTCGACATTTGCAAAAAATTCTATTCTCTTCCCCAAAACCACTGATCAGAATCTTTTGATATTTGCTATGCTCAGTATGCTCACGCTCAGGGAATTAGATCTAAACCAAGTCCCTGGGTTAATATTTGGGCTCCCCATGGGAACCATAATTTTAACTTGGCGCAAAAGAGGAATATTCTCTGAGCTCTTCTTGAGAACCACCATTCAGAATGTTTTGATATACAGCACCCTAATTGGGCTCAGATTCAAGTTTGTTCATATTAAGTCCCTGGATCCATATTTGGGCTTGTCAACAGTGCCTACGGCATGGGAAAGCTGTTCGATCGAGTCCAGCAGCACCAGGTCCAAGAGCAGAGGTTAGAAACCATGTATCCAAAACATGAAATGTGTGGCCAATTTAAACTTTTTAATGCTCTAAGCACATTTGATCTGTTGTCAGTGTGATGTTCACAAGTTTCTTAGGATCTACATTCCCTGTTGACATAGTGTCTTCCAGCACACTCACAATATTTTCTCATGTGTGGTTGTCTAGAAAATACAAAGTTCCTAACACACTTGAATTGAGTGACTTGTCCTGTCCAATAAAATGAATTGTTAGACCAAGATATAACATCATGCCAATTGATGAACATAACTCTGTTGTTGAAGAAAAAACTCTGCAGCATTCACTACTCTGAATTTTTCTCGCACCTTGTCATAAAGTGCAGGTATAGCATTCTCTCCGAAATGATTTCAGCAATTCCACCCAGATGTTATAAAATTGTGGCAGAGGCAAAATTTTTCTAAGTTTGAGTTTTCAGAATCATGTGACCTTGATCTTTGTCATTTGTTTTTTAGCTCAACTTGAGAAAGTGAAGCTGAGCTATTACCATCACTTCTCGTCCGTACGTTAGTATGTTAGTACATTGGAACGTACGTCCACAATTTCCTTTGGCACACCTCACAGGTCACATTTATGATCAGATCACTTGGAAACTTGGTATGCTTGTTTGGGGTGACCTCTAGATGGGAGCTATCGATTTTCTTGAATTTTCGTTAAAAAATCTTGCCACGGCCAACATTCTTAGAAATTAGTTTAGTCAGACCTCAATATTTCCCTTTGGCACACCCTAATGGTCACATTTATGATCGGATTGTTTTGAAACCTGGTATGCTTGTTTGAGGAGACCTCTAGATGGGAGCTATTGATTTTCTTTAATTTCCATCAAAAAATGTTGCCGCGGCCAACGTTCTTAGAACTTAGTTTAGTCAGAAGACCTCAATATTTCCCTTTGGCACACCCTACAGGGCACATTTATGATCGGATTGCTTCGAAACCTGGCATGCTTGTTTGGGGTGACCTCTAGATGGGAGCTATCGAATTCTTCAATTTCTGTCAAAAAATGTTGCCGCGACCAAGGTTCTTAGAACTAAGTTTAGTCAGACCACAATATTTCCCTTTGGCACACCCTACAGGGCACATTTACGATTGGATTGCTTTGAAACCTGGTATGCTTGTTTAGGGTGACCTCTAGATGGGAGCTATTGATTTTCTTCAATTTCCGTCAAAAAATGTTGCCACGGCCAACGTTCTTAGAAGTTAGTTTAGTCAGAAAACCTCAATATTTCCCTTTGGCACACCCTACAGGGCACATTTATGATCGGATTGCTTTGAAACCTGGCATGCTTGTTTGGGGTGACCTCAAGATGGGAGCTATCTATTTTCTTCCATTTCCGTCGAAAAATGTAGCCGATGCCAACGTTCTTAGAACTTAGTTTAGTCAGACCTCAGTATTTTCCTTTGGCACACCCTACAGGCCACATTTATTAGCTCAACTTGACAAAGTCAAGCTGAGCTATTGCCATCACTTCTCGTCCGTCGGCGTACATACGTATGTATGTATATACATGTACGTACGTACGTCCACAATTTCCTTTGGCACACCTCACAGGTCGCATTTATTTTCATTTCCTTTAAAAAATTATTGTCATTTTCACCAGCCTTTGAACTTACTGCATTTTTGTAGCAACTTATCCCTTTTGCACTCTCTGCAGGGTATATTTATGAATTTCCATAAAAGAGAGAAAAAAACATTGCCACAAGCAACGACATTCAAACTTAGTGCATTTGTGCATTAACATCTTCCTTTGGCATGCCTCAGAGAGTGCATTCATTATCAGGCTGTTTTGAAACTTTGTATGCTAATGCAGGATGACAAAGATAGGATCTATCGATTTTCTTTTCATTTTCATCAAAAACTGTTGCGGTTAGCAACAGTCTTTGAATTTATTGCATTTGTGCATCAACATTCCTCTTTGACATGACCTACAGGCCACATTTATCAGGATTTTTTTTTGAACTCGGTGTGCTCATTGGGCGAGACCTTTAAATAAGAGCTATTGATTAGCATTCATTCCTGTGAAAAAAGTTGCCATTTAAAATAACCTCTGAACTTACTGCATTTGTGTATCAACATTCTTCCTTTAGCCTGTCTTACAGTTTACATTTATAAATTCAAGGATTACTCTTGACGTTGTGCACACACTATGCTGTTATGTTGAAATTTCACCAAATAACATTGGTACCAATGATCTTCAATTTTGCCATTTCACTTTTAACTTACCAAGTTCAATGTCAAGTTGAGCTACAGTGTCATTGACACTTTCATTTATAGTTCTACACAACAAACCTCCCTTCGTTCTTTATTTTCTCATTTTCATTTCTACTCATGATTAATATTAATTGCTATTTGATATTACCATGAAAGTTGGTATATCAAATGTGTTAAATTCACTTGATATTTAAAACAATATCAAGTTTCAGTAATATACTGAACAACTGTGAAAGCAAGAGCAGCAACTAGCAATTACATTTTCATGAATACTCCCCATTCCCGTCTAACAGTGCCTTGGTTCCAAGCACTCCCTTGTACTTGGCAAGCTTCAGTATGAACACCCATTGTATCAACTCATGTTCCTAGCTAAATATGACAGTGGACAGATATTGATGACGTTTGCAAGGAATTTGAAGGCATTCTGTGAACATATCTTCATTTTCGTTAAATATGTTCTAATAATTGCTGTATTCCATGTCAGAAATTAACTTGATCATCTGGTATTGTTCTAAATTGTTTCCCCATACTGGGCTCATATCGGGCAAAGATTTTGCTATGATGTTGCAGATTATCAGTTAGTGTCAGTAAAATTTTGGTACCTTAAATATATTAAAATGGAAAACCAAAACTGAACCATTTTTAAAAAAAAATAAAACCAACTTCAAAATTTAAAAACTGACCATCTGTCCCCTAAGAGAGCCCCAGGAAGTGAAGTAGTGCTTGTTTACCACAAATAAACTAGTGGTAAAATAGAACCCAGTAACCAATGCTTGGGGTGGAAGTCTTCCAAAATGGGCACATTGGTAAAAACAGTATTGACTAAACTTGGCTTTATCTCCACAAGTTGTAGTCACAGTGAGCCATTATGCAAAAATATGTGGCCTTAAAACACCAGTAAATAAATAACAGACCATATGTGGTTGATAATTGAAAAAGACACTAAAGTATCCTCTTTTTTAAACTACTGGCTCTAATGATTTAATATGTAACCTCCTTTAATAATGTAGATTCAAGTTTGTTTAAAGATTCACTGGTGAAATTTAGGCCCATCCCAGGTAGAACCAAAACTGGTGCATTATCAGATGACACAACTTTCAGTGCTAAGAGTTCTGCATACTGGTCAGTCATCTGTTTCCAAAATGTCTGAGGGGAATGCCACCGTGCACAGATATCCATAATTCAGTCCCTGGAATTAAAGACAGTATTAGGCAATATCATCGCTGAGTAGCTTAACAGCAGCAAATTGTGGCCACAATAATCTTTTAATTTGTTACAATTACTTTATTCGTACAAAAAATATTATTGAACCCTGCATAAAATATATTTTCAGGTTGTAAATGATACATAAAATCAATATACATGTAGTGCAGGGTAACACAACATTACTTTGAAAATCAGTTCATGTTAGAATGAAAAATATTCAAATCTGTTTTTGTTTTATTTGTTATTCTTTGTAAAAAGCCCACTGACTGTGGTGAGCATTGCATCAAATGATGAAAAAAATTACTGATATCCCCTCTTTGACATCACAGACTCCTAAAGAGAACCAGTTAATACAGTTGATAAAAGTACAGGGAATTCCAAACAAAATATATGTTACTTTGCGATGTGGTAATTCTGTTGGTTAAGAACCTAGAATAAGCATGCATATATGTTCTCTTCAAACTTTCTCACCTTCAATTTGTCATGTGTAAATTGACATACGTAGCTGAAAAGCTGAGCAATTCATATATACTATCTTCAGACTTTCACATCCCCAATTTATTGTGTAAAAACTAATTGTAAAACTGTCAACTCGTTCAGTTGGGTATCTTAATTATTTGGTAAATCTCCCCGATAGCCGGTGGTGTAAAGTAATGTTCCTGAGAACTTTCAACTCAAATATCAAGACGGTGTGGATGGTCCAAGTGAGGGAGCTAGTAGAAAACTACTCATTGGAG
The DNA here is from genome assembly GCA_031216915.1 of Pictodentalium vernedei. Taxonomy (NCBI): domain Eukaryota; kingdom Metazoa; phylum Mollusca; class Scaphopoda; order Dentaliida; family Dentaliidae; genus Pictodentalium; species Pictodentalium vernedei. The sequence continues at coordinate 184,532,950 of CM062292.1, read as the reverse complement.
ATCTCGGACCTTGACGTTGGGGCAAACCAGGGCAAAAAGATCGTCAGAGAAAGGGTCATGGAGGATTGTAACCATAATCAAAGGCGAGAGGGGGGGGGGGGGGGGGGGGTGTCACATCATAAAGATCTTTGGGTGGCCTGTGTGATAAAGAGAAGCCTGGTTTTGAAGAGTACCTTGATGGCACCTTTGGGGGGTCACTGTTGTTCAAGCTGAGGTCGCGGTCACTGGAGCTGAGGGGAAAAATTGGGAAAAACAGTGAAAAGGAGTGCCAGATGTGCAACTTGGGCGTGGTGGAGACCCTGGAACACTTTCTTACAGAATGCCCAAAATATCAGTCTAAAAGAACAAGATTCACGGGGAGTATAATGGGGAAGTGGGATGGGAGAATGAAGGACATGTGGTTAGGGGCGACTCAAAGGAGAGGGTTAATATACTAAACGAAGAGATTGGGAAGAATGGGGCAAGGGATGTCATCAAGCAGTTCGTCTCCGAGTGTTGGGAGGAGAGAAGAAGCATGGGAATAGGGAGGCAGTTGGTAGAACATGGGTAACCAAGGCCTTCTCATACGAGAACCGCGACAAATCAGCGGCCGGCCGAAGTGTTATTATTATATTATTATTATATATACGCACATAAAAATCAAGCTGTTGTTAAACATTATAATAAAATTCAATTAAATATTTATAGGTTAGGCGGCATGTCAGGTCATATTGAGTTGTTGAAATTTTCAAGATTATGTGGGTCTGTCAAAATATGTGAATATGAAAGTATGAAACCCCCATTTGTGATATTAATTGAACAACTTGTCAGTCAAATGATCATTCATTCTGTCAACTGCTTGTTTTGTTGACCACCAGTCAACACCAGTGTGTTCTTTGAAGACAGCTGTTCTTATTATCGATTATCAATTATTGGGTTGGCATCATCAAAACTATTCAGTTTAAAAGTGCTGTCACATTAACAATTTTGCAATTATATACTGAACTACGACAACCATTTTTGTGTCGTCTCATTGTTGTTTTTTTAAATGGAGTTCAGAAATATCCCTGTGGTAAACCAGTTCCGCTTTACTAGTAAAATAGGACCCAGTCACCAATGCTTGGGGTGAAAGTCCTCTAAAATGGGCAACATGTAGATCAACGATTGACTAAACTTGACTTCATCTCCATGTTGTGTCACGATTAGCCATGGTGCATAAATATGTGACGTTAACCACCACCAACAAACAAACAAACAAACAAACATTCAGAAATATCCCCAGATATGGGTAGTCTCATGTTAAAAACAGATCCTTGAAACCAAGATTTGATAGAAAACCAAAACTGAAACTTGATGCAAAATTCAAAACCACACATCCCTAATCTCAGGAGGGGCAGATTTTATGTCCTCCACACAAAAATTTAAGTTTACTGATCCAGTCACTCATTAAGAAATGAAATAGGAATGTAGTATCTTTGGGTAAACATTTACTTGATTCACGAAAAAATTATTTTCTGCACCTCTGTGGAAACACCCAGCAGATAAAAAATTAATTCCCCCCATTTTCCTGAAGTACACAAGACAGATACATGTATTTGTTATTTGGCATGATGGTTTCTTGTGAGTAGTATAAATCAAATATACAAAGACTCCATGTGGGAAGCCCAGTATGTGGGGCAGTGCTCATCTGATAGTCATAAAATAGTACTCAGAACCAGTGCCGGGGTAGAAGTCCTTTTAAAGTGGGAAACATGGGTATAAACGATTGACTGAGCACGACTTTATATTCATGTTGCAGTCACGATTAGCCTTTGTGCAGAAATATGTGACCTTAATCACCAATAAATTAACATACTGAGTCAAAATTTCCATGTGAAGTTCCGACTGCATTGATTTGATATACAGTACAGTGAACAAATAATACAGTCTCCTCTCTGATGTTTAGATTCAAGTTTGTTTCAAGAAACTTTCTCTTGACAATATTTGGGAGGGGTAAAAGTTATTTGCACACCCTAAATTTCAGTCCACTACTGGTAACTGATTTGAACTGAAATTGGTATGCAGTTATTCATTATTGGGTGATACTGTTAGTCACACAGTGTTTCAGTAGAGTGTAGGGACTTAGTACCCTTCTGATATTTGTATTTCCTTTGGCTGAAAGCCAAAGGAAATACAAATCTTTGAAGAGTAGTGCAGTCCTGAAAACCCTGCTGAAACACCATGTGACAAATTTATTATTACCCTGCCCCTTCAGTGTGTTGAGTTTTGTTGTACATGTATTTTATAATCCCCAAATGGCATTCCAGGGACGAAAACCTTGATAAAAGTAACTAGATGGTGTCACTTGTGTGCAAAGCACACTATAGTGTATCCCCGCATTTGCATCCTTGACTTTGTATGAATGCTTGATACAAAGATGAAATGTATTATATGACACACTAAAATCATATTGAGTGGCACAGGTGACACAGCTTCGTGAGCACCTACAGACTCCACTGCAACATTTGAGCATGGTTTTAGCGTTACGAATTACATACATGTACACTGGGAGCCTTTCGCCAGAAACGGTCTAAGAAAACAAGAAAGTGGCAACGGTGGCACAGCCACGTGGCACCCCAAAAATCTGAAACCTTCACATCTACAGACCCTACTGCAACATTTGAGCATAGTTTTAGCATTTCAAATTACATTCTCTGGGAGCTTTTCGCCAGAAATGATCTAAGAAAACATGAAAGAAAAACGGTGGCACTGCCACGTGGCATCTGAAAAATCTGAAACCTTTGTACGCATCTACAGACCTTACTGCAAGACCTTACTACAGACCTTACTGCAACATTTGAGCATGCGTTTAGCATTTCCAATTACATACCCTAGGAGCCTTTCGCCGGAAACGGTCTAAGAAAACACAAAAGTGGCAACGGTGACACAGCCACGTAGCACCCAAACAACCCAAAACCTTCCTGTGCATTTACAGACTCCACTGCAACATCTCAGCATGGTTTTAGCGTTTCGAATTACATACTCTAGGAGCCTTTAGCCGGAAACGGTCTAAGAAAACACGAAAGTGGCAATGGTGGCACAGCCACGTGGCACCTGAAAAATCCGAAATCTTTGTGCACATCTACAGACCCTACTGCAACATTTGAGCATGGTTTTACCATTTCGAAATACATACTGTAGGAGCCTTTCGCCAGAAATGGTCTAAGAGAACATGGAAGAGGCAACGGTGGCACAGCCACGTGGCACCCCAAAAATCCCAAACCTTCGTGTGCATCTACAGACCCTACTGCAACATTTGAGCATGGTTTTAGAATTTCGAATGACATACCATAGGAGCCTTTCGCCGGAAACGGTCTAAGAAAACGTGAAAGTGGCAACAGCACAGCCACTAGGCAGCTGAAAAATCTGAAACCTTCGTGCGCATCTACAGACCCCACTGAAACATTTGAGCATGGTTTTAGTGTTTCGAATTACATACCCTAGGAGCCTTTCACCGGAAAGGGTCTCAGAAAACACGAAAGTGGCAACGGTGGCACAGCTGAAAAATCTTAAACCTTCGTGCGCATCTACAGACCCCACTGCAACATTTGAGCATGGTTTTAGCATTTCGAATTACATACACCAGGAGCCTTTCGCTGGAAACGGTCTAAGAAAACACGAAAGTGGCAACAGTGGTACAGCCACATGGCACCCCAAAAATCTGAACCTTCCTGCAATCCACAGACCCTACTGCAACATCTGAGCATGCTTTTAGCATTTCGAATTACATACTCTAGGAGCCTTTCGTCAGAAACGGTCTAAGAAAACATGAAAGTGGCAACAGTGGCACAGCCATGTGGCACCGGAAAAATCCAAAACCTACGTGCGCATCTACAGACCCTACTGCAACATTTGAGCATGGATTTAGCATTTCAAATTACATACCCTAGGAGCCTTTCCCTGGAAACGGTCTAAGAAAACACGAAAGTGGCAACGGTGGCACAGCCACGTGGCAGCTGAAAAATCCGAAACCTTCGTGCGCATCTACAGACCCCACTGCAACATTTGAGCATGGTTTTAGCGTTTCGAATTACATACCCTAGGAGCCTTTCAGCAGAAACGGTCTCAGAAAACACAAAAGTGGCAACGGTGGCACAGCCACGTGGCACCTGAAAAATCCGAAACCTTCGTGTGCTTCTACAGACCCCACTGCAACATTTGAGCATGGTTTTAGCGTTTCGAATTACATACCCTAGGAGCCTTTCGCCGGAAACGATCTAAGAAAACATAAAAGTGGCAACGGTGGCACAGCCACGTGGCACCTGAAAAATCCGAAACATTCGTGCCCATCTACAGACCCTACTGCAACATTTGAGCATGGTTTTAGCATTTCGAATTACATACCCTAGGAGCCTTTCGCCACAAACGGTCTAAGAAAACACAAAAGTGGCAACGGTGGCACAGCCACGTGGCACCTGAAAAATCTGAAACCTTCGTGCACATCTACAGACCCTACTGCAACATTTGAGCATGGTTTTAGTGTTTCGAATTACATACCCTAGGAGCCTTTCACGGAAACGGTCTAAGAAAACACGAAAGTGGCAACGGTGGTACAGCCACGTGGCAGCTGAAAAATCCAAAACCTTCGTGCGCATCTACAGACCCCACTGCAACATTTGAGCATGGTTTTAGCATTTCGAATTACATACCCTAGGAGCCTTTCAGCGGAAACGGTCTCAGAAAACACAAAAGTGGCAACGGTGGCACAGCCACGTGGCACCTGAAAAATCCGAAACCTTCGTGTGCTTCTACAGACCCCACTGCACCATTTGAGCATGGTTTTAGCATTTCGAATTACATACCCTAGGAGCCTTTCGCCGGAAACGATCTAAGAAAACATAAAAGTGGCAACGGTGGTACAGCCACGTGGCACCTGAAAAATCCGAAACATTCGTGCGCATCTACAGACCCTACTGCAACATTTGAGCATGGTTTTAGCATTTCGAATTACGTACCCTAGGAGCCTTTCGCCACAAACGGTCTAAGAAAACACAAAAGTGGCAACGGTGGCACAGCCACGTGGCACCTGAAAAATCTGAAACCTTCGTGCACATCTACAGACCCTACTGCAACATTTGAGCATGGTTTTAGTGTTTCGAATTACATACCCTAGGAGCCTTTCACCGGAAACGGTGTAAGAAAACACGAAAGTGGCAACGGTGGCACAGCCACGTGGCAGCTGAAAAATCCAAAACCTTCGTGCGCATCTACAGACCCCACTGCAACATTTGAGCATGGTTTTAGCGTTTCGAATTACATACCCTAGGAGCCTTTCAGCGGAAACGGTCTCAGAAAACACAAAAGTGGCAACGGTGGCACAGCCACGTGGCACCTGAAAAATCCGAAACCTTCGTGTGCTTCTACAGACCCCACTGCAACATTTGAGCATGGTTTTAGCGTTTCGAATTACATACCCTAGGAGCCTTTCGCCGGAAACGATCTAAGAAAACATAAAAGTGGCAACGGCGGCACAGCCACGTGGCACCTGAAAAATCCGAAACATTCGTGCGCATCTACAGACCCTACTGCAACATTTGAGCATGGTTTTAGCATTTCGAATTACATACCCTAGGAGCTTTTCGCCACAAACGGTCTAAGAAAACACAAAAGTGGCAACGGTGGCACAGCCACGTGGCACCTGAAAAATCTGAAACCTTCGTGCACATCTACAGACCCTACTTCAACATTTGAGCATGGTTTTAGTGTTTCGAATTACATACCCTAGGAGCCTTTCACCGGAAACGGTCTAAGAAAACACGAAAGTGGCAATGGTGGCACAGCCACGTAGCAGCTGAAAAATCCGAAAACCTTCGTGCGCATCTACAGACCCCACTGCAACATTTGAGCATGGATTTAGCGTTTCGAATTACATATCCTACGAGCCTTTTGCCGGAAACGGTCTAAGAAAACACAAAAGTGGCTACGGTGGCACAGCCACGTGGCACCCGAAAAATCCGAAACCTTCCTACATATCTACAGATCATTTAGCAACACCCTAGTGTAATTTTAGAACTCCGAATTACATAGGTTGGGACTATTCAGCAAAAAAGTGAAAAAATAACGCATTTTTTAAGTGGCTCCACAGAAGCCACCTGGTGGCACAAAAATTTAAAAGTTGTATTTTTGGGTTGCACAGACCCTATCGAACAACTGTAGAAAGTTACAGCGTTTCGAATTACAAAACCGGACGTACGGAAGTACGGACGTACAGACGTACAGCCGTACGGACGTACGGACGGACGGAGATCATGACAATATCCCCGCATTTTTTAAAATGCGGGGATAATAATTAAAGAAACTAAAAGAAACATATCTTTCTTTATTATTGAACAAGAACGATTTGGAGTATTTCCCTTCGATTGAACAATAACATTTGGGAGACTTCAATTCTAGGACATAGGAAAATGATGCATCATTATTATTGTGGGACACAAGTTGACTTTATAAACAATTTATTCGATACAGTGGTTTGTTGTGTGTCTTGGAGAATTGGGGACACTATACTCAAACTTATATAAGTGCTTTAATAAGTTTCACTGAAGAGACAGTTCATATAAGGGTTGCATGTTTCTCGAAACCACCACAGATCTGTATTGTAGAAACACCACTGAAGAATTCCTCTTCTCAACAGTAAAATCTGACATTGGGGGTATGCGCACATGTTTTATTTCAAGTTTTTGGAATATTGTCATGAAATAATAATCTCATTTTGTTTGTAAGTCTGAATATTATTACTGACGAAAATGTTTGATGGGTGAAAGGGAAATCGGCAAAGTAGAATAGAATATCGGTTCACCCTTTTTAGCTGTCACATGATATTCTCTTTCACCCCATGGAACTTCAAACACCCTGTTAAATGTAAAATGTTAAATGTACCATACTGGATGCATTGGTTACTGACAATCAGAAAGCTTGTATAATTTTAAAAGGGTAATAAATGTTTACACAAATGCACTTTATTCACGCCATAAACGTTTTTTGGCTACATCTGCATTGATGGTGTATATTTTAGTTTGTTACCAGAAAGTTTATTAGACAATATTTGGACTTTTTCCAGGAGGGGAAAATTTCATAGCTGGAGACCTGCTTCCATTTGTATCCCCAACCGATAGGTATCTGGGGATATGGAGATCATTCTTTTGTCTGTCCATCTGTAGACAAGAAACAACAATAAACAACTCAGTTAATTTAAGATCAATTGTTATGGAATTTGATACATTGGTGCATATCAACAAGATGAGTTGGAGTTTGACAGTCATCCAAAAGAGCCAATGTCAGCCATCTTGTTCTAAAAATTGCAATTACACATTTTAAGCCAGAACTTCACAATGTGGATTCAAATGTGATTATGTTTGGTATGGGACATAACTAGCAAAATATACATGACATAGCTTACAGGTTTTCCTCTAAATTATGCAAATTGAACAGTCATTTTAGTTTGTAAAACTGTGCAACTGTGGACAAAACAACAAAAATCACCCAAGTCAGCGAAACTCAGTACTAGAATATTCGTTATGAAACTTAATATGATAGTGTATATTAACAAGAGGAAGAGGATGTATTAAAACTTACAAGAATAGAATATACCACATGCTGGGACCAAAAAACATTGGGAAACTGAAGGCAACAAAGAAATTCCTGATGCTGAAAGACTGCTCAGAATCAACAACCTGCATGTAATAAGCAGGACCAACTGGGATAAATGTCTCCCCCAAAACATTCTGCTCTCAAGCTATACATATAAATACTTGTATGAAAAAACTTCACATCTGCATGCAAATTTCTTGAGCTTTGATGGAAAAAATATTGTGCTATTTTTTTTTCTTTTTTCTTATTCAGGCTCGCTCTCGGCTTCTTTAGATTCTATTCCATACAAATCAACAAATTCACAAGATTTGAGATCATCAGTAAATAAGTGAGTATTCTTTGTTTTTTTTTCATAACACAAATTTTTCATTTTGGAGGTTCCTGGTATGCACACTCAGTTTTAGAGGGTCCACTCTTTGATCTAACAGGTTCCAAAGATCCATCTGTTTCAGGCTAATTATAACAGTGCTGTTAATTTGAAATGCAGGGATTGAAATTCATGTAAGAATCAGAATTGATTTTTACAATGATTCTTATAAGGAAAATAATGAGAAAGGAAACTCTTGATTCTTGAAAAATGTTCATTTGATTCTTTTCATAGATTCTGGAAGTGTCCTCGAAGACCTTGAGAATTCTACTTATTTTTTACTCCCTCATGATAAGGTAACACTTTGACTTAGCAGTATTATCTAGTGAAGTCTTGGCGGGCCAGGACTTCTCTCAAAACAATTGCCAAGATACTCTTAACTTTCACCAGCAACTTGTATTTGACATGTACATGCAAAAAAAAAGAAGCACCCCCACAGTGGAACTAGGTTCTTCAAGGGGGTTAAACTTTAGTAAATACTCGCAAGAGAATGACAGTACTTTTAAATTCTGAATTATTTAAGAACAAAATTGATTCTCGCAGCATGATTTACAAGAATTAAAACTAATTCTCATGAATCAGAACAAATTTTAAGACCTCAAATGGAGCTGTAAACAACACTTTGGAAAAATACAAGGAACTACAAGGAACGTTATAGCCCTCACTTTTTCTTAATTTTTCAAGAAGAGCTAAATACTCCAGGTTGGTCAACCCTTGTTTTAGGTGTACTGTTCATTATAATTGTTAGCCTCTTTCTTTTTTATGCTAATGTTTTCTCCAACTTGCCAAATTTTCAGGTTAAATCTTTTTATATTATATGTTATGGCGTCAAAAGCGTGCAGTGTCCGATTTTTCAAACTTAAAAATTCTCAACCCCTTTAACACAACAGCCTTGTTTCTTATCAGCCTGCCTTACAATTGTTTACTACAGGCTTGCACTATAGTGGAAGACCCTAACTCAGATAAAATACTCTCTATTTTAATCTTTCCCAAGAGATGTGAGAAAGAAAAGAGGTGTAAAAAACACCACGAAAAAAATAAGCCAAAACTGGGCCGAGCGCCATCAGTACACACCCAGTACGGGACGCTCTTCCCTTAGTACAAATCCACGTCTTCTGTTAACCAGTGCACAGTGCAGTCATCAATTGATCATTCATTTTTTGTCTGCAACATGTGTCGTCGCCATTTGCATTACGAAACAGTGATAATTCAACTTGTCGATAATGGTTTTCCTGTGACTGGAATTTTGGATCTGAAGATCTTATAACAGGACTGTGTTTTATATATTCTCATTAATATTTTCAACCACATTCTCATTGAATTTTATTTATATATTCTGATTTTGCGATTGTTTTTCGACATCGTGTCAACGCGGTTCGGATATAAAATGTTTCGGTTGATAAATTTTATTATTATTATTGGAGTTAGGTGTCAATGAGGGACTGTTTGGACAGGATTTCTTCACTCTACTGAAGGCTGAATTTCTGTCGGCCGTCTGGGTTCTGTCGTGTACACCGGTTATTTTTTCTGCCACCTTCTCTTGTAGTTGGGGGGTGGTCTACTTTCTGTATCTGTTAAGTTCACCTTTTTCTTCTACTGCTCTCACCTCTGTTATTTCCAGTTCGGTTCCTTTAGGGCAATTTCTTTTGCCCTCGCTTTTGGTGCTTTCTTGTGGCTGTTCCCCCCGCACCTGCAGGAGGACGCTGTCATTTCGGGGCCTGCCGACATGACCACATCTGGTGAGCATTATACCCTCTCCATGGGGGATGTTCAGCTCCTCCCATTGGGGGGGGGGGGGGGGGGGGGGCTGTCGTTTCGGGGCCACCCAACATGACCACATCTGGTGAGAGTTACACCCCTCCATGACGGATGTGCAGCTCCTCCCACACCCACGGGGGGTGGGGAACGCTGTCGTTTCAGAGCCTCCTGACATGACCACGTCGGGTGAGAGTTATTTCCCATCCGTGGGGGGATGTGCAGTTTTTTTTTACCGTGGTGGATACTGCGGGAGCTGTTGGATATCTGGTGAAGAGATGTCTGGTTCCAGTACTATGCGCCCTCTCCAGTCGACATCTGTCACTAGGGTTGTGACTCCTCTTTTGGAGGCTGAGCTAGGTTGCTCTCTCCTCTTTTCCACCAATTTCAACTGCTACTGTCGTATCTGCTGCTACTGCTGTTCCGTTTACAACGTCATCGGTCACCGTTTTATCCGGCCCCGGGTTATCCTGCAGGGGTCTGCAGTGATGTCTGTAGTGTAGTTGTGGGGTATCGGTTTCAGCCTTCCCTTACTTCAATTGGGCGAAGTTGGAAGTGGCTGCCGACTGAATCCCCTGCTGTGTCCTTTCGGTCGTTGAGCACAGCAGTTTTCTCCCTGCAGGCATCTGCAGAGGTGTCCGATAGTGTAGACATAGGATATCGGCCTCAGCCTTCCCTGACTTCAACTCGGTGAAGTTGGAAGTGGCTGCTGACCGAACCCCCATGCTGTGTCCTCTCAGCTGTTTAGCACAGCAGTTTTATCCCTGCAAGGGTCTGCAGGGATGTCTGGTAGTGTAGACGTTGGGTATTGGCCTCAGCCTTCCCTGACTTCAACTTGGCGAAATTGGAAGGGGCTGCCGGCCGAACCCTCTACTGTGGTCTCGCTGCCGTCGAGTACCTCAGTTTTTCTCATTGGATTCGGATGTTCATGGTGGGGTCACCATGAGCTCCGTGGCGTTTCTGTCTACGCACTCTGGCCCCATGGCCAGTTTTGTGTGACCGACGCTTTTTGTACAGCATGCACCTTCTGTCCCGCAGAGGTCTGCGGCAACTCTCCAGAGTTTCCGCTCTGTTGATCCTCAGGGTATATGATACCCCAATACACATCTGCCTTCAGATGTTTTTGGCTGCAGCCCGTTGCCTGTGTCGGGTGTATTTGAGGATCGTGACCCTTCGCTAGTAAATGGGTCAGGTGTGAAGCCACTTTGTCAGTTCGTTCCCACGTCGTTCTGTTCCGACAGTCAGTGAGCTTAGGGAGGCCCTCTCCTTGCTTGCTTAGGTTCTGTCCAAGAGCCTTTTCCGTTGCTTCCAGTGAGGCTATGAGTGGTTTCCAGGTGCCCCCCCCCCCCCCCCCCCCCTGTGGTGCCACCTCCCGAGATTGGAAACAGACCGCTTTCTGATCCCCTGGTGTGCCTACACCATGGGAGGCGTCGGCTGGTTTGCCCATGATATGCTATGTGTCTTCCGAGTCGTGGGATGAGTCTGACATTCCTGACGTCGAGAGCCAACAGTCTTCTGACTTGGGGGCAGCTCTTGACTTTGTGTTTGGGTCCCTTCCAGGTCTCAAACCATCAAACCAGCCGACAGTGTCAGCCCGGCTGCGATCATCGGTTGCACGCCCGCAGCCTGTGGAGCAACATGCTTCTGGGCGCCTTCGACCATGCCTGTCGGTACAGGTGGTTGAAGCATTTACCGCTTTAGACTCTAAAAGCTGAGTTCCAAGGCTATGAAGACGTCGTTCTTCATGAAGGTTGACACTTTTTGCCTCTGGTGCGTTATCGCTCCTACGATTTTGCCAATCCGTCAGTCTGCCAGACTTTGACGGTCTTGGATCAGGACTCCAACTCCTCAGCCATATGATATGATATCCTAGCCCAGATATGAACCTGCAGTTGTCGTCCCAGGTTGAGGTATTCCACTAAGTAGAGAGTGCCTCTTCCAACATGAGTCCCTTTCAACGTTACACGTTGGGAACTTTTGTGCATGAAGATAGGCAATCTCCTGTCAAAGGGGGCAATCGAGGTCATCAAGAACTTTCTCTCAGTGGGATTTTGTTCCCGCATGTTCTTGGTGCCGAAGAAAGATGGCCGACTCAGATAGGTTATCGATCTGAGTATTCTGACACAGTCTATCGTTGCTTCTCAGTTCAGCATGGAGGCTTTCAGATCTGTTCGCCGCTCCATTCCCCAGGATGTTTTCCAGTTCAAGACCATTCCCTTTGGCCTCGGCCTGGATCCTTGGGCCTTCACCTGTCTGATGTGCATGTGTTAGTCTTACATCACACACAGTCCAGGGTGTCTTCTTCGGCTTGTCTAGTTGATATCCTCCTGAGGTAATCCAATGCTGCTTTTCTGGAGTCTGATGTCGTCACACTGTTGAGCCTACTCACGTCACTAGGGTTCAGAGTCAACGGAGAGAAGTCGGACCTGGTCCCTTCTCCGTCTTGTCTTCTGGGATGGACTTCATCAACTCCGAGTCTTCCCCGAATGCTTGGTCTCTGCGTTTCAGTGACAGATCTCATTCCTCTAGGTCGACTGCATGTCTGACCTCTCCAACACTTTTTGCTCAATTGTTGGAGGCCGAATGTCGATCCTCTGGTTCTGGTGCTTCTGTTACCGGAGTCTCTTCCTCGTCACCTTCTCCCCTGACAGATGTTCAGTGGATTATGCAGGGCGTTCCGTTGTACTTCCCCACGTCCGATCGTGTTCTGACGGTAATCGCCAGCAATCTCAGATGGGGTGTGACGTTGGATCCTGTAGGTCTTTTCCTTCACGGGTCATGGGACCAGGATCTAGCAGCTCTTCATGTCAACCAGAAGGAGCTTCTTGCTCTTCTTCTGTGTTTCCGGCAGTGGATCCCCCGTTTTTCGAATTGCCAGGTCCTTTTGTGGTCTGACAATTCTACGGTGGTTGTTTATATTCGGAACCAGGGCAGCACACACTATGTTCCCATGTATGCATTGGTTCAGGATCTTCTACTGCTTGCTCAGGATGTCAACACCGGAGTGGTGGATTGTCACCTTCCCGGTCGTCTGACCTTCCTAGCCGACTCCCTGTCCCGACGGGGCAGATTCTTTTCCATCGGGTGGATGCTCCCCATGGCGCTGTTCCAGTCTTTTTGCAGTCTCTGGTGTCGTTCCCAGATTGATATCCTTGCGACTCGTTGGAACCATCAGGTGGACACTTTCGTGCCCCCGTGTCTAGATGCTCTGGCTTTGCCACAGACGCTTCGTCCTTCCCTTTGGAACGGCCTTGTCAGTTATGCCTTCCTGCCGGTTCCGATTCTGCCTCAGGTTCTAGCCCAGATATGAACCTGCAGTTGTCGAATCCTTTTGTTCCCACCCCTGTCGCCTCGGTGGGTGTGGATCAATCTGCTCTGCTCTCTGTTAGCTCACTCTATGTCGCGACTTTCTTTGCCAAAGTCGCCCGAGGAGGTTTCAGGTCAACCCGACTTCATTGTGCGGGTCCTGTCTCCTCCATAGTGGTTTTTTCGAGACGAGCAGTAAAGTTGCTTTTCTTCTTCAAGGAGGCACTCACTTAACTGGTTTATCCTCTGTGGCTAAGTAGAAGGTTCTTCTGTCGATGGTGTGCGATCACTCTGTTGCTTCTGTCACTCCTTCAATCACACTGATAGCGGAGTTTCTGGTATATGTTTGTTTCTGGGGGTCTCCTGCAATGAGTACAAGTCCATGCTTCAGAGTTCTTTTTCATATGTGGTACAGCTTCATATCAGCATTCATCCTTGCCTCTCCAAGCTGGTTCGGCACTTTTCCTTGAAAAGACCTAGGACTTTTGCAGTTTACTCCAAGATGGACACTTTCTTGGGCGCTGCTGTGCTTGGGGGAGGGTGTGGGGCATTTGCACCTTTATCCCGGGTGGATATGCATTTTTTCACATGCCAGATCTCTCCTGTAACCATTTCTCGATGGATTTGTCTTGCTATTCGTGCAGCTTCTGCTCGTCTAGCTACTGGCAATTGTATTACCAATCGTTTTTCTGCCATGAGGTGCGTGCATTGTCTTCCTCTCGGGCCTTATACTAACTCCATCATGTTGTTGGATGTTTGCTGGCAGCCTACTGGAGAAATGCTACCTTCTCCACTTATCTGTGACAGTTGCAGGAGCAGACAGATGACCTTTGTTCTACGGGCCCTCTTTCTTCTGCTCAGGCTGTTGTCTATCCCAGCCATTCAGCTTCTTACAGGGTCAGTTCCAGCTCCGCTATGTTACTGCCCTTTCTGTCTGTGCGTTGCATATCACCATACACCTCATCTTTCATTGTCTTTTACTGATGTTTGTGATGCTGTGGTTTGATAAGACTAGGGATCTCTTCCTCTGTCCACGGTTCCAGTGCAATTGAGTTATGTGTGGGTTGGTTATGTGATTCCCTCCATCCTATTGTCTATTCAGCCTGCAGTAAACAATTGTAAGGTAGGTTGATAAGAAATATAAATTGTATAGTAAATTTCCTTTCTTATTATACCTACCGCAATTGTTTACATGGAGGCCCTCCTGTCTTCTTCTTCGGGTAAGAATCCTTCCTCCCCGCTGATCACATAACTCCTATGTTGGCGGACTCAAAAGAATGATTAATTGATGACTGCACTGCGCATTGGTAAACGGAAGTCGTGGATTTGTACTACGGGAAGAGCATCCCATACTGTGTGTGCACCGATGGCGCTTGGCCCAGTTTTGGCTTATTTTTTTCGTGGTCTTTTTTACACCACTTTTCTTTCCCACATCTCTTGGGAAAGATTAAATAGAGAGTATTTTATCCGAGTTAGGGTCTTCTACTGTAGTGCAAGCCTGTAGTAAACAATTGCGGTAGGTATAATAAGAAAGGAAATTTACAGTCATTTTACCGATATCGAACCACTTACAGACCATATCCGATTTCGTTTTGAAAATTCTTCTCCACCAATAACTTTTCTATGCTGTTTCAATTCAGAAAAGTATTCAAAATCATGTGATAAAAAATGGAAATTATTCTGAATGTTATATTTTATGGATAAGGAAATCGTTGGACCTACCCATTTTACCATTTTCGAACCAGTTTATGATATTCGAATCACCACACATCTTTTCGTAAATTGAACTTAATTGCTAGAATTTTTTGTTTTAAATGCCATAGTTTGAAACACGGTTATGTTCTTTCACATACTGAGTCAAATCGTTGGCCAGTTTTCTCTTCCGTGCATTGGATAACATGGATTTCAATTTGGGGGTGTTTTAAAACGAAATTAGGCGACAACAATGAGCGTTACTGATAGGGCCCTGCGAATCGGGAAATTTATGTTCGAATCGAATCTCGAATCGAATCGGGACTGATGTCGACATCGAATCGAATCTCGAATCGAATCGGGATAAACTCGAGAAATAATTATAACTGGCATTATCTTGTGCAGAGATGTCCGGAAAGCACTGCGGGAAGAGATCGTTGACATAACTTGACAACTTGGCGTTGTTTTAATTTTCTTTCTCGTTGAATGGCCATCCAGATGTTCACTTGGCCCGACAATAAATTCAAGACATAAATATGGACAAATTAAGGTGTTACTGCCCAGAGACATTTAAGACAAACCACTAAATTGAAACATGAGCCTTAAAAGCACAAATGTAATACAAGTGGCACATTAATTCCCATGGGTTGAAGTCAGCTACAGCCGCTAACTTCAGGTACGTTAGCATGCCTAAATACATTATTGTTATGTTTGGTTGTTTTTGTATTATCAGAATTTAGGTCTTGTAGATTTCGGTCCGTTCTCAACTCAGTAACACAGTATACATCAAAAACAGCGAAGGCGTTAAACTGTGTTAGTTTCTGCATTAGTTAACTCGAATAGTGACGCAGTGCTCATTCACACAAATTGCTTTTACTTCATTCCAACTTCCAAGTACCAACTCCGAACAATGCAAAGAAACTACAGAGGTTTTCCTCCCACAGTTTTCTAACTTAATAATGGGAGCGCTCCAGGCGACATGTCTCCATTATTGTGTTAGAAGATTCCGGGACTGGGAGCAGGCCTTAGGCCCATAGCTGGATATTTCGGTTGTATAGATGGGCGTGAACATGTTACAACTTGGACAGAGCCGCTGAGCAAACGGGATTCCGCGAATAACTCTCACACGAATTCCTGGAAATCTATAAATAGCGAATTTGCGATGTGTCGTTTTCTGGGAATCTGAAACTGAAAGTGAAACGACAGAATTTTGCAATGAATTTGACTATTTTCCTGACAGAAACATTAAAACTAGAAGAGTTCGCACCTTATTTCAACTGATGTCGACATTGTCGAACACTGATTCATTTTCCTCGAAGCTTCGTTTGACTAACGAATCGGCAAACTATTCGAGATCGATATACGAATACCAAAGCGATGTCGACATCGAATCGAATACTCGAAGCTTCGCAGGGCCCTAGTTACTGACGTTCCAAGGACTAAATATTTGTGTAACCAGTACTAACCACTGGGAACAGATTAGCACATTAAATATTTTGTTTCTGGTGCAACAGGAGACACATAGGTCTGCTTGCTTATTCTGAATATTTTGTGTTGATGAGCCCCGGTGACCCGTGGGGTGGGGGGGGGGGGGGGGAGGTGCATCCTCAACTTTCATCCATGATTATCTAGTTGAAATAATAAGTAACAAGTAAATAAACATTTACAAATACCGTTCACACTTTAGCTATGAAAAAATATATCTAATATTGTAATATTGCTACAAATTCCTGGAGAATGCCTCAAGGCATTCTGCAGGAATTTGGACCAATATAGGCATACTGTTAATCAATAAAAGGCTCTTCCAAGTCGAATAGGCTTCTACGACCTGCTGGTCCAACTTGGCAATGGGAACATTTGCATGGGCTGTGCTAGGAAGGATGAATATGGTTTACCCATGCATAGACATGGTGTGTGTAAAAGAGAATTTGGGACTCTGATCAACTTGACATGCCTTCCAGGGGCGTAGGAAGTATATTGGACTTGAGAGGGCATTAGCACATACCAATACAGCTGAAATTCACCACAATAGTGGCTTTTCCCTCCAATACTACATACGTTATACGTGGTTAAAACCCACAACTTTGTTCATAAATATTATATTATTACAATTTCCTGGAGAATGCCTTAAGGCTGATAAGCTTCCATGACTTAATTTGACAGTGATCAAGTAATAGTATTCATTAATATTTATAAACATATTTCGTACAACTTTCTTTAAAGATAATGCTATACATCAATATTTATTTACCCGACAAATATAATAACCTATACGCAGACCTTTTTCATCTGAAAGCCTTTATATAAGGTTTCATTGTGCCCAGGTCAAACTGAATAATTATGTTACTTAAGTTACGCATTTTGAAGTAGCAATTGTGGCCAATAAAAAAGTTCGCACAAGATTATAAATCACATCAATTAAAATATTCACATATGTATTGACCAAAGTGAACATTTACTGTCCGTCATGGACTCTGATGTCAAAATTCCAATGATGTAAAAATTTTAAGTAAAAATTTTAACTTTTTATGTAGGTTTACCCCACTTATATTGGCAAAAATTCATCAATTCATATTTTGTTTGAAAGAGCTCCATTAACAAAATATAAATTGATGAATTTTTCCCAACACAGGGGAGATGATCCTGCATAAAAAGTGAGAATTATCGACATCAGAGTGCAATGGGTAAAACATTTTAATGTAATTATGTCTCCTTGATACCTCACTTAACTCCTTGGAGCCTCAGTTAAGGTGAGGGTGGGTGGGGGGGGGGGGGGGGCAGGGGGCGGGGCACTACAAGTACTTTTTTGAAATCCTAAAGCTCAAAATTATCTATATAGCTGTAGATGAGTTGGCAATGGTTCAGCATCATTGCTGGCTGCCTGAACAGACAGGAAGCAAAGATGTAGAACCATTGCCAACTCATCTACAGCAGTGTGAACAAATAAAATGATGCAGTAAATTGAATTTAGGGGAAAGATGCCCTAAAAGGGCCCCCCTGCCCCGCTGATGGAATCCCTGGTCAGGAGACATGTAATTTAATTTTATTTTTGTACTATGGCCGGTCTCCCATAACTCTCTCTCTCCCTCTCCTCTCTCTGTGTGTGTGGAGGGGGGGGGGGGGGGGGGGGGGCAAAATTGCAGGAAACAATGTTATTCCTCCAGACACCACCCAAAAAGAAAAAAATGACAAAAAGTCCCCACAAACTGCTTCCACCACCCTGACGACAGTGATCTGGATGACTTAAGAGCATCCCAGTCTGGCATGTGTGTGGAGGGGGGGGGGGGGTGAGGGTGTGTGTGTGTGATGCCCAGGTCACGCTACCACTAATTTTAAATGTGACCATATAATATTGACCAAGATAACTGGCGTTTTGCCTATGACCCCCCCCCCCCCCCCCCCCCCCCCCCCCCCAACTCTTCTCTTGATCACAAGTGGAGAGGTGGTGGCACAGCTAATAGCAGGGTAACTTGATCACATTCAAAAAAGTTTGGGGTTGTGCGGCCTGGGAATCGCTCAAATCCCCACCCTATTCCCACCGAAGGGAGCTAAACTTATCACTTGCCGTCCGGCGTCTGTCGTCCGTCCGGCGTCGTGAACATTTTTCAAACGACTTCTCCTGTGAAACCGCTAGGCCGATTTGCTCGAAACTTGGTATGGATGTTCATTACCATATGTCAGTTCAAGTTTGTTCAAATAAAATGGCCACGTCCTTTGGGGGCTCTGTATGGGGCATAACTGATAGCACCGTATGAATTATAGAAAAATTATTAAAAAATCTTCTTCTCCAGAACCAGTGGGCAGAATCTTTTGATACTTGGTATGCAGCATCTTGGTATGGGTCTGATTCAAGTTTGTTCAAATCGACCCCCTGGATTCATTTTTGGGCTCACTATAGAAGCCCAAATTCAAACTTAGTGCATTTCAGGCAAATTTCTTAAAAAATCTTCTCCAGATTCAGCAGGCAGAATCTTTTGATATTTGGTATGCAACATTGTGGGGTGGATCTGATTCAAGTTTGTTCAAATCGGCCCCCTGGATTCACATTTGGGCCCAGTATAGAAGCCCGAATTCGAACTTAGTGCATTTCAGGCAAATTTCTTAAAAAATCGTCTTCTCCAGATCCAGCTGGCAGAATCTTTTGATATTTGGTATGCAACATTGTGGTGTGGATCTGATTCAAGTTTGTTCCAATCGGCCCCCTGGATTCATATTTGGGCTCAGTATAGAAGGCCAAATTCGAACTTGGTGCATTTTAGGCAAATTTCTTTAAAAATCTTCTCAAGATCCAGCAGGCAGAATCTTTTGATATTGGGTATGCAGCATGCTTAGGGGAGGGGGGAGATTCAAGTTGTTCAAGCCATGTCCCTAGGTCCATATTATGGCTCACTGTGGGAGCCCGAATGATAATTTGGTTCAAAATGAGGAATTTTCTTTAAAAATCTTCTTCCTCAGATCCAGCAGTCGGAATGTTTTGATATTTGGTATGCAGCATCCTTAGGGGTTGAGATTCAAGTTTGTTCAAGCCATGTCCCTAGGTCCATATTTGGGCTCACTGTGGGAGCTTGAATTGTAACTTAGTTCGAAATGAGGAATTTTCTTAAAAAATATTCTTCTTCAGATCCAGGTGTCGGAATGTTTTGATATGTGGTGTGTAGCATCCTTACGGAAGTGAGATTCAACTTTGTTAAAGCCAAGTCCCTGGGTCCATATTTGGGCTCCCTGTGGGAGCCTGAATCATAACTTAGTCAATTTGAGGAATTTTTCTTTAAAAATCTTCTTCTTCAGATTCAGCAGTCGGAATGTTTTGATATTTGGCATGCAGCATCCTTAGGGGGTGAGATTCAAGTTTGTTCAAGCCAAGTCCATGGGTTCATATTTGGGCTCACTGTGGTAGCCGGAATTATAACTTAGTTCAAAATGAGGAATTTTCTTTAAAAATCTTCTTCTTCAGATCCAGCAGTTGGAATGTTTTGATATTTGGTATGCAGCATCCTTAGAGGGGTGAGATTCAGGTTTGTTCAAGCCATGTCCCTAGGTCCATATTTGGGCTCACTGTGGGAGCTTGAATTGTAACTTGGTTCGAAATGAGGAATTTTCTTTAAAAATCTTCTTCTTCAGATCCAGCAGTCAGAATGTTTTGATATGTGGTGTGTAGCATCCTTAGGGGGGTGAGATTCAACTTTCTTAAAGCCAAGTCCCTGGGTCCATATTTGGTCTCACTGTGGGAGCCCGAATGATAGCTTAGTTCAAAATGAGGAATTTTCTTTAAAAGTCTTCTTCTTCAGATCCAGCAGATATTTGCTATGCAACAACCTTAGGGGGGTAAGATTCAAGTTTGTTCAAGCCATGGCCCTAGTTCCATAAAATTTGTCTCTCATGACGTCATTCCTTTGTAGTGTTGATGAACCACCACTTTGGCCGGTGAGCGATTAAGGCTCCTTGGGGCCTCTTGTTTATACAAAACTTCTATACGGCTCAGGCTAGAGGCCGTATTTATGAACCGATCTTTACGAAACTCCTTGGGTACCTTTGTTACCACGGTGGGACGAGAACGAGTGTTTTGGGGTGCGGTCCAAAATTCAAGATAGCCGCCAGCAACCTTTTTGTACCAAAATTAGTGCAATCAGTTTTTTGCACAGAACTTCTGTATGAAAGTTCTGATTTGAATAAATTTTTGTAGGAATGTTTAGTAACATACAATACATGACATATGATACAGGTTTTTTTCTCGTGCAGAAATTATGCAAATTAGATGAACTTTGATTTGTTCAGTGCTACTTATACACAGTAAGTGTACATGTCAATATGGCTCGGGCTAGAGTCTGTATTTATGAATTGATCTTCACGAAACTTCTTGGGGTACCTTTGTTATCACCTTGTGACAGGAACGAGTGTTTTGGGGTGCCTTTGTTATCACTGTGCTGTGAGAACAAATATTTTTGGGTTCAGTCAGACCCACTCTGGGACTCAAAGATTTCTTTACTAGTTTAGCATCTAACTGTCACCCACCTTTACAATACTTTACCTGTACATTTGTTACAGGCTACGGTCAGTATTTATGTACAGACCATTACAATACTTTACATGTACCTTTGTTATCAGGTCATTACCTAGATATTTGTCATTGCTGTGTCACATACTATACATGTACATGCCTTACACAAGTCGAGCTACAGTGTCATTGACACTTTTATTTAAATTTTTAGCTATTGCCATCACGCGTGCGGAAGTCTGTTAGTCTGTGAGTCTGTTCACATTTTCCTTTAGCACGGGCTACATCCCGCAGGTCTTGTCTGATCGTCACGAAATTTCAGATGCAGGTTTGGGGTCATGTCTAGATGAGAACGTCCCCTTTTGGGCATGACCTGTCAACTGTGATGGCTGCCCAAGCCCAAAACCCAAAAACTTTTAGCACAGTCTGCTGGTCATGTTTAATATGGAGGGTTTTTATTGTAACTTGGTAGGATGACTCCTTATGATGTCAAGATGAGAATTTCCCCATTTGTGAGTGATCTGCCAACCGTGACGACTGCCCGAGCCCAAAACCCAAAAACCTTTAGCACAGTCTACAAGTCATATTTATTGAGGAATTTCATTATAACTTGGTGGGTTGACTTCTTATAATGTCTAGATGAGAAAATCCCCTTTTGGTCCTGATTGGGCAACTGTGATGGCTACAGGGGCCGGAAGCCCGAAAACCTTTAGCACAGTCTACAGGTCATAATTATGAAGGGATTTCATTGTAACTTGGTAGGATGACTCCAAATAATGTCCAGATGAGAACGTCCCATTTTGATCGCGATCATTCAGCCTTGATGGGTACCCGAGCCCAAAAACCTTTAACATAGGCAAAAGGTCATATTTATGGAAGGATTTCATTGTAACCTGTTAGGTGGACTCCATATAATGCCTAGATGATGACATCCCCTTTTGGTCATGATTGGTCAACTGTGGATGGCTACAGGTGCCCGAAGCCCGAAAACCTTGAGCACAGTCTACAGGTCATATTTATAAAGGGATTTCAGTGTAACTTCGTAGGATCACTCCAGATGGTGTCCAGATGAGATTGTCCCCTTTGGTTGCGATCATTCAGCCATGATGGCTGTCCGAGCCCAAAGCCCGAAAACCTTTAGCACAGTCTATAGGTCATATTTATGAAGGGCTTTCATTGTAACTTGGTAGGTTGACTTCATATAATGTCTAGATGAGAACGTCCCCTTTTGGACACGATTGGGCAACTGTGACGGCTGCAGGGTCCCAAAGTCCGAAAACCTTTAGAACAGTCTATAGGTCATAATTATGAAGGGATTTCATTGTAGCTTGGTATGATGACTCCAAATAATGTCTAAATGAAAACATCCCCTTTTGGTCGCGATCATTCAGCCTTTATGGCTGCCCGAGCCTAAAGACCTTTAGCACAGTCTATAGGTCGTATTTATGGAAGGATTTCATTGTAACTTGTTAGGTTGACTCCATATAATGCCTAGATGATGACATCCCCTTTTTGGACGTGATTGGTCAACTGTGATGGCTACAGGTGCCCGAAGCCTGAAAATCTTGAGCACAGTCTACAGGTCCTGTTTATGAAGGAATTTCATTGTAACTTTGTAGTATCACTCCAGATGATGCCCAGATGAGAATGTCCCCTTTTGGTTGCGATCATTCAACCATGATGGCTGCCCAAGCCCAGAGCCCGAAAACCTTTAGCACAGTCTTCAGTTCATATTTATGAAGGGATTTCATTGTAACTTGGTAGGTTGACTTCATATAATGTCTAGATGAGAACAGCCCCTTTTGGACACCATTAGGCAACTGTGACGGCTACAGGGGTCCTGATTTCAGTAAACTTAAATCCAATATTTATGGCGTCATCACCCAAAAGAGGCAAAATGCAAACATTATCTCCTTTTGTTGAAATTTGCTGTGTGATTAGATCTCCCAAATTTTCTGATATCTTTACTGCTTTGGGGTCATGTGCACTGGCGTATTTTAATACTAAAACCAATGGCCCAGACTTAGTGGGTGTAGCCTCAATATTATTAAGGGCCAAACACAAATTTTGAACCCCCCCAATCCCCAAAATTTGCATACAGTACCGGAAATTGAAAGTCCTATCTGGCCCTCCATACTTTTAGTACTTGTGCATGCTAGTGCTGAACGGTTGACCCATAACCAGATTTCAACCGGATATCCGTTAATTTTAACTGCTGCTGTTATTGTATTGTTTACGACGCAAAATCAGTAAGGAATGGCAAGAAAACAGATCAAAACACTGCCACCTGGCTCCCGCAAAAAGTGAACAAACAAAAACCATCGAGCGCCAACAGAAATTGTTAATGGGCAAACGTTCGTTAACACATCGTAACCTTGGTTACCTTGCATTGTCCGGTCAAAAAACCAGGCCTTGCCATTTGAAAGTCACAGGCATGCGAAATGTCATGCACCTGAAACATAGTTTACGTGTGCAATTTGTTCCCATGTGCATGCATTTGAAGTGAGGGATGATTGTCACTGATATTACTTAAGAATTTTCCAACCAGTTTGTAAATTGTAGTTAGGTATAATTAACTGTATTAGCAAAGGGCCTCTTGCATGTACCTCGAGTGTCTTGAATTTGATGTAATCATATCATCACAGAGTGAATATGTACTCCAATTTTTTTAGTATCTTTTTCTGTTCTCTGCTAAGACAAATGTCACAAACAGTTACACGCTTACATCTACCTATTCCTCGCAATGAAATTGTGGTGGGAATATGTTGCGAGTCATGAAATGGGTGTGCTAAGAAATTATATGTCCCATCATCCGAGAGGGGAGCTGGACATTTCGTATATGGTCGTTTCAGAATGTTTCATATACAAACTGTTTAGGATCTTTCGTTCACAAGCTAGGACGTTTCGTACATGGGATTATGACTGTCTTGAGCCAAGTAAAGATACCAACCCATGAGTAAAAATAACAAAATTTATTGCAATAACATATTTATATAAATACAAAACATACTGGAATTATACAAATATAAAGTTCTACAAAGATAAATCTGACTTTGTGCAGTATGCAAATAGAACATACTGGAAAATATTTATTATAAGTAGGCCTATGCTAAGGATGGGGCTCAGGACTTTGAATTCCCAGGTCGCCTCCTTAGCATAAGTGGTGTAATCCTTACTTGACGTCTCAGTAAGTTGTCTTACTTAAACTAGGGGTAAGACGGTGTAGGGGGGGAGGGGGGTCCCTGCGTGATGATATATTGGGTATTTAACATTGCCGTAATAAAAAAGTATTGTACCTGTACTGAAAATTAATCATTTTAATGTGTTCATGTGTTAATTATGACTCCAGTGTAATAACAATGCTGTGATTACATATCATAAGAACTGATCAAAGCTGATTAATCAGGTCTTCGTTTGTATACAAAACAGTCAGTGTACGAAATGCCTGTGTACCAAACGTCACTAATTTGTCTGAGAACCCCTCATTGTCTGACATTGACCATTGAAAAACAAATTTTAACATGCAAGATTTTAAAATAGTTTTTTTTTATGACATACGTTCATCCTTTTAAACAGTTCAATAAAGTCAAAACATGGTTTTTCTGAAACACGTTGGTAAAGAACCAAACAGTCAATTTATTTTGGAAGCACCATTACTTGCACTGGGGGATTTTTTCAGCATTATAATCTGCAATTAACAACACCTCATCAAAGAGAAGAATGTCAAATTTGTCTGTAAAAGATTTTTACATTGACAGACACGTGCTCACCAGGGACCATCCTAGGGGGGGAATTTTAGGGAGAATTCATGTCTCCCTCCAGAAAAAATAGGGAGACTGCAGAGTCATGTAGGGAGACTTCATAGGCAAATGGGGAAAATTAAGAATATTCATGTACTACCCCCTGCCGCCCCTTCATATTTTCAATTTGTGGTCCTCCATTAACATCTAATTAATAAGTATGTTCTATTTGCATACTGCACAAAGTCAGATTTATCTTTGTAGAACTTTATATTTGTATCATTCCAGTATGTTTTGTATTTATATAAATATGTTATTGCAATAAATTTTGTTATTTTTACTCATGGGTTGGTATCTTTACTTGGCTCAAGACAGTCATAATCCCATGTACGAAACGTCCTAGCTTGTGAACAAAACGTCCTAAACAGTTTGTATATGAAACATTCTGAAACGACCATATACGAAATGTCCAGCTCCCTTCTCGGACGATGGGACATATAATTTGTCTGTAGAAGATTTTTACATTGACAGACACGTGCTCACCAGGGACCATCCTAGGGGGGAATTTTAGGGAGACTTCATGTCTCCCTCCAGAAAAAATAGGGAGACTGCAGAGTCATGTAGGGAGACTTATAGGCAAATGGGAAAAATTAAGAATATTCATGTACCACCCCCCTGCCGCCCCTTCATATTTTCAATTTGTGGTCCTCCATTAACATCTAATTAATCCAGGTCCAGTTGTCTATGAAGCATATATGCCAGGTTAAAAAATCACAATGTAATTATTGACTGAAAATTCCCCACTGCTACCCTCTCCTTCATGATCCCTCCCCTCTTCTTCATGCCCATCCCGCAGCACCCTCCTGTGGTTGCCTTTCACCAAAGTCGACTAAGCTAATAATTTCCTAAGTCTGAAAATGTGAACAGGACCAGATGTAAGAAGGTTGCTTGGGAGGTACTTTGTTAGTTAATAAACAAAATACATTCTGGAGTCGAGTATTTTGTAAAAGAAATATCATTCCGCATCATTTTTATGGCATTCCGGTGTCATTCCGGTGTTTAGGAGGACCCTTTTTCAAGATCGTCCACATGCACACTTGTGCCCTGGACAAAGCTTTTCTTGTCATCACTAAAGCTTTTTTCATGTGTTTCAATTCCATTCGTGTTTTTCTTGGAATAGACGGCCAACAGTTAACAGTCGTCAGCAAAATGAAATAAAAATACAATGTAATAAAATACGTCCGTTGTGTATACATTTTCGGCATCCTAAGCAAGGTAACCTACTTTTAAACTGGGTTATTTTGTTAAGTCGCATAATTCACCTAATTTCGTTTCAACACTTGAAGCTCCGACTGCAACGCAACAAAATAGAAATAAAAAATCCGCCGAAAGCGACAATGGACAATTGATTGTCATGTGATTTCAAATAAATGGTCGTTTATTCGATGAGTTAAAATGCCCATTTATCACACTCAAACACATTCGATCCTTGAAAACAATCGTTTTTATGTAAACCTCGTATCACTCAGTTCAGCCTTTCCTCATTTTGGCCAATTTTTAGAGGGCGACTTGTAATCACCCCGACTATTTTTCTAGGCGACTTTGGGCTTAGAAGGGCGACATAATCGCCCTAGTCGCCCTCACGGCTGGTCCCTGGTACTCACTGCTGCCCATGTAGAAAACAACCTGCAGTGCACTGTTGGCAGTTTGTTACAAAACATTCAGCCCAAGCGACTGAAATAACTGTTCATTGAATATTCTAACACCTTAACCCTTTCATGTTACATAGAGTACACATCGTTGTAAATCGACAAATGTTTGGCAGCTTTGACAATGCTTGCGTCAGCAAAAGAATTGTAACGTATCGTGTCTGTCCATCCCTCCGTCTTTCTGTCCACACATCCAATAACTCGAAAACGCTTCGAGCAATTTTTTATGATTTATTGGTGGAAAGTATATGTTGATGGAAGGAAGCTCCCTTTCGATTTGTGTCACTGACCCGATTTGTCATTCCAGAGTTATGGGACTTTATTCGTCAAAATATAGGCAATTTTCCACGTCAAACAATAACTTGAATCTCCCTTTCGATTTGTGTCGCTGTCCGATTTGTCATTCCAGAGTTATCATATGGGACTTTATTCGTCAAAATATCGGCAATTTTCCAACTTGTAATTAATAAGGGGCATATCATGCGCTAATGGTGCAGCTGTTTATTTCTTCATATGAAGATCTAGCTTTGCATCAGGTGTTTGGTGATCGGTTACGACTCTGGGCCTTTGTTGTGCCTGTTGTTGGTAAGTTTCCGGTTTTTCCTCTTGACGTTGTTGTCTGTTCATTAACGTTTTGGATTCGTTTTAATTCAATGTTTAGTTTTAAACAATCCAGATTTTTCTATTAGGGTACATAGTATATTTTATTCTGGTAGTTTAGCTTTTATTAGTTTGTGGTTGTCCACACTTAGGCTCTATAGGGATGCCCTTGGGCTCATGAGGTTCCCTTGGGGCACTTAAGCTTCATTCAAAAATTTTTGTTTTATCTAGGTTATGTATCCTTGTGATGTTTATTTTTGGAAGTGCAGCGGACTTGTTTTTGACCTCATTATTATTGTTGCCATTATAATAATTGATATTTAGTGTAAGACCAAGAATCCTTGGAATATAGGCTTGCTGTTTGCCGATAGTTGCTGCACTCCTACAATACTTGTACTATGGGATGCGAACATTGGAAACAGGTGTCGACCTGTGTGTTGGGCGGTGAAGCCTTCACCACTGGCTAATACTAGTCTTTCAGTCTCTTTTTCAGAGGAACAAGAACATGGTGATAGTACTTTGAAAACTGTCAGTTACATGCTGCTGTTGTCGCACTCTAATGAGCCCTGCTCTGATGAGTAAAATCGAGCTAGCTGCCAAGGTGCTCATGATATAAATGCACAGGATTAAAGCCAGAGTAGCTTAATTAGATCAACTTGACAAAGTCAAGCTGAGCTATTGCCATCACTTCTCGTCCGTCGGCGTACGTACGTACGTACGTTAGTACGTACGTCCACAATTTCCTTTGGCACACCTCACAGGTCGCATTTATGAACAGATTACTTTGAAACTTGGTATGCTTGTTTGGGGTGACCTCTAGATGGGAGCTATCAATTTTCTTCAATTTCCGTCAAAAAATGTTGCCGCGGCCAACGTTCTTAGAACTTAGTTTAGTCAAACCACAATATTTCCCTTTGGCACACCCTACAGGGCACATTTATGATTTGATTGGTTTGAAACCTGGTATGCTTATTTAGGGTGACCTCTAAATGGGAGCTATTGATTTTCTTCAATTTCCGGCAAAAAATGTTGCCACGGCCAACGATCGTAGAACTTAGTTTAGTCAGACCTCAATATTTCCCTTTGGCACACCCTACAGGGCACATTTATGAGCAGACTGCTTTGAAACCTGGTATGCCTGTTTGGGGAGACCTCTAGATGGGAGCTATCGATTTTCTTCAATTTCTGTCAAAAAATGTTGCCGCGGCAAACGTTCTTAGAACTTAGTTTAGTCAGAAGACTCAATATTTCCGTTTGGCACACCCTACAGGGTACATTTATGATCGGATTGTTTTGAAACCTGGCATGTTTGTTTGGGGTGACCTCTAGATGGGAGCTATCGATTTTCTTCAATTTCCGTCAAAAAATGTTGCCGCGGCCAACATTCTTAGAACTTAGTTTAGTCAAACCACAATATTTCCCTTTGGCACACCCTACAGGGCACATTTATGATTTGATTGCTTTGAAACCTGGTATGCTTGTTTGAGGAGACCTCTAGATGGGAGCTATCGATTTTCTTCAATTTCCGTCAAAAAATGTTGCCGCGGCCAACGTTCTTAGAACTTAGTTTAGTCAGAAGACTCAATATTTCCCTTTGGCACACCCTACAGGGGACATTTATGATCGGATTGCTTTGAAACATGGCATGCTTGTTTGGGGTGACCTCTAGATGGGAGCTAACAATTTTCTTCAATTTCCATAAAAAAATGTTGCCGCGGCCAACGTTCTTAGAACTTAGTTCAGTCAGACCACAATATTTCCCTTTGGCTCACCCTACAGGGCACATTTATGATTAGATTGCTTTAAAACCGGGTATGCTTATTTACGGTGACCTCTAGATGGAGGCTATTGATTTTCTTCCATTTCCGTCAAAAAATGTTGCCACGGCCAACGTTCTTAGAATTTAGTCTAGTCAGACCACAATATTTCCCTTTTGTACACCCTACAGGGCACATTTATGATCGGATTGCTTTGAAAACCTGGCATGCTTGTTTGGGGAGGCCTCTAGATGGGAGCTATCGATTTTCTTCTGTTTCTGTCAAAAAATGTTGCCACTGGCGAAAAAAATGACATTGGTACCAATGATCTTCAGTTTTGCCATTTCATTTATAACTTACCAAGTTCAAGTTTGTCAAGTTGAGCTACAGTGTCATTGACACTTTCATTTTTTGCATGCCGCTAGCCCGACCGGTGCAGTGGTTGGCCCTTTTAAGGGAGCCGACACACCGGGTAGGTCCATTGCAGTCGAGTAGTATAATGTGGGTAGAGCAAGCACCTTATAAAGCTCACCCAGCGACAATGGCAATAAGGAGAAGAAGCCTTTAAGTTTCTCTACGGGATGCTTGGCAAAATCTGGGATCAGATCTCGAGTTTGAGAACCCTCTCCGTCCCGTTGGCAGTCAGAGTCAACTGTGTCCATTACGAGAAACTACAATGAGTCAGAACATGCATCGGATGTTCCTTCCACAATGCAGCCGGTGTTGGTTGCGGTTATGGCTTCTTCTCACATGGAAGCACAGGGGATTAGCTGACAAGTTTCTCAACAGGATACTCGGTGAGATCTGGAGCCAGATCACGGGTTGGAGAGCGTTCTCCGTCCTGTTAGCAGTCGCTGTTGACTGTTTGTCCATTGTGAGAAACTTTTAGGAGTTGGAGCAATGCTCCTTCCACACTTCAGCTGGAGTCGGCTGTTGTTACAGCTTCCTCTACTTGCATGAAAAAGCATGTTAAGGGGTAAAAGCCTACAAGTTTCTAAACGGAACGCTTGGCGAGGTTTGGTGCGAGACCGCGAGCGGGAGACCCCTCTCCATTCTGTCAGCAGTCGGGGCCGAATGTTTTCACTTCAAGAAACTTTTGTGAGTTGGGACATCCATTCACGCTTGCGGTTTGGGATGCTCCTTCCACACTGCAGTCAGGGCCGGTTGCAGCTATCGCTTCTTCCTTTGCTTCATCGTTGAAACACGTTGGACCACAGACTACCTATCCCACTTCGCATGTTCATGCTGTTCCACAGAGATGTTCCCAGTCTTCACCACCGAAGTCGGATTAACCTGTAGCTAGTCGTTTGAGGCATTTTTATACGGGACATGCATTGAAGATCTGGGGACCGATCTCCGTCCTGTGAGCAGCATATGGTGAAGAAATGGATAATCGCTGCTCTGCAAGCCTCGTTCACAGACCTGCTGCCGCAGATTGTGCAGCATATCGCAGCATCCTAGTAGTCGCAGGTACTGTCGTCAACAGTCTCCGGTAGTGAGCTGTCAGACGGTGCTGGGTTGGTCCAGTCATATGTACATTTGGATGGTGTTGACCATATTTGAGATGGAACATTCAGATGGTGAGATGGCGACAGAGGTTGATTCTCTAGCCATCATGGGAATGGCACATCAAGACTTTGAATTTATATTCATAAGCTCTTCGAATCTTGTTCCATCTGAACAAAAGTCTGCGTTTGCTAGGCAAAAAAACAGCTTACGGTACCGGGCGAAGGAAAGACAAAGATCTTCCTTCCCAGATCTGTTGGCTCAGGTGTTGAATGCTTTGGTCTGATTAACAATGCCTCCCTTGGCTTAGCAATAGTATAAGAAAGGCAATGATCTATTCCTTACGAATAGAAGATCGATGGCTCATAGATAGGCTGAGACAGCTGTCTTGTTGGGAATAGAGCCATTAGAAGGAATAAGTATGTCTTTTCCTTCTTGGTGTTGTATTCCTAGGCATCCGAGGCATTTAGTGCTATTGTGGACGCCATAGTAGCCTTATGTACAGTTAGAGTGGTCTTTTCTTATACATTAGCGGCTAGCGATGTAAGTCTCCATTTAGTGAGCTGTCTAAGGCCGCAGAGCTACACACAGATATTTGTTTTTCACTGATATATGACTTTTAGGCTCTGTTAGCTGTGCTGAGACCGCTAGCTGTTTGGAATAAGCCGTGAGAAGGAAAGAATTATGTTTTCCTTCTCAGTGTAATATTCCTAGTCCAATTGTTGTCACCTTAGTTTGGCTTATGTGAATTAAGAGTGGTCTGTGTCTTATTATCATGAGCGGCTAATGTCATAGTAGCCTTATATATTGTTACAGCGGTCTTTTTCTTATACATTGCGGCTAATGTTGTAAGTCTCCATTTAGTGAGCTTTCCAAGGCTGCAGGTGAAACAGATATTTGTATTCATGGAGATGAAGTCTAATAACTGTGTTAGCTACCTAAGACTACTTTCTCTTTGGAATTTCGGTCGTTAGAGCCATCCGTATTCCTTACCTTGAGCGACTAATGTTGTAAGTCTCCCTTTAATGAGCTTTCAAGGTCGCAGTTTCACCCAGATATCTGTCTTCACGGGATGAAGACTTATTAGCTACGCTATCTAATAGGAGACTGCTGTTTCTTTGGAATTAGGGCCATTGAAAGGAAAGAGTATGTTGTTTCCTTCTCAGTGTTGTATTCTTAGGCATCTGGGGCTTTTAGTCCTTTTATTGACGCCTTATAAGAATCAAGTGCAGCCCTTTTTTAGCTCACCGCAGGGAGCTTAACTTATCACCGGCTGTCTGGCGTCCGTCATCCGGCATCGTGAACATTTTTCAAACGACTTCTCCTCTGAAACCACTGGTCCAATTTTCACGAAACTTCATGTGGATGTTCATTACTATATGGCAATTCATGTTTGTTCAAATGAAATGGCCACATCCCATGGGGGCTCTGTATGGGGCATAACTCTAATAGCACCATATGAATTATAGAAAAATTATTAAAAAATCTTCTTCTCCAGAACCAGTGGGCAGAATCTTTTGATACTTGGTATGCAGAATCTTGGTATGGGTCTGATTCAAGTTTGTTCAAATCGGCCCCCTGGATTCATATTTGGGCTCACTATAGAAGCCCAAATTCGAACTTAGTGCATTTCAGGCAAATTTCTTAAAAAATCTTCTTCTCCAGATCAAGCAGGCAGAATCTTTTGATATTTGGTATGCAACATTGTGGGGTGGATCTGATTCAAGTTTGTTCAAATCAGCCCCCTGGATTCATATTTGGGCTCAGTATAGAAAATAGAATTCGAACTTAGTGCATTTCAGGCAAATTTCTTAAAAAATCTTCTTCTCCAGATCCAGCAGGCAGAATCTTTTGACATTTGGTATGCAACATTGTGGGATGGATCTGATTCAAGTTTGTTCAAATCAGCCCCCTGGATTCATATTTGGGCTCCCTATAAAAGCTCGTATTCGAACTTAGTGCATTTCAAGCAAATTTCTTCAAAAATCTTCTTCTCCAGATCCAGCAGGCAGAATCTTTTGATATTTGGTATGCAACATTGTGGGATGGATCTGATTCAAGTTTGTTCAAATCGGCCCCCCTGGGTTCATATTTGGGCTCAGTATAGGAGCCCAAATTTGAACTTGGTGCATTTCAGGCAAATTTCTTAAAAAATCTTCTTCTCAAGATCCAGCAGGCAGAATCTTTTGATATTTGGTATGCAGCATTGTGGGGTGGATCTGATTCAAGTTTGTTCAAATCGGCCCCCTGGATTCATATTTGGGCTCAGTATAGAAGCCCGAATTCAAACTTAGTGCATTTCAGGCAAATTTCTTAAAAAAATCTTCTTCTCAAGATCCATCAGGCAGAATCTTTTGATATTTGGTATGCAACATTGTGGGGTGGATCTGATTCAGGTTTGTGCAAATCAGTCCCCTGGATTCATATTTGGGCTCACTATAAAAGCTTGAATTCGAACTTAGTGCATTTCAGGCAAATTTCTTCAAAAATCTTCTTCTCCAGATCCAGCAGGCAGAATCTTTTGATATTTGGTATGCAACATTGTGGGATGGATCTGATTCAAGTTTGTTCAAATCGGCCCCCTGGGTTCATATTTGGGCTGAGTATAGGAGTCCAAATTTGAACTTAGTGCATTTCAGGCAAATTTCTTTAAAAATCTTCTTCTCAAGATCCAGCAGGCAGAATCTTTTGATATTGGGTATGCAGCATGCTTAGGGGGTGAGATTCAAGTTTGTTCAAGCCAAGTTCCTGGGTTTATATTTGAGCTCACTGTGGTAGCCCGAATTATAACTTAGTTCAAAATGAGGAATTTTTAAAAAAAAATCTTCTTCAGATCCAGCAGTCAGAATGTTTTGATATTTGGTATGCAGCATCTTTAGGGGGGTGAGATTCAAGTTTGTTCAAACCATGTCCCTAGGTCCATATTTGGGCTCCCTGTGGGAGCCCTAATAATAACTTAGTTCAAAATGAGGAATTTTCTTTAAAAATCTTCTTCTTCAGATCCAGCAGTCGGAATGTTTTGATATTTGGTATGCAGCATCCTTGGGTGGGTTGAGATTCAAGTTTGTTCAAGCCATATCCCTAGGTCCATATTTGGGCTCACTGTGGGAGCTTGAATTGTAACTTAGTTTGAAATGAGGAATATTCTTGAAAAATCTTCTTCAGATCCAGCGGATGAATGCTTTTGATATTTGGTATGCAGCATCCTTAGGGGGGTAAGATTCAAGTTTGTTCAAGCCATGTCCCTAGTTCCATAAAATTTGTCTCATGACTTCATTCCTTTTTAGTGTTGATGAACCATGTCTAACTGAATGTGACCCCAAATACTTCTTTGAACCACTTTGTTTGAATCACTTTGCCCAGTGAGCGATTAAGGCCCCTTGGGGCCTCTTGTTTCCTTAACTTGAGTGACTAACGTAAGTCTCCGTATAGTGAGCTGTCTAAAGTCACAAAATTTACACGGAGATATCTGTCTTCATGGAGATGAAGTCTTCTAAGCACCATTAGCCAGGCTGAGACCACTGTCTTTTGGGAATAGAACCGCTAAAGGAAAAGAGGGCTCTTTTCCTTCTCAGTGTTGTTTTCATAAGTGTCAAAGACTTTAGTCTTATTGTTGACATCTTAGTAGCCTAGCTAGAAGTTTGAACGGTGTTTTTATCCCTGTCATTAGTGGCTAGCATTGTAAGTCTCCTTTAGTGAGCTTCTAGGGCCGCAGTTATCGGCCATTTAATTGTCTTCACGAATAGGAAGACCTTTAGCTGCTTCAGCCAGGCTGAGACCACTGTCCTATCGGACAAGGTACCGTTACATAAGAGTTTCTCTCCTTAGCGGTATTGTTTTTATGTTAGTTGTCTGAGGCTTTTAGCCCTATTGATAATGCCATATTAACCTAGTGTGATTAATGAGCGTTCTTTCGAATGTCTATAGTTAACTCCTTTTCAGGATTATATTCCTGCTATAATCGGTACGAGATGCAAGGAGTTCATCTAGATTTCTTGTGATCGGGTACCGGAACATAGTTTTCATCTCCCGCTTTCATTCTTATCAAATCTAATGTTGTGGATTATATTTCCACTTGATGATTGGATATTATGTCTATATGGTATATTATTTGATGACATGGCATACTGTCTTGATTTCAAGCGATATGTCGACGCTGTTTCAGCTGGTATATTTCTTGCAATAGTGTCATGTTCATCACGTCCCCCTCCATCCTTAGTGGCATTATGGAGTTGCTCAGACGTGAAGGAGCCATATGGTTTCTATACTATTCTAGATAACTAACACTAAAGCGTTACGAATCGCGCCAGGTTAGTGTCATTCTGCTTGCTTGGGCTAACTACAATCTTCTTAGCAGTATTACTCTTTATTGAGAATTGCAGCAGCAGTATAGCTTGGGAATGTAGCGTGAAATTTCTTTTTCTTATAGCGAAAAAGGAATGTGTCACTGTCCCAAGCCTTAATGTTACTGGCGCTGACCTTACTTATCTAGCGATTCAAGTATTGCGGGTGAGGGGGGGTTGATATAATTTATTCATCTAATTTTGACTTCATTATTTGTAGTGGTAACTTCTTTTTCCGAACAGTCATTGGTTTTAACGGACCTGGGGAACAATGAATTATTGGGGATGGTCTGTGACAGGCTTTTTAATCATATCCTGTTCCATATTCGGAATCCAGCTTTCAACCGTAAAGTGGTACACAAGGCTTATTCCTGCACTCATATAATTGTACGGTTACAATTGGGTGGTTCATTATTGGAATTGTACACCTGAACGGGGTCACTTGTGTGTTGGCTAAGAAACATACAGTTCTATTAGATAACTTTCCATTGGGATTCATTTTGACAAGTTTTAAGGTTGTTCATTTTTATATCACCGTTTTCGACCTATCTACAGATTCCAGATGTAGCATACGTTTTGAAGCTTGCAATTTTAATAACCGGGATCATCATGATATAGCCTTATCTGCTGATGTGGCATTAAGCACCAACAAATTAATAATAAATTAATAATAATTAATAGCTGGGTGCCTTTTAGACGAACATATATATATTATTCAGTACTGCTTTTTCACTGTTTCCAGACTGCTCTCCTCTTTGGTTTGAAGATTATTCCTTCAAAAAAGGGGGATGGGAGTGGGTGTTTTCTCCTTACCTCCTCTGGCTGTTTAATAAGTGTGTAACTGTGAATTAAGCTGTTATCATCTGTAGATTATTCTGATACTATGGACAGTTTGTTACATTATATATGGCATGTGTTTGTGGGCTTTTGTCTCTCACTCTCTGACACGCATTACCTAATTTTAAGTGTCTTATTCCAGACTAGCCTTAAAATTGGAGTCTTGTTACACCCATTCAGCGTAATCATTTATGCTAAGTAATAGAGAATTACTTGGATATTGCTCCTTATTTCAGTGGTATGTCTTCTCTATTGTGGTTTTGCGAGACATACAGGTAATTCCTTAAAATATTGAAACTCCTTTTCACCTTGGGAGTTCTAATGCAGGCTAAAGAGCTGTATTTTGGTCTGCTATTTCTTTTAAGTCCTAGGCCCTCCACCTTTTTACTATTCAGCTAAGTCTGGGCCATTGGTTTTAGTATAAAAATATAAATTTAAAGTAATTTGTATATTTTTAATACTTACCAATGGCTGGGGATTTATTGATTTATTGGTTTTTAAGGTCATATACTTATGCACAATGTCTAATCATGAACATGACAGTTTTACGGGTGGAGGAAGCCGGAGTACCCAGAGAGAACCAACGAGCAACGATGAGCAGCTGCCAGCTCCCCAACATCATAACTCCGCACTGCGGCACAGGTTGGGTTAGATTGATTAAAGACATGCGTACCATCGACGTGCAGTACGCCTTATTACATGGCGTCATCATGCCCCCATATGGACAATCGAGGTTAAGAGCCTTGCCTAAGGACACAACGCGGGAGTCCGAATTGATCGCTCAGACGGTCACCCATCCAATGATTAACCGGGCTCGACGTTGCTTAACTTTGGTGATGTGACG
Organism: Pictodentalium vernedei; assembly: GCA_031216915.1. Classification (NCBI taxonomy): domain Eukaryota; kingdom Metazoa; phylum Mollusca; class Scaphopoda; order Dentaliida; family Dentaliidae; genus Pictodentalium; species Pictodentalium vernedei. The sequence continues at coordinate 184,496,894 of CM062292.1, read as the reverse complement.
AGAACCGGTTACTGCACCCAGACGGGGATGGCCCTCCCTTGAGTAGGCACTCTCTTACCTCCCCGCTGAGTTATCACTTGAGTAGGCACAACTAGGAAGAATGATGTTGGCGCCAATTCTGGTCTCTACCCGTGTACTGCGCATGTGCAAGTACTAAACATATAGAGGGCCAGATAGGACTTTTAATTTTGGTATTGTATGCAAATTTTGGGGATTTGAGGGTTCAAAATTTGTGTTTGGCCCTTGGTCTGGGCCATTGGTAAGTATTAAAAATAAACAAATTTCTTTAAATTTATCATTTTTGGGTTAACAATGTTTACGAAAAATGACCCAATTTTCCTGTCCTGAGAAGGGTACTATATATCCAATGTCATATTTCTGTGAAATGAAATTTTGCTGCTGGATAGATCTTCAAATTCTACATCATGAAAATGTGGGTACCAATAATGCATCAGTTGGTCAAAGTTTCACGCACCAAACCTGTGAATACAACAAATTTGACTCCAGCTATTGTGTTGACAAGTTTGTTCTGGCAGCTGTCATCCACACATATACTGCATGCAATAAATACAGAAGTGATAAAACATTGGTGAACATGAGTTTTAGGGCTGTTTCCAGTTTGTGACATATTACTTGTCATAAAGTATTTACATAAACATTGTTTGGGCATGGGTATCATTGTATGGACGCTCAAGAGAAAGAAATGGAATATGGAAAAATATTCACTATTGAAACTGAAATTTAACCCAATTCTTCGGATTCCCAGGCCGAATAATGAGTATGTCGAAAAATCATTGAGCTGTGCTTGAAATTTAAGACTCCTAAGACAATCTCTCGAAATGTAGGCTATTTGACTGGATAGGGGCATCTGGATTTTCCAGCATTATGCTGTAGTCAGCAGCCAAGAGTTCTGAAGTTGGGAGAAACTTACACAAGTAACTTATGAGAAATGGGGTGTATAAATGAATGTACATGTTCTACATTGTGAGTTAGAATCGGAACACCTGCAGTGTGGAGAGTTCACCCAAATATATGTTGGCTTCTTATGACAGTGAAGTTTGAGAGCAGGCATAGCTACAGACAGCAGTTCAACCTAGAGGTTCTTCTGGCAGTGACTAAATTTCCCAATGGAAAAGAAAAACCTTACCTGTGATTCTGTGATAATCGACTGTTCCCACACAATATGTAAGTTCGTGTATATAAAAACACAAATACCAATGTGAACTGAACATGGGTCATCAGCTTCTCACAAAATATAGGCCTTCTCTAATTTGACATTTGATTTGTTATGCATAATTTTTTGATATTTTGGAAAATGTGCACTTTGGGTGTGTTGTGCATTAAAACACACATTGATCCCTTTGAAAACAACAAATAACACTTTTGGAAAAAACCTTTATTGGCAATTGATGTTGAAAATTTCCAGTTAATTATTTCAACAAAACACTCAGTTTTTATCAGCCAGTTGCATTCCACATTGTGCCCAGGTGAGACAACTTTGAATTTCCCAAAGGTAACTTGTCCCATAGACTTCCTTGTTTAAAATTCATGAAAGCTGTCAGCTGCAAGAATGGTGTGTCTGGCCATCTTGCCCCAACTCAGTTTGTGTTCTGTCATTTTTGTACTGTCTACATCCCAGAATGAACCCCAACTCTGTGACCCAATCTGCATCTTTGAAATGTGTTTGCTCATGGGAATAATCAGGCATGCAGAAGGTTTGGTGGGGGGGGGGGGGGGGGGGGGGGAGTCCAAAGTTTCCTGTATATATTGACATAGTTTATCACCAGCATTTAAAATGTACTTGTGCAGGACATTTGTTATAAAGTGGGGTATACTGGATTGCACCTATCCATGCGTCGGTCCGTCTGTCCATCCATTTTTACATCTGTCAATCCACACTCCAATGTCTGTTTGCTTTATAACTTCAACATTACAGCTCAGATTTTGATGAAATTTCATACATATGTTCACTATCATGAGGTCTTTAAGTAGCATCATCCCTTTTGCTGTTGGAATATTTTTTCTGTGAATTATGGCCCTTTGAATACACAAAAATAGCCTATTTTTTGTCTGTTCGTCTTGAATCTTGGGTTTGGCTTATTGGATCTCAATGAAATTTGAACTAAAGATTGTTTATGGGAAAGACATTCAAATGAGTCTCTAATAATATTTCTTACTTTTCACTTTTTAGACTTATTCCCCTTTTTAAAAAATTTGCTGTTTGCTCATAAAATAGCCAATTTTTTGTCTGTTCGCCTCATATTTCAGGTTTGGGTTATCAGATTTCAATGAAATTTGGATTGAAAATTGTTTATGGGAAATGCTTTCAAATGAGTCATGTCCCTGCAGTAAACCAAAGAAAGTACATGTAAATCACCTCCCCACATGTGGCATTATGTCTTTGTTCTACATCTCTTATGTGGATGGTCCGATCGTTACTAGACTTCAGTAACGGGTGTTTCTGGCCTTCACAATTACCTTGCTGTAAAACAAAGACAATAATTTTACTGTTTGCCTTGTAAAATAGCCAATTTTTTGTCTGTTCGCCTTGTATCTCTGGTTTGGGGTTAGTGGCTCTCAGTGAAAATTGGAATGAAGGGAATTGCTTTCACAGTACCATGGTTCATTTCTTCTCTTGTCATTGTTTGGTGGAATGCACCGTGGGAGTTTGCCATGTGCCCCCCCCCCCCTGCTCCTTCCCCTCCCTCTCCCCCTATCCCCACAAACACATAATTTTGCTACCTTTTTATGTGTACCCATACTATGTATGGTACACATAATGCCGGCATCTGGGGTGTCCATCCATCCGTCGGTCGCCCATCCTTTGTCCGTCCGGCGTCCGTATCGGACCAGGGTTCCCGCGGGACCTTGAAAACCTGGAAAAGCCTGGAATTCGTCAAAAGGTCATTCAAGGCCTTGAAAGCCTGGAATTTCCGGTGGGAGCCTTGAAAATCCTGGAAAATCGGAGAATTTTGCGACATGTAATTTAATCCGAACATATTTTACAGCATTTACAGCAATTGTAATTGCATGTTTATTAATCCGGTCATATTTTGGAGTATTTACGGCAATGCCATGCATGCATTATTGATAGAACTTTGCAGTGATGTGACACTGAAATCCTTTGAATCAAGCATTGTGAATGGTTGCTATTGATGTGGGCGAGCACAATGGTGTATATTTAAGCCAATGGGAAGATTTATTGTAAATTCTGCCTGTTCGAATGCTGAGTGCACGTGCGTGGATAATTTATTCATATTGGAAATATTACAAATGGATGATTGTTCAGTTGAACTATTTGAGTATTTCCGAAGCATGTGTGTCTGATGAATTTGCCACAGCGTCATCTTAAAGTCCTGGCACGGGCAGTCGTCATCACAGTGGATTCCGAGTTTGGATTTCCAAATGAAAGTGTTATTGTCTTATTCACCTCAAATGTTAACGTGCGATTTTAAGGATGATTCTCCCATGTATGAAACATTAAAAACTTTTCAACACTTACAGCATTTAGCTGAATACCGTTCAACTGGAACAGGCAGTAACCAGTTACAGTATGCAGTTTATTTAATCCAAGCTTGTTGGAAGGTGCACTTCCCCACAACGGAATTACATTTTGCTTTTCGAATGACATTTCCGGAGACATTGTGGGTTACGAAATGTGTCATTTACATGTAACATGTAGTTTACTCATTGGGAGAAAGGATGACATCAATTCATTTGCATTCAGTAAGTATTCAGTTAGAATAGCGGTACATGTACAAGAGACATAGCTATTGTGCCACCTGGTAATTACACTGCAGTTGTAGGATAAACACAAGAAAATGTCTTTCTCAGGCTCACTAATTCTAATCAGTGATATCATTGCTTGGATAGCTTTCAGAAAGAGTTTTCCAAGAAATGATGTCAAGTCTTAGAATTACCAACAAAGGGAAATATAAGAGAAAGTTTCTAGTCGTTATCTGATAATTTAGGGTACTTTGCCAGCCTCGGCCTTGAAAAGCCTTGAATTTCATAAATGGGGGCCTTGAAAATCCACGAAAATTGCCGAGAAATGGCCTGGAATGGCCTTGAATTTCAAAGATTTTAACCTGGGGGAACCCTGGACTATCCATTTTTTTGGCATTCGATAACTTGAAAAATATTGCTTGGATTGTCAAGTTACTTTATATTTGTGTTCAGGTTACTGATGTGCCGAGCTGTATAGTTTTTGGTGTATTTGATCCTGTGATATTAACTCTTTATCCTTCATATTGAGAATTCTTCCAATCCCTTTGGCATGAGATAACTCAAAAAATATCAATCCAATTGTCATGTTACTTTATATATATCTTCAGGTTACTGATGTGCCACACTGTATAGTATTTGGTGTAAATCTGTTATTTTGATCCTGAGATATTAACCCTTTATCCTTTAAATTGGAAATTCCTCCAATCCCTTTGGCATTCGATAACTTGAAAAATATTGCTTGGATTGTCAAGTTACTTTATATTTGTGTTCAAGTTACTGATTTGCCGAGCTGTATAGTTTTTGGTGTAAATCTGATAATTTGATCCTGAGATATTAACCCTTTATTCTTCAAATTGAAAATTCCTCTCCAATCCCTTTGGCATGAGATAACTCCAAAAATATCAGTCTGATTGTCATGATACTTCATATATGTGTTCAGGTTACCTACGTGCCGAACTTTATAGTTTTTGGTGTAAATCTGACAATTTGATCCTGTGATATATACCCTTTATCCTTCAAATTGAGAACTCCTCCAATCCATTTCTTCGGCATGCGATAACTCAAAAAATATTAATCCGATTATCAGGTTACTTTATGTATTCAGGTTACTGATGTGCTGTGCTGTATAGTTTTTTATGTAAATCTAATAATTTGATCCGGAGATATTAATCCTTTATCCATCAAATTAGGCACTCCTCCAATCCATTTCGATATGTACCCTTACTATGTATGGTGTACATAATGTCGGCATCCGGGGTGGCCCTCCATCATACAGCTTTCTACTAGTTGCGCATATGGGTACACATCTGACGAGTTCAACGGCCTATTTTTAGGTTCCTGGATTAATAGCTGGGCTCCCTATCAGATCCCTGACTTAACTTGCTGCACAAGAGGAATATTCTTTAAAATCTTCTTGAGAACCACCACTCATATAATGCTTTGATATTTGGAATACAGAACCCAAACTTGGCTGAGATTCAAGTTTGTTCAAATTAAGTCCTTGGATTCATATTTGGGCTCCCTTTAGGGGCCAAATTTTTAACTTAGTGTAATATGACAAATAATCTTTAGTGTTAACTAGCCATAGATGCTAATTAAATCCTTCTTTAAACAACTTTGACAGGGAGAATTTATGTTTGTCTTAAGTCGGTTTTAGAGGAAACCTTTCCTAAGTTTACGTTTACCTCTACAAAAGAATATATCATCAGATATGTAAACGTTATACACCAAGATCAACTCTAGTTCAGTTTTATCCATCCCAAGCATAACTGAGACTTTTTTTTACCAACTAAATGTCTCTGCATGGACGAACGTTCACCTTTCTCTAAGCACAATAGGGACAGAGAGTTTGTATCTGTATGTCTATGCACCTCCAACCCCAAACATCATACATCTGCTCATAACACAGGCTTTTACCCAAGAGGATGAATATTCTGACAGTTATGATCTTTAAGGGGTGTATGCTTGACAGATCTTTACTCCGACCTTGCATCTTATGCCAGACCAGAGCTGTAATGATTAAAGGGTTTTCTTGCTCGATTAATCACATGGATTAACTTTGGTAAGCCGATTATTCACTTGCCCTAATAGGTAGCAGAATAATTGCTGTGATGATTTACAGCAGTTATCCTTTACCCAATATAATGGATAAAACTGGCCAGTGCTATATGCAAAATTCTCTATTCTATTCACATTTTATTATGTTTTCAATTTTTGTCTCAAAAAACATAGCTTATGACCCCTCATCGGAACGAGCTCATTGAGCTATGTTTTTTCAGACAAAAATTGAAATTTTTTTAGTAATCCAAGAATTTATTTTGCAAGTGTCATCTACTACCCACATTGGGTAAAGGGTTAAGAATGACCATTTCCAGCTGCTGATACAGTATAATGATCATGCAAGAAGTGAACAAGTATGTCAGAATGTAACTTGCATGCTTCACTCTCTCACATATAATTGATGTGAGTCAGTGTGACAATGTTTGCCTGTTTTTGGGCAAGTTTGTTCCTTTGTTAGCCCATATAATACAGTAGTTCAAAAGTAATGCTTAATTGATCAATTACTTTTTTGATCGATCAAGATGTTGATCATTGGTTAATTGCTTAATCGATTAACTGTTTCAGCTCTATGCCAGACCTTAATATGCATCATTTATCTGGTGTTTTACTCCAGAATATTCTGTACATCTTCAAGTCAGTATGTTCAGTGGGAAGAAGTTCAACCTCTATTCCTTATTTGGATGGGTGAGCATCTGAACGACCAATTCAGACTCCCTTTTGTTCTTGGGCAAGGCACTTAACACCGATTGTCCACATGGGGGTACGATGACGCTGTGTACTAAGGCGTACTGCACGTCGATGGTACACCTGTCTTCAACCAATCGAACCCTGCCTGTGCTGCAGTGCGGAGTTACGATGTTGGGGAGCTGGCAGCTGCTCGTCATTGCTCGGTGGTTCTCTTCGGGTACTCCGGCTTCCTCCACCCGTAAAACTGTCACGGTCATGATTAGCCATTGTGCATAAGTATATGACCTTAAACATCAAAAAATAAATAAATAAATAAATAAATAAATCTATTTCTTATTCTGTATTCTTATAACACTATGTTGCCTTATAAGGCAGACAGGGTTCACCTTTTGTTAGACAGATATGCCTCTTTTAAAGAAGCGCTTGTCTTTTGTCATTATTAGGAGAGCGGGTCTTATAAATACCCCGCTTTCTAGACGATACTGCTGCTACTACTTTATGTCTATCTCGAAGTAGCTTATGTGTCTTTTTATAGAGGGATCTGCTTTTACAGAAACAATTTTACTCTTATTTGTGCATACTGTCATCCAATGTTGGGAATTTCTGTCGTCGTTGTACTATAGACAATCCCCTAACCAGACTACCAAAGGAGATGTCTGGTTACACTCCTCGAGAGGATATTCTTTCCCTAGACTGTCTGGATAACCCTTTATCAGACTCTGGGAAAGAAGGAAGAATTTTCCACTTCAACAAGCTTTGTTTAGTGACCTTTTCATTGATTTCACCTCTACTTGTTTTTTATGGTAGGCCAGATTGTGCAGTTTTTATCCGCAACAGGATTCAAACTCATCTTTCCATTTGTTCTATCAGATAGTTCTCAAATTCTTCATCTTCCAACAGTTCAACCTCTTACTCACAATTGGATACTGCATTGTATTACCACAGTTTTCTTCAGATGTCTCTTTGTTTTACACTGAGATAGCTAGTCCTTCTCATGGGAAAATGATCGTCGCCAGTGCTATGCAACAGTCTCCTTGTCATGCTAAAGATAGACAGACAGCTAATATTTTCATAAAACCTACTTCTTCAGTATGGAAATATTCAGGTCTGTGAGGAACAAAAGTAGCCTATCCGTTATAGGTTTTGTTTTTGTCTTTTGCTCCTTGGGCATTCTCTTCTGTGATGAATTTATTTGTTATCAAGAGACACATTTATCAATTAGCACCTTCGTCTCAATTCTCTTGATTCTTCAGACTCAAGAAGAAACACAGGCAGCTATAAGAGATACATATCTTCCAGAGGTTGTTAGTGATTCTACTGAATGTGAGACTTATACATTCTGAATTTGGGATATCCACAACCTTTCCTAATAAATATATTTTTTATGGGAGATCTCTATTTAGCATTGTGGAACTACAATTAAATGCTGTAAAGATACTTACCATGTTGTCTCCTCATGACTAGCTAATTCTCTATACTTCGTAGGTAAGAATGTCCATCCAAATGTAAGTATCGCAGAGGTGTTCAAATCGATATGTTACTGGGTACTCCATACACCAAAGACCCTGGATCTTCACATACATAATCTTAACCCAGCAAAAGTCGAAATGAAGTGGGTTGGGGTGGGGGGGGGGGGGGGGGGGAGAGGAAGGGGAATATGTTTCCACTGCCATTGGCAACAGGTTTATCATGTTCTGAAAAAAAAAATATGAAACAAATTTTGTAGCCAAGAGTGATCTTCATTTTACTTGTATGATGTCAGATTCAAACTGAACCATATCAGTGTGAAATCATATTCATTGATTGTTGTTTATGTTGTCAAAGTGTACAGATTTTTATGTGGCATATCATGAGTAACATGTTATAGAAGTGTACAGATTGTTATGGGATATATCATGAGTACCATGTTATAAAAGTGTACAGTTTGTTATGTGATAGCACGAGAAAGACTTCCTGTTTGAGCAATAGCAGGTGTTTGATAATATTCTGTCTTTTAATTTAGACAAAAGCTCAACAGACTCACTGACCAAGAACGGGAAGAAATTGAGCAGGATAGATTACGAAGAATTAAAAATATGAAGCTGAGAAAATCTATTTTAAAGAAATCAACTGATGTACCAAATCCACGAGATTCTGTAGCAGATAGGATAAAGCTAATGAAGTATGTCATTTAAAAGTATTAAATTTTGATTACTAGTAGAAAGAATGGCACATGTAAAGTATATCCTTGTCTGTTCAGTGATCTTTTTGAAATCCAAACATTAAATTTTGTTTACTAGTAGAAAGAACGGCACATGTAAAGTACATCCTTGTATGTTCAGTGATCTTTTTGAAATCAAAACATTCTTGTATTTAAGCTAGATGTGTTTAATATATTGATGGAAATAACGATAAAAACTTGATATTCCAAGTTCCCACTTGAGTAAATAATGAAAATTTTGCGCTTCTCTTCGGATATCAGATAACATGATTAACTCTTGAATGCTTAAGGGTCTAATTCCAACTTTGAACACTTCTACTGCAATTCAAAATGTGCCAGTACTTGCAAGTTACATTCTGAGCACCATGACAGTTGTTTCTAGGTAAGCCTTGGTTAACTGTAAAGGCACAGGTGTACTTTTCAAAGTGAATCAAAAATGTGTTAAAAAAATCCCCATTAACAGGGATGAGGTGTTTTCACAGATATGCAGAATTCCATGATATTTTTACACAGTATATCAATGGCCCAGACATAGCTGGCGCTAACTCTAAAATATCGAGGGCCAAACACAAATTCCCCCCCCCCCCCCCATCCCCAAAATTTGCATGTAAAACCAAAAATTAGGAGTCCTATCTGGTCCTCCATACATTTACTCTCTGTGCATGCGCAGATGCCAGGAACTATCCGGAATTGGCGCAAAGATCATTCTTTGTTTGGCCCTTGTCAGATAACAACAAACTGACTTTTGTGCTTTTTAAATCTATAGTTTATAATGATGCCAGACACAAATCAGTGGTTAATTTGGTGGATCCAAGGACACAACTGGATGAAGGAAGGAAGAAATAGTGGTTTGAAACGTTCAGGGCTGTAATTTTATAATATTTATAAAAATTAGTTCATTTTCCCCAATTTCGGAACATGGGCCTGACGTCATCATTGTTGATAATGATTTTTCCACTGTTGGTTAAGTATTCCTTCCCTACCCTCCCCCCCCTCCCCCAATCCCCAGTTAAACTCCCAAGCTTTTTGGCTTGTTTTATTGAAATTTTTGTATAAAATTTCTTGGGAGTTGAACGTGTTACACAGAATGTTTATTCTGTATATCCCCAGGGTTATGTCCTCTCCCTTTGGGTGTTTAGGCATTTTGGTCATACATCATGCATCCAATGTATAGTTTTTTCTTCTGATGAAGATCTTTCCTTTCATCGGATAGTTAAAAAATCTGTTACTGACTTCGGGCCGTGTTGCCTGGGGTCTCGTTTCCGGTTTTCATTCTGACTTTGTTTATATTGGCAAAGCTCTTTATATATATCTAGTTTCCTATTTATTATATGGTAGGTCTGTTGTAAGATACATTAAACAGTCCTGTAGTGTAGCAGTAAATTTTTTGGATAGAAAAATTAATTTTTGTCCACACTTGGCTCTATTGGGATACATTTGGGCACTTCGTTCCCTTTGGGAACTTGGGCTCTTGTCAAAATTTTTCGAAATTTTTTTTTGTGTAAACTATTTTTCGATTTATATTTTGAATGTTTTTTGTTATGTATCTTTTTATATTATTTAATGTGCAGTTGGGAGTACCATCGACTTAGTTTACTTCATTATGAAAGCATATTGCTCAATAAGGAAGCGAGGAAGTCTTTCCTCTGATTTACATGTTGGTTGCCTTGCTTGTAGTCTATGTACTCCCACTAATTCTTGCTCAACGTGTGTCGCATGGGATGACAAACATTGGAGACGGGTATCACGGTACGTTGTTAGCAAGTGGCCACTGCCGGTCCTCTCGTGATGAGAGGCAGCCACCGGTCCTCTCACCAAACAGTCGCTCTAGTTTTTTAGTTTCTATTTACAAAGGAACAAGAACATGGTGATGTTTACGTGACGCCATCAGAGAGTGTGCTTCCGTCGTCGCATTTAGATAGTCAATCAGAGCTGGCGGCAAAAGTGCTCATGAATATTAGACAGGGCAATAAACCACAGCGTGGTTTCAAATCCCTGTCGCCAGCTAGCTCGACCGGTGAAACGGTACACTGTCCGAGGGTACCATGACGCTGGGTGTGTCCATTGCGTTCGAGGAGAGTAGAAAGGGTAGAGCGAGCACTATAAAATAATAACAGGTTCACCCTGCGACGACGGAGAGGAAGAAGCCAGCAAGTTCACCAGGAAGCTTGCGAGGTCTGAAGGACCGCGAACGAGAGAGCCCCCCCCCCCCCCTCTCTGCCCCAGATGTTGTGGTTCAGAACTTGCATCAGTCGGAGCATACGTCCACGCCTCCCGTCTGGGATTGTCCGTTCAGTTTACAGCCGGTGCTGGTTATAGTTACGGCTACTTCAGCGTCTACCAAGCACACTCGACTGCATCTTGGCTACGTGACTTCTGATATCCAGCCTGCATCGCCGAGAAGGTCCACTCTTCGTCAAAGAAGTCACTCCATATAGAAGCCAAGGAGACGAGACCTCATTCATCGGGACGTCTGCAGAAAAGAGCCATCTTGGACACAATGTCCCAGGAGCAGCCGGCGGCCAAGCTACAGACGACCGCTGCTCCTTGGGCCTCTGAAAAGGACTTGCTGTCGCAGATTGCACAGCTCATCCCAGCAAGTGCAGCCGACGGCAGTCTCAGAACTTGAGCTGTCGGATGGTGCTAGGTCAGTCGTCATCTGTGCGTTCAGATGCCGTTGATCGTGATTTTCAACTGATTCAGACGAATGATGAAAGGGATATGGAGGAGGATTACCCTTCCCTTTTGGAACAACACATGGTTGAGATGGATGTAATCCATCAACACTACCCTGAATTTGTTCCAGCGAATCAGAATGCTGCGACTACTTGCAAGAAACAGCTAGCGTTGTTGGACGCTGACTTCATCTGGAAAAAGAGGAGGAAGTTTACTTTCCAGTGAAGTATAGACAGGTGTCGCAGGCCTTTGGCCTTTTAGATGACGCCATATTCAACTTTCCAGTGGAAAGAAGTAAGCCGGTTTATTGTCCTCATCTTCCATAATTTTTACCGATTTTCGGAAAGATATATTGAGAGTTCCTCTGCGTTGGAATGAGCAGGCTAAGGACCTCGCTTTGGCCTTACCTTCATCATTCACTATTCTCTCGGTCACAATTGAGATGGCATTTCTTCATTTAGAGCAAATTTAGACTCACTGTCTTAACGCCTTTAAGAACTGTGACGCAATGTCACTACGGAAAGGAATTTGAGGATGTTCTAACCTCAATTAGAGTCCTTTCCAGGGCTATTATATTTATCACGTATAACTCTGTCTTAACAGTTGCTAATTTGGAGTTAATCAGATGTGATGGAGCCCTTGCGTCATCATCTTAATAGATGACAAGGTGAAAAATTCTCTTCTGGTCGCTTTGGTTTCCGGACACTAAGTTTTTGGCGATAAGCTTTCATTGGTTTATGACCAAGCTACAAAGAAAGCATCAATACTCTGCTCCTTAAGTTGGCGACTAATCACCCTGCAATAGCAGAAAGGAGTAAGGGAGGATGTCCTAGACAGAAGGTCGTCTAAAAAGGACTCCTCGCGAGGGTATAGTGAACCCCCCTATAATTACTCTAGGGATCGTCATACAGCGACTCAGATACGGGGCTCAGGTCTGATCGAGACTACCGGTCAGATGACCCAAAACCGCTGGGTCGAGGCTCTTCGCGAAAGAGACGTAGTTTCTCCTTCCTTAGGCCTCGCAGGTACTACAGGTGAGGGTTAGGACCTCTGTTGCTAAGCAGTTGACGGATGGTTATCAAGATTCGCATCAAACTGGATAACTATTATGGAAGACCAGTAGGCGAGAAGTGCGGTCTCGGACGGCCTACGGCTATCTTTCCGAGAGAACCACAACTAACTTAATGTCTGATGGACAATGCTTCCGTCAAATCCTTGCTTAAGAGTCTCTCCAATCGGAGGTAAAGGTTCTCTTGACAATGAAAGTAATAGAGTTCAGCGAGAATCAAGATTTTCTAGGATTCTACAGTCACCTGTTACTTGTACCGAAGCCATAGAGCTCGTTCCGACCGATAATAGACTGGAGCTGGATAACAAGTTTATCAAGGCTCTAAAAGTTTATTTATGGTTATCATTTAGTCGGTAAAAGTGAGCGTTCGAGTGATCGACTATGCCACAAGCATAGATCTAAGGATCCGTTTTTTTTTATCATGTCTTAGTATATCCGGCATTCAGAAAGTACTTACGGTTCGTCGTCCAAGGGATAGTATTTCAGTTCCGAGTGATATGCTTCGGTCTGAAGATAGCACCCTGGGCTGTCACTCGAAAAATAAACTCGGTAATGTCTCACAACAATCTGGTTCATCTGCCACTATCCAGAACAAAATTAGTCAGTTGTTATGCTCGCTTTTGTCTACTATCAGACGCATTAACAGCGAGAAGTTTTATGCGACTGATGGGGTTGTGCTGAGCGGCTAAGCATCTTGTTTAGATGGGTCGCTTACGCACATGTCCCCTCCAGTTATTCTTACCCAGAACTGGAGTGTGAAAACGCATTCTCTCATTACCAGTATTGTTTTAACAGATCTAGTAAACAAAAGGTCCATATTGAGACAGATATTCAGTGGTTAACTCAAGAGTTCCGCTGCAACTGCTAGATCCAGCTTTCACGATTATGACGGGTAGGAGTCAATAGTTTGGGGCACAACCCTGAGTCCGACAGACTCGATATGCAGGGGTCTTGGGACCCTCTTTTCCTGGAGAAACACATTAACATCAACGAATGATATCAATATTGTTAGTGCTACATCAATGCGGACACACTTGTTCAAATATTGTTGGACAACTCGATAGCGGTAGTGTACATCAGGAACCAGGTCGGCACCCATTCATTTCCATTATGATACCTAACGGAGAAGAATTTTCATTTTTATACCCCTCTTTCGAAGAAAATGGGGGTATACTGGATTACGTGTGTCCGTCCGTCCGTCCGTGTGTGAGTCTGTCCGAGAATATTCATAACATTCATAACTTAAGTAAATTATTATTTTCTATAATATTTGTTGGTCATAGGTATGCCCACACTAGTTATTTTATTTTTTTATTACTTGTTCACTTAGAAATTGTGTCCGTCCGAGCCAAATTTTGTCTGTTCAGCCTGTATCTCGGGTATGGAATGTTCTATTGCAATGAAATTTGCTTTGAACACTGCTTATGGTATAGGCTTTAACAAAAGGATTCAACGATATTTCTCACATTCTCCTTTTTAGAGTTATCCCCCTTTTTTGACTTAGTAATTGTAGGAAATAGACATTATTTCTCTGTTCAGCCTGTATCTCGGGTATGGGTTATCAGATTTCAGTGAAATATGGCATGCAGTTTGCCTATGACAAAGGCTTCTCCCTCATTGCACAAAACTTCCAAACACCAAACAATTTACCATACCTTTTGTCTTAGAAATTGTTATACCCCCACTTTCAAAGAAAATGGGGGGGGGGGGGTATACTGGATTACATGCGTCCGTTTGTGCATCCGTCCATGTGTGAGTCTGTCCGAGAATATTCATAACTTTCATTATTTTCTATAATATTTGTTGGTTATAGATATCCCCACACTAGGCGGTACACCATGTGTGGGTATGCACCGGACGACAGTCCAGCTCTTGTCATCTCTCTATCTGTCATATACCGGGTCGTCTGAATGTACTAGCAGACTTGCTCTTCGGAAAGGTTGCCTGTTTCATATGTATTGGACGCTTAACATGCGATTATTTGGACAGTTTTGCTACCAGTGGGATCACCCCATGATAGTTCAGTTTGCGACGCACAGGAACAATTAGTTACCATCATTTGTGTCGCCATGCCCAGATCATTGAGCGTATGCAGTAGACGCTCTGCAGATTTCATGGGGATGAATAATATGATACACGTATCCTCCAATTCATTTGATTCAATAGATTACATTTAATATTAAACAGTCTTGTTGTGAATCCTACTAGTAGCACCTCTATTGTCACAGAAACCTTGGATCAGTATTCTCAAGTGTCTGTTATGGGACGCTCCCTAGAAGCTTCCTCCATGAGAGGGTCTTCTTTCAGGGCAAGTTTTATGCTTCACATCCTTATCCGCCCATAGTGGCATAATGGAATTGGTTAGATGTGAGGGAATCATCACAGTTCCTATATTTTTTGTTAACTGACACAAGAACGATTAAATAATGCGGGCGAGGAAATTTCGATATGACTTCGAATCCCCCCCTCCTCCACACTCACACACACTGCCTATGTGTTTAGAGGCAATTACCGGGCAAGACATAGTTTTCTTCCCGCAAGCCTCATATAATTTAATACATACATACTATGCATTTGGGTCGTGTTCTATGGCGACCTCATGGGCACAACTGCTTTTTAGTTGGATTAGTGTCCTGTTATTTTTGTTGATTTGTTATATATGAGTGCTTATTTATAAATCATCACAATTAAATTGCTACTCTTGAGTACCTCGCAGGCTGCATAACCAGGTAACTGGTATTCTGATGATTACATGCTAAATATAAATGCTCTCGCGCATTATTATTATTATTAGGCTAATGCTTTATTGTATTTTGTGGACCTTGAAATCATAATCTATTTCGGGGGCGGTCAGTGTCGGAGCCTGTTAATCATACCTATTTACATTTCTAGATCCAAGTTTCTATTATGTTCTGTACTCAATTAGCACGTGTTTTTACGATCGTAGATATCGGATAGTACATGTTGGAGAGTGTTGTTACTGGAATTTATTGTGCAGAGGCTGCCTGTGGATTACCTAGGAAGTGTGTTTTCTCTTCAGGGATCATTCAGTGTGGCATGATTGGATATGTGTATGTTATCTTTTTTATATATCACCGGTTTTCAACGTATCTGTGTACATCATCTGCAGTGTATGTTATATAGCAGGCAGTATTAATTACCAGGATCGTTGCTATAGCCGTAACTTGTGAAGTAGCATTAAGCACCATTTATTAATCATGAATTAATACCTGAGTGGCCTGTTCGACGATTATTTATATTGTTTTTAGTACCGCTCTTATTGATTCCAGAGCTCTCCCCTCTTTCTTTTGAAGACTTCTTCAAAAGAAAGGGGAGGGGGGGGGATTTTTATACCCCCGCTTCGAAGAAGTGGGGGCTATATAGGAATCGCCCTGTACGTCCGTCCGTCCGTCCGTACGTCTTTCCGGACATGAAATTCTTGTGTCCGCAACTCCTCCTCCATTTATCAATCAATTTGGACAAAACTTTTCAGACATCATCACTACTAAGTGAACATGCGCATATTCCAAGATTTTTGATCTGCGACAATTTTAACCAGGTTTTCTCCCTTTGACTTAGATTTATTGTGTCTTTCCATCCGAACAAATTCTTGTGTGCGCAACTCCTCCTACATTAATGAACCGATTTTGATAAAACCTTTCAAACATCATCTCTACTAAGTGAACATGTGCATATTCCAAACTTTTTAATCTGCGACAATTTTAACCAGGTTATCTCTCTTGAACTTTGATTTAATATGGGTTTCTACATGAAATTCTTGTGTGCGCAACTCCTCCTACATTTATCAATCAATTTGGACAAAACTTTTCAGACATCATCACTACTAAGTGAACATGCGCATATTCCAAGATTTTTGATCTGCGACAGTTTTAACCAGGTTATCTCCCTTTGACTTAGATTTATTATGTCTTTCCGTTCGAACAAATTCTTGTGTGCGCAACTCCTCCTACATTAATGAACCGATTTTGATGAAACCTTTCAAACATCATCTCTACTAAGTGAACATGTGCATATTCCAAACTTTTTGATCTGCGACAATTTTAACTAGGTTATCTCTCTTGAACTTTGATTTAATATGGGTTTCTGCATGAAATTCTTGTGTGCGCAACTCCTCCTACATTTATCAATCAATTTGGACGAAAGTTTACAGACATTATCACTACTAAGTGAACATGCGCATATTCCAAAATTTTTGAGCTGTGGCAATTTTAACTAGGTTATCTCCCTTTAACTTAGATTTATTATGGGTTTCTACATGAAATTCTTGTGCGTGCAACTCCTCCTACATTTATCAATCAATTTGGACAAAACTTTTCAGACATCATCACTACTAAGTGAACATGCGCATATTCCAAGATTTTTGATCTGCGACAATTTTAACCAGGTTATCTCCCTTTGACTTAGATTTATTATGTCTTTCCGTCCGAACAAATTCTTGTGTGCGCAACTCCTCCTACATTAATGAACCGATTTTGATGAAACCTTTCAAACATCATCTCTACTAAGTGAACATGTGCATATTCCAAACTTTTTGATCTGCGACAATTTTAACCAGGTTATCTCTCTTGAACTTTGATTTACTATGGATTTCTGCATGAAATTCTTGTGTGCGCAACTCCTCCTACATTTATCAATCAATTTGGACGAATATTTACAGACATCATCACTACTAAGTAAACATGCGCATATTCCAAAATTTTAGAGCTGTGGCAATTTTAACTAGGTTATCTCCCTTTAACTTAGATTTATTATGGGTTTCTACATGAAATTCTTGTGCGTGCAACTCCTCCTACATTTATCAATCAATTTTGACGAAACCTTTCAAACATTATCACAACTAAGTGAACATACGCATATTCCCAAATTTTTGATCTGCGACAATTTTAACCAGGTTATCTCCCTTTAACTTGGATTTATTATGGGTTTTCAAATGGGATTCTTGTGTGTGCAACTCCTCCTACATTAATGAACCGATTTTGAATACATGTTGCACATTGTAAATGTGTTTTTCCAAATGTAAACCATATATGTGTGGGCTCTTTAATTATTCAGTGCTGTTCTGTGGAAGGCCACATGCAAATACAAATTTCAACAACAAAAAATGATCTTTATGTATACATTTCCTTATGGCCTTTGCCTACATGATCAGAAGTGCATTCCTCTAAAAACCCAAAGCGGGGGTATTAATCACCTTCAGTGATAGTTCTAGTTACTTCTTCTCTGGCTCAAAAGGTATGTATCTTTGAAGGAAGCTGTTTTATCCGTAATTATATCCTGCATACAGCTGAAGTGTTATTGTAAGGCATATGTTTGTGGAAGATTTTAACTCATTCTCAGATACGCCATCCTAATTTTTGGGGCTTAGACCGGACTAGCCTTAAAAATTAGGAACTTGTCTTCACGTTTACAATAAGGAATTACTTAAATTGGGCTCCTTATTTAGAATATGTCTCCTCTATTACTGTATAGAGAGACATACATGTAATTCCTAATTATTCTAAGTTCCTTTCATCATGGATTGCAGGATTGGAATTATTTCAGAAGTCCTAGGCCCTCCACCTATTTACGATTCATTTATGTCTGGGCCATTGGTATACTGTGTAAAAATATTATAAATTTATATTAATTTCTATATTTTTATACTTTATGGGATGGCCCTCCCATGAATGGGTTCTCATACCTCCCCGCTGAATTATTATGTAATACTCTCTTTTACAAAGAATGATCTTAGTGCCAATTCCGGTCACTTCCTGGCATCTACGCATGTGCAGAGAGTAAATGTATGGAGGACCAGATAGGACTTATAATTTTCGGTTTTACATGCAAATTTTGGGGATGGGGCGCAAAATGTGTGTGTTGTCTGGGCCATTGGTAAGTATAAAAATATAGAAATTACTATAAATTAATAATTTTGTTTCCTTTTTGGGTTTCTGATTTTTTTGGTTTGCATTACAGTAGAATCATAATTGGAGTTAATATTCTGTTTAAATGTAGTTTTCTCACAGCCAGTTATTGATGTGACCTTATTAGCTCACCTGACTGAAGGTCAGGGTGAGCTTTCCTGATAACTTTTTGTCTGTTGTCCGTCGTCTGTCGTCCGTCGTACGTCGTGAAGGTGGTGTTTGGGTCATTTCCTCCCAAGCCACTGGCTGCAGTTCAATGAAAATTCACATGAGTAGCGGTTATATAGGGGCATTTGGGTTTTTCTTCAAATTGGGTTTCTGTTCATATTGAGGAGGTGGTGGGGCCAAAATGCACAAAATTTTTAAAAATCTTCTCATGAACCAGCTGAAGCAGAGACTTGTTATATGGTATGCAGCTTCCATTTGAGGTGTAGACTCAAGTTTGTTCAAGAGAACTTTGACGGGCAATATTTGCCTTTGTTCTGGGAAGGGCAAAAATTTTTGCCACGCCCAGAATTTCTACTTTCTGAACCGAGAGGCCAATTTGAACCAAATTTAATATGAAGTATTATTGGGTTATAAGTACTTGATTTGTGCAAAAAAAATTTTTCCTGCAGCCCCGTCGGAACCGCAGGAGCTAAAAATAGAAAAAAATTAAAACGCCCATATCTCCAAAACTACACGGCACTGAGAATTCTTATTTGGTGTGAAGCTTCCTTAGGGCCAACAGAATGGAGTGGTAAAAAAAATTGCTATCGGTTTTATCATGAGGTACTTTTTGGGGTCTTTGAAAAAGTGCTGAGTCAGCATTTTTTAACACTGGGTAATGGGAAAAACATTTAAGACTACTTTTATCCCAAACCACTGCTCCAAAAGCATTCAAATTTCACATAGAACACCTTTGGAAGATTGTTTCACATGTTTATTGAAATCAATTCCCTGGGTCCATATTTGGGCTCTCTGTGGGAGCCCAAATGTTTAAATTAGTGCAATATGAGGAATATTCTTTAAAAATCTTCTTCTTCAGATCTACCAATAAGAATCTTTTGATATTTGGCATGCAGCATCCTTAAGAGGGTGAGATTCAAGTTTGTTCAAGCCAAGTCCCTGGGTTCAAAAATTTTTGACCAAAATCAGGAAATGAGTTTTTTGTTAGCTTAACTTGACAAAGTCAAGATTAGCTATTGCCACCATGCGTGCGGAAGTCTGTTAGTCTGTGACTCTGTTCACATTTTCCTTTAGCACAGACTACACACCGTAGTTCTTGTCTGATTGTCACGAAATTTCATATGCAGGTTTGGGGTCTTGTTTAGATGAGAACGTCTCCTTTTGGTCATGATCGGTCAACTGGTGTGGCTGCCCGAGCCCAAAACCCGAAAACCATTAGCACAGTCTACAGGTCGTATTTATGAAGGGATTTCAATGTAACTTGTTAGGATGCCTTTGTATACTGCCTAGATGAGAACGTCCCCTTTTGGTCATGATCTCTCAACCGTGATGGCTGCCCAAGCCTGAAACCCAAAAACTTTTAGCACAGTCTGCAGGTCATATTTAATATGGAGGGATTTCATTGTAACTTGGTAGGATGACTCAGTATGATGTCTAGATGAGAACTTCCCCATTTGGTCGCGATTGGGCAGCTGAGACGCTACAGGGGCCCGAAGCCCAAAAACCTTTAGCACTGTCTACAGGTTATATTTATGAAGGGATTTCATTGTAGCTTGGTAGGATGACTCCAAATAATGTCTAGATGAGAATGTCCCCTTTTGATCGCGATCATTTAGCCTTGATCGCTGCCCGAGCCCAAAAACCTTTAGCATAGTCTGCAGGTTAAATTTATGGAAGAATTTCATTGTAACTTATTAGGTTGACTCCATATAATGCCTAGATGATGACATCCCCTTTGGTTGTGTTTGGTCAACTGTGACGGCTACAGGGGCCCAAAGCCCAAAAACCTTGATCACAGTCTACAGGTCATATTTATGAAGGGATTTCATTGTAACTTCGTAGGATCACTCCAGATGATGCCCAGACAAGAATGTCCCCTTTTGGTTGCAAACATTCAACCATGATGGCTGCCCGAGCCCAAAGTCCGAAAACCTTTAGCACAGTCTACAGGTCATATTTATGAAGGGATTTCATTGTAACCTGGTAGGTTGACTTCTTATAATGTCTAGATGAAAACTTCCCCTTTTGGACGTGATTGGGCAACTGTGATGGCTACAGAGGCCTGAAGCACGAAAACCTTTAGCACAGTCTACAGGTCATATTTATGAAGTGATTTCTTTGGAACTTGGTAAGATGACTGCAAATAATGACTAGATGAGAACGTCCCCGTTTGGTCGCTATCATTCGGCCTTGATGGCTGCCCAAGTCCAAAAAATCTTTAGCATAGTCTATAGGTCGTATTTATGGAAGGATTTCATTGTAAGTTCACTCCATAGAATGCCTAGATGATGACATCCCTTTTCAGTTGTGATTGGTCAACTGTGATGGCTACAGGTGCCTGAACGTCCCCTTTTGATCGCGATCATTCAGCCTTGATGGCTGCCCGAGCCCAAAAACCTTTATCATAGTCAGCAGGTCAAATTTATGGAAGAATTTCATTGTAACTTATTAGGTTGACTCCATAGAATGCCTAGATGATGACATCCCCTTTGGTCGTGTTTGGTCAACTGTGACGGCTACAGGGGCCCAAAGCCCAAAAACCTTGATCACAGTCTACAGGTCATATTTATGAAGGGATTTCATTGTAACTTCGTAGGCTCACTCCAGATGATGCCCAGACAAGAATGTCCCCTTTTGATTGCAAACATTCAACCATGATGGCTGCCCGAGCCCAAAGCCCGAAAACCTTTAGCACAGTCTACAGGTCATATTTATGAAGGGATTTCATTGTAACCTGGTAGGTTGACTTCATATAATGTCTAGATGAAAACGTCCCCTTTTGGACGTGATTGGGCAACTGTGATGGCTACAGAGGCCTGAAGCCCGAAAACTTTTAGCGCAGTCTACAGGTCATATTTATGAAGTGATTTCATTGTAACTTAGTAAGATGACACCAAATAATGACTAGCTGAGAACGTCCCCTTTTGGTCGCGATCATTTGGCCTTGATGGCTGCCCAAGTCCAAAAACCTTTAGCATAGTCTTTTGGTCATATTTATGGAAAGATTTCTTTGTAAGTTCACTCCATAGAATGCCTGGATGATGACATCCCTTCTCGGTTGTGATTGGTCAACTGTGACGGCTACAGGTGCCTGAACGTCCACTTTTGATTGCAATCATTCAACCATGATGGCTGCCCAAGCCCGAAGCCCGAAAACCTTGAGCACAGTCTTCAAGTCATATTTATGAAGGGATTTCATTTTAACTTGGTAGGTTGACTTTATATAATGTCTAGATGAGAACATCCCCTTTTGGACGCGATTGGGCAACTGTGACGGCTACAGGGGGCCCGAAGCCCAAAAACCTTTGGCACAGTCTACAGGTCATATTTATGAAGGGATTTCATTGTACCTTGGTAGGATGACTCCAAATAATGTCCAGATGAGAACGCCCCCTTTTGGTCACGATCATTTAGCCTTGATGGCTGCCCGAGCTCAAAAACCTTTTGCATAGTCAAAAGGTCACATTTATGGAAGGATTTCATTGTAACTTGTTAGGTTGACTGCATATAATGCCTAGATGATGACATTTTGGTCGTCATTGGTCAATTGTGACAGCTACAGGGGCCCGAAGCCCGAAAACCTTGAGCACAGTCTACAGGTCATATTTATGAAGGAATTGCATTGTAACTTCGTAGGATCACTCCAGATGATGCCCAGATGAGAATTCCCCTTTTGGTTGCGATCATTCAACCAGGATGGCTGCCTGAGCACAAAACCTAAAAACCTTTAGCACAGTCTACGGGTCATATTTACGAAGGGATTTCATTGTAACTTGGAAGGTTGACTTTATATATTGTCTTGATGAGAACGTCCCGTTTTGGTTGCAATCATTCAGCCTTGATGGCTGCCCAAGCCCAAAACCAAAAAACCTTTAGCATAGTCTATAGGTCGTATTTATGGAAGGATTTCATGGTAACCTGTTAGGTTGACTCCATATAACGCCTAGATGATGACATCCTCTTTTGGTCGTGATTGGTCAACTGAGATGGCCTGAAGCCTGAAAACCTTGAGACAGTCTACAGGTCATATACATGAAGGGATTTCATTGTAACTTCGTAGGTTCACTCCAGATTATGCCCAGATGACGACGCCCCTTTTGGTCACGATCATTCAACCATGATGGCTTCCCGAGCCCAAAACCCGAAAAACTTTAGTACAGACTACAGTTCGTATTTGCGAAGGGATTTCATTGTAACTTAGTAGAATGAATCAGTATAATGTCAAGATGAGGACGTCCCCTTTTAGTTGCAATCGGTCTACTGTCATGGCTACACAGGCCTGAAGCCTGAAAACCTTTAGCACAGTCTACAGGCCATATTTATGAAGGGATTTTACTGTAACTTGATAGGATGACTCGTTTTGGAATAATTTCACTGTAACTTGGTAACTTTTGTTGACATACGTTAACTGTGAGGGCCACATACATTAACTGTGAGGTCATATTAACCCACCCCTCAGCTCTTTAGTGCGGTGTACACCTCATTATTTTTATTAAAAACATAACATACAGGGAACAGAAATTAACATATTCCCAATTATCACAATTCTTGTCTTATTTCATAATCCTTTCATAAACATTGAACATTATCCTTTTCATCAAACATAACACACAAGTTAAGCTACAGTGTCAATGACACTTTCATTTTTAGCTCAACTTTAGCGAAGCCAAATTTGAGCTTATGCCATGGCCAGTCGTCCATCTGGCTGTCTGTCCGTCTGTCTGTCTGTCAACAATTCAATACGGCTCGGGCTAGAGGCCGTATTTATGAACTGATCTTTACAAAACTTCTTGGGTACCTTTGTTATGACCATGGGACGAGAACGAGTGTTTTGGGGTCCGATCCGAAATTCAAGTTGGCCATTGGCAGCCATTTTGTACAAAATTAGGTGCAATCAGATTTTTGCGCAGAACTTCCATATGAAAGAGCTGATTTGAATAATTTTTTGTATGAATGTTTAGTACCATGGGATACATTACATATAATACGGGTTTTTTTCTCGTGCGTAAATTATGCAAATTAGGCTAAGTTTGATGTATTTAGTGTTACTTTCAGCACTGTAAGTGCAAATGCCAATACGACTTGGGCTAGAGGCCGTATTTATGAACCGATCTTTACGAAACTTCTTGGGTACCTTTGGTATCACCATGGGACGAGAACGAGTGTTTTGGGGTCCGGTCCAAAATTCAAGATGGCCGATGGCAGCCATTTTGTACTATATTAGGTGCAATCAGTTTTTTTGCACAGAACTTCCAAATGAAAGCGCTGATTTGAATAATTTTTTGTGTGAATGTTTAGTACCATGGGATACATCACATATAATACGGGTTTTTTCTCGTGCAGAAATTATGCAAATTAGATGAACTTTGATTTTTTCAGTGCTACTTAAACACAGTAAGTACACATGTCAATACGGCTCAGGCTAGAGTCTGTATTTATGAACCAATCATCACGAAACGACTTGGGTACCTTTGTTATCACCTTGGGACGAGAACGAGTGTTTCTGGGTGCAGTCCAAAATTCAAGATGGCTGCCAGTGACCATTTTGTACCGAAATTAGGTCTAATCAGTTTTTTGTACACAACTTCTATACGCCTTAGACTAGAGGACATATTTATGAACCGATCTTTACGAAACTTCTCGAGTACCTTTGTTATCACCGTCTGATGAGAACGAGTGTTTTGGGGTGTGGTCCGAAATTCAAGATGGCCACCAGCAGCCATTTTGTACCAAAATTAGTGCAATCAGTCTTTTGTACAGAACTTCTGTATGAAAGTTCTGATTTGAATAAATTTTTGTATGAATGTTTAGTAACATGGAATAATCACATATAGTAAGGGTTTTTTTCTCGTGCAGAAATTATGCAAATTAGATGATCTTTGATTTATTCAGTGCTACTTATACACTGTAAGTGCGCATATCAATACTGCTCGAGCTAGAGACTGTATTTATCAACCGATCTTCACAAAACTTCTTGAGTACCTTTGTTATCACCTTGGGACGAGAACGAGTGTTTCTGGGTGCGGTCCAAAATTCAAGATGGCTGCCAGTGGCCATTTTGTACCAAAATTAGGTCCAATCAGTTTTTTGTCACAACTTCAATACAGCTCGTATTTATGAACTGATCTTCACGAAACTTCTTGGGTATTTTTGTTTTCACCTTGGGACAGGAATGAGTGTGTTTTGGGGTGCCTTTGTTATAACTGCTATGAGAACAAATATTTTGGGGTTCAGTCAGACCCATTCTGGGACTCAAAGATTTCTTTTCTAGTTTAGCATCTGACTGTCACCCCCCTTTACAATACTTTACCTAAACATTTGTTCCCTTCTACGGTCAGTATTTATGTACAGACTGTTACAATACTTTATATGTACCTTTGTTATCAGGTCATTACCTAGATGTTTGTCATTGCAGTATTTATGTACAGACCGTTACAATACTTTATATGTACCTTTGTTATCAGGTCATTACCTAGATGTTTGTCATTGCTGTGTCACATACTATACATGTACATGTCTGAACAAGTTGAGCTACAGTGTCATTGACACTTTCATTTTATGCGTTTAGGTCAATTTTAAGACCAAAAATTTTTTTTCTTTTTACACTGAAAATTTGGGATCCCAGTGAGACTTAGAAATTTTGGAACAAAATCTGGAAATGAGTTTTTTGTTTTTTTATGCGTTTTGTTCAATTTTAAGGCAAAATTTTTTTTTTTTTTTTACACTGAAAATTTGGGGTCCGGGTGAGACTTAAAAAATTTGGGCTAAAATCCGGAAATTAGTTTTGGGGTTTTTTATGCGTTTTGGTCGATTTTAAGAAAAAGGAAAAAAAATTTTAGTCTGAAAATATTTTGTTTGGGACTTCGAAAATTTCCGAACAAAAATAAAAAAATCTGTTTTTATCCGTTTATCTCAGTTTTGGGACGTAAAAATGCAGGAACTGAAAATAGAAGGAAAATTCTGTGTATTGCATGGGCACAATCGCTTCAACTAGTTGGTTTCTGCTTTTCTTAGGAGGGGCGTATGCAGCTTATTCAAGTCAAGTCCCTGGTTTGATATTTAGGCTGCCATGTCAGGTAAGCGCCCTCAGATCCCCTGTTGTTGATAAATGTCACATCAATAAATGGCAGTGAGAAAACTGTAGGATGTCTTCCTGAGCAACCTTCCTGTTATAGCCCCCATATTATATTGAGATTAATATATCTATAGTTGATAATTATATGAGATAGATATTTTTTATTTCTGCATTTTCTGACTGGTCTGACTCATTTGCACTGAGTGACCTTTGTTTACATCTTTGTTACACTGATCTATTGTACAAATAGCTGTTGATTGTTTAAGTAGGTCAAGGAACTTGTTTACTTGAACTATAACAGAATCACCTAGAAACTGTTTGAACTTTGAAGAATTTTCATCTTGTGGAACATTCTATCTGGTTTCTATATAAAGGTTTGTCAACAGAATTAAAAAACTCATTTTTTTAGAAAGCCTTTTCAGAAAGACTCACTCCAGTTAAAACACAGCAGTTGTTTCCATTGGAGATTATTATTGTTTCAGAACAGTACATTTATTATAGAAGCAGTGCTTCTTTGTGAATTTGGAAGATTGATTCCAAAAGAGAATTTTGAAGAGAATCTATTCGTCTTGGAAAAGAGAATTTATACTTTCTGTGAAACAGAATATTATTTTGTGAAAAGCCAAGATTCTACTGGGTTATTTAGAAATTACCTGTGGTGCCAATACTTCTTGGATTTTTACTCCATTTGAATTTTGCGGAGCATTTTGTTATATTTTGTTGGAGACTGCTGAAATTTCTAAGTGAAAATTTTATTACAAATCTACGGGATACTGTTTCTGAAGAGACATTCTTGGATTTAATACTGCCAGCTGGTAACTTTCTTCACAAGATTCCTCACCACTGGATTATGGCATTCTGTCAAACTGTACTTTGGACTAATTCAATAATTGATAAGTACCGCTGTTTTTATCTTCTGTAAACCAATTAGTGTAAAAGATCTTTGTATTGTTTTTTTTTTTATATTAATTTTTTTTAAATTAAATTCCAGAATAGTTAAATTCATAGTTATTGTTGCTGATTCTCAGATTTCTTTCTGTTACCAATATCAATAATATTTCCATACTGTAACACTTCCTTTGGTCATCGAGTAAAGATTGGCCCCAAAGGGAGGTGGTGCACAAATGTCTGCACTGAGCATCAAGAAGACAGGTATTAGTATCTAATACCACTTCTCTTCAGAAAAGTTCCAGATTTGCTAATGTGATAGCTTCAGTATTCACCGCATAGAAGGCGGATTGAGAAAGACATCCAAATGAGGCTGCAGTGTCGTCAGTATCATCATATTTAGAGAGCCTAGCTGCTACAGCTGCAACTAAATGATCAGAAACAGACAAAATTTTAACAGCCCTGTGGGAACCCACTGGAGCTGAAAATAGAAAAAAATCAAATGCCCATATTTAAAAAAACTGCTGCTTCCTTAAGACTAGTGGAATCAGATGGACCAAAAAAAATGCTGTCCATTTTGTCATGAAGTGCTGTATAGGGATGTCCATTTTAAGAGTGTTATCTTTCTTGTGCTCATTCAACTAAGTATTCTTCAGAATGTCTGGGCCAAATCTAAACTAATTTGGTACAAAGCATCTTGGTGGAGTATACTCTTCTTTTTTTTTTTTTTTTCCCTCAAATATTGTCATTCCCCTCTGGCTGGGGTTAATGCCCAAAAATCCTTAAAATCTTTAAAAATCTTCTCACTAACCACTAGAGAGGATGATTTGATATTTGGTATGGAACTTCCTTTGGTGGTGGGGATTAAATTTTTCAAGGAAAGTTTGTAGGTCAATATTTGGGCTCTCTGTGGTGGCATGCCCATTTTGGGCTCCACCCAACATTTCTGTTTCAAGAACCAATGGGTTGATTTGAACCAAATTTGATGCGTAGTATAATTGAGTCATACACTATGCTGCAAGCGACGATTACATGAATCTCCCAGGTCCGAGGAACTGTGTCTCAAGATCACTCACAAATTGCCGACGAATGTCTGAGAGTATGTCTGTGATCTGTGTCTGACATTTGATTAAAAACTCGGACAGTACGAGACAAATGGATTATCGACTTAATTGGTTTCTCGGACCGTATTGTGAAAAAGATTAAGCTTCACAATTATTGACAGCAGATTTGAACAACTTTTCCCTCAAGTTGCAAAAAGAAATTATGAAAATATTAAAACTAAATCAAGTTACGCCGACCATTTTTAACTCGTTGCGAAACGCTTCACAATTTATTATCACCCATTTAAACAACAATTTCAAAATAAACACTCGATTTCCCCATAATTGTGAAAACAAGATTACATGTATACATATAAATTAATATTAAATAAGCACAACCTTATTTAATATAAATTTATTTATTTCTATAGGTGTTTTTCGCAGAGAGCATAATCTATTCTGTTCGGAGATTGCATTTTAAAAAAAATGAATTGGATAGGCTGAGAAACAATAACCGAGAAAATAAAATCAACGTTAGTGGCTCAAAACCCTTCGAAATATGACATGATACTGTTCCACCCTTACCTCCGGCACCCTATAAATATGCCTATTTATGTTGAATGACTGCCAATCCTGCACCCCCCCCCCCCCCCCCCCCTGCATTACACTAGGCCTAAATGCATAAATTTCACACGTAACGCCTTTTGCAGTGGCCATCACTCATCGCCGTGCAAAGATTCCCCAATTCCCCCCCCCCCTCCCCAACAAATCCATTTTGTGCCAGTTATGCCACTGAATGCAAGTTTCCAAACAATAGTCGCCATTCTTTCTCAATCTCAATCGACCGACTGCTACATGCTGTTTGGGGTAAATTGATAATTTTCATTCTTGGGAAAAGCTTTCAATCAAAGAGTACTGCCGGTATAATAAAAAGAGGAGAACGAAGATTCAAATACTCATTTATTTATACTTATTCAACACAACAAAATAAAAGAAATAAATGTTTTGAACTTATATTCGCTCGCATACAGTGATAATATACACGTGGCATTTCGAAATAAAAAAAAAACGTTCTTGCTCATCCGGTCCTTTACATTTCGCCCCATGCAACAGTCCATGTTTCTTATCATATACAGTACGTGCCAAGTGTATCCTGTCTCAAACACCCGACACGTTGGACGATTTTCTGAAAATCACCGGCCAACACCGTGTCACATGGTGTAATTTGACCAAATTAAACACCGTGTGCAAACGGTGTTTAGATGTGGAAAAGATCATCTCCTTCTTGGTAAATCACTGTTGCAACGGTGATTCAGTGTGAAAAGGATTATTTCCTTCTTGGTAATATAATTAACTGGCTACCAATTGCGCTACTGCAAAAACGTGAGTTGAAATGGGGTTTGGCGAACAGGCTAAGCCTATTTAAACGTGTGTTGATTCAAACTGGTGATGTCTCATTGTGACGAAGAGATGTGCACTCAATTTTAGAAAAAATAAAAATGACCACAGAGGTTTTCAGGAAATCTGCAAATGTCACGGCCGATTTCGATCACACAGTGATTCACTGATTTTTCCATTGCTGCCTGCGGCTGCAGCAGGATGAGTAAAAAATCCATTTTAAAATCTGTTCGACTTTCACACAAGTCTACAAAAAATGTTTGGCAGTAATAATAATTAATAATATATAGGACAAAATCCACTTTTCAATCGGATGTCTATTTAAACAGAAAATTTCTTCATTCTCTTTAAATGTGCCGATTGAAAACAATATAACGTATTAACAAAGACCTCATCCCATTGCAAGCCACGTCTGAGAAATTTGTTCCTAGCAGAACTCGGACCAGAAGAAGCCCCCTCCATCCCCACCCCCATCTTCCTCGGCTTGTGTTGAAGAAATTTGAAGCAGGTTGGTCTTATGAAAGGAATAGATGGATGGGGGAGGGGGGGGGGTTCGGTCCATTGGAGTCCGAGACGTTTCAATTTACCCTGGGACATTGTGTTCCCGATATTTTTGAAAACTCGACACGAAAACGTGCCGGGTAAAACACATAGGTCGAAACTACCACTGGAAGCCATTTCAGCCACCGATCATATTCTGAGAAACTACAACTAAAGGCATTATAAGCTCCTAACATACTGCCAATTGACACTGTGCTTGAAATTTAATTCCCTCTTTTGAACTGAACAGGACAAGTTACAGGCAGAGGAAGGTCTGTAAATTGGTACTGGTTAGTTTTACATGTTTTCTACTTCGCAGCCGTTGTTTCCTACCCCCTCCCCCCTGCCCCCTCCGAAAATGCCGACATAGAAGTTATGGACAGAAAAACGACATGAACATAGTTATGCATCAATTGTCCCTACCACCAACTCTCAATACCCCATTTCACTTCTCCGCTCTCTATTGTGCCATTCCCCCAAACTCTGGACATTGAATGCCCTGAAGTTTCCAATTTGATAGAAAAAATACTTTCTATTCATCACCTCAGTGATTTCTTGAATGACTTGATGCCGTAATACACTTAGCTACGTCGGATGTCATTTACCACTTAATAAAGGCTTCGGTACCCCTGGTATATTGTGCATTACAAAATATTTCAATGTCTGTGGGTGCAATATTTTAAAAAATGTCAATCATTTAAATGCAGCAAATCTCCTTTTGCCATTCAAATAGTGGGTAGTTCTGCCATTCAAATAGTGGGTAGTTGAGATAAAAAAAACAAAAAAACAATGGAAAAGGCATTCTTAGACTAGCAGTAACCGTCCCCCTTTCGTGTTTTCACAGGTGCTTAATTACAGTAGTTTGTTTTGTAATTAAACTGATGGCAATTAGACACTCACCGAAATTGGATTAAGTGCCGGGCATACAAATCAATCAGCTTCCTTTTATTGTGCAGGCCTTCTGAAGTTATTGTTTACAAAAACAATGCTCTGATCTCACAATGCACCCCGAAAAGTAATTAAGTATTCATGAAATTGAATTAAATATTTTGAGAATGGCATCAATTAATTCATTCCCGACTTGTGTATTGTTTCCCGACACTCTGCATTCCTTCAGTTCAGTGTACTCACAGGGACATGATTTTATTCTCATCACATTCAATAGCAGCCTTACCTTTTTCTGAATTCATGACGCATTTGAATATTGAAATTCCATTGCATCTTAATACGAACGCTTATCATTTTGAGTCTAAGGATTTTGCGAGAGCGTGGTGAGGGAAGGGGAGCCCATCGGCAAGAATAACGTGTTTGAGCCTTTTACCCAAATTCATGTAGCGGCGAGATGGGGGCAAACACAAGAGGTGTGCCCCTGAAAGAAATGTGAAATTCGAGACAAAAAAAACCCCTCAATTTCCTTGACTGAATCTGTAAATACATGTCTACATCTGTAGCTCAGCACTCTTTGCTTCCAAGGTTTCCCGACAATGATGTGCATTTATTTAAATCATGGTGTTTGTATGTACTCCTCTAAGGTTTCTCTTGGAATGGTTATTTTGATTGGAACTTGGTTTCAGCCGCATGCCCGGTGCAGAGCCTGTCATCCATCCACCAGCACATGTGGCGAGTTTCGAAGAACGTACAGTCTTCATGGCCCTGCCAAAATGATCCAACAGATTTAATGGTACTGTACTCATTACTAAGTTCCGAGGTAGGCCCTGGGTGACGTATCCCTACCCACCCCCCCTCCCCCCCCCCCCCACACACACACACACACACACAAACCAAGTTGATAAATAGATGGCTTCCGGAATATACAAAACAAGTTCAGTAAATCAGGTCTGGGCTAATTTACTGGATAAGTTCTGTAATTTTCGGAAAACTGAGGACGAGTTGACGAATTCTGTTTAACTTTTCATGATCCAAAAATCGAAAGGTGCAAATTGTTCCAGTAGTAGGCCTAATCCACAGGAAATTTAACCATGCCAAGAGTTCACGGAGCCCTGTGAAACAACATTGAACTGGTTCATTTTCTTGTACATACTTACAATGGAGGCTCTCATTACGCCCATTTAACCTAATTTAAACTGAGAAATGAAGGCAATGGGCTGTAATGGGACAGTTGGATAAATTTGTTATCACTATGCGCTCGATGCTGCCGCGCTTCCAAATAAGGGCACGACAGCATCGATCCAGAAATGCTATCAGATATCCTTTTTTTCGATTTCTAAGCTTGTGACGAGTACCTGTGTTTGTTTTGGCATTCAACGTGATGGGGATATCATCGATAATTAGAAGATTCAATACGGGAAAAAAAGCGAAAATCAGAAGCCGACTCCAACGTGTAGCCTAAACTATTTAAAATGAACAACACCGTCACAACGAAGTTTGAATAGAAATAATTGAGACTGAGTTCGCTATGACATTAACTTGACGTATAATATTATGATGACGTATTTTGTTCTCAACATTTTAAAACTGTATGTTAATTCAACGTGAGGTGATTGAAAAATTCTAGAAGAATTGTCGGCGTAATGTATTGCTCATTAATGTTATTTTCAAGGTGACATTGTCGACAGAAATTGTCGGAATAAAATGTGCATGTGTCTATAAGACTGCTTTGTTTTCTTGAGGTGGAGTTGATGTACAGAAGTTAATTACTGCTAATCCTTTACACAATTATCTCCAAGGTTACGCGACATGAGCTAATCCTTTTCTCTTGAAATGCCTCACTGGATTTAATTACTGCTAACTCAGTCGGCATAATATCGGACAGGTTTAAATCTTTTCTCTTAACTCGGACCTGGGCGATTCATGTAATCGTCGCTTGCAGCCTAGTGTAAGTACTTGAATTATGCCCCAAATTTTGTTTTCGCAGCCCAATTGGAATCCTAGGAGCTCAAAATAGAATAAAAATTCGAACACGCATATTTGAAAAAGTGCTTGGACCAGTAAATAGTTTTTGGGATGAAGCTTCCTTAGGATCAGTGGAATCAGATTGACAGAAACAGTTGCTAGCAATTTTGTCATGAGATGCCGTAGGAGGAGAAGCAATCGAGGTTACTCACATCATAGAGTCCCCAGGGTTTTGACAGTCAACTCTTTCGTGTGCCGAAGAAGAATGGTCAACTAAGACCACTTATCAATCTGTGTTATCTGAATCTTTCCATCATTGCACCCAAGTTCAGAATGGAAACTTTCAGTTAAATTCAGAGCTCTATTCATGAGAACCTTTTTGCTACACACATGGATCTATAGGCTGCATACTTCCATATTCCAATTCATCAACAGTCACGAAAGTATCTCTGTTCTCACTCCGAGGCATTATCTATCAAATATTTAAGCCAAGCTTTTTCGGTATAAATTTAGCTCCTTGGGCATTCTCTCAGCTGTTGAATCGAGTGATTGCTTATCATCAGGTGCATTCATCAGTAATGTCTTCTATTTATCTAGACGACACCCTCCCGAGACATGCAAACTCAACTCTTCTAGAGAATGATGTCACTCTACTGCAACAGTTACTGCTGCAGTCACTGAGTCTTCTACTTTTTTGACCCAGTCTCAACCCACTTAAGTTTCCGGGAAGCACAGATCTTACCCTTTGCTTTTGGAACAGGATTTTAGAATACAACAAAAGTCTCAACAGACTTCTGAAAGTATTCCTGATGTGCATAGATAGCTCTCCCTGCAATGTTATTTATTTAGATATTTTAAAAAATTCTTCTTCTTCAAATCCACCGATCACAATCTTTTGAAAAATGGTATTAAAAATTTGTGGAGTGGGGGGGGGGGGTCAAATTCAGGTTTGTTCAAATCAGGTCGCAGCATTCATGTTTGAGTTTGAAGTTTAACTCAATGCAATATGAGAAAATTTCCTTAAAAATCTTCTTTGAATTCACCTGTCAGAATCTTGAGATATTTGGTATTCAGCATGATTTTGCAGATCACATTCAAGTTTGTTCAAATCAATCCCTGTATTCATATTTGGGCACTCCCTATGGAAGCCCAGATTAGAATGGTGTGGGTTGATTGCATGATTTTTTTTCCTTCAAAATCAGTTTTGCACGATTTTGAGCATTTGCTTGAAAAAAATTTTTTCTCCTCCCAATTCACTCCCATAGTGTGGGCGGTATGGGTGGGGTCCATCAGATAAAAGTTTCACCCAACTCAGTACCCACCCAGGCCAGTTGGGTGAACACTTTTATTTGGCATAAAATTAATTCAAAACTCTTTTTTTTTCAACCCTTTACCTAACAAATCGGCTGCATCCACCCACTTAAATTTACAAAATGAGCCATTGGAAAACAATTATTTTTCAAACAATTTCAACAAAATTATATCATATGATCCCCTCATTGAGCTCGTACCAAAAAAGGGTCACATGATATGGTTTTGTTGAAATTGATGAAAAATGTGATCAAATAATTTTTAAAATAATAAAATTTCATATCATCTGCATTAGGTAAATGATTAAGCAAAAGAGGATATTCAGTCGACTGCAGGCCTTGTCACCTTTTTCAGCATAATTGAAATTCTGGGCATGTAAATTTTCTGACATGGACAACAGAGTAACATATAATTACGTGACTTCATTTGTCTGTAGTGTTAACTAGCCATACATGCTGAATCCGACCTGAAATCCTAATTTAAACAACTTTCTGAAGTGAGTTCATCAGGTCCCCTGGGGCCTCATTTTTGAGGGTTACATTGGCTTAATTTTGGGGGTTGGGGAGGGGGTCAAAATTTAAGCATTTGGACTGATTCTATTGAATAGAATAGCCAACCAGTGGGCCAGTGGTAGGTAGGATAAATCTAGAAATTATTTTAAACTCCATTTTTTTCTACCAGGAGGTCTGATCGAACCAGAATGGATGAATATGATTTGGAATTGGAAGAGATTCGCAGGAGAGTAGCAGATAGACCATTGTTGGTGGAGAGACAGTCTGAAGTAATATTTTATATTCTCAAAAGAAAATATACCAATCCCAATTAGGTGGTTCAGAAAAGCTTGCACATTCACACATGTTTATAAAATACATACAATGAAATTGTTAGTTACTTGTTATGATGCAGTGAGTTGGGATGTGGGGAACAGTTCTGTCTATCTCACCGTCTATTTGTTCATCTGACCACCAATTAATCTGTTTGTCCCACTGATCTCTATACAACTTCATTGCTGGAAAGTCAGCAAGAAACATCACCACTTCGTCTGCCCCCCCCCCCCCTCCCCATATGACAACAAGTCAATCAATGCATTAACCCCCTCCCAATCCATGATGTGTGATGACATGAAAGCTGTTAGTTTGTTACTACAGTCAGAATGTAATAGCTTCCCCCTCATCAAATGTCATGGTGTTTACCTAGCATGAAAAAGTAGTAATAACACTGTATCAACTTATCAACTTTCCAATCTTGGTGCTTGTTGGTCTATTTTTTATAAAAAAAAACTGTGTAATCTTTCTCATTAGTGTGATAGCTTGAGCAAATATCAATGGATTTGGTCAATATTTGGTACGTGAGACTTTCTTAACAATGTCTTGAATAAGTTCGAAAACTGGTGCGAGCCGGCCACAATGAGGGAAGTTATGACCCTTACTTAGTTAATTTTTGCCCCTTTTCATCTCGTTAATGCGATAACTTGAACAAATATCAATGGAATTGCTTTTATTATAATGACAAACCTCACAGGTGAGAAAAAAACTTGACCCCTGCATTGGTGATTCATAATCCTTGTTTTTTTAGCTCTGACTGACAAGTGTCAGCGGAGTTTTTCTGGTAATGATTTGTCTGTCCATTGTCCATCTGTTGTCAACATTTTGTTTGTCTGGTCCATAACTTCCTAACAACTGAATATTTTTTCACATAACTCTATAACAATATGTATTATAAAAAGACAGCGTGTTGTGAATTATAATATGGTATGTGCTCCTCAAGGTCAAGGTCACAGGCACTATGTTAAGGTGACCGAAAAACATTGACATTTTGCTGTCACTTTTGTCCGGTCTATATAACTTGGTATGATTGACAGATCTCATTCATACTTGGTACAATTATTGCTCATGACCCAAAGTTGTGTCACGAGTTTGATCCAAGGTCATATGATGGTCAATATCACAGACGGCAAAACTTTGATATTGTTAAGCAGCTCATGTCTGGTCTGTATCATTGGATTTTGTCCGGGTTATAACTACTTAACCTCCAAATGTTTTTTAACAAAACTTTATAACAATATGTATTTTCAAAAAACTTTGTGTCATGAATTATAATATGGTATATGCCCATCAAGGTCAAGGTCACAGGCCCTATGTTAAGGTGACAGAAAAACTATGACATTTCACTGTCACTTTTGTCCAGTCCATATAACTTGGTATGATTGACAGGTCTTATTCATACTTGGTACAATTATTGCTTATGACTGGAGGTGTTTTGCAACTTTGATCCAAGGTCATAATATGAAGGTCAAGGTCACAGACAGCAAAACTTTGATATCGTTATACAGCCCTTGTCTGGTCTGTATAACTGAATCTTGTCCAAGCATAACTTCTTAACCACTGAATATTTCTTGACAAAACTTTTTAACAATATGTATTATCAAAAGACAGTGTGTTGCGAATTGTAATATGGTATGTGCACTTTTAGGTCAAGGTGACAGAAAAACTGATATTTCACTGTCACTTTTGTCCAGTTCATATAACTTGGTATGATTGACAGATTTTATTCATATTTGGTACAATTATTGCACATGACTCAAAGGTGTGTCGCAACTTTGATCCAAGTCATATCATCGAGGTCAAGGTCACAGACTGCAAACTTTGATATTGTTATATAGCCCTTGTTTGGTCTGTATTATTGAATCTATGTGACAGATCTTATTCATCCTTCACTCAGTTGTTACCCATAACCTAACATTCTGTCATGCTCTTGACTGACCCCATTGTCACAAGCAGTAACTCTTGGATTTCTGAATACTGTTCTTGTCCAGGTTGTATAACTGAACTTTTGTCTAATCCATATAACTTGCTATGATTGAGAGATCTTTTTCATTCTTGGACCAGTTTTGGCTCATGATTCAAAGGTATGTCACGGCTTTGAACCAGCATCATATCATCAAATTCAAGGTTACAAACTGAAAAACTTTGACATTGTTATACATCCCTTGTTCAGTCTATATAATCAGGCCTTTAAATTCCTTTATTTTGGGCACTCCATTTTGCCCTCATTTGGGCACATTAAAACCAGAAATAACAGTCTTATCCTGTTATGTTTTATTTCCATGCCTTTCTTTGTGTTTCTGTGGCCATATTATGATGGACGTTATTCACAAATGCAGAAGAGGCACAGAGAATTTACATATTTTTCTTGATGTCCTCACACCTCTAATTTGGACACACCTGTAAATGTTGTGAATTTGGGATAATCTAAAGGCCTGATATAATATCATCCATATGACATTTCACTATCACATTTGTCCAGTCCATTCAACTTGCTATGGTTGATCGATCTTTATTAGCCTGACTGTTTAAAGTCAGGGCTATAGTCATGACTTTTGTCCATCCGTCTGTCCATCTGTTAACATTTTTTAGAGTTTTGGTTAAAGTTTTTTACTGAAGGCTAAAGTTTTTTTCTTTTTAATTAATATCAATTACTATTGATTGTATCATTCTCATTATGTTTCAAGTTATTTTGGAACTTATTTAACCCTTTTTTTGCAAAGTTACACCTTTAATTCTTCAAACAGTTCAGTGGAATGTCACTGTTTCTCATTTGCGACAATGTCTACTGTCTACTTAAGCTTTCTGCAGTGATTTTAATTAATATTGGCATGATTTTAACCCCTTTTAAACATGTTTTCAGACTTAGTTTCAATGTATTTGAAATTAGGCTTTGCCACATACTTTCTTACTTTAATTCTTGCATAGTCAGTACAACCTAATAATTGCATTTACATCAGTGATTTCTTTTAGCGGTTTTAGGAAATATTTAACCCTTTTTGCGGTCAGTTTTACTTAGTATTCCCAGCTTAAAGTTTTGGATTAAAGTTTTGCTTTTCAAGGTTGTACCTTTCATTCTTCAAACAATGTGTTACATTGTCATTGTTTTTCATTTGGGGCAAGGTCTACTGATGCTGTATACAGTGGTTTCAATTAATATTTGCATTAATTTAACCCTTTTCAAAATGGTTTTCAAGCAAAGTTTCTTTAAGTTTGAAACTGGGCTTCTATCACATACTTTGTCACTCTTTGTTCTTGCATGATCAATGCAACTTTAAAAACTGCATTTGCAGACATGATTTCTTTTACCTTTTAGCTTTTTTTTTCTCATTACCTGAGCTTCACTCTTTGAGATATAAAGAAATGCCTTCAGCAGCATACCTCTGTTGTTTTACAAAAAGCAATACAGATGGGGGAGGAAATGGGAGTGAGGGACTTTGGTGTTGTCTCCAAAACTTTGGGGGAGATGGGCGGAATCAATCCACCCCCCCCCCCTCCTCCACATGTTATTCAGAGTTCTAACTATATGATTCTCTTCAAATTTGATATTACTTTTTATACGCCCATTTGTAAAAATGGTCATACAAACTAATAGGTCTCCATCTATCCGTCCATCTGCCCGTCTGCCCATCCGTCAGTCCATCTGTCCATAAACAATTGGTTTCTGACTGATAACTCCAGTTTGAATTATTTGATTTCAACCAAGGTTGATATGTGTATTTCCAGCTAGTGATACAGGCCAAGTTTGAATATTGGTTCCATCCAATTATTTTTACATGAGTTATGGCCCTTTTTCAACTTAGAATTTGACCTTCTATTAAGATTATTGGTTTCCGACTGATAACTCCAGTTTGGATTATTTGATTTCAACCAAAGTTGGTGCCTGTATTTCCCAGCTAGTAATCAGAACTTTGTTTATGGCATAACTTGAACAAAATTTCACAGATTTAAATTCTTTTTTGGTACATATCTCTATAGCAAGCAAGTTTGATGACCAACCATATCCGTTGAAAATTATGGGAGTTATTGTCCTTTATTAATATATATCATGTAATGCTTGTCTATGGAATAACTTAAACGTTAGTAACCAAATATAAATTTTCTTTTGGTATATATCTCTTTGGGAGCAATGTCTACCTCAAGTTTGATGACCACCATTATCTGATGAAAATTACACCCCCTCCCCCTACCCCTGCACTCCCCCCCCCCCCCCTGTCATTTAAGCAGTCTTTCCTAAAATGCATTTTGAAGGATTGGGAGTTATTACATGCAAAACAAAATGGACTCATATAACACCAGCCCCACCCCTCCCCTGTGCCATTTAGGCAATTTTTCCCAAAATGCATTTTGAAGGAGTGAGAGTTATTACATACAAAAAAAATGCGACTCCTATAGCCCAACCAAAAGATCCCCCTACCCCCTCCTCTCCCCAGGTGTCATTTAGGTATATTTTTTTCTCTGCCCCAAAATTAATTTTTATGGATTTTGAGTGATTACATGCAGAAAAAATTGTGCTTGTGCCATTAATAGGTCATGAGGTATGTTTTGGTGTAGAGAAATGAAAAAATAGAAGTTGAATAATAATTTTTGTATATCATGAGTGCAGATATGGCAGATTCGTTAGATAAACAGTTAATAAAAAATAGCTCTGACTATTTTGTGTCTAGGCATTGCCATTGCTGGGACAGTCGGGCACAAGCCTGAAAATATGCAGATTGTCATCTACAAAATGAGGTCCCCAGAGGGTGAATTTGGTGATGCTACCCTGCACAGCAGGGTAGCATGACAAAATTTACCCTCCGTGAACCCCAGTCTGAATCAAGGTCTCAAGCCAAAATAGAAAGATATACCTAGAGGAAGAATTGGCCAACTCCAGGGACCAGCCTAGGGGGGAATTTTAGGGAGACTCCCTCCAGAAAAAATAGGGAGACTGCAGAGTCATGTAGGGAGACTTCATAGGCAAGTGGGGAAAATTAAGAATATTCATGTACCACCCCCGCCGCCCCTTCATATTTTCAATTTAGGGTCCTCCATTAACGTACAAATAATCCAGGTCCAGTTGTCTATGATGCATCTGTGCCAGGTTAAAAAATCACAACGTAATTATTGACTGAAAATCCCCCACTGCTACCTTCTCCTTCATGACCCCTCACCTTTTCTTTGTGCCAATCCCCCATCACCCTCCTGTGGTTGCCTTTCAACGAAGTCTGCTAAGCTAATAATTTCCTAAGTCTGAAAGTGTGAACAGGACCAGATGTAAGAAGGTTGCTTGGGAGGTACTTTTTAGTTAATAAACAAAATACATTCTGGGATCGAGTATTTTGTAAAAGAAATGTCATTCCGCATCATTTTTATGGCATTCCGGTGTCATTCCGCATCATTTCATGTCATTCCGATGTTTAGGAGGACCCTTTTTCAAGATCGTCCACATGCACACTTGTGTCCTGTACAAAGCTTTTCTTGACATCAAAAAGCTTTTTTTCATGTGTTTCAATTCCATTCGTGTTTTTCTGGGAATAGACAGCCCAACAGTTAACAGTCGTCAGCAAATCGAAATGAAAATAATGTGTTATAAAATACGTCTGTTGTGTATACATTTTCGGCATCCTAAGCGACGTAACCTACTTTCAAACTGGGTTGTTTGTTGAGTCGCGTAAGTCACCTATTTTCGTTTCGACACTTGAAGCTCCGACTGGAACGCAACAAAATAGAAATAAAAAAATCTGCCAAAAGCGACAATGGACAATTACTTGTCGTGTGATTTCAAATAAATGGACGTTTATTTGTCGAATTAAAATGCCCATTTTTCACACTCGAGCACATTCGATTTTTGAAAATACTCGTTTTCATGTAAACCTCGCATCACTCAGTTCAGCCTTTTCTCATTTTGGCCAATTTTTAGAGGGCGACTTGTAATCGCCCCGACTATTTTTCTAGGCGACTTTGGGCTTAGAAGGGCGACTTAATCGCCCTAGTCACCCTCAAGGCTGGTCCCTGGCCAACTCTATGGGGTAGCATTAGCAAATTCACCCTCTGTGAACCTCATTTTGCAAATGACAGGTTGCTAATATTCAGGATTTGGTCGGGTGTATGCGTGACATCACTCTAGTTATAACTTGGACCAGTTATGGCTCATGATTCAAAGGTGTGTCAAGGCTCTGAACCAGCATCATATTTTCAAGGTCACGTACAGTAAAACTGATATTGTTATACATACCTTCTCTGGTATGTATAATTTAAATTAATTTTATATTATAGAAACATAAGTTAATGAGTAGTGTCAGCAATTTTAATAGCATCCCATCAGAGCCTACTCATAATTAATGACATTTCAAGGTAACCATTTCTCTCTGTCTTATATTTCTCCTGTATATATCTGCCTTGAAAGTAGTGGCCCTAAGCAGAGCTCTATATGCTGAGAGGCCTCATGTTTGTCAATAATAACTAAAATACGTTGTGAATATTCAATGTGTATTGAAAAATTTTTTGTTGTTGAGAACTATTTTTAGCTCATCTTGACAAAGTCAAACTGAGCTAATCCCATCACTCTCAGTCCATCTGCCATCATCCGTCTGTCCATCATCCGTCAACACCATGTTTTGATCTTCTCCTCCAAAGCCACTAGGCCATTTCAAGTGAAAGTTTGTGCGAGTGATGGTCCCGAAGGGGCATTGCATTTTTGTTCAACTCAGCATGCCCAGCCCCATAGGGAGGGAGTGGGGAAAAATGCTTCAAAATATTTTTAAAATCTTCTCATGAACCAGTGTGTACAATGACTTGATATTTGCTATGGAGCTTCCTTTTGAGGCGTAGAATCAAGTTTGTTCAAACAAAGTTAATGAAGCAATATTTGGCTTTGTAATGGGAGGGGGTAAGGTTTTTGGCCCTGCCCAAAATTTCTATTTTCTGAACCCATGGTCTGGTTTGAACCAAATTTGGTATGTGGTATCATTGGGTCATAAGTACTTGGCTCATGCAAAAAAAAAAATTCTCGTATCCCCATGGGAACCCATATTTCCCAAACCACATGGAACAGAGAGCTGTTATGTAGTATGAAGTATCCTTAGGACCAGTAGAATTGAATGGTAAAAAAAATTGCCATCAGTTATGTTAGGGTGTTCTATAATGGGCATCGAAAAAATGCCGAGTCAGCATATTTGCAAAAATTTTTAAAAATCTTTTCTCCAGAACCAATCATCAGAATCTTTTGATATTCGGTATACAGCATTCATGGGGTGGTCAAGATACAAGTTTGTTAAAATAAAGCCCATTAGTTCTATTTGTGCTCAATACAGGAGCCCAACTTTTTAACATAGGGTAATATGGGGAATATTCTTTATTAATAATTTTTGGGCTCCCTATGGATAGGGAGCCGGAATTGGCCATGTTGCTGAAGAATTAAAAATTTTGTATTCAGTACCCTCTAGAGGTGTGTAACTAAGATCAATCCACTTAGGTTGTATCAAGGGGCTTAATGGGGGAGCTCTACATTTTACATTATGATCAACTGAAGAAGAGGCATGATGCCCAGATTATTTTTGTCACTCCTGCGGGGCTCAAGGATTGATAGTGCAGCAGGTGGAAATGGATTGCTTTATGTAGACTCATTCTTGGACTCTGTTTATATTGTGTTCTGTTCAAGTTGAGCGCTTCAGGCCCTGCGGGGCCTCTTGTTTAATAGCAACTTCTGCCTCCCAACACCCCCATCCCCAAAGATGGTAGCTGTGATAGGGACAGTTTTCTGTATGCAACCAATGAGTGTTCCAGCAATTCAGTTGTATAGAGATCAGTGATTTGTCTAGGACACTTTCACTTTTGTTCATGCATTGATTTGGACAGTAGTTTTCAGATTTAGAAAAATTTGGTTTGCTGCTTTCTTTTGACAGCATCTGTTTGGGCAAGTTTAAAATAAAGAGTTATTGTCCTTTATTTAATGTGATTCTATTGAAATTTCAATGTTTATGTAATAAAGTGACCAGTAATCATCAGATTTGAACAAAAGTTTGGTGTGCTGTTTTATGCTAAGGTGCTATTTAAGTAAGAAAAAACAATTTACTATGAAGTCTGAAATTCCATAAATTTTGAATAAATATACACAAAAAGTTCATCAGAATGAAGATTGTGGTGTCCACAACCCCGAAAAAAAGAGGTTCTTTCAACTCACATAGTTGATAGCCGACATAATTGCTTTCTGGAAGACAGCTACTGTATTCCAAAACTTGAAATTAATTTTTGGCCAAAACTAAAACAGAGTGTATTGTGTTATACTTTTTAGTGTGTTGCATATTGGGTGAGTTTGATTATTTTTATGAGAATATGTTTATTTTTGTGGGAATTCTGTATCTGCTACATCTCTCATATGTTAATATGCTGGTAACTCTCAAGCTGGACCTCCAATCCTTTGAGTGGGAAGCATGTGTTTCAATTGGTCACAGGGATGCAACTGAACTGGTGGAAGGTGGTGATATCTTTTCCTTATATTTATAGAGGACACCTTTAGTACACATTCTTTACCAGATTTCTTATGTGAGTCCAGTGTCATTCAGGAATTGCTATTGGAAAATATGATTGCTGAGGGTCAAAAGGTATGGTATGCTTTTCAGACCAAAAAATAAAACTTTTTAGTTATTCAAGAAGTATTTTTTGCAAATGTTATTTTCCATACTTCTTAGGTAAAGGGTTAAATAAATGAGGTTACAGTCATTGCATTAAAGTATTTTGAAAATTAAAGACGGCTTCACTATAAATCAGCCAGGAACATTTTAGTTTACTGTCATATTTTATCTCTGAACATGGTACAGTGCCCACTTAATTGGATATCTCTTAATTGAATGACCCTGTTAATTAAGTATAATTTCCAGCCCAAAACCATTTACCACACCTTCAGTACAAATTTGACCTGTTAATTGCATACGCTCCTCTGCTAAATAATAGCGATAGCCAAATAATAGTGATGCTGCACATTTTGGGGTTCAATACATAAAAGTGATGGTGCCAAATAATAGTGATGGCATGCCAACCAAAATTACAGGAGTGATAGCTACAGTAGTCTGAAATTCCCACAAATGATACCTGACAATACCTGTGTTTCACTCTTGTAAAATTTGACAGGACTCAAAGAAACTCAAGGGGATGGGGTACACAATAATAGGAGATTATGCAAAACATTTTTGCAGGACCTTTTTACTGGTATGCAAATTTAAATTTTGACAAGCCTGGATGGTACATTTCCTATGAAATTTTACATTTTCTTCAAGCAAAAACTGTTTTCAGGTTTTGTTTTTTTGCCGACTTGCTGATCAGATATTCTAATGACAGTAACTCATTTTAATAATCATGATGGTGCCTAATTATGCTATCCTCTTCCTC
This sequence comes from Pictodentalium vernedei, assembly GCA_031216915.1. Taxonomy (NCBI): domain Eukaryota; kingdom Metazoa; phylum Mollusca; class Scaphopoda; order Dentaliida; family Dentaliidae; genus Pictodentalium; species Pictodentalium vernedei. The sequence goes on along the minus strand of CM062292.1, from coordinate 184,453,082 downwards.
CAAAAAGTAATAATAATGATTTCACTTTTATTTGGCAGAGGAGTGTATAGGCAAAAGAGCAAACTCCTGTTAACTGAATAAAAAATCTTGCAAAAAGTCGAGAGAAATCACCCTGGCAGTCACTGAATTCCTTGTTTATAAACCTATTTGGCCTCAGTACATCCAATAAATGCATTTAATCCATTATATCTTGTTTGACAAAGCTCCATGAGCTCTGTCAAACAAGACATAATGGAATAAATGCTCAGTTTATCTCTAGAATACAAGTGATTGAATACTGTTAACTCTTAAGGACCTGGAGATTTTTTTTATACATTTTTGCTTTACTTTAACAATCCTCATCCAATGACTTTGCAGTTGTTTCTTGGCAAGTTTTGGCTGCCAAAATAGTCGGCCAAGACTTGCTTAGAAACAGCTGCCATGGCACCTCTAAGGTAACTGGTTAGCTTACCGCCAAACTGCATGTTGGGGCACCTGTTTTGTTGTAGAAAAATGTGCTTAAAGTCGGAATTAGGGTCTTAAGGGTTAATTGAATAATTTCCAATGGCAAAGTTGCTATTCAAATAACAAGAGTTCCACTGTAGAGCTAAAACAGTTAACCCATGTTTGTAACCGGCCATCTACAGAAAATATCTGGTTATCCATAGCCATTCTTACATTGACTGTGAGATCAAAACAGTTTGGATTTACAGGCAGTGTTAGCATTAAATATTCCTGAGTGCATATACAAATGGACCATTTCTAAGCAGTACTCTCCAGATTTTGTTTCTATATCCACTACAGAATACTTTTTGTCAATACTTGATACTCACAAACCCCACAGATGTTGTCAAAACTCTTAATGAAAAACCAAAGAGACTATGCGGGAAACGACTCTGAATTGGGCTTGTAGATTCTCCTATGTCATTGAGTACCGGTACATTATTATTTTTCTGTGTAGGTGTATGAAGCAGCATTACTCTATTGGGCAGTGCACACTGTAGACAATACTTGTTTGGGCTGCATGATATTCTAAACTGAATACAGTATTGGTATTCAAAAAAATACCATGGTATACCAGTAGATCGAAAGCCTGTTCAGATAGCTGAACATCCGTACCACAATTGGGACTTGAGCTATCAGAGTGGAACAAATTAGCATGCCCTGATGAGGCAGTTAGAATAACCCTTTTCCCAATGCAGATGATATCAAAATTTATTATTTTAAATATTCGTTTATCAAATGTTTCCCAAAATTTCAACAAAACAAAATCATGTGACCCCTCATTGGAACGAGGTTGTTCCAATAAAGGGTCACATAACAGGGTTTCGTTGATTTTTTTTTAAAAATAATTTTTCAACTGCATAATTTTTATATTACGTGGGCAGATGCAGCCGTTTTGTAGGGTAAAGGGATAATTTTATTCATTCCGAACTACAGTTAAAACTCAAAACATCTTGAAAATTAACTTGTGGGTAAATAAATAATGACGATAAACTGGTATTTTTGCACTAACACTTGTATTCAATCAACACTTACACTGGTATTCAATCAATACTGGTTTGAATACTGGTATGTATCAGTTTATCGATATACTGTGCAGCCCTAGTACTTTTAGGGTTTGATTCATTTATTCAAACCCAGAAATATATAGGGCAAATTCTTTAGCATTTATAATTAAGTTGATAATCTGAATATGTATGTTAATTGTATTTACAGATCTGATAATAATATGAACTTCTTATCATTTATTGGAAAACTCTCTGTAAGAGAGCTTTCCAATAAATGACAAGTTCAGAATTTGGTAGTGATGGTAGTGCCTACTACACAATTGGACATACATAGACTCATCCAGTTCTGAGAAATTGTGCTGGTTTTTATACTCCCTGCTAGGAGTCCATCCGTCCATCCATGGACATAATTTTGTCCAGAGATTTTCTCAGACATTTACGGACCAATCTGTTCAAGACATCAGATGATTGATCACCACCATGCGAACCTGTGCACCTGCAATTATAGTCCGGTCGGATTATTTTTTCCAGAATTATTCCCCTTTTCGCCTTGAGATAGCAGGCCTAGAATTTGTCTCGAGAGTTTCACAGATGTTTATGGGTTGATTCCTTTGAAACTTGGTATGGATGTTCACTACCATGGGAACCTGTGCATCTGCGATTATAGTTTTGATTGGACTCTTTTTCCAGAGTTATGCCCCTTTTTGTCTTAGAATGTGTGAATTGTGTCTGGAGATTTTCTCAGATGTTTATGGGTCAATTCCTTTGAAACTTGGTATGGATATTCAGTACCATAGGAACCTGTGCATCTGTGATTATAGTTTCGATTGGACTTTTCTTTCCAGAGTTATGCCCCTTTTCATCTTATAGTAATCATGGCGACGGGGTATGGACAGGCCCATCTGGGACAGTCACACCTCTAATTACATCAGGCATAAGTGAATTGCTGCCTGTCAAACATGCAAGTGGAGCCTGTCTGTGACCATGATAGGCAGCTAATTTTGAGGCTTGCGTGTTGTGGTGTTCAATATTGGAATGGTGCAGGCATCCCATTCCAACAGAGCATTACATCACATCATTAAAAGACCCTGTAGAAGATCGCTTCATTCATTCATTCAAGCCCAGAAATATGTTCTTGATGTCTGCCTGTCACCATGAAAGACAAAGAATTGTTTGGGTTCATCAAATTTGGGCTTTTCCCTGTCTCTTTATAAATTCAAAGGGTGAATTTTATGAGAGCTTTCCTATAAATGATAATAAGTCAAGAAGTTCTTATTGGTAAAGCTTACCTTATAAACAGGACAAATTGTAATGTACAGGTTCTTATTCAATTCCAAGAAATGGTACTGGCCATTATGTCACAAGGGAGTTGGTGCCTGTCAAACATGCAAGGTGTTGTGTCTCTGACCTAGACATACTTAATTGAAGGCTTGGTGCTTAGTAATTTTAAATATGGTCTTGGTCTAAGAAGCCTTATTAGTAGTCACATTATCAGAATGAAATTGCATTAATAAATTTAGATTGTAATTATTTATCTTTAAACACTTTTTGTAATCAAATTCACATAATCAGGTTGAAAAAAATATTGGCAAATTTGGATGGGTTTTTTTTCCCCACATATTTGTAATGAAAGTTTTTTGTCGTGCCTTATAGCACATTTCTATGTATTCCCTATTGACTTGCTTTGGAATTATTTTGCCTCTTGTAATGTTACGGAAAAGTTTTAGATAGAATTTGCAAGTGATTCTTTCACTCATTGATATTTGTTATGAGACTGTAATATTGCGGTCCTTAACTAATGCAGTACTAAAGCCCATATTTGGGCTTTATCAAAAATGTGTAGATCCTTGAATAAACTTTTACATTTGAATTGGCTTTATATTCAGTTGGGAGCAAACAATATGCTGTTAATGTAGTTTGTTTTTTACCTGCGTCGCCAGCGGCAGAGCAGGTCTAGTAACCGCTCGACTCTGTCCGTCAGTCCGTCCATCTGTCGGTCTGTCCGAAACACTTTTTCCGTCAAAGTTTCCCTGGCTTCTATGAAAGGGAATGATTTTATATTTGGTCTGCTGCTTCATAATGATGAGTTGTATCGTGTAAGCAATTTTCAGATCTGCCGTGCAGCCACTTCCTGTTTGCCGATACTTTGAAATTTTACTGTACCCACTGAACATTGAAATTTTCCATCAAGGTTTTCTCGGCTTCTATGCAAGGGATTGATTTTATATTTGGTCTGCTGCTTCATAATGATGAGTTGTATCGTGTAAGCAATTTTCAGATCTGCCGTGCAGCCACTTCCTGTTTGCCTGTACTTTGAAATTTTACTGTACCCACTGAACATTGAAATTTTTCGTCAAACTTTTCTCGGCTTCTATGCAAGGGATTGATTTTATATTTCATCTGGAGCCTGATAATGATCAGTTGTATCGTGTATGCAATTTTCAGATCTGCCGTGCAGCCACTTCCTGTTTGCCGATTCAATTGCATGCAGCGACGCAGGTCCAGACCCGGTATTGGTCTTGGCTTGTTTACAGTTAGTTGCCGAGGGCCTATACTTTCCATAAAATTGAATAAAACAATTAATGGTGAATAATTTCTGATTACCAAGATGAATTGGCCTATACTGAATAATGATTCCCAAATGATCAGCTGAACTATTTTTAGCTCACCTGACTGAAAGTCAGGGTGAGCTTTTCTTGTCACTCTTCATCCGTCGTCTGTCGTCCGTCGTCCTGCGTGAAGTTGGTGTTTGAGCCTCTTTCTCCTAAACCACTGGCCACATTTTAATTAAATTTCATGTAAGTAGTGGTTATATAGGGGCATTTTGATTTTCATCCAAATTAGGTTTCGGCTCATATTGAGCAAAGTTGTGGGGAAAAAATGGCCAAATTTTTTGAAAATCTTCTTATGAACCACCAGTAGCAGAGAATTGATATGTGGTATACAGAGTCCTTTTGAGGTTTAGAATCAAGTTTGTTCAAGAGAAGTTTGTCGGGCATTATTTGCCTTCGTTATGGGTGGGGCAAAAATTTTGGCCACACCTAAAATTTCTATTTTCAGAACCGTGAGGTCGATTTGAACCAAATTTGATATGAGATGATAATGGGTCATAAGTATTTGATTGATGCAAAAAAAAATTTCTCATTGCCCCGTGGGAACCTCGGGAGCTAAAAATAGGAAAAACATTAAAACTGCCATATCTCCAAAACTACACGGCACAGAGAATTCTTATTGTGTACAAAGCTTACTTTTATCCAGTAGAATAAAATGGTTAAAAAACATCCCTATCGGTTTGATCACAAGGTACTTTTCTTAGGACTTTGAAAAAGTGCTGAGTCAGCACTTTTTAACCCTGTAGGCAATGGGGAAAAAGATTAAAAAATCTTCTTCTCCAGATCCAGCAGGCAGAATCTTTTGATATGTGGTATGCAACATTGTAGGGTGGATCTGATTCAAGTTTGTTCAAATCGGCCCCCTGGGTTCATATTTGGGCTCAGTATAGGAGCCTGATTTTGAGCTTAGTGCATTTCAGGCAAATTTCTTAAAAAATCTTCTTCTCCAGATCCAGCAGGCAAAATCTTTTAATATTTGGTATGCAACATTGTGGGGTGGATCTGATTCAAGTTTGTTCAAATCGGCTACTTAGATGCATATTTGGGCTCACTGTAGAAGCTCAAATTCGAACTTAGTGCATTTCAGGCAAATTTCTTCAAAAATCTTCTTCTCCATATCCAGCAGGCAGAATCTTTTGATATTTGGTATGCAACATTGTGGGGTGGATCTGATTCAAGTTTGTTCAAATCGGCCCCCTGGGTTTATATTTGGGCTCTGTATAGGAGCTCAAATTTGAACTTAGTGCATTTCAGGCAAATTTCTTTGAAAATCTTCTTCTCAAGATCCAGCAGGCAGAATCTTTTGATATTTGGTATGCAACATTGCAGGGTGGATCTGATTCAAGTTTGTTTAAATCGGCCCCCTGGGTTCATATTTGGGCTCAGTATAGGAGCCCGATTTTGAGCTTAGTGCATTTCAGGCAAATTTCTTCAAAAATCTTCCTTCTCCAGATCCAACAGGCAGAGTCTTTTAATATTTGGTATGCAACATTGTGGGGTGGATCTGATTCAAGTTTGTTCAAATCGGCTCCCTAGATTCATATCACTATAGAAGCTCGAATTCGAACTTAGTGCATTTCAGGCAAATTTCTTCTTCTCCAGATCCAGCAGGCAGAATCTTTTGATATTTGGTATGCAACATTGTGGGGTGGATCTGTTTCAAGTTTGTTCAAATTGGCCCCCCTGGATTCATATATGGGCTCACTATAGAAGCCCGAATTCGAACTTAGTGCATTTCAGGCAAATTTCTTACAAAATCTTCTTCTCCAGATCCAGCAGGCAGAATCTTTTAATATTTGGTATGCAACATTGTGGGGTGGAGCTGATTCAAGTTTGTTCAAATCGGCCCCCTGGGTTTATATTTGGGCTCAGTATAGGAGCCCAAATTTGAACTTAGTGCATTTCTGGCAAATGTCTTAGAAAATCTTCTTCTCAAGATCCAGCAGGCAGAATCTTTTGATATTGGGTATGCACCATGCTTAGTGGGGTGAGATTCAAGTTTGTTCAAGCCAAGTCCCTGGGTTCATATTTGGGCTCACTGTGGTAGCCCGAATTATAACTTAGTTCAAAATGAGGAATTATTCTTTAAAAATCTTCTTCAGATCCAGCAGTCATATTGTTTTGATATTTGTGTGCAGCATTCTTAGGGGCGTGAGATTCAAGTTTGTTCAAGCCATGTTCCTAGGTCCATATTTGGACTCACTGTGGGAGCTCGAATTGTAACTTAGTTCAAAATGAGGAATTTTCTTTAAAAATCTTCTTTTGCAGATCCAGCAGTCGGAATGTTTTGATATTTGGTGTGCAGCATCCTTAGGGGGGTGAGATTCAAGTTTGTTAAAGCCAAGTCCCTGGGTTCATATATGGGCTCCCTGTGGGAGCCCGAATTATAACTTAGTTCAATATGAGGAATATTCTTTAAAAATCTTCTTTTTTTTTAGATCCACTGGTCAGAATCTTTGGATATTTGGTATAAGCTTTTCGTAGGAGAAGCAGATGCAACTTGTTGAAATCAATTCTCTGGGTTGATATTTAGGCTACCATGTCAGGTGAGTGCCCTCAGGCCCCTTGGGGCCTCTTGTTATGTGTACCCATAGCATGTATGGTACACATAATGTCGGCATCCGGGGTGGCCCTCCATTGTTTGTCCATCCTTTGTCTGTCTGTCTGTCTGTCCATCCATCTGGCATCCGTATCCATTTCTTTGGCATTCGATAACTTGAAAAATATTGCTTGGATTGTCATGTTCTTTATATTTATGTTCAGGTTACTGATGTGCCGAGCTGTGTAGTTTTTGGTGTAAATCTGATAATTTGATCCCGAGATATTAACCCATTATCCTTCAAATTGAGAATTCTTCCAATCCCATTGACATGAGGTAACTCAAAAAAATATCTATCCAATTGTCATGTTACTTTATATATATCTTCAGGTTACTGATGTGCCACACTGTATAGTTTGGTGTAAATCTGATAATATGATCCAGAGATATTAACCCTTTATCCTTCAAATTGAAAATTCCTCCCAAAATTGGTCCTGAGATAATAACAGCTTTCTACTATTTGCATGCATGGGTACATATCTGATGATTTAATCGGCTTATTTTTCCATTTAGTCAGGAAGAATGAAAAGTTATTGATTTCAGATGACAGATGTATGTTCGTCAGCATTATTAAGAAATTGTTTTCAGTAATAAACCTCTTGGCTATTTGTGTGTTACTATAATCAAAACCCAGTTTCTTTTTTATAGTTGGATTAATTCTGTTAGCCTTTCATGGCAGTTCATCTTTTTTTCTGAAATCATAAAAAATTAAAAAAACTAATGAAATTTGAATAGCGATTTTTGTGAATAGCAAGAGTTGGTTTAGGCCATTACATAATTTACATTGGATAGAGAGTTAATTTGGGTATGCAAAGATATGTGAAGGACAGTGAAGAAATGAGAGTCATTTGTCTTATTTTACCCTTTATACCATAACTGCTGTGGGTATTCAATGTTACTTGATATTATACAACAGACATTGAGAAATATGCTAGGTGCACCATGCATGAAATCTGGTCGACATGTTTGAACATCATGTAAGAAGCCATCTGATTGGTCATTATTCATCTGAGTGATGTTATGACATGCTTCAACACAAACTGTGTCAAGCAAGAATGTGAACCGACTCCCAAAGGTGAAATTTAAAAAAAAATATCAGTCTCATATCAGCCTCATTCACTTAACCCTTTACCTAACATGAAAAGCAGACAACACTTGCAAACAAAATTATTGAATAACTCATTTTTTAAATTTTTTGTCACAAAAACATAGGTTATGACCCCTCTTTGGAATGAGCTCAACGAGCTCGTTCCAAAGAGGGGTCATAACCTATGTTTTTGAGACAAAAAAAGGAAAAAAATAATGAAAATTAATTGGCGATTTTTAGCACATCTTGACAAAGTCAAGCTGATCTAATCTCATCGCTCTCCGTCCATCGTCCGTCCTTCTGTCGTCCATCAACACCATGTTTTGGTCTTCTCCAAAACCACTGGGCCAATTCTAGTGAAAGTTAGTGTGAATGATGGTCCCAAAGGGGCATTGCAGTTCTGTTCAACTCAACATGCCCAGCCCCATAGTGAGAGGGTGGGAGAAAATGCTCCAAAATATTTTTAAAATCTTCTTCTCATGAACCAGTGGGTACAATGACTTGATATTTGTTTTGGAGCTTCCTTTTGAGGTGTAGAATCAAGTTTGTTCAAACGAAGTTCGTGAAGCAATATTTGGCTTTGTAATGGTAGGGGTAAGATTTTGGGCCCCGCCCCAATTTACTATTTTCTGAACTGATGGTCAAATTTGAACCAAATTTGAAATGTGATATTATTGGGTCATAAGTACTTGACTCATGAAAAAAAAAAGAATCCTACATCCCCATGGGAACCCAAGGAGCTAAAAATAGAAATATGTTCAAATGTCCATATTTCCCAAACCCCACAGAACAGAGAGCTGTTATTTGGTATGAAGCATCCTTAGGACCAGTAGGATTGAATGGTAAAAAAAATTGCCATCAGTTATGTTAGTGTGTTCTGTAGAGGGCATCGAAAAAAATGCTGAGTCAGCATATTTGCAAAAAGTTTTAAAAAATCTTTTCTCCAGAGCCAATCATCAGAATCTTTTGATATTCGGTATACAGCATTCATAGGGGGTCAGATACAAGTTTGTTAAAATAAAGCACATTGGTTCATATTTGGGCTCAATGCAGGAGCCCAAATTTTTATGTGTACCCGTACTATGTATGGTACACATAATGCCGGCATCCGGGGTGACCATCCGTTGTTCGTCCATCCTTTGTCCATCCATCCGTCCGCCCGTCCATCCTTCCGGCATCCGTATCCATTTCTTTGGCATTCGATAACTTGAAAAATATTGCTTGGATTGTCAAGTTACTTTATAGTTGTGTTTAGGTTACTGATGTGCCAAGCTGTATAGTTTTTGGTGTAAATCTGTTATTTTGATCCTGAGATATTAACCCTTTATCCTTCAAATTGAAAATTTCTCCAATCCCTTTGGCATTCGATAACTTGAAAAATATTGCTTGGATTGTCAAGTTACTTTATATTTGTGTTCAGGTTACTGATGTACCGAGCTGTATAGTTTTTGGTGTAAATCTGATAATTTAATCCTGAGATATTAACCCTTTATCCTTCAAATTGAAAATTTCTCCAATCCCTTTGGCATTCGATAACTTGAAAAATATTGCTTGGATTGTCAAGTTACTTTATATTTGTGTTCAGGCTACTGATGTGCTGAGCTGTATAGTTTTTGGTGTAAATCTGATAATTCAATCCTGAGATATTAACCCTTTATCCTTCAAATTGAAAATTCCTCCAATCCCTTTGGCATTCGATAACTTGAAAAATATTGCTTGGATTGTCTAGTTACTTTATATTTGTGTTCAGGTTACTGATGTGCCGAGCTGTATAGTTTTTGGTGTAAATCTGATGATTTGATCCCGAGATATTAACCCTTTATCCTTCAAATTGAAAATTCCTCCAATCCCTTTGGCATTCGATAACTTGAAAAATATTACTTGGATTGTCAAGTTACTTTATATTTGTGTTCAGGTTACTGATGTGCCAAGCTGTATAGTTTTTGGTGTAAATCTGTTATATTGATCCTGAGATATTAACCCTTTATCCTTCAAATTGAAAATTCCTCCAATCCCTTTGGCATTTGATAACTTGAAAAATATTGCTTGGATTGTCAAGTTACTTTATATTTGTGTTCAGGTTACTGATGTGCCGAGCTGTATAGTTTTTGGTGTAAATCTGATAATTTAATCCTGAGATATTAACCCTTTATCCTTCAAATTGAAAATTCCTCCAATCCCTTTGGCATTCGATAACTTGAAAAATATTGCTTGGATTGTCAAGTTACTTTATATTTGTGTTCAGGTTACTAATGTACCGAGCTGTATAGTTTTTGGTGTAAATCTGTTATTTTGATCCTGAGATATGAACCCTTTATCCTTCAAATTGAAAATTCCTCCAATCCCTTTGGCATTCGATAACTTGAAAAATATTGCTTGTATTGTCAAGTTACTTTATATTTGTGTTCAGGTTACTGATGCGCCAAGCTGTACAGTTTTTGGTGTAAATCTGATAATTTAATCTTGAGATATTAACCCTTTATCCTTCAAATTGAAAATTTCTCCAATCCCTTTGGCATTCGATAACTTGAAAAATATTGCTTGGATTGTCAAGTTACTTTATATTTGTGTTCAGGTTACTAATGTACCGAGCTGTATAGTTTTTGGTGTAAATCTGTTATTTTAATCCTGAGATATTAACCCTTTATCCTTCAAATTGAAAATTCCTCCAATCCCTTTGGCATTTGATAACTTGAAAAATATTGCTTGGATTGTCAAGTTACTTTATAATTGTGTTCAGGTTACTGATGTGCTGAGCTGTATAGTTTTTGGTGTTAATCTGATAATTTGATCCGGAGATATTAACCCTTTATCCTTCAAATTGAAAATTCCTCCAATCCCTTTGGCATGAGATAACTCAAAAAATATCAATCCGATTGTCATGTTACTTTATATATTTATTCAGGTTACTGATGTGCTGTGCTGTATAGTTTTTTTTATGTAAATCTGATAATTTGAACCGGAGGTATTAACCCTTTCTCCATCAAATTAGACACTCCTCCAATCCATTTCTTTATGTACCCATACCTTGTATGGTGTACATAATGTCGGCATCCATGGTGGCCCTCCGTCATACAGCTTTCTACTAGTTGCGCGTATGGGTACACATCTGATGATTTCATCGGCCTATTTTTAACTTACGGTAATATGGGGAATATTCTTTAAAAATCTTCTTCAGAACCACCAGTCAGAATCTTTCAATGTTTGGTATACATCATTGTTATGAGGGTCAGATTCAAGATTGTTCAAACCAAGTCCCTAGGTTAATATTTGTGCTTCGTACGGAAGCCCAAATTTGAACTTAGTTCAGTATGGGAGCTAATTTTTAAAAATCTTCTTCAGATCCACCAGTCAGAATGCTTTGATATTTGGTATGCAACATCTCTAGGGGGGTCAAATTTCTCTTCTTCAGATCCAACAGTGAGAATGCTTTCATATTTGGTACACAACATCTCTGGGGAAGTCAGATTCAACTTTGAAATGTAACTTTATAATAATTATAAAAATTATTTCATGTTTCCCAATTTCGGGACATGTGCCTGACAACATCATTCTTGCTGATGATTAATTCACTGTTCGTTAAGTGTTCCTTTCCTATCCCTCCATGAAGCCCTTCTGTTAAACTCCCAAGCTTTTTGGCTTATTTTTATCAAAATTTTTATTAAATTTCTTGGGAGTTTAACGTGTATTACAGAATATTTATTCTGTTCATCCCCATGGTTACGTCCTCACCCTAGGGGTGTTAGGTCGTTTAGTCTTAACATCTTTTATCCGATGTATCGTTTTTTCTTCGTATGAAGATCTAGCTTTGCATCTGGTAGCATTTTTAATTGGTTACTGACTTTGGGCCTTTTTGTGTGCCTGATGTCTTGTTTCCGTTTTTTTTTATTGACGTTGTTTACATTGACAACGTCCTCACTTATATGTAGTATTTTATTAGCTCACCGAAGGGAGCTTAACTTACCACTTGCTGTCCGTCGTCTGTCATCCGTCATGAACTTTACATTATCGACTTCTCACAAACTACTCGACCAAATTGGACCAACTTTTGTGTGGATGTTCCTTATCATATGTCAATTCAAGTACAAATAAACTTGCCGCACCCACAGGGGGCACCAGAAGGGGCATAACTGTGATAGCACCCATAAATTTTTTCAAAAATTCTAAAAAATCTTCTTCAGATCCACCTGTCAGAATCTTTTCATATTTGTGATACAACATCTCTAGGGGGATCAGATTCAAGTTTGTCCAAATCGAATCCCTGGGTTAAGATTTGGGCTCTCTATTGAAGCCCAAAGTTTAACTTGGTGCAATTTGAGGAAATTTCTTTAAAATTTTCATCTTCAGATCCACCAGTCAGAATTTTTTCATGTTTGGTATACAACATATATATGGGGGTCAGATTCAAATTTGTTCAAATCAGGTCGCTGGGTTAATATTTGGGCTCCCTATGGGAACCCAAATTTTAACTTCGTGCAATGCATGGAATATTCTTTAAAAGCCTTCTTCAGATTCACCAGTCAGAATCCTCTCATATTTGGCATACATCATCTCCTTGGGGGTCAGATTCAAGTTTGTTCAAATCGAGTTTCTCGGTTAATATTTGGGTTCCTTATGGAAGCCTGAATTTTAACTTACTGCAATAAGAGAATATTTCTTTAACAAAATCTTCTTCTTCAGATCCACCAGTCAGAATCCTTTCATATTTAGTATACAACATCTCTTGGAGGGTAAGACTCAAGTTTGTTCAAACCTGGTCCCAGGGTTATTCATTTGGGCTACCTATGGGAGCCTGAATTTTAACTAAGTGCAATATGGGGGGGGGGGGGGGGGGGGGGGCATATTAGGTTCAGATTTGTTCAAATCCATTCCTAAGTGTATTTCCATAAAATTTGCCTCTCATGACTTCAATTGTTTGTAGAGTTGATGAACCATGTCTAACTGAATGTGACCCCAAATACTTCTTTGAACCACTTTGGCCGGTGAGTGATTAAGGCCCCTTGGGGCCTTTTGTTTTATATTACTGTAGAATTACTGTAGGATACATTGATTATTATTCCGGTAGTGTAGCTAAAAAAAATTGGCTTTTGTCCACCCTTAGGCACTATTGGGATGCCCTTGGGCTCATAATGTTCCCTTTGGGAACTTGGGCATTTTTTCAAAAATTTTTCGAAAAATATTTTGAATTTAATTTTGATTGCTATTATTCATGTATCTTAATTATATATTTTGTTGTGGAGTTTGTAGAAGTGATATCGACTTTGGTCGATGCACTCCTGTGGATTCTTGTCCTACTTGTGTACACTCGGATGATTAACATTGGAGATGGGGTGTCGTGGTACATTGTTGGCGGTGAGGTTTATAGACCTGACCTCGCACCGCATTTTAATTCATTTTTTCAGTTTCTATTTCAGAGGAACATGAACATGGTGATGATATTGTGACACCCATCCAAAGTGTGCTACCGTCATCGCATTCCATTGAGCAAATAGAGCTAGCTTCAGTGCTCATGATAAGCAAAGGATAAGGCCTCTAGTTAGTGTTCTTAATCTCTTGCAAGCAGCTACCGGTGAAGCAGTTACTCTGTCCGTGGGAGCCGTGACACTGGGTAAGTCTGTTGCGGTCGAAGGAATGTAGATGTGGGTAGAGCGAGCACTTAAAAAATCAAAAAGCTCACCCAGCGGCGATGGAAATAGGGAGGATATAGGGCGGAAGTCAGCAAGTTTTCTTGTTGTGAGGCTCGGCGAGGTCTAATAGACTGCGACCGGGAGAGGCCCCTCTATAACCTAACAATATTTGGGGCCAAATGTTGTTATGAGAAACTTGCAGGAGCCGGAGCATACGTCCACCCGCTGCTCGGGACGCTCTGTCTAGTCTGCAGCCGGGTCGGATTCAGTCACGGCTTCCTCCAGTACGTTTCACAAGCCGAAATCAAGTTTTCTTGTTTGGAGACTCGGCGAGGTCCGCTGTGAGCGGGAGAGGTCCCTCTCTAACCGAGCAACATTTGGGGCCAAATGTTGTTATGAGAAACTTGCACGAGCCGGAGCATACGTCCACCCGTAGCTCGGGATGCTCCGTCTAGTCTGCAGCCAGAGTCAGCTTCAGTCATGGCTTCCTCTGCTACATTATTAAAGCACACACAACCACAGGCTAGCTACCCGACTTCAGATATCCAGTCAGCTGTGTGAAGGTGGAGCCATTCTCTGCCCGTGAAGTCAGACCATCCGGTAGCTAGCGATCCGCATCGATCAACAGGTCGTTCGGAGAAAAGATCTATCTCCGGATCTTCGTCCTAGGAGCAGCAAGCGGTGAAAAAACAGAAGACCGTTGCTCCTCAAGCCTCGGGAACAGACTTGCTGTTGCAGTTTGCACAGCTATTAGCAGCATCCCAGCAAATGCAAGAGCAGCCTCCTGCAGACTCCAGTGGTGAGCTTTCGGACGGTGCTGGATCGGTCCGGTCAATTGTGCATGTTGAAGAAGCCATAAGTTTCTCTACGGGACACTGCCAGATCTGGGGTCAGATCTCCGTTTGGAGAACCCTCTCCATCCCGTTAACAGTCGGGGTTGACTGTGTCCGTTGTGAGAAACCATATTGAGACGGAACACACATCAAAATGTTCCTTCCACACTGCAGCCAGGGCCGGTGGCAGTTATGGCTTCTTCTACTTACATGGAAGCGCACGAAAGAGGATTAAGCCTAGAAGTTTCTAAGCGGGATACTCTGCGAGATCTGGGGACAGATCCCGAGGGCAGAGCGTTTTTCTTTCCATTAACAGTCGGAGACGACTGTTTTGTGTTGTAAGAAACTTTAATGAGGAGGAGCATCCATCCTGTGTGACGAGTCGGGATGCTTCTTATGCACTTCAGCCAGGGTCTGTGGTTACGGCTTCCTCTTCTATGGATATGCACGATAAGGGATATATGCATCCAAGTTTCTAACGGAACGCTCGGCGAGGTCTGGAGCAGACCACGAGCTGCAGATTCTTCTCTTTTACGTCAGCAGTCGGGGTCGACTGTTTTTGATTCGAGAAACTTTAGTGGTTGGGACGCCCGTTCACGCTTGCGGTTTGGGACGCTCCTTCCACAATGCAGCCAGATTCTGTGGCAGCTATGGCATCTTCCCTTGCTTCATTAATGAAGCACGTTGACCGCAGACTAGCTATCTGACTTCGCAGGTTCGGGTCGATAGTTAGTCGTTCGAGGCTTTTTTTATACAGGACATGTGTCGAGGATCTGGGGCCAGATCTCTGTCCCGTGAGCAGCTTATGGTAAAAAGTGAATTATCATTTCTCTGTGAGCCTTGGTCACGGACCGGCTGCCATAGATTTCTCTGCGTATCGCAGCATTCCAGTAGTCGCTGGTATTACCATTTAACAGACTCCTAGGGTGAGCTGTCAGACGGTGCTGCATTGGTCCAGTCATCTGTTCAGTCAGATGGAGTTGACCATATTTGCTGATGGAATATTTGGATGGTGAAAGGGCTAAGGAGTGTGAGTCTCTATCCCTCACAGAAGGACACTTTAAAGACTATGAAATTTCAAGTCTTAAGCTCTTAGAATATTGTTCCATCTGAATATAAGTCTACATTTAGATGAGCTGGCATGGGATGAAAATATGTCCCTACCTGTATCATTTAATATATGCTCGGAATAATGGAATAGGGCCCTGCGAAGCTTTGGTATTCGTATATCGATCTCGAATAGTTTGCCGATTCGTTAGTCAAGGAAAATGAATCAGTGTTCGACAATGTCGACATCGGTTGAAATAAGGAGCGAACTCTTCTAGTTTTAATGTTTCTATCAGGAAAATAGTCAAATTCATTGCAAAATTCTGTCGTTTCACTTTCAGATTCCCAGAAACCACACACCGCAAATTCCCTATTTATAGATTTCCAGGAATTCGTGTGAGAGTTATTCGCGGAATCCATACAACCGAAATATCCAGCTATGGGCCTAAGGCCTGCTCCCAGTCCCGGAATCTTCTAACACAATAATGGGGACATGTCGCCTGGAGCGCTCCCATTTTTATGTTAGAAAACTGTGGGAGGAAAACCTCTGTAGTTTCTTTGCATTGTTCGGAGTTGGTACTTGGAAGTTGGAATGAAGTAAAAGCAATTTGTGTGAATGAGCACTGCGTCACTATTCGAGTTAACTAATGCAGAAACTAACACAGTTTAACGCCTTCGCTGCTTTTGATGTATACTGTTTTATTGAGTTGAGAACGGACCGAAATCTACAAGACCCAAATTCTGATAATACAAAAAAAACCAAACATTACAATAATGTATTTAGGCATGCTAATGTACATGAAGTTAGCGGCTGTAGCCGACTTCAACCCATGGGAATTAATGTGCCACTTGTATTACATTTGTGCTTTTAAGTCTCATGTTTCAATTTAGTGGTTTGTCTTGAATGTCTCTGGGCAGTAACACCTTAATTTGTCCATATTTATGTCTTGAATTTATTGTCGGGCCAAGTGAACATCTGGATGGCCATTCAACGAGAAAGAAAATTACAACAACGCCAAGTTGTCAAGTTATGTCAACGATCTCTTCTCGCAGTGCTTTCCGAACATCTCTGCACAAGATAATGCCAGTTATAGTTATTTCTCGAGTTTATCCCGATTCGATTCGAGATTCGATTCGATGTCGACATCAGTCCCGATTCGATTCGAGATTCGATTCGAACATAAATTTCCCGATTCGCAGGGCCCTATAATGGAATGTGCTATTTAATTCAAAAGAGTTAATCTGGATCCAATGTCCTAAGCAGATCGCCTTACCAGAGCTATGGCGCAACGTCTCAATGGAAAGGAATATGAGGACGTCGTTCCTCGCTAAGAGTTCTTTCCAGGGCAGTCATGTATACCACGTAAAACTCTGCACGGACAGTGGAATTTGGAGTTGGTAAGACGTGATGCTGCCCTTGCATCATCATCACTTATAGATGACAAGGTGAAAAGCTCTCTCTGAGCTATATGAGCAGTCTACAAGAAAGATTCTAGAGCTCTGCTATTGAAGGCGGTGTCCATCAACACACTTCAGCAGACTGGGGTAAGCGAAGCCGTTCTGCTTTAAAGAAAGCATCGCGAGAATGTCTCACGAGGATACAATAACCCTCATATATTTACTAAGGAAGTAGTCTTATAGCATCTTGGAAAGGGGCATAGGTCTGGTCAAGGCTATGGATCCGACGCCCCTAGGTTGACGATTGACGGAAGGTTATCATCTTCACGAGAAACTGGATGTTTATCATGGAAGTTTCTTTCAAAGAGAGTCGCTCCTAGTGGAGGTAAAGGCTCTTTTATTGAAGGAAACTGTTGAGATCGACGAGATGAGCTTTGCGGGGAGGACTTAGGTTTCTCCTCCTGTAAGCATAGTAAGTCATACAGGTGATGAACATGACCTCTATTGCTTGCCAGTTGATGGAACGATAATCTTGAGGTTTTCGAGAATAGATTTTGGTTGCTTTCCACTTGGTGATAGGTTATCAGCCTTGCAATTATGTGGATAAATTGTGGAAGATCAGTGGATGAGAATGTAGTCTCTGCAGGCCTGTGGCTATCAGCCCGAGCAAGCTCCACTTACAAGTTTACTTGTTGAACAAATCTTCCAAGAGAGGCTTTCCTTCTGGAGGTACAAGCTTTCCTATTGAAGAAAAACATTAGATGTTGGCAAAAAGTTTTTTTATTATCACCTGTTTCTCATCCTGAATCCGGATGGATAGTGCATAGATAGGCTGAGATATTCCTTGGCGTCAAGACAATTATGTCATTGTGGATGCCATAGTAGCCTTCTGTATGGTTACAGCGGTCTCTTGGGTTAGGCTCTGCCCACTGTCTTTTGGGAAAAAAAACGAAAAAGATACTCTGCTTTTCGGTTTGTTTTTCCTAGGTGTCATAGACTTGAGACTTATTGTTACACCATAGTAGCCTAGCTAAAATTATGAGCGAGATTTTTTCAGTATTATGCAGTGGCATAACTGAATTTATTATCTCTTGGGACTGCGGTCTCTTTGGGAGTTCAGGGCTGTTTATATAGTGGCTCTTGATTCCCTACCTTACGCGACGATAATTGTAAGTCTCTGTTAAGTGAGCCTTCAGGGTCGCAACTTACACCGATATATCTGTCTTCACGAAGATGAAGACTTATAAGCTATGGCTAGCTTTGTAAGTCTCCTTAGTGAGCTTCTATTCTCGGGCCTCAGTTATCAGCTTTTAATGGTCTTCACGTACAGGAAGACCTTTAGCTGCTTCAGCTAGGCTGAGTTCGTTGTCTTATTGGACGTGATACCATTTGTTAGAGGAGGTTATTCTCTTCAAACCGGTATGGTTTGTGTGAGTTATGTAAATACGGTGTATTTGTTCATCACGTCCTTCTCTGCCCTTAGTGGCATTATGGAGTCGATCAGACGTGAGGGAGCCTTGCAGTTCCTATACTATTTGATGACTAACACAAGAATGATTCAAGTAATGCGGGCGAGGGGGGTTCCATATGATTTTGAATCCCCTCCCCCCTCCCCACTGCCAATGTGTTAAGAGGCAATTACCGGGCAAGACGTAGTTTTCTTCCCGTAAGCCTTGTATGTATTTAAGTATATACATGCATTTCATGACTTCTTGATTGGCGGCTGGGTCATGTTCTGTTGCGACCTCATGGGCACATCCACTTTTTAATTGGTTTGTTTCCTGTGGTTGTTCGTTTATATGTCATATACGAGCATATGATTCATCATCAATAACTTGCTAGCCTTTGGGTACCTGTAAGGCTGTCTTGTCAGTTAACTGGTATTCAGATGATTACATGCGGGATTTCAATGCTCACGTGCATAATAAGTGTATTATTAGGCAGATGCATTATTGCATGTTATGGACCTAGAAACAATGAATTATTTTGGGGGCTGTCCATGACGAGTCTATTAATCATAGCTCATTCCATTTCTAAATCCAGGTTACTATAAGTTTCGGTACCCAAATCGAATATAACTTGTCTTATGCATTCTTGTATATTTGCACGTGTCTGGGAGCATAGATATCGGATAGAACACATCTGGGAGTGTTATTTATTGGAATTTATTGTACACTTGAACGGGGTCGCCTGTGGGTTACCTTGGAAGTGTGTTTACTCTCCAGAGATCGTCCATTGTGATTCTATTGTACATGTGTATGTTGTACATATTATATCACCGGTTTTCAACCTATCTACGTATGCCGACTCGGGTATACGTTACAAGTGGGTGTTATTAATTACCGGAATTGCCTTAGCTTCTGAAGTGGCGTCAAGCACCAATTTATTAATAATAATTAATATCTGTTTGACAAATATATATATTGTTATTTGGTACCGCTTTTACTGATTCCAGAGCACTCCCCTCTTTGTTTTTGAAGAAGATTCCTTCAAAAAAAGGGGGGGGGGGGGATTTTTTTTACCTCTCCTCCGGCTTGATAAGTGTGTAACTATGAGTGAAGCTGTTTTGTCTGTAGATTATGTCCTGGATACAGCTTGTGTATTATTGTATATGGCGTATGTTTGTGGGGGTTAACCTCTCATTCTCAAATACGCCATCCTAATTTTTGGGGCTTAGTCCGGACTAGCCTTAAACTTGGGAACTCTTTACATCCAATTAGCATAGTCATTCAAGCTAAGAATATGGAATTACTTGAATTTGGCTCCTTATTTATGATATGTCTTCTCTATTACTGTATAGAGAAACATACATCTAGTTATTTTCAAATTTAATTTCCTTTCACGTTGGATTGCAGGCTTAGGAACTATGTTGGTCTGCTAATTCTGAAGTCCAAGGCCCTCCACCTTTTTACGATTCAGCAAGTCTGGTCCATTGGTTTATAGTATAAAAATATGATAAATTTAAAGTAATTTGTATATTTTTTATACTTACCAATGGCCCAGATGGGTATGGCCCTCCCATGAGTGGGCACTCATACCTCTCTGCCGAGTTATTATGTAGTACTCTCTTCTACAAAGAATGATGTTGGCGCCAATTTCAGTCACTTCCTGACGGCTGCGCATGCGTGGAGAGTAAAAGTATGGAGGACCAAATAGGACTTGTAATTTTGGGTTTTGCAAGCAAATTTTGTGAATTGGGGGGTTCAAAATTTGTGTTTGGCCCTTGATAACTTTGAGTTTGCACCAGCTAGTCTGGGCCATTGGTAAGTATAAAAAATATACAAATTAGGCCTAAAAAAACAAAAAAATCTGTTTCTCAGGCCCTCCCGCATGGTCCTTTTGGCTGCCGCATGCTCTCTTTTTATTACCAATTTAAACTTAAAAAAATAAAAATTAAATGGTTTATGTCTGATATTTTACCCAAGTTAAAAAAATTGATGAATTTGTCCCTTGAGTGCAAGAAGGCTTTGCAATGCTTTAGCATTGCAAAGCCTTCTTGCACTCAAGGGATGAAATACACCACCACCCATGCTATTCTGCAGATTATGAGGCCTAAAACTTGAACCAAGAACATGAACTTTTGATGGCAAAGAAGAAATTACTGAAATAAAAAATAAAATAAAAAACCGCTCGCCCGCATGCAATTTCACAAATAATGGTCTGAGAAACAGAAGATCTACTTTGTGTGGCCTTACTTTAAATTTATCATTTTTAGCTAAAATTATTCATTGACATTCATTTTACTTCCAATTTCAGAAAAATGCAAAGAGGGTAGCAGAGAAAAGATTTTTGAATAAAATTCAAAGTGTTGGTCTAGATGAAGACTTTATTCAGAGTCGAAGTTCTCGAGCAGGAAGTTACCACACAGGATCTGAAGGTTTTGAAAACTATGAAGAGCATGATATCCAGCCATCACCTATGACCCTAATGAATGAGGAAAACAGACAAGACCGAACATACACAGAAGATGGAAATGACGTAGAAAGTTATTAAATAAATATAAAGCACGCAAGCATATCTTCAGGGAATGCAGAAATGATCTGCTAGAGGCCAGTTTTGCAGATTGGTTTTAAGAGTTTCATATCTCATGCTGATGACATAATGTGAAGAAATACTGAGTCGGGGTCATTCCAGCAGTGTGAAACATTCAATTTTATTTTGAACTATTTATCTTATTTGCAGACAAGTTGACATATCCACTTACAGCATAAACGGGCATATCCACTTACAGCATAAATGGGTTGCTGCATGATTTAAATAACCTAAGGTTTCAGGTTTGCCTCTCTCATTTGGCCTTTCAGTGTGTCAGGCTCAGTGATACTCTTTCAAAGAGGGGTCAATTATGCTCCACTTTAAAACCAAGCTCAGTAATTATTTTTAACTAAAATTTTGTTTCCTGAATTATTTATTACTCATGTTAAAAGATTAAGTTTGTAAACTGGATGCACATTTGTCCTTTTCTTCGATTGAAAACATTCTTTCCTCTTATAATGTAATTTTAGTTAGAGTAAAATAGTTTTTAACAAAAAACATGATTTATTATTCACTTTAATCCTCTGCACACTCATGTCAAACTACCAGATTTCAAGCAGCAATATTTTTCCATAATGCAACTGGGAATTTAACCAATTCATTCTTGTTTTACTGAGCTTGGTGAGCTATGGGAAACATTGAAAGGTTGACCTTTTGACACTGGGATGCAGATTGTTAATATGTAACTACGTGTTGTTTCTCAGTTGAAAAGAGAACAAAATTCATAAATAACCTCGTGAAAAAGTCCAATATTGGCAAAGAATGGAGATACATGTGGGTTGAAGTGATGACCACATGAATGTTATCAAGTATCCTCTGAAATCAAATGATAAATCTTCAAAAAATAGTAAATGTTTTTCAACTGCAAATTTTCAATCTTTTTTTCAGGAAATGATCATACTGAAAGCTGATAATAAGTTATAACTTGACTGAGTTACTTCAGGTACATGGTAGGCAGTCAAGCAGAATCTGTGCTCCGATAGAATATTAAAGCACTCATTTCATTTTTCTATATGATTATGAAGTGTCAAAATGGCCATGGTTCATACTTTGTCAGAAACTTTGATGAGTAAACTTGACATAATTTTGCTGCTGTTTTGGAGAATAGTGTCTAAAATGCTAAATTGACACATAATAGTTAACCTAGCTGGAGGAGGTATTCATGGATTTGAACAACCTGACAACATACAGTGAGTGGCACTGAGCAATGTAGTGACAAAGTGTTACAGCACCATGCTTGCAGGTTGTTGAAATCTATGAATACTGACAACTAGGTTGGTAACTGACTTACACACCTCTCTTTTGTTCCATCAGTGAAACGCATAGGCTCAGGTATTCTCAGTAGATGAGAGGTATTCAAGTGACGTCACTTGAACTCTCAGTCAATTGTTCTATCAGGTGTTTCAAATTCCTTGCATATCCTGAAAAGATAATAGAGCCAAGGTGTAAGTTCTGTTCACCTTTCCTAACTCAACCCTTAAGAAATTCATTGAATTTTTCCTGTAAGTTCTGAGGCAGTAGTGGTTTGTAACTCAAAGACTCCATTTAATAAATAATCCAGTTCTGTCCCCTCACAACTGTGAGACCTTTTCTCTCTGCAAATTCCTTTAAAAAAACTTTAGCAAGTGATTTATAATCCAGTAAAGATCACCTGATTGGATATCCATTCATTGACTGTATTAATTGGGTAGAACTTCCAAACACCAAATCATTGATCATACTGTCAGTATAATCTTGATCTGTTAATTGCAAATCCGTATTCAGTAATCTCCTGTTAACTGAATAAAAAATCTTGTGATCATTCAAATAATTACACTGACAAACACTGAATTTCCCATGCTTATAGACCTATTTTATAGACTGCAGTACATCAAATATAAGCATTTATTCTACTTTATCTCCATGAGCTCTGACAAACAAGATATAATAGAATAAATTCTCAGTTTGTCTCCAGACTACAGGAAAATGACCCAATTTCCTGTCAATGGAATCCTACAATTAATTTTCAGTAGCAGAGAGGTTATTTAGTTAACAGGTTTCCATTGTGTAATAGTTGAATATTGGATAGAGTTTGGTACCAAACACGAAATATTTTGAATTATTATCTGCAGATTACAATCATTTATTGTATAGGGTAGAAATTTTATACATTCCGTCCGGCAAATATATTCGTGATTTAACAATTGTTTTATTTTGTTGAGTATTTAATTTGTTTATGTATATATATAAGTTTCTTGCATCTGTGATATTCTTTTGGGTCCTACATATGCTAATGTTGAATTTTGAATCGACTTAATCCTCAAATGGCTTTTCAGTAGTGAAACATGTGGACATTGTACCTTCTTATAATTGTGGATCATAGCAAATATAACCTTTCTCCACTCAGGTTTCGTACTTTCACTTACTGGATGCAACCCATATAGTAGTGTAGATTCTTCAGTGACTCGTTTCTGTCATGGCAGGTCAGTAAAAAATATGGAATATCGACACAGAAACAGCATTAACATAGTTTCTAAATGGAAGCTTCTTGAACTCTTCTTCTATCATCAGGTCTCCTTATTAGCTCACCGAAGGGAGCTTAACTTATCACTTGTCGTCTGTCGTGAACTTTACATCATCGACTACTCCTCCCAAACTACTGGATCAAATTGAACCAAATTTGGTGTGCATGTTCCCCATCATATGTCAATTCAAAGTTATACAAATAAACTTGCCGCACCCATAGGGGGCACCACAAGAGGCATAACTCTGATAGCACCCATGAATTTCTTTCCAAAATTAAAAAAACCTTCTTCTTCAGATCCACCAGGCAGATGTCTTTCCTATTTGGTATACATCATCTCTAGGTGTGTGTGTAGTGGGGGTGGGGGGGGGGGGGTGGGGGGGGGCAGATTCAAGTTTGTTCAAATCGGCCCCCTGGATTCATATTTGGGCTCACTATAGAAGCCTGAATTTGAACTTAGTGCATTTCAGGCAAATTTCTTAAAAAATCTTCTTCTCCAGATCCAGCAGGCAGAATCTTTTGATATTTGGTATGCAACATTGTGGGGTGGATCTGATTCAAGTTTGTACAAATCGGCCCCCTGGGTTCATATTTGGGCTCAGTATCGGAGCCCGAATTCAAACTTAGTGCATTTCAGGCAAATTTCTTTAAAAATCTTCTTCTCCAGATCCAGCAGGCAGAATCTTTTGATATTTGGTTTGCTACATTGTGCAGTGGATCTGATTCAAGTGTGTTCAAATCGGCCCCCTGGATTCATATTTGGGCTCACTATAGAAGCTCGAATTTGAACTTCATGCATTTCAGGCAAATGTCTTAAAAAATCTTGTTCTCCAGATCCAGCAGGCAGAATCTTTTGATATTTGGTGTGCAACATTGTGGGGTATATCTGATTCAAGTTTGTTCAAATCGGCCCCCTGGGTTCATATTTGAGCTCAGTATAGGAGCCCAAATTTGAACTTGGTGCATTTCAGGCAAATTTCTTTAAAAATCTTCTTCTCAAGATCCAGCAGGCAGAATGTTTTGATATTTGGTATGCAGCATCCTAAGGGGGGTAAGATTCAAGTTTGTTCAAGCCATATCCCTAGTTCCATATTTGGGCTCACTTTTGGAGCCCGAATGATAACTTAGTTCAAAATGAGGAATTTTCTTTAAAAATCTTCTTCTTCAGATCCAGCAGATGAATGCTTTTGATATTTGGTATGCAGCATCCTAAGGGGGGTAAGATTCAAGTTTGTTCAAGCCATGTCCCTAGTTCCATAAAATTTGTCTCTCATGACTTCATTCCTTTGTAGTGTTGATGAACCATGTCTTACTGAATGTGACCCCAAATACTTCTTTGAACCACTTAGGCCGGTGAGCAATTAAGGCTCCTTGGGGCCTCTTGTATATTTATTTATTTATTTATTGGTGTTTTCGGTCAAATGTTTCTGCACAATGGCTAATCATGACCATAACATGGAGATAAAGTCAAGGTCAGTCAATCGTTTATACCCCATGTTGCCTATTTTAGAGGACTTGCACACCAAGCATTAGTGACTGGGTCCTATTTTACAAGTGAAACAGAGCTTTGTTTACCACAATAAACAAGCACTCCTTAATTTACCGGGGTTCCCGCGCTCGGTGGATCAGGTCTCCTTTACAGGAAGAGATACTTGATAAACTTTTGTGAACATCTCCATAATTTGAAAATGTCCGAAACACCGCACATGGAAACAAATCAAAGCATCAAAACTATTTCAATTCAAACCATGTTTCGAAACTTTGCAGGGCCCTAATATTCTGTTACTATATCAAAGCATTTGTGAGTCAATTCATGCCATATATATATTTGTTTTTGATACATGACAGTACCATGGGTAATTCTATCATTCTGAAAATAGCATTTGTACCACAGATATTTAATTCTTATTTAAATTAACTTGTTACTTCCTGGAGGTTGATTTCCTTTCTACGAAAGCAACATTATATTTACAAGAAAATGATTTGATCAGGGTTTTTTTTTTTTTTTTTTTTTTTTAAATATCCAAACAAAGATGTTAAATTCTTGTGTGCTGGTGATTTCTTCAACCCAGTGTTTCATAGATTTTTCATGATTGCAACTCGAGACTTCACTATTGAAGCAACCTGATTTCATGAAATCTTCATCGAGGTAAAATGCAGATGGACAGTTGAAAGACCTTTTTCAACAGCAAAAGGAAATCTTCATTCAACACTCTGTGTAGTAAGTTAGGAAAACTGACACTTACATGTCACTTCTTGGTGGTTCTGTTCAGTAGCCCAGCTTACTCCACTTGTTGAAACCACTGGCTTTATTTGACCCTGGATGTTGAAGTGTCAGTAAATAAACCAAAAATTGCTAGATAAATAAATGTACAGTTCCAAAATGGATTTGTTGTTCAGTTTCCAATATAAATAGTTCCTACCCTGAAAACATCATCTACAGTTTCATGTCTAGATTCTATTCAACCACTAGAATTCCATTATGTACAGACTTATTTAACTGTTCAAATATCATAATTAAATATAGAACAGACACGTCTTTGTATATTATTGCTTCTGATGATCAGGCAGTTTGATTGTCCTGCAAATTCCCAAAATACATTTTTCTTGTAGAAGAGATATGTTTGTTGCTTTTTTTTTAACCATTTACCTAACATGAAAAACACGATAGTGGCAAACAAAATTCTTGAATATATAATTGTTTTTATTTTTTGTCTCAAAAACAAGCTTGACAAGCTCTTTCCAAAGAGGGGTCATAACCTATGTTTTTGAGACAAAATATGAAAAAATAATGAAAATTAATTGGCATTTTTTGTGAATAGCACTGGCCGATTTTGGCCATTATGTTGGGTAAAGGGTTAACAGACTATAAAAAGGGTACATCCTATTGTCAGTGATATCTGGATGCCAGATTCCATTGATATGTTATCAAATCACATCATGGCTGCTTTGCAAACACCATGCTTTCATTTTTATGAGAAATGCAAGAACATACCTTTCACACAATGCACAAGATATCAAAATATATTCTTTTTTTAAATATTATTTCTTCAAATTTTTGAAAAAATTTTGTCAGAACCATATCATGTGACCCCCTCTTTGGATTTACCTCAAAGAGCTGATTCCAGTGGGGAGGGGTTTCACATGATATAGTTTTGGTGAAATCTTTTTTAAAATAATTTTTTTAACACAGGTTGTTGAGGCCAATTTGATAGGTAAAGGGTTAAGAGATCAAGCCTGTTATGTGATACACTGTTGGAAGGTTCTCTTTGATCTCTTTCCAACAGTGTGTCACATACCAGTATACAAGTATTTCAGCAATGGAAACTCCCAAGAATGAGCTGGGTGTTTTGGGTGATCATTTTGAACTTCATCACCAAAATAATTCAATGAACCAAATTTTTCTTCGCCAAACACATTTTTGTGGAACCTGGAGGTGATAATGAGTGATTTATCAATACTATTTTTCATTTTTAGCTTTGGTGAGCAAACCAGAAATGAAATTATCCATGATGCATTATTTCGCTCCATTTGTTTTTTGAAATATACTGGAAGTGCTAAGAGAAAGTCCCACTTTTAAACCTAAAAAGTAATGGACAAAATGTACACATATATTAATCTCTGTTTTGAGAATGCATACTTGTATCCTAGTGAAGTTTATATAATTTTTAGGTAAAAGAATATAATAAAAAAAATCAGTAGGTGAAAACAGTATAATGTATATTGTTAGTTATATGGGCTAGTTGAACAGAGCATAGATTTATCACAAAACTGCTTGCAAACTCTTATCGAAACAACTTTTCCAGTAGGAAGTCAAAGAAATATTGTGTTTCTTGTGTGGATAATAGCCTAGGCTTAAAAATTTGGAAAATGCATAAAGTCTTCAGAAAGTGTAGAATTTTTTTTATTGGTTATTTGACCCAACAAATCATGCTTGATCAGTTTAGTTGCACATACATGTACTAATTTTTTTCTCATATTGTTTCAGATTCATCCTTATCACAACTTAACATGAATTATTATTGTCCACATGGGGGGCATGATGATGCTGTGTACTAAGGCGTACTGCACATCGATGATGCGCATGTCTTCAATCAGTCTAACCCTGCCTGTGCTGCATTTCGGAGTTACGATGTTGGGAAACTGGCAGCTGCTTGTCGTTGCTTGGTGGTTCTCGGCGGTTCCTCTACATGTAAAACTGTCACGGTCATGATTAGCCATTATGCATAAGTATGTGACCTTAAACACCAATAAATAAATACATAAATTATTACCAGGGTACTGATCAAGACTATGTTGACACATGTTCAGAATGTTTTATCTGCTTATCTCCTAACACTATAGAATCTTACCTGTTAGAAAACTTGAGAAGAAAGAGATGCAAGAACATTGAATCACAGCTACTGAGATACCGCAAAGATGACCGATTTGGAGGGGGGGGGGGGGGGTGGGTAAACTTGTTTTGTTCCAACTATCATGCTGAAGTCTTGATTGAAAAAATGTTCCAACTAAACCATTAAGTCATGCCTTTGAAGAAGACGATGTAGGAAGAATATTTGTCAATAGGGGTTATAATTAACTCTTTACCCAGTGAATCTGCCACATCCGCCCGTGTAATATGCAAATTCAGCAGTTTAAAAAATAGTATTTTTCAAAAAAATTTCAACAAAACCATATCATGTGACCCCTTGTTGGAACGAGCTTGTTGAGCTCGTTCCAACGAGGGGTCACATGATATGGTTTTGTTGAAATTTTTTGAAAAAAAATTAAAAAATGATTTTTAAAATAAGAAATGTTGTTATCGTCTGCGGTGGGTAAAGGGTTAACCTTTTACCTTACAAATCAGCAGCATCCACCCACATATTTTACAATTTGAGCATGTTGTTCCAATGAGGGGTCACATGATATGGTTTTGGTAAGATTTGAAAAAAAAACTTTGAAAAAATTTGTTTGTGAATACATGCAGCCGTGATGCATGAGCTTCCCAACTTATTAGCTTACCTGATTGAAAGTCAGGGTTAGCTATACTGGTCACTCTTCATCTGTCGTAAAGGTGGTGTTTGTGTCTTACCCTCCCAAATTGGTGGACCAGTTCCAATAAAATATCATGATTGATGACTGGGGAGGGGAAATTTAGTTTTGTTAAAATTGATTTTCTGACCACCATGGGCCATGGGGAAGTGGTGGTAGAAAACTGTTTGTCCTCAGTACAAGCAAAATAGGCATTTAATCTATTCATCCTATTTTATCTTGATCTCTGTCAAACAAGATGAAATATAATAGAATAAATACTTAGTTTATCTCTAGAATTCAGCAAAGTGACCAAATCCCTGCTAACTGAATACTTCTGTGAATTGAATTTGAATACCTTTTAATGGCAAAGTAGCAATTCAATTAGCAGGGTCCTACTGTACCTTAGGAGTTTACTTAGATGTCAAAAGTGTAACAAACAAGATATTGACCTGATAATGAAAATTGAGTTCACTATTGGTTAATTCGCACGAGCAGATACAGACAGACAGGGGGGAGGTCATCACCTCAGTGACTTGAGATAGGAGTTTTATTTGGACTGATTCTTGTCACAGTGGTGACTCGGTGTATCAAAAAGATTAATATCCATCTCTATGCCTCTGGTTTCCAAATAGTCTTTTATTTAGAGCCAAACTGATCTTCATGGCAGCCACCACTTAGAAGGTAATAACCCATCCATACACACTGCCACCTTTTGTGCCGCTCCAGATCACACTGCCGGTGCTTTAAAAATATTGTGGCGGTTGTCAAACCCCCTGATCTCGAAACAACTGGATTATTGGAATGCCTGTGAAAAATGCTGCAACTTGATCTGCCCCATCGAGATGGCATCAGGTCAATCAATGCAGTAACTCCTCCCATCAATGACATTTGATGACATGAAAGCTATTATGCTATGACTGTAGTCACAGCATGACAGCTTTCACAGCAGCACAAAAACCAAAAATACACAGTGTCAACTTTCCAACCTTTGCACTTGTTTTTTACCAATAATAACTAAAATATCTTATAAATATTCATTTTGTATTGCTGCAAAATATGTGCACTTCATCATCATATTCATTTTCCACAGACATTAAAGTATATTCTCAAAAAAGTGATCGGTGATTGTGAGGCGACAGAAAATTGAAAACTTCTGAAAATTTTGTTGTTGAGCATCGTTTGTTTATCACAACATCTTCCCTCCCCTTTCCCCCAAGATAGTGGTGCTTGAAACACTTTCTTAAATGTAACCAATCAGTAATCCTGTTGTATAGAGATCACTGGTTAAACACCAATGACTCGCTTTCAGAAGGTGGAACTTATGTAATAGAGAAGTAGGAATACACTGTAGTTGTTTTCTGCAATGCTAACCCTGCTTATGTGGAGTTGGTATGTTGGGGAGCTGACAGTTGCTCGCCGTTGCTTGGTGGTTCTTTCTAAGTATTCCAGCTTCCTCCACCTGTAAAACTGTCATGGTCATGATTAGCCATTGTGCAGAAATGTGACCTTAAAACACCAATTAATTAATAAATAAATAAATAGCACCATTGATGCGCAATGAATATATTATCACACTCAAGTGCATGAGGTCCTCCTGTTGATAGTGGTATGTGGCTCATTAGTAAACGCTTCCAATAACTCTGACCTGTCTCCTCTTTAACCTTTTTTCAAACCTGAATACCAAACATTCATTTGCAAAAAAAATGTTTGAACAACTAAATATTATCAATTTTTGCCTTAAAAAAGCTTATGCCCCAATTGCAGTGAGCTTGGTGAGCTCATTTCATTGAAGTGTCATAAGCTATGTTTTTGAGTGGAAATGTAAAACACTTTTTGCAAAGCAGCTTTGCTAATTTATTATCTTTTAACATTGAAATATATTTGGCTTTTGTTTGTTAACAAGTTCAATTGACAAAATCTCATTAATGCCCATTGTTTAAGTTTTGCATTTTCTAAATTAATGATTTGATCAATTTTTTGGTATAACATCAGAGAGATCTTCATTTCTGCTAACGTAAAATTTTTAGCTTACCTGACTGAAAGTCACTGGGAGCTATTGCAGTCACTTAACACCCAGCGTCTGTTAACTTTCGAAACTTTTCTTCAAAACCACTGGATCAAATTAAAACATATATGGCAGAGACCACCTTTGGAGTATACCCTTTCAACTTTGTTCAAATGAAGCTGCTGCTACCTTAGGGCTGGGCATATGCCTCAAAAGCCTAAAAACTTCTCATGAACCACCAGAGAAATGCTTTGATATTTGGTATGGAACTTCTTTTGTTGGTGAAAATTAAAGTTTGTTCAAGGCAAGTTTTTAGGTCAATATTTGGGCTCTCTGTGATAGCATGCCAATTTTGGGCTCCACCCAAAATTTCTCTTTCCAGAAGCAATGGGCTGATTTGAACCAAATTTGGCATGTACTATAATTGGGTCATGAGTATTTGACTTATGCATGAAATTTTTTTTTCACTGCCCCATGGGAACCTCAGAAGCTAAAAATAGAAAAAAATTCAAACACCAATATTTCAAAAACTGCATTGACCAGAATATTGTTTTTTTGGTTTGCTGCTTCCTTTGGACCAGTGGAGTCAGATGGATCAGAAATATTTCTGTCTGTTTCGTCATGGGATGCAGTATGGGGATGTTCATTTTAACACTGTTGGTAATGGGAAAATGCCGTATCATTATCTTTCTTGTGCTCCATCAACCAAGTATTCTTCTTCAGAACCTTTTGGCCAAATCTAAGCATCTTGGTGTATACTATTCTGAGTTTTGTTCTGCAAAATTACCTATTCCCCTTGGGGTAGGATTGAAATCCCAAGAGCCTAAAATGCGTTAAAAATCATCTTTGCATAAACCACTTGAGATAATGCTTAGTATTATGGTATGAAACTTCCTTTAGTGATGCAGATTCAGGTTTTTTCAAAAGAACATAGTAGGTCAAGATTTAGTCTCCCTAGTTTTTCCCTCAAATTTGCTACTCTCCATGGGGTGGGGTAGAGAGAACCCCAGAAGCTAAAAACAAAAACATTCATACATACCTTTTTTAAGACTTCACTGAACAAAATCTTGTTTTTGTCTGAGAAGCTTTCATAGGACCAGCAGAAGTGAATGACCAAAAAATTGCTTTTGGCTGTGTCATGGCAAATCAGAAAACTGCTCTTGCTCGCAATCATTTACTGATGCACTCATCTCTTTTGACAACTTAAACCAGGTGAGCATTTTAGGCTCACTTGAGCCTCTAGTTTTTTGTCTTTTACTTTGTAACAACATCCTTTGAAACAAAAATCTTGATACTTGCTGTGATAGAACATTCAATTAGTGATGTCAGTGTCTTAACTGATGTCTCCTGTGAATTCAGAGAAATTTTTAATTACCTTGAAAATTGTTCACCTTACATATAGATATTGTTGAGAATCATATATTAAAATAATTTTCAAATTCATTGTGTTCTTTGTCTATACCATGACAGGGAAAATTTAGAATTGTTTGTTATTTGTTATTATTTACCTCTGGCCATCTTGTTGTCATACTTCAGCTTCAAGGTCTTGTTGAATAACCATTGGAACCACTATGGTAATATTGCATCTTGTGAAATAATAGCCACCAAATCAGGAAAAATCCTCTGAGCAGTAAATAAATTATTTGAAGAGGAAACCCTGTAGATTGTCAATTTTTGTGGTGTTTCATGTGGCATGCCTGCTCAATGGATTAACACTTATGTATTAGATATTCCCAATATGGATAATGAACCATAGAAACCATTTCCAAGAACTGAACTAGTAAATAAATAAAATTGAAAGGCACTTGACCAAGAACTATACCCATACCTCCAAGTTCATGTCTTCAATTTTGTAACTATGTGACTTTTTCCCATAGGAACCCCGGCTGTGCTTGTTTTCTGTGGTAAACAAGCTTGGTTTTAATGGTAAAATAGGACACAGTAATCAATGCTTGGGGTGGAAGTCCTCCAAAATGAGCAATATGGATATAAACGATTGGCTAAACTTTATTTCATATCCATGTTGCGGCCACGATTGGCCATTGTGCAGAAATAAGTGCCCTTCAACACCAATAAATAAATAACTACGTGACTGACATCAAGAGCAAATAGCCTTGAAATCCCTCTAGATCATAACCTGTGACCCTGCAATCTAGTCTTTTGACCTCCAAGGACAATAGTGTCTACATGTTATCAAGAGGTACCATTCCTGCACTAAATCTGGGAAACAAATTTATGAGATTTTTAACCTAACCTTAACCTTTGACCTAAAAAAAAAACTGGCTATTTAGATCTTACCAAGTACCATTCCTGTACCAAGTTTGGTAATGAAAGATTTGACTATTTTTTTGTTTTAATGAATGTTGTGACCCTGTGGCTCAAATCTTATAATACCATACCTGTACAAAGTTTGATGAGGAAAGATGTGGTTGTTCTTTGTTTAGAGCGTAAACCCACAAATTTTGTGATCCTCTGACTTTGACCTCCAAAAACAATAGGTGTTTAGATCTTGCAATTTACCTTATCTATACAAAGTTTGGTGAGGAAAGACAAAGCCATTATTTGTGCACGAACAGACATACACACACTGGCACACACATACATATAGATACATGCTCTGAAAGCCATGTGTATATTAAATATGTTCAGCCTAAAATTCACAAAAGGGCTCTGACTACAATTTAAGAAAAGTAATGCCCAATAATGATGAAATGTATGAGCAATAGTACCGTAATAAAAACTAGCAGAGGTGGGTTGGGGGAGTAGGGGGTTTGCAGCAGGTGGTGATACTATTTTTGTTTTCATTCAAATGAAGTGATAGATTCAGGATTTGTACAGCATCAGGTTGTGAGTTCCATAAATACATGTAACAACTGGAAATGCTTTTGTTGTCCACTGTTTTAAGGCTCTATCTGGGTAATGTAGTAGAAAATCAACCTTCATGTTGAAATGATGTTGAAAAACAAACTAAAGCACATTGAGTTTGATACCAAAACTGAGATAAATGTCCAAGATACATAAACTGAGTGAAAATGAATTTTCAGTTGCATTTTAGTTGCTATTCCAAAGTCGAGAAAACATGTATCTGTTGTGTTTTTTTCTGCCAATATTCAAATGAATTGAGACATGGGAATAACAACTATTACTGAACATAGTATATGTATTGGCCGTAACATGTCTAGAAATACCTGTATTCCATTGCTTTTTGCTCTTTGCAAATGGCAGGAAGGCGACATCATCAAAATATAAGTTGGCTATCTCAAACATGTGATGATCACATTGCGAAACGTTTTTGTCCCCCGAAAATGTTCGTCCGTCCGTGCATCCATCTGTGAGACCGTGCGTCCATCCCACTTTGGTTTCCCGATGTTAACTTTAGTTATAATCAAATGAAATTTGGTATGTATGTGTTTCAACATAAAATACAGGTTAAGTTCAAATCGGGGTGCGGCCCAGCAATTTTTGCCAGTGTTATGCCCCTTTTTCAACTTTGAAAATTCATTTTTTAGCTCAACTCGACAAAGTCAAACTGAGCTATTGCCATCACTTCTTGTCCATCGGTGTCCGTACGTCCACAATTTTCTTTGACACACTTCACAGGTCCCATTTATGATCAGATCACAAACATGGAATGCTTGTTTGGGGTGACCTCTAGATGGGAGCTATCGATTTTCTTCCATTTCCATAAAAAAATGTTGCCGCAGCCAGCGTTCTTAGAACTTGGTTTAGTCAGACCTCAATATTTCCCTTTGACACACCCTACAGGGCACATTTATGATCGGATTGCTTTGAAACCTTGCATGCTTGTTTGGAGTGGCCTCTAGATGGGAGCTATCGATTTTTTTCCATTTCCATCAAAAAGTGTTGCCGCGGCCAACGTTCTTAGAACTTGGTTTAGTCAGACCTCAATATTTCCCTTTGGCACACCCTACATGTCACATTTATGATCGGATTGCTTTCAAACCTGGCACGCTTGTTTGGGGAGACCTCCAGATGGGAACTATTGATTTTCTTCCATTTCCATCCAAAAATGTTGCCGTGGCCAATGTTCTTAGAACTTAGTTTAGTCAGACCTCAATATTTCCCTTTAGCACACCCTACAGGGCACATTTATGATTGGATTGCTTTGAAACCAGGCATGCTTGTTTGGGGAGACCTCTAGATGGGAGTGATCGATTTTCTGCCACTTCCGTCGAAAAATGTTGCCACGGCCAATGTTCTTAGAACTTGGTTTAGTCAGACCTCAGTATTTCCCTTTGGCACACCCTACAGGACACATTTTTGATTGGATTGCTTTGAAACCTGGCATGCTTGTTTGGGGTGACCTCTAGATGAAAGCTGTCGATTTTCTTCCATTTACGTCCATCAAAAAATGTTGCCGCTGACAACAATCTTTGAACTTAGTTTAGTCAGGCATCAATATATTCCTTTAGCGTGCCCCACAGGTCACATTTATAATCAGATTGGTTTGAAACTTTGTATGCTTGTTTGGGGTTACCTCTAGATGGGAGCTAATAATTTTATTCGATTTCTGTCAAAAAATATTGCCACTGGCAATGACCTTCGATGAACTTAGTAAAAACTTTGTGCAGTTAAGTATCAATATTTCTTTCTGTCAAAAAATGTTGCCACTGACCTTTGAACTTTGTTTAGTCAGACCTCAATATTTCCCTTTAACACACCCTTCAGGGCACATTTATGATCGGATCACTTTGAAACTTGGTATGTGTGGTCAGGGTGACCCCTAGATGTGAGCTATTGTTTTTTTTTCATTTGCATAAAGAATTATTGTTGTTATCACCAACCTTTGAACTTACTGCATTTGTGCATCAACTTATCCCTTTTGCACTCTCTGCAGTGTATATTTATTAATTTCCATACCCCCCCCCCCCCCCCCCAAAAAAAAAAAAAAAAAAAAAAAAACATTGCCACAAGCAATGACCCTCTACTTAGTGCATTTGTGCATTAACAAGTTCCTTTGGCATGCCTCAGAGGGCACATTCATTATCAGGTTGTTTTAAAACTTTGTATGCTTATGCAGGGTGACAAAGATAGGAGCTATTGATTTTCTTTTCATTTCCATCAAAAACTGTTGCTGTTAGCAACAATCTTTGTATTGCATTTGACATGGTCTACAGGCCACATTTATCATAGGATTGTTTTTGAACTTGGTGTGCTCATTAGGCAAGACCTTTAGATAAGAGCTATTGATTAACATTCATTTATGTGAAAGAAGTTGCCATTTACAATAACCTCTGAGCTTAATGCATTTGTGCATCAACATTCTTTCTTTACCCAGCCTTATAGTTTACTTTTAAAAATGCATGGAATGCTCGGACGTTGTGCACACACAATGCTGTTTTGTTTAAGTTTCACCAAATAACATTGGTACCAATGATCTTCAGTTTTGCCATTTCACTTATAACTTACCAAGTTCAAGTTTGTCAAGTTGAGCTACAATGTCATTGACACTGTCATTTTAGAATTTCGTTGAAAAACATGGCCGACAATGGCCATATTGGATTCGGATATAAATTGTTCAACAATTCCTTTAGCACACCCTACAGGCTGCAGCTCTCACCTGATCAGTCCCAAATTCCATATGCTGCTTCGGGGCAATGTCTAGATGGGAGCTATTAAATTTGAAAAACATTGCTGCTAACAGCCATCATAGATTTGGCAAATGAATTGTCAACAATTCCATTGGCACACCCTACAGGCCACATCTCTCACTCGATCAGTTCCAAATTTCATATGTGGCTTTGGGACAATGTCTAGATTGGAGCCATCAAATTTTTCTAAATTTTGTTGAAAAACATGACTGCCAGTGGCCATTTTAGATTTGGCATATAAATTGTCACCAATTCTATTGACACACCCTACAGGCCGCATCTCGCACCCGATCTCTTTCAAATTTCATATGTAACTTTGGTGTGATGTCTAGATGGGAGCTATCAAATTTGTGGGAATTTCATTGAAAAACATGGCCACCAGCAGCCATCTTGGATTTGGCACATTAATAATCCAGAATTCCATTAGCACATCGTTTACCCTACTTTTCTCACCCAATATTTTTCAGATTTAATATGTAACTTTGGTGTCATTTCTAGATGGGAGCTATTGAATTTTTCTGAATTTCGTTGAAAAACATGGCTGCCAGCAAGCCATCTTGGCTTGGGCATATAAATTGTCAACAATTCCATGAGCACACCCTACAGGCTAAATCACTAGCCCACTTTTGTTCAGATTTCATATGTAGCTTTGGTGTGATGTCTGTGGGAGCTATCAAATTTTTCTGAATTTTGTTCAAAATCATGGCTTGGATTTAGTACAGAAATTGTCAGCTATTCCATTAGTGCACCATAAGATCACATGCCTCACCCGATCTTTTTCAGATTTCATATGTAGCTTTGGTGTTCTATCTTTTCTGTAGAAACTTGATTAAATTACTTGACTTTACTGGAGCTTTCTATTCAGTTCAGTCCCTTAGAAGGACAAGTTGAGCTGCAGTGTCATTGACACTTTCATTTATCAAATCACCGAGTCCCATAGAGAAAACATTTTTTTTTTTTTTTAATCTTCTCCTGAACCAGTGGATACAATGACTTGATATTTGTTATATAGCTTCCTTTTGAGGTGTAGAATCAAGTTTGTTCAAACAAAGTTTGTGGAGGAATATTTGCCCCACCCAACATATCTATTTTTCTGAACTGATGATCTGATTTGAACCAAATTTGGTTTGTGGTATTATTGAGTCATAAGTACTTCACTCATGCCAAAAAACATCTCCCTGTGTCCCCGTGGGAATCCCAGGAGCTAAAAATTTTCAAATGCCCATATTTCCCAAACCACACGGAACAAAGAACAGTTATTTGGTATGAAGCATCCTAAGGACAACTTAAATTGAATGGTAAATAAATTGCAATTGGTTGTGTCAGGGTGTTCCATAGGAGGCATCGGGGGGGGGGGGGGGGGGGGGGGGGGGGTTTAAGATAATCCTCTTCTTCAGATCCACCAGTTTCTTATTTGGTATACAACATCTCGGGGAGGGAGGGGCAGTTCAAGTGAAGTGCCTGGTTAATATTTAAGCTCTAGGGGAGCCCAAATTTTAACTTAGTGCAATGTGAGAAATAATCTTGATTGTCCAAATAAAGTCCCTATGTTATTGGGCTTCGTATGGGAGCCCACATTTTAACTTGGTGAAATATGGGGGATAATCTTTAAAAATCTTCTTCAGATCCACCTGTCAAAATGCTTTCATATTTGGTATACAACATTTCTAGGGGTCAGCTTCAAGTTTGTTTGAATCAGGTCCCTGTGTTAGTATTTGGGCTCTCTGTTGGGAGCCCAAATTTTAGCTTCGTGCAATATGAGGAAATTTCTTTAAAAATCTTCTTCTTCAGATCCACCAGTTAGAATGCTTTCATATTTTGTATACATCTCTAGGGGGAGAGGGGGGGGGGGGGGAGGGAGGGGGGGTGAGATTCAATATGAGGGAATTTCTTTAAAAATCTTCTTCAGATTCACCAGTCAGAATCCTTTCACGTTTGGTATACAACATCTCTAGAGGGTTCAGATTCTAGTTTGTTCAACTGGGTCCCTGGGTTAATATTTGGGCTTCTTATGGTAGCCCAAATTTTAACTTAGTGCAGATCCTTTCATACTTGGTATACAACAACTCTAGTTGGGTGGGATTCAGATCTGTTCAAATCGAGTTCCTCGTTTAATATTTGGGCTCCCTATGGTAGTCCTAATTTTAACTTAGTGTAATATGAGGGAATTTCTTTAAAATTCTTCTTCAGATTCACCATTCAGAATACTTTCATATTTGGTATACAGCATCTCTGGGGAGGGGGGGGGGGGGGGTTCAAGTTAGTTCAAATCGGGTCCCTGGGTTAATATTTGGGCTCAGCGTTGGAGCTCAAATTTTAACTTGGTGCAATATGAGGAAATTTCTTTAAAAATTTTCGTCAGATCCATCAGTTACAATGCTTTCATATTTTGTATACATCTCTAGGGAGGTCAGATTCCAGTTTGTTCAAATCGAGTGCCTGGGTTAATATTTGGGCTCCCTATGGGGAGTGCAATATGAGGAATAATCTTTAAAAAACTTCTTCAAATCCACCAGTCAGAATCTTTTGATATTTGGTATACAGCATCCTTAGGGAGATCAGATGTATGGTTATTCAAAGCAAGTCCCTGGGTTAATATTTGGGCTCCCTATTGGAGCCCGAATTTTAACTTAGTCCAATATGAGGAATAATCTTTAAAAATGTACTTCCTGAGATACACTCAGAATCTTTCGATATTTGGTATACAGCATCCATTGAAGGTTCAGATTCAATTTGTTTAAATAAAAAATAAAGTTCCTGGGTTAATATTTGTGTTCCTATGGGAGAGGTGGGGGTGGGGGCATATTTTAACATAGTGCAAAATTGGTAATATTCTCAAAATCTTCTCCAGAACCACTCGTCAGAATAATTTGATGTTTGGTATTCAACATCCTTCCAAGTTTGTTCCAGCCAAGTCCACAGGTTGATATTTGGACTCCTTAGTTGTCCATTACTGAAGATTTGGGCATTATTTCTATGGTAGCATCCCAATACTGGAAAAAAATCATCTGGTATGCACAGCAGAGTTATAAATAATTAAATAACTTCATTCCTCTGTTGTGTTAACTAGCCATAGATGGTAATTAAATCCTTCTTTAAACAATTTTGGCCAGGTGAGCGCCTCAGTTCCCATGGGGCCGCTTGTTATATAACTTTTCTCCAGTTAGTTCTCATCAAAATACCACAGAAGACTTTCAGGACTCGCCGAGACCCTCTTCTACCAGTTTAGTTGCAGGATCCATTTGTTCAGGCTCTATGGGACACAACCTCCATTTTGATGCATCATCTATCTTTGTTATTCAGAAATTAGTTTAAATTCCAGAATCAAGTTTTGCCTAAAATATTTTAGTGTTACCTGGATATAGCTTTAATTAAGGTTAAACAAAGGCTGGTAATGCTGAATTCAGCTGCTGATCTTCAATTTTGATATGGAATAATATGTCAAAAAAATTTAAAAGTTCCAGAAATTGTTTCCTTTATATCTTGGTTCAGTGTGTTTGGTTAGAGTAATTTGTGATTTCAATAAAATTGTTGTGCATACATATATATGGGACGATCCGAGACTGCATTTTGTAAATATCCAGAACAGTGGAGAGCGTGCTGTCAATTTATAACATAATCCATTTGCTGTCTATGGTGTTTTATAGTGTACAAGTTGGGCAGCAGGTGAGGTCCTGATTAAAGTTTC
Source organism: Pictodentalium vernedei (assembly GCA_031216915.1). Classification (NCBI taxonomy): domain Eukaryota; kingdom Metazoa; phylum Mollusca; class Scaphopoda; order Dentaliida; family Dentaliidae; genus Pictodentalium; species Pictodentalium vernedei. The sequence continues at coordinate 184,413,536 of CM062292.1, read as the reverse complement.
AGGGTTTCTTTACATTGCAGCAAAATCATATTTTACCTTTGATATTGTGTGAGAAAAAATACTAGTTGGCAAGAAATTCATCAGTGGGCCATTTCAGTATTAATAATATTTTCCAGGGGATATTGTCGCCCCCCACCGGACTCATGTCGATCCTTTAATTGAATAATTGAACCCCTCCTGACAACTCTGGGTTAAACTTTTACATAATCTGTGACATTTCTGATCTCACTGGTGTTTTAAGAAGAAAATAAGCTGTGAAATAGACTTTGCTGAAGTGTGTCCAGTTATATTTTAACCGAAATGAGATGTTTTCCTAGATTCATCACACTAAGTTATCCTCCTAAATTTCTGGAAAAGTGATGCATAAATGCAAGCTGTTGACCATGCTTCAGAAATACTGCAGTTGGCAGCCATTACAGGCATCTGTAATCTGAACATCCATATAAATTTTGTGATAATTAGGAAATAACTGTGGGCTGTATCCTGTGCTGAACAAATTGTGAAGTTTTCAAAGAAATCCAAAATGTCTGCCATTATGGGCAGGCAGCTGCTACTTAAACGGGAAATTCTCATCTTCTTATAATTGGAAAAATTTCAAGAAAATTGATGCACAAATGTGGCCTGTAGCCCATGCTGAAGAAGAAATTGAAGATAGCTGCTATGGTGGCCATTGTGGGTGGCTGACAATGACCATAATGGGACGTTTTCATCTTGGCATGAAGCTAAACATAAACATGAAGTTTGGTAAAACTGCTGACTGAACAAATTGTGGACAGACTAACAGACTTGCAGGCATCAACAGGAACTATGACAATTCCTTTCCTTGACTTCGATAAACTTGAGCTAAAAATTAGAGAAATCTTCTCCAGAACCACCAGTCAAAATCTGATATTTGGTAAAAAACCTCCTAGGAAGGGGACCGGATTAACCCGTTAACGAATCTGCCACATCTGCCTGTGTCATTTACAAAGCAGTTATATTTTTTTTTAAATTTCAACAACAGCATATCATGTGGCCTTTCAGTGGAACCAGCCCATCGAGCTCATTCCAATAAGGGATCACATGATATGGTATTGTTGAAAATGTTTGAAAAAAACAATAATTAAAATAATAAATTTTGATATCGGCAGTTGTATTTTTTTTTAAATTTCTACAACACATCTGATATTTGGTAAAAAACCTCCTAGGAAGGGGACCAGATTAACCCGTTAACGAATCTGCCACATCTGCCTGTGTCATTTACAAAGCAGTTATATTTTTTTTAAAATTTCAACAACAGCATATCATGTGACCTTTCACTGGAGCCAGCTCATCGAGCTCATTCCAATAAGCGATCACATGATATGGTTTTGTTGAAATTGTTTGAAAAAAAACAATAATTAAAATAATAAATTTTGATATCGTATGCATTGAGTAAAGGGTTAAAGTTTGTTCAAATAAAGTTCTGGGTTCATATTTGTGCTAATCTAATCTGATCTAAAAATCTTCAGTTCCACTGTCAGAATCGTTTGATGTTTGGTATGTAGCATCCTCAGGGAAATCAGATTCAAGTTTGTTCAAATGAACTTCCTTGGTTCATATTTTGGCTCCCTGTGGGTGCCTGAAAAAGAACTTGCCGCAATTCTTTAGATCCACCAGTCAGAATCTTTCGATATCTGGTATGTAGACCCTTGGGGTGCAGGAGTGGGTGTCAGATTCAAATTTGTTCAAATCAAGTTCCTCTGTTCATATATGAGTGCCCTGTGGCTTCCTGAATTTTAAGTTGAAATTCTTTAAAAAAATTTTCTTCCGATTCACCAGTCAGAATCTTTTGATATTTGTTATGGGGATCAGATTCAAAATCAAGTTCCTTGGTTGATATTTAGGCTCTCTGTTGGTGGTTGAATTTTAACGTACATGTAGTGCAATATGAGAAACATCTTTAAAAATCTTCCGTAGCACCAGTTAGAATCTTTTGGTGTTTAGTAAGTAGCATAGAATCTTTTGGTGTTTAGTAAGTAGCATCCTTGGGGGAGTGGCAGTTTCAACTTTTTTTTCAAATCAAGTTCCTTGGTTCATATTTGAGCTCCCTGTGGGTGCCTGAATTTAAACTTAGTGCAATATGAGGAAAGTTCTTTAAAATAATGTTCTTCAGATTCCCCAGTCAGAATCTTTTGATATTTGGTATGTAGCATCTTTGGGGGCGAGAGGGAGGGGGATCAGATTTGTTCAAATCAAGTTCCTTAGTTCATATTTTGGTGCCCTGTGGCTTCCTGAATTTTAACTTTTTTCTTCAGTTCCACCAGTCAGAATCTTTTGATGTTTGCTATGCATCCTTAGGGGGTCATATTCAATTTTTTTTACTCAAGTTCCTTGGTTCATAGTTGAGCTCTGTGCAGGTGCCTGAATTTAAACTTGCTTCACTATGAGGAAAATTCTTTAAAAATCTTCAGATCCACCAGTCGGAATCTGATGATATTTTTGGTATGCAGCATTCTTAGGGAGGTCAGATTCAAGTTTGTTCAAATCAAGACCCTTGGCTTATATTCAGATCCTTATGGATAACTTAGTGCCATATGAGGGAAATTCTTCTTCAGATCTCCAAGTCAGAATCTTTTGATATTTCATATTCAGCAACCTTAGGGAGGGGGTCAGATTCAAATTTGTTCAAATCAAAGCTCTGGGTTCATATTTGGGCTCCCCATAGGAGCCTGAATTTTAACTTACAGCAATATGATGAATATTCTTATTGATCTTCTTCAAACCCAAAAGGAAAAATGTTTTGATATTTGATATCTATTATTACTATGATTCCTACAGTAAAGTATGTTAAGGTGTTATTGGAGATTTCACTTTTCGTTTGAATGAATTCTTCCCACAAATGCAAATGACAGGGCCAATTGTGGCCAAATTTATTCAGATTTATTGCTTTAAAATGAGTTTTAGAAGGATTTTAAATGGTTTTACTCCAAAAACAATTTTGAAAAAAAAAAATTCACCCAATGGACTCTACATCCCCCATGCATCCCCCCCCCCCCCACACACACACATATAGAGCCCCAGGGAAAAGTATGACATTGACACAATCAGAGTTTGAATGCCACCTGTCCTGAAAGGGGAAAATAGATATTTAGAAGTTTAGAAGTCCTGAAAAAAAAAACTTGAACCTTCACTAAAAAACTTGAACCACAAACTTTAACCAAAACTCTAAATGCAAACAGACTGATGGACAGATGGATGGATAGACCAGGGTAATGAATATAGCCCTGACTGTAAACAGTCGGGCTAAAAATTACATAACTTCATTCATGTAGTGTTAACTAGCCATAGATGCTGAATGTGATCTTAAATCCATCTTCAAGCAACTTTTTCAGGTAATCAATTAAGGCCCCTTGGGCCTCTTGTTTTTATTTAGCTCTGTTAGAAAACCAAATAATATAAACTCCTGTTAACTGAATAAAAAATCTTATAACCTGTCCAGAAATTACCCGAACTCTCCAGAGTTTTCCTTTGTTTATAGACCCATTTGACCTCAGTACATCCAATACATGCATTCAGTCTATTATATCTCTTTTGACAATGAGCTCTGTCAAATAAGATACAATAGATTAAATGTTAAGTTTGTCTCCAGAATACAGGAAAGTGACACAATCCCTGTTAATTGAATACTCCTGTTAATTGAATAATTTTTTTGGTCAAAGTGGCTATTCAAAAAAAAATAACAGGGTTCCACTGTATTGGTGACATCAATGTTCAGTGGGTTAAACAACAGCTCATATTATTCCAACTAACGGGGAGCGCAGTGGCTCAGTAGGTAGAGGTGCAGGCTGCAAGCCGAGTGATCCTCAGTTCGAATCCCACCTGCGACAACCGCGTTGTGTCCTTGGGCAAGACACTTCATATCCATTGCCCGCGTGGAAGCACGATGACGCCGTGCACTAAGGCGTACTGCACATCAATGGTACGCATGTCTTCAACCAATCTAACTCTGCCTGTGCTGCAGTGCGGAGTTACGATGTTGGGGAGCTGGCAGCTGCTCGTCGTTGCTCGGTGGTTCTCTCCGGGTACTCCGGCTTCCTCCACCCGTAAAATTGTCACGGTCATGATTAGCCATTGTGCATAAATATGTGACCTTAAACATCAATAAATCAATAAATAAATATTCCAACTAACCCAACATAATCTAACTCCCCATTCAAATCTGCAAGGTAATTTTCATCTCATCAATTACAATGTGATAAACTCGAGACCTGAGACAAGCAGGAGTGATAGTATTTAAGCAGGAGTAATCATATTATAACTGGAGAGGGTTGTTTTCTGCTCAACTGATTCTTCTACTCCAAGGAAGCTTCATACCAAATAAAAAAAACATTTTCTCTTGCAGTTCTTGAAGTACAAGTGCTTGAATTGTTTTCTCTATTTTTAGCGCTTGGGTTCTAATGGGGACATGAAAAACATTTTTTTGACACAAATCAAATACATGTTCCCAAATAATACTGCTTAACAAATTTGGTTTAAATTTGTCAGCTGGTGCTGAATGTGGAAATTTTGGCCTGCCATCAATATTTTCCCACCTAAAGTAAAAGTCAAAATAAGTTGTAGGATAACCACTTTAAACTATGTATCTTTCTTTTCCAGCACTGATAAGACCAGAAGCTGACATCATTTTCTGGAAAGCTCTCACTGAGAGTTTTCCATAAAATGTCAGATTCTGATCTTATCAGTGCAGGAGCGGCAGTATACTTAGTTTAATGTGGTTATGCTACCACTTATTTTGACTTGTACTGTAGGATAGTCCCAATTGTGTTTGAGAAACTTTCTTTGAACAAACTTGAGTCTTGGTCACTAAGGAGTTGCATACCAAATTTCCAAGCATTGTGACAGGCAGTTTATGAAAAGATTTTCAAAGGATTCAGGGCATTGCCCTGTTTAACATCTAATAAGCATCCTTAAAACAGTATCCACCAAAGATTAATTTGTGCTAAGTTTTTCTGGATTTGGGACAGTGGTGACTTTCAGTCAAGTGACCAAACAAACCTCTAGGGTCACATTGAGATGTTTTGGATCCACAGATTTTAACACCAGGAAGTGGACAGAACATATTAAAAACTTTATTTGCCAAAACCACTGCTCCAAATGTTGGAATACATATATGATATTGTAAGGATCAATCAAGTTCATTCAAACCAAATGCATGGGGAGCATATTTAGAATTGTTATCAGGCCACTTCTTTTAACACTATGGGTAATGGATAAACATTAAAAATTCCTCTCTCAAACCTCTTCTCCAAAAGTCTACATATCTGACATACATCATTGTATTAATGATGATTCACAGATTTGTTTTACTTAAGCCCATGGGATCCCCAGATTTCACTTTTCTGTGGGTTATGGAAAAAAAAAGTTTTAAAATTTTATTTTCTCAAACCACTGCTCCAAAACAAGCCTGGAAATAAGCAGACTGTCATCTGCAGAATGAGGTCCCCAGAGGGTAAATTTGGTGATGCTACCCTACACAGCAGGGTAGCATCACTACATTTACCCTCTGTGAACCACAATCTGAATCAAGATCTCAAGCCTAAACAGAAAGAGGCACCTAGAAGATACACTGGCTCACTGTGTGGGAAAGCATCAGCAAATTTATCCTCTGGGGACCTCATTCTCCAAATGACTGATTGCTTATTTTCAAGCTTGCTCCAAAATGCTTCCGGATATCATTTATGGAATTATGCCTACAAGGGTTAGAGTCCACTATAGTGGGCATCATAAGTGTATACGATTGGTGAATCTTGAGTTTGTAATATAGCCTTAGATGCTGAATGTGGCCTCAACTCCAATAAAAATAATGAAAGTGTCAATGACACTAGCTCAACTTGTCAAGACATGTACATGTATAGTATGTGACACAGCAATGACAAACATCTAGGTAATGACCTGATAACAAAGGTACATATAAAGTATTGTAACGATCTGTACATAAATACTGACCGTTGCCTGTAACAAATGTATAGGTAAAGTATTGTAAAGGTGGGTGACAGTCAGATGCTAAACTAGAAAAGAAATCTTTGAGTCCCAGAGTGGGTCTGACTGAACCCCAAAATATTTGTTCTCATAGCATAGTGATAACAAAGGCACCCCAAAGCACACTCATTCCTGTCCCAAGGTGAAAACAAAGGTACCCAAAAAGTTTCGTGAAGATCAGTTCACAAATATGAGCTGTGTAGAAGTTGTGACAAAAAACTGATTGGACCTAATTGGCCACTGGCAGCCATCTTGAATATTGGACCGCATCCAGAAACATGCGTTCTCGTCCCAAGGTGATAACAAAGGTACCCAAGACGTTTCGTGAAGATCGGTTCATAAATACAGACTCTAGCCCGAGCCGTATTGACATGTGTAGTTACTGTGTGTAAGTAGCACTGAAAAAATCAAAGTTCATCTAATTTGCATAATTTCTGCACGAGAAAAAACCCGTATTATATGTGATGTATCCCATGGTACTAAACATTCACACACAAAATTATTCAAATCAGCGCTTTCATATGGAAGTTCTGTGCAAAAATCTGATTGCACCAAATTTTGTACAAAATGGCTGCCATCGGCCATCTTGAATTTCGGACCGGACCCCAAAACACTCGTTCTTGTCCCACAGTGATAACAAAGGTACCTGAATCTGAATCTGAATCTGAATCGAGTTACTGTGTAAACCGCGATGACGCGTATAAAAAGTTCAACCATTTGCACTCTGTGTTTAAATGGCACAGGGGCCAGTCCAGTCCCCCCAAAATATTACTAAATATTGGCATAAACTCACGAAGTCAAAATACTGACCTCATAATTAAGTAGTTGTGGAATATGCTTTGCGATATCAGGGTCAAGTTTAGATCAGCAAAAGTTTATTTCACTGAACTAAACTTTTCGGAAAAGCTCCCATTGGTTGAGAGGAGAACACTGAACACCATCAACCAAACTATTCGGAAAGTGAAGGACATTAAAGTGATAGAAAAAATTAATGACATGAAGTTTGATGTTGTTCAGGATTTGAATCATTGGACTACACAAGTACCACCAATATAATGTATGATCACTGGTTGGATCATCTAGATTTAAACCAAGTAAAGATAAATGTAAGAACCGCCTAACAGATGTGGGATTAGGAACTAATGTGGTTAACCTGTCTGGCACCAATGACCTAACAACCCAAGAAAATTCTTTTTTAGATTGCGGTTTAACTTTTGTACCAGCGTAAAACTTGTGATCAGGCAAATATACTACCATATAACTGTATTTTCTTAGGCAAATGAAATTAGCAGACCACTTCAGAAACTCCATCGGTCAGAATCTTCCTTTTACCAAGTGATCTGGTTGGTCACCTCCAGATGGTGAAGTAGATCCCTGTAGATTCCGAAATTATTGAGGCTAACACAAGAGTCCACAGGGTGTTCCGCATGAGCATACTCTCCGATAAAAATAATTTAACAGCTGGTGAACAGAGAGCTCTCACAAAACTTTAAAAAAAAACAAGAAATTAGTTATCAAACCAGCTGACAAAGGTGGGTTGGTTGTTCTATCTCGGGATAATTATATAAAGGAAGCCAGGAGACAACTCGGCAATACTAAACATTATAAGAAAATAGATTCACTTATTTGGCCTAGTAATATCAAAAAATTCAATAAGATCTTATCTCCTCGGCAAAAGTCATATAAACAAAAAACAATTGAAATATTTAACAGCTAAGCTCAGTGCTCAAACAAAACAATTTTACATCCTACCAAAGATTCACAAGGACCATTCTTCATGGACGGGAGGCTGTCTCAGAATGCAACTCAGAATCTTATGCCATCTCCAAACTCATTCACTATCATCTGAAACCTAAAGCTAATAGACATCCAAGCTATCTCAAAAATACATAGGACTTCCTGTCAAAAATTTCTAAATTGAAAAATGCAATCCTGGCTACTTTGGATATCGACAGTATGTATACGAGCATTGATACTGATAAAGTTGTTAAATGTGTTAAAAATGCATTCAAAAAATATCTGGAAGCAAAATGCCCTGATGAACAAATTTTTGATCTTTTAGAAAAAGCTGAGTTTAAAAGGTAATGACTTTCAATTCAATGGAGAAAATTATTTACAAATAATGGGTTGTCCTCTGGGCAAAAGATTGAGTCCTAATTTTGCAAGCATTTATGTAGTGGAAACGGAGAAAAATGACTTAAGCAAATGTGCAAAACATCCTCTCATATATCTGATATTTAGATGACATTTTTATCTTTTGGGACCATTCAAAAGAAGATGTTGACACTTCAGTCACTATATGAAACCTGACCTAAGTTGGGGTTGGGTTGGGAGGAGGAGCGGGGTGAGCATAAAAAATAGAATGCAAGAATGTCATTTCCCTAACTGTCCGGTCTTGGTGAATGTGGCGGAACGTATTAAAATGTATGTGTGTGTGTGTTCAGGGTTGGGTACTGTTCAATATACTCTGCTTTTGAAACATCTCACAATGTTCTTTCATGTAATCTTATATCAACAAATGGGGGCGCGGTGGCTCAGTTGGTAGAGGCGCAGGCTGCAAGCCGAGAGGTTCTCGGTTCGAATCCCACCTGCGGCAACCGCGTTGTGTCCTTGGGCAAGACACTTCACCCCCATTGCCCACGTGGGGGCACAGTGACGCTGTGTACTAAGGCGTACTGCACATCGATGATGCACCTGTCTTCAACCAATGCTAACCCTGCTTGTGTGGAGTTGGTATGTTGAGGAGCTGACAGTTGCTCGCCATTGCTTGGTGGTTCTCTCCGGGTACTCCGGCTTCCCCCACCCATAAAAATGCCACGGTCATGGTTAGCCGTTGTGCAGAAATATGTGACCTTAAAACACCAATAAATAAATAAATAAATATCAACAAATGTACAAATACTTGCAGGCCATGTTTTGATGTTTGTGTTTGAGTCTTGTCATGGTTTGGTCAACTTCCAGTTCATTGGCTAAATGCAACTAAATGTGTTAACATTTGCAGATAATATATGTTACATGTATTTTAAAAATTATTGTTTAATCTAGAGCGTCTGATGTTTAACAATGCATCATTTATCCCATATCACAGGGGTGTTTGATACAGGGATAACAAACATTGTGTGTTTGTTCATCTTGAGAGGCAGTGATCCTCCTGAGCATTTTAAATTACTGAAACAGGTTACTAAGTATACTTCTCTAATTTGGAATATATTTTCCATTACCCAATACTATGAAAATATGAAATGAAAGAGAGCATACAATCCAGCCCCACGGTCCCCTGCTTTGTTCACTCAAAGAATAAATGAGTCATGTATATCCAATTTCAATATTTTGAAATGCCAAAAAGGATTAGTATTATGTGTACCCCATACCAAGTAAGTCCTAATCGACCATCTGTCCTCTATTCATGTTTTCCATTATCTGTCCATTCATGAATATAGTTTTGTCTAACAACTCACAACAATTTTAATGATTTTCAATATACAGGAGTATGTATATGAGGACAAGTGCTTCACATTTTCAAGTTGTCTGCAAAGTCCATCAAGAGTGCCCCTTCCTTTTGTGACAAGTTTCAGCAATTTCAAAAGATGCCTTCCAGTAACACAAATAATTGTAACGCATTTTGTTTATTTTCACTATCCAGGTGTATAGATATGAGAGCCAGAACTGTATATGTCCTGTTAACATGACCATTTTTCACAATCAAAGTACCTCCCCTACTCACAATAGTTCTTAATGTCTACATTTTCTGAAAGCTCTCAGTATGACCTTTCCCATGAAAATCTTGGTGCATCATTCAAATACACTCAGTTGAATGAAAAAACTGTTCACTGAAAAAATTGGTCAATATGGACAAAATGTATTCATATTGGGACAAAATTTTCAATTTTGTGCACATGTTGTGATAAAACTTATAGGAATTCTTCATTTCCCTCCTGAAGATTTTACAACATTCTGACAAACGAAACACTAAACACACAATGGTTTCTTGTTCATTTTTTCAAAATGATTCTCAAAGGAAATTTAAACAAAAATAGTTGGGGAGCGCTGTGGCTCAGTAGGTAAAGGTGCAGACTGCAAGCCGAGAGGACCTCGGTTCGAATCCCACCTGCGGCAACCGCATTGTGTCCTTGGGCAAGACACTTCATCTCCATTACCCGCATGGGGGCACGATGACGCCGTGTACTAAGGCGTACTGCACGTCGATGGTACGCATGTCTTCAACCAATCTAATCCTGCATGTGCTGCAGTGTGGAGTTATGATGTTGGGGAGCTGGCAGCTGCTCATCGTTGCTCGGTGGTTCTCTCCGGGTACTCCGGCTTCCTCCACCCGTATAACTGTCACGGTCATGATTAGCCATTGTGCATAAATATGTGACCTTAAACATCAGTAAATCAGTAAACAAAAATAGTTTAATTTCTCCCCTGCAAATTGTCAGCTCCCAAATAGATCTGGGTTATTCAACACTCATTTGTGGCCTTGACCTCCATCTGAAATGCACCTGACTCTCACAGTTTAAATCAAGACCAACAGCAGATTATTTTAACCATATCATTATTAATAAGCTCTATTTGCAAAGTCCGTCAAAAGATCTTTCCCTTTGAGTTGTGATTGTAAGCTATTTTGAGCTTAGTCTTACCATAATTCACACGGTAATGATCTGATTCTCCTGATTTTTAAAATACATGTGTTTATCCATGGAAGTAGAGCTGTTTCAAATTTGAGGTCTCTCTGACAAGTCAATCAAGAGTTGTTGAACTTTGAATTACCATTTTGAGATATCTCAGAGTATGTGTTCCAAGAACCCAAACATCAGTTTCCTGAATTTTTGGTATATGTCCATGAGGGCAGAGCTGATTGAAATATCGGCCTTGCCCATTTCAATGCTCAATAGTTACTGACATTTGAATATTTGTGACCAAGTGTTTTATACCCATAGGTATCACTGTTAGGGATTGGTTACACATCTGCAAACCATTGTCAGACTCTCATTTCCTTCCCCATAATGTAAATACAGTGCTATAGTGTGCCCAATATACAGGGGTTATTTTTTAGCTAGTAAAATATGTTATTATTATCAAATCACTGGGTGTTACGAACTCTTACCAACAGGTTAAAAGAAGTTTACCCTGACAATAAGAATGATCTTCAAAAAAGCAATTGGACATTTTTAGTAGGATGATATCTAAAATACTCATTATCATCCTGCATGCACATTCATTACATTGTTACATCACATGTAAATTCCTGTATACATGCAAAACTCGAACAAAATAATCTTGTAAAGTCACAAACTGTGTTCAATGGATCAAAACAGAAGATTGACTCTGAAGATATACACTAACATAGCCTGCAACGCAAAATCAGTAGACAAGTTGGACCTCAGGTGTCCTAGTCATTTGAGTACTTGGAGGTCAAGTTAGTAGCTCCCCAACATACTAACTCCACACAAGCAGGGTTAGCATTGGTCAAAGACAAGCACACCATCCACATGCACTACACAACGCAACCATGCCCCCACATGGGCAATGGGGGTGAAGTGTCTTGCCCAATGACACAAAGTGGTTGCCACAGGTGAGTGTTTTCATATTGTATATCTGTATGTTTACACAATATTTCAGCAACCGAAGAGGGAAGATGGCCACACAAGTTGCACCAAAGTTGTTCCAATAATACAGGTCAGTAGTCAAAAATCAAGGTCACAAGGTCCATAAGTAGATTTTCATACACCTGTTTTTAGAAAACAAGAGTCCGTCTCTCTGGGCATCCATTAATTTTTTCATGTCTGGGCCATAACTTTTTAATGGGAAGAGAACACAATGAAATACTTGTACAACATATGTGCCGTCACTTGATGGTACATCACGTACAAAAGTCATTACCAACTCACCAAGGTCATGGTCACAGAGGTAAACACATGGAATCAGCATGCACATATGCCCATTTAAAAAAGGGAAATTTTTTCCTGTAACTTATTAGTGGAAACAGATATCACAATAAAACTTATGTCACATATGTACCGCTATTAGATGATGTGACATGTATAAAATTATCAACTAACCTACCAGGTTTAAGGTCACAAATAGAGGTCAACACATGGAACCAAGATGCACAAATGCCCACTTTAAAAAAGTGTGCGTCTTGTGTTATAATGCTGTCTGGCCGTCCTGGTGTCTGTTATCTCTTTCACGCCTGGGCCATAACGTTTTAATGGGAGGAGAAATCACAATGAAACTTAGACAACATATGTACCACCACTAAACAGTGTGTCATATACAAAATTCATGACTGACCCACCAAGGTCAAGGTCACAGAGATCAACATATCGAATCAGCATGACATCAATTTTCTCATGTCCAGACTATAACTATTTAGTGGAAGGAGATGTCACAATGAAACGTACACATTTGGACCACCATTAGACAGTGTGTTGCATACAAAATTCAAAACTGTCCCACCAGATTCAAATCCACAGATACATGCACAAACGTGGAATCAGCATGCACATTAACACATACAGTACCCCTCCTCCACCACATGATGCTCCAAATACTTCCACGTTTGACATACAGCATCTTTGTAAGGATGATTTAAATGATTTCTTTTTAAAATCAACCCCCTAGGGACAATTTTAGTGGCATCATGCATGCCCTTCTCTTCCCCATCAAAACTTGTGAATCATATTTACAAAGATTTTATTTCTCATATATAGCAGCATTTGGACTGGTGTTTTGTGAGCAGATGAGTTTAAAATTATTTAGTGTTATAATGAGGGACAACCACTTGAGGCTGTATTATCCCTCTATCTAATGAATTGGCTGCATCAACCTGCATAATTTACAGAATGGGCTGTTGATAAAAAGATATTTTAAAAAATTTCCAACAAAACCACATTATAAATAACCCAGTGGTTTTCAGAGAAGTAGAAAATACCACCTCACAATAGATACAGATGAAGGTCAAAGAGTAATGACTACATCTCATCCCAAGTTTCACTTAGGCGAGCTAAAACCAAGCCTATGGGGTCATATTTAGTGAAGTAATTTCAACAGAAATGGCCCACAGGTAATGTGTTGTTTGGGCAGCACCCCCACCACCCTGCTCCACCACCCTGCCCACCTCACTGGCATTATCTTTGGCAGGTATCCTAAGTATCATGTAGAGAATCAGTGAGCAGCAATAAAGAGCTATCAGACATTTCAACAGACTAACGATGTGGCGCCTGAAATCCATTCACCATGGTTGAAGGTACATTGTTTGGCTTTAAAGCTACCAGTTAAATTTTGTAAGAAATTTGATACTGGCATGGCCTGTAACCAGTCAGGATCTTAAATAGTCGATTGCCTATGTTTTAGATTTAATTGTCTACAATATTTCAGTTGGTCAGAAAAGCGAACCAATGTGGCAGGCTCATACTTCTGTGGTTAACTGTATTCTAAGTATATTTTAAATTGTGTAAATTAAAGTTGCGAGTACTTCATTATATTTATGCATTCAAATGAAAATGTATAGAATGTTATTTACTTCATATTAACAATAACTATTTATGTGACTTTGCACCAATGCACGAAATGTTTTGAATTTTGCTGTATGCTTGAAAAGTGTATCAGATGTGTTTTAAGTATGGAGGTGTGAGAGTCATAAACGATTGGCTATACTTGACTTCATTGCTCTGAGCTTCCCCTCACATACTATGTGACATGGAAGTAAAGCTGTAGCATTTATCAGTATTTTATCAGTTTATATTCGTTCATCTGTCCGTCATCCATCCATCATCAGTCTCCTTAATATTTATTCCCCAGACACAGCCTTGGGGAGGACCTGCATTATTTACTGGTATTGCATTCCATTTACATTGATGATAGGCCCATTCTTGTGTGTATAACACTAGTGATAATGACGTTTTTAAAGTGCAATATTTCTGGTACAATTAATTAGTGTTTTAGTATTGTTATCTGTTGTTTTACTGAGATGTATTTGTATTGTTATTTTAGTGTTTTATTTGTATATCCCTTTACCCAATGCAGACGATATCAAAATTTATTATTTTAAATATTATATTTTTATACTGTACCAATGACCCAGACTTAGCTGGTGCTAACTCTAACAAAACCAGGGCCAAACACAAATTTTGCCCCCCAATCCCCAAAATTTGCATCCCAAACCAAAAGAAATCATGTCCTATAGGACCTCCATACTTCGCCCCTACTGCGCATGCGCAGTGTCAAGGACGTCCCGAAACTGGCGCCAATTATCATTCTCTGTTTGGCCCTTCATCAGTCAACATCTCACTGATCTTTGTGCTTGTAAATCTCAGTTTAAAGGATGCCAGACACGTAATTTTTGGAGAAATGGTGATTCTAAGGAGGATATAGAAGGAGGAGAGGGAAAAGGAGTGACAAAAAATAATCAGGGCTGTACTTAAAATTTTTTATGAAATTATGTTAAGTTGCCTATTTTCGAGGCATGGGCCTCTTGTTGTCATTCTTGCTAAAATGTTGCACTGCTTATTCAGTGTTTCCTCTCCCCTGGCCTTCTAAGTCCCCCCTTGCAATTCTCCCATGCTTTTGGCATATTTTTGAGAAAGTTCATTTCTAAAATTCTCTTGGGAGAGTTGCTTGGTTACACAATGTTTTCTGTTATTTTCCCCATAGTTACGTTTTCACCCATGGGTGTATAAACGTTGTGTTCTGCATCTTCCATCTGATGTTCTGCAGATTCTCCCCTGGGAGTCTCTGTCTTGCATCAGATAGAGTGTAATTTTGATGACTGATTTCGGGCCAGTTTTTTCAGTGCCTGGAGTCATGTTTTCTGGTGTTTTACACTGTTTGTTTACATTGGCAACAGCCTTTTTTGAGGGGGGTTGTTTGCCTTTGGTGTAGTTTATCTCACTATAAGATACATTTCTATTATCCGTAAGTGTCTCATTAATGATTTAATATAAATTTAAAATTTTTGACCACACTTAGCCATCGGATCCATCGGGGCTCAACGTTACTTTTCAGAAACTTGGGCTTCGCTGAAAAAATATTTTTTCAAAATTATTTTGTTTTGCAATTGTTTTTTCATTATTAATGGATCATGTTATTATGTATCTTTGTGTCAGGGGTTTGTGCGAGTAACTAGGACTTGTTGTTGACTTTTCACAATGAAAGGATATTGTTCAAATTGTAATGGGAAGAAATCTTCCTCTGACTTTCATGATCATTGTATTAACTGTAGCCAGTGTTCTCGCACTAATCCCTGTTCTATATGTCAATATTGGGATGACAAACATTGGAAACGTGTGTCACGGTATGTTGTTACTGGAGAAAGGGCTATGCCGGCTCTTTCTCCGCAAGGTCACTCTACTTTCTCAGTTTCTATTTCAGAGGAACAAGAACAGGGTGATGTTTCCATGTTATCTTCTGCAAGTGCGCTTCCGTCGTCACAAATGAATACAGAACTAGCGGCAAAAGTGCTCATGGAGATTAAACAAATGTCCGCTAGCTCGCCCGGTGTAGTGTCCATTCGCCGAATGGTTCGGCAGCCGGGTTCGTCCGATGCGGTCCAGGAGGAAATGTTGGGTGATGCGAGCACTATAAACATTCAATGTGCACACCCAGTGACGGCAGATAGTAGGCGAGATCGGAGGAAGCCTTTGAGTCCGGTTCCTAGCTCGTCCAGGTCCAGCCGGGCTACGAGCGAGAGAGGCCCCTCTCTCGTACAACAACATCTGGGACCAGATGTTGTGGTACAAAATGTGTCGCAAGCGGAGCATACGTCCGTTGCTCGGGACGCTCCGTTGTATAGGCAGTCCGCGGAGACTGCTCAGGCTTCTTCTTCTCGTCAGCGCACACGACCGCACCTTGGCTGCGTGACCGCCGATTTCTTACCAGCTTCGCCGATCAGGGATTCTTCGTCGACCAGGTCACACCATCCGGCAGCCAGGGACACGAGACCGATGGACTCCGGACGTTTGCATAGAAAAAGTATGCGGGAGCCATCTGATGCGGAGCTGCCCTCGGTAAAGCAGCGAAAGACTGCGCCTCCGCAGGTCTCGACGCCGGACATACTTGTGCAGATAGCACAACTTATCGCAGCATCCCAGCAGCCGACAGAAACGGTGTCGGATCGGGAATTATCCGATGGCACTGGGTCGGTACGCTCCGCCGAAGCATCGGGGGCGGACGACCGGGAGCATTATGAGGTCCGACCGGATGGTGAAAGGGATACGGATGATTTGGAGCTATCCCTTTCGGAACAACATAAAGCTGCCGTGGACTTCATCCGGTACTTTCTCCCTCAAGTTGTTCCGTCGGGCCAGACTGCTGCGGTTCCGGACAAGAGGATTATAGCGTCATTGGACTCTGAATTTTTTGAGCGGTTCAGGAACATCGCTCCCGAGTTTCGGTCGCAGTCCAATAATGTTGCAAGAACATTTGAATTATTGAACGACGCTATATTTAAACTTGCTTCCAGAACGGGGAAAGCAGGTTTCTTGTCCGCCAATACTCTCAACCTGCCTTTCATTAATGCAAGGAATAAATTCGACACGGCAGGACAGGGTATTCCGAGAGTTCCTCTGCGTATGGACGACGAGGCGGAAGACTTAGAGCTATCATTACCGTCGTCGGCTTCTATTCCAACCGCGGTGTTGGAAGCAGCTATTTCGTCTAACAGAGCCAATTTAGATGCCTTATCTTACGCAGATCACCTTACTAAGGCGTTATCACTGCGCCTTCAAGGGAAAGAATTTCAGGATATACAATCCTCTTTAAGACTTCTTTCAAGGGCAGTAGCTTATTCCACGTGTAACTCCGCCCTTTCAGTGGCAAACCTGGAGTTGGTTAGACGTGACGCAGCCCTAGCTACATCCACACTCGTGGATACTAAGGTGAAGAACTCTCTCAGAGTCGCATTCGGTCTCCGGAGAACTTCTCTTTGACGGCAAGCTTTCTGCTATTTATGATAAAATTACAAAGAAAGCTTCGGATTCTCTGTTGTTCAAATCTGCTTCTAAGAAGTCGGATATGGCAGACAAGAATAAGACAGGCACTTCTGGGTCTAATGCACCCAAGAGAGGTTCCTATAGAGGTTCCGGTGCGTCCTCTTGGTCTTATTCGAGAGACCGTCAGGGTAGCAACTCTCGTTCGGGACGTCCTTCGGGCCGGGACAACCGGTCGGACGCCCCGAGGTCGACGGGACGAGGTGCGGGTCGTGGAGGACGTGGTTTCTCCTACCGCAGGCCCCGCAGGTCCAGGAGGTGATGGCTTAAACCTCTATCGCGTACCGGTTGGCGGAAGGTTGTGGAGCTTTTCACAAGAATGGGCGTCAATTACGGACGACCCTTGGGTGAGAGGAGTGACTTCGGAAGGTCTAAAGATATCCTTCAAACGAAAGCCTCCATTAACTCGAAGTCCAAAGTGGACTCAACTTCCTTCAAATCCGCAGAAAAGAGACGCTCTATTATCAGAGGTTCTTTTAATGAAGAACGCGGTAGAGGTCGTAGAAAACCAGGAGACTCCGGGATTCTACAGCCATCTGTTTCTGGTTCCGAAACCAGACGGCTCGTTCCGTCCAGTCATAGATTTGAGCTGGATAAACAAGCTGATCGTCGCTCCGAAGTTTTATATGGAGACGATTCGGTCGGTCAGAGTGAGTATTTGGGTGAACGATTATGCAACAAGCATAGATCTCAAAGATGCGTACTTTCACGTCATGGTACATCCGACATTCAGAAAGTATCTACGCTTCGCAGTCCTAGGAGTGGTGTATCAATTCCGGGCGATGTGCTTCGGACTGAATCTAGCACCCTGGGCTTTCACTCGGGTAATGAACTCGGTAATGATCTATTTCCGAGCTCATTCGTCTGCGGTAACGTCGGCCTACCTGGACGACATTCTTCAGAGGTACGGCAACGAGTTAACGCTTCAGAACGATGTTCAGAATCTACTTCTATTGCTCCGATGTCTCGGTTTTATAGTAAATGAGGAGAAGTCGGATCTGGTGCCGTCCAAGTCATTCACACATCTGGGAATGAGCTTCGAGACGCACAACAATCTCGTTCGTCTGCCGTTAACCAGAGCGAAATTAGTCAGTTGTTACGCTCGCTATTGTCTGCACGCAGACAAAGTCACAGCGAGAGAATTTATGAGACTGATAGGTCTGTGCGGAGCCGCTGCGGATCTCATTCCGATGGGGCAGTTACGCACGCGTCCTCTCCAAATTTTCTTGACTCAGAATTGGAGTGTGAAAATTCATTCGCTCGACGTAGACGTTCTCTTGTCAGATCAAGTGAAACAAGAGATTCAGACTTGGGCAAACATTCAGTGGTTAACTCAAGGAGTTTCGCTGCAGTTGCCGGATCCGAGTTTTACCGTTATGACGGATGCCAGTCAAACAGGTTGGGGTGCATCATTGATCTCAACGGATTCGAGTTGCCAGGGTCTTTGGGATCCGCAATTCCTGGGCAAGCACATAAACATCAAGGAAATGATGTCAATTTGGCTTGCGTTACGTCATTGGATGGACATTATTCACAATGCTCATGTCCAAATCCTATCCGACAATACGACAGTAGTGGTGTATATACGTAATCAGGGAGGCACTCATTCAGTTCCGTTGTTCAATCTAACGGAAAGAATCCTTCTGTTTGCGCTAGAACATCAGGTTCTTTTTTCGGTCCGTCACATACCGGGTCGTCTGAATGTGCTAGCAGACTCACTTTCACGAAAGGGTCGCTTGTTGCCGTCGGAGTGGACTCTCAACAAACAAGTATTCAATCAGATTTGCTACCAATGGGAACGGCCAATGATAGACTTATTTGCGACACATCTCAACAATCAGTATGTGTCTTCGTGTCCGGATCCAAGAGCATTTGCAGTAGACGCTCTGTCGATCCCTTGGGACGGAATGATAGGATATGCGTATCCTCCAGCGCCGTTAATTCAGCAAGTATTGCTAAAGATAAAACAATCTCAATGCAAGATTCTGTTGGTAGCATCTCTGTCGCCACAGAGACCGTGGATAAATCTACTCAGGTGTCTGTTGTGGGACCTACTGCGAAAGCTTCCTCCACGGGAGGATCTTCTTTCGCAGGGGAAATCGCGTCAACTCCATCACAACCCGCAAGGTCTCAACCTTCACGTTTTTCCGTTGTGCGGTCCTTCTTGCATGGCAAGCACTTTACAGGACGAGCAGTGGACGCGATTTCTAACTGTAGGAGGACCTCCTCTTCGCTAAACTATGCGGCTAAGTGGAAGGTTTTTCGTCGTTGGTGTAGGGATCATTCTGTAGATATTTTCGATCCCTCTATACCAGACATTGCAAACTTTTTAGTATACTTGTTTGACGAAATCAAACTGCAGCCTGTTACTATTAAGGGTTATAGGTCTATGTTATCTGATACCTATGCACATCATGATAGTTTACAAATTGGATCTAATGTCTCTTTATCTAAGTTGGTTAGAAACTTCTCGATAAATAGACCCAGAACTCTTAGATTAATTCCTAAATGGAATTTAGCTTGGGTTCTTCTTAAATTGAAGGAAAAGCCATTTGAACCTCTTGGGACAGTAGATTTCAAATTCTTATCTTATAAGATAGCTTTTCTCTAAGCTTTCTCTTCTGCTAGAAGAGTCAGTGAGCTTCATGCACTGTCGGTGGATGATTCTCACTATCGTAGTGTCGGGAACACTATCACCTTCACTACTAATGTGGGTTTTTTAGCTAAGAATCAGGCTCCTAATAAATATCCGGAACCTATTGTTATTAAGGCTCTTCCGTCTTCAGACGGGCGTAGGCCTTTACTCTGTCCTGTTAGAGCGTTACGTATCTATAAACAGAGATCTCAGTTTATCAGAATGGGACGGAAACGTTTCTTTCTGTCTTTGATGCCTAATAGAAGGGACATTTCGGTCCATTCTATTGCTAGATGGATTCAATTAACTATCCGTATTGCTTATGAGAGTTTATCTTCTTCTCAGCAGTCTGTGCTTAAGATTTCCGCTCATGAAGTAAGAGCTCTTGCTACTTCTTGGGCTTATGCTAATAGTATTGCTATTACAGACTTAATGAAGGCTGCTTATTGGTCTCAGCCATCCACATTCCCGAATTTTTATCTCAGAAATATTGAGTCCATTTCTGGAGACCTGCATTGTTTAGGTCCGTTATCTGTTGCTCAGAATGTCGTCCACTAAACAGTTGCAACTATAGTTATGCAGGCTTTCTGTTCCGGCAGTGACTCCGTCCGGCTGCCCTCTTCGCTCTGGGCTATTTGACCCAGGGCAAGGGAAGGGGGGGGGGGCGGGTGTTCCCTTAGGTCACCTGCTTTATAGTGAAAAGCAAGGGAATGCCTCCTCCAAAGTCAGTATTTCTGAGTCGCTTCCGGGATGGTTTTAAAGTGTAATATTAATGTTAAAATTCATTCATGTCATATTTTTAAAGTGTAGCTCGGTGTGAAGCATTTGTATATGTCAAGTGTCAAACAGGCTTTAATATACAATACTCGGACACTTTTAAAAGATTATAAAGAGTCTCAATTCTCTGGATGACTTTATTTATTGGCTTACTTTAAAAATAATTAGTATAAGGGTTACACTGGATGTTAATAGAGAACATGAATGTTATTGTGCTCAATTATAAAGGGTATTGTATCTTTCTAATTTAATATTAAATAAGAAAGATACATGTAAAGCCTAATACTCCTTTTCTCCTTAAGGGGTTACCTCTTTATTGTTTAGATGAGCTTATTGGATTTTCCTCTATGTCCTAGGCCCTCCAGCCTTTTTACTATTCAGCTAAGTCTGGGTCATTGGTACAGTATAATGAAAGTGTCAATGACACTGTAGCTCAACTTGTCAAGACAAAGACATGTACATGTATAGTATGTGACACAGCAATGACAAACATCTAGGTAATGACCTGATAACAAAGGTACATATAAAGTATTGTAACGGTCTGTACATGAATACTGACCGTTGCCGGTAACAAATGTATAGGTAAAGTATTGTAAAGGTGGTTGACAGTCAGATGCTGAACTAGAAAAAATCTTTGAGTCCCAGAGTGGGTCTGACTGAACCCCAAAATATTTGTTCTCATAGCACAGTGATAACAAAGGCACCCCAAAACACACTCGTTCCTGTCCCAAGGTGAAAACAAAAGTACTCAAGAAGTTTTGTGAAGATCAGTTCATAAATACGAGCTGTATAGAACTTGTGACAAAAAACTGATTGGACCTAATTTCGGTACAAAATGGCCACTGGCAGCCATCTTGAATTTTGGACCGTACCCAGAAACACTCATTCTCATCCCAAGGAGATAACAAAGGTACCCAAGAAGTTTTGTGAAGATCGGTTCATAAATACAGCCTCTACCCTGAGCCGTATTGACATGTGTGCTTACATTGTGTAAGTAGCACTGAATAAATCAAAGTTCATCTAATTTGCATAATTTCGGCACGAAAAAAAACCCCTTACAATATGTGATGTATTCCATGTTACTAAACATTCATACAAAAATTTATTCAAATCAGAACTTTCATACAGAAGTTCTATACAAAAGACTGATTGCACTAATTTTGGTACAAAATGGCTGCTGGTGGCCATCTTGAATTTCGGACCACACCCAAAAACACTCGCTCTCATCCCACGGTGATAACAAAGGTACCCAAGAAGTTTCGTAAAGATTGGTTCATAAATATGGCCTCTAGTCTGAGCTGTATAGAAGATGTGTACAAAAAACTGATTAGACCTAATTTCGGTACAAAATGGCCACTGGCAGCCATCTTGAATTTTAGACCGCACCCAGAAACACTCGTTCTCGTCCCAAGGTGATAACAAAGGTACCCAAGACATTTCGTGAAGATCAGTTCATAAATACAGACTCTAGTCTGAGCCGTATTGACATGTGTACTTACTGTGTGTAAGTCGCACTGAAAAAATCAAAGTTCATCTAATTTGCATAATTTCTGCACGAGAAAAAAACCCGTATTATATGTGATGCATCCCATGGTACTAAACATTCACACAAAATAATTATTCAAATCAGGGCTTTCATATGGAAGTTCTGTGCAAAAATCTGATTGCACCTAATTTTGTACAAAATGGCTGCCATCGGCCATCTTGAATTTCGGACCGGACCCAAAAACACTCGTTCTCGTCCCACGGTGATACCAAAGGTACCCAAGAAGTTTCGTAAAGATCGGTTCATAAATACGGCCTCTAGCCCGAGCCGTATTGGCATTTGCACTTACAGTAACCCAAAAAAACATCAAAATTAGTCTAATTTGCACAATTTACATACGAGAAAAAAACCCGTATTATATGTGATGTATCCCATGGTACTAAACATTCATACAAAAAATTATTCAAATCAGAGCTTTCATATGGAAGTTCTGTACAAAAAACAGATTTCTGCATCGTCGGTACAAAATGGCGGCTAGCAGCCATCTTGAATTTCGGACCGCACCCAAAAACACTTGTTCTCGTCCCACCGTCATAACAAAGGTACACAAGAAGTTTCGTAAAGATCGGTTCATAAATACGACCTCTAGCCCGAGCCATAGCCAATTGTTGACGTACGGACAGACGGACGACGGGCCATGACAATAGCTCAAATTTGACTTCGTCAAAGTTGAGCTAAAAATGTACCCAAGAAGTTTCGTAAAGATCGGTTCATAAATACGGCCTCTAGCCCGAGCCATAGCAGCTTGGCACTTACAGCTCTGAAAGTAACACTAAATAAATCAAAGTCAGTCTAATTTGCATAATTTACGCACGAGAAAAAAACCCGTATTATATGTGATGTATCCCATGGTACTAAACATTTATACAAAACTTTATTCAAATCAGAACTTTCATACAGAAGTTCTGTACAAAAAACTGATTTTTGCATCATCGGTACAAAATGGCCACTGGCAGCCATCTTGAATTTCGGACCACACCTAAAAACACTCGTTCCCGTCCCAGGGTCATAACAAAGGTACACAAGAAGTTTCGTAAAGATCGGTTCATAAATACGACCTCTAGCCCGAGCCATAGCCAATTGTTGACGTACGGACAGACGGACAGACGGACACGACAGACGGACAGACGGACGATGGATGACGGGCCATGACAATAGCTCAAATTTGACTTCGTCAAAGTTGAGCTAAAAATGTTAAAAAATTTATAGTAATTTATATATTTTTTATACTTACCAATGACCCAGACGGGGATGGCCCTCCCAGGAGTTGGGAACTCTTGCCTCCCCGCTGAGTACATAGCGCTGACCAGGCACTGCCAGTAAGAATGATAATTGGCGCCAATTTCAGGACGTCCTTGACACTGCGCATGCGCAGTAGGGGCGAAGTATGGAGGTCCTATAGGACATGATTTCTTTTGGTTTTGGATGCAAATTTTGGGGATTGGGGGGCAAAATTTGTGTTTGGCCCTGGTTTTGTTAGAGTTAGCACCAGCTAAGTCTGGGTCATTGGTAAGTATAAAAAATATATAAATTACTATAAATTTTTTAACTTTTTTAAATTTTTCAAAAAATTTCAACAAAACCATATCATGTGACCCCTCGTTGGAACGAGCTCAACGAGCTCGTTCCAATGAGGGGTCACATGATATGGTTTTGTTGAAATGTTTTGAAATATAATATTTTTTCAACAGCTGAATTTGCATATTACGCAGGCGGATGCGGGCGATTCATTGGGTAAAGGGATATATATCCAGCCTGAATGATGATGTAAATAAATAAAATTGAACCTGTGATGTTGTAAAAGCTTGTTTGTCGCAACAGACCCTGCTGCACCTATGGTTTGCTTTTCTGAGCAACTGAAATATTCCAAATGATTGAATCTTAAAGTATGATCAACATTCATTTTCTTTCAATCAACCCTAGAAGTATTTCTCAGTCAAGAATTCATTTTACTGAATCTTTAATGACATTACAGTACTGTAAGATATGTTTGTAGACTAAATACTCATGAAAACTCACCACGGCAGTAGTTATATGATTACGCTGCAAAGTTCCATCAATGATGTTAATATCTTGATATAATCAAGGTAAAATAAATATTTATTGACCAGAAAATCTATAACTGGAGCACGAAAGAATATTTGTATATCTTTGTGAGTAAATGAACATCACATTAAATCAATGGCCATCTGCACACAAACTCCACAAAAAGTGGGTAAACAAACAGCCCATAACTATACAGAATTAGACTGGTGACTGGAGAACCTTACATATTGTGTGTCCATGCAAAAAAAAGTGAGGTTAAATGTCTTGCTCAAGTTAAGTGATGGGACCAGAGTCACACCCACAATCACAAGTTCAACATGTAAATGATTGAGATGCTTCCCCCCTCAAATAAATATCACCATACGTATTGAACACTTCATTGAAGCTCTAATATTATTAACCTGTTGACTTATAAAATGGTAAAGCAACTGATGGGTTCTATCTCAGATCTAAAATTTCAGTCAGGGATTTCTCAACATAATCACTTTCAACAATATTTATTTTCAAAATTCACTTTTTCTTTAGACTCTATCAAACCTTTATCACAGATAAAAATATTTTGAACAGCCCATCTTGAAACAAGTTAAAAATACATGCAGACATATTTAACTCTTGGTGGCTGATTTTTGACCAAAGAAATTTTATCGTATTAGAAGAGGTGCTCAAACTGTGATCATCAGAAAAGGCAAGCTCTCAAGCCACCAATCTTGATTCTGTAAGGAATTTGATATTATTATGGCCCAGAACCAGTCTAGCCCTTAAATAGTCCACTGTATATGTTTGGATTTACTTACCGGTATCTGGAATATTTCAGTTGGTCAGAAGAATGAACCTATTGTTTACTTTTCTGACTAATGGATATATTCCAGAGGATTGAATCTAAAAAATACCATAAAGATTCATTTTCTTTGAATCAAAGGTAGAAATGTTGCTCAAGCAACACTTGATTAGACAGATTGCTTGATGACATTACCATTAGAAATTAAGACTCACCACAGCAGTAGTTTTATAATTATTCCACATAGTTAACTGTGTTAATATCTTGGTGTTTAGTCGTTAAATAGCCCATCACCTTTGTTTGGATTCATTTGTCTGGAATATTTCAGATGGTTGGTAAAGTGAACCGGTCAGGCTATAATTTTTGCATGGGTTAGCACCAGTATTCAGCCTCCCTTGGGTATTTTATACCAATTGTTCATAGTTATATTTATATATTCCAAGACTGACTTCTGTTACTATGACAGATTTTAACGCTGAGAGTACTATAAGCGACATTATCCTGTGCCGCAGCTCCAGTGATGCCACAGTCATCAGTCCCAAAGACCCATGAGCAAAAAACGCCCAAGAAAGACGAGCCCATGTATGAAACCATTAACGCCAGAAATTTGACCATCAAATCACTGGAGAATGAATTACAATACATTGGCGAGACTAAAAGACACTTTCACGCCAGAATTAATGAACACATTGCCAACATTAAACACTCACGAGACACATCTGTGTCCCTTCATTTCAAAGTAACCAAAAACAAAATGAATTATGATATAGAATAATATAGGTCCTCAGCTCAGTCTTCCAGCACTGAGTGTCATCGCTATAGAAAGATCCAGCGGATGTTCACTCTGTAAACTCTCAACTCAATCGGCATAAACAGGAAGGATTTTTAATCCGTTTTTTATTTCTAAACCTATGGTTCGTTTTCCTGACCAACTGATATATTCCAGAGGACTGAATCTAAGATTCATTTTCTTGGAATCAACGGTAGAAATGTTGTTTAATCAATACTTGATTTGACTGAATGCTTGATGACATTATTAGAAATTAAGACTCACCAAGCAGTAGTTTTATGATTATGCCATGCGGTTCCACTAATTGTGTTAATAGCTTGGTGTTTACTACGTTAAATAGTCCATCGCTTATGTTTGAATTCACTTGTCAGGAATATTTCAGTTGGTTCGAAAAGCGAACCTATGCTTTGCTTTTCTGACCAATTGATATATTCCAGAGGATTGAATCTAAAAAAAATACCATAAAGATTAATTTTCTTGGAATCAGTGCTAGTAGTACTGCATTGCTCGATCAAGACTTGATTTAACCAAACATTTTATGACATTACCATCAGAAATTAAGACTCAACATAGCAGTAGTTTTATGATTACGCACCATAGTTCCATTAATTGTGTAATATCTTGGTGTTTTCAAGGCAAATTAAATACCTATTGATTGGAATATCTATAACTGGAACATAAAAGAATATATCTATACCTTTTAGAGTAAAAGGACATCATATTATATTCACAATAAAATTTACATGAAAACTGGATAAACAAACAGCCCATAACAGCATTGAATTCCAAACAGAATTAGTCTGGTTGCCTGGGAGTTTGCAGAAAAGGCTGTTACACACTGGATGTGATGTAATGTTATACAGAGGAACCAGCCACTTTGCCTAGGAAAAACATTAAATCAACAGGAATTCTTAATATTGTAAGTTTCTCAGCATAATTACATTCAACAACATTTATTTTCAAACTCATTTTTTCTTTAGGCTCTGTTGAACCTATCACAGACAAAAAATATATTAACAACCCATCTGATAACAAGTTAAAAATACTTAACTGAACTGTTGGAAGCTAATGACTGGCCATGAAAATTTTATTGTATCAGAGAAGGTGCTCAAAGAAGTAGTCACATGATGAGGCTGTTATGCACTGAATGTTATACAGTGGAACTCTGTTAATTGAATAGCCACTTTGCCCAGGAAAAATATTCAATCGACAAGAATTTTGTCATTTTGCTGTACTCTGATGATAAACTGTGCATTTATTCTATTATATCTTGTTTGGCAAACCTCATGGAGCTCCATCAAACCAGACATTGGAGATTAAATGCTTATATTGGATGTACCAAGGTCTGTAAAGTTCATTCAATTAAGAGAGATTACCCTATAAGCTATATGCAATTCACCAGTGAAATTGGAAATAAATGTATGGTAAATGGTTTGGTATTTGTAAATTATATGCTATTAATTGGGTTATTCATATTAATATCCAATTAAGTGCACTCCACTACTTAACCCTTTACCCAATGTAAAGGCCAAAACAGGCCAGCACTATTCTCAAAAATCGCCAATTAATTTTCATTATATTTTCATTTTTTGTCTAAAAAACATAGGCTATGACCCTTCTTTGGAACGAGCTCATTCCAATGAGGGGTCATAACCTATGTTTTTGAGACAAAAAGTGAAAACAATTAGTTATTCAAGAGTTTTTTGGGCAAATGTTGTCTCCTTTTCATGTTAGACAAAGGGTTAACAAATTCTCTTCTCAGTTTATAAATTTAATACAACTGATGTAAGATGAGGTAAGCCAAAAAATCACATTAACTGGTAGCGTGCTAGAAGCCACTATCGTGGCTTTCATATGAAGAGCAGGCACCCCAGCCTAAAAGTGTCATATTCTGTGGATGAGCTTCACATTACCTACGAAATGAAATTACTTAGTCAATATGGGTCTGCCTTGTTACAATTTATGAGGGAGTGCCTTGGCACTCTCCCATAAGTTGTAACAAGGCAAAGACACATGAACAAATTTTGATGACCAAAAACAACTTAGCACTCTACCAGTTGAAAAAATCAAATGAAGCCACCCAAACACGTTTGAATCACTGCATCAAAATTATAATCAATGAATTTTATTATTCAATGTTCAGACAGAATTAAGAATTGTCAATATTTGTGTTTAAGTTTCTGATATTTCAGACACAAATGTGTCAAAACTGAAGACCATTCATTTGGGACAGAGAGTGAGTGATTTGATAGTAGAACTCATTCCAATAAGGGGTCATAAACCATGGTTTTGAGGCAAAAAATCTAATTTTTTATTTACTTGCAAATGTTTTTGCAGGTATTGTCTTTGATATGTGTTAGGTTAGCCCTTTACCAAACAAATCGGCTGCACCATCTGCATAATTTACAAACTGAGCAGTTGAAAAAAAAAAAATGTTGACAAAAATTTCAACAAAACTGTATCATGTGACCCCCTCATTGGAATAAGCTTGTTTCAATAAGGAGTCACATGATATGGTTGTGTTGAAAAAAATGTTAAATTTCAAAAACAAAAATTAAAATAAATTTGATCTTGTGTGCATTGAGTTGAGGGTTAAAGTCTAATTTTAACATCATTGCATTGCTAACATCATGTCAAGTGGGTACAGTGAAGCCCATTTAATTGGATATCTCTTAACTGAATAACCCTGTTAAATAAATAAAAATGTCAAACACAAAACTATTAACATACCTTCAGTAAAAATTTGACCTGTTAACTGCACATAAGTTATACAGTAAGCTCCTGTTAATTGAATAATAAATCTTGTAATATGCCGAGAAATTACCGTTACAATCACCAGATTTCCCTTGTTTATAGACCTATGTGGCTCAGTACACCCAATACACATATTTAATCTATTACATCTTGTTTGACAGAGCTCCAGAAGCTCTGTCAAACAAGATATAATAGAATAAATGGACAGTTTATCTCTAGAATACAGGAAAGTTATCACATCCCTGTTAACTGAATCCTCCTATTAAATGAATAATTTTCAATGGCAAAGTGGCTATCCAATTAACCCTTTACCAAATGAATCGGCCACATCCGCCAGCGTAATATGCAAATTCAGCAGCGGAAAAAAATTTTTTTTTTCAAAAAATTTCAACAAAACCATATCATGTGACCCCTCTTTGGAACGAGCTTGTCAAGCTCATTCCAATGAGGTGTCACATGATGTGGTTTTGTTGAAATATTTTGAAAAATTAAAAAAAATAAAATGATATTTAAAATAATAAATTTTGATATCATCTGAATTGGGTAAAAGATTAACAAGGTTCTACTGTATCAGCCTTCATTCTGACAAAGGAAAGTCGGAATATTCTGTAGTAGACCTTAATGATGACTGTTCTGCCTATACAAGTTGCCCAAACTAGATAAGAATTCATAGCTGAGTCACAACTTGCAAAGGGTGTGTTATGTGGAAAATAGTGTAAGAGTGTGTAAATCTTCATAGATAAATGACTATAAAATTTCAGTCAGAAAACTGTTGAAAATGGTCATGAGCAAGATGCACTAGGGGGAATATTTTCATCCATGTGTTTTATGTTTAAACCAGTTTCTTCCTCAATTTCTCCTTGTAATAATCCAGCATCATAGACTTCCTCTTCTTGTTGATTTATATGTTCACCGTGAAAGGTGCTCAGTGATGTCATATGAGGCTGACAAAGAAGCATTGTATTATTACGGCTGTCAGATATTGCACTTTCCTTCTCATCATTCCCAAGAATTTCTGCAAAAAAATTTAGACAAAATGAACAAGAGGCCCCAAGGTGCCTTAATCACTCACCTGACAAAGTGGTTCAAAGAAGTATTTGGGGTCACATTCAGTTAGACATGGTTCATCAAAACTACAAAGGAATGAAGTCACAAAAGGCAAATTTTATGGAAAAACACTAAGGAATGGATTTGAACAAACTTGAACCTAACCTGCTTCTTTCCCTCCCCCTCCTTCATAGAGAGCCCAACTATTAGGCCAGGGACTCAAATTGAACAAACCTGAATCTGATCCCCCTTGAGATGTAATATATCAAATATGAAAGAATGTTGACTTGTGGATCTGAAGAAGAAGATTTTTAAAGAAATGTCCTCACATTGCACTAAGTTAAACTTTGGGCTCCAATAGAGAGCCAAAATATTAACCCAGGGACCTGATTTGAACAAACCTGAATCTGACCCACCTGGAGATGTTGTACACCAAATATGAAAGGATTCTGACTGATGGATGTGAAGAAGGAGATTTTAAAAAAAAATTCTCTCGTATTGCATAAAGTCAAAATTCAGGCTTCCACAGGTAGCCCAAATTAATAACCTAGGGGCTCAATTTGAAATAAATTTGAATTTGACTCCCCTATAGATGTAGTACACCAAATATGAAAGGATTGTCACTGGTGGATCTGAATTTCCTCATATTGCACTAAGTTAAAATTTGGGCTCCACAGGGAGTCCAAATATAAACCCAGGGATCCGATTTGAACAAACTTGAATCTGACCCCTCTAGAGATGTTGTATTCCAAATATCAGCAGATTCTAATTGATTGTTCTGAAGAATAAGATTTATTAAACAAATTCCTTGATATTGCACTTAGTTACAATTCAAGCTCTAAAAGAGAGCCCAAATATCAACCCAGGGACCAGATCTGAACAAACTTGAATCTGACGCTCCTAGAGATGTTGTATACCAAATATGAAAGCATTTTAACTGCAGGGTCTAAAGAAGAAGATTGTTTTAAAAAAATCCTCATATTGCACTAAGTTGATATTCAGGCTCTCAAAGGGAGCCCAAATATTTACCCAGGTAACCAATATGAACAAACCTGAAACTGACATACCTCAAGATGTTGTATACCAAATATGAAAGGATTCTGACAGATGGATCTGAATAAGATTTTTAAAGAAATTCCCTCATATTGCACTAGGTTAAAATTCGGTTTCGCATAGGGAACTCAAATATAAACACATGGACTCAATTTAAATATACTTGAATCTGACCCCCTCCCAACCCCCCCAACAGGGAGCCCAAATATAAACCCAGGGTCTCGATTCGAGCAAACCTGAATCTGACCCCCCTAGAGATGTTGTATACCAAATATGAAAGGATTCTGATTGGTGGATCTGAAGAAGATTTTTATAGAAATTTTCTCATATTGCACTAAGTTAATCTTTGGGCTCCAATGGAGAGCCCAGATATTAACCCGGGGAACCGGTTTGAACAAACTTGAATCTGACCTGCTTGGAGATGTTGTATACCAAATATGAAAGCATTCTGACTGGTGGATCTGAAGAAGATTTTTAAAGAAATTTCCTCATATTGCACTAAGTTGAAATTCGGGCTCCCCATAGAGAGCCCAAATATTAATCCAGGGACTCGATTTGAACAAACTCGAATCTGACCCCTCTAGAGATGTTATATACCAAATATCAGAAGATTCTAATTGCTGGTTCTGGAGAAGAAGATTTTTTTAATTTTGGAAAACAATTTATCGGTGCTATCAGAGTAATGCCCCTTTTGGTGACCCCTATGGGCGTGGCAACTTTATTTGAACAAACTTGAATTGACATATGATAAGAAATATGCATATCAAATTTGGTTCAATTTGGTCCAGTGGATTATGAGGAGAAGTCAATAATGTAAAGTTCACACCGGATGAATGACGGATGGACGGAAGACAGATGGATGGACAACGGACAGAAAGTGATCATTTAAGCTCCCCCTGACTTTCAGTCAGGTGAGCTGATAAAAGTTAATGATCAATACAATCCTATTTGTTGTCAAACACAAAGCCAGCTTCACAGTAATTATCAGTGACATATTTGACAGATTTAATCCTTCATTGCCTAACTCCAGTTACTATAATCATTTTTACTGCAACAGAACAGGTGCTTCAACATTTAATCTCTGGGTTAACCCGCAGTTACCTTCCAAGAACCCTAGAAGTTGTTTCTTGGCAAGTCTTGACTGCCAATATAGGTAGAAAAAACTTTGCAACATGTAATATTTTAAATTTAAGTTAATTAAAATTACAAATGGTTTTACTGTCCAACTTTGCACTTGGACTGCTCCAAGTCATTTGGAAAATGTAATTATCAAAACAAAAAAAGATAGCCCTGTGACATAATTCTACTCAACATCTCAAGATATTTTTGATAAATAAGTATTTATTTATTTATTTATTGGGGTTTTAATGACACTTACAACAGCCAGGGTCACCTCGTTTTACAATTTTAAGTGCAGAGAAAGCAGGAGTACCAGGAGAGAACCACCAAACAAAGGCAAGAAACTGTCAGGCTCCCCAACATACTAACTCTACACAAGCATTGGCTGAAGACAAGTGCACCATTGACATGCAGTATGCCTTAGTACACAACACCACCATGCCCCCTCGTAGGCCATCGGGTGAAGTGTCCTTCCCAAGGACACAATGAGGTTGCCGCAGGTGGGATTTGAAACCGAGGACCTCTTGGCTTGCAGCCTGCACCTCTACCTACTGAGCCACCATGCCCCCTGATAAATAAGTAGAGAATATCGATTGTTGTGATCATCCAGCATCTACTGAGGTTGATTTTTTAACATATTGATTTATTTAGTTTTTCTGGGCAATACGATTTTACCATTTGGGGTCCAAGAAATTTAATTATGCACTGGTTTAGAGGATGATGTGAAAATTGCCAAATCTGATTTTAACTTGTTATGGACTACAAAATGAATGCTTTTCTAGAGCACTGACTTGTCAAAAATGAAAGTGTAGAAGAGACAAAAGACAATGAAAAAAAATGTGGAAGCTAAGATTTTTTACTTTACTTTTTATTTTTGATTGCACTCCATCATGTCTTGCTTAACAGGTCTAAGAGCCCTCTGTCAAACAAGATAAAATGGGTTATATAGCTAGTTATCCAGAGACTAAACAGGGCTGTTGGATTGGAGAAATACCAGTATGAGAGGATTAAGTAACCAACACCTGGTGTTAAAAATTTGTGCCTATTTGACAACAAGACATTATCAGTTTTGGAATATCCCTCGTTCCAGTGTATTCTGTGACAGGATATATCCAAGCTGTTGTGTACAGTACATGGAGAGTGGATTGTAACTAAATCACCTGCAGAGTGGAGTTATCACCCAAGCTATAACTTTCAAATTTTGTACATATTGACAAAAACACAGGCAATGTTTCAGCCAATGGACCTCCGGGTTTAACCCGGAGGTCCATTGGCTGAAACTTTGCTTGTGCTGGTTATGCTTTGCCACAAATTTGCAATTATTGCTTGGGTGGGATCTCCACTCTGCGAGTGAATTAGTGACAATACACTCTCCACATACTGTATGTATGACTTGGACTTGAAAGATGCCGACTGTTAGAGAAAAATGAAAAATATGCTTCCTGCTCTGACTTCTGTAACTTGCTGCTTGAAAAGAATTCGTGCTAAACAAGATTTACATTCATCTCTACTCACTATTTCCTTAACCCTTTACCTAACACGAAAAGCAGACGACACTTGCAAATAAAATTCTTGAAACACTAATTTTTTTTATTTTTTGCATCAAAAACATAGCTTATGACCCCTTATTGGAACAAGCTCGTTGAGCTCATTCCAATGAGGGGTCATAAGCTATGTTTTTGTGACAAAAAATTAAAACATAATAAAAATTGAATGGTGAATTTTGTGAATAGTGCTGGCCTGTTTGCTGTTACGTTGGGTAATGAGTTAACACAGTGTACATGTACACATATCAAACTGAAGTGGGGATCTTCTAAAGTGATCAGCAAAATTATGAACAACTGGCTAAACCAGACTTTTTATTTAGGTTGGGATCATGATACAGCCACTGATGCTGAATGTGACCTACGAATCTTACAAACAAATAGATGCATAGCCCATATGCAATAGAAGAATATTCCTTAATCCTATGTTTGCACTCAGTAGAACCTTAACACATAAGATTATACACACCTTCAGTAAATATTCCATTGGACAAGTTGATTTGGTTGTTATCTCCTTCAGATGATTGAGTTGTTACAGTTACAATATGATCACTGATAGTTTGAGGAAATACAACTCGGTCACTATCATGAAATTCTGAAGAAAAAAAAGAGAAAATCACTAACCTTTTAGCCATAGATATTGCCAGAGTGAGGCAAAGGAGTGTGGGGAGAGAGGAAAACATCCCTTTAAATTCATGCAAATGAAGGTTAATATTGCAATCATGATCAATGTGGAGACTGTAGTTTTCAAGTGCCCATAACCCTCCTCCCCACAGAAAAAAATGCTCCTTGCTATGTACCTTCAGTTAACAAATAAAAAAAATTGATTTGTCATCTTCAACATCTTTACTAGAATAAGTTTTAATCTTTAAAACATACCCTTTAGGATTCTTACTACAATGAGCAATTTAAGTTAAATTTATTGGTGGATTATAAGTAGCGCTGAAATGGTTGGTCCGTTTTTGTAACTGGCTGAACGTTGGACATAACGGGATTTCAACCGGATATCTGTTAATTTCAACTGCTGGTATTATAGCAATGTCTACGATGCAAAATCAGTAAAGAATGGGGAGAAAGCAGTTAAAAACACTGCCATTTGTTTTCTTGCAAAACATAAACAAACGAACACCATCGAGTGCCAATGGAAATTGCCGATGTGCAAACAATTTATATGACTGCATTTATATGACTGCAATGGTCCCACATAACAGTGATGAAACATTGTAACTGTGGTCACCCTGCATTGCCCGGTCACAAAACCAGGCCTTCCCATTTGAAAATCACAGGCACACGGCATGCTGCACACCTGAAACAAAGTTTGCATGTGCCATTTGTTCCCGTGGGCGTGCATTTGAGGTGAGGGATGATTGTCGTTGATATTAGGTACAAATTTTCCAACCAGTTTGTAAATTGTAGTTAGGCATAGTTAACTGTATCAGCAAATATCCTCTTACCTTCAGGGGCTTGTATTTGATGTGATCATAGGGTGAATATGTACTCCTAATTTTTTTAGTATTTTTTTCTCTTCTCTGCTAAGACAAATGTCACAAACAGTTACACGTTTACGTTTACATTTACCTATTCCTCGCAATGAAATTCTGGCAGGAAAATGCTGCGAGTCATGAAAGGGGTGTGTTAAGAAATTATTGTATGTCCCATTCTCCCAGAGGGGAGCTGGAAGTTTTGTGTATGGGGATTTCGTACACATCAATTTAGGACGTTTCATACACAAACCACTTTTTGTATGTTCATGGGCTGGAAAAGCGGTCTCTCGGGTTCAAAGGGCTAATCATAACTTTGAAACCGTCCTTTGAAATATTGGGCTCCATTTGGAGCTTTCTATTTTTATTCAATAAAATCTTGAAAATCAATGTGGTCATATATGTATAGGTGATGTGTAGTGACCATAGGGGTTGTGTATGTCAGAAAATGACGTTCGGGTACCTATAATTGGTGAAAAGGGGGGGGGGGGGGGGGGGACGTGCCCTCTGTACCTCCCGGCTCTGCTGCCCCTGGTGTAATCCTTACATGACATCTCAGTAAGTTGTCTTACTTAAACTAAGGGTAAGGCGGGGGTCCCTACATGAAGATATACTGGGTATTTAACATTGCAGTAATAAAAAAGTGTGCATGTACTGAAAATTAATCATTTTAATGTATTAATGTGCTAATTATGACTCCAGTGTAATAACAATGGTACATATCATAAGAACTGATCAAAGCTGATTAATTATCAATGAGCTCACATCATAATGTTTTGATTTTTCATCAAAGAAAGATGTTTTTATAGTATGCGGTTCATTTTATTTCCTAACAATATTTTCAAATATATGACATATTGTGGTGGTGCTGGTCATATTAAACTCTGTTCCATGATATTTCAAATGTGGATTTTCTTTATATTGAATTATAATACCTTACAAAAGTAAGTAGCCTATTATTTCAGATAAAAAATACTTAAAAAACACATAAAATTTGCCCCTTTACGAAACATCTCTTGATATATGTACGAAATGTCTTCTTTTCTATACGAAACAGTCAGTGTATGAAACACCTGTGTATGAAATGACACTAATCCATCCGAGAGCCCCTCGTTGTCTGACACTGACCACTGAAAATCAAATTTGAAAATGCAAGATTTTAAAATAGGTCTTTTTATGACATACGTTCATACTTTTAAACAGTTCAATAAAATCAAAAATATGGTTTTTCTGAAACACATTGGTAAAGAACCAAACAGTCAATTTATTATGGAAGCACCATTACTTGCACTGAGGGATTTTTTCAGCATTATAATCTGCAATTAACAACACCTCATCAAAGTGAAGAATGTCAAATTTGTCTGTAGAAGATTGATTTACATTGACAGCCCATGCAGAAAACAACCTGCAGTGCACTCGACTGTTGGCAGTTTGTTACAAACATTTATCCGCGACTTGACAGCCCAAGCGACCAAAATAACTGTTCATTGAACATTCTAACACCTTAACCCTTTCAAGTAACATTGAGTACACATCATTGTAAATTGACAAATGTTTGGCAGCTTTGACAATGCTTGCGTCAGCAAAAGAATTCTAGCATCTCATGGTCAAATACTATTTATTTTCCGATGCTATCCCGTAAACTATAGGTAATAACAGTTATCCGGTTGACAGCTTTTCCAACCGGTTATGCCAATAACCAGTTGCATACTGGTTATCTGATTAACCATTTTAGCCCTAATTGTAAGCCATTTTTAGCTGAAGAAGTAGATGAAAATCAGTTAACATAGCAGGCTATTTTGAAATCTAATAATATTGTATTCAGCTATTTTAATTTAAAAAATCTTTAAAATTCTTTCTGAAGAAAATTAAATAGAAATGAAATTATGCCCCATTTATGGAATCTTTGGAACACCACAACCAACCACTCCAACTATATTAGTCATCAATTGGATTACAGCCCATCTTCATAAAGAACATAATGATTAGTTTAGTTTAACCCTTTACCTAACAAATTGGCCCCATCCTTCTGCATAATATACAAGTTCAACAGTTGAAAACAAATTGTGGTTTTGTTGAATTTTTTTTTTTTAAATTTGAAAAAATAGGATGTAAAATAATAAATGTTGATGTCGTCTGCATTGGATGAATTGTAAAACAACACTTATTTTTCAAAGCAATTTTCAAATGTAGTGTATAAACATGAAAAAATTTACAGAAGTGGATCAATAGCAAGCTTGTGGGCTTATACATGGATATTTCCACCCTTATATGTGCCTTTCCCCATGCTTATATGTGACTGTTTGTAGTGGCTGTTTCCACAACATAATGATTGCTGGACCTTGAAACTCTGCTAGGAAATACAATATCTGTGATAACCAAACATAATGCAGCGTCTGCCACTTGCCTGGCTATTGTTTAAAAGGTATTCAGAAAACTTTTTCTGACAAGTATTCAGAAAAGTGAAATAGACTGCAGTCCTAGCTGGATACTGATGGTTCTGAAAGGTTATAAAACTTTATTATCTTGCACCACAATAAAGCACGAAAAGTGATATACAAATGGGAACTATCTGTACATTCATGTGTCTGGGAATGCATGTCTAACAAGCCACAAATTGAAGTGGATCATGACTGGGTCACAATCGGGTTGAAATTCTCTGTCATCTTATCTCTTGACATCACAACAGAATCTCAGTTGTCGAAAAAGAATTTTATGAACAATCAATCTTCAGTACTCGGTTTAATAATTTTTCATTATTCAGTCATGATTTCCCCAAATTTTGTTGCTGAAATCTCAAGTCACTGGAGTAATTTTGTCGCAACTGGATCGTGATCTGATCGAGAAAGAGGACAGTTTTGTGATCATAGTACTGTACACACCTATAAATTCAGTAAGAATCCAAGCCTTATAAGTTATTGTGATGAATTGATGGTAACATGGTCTGAGGTTTACTGATGTTCAACCGAGAAGCAAAGTGCTGAGATTGAACATATGCTCCGAGCCACAAACCTCAGACGATGTTACCGGCAATTCATCACAATAATGTATATTCTCCAATTAGACTCTACCCACAGCCCAAAACCCACATCATGAAATAAACAAGGCAACTTTTAACGATCACAAGTTTAGTAAATAAACCTCTTGTGTATCCCACAATCTCACTGGACAAATGATTAATAAATAATTAATGGCTGAGGTCATTCCATCTTGCTTCAAATAGTAAACTAATTTGTAATTTAAACAACACTTCATTCGGAACATTGTCTGCTGCTGTGTGAAAAATCTAGAAAAATGAAGCAGTTTGCTGGTCACTCAGTTGATGAAATAATTTCGAATCAGGCAATGTCATTTCAAATATTTTGCATGGTGATGTCAGATGGTAACATATGCTACTGGAGCCATAAACATAGACGAAACTATGCAAGCTCTCATGCAACCAGAGAGCATGCATTTTTTAGTCTCATTGGATCATAATCTGATATGTCTTGCTCAAGCTTGATATCCGTATATTTCAATCTTTTTTGACCCAGTTGAAAGTAGTGAACTTGAACATTGTAAGCAAAGTGACTCATTAGGTTATGATCAGACGTTCAGGATATTAAAACTGTAAAACTGGTGTTGAAAACATGTCTCCAATGCAATTTTAATGTCCAATAGATTTCAACAATTTTATAAGTTATGCCATATTCAGACCACTTGTCCAACTGCCTGGGTTATCTGATTAGCATTACAACCCAACTGACAATGTATTTTTACAACACCTCAGATGTAAAAATCTGATGTAATTGTCTATCTAAAGTTTGATATGTTTATTGGGGTTTAAGGTCATGGTCAGCATCTACATCATGACCACAACACAAGTACAAAGTCTAGTTTAGCCAATCATTTATAATTATGTTGCACACTCTAGCAGACACGCACACTAATTCATTGGTTACCAGGTTCTATCATACCAGCAAGTCAGAAAATAAGCAGACCGTCATCTGAAAAATGAGATCCCCAGAGGGTGAATTTAGTGATGCTAAATTTACCCTCTGTGAACCTCAATCTGAATAAGGGTCTCAAAACAGAACAGAAAAAGGTACCCAGAGGATAAATTGGCCAACTGTACGGGATAGCATCATCTAATTCACCCTCTGGGGACCTCATTCTGCAAATGCCCAACGGCTTATTTTCAGGCCTGCATACCAGTGACAAATTTGTTTACCACAGTAAACAAACATTGTTACTTCCTTCAATTCTCATCGGATTGATTCACCATACAAGAGTTTTGGACAGAGTTACAGTTCTTCTATGAAAATAGTGGCTTTAAACATTTTTGGCATAATAATTCAATTATGATCAGGCTCATATGAAATTTCAGTTTTGTTTAGTGTAAGAGTCTCTCATTCAAATTTAACAACCACTAAATTTTAAAGCAGTTGTGCCCCTTTACATGCCATCTGTTATTTATTTATTGGTGTTTAAGGTCACATACTTATGCACAGTGGCTACTCGTGACCGTGACAGTTTTATGGGTGGAGGAAGCCGGAGTTCCCGGAGAGAACCACCGAGCATCGACGAGCAACTGTCAGCTCCTCAACATTCTAACTCTGCTAAATCTCTGCTCAAGCGGGGTTACAGCAGTTGAAGACATGTGCACCATTGACATACAGTATGCCTTAGTACACAGCATCATCGTGCCCTCATGTAGGTAACCAGGATAAAGTGCCTTGCCCAAGGACACAACGTGGGCCGTCCTAGATGGGGATCGAACTCGGGACCTCTAGCACAGAAGTCCAACAGTCTCCCACTGAGCCACTGCGCTCCCACATGCCATCTGTCCAACCAGTTTTGATTACCTTACAGCATGATAACTTAATCATTGATTATTAGATTCTTACAGCATTTCATGGGCATAATAATACTATATGTCAGATACAAAAATCTAATTTAACTCAGATACATACTACATTTCATCAGTGCTTTATATAATTCTGACCCATATATGAAAAATATGGACTTACCCCTTAGATGACACTTGCAAAAATGTTTTTGAACAACAAAACTTTTTAATTTTTTAGAGCTGCCACAAAAACATATGGGCAGTGAGCTGAGAAAAGGGACCCTAGGGGTCAAAAATTCGATATTGAGATAAATTCATCTGAAATATGTCTGAAATGCAAGCTTTCCAAAAAACATAATTTCATCATAATGCGACCTATATATCTCTAAATGACGTTCAAACATTAGTCACTAAAATGAAATTGACAGTTTGATGTTAAAATGTAGTTAAAAGTTATAGGCATTTTAGAAACATAACCAGAAGTCACTGTTAAACTAAGTTTTATTAAAATGAACAGAAACACATTTTCAAATAGACTGAGTATGATTAACACATAAAACACAAAGTACAAATTGTTTGTTATTGTCATTGATGCAGGAACATTCATCATTAGGCCTTTATCTAACGTAATGGCCAAAATCAGCCAGCGCTATTCTCAAAAATCGCCAATTAATCTTCATTATTTTTTTCATTTTTTGTCTCAAAAACATAGGTTATGACCCCTCATTGGAACGAGCTCGTCGAACTCGTTCCAATGAGGGGTTATAACCTATGTTTTTGAGACAAAAAAATGAAAAAAATTAGTTATTTAAGAATTTTGTATGCAAGTGTCATCTGCTTTTCATGTTAGGTAAAGGGTTAGGCCTATGGATCTGGCGGCCTGTCCTACTGGAAACATAATGTTTGTTCGCTTTACTATTTGGCCTAAGTGAGACAAGAAAACGAGATAGTCCTAATTAAATTTTGGATAAAAATTATGGATGCGCCCCTTCCCCACACACACACACAAGAAGACTCATAATAGACTATCTAGTATGCAACAGCATGTTAATCATGATGATTTGAAAAAAAAAATTACTCATTTCTACTAACATCTCAATGCTAAGACTGTTATGCATGCAGGTCGGGCAGAGACACTGTTCAGAAAAGGAACATTGCATCTCTGACAAGTGCATAACTGTTCTTGTAGTGCTTGTTTGACCTTTTTTGGCTTAACATAAAAAAAGCAAATTCAGTGAATTCATGTCTCCGCTGGGCAGCAGTTTCAAGGGGAATTAATGCATCCAGTGGAATATAATTGAGTTGCAATTGGAAGTTATTTAGAAGAGACAGAACAGACAGTGGTTATCAGATTTATTTTCACGGAGGTCACTGTCAAAGTAAGTAAAGTGATGTGGAGTATAACTGTGAGAATCACTAAAAATTAAGACTGTATGATAAGACATATTACATTAAACTGATGTGAAAAGTAATCCATATATGAAATTTCATTGAAATCAGTTGACTGTAAGGAAAGTTAAGAGTCTGGAAACCATCAGTAAATCAAATTTAAGCAACCTAATTAAATATGCGTGGAAAATGCCCATGTTCGAACATGGACCCACGATTGATGAAAGTGATCTACTACCCAAATTTCATCGAAATCGACTGACTGCAAGGAAAGTTAGAGTCTGGAAACGAAGGACAGAAGGACGGAAGGACACCCCGAATTTAATATCTCCCGTTTTTTATGTGTACCCATACTATGTATGGTACACATAATGCCGGCATCCAGGGTGACCATCCATCGTTCGTCCATCCTTTGTCCGTCCGTCTGTCCATCCATCCGTCCGTCCGTCCGTCCGCCATCTGTATCCATTTTCTTTGGCATTCGATAACTTGAAAAATATTGCTTGGATTGTCAAGTTACTTTATATTTGTGTTCAGGTTACAGATGTGCCAAGCTGTATAGTTTTTGGTGTAAATCGGATAATTTGATCCCGAGATATTAACCCTTTATCCTTCAAATTGAAAATTCCTCCAATCCTTTTGGCATTCGATAACTTGAAAAATATTACTTGGATTGTCAAGTTACTTTATATTTGTGTTTAGGTTACTGATGTGCCGAGCTGTATAGTTTTTGGTGTAAATCTGTTATTTTGATCCTGAGATATGAACCCTTTATCCTTCAAATTGAAAATTCCTCCAATCCCTTTGGCATTCGATAACTTGAAAAATATTGCTTGTATTGTCAAGTTACTTTATATTTGTGTTCAGGTTACTGATGCGCCAAGCTGTACAGTTTTTGGTGTAAATCTGATAATTTAATCTTGAGATATTAACCCTTTATCCTTCAAATTGAAAATTTCTCCAATCCCTTTGGCATTCGATAACTTGAAAAATATTGCTTAGATTGTGAAGTTACTTTATATTTGTGTTCAGGTTACTGATGTACCGAGCTGTATAGTTTTTGGTGTAAATCTGTTATTTTAATCTTGAGATATTAACCCTTTATCCTTCAAATTGAAAATTCCTCCAATCCCTTTGGCATTTGATAACTTGAAAAATATTACTTGGATTGTCAAGTTACTTTATAATTGTGTTCAGGTTACTGATGTGCTGAGCTGTATAGT
Source organism: Pictodentalium vernedei (assembly GCA_031216915.1). NCBI lineage: Eukaryota > Metazoa > Mollusca > Scaphopoda > Dentaliida > Dentaliidae > Pictodentalium > Pictodentalium vernedei. The sequence continues at coordinate 184,371,538 of CM062292.1, read as the reverse complement.
TTTTGGTGTTAATCTGATAATTTGATCCGGAGATATTAACCCTTTATCCTTCAAATTGAAAATTCCTCCAATCCCTTTGGCAGGAGATAACTCAAAAAATATCAATCCGATTGTCATGTTACTTTATATATTTATTCAGGTTACTGATGTGCTGTGCTGTATAGTTTTTTATATAAATCTAATAATTTGATCCGGAGATATTAACCCTTTATCCATCAAATTAGACACTCCTCCAATCCATTTCTATATGTACCCATACCTTGTATGGTGTACATAAAGTCGGCATCCGTGGTGGCCCTCCGTCATACAGCTTTCTACTAGTTGCACGTATGGGTACACATCTGACGATTTCATCGGCCTATTTTTTTCAAAAAGCGGGATAAAAAAATTAAAATCTGTAGTTGAACGACTTGTCAGTGAAATTAAAATAATACCATAATACAATTGTTATATTCAACACTTTTTTTCAGTAAAAGTCCAACTACATTTAAATACAGGGTGACAAGTCTTTTATCACGGACTTCTGGAAAGTATTTTTAGTTTTTTAAATTGAGAAACTGAAAAGGCTTTCCAGTGGTCGATGATAGAGACTCGAGACATAATATTACATGTAATGTGTTACATGACAAGTAACAGTCCATGTTGGATCTGCCCCCTGCCACTAGATTTGGTGTTTTAGATTTTATCTTTAACAGCATGAGTAGTGCAAATGGGACCTGTCAATTTGCTTAGCAAGCCACTTTCGAAATTACAACCAAATAGAATTCATCAGCAAATTTCGCTCCCTCAATATTTAACAAGGTCAACCAACAGAGCAATGTGTGTGAAGTTTTTTCAAATTCAGTGATGCCATCTGTTTACGTATGTGAAGAACATCGAATAATGGTTTCAGACACGTAAAATTTAATTTCAGAATACATCATGGGGATGGCATTTTTCACTCAGAGAATTTTTTGTTAATGTAAGGGACTCAAGATGACCGTCCCTGATGCACGTGCTCCTCATAGTCATAAGATATTTCCAATAATATTGATGTGGTCATCCATTGATCGATGTCTGCTGAACATTGCTTTGATGATATGCATACCTGGTATTTATTGTTTTGCAAGCTGGTAAAACATACTATAGTCAGCGCATACAATAAAAAAAAACACTATGGATGCAAGATCGACACTAAATATTGTTTCATTGTATGTATGCCCTAACTGGAACCAAACGGTTTATTATTTTTTGACCTATTGCTTGTGTAGAGTAGGGCTACCGTATATTTATAAAGCATACTGATAGTGTTTGACAATTAATAAAATACTTCTTGAGAAAAAAGCAACCCCATCCCTTCTTTACATACACAAATGATACAAGAAAAAAAACTTGAACACAGTAAATCTATAAATCTAAAACTATACGTTAACTATTGAAGACTAATAAATACTTCGAACAATTTTGTTAAGTTCCAGTGCTAGATATTATTTTAAAATCATTTGGAAAACCTTTCCTCCCTCTCACTACACAGCTTACACAGGTTTTAGGCTTAGACAATTCAATGGAGGATACATACATTTAACATACTAAACACTGGTGTAAAAATGCCAAAATTTAAGTTAGCATTTTTTTCTTTTTATGCACGGATGAATATAATCAATTCAGTTTTGTTTGTTATAGGTGAATGAGCTCTGTCAAACAATACTGAATTGGCTAAATTCAAAGCATTACTGTTTTAAAAAATTGCACCTTCAAATGTTGATATTTTGGCATCAGTGTTCATAGGTTAAATAACACCAAGTTTGATGCTTCAGCAGCCAAGTGAAGCAGACAAGTGATAAAGCTCGAACAATGCAGGGCTCAAGAATTTAAAATACCCACATAAACTGCAACATATTTAAATTAGTTCTTCAAAAATAATTGTTTTATTAAGTACTAGCATTTTTCAGTACAGCCCTGATAGTGGCTTCTAGCACTCAGCCTGTTAACAAACATCACAGTTTGCACACAACAATGATATTATACCTTCATAAGATAACATATTATCTTCAGCTTGTCTCAGCACCAATACGTTGGGATTTTCCAGTTTAGGATTACTGCACAGGTCATTCTCCTCAGGATTATCCTCCTCATTTTCTTTTGAGAGCTTGTGTCTCTTCATATGAGCTGTGCGACTACCACTCTGGGTGAACATTTTGCCACATTTTTCACATGAAAATGGTTTTTCTCCTGAAAAAAAAACACAGAGGATATTCCTCTCTCTAATTTCAAATTTCCATGTTTTTCCCCCAATGCTGTCTAAATCATTGGGCTATTAAAAAAAAAATTCTTGTTTCTCAGGCACCTCCCTCACCACAGAAAATCTGCCTCAATCACCCACTTTTTCACCTGGAAATCTTTTCTATTTTGCACTTGTAGGACAAATATTTAAACCAACCATAGCTTGTATGACAGATCCCACAAAGCTCTGTCAAACAAGATATAGTTGGTTAAATTTTCGACTACACATTATGGGAAATTTTCTTTGCTGAAAACACTGGTTTGCCACATAATAGTGTAAGTAGTTAAATTTTGGATTCCAACCATTTTCAGAACTGTTTTGTGAATAAACAGAAAAAAGGGTTCTTCCCTTATCATAAATTTGAGGAAAAATTGCCTTAGAAACAAGCTTTTGTTTTTATAGGCCTAACCTTCCTATTTTTTTCTGTCAAGGTATAAAAACAAGAGGCCTGAAGCACTCATCTGATGAAGACTTGCTGATTTCTTCAAAAAGAAATTTAAGGATTTTTAAAAAAGTAACTGATCCCTTATTATTTACTTTTATTTTTTGCTCACGGATTGGAATTGTAGTTTGAAAGAACAAGCACTACCAAATGTCTCAGATCTTCCATAAGAAAATTGTATTATTACAAATACTTCATATGAACAGAAAATTAGCAATTTTCACAAAATACAAAAAAATAAAGTTGAATGGATTAAAAGAACTGAAAGCCTATTGGTAGGAACTTGATCGGAACAAACTTGAATGTGACCCCACTAAGGATGCTTATACCAAATATCAAAAGATTCTGACTGGTGAATCTGAATAAGAACATCTTTTCCTCATATTGCAATAAGTTAAAATTTGGGGTCACATTTGGAGCCCAATTGCAAATCATAACCTTATACTGCCCACCAAATTTGGTTCAAATTGGTCCATCAGTTTAGGAAATAGAAATTTTGGCAGGGACAAAAATCTTGTCCCTCCCAGAACAACTGAAAATATTGCCCCTTGTACTTTCCCTGAACAATTTTCTCAAAAGGAATTGGACATCAAATATCAACTTATTCCATCCATTGGATCATGAGAAGATATTTTTAAAATTTGAAGCAATATTCCCACTCCCCATGGAGGCAGTGCATAGATTTCAACAGATCTAAATGGCCCACCCCAACCATCAATAACATGGGTTATTATTGGAATCAGTCCAGTGGTTTGGGAGACGACTCAAACACCACCTTTACGAACAGATGGATGGAAGGACAGACAGATGAATAGATGGATGGACAGACATCTAGATGACAGACAAAGAAGAAATACTATAGCTCATCCAGACTTTCAGTAACATGCCATAAAAAATCAGTTTTCATCTCATCCATTCATTTTTCATCTGCTATGATGTACCTTCAAAGTATTACCATTCTCCTTTTTTACTGCTTTCCAACATGAAATCGGGCAAATTTGCTGATCACTAAAACAATACTTTCTATGTGCTAAAAAAAAACCGAGTTGTTTTTATAAATATGATAAACAATGAAAGTGTCAATGACACCGCAGCTCAACTTGTCCAAGAAGGGACTGAACTAAATAGAAAGATCCAGTAATGACAGGTCATTCAATCAAGTTTCTACAGAAAAGACATCACACCAGAGCTACATATGAAATCTGAAAAATGAAAGTGTCAATGACACTGTAGCTCAACTTGTCAAGACAAAGACATGTACATGTATAGTATGTGACACAGCAATGACAAACATCTAGGTAATGACCTGATAACAAAGGTACATATAAAGTATTGTAACGGTCTGTACATAAATACTGACCGTTGCCTGTAACAAATGTATAGGTAAAGTATTGTAAAGGTGGGTGACAGTCAGATGCTGAACTAGAAAAAATCTTTGAGTCCCAGAGTGGGTCTGACTGAACCCCAAAATATTTGTTCTCATAGCACAGTGATAACAAAGGCACCCCAAAACACACTCGTTCCTGTCCCAAGGTGAAAACAAAAGTACTCAAGAAGTTTTGTGAAGATCAGTTCATAAATACGAGCTGTATAGAACTTGTGACAAAACTGATTGGACCTAATTTCGGTACAAAATGGCCACTGGCAGCCATCTTGAATTTTGGACCGTACCCAGAAACACTCATTCTCATCCCAAGGAGATAACAAAGGTACCCAAGAAGTTTTGTGAAGATCGGTTCATAAATACAGCCTCTACCCTGAGCCGTATTGACATGTGTGCTTACATTGTGTAAGTTGCACTGAATAAATCAAAGTTCATCTAATTTGCATAATTTCTGCACGAAAAAAAACCCCTTACAATATGTGATGTATTCCATGTTACTAAACATTCATACAAAAATTTATTAAAATCAGAACTTTCATACAGAAGTTCTATACAAAAGACTGATTGCACTAATTTTGGTACAAAATGGCTGCTGGTGGCCATCTTGAATTTCGGACCACACCCAGAAACACTCGTTCTCGTCCCAAGGTGATAACAAAGGTACCCAAGACATTTCGTGAAGATCAGTTCATAAATACAGACTCTAGTCTGAGCCGTATTGACATGTGTACTTACTGTGTGTAAATCGCACTGAAAAAATCAAAGTTCATCTAATTTGCATAATTTCTGCACGAGAAAAAAACCCGTATTATATGTGATGCATCCCATGGTACTAAACATTCACACAAAAAATTATTCAAATCAGGGCTTTCATATGGAAGTTCTGTGCAAAAATCTGATTGCACCTAATTTTGTACAAAATGGCTGCCATCGGCCATCTTGAATTTCGGACCGGACCCAAAAACACTCATTCTCGTCCCACGGTGATACCAAAGGTACCCAAGAAGTTTCGTAAAGATCGGTTCATAAATACAGCCTCTAGCCCGAGCCGTATTGGCATTTGCACTTACAGTGCTGAAAGTAACCCCAAAAAACATCAAAATTAGTCTAATTTGCACAATTTACGTACGAGAAAAAAACCCGTATTATATGTGATGTATCCCATGATACTAAACATTCATACAAAAAATTATTCAAATCAGAGCTTTCATATGGAAGTTCTGTACAAAAAACAGATTTCTGCATCGTCGGTACAAAATGGCAGCTGGCAGCCATCTTGAATTTCGGACCGCACCCAAAAACACTCGTTCTCGTCCCACGGTCATAACAAAGGTACCCAAGAAGTTTCGTAAAGATCGGTTCATAAATACGGCCTCTAGCCCGAGCCATAGCAGCTTGGCACTTAAAGCTCTGAAAGTAACACTAAATAAATCAAAGTCAGTCTAATTTGCATAATTTACGCACGAGAAAAAAACCCGTATTATATGTGATGTATCCCATGGTACTAAACATTTATACAAAACTTTATTCAAATCAGAACTTTCATACAGAAGTTCTGTACAAAAAACTGATTTTTGCATCATCGGTACAAAATGGCCACTGGCAGCCATCTTGAATTTCGGACCACACCTAAAAACACTCGTTCCCGTCCCAGGGTCATAACAAAGGTACACAAGAAGTTTCGTAAAGATCGGTTCATAAATACGACCTCTAGCCCGAGCCATAGCCAATTGTTGACGTACGGACAGACGGACAGACGGACAGACGGCCAGATGGACAGACGGACAGACGGACGGATGGACAGACGGACGACGGACGACGGGCCATGACAATAGCTCAAATTTGACTTCGTCAAAGTTGAGCTAAAAACTCATAACATGACACACTTTTGTGAAAATTAGTATTGTTGGTTTCTAAGTTTGTCATTATTGTTTCATGTGTCCTGTGCACAGCTAATTTGTCTATGCCACCTGCTTTTTAACATCTCTGATATGATGTACTATTGGGGGTGCAGTGGCTCAGGAGGTAGAGGTGCAGGCTGCAAGCCACGAGGTCCTCGGTTTGAATCCCTCCTGCAGCAACCATATTGTGTCCTTGGGCAAGAAACTTCACCCCCATTGTTCAAGTGGAGGCACGGTGGCATTGTGTATTAAGGCATACTGCACGTCCATGGTGCACCTGTCTCCAACCAATGCTAACCCCGCTTGTGTGGAGTTAGTATGTTGGGGAGCTGACAGTTGCTAGCCATTGCTCGGTGACTCTCTCCAGGTACTCCGGCTACCTCCACCCTTAAAACTGTCGTGGTCATGATTAGCCATAGTGCAGAAATATGTGACCTTAAACACCAATAAATAAATAAATATGATGGACTATTGCAATAGAAACATCATGTACAAAAATTTTAAATTCTTCTTTATCTTTCTGTTGGAGTTTCTTCCTTAAAAAGTATTCTATGATACCCTTTATGATAACCCTTTTAATGTTACAGTACGGTGGTCAGGGACTGGTCACTTTCCATGGGTGGGCAATATTTCCACGGACGCACTAATATTTGATTACGAAGACTAATTACAGGAATAATCATCAAAAATTTAATTAATGATGCACCGGGGACAACCTAGTGCTTCATTAATTAAACTTTTGCTGATGATAATTTTATTACCTAGTAAACACATGTGTGGATATCACTGCCCAAGCTAGTTCATGGCACCTGTACTTAACATCTACCCACAATGATATCCCATAGATTGTGCTGTGTTTCTGTAGTATCCCATAGAAGCAATGAATAAACATACATTTTGTACATTTTAATCATCAAGGTGGTGACTTTGAATATCATCCTTAGAACAATTCTTTTCATCAAACCAGTCATGTACTTCAGATATGTCAGTATAAAAGATTTTCAAACCTGTATGAACCAACTTGTGCTTCTTCAAACTCGACATCTCTGTGAATGTCCTATGACAACCATCTTTATCACATGCATATGGCCTCTCTCCTATTTAGAAAAGAGAAGAATGAAAAAGGTTTGCTTTTTTACAGTTTCATTCTTATTCCCAAAATTGATAAAAAATCGAGGAAAATACAGCAAAGCTATGCAAAAAAAGGACAATGATCCACTGCTAAGGAAACATGGAGCTTGTTTAAAAAAGCACATGACACAGTGATAGGACAGGTAAATCCTTCTCACTATATTGTGTACCACTCATCAACTTGGGTCAAAATGGCCACGACATCATTAGGGTGTCACATTTCAGGTTGGTAAGGAGCTACAAAGCATAGCAGTCAGTAATATTCTTGGTTGGGTTTCCAATATATTACAAGTGCATATAATGGGATGTACTTAAGTTGGTCCACTCTGGCCAGTAATTTGCCCTTTGCTACACTCTAAATTCAGTTGGGTTAAAAATTAACCCAAATGAACTGGCTTGAGTGAATATGAAGCCAATGGGGTTCATATTCACTCAACCAAGTCGATTTGGGTTGATTTTTAACCCAATTGATTTTAGAGTGTAGGTAGTTGGGAGGGTAGTGGGGATTCACATGATGTTATTGTTGACTGCTTGGAAACCCAGTGCAATATATGCCTATATATAATAACTGTGTATTAGATTGCTGTTGCAAGGGAGACACTGTGGCTGCTAGAAGAACAAAAGCTGGACTGTCGTCTGGTGCATACCCCCATGTGGTATTCTCAGATGGACTCACACATAGACGGATGCACGGACCCTTGGATACACAGACGGACGCATGTAATCCAGTATACCCCCCCATTTTCTTTGAAAGTGGGGGTATAATTATTGTATGAGATATTATCACAGTCCTATTGTTTGGATTAACAGTGTATTGTGAGTCCAAGAACCTTTTTACAGTATCATTCTTATTCCTAAAACTGATAAAAAAATAAATAAACTTTAACCCTTTACCCAACGAATTGCTCACATCCGCCCGCGTAACATGCAAATTCAGCAGTTGAAAAAATATTATTTTAAAAAAAAATTTCAACAAAACCATATCATGTGACCCCTTGTTGGAACGATTTCAATGAGCTCGTTCCAATGAGGGGTCACTTGATATAATTTTGTTATTTTAATTATTTTTTCAACTGCTGAATTTATATATTATGAGGGCACAAGCAGATGATTCCTTGGATAAAGGGATAATATTATTCATTCGGGGATACAGTTAAAAAACTCAAGACATTTTGAAAATTAAATTGTGGGTAAATAAATAATGACGATGGTATTGTCGAAATTTTTTGAAAAAATGATATTTAAAATAATAAATTTTGATATCGTCTGCATTGGGTAACGGGTTAAAAACAGGTAAAAATAACTTTAATCTGCAGAATGAGGACAAATGTATCCACTATTGTCATATCTCTAATTGAAAAATTGTCGTAAAGACGACCTGAGAGGAAGACCTTGTGTTAGATGGCACTCAAAGGCAGTGTCTGGTTTGAATGTGTTTTGTTGTAACCTGACTAGTTTCGTTCAGACGTGAACTCATCAGAGGTTAATATTTTTTGTTGTTGGATCTACACCAGTATATATACCTTTTGTGGGCGGTTGATTGGGTGGTTGTCCCTGGTTCTCATCTTGGCAGTTTCTTGGGTGGTTGTTTGGACGATAGCTGGGCGGTTTCCCCTTGTTTCGTGGGTCATTGTCCTGGGTCATGTATTGCCAAATCAATGGAATACCATATAGCCTGCTACTTAGGGTTAAGTGCATATGCAGTGACCCAATTGATTACAATCGCCATGCCCAGATGATGCTCCAACACTTTAGAGATCGAGGCTACAAAGAACAAGTACTACAAAAAGCTATAACCAAAATAGGGCTGTACGATATTTCAATATACCGGTAATACCGGTATTGAAATCTTCACCGGTTGAATATCGTCCATTCTATGTGAATACCGGTATATCGTCTGTAACGATATTCATTTTTAGCACACGATATAAAACGTAGTTGCCTTCATTTTCCTAAAAAAAATCTATTTAATCAAACAGCTGATCAGAGAAACAGGAAGTCTTTTTTCATTTCTCGAACAAACGATGAACAGCGAGATATAACGTGACTTCGCCTTCTGACCTTTGAACTACTTTGAATGAACTATGCGTCGACAAACCAAAATGATTTTTAAGAATTGTGGGCGAGATTAGTTTTTTGTTTGTTTTATCAGTAAACTTTATACTCGGTACATGAAATATTCTCAACATATTGGCCAATATTCTCCCAAGTGTTTGTTCTTTTGTCCATTGAACTGTTGTAAAAACACTGTCTGTAACTGTCAACTCAGTACGAGTCAGGGAAGCAAGAAATTATTGCAGACACTGAAATCTTTACATGTCGCTTACACTGGGGGAAGTAAACAAACAACATCAGACAATGGTGAGCAACCACCATCAAAGAAAAAAGGGACAATAGCTAGTTTATTTAAAGGTAAATTACGCCAGCAGTATGATTTTTTTGTATGTTGGTGCAGATTCTCCTGACAGTGACACTAATCCCCCAGACTGGTAGCGGGTGAATGCCACAAATGTTGCGAATGGACTTGCCATTTTGCAAATTTTGCATTTTAATTTAACAATAACATTGGCTACCCTTTTCCAGAAATATATATTGCGCAATCATATAACCCTCTATTATAATAATATAGACAAAAAGACAATTTTCTATAGTATCATAATAGCAGTGATATCTGACTGCCTTCTCAACTTTTAACAAATTTTCGACGATATACCGGTATATCGTGATATTTTATTTGATATCGTCACTGGTATTCAAATCTGAATATCGTGCAGCCCTAAACCAAAACCAACAACATGGATCGCGACACCCTCCTCAAGCCAACGAAATGCATACCACAAACCAGCATTGCATCCTTTGTAGCCAACCACTACCCAGAAAGCACAGAAATCTTCAAGTTTGTCACAAACTGTAGCCTACACTACTAGGGCTGCACGATATTCAAAACTGAATATCGGTATTCAAAAAAATACCACAGTACACCGGTATATCGAAAAGTGTTCAGATATATAAACACAACAAGTACCACAATCAAGACTCGAGGCATCACAGTCAGAACGAATTAGCATGCCTTGATGATGCGGTTCGAAAAACCTTTACCCAACGCCGCAGACGATATCAGAATTTATCATATTCAAAATTAATTTACCAGATTTTCCCCAAAGATTTCAACAAAACTATATCAAGTGACCCCTCATTGGAATGAGCTCAATGAGCTCGTTCCAATGAGGGGTCACTAGATATAATTTTGTTGAAATTTTTTTAATTTATTTTTTCAACTGCTGAATTTGTATATTATGAGGGCACAAGCAGACGATTCCTTGGATAAAGGGATAATATTATTCATTTGGGGATACAGTTGAAAAACTCAAGACATATTGAAAATTAAATTGTGGGTAAATAAATAATGACGATAAACCAATATTTTTGTAATTACACCGGTATTCAATCGATATTGGTTTGAATACCGGTATATATCGGTTTATCAATATACTGTGCAGCCCAATATACTACAAAGCACGACAGCAGGTCGCGCCATATTTGGCGACAAACTCCTGCTCACAAGACGACGGAACCCATTAGTTGCCAATACTCGCAATAGAGCGAAGTTGCCGAAACTAGTTCAACAGAGTAGCTTCATCATACCAAACCCACACACCCCCTGTGTACATGATCACTGCAACATTTGTACCAAATTACCCAAACATGCATGGTTTCCCAGTTCGACCACCAAGAAACGGTACAAAAGACCCTACCAGACTAATTGTATGACCCGCAAGTGCATTTATCTATTAACCTGCCGCCAGTGCAAAAAACAATACGTGGGCGAAACAAAAAGACAGTTCGGAATACGCCTACGTGAACACCTAGCCGAATCAAATACTGCCGACAAAATCTGTCGCAGTACATTTCAATGATACCAACCACTCGATTACCGATGTCCAATTTTGCATCATTTATGTCTTCCGCTCAGACCCTGAAAGTGATCATTCTGTGACCAGGAGAAAAACAGAAGAAATCCTATTTATATACAAGCTATGCACACTAACCCCATTCAGCCTGAATGAAAAGGATTTTTAATTTAATTACTGTTCAACTTCCATATCTCTGCCAACTTTTCTAACTATAACATGCATTTGTGAACTGAAATGAAAAGGTCCAGAACTCTGCAAAAAATTGCAGAAACAATAATTCATTTCCACATGCACAGCTACACTATGTACTCATACTTTACACCAAAGTTTGTAAAAGACCTTCAAGAAATGTAGAAGGAGTTGTGCAGACAAGTATGTGCGATAGACGGATGAATTGACAGACTGTCAGACCGACACTTTTCCATATTCAAACTATAATGGCATTGTAGATGAACTGCAGCCATATTATGATTTATCTACCTAAAAACACAATTGCAAACCGCAACATCAGTAGTGATAAAAATTCAGCCATAAAAGATGTTGTATCACTATTGCAGTAGCGATAAAAGTCATATGACATTGCAAGAAGCAAATTCATAATGCCTGGCAATCACAAGTAATTTCCTTCAAAAACTTGAAATGCTGCAATGAATTCTGCATCTTGTTTGTCTCAAAATACATTCCATGTTGCTGCAAATTGCACAATCCAGTATATAAACAATCCACCACGAAAAACATTTAAACAAAAAACAAGAGGGTGAATCGCAAAAGTAGAAGGCTAAAGTGAGAAAATCTTGAAACATAACATCAATCTCATTGTGGTCTGCACGCTTCTAAAAATTATGAATGAAGTGACGTCATGTATTTAAAGAGATTCTTGCACACTACAAAATTATAATTCCCTGGTTCTTTATGCAAACCACCAACTTATCCCTTGGATGACCTATGAATTGAATTGAATTTGGTTCGAAAATATCATTGCCCGACAGAAAAAGCATACTAGGACCGAATTTGATTATTTTTATCAACATGCACAATTTCATTCATATTGAAGGAATTTCTTCATTTGTCATTGGGTTGAGAGAATTGAAAATGAAGTCCCATTATTTTGATCAGTTGAGTGTGGCTTTTTGTTTGTTAACATCTATTTTTGAGAAGTTGTGGTTATGAGTTTTGTTGACTGATTGGTTGATAAAAGTGTTATGTGCTCATTGTGCTTGTTTCCATAGAGATTATTACCATTATGTGGATGTACTAAATATGTATCCAAGTCTTGCTCTGGATTCTAAGGGTAGATCACGATTCGCCTTCGACTCGTCGTGATCTGCCCTTAGAACCCGGAGCTCGACTCCGATACATATTTTGTACATCCACATAATGGTAATAATCATTTTATCTTACAATATATTGGGGGCTAGCAGGGTTACCCGGCATTGCTTGGACTGACGAGGGTATTATAACTATTGTGCCCCTCTACACCCCCACCCCGGCACTTTTTTAAACTTCACTATTAGATTCCTGGTAAAAACTTACTACCCCCCTAGTAGACCCCTTTGAAGACATATATCGGTAAAAAAAATTTTGGCCATAACTTTTGGTGCCCCTCTACACCCCCACCCCGATACTTTTTTAAACCTTACCATTAGATTCCTGATAAAAACATACCCCTAGTAGACCCCTTTGAAGACATATATCAGTAAAAAAAAATTGGGTCATAACTTTTGGTGACCCCCTACACCCCCACCCCCCAGCCCACACACTTTTTTAAACCTGACGATGACCTCCGCCATAAAAAGGTACTCCTAGTAGACCCATTTTGGACACTCGGGTTGGCCCCATATTCACTTCTATAGCGGACAGACAGACATACATATAGACATTCTAAAATATAGTATAGAAAGATAAGTCAAGAATGTAGACGAATATATAACGAACTATTTATTCGTACGGATGAGCAAAAAGAAAAAAAAATGGAACTCACGCGAAAGGAACGTGCTTGTATCCGACCCCCTGATACAAACATCTGCATCAGGGGGTCAGATACACGACAGTTGCGGAGTTGATACAGACAAAATACATGTTGATTGTAAGATAAAATCTTTTATCGCAACTCAACTTGTTTTTGGGGTGGTATAGCTACACATCGCTCAAGCATGACTTGTAGCCAGGTACCCACAAAAACAAGTCCTGTTGCAATAAAAGATTCTATACAAGCACAATGTGCACATAACACATATTTATTGTTGATGTTTTACATCATTAATACATTGGAACCTCTTAATTGAAAATTTAGATATTTCTGAATAACCCTGTTAACTGCATATGACATGAAATGCTAAACCATTGACCATATCTTCAATGCAAATATGACCACTTAATTCTCTGTAGGTAATAGAGTAAATTCCTTTAAACTTAATAAAAAAATATCTTGTGATCTATCAACAACCAATGAATTTCTCATCTTTATAGACCTATTTGGCCTCTGTACATCCAATATATATATTCTTTACCCAGCCTAACAGCCAAAACCAGCCAGTACTATTCACAAAAATCACCATTCAATTTTCATTACTTTTTCATTTTTTGTCTCAGAAGCATAGCTTATGACCCCTCTTTGGAAAGAGATCATTGATATCATTCCAATGAGGGGCCATAAGCTATGTTTGGGGCACAAACAGGATTAATCTGTTATATCTTGTATGACACAACTCAATAAATAGGCCACTCATCTTACATGTACTGACAACTATAAAATACAGGACACATTCACCTAATTTGGATATGAGACGCCCTACAATTCGAAGTTGCATGAGTGATCCAAGACTGGTAATTCTATATTATAATCTGTCACACAGTCATCTGATGAGGCACCAGTAATCTTCAGGTTGAATACAGTGGAACCATGTTAGCTGGATCGCAACTTTGCCTGTGAAACTTATTCAATTAATAGAAAAATTCAATTAACAAGGATTTGGTCACTATAGCCTCAAAGATAAGATTTGACCATGGGTTGTGAATCTTAACCTGAAAGATATATGTACTGACCTGAATGAATCCTCAAATGGTTTTTAAGATTGCCATAGGTTGTGAAACCTTTCCTACATACTGAACAAGGGAATGGTTTTTCACCATTGTGGGTTCTCATATGAACTTCCAATCTCTGTGGTGTGTAGAAAGTTTTTCCACATTCTGAAAAATCACATTTGTACTGCCGATTGCCACTGAAAAACACAACAAGAATCTCAGTGTTTTGTTTTTTTTATATGGAATTTATAACCCTTGTCCATTAACTATTTGAGTGCTAGAAGCCACTATCAGAGCTTAAACTAGAGGGGGTATCAGTACCCCGTGGCTCACCAACAGGTGGCCAATGCAAATGGGTGGCTGGAGTAAAAAAAAAAAAGTTCAAAACTTGCACACAAAAGTCCAAAATTAAAGAAAATAAGCAGTTAAAGGGTTAAATAATATAATAATAATCCCTAAGAAGCATGCTAACATAAAATAGGAACCATGGCAATATGCTACAAGGTAAGTCTCCACTTTGAAAAAAAGAAAGACAAACCTCAAAACCTGCACATAAAAGTAAAAAAAGTATCACATTTGTTTCAAAGGGTTAAAATTTAGAAAAATACCCTGAAAATATTACAATAACCAACGTGGCAATATGCCAGAGAGATAAAACTCCACTTAAAAAAAATATCAAAACCTGCACACAAAAGTACAAAACCTGCAAAGAAAAGAACAAAATTAAAGTAAATAAGCAGCTAAAGGGTTAAATAATATAAAAATAGCCCAAGAAGCATCCTAACATAAAATAGGAACCATGGCAATATGCTACAAGGTAAGTCACCACTTGCAAGAAAAGAAAGACAAACCTCAAAACCTGCACATAAAAGTAAAAAAAAGTATCACATTTGTTTCAAGGGGTTAAAATTGAGAAAAATACCCTGTCACAGTAACCACAATGGCAATATGCCAGTAAGGTGAAAGTCTACTTGAAAAATATCCACTTGGAAGAAAAGAAAGACAAACCTCAAAACCTGCACATAAAAGTATCACATTTGTTTCAAAGGGTTAAAATTTAGAAAAATACCCTGAAAATGTTACAGTAACCACCATGGCAATATGCCAGAGAGGTAAAACTCCACTTAAAAAAAATATCAAAACCTGCACACAAAAGTCCAAAATTAAAGTAAATAAACAGCTAAAGGGTTAAATAATATAATAATAGCCCCAAGAAGCATCCTAACATAAAATAGGAACCATGGCAATATGCTACAAGGTAAGTCACCACTTGGAAGAAAAGAAAGACAAACCTCAAAACCTGCACATAAAAGTAAAAAAACATCAAAACCTGCACACAAAAGTCAAAATAAGTCCAAAATTTGATTTAAAGGGTTAAAATTAAGACGAAATACCCTGGAAAAGAGTTAAATGTTATCGTGAACTCCCACAGCAATATGCAAAGAAGAAAAACATTTTTTTAAAAGCACAAAAATCCAAACCTGTAAACAAAAGAAGTCCAAAATTGAAATAATTAAGCAGGAAAAGGGTTAAAGAATACAATGTAGCCCTAAGATGCATGTTTACATACAACAGAAAGCATATACTACAAGGTAAATCTACACTTGGAAGAAAGGAAAAAAAATACATGAAAACCTGCACGCAAACGTCAAAATAAGTCTAAAAATCTATTCAGAGGGTTAAAATTTAAAAAAAAATGCACTGGAAAGATATCAATGTTATAATAACCACCACTGCAATATGCAGTGAGGTCAACCTCACTTGAAATTGTTTTTTTTTATCACAACCTGTACATAAAAGTAAGAAGCTGTAAGCCTAAGTCCAAAAGCTGTACATAAAAGTCCAAAATTGAAGTAATTCAGCAGGAAAAGGGTTAAATAATACAAACTTAGCCCTAAGATGCATGTTTACATACAATAGAAAGCATGGACATATGCTGCAAGGTAAATCTCCACTTAGAAGAAAGGAAAAAAAACCCATCAAAACCTGCACGCAAACATCAAAATAAGTCTAAAATTTGATTCAAAGGGTTAAAATTAAGACAAAATACCCTGGAAAAGAGTTAAATGTTATAGTGAACCACCATAGCAATATGCAGAAACTCTACACTTGGAAGAAAGGAAAAAAAAAAAAACCCATGAAAACCTGCACGCAAACGTCAAAATAAGTCTAAAAATCTATTCAAAGGGTTAAAAAATTTTTAAAAAAGCACTGGAAAGATATGAATGTTATAATAACCACCATTGCAATATGCAGTGAGGTCAACCTCACTTGAAATTGTTTTTTTTTTATCACAACCTGTACATAAAAGTAAGAAGCTGTAAGCCTAAGTCCAAAAGCTGTACATAAAAGTCCAAAATTGAAGTACTTCAGCAGGAAAAAGGTTAAATAATACAAACATAGCCCTAATATGCATGTTTACATACAATAGAAAGCATGGAAATATGCTGCAAGGTAAATCTCCACTTGGAAGAAAGGAAAAAAAAAACATCAAAACCTGCACGCAAACATCAAAATAAGTCTAAAATTTGATTCAAAGGGTTAAAATTACCGGTAAGACAAAATACCCTGGAAAAGTGTTAAATGTTATAGTGAACCACCATAGCAATATGCAGAAACTCTACACTTGGAAGAAAGGAAAAAAAAAAACCCATGAAAACCTGCACGCAAACGTCAAAATAAGTCTACAAATCTATTCAAAGGGTTAAAAATTTTTTAAAAATGCACTGGAAAGATATGAATGTTATAATAACCACCACTGCAATATGCAGTGAGGTCAACCTCACTTGAAATTGTTTTTTTTATCACAACCTGTACACAAAAGTAAGAAGCTGTAAGCCAAAGTCCAAAAGCTGTACATAAAAGTTCAAAATTGAAGTAATTCAGCAGGAAAAGGGTTAAATAATACAAACATAGCCCTAAGATGCATGTTTACATACAATAGAAAGCATGGACATATACTGCAAGGTAAATCTTCACTTGGAAGAAAGGAAAAAAAAAACACATCAAAACCTGCACGCAAACATCAAAATAAGTCTAAAATTTGATTCAAAGGGTTAAAATTAAGACAAAATACCCTGGAAAAGAGTTAAATGTTTTAGTGAACCACCATAGCAATATGCAGAAACTAAAAAAAATTTTAAAAAGCCAAAAAATCAAAACCTGTACACAAAAGTTCAAAATATTTGAGAGCGGATGCCGACGCCGACACAGACGTCGACGCCAACATGAGGGCTATGCCATAGGCTCACACAACTAACGTTGGTAAGCCAAAAATGAGGGTACCAGAGCAAAAGCCATCATTTTCCTAGCTCATGTTTCAAGTTCAGTTAAATGCAAATAACAATTTTTTATATACATGTATAAATTTGTTTTATTACAAATTATTGGAGAGTGCCAACAGGCACTCTCCAATAATATGCAATAAAACAAATATTGAAAAACAAATTCGGACCACCAAAAATAATCTAGCCCTCAACCAGTTAACCCTTTTCTCAAAATAATAGACAAAACTGGCCAGCACTATTCACAAAAATCACCATTCAAATCAGCCATTTTTTCCTTTTTTGCCTCAAAAACATAGCTTATAACCCCCACCATTGAAATTAGCTCATTCCAATGGGGGCCTAAATACATGTTTTCGCGGTGGCAAATGTAAACATTTAGTTCATCAAGAAATCTTTCTGCATGTGGTATCTGCTATTCAGGTTAGGTAAAGGGTTATAATTGATTTGAGCTTCAGTTTAAAAAAAATACTTAAAATGAGCTGGTCACAGCTGTCATCTCAAACTGGGAGAGTAGGAAAAAAACAACTCAAAATGTGTCTAATTTATTAATGTGATATTTGACAGTGGCAGTAAAATCAAAAATTTGAACCTTTTTTGAAAAGGATATAAATATTTGATTCAGATGTGTCAGAAAAATACTGGGGAGGGGTGAAAATAAATGTGCACAAGGACAGTTTTGACAAACGAATCGTTCTCACAAAAAGGATTTTTAACCAAAATCTACTGAGTTGTCCTTTATAAAGAAAATCAAACTGAAAAATTGTAGCTATCACTCCAGATATGATCAAATGATTTTGAGGCAGTACACCATAATTCATTTTTAACCTTTTACCCAACGTAATGACCCAAACTGGCCAGTGTGATTGTCAAAAATCACCAATTAATTTTCATTATTTTTTTCATTTTTTGTCTCAAAAACATAGGTTATGACCACTCGTTGGAACCTATGTTCTTGAGACAAAAAATGAAAAAAATTAGTTATTCAATAATTTTTTTTGCAAGGGTCGTCTACTTTTCATGTTAGGTAAAAGGTTAATACTTGGTTCTTGGAACTCTATACCAGTGGACCTTTAGCAGTGCATATTCATATTGCATGATAAATGAAATGCTGGGCATGTATACATTTTAACTATCTGTAAGTACTTTGTAAACAATTCAAATTTTTATTCACTTGAGCCAAACTCTGTGAAACTGAGTAGATATATGGTTAGTCCAGAACACAGTAAAAAAGTTAATTAATTCAATCAAATTTATGTCCTGTGGAGGCGGGCTCATCATGTAGTTGTGCAATTTTACCAGATTTCTCTAAGCTCCAATACCCTCACATCAATAGCTTTCCCATAATGAATCCCCAATAATTAATTGGAAATATGAAACACAACCAAACACCAGAGACTCAACTGAGCTTAAGTCACCCACTTTACCCTTTACCTAACATGAAAGGCAGATGACACTTGCAAACAAAAGTTTTGCATAGAAAATATAGCTTATGATCCCTCATTGTAATGAGCTTGTTCCAATGCACAGTTATGTGGTATACTTTTGTGATAAAAAAATGAAAAAATAAAAATTGAATTGGAATTTTTGTGAATACTGCTGGCCAATTTTGGATGTTATTTTAGGTAAAGATTTAAGATTAAGTCGATGAAGCAGAACTAGAGTGATGTCATGCATATAACCTGATAACCTGAATGTTTTCATACAAATAAGGTAAAGCCGTGTTCATGTTGTAATTATATTACAACACATGCTCAGAATTACCACAAACATCAAAAAAGGAATTAACCTATAATAAACTTTAACAAAATGTTAAAAAATGAAGCTGAAAGATCAGTGAAAGTGTCAATGACACTGTAGCTCAACTTGACAAACTTGAACTTGGTAAATTATAAATGAAATGGCAAAATTGAAGATCATCGGTTCCAATGTTATTTGGTGAAACTTTAAAATAACAGCATTGTGTGTGCACAATATCAGAGCAATCCATGCATTTTTAAATGTAAACTGCAGTGCCAGCTAAAGGAAGAATGTTGATACACAATTGTAGTAAAGTTCATAGGCGTACGGGAGGTAGAATTTTAATTTTTTTTTTTTTTTTTGGGGGGGGGGGGGGGGGGGAGGGGAGAATACAAAATACAAAACTGACCAAAAAATTGGCAACGAAATGCTGATGGCATCTCCTGAGGGCCTGAAATGGGGGTAGGTAGATTGTCCCTCCCATTGGTGGGGATCTGGGTGATCTCCCCAGGAAAATTTTGAAAAATTAGTGGCCCTGAGAGCAATTTTTAGGCTTCCTAAGTAATCTATCAAGGTATTTCCAGGAAGGGCATATGGCCTCATTTTTAACAGAAGCTTTCTTAATACATCAATATCTACTGAAGTAAATTCTACTCCTGAGACCTCATGCATGTCAAAACACTTGGCGAGGGCACTTCCAGAGGAAAGTAAAAATTTTCATCTTTGTCTGATGGCATGGCGTGTGTCATTATTACCAGCTGTGTCTTGAGATTCTATCATGTGTTCTGAACTGGGCTGCATATTAGAACTCACGACAGTATCACAAGACACAACTGGCAATAACAACATCCAAGCCATGCCATCAGACAGAAATTTTATGTTCAGCTTGCAATCTTTTCTGACAATAGCAGTGCAGCCAGAGCTATCGGTTTTCTGTATTTTTTCTCGTCTGTCAAACATACCAATTTGCATTTGATTCCTTTCCAGAATGCGAATGAATTTTATGTATATGTCCGAATGTTGCTTTCAGTGAATTATAGCCTGAATCAAATGTGTTCAGCTTTACAGTTTGATCAAGAATAGACACTTGGTGTGGGTCTGGCAGACTCCCGATTTCCCAACCTGATCAAACTTCACAGTTAACTCAGAGAAATAAATGCGTTTTGGTAATTCCTGATCTTGCAGAAATTTAAGGAGGTCAGGGGAAGGGGGAGAAAATTTAAGAGGGCTGTTTATGATGGATTTGGTTGACTATTAGCAGGCAATTAATTTGCCATCAAATGCCCATCATTGTTAATCTTTTTACTTTTTCTGCCCAATTTTTTCTTCTTGCTTTGCCCAAATTTTCCCCACTGTTTCTCCCGAATTTGGGAGGACAGTTGCACTCCCTACAACCCCCTCCAGCTTGTACGCCCATGAGTAAGTTTAAAGGTCATTGCTAACTTTTTTTCACAGAAATTAATACTAAATGATAGATAGCTCTTATCTACAGGTCTCGCCTAATGAGCACAAGTGCAACAAGAGGCCCCAAGGGGCCTGAGAGTGCTCACCTGAAACATCTGCCCCATTAAGAAAAACATATACCAAAACATTCTGACTGGTGGATCTGAAAAAAAGGGAGCCCAAATATGAACCCAGGGACTTGGCTTGAACAAACTTGAATCTCACCCCCAAGGATGCTGCTAGGCAAATATCAAAAGATTCTGATTGGTGGATGTGAAGAAGATTTTTAAACAATATTCCTTATATTGCACTAATTTAAACATTTGGGCTCCCACAGAGAGCCCAAATATGGACCCAGGATTTGATTTCAACAAACTTGTGAAACAACCTTCCAAAGATGTTATATGTGAAATTTGAAATCTTTTGGAGCAGTGGTTTGGGAGAAGATTCAAGAAGAGTCTTTAATGTTTTCCCCATTAACCACATTGTTAAAAAATGCTGACTCAGCATTTTTTCAAAAGTCCTGAATAAGTACCCTATGATAAAACTGATAGCAATTTTTTTTTACCACTCCATTCTGACCCATTAATATTTCATATCAAATTTGGTTTAAATCGGCTCTCGGTTTGGAAAATACAAATTTTGGGCAGGGCAAAAATTCTTGTCCCTTCAGTAACGACATTGTCATATTGTCCCTCAAACTTCTCTTGAACAAACTTGAGTCTACACCACAAAGCTGCATACCAAATATCAAGTGTCTGCTATTGCTGGTTCATGGTAAGAAGATTTTTTTTAAAATTTGGGGGATCTTGGCCCCACCCCACTAATCAACATCAGCTGAAACTCAATTTAAAAAAAAACAAAAAACAAATGCCCTATATATCCACTACTCATGTCAAATATCCTTAAAAAATGGCCAGGGGTTTGGGAGAAAAGATTCAAATACCACCTTCACAACAGACGGCCGGATGGTGGATAAAAAGTGATCAAAATGGATCACCCTGACTTTCAGTCAGGTGAGCTAAAAACCATATACCAAACATCAAAACATTCTGACAGGTGGATCGGAAATTTTTTTTTTTTTAAATATTTCTCATTTTGAACTAAGTTATAATTCAGGCTCCCACAGGGAGACCAAATATGAACCCAGGGACTTGGCTTGAACAAACTTGAATCTCACCTCCTTAAGGATGCTGTATTCCAAATATCAAAAGATTCTGCCTACTGGGTCTGAAGAAAAATATTTTTTTTTAAATATTCCTCATGTTGAACACAGGGAGCCCAAATATGAACTCAGGGACTTGGCTTTAACAAATTTAAATCTCCCCTCCCTAACGATACAGTATACCAAATATCAAAAGATTCTTACTGGTGGATGTGAAGAAGAAGATTTTTAAAGAATGATCCTCATGTTGAACTAAGTTACAATTTGGTCTCTCACAGGGAGCCCAAATATGGACTCAGAGACTTGGCTTGAACAAACTTGAATCACACCTCCCTAAGGATGCTGTACACCATATATCAAAACATTCCGACTGCTGGATCTGAACAAGAAGATTTTGAAAGAAAATTCCTCATATTGAACTAAGTTATAATTCAGGCTCCCACAGGAAGCCCAAATATGAACCCAAAGACTTGGCTTGAACAAACTTGAATCACACCCCTAAGGATGTTGTATACCAAATATCAAAAGATTCTGATTGGGGGATCTGAAGAAGATTTTTAAAGAATATTCCTCATACTGCACTAATTTAAACATTTGGGCTCCCATAGAGAGCCCAAATATGGACCCAGGGATTTGATTTCAACAAATGTGTGAAACAATCCTCCAAAGATGTTATATGTGAAATTTGAAAGCTTTTGGGCAGTGGTTAGGGAGTAGAAGAGTCTTAAATGTTTTCCCAATTACACACAGTGTTAAAAAATGCTGACTCAGCATTTTTTCAAAAGTCAAGAAACAGTACCCTATGATAAAACCGACAGCAATTTTTTAGACCATTCCATTCTGTTGGTCCAAAGAAAACTTCACACCAAATAAGAATTCTCTATGCCGTGTAATTTTTGAGATATGGGTGTTTTAAATTTTTTCTATTTTTTTTTTTAAATTTGTTTTGGCATAATTCAAGTACTTATGACCTATTAATACTTCATATCAAATTTGGTTCAAATCGACCTCTTGGTTTGGAAAATAGAAATTTCTTCTTGCCCCTCCCGTAACGATGACAAATATTGCCCTTTGAACTTCTCTTGAACAAACTTGAGTCTACACCTCAAAAGGAAGCTGTATACCAAATATCAAGTCTCTGCTACAGCTGGTTCATGAGAAGAATTTTTTAAAAATTGGGGCATTTTGCCCCCCCCCCCCCCTCCTCCTCAATAAAAGCAGAAACCCAATTTGAAGAAAAACCCAAATGGCCCAAAATAACCAATACTCATGTGAAATTTCATTAAAATGCTGCCAGTGGTTTGGGAGAAAAAGACCCAAACACCACCTTCACGACGGACGAAAAGTAATCAGAATAGCTCACCCTGACTTTCAGTCAGGTGAGCTGAAAACAGTCCAATGATAATGCGCCCTGTAGGCCATGTCAAAGAAGAATGTTGATGCACAAATGCACAAAATTCAAAGGTCATTGTATTTTTTCTTCTTTATTTGATGGAAATTCATAAATTTGCCCTGTATGGAATGCCAAAGGGATAAATTGCTGCACAAATGCACGAAGTTCAAAGGTTGATGCTAACGACAACATTTTTTGATGGAAATGAAAGAAATCAATAGCACCCATCTAGAGGTTACCCCGAATATGCATTCAAAGTTTCAAAGCAATCTAAGTTCAAGGGCTGTTGCTACCGTACGGCAATGTTTTTTTGACGAACTTGAACCAAGTTTCAAAGCAATCCATTCATAAATGTGCCCTGTAGGGAAATACAAATACAAATACACTAATTTTAAAATTGATACCTCACATCTAGAGGTTACCCCAAACATGCATACTAAGTTTCAAACTGACTTATTCGTAAATTCACCCTTCAGGGCTTTTTCAAAGGACATTTATATTTTATAACACAAGTATTGTTTTCAGATACCATTCTATTAGCGTTAGTTTAGCATAATTTTGTTCATCAAAAAATGTTGTTACAATTTATTGGAGAGTGCCTATTGGCAAAAATTTTTTGCTGCCCTGGGGCAAACCCCAATATTGCTGAGGAACCCTGGTTGAACAAAATTGAATTTTGGAAATTTAAGGAAGCTGCATACCAAATATGATACCATTCCAGACGCTGATTCAGTAGAAAATTTAAAATTAAAAATGTGAATTTCTTCCCAAGCCAACTCAGAGCAATGAATTCATTTTCACATGAAAGTGTCAATGACACTGCATCTCAACTTGTTCAAGAAGGGACTGAACTAAATAGAAAGCTCCAGTAATGCCAAGGAATTGTTGACAATTTATTTGCCAAATCCAAGATGGCTGGTGACAGCCATATTGTTTAACAAAATTCAGAAAAATTTGATAGGTCTCATCTAGACATCACACCAAAGCTACATATGAAAACTGAAAAAAAGATTGAGAAATATGACCTGTAGGGTGTGCTAATGGAATTGTTGACAATTTATGTGCCAAATCCAAGATGGCCACTGGTGGCCATGTTTTTCAACGAAATTCAGAAAAATTCAATAGCTCCATCTAGACATTGCCCCAAAGCTACATATGAAATTTGGAACTGATCAGGTGAGAGATGTGGCCTGTAGGGTGTGCCAATGGAATTGTTGACAATTAATGTGCAAAATCCAAGAAGGCTACTGTCGGCCATGTTTTTCAACGGAATTCAGAAAAATTTTATAGCTCCCATTTAGACATCACACCAAAGCTAAAGATGAAATTTGAGAAAGATCGAGTGAGAGATGTGGCCTGTAGGGTGTGCTAATGGAATTGTTGACAGTATATATGCCAAATCTAAGATGACCACTGGCGGGCATCTTTTTCAATGAAATTTGGAAAAATTCAATAGCTCACTTTGAGATGTTGGCCCAAAGACAAGTATGAAATTTGGAACTGATCGGGTGAGAGCTGTGGCTTGTTGGGCATGCTAAAGGAATTGGGGATCGGCACAGGAATGGATGTATACATATGGACGTGCCTACATATGTATGGCAGATCGCAACCCAATTTTTGTGTATGTCGTCTACATTGTGTAAAGTCACTGATCTCTGTTTTACTGGATAGCTTGAATGCTCACACAGAAAGTGACTCACCTGCCACTATCTTAAAGGGGGGTCATATTGTTGCTATTAACAATAGAAATGCTCAACAAACAAGAGGCCCCAAGGGGCCTTAATCACTCACATGACAAAGTGGTTCAAAGGAGTATTTTGGTGCTCAACAAACAAGAGGCCCCAAGGGGCCTTAATCACTCACATGACAAAGTGGTTCAAAGAAGTATTTTGGATCACATTCAATTAGTCATGGTTCATCAACACTACAGAGGAATGAAGTCATGAAATTATTCATAACTCTGGTGTCTATGTCAGATGATTATCATATGGTCTTTCTGCCTGCTTCCAAGTCTATCAGCTGTTGACAAGCACTTAAAATATTCAAGGTTGTTATGTTACTGCAGTCACTGCAACTGCCCCCCCCCCTCCCCCAACAGCCCAAATATTAACCCAGGGACCCAATTTGAACAAACTTGAATCTGACTCCTATAGAGATGTTGTTGTATAACAAATATGAAAAGATTCTGACTTGTAGATCTGAAGAAGATTTTTAAAGAAATTGCCCCATATTCCACTAAGTTAAAATTCAGTCCAAATATAAACCCAGGGTCTCAGTTTGAACAAACTTGAATTTGACCCCATAGAGAGTGCTGTATATTAAATATGAATGCTTTCTGACTGGTGGATCTCAAGAACAAGAGATTGAAAAAAAATTCCTCATATTACACTAAGTTAAAATTCAGCCTCTCACAGGGAGCCCAAATATTAACCCAGGGTTCCAATTTGAACAAACTTGAATCTGACCCACATAGAGATGTTGTATACCAAATATAGAAGGATTCTGACTGGTGAATCTGAAGAAAAAGATTTTAAAATAAATTCTCTCATGTTGCGTAAGTTAAAATTCGGGTTCCCATACGGAGCCAAAATATTAACCCAGGCACTCAATTTGATCAAATTTGAACTTGACCCCCCCCCCCCCCCCCCACCCCCCCCCCACCCCCCCCAACCGGAAATTTTGTATTCCAAATATGAAAGCATTCTGACTGGTGAAGCTGCAGAAGAAGATTTTTAAAGAAATTTCCTGATATTGCACTAAGTTAAAATTTTGGCTCCGATGGTGAGCCCAAATGTGAAGCAAGGTGCCTGATTTTTGATGATTCTGGAGAAGAAGATTTTTTTAAGTTTGGAAAACAATGGGTGCTATAACAGTAATGCTGCTTGTGGTGCCCCCTGTGGGTGTGGTAACTTTATTTGAACAAACTTCGATTGACATATGATAAGGAACATGCACATCAAATTTGGTTCAATTCGACCCAGTGGTTTATGATGAGAAGTCGATAATGAAAAGTTTATGCTGGACAGATGGACAATGGACAGAAAGTGATCACTTAAGCTCCCCCTGACTTTCAGTCAGGTGAGCTAAAATTGTTGCCCTTTTTCTTCTCAAGCATTCAAGATGCAAACAAAAAAATCATTGGCCAATTTATTAAGGTCTGAAATGGGGGCATGGTTGCATATCTAAGTTTCAATTTATCAAACCACCCTTTGTGTTCTGAAACAAACAAAAAATGAAAGTGTCAATGACACTGTAGCTCAACTTGTCAAGACAAAGACATGTACATGCATAGTATGTGACACAGCAATGAAAAACATCTAGGTAATGACCTGATAACAAAGGTACATATAAAGTATTGTAACGGTCTGTACATAAATACTGACCGTTGCCTGTAACAAATGTATAGGTAAAGTATTGTAAAGGTGGGTGACAGTCAGATGCTGAACTAGAAAAAATCTTTGAGTCCCAGAGTGGGTCTGACTGAACCCCAAAATATTTGTTCTCATAGCACAGTGATAACAAAGGCACCCCAAAACACACTCGTTCCTGTCCCAAGGTGAAAACAAAAGTACTCAAGAAGTTTTGTGAAGATCAGTTCATAAATTCGAGCTGTATAGAACTTGTGACAAAAAACTGATTGGACCTAATTTCGGTACAAAATGGCCACTGGCAGCCATCTTGAATTTTGGACCGTACCCAGAAACACTCATTCTCATCCCAAGGAGATAACAAAGGTACCCAAGAAGTTTTGTGAAGATCGGTTCATAAATACAGCCTCTACCCTGAGCCGTATTGACATGTGTGCTTACATTGTGTAAGTAGCACTGAATAAATCAAAGTTCATCTAATTTGCATAATTTCTGCACGAAAAAAAACCCCTTACAATATGTGATGTATTCCATGTTACTAAACATTCATACAAAAATTTATTAAAATCAGAACTTTCATACAGAAGTTCTATACAAAAGACTGATTGCACTAATTTTGGTACAAAATGGCTGCTGGTGGCCATCTTGAATTTCGGACCACACCCAAAAACACTCGCTCTCATCCCACGGTGATAACAAAGGTACCCAAGAAGTTTCGTAAAGATTGGTTCATAAATATGGCCTCTAGTCTGAGCTGTATAGAAGTTGTGTACAAAAAACTGATTAGACCTAATTTCAGTACAAAATGGCCACTAGCAGCCATCTTGAATTTTAGACCGCACCCAGAAACACTCGTTCTCGTCCCAAGGTGATAACAAAGGTACCCAAGACATTTCGTGAAGATCAGTTCATAAATACAGACTCTAGTCTGAGCCGTATTGACATGTGTACTTACTGTGTGTAAGTCGCACTGAAAAAATCAAAGTTCATCTAATTTGCATAATTTCTGCACGAGAAAAAAACCCGTATTATATGTGATGCATCCCATGGTACTAAACATTTACACAAAAAAATTATTCAAATCAGGGCTTTCATATGGAAGTTCTGTGCAAAAATCTGATTGCACCTAATTTTGTACAAAATGGCTGCCATCGGCCATTGTGAATTTCGGACCGGACCCCAAAACACTCGTTCTCGTCCCACGGTGATACCAAAGGTACCTAAGAAGTTTCGTAAAGATCGGTTCATAAATACGGCCGTATTGGCATTTGCACTTACAGTGCTGAAAGTAACCCCAAAAAACATCAAAATTAGTCTAATTTGCACAATTTACGTACGAGAAAAAAACCTGTATTATATGTGATGTATCCCATGGTACTAAACATTCATACAAAAAATTATTCAAATCAGAGCTTTCATATGGAAGTTCTGTACAAAAAACAGATTTCTGCATCGTCGGTACAAAATGGCAGCTGGCAGCCATCTTGAATTTCGGACCTCACCCAAAAACACTCGTTCTCGTTCCACGGTCATAACAAAGGTACCCAAGAAGTTTCGTAAAGATCGGTTCATAAATACGGCCTCTAGCCCGAGCCATAGCAGCTTGGCACTTACAGCTCTGAAAGTAACACTAAATAAATCAAAGTCAGTCTAATTTGCATAATTTACACACGAGAAAAAAACCAGTATTATATGTGATGTATCCCATGGTACTAAACATTTATACAAAACTTTATTCAAATCAGAACTTTCATACAGAAGTTCTGTACAAAAAACTGATTTTTGCATCATCGGTACAAAATGGCCACTGGCAGCCATCTTGAATTTCGGACCACACCTAAAAACACTCGTTCCCGTCCCAGGGTCATAACAAAGGTACACAAGAAGTTTCGTAAAGATCGGTTCATAAATACGACCTCTAGCCCGAGCCATAGCCAATTGTTGACATACGGACAGACGGACAGACGGCCAGACGGACAGATGGACGTCGGACGACGGGCCATGACAATAGCTCAAATTTGACTTCGTCAAAGTTGAGCTAATAAATGAAAGGAAAAAAGTATTATCTATCTGATTATTATTAGGCTGGTATTTTTATACTTGAAAACATGATTACTGAATAGCAGCTTTGCAAGAGAAAAATATTCAATTAACAGGATATTTCATTTGATTTGGTCATTTACTAGATTCTAGAGATAAACTGAGCATTCATTCTGTTGCAGCATGTTTGGCAGAGCTCATGGCACCCTGTCAGACAAGATGTAAAGGATTGACACTTTACCCAACGTAACAGCCAAAACAGGCCAGTACTGTTCACAAAAATCGTCATTACATTTTCATTATTTTTTCATTTTTTGTCTCAAAAACAAAGGTTATGACCCCTCATTGGAATGAGCTTGAGGAGCTCATTCCAATGCGGGGATCATAAGCTATGTTTTGGATGCAAACAATCAAAACAAGAGCACCACTAGACGAGGCTAAATATACCTGTTAGCTATTTTGAATTGTACCAACTTTGGTTGAGAGCAAATGATCCAAACTGGAGTTATCTGTCGTAAACCAAAAATGTTAATAGACGGTTGAATTTTAAGTTAAAAAAAGGCAGTAGCCCATGTAAAAATAATTGCGACAGAACCCCTATTCAAACTTAGCTTGTATTACTAGCTGAGTAAGACACATACCAACTTTGGTTGAGATCAAATAATTCAAACTGGAGTTATCGGTCAGAAACAAAAAATGTAAATAGACTGTCAAATTCTAAGTCGAAAAAGGGCCATAACTCATTAAAATGAAAGTGTCAATGACACTGTAGCTCAACTTGTCAAGACAAAGACATGTACATGTATAGTATGTGACACACCAATGACAAACATCTAGGTAATGACCTGATAACAAAGGTACATATAAAGTATTGTAACGGTCTGTACATAAATACTGACCGTTGCCTGTAACAAATGTATAAGTAAAGTATTGTAAAGGTGGGTGACAGTCTGATGCTAAACTAGAAAAGAAATCTTTGAGTCCCAGAATGGGCCTGACTGAACCCCAAAATATTTGTTCTCATAGCACAGTGATAACAAAGGCACCCCAAAACACACTCGTTCCTGTCCCAAGGTGAAAACAAAGGTACACAAGAAGTTTTGTGAAGATCAATTCATAAATTCGAGCTGTATAGAAGTTGTGACAAAAAAACTGATTGGACCTAATTTCAGTACAAAATGGCCACTGGCAGCCATCTTGAATTTTGGACCACACCCAGAAACACTCATTCTCATCCCAAGGTGATAACAAGGTACCCAAGAAGTTTTGTGAAGATCGGTTCATAAATACAGCCTCTACCCTGAGCCGTATTGACATGTGTGCTTACATTGTGTAAGTAGCACTGAATAAATCAAAGTTCATCTAATTTGCATAATTTCTGTACAAAAAAAAACCCCTTACAATATGTGATGTATTCCATGTTACTAAACATTCAAACAAAAATTTATTCAAATCAGAACTTTCATACAGAAGTTCTGTACAAAAGACTGATTGCACTAATTTTGGTACAAAATGGCTGCTGGTGGCCATCTTGAATTTCGGACCACACCCAAAAATACTCGCTCTCATCCCACGGTGATAACAAAGGTACCCAAGAAGTTTCGTAAAGATTGGTTCATAAATATGGCCTCTAGTCTGAGCCGTATAGAAGTTGTGTACAAAAAACCGATTAGACCTAATTTCGGTACAAAATGGCCACTGGCAGACATCTTGAATTTTAGACCACACCCAGAAACACTCGTTCTCGTCTCAAGGTGATAACAAAGGTACCCAAGACATTTCGTGAAGATCAGTTCATAAATACAGACTCTAGCCCAAGCTGTATTGACATGTGTACTTACTGTGTGTAAGTCGCACTGAAAAAATCAAAGTTCATCTAATTTGCATAATTTCTGCACGAGAAAAAAACCCGTATTATATGTGATGTATCCCATGGTACTAAACATTCACACAAAAAATTATTCAAATCAGCGCTTTCATATGGAAGTTCTGTGCAAAAATCTGATTGCACCTAATTTTGTACAAAATGGCTGCCATCTGCCATCTTGAATTTCGGACCGGACCCCAAAACACTCGTTCTCGTCCCACGGTGATACCAAAGGTACCCAAGAAGTTTCGTAAAGATCGGTTCATAAATACGGCCTCTAGCCCGAGCCGTCTTGGCATTTGCACTTACAGTGCTGAAAGTAACACCAAAAAACATCAAAATTAGTCTAATTTGCACAATTTACGCACAAGAAAAAAACCTGTATTATATGTGATGTATCCCATGGTACTAAACATTCATACAAAAAATTATTCAAATCAGAGCTTTCATATGGAAGTTCTGTACAAAAAACAGATTTCTGCATCGTCTGTACAAAATGGCGGCTGGCAGCCATCTTGAATTTCAGACCGCACCCAAAAACACTCGTTCTCATCCCAGGGTCATAACAAAGGTACCCAAGAAGTTTCGTAAAGATCGGTTCATAAATACGGCCTCTAGCCCGGGCGTATCCAATTGTTGACGTACGGACAGACGGCCTGATGGACGACGGGCCATGACAAAAGCTCAAATTTGGCTTCGCCAAAGTTGAGCTAAATATTTGGAAGGAACGGATATTCGAACTTGGCCTGTATTACTAGCTGAGCAATACACATATCTACTTTGGTTGAGATCAAATAATCCAAACTGGAGTTATCAGTCGGAAACCAAAAATGGTAACAGATGGTCAAATTCTAAGTCGAAAAAGCCATAACTCATGTAAAAATAATTGGCCAGAACCCATATTCGAACTTGGTCTGTATTACAAGCTGGATAATACACATACCAACCATTTTGAATTGTACCAACTTTGGTTGAGATCAAATAATGTAAAGCAGAATTATCAGGCAGAAACCAAACATGTTAATGGACAGACATACAGACAGACGGATGGATGGACTACATAATACAACCATTTTTCAAATGGGCGTATAAAAATTAGTTATTCAAGAATTTTAGTTGCAAGTGTCATCTTCCTTTTGCGTTAGGTAAAGGGTTAAATAAATCTATCAAATGAACTGAGGGCAAATAGGTCTCTGCACATGACAGTGACTGTCAGGGCAATTTCTCAACACATTACAAGATTTTCTATTCAATGAATGGGAGTTTATTTTATAACGTGTATGGTATTAACATGTTAAAATGTACTGGAAGGATGGTAAATGGTTTGGTGTTTGAAAATCTAGTTCTGTGATTTATCTTACGTGTGAGTCAGCAAATGATACTTGAGATGTGATGGCCAGGAGAATTCTCTTCCACAGTGTTGATATGTGCATACAAGTGACTTTTTCTCAGTGTGTGTTGACATGTGCAAATTTAAATCTTCCCTGCTTGAACATTTCTTTCTGCATCCTTCATACTCACATAAATGCACAATGTCTTTCAACTCTAGAAATACAAAAATAGAGATCTAGTTTTCAAAAGAAAAAAACACAGAACAAATATAACATAACAGGGTGTCCAAATCATCTCTCCTACATGCATAAAAGTAAAAGAAATAATGACGAAGTTTCAAAAATAGTTTTAAAAAATCAACAAAATATAACTCACAACTGTACCAACCCAGGAATCCAAATAACAATGTTGGGGTTGGATGATTCACATCCAATTAACTATCCAGGTAAAAGATTTTAGAGTCCTCCACACAGTGACCTTTCAAAGAGAATCACCATCACTATTTCCTTTGGGATAAAGCAGGACCTTTTGTGGATGACCACTTCCCACAGTAAGCATTTGAAGCAGTGATATGAGAGAAGAGAACATTCCATGACACACCATAATTGACTTGATTTGAACAAACTTGTAAATCATTGACCATTACAAAGATGTTAAAGTACGAGGATCGCGAAAGCCGTAAGAGAATTTTAAAATGATCTGTCCACTGACCTCCCTTTCACACTGTAGAATCTCATTTATTGAAAAATAAATATGAGGACATTGGACCAGAGATGCTATTGTTGTTCAGTTTGATTTTACAGTACTTTATTTTCGAAATCTTGTCCTGCTGTTGTGATCAAATTGCAATCTCATCATGAAAAAGACTGCTTTTGTGATCACAGTACAGTATACATGTATGTGAAACATGGAAGCTTTTGGAGTAAAGGTTTGGGAGAAGACTTTTGGGAGAAAAAGATTTTGAAATGTTTTCCCAATTATCCAGTGTTAAAATGCAGGAACACCATGTGAGGCCCGATAATATAAAATTGCTTATTGTGGTACATATAAACAGGCTCTGTTTTACTGGTAAAATATGACCAGGTCACCAATGCCTAGGGTAGAGTCCTCTAAAATGGGCAACATGGGGCTAAACGATTGGTTGGATTGGACTTCATGTCCATGCTGCGATCATGATTAGCTATTGTGCAGAAATATGTGACCTTACACACCAAGAAATAAATAAATAAATAAATACTCCCCCTAGCAATACGCCATACCAAGTATCAATAACATATGCTTTGCAAACTTCATTCTACACCTCCAAAGGATGCTGAATACCAACGAAATCATGGCATTACACTGGTTCAAAAGAAAATGATTTAGAAAAACAACTGGAAGAATGTTTTCCCCACCTCCTCACCATAGGGGAGGGAGGGGAGATATCAATTTTAACAACTGAATATTGAAATCGAACCTGCTATTTTAGAAACGACTCAAACCTGCTATTTTAGAAAAGACTCAAACGCGACCTTTATGATGGATGTCACCAGAGGCTGAATGAAATGTAATGAATAGTTTTGTTCACCCAGACCTTCAGTCAGGTGTGTGTAATGTGTTTCAGCTATTTCAAATGCAGAGATAATACAGTGGAACCGTGTTAACTGAGTAGTCACTTTGCCAATGAAAATTATTCAGTTAACAGGAGTATTCAAATAACAAGAATTGGTCACTTTCCTGTATTCAAGAGATAAACTGAACTTTTCTTTTTGTACAGAAGATATGGTTTGGTGTTTCAGTTAACAGGGTTATTCAGTTAAGAGATATTCATTAAAGTGGGCTACACTGCACTGTCTTTTGTCAACCCAAACTAGAGGTGTGACTGCCCCAGATGGGCCTGTCGATACCCCCACCACCCCCACTGCTATGATTATTCTAAGACAAAGAGGGGCACAACTCTGGTAAAAAAACAGCTTTGATCAAAACTATAATCGCAGGTGCACAGGTTCCTATGGTAGTGAACATCCATATCAAGTTTCGAAGGAATTGGCTCATAAACACCTGAGAAAATCTCCAGACAAAATTTAGGCATTCTAAGACGAAAAAGGTCATAACTCTGGCAAAAAAGTCTGATCAAAATTATAATCACTGGTGCACAGGTTCCTGTGATAGTGAACATCCATACCAAGTTTCAAAGGAATTGACCCATTAGCAACCGAGAAAATCACAGGACAAAATAAATTATTCTAAGACAAAAGAGGCTAACCTCTGGCAAAAAAAGTCTGATCAAAACTACAATTGCTGGTGCACAGGCTCCCATGGTAGTGAACCTCCATACCAAGTTTCAACGGAATCGAACAATAAACATCCGAGAAAATCTCCGGACAAAATTCAGGCATTCTAAGACGAAAAGGGTCATAACTCTGGCAAAAGAATTCCAATCAAAAACATAATCGCGGGTGCACAGGTTCCCGTGGTAGTGAACATTCATACGAAGTTTCAACAGAATCGAACAAGAAACATCCGAGAAAATCTCCGGACAAAATTCAGGAATTCTAAGATGAAAAGGGGCATAACTCTGGCAAAAAATTCTGATCAAAACTATAATCACTGGTGCACAGGTTCTCATGGTAGTGAATACCCATACCAAGTTTCAAAGGAATCGACCCATAAACATCTGAGAAAATCTCTGCACAAATTTTAGCATTCTAAGACATGTAAAGAAGGGGCATAACTCTGGCAAAAATATTCTGACCAGAACTATAATCGCAGGTGCACAGGTTCCCATGATGGTGAACATTCATACCAAAATTTGATGACAATGATCCATAAACGTCTGAGAAAATCTCTGGACAAAATTATGTCTACGGACGGACAGATGGACAAGGTGATTCCAGTATTATCCCCCACAACTTGTTGCGGGGGGGGGGGGGGGGGGGGGGGAGGAGGAGGGGGGGGGCGGGAGGGTATAATTCTATTTAATGCTGCAAAATTAAGGGCTGGAATGGGTGCATAATCCTAACACAAACAATCACAAATGTTTTTACCCCATTCACTTGTAACTACCTTCTTTAAATGTGTTGTGTTGATCTTTAAATCTGTTGATCTGTTTAAGTACATGTACATTGTGCTTCATTTCTGATGTGCGCTATCACACTAATGCATCTATTATGTGCCTTATTTGCAACTGAGGTGTATTGAACTT
Source organism: Pictodentalium vernedei (assembly GCA_031216915.1). Taxonomy (NCBI): domain Eukaryota; kingdom Metazoa; phylum Mollusca; class Scaphopoda; order Dentaliida; family Dentaliidae; genus Pictodentalium; species Pictodentalium vernedei. The sequence continues at coordinate 184,336,663 of CM062292.1, read as the reverse complement.
GGGACCTGACATGAGGCACAATGTTACAGAGGAAGCTAGGTAAATAGACACAGCATTGTTGCTGCAGTGAAGACATTGGATGAAACGGTTTGTTCCCATTCATTAATTTCAATCTCTTGGCTATGCCAACATGCGCTCAGAATGTAGGGTTATTATTATCCTTGAATTGTGTGAGGGTGGGAAGGATAAATCTCACCCTCAGGAAAAGATATCTGACCCAGACACTCGGCCAGCCTTGAGTTTGGGTCAATATATTTTTCCTTGAGTGTGAGATTTAGCACCACACCACTCGAGAATGATTTTTCTCCTACCACACCTCACCTGACTTAATCAAAATCAAATGATAATATGCAGTAAAAATTTACAATTCCACTCTCTTAACATAGCAAAGAATGAATTCCATACTCGAAACAAGCATCATACTAAAGATATATATTACAAAAACTGGCATAATTTCAAGGCAGCAACGGGTTAACATATTGAAGCAAGCTGAAACAGCTGACATTCTGGTGATGTCTTCATTAAAATACACAGCGAGTTTAACCCTTTATCTAATGAATTTGGGAGCACAGTGGCTTAGTGGGTAGAAATGCAGGCTGCAAGCCATGAGGCCCTCGGATCATATCCCACCTGCGACAACCATGTTGTGTCCTTGGGCAGACACTTAATCCCAATTGCCCACGTGGGGGCATGATGTCGTTGTGTACTAAGGAGTACTACACATCAATTGTGCACTTGTCTTCAACCAATGCTAACCCTGCTTTAGTGGCGTTAATACGTTGGGGAGTCTGATGGTTGCTCGCCATTGCTCAATGGTTCTCTCTGGGGTACTCCAGCTTCTTCCACCCGTAAAAATGTCCAACACGAGGTTACCCTAGCTGTTAAAATTGTTAAACCCCAATAAATAAATACCTAATGACCTGGCCACCTCCATCCACATAATTTACAATCTAAGCAGTTAAAAATATTATTTATCAAAAAATTTGAAGAAAATCATATTACAGTACGTGGAGAGTGTAATGTCACTAAGTCACCCGCAGAGTGGAGATTCCACCCAAGCAATACTGTGGCATATTGTGGCAAAGCATAACCAGCACAAGCAAAGTTTCAGCCAATGGACCTCCGGGTTAAACCCGGAGGTCCATTGGCTGAAACATTGCCTGTGTTTTCGTCAATATGTACAAAATTTGAAAGTTATAGCTTGGGTGATAACTCCACTCTGTGGGTGATTTAGTTACAATCCACTCTCCATGTACTGTATGTGACCCATCATTGGAATGAGCTTGTCATGCCCATTCCAATGAGGGATCACATGATATGGTTTTGTAGGAATTTTTTGAAAAATCTGAAAAAAATTATAATTCAAATAACAAATTTTGATATTGTATACATTGAGTAAAGGGTTAAAATACCTATCCAGTTCATCTACAGAATCAGTCATGAAATGGTAAAATGTACATAAATTTGATTTTTTAATGTAAAAGTTTACTTGCCTGACTTTGTCTCAACATCAGTTTCATTTGTTTTGTTCACTGGTTCAGCTACAACTTGTTCTTGATTCTGAAGGAAATTTGTCCTACTAATGTTTTGAAGAGGGTCAGCTGAATTTGGAAAGCGGACAAGCACTGGGGAGGTAGGTGTGGGCTGTAAGACTAAGCTGGTCTCACCCATGTTTCCATCAGCATTATTGGTGACAACTTGAAAAAAGATTGTATCACCTACTCTCTGTGCAAAATCAGTTGGATTATTCATGTACATTAGACTGCCCTCTGGTTGCTTATTTAACACAGGAACATTCATTCTAAATACTGGCATTGGATTGAAATTGATTGCTGTTGTATATGTTGGAACATTTTGGTTAGTTGGCAGAGTATTCACTCTCACAGTACTGCAGTCCTCAGATCTTGGAAGTGAGGTGTTTCCAGTATTGCCTGCTGTTGATAATAAAAAATTGGATGCATTTCCAATTGGTGAGACCATAAGATTAGCAGAATTGAAAGCTGATGTTACAAAATTACTTGCACCCATGGCTGGAGATATAACAAAATTGCTGTTACTTGCAACCGGTGATGTCAAACGATTTCCAACACTAACAACTGGTGATACCAAAGAGCTAATGGCACTCACAACTGGAGATATAATAAAATTAGCTCCGCTAATTACAGGTGTATCTGACATTATTTTATGTCCTTGAACCACTGATACTTGATTTATCTTTCAGTGTAACTACTTTGTTCACTCCAATTACTTCCAACACACATTTCAGAAGTTTTAAGCTGAAAGTAAATACAAAAAATACATGCACAAGTTCACAAGAAAATGAAAAATAAGTTTTTTTGTATCCTAATTTCTTTTCCAGACACAAACTTCAAAGAAAGATTACATGTATTTTCTATTACAGTGGAACCTGGTAATTGAATAGTCACTAGGGCTGAAACAGTTGGCTCATTTTCACAACCGACTTACCAAGCGCATAAACCGGATAATATCCAGTTATCTGTGACCATTATTTCTCCAAATATGCAGGGTGTCGCAAATTTGTTTTGCAGGACTCATTTATTTTTGCGGGACCGATTTTCAACATGTCTTAATCACATGAACTATGCTTATTTATCTTCAAATACGTAGATTGTTCAACCACCATGTCAAACTGCAGTAATCATGTTTATAGAAATGAATCTGATTTTATTAAATTTTTGAAGGAGCGTCACTGACAAACTGAAATCCCCATTCCAGAACAGTTTTCCTCTTCACCATGTTGATTGAAGGAAATGTGAAACAAAACACTGAAAAATTGCTCTTGAATCATATTTTATTTCTACAATACTGTACCTGAACCAACTTGTTGATTTCACAACTCACCAGCAGCAGTTCCTACAGTGTTAACAATGTCAATTTCCATCATTCCAGACGCCAGATAATTGTTGATTTCACGCATAGTGAAATTGGCAATGTCTTTCATAAATGTTTTGCTTATCATGCAATGCAGTGGGGGCAAACTTTGCAAAGATTGTATGCCGTCACACTCTATTCGAGAGATGGCATTTGTGGCGTTATTGTCGAATGCCGCCGTAAATTCTGAAGGCTGAATAGATCTTATTGATGAAAAAATGCTTATATTTTTTACGGGAACAGTAAATGGGTCTCCTTAACAAGCATTTGCTAGAACATCGTGGGAACGAAACGACCATTCTCACAATTCGCGAAACCCTGAATATGGGATCAAAACTTATGGGGATTGGAAAGCAGTATTCGCAGAAACTTTTCTGTAGTGTGTATACAAATGAACATTGTCGAGTATTCGACAACTTTCGTTTTTCGTTTGTATACATACAGTGGAATAGTTTCTGCAATTACTCAATACTCACTGAAATTGCCGATCGTTAACAAAGTCTTGAACGCAAAAGTCGATTATTTCCCAATATATATAACACAGCTTCGAGGTGTAATCTATCCCAAAGGAGAAGGGGCAGATCTACTAGGGTGTAACTGTGGAATGTCGATCACTATCGACAGTTCGGATAACTGGTTAACTGTTCTTCTAATCGTTAGGTAGATAACTGGTTTCAAACCGGTTATCCGGTTAACCATTTCAGTATTAATAGTCACTTTGTTGATGAAAATTATTCAATTAACAGGATTAAAAGGGATTTGGTCATATTCCTGTATTCTTGAGATAAACTGAGGATTTATTCTATTATATCTTGTCTGACAGAGCTCAAAATGCGCTCTGTCAAACAAGATATAATAGATTTGAATACATGTCTGTATTGTATGTACTGATGCTAAATAGGAAGTTTGAAAAAAAACAAAATAAAAAAACAATGGTGATCCTTAGAGTTAATTCTCAGCACATCACAGAATTTTTTATTCAGTTAACAGTAGTTTACTCTATGCAATTAACAAGTCAAATTTGCTAATTTGGTAAATGGTTTTGTGTTTGGAAATTATATTCAATTAACAGAGTCATTCAATTTAGAGTTATCAAATTAAGTGGCGTCCACTGCAGTGACTATAGAGAAGTTTATATGCCTAAAAAAGCATGTACAACTAATCTGCATTTATCAAGCATGGAGTTCAGTGCATATACAATGTATGTTCCTGCTCTGGAAAACAAAAATATAATTTTGGACATAAAATGTTGTGCATTTTTTAACCCTATACACATATAGCCTGAAATTTATTTTGATTAATACAATCAGTACAGTACATGTGCACAGACCCTTCAGGGGGTGAGGTGGATTTATACCCCTTGACATTTGTGTTTCGGGAATAATATTCCCACCCTGCAATTTCTTTTTGCCGAGTCTTTATTAATCCCCTGCACACTGATGTCAAAATATCAAAATTTTAGGCAGCAAACTGTTTCCATAATGCAACTGGGAAATTCACCAATTCAATCTTGTCTGACAGAGCTGATCTAGCCTTTATAATCCCCCACCCTACAATTTATGTTTGCCAAGTCTTTAATAACCCTTGGCACATTGATGTCAAAATATTAAAATTTCAGGCAGCCATTTTTTCCACAATGCAACTAGGAAATTGACCTATTCAATCTTGTTTGATAGAGCTCAATGATGGTGTATACCAAGCATCAAAAAAGATCAAAAGAAGATTTTTAAACATTACTCCCCATATTGTACAAAATAAAGAATTGGGTTTGCATAGATACATGTATGAAACTTAAATATTGGGCTAAAAACTTGGTTTGTACAAACTTTAATCCCCCCACCTCCAAGGCAGTTGTAGACCAAATTTCAAAAGATTCTTACTGGTGGTTCTGGAGAAATAAGATTTTTTAACCGGTTGAGGGCTAGATTATTTTTTGCGGGAGACATTTGTTGTTCAAAATTTGTTGTATTACAAATTATTGGAGAGTAAACACAGGCACTCACCAATAATTTGTAAATAAAACAAATTTATATAAGCAACATATTATTTGAGTTTGAATCATTAGCAGGGAAAATGTTGGCTTTTGCTCTGGTACTCTCATTTTTTTGAAAATCCTGATAGTAGCTTTTAGCACTCAACCAGTTAACCCTTTACCTAACATGAAAAGCAGACGGCACTTGGCAAAAAAATTCTTGAATAACTATTTTTTTCATTTTTTGTCTCAAAAACATAGGTTATGACCCCTCGTTGGAACGAGCTCGACGAGCTCGTTCCAACGAGGGGTCATAACCTATGTTTTTGAGACAAAAAATGAAAAAAATAATGAAAATTAATTGGCGATTTTTGAGAGTAGTGCTGGCCGGTTTTGGCCGTTACGTTGGGTAAAGGGTTAAGAATATTTCTCATATTGCACTAAGTTAAAATTTGGGTTGAATCTAATCTCTCGGCGAATGTTGTATACCAAATATCAAAATATTCTAACCAGTGGTTCTGAGTTTTTAAATTTTTAAACACATGTTGACTGGGTTTTCCCATTACCAAAAGTGTTAACATTAGTATCTCCTATATGGAGCCCAAATATGGATCTAGGGATTTGATTTAAACAAACTTGAATCTGATTGCAATACATGTAAGGAAGTTCTGGACCAAATATCAGAAGATTCAGAACAGTGGTTCTGAAGATTTTTTAAATTCTCGAAAGCATGCCTGCTCAGTGTTTTCCCAATACCAGCAGTGTTAAAATGAGTGTCTCTTGTATGGATCCCAAATATGAACCCAAAGACTTGATTTGAACAAACTTCAATTTGACAGTCTTAAGGGTGTTAGATGCCAAATATTAAAAGATTATGATGTGTTGTTCTGGAGAATAAGATTTTTTTTATTTTTCGAAAAATGATGATTCAGAATTTTTTCAACTCCCTATACCATAGCCTATGCCCCAAGGCACATTGGACTGCAATTTTTTGTCCCTTCAATTCTAAAGGTCCTAAGGATGTTACATACTAAACAAGAATTCTGTTGTATGTGGTTAGGGAAATATGGGCGTTTAATTTTTTTGCTATTTTAAGCTCCTGGGGTTCCCAAGGGAGTGCTGGGAATTTTATTTTTATTTTTTGGAAGCGAATCAAATACTTATGATCCAATAGCACTCCATATTAAATTTGGTTCAAATCAGTCCATGGTTGCTAAAAATTTGGGTGGAGTAAAACTTTTACTCTTTCCAGAGGGGCAGAACTGTAAATATTACCCTTCAAACTTCCCTTCAACAAACTTGAGTGTATATCTCAAAAGGAAGCTCAATATCAAATATCCCAACTCATTCCATCCATCAGATCATGAGATGTCTTCTAATTGGGACAATTTTCTCTATAACCAACAATTCCCTAAAATTTCTTTTAAATTGATTCAATGGTTTTTGAATAAAGGCCATAAACACATCATTCATGCAAGATGCTGAACAGCACATGTGGAGTGATCATTATAGCTCATCCTGACTGAAGTCAGGAGAGTTAATATGTTAGGCAAAACCACCTCTTGGATTTTGAAAGCTACAATAGTGAAATGCTGTTAGTTGCATACCAATAGGGCAGTGATAAATATGCTAAATATTTAGCTGATTGATCCATTTTGCATTGTTTGACAGAGCATGCAAAGCTCTGTCAAACAAGGTATAAAGGATTATATGGTTAGAATATATTTTCTGAGGAAAAAAATCACTGGATGTATGTCTGTAAAAAGAGATCATGCACATCTTGATACATATCATATCCCAGCCTGAAAATGAGTAATCAGTCATTTGCAAAATGAGGTCCCCAGAGAGGGTGAATTTGCTGATGCTACCCCATACAGTGGGCCAATTTATCCTTTGGGCACCTTTTTCTCTTTAGGCCTAAGACTGTGATTTAGATTGAGGTTCACACAGTGTAAATTTGCTCTGCAGGGTAGCATCACCAAGTTCACCCTCTGGGGACCTCATTCTGCAGATAGCAGTCTGCTTATTTCCAGACTTGATCATATCATGGAGTCTGAATTGTAGTACATAGCATATCATGAGGGAAGCATATCGTTGTAGTACTACTACACATCCTGTGTATTGTGTACAGGTAGAAAAATGTATTTCCCAAGTATTAATGGAATACTGTACTGATTTTCATGCAACCATGCAATGTTAAATTTGATTTTAAATATGACCTTGAAAGGTGCTGAGGGTTGCAAATATCAATAGATGAACATTTTCTCCCTGTTAATCTAAAAACTGCTACAGTTTGTTCTGTAGAATGTATACAAAAATGATATGATGTATTTATACATGCACAGTATACACTCAGGAACTTGCTTGGCACAAACTGCAATCTGAGCCCACTGAGGATGTATTATACTGAATATCAAGTGATTGAAGAAGATTTTACAGCATATTCCTCATATTGCACCAAGTTGGATTTTGAATATGAATCCAGGAATTTAGGTATAGCAAACATTTCTAAAGATGCTGATTGGTGGATGAAGAAGATTTTTAAAGAATAGTCCACACTGCATTAAGTTAAAATTCTGGCTCCCATAGAGAGCCCAAGTAATGAACTCATGGTTTTGATTTGAACAAACTTGCTGTACACCTAATATCAAAAGATTCTGACTGATGGATCTGAAGAAGATTTTTAAAGAATTTTCATCACCCTGCACTAAGTTAAACTTCAGGCTCCCATAGAGTGCCCACATATGAACACCGGGACTTGATGTGAACAAAAGTAGAAAGTGCCCCCCCCCCCCCCCACTAAGAATGATTATACCAAATATCAAAAGATTCTGATTTGTGGCTCTAGTGAAGATTCAAGAAGATTTTGAAATTTAATTAAAGTATCAATGACACTGTAGCTTAACTTAATTGTGTGTTGTGTTTGATGAAAAGGATAATGTTCAATGTTTATGAAAGGATTATGAAATGCTATGTTCTCAATAAAAATAATTTGAGGTGTAGACTGTACTAAAGAACTGAGGGGTGGGTTAATGTGGCCCTCACAGCTAATGCATGTCAACCAAAGCAGGGCTTATATTTCGACGAGAATCTGAGTATCTATTCTCACAAAGATTCGCACAATAATACCGGCGAGAATCCATGTAGATTCTCGCTGCACCTCTGCTAGGAGTCGCGTAAAAACAATTGAGTCAATTTAACCCTTTAACTAACACAGCGGCAACAAATTAACCAATAAAAGGCTAACATGACCTGAAATATCCTGACACTTTGTCAATAAAACCTTACAAATATGGCTGTCAATGGAACCGGCTCATTGAGCTGGTTCCAACGACAGCCATATTTGTAAGATTTTATTGGTAAATATTGTTCATTTAATTATTTTATCATTTATTTATTATTTATTGTTTAAAAATTATCAAACTTAGTTTAAAAATTAAAAAAGTGTGTTGTGTAAAAGGTTAACATGCATTATCAGTATACAACAGTGGTTCAACCTTGGTTGTGTCACGGGATCCTGGGACACTCATAGTAGGTATGGATTCTCGCAACCATTTTCACGAGAATCCAAATGGATTCTCACAAATTTAGATGAAATATAAGCCCTGCAAAGTTACCAAGTCACAGTGAAATTATTCCAAAATTAGTCATCTTATCAAGTTACAATGATATCCCTTCATAAATACAATTCATAGTTTTCTTTTCTAAAGGAATCTTGGTCACATGCCGGCTTGGCAGTCACAGCTGACCGAGCATGACCAAAATAGGACAGTCTCATCTAGATATTATACCAACTTATCCCACCAAGTTACAATTAAATCCCTTTATAAAAAGAACCTGTAGACAGTACGAAATGAATCCAGGTCGTGTGACCAGGTGGTGGTAATGGCTAACTGATCGTGACCAAAATAGGAAAGTCTCATCTACATGCAGACATCATATCAAGTTATCCTTCCAAGTTACATTGAAATCACTCCATAAATTTGAACTGTAGACTGTGTTAAACAACTCTAGGTCACAGGCCTATGCGGCCATCATGCTTAACCGATCTTGGCCAAAATACAATGTTCTCATCTAGACATCATACTGAGTCATCCTACCAAGTTACAATGAAATCCCTTCATAAATACAACCTGTAGACTGTGCTAAAGGTTTTGGGGCTCGGGCAGCCATCATGGCTGACAGATTGCATCCAAAAGGGGAAGTTCTCATCTAGACATTATAGAGTCATCGTACCAAGTTACAATGAAATCCCTTCATAAATATGACCTGTAGACTGCTGTGCTAATGGTTTTTGGGCTTTGGGCCCCTGTCGCTGTCATAGTCGACTGATCGCGACTGAAAGGGGATGTTCTCATCTAAACATTATACCGGGTCATCGTACCAAGTTACAATGAAATCTCTTCATGAATACGGCCTGTAGACTGTGATAAATGTTTTCGGCTTTGGGCCTGTGTATCCATCACAGTTGACTGATCGCAACCAAAAGGGGGCATCCTCATCTAGACATTATACTGAGTCATCCTACCAAATTACAATGAAATCCCTTCATAAATACAATCTGTAGTCTGTGCTAAAGGTTTTCGGGTTTTGGGCTTGAGCAGCAGTCACAGGTGAACAATCGCGATCAAAAGGGGATGTTCTCATCTAGACATTATCTGGAGTCATCCTACCAAGTTATAATGAAATCTCTTTATAAATACGACCTGTAGACTGAGCTAAAGATTTTTGGGCTTCAGGCTCCTGTAGCCCTCACAGTTGACTGATCACAACCAAAAGGGGACGTTCTCATCTAGACATTATACAGAGTCATCCTACCAAGTTACAATGAAATCCCTCCATAAATATGACCTGTAGGATCTGCTAAAGGTTTTTCGGCTTGGGCAGCCATCATGGTTGACAGGTGGCGATCAAATGAGGCAGTTCTCATCTAGACATCATACTGAGTCATCCTACCAAGTTACAATGAAATCCCTCCATATTAAATTCGACCTGTAGACTATGCTAAAAGTTTTTGGATTTTGGGCAGCCATCACAGTTGGCAAATCATGACCAAAAGGGGACGTTCTCATCTGGACATTATACAGAGTCATCCTACCAAGTTACAATGAAATCCCTTCAAAAATGACCTGTACACTGTGCTAAGGGTTTTGGGCTCAGGCAGCCATCACGGTTGACCAAACGCGACGAAAAGGGGACAATCTCATCTAGATATGTCCTCAAACCTGCATATGAAATGTTTTGATCATTGGACAACAACTACAGGATGTAGCATGTGCTAAAAGAAAATGTGAACAGACTCACAGAGTTGCGCAGGTGTGATGGCAAAAGCTTGTCTTAACTTTGTCAAGTTAAGCTAAAAAACAGATGTGAAGATACTCAAGTTGACTACTACATGTACAAGTAATTACATTTTATAAAATCATTCATCAGCCAATAGGCAAACCAATTCCATATTACTTAAAATCATCCATCAGAGCTGCTATGTACATGCATTCATACAAACTCAAACACTTTTCACATGTTGTTGTTGTATGGAACTCCCTCCCACATGACACTGCTGCACATCTACTGCCTAATAAACTAATACGGGAGTTAATGGAGAACTGCATGTATTCAAGAGATTTCAGAGCTCGAAGGAGGAAGAAAACGCATGTAAAAAATACTCAAGAGAGGGAGAGTATTGGAGGATTGTAACCCAAATTGGCTAGCAGGGGTCAGAGCAAAGAGGTTTTGGGGCAGACTGCATAATGAAGAGAAGCCACTATCTGGATGGCACCTTTGGTTTGGGTGGATGAGGGCTACACTGCGTTTAAACTGAAGTCCAGGTAACTGGAGCTTAGGGGGCAAACTGGGAAAGATGGTGACAAGACAAGAAGTGCAGAGTGTGTATGCTGGGAGTAATTGAGACCCTGGAACACTTACTTTTAGAATGTCCAAAATATCAGTCTGACAGAACAAGATTCACTGGGAGTATAGTGAAGAGGTGGAATGGAAGAATAAAAGACATGTGATCAATGGGTAATATAAAGTAGAGGCTTTTAATTATATGCTGATCAGTGAAAGAAAAATGGGATAGCATCAAACAGTTCACTTCTGAGTGTTGGGGAAGAGAAGGGGCAGCATTTGGGAGCAAAGGGATAATTATAGATGGGCAGTATTGGAATTTTGATTTTGGTATCGGTTTCAGTATTTTTAGGGGGTATACCTTAGTTTTGGTTTGGTATTCGGTATCTGACTTGACTAAGATTTGCTGATACCAAAGAGGAATTCACATCAGGAAAAACAGAATAAGTTGGTGTAGTATCATTCTACCAGAATGCTATAAATGATACTGACAATGAGCTCAAACAGTGGCATTCTTTTACAACCACAAATCATATCTACAGTAATTTTGAGACTTGTTCTAAATGCACCTTAATGTTTAAAGATCTATTTCAGACTTCTGCAATCTCAGAGCATGAGCCCTGACCATGCCATCTTTAGAAGGTCCTGCTGACAATAGACAAAACATCTGGGCAGTGATTTCTAGCAAGATCTTGGCTAGAAATCATAGCTAAGCAATTGGACATGTACAGGTTGTAGTCTAGTAGGAATCCAGGACAGTCACCCAGGGTTAATAAAACTGGAAAAAAATCAATGAAAATGCCCTTTCAACTGTTATCAAGCCTCAACAGGAACTTATAACTAGTGAATGAAGGAAAATTTGAAAATTCAGACAGTTTCGGTATTTAACAATTGGTTCAGTTCAGTTTTTTGATATCTCCATGATATTGGAATTGGTTCAGTTTTTCGATATATTGCCCAAGGCAATTTCATCAGAGAACCACTGCAAATCAGGGACCGAGTCAAGTATTGTTATTATTTTGATATGGACAAATACAACATGTACCAAACCTGTGCTTATAATACCTACAGAGGGCAAAGTGCAGTATAAAAAATAAATGGAGAGATACTGGGGAAGCCGAGATACTGTACTGTAACTATTTTTATGTTCTATTTGTTGATGTATATGTAACCTTAGTGGAAAGAGACCCTTGCAGTAAGAAGTCAAAAACTACTAAAAAAGTAGGTTTTTGATAAAATCTCAGTTGAGTTCCATGAGCACTGTTCTCGACCAACTTCCCACCTGTTGATGCAAAAAGAAAAATACATTACCAGATGCAAATTATTCTTACATTTAAACTAAAGATTGTATAACTTAAAGTTGTTATATCCATTTTCTTCTTTTAATACCGATACCTGTTACAAATAGTATGTACCAATACCCCGTTACATGTAAAACTATTTTGGAAGGGTGCTTAACTAGAGCCTAGGCTAAAGGGCTTTGATTGCAAAGGGCTTTTTACCAAGTGTTTTTCATCTACATACAATGGATACACTCTTCTAAGTGAAGCACTTTTGTGAATATGCCCTCCTCATTAATTTTACCAAAATTATATTACAGGGAGCAAGTCTTCGAGTGCTCCTCTTGATACAAATTCACACCACGTGCACCTGTTTATCACCACCACACACACACAACAAACGTATGAAAAAATTATGGGATACAAACAAAAATTATGGAGTGCCCATTATGATTTTCTCTCATCTGGAAGACCTGCCGTGGAGGGATATCTAAACTCCACCTATTCGGGTGGCAAACTGATAAAAACCTCAGATTTAAAATCTAAATGACTCTAAAATATCACCCTCTCCGTACAATATTGAAAAGACTCACAAAATGATAGCGAAAGGAATTGAGTGAAATAAAAATGAAACTGTACATTTCGAAAGTCTCTGGAACTATTTTTTGTTTCAATTGCAGATTGGGGCGAAACAATGTTGATGAAAGCGATTTCAACCTGGTCAATCCGACTGGGAAATTCCCCAACTGAGAATATTGAGTATTTCACATGGCATTTGCTGCTTGGCATATTTTTCACTTCACGATGCAAGAATCTGTCTCACCCAACAAACCTTCGAGGCATCTTTAGTTTTAGTCAAGAAATAAAAGTGAAAATTGCTAAGAAATTTAAAAGTTCTATAAATAATATTTTCTTCAACCAATCGAATTGCTTTTTAAAGTGAAACTCCTTTTCTGCTTTAGCGTAATTACAAGTTTTGACCATATTTATTCTGAGTTTCTGTTGTAAAAGTGGTAATAGCTTAGAAGATTGAAATATCTTCAATAAAATACAATAACAAATTACGAAAGACTTGCATAATTATTTATGTTTTCACCACGGAAAGCGGCGAACTCTGACGAGTGAAACAAGCATGTTCCAGTTCCAACCGGTCTATGAGTTGGATGCTTTTTTCTCACAAGACGTTTTTGAATGTGTGGGTAGGTCAAAAAAGGTAACTAACGTGATTATTTGAATTTAAGTTGAGATGGAAGGGTTTCAAATGATATTTTCAGCATTTTCAAATTAGCGAAGCGATGTTTCGTATGGAGGCCGCCATATTTGACAGGGTAAACAACGGAAGTTATTTCGGCGCTCATCATTTGTATGTAGTAGATATCATGTGACCACCACAGTCCTGTTTGACTTGAAACTTGTTTCACGGTCTTACTGGTATTTTCAAATTCACCGCGCAGTAGGAAAAACCAAAATGAAAGAGACCCCCAAGACATAAATAAAGAAAAAATATTTTCCCTCACACTGTGACCCTGCAATATTGACAGTTGTCACAGAAAAATGTTTAACCTTTACTTTCCTTAGACTTTCCAGACTCGGTTCAATTCGAGCACAGGGGCTCGTTACAGTCAATGATTCATTTATAAAATAATATTAGACAAGCATAACTGAATACTCCCATTGTAAATACTATATAATATAACACAAGTGAGGATTCAATGTTCTTGCCATGATTTTTCAAACAATTCAAAATATATTCCACCCATGCCATGGGATACTAATAATGTCCTATTGACTTAGGGCATTGGCCATTGGCATTGTGTTGACTTTTGTCGGGAAAAAGATTTTAATTTACAGATGACACATATATTTTCATTATAGAGAATAAAACATTATTTATTTTCAATTTCATTCCAAAAGAACTCTGCCGGTACCAGACCAGGCTTTTGAAATTTATTTTGGCACGCTCTTTTGTCCTAATTTGGGTACATTAAAACCAGAAATAACATCCTTAATTTGTTAGTGCTATGCAGTATACCAAATTTTCGGTATTACAATGATACCAAAAACCGACCGCAACGAAACCAAATCAAAATATTGTTTTTTTGGTATTTATATTTTTCAGCAAAATTGACAAAGTCAACTCATCAAGGTAGATCGTAAATCTGAAAGCCTGTGGGCTGCATATTTTGATCGAATTGATAAGAAAACATGCAAATGTGAACTTTGTAGGTGACTGGTAGCAGCTGATGCTGCGAATACGTTCGAGAAAGAAATAGAAAAATGAAAAATGGCAAGTTGTTAACTTGCTACTTCCGTAGTTTGATGAAATTACGGCCCGGTTCCAGTGTTCCTAACATTCTGGCTGTTTGAATATACTTTCTGGAAATTACTGTGCGATTTATTCACATGGGACATTAGGGATGGGTGGTTGACTTGTTGACAATTGGTTGGAAATAATCCACTGGCATTGACAATTCAATACGTTGACAACTTGACATATAAACGGTTATACTGCCTGCGGTTTTAACTTCTTTACGATTTTTTATAGCATTTCTTTCAATGTATCATTGCTATTTTAAGTTGCAGATACTTTTAACAACTGATCATTTTATAAAAATACAAGCACCCTAACTTTAATACACGATCATCTGCTTTATATTCTTTCAAATAAATAATTTACACTGCACACCAACGCTCACTGGAAACACATGATTGACCTTAATTTTAAGACACATTAAAAACAATGTACGGAAACCAACATGGACATCAGATTTAGCATTATCAAAGTTCATTTGATCGATTGTGACGCAGCAAATGCTTTGAAAATAATTTTGCTGCTATTAGTACATGTAAATCATCGATTAGTACATTTCTTTTCTCATGGAAAATGAAAATTTACTTAATTTATCATTGAAAATCGTGGATTCTCTGGAATTTTTAGTTCACATGTATGAAACCAAGAACCATAAGTGAACACTGATGTAACATATGTAGCACAGAGCATTGCCCTCTCAACTACGCCGATCCTCCTCAATAAGAATATACTGTGTCGCAGTACTTGCCTATGTAACATTCATGTAATAAATGTAGTGTAAGCCAAGTGAGTTATTAAGTTATAAACCCATAACATGGTGTCAGAAGTTAAGTGACTTTAAATTATTCAAATAAGCAATATGGATCAACTGAAACTTCCAGGACTCTTATGTTTGGAAGGCAATTTAGCGGAAAACTGGAGAAAATGGAAACAAAGATTTGATTTGTTCTAGTGGCTGGTGGCATTGGAGAGAAATCTAAGAAAGTGTAATCGTCGACTCTCCTACATGTGATAGGAGAGGATGCACTAGAAATCTACAATACTTTTGAATTTTCCAGTGATGAGGAAAAAGAAGATGCTGTCAAAATCATGGAAAAGTTCCACAATTACTGCAGTCCGAGAAAAAACCTCACTTGGGAAAGACACAAATTTTTCTCCAGAAATCAAAGTTCTACTGAAACATTTGACCAATACGTTGCGGATCTACGAAACAAGGCGAAACACTGTGAATTTCGAGAACTTCAGGACAGTTTAATTAAAGACAAGATAGCCTGTGGAATTAAAGACGATTCAGTTCGTGTGCGACTACTATGAGTAGAAGACTTGTCACTGATTAAAGGTGTAGTAGTTTGTTGAGCTAGTGAAATGAGTAGCTTTCAAATACAAAAAAACTGACAGAAGATTTAAGTGAATCCTAGTCAAAACGCCCCCAAACCAAAACGTCCAGTAACGTTTTGGTCAAAACGTCCCCAAATGGTTGGTCAAAACATCCCCCAAAATTAGTCAAAACGTCCCCAAGAGTGGGTCAAAACGTCTCCAATAGTTGATCAAAACGTCCCCTTTGTTGTTTCTTGACTGGGGTCATTGAAATGACTTGCGAGGTTATTTTAAAACAAATTTATTGGTTTACAAAACATTAATTATAAACAACCCCATTTTTGTCAGGCCGATGTTTATGCGTGCCTCCCCCAACTTCATGTGTGTCTTATGAATAGAAAATACTTGTCAATACCAGTGCCGGGGAAATGAAAATTCGGACCTCAAGGTTAATTCTGTCATGGGTTTCCTTTCAAAAGTGTCGGGATACTGATGCCAAAGGCAGGCACGAGCGTTGATGGGGTGGGACGCGAGTTTTTGACGGCACAATTCTTGAAGTGATAACTTTTGTTATGTCAAGTTGATTTAATAAAGTTATTACTTCGAAAATCATGCAGTCAAAAATTACAACCGTTGGTCAAGTGCAGAGCTCCATTCATGATACATTCCCCTTCTTAACCATTAGCACAGTGGTCAGAAATTTGGGGGTGGGAGGCTAGTCCAAACATGGTCTGAAAGCTTGTATTTTAATTTTCGTTTGGAACGTCCTTTGAAAGATGTACCAAGCCAAAAAATTAAAATACAGTATTTGAGTTCATTTTTGGACTGGGGAGGCAGCAGGCCTAACCCATTTGTAAATAGGGCCTATTAGCACCAAGATATAGATTGCATCGCTTGGTATTTCTCAGTAAATAATTGCGAAATAATTCTAACATACAGCCTGCTATGGCTTACACTACAACATATTAACAGCACAGCTCAACTTGAAATTATTTTGCAAGTATTTATTGAAAAGCATCACCCGGTTTTAATTAACTCAGTTTTTATGCCAGACTTGTGAATGCTGAAATGCTTAAAGGAGAAGATGAAATGGTTTCGCGCGCCAGAGGTGCGCAGGGATGACATAGAGCAGGCCCCTTTCGACCCTCAGCGATGGCTGTATTTAAATTTTCTTTCATGTCTGAGCATGGCAAAGGAGGAGAGAGTTAAGGTAATCAGCAGCGTCTGTGTCTCCGGCGATTCTTCTTTGTAGGAGGTGGCATTAATGGAGAGATGGATGTTGGTGGCATTGTCGGATCAGGAGAAAGAGTAGGTTGTGGGTTGGCTTCGAACGGCCTGATCCTAGCTGCTGCCTCTTCGGGATCCTCTGTGTTCTCTGAGCTCTTTTTGAAGGTACCACTTGATTAAACCAGGGGGTAGTCCTGCTCTTCTGCAGAAGTCGAGTTTCTCCTCACTTTCAGCTCAGAATCTATCATCCTGGATCTCCTCCCCGAGGAATGGCTCCACAGAGTCTGTGATGCTCTCCTCCTGGTTGGCATCCTGGTGCGAAGAAGCAAGAGCTGGAGGGGTGGAAGGTGCATCATCCGGAACTACTTCCTACATCGTAGACAGATCTTCCTCCTCCATCTCCTCTTCAGATGAAGGGTCTTATGGGTTAGATATTGAGTTGTCACCTAACGACTTGTAGTCCTCCGGACCCTCCTCCTGCTTCAGGGGTACTGGGCTGGTCAGGGGTGACCGGTGCCGATCCTATGACACCCTCACTTGCCTCCTCCTCTTCCTTCTCCTTGTTCTCCAGAAACTCCATCTTTCGGCGGGCATCTCGTCGTCTGCCGGAGGGTCCCTTCTTTCTCTTCCTATTTTTCTTGGTGGTCACTGTATTGTTCCGGCGGTCTTCATCCAGCTTGTCCGAGTCACTAGGAGGGTGACCAGTGTGGGAGGGAACCACGAAAGGTGCTACACCTCTTCAAGGACGTCGGTTCTGTTTTTGTCTCAAAGTCCACTTTCAAGTGAATTGTTTCCTTGCACACCTGGATACTCCAGGTGGTAGCAAGGACAGCCTTCACTTTTATCAGTGTCTCTTGGATAACTAATGGCAGTTCCATAGTTCAGATGTTGACACCTCAGAGTCCAGGGTGTGAATGAGAGTGGAGTGAACCAACGACCAGGGGTGAAATGCTTAAAAGGATCACTCACTGGAATTTATGTTGGTCATAATTTAATTAAATAATTTCACAGAATTTTAAAGCACACACCTTCAGTCAACGCGTTAATTTGACCAGCCAAGTTTTTAAGACTATTTTTGACATAAACCAATGAAATAATTGTATAGGGATCAAAGAAGGCATAGAACAATAGACTACTATTATATGACAATCACATGGCCTGTGGAATAGCCAATCGGAATCAATACGATGAAGTGTTTAATTAAATTATTCAGGAAAAGTTGTGACAAATAGATATATTGATAATTTTTTCTGGTTTGTTCGTGGATTTTATGCAGCGTTATCTAGTAATACTATTATGAAAACGTTAACTGATTTTTCGAGCTTGTAGGAATATTTAGTTGAATTTTTCCCTGTATGAAATTAATCGCAAAAGGACTAAAAAAAATCATTGGTTTGTGTCACCAATATTGTAAGTGGGAATGGCCTGTTACTTTTTTATTCTGTCCAAATTTGTCATTTGTTGATTCAGAATAATTGTGGGATAATTATAGCTTGGTGGAAACACATCGTAGTTTGTATGAATATTACTTACAGTGGAAATCACCAAAGTGTTTAAAGTAACAATGGTTTATGGTAACAAAAACAGTTGATATGTTGGAACTATTGCAGTTCTCAGACGACAAAGGCATGTGGACAAGTTTTTGGGATCCAGTAAAAGTCACAGAAAATTAAAATTATACAATATAATTAAAGTGCATAGAGTCGGTGAGGATTGCCTCACCACACAGGAAACCATGCACCAAACAAGGATTGAAACAAGCTTGCAGAGCTGGGACCAGTGTACATTTTAAATAAATAAACATATGAATAAAGATATAACAACCCGTAAAGAGTTTTTAAGTGTATGTCTGCGAGTGTTTTTTTTTTTTTTTTGTTGTTGTGGGGGTGGCGTGGGTGGTTCTCCTACCATCACCCCGTCATCTGTTCCCCTGAAGGCAGACCAGATGGCCAAGGCTCAGCATCCACTCTAAGTTTTTGGCTGATGGGTGACTCCCATCTTTCATTAACACATATTGGTGTAATTTTTCCTGTTTTATAACCGTTATGGATAATATGCTAGGGCTGCTCCCGAACAGCGGCTGTTAGGGTTTCTTTTTCTAAAACAACCATCAAAGTGCGGTTTCAGTATTACCATCCATATAAATATGCCCACGTTTCAGAGCAGAATTCTTACTGTCTGTCCACACACTCAAACCAAGAAGATTATTGACCCTCGCTTCCGACACTTGTACATCCATAAGCAAGTAAAGTTAATCATGTTGCAAGGGATTTCAATCTCACATCGCCTGAGTGCGCTTTCAGCGCCCTGAAACTTTTCATTCATTCATTCATTCATTCATTCATTCATTCATTCATTCATTCATTCACTCATTCATTCATTCGATAATTAATTCCAGTCTGTTGAAGTCCTAACTGACTTAGAATCCTAGATTTTGACCGTAAAATAGTATAAAAATTGCTAAATTAAATATGAAACAACGAAAAAAGGATAAATGAGTTGGACGTTTTGACCAGCTGTTGGGGACGTTTTGACCAATTGTTGGGGACATTTTGACCAACTCTTGGGAACGTTTTGACCAAAAAAATAGGGGACGTTTCGGTTTGGGAACGTTTTGACCAGCACCCATTTAAGTAGACTGAAATAACGTACATTGGGCATGTGTTGAGTGCTGAAGGACTAAAAGTTGACCCTTCTAAATTGGAAGCTGTGAAAAACATGGACTCTTCACGCGATAAAGTATCTCTACAGAGATTTATGGGGATGATCGCATATCTGTCGAAATTCATACCTCATTTATCAGATATAAGTGCACCCCTCTGAGACCTTCTTGTAAATAACACAGAATGGCACTGGACTGAACATCAAGACAAAAGCTTCACAAAACTGAAAGATGCTGTCACAGAAGCACCAGTTCTGAAATATTTTAATGTTCAGTTACTGGTTAAGTTATCAGTAGATGCTAGTTCAAAAGGGACTGGGGGCAGTTTTGTTTCAAAACGAGCAGCCTATAGCATACACATCAAGAGCTCTAACTGATACTCAACAACATTACGCTCAAATAGAGAAAGAACTGTTAGCAATAGTGTTCGGGTGTGAAAAGTTTCATGAGTATATCTATGGTCATTGTCCGGTTGTGGTAGAATCAGACCACAAGCCATTGGAAGCAATTTTCCAGAAAGCTTTGCACCAAAATCCTGTGCGTCTGCAAAAAATGCTTATGAAACTCCAAAAGTACAACTTATCAGTCACGTTCAAGCCAGGTAAAATGTTGTTCATAGCTGATACGTTAAGTAGAGCTCACCCACTGGAAACATTAAGTGAAACTTTAGACGATGAACTGGAAATTAATATGTCAACAATGCTGCCAATTTCAGAACCTAAAATGGAACAACTAAAGATAGCCACACAAAATGACGCGGCACTGCAACAGTTAAAAACAACTGTACTCGACGGCTGGCCTCTTGAAAGGAAAGAGGTTCCAAATGACATTCAGGAATTTTGGCATTATAGAGATGAGATAAGTGTGTACGACGACATACTATACAAAGGTGAAAAAGTTGTGATTCCTGCATCAGTGTGAGCGGAGATGTTAGACAAAATTCATGAAGCACACTTGGGTGTGGAAAAATGCAAACATCGTGCTAGAGATGTAGAGATGTGTTGTTCTGGCCCGGAATGAACTCTCAAATACAAAACAAAGTTTCAAAATGTGCAGTCTGTAATGACTTCAGAGTGAGAAATCGGAAAGAACATTTACTTTTTCATCCCGTGCCTGAACACCCGTGGGCAAGAGTCAGGGCAGACTTATTTGAAATTGATGGCAGTGACTATTTATTTATTGTGGATTACTATTCTGGTTTCTTTGAAATTGCAAATCTGTCGAGTATGAAGTCAGTTTCAGTAATCACACACTGCAAATCACAATTTGCGAGATATGGGATACCAGATGAGTTTATAAGTGACAATGGACCGCAATATTTTTTATACTGTACCAATGACCCAGACTTAGCTGGTGCTAACTCTTAAATATCTAGGGCCAAACACAAATTTTGCCCCCCCAATCCCCAAAATTTGCATCAAAAACAAAAATTACATGTCCTATATGGTCCTCCATACTTTTACTCGAAATTGGCACAATTATCATTCTTTGTTTGGCCCTAAAATCAGTAACATGTCACTGATATTTGTGCTTGTAAATCTCAGTTTAAATGATGCCAGACACATAATTATGAGAGAAATGGTGGATCTAAGGATGAAATGAAGGAAAAGAGGAAGAAACCGTGGCAGAACGTGTTCAGGGCTGTAACTTATAATTTTTTTACGAAATTATTTCAAGTTCCCCAATTTCAAGGCATGATCCTTATGTTGTCATTCTGGCTTTGAACTTACCATTGTTTGTTCAGTGTTTCCTCTCTCCCTTTCCTTAATAACCCCCTTGCTATTCTCCCATGCTTTTGGCATAATTTTGGAATTTTTTCTTACTAAAATTTCTTGGGAGTTTTGGCTTGGTAACAGAATGATTATTCTGTTTTTCCCCATGTTTACGTCCTCACCCTTGGGTGTTTAGGCGTTGTTTTCTGCATCTACCATCTGATGTACTGCAGTTTCTTCTCTGGAAGCCTCTGTTTTACATCGGATAGTGTTTAAATTGGTTACTGATTTTGGGCCATGGTTTCAGTGCCTGGAGTCATGTTTTCGGTTTCTGTTCACTTTTGCTTATGTTGACAACGGTTACTTCTGATGGTGATTACTTGTCTTCTATTACTTCTGCTCATAGCCAGATACATTAATATTGTCCGGAAGTGTTGCATTAATTTTTAAAAATGTTTTAAAAAATTTTGTCCACACTTAGGCTTTTTTGGGATCCATTTGGGCTCATCGTTCCCATTGGGAACTTGGGCTCTTCTGAAAATTTTTTTTTGAAATTTTTGTTTCGAAATGTTATGGATTATATTATATTATGTATCTTTGTTTCAAGGGTTAGTGCGAGTACTATGACTGTTTATATTTTTTCATGATGAAAAAATATTGTTTTCCTCTTATTCTCATGTTCATTGTGTTTCCTGTAGTCAATGTACTCGCACTAATTCTTGCTCATCAGTATGTGCTAATTGGAATGACAACGTTGGAGACGTGTGTCATGGTATATTGTTAGCGGTGAGGGGTCCATTCCGGTCCTCTCTCGGCAAGGTCACTCTAGTTTATCAGTCTCTTTTTCAGAAGAAAAAGAACAGGGGGATGTTTCCGTGATGTCTTCACTAGCTCCTCCAGGTCTATCCGGACAGTGAGCGAGAGAGGCCCCCGTTGTTGTATGTTCGTTTGTTAGTTGGAGCATACGTCCACTCCTCCCGCATAGACAGTCTAACGCGGCTGTTCTATTGGCTTCCTCATCCTCACGTCAGCACACACGACCGCACCTTGGCCATGTGACCACAGATTTCCAGGGGACGTTCGCATATTATATAAATGCAGGAATGAACGACCCTGGAGCTCCTGCTTCGCCGACCAAGGAATACACGTCAACCAGGTCACTCCATCTGCTAGCCAAGGACACAAGGCCTTTCCAGTTGGGACGTTCACATATTATATACATGCAGGAATGAACGTCCCTGGAGCTTCCAGCGGCTAATTACGTAAGACCGCAGCTCCACAGGCCTCATTGAGGAATAAGAACAGGGTAATGTTTCCGTGATCTCTTCGAAAAGTGTGCTTCCGTCGTCACAGTCAAAAGAAGAGCTAGCGCCAAAAGTGCTCATGCAGACATGTCAATTGCCTAAGAGGTCCCAAGTAGGATCGACGGCTTTGGCGTCCGCTAGCTCGCCCGGTGTAGCGACCATTCATCGAAAAGCTCAGTAGCCGGGTTCGGCCGTTGCGGTCCAGGAAGGAGATTTGGGTAATGCGAGCAATATAAAAATACATCGTGCACACCCAGTGACGACGGATACGAGGATGGTACGGAGGAAGCCTATTAGTCCGGTTCCTAGCTTGTCCAGGTCCATCCGGGCTGAGAACGAGAGAGCTCCCTCTCTCGTACAACAACATGTGTGGCCCAGATGTTGTGGTACAAAACGTTTCGCAGTCGGAGCATACGTCCACCGCTCGGGACGCTCCGTTATATAGACAGTCCAGAGAGACTGCTCTATTGGCTTCCTCATCCTCTCGGCAGCACACACGACTGCACCTTGGCTACGTGACCAGTGATATCCAGCCAACCTCGCTGACCAGGGATTCCACGGCGACCAGGTCGCGCCATCCGGTAGCCAAGGATACGAGGCCTTCATACTCTGGACGTTTGCATAAAAGAAGTATGCAGGAGTCAACGTCCTAGGAGCTTTCAGCGGCTAAATCCCGTAAGACCGCAGCTCCACAGCCCTCCGTTACGGACGTGCTATCGCAGATAGCACAAATTATCGCAGCATCCCAGCAACCGACAGAAAGTCTGTTGGATCAGGAATTATCCGAGGAAGCTGGGTCGGTACGTTCCGCTGCAGGTTCAGGCATGGACAACCAAGAATTATAAGTGGTCCGACAGGATGGCGAAAGGGATACGAAGGAGTTGGAATTTTCCCTTTCGGAACAACATAAATTTGCCGTAGAGTTCATCCGGCATTATCTTCCTGACGTTCCTCCGGACCAAAATGCTGCGGTGCCAGATAAGAGACTGATAGCGCCACTGGACACAGAATTCTTTAATTGGTTTAGGGACATCGTCCCTGAGTTTCCGACACAGTCCAGAAATGTCTCAGACATTTGAACTATTCAGTGACGCTGTATATAAACTTTCTACCAAAACGGGCAGGTCCGGTTTCTTATCGGCAAATGCTCTACATCTGCCTTTCATCAATTCAAGGAATAATTCGAAACAGCAGGACAGACAGGGCATTCCGAGAGTTCCTCTGCGTCTAGACGACCAGGCCGAAGACCTAGAATTGTCTATACCGTCGTCTATGTTAATTCCAACCACGACGTTGGAAACGATAGTTTTGTCCAACAGGGCTAACTTAGATGCATTATCGTACGCAGATCACCTTACCAGAGCGTTACCATTACGCCTTGAAGGAAAATAATTCCAGGATGTTCAGATATCCTTAAGAGTTCTTTCGAGGGCCATAGCATTCTCCACGCATCACTCCGCCAAGTGGCAAATCTGGAATTGGTAAGGCATGACGCGGCCCTGGCTACGTCCACGTACGTGGATAGTAAGGTGAAAAACTCTCTCAGGGTCGCTGCGGTCTCCGGAGAGCTTCTCTTCGACGACAAGCTTTCCGCAATCTATGATCAGATAACTAAGAAAGCTTCAGACTCTCTGCTATTCAAATCCGCTTCCAAAAAGTCTGATTCAGCAGAGAATAGAAGGACAGGCACTTCTAGGGCGAATACGTCCAAGGGAAGTTCCTATAGGGGTTCCTGTGTGTCCTTTAGGTCTTAATCTACAGACTGTCAGGGTAGCGCCTCAGGTAGGGGCCGTAATACTGGCCGAGACAACCGGTCAGGTGCCCCTAGGTCGACAGGGTGAGGTGCGGGCCATGGAGGATGTGGTTTCTCCTTCCGCAAGCCTCGCAGGTCCAGGAGGTGATGGTATAAACCTTTATCGTGTTCCAGTGGACGGAAGACTGTCGAGTTTCTCAACCAATTGGGAGTTGATTACGGACGACCCTTGGGTTCGAGGGATGATTTCGGAAGGACTAAAAGTGTCCTTCAAAGGAAAACCTCTGTTAACTCGAAGTCCAAGGTGGACTCGGCTTCCGTAAAATCCGCAGAAAGAGGCTCGCTTCTATCAGAGGTCCAGTTTCTTCTGGAGAAGAACGCGATAGAGGTCGTAGAAAACCAGGAATCGCCAGGTTTCTACAGCCATCTTTTTCTGGTTTTGAAACCAGACGGCTCGTTCCGTCCAGTCATAGATCTGGGCTGGATAAACAAGCTGATCGTGTCTCCAAAATTCTATATGGAGACCATCCGATCGGTCAGAGCGAGCATTCGGGTGAACGACTATGCTACGAGCATAGATCTCAAGGATGCGTACTTTCACGTCATGGTACATCTGGCGTTCAGAAAGTATCTTCGCTTCGCCATCCTAGGAGTCGTGTATCAGTTCCGAGCAATGTGCTTTGGTCTGAATCTAGCGTCCTGGGCTTTCACTCGAATAATGAACTCGGTAATGACTCATTTCCGAGCTCATTCGTCTGCGGAAACGTCGGCCTACCTGGACGACATTCTTCAGAGGTACGGCAACGAGTTAATGCTTCAGAACGATGTGCAGAATCTGCTTCTATTGCTTCGACATCTCAGTTTCATAGTAAACGAGGAGAAGTCGGATCTGGTGCCGTCCAAGTCATTCACCCACCTGGGGATGAGCTTCGAGATGCACATCAATCTCGTTCGTCTTGCCGTTAACCAGAGCGAAATTAATCAGTTGTTATGCTCGCTATTGTCTTCACTCGGACAAAGTTACAGCGAGAGAATTCATGAGACTGATAGGTTTGTGCGGAGCTGCCGTGGATCTTATTCCGATTGGGCGGCTACACACTCGTCCTCTCCGAATCTTTCTGACCCAGAATTGGAGGGTGAAGATTCATTCATTCGTTCGATACGGACATCCTCTTGTCAAATCAAGTGAAACAAGAGATTCAGACTTGGGCAGATATTCAGTGGTTAACTCAGGGAGTTCCACTGCAATTGCTGGATCCGAGTTTTAAAATTATGACGGATGCCAGTCAAACAGGTTGGGGTGCAACATTGAGCCCAACGGATTCGAAGTACCAGGGTCTTTGGGATCCACAGTTCCTAATCAAGCACATAAACATCAAAGAAATGATGTCAATTTGGCTTGCGCTACATCATTGCATGAACGTTATTCAGAATGCACACATGCAAATTCGGTCTGACAATGCGACGGTAGTAGCGTATATTCGGAACCAGGGAGGCACTCATTCCATTCCATTATTCAATTTAACGAACTCCCTTTCATGGAGGGGTCGCTTGTTGCCTTCAGAACGGACTCTCAACAAACGAGTATTCAATCAGATTTGCTACCAATGGGAGCGGCCAGTGATAGACTTATTTGCGACACAGCTCAACAATCAGTTGCAGACGTATGTGTCACCATGTCCGGATCCTTGGGCATTTGCAGTAGATGCTCTATTGATCTCGTGGGACGGAATGATAGGATATGCATATCCTCCAGCGCCGTTGATTCAGCAGATATTGCTCAAGATAAAACAATCTCAATGCAAAATTCTGTTGGTAGCATCTCTGTCTCCACAGAGACCGTTGATAAATCTACTCAGGTGTCTGTTGTGAGACATGCCGCGGAAGCTTCCTCCACATTTCGGTCCATTCTATTGCTAGGTGGATTCAATTAACTATCCGTACTGCTCATGATAAATTATCTTCAACGCGGCAGTCTGTGCTTAAGATTTCAGCTCATGAAGTAAGAGCTCTATCTACATCTTGAGCTTACGCTAATAGTGTTGCTATTACAGATCTAATCAGGGACCAGCCTAGGGGGGAATTTTAGGGAGACTTCAAGTCTCCCTCCAGAAAAAATAGGGAGACTGCAGAGTCATGTAGGGAGACTTCATAGGCAAGTGGGGAAAATTAAGAATATTCATGTACCACCCCCACTGCCCCTTCATATTTTCAATTTGTGGTCCTCCATTAACGTACAAATAATCCTGGTCCAGTTGTCTATGATTCATCTGTGCCAGGTTAAAAAATCACAATGTAATTATTGACTGAAAATCCCCCACTGCTACCTTCTCCTTCATGACCCCTCACCTCTTCTTCGTGCCAATCCCCCATCACCCTCCTGTGGTTGCCTTTCAACAAAGTCTACTAAGCTAATAATTTCCTAAGTCTGAAAGTGTGAACAGGACCAGATGTAAGAAAGTTGCTTAGGAGGTACTTTGTTAGTTAATAAACAAAATACATTCTGGGGTCGAGTATTTTGTAAAAGAAATGTCATTCCACATCATTTTGATGGCATTCCGGTGTCATTCCGCGTCATTTCATGTCGTTCCGATGTTTAGGAGGACCCTTTTTCAAGATCGTCCACATGCACACTTGTGTCCTGTAGAAATCTTTTCTTGACATCACTAAAGCTTTTTTTCATGTGTTTCAATTCCATTCGTGTTTTTCTGGGAATAGACAGCCCAACAGTTAACAGTCGTCAGCAAATCGAAATGAAAATAATGTGTTATAAAATACGTCCGTTGTGTATACATTTTCGGCATCCTAAGCGACGTAACCTACTTTCAAACTCGGTTGTTTTGTTGAGTCGCGTAAGTCACCTATTTTCGTTTCGACACTTGAAGCTCCGACTGGAACGCAACAAAATAGAAATAAAAAAATCCGCCAAAAGCGACAATGGACAATTGCTTGTCGTGTGATTTCAAATAAATGGACGTTTATTTGACGAATTAAAATGCCCATTTATCACACTCGAGCACATTCGATTTTTGAAAATACTTGTTTTCATGTAAACCTCGCATCACTCAGTTCAGCCTTTCCTCATTTTGGCCAATTTTTAGAGGGCGACTTGTAATCGCCCCGACTATTTTTCTAGGCGACTTTGGGCTTAGAAGGGCGACTTAATCGCCATAGTCGCCCTCACGGCTGGTTCCTGGATCTAATGAAGGCTGCATATTGGTCTCAGTCTTCCACTTTCACAAATTTTTATCTTAGAAATATTGAGTCCATTTCTGGAGATCTGCATTGTTTAGGTCTGTTGTCTGTTGCTCAGAATGTCGTCCACTAAACACTTGCAACTACAGTTATGCAGGCTTTCTGTTCTGGCAGTGACTCTGTCCTGCTCACCTGCTGCCCTCTTTGCTCTGGGGTATTTGATCCAGGGCAAGGGGAAAGGGGAGGAAGGTGTTCCCTCAGGTCACCTGCTTTATAGTGAAAAGCAAGGGAATACCTCCTCTGAAGTCAGTAATTCTGAGTCGGTGCTGGGATGGTTTTAAAGTGTAAAGCTAAAGTTAACTCATCCATGTAATATTTTTTAATTGGAGCTCGGTGTGAAGCATTTGTATATGTCACGTGTCATACGGGTGTTAGTATACAATCCTTGGACACTTTTAATGAGTATAAAGAGTCTCATTTCTCTGGACTTCCTTTATTTATTGGCTTTCCTTTAAAAATAATTAGCATAACGGGTTATACTGGATGTTAATAGAGATCATTGATGTTATTGTGCTCAATTACAGAATGGTGTTGTGTCTTTCTTTTTTTGATGCAAATAAGTAAGATACATGTAAAGCCTATTTCTCCTTTTCTCCTCGCGGGGATAATTCTGTTATATGTATCATATGTAATTGAGCCTATTGGATTTTCTTTATGTCTAGGCCCTCCAGCCTTTTTTCTATTCAGCTAAGTCTGGGTCATTGGTACAGTATAAAAATGTTAAAAAATTTATAGTAATTTATATATTTTTTATACTTACCAATGACCCAGATGGGGATGGCCCTCCCGTGAGTTGGGAACTCATACCTGAGTACATAACGCTTACCAGGCACTGGTTGTAAGAATGATAATTGCGCCAATTTCGAGACCTCCTTGACACTGCACATGCGCAGTGGAGTAAAAGTATGGAGGACCACAAAGGACATGTAATATTTTTATACTGTACCAATGACCCAGACATAGTGGTGCTAACTCTTAAAAATATAGGGCCAAACACAAATTTTGCCCCCCCCCCCCCCAATCCCCAAAATTTGCATCTAAAACCAAAGAAAACATGTCCTGAATGGCCCTCCATACTTCACCTCTACTGCGCATACGCAGTGTCAAGGACGTCCCGAAATTGGCGCCATTAATCATTCTTTGTTTGGCCCTTCATCAGTTAACATCTGACTGATCTTTGTGCTTGTAAATCTCAGTTTAAATGATGCCAGACACATAAATATTAGAGAAATGGTGATTCTAAGGAGGATATAGAAGGAGGAGAGGAAAAATGAGTGACAGAAAATTATCAGGGCTGTAACTTAAAATTTTTTAATGAAATTATGTTAAGTTACCTATTTTTGAGGCAACAGCCTGTTGTGGTCATTCTTGTTATCAAGTTACACTGCTTGTTCAGTGTTTTCCTCTCTCCCTTTCCTTTAAGTCCCCTCTTGCTATTCTCCCATGCTTTTGGCATATTTTCTGTAATATTATTACTAAAATTTCTTGGGAGTTTTAGCTAGATAACAGAATGAATTCTGTTCTTTTCCCCATGTTTACGTCTTCACCTATGGGTGGTTAGGCGTAGTGTTCTGCATCTACCATCTGATGTTCTGCAGTTTCTTCCCTGGAAGTCTCTGTTTTGCATCAGATAGTGTATTATTGGTAACTGATTTTGGGCCAGGGTGCCTGGAGTCTTCTTCTGGTGTTTTTACTTTATTGTTTACATTTACAACAGCCCTCTGTGTGAGGGGGGTTTTCTTGAAAATAATATCTTGATGTTCATTTAATCATAACTAGATACATTATTATTGTTCGTAAGTGTTGCATAAATTGTTTAAAATATTTTTAGAATTTTTGTCCACACTTAGGCTTGGGATCCATTGGGGCTCATCGTTACTTTTCAGAAACTTGGGCTGTTCTGAAAAAATATTTTTTCAAAATTTTTTGATTTAAATTATTTTTTCTATGTTAATGGATCATGTTATTATGTATTTTGATTGTCAGGGGTTGGTGCGAGTACTAGGACTTTGTTTTCTTTTCACAATGAAAGGATATTGTTCAATTGTAATAAAAGGAAATCTTCCTCTGACTTTCATAAACATTGTATATGTAGTCAGTGTACTCGCACTAACTCCTGTTCTGTATGCGTTAATTTCGATGACAACATGGGAAGCGTGTGTCACGGTATGTTAGTGGGGAATTGGCCATTCCGGTCCTTTCCCCGCAGGGTCACTCTACTTTATCAATCTCTATTTCAGACGATCAAGAACAGGTTGATGTATCCGTGATGTCTTCCAAAAGTGTGCCTCAGTCGTCACAATTAATGAAGAGCTAGCGGAAAAGTGCTCATGTAAATACGTCAATTGCCTAAGAGGACCCTAGTAGGTTCGACGGCCTTTGGCGTCCGCTAGCTCGCCCGGTGTAGCGTCCATTCATCGAATGGTTCGGCAGCCGGGTTCATCCGTTGCGGTCTAGAAGGAGTTTTGGGTGATGCGAGCACTATAAATTAACCAAATGCACACCCAGTGACGGTGGATTAGAGGAGAGATCGGAGGAAGCCTTTTAGTCCGGTTCCTAGCTCGTCCATCCGGACTGCGAGCGAGAGAGGCTCTTTTTCGCCGTCTATGTCATTTCCAACCACGATGTTGGAAACGACAATGATGTCTAATAGACTTAACTTAGACGCTTTATCATACGTAGACCACCTTACTGAGGCATTATCATTACGTCTTCAAGAGAAAGAATTCCAGGATATGATCCTCAATGTGATTTCTTTCAAGGGCAGTAGTTTTTCCACGTATAACTCTGCCCTTCAGTGGCAACCTGGAGTTGGTTAGACGTGACGCAGCCCTGGCTACATCCACGCGCGTGGATAGTAAGGTGAAGAACTCTCTCAGAGTCGCTTCGGTCTCGGAGAAGCTTCTCTTCGACGGCAACTTTTCAGCAATCTATGAATTGCTCGATATACACGTTCTCTTGTCTATCAAGTGTAGCAAGAGATTCAGACTGGGGCAAACATTCGGTGGTTGACTCCGAGAGTGCCACTGCAGTTGCCGGATCCGAGTTTTATGATTATGACGGATGCCAGTCAAACAGGTTGGGGTACAATATTGATCCCAACGGATTTGAAGTGCCAGGGTCTTTGGGTTCCGCAGTTTCTAGGCAAGCACTTAACTTCCAGGAAGTGATGTTATTTAGGCTTGCACTATGTCATTGGATGAACATTATTCAGAAACGCATGTCCAAATCCTGTCCGTTAATACGACAGTAGTAAAGTGGAGGCTCTTCTGTCGTGGTGTAGGGATCATTATGTTGATATTTTTTATCCCTCCATACTAGACATTGCAACTTTCTAGTATACTTGTTTGACAAGATCAACTGCAGCTTGTTACTATTAAGGTTATAGGTCTATGTTATCTCATACCTATGCACTCTATGATAGTTTACAGTTGAGTCTTATGTCTCTTTATCTAAGTCAGTTAGAAACTTTTTGATAAATAGACCTAGAATCCTTAGATTAAATTCCTATACGGAATTTAGCTTCGGTTCTTATTTAGCTAAGTAATCATTTGAGCTTTTGGAAACAGTAAATTCTGACCTTTTAAGACAGTAATTCTCTTAGTCTTCTCTTCTACTGAAGAGTCAGTGAGCTTCATGCACTATCGGTGCACATACCTATGCACTCTATGATAGTTTACAGTTGAGTCTTATGTCTCTTTATCTAAGTCAGTTAGAAACTTTTTGATAAATAGACCTAGAATCCTTAGATTAAATTCCTATACGGAATTTAGCTTCGGTTCTTATTTAGCTAAGTAATCATTTGAGCTTTTGGAAACAGTAAATTCTGACCTTTTAAGACAGTAATTCTCTTAGTCTTCTCTTCTACTGAAGAGTCAGTGAGCTTCATGCACTATCGGTGGACGATTCTCACTTTCGTAGTATCGGAAACACTATTTCCTTTACTACTAATGTTGGATTTTTGGTTAAGAATCAGGCTCCTAATAAATATCCGGAACCTATTGTTATTAAGGTCCTTCCGTCTTCGTATGGGCATAGGCCTTTACTCTGTCCGGTTAGAGTTTACATATTTATAAACAGATATCAGTTTATTAGTAAGGACGTAAGCTTCTTCTGTCTTTGATGCCTAATAGAAGGACATTACGCTCCATTCTATTGCTAATGGATTCAATTAACTATCGGTACTGCTTATGGTATATCATTGACTTAGCAGTTTGTGCTTGAGATTTCGACTCATGAAGTAAGAGCTCTTTCTACATCTTGGGCTTACATTAATAGTGTCGCTATTATAGATTTTATGAAGGCTGCACATTGGGCTCAGCCATCCACATTCATGAATTTTTATCTCAGAAATATTGAGTCCATTTCTGGAGGCCTCCATTGTTAGGTCTATTATCTACTGCTCACAATGTCATTCACTTAACAGTTGCTACTATAGCTAGGTAGGCTTTCTGTTCCGGCAGTGACTCCGTCCTGCTGCCCTCTTCGCTCTGGGCTATTTGACCCAGGGCAAGGAGAAGGGGGGGGGGGGAGGGTGTTCCCTTGGGTCACCTGTTTTATTATGAAAACAAGGGGATACCTCCTCCGGAGTTAGTAATTCTGAGCTGTTACTGGGATGGTTTTTAAGTGATAAGTTTATGTTTTAAAATTCATTCAGGTCATAGTTTTTAAAGTATAGCTTTTGAATATATCACGTGTCAAATGGGCGTTATTATACAATCCTCAGACACTTTTAAGGAGTATAAAGAGTCTCTATTCTCTTGACTAACTTTATTTATTGGCTTACTTTAAAAATTATTAGTATAAGGATTATACTGGATATTAATAGAGTACATGGATGTTATGATGCTCAATTATGGAAGGTGTTGTGTCTTTCTAATTTATCATAAATAAGAAAGATACATGTAAGGCCTAATACTCCTTTTCCCCTCGAGGGGATGACTCTATTTTATATAATTGTGCTTATTGGAATTTCCTTCATGTCCTAGGCCCTCCAGCCTTTTTACTATTCAACTATGTCTGGGTCATTGGTACAGTATAAAAATGTTAAAAAATGTATAGTAATTTATATATTTTTTATACTTACCAATGACCCAGACGGGGATAGCCCTCCCAGGAGTTGGGAACTCATACCTCCCCGCTGAGTACATAGCGCTACCAGACACTGGTTATAAGAATGATTAATGGCGCCAATTTCGGGACGTCCTTGACACTGCGCATGCGCAGTAGAGGTGAAGTATGGAGGGCCATTCAGGACATGTTTTCTTTGGTTTTAGATGCAAATTTTGGGGATTGGGGGGCAAAATTTGTGTTTGGCCCTATATTTTTAAGAGTTACAACCAGCTATGTCTGGGTCATTGGTAAGTATAAAAAATATATAAATTACTATGAATTTTTTAACTTTTGCTTTTTGATGCTAATTTTGGGGATTGGGGGGCAAAATTTGTGTTTGGCCCCAGATATTTAAGAGTTAGCACCAGATAAGTCTGGGTCATTGGTAAGTATAAAAAATATATAAAATACTATAAATTTTTTAACTTTCGTCTGAAGACTTTGCCAACTTCGCAAATACAGACATTTTCAAACACACCACTTCCAGTCCTAAATATCCCCAATCAAATAGCTAAACGATTGTTGCTAAAAGCAAAACGAGATGGCAGTGATCCTTATCTCGCCCTGCTAAATTACAGAAATACACCATGGGACGACGAACTTTGTTCACCAGTGCAAAAATTAATTGGACACAGAACAAAAACTAAATTACCCACGTGTAGTAAACTTTTGCAATCTAAAGTCATTAAGCCAGAGACTGTTATGTTTAATATTACACTTAAGAAAGAACAGCAAAAACATTATGACCGACATTCGAAACGCCTTCCAGAACTGAACTCATGTGATTGTGTCCGATTTCGCAGTGGGAAATATTTGAAGGCTGCTGTTGTTCTAAATAAGTCACAGGGACTAAGATCATATGTCATCAAAGCTGGTGGCAGAACATACAGGCGTAATTGCAGAGACTTAATAAAAGTTAATGAATCACCACGGAGCCATGATGATACGGAATGTGACATTGACATTGAGCCTAATCAGGTTAATCAGTCGGCACAACCTGACCCAACCTCTGCACCAGTTCAGCAGAGAGCACACGATCCCGGGACAGTTAAAACTTCATCTGGTAGAGTCATACGCAGACCTGTCAGTTAACCCTTCTAGTCACTACATAAGCGTATTTAGCTCACAGAACAGTTAACCTTTGTAGTATCCATCACATTCACCTCATAGAACAGTTAACCCGCGCAGAGACCGTATAGCCGCATTAACCCCAGTGAGACACATTTTTTCCATCGAAACATTTTTTTCTTGTCCTACACCCACACCTGTGTTCCTGACATTTCACAACCCCAGCTGTGTTCCTGACGTTTTATCACAAGACAGTGTGACCTCCGAGCTGTTAGCACATCACACTTTTTTCTTTGGGTATGATTTTTTTTTTTCAAAAACGGGGAGATGTAACATATGTAGCACACAGCATTGCCCTCTTAAGTACGCCAATCCTCCTTAATAAGAATGTGCTGTGTCGCAGTACTTGCCTATGTAACATTCATGTAATAAATGTTGTAGTGTAAGCCACGCGAGTTATTAAGTTATTCAGTTATAAATCCATAACAACTGATAGAGTGATTCCACTCAAAATACCCCAAAATTGCAACTAGATGAATGTCATAAAACATGTTATTTTACATGTTTATCAATGATGAACCCAAACAATGAAAGGTGGATGACACCATGTCATTGACGCATTGCATGATTGGCAGTGATTGCACAATGTTTTCACAACTAGGATTATCATAGAGAGATTAATTAGTTACATTACTTCAAATTACTTGCATATTTGTATGGATATTGGACACTGGATTCACTGGACGTGGACATTAATTTTGTTGCCATTTTGAAAGATAAGGTGGTGGGGGGGGGGACTGACCATGAGTGTTACCACTAGTGAAAACTTACTGAAATGCCTTGACGTTGAAGAACATATAGTTTTCTTCTACCTGATTCGTTGGGGGAGAGGCATGGTACGAAGGACAAAGAGGCAAACTTATTAGCTTGGCAAGCTATTTACTGAATCACTAGATTCATTGTGATGATTCACACTGAATCAAGTGATTCATTAAATACCTTGCTAGAGTAAACAGTTATTACAGCTAAACTAACTTGACAAGTTCACGAGCTGTCAGCGCTGAACCTGTTAAGTTACTATGTGGTTGGATGTTGGGAAATTGGGTCAGTTTGCGACTACTTTCAGTGTTCTGTGCATGTACTGAATACCATACCAAAACTGGGGTATTCACCTGAAAAATACCGATACCGAACCTGAAATTTCAATACCACACAGCACTAATCCTTATCCTGTTACTAGCTCACCTGACTGAAAGTCTGGGTGAGCTTTTCTTATAACTCTTTGTCCGTCCGTCCATGCGTGAAGTAGTGGTTATATAGGGGCATTTTGATTTTTATGCAAATTAGGTTTCGGCTCATATTGAGCAGAGG
Organism: Pictodentalium vernedei; assembly: GCA_031216915.1. Classification (NCBI taxonomy): domain Eukaryota; kingdom Metazoa; phylum Mollusca; class Scaphopoda; order Dentaliida; family Dentaliidae; genus Pictodentalium; species Pictodentalium vernedei. The sequence continues at coordinate 184,301,580 of CM062292.1, read as the reverse complement.
TGTGGGGAAAAAATGGCCAAATTTTTTGAAAATTTTCTAATGAACCATAGTAGCAGAGACTTGATATGTGGTATACAGAGTTCTTTTGAGGTTTAGAATAAAGTTTGTTCAAGAGAAGTTTGTCGGGCATTATTTGCCTTCTTTATGGGAGAGGCAAGAATTTTTGCCACTTTCAAAATTTCTATTTTCCAAACCGAGAAGCAGATTTGAACCAAATTTGATATGAGGGCTTATTGGGTCATAAGTATTTAATTTATGCCCAATTTTTTTTTCCCATCGCCCCATGGGAACCGCAGGAGCTAAAAATAGAAAAAAATTAAAACGTCCATATATCTCCAAAACTACACAGCACTGAGAATTCTTATTTGGAGTGAAGCTTCCTTAGGACCAACAGAATGGAATGGTAAAAAAAAATTGCTATTGGTTTTATCATGGGGTACTTTTTGGGGACTTTGAAAAAGTGTTGAGTCAGCATTTTTTAACACTGTGGGAAATGGGAAAAACATGTAAGACTTCTTTTCTCCCAAACCACTGCTCCAAAAGCTTTCAAATTTCACATATAACATCTTTGGAAGATTATTTCACATGTTTATTGAAATCAATTCCCTGGGTCCATATTTGGGCTCTCTATGGGAGCCCAAATGTTTAAATTAGTGCAGTATGAGGAATATTCTTTAAAAATCTTCTTCTTCAGATCTACCAATAAGAATCTTTTGATATTTGGTATGCAGCATCTTTGGGGGATGAGATTCAAGTTTGTTCAAGCCAAGTCCCTGGGTTCATATTTTGGCTGAAAATTTGGGGCCCTGTTCCGGACTTAGAAATTTGGGACCAAAATCCGGAAAATTTTTTTTTGTTTTTTTTATGCGTTTCGGTCAATTTTAAAGCAGAAATTTTTTTTTTTACACTGAAAATTTGGGGGCCGGGTGGAACTTAGAAAATTTTGGACGAAAACCCGAAAGTTAGTTTTTTTGTTTTTTATGCGTTTTAAGAAGAAGAAAAAATTTTATGATGAAAATATTTTGTTGGGGAAAAAAATCTGTTTTTTATGCGTTTATCTCAATTTTGGGATGTAAAAGTGCAGGAACTGAAAATAGAAGGAAAATCCTGTGTATTATGGGCACAATCGCTTCATCTAGTTGGTATATGCTTTTCTTAGGAGGGGCGTATGCAGCTTATTCAAGTCAAGTCCCTGGTTTGATATTTAGACTACCATGTGAGGTGAGCACCCTCAGCCCCCCTGGGGCCTCTTGTTAAAAGTTATGCCTCCACCCCTCCCCCCAAAAAACTCACAAAATCAAGGCCATGTGATTTTATTGTGATTTATTTATAGAAAATAAAAAACTTAAATAAGTGCATACAACTGTAATACAACACAACACACCAGGGGCGTAGCTGGGATTCTATAATTGGGGACCTAGCCATTTTTTATTTAGCTTAACTTTGGCGAAGCCAAATTTGAGCTTTTGTCATGGCCCGTCGTCCATCTGTCCGTACGTCAACAATTGAGGCTGTATTTATGAACCGATCTTTACGAAACCTCTTGGGTACCTTTGTTATGACCGTGGGACGAGAACGAGTGTTTTTGGGTGTGCTCTGAAATTCAAGATGGCTGCCAGCCACCATTTTGTACCGACGATGCAGAAATCTGTTTTTTGTACAGAACTTCCATATGAAAGCTCGGATTTGAATAATTTTTTTGTATGAATGTTTAGTACCATGAGATACATCACATATCATACAGGTTTTTTTCTTGTGCTTAAATTATGCAAATTAGACTAACTTTGATGTTTTCTGGTGTTACTTTCAGCTCTATAAGTTCAAATGCCAATACGGCTCGGGCTAGAGGCCGTATTTATGAACCGATCTTTACTAAACTTCTTGGGTACCTTTGTTATCAGGGACGAGAACGAGTGTTTTGGGGTCCGGTCCGAAATTCAAGATGGCCGATGGCAGCCATTTTGTACAAAATTAGGTGCAATCAGATTTTTGCACAGAACTTCCATATGAAAGTTCTGATTTGAATAAATTTTTGTATGAATGTTTAGTAACATGGAATGCATCACATATAGTAAGGGTTTTTTTTCTTGTGCAGAAATTATGCAAATTAGATGAACTTTAATTTATTCAGTGCTGCTTATACACTGTAAGTGCACACATCAATACGGCTCGGGCTAGAGGCTGTATTTATGAACCGATCTTCACAAAACTTCTTGGGTACCTTTATTATCACCTTGGGATGAGAACGAGTGTTTCTAGATGCGGTCCAAAATTCAAGATGGCTACCAGTGGCCATTTTGTCACAACTTCTACACAGCTCATATTTGTGAACTGATCTTCACGAAACTTCTTGGGTACCTTTGTTTTCACCTTGGGACAGGAATGAGTGTGTTTTGGGGTGCCTTTGTTATCACTGTGCTATGAGAACAAATATTTTGGGGTTCAGTCAGACCCACTCTGGGACTAAGATTTCTTTTCTAGTTTAGCATCTGACTGTCACCCACCTTTACAATACATTACCTATACATTTGTTACAGGCTACGGTCAGTATTTATGTACAGACCGTTACAATACTTTATATGTACCTTTGTTATCAGGTCATTACCTAGATGTTTGTCATTGCTGTGTCACATACATGTACTATACATGTACATGTCTTAACAAGTTAAGCTCCAGTGTCATTGACACTTTCATTTTGGTATATAACTCTTCGACTCGTATGCCCCACCCACTCCCACCCCCTTGTCAGTTAGGCCACAAACATTTTTTTTGTGTGTTCCAATATGGGTTTGGCCAGATTAAGAGTGATTTTATGTGGAGGAAAAAAACCACCTATGCCCCCCCTCCACAATTGGGGTTGTGGGGGATTAGCAGCACTTGTCACTTGGCATTGCAGGCCACTTGTTGTTCTTGCATGATCAATACAACTTTAATAATTGCATTCACAAACATGATTTCTTTTACTTGTATGCATCTTTTCTTTTCATTACCTGAGCTTCACAGTTTGAAATATAAAGAAATGCCTTCTACAGCATACTTCTTTTGTTTTGCAAAAAGCAATACAGATGGGAAGGAAATGGGAGTGAAGGGCTTTGATGTTGTCTCCAAAACTTTGTGGGAGATGGGTTGAATCAATCCACCCCTCCTTCTTCCTCATGTTATCCAAAAGATAAAAGCATTACACTACCCCCGCCGAAATGGTCGCATTCCCGATGCAAGCATCAGAAAACCGTTCTCCTTGTCGGCGATACACTCTTGCCCTACCATCAACGCGGCATAGACAAATTCGTGATTCATCACTAAATAGAACTCGGCTCCAATGCTGTCTGATGTTGTCTAAGGATTGGTCCGTAGTATGGACGCCTACTTCGAATGCTGTGTGCAGTAGAGATGGGCGGTATTGGAATTTTGAGTTCGGTATCGGTTTCGGTATTTTTGTGTGGGCATACCGCGGTATCGGTTCGGTATTCGGTATGTGACTTCAGATTCACTGATAGTACCAAAGGGGAATCCATGTCCGAAAAAATACAGAATAAGTTGTTCTTGTATCATTCTATCACAGTGCTACACATGCCATTGTTGATGGGCTCAACATTGTCAATCTTTTGTCAACACAGATCATATCTACAGTAATTTGGTGACTTGTTCTAAATACGCCTTAACTTTTCAAGCTCACTTAAGGCGTCTGTAATCATAGAATGTGTGTCCTGAAGATGTCATCTTTAGGTGGGCCTGATGACAGTAGTAAAATTATCTGGTCAGTGATTTCTAGCCAAGTCTTGGCTGCCTGTTAAGGCAGCCAAGACTTGGCTAGAAATCACTGCTAAACAACTGGACATGTACAGGTCGTAGACTATTGATAATTTAGTACAACTGCCCTGGTCCTTAAGGCTTAACAAAACTGAAAAATAAAATCAGTCACTTCTTTCATGAAAATGAACACTTCAACTGCTATCAGTCCTCATCAAGGCCTTATAAATAACGAATGCACAGGGGAAATTGAAAATACCGTTGGTTTCGGTATTCAAAGATTGGGTCGGTTCGGTTTTTCGGTGTCCCCATGATATCGGTATCGGTTCGGTTTTTCGGTATATTGCCCATCTCTAGTGTGCAGCGAGTCTGTTGCAGACAGTTTGTGCACTGATTCTATTGTTAGTTCTACCAGGAGTAATTGCTGCTGTCCTCATCCCCGGAAGGAAGCGATCCCGCAAGTGAGACGTCCTGATGTGTCAGTCTTGTGCAGGGGTCATAACTCTTGGTTGACCTGAACGCGGTCAGCCGGCAGTAGATCCAGTGGTTCTATACCTTCCAATGCGAAGGTAAATAGTGATCACAGTGACTCCGAACTCAGCAGCGAGCTCCTCTGGATGCATCCTAGCCTCATGCATACCAATGGCATGCAATCGCTGATTTTCGGTTAACCTTGGCATTTTTTAAAATGTGGGAAGACAAAAACTAGCTTCTGTTTTCTCAATAATCCAGGCTCTCTAGCTCTCTCCCTTGTGTTACATTATAGTTTTTACAAGGGGGGTATCCAGCTATGCTTGTCTAATTTTATCATTAAATCATTGTTTGTAACGAACCCCTGTGACTCAAGTGCCCTGCTTGGAATTATTTTAACAGTATTATCTGTTCAATAACTATCCCTGGTATTAACCACTGAAATTTGAAAGTACAGACACATGTCATTTTGGCACTGAAATTTGATATTCAGACATGTGAGAAATAGGGATGGGACGATACGCTTGGGTCACGATACGATACGTATCTCGATACACCATTCACGATATGATTGCGTATCGCAATATATATCAAGTATCATTGTTTCCCTGTTGCTATTGCTGTGTCACCGTATATATGGACGTAGAGTAACAGAAACAGGGAAACAATGATACTTGATATGTATCTGCCTACCTGGACAGTCCTTCGATTTTGGGAATCAATGGCGAGCGATATCTAGCTCACCTCAAATTGGACTCACACATGTGATCATCCCCTAAGTGAAGTCGTCACTCCATTTCATTGTCGGGGCAGTTCGTATCGTTGTCTCGTGGATGATATGCAATGCACAACGAAATCAAATTGTGTATTTTATGTTTGACCGGTGTAATAAAATAAGAAAAAAATCTATATACGCATCATTGGTGTTTGTGTTTTTATTCTCCAATATCCCATGGACTAAGGTAAAAAGGACAAATGCAACGTTGACGTACCCAAACTGTGAAGTTTTAGGATTATTCGTCATGCTTCAAACACGTTTCCAGAAACGTCAGAATTTTCTGAGAAACAGCCAGTAACAGCCTGAGTTACATCCCCTGTGTGAGCTGTCCCACCAACTTCCCAAATCCACAGCCTCCCTCGATAAAAATCGCAGCTGAAAAGCTTGCTTGTCACAGTGAACCCTGTTCAGTGAAGTCCCACATCAACCACTCTGGCATTTTCATTCCATGAAACATTTTTATCAAAACCTGATCAACAAGTGAGGCCAGGCCTCACCTGTTGGTCTGTTTTTAATAAAAAGCTTCCATGAAATAAGAACGCCGGAGTGGAGAAACATCTTTCACAAAAAATTCAAGTCAGTTTTCTGAGAGATGTCAAGAGTTCCTCGTTTGTTGGTCAGTTCTTATTAAAAACGTTCCATTGAATGAAAACGCCAGAGTCGCTTAATGCCAACTTTGCTAAGTATATACATTATAAACACTTTGAATAGGAAACAATCAGTTTCGTAACTTGAAGAGGTTGCTATTGTTGATGTTTTCAAAATCGTCGGCGCGGTGTATTAGCTCCCTTGATGTGCAACCACGATAACTGAATGACTCTGTGCGCGAATCGAAATGACAAAATGCTTTTCTGTCAAATTATCAATGCTATTTGTGCCATGATTCGTGATGCGACACTGCTCATTTGTCTCCCTGGGGTTGCCTGGAGGTATGGCGAAAGTTGTTGGCTTTTTTAGTGAATACACGTACCTAGTTGTGATGTAGGCTCCCAGTTGACACACAACTATGCCCTGCGAGGCCCCAACACACACTTTGTCTGGGTGATAAAACTGTATCGAGAGATCCCGCGATATTTGGCCTCTGTATCGTGCACGTACCGTGACGGGTCATATCGCGATGCATCGGTGAATCGTCCCATCCCTAGTGAGAAATGATTGGCTTTTTTCCACATAACTTCTCAAGTTTCTAGTGCTACAAAACAGGGGTGCATCAATGCTTAGCATACACTGCTACAGTCGCTGACATTGAATTAAACAACAAAGCCATAGGTACTCGCACAAGCTGAGAAATTGGAAAAATTATATTTGCTAGCTGTATTTTGATTCTCTTGGTCCCTTTGATAGAAAAATAAATATAACTGCCGGGCCTGCAGATTTCAGAAATTCATGGAACCTGAAAACGTGTACCATGTATTTGATGTTTGAGAACCTGACAGAACTTACTTTTGGGTTCCAACAAGAACTATCAGGAAACCTATTTTTATATTTATTTATTTCTTATTCCCCCGTGAGAACCCAGGGAAGTGAAGCAGTGCTTGTTTACTGTGGTAATCAAGCTCTGTTAAAATAGGACCCAGTTACTAATGCTTGGGGTGCGAGTCCTCTAAAATAGGCAACATGGAGTGTAAACCATTGACTGACCTTGACTTTATCTCCATGTTGTGGTCATGATCAGCCATTGTGCAGAAATATGTGACCTTAAACTCCAATAAATAAATAAATAAATAAATAAATAAATTTATTTCTTATTGATTCTTACCCATTTTCTTATCCAAATGTCCAGTTTAAGACCTACAAATGTTTTAAGAAGGTCCTAAAAATGAAATGGATTACAAAAGATGAAAGAGTAAATACATTTGATGAAATAAAAAATGAAAACGTGAAACAAATTATCTGTACTTTGTGCCTTGTCCTTGAACACTCAATTTAATTGGGAAATAATTATTTCGTTTCTTCCTTTAAAGTTGAACAGATAAAAAAATAACTAAAAATTCTACGTGTGTTCAGAATTGCCTAGTGCAAAACATCCAGTTTAGAAAGGTAACCATATTTAATTGATTGGGACAAAATGTCTGTAAACCTTGATTGTAAATAAAATAAATAAAGCTTGAACACACCTCTTCTTGATTCTGCACAGGGGACTGTGAAATTGGAAGAACATATCTTGCATTTTTGCCAAGAAATTTTTAGCTGCGACGAGCAGCTCTATATGTGGCTTGCTCGGTTTGTCACCAACGAGTTTAAAAAACACCATAACTCCTAAAATACTTGATGGAATGACACAATACTTGGTATGCAAGTGTATCTTCATGATGTCTACACCCTCTCAATAGTGCATGTCATTCGGATAATTTCTTTCACATTTATGGACTTGTAACCAACAAGTTTTTTGTCACCAACAAGTTTTTTTGTCACCAACAAATTTTTTTTAAAACATCATTGGCGTTGCACAAATCATCGCAGCTTTGGCACTGTGACAGTGCGTCTAGTTCACTTGTCATCCATTTTAGTGATAAATGTGATTGTGTGATTGTTTTCAATGATACAGTTCGGTGTGTTCAGTTTCACATGGTTTTGTTGTCCACGCTTGTTCAAGTATGTTCAATCAAGTCCTTGGGTTCACATTTGGGCACACTTTGGGAATCTGCATTTTAACTTGGTGCAGTATGAGGAATATTCTTTAAAGTCCTTCTTCAGATCCACCATTCAGAATGTCTTGGTATACAGGGGTTCAGATTTAAGTTTGTTCAAATCAAGTTTCTTCCAATCAGTCATTTTAAGAGTTTTTTTTTTTTTTAAACCCTTTCAACTTTATTAATATTTATTGTGTTTTTTTGTGGAGATTGGTAATTTTCTGTTCATATGAAGTAATTGTAATAATGCAGAATCTTTGTGGGAACTCTGGAGATGTTTGGGAGTGTGTGTTCTGTCAAACCAAATATGCCAGTAAGTGAAAAAAAATGAATAAACACATAAAGAAACTAATTATACTTTAAATATCTGTAAATCCCTTTGTGAAGAAACAACAGTTCTTCAGGCCTCCTTGACTTATTGTTTAGGTTTACTGTGGCTTTGATCAACCTAGACATTACATGTACTGATGATTCATTGAGGTACAACATGTTAAAAGATGACAGAAGTTGGCAAATTGGAATAGGCTGCGAACCTTTATCCATATCCATGTAGAACTATTATGCCCTTTTATAAAGAGGGTTCACATGTAGTGAAAACAGCTCCTCAGTGCTCAGAGGGGTGAAATCTAAATTTTTTTGATATAACATATATTTTTATGTGTGAAAAACCATTGGGATACTGTTTTCCTGCCTACAAAAGTGTACAAGCCCTGCACCCATATTACCACTGCCTTTGTTTTAATTGATGAGTACTATTTTTGTCCCCCCCACTGTACGTGAAACATACATGTGTCCCGGGTGAGACAGCAGGGTGGGATATTTCGATCCCACCCACCCCATGTGACATACTCATTTGCATATTTTATTAGGCCACCGGAACTATTTCATCATCGTCTGCACAATTGTAAATAAACAAAATGGCTTCACGATTAAATATAAATAGACTCAATATTTAATTATCACGATCAAATATAAATAGACTCAATATTTAATTATTATTCAAATATTAAACTTGATTTGTTTCAACTTCATGTTTCTCTGCAGATTTAATAATATCACTGCGCGAATTTATCGATTGATCAATAATCTCACAATGCCCTTTATATTAGAGTTTGGCACGCGCAAATTCATTAACCCCTTAACGGTCAGTGTTACAAATCAATTTGTTAGTATATACCTATGGTATATACCTAACTTCTGTACAATCTTTCCGATGAAATTGTTCATTTTTCGAAAGGACTATGACTTGATAAATTGGGTATGTCAGCACATGACTGCCAATTATCTATAATGACATAATCCTCGTGTGTGGGGAGAAAAATCATCCTCGATGAGTCTGAAGGTGGGAATGGGGAAATCTCGCCCTTGGAGCAAGATATTTGAACCAGACCCTCGGCAAGCCTCGGGTCTGGTTCAAATATCTTGCCCCTCGGGTGAGATTTCCGCATCCCACCTACAGACTCATCGGGGATCATAATAATATCACCTTGACAAAGTCAAGCTGAGCTAATGATTAATCACATCACTCTCCGTCTGTTGTCTGTCTGTTTGTCCATCGTCCATCAACACCATATTTTCTCCTCCAAAACCACTGGGCCATTTCAAGCGAAAGTTTGTGTGAGTGATGGTCCCAAATGGGCATTGCATTTTTGTTCAACTCAACATGCCCAGCCCCATAGGGAAGGGGTGGGGAAAAATGCTTCAAAATATTTTTAAAATCTTCATATGAACCAGTGGGTACAATGACTTGATATTTGTTATGGAGCTTTCTTTTGAGGTGTAGAATCAAGTTTGTTCAAACGAAGTTTGCTGAGCTCTATTTTCTGAACCGATGGTCCGATTTGAACCAAATTTGGTATGTGGTATTATTGGGTTATAAGTACTTGACTCATGCAAAAAATAATTCCTGCATCCCCATGGGAACCCCAGGAGCTAAAAATAGAAATATTTTCAAACGCCCATATTTCCTAAACCACACACAACAGAGAGCTGTTATTTGGTATGAAGCATCCTTAGGACCAGTAGAATAATAATGAATAGTAAAAAAATTGCCATTGGTTATGTTAGGGTGTTCTGTAGTGGGCATCAAAAAAATGAGTCAGCATATTTGCAAAAATTAAAAAAAATCTTTTCTTCAGAACCAGTGGTCATAATCTTTTGATATTCGGTGTACAGCATTCATAGGGGGGGGGGGGGGGGGGGGGGGGGCAGATAAAAGTTTGTTAAAATAAAGCCCATTGGTTCATATTTGGGCTCAGTTCAGGATTCCAAATTTTTAATTTATGTCAATATGGGGAATTTTCTTTAAAAATCTTCTTCAGAACCGTTAGTCAGAATCTTTTAATGTTTGGTGTACATCATTGTTATGAGGGTCAGGTCCAAGATTGTTCAAACCTATGGAAGGCCAAATTTTAACTTGGTTCAGTGTGGGGGATAATTTTAAAAAATCTTCTTCAGATCCACCAGTCAGGCTTTCATATTTGGTATTCAACATCTCTAGGGGGGGCAGATTCAAGTTTGTTCAAATCGGGTCCGTAGGTTAATATTTGGGCTCGCTATGGTAGCCCAAATTTTAACTTAGTGCAATATGTAGAACATTCTTTAAAAATCTTTTTCAGATCCAACTGTCAGAATGCTTTCATATTTGGTATACAACATCGCTAGGGAGAGTAGATTCAACTTTGTTCAAATCGTGAGCCTGGGTTAATATTTGGGCTCCCTATGGGAACCAGAATTGGTCATGTAGCTGAAGAATTAGAAATTTTGTATTCAGTACCCTCTAGAGGTGTGTAATTAAGATTAATCCACATAGGTTGTATCAAGAGGAATCATAGGGGATCTCCACATTTTACATTATGATCAACTGAAGAAAAGGTATGATGCTCAGACTATTTTTGTCACTCCTGAGGGGCTCAAGGATTGACAATGTTTGCTATGGAGATGGATTGCTTAATGTCGACTCATTCTTGGACTCTTGTTTATATTGTGTTCTGTTCAAAGTGCGTGCTTCAGACCCTGTGTGTCCTCTTGTTTTGTTACACCAATCGTATTATACAGGTACTATACTCTGACCCGGAGGGACCTAATACCATTCAACAGCGCAGACTTTGTGAAGCCCATTTGATCTTCACTTTAAAAATGTTACTACAACCATTCAGCTTGAACAGAAAGGACTTTTAAAGTGATTTATTGTTGTTTTTCGTGTTTCACTTTCTGTTCTACACACCAGATACCCGTGAGTTGGAAATTGAAACGACACCTCTACATCACAATCGAGCGACGTAAGCACATTCCCAACCGAGGGTGGAAGGCTACGTTTACTGCCATCAGTGATTATGGTTCCTTATATATGAGAGTTTTGTGCAAAGGCAACATTTATAAATTTAGACAGAGTTTCGAGAGACATGTTAATGTCACACATTTACAAAAGAGGCTGTCCAAATGTATTAGCTGCAATATGTCATTTAAAAGCAAAGAATGTTATATCAAACACCTCAACAGAAAACGCCACAAATGGCAGAGGCACCAGTCGGTACAAAAAAATCAACTAGGGTCATCCCACGACATTCTTCCTTTGGCCGTGGATCAGATCACTGGACGATCAACACTGGCCACACAGACCACCAGTGCATCACTGTAATACGACTAACAGTGACCCCCTCACTGAAACTAACGAGCTTCCAACAATTGATAACAAACAAAAGAATACTACAAAACAATGTCGAACAACAACAACAACAAGCAACATCATAGTGAACCCAGACATCGGTTCACCTCGGCTCACCTCACCCCAAAATTCCTAGCCATGGGAAATAGCCACTGGAGCCGGGCTATGATATCACAAGCCTATATAACACTGGGAAAGTTCTCAGATACACAGCTATCATCCTACATCACCAGGACATTAACTCCCCCAATTCCAGAACTCGCCAGCTTGTTGAGTTAACAATATTTTGGTAATTAATAACAACATAATAACAGCACTTTCAACAAATTTTATTACGTCTCATTTTATGTTTCACCCACTCAAGTGTAATCACATACATTGGTGTTTCCATCCCATTGATTACTTTTCACTCATTTCCTTCTGATCTGGATCTATTTAACCACCAGTTATCTATTTGGTCTAACTGAGCTATGACATCACCTTTCTCTCTCACCACCTACAATATTCACAAAATATTAGGCTCACAGGGGGCGCGGTGGTGTTGCAGTAACCGGTTCTCATCAGATCACCAAAGTTAAGCAACGTCGAGCCCGGTTAGTCCTCGGATGGGTGACCGTCTGAGCGATCGATTCGGACTCCCGCGTTGTGTCCTTGGGCAAGGCACTTAACCCCGATTGTCTACATGGGGGCACGATGACGCTATGTACTAAGGCGTACTACACGTCGATGGTGCGCATGTCTTCAACCAATCTAACCCTGCCTGTGCTACAGTATGGCGTTACGATGTTGGGGAGCTGGCAGCTGCTCGTCGTTGCTCGTTGGTTCTCTCCGGGTACTCCGGCTTCCTCTACCCATAAAACTGTCATGTTCATGATTAGCCATTGTGCATAAGTATGTGACCTTAAACACCAATAAATAAATAAATAAATAATTAGGTTCACAAAATAATCATCAGAACACTGGCTTGTATTGTTTTAGGAATCTGACTGCTGGGCAATGTACAGAAATTCCCAAAATTACGTAATCAAACAAAAGCCATTTGCCAGAATGTGCACCTCTCAACGATAGAACATAATGCCTATTAATTTGTTGTATGCAGCCGTCAAACTAAACAAAGTACTCTGCAGCCGCCACAAGGTCTCAGAGAAGGTATATAAGCGACGCCACTTGTGGTCCGTTTGCCTCTGATGACGTTCACACAAGAACGAAACCGGTCAGGCTAACAATCCAGACTATATACAGGATGCTGAAGCACAGGTCCCCTCAAATTCCATTGATTATTACTGATTTTTAGCTCACCGAAGGGAGCTAAACTTATCACTTGCCGTCCGCCATCCGGCATCGTGAACATTTTTCCAACGACTTCTCTGAAACCGCTAGGTCGATTTGCTCGAAACTTGGTATGGATGTTCATTACCATATGTCAATTCAAGTTTGTTCAAATGCAATGGACATGCCCACTTGGGGCTCCATAGGGGGCATAAATCTGATAGCACCAAATTATATTCGAGAAATTACTAAAAAAATCTTCTCCCGCACAAGTGGGCAGAATCATTTGATATTTGGTATACAGCATTATGTGGTGGATCTGATTCAAGTTTGTTCAAATCGACCCCTCGATTCACATTTGGGCTCACCATAGAAGCCCAAATTCGAACTTAGTGCATTTCAGGCAAATTTATCTTTTGATATTTGGTATGCTGCATGCTTAGGGGGGTGAGATTCAGGTTTGTTCAATCCAAGTCCCTGAGTTCATATTTGGGCTCACTGTAGGAGCCCGAATTATAACTTAATTCAAAATGAGGAATTTTCTTTAAAAATCTTCTTCTTCAGATCCAGCAGTCGGAATGTTTTGATATTTGGTCTGCAGCGTCCTTAGGAGGTGAGACTCAGGTTTGTTCAAGCCATGCCCAAGGTCCATATTTGGGATCACTGTGGGAGCTCGAATTGTAACTTAGCTCAAAATGAGGAATTTTCTTAAAAAATCCTCTTCTTCAGATCCAGCTGTCGGAATGTCTTGATATTTGGTGTGCAGCATTCTTAGGGGGTTGAGATTCAAGTTTGTTAAAGCCAAGTCCCTGGGTTCATATTTCGGCTCCCTGTGGGAGCCCGAATTATAACTTAGTTCAATATAAGGAATTTTAAAAAAAATCTACTTCAGATTCAGCAGTCAGAATGTTTTGATATTTGGCATGCAGCATCCTTAGAGGGGTGAGATTCAAGTTTGTTCAAGCCAAGTCTCTGGGTTCATATTTGGGCTCACCATGGAAGCCCGATTGATAACTTAGTTCAAAATGAGGAATTTTCTTTAAAAATCTTCTTCTTCAGATCCAGCAGTCAGAATGCTTTTGATATTTGGTATGCAGCATCCTTAGGTGGGTAAGACTAGGTCCATATTTGGGCTCACTTGCGGGAGCTCGAATTATAACTTAGTTCAAAATGAGGAATTTTCTGAAAAAATCTTCTTCAGATCCAGGAATCAGAATGTTTTGATATTTGGTGTGCAGCATTCTTGGGGGGGGGGGGGGGGGGGGGGGGTAGGGAGGGAGGGGGGTGGTAGGGAGGGAGGGGGGAGATTCAAATTTGTTAAAGCCAAGTCCCTGGGCTCATATATTCAGAATGCTTTTGATATTTGGTATGCAGCATCCTTTGGGGGATAAGATTCAAGTTCGTTCAAGCCATGTCCCTAGGTCCATATTTGTGCTCACTTGTGGGAGCTCGAATTATAACTTACTTCAAAATGAGGAATTTTCTGAAAAAATCTTCTTCTTCAGATCCAGGAATCGGAATGTTTTGATATTTGGTCTGCAGCATCCTTAGGGGGGTGAGATTCAGGTTTGTTCAAGCCATGTCCCAAGGTCCATATTTGGGCTCACTGTGGGAGCTTGAATTGTAACTTAGCTCAAAATGAGGAATTTTCTTAAAAAATCTTCTTCAGATCCAGCTGTCAGAATGTCTTGATATTTGGTGTGCAGCATCCTTAGGGGGTTGAGATTCAAGTTTGTTCAAGCCAAGTCCCTGGGTTCATATTTGGGCTCACTATGGGAGCCCGAATTATAACTTAGTTCAATATGAGGAATATTCTTTAAATCTTTAAAAATCCTTTTTTTTTAGCTCACCGAAGGGAGCTCAACTTATCACTTGCCGTCCATGGTCCGTCGTTGGCCGTCTTGTCTTGAATCTTCTTCTCTAGATCCAGCAGGCAGAATCTTTTGATATTTGGTATGTAACATTGTGGGGGTGGATCTGATTCAAGTTTGTTTGAATTGGTCCCCTGGATTCATATTTGGGCTCACTATAGAAGCTCGAATTTGAACTTAGTGCATTTCAGGCAAATTTCTTAAAAAATCTTCTCCAGATCCAGCAGGCAGAATCTTTTGATATTTGGTATGCAACAGTGTGGGGTGTATCTGATTCAAGTTTGTTCAAATCGGCTCCCTGGGTTCATATTTGGGCACAGTGTAGGAGCCCAGATTTGAACTTAGTCCATTTCAGGCAAATTTCTTTAAAATCTTCTAAAGATCCAGCAGGCAGAATCTTTTGATATTGGGTATGTAGCATGCTGAGGGGGTTGAGATTCAAGTTTGTTCAAGCCAAGTCCCTGGGTTCATATTTGGGCTCACTGTGGTAGCCCGAATTATATTTATTTATTGATGTTTAAGGTCACATATTTATGCACAATGGCTAATCATGACCGTGACAGTTTTACGGGTGGAGGAAGCTGGAGAGAACCACCGAGCAACGACGAGCAGCTGCCAACTCCCCAACATCATAACTCCGCACTGCAGCACAAGCAGGGTTAGATTGGTTGAAGACATGCGTACCATCGACTCGCAGTACGCCTTATTACACGGCGTCATCGTGCCCCCACGTGGGCAATGGAGATGAAGTGTCTTGCCCAAGGACACAACGCGGTTGCTGCAGGTGGGATTCGAACCGAGGACCTCTCGGCTTGCAGCCTGCGCCTCTACCTACTGAGCCACTGCTCTCCCAGCCCGAATTATAACTTAGTTCAAAATGAGGAATTTTCTTTAAAAATCTTCTTCTTTAGATCCAGCAGTACAAATGTTTTGATATTTGGTATACAGCATCCTTAGGGGGGTGAGATTCCAGTTTGTTCAAACCATGTCCCTAGGTCCATATTTGGGCTCACTGTGGGAGCCCGAATGATAACTTAGTTCAAAATGAGGAATTTTTTTTAAAAATCTTTTTCAGATCCAGCTGTTGGAATGTTTTGATTTTTGGTGTGCAGCATCCTTAGGGAGGTGAGATTCAAGTTTGTTCAAACCATGTCCCTAGGTCCATATTTGGGCTCACTGTGGAAGCTTGAATTGTAACTTAGATCGATATGAGGAAATTTTAAAAAAAATCTTCAGATCCAGCAGTCGGAATGTTTTGATATGTAGTGTGTAGCATCCTTGGGGGGGGGGGGGGGGGGGGGGGGGCGGGGGGGGGTTTGAGATTCAAGTTTGTTAAAGCCAAGTCCCTGGGTCCATATTCGGGTTCCCTGTGGGATCCCAAATTATAACTTAGTCAATATGAGGAATTTTTCTTTAAAAATCTTCTTCCAATTCAGCAGTCGAAATGTTTTGATATTTGGCATGCAGCCTCCTTAGGGGGTGAGATTCAAGTTTGTTCAAGCCAAGTCCCTGGGTTCATATTTGGGCTCACTGTGGGAGCCCGAATGATAACTTATTTCAAAATGAGGAATTTTCTTTAAAAATCTTCTTCAGATCTAGCAGATGAATGCTTTTGATATTTGGTATGCAGCATCCTTAGGGGGGTAAGATTCAAGTTTGTTCAAGCCATGTCCCTAGTTCCATACAGTTTGTCTCTCATGACTTCATTCCTTTGTAGCGTTGATGAACCATGTCCAACTGAATGTGACCCCAAATACTTCTTTGAACCACTTTGGCCGGTGAGCGATTAAGGCTCCTTGGGGTCTCTTATGTTTGTTATGAATAAAAATAATTTTATTTATGAGAATATATGGTTCGTTTTCTTTTACATGAACATATTGAGCCTTGAGTAAGGTGATAGGATTACATTCATGAACAAATTTATCAATTTTGTACAGAAATATACTAAAACAGTTCTTATTAATTTTTCAGGGTTTTTTTTTGTTTTTTTAACACCAGCTGAATAAGAATGGTCATAGCAGAAGAAGGTACAAAATTGTTGGATTTTAACCAGAAGCTTGATATTAATCTGTTGGACAATGTGGTTACATGTATGTATGCGAGTGAAGGGCCCCAGGTAAGTGTACATTGTTTATTTGCAGGAGGTGAGAGGTAGGGTTGTGAAGCTTCAATTTGATGTCACCATCAAATCAGCTTCCAGATTCGAATATTTTCCAGTTAGAAAAGTCATGCTTTTCACAAGGATGATTACAAACAATTGTTTCTATCAATGTGCTTGTCTGTTTTACAGGTTACATTGTTACAACAGTGCTTATACAGTGGAGCACAGGAATTTTGCACTCCACTTTATAAGCCACAAGGATATGCATGGTAATTAGGTAATTTGGTAAAATAAAAAGCAATTTCACGAAAATTGCTTCACAATATTTCTGATTTGATTTGGATTTGATGTCTACATCAGATCCCCAATTTGATTTGAGGATAGAAATGTCAATTTCCAGGGCCCTTGTGAGAGTGTACTATATTAATCAGTTATTCTTTATCTTTTGTTCTAGATCTATTACAGAGCTCCAGATAAGGTTTGGGCTGAGAGGGTATTTACATAACTGTGATCACAAAAGCAGAGAGATAATTTAGACTGGATCACATGTGTTTTGTTTTCTTTCTATTTTTCTCACCACAGCCCTTGCCCGTTGGCAATGAAATGCATAAACACTGGATGTGAGATGCTATTTTTTATTGTTTGTTGTCACTCGGTCCTAATTTTGCAATATTTTATGAGATCTCGACACACTGATGTGAATTGTGTCATGCCCCAACCACAGTCTGATTGAGAAAAAGACCTCTTTTATGATCACAGGTTACAAGATTTTTTATTCAATTAACAGAAGTTTACTCTATAACCTATATTCATTTAACAGGTCAAATTTGTACTGAATGTAAGGTAAATGGTTTTGTGTTGGGAAGTTATATTCAATAAACAGGGTATATCAACAGATATCCGATTAACTGTAACGGCACTGATCTAACCCCGCCTAGACCCTTCCTCTGCGCCGACACTCTCGGCCCAAACTCACTTACAAGAAGTGAGTTCCAGCAGACAGCCCCGCAAAGAAGTCAAGCAAGATCTAGTCGTACACAAATTTGTTGTCTGGGGTTTCTGCAAGTTTGTTCCTAAATAGTGATTAGTTTCCTTTCTCAGTCACCTCGGACTATCACAAACGTTTAACGCTGCCTTGGCACCCCTCTTGCGCCGTTGCTCTCGGCTCGAACCCACTTATAAGAAATGAGTTCCAGCCAACAGCCCCGTCGCAAAAGCCAACCAAGGGTAATCATACACATAGATGAATTGAAAGGGCATGTTTCAAATCCACTATTGAGCTGCGTTTAATGATAAAAAAAAATAATAATATCCGGTCAAGGGCTCAATGAAAGGGCTATAAGAGGGAAAAATCAATCAACAACAAATTACCAAAGATTTAAATATATATATTGATTCAACATTTATTACAATTCCCCCAATTACTAATACAACTTCGGAGGAAGTCACATGGAATTTTGGATTTACATTTTTCATATTCCAATTGGCATGTACAACTACATCTCCACTCTATAGGTGTAAACAAATTTATTCTACCGTCTTTTAGGTATTCACTTTTCAGGCCATAACCACTGTTTCGATCACCAAATCCCACTTCCCCGGCAAAAGAGTTACATACCAAACATCGATGATTCTTATAAATATTACGGCTGCTACCACCCTTGGCTAAAGAAGGGGAGTGCTCAGGCTGCTACCACCCTTGGCTAAAGAAGGGGAGCACTACACAGGTCAGAACCAAAAGTTCCAACACCCGAAACTCTCTACCGGCGGAAGGGTTATGCCATCAATCGTATAAAACTACGAATTTTCATATCAAGAGCTGTTCAATCTGAATACCTCGCGCTCACAAATTTTGTCTACACATCTAAAATTTTAGGCTGTTACACCAAACAGCCTGCCTGTCATATCTCACCTTCTTCCCCCTTAAATAAAAATATGCATTTTAAAGGGTTGAATCATGCCAATGAATGCGACCATAAAATTCTGTAAAGTTGCCAAATGGGAGGGGCGGGGTTTCAAATCTATCGACCCTCCGAAACTCGTCGTACGCCAAATTTCATCGATTAGACCGAGGCATCTCACAACTAAATAAGATGCATCGGGCTAATCGTGAATAAACTTGTCTTTTTCTAAATTAATAGAGCCGTCATTGGGAATTCGGCGTAGGACGAGGATCAGAATTCCATGTTATAGTGACCGGCCCCGATGGGGAGTTAATCTGGAGGAGAGTACATAAGTACAACCTACCTCTATGAAGTCCCGATGTGTTCTCCAAAAGTATTGGGAAACAACCCAATCACTTCGACTTCCAGATCACCAAAAATCTGTGCGTGTTCACACCGATCACGCACGAGCTGCTTTCACTTCGACAATCAATAAAAGTCAATCAGCCATCGTGGAAATTAACCCATTTTTCTATCTCTCACTAATGTGTGCGAAAACTTAAGGCCACCACAAAGTGATTTAACACCTTCAATATCGAAGCGACCATTTCGCCTTCATACACCAGATTCATGAACACACACCTACACACATATATGTATACACACATATATATATATATATATATATATATATATATATATATATATATATATATATATTTATAGGCCTGTGTGCACATATCCTATGTATGGTAATTTCTTATATATATTTTCCTTTTTTCTTACACTACCCCCACCCCAGGATTCAACGTCCCCATTGAAAAATAAAAGGAGGAGATATTTACAACCCTCCGTAAAGGATAAAAGTAAAAAAAAATTCTAATACTGAGTATTAGATATTGTTGGTTGGTTCCCCATAGAACAACTACAATTTCTAAATAATAAATTATTTTCAAATGACATACGAAATAGGGTTCCGTTTAGGGCCAATTGTTACGCTTTAGGCCAAAATAGGTCCCCGACCAGTACTGAAAACCAGCACTGCCTGAAGCCGTCTTTGACATGCCACAGGAGATAGAAAACGTCAGATTGGACCCATTCAAGCATAAAACAACAACCTTTAATTTTATGGTCCAACCAGAACCCCAGCATATATATCAAACGATATTTATTCCAATACTTTAAGAAACAAAACATTTTGATTTCATAGATGAAAGTTCTCTTGGAACTTATACCTTCCTCGAATGAAATGACTATTCTTAATTTCTTAGGTATACAATTTACCTTTTATATTGTTAAATCTATTCACTATGCTTTTACAAATATTTTCCAAATCTCAAGAAACTTAGGTGCTTATACTGAAAGCATTATTTAATTAGAGGAGCTTTGTTCCTCCAAGACCAAAGCAAGATGTCTTGCATAAAGAGACTGGCCCAAGTCATTCAAGTGCACCCCGTCTCTAGAAAAATGCATACCGGACACTTTAAACAAAGACTTATACACCACATTTGCGCCTGAAAGAGTTCCATAGAACTGAGTAATAGCCGCCCTTCGTAGTTCGAATAGGGTGCCAGACACTCTGGTCTTTATCCGAGGAAACAGACCCAATATAATAATTGTTTTAACGCCTTGGCGTAATAAATGCTTAATGAGTCTTTCAACATATAGTTTATAATGTTCAAATTGGAAGTTGTCACTGTCCAAATCATTCTCACCAGCCTGCACCAGTACAGTTTTTGCACCAACACAATGAATCTGTTCCAAATGTTGAAGTTTTGCTCCAGGGATTCCATACATTGTAATTGACTTCAGACGATCAGGAAGTTTCCCTGTCCATGCTCCAATTCTTCTTACGAACGAATGTCCAATCACCATCTCCATTATGCTATAAGGAAAAAGTTACACAGAGAACAGTATCTGGACATAAAAATGTCATTTTCTCCACAAAAGATTACACAATCTTTTCCTTACATGGAAATGTAATGGGGAACCAACTCACAAAAACTCATATTCATAAATTCCCGTCAGATAGTTCTTTCGACCAAGCTGACCAGTTCATTAATTCAGATTTCTACCTCGGACACAACGCTCGCGGAAATTCAATTATACTTAGTCGACGCCGACTTTAACTTGCATAACTTTAATATTCGTAAACATACATACACGAGCATATAACTCGCACCACCCTTCACGAATCACGCGCACAATAAAAGATCCCCACCAATGAAATCCAACCCTCTTGCGCACCGAATCGCAAAAATGAACCGGTCGGCGGGCTCAAGAACAATCTAGACGGGTATAAAAAGAGAAGCAACCACACTTTTATTTGATCTGAATATTAACCAAACTTGTCTGAAATTATCGTCACAGGGGCTTTCCGGAAATCAACCCCATGACGATCCCCACGAATGAACACACAAAACTCAATTTCCCGGATCCATATCTCAAGCAGCAATTCCCCAACATCAGGGAAATGACGCAATTATAAAAAGAATTATTGCAATACAAGCCAATACAGCTCATATGACGGTTCAGTGCTCATGCAGCCAAATATGTACAAAATATGAATTTTTGGTACCACCATAGATACCCATCGAAGGCAGTTCTAAGTCGAAGGCCGGATTATAAGCACAAAATCCAAACTCAAATCTATACAACAACTATCGTGCTTAACACAAAATTTACACACCAAGCCCACGCGAACTGCCAATCTAACGTCAAATGTCAAGTGGGTTGCCAGAAAAAAAAAATTCAAGTAAGAGAAAAAAAAAAAAAATAAATAATTAATAAAATACAAATTCTTGAGAACCTAGTCGGCACGATCGCTGGAGGGATCGACCACGCCTACTAGTCGGACCTTCATCGAGGAACATCTCCTCCTCCCCAGGACTCTCCACCGAGGGCCGGTCTATATTATTTGCATTAGAACTATCAGGTATGGGACACATGGGGGCACCCATATCCGAATTAACCACCTCTGACTTACGTGTGTAACATTTCTTCAAACGGTTGAAATGAACAACTTGTGGTTTACCTCCCCCAACACGAACCACAAGTTAATTTGCGTCTGAGAGTTTGCTTTTTATGATAAAGGGACCGACCCAAAATTTAGCAAATTTTGAGGTTTGGCCTTTATTCACTCTAGGTAAATAAAGCCAAACCTTATCCCCAATAGTCAAAGGTTTGCCGAAAACTCATCTGTCGTAAATTTTCTTTCTTCTTCTAATCTCAGAATCACATTTCGCCGAAACTAACTGGAAAATTTGGGCTAGACGACCCTCTAAATCACTGACATACTGAGAGGGAGCACAATCCCTATCAGGAGTCTTACCAGCAATTAACTCCCCGTGGGAACCCCGGGAAGTAAGCAGCACTTGTTTACTGTGGTAAACCAGTTCCGCTTTACTAGTAAAATAGGACCCAGTCACCAATGCTTGGGGTGAAAGTCCTCTAAAATGGGCAACATGTTGATCAACGATTGACTAAACTTGACTTCATCTCCATGTTGTGTCACGATTAGCCATGGTGCATAAATATGTGACATTAACCACCAACAAACAACAAACCAGCAATTAACTCTGTAGGTAAAGTAATTTCTCTACCAAACATGACGCTAAAGGGAGTGAACCCCATAGTTTCATGTTTGGCGCTCCTATAGGCCATCATGGCGAATGGAAGATAATATTCACAGTCGCTGTGATTGTCTTCTACAAAGCAGGCTAACATAGCCACTAAGGTTCTGTTAAACCTCTCAACTTGGCCGTCACTTTGAGGCCTATAAGAAGAGGTACGAGTCTTCTTAATCTCAAAATAGCGACAAACTTCTTGAAATAGATCTGACTCGAAATTCGATCCCTGATCTGAATGAACAAATTTCGGCATACCATACCGACTAATCCACTCTCGAATCACAATATCGGCTACTGTACTTGCTCTTTGATTCGGGATAGCAAAAGCCTCCGTCCATTTGGAGAAATAATCTGATATGACCAATATATAAATATTACCCTGAACGGACTCGAGTAATGGCCCCAAAATGTCTAAAGCAATTCATTCCATAGGCTCCGATACTTTATCTGTTACCAAAGGATCTCGACTGGCCTTGCCAGGCGGTTTACGACGCTGACAACTCGGACAAGACTGAACCCAAAGTTCTATGTCACGATGCATGCCTATCCAAAAAAAAAACGCTCTCGAATTTTTGAATATGTTTTATGGACGCCCAAATGTGCACCCACTAAAGAGTCATGATGCTCCTTACACACCTGACTTCTTGAGTCTTTTGGGACCACCCACAAAATTTTACTGGGGGCCCCTATTTGTGTCCATTCTCGAAAAAGAATGCCATCTTCCACAGAAAATTGTTCCCACTGACTCACATACCTTTGAAGTTCTGAGGGCTCTCCTTTTAACTTTTCAAGACTAGGTTTTTCTCTTTTTAGCTTGATTTCGAGAAATCTTTTAATAACGGGATCAGCCCGCTGATTTTCTTTAGTCAATTTAATTCCAGACTCAAACTCTACAGTGTTAATAAAAATTTTTATTACAGGAAGGAATCCTACTCGGTGCATCCGCATTTTTATGCTGTTCGCCACGACGATGAACCGTCGTAAAAACGAACTCACTGAGGTATTCCAGCCAACGCACCACCTGCCCAATAGGTTCCTTAAAATTGAACAACCACTGCAAGGACCCATCGTCGGTTTGCAGCGTAAAATGCTTACCAATGAGAAAATGTCTAAAATGTTTGACACTTTTAATCACGGCTAATAATTCTTTCCGAGTGACACTATAGTTTTTCTCCTGCTGGAAATGGGTTTTACTAAAATATGCTATTACTCGCTCCTTGCACCCTATAATTTGAGACCAAACTGAGCCAGAGGCAAAATCACTCGAATCTGTGTAGAGAATAAATTCATGCTCAAAATTCGGGTAAGCCAAAATTGGGCTTTGACACAATTTGCCTTTTAACACATCAAAAGCTTCTTGCTGGGCCTCGCCCCAGACAAACTTCTCGTTCTTATGAGTTAACTTGGTTAAGGGACTAACCAAAGTGGAAAAATGAGGCACAAATTTCCGATAATATGCAGATAACCCGACAAAACTCTGTAAATCTTTCAGACAAGTCGGAACAGGCCAATCTTTTACACGCGCAATTTTCTCCGGGTCAGCTGACACACCCGATGCGGAAACAATGTGACCTAAATATGAAACCTGACGTCTGAACAACGCACACTTGGAGGGTTTCAATTTTAACCCTGCGGACCTTATTCTACTAAAAACCTCTTGCAATCGTTTAATATGCTCCTGGAATGTTCGGGCATAAATAATGACGTCATCAAGATAGATAAGGCATGTCTTCCAATGTAACCCTTTTAGCACAAGCTCCATGAGCCTCTTGAAGGAGCCAGGGACCCCACAGAGCCCAAATGGGAGGATCGTGAACTGATAAAGCCCAACACCGGTAGTAAAAGCCGTTTTCTCTTGGGCGTCAGGAGTCAGTTCCATTTGGCAGTCATATCATGCTGGATGAGAACAGTGTGGCCCAAATCACCTTTGAACTGAATAAATACGTCGCGGTTTTTTTCTAAAAACTCATTGGCCCGTTCCGCTTGAGCACTAGTCAATGCCTCTCTGTCATAAGTTTGTGACAAGGAGAACTTCCCATCATCTGAAGGGGAGGTCTCGTTAGGTTGTTCATCTAAAATTTCAACATTCTCAAGAACAGCCACAGGCTCACCAACTTTTAACTTTTGTGGGGTCTGAGAAACATTTATTAATCTGACAGGAACATCCGGTTGACTAACATCAACAATACTTCGCCCCAGCATTAATCCACGATGATTTTTCCTAAACCCTGGGTCGGGTTCACACAAACTCTGTCCAGTTGGTGGACTGTCAATACGACCCTTCATGACAACTTCCGAAAAGGGGAGTACTGTCAATCCCTCAATCAGCAATACATGAATTTGATTATTTTCTTTCAAAAACTCAAGGGAAAATTTAACCCCTAAAATCATAATAGTTTTGTCTGGCAAGGAGATCACTGAATTAGTTCTATTCATAAAATCAATTCCTAGGATTGCATCAAATGCAAAGTCAGTCACAAAAAAAGTTTGTACACATTGATACTTACCAACAGCTACAGATAAATCAATTAACCCTTTTAAATCAAGGGGCTGCCCATTAGCCCCCAAAACACTATGAGGAGCCTCTCTTACGCGAGACTGCTCGATACCCAAAATATCATGTGATACTTTGGTACTGATTAAACTCACCGCCGAACCAGTATCCAATAGGAACTTAACATTTTCGTTCAAGACTTGAAGAGTCAGATAACTATGACCGGTTCTCTCAGGTGGGAGGGTCCTGTTTAAATCCTGATTATTATTTAAATTAGGCTCGTGTGACCAATCACCTTTACCTCAACCTCTATTTCTATAACCACCTCGGCCACGACGACCTCTATAAAAATTATTATTGTTCCGACCTCGGCCCTGTCTGAAAACGTCTTCCCGCAAATTATTTTGCTCAATCTGCATCTCTCAATTGTTCCTGCAAGTTTTTCACCACCTGGGTTAATGCGCCGATTTCACTCGAAACCTCCAATTCCCCAACAACACCAACCGAAGAAGGTACCTCTACCTTCTTATATGATTCCTCATCTAAAGCAGCTTGCACTGCCATATCAAGGGTCTCGGGCTTAGCCCTCAACACTTGCATTCTGACTTCATTATCCGTCAGTGCAGAAATAAAGCTATCCTTGGCCAGATCATCCCAAATATCTAGGGGAACCCCTGGATATGCCTTTCTTACTAGGCGCCTAATACTTTGTGCTAACTCAGGCAAGGTCTCCCGCTGTGACCTACGTCTGGATCTTAATTGGGCTCTATATATTGCAGTACCCTTAAATGGATCAAAACGATCTCACATACTCTGCATAACTCTATGAGAATTAGCTTTAATTTCTGGGTCCAAATCTTCATAAAACTGCAAGGTGGCGCCCCTTAAAGACACCACTAGAAATTGACGAGCCCGGTCTTCAGACCACTGGTTAATTCCAACACATTTCTCAAAATGGGATAACCAATCAGCTACACTGGTGGTTCCATTAAAAATATCCGGCGTAACAATCGGTTTACGCAGATAATCTTGATCACTATATCTACCATCCGGCTGCAAGACTGTTGCCCCACGCTGAGGTCTGGGCAAACTTGATACTTTCTGATTCTCCCCAAAAATCGTATTATTTTGGACCACCCAGCAAGAGCTCGACGAGTAGTTGAATTGGCCGAAATTGCCTCAGGCGTGTCAATCACTCCAGTGTAATCCTCCGTTTTGTTACATAAATCAACAATAGAATTCTGCAATTCGTCACTCAACTTTTGACATTTCAAAATAGTCGCATCAACCTTACTAATCTTTCTCCCAGGGGTGGGATCAGGAGTAAGGGGAACATTCCGAAATTCCTTAGGCCTAGCACCTCTGGCCGTTATATCAGCGGCCAGGGCCTCCGAGGTATACATATAGTCTTCCAACTCTTGACTAATTCCACTAGCCATTTTTTTTTTATAAGAATTATGTCTCAACAAATATATCAATTCACCACAACGACTTCAATTACAGCCCTATAACAAGCCTGTCCTCAAACACCAAAGAACCGAACTAAAATAATAAATTCTTTTATCAAAAGTGTCAATGTACAATTTATCCTGTCGGTGACGCCAAAAATCTGTAACGACACTGATCTAACCCCGCCTAGACCCTTCCTCTGTGCCGACGCTCTCGGCCCAAACTCACTTACAAGAAGTGAGTTCCAGCATACAGCCCCGCAAAGAAGTCAAGCAAGATCTAGTCATACACATATTTGTTGTCTGGGGTTTCTGCAGGTTCGTTCCTAAATAGTGATTAGTTTCCTTTCTCAGTCACCTAGGACTATCACAAACCTTTAACGCTGCCTTGGCACCCCTCTTGCGCCGTTGCTCTCGGCTCGAACCCACTTATAAGAAATGAGTTCCAGCCGACAGCCCCGTCGCAAAAGCCAACCAAGGGTAATCATACACATAGATGAATTGAAAGGGCATGTTTCAAATCCACTATTGAACCGCGTTTAATGATAAAAAAATAATAATAATATCCGGTCAAGGGCTCAATAAAGGGCTATAAGAGGGAAAAATCAATCAACAACAAATTACGAAAGATTTAAATATATATATTGATCCAACATTTATTACAATTCCCCCAATTACTAATACAACTTCAGAGGAAGTCACATGGAATTTTGGATTTACATTTTTCATATTCCAATTGGCATGTACAACTACATCTCCACTCTATAGGTGTAAACAAATTTATTTTACCGTCTATTAGGTATTCACTTTTCAGGCCATAACCACTGTTTCAATCACCATGTACCACTTCCCCGGTAAAAGAGTTACATACCGAACATCGATGATTCTTATAAATATTACGGTTGCTACCACCCTTGGCTAAAGAATGGGAGCGCTCAGGCTGCTACCACCCTTGGCTAAAGAAGGGGAGCGCTACACAGGTCAGAACCAAAAGTTCCAACACCCGAAACTCTCTACCGGCGGAAGGGTTACGCCATCAATCGTATAAAACTACGAATTTTCATATCAAGAGCTGTTCAATCTGAATCCCTCGCGCTCACAAATTTTGTCTACACATCTAAAATTTTAGGCCGTTACACCAAACAGCCTGCCCGTCGTATCTCACCTTCTTCCCCCTTAAATAAAAATACGCATTTCAAAGGGTTGAATCATGCCAATGAATGCAACCATAAAATTCCGTAAAGTTGCCAAATGGGAGGGGCGGGGTTTCAGATCTATCGACTCTCCGAAACTCGTCGTACACCGAATTTCATCGATTAGACCAAGGCATCTCACAACTAAATAAGATGCATCGGGCTAATCGTGAATAAACTTGTCTTTTTCTAAATTAATAGAGCCGTCATTGGGAATTCGGCGTGGGACGAGGATCAGAATTCCATGTTCTAGTGACCGGCCCCGATGGGGAGTTAATCTGGAGGAGAGTACAAAAGTACAACCCACCTCTATGAAGTCCCGATGTGTTCTCCAAAAGTATTGGGAAACAACCCAATCACTTCGACTTCCAGATCACCAAAAATCCGTGCGTGTTCACACCGATCACGCATGAGCTGCTTTCACTTCGACGATCAATAAAAGTCAATCAGCCGACGTGGAAATTAACCCATTTTTCTATCTCTCACTAATGTGTGCGAAAACTTAAGGCCACCACAAAGTGATTTAACACCTTCAGTATCGAAGCGACCAATTTGCCTTCATACACCAGATTCATGCACACACACCTACACACACATATACACACACACATATATATATATATTTATAGGCCTGTGTGCACATATCCTATGTATGGTAATTTCTTATATATATTTTCCTTTTTTCTTACATAACCCTTTACCCAACGTAATGACCAAAACCGGCCAGAGCTATTCACAAAAATCGCCAATTATTTTTCATTATTTTTTTCATTTTTTGTCTTCAAAAACATAGGTTCGGACCCCTCTTTGGAACGAGCTTGTTCCAAAGAGGGGTCATAACCTATGTTTTTGAGACAAAAAATGAAAAAAATTAGTATTTCAAGAATTTTGTAAGCAAGTGTCGCCTGCTTTTCATGTTAGGTAAAGGGTTAAGTGGCTCCACTGTACCTGTAGTTACACAAGGGAGGTTTTCTTTTTGGAAACAACAGCAATTTGATCTATAGCTTTGGACAAAAATAAAACAAACATCAAATTACCAAATTACCCTAAAAATTTTACCAAGTAAAGGTCAATCATTTAGGTCATTGTAACCCTAATTTTTATCGGACTTCAACTGTGAATTTGAAACGGTATTACAATCGGAATCGGCATCAGAATTGGCCGATTGTGAGCAGAAATAACTGGTAATCGGTTGAACACTATTATTTGAGCTCATACTCGGACGATTCCGATTGTAATACTGTGCACTACTAGACGAGACGAGTCTTGAAAGAACAAAATTAAATTGAAAATATTTCACAGTGTTAAACGTCATTGACTCAGGTCTCAGTAAAATGACCAGACGCACACACTTGGGCGGTATACGTGGCTCTCAGAGCCACGCGTACTGCCCAAGTGCCCGCGACTGGTCATTTTACTGCGACCTGAGTCAATGGAGTGCAACCTTCACTTTTTTTGGTATGAACTGACGATTGCCTTAAGTACGCACAATTGTAAGCTTTACATGCCGTTTAACTTGTAGATCCCGAAAAGGGGCGTCCAGAGAAATTAAGAATACACATTGTGGATGTTTCCCAACTTTATTGAATTGTATCATTGACATCATTTTACAATAACAATTGAACAATTGCAGAAGATAATAAATCATTAATGAATCATCACAAAAAAGCTTGGCAACAATCGGTCGAACCGATGTTCCAGGAGCCGTTGCTATTGTCATCCGATTGCCCACAATCGGCTGATTGGAGTGACCGATTTCGATCATTGGTTGAACACTAAATACGTTACACAAAGTGTCACCATTCAAGACTGCGCAGTTAATTAACTAAGCGTGTCGTGACCGACGGTTATCTCCTGTTCAGGTTGGTCAGTGCTTTTAGCTCACCTGACTGAAAGTCAGGGTGAGCTTTTCTTATCACTCTTCGTCCGCCGTCCGTCTGTCGTCCTGCGAAGGTGGTGTTTGAGCCTCTTTCTCCTAAACCACTGGCCACATTTTAATTAAATTTCATGTAAGTAGTAGTTATATAGGGGCATTTTGATTTTTATGCAAATTAGGTTTCGGCTCATATTGAGCAGAGGGGTGTGGAAAAAATGGCCAAATTTTTTGAAAATCTTCTTCTAATGAACCACCAGTAGCAGAGACTTGATATATGGTATACAGAGTCCTTTTGAGGTTTAGAATCAAGTTTGTCCAAGAGAAGTTTGTCGGGCATTATTTGCCTTCGTTATGGGAGGGGCAAAAATTTTGGCCACGCCTAAAATTTCTATTTTCAGAACCGTGAGGTCGATTTGAACCAAATTTGATATGAGATGCTAATGGGTCATAAGTAGTTGACTGATGCAAAAAAAAATATTCTCATTTCCCCGTGGGAACCTCGGGAGCTAAAAATTGGAAAAACCTTAAAACCTGCCAAATCTCCAAAACTACACGGCACAGAGAATTCTTATTTTGTATAAAGCTTACTTTTATCCAGTAGAATAGAATGGTTAAAAAAAATCCCTATCGGTACTTTTTTCAGGACTTTGAAAAAGTGCTGAGTCAGCACTTTGTAACACTGTAGGCAATGGGAAAAAGATTAAAAAATCTTCTTCTCCAGATCCAGTAGGCAGAATCTTTTGATATTTGGTATGCAACATTGTGGGGTGGATCTGATTCAAGTTTGTTCAAATCGGCTCACTAGATTCATATTTGGGCTCACTATAGAAGCCCAAATTCAAACTTGGTGCATTTCAGGCAAATTTCTTGAAAATCTTCTTCTCCAGATCCAGCAGGCAGAATCTTTTGAAAGTTGGTATGCAATATTGTCGGGTGGATCTGATTCAAGTTTGTTCAAATCGGCCCCCTGGGTTCATATTTGGGATCAGTATAGGAGCCCAATTTGAACTTAGTGCATTTCAGGCAAATTTCTTTAAAAATCTTCTTCTCAAGATCCAGCAGGCAGAATCTTTTGATATTGGGGGGTGATCTGATTCAAGTTTGTTCAAATTGGCCCCTTGGATTCATATTTGGGCTCACTATAAAAGCTTGAATTTGAACTTAGTACATTTCAGGCAAATTTCTTTAAAAATCTTCTTCTCAAGATCCAGGAAGCAGAATCTTTTGATATTGGGTATGCAGCATGCTTAGGGGGGTGAGATTCAAGTTTGTTCAAGCCAAGTCCCTGGGTTCATATTTGGGCTCACTGGGGTAGCCCGAATGATAGCTTAGTTCAAAATGAGGAATTTTCTTTAAAAATCTTCAGATCCAGCAGTCGGAATATTTTGATATTTGGTATACAGCGTCCTTAGGGGGGGTGAGATTCAAGTTTGTTCAAGCCATGTCTCTAGGTCCATATTTGGGCTCACTGTGGAAGCTTGAATTGTAACTTAGTTTGAAATGAGGAATTTTCTTAAAAAATCTTCTTCTTCAGATCCAGCAGTTGGAATGTTTTGATATGTGGTGTGTAGCATCCTTAGGGGGTGAGATTCAAGTTTGTTAAAGCCAAGTTTGAGAGCCTGAATTATAACTTAGTCAATATGAGGAATTTTCTTCCAAAATCATCTTCTTCAGATTCAGCATTCGGAATGTTTTGATATTTGGCATGCAGCATCCTTAGGGGGTGAGATTCAAGTTTGATCAAGCTAAGTCCCTGGGTTCATATTTGGGCTCACTGTGGGAGCCCGAATGATAACTTAGTTCAAAATGAGGAATTTTTTTCAAAAATCTTCTTCTTCAGATCCAGCAGATGAATGCTTTTGATATTTTGAACGCAGCATCCTAGGGGGGTAAGATTCAAGTTTGTTCAAGCCATGCCCCTAGTTCCATAAAATTTGTCTCTCATGACTTCATTCCTTTGTAGTGTTGATGAACCATGTCTAACTGAATGTGACCCCAAATACTTCTTCGAACCACTTTGGCCGGTGAGCAATCGATTAAGGCTCCTTGGGGCCTCTTGTTTTTTAGTGTGACCATTGGCGAGGGCCGATTCCACACATCTGACTACTGTTTGTCATATATATGGGTACTTATTGGCCAATGACTGATTGTATACCGATTAATCACTTCATCAGCAGTCAAAGTTAAATATCATTACAATATACCAGTATTCATTTCTTGTGGACAATATTCAACTGGTGAAGATTTCAGTACCGCTTTTATCAGTATATTTAATCCTTTGAACCCGACGCCGAGAGGCTGCTTTTCCAGTACAGGAACATGGTACTACAAAATTTCATTAAGTGTGATGGCTGCTAAGTGAAGGTGTGGGGTGGACCAATCAATATTTTCAATGTACTGCCTTGAGGCAGTATTAATTGGTCTACCACCAAATAATGAATATGGACTCTTCCTGTTTCTGGCATTGAACTGACATGGAAGATACCAGCAGGGTTCAAAGGGTTAAATACCACTTGGCCCTGTGTGTAGTACATATATACGTAAAGCTGTGAGGAAATTTGAACATTAATCCAATAATGTTTGTTTGGGCATTTCAT
Source organism: Pictodentalium vernedei (assembly GCA_031216915.1). NCBI lineage: Eukaryota > Metazoa > Mollusca > Scaphopoda > Dentaliida > Dentaliidae > Pictodentalium > Pictodentalium vernedei. The sequence goes on along the minus strand of CM062292.1, from coordinate 184,269,920 downwards.
TCCAAGCTTCCTTTTGAGAAGTTCGAGGAGCTATATTTGCCTTCGTTATGGGAGGGGCACGAATTTTTGCCCCGCCCCAAATTTCTATTTTCCAAACTGAGAGGCAGATTTGAACCAAATTTGATATGAGGGCTTATTGGGTCATAAGTACTTAATTTATGCCAAAAACATTTTTCCTTCTGCCCCATGGGAACCGCAGGACCTAAAAATAGAAATGCCTATATCTCCAAAACTACACAGCAATTAGAATTCTTATTTGGTGTGTAGCTTCCTTTGGACCAACAGAATGGAATGGTCCAAAAAAAGTTCTATCGGTTTTCTCACAGTTTTATCATGGGGTAGTTTTTGGGGACTTTGAAAAAGAGCTGAGTCAGCATTTTTTAACACTGTGGGTGATGGGAAAACATTCAAGACTACTTTTCTCCCAAACCACTGCTCCAAAAGCTTTCAAATTTCACATATAACATCTTTGGAAGATTGTTTCACACGTTTATTGAAATCAAATCCCTTGGTCCACATTTGGGCTCTCTATGGGAGCCTAAATGTTTAAATTAGTGCAGTATGAGGAATATTCTTTAAAAATCTTTTCTTCAGATCCAGCGTTCGGAATGTTTTGATATTTGGTATGCAGCATCCTTAGGGGGTTGAGATTCAAGTTTGTTGAAGCCAAGTCCCTGGGTTCATATTTGGGCTGCCTGTGGGAGCCCGAATTATAACTTAGTTCAGTATGAGGAATTTTTCTTTAAAAATCATCTTCTTCAGATCCAGCAGTCAGAATGCTTTGATGTTTGGTATGCAGCATCCTTAGGGGGGTAAGATTCAAGTTTGTTCAAGACAAGTCCCAGGGTTGATATTTGGGCTCCCTGTGGGAGCCCGAATTATAACTTAGTTCACTATGAGGAATATTCTTCAAAAAATCTTCTTCTTCGCATCCACCAGTCAGAATCTTTTGATATTTGGTCTACACCATCCCACTGGAGGTGAGATTCAAGTGTGTTCAAGCCAAGTCCCTGGGTTCATATTTGGGCTCCCTGTGGGAGCCCAAATTTTTACTTAGTTCAATATGAGGAATATTCTTTAAAAATCTTTTTTTTTTAGCTCCACTAGTCAGAATATTTGGATATTTGGTATAAGCTTTTCTTAGGAGGGGCAGATGTAACTTGTTGAAATCAATTCCCTGTGTTGATATTTAGGCTGCCTTGTTAGGTAAGCACCCTCAGGCCACCTGGGGCCTCTTGTTTTAAGGCACATGTGACCTTTTCAGTTAAGGCAGTCCATTTTTGCGATGCTCTGATATCAGAACAATCATAGACAATTGTTGGTGAATCCTGTTGAGGCATTTTGACCAATTGTGGGCATGTTAGAGGCATTTTGACAAATCTTGTGAGTGTTTTAACCAAAACTCTCCAAGGACGTTTGGACCAACTCTTGAAGACATTTTGACCAGAACTTGAGTTTCCGGTATTTCAGTTAATGGATGTGTAATTTTTGTCTTGCTTTTGACTTGTGAAGTCAAACTCGTCTTATAGATGTAGTTCAATGAAGTCAAGCAGAGAGGCATAAAGAATTTGTTTCTGGGCAATAACTTTCATTTTATTTAATGTATGTAGGTGCACCAAACTTACTGGGTTGATACCCTCACAAAAAAAAAAATAATAACCCTTTTGATTTTCAGATTTGTGTACTGAAGGTCAAGGTTGCCGTTACTAATAATAGCACTTTCTGGTTTCTGGAAGATAACATTAGTTATATTTATCACAGCTCAAGAAAACTTGCAGATAGTAATCTCGTATGGGAAGAGTTAGATAATATTGATTTTGGAGTTGGTAGCCACAAGCCAAGGTCACAGGAATGTTAATATAAATAATACTTTTGTCAAAACACTGATTTCAGGGAATTTCTTTAGTTTTACATGTCATATATGTTTTCCTTGCATTTTGGCACCCAGATAGTGCTCTGTCCACCCACCATTTTGATATTTGCTTGTGGAGACAGTTGGAACACTTTTATCAGAAAAGTTATTCAAAGTAAACCGGGTTCGTATTTGGAGCTCCCAGTGGTGCAGTAAGAAAAATATTGTATAAGCATCTTCTTCTTTACATCTACCTGTCAGTGTCAGAATCCTTCGATATTTGGTATACAGAAACCTTCGGTGGGTTGGATTACATTTTGTTGAAATGTAGTACCTTGGTCCATATTTGGGCTTTTTATGTGTAGGGGTGAAACAGTTAATTGGTTAACCGATTAACCACCGGTCACGAGTGTGACAGCTCATAAAACCCATGACTGGTCTTTAACTGCTTATAAACATTGCTGTTAACAACAGTAAGTTACAGGGTATTCTGCCAGTTAGACACTGCTTATTTGGTGAAAAATTAGTGGGGAACATTCCTGTCACATGCAGTTCAGGCAATGTACATTGTCAAAACATCAAAGTGATCATGTCGCGTCAATGTAGCAAGTTGCAATGCACCCCGTCTTTGAAACTAACTTCAAAGAGATCTGAGATCCCCATTGGGCCTCATATTCAACTTGTTACTGCCCTTGATTTGTCTCCAATGTTTACTGGAAAACAGTCAACATTTGAGAGACACATCAAGGGAGATAACTGCATTGACATTCTGCAAATGTGTTCATGACAAACCATGTGGTGTAAATATTGTGTAACAATCATGCTTTGTTAACCCTTTTGCTCCTATAGGTTTGTATTGAGTATGGACCCAAATGTTTTTGAGTACAGAGAAGCCACATACAGGGAATGGACACCCCAGCATGATGTTATTCTCAATATATCACATGTACTAAATGTAAGTGACGGATGATATGACATTATCCATTTATTCCACTATTCTTTGCTTTTTATGGAAATACTAGACATGCTAAATAACCCTGTCTATGTACATGTATCATTCGTGTGGGTTTTCCAAACACTTCAGAAGCCTGGTTGATTCATTCACAGCAAATTGCCCAGTCGAGCTGTACAGAACATATGCCATCACTGTGAATCTTTGAATTTTGCTGAGGTGGTGTGAGCAGCACAGGACATCATTTCCAACACGACTGCCATCTGTCATAAAGTTATTCCAATGTGATTACTGAATAAAAATATTAAATTGTAGGACAATTATTTAGTTTGAGCTTAGCATTTCAGAATCTGTCCAAAATTTGCTATGGGCATTCTTTAAAATGTGTTAGAAACTTAAGATAATGATTAAAAACAATCCATTTACCCAGCAAAACTCCCCAATCAGTCAGTAACACATAAAGAGCCAAAAATGAACATTTATGGTGCAAATGTTAGTTTGAGATTAATGTTTGAACCTATCCAAAAATATCCATGGGCATTCTTCACATGGTGTTAGGAATTTAGAATGATTAAAAACAGTCCCTTTACCCAATGAAAATCCCAAATTGTTCAGCAAAATATAGAAAAACTATAAAATGTAACAACTCTTGTGAGTAAATCATGTGGCATCTTTTAGAATGAGCTGCTTCAATTTGTTCCATAACATTGTCACTTGAAGGGCATTTTTAAAGTCTGCTAATTGCACAGCAGTGCTCATACCAGCGCATTTTTATTCAGTTGCCGGTGGCACATTTACTTCCAGGAGCGTTTTCCTTGAACTTAGTAATTGTAATAGAACTGGTTGCTGTTGTGTTTTATGCATAATTCTTTCCTATGAGAACCCTGGGAAGTGAAGTAGTGCTAATTTACTGTGGTAACCAAGCTCTGTTTTACTGGTAAAATAGGACTTGGTAACCAATGCCAGGCGTGGAAGTCCTCTAAAATGAGCAACACAGGTATAAATGATTGGGTGGACTTCATATCCATATACACACACGTATATATGTTACAGTCAGACTGTGAAATCAGTCATTTCGTGAAATGACTAAAAGTTTCAGTCATTTCATGAAATGACTGTGGAGGTCAGTCATTTCATGAAATGGCTGAAAATTCCAGACACAAAGAGTATTTCGCGAACTGCTCAAACTTAATTCCCATTGTCCAATCAGTGGAATTATCGTCTGACATCCAGGCCACAAGCATGTCTTTAATGTCGCCATTCGCTCTCTCAGCTGAACCCTGACTCTGAGGATGTCTGGGTTTGCCATGTACAATTTTCAAGTCGGGCCACATGGAAGCAAGTTCTTTGATTACTGCCGTAGTGAATTTGGAACCATTATCCGATTGCAGAATAACTGGAGCCCCTATCAATAGAAAAATATCAGCAAGTTGAAATGCTACCTCAATGGATCATTTCGAAGTGAGTGGTTGTAGAATGCACAACTTGGTCAAGTGGTCCTGGGACACCATGATCCACTTAAAACTGTTGTGGCTTATGGACTGCATATCGATGAGATCAATCTGTCCTCTGGATGCGAACTCTGTCATTAGGATTGGTTTCACGACTACTCCCTTGGTTATTAGACGCTTCCTCTTTTTCTGGCATTCCTGGCACAAAAACTTGAACAGCTCTACATCATCTCTCAGAATATTGGAATACTTAACAGATAGATCCTTCATCATTCTATCTCTACCGCCATGGCCGGTTGCGACATGGGCCCTCTTGATAATATCAAAGGTGTCTTCTATGCTGGCATAATAGACTGGAAGTTCGTCAGAGGTCTGACGCGTCTTGATTAGTTTCTGTACATCACCACACTGAAGAATTTCAAACTTATTGAGCAAGTAATATTCATGACAAGACTTGGTATTTGATAACTCGCTGGCAACCTTAAGTTCTTCAATTGTCTTATAGTAAACATCCTTGGGCATAAGATATTTTGGACACTTAGTGTACTTCTCGAACAAAGCACTCTGGAACCTCGACTCAATGCTGTCTGACATTTTTGTTGTTGTTGATGGAGAAAAACTGAATCGACTATGAAATAGTGAATGAATGAAATAGTCCTGGAGAATCTGTCTTAAATACTGACCAAGTGACTAAGTTTCAGTTGTGTTATTTCAGTGCAAACAGTTATCTTGATAGTCGTTAAGTGAATCCAGTTCATAACTGTTTTCACAACATCATACAACTCACCCAATGATCAGGTGAATATGTTGCAACTCAGGTGTGTTTATTAACGAAACTTGAACTCCATATTATCAGACATGTTGACAGTAAACTAATTGAAATGAAGTATTGCTGACTTGTGGTCATACAGTGAACAATTCTTAGGAAATTCTATGAAATAACTGGTATTTCACACTTTGACTGAACATGGTAGTCATATAGTGTAAAAAATCATGAAATAACTGGTAATTTTGGCCATTTCACGATTCGACTGAACATGGTAGTCAAATAGTGTAAAAAATATGGCAATAATTCAGACATTTCGTGAAATGACTAGACATTTTAATCATTTCACGAAATGACTGACCCCCACAGGCATTTCATGAAATGACTGAAAGTTTTAGGGATTTCACGAAATGACAAATTTCAGTTTGACTGTAACATGTATAAACGTATGACTCTTGACAGATGACTGATGAAGTAGTTACAAGTTCTGTACACAATGCGCATGCAAAATGGGGTTTCCTTTTGTCAACAATCTTCTCTACTTTACCTCCGTTGCAGTTAAATAGTTTTCCGTGATCAACTTGCTGTATTCCCCACGGGAACCCCGGGAACCCCGGGAAGTGAAGCAGTGCCTGTTCACTGCGGTAAACAGGCTCTGTTTTACTTGTAAAATAGGACCCAGTCACCAATGCTTGGGAGGGGCAAACTCTCTATAAAATGGGCAACATGGCTTATTAACGCTCATCCCTGGTCTTGAGTTGATACTCATGTTGTGGTCATGATTAGCCATTGTGCAAAAATATGTGACCTAACACCAATAAATAAATAAATATAAATAACTTGCTGTATTGTTGACACACAGTCCATCTTGTCCATTTTGAAAAAGAATAATGACTTTGAACTGAAACTAGAGGAGGAAGAACCTAGGCAGATTGTGAATTTTTGGCCTGAAATGGAGAAAAAATGACTTTCGCCTAAGGAAAGGGCTTAATATTGGCCCCTATAGACTGAAGACACTTACATGTATGTTGAACCCTGAAAACAGTTGGTAAGTTTGTAGTTTATAATTTATGATTTGGAGCTTTAAATGGATACTAAACTGTTCAGAGTATCCAATACATCTTTTGTAAAGTTTTTCTCATGTGATTAGCATTTTTTTTTAAATTAATTTTTTGTAACATTTCAGCAACGGATGGCCCAAGAAGTATTAACACGGCTTAAAGAACACCCAGATGCATGGACGCGCGTAGATACGATATTAGAATTCTCAAGCAACCAACAAACAAAATATTATGCTTTACAAATATTGGAAAACGTCATAAAAACAAGATGGAAAGTTCTTCCAAGACCACAGTGTGAAGGTACATTGTATTTAGCAGATCATTTTTTCGGCAGCTTATTTAAGCCAACTACATTATGGTGAACAGCTATGTCTGTCTGTTAACTTTTGCTTGTCTGAACAATAACTTGAACATTATACTTTGAACAGCTCCCTTTTTATGGTGCCTCAGGCTTGACTAAAGGATAGTTCCTTTTTGATAACCAGCTTTTTGGCATATCCCACATGGCTGCCATATTTGATGTATGTTTGTCCAAGCAATAACTAGAAAAGGAATGACAATGAATCCAGTGTTTTTCTGGGGTAGTACTTTTACTTTTGCCTAGAAAAAGGTTCCGTTTGGTAACCAGCATTCTGGCTTAACCAACATGACAGCCATTTTACATTTCTGTCTGGTCTTTATAATTGAATCTATATGACAGATCTTGTCAATCCTTCCCGCAATTTTTACCCATAACCTAATGTTTTGTCATGACCTTGACCCATTGTCATATCAAGGTCAAGGTCACATGCAGTAACACTTGGATTCTTGAATACCATTCTTGTCTGGGTTGTACAATTTGATGCCATTTGTCCAGTCCATATAACTTGCTATGATTGACAGATCTTATTCATACTTAGACCAATTATGACTTGTGACTGAAAGGTGTGTCACGACTTTGAACCAGCGTCATATCATTAAGGTCAAGGTCAGAAACAGAAAAACTTGGGACATTGTTGGGGAAATTGAAAACAGGAGTATCCTGTTTGAATAAAACATAATTGTTTATGTAATCAGCGAATGAAGATTAAATTTTGTTTGGCATTATAGCAGAAGATAGATTCTGAACCATTAATTTTTCATTTCAACACAGGTTAAGTGTTAGTAATTTTAATATCCCACCGGTGCCTGGTCATAATTAATAAGATTTCAAGGTAGCCGTTTCTCTTATATTCTCTCTGTCTTATATTTTATCCTGTATATATCTGCCCTGAGAGTTTCAAATACTTGTGATTGAATTTGTGGGTGTCTGAGCAAAAATAAGCAACTTAAGCACGTGATTTTAAAATTTCACCTTCATTGAAATTGGATTTCCTGACAGTTAAAATACATGAAAATGAATTAAACAGTGTATATTTATTTCTTTAGTTTACTTATCTACCCCTGTTCTTTTTCCAATTTTCAAATCGGTACATATTCCAGTATGACTTAGTAGCCCCTCCACCCCCCAAACCCTGAATATTCAAGGATGCAAAATCAGTTGCCATTCAGGAAACCCCATGTCTGATTTCCATATGTAACCCACAAGCAGCTCATATTTCTGGAAATCCTGTTATGTGTTTGTGTGTAACATCATCACTTTAAAATTTTGTCAGCTCCTACACTTGCACAACCAATAATGACCACATACATTGTGAGTTTTTAATTTGTAAGAATGATCATAGATTGTTTGTTTATTTTGTTGTACTGGTAGAGATTGTTTATTATTTTATATGTATCGCCTATTCATCTACAAACCATCAATTAGTAGCTGTAATTAGCCGACTATAGAACTAATAGTAACAATATTTTATTTGGGGGAGTGTAGAGATGCAGGCTGCAAGTCGAGAGGTCCATGGTTCGAATCTCAACTGCAGCAACAGCATTGTGTCCTTGGGCAAGACACTTAATCCCAGTTGCCTACGTGGGGGCACGGTGACATTGTGTACTAAGGCATACTGTACGTTGATGGTGCACTTGTCTTCAAGCAATGCTAACCCTGCTTGTGTGGAGTTAGTAAGTTGGGGAATCTGACAGTTGCTCGCCATTGCTTAGTGGTTCTCTCCAGGTACTCCGGCTTCCTCCCCTGTAAAACTGTCTGACATGAGGCGACCCTTGTCGAAATTGTCGTTAAACGCCACTAAATAAATTTTATTTGAGCAATTGTGCCGTACCTTGTCATTCAGTAGCTCGACCATGCCAAGTTCATAAACAGCTATTCAAACAAACATTTCACCTTTATTGAATATTTTACATATTTGTAGGAATCAAGAAATATATTGTTGGTTTGATAATTAAAACTTCATCCGATCCGGAAACACTGGAGAAGGAAAAAGTTTATCTTGGGAAATTGAATATGATTTTAGTTCAGGTATGAATTGCTCTGTGTTTTGCAATATAGTTTTATTTGTCTGAGCTTTTGTGTTTTTTTTTGTTTTTTTTTTTGTAAAGAACATTCAGTCAATAACTTGCATTAAACGTAGGCATGGTATTCTGAAATACTCTTAGAAACTGCAGAAAGTTGAGCAGTACATGTCCTTTCTGAATCATTGTTGTTTAACTGATTTGTAAACTTAGACTAGGATTTAGGAAACTTAATATTGAATGAATAACAATGAAATGAGCAATTGGTGCAAGTGAACTCGAGCATACTTCATAATATTTTTATACTGTACCAATGACCCAGACATAGCTGGTGCTAACTCTAAAAATCCAGGGCCAAACACAAATTTTGCCCCCCAATCCCCAAAATTTGCATCTAAAACCAAAAGAAATCATGTCCTAAAGGACCTCCATACTTTGCCCTTACTGCGCATGCGCAGTGTCAAGGACGTTCCGAAATTGGCGCCAATTATCATTCTCTGTTTGGCCCTTCATCAGTCAACATCTCACTGATCTTTGTGCTTGTAAATCTCAGTTTAAAGGATGCCAGACACGTAATTATTGGAGAAATGGTGATTCTAAGGAGGATTTTGAAGGAGGAGAGGAAAAAGGAGTGACAAAAAATAATCAGGGCTGTACTTAAAATTTTTTATGAAATTATGTTAAGTTGCCTATTTTCGAGCCATGGGCCTGTTGTTGTCATTCTTGCTATAAAGTTGCACTGCTTATTCAGTGTTTCCTCTCCCCTGGTCTTCTAGGTCCCCCCTTGCTATTCTCCCATGCTTTTGGCATATTTTTGAGAAAGATCATTTCTAAATTCTCTTGGGAGAGTTAGCTTGGTTACAGAATGTATTCTGTTATTTTCCCCATAGTGACATTTTCACCCATGGGTGTATAAACGTTGTGTTCTGCATCTTCCATCTGATGTTCTGCAGATTCTCCCCTGGGAGTCTCTGTCTTGCATCAGATAGAGTGTAAATTTGATGACTGATTTCGGGCCAGTTTTGTCAGTGCCTGGAGTCATGTTTTCTGGTGTTTTTACACTGTTTGTTTACATTGGCAACAGTCTCTTTTGAGGGGGGCTGTTTGCCTTTGGAGTAGTTCATCTCACTATAAGATACATTATTATTATCCGTAAGTGTTGCATTAATTATTTAATATAATTTTAAATTTTTGACCACACTTAGCCTTGGGATCCATTGGGGCTCAACGTTACTTTTCAGAAACTTGGGCTTCGCTGAAAAAATATTTTTCAAAAATTATTTTGATTTTCAATTGTTTTTTCTATATTAATAGATCATGTTATTATGTATCTTTGTGTTTAGGGGTTTGTGCGAGTACTAGGACTTGTTGACTTTTCACAATGAAAGGATATTGTTCTAATTGTAATAGGAAGAAGTCTTCCTCTGACTTTCATGATCATTGTATTAATTGTAGTCAGTTTACTCGCACTAATCCCTGTTCTATATGTCAATATTGGGATGATAAACATTGGAAACGTGTGTCACGATATGTTGTTAGTGGAGAAAGGGCTATGCCGGCTCTTTCTCCGCAGGGTCACTCTACTCTATCAGTTTCTATTTCAGAGGAACAAGAACAGGGTGATGTTTCCATGTTATCTTCCGCAAGTGCGCTTCCATCGTCACAAATGAATTCAGAGCTAGCGGCAAAAGTGCTCATGGAGATAAGACAAATGTCGTCCGCTAGCTCGCCCGGTGTAGCGTCCATTCACCGAATGGTTCGGCAGCCGGGTTCGTCCGATGCGGTCCAGGAGGAAATGTTGGGTGATGCGAGCACTATAAACATTCAACGTGCACACCCAGTGACGGCGGATAGTAGGAGAGATTGGAGGAAGCCTTCGAGTCCGGTTCCTAGCTCGTCCAGGTCCAGCCGGGCCGCGAGCGAGAGAGGCCCCTCTCTCGTACAACAACATCTGGGACCAGATGTTGTGGTACAAAATGTGTCGCAAGCGGAGCACACGTCCGTCGCTCGGGACGCTCCGTTGTATAGGCAGTCCGCGGAGACTGCTCAGGCTTCTTCCTCTGACCAGCGCACACGACTGCACCTTGGCTATGTGACCGCCGATATTTTACCAGCTTCGCCGATCAGGGATTCTTCGGCGACCAGGTCACGCCATCCGGTAGCCAGGGACACGAGGCCGGTGGACTCCGGACGTTCGCATAGGAAGAGTATGCGGGAGTCACCAGATGCGGAGCTGCCCTCGGCGAAGCAGCGAAAGACTGCGCCTCCGCAGGCCTCGATGTCAGACGTGCTTGTTCAAATAGCACAACTTATCGCAGCATCCCAGCAACCGACAGAAACGGTGTCGGATCGGGAATTATCCGACGGCGCTGGGTCGGTACGCTCCGCCGAAGCATCGGGGGCGGACGACCGGGAGCATCATGAGGTCCGACCGGATGGTGAAAGGGATACGGATGACTTGGAGCTATCCCTTTCGGAACAACATGAAGCTGCCGTGGACTTCATCCGGCACTTTCTTCCTCAAGTTGTTCCGTCGGGCCAGACTGCTGCGGTTCCGGACAAGAGAATTATAGCGTCATTGGACTCTGATTTCTTTGAGTGGTTGAGGGACATCGCTCCCGAGTTTCCGTCTCAGTCCAATAATGTTGCAAGAACATTTGAATTATTGAACGACGCTATATTCAAACTTGCTTCCAAAACAGGAAAAGCGGGTTTCTTGTCCAACAATACTCTCAACCTGCCTTTCATTAATGCAAGGAATAAATTCGATACGGCAAGACAGGGTATCCCGAGAGTTCCTCTGCATATGGACAACGAGGCTGAAGACTTAGAATTGTCGTTACCCTCGTCTGCGTCTATTCCAACCGTGGTGTTGGAGACTACTATTTCGTCTAACAGAGCCAGTTTAGATGCTTTATCTTACGCAGACCACCTTACTAAGGCGTTATCACTGCGTCTTCAAGGGAAAGAATTCCAGGATATACAATCCTCTTTAAGACTTCTTTCAAGGGCAGTAGCTTATTCCACGTGTAACTCCGCCCTTTCAGTGGCAAACCTGGAGTTGGTTAGACGTGACGCAGTCCTAGCTACATCCACACTCGTGGATAGTAAGGTGAAGAACTCTCTCAGAGTTGCTTCGGTCTCCGGAGAACTTCTCTTCGACGGCAAGCTTTCTGCAATTTACGATAAAATTACGAAGAAAGCTTCGGATTCTCTGCTGTTCAAATCTGCTTCTAAGAAGTCGGACACGGCAGATAAGAGTAAGACAGGCACTTCTGGGTCTAATGCGCCCAAGAGAGGTTCCGGTGCGTCCTCTTGGTCTTATTCAAGAGACCGTCAAGGCAGCGACTCACGTGCGGGACGTCCTTCGGGCCGTGACAACCGGTCGGACGCCCCGAGGTCGACGGGACGTGGTGCGGGTCGTCGAGGACGTGGTTTCTCCTACCGCAGGCCTCGCAGGTCCAGGAGGTGATGGCTTCAACCTCTATCGCGTGCCGGTTGGCGGAAGGTTGTCGAGTTTTTCACAAGAGTGGGCGTCGATTACGGACGACCCTTGGGTGAGAGGGGTGATTTCGGAAGGTCTAAAGATATCCTTCAAACGAAAGCCTCCATTAACTCGAAGTCCAAAATGGACTCAACTTCCGTCAAATCCGCAGAAAAGAGACGCTCTGTTATCAGAGGTGCAGTCTCTTTTAATGAAGAACGCGGTAGAGGTCGTAGAAAACCAGGAGACACCGGGATTCTACAGCCATCTGTTTCTGGTTCCGAAACCAGACGGCTCGTTCCGTCCAGTCATAGATTTGAGCTGGATAAACAAGCTGATCGTCACTCCGAAGTTTTATATGGAGACGATTCGATCGGTCAGAGCGAGTATTCGGGTGAATGATTATGCAACAAGCATAGATCTCAAAGATGCGTACTTTCACGTCATGGTACATCCGACATTCAGAAAGTATCTACGCTTCGCAGTCCTAGGGGTGGTGTATCAATTCCGGGCGATGTGCTTCGGATTGAATCTAGCACCCTGGGCTTTCACTCGGGTAATGAACTCGGTAATGATGTATTTCTGAGCTCATTCGTCTGCGGTAACGTCGGCCTACCTGGACGACATTCTTCAGAGGTACGGCAGCGAGTTAACGCTTCAGAACGATATGCAGAATCTGCTTCTATTGCTCCGACGTCTCGGTTTTATATTAAACGAGGAGAAGTCGGATCTGGTGCCGTCCAAGTCATTCACACATCTGGGAATGAGCTTCGAGACGCACAACAATCTCGTTCGTCTGCCGTTAACCAGAGCGAAATTAGTCAGTTGTTACGCTTGCTATTGTCTGCACGCAGACAAAGTTACAGCGAGGGAGTTCATGAGACTGATAGGTCTTTGCGGAGCCGCTGCGGATCTCATTCCGATGGGGCGGTTACGCACACATCCTCTCCAAATTTTCTTGACTCAGAATTGGAGTGTGAAAATTCATTCGCTCGACATAGACGTTCTCTTGTCAGATCAAGTGAAACGAGAGATTCAGACTTGGGCAAACATTCAGTGGTTAACTCAGGGAGTTCCGCTGCAGTTGCCGGATCCGAGTTTTACCATTATGATGGATGCCAGTCAAACAGGTTGGGGTGCATCATTGATCCCAATGGATTAGAGATGCCAGGGTCTTTGGGATCCGCAATTCCTGGGCAAGCAGATAAACATCAAGGAAATGATGTCAATTTGGCTTGCGTTACGTCATTGGATGGACATTATTCACAATGCTCATGTCCAAATCCTATCCGACAATACGACAGTAGTGGCGTATATACGGAATCAGGGAGGCACTCATTCAATTCCGTTGTTCAATCTAATGGAAAGAATCCTTCTGTTTGCCCTAGAACATCATGTTCTTCTTTCGGTCCGTCATATACCGGGTCGTCTGTACGTTCTAGCAGACTCCCTTTCACGAAAGGGTCGCTTGTTGCCGTCGGAGTGGACTCTCAACAAACAAGTATTCAATCAGATTTGCTACCAGTGGGAACGGCCAATGATAGACTTATTTGCGACACATCTCAACAATCAGTTGCAGACGTATGTGTCTCCGTGTCCGGATCCAAGAGCATTTGCAGTAGACGCTCTGTCGATCCCTTGGGACGGAATGATAGGATATGCGTATCCTCCAGCGCCGTTAATTCAGCAAGTATTGCTAAAGATAAAACAATCTCGATGCAAGATTCTGTTGGTAGCATCTCTGTCTCCACAGAGACCGTGGATAAATCTACTCAGGTGTCTGTTGTGGGACCTACCGCGAAAGCTTCCTCCATGGGAGGATCTTCTTTCGCAGGGGAGATCGCGTCAACTCCATCACAACCCGCAAGGTCTCAACCGTCACGTTTTTCCGTTGTGCGGTCCTTCTTGCATGGCAAGCACTTTACAGGACGAGCAGTGGACGTGATTTCTAACTGTAGGAGGACCTCCTCTTCGCTAAACTATGCGGCTAAGTGGAAGGTTTTTCGTCGTTGGTGTAGGGATCATTCTGTTGATATTTTTGATCCCTCCATACCAGACTTTGCAAACTTTCTAGTATACTTGTTTGACGAAATCAAACTGCAGCCTGTTACTATTAAGGGTTATAGGTCTATGTTATCTGATACCTATGCACATCATGATAGTTTACAAATTGGATCTAATGTCTCTTTATCTAAGTTAGTTAGAAACTTCTCGATAAATAGACCCAGAACTCTTAGGTTAATTCCTAAGTGGAATTTAGCTTGGGTTCTTCTTAAACTGAAGGAAAAGCCATTTGAACCTCTTGGGACAGTAGATTTCAAATTCTTGTCTTATAAGACAGCTTTTCTCTTAGCTTTCTCTTCTGCTAGAAGAGTCAGTGAGCTTCATGCACTGTCGGTGGATGATTCTCACTATCGTAGTGTTGGGAATACTATCACCTTCACTACTAATGTGGGATTTTTAGCTAAGAATCAGGCTCCTAATAAATATCCGGAACCTATTGTTATTAAGGCCCTTCCGTCTTCAGACAGGCGTAGGCCTTTACTCTGTCCTGTTAGAGCGTTACGTATCTATAAACAGAGATCTCAATTTATCAGAAAAGGACGAAAACGTTTCTTTCTGTCTCTGATGCCTAATAGAAAGGACATTTCAGTCCATACTATTGCTAGATGGATTCAATTCACTATCCGTACTGCTTATGAAAATTTATCTTCTTCTCAGCAGTCTGTGCTTAAGATTTCGGCTCATGAAGTAAGAGCTCTTTCTACTTCTTGGGCTTACGCTAATAGTATTGCTATTACAGATTTAATGAAGGCTGCTTATTGGTCTCAGCCATCCACATTCACGAATTTTTATCTCAGAAATATTGAGTCCATTTCTGGAGACCTGCATTGTTTAAGTCTGTTATCTGTTGCTCAGAATGTCGTCCACTAAACAGTTGTAACTATAGTTATGCAGGCTTTCTGTTCCGGCAGTGACTCCGTCCGGCTGCCCTCTTCGCTCTGGGCTGTTTGACCCAGGGCAAGGGGAAGGGGGGGGGGGGGGAGGGTGTTCCCTTAGGTCACCTGCTTTATAGTGAAAAGCAAGGGAATGCCTCCTCCGAAGTCAGTATTTCTGAGTCGTTTCCGGGATGGTTTTAAAGTGTAATATTAATGTTAAAATTCATTCATGTCATATTTTTAAAGTGTAGCTCGGTGTGAAGCATTTGTATATGTCAAGTGTCAAACGGGCATTAATATACAATCCTCGGACACTTTTAAAGAATATAAAGAGTCTCAATTCTCTGGACTAAATTTATTTATTGGCTTACTTTAAAAATAATTAGTATAAGGGGTTATACTGGATGTTAATAGAGAACATGAATGTTATTGTGCTCAATTATGAAGGGTATTGTATCTTTCTAATTTAACATAAAATAAGAAAGATACATGTAAAGCCTAATACTCCTTTTCTCCTTGAGGGGTTGCCTCTATATTATATAGTTGAGCTTATTGGATTTTCCTCTATGTCCTAGGCCCTCCAGCCTTTTTACTATTCAGCTATGTCTGGGTCATTGGTACAGTATAAAAATGTTAAAAAATTTATAGTAATTTATATATTTTTTATACTTACCAATGACCCAGACGGGGATGGCCCTCCCAGGAGTTGGGAACTCTTACCTCCCCGCTGAGTACATAGCGCTGACCAGGCACTGCCAGTAAGAATGATAATTGGCGCCAATTTCAGAACGTCCTTGACACTGCGCATGCGCAGTAAGGGCAAAGTATGGAGGTCCTTTAGGACATGATTTCTTTTGGTTTTAGATGCAAATTTTGGGGATTGGGGGGCAAAATTTGTGTTTGGCCCTGGATTTTTAGAGTTAGCACCAGCTATGTCTGGGTCATTGGTAAGTATAAAAAATATATAAATTACTATAAATTATTTAACTTTTAGCTCACCTGACTGAAAGTCAGGGTGAGCTTTTCTGATCACTTTTCGTCCGTCGTCTGTCGTGAAGGTGGTGTTTGGGCCTTTTTCTCCCAAACCACTGGCTGCATATTAATGAAATTTCATGTGAGTAGGGGTTATATAAGGGCATTTTGATTTTTATCCAAATTAGGTTTCAGCTGATATTGAGCAGAGGTGTGGGGGAAAAAATGGCCAAATTTTTTGAAAATCTTCCCCTAATTAACCACCAGTTGCAGAGACTTGATACGTGGTACACAGGGTCCTTTTGAGGTTTAGAATCAAGTTTGTTCAAGAGAAGTTTGTCGTGCATTATTTGCCTTCGTTATGGTAGGGGCAAAAATTTTGGCCATGCCTAAAATTTCTATTTTCAGAACCGCGAGGTCGATTTGAACCAAATTTGATACGAGATGATAATGGGTCATAAGTAGTTGATTGATGCAAAAAAATTTTTCTCATTGCCCCGTGGGAACCTCGGGAGCTAAAAATAGGAAAAACCTTAAAACTGCCATATCTCCAAAACTTCACGGCACTGAGAATTCTTATTTTGTATAAAGCTTACTTTTATCCAGTAGAATAGAGTGGTTAAAAAAAATCCTTACCGGTTTGATCACAAGGTACTTTTTTCAGGACTTTGAAAAAGTGCCGTGTCAGCACTTTTTAACACTGTAAGCAATGGGGAAAAGATTAAAAAACCTTCTCCAGATCCAGCAGGCGGAATCTTTTGTTATTTGGTATGCAACATTGTAGGGTGGATCTGATTCAAGTTTG
Source organism: Pictodentalium vernedei (assembly GCA_031216915.1). Classification (NCBI taxonomy): domain Eukaryota; kingdom Metazoa; phylum Mollusca; class Scaphopoda; order Dentaliida; family Dentaliidae; genus Pictodentalium; species Pictodentalium vernedei. The sequence goes on along the minus strand of CM062292.1, from coordinate 184,253,256 downwards.
TTCAAATTGGCCCCCTGAGTACATATTTGGGCTCAGTATAGGAGCCTGATTTCGAACTTAGTGCATTTCTGGCAAATTTCTTAAAAAATCTTCTTCTCCAGATCCAGCAGGCAGAATCTTTTGATATTTGGTATGCAACATTGTGGGGTTGATCTGATTCAAGTTTGTTCAAATCGGCCCCCCTGGATTCATATTTGGGCTCACTATAGAAGCCCGAATTCGAACTTAGTGCATTTCAGGCAAATTTCTTAAAAAACCTTCTCCAGATCCTGCAGGCAGAATCTTTTGATATTTGGTATGCAACATTGTGGGGTGGATCTGATTCAAGTTTGTTCAAATCGGCCCCCCTGGATTCATATTTGGGCTCACTATAGAAGCTCGAATTCGAACTTAGTGCATTTCAGACAAATTTCTTTGAAAATCTTCTTCTCAAGATCCAGCAGGCAGAATCTTTTGATAGGTATGCACCATGCTTAAGGGGGGGGGGGGGGGGGGGGGGGGGGGGGGTCAAGTTTGTTCAAGCCAAGTCCCTGGGTTCATATTTGGGCTCACTGTGGTAGCCCGAATTATAACTTAGTTCAAAATGAGGAATTTTCTTTAAAAATCTTCTTCAGATCCAGCAGTCAGAACGTTTTGATATTTGGTATGCAGCATCCTTAGGGGGGTGAGATTCAAGTTTGTTCAAGCCATGTCCCTAGGTCCATATTTATACCCCCCGCAAACAAAGTTTGGGGGGGTATATAGGAATCACCATGTCTGTCCGTCTGTCCATCCAACGTAAGCGCAACTCCTCCTAAACCGTTTGAAGAATTTTCATGAAACTTTACACAATGGAAGAACTCCATATGGCAATGTGCATGAAGCAATATAATTCCGTTCTGTCATTTCCAAGGGGAGATAATCTGTCCGTCTGACCATACTTGTAAGCACAACTCCTCCTAAACCGTCTGAAGAATTTTCATGAAACTTTACACAATGGAAGAACTCCATATGAAGATGTGCATAAAGCAATATAATTCCGTTCTGACATTTCCAAGGGGAGATAATCTAACTTATACCGTCTGTCCATCCTTGTAAGTGCAACTCCTTCTAAACCATTTGAAGAATTTTCATGAAACTTTACACAATGGAAGAACTCCATATGAAGATGTGCATGAAGCAATATAATTCCGTTCTGACATTTCCAAGGGGAGATAATCTAACTTATACATTTCAGGCGTGGGGGGGAGAGGGGGCGGGGCTATCACTTTGTGAGTTTGCTCCCAGTACCTCTAGTTGGACTCACTGTCGGAGCCCGAATGATAACTTAGTTCAAAATGAGGAATTTTCTTTAAAAATCTTCTTCAGATCCAGCAGTCAGAATGTTTTGATATTTGGTATGCATCATCCTTAGGGGGGTGAGATTCAAGTTTGTTCAAGCCATGTCCCTAGGTCCATATTTGGACTCACTGTGGGAGCCCGAATGATAACTTAGTTCAAAAAGAGGAATTTTCTTTAAAAATCTTCTTCTTCAGATCCAGCAGTCAGAATGTTTTGATATTTGATGTGCAGCATCCTTAGAGGGTTGAGATTCAAGTGTGTTAAAACCCAAGTCCCTGGTTTCATATATGAGCTGCCTGTGGGAGCCCGAATTATAACTTAGTTCAATATGAGGAATATTCTTTAAAAATCTTCTTTTTTTTTTTAGATCCGCTGGTCAGAATCTTTGGATATTTGGTATAAGCTTTTCTTAGGAGGAGCAGATGCAACTTGTTGAAATCAATTCTCTGGGTTGATATTTAGGCTACCATGTCTGGTGAGCGCCCTCAGGCCCCTTGGGGCCTCTAGTTTTTATTGGAGTGTGTAGCTGTGCATGTTTGGAACAAGTCTTTAGCTGACCTGAGCAAAGCTCAAGGGGTGCTTTAGTGATCACTTTCTACCATCCAGTGTAAACTTTATATTTTCAACATCTTAGAAACTTCTCTACCAAATTTTATAATGTCGATTCACAAGGAGCATCACAAGGGACATAACTATGTCAGTACCTGCAAAATTTTTACAAATCTTTCTCCAGAACCACCAATCAGAATCGTTTGATATTTAGTATATAGCATCCTTAGGAGGGTCAGATTCAAATTTGTTCCAGAACCTGTGTGATATGAGCAGTCATCTCAAGTGAACTCAAGTATACTTGATACTTTTTCTTATTGGTGTGTGTAGGTGTGTATGTTAAGAACAAGTTTTTAGTTCCCCTAAGCAATGCTCGAGGGGAACTTAAGTGATCACTCTATCCATCCAGTGTGAACTTGATATTTTTGACTTTAAAATTGACTCAAATTTAATATTCCTTATGACATGTAAATTCAATATTGTTCAAATAAAGTTACCATGCCCACGGGGGACATCACAAGGGTCATAACTCTGTTAGTACCCACAATAAATTTTAAGAATCTTCTCCAGAATCGCCAATCAAAATCTTTTGATATTTGATATAAAGCATTTTCAGAATCTTTTGATATTTGACATAAAGCATCCTTAGGATGGGTCAGATTCAGAGTTGTTCAAATCAAAACTGGGGTTTTTTTTGAGCTACCTAACAAAGCCCAAATTTTACTTGGTTTAGTACCACTGTGGGAACCCTGGGAAGTGGAGCAGGTCTTGTTGAAAGAAGCAATGCCTGGAGTGGATGTCATCTAAAGTGATGAGCACAGATATAAATGATAGACTACACTTTACTTCATACATGTGTCATATTCATAATGTAACCAAAGATGCTGAAAATGACTTTAAACGCCAATAAATACAATATAAATACTTAGTGCAATATGAGAAAAATTTCTTAAAAATCTTCTTCAGAGCCACCACTATTTATAATCTTGATATTATACAGCATTCTTATGGGTGTCAGATTCAAGTTTATTCAGGTCTCTGGCTTTTTATAAGTAGCTGAAAATTATAACTTAGTGCAAAATGATGAATATTCTTAAATATTCTCATTCAGATCCACCAGTCAGAATCTATTGAAATTTGGTATTCAGCATCCTTGGAAGAGTTGGGGATGGGGATGAATCAAATTCAAGTTTGTTCGAATCAAGTCCCTGTTCTTCACATCAGGTTTTTGGCTATATAGTACACAGAATCCTTACAGTGATCAGATTCAAATTTGTTTAAATCAAGTCCCTGTGTTTATATATGGGCTCGCTATGGGAGCCCAAATTTTAACAGTCCAGTCTGAGGAATATTCTTTATAAATCTTGTTTGGTATATTTGGTATTCAGCATCCTTCAGGGTCAGATTTAAGCTTGTTTCAATGGTTTCATGTTTGGTCTTTCTAGTGTAAACTAGCCAGCCATAGATGCTGAATGTGATCTTAAATCCCCCTTTGAGCAACTCCTCATGTGAGCAAATACGGTCCCATAGGACCTATTGTTTTTGTGCCCTTTTGAAAACTCTTTGTATTATGACATTTTGTTTGCAAGCACATGGGCACATTAGCATATATTTGAAGAGTCTTTTTTCTGATGATTATGCTCTTGCCCTAATTACTTTTATTGAATGTTTAGGACTTTTTGATTTGTACTTGTAGATTTTAAAATATGAATGGCCCAGAAACTGGCCTTCTTTTATTGGAGACATCGTGGGTGCAAGCAAAACAAATGAATCCCTGTGCCAAAACAATATGGCTATTTTAAAATTGTTGAGGTAAGTTTTTTTTTAATGTGACAGATGGAATATTTCAATTTCAAACACGAGTATAGTAAAACCTGTCAACAATCACTTCCTCCAAGTGGCCACCTGTTTTGAGAGACCTTCTCTTATAAGGCATTTTGATTAGTCCAAATTCATTTTGCTTAACAATGTGACCAAAATACGCATGTCCCAAAATTATGAGTTGTATGGAGGAAACACTGAACAAAAATCAAGTTGATTCTTTATATAAATGACATCTGGGAGACATAATTTATTGTTGTCAGGTACAAACGGGAACTCCAGTGCATTTCTCTAGGGATTTTTTGTTCAGTTAAGAAGAACAAAAATTGTCTCTCTGGGATTTAGTAACTTCCGATTTATTTACAACTTGATAGTATAAATGTGACATTGGCCCGCTTTCATCATTTTGGTCCAAAAAGTGAATTCGGCTTCAGAACAAAAATTGTCTCTCTGGGATTTAGTAACTTCCGATTCATTTACAACTTGATAGTATAAATGTGACATTGGCCCGCTTTCATCATTTTGGTCCAAAAAGTGAATTCGGCTTCAGTGATTTCAGACGCACTAAAAATAACATGGCTGGGGGCATACAGTCTTACTCTTATCCATCCGTCATTCCGTAATGATGTGCTTGTTAGCACGATAGTTTCAAACAAATACTATTCGTTTGGTTTGGCATGTAATAAGTAGGTAAAAAGTGGGGATCCTAGCACACTTTCGTCTTAGGTGCGCTGGAAAGTTAGGTGAACTAGAAAAGTGAGTTATTTTTTTAGAAAAAACCTTCATTTTTGGTAAAAAAGTTGATTTGGGGGCAAAAATATGGGTTTTTCCCCAAAATAATTCAATTTTTGCCCGAAAAACCTGGGTTTTTCTGGAAATGTTAAAAATTTGAACATTTTTCTGGTCCAAATTCGAGGAATTTGTTAAAAATGTCTAAAAATTCTCGATTCTACAAGTTCACTTTTTAGCTCATCTTGACAAAGTCAAGCTGAGCTAATCTCATGGCTTCCCGTCCGTCGTCCGTCAACACCATGTTTTGGTCTTCTCCTCCAAAGCCACTGGGCCAATTCAAGTGAAAGTTTGTGTGAGTGATGGTCCCAAAGGGGCATTTCATTTTTGTTCAACTCAGCATGCCCAGCCCCATAGGGAGGGAGTGGGGGAAAATGCTCCAAAATATTTTAAAAATCTTCTTCTCAAGAACCAGTTTTTACAATGACTTGATATTTCCATATGAGGTGTAGAATCAAGTTTGTTCAAACGAAGTTTGTGAAGTAATATTTGGCTTTGTAATAGGAGGGGTAAGATTTTTGGCCCCGCCCAAAATTTCTATTTTCTGAACTGATGGTCCGGTATGAACCAAATTTGGTTTGTGGTAGTATTGGGTCATAAGTACTTGACCCATGCAAAAAAAAAAATTCCCGCATCCCCATGGGAACCCTGGGAGTTAAAAATAGAAATATTTTCAAACGCCCATATTTCCCAAACCCCACGGAACAGAGAGCTTTTATTTGGTATGAAGTATCCTTATGATTAGTAGAATTGAATGGTAAAAAAAAAATTGCCATCGGTTATGTTAGGGTGTTCTGTAATGGACATCGAAAAAATGCTGAGTCAGCATATTTGCAAAAATTTTAAAAAATCTTTTCTCCAGAACCAATCATCAGAATCTTTTGATATTTGGTATACAGCATTCATAGGGGGGGGGGGGGGGGGGGGGGGGGGGGGGGGGGGGGGGGTCAGATAAAAGTTTGTTGAAATAAAGCTCATTGGTTCATATTTGGGCTCTCTACGAAGTTTTAACATAGGGTAATATGGGGAATATTCTTTAAAAATCTTCTTCTTCAGAACCACCAGTCAGAATCTTTTAATATTTGGTATGCATCATTGTTATGAGGGTCAGATTCTAGATTGTTCAAACCAAGTCCCTAGGTTAATATTTGGGCTTCCTATGGAAGCCCAAATTTTATCTTTGTTCAATATGGAGGGTAATTTAAAAAAATCTTCTTCTTCAGATCCATCAGTCAGAATGCTTTGATATTTGGTATGCAACATCTCTATGGGGGTCAGATTCAAGTTTGTTCAAATCAGATCCCTAGGTATATATTTGGGCTCACTATGGTAGCCCAAATTTTTACTTAGTGCAATATGAGAAAATTTCTTTAAAAATCTTCTTCTTCAGATCCACTAGTCGGAATGCTTTTATATTTGGTATACAACATCTCTAGGGGGGTCAGATTCCAGGTTGTTCAATTCGAGTGCCTAGGTTAATATTTGGGCTCCCAATGGGAACATGATATTTAACTTAGTATAATATGAGGGAATTTCTTCAAAAATCTTCTTCAGATTCACTTGTCAGAATGCTTTCACATTTAGTATACAACATCTCTAGGGGGGTCAGATTCAAGTTTGTTCAAATCGGATCCATAGGTCAATATTGGCTTGCTATGGTAGCCCAAATTTGAACTTAGTGCAATTCAAAGAAATTTCTTTATAATTTCTCTTCTTCAGATGCTTTCATATTCGGTACACAACATCTCTAGGGAAGTCAGATTTAATTGTGTTCAAATCAAGAGCCTGGGTTAATATTTGGGCTCTCTATGGGAGCCGGAATTGGCCATTTTGCTGAAGAATTAAAAATTTTGTATTCAGTACCCTCTAGAGGTACTAAGATTAATCCACATAGGTTGTATCAAGGGGCTTCATAGGGGAGCTCTACATTTTACTTTTGATCAACTGAAGAAAAGGCATGATGCCTAGATTATTTTTGTCACTCCTGAGGGACTCAAGGATTGACAGTGTAGCCGATGGAGATGGCTTGCTTAATGTACACTCATTCTTGGACTGTATTTAAATTGTGTTCTGTACAAGATGAGCGCTTCAGGCCCCGTGAGGCCTCTTGTTTAAAAAAAAATTTGACCCAAACCTCGGCGAAAAATTAACTTTTTTATAATGTAACATTGACTTCGCAATCGGGGTGAATTTTTTCGAATTTTCCGGAAGGGGTTTTTGCATGAATGTGACTGAGACAAGATTAGCACTGATTCCATTGACAAAAAATTCCAAAAGATGGAACGGTGTTTTGGACGATTGTGACCGGAAGTAAGATTAGCACTGAGATTTCCATTGACAAAAAATTCCGAACAGGCATGCTTTTTTTTTGCGGTCGTGGAGTGGAAAAGATGTGATTAGCACTGAGATTCCCATAGGAAAAAATTCTGATTCGACCGGTGAATTTATAAAGTGGGCTGGAACGTTAAGTGGTAAATTGGGTTGGTATATAGAGAGATCGAATTTTGATTCCCACTGGAGAAAAACCCCGATTCGACCGGTGGATTTATAAAGTGGGCTGGAAGGTTGAGTGTAAATTGGGTTTGGTATATAGAGAGATTGTGTGTCCGAGTCTAAAAAATAATGAATTAGCTCGACAGCACGATCTGGAATGGATGATGGAGCGTGATTGAAAGTGCATGTGTATTATGAGTTATGATATAATTTCTGTGGGGTGGGGTCACGACTAGAACCGAAAAACATCTTCCTTTTTATAAAGCCAGGCATGTGGCCTATCAAACTGAAGGTATCAACGAGGAGATTACGAAAATAATATATTTTTATACTGCAACCAATGGCCCAGATTAAGCTGGTGCTAACTCCAAAATATCAGGGCCAAACACAAATTTTGCCCCCCAAATCCCCAAAATCTGCATCCAAAACCCCAAAAATAATGCCCTATATGGTCCTCCATACTTTTGTCTACTGCGCATGCGCAGTGTCAAGGAATTGCCAAAATTGGCTCCAATACTCATTCTTTGTTTGGCCCTTCTGTTAACAACTAACTGACTTCTGTGCTTGTAAATCTCAGTTTTTATGATGCCAGACACAAAGTAATGGTGATTTTGGTGGATCCAAGGATGCATTAAGAGGATGAGAGGAAAAAACAGTGGTTTGATGTGTTCAGGGCTGTAACTTATAATTTTTATTGAAAATTATTTCATGTTCCCTAATTTCGGGACTTGGGCCTGATGTTATCATTCTTGCTATGAAATTGCCACTGTTTGTTAAGTGTTTCCTCCCTCTCCTTCCTTGATACCCCCCTGTTAAGCTCCCATGCTTTTTGGACCTTTTTTGAAAATTTTTTGGTAGATGCAAGACCAAGAAAGTCACGCCATCCATTAGCCAAGGAGATGAGGCCACATGAATTGGGACGTCCACATAAGAGGATTATCTCAGACACGCCGTCCCAGGAACATCAAAGAACCGCTGCTCCACAGGCCTCTGTTACGGACTTGCGCAAATAGCGCAGCTCATCGCAGCACCCCAGCAGGCTCCGGAACATCCTACGACAGTTTCTGATGTGGAACTGTCGGATGAAGCTGGATCGGTTCATTTCTCTGCTTGTTCAGATAGGGATGACCGATAATCTAATCTGGTCCAATCGGATGGTGAAAAGGAATTGAGTGAATTGGATTATTCCCTTTCGGAGCAACACAAGGTAGCGATGGATTTTATTCATCAATACTTTTCAGACGTTGTTCCTTCGGATCAGAATTCTGTGACAAAGGATAAAAAACTGCTGGCGTCATTAGATTCCGACTTTTTCGGCCGGGTTAAGGAAGATATTCCTGTTTACCCGGTGCAGTCCAGTAATGTGTCTCAGACTTTTGAACTGTTAAATAACGCTATACCCAATCTATCCTCGGGGATGAGGAAAAGCAGTTTTTTTTCATCAACACATGCTCTGGATCTGCCATTTATTAATAATATAAATAAATTTAGAATGGCAGGTCACGGTATTCCGAGAGTTCCTCTGCATTTGGACGAACAGGCTGAGGACTTAGATACAACGATATATTCCAATAGAGCGAATCTAGATGCTTTGTCTTGCACAGATCACCTTACTAGAGTGTTAGCGCAACGTCTCAGTGGAACAGAATTCGAGGACGTTCGTACCTCATTAAGAGTTCTTTCAAGGGCTAGTGCAAATTCCACGTATAACTCTGCCTTATCAGTAGCTAATTTAGAGTTAATTAGACATGATACAACCCTAGCGTAATCATCCCTAGTGGATGATAAGGTGAAAAACTCTCTTCGAGTCGCTCCGGTATCCGGTGACTATCTCTTTGATCGCAAGCTTTCAGTGATTTATGATCAGCTTTGTAAGAAAGCATCTGATACTCTGCTTTTGAAGTCAGTTTCTGATACAGCAGAAAAGGGTAAAGTAGGAGCTTCAGGACCAAGCTCGTCTAAAGGAAGCTCCTCTAGAGGATATAAGAAATCCTCAGGTAGTTACCGTAGGGATTGTCAAAATAGTGACTCAGGTAGGGGGACGTGCGTCTGGCCGAGACTACCGGTCGGACGTCCCCAGGTCGGTGGGCCGAGGTGCTGCACGGGGAGGACGTAGTTTCTCTTCTCGTAGGCCTCGCAGGTCCAGGAGGTGATTGTCAGGACCTCTATTGCGGTCCTGTTGGGGAAGACTGTCAAGGTTTCTGGAAAATTGGATTTCAATTACAGAGGACCAGTGGGTCAGAGATGTTATCTCGAACGGCCTAAGGCTATCATTCCGAGAGAAACATCCATTAACACGAAGTCCATGCTGGACTCAGCTTCCGACCAACCCTCTAAAAAGAAATTCTCTTCTATCGGAGGTAAAATCTCTTTTGGAGAAAAATGCAATAGAGGGCGTAGAAAACCAGGAATCACTGGGTTTTTACCGTCACCTTCTTTTGGTACCGAAGCCAGACGGCTCGTTCCATCCAGCTCACCTAACTTTCCAGCACAGTAAGATGGAAACTGTGCTCGTATCCCCACTTTTTACCTACTGTAATATGTGAGTTGTTCGTAACAGTTTTATGATCAAGTATGAAATAGAGCTGTCCCGATTCATTGATGGTCAATCGGTCATGGCAAAATTGATTAGTATTTTTCATTGTCAGATAATCGGTAAATTTTATCCTGTTTAGATATTTAATAATTAAAAGAAAATTTGATGAAAAAACTATTGTTTCTAAAGGTAAAGGATTAAGAACTCGACATTGAACCTCAAGAAGCCGTTGGAAGCATTTGTCTTTTAGGTACATTCAAAGCTTTGATGTTTTGAAATTTTGAACTGTCAGTGTAATAATCAAGACCCGTCGGCATGCAAACTTGCAACAGTGTGTCTGCGATGTTTTTCCTTTTAAAGTTAGAACACTCACCTTTGAAATGCCGATAAGGTTCTTTCACTTGTATAACTAAAATATCTAAACTCAATCATTTAAACAGACATAACTCCCACCCCCCTCCCCCGACACAAACAGGGATCAGAAACCAACATTCAAAATTCCTCTAAAACATGATTGTGTCATTTGAAAAAACACACACAAGCCCGTGCCAGTCTTCGTCTGAGGCCATCCACAGCACTTTCGTCGTACTGTAGCCAGCGCGTTCCACACTTTCATGCTGCTGCCGAAAGGAAGATGAACCAAGTAATCATGAGGACTTCATCTAAAATGCTAGATTCCAGCCATCGTTTTAGACGGTGTGCAATGGTCTAGTGGTTTAGACGCTGAACTCCTGATTGCCAGGCGGTGTTGCCGAGGGTTCGAATCCCGGCGGGGGATCAGAAACCAACATTCAAAATTCCTCTAAAACATGATTGTGTCATTTGAAAAAACACACACAAGCCCGTGCCAGTCTTCGTCTGAGGCCATCCACAGCACTTTCGTCGTACTGTAGCCAGCGCGTTCCACACTTTCATGCGGCTGCCGAAAGGAAGATGAACCAAGTAATCATGAGGACTTCATCTAAAATGCTAGATTCCAGCCATCGTTTTAGACGGTGTGCAATGGTCTAGTGGTTTAGACGCTGAACTCCTGATTGCCAGGCGGTGTTGCCGAGGGTTCGAATCCCGGCGGGGGATCAGAAACCAACATTCAAAATTCCTCTAAAACATGATTGTGTCATTTGAAAAAACACACACAAGCCCGTGCCAGTCTTCGTCTGAGGCCATCCACAGCACTTTCGTCGTACTGTAGCCAGCGCGTTCCACACTTTCATGCTGCTGCCGAAAGGAAGATGAACCAAGTAATCATGAGGACTTCATCTAAAATGCTAGATTCCAGCCATCGTTTTAGACGGTGTGCAATGGTCTAGTGGTTTAGACGCTGAACTCCTGATTGCCAGGCGGTGTTGCCGAGGGTTCGAATCCCGGCGGGGGATCAGAAACCAACATTCAAAATTCCTCTAAAACATGATTGTGTCATTTGAAAAAACACACACAAGCCCGTGCCAGTCTTCGTCTGAGGCCATCCACAGCACTTTCGTCGTACTGTAGCCAGCGCGTTCCACACTTTCATGCTGCTGCCGAAAGGAAGATGAACCAAGTAATCATGAGGACTTCATCTAAAATGCTAGATTCCAGCCATCGTTTTAGACGGTGTGCAATGGTCTAGTGGTTTAGACGCTGAACTCCTGATTGCCAGGCGGTGTTGCCGAGGGTTCGAATCCCGGCGGGGGATCAGAAACCAACATTCAAAATTCCTCTAAAACATGATTGTGTCATTTGAAAAAACACACACAAGCCCGTGCCAGTCTTCGTCTGAGGCCATCCACAGCACTTTCGTCGTACTGTAGCCAGCGCATTCCACACTTTCATGCTGCTGCCGAAAGGAAGATGAACCAAGTAATCATGAGGACTTCATCTAAAATGCTAGATTCCAGCCATCGTTTTAGACGGTGTGCAATGGTCTAGTGGTTTAGACGCTGAACTCCTGATTGCCAGGCGATGTTGCCGAGGGTTCGAATCCCGGCGGGGGATCAGAAACCAACATTCAAAATTCCTCTAAAACATGATTGTGTCATTTGAAAAAACACACACAAGCCCGTGCCAGTCTTCGTCTGAGGCCATCCACAGCACTTTCGTCGTACTGTAGCCAGCGCGTTCCACACTTTCATGCTGCTGCCGAAAGGAAGATGAACCAAGTAATCATGAGGACTTCATCTAAAATGCTAGATTCCAGCCATCGTTTTAGACGGTGTGCAATGGTCTAGTGGTTTAGACGCTGAACTCCTGATTGCCAGGCGGTGTTGCCGAGGGTTCGAATCCCGGCGGGGGATCAGATACCAACATTCAAAATTCCTCTAAAACATGATTGTGTCATTTGAAAAAACACACACAAGCCCGTGCCAGTCTTCGTCTGAGGCCATCCACAGCACTTTCGTCGTACTGTAGCCAGCGCGTTCCACACTTTCATGCTGCTGCCGAAAGGAAGATGAACCAAGTAATCATGAGGACTTCATCTAAAATGCTAGATTCCAGCCATCATTTTAGACGGTGTGCAATGGTCTAGTGGTTTAGACGCTGAACTCCTGATTGCCAGGCGGTGTTGCCGAGGGTTCGAATCCCGGCGGGGGATCAGAAACCAACATTCAAAATTCCTCTAAAACATGATTGTGTCATTTGAAAAAACACACACAAGCCCGTGCCAGTCTTCGTCTGAGGCCATCCACAGCACTTTCGTCGTACTGTAGCCAGCGCGTTCCACACTTTCATGCTGCTGCCGAAAGGAAGATGAACCAAGTAATCATGAGGACTTCATCTAAAATGCTAGATTCCAGCCATCGTTTTAGACGGTGTGCAATTGTCTAGTGGTTTAGACGCTGAACTCCTGATTGCCAGGCGGTGTTGCCGAGGGTTCGAATCCCGGCGGGGGATCAGAAACCAACATTCAAAATTCCTCTAAAACATGATTGTGTCATTTGAAAAAATACACACAGAGTAACACTTGTTTCCATGTTCGACTGGATTTGACCTGCAGCACAAATGGTGACCGTATATATCTTGTCAATCTTGTAGTGTATCCACCCCATTTGTATGACGACAGACCATGCACCCACAAAATGTAATCGAACGAAGGCCCCGGTGTATGAGAAGTAATACGGAAACCCAAAGTACGATTTTCTGGGAACAGCTTTTTCTAGCAAAAATTCTTGCCCCCTCAGAATTTCCCTTGTCTGTTCTGACTAAAGAATCTAGCAGACCCAGTGCAAGATTTGTCTGTTGAACAATTATGACCGCAAGAGCAGCAAGACAACTACATTGAATTGAGTTACTGGAACACAATACGTAGCCACCTTTGGAGTTACGAAACTTCTTTAAGTTTGTTTTCACCTTGACCAACAATATTAATTTCCAAGTATATATTTATTGCAGAGGAAACCAGCTGAGAGTTAAGGTTTTTTCTTGTATTGCGTACTGGACAGTGTTTTCAGTATCTTTAAAATGCATTTTTATTTCCTTCACGCAGAACGTTTTTACTTGTTAGTCTTTTGTGACCATTTTACTCGATGTTTTACACACCACCAATGACACACTTAATAGGTTAATCACCTGGGTTAATACATAAAATGTGCAATGTGAACTATGCCAGGAGACCAGCAGGCAATCACATTTTACGCAACCGAAACAAGGATCGTCTTCGTTGTTTACTTGAAGTAGGTCAACTGACTTGAACTTCATTCTTAACGACTTCAAAGAGAGAGGGACAAGGGGTCATCTAGGTATGAACCGTATGATTAATCGATTATTTGCAACAATTAACAGATTCCTAAATTCAGAAATCGTGACAGCCCTAGTATGAAAACCAGCCCAATCGGATGATCAGGGGCGGAGTCATGGCTCTTAATTGGTTTCAGTTTTAAAGAACTTTTGTTTGTTAGCACGATAACTTCAACAAATATTCATTGATTGGGCCAGTATTCAGTATTTGAGTTCTACTAAAGAATCTGCAGATCAAGTTTGAAAACCAGCCTGGTCCAATGATTAGGGACAAACTAGCAGCTCCTATTTAGTCGATTTTAAAACATTTTTTGTTTGTTAGATAACTTGAAAAAATATTTATTGTTTGAGCCAATATCTGGCATTTGAGGTCAACCATAGAATCTACAGGTCAAGTTCGAAAATCAGCACAGTTCAATAATTAGGGGCAGAGTTACGACTCCTAATTAGTCAATTTTAATGAATTTTTTCATTTGTTATCGTAATAGTTTCAACAAATATTAATTGATTGCAATATAAATTTGGTATCTGAGTTTAACTGAAGAAAATACAGGTCATGTTTGAAAACCAGCCTGGTCCTATGATAAAGGGCAGAGTTACAGCCCCTAATCAGTTGATTTTTTTTTTTTAAAGTTACCTTCAACTTTAATTATGCCCCGAGGATTTGCGGGGGAAAGAGTGAACGAACCCCTCTGTCCATCCATCCGCACAAACATTTTGCATTGTAACTTCAAAGCCATTGATCGGATTTGGATCTCCTTTAGTATGCTGATAGACCCACATGGAGGAATGGATACGCACAAGGATCGTGTTCCGCCCAATAATTTTTCCCATAGTTATGGCCCGTTTTCACTTGATGGACTGAAGAAAATTTTTCTGTTTTAAACTCTTTTGACTTTTTCAACATTATTATGCCCCTGACCTCCTAAGGAGGAGTCCGGGATATACACTGCAGCTGTCCATTCATCTGTCTGTCCATTCAAATGTTTTGCATTGTTATTTAAAAGCCACTTGTCGGATTTAGATCTCCTTTGGCATGCTGATGGACCAGCATGGGGGAATGGATATGCACAAGGAACGGGTTCCGTCCAATATTTTTTCCAAGAGTTATGGCCCATTTTCACTTTTTCGCCTTCGAAAATGTTTTCTCAACTTCTGTATTGCATCCACTGCATGTGGGATTTGAAAACCACTTATTTGACTTGTGGATAACAAGACAATGCTTCTTTTCGATTTTAGCCCAGCTAGCCAGTTCAATATGGCCACAATGGCATAATGGCATCGGCATTTTCTATGCATCGCTTTGCTCTTGTTTGAACTTTTTTCGCTCTGTGCTGATTTTAGTAGATGCTTTTGTCATGGGCACCTGCTAGTAGAAATTGAATTTTACTGAGCTTGGTTGATGTTTTACAAACTTACTTAACCTTAATTTAAACTTGGAAGTACTTAGAATTTCAGTTTTCTCAGACTTCTGGAGATGGAGATATTGCAAGTGGTTATTTATTTATCCTATATATGGAGATCATTTAAATGGCTAATTATGCCTTGGTGTTTAAATCCAGAGCTCAAATATGCTACCCTGCGTGAATATTCATGTCAAATAACACATCTAGTTTGACCTCTTTAAGTGCCCCGAAAATTGAGCTGCATTGGAACCACAAGTGCAACCAGATCTGTTGTGAGAGATATCATTTGAAAATCGAAATTTGACCACCAACAAACGTTACAGGGGCAAAGTATTTTTTTTTCAATCTCTCCAATGAATGTTCTATTTTTAGCTCACCTGACTGAAAGTCAGGGTGAGCTTTTCTGATCACTTTTCGTCTGCCGTCTGTCGTGAAGGTGGTGTTTGAGCCTCTTTCTCCTAAACCACTGGCCACATTTTAATTAAATTTCATGTCAGTAGTGGTTATATAGGGGCATTTTGATTTTTATCCAAAATAGGTTTCGGCTCATTTTGAGCAGAGGTGTGGGGAAAAAATGGCCAAATTTTTTGAAAATCTTCTTCTAATGAACCACCCGTAGCAGAGACTTGATATGTGGTATACAGAGTCCTTTTGAGGTTTAGAATCAAGTTTGTTCAAGAGAAGTTTGTCGAACATTATTTGCCTTCGTTATGGGAGGGGCAAAAATTTTGGCCATGCCTAAAATTTCTATTTTCAGAACCGCGAGGTCGATTTGAACCAAATTTGATATGAGATGATAATGGGTCATAAGTAGTTGATTAATGAAAAAAAAAAATTTCTCATTGCCCCGTGGGAACCTCGGGAGCTAAAAATGTGAAAAACCTTAAAACTGCCATATCTCCAAAACTACACGGCACAGAGAATTCTTATTTTGTATAAAGCTTACTTTTATTCAGTAGAATAGAATGGTTAACAAAAATACCTATCGGTTTGATCACAAGGTACTTTTTCAGGACTTTGAAAAAGTGCTGAGTCGGCACTTTTTAACCCTGTAGGCAATGGAAAAAAGATTAAAAAATCTTCTTCTCCAGATCCAGCAGGCAGAATCTTTTGATATTTGGTATGCAACATTGTGGGGTGGATCTGATTCAAGTTCGTTCAAATCAGCCCCCTGGGTTTATATTTGGGCTTAGTATGGAAGCTCGAATTCGAACTTGATGCATTTCAGGCAAATTTCTTAAAAAATCTTCTTCTCCAGATCCAGCAGGCAGAATCTTTTGATATTTGGTATGCAACATTGAGGGGTGGATCTGATTCAAGATTGTTCAAATCGGCCCCCTGGATTCATATTTGTTCTCACTATAGAAGCCCGAATTCGAACTTAGTGCATTTCAGGCAAATTTCTTAAAAAATCTTCTTCTCCAGATTCAGCAGGCAGAATCTTTTGATATTTGGTATGCAACATTGTGGGGTGGATCTGATTCAAGTTTGTTCAAATCGGCTCCCTAGAATCATATTTGGGCTCACTATAGAAGCTCGAATTCGAATTTAGTGCATTTCAGGCAAATTTCTTTGAAAATCTTCTCAAGATCCAGCAGGCAGAATCTTTTGATATTGGGTATGCACCATGCTTGGGGGGGGGGGGGGGGATTCAAGTTTGTTCAAGCTAAGTCCCTGGGTTCATATTTGGGCTCACTGTGGTAGCCCGAATTATAACTTAGTTCAAAATGAGGAATTTTCTGTAAAAATCTTCTTCAGATCCAGCAGTTGGAATGTTTTGATATTTGATATGCAGCATCGTTAGGGGGGGGGGGGGGGGGGGGGGGGGGGGGAGATTCAAGTTTGTTCAAGCCATGTCCAGGGCTTGACAATTCAAAATTTTGGGGAACCTATTTTCGTTAACCTTTTGATCGGTTGCCTTAAAATTTTTGGTAAACCTCTTGGTTAACCATTTCACGATTTACGTTTGATATAATAAAGTTGTTGGAAAACAACCGTGTCAGTAGCAGCTGTGAACCTTAAATAACAATATTACTGTATGGGTACCATTTTTAATGAATTTGAAAGTTATATTCTTAATACTGCAATAAAGAAATTAGAATCAACTTGATAGAGATAACATGTTTTCTTTCTTATTCATTTTGTTCTCTTATTACCCCCACGCCACCCGTCTTTTCATTATAGATACAATGTTACGTTAAATAGAAGACCATTGCTTTTATTCAATCAAAAGAATCAACAGATTGATCATTCTAAAAACAAAATATCTCATATTCTGAGTTATCTGTATGGGTACCATTTTTAATAATCAAAGACGGCAATCGCCGGCTTCGGCGGATCCGACCATGGTTTGGTCGGGTGGAGAAAATTTTTGATTTTGGCACCGAAAAGAAGCGATTTCCGTACATCTGAGGGAATTATTACGCTTCGTAACACTTCACTCGGATGCAGGGAAATGACGTATTTTCGGATATTTAAAACTTTATACATGTCATTTAAATTTACATCCGATTCGGCAAGTTGACAACACTTAGTGACAAAGACGTGGAGGTGCAATGCAGTCGGTATCTGAATTAGGTACATGTATACTATATAATACTAACAGTCAGTTCATCTCACCTGCAATCACCAAGAGTTTGTAAACAGAGCATTGAAGAGTTTAGCAGTGAGGTAAAAAAAGTCGTCTCGTCCCAATTTCCATTTACCCAGACAATTTTGGTGTCTGGACGATTTGGACCATGTACGATTTGGACAATATTTTTTGGACGATTCGGCCCGGATCTGTGGACAATTCGGACCAGATTTCTGGACGATTCGGACAAGATCATGAACTGTTTGCTATTATATGATTATGGACGATTCGGAATACGTTTACAAATGATTCGGAACAGGCATAACTGCGGAGGTTACAATATAAAGAAAAGCCAGTCTGGGGGTGGAGGGACTGACCCCCCCCCCCCCCCCACACACCCAAACTCTATTATTTCAAACAGCAGACTGCTGTTTGAAATAATGGAGCTTGGGGTGGGGGGGGGGGGATTGAGAGACAGACATGTAGAATGGGATGCCAAATAATCATCCAGAAATCTGGTCCGTATCGTCGATAGATCTAAGCCGAATCATCCAATACATTCGATCATAATTCTTGAGAATCGAGGACACCAATGGGTACCCCGATGACGATTTCATCGTATCTTTAGCATGGTGTTTCCAAGATTTTTTACAAGAATAATATTTTTGTGTGCCTTGTGAATCTATTTGTTTTATATTCAGTTATGAAATCGTCACCTAATTTCGGCAGGTATACAGAATTTGGGCCCCTGAATTTGGGCGCCCAAACCGGTATACCGGTACCAAAATTTGAAAAACATCCTGGATATGGCCCTGCCAGGGAGGATTCATCTTTTACTGGTGGGACAGTTCGTTCTCAGTGCAATCTTTTGTGATTGTGAGTGCGGCAAAAGCTTAGGCTGAGTCTTATGAAAAACCAACAGTTGGACATTTCACTGATATAACTTTATTTGAAATCTAAAAGTTCACAGCTGCACACCCACACTATCTTATCTTCCATCTGCATGTACAATAATACTAACTCGTACCTGTAAAATTTTTAGTCGTTGAACACTTTTAGTTTATCTAGCCTAGTAGGAAAAAAAACTGTCCGTTCCGCCCCAGGTTCCGCCAATCACATCAAGACTATTTCATTTTTTTTATTTTTGTTTTATTTCATTTTATTTTATTATTTTACTTCCCCCAAAAAACTGCTGTCCGGCCCCTCCCAAGCACTCCCTGTTTCTGTGTACATATAAAAAAAACAGTAATGCAAATTCGGTGGGGTGGGGGGGAGGGGGCTGCCAGAGATACAGTTGAAGGGATAATACAGAATAAACCAAAAACTTCACGTTACCCCCATTTAGGAGCCTAACATCCCAGCATTTTACGGGGTCAAACCGTCACACTGGGTATTGTACTGATGATCACTCCGGGGGCGAACAGAGCTAGGCCCCGTATTTGGCATTCCTATGGTTTCCGTCAGCACAGCTTGCAATAAAAATTATTCAGTTTCTGCAAGGAAGATAGGAGTAGGTTGTGCGCCGTAAGAGGGTACACGAAATTCTGGACCCGGCGCACTCCCTCTCACCTTCTTCTGGAACATAGGGACACCTAGAGCTTCTAAGCCTTTTTCAATTTTTTTTTAAGATGTGGTCGGAAATTAATGATTTGATTGCCAACCATTATATTTGCTACTACGACCGCCGAAACCAACAATTATATGCAAATTTAAGGAGGGCACCCCGTCCTCATTTCTGCCAGATTAAACCCCCAAAAATTGATGAATTATGTGGGTTTATCATTTAATTCAAGACTCAAATTATTGTTTTAACAGAGAGATGGGGGTGGGGGTGGGAGCTCTCAAAATCCTATCATATATCTGCCCGATAATAGATTGTTTTGCCTCCCCCCCCCCCCCCCCCCCCCCCCCCCCCCCCCCCCCCCCCGCTCCAACAGTGCTGACTAATATTTTTACAATAATATGATTTTAAGGGCGCTATGGTTTATTGACGGCTCTACAAAAATGTTTGACAGCCCGAGGGTTCATTAGAGGGCCGAGACGAAGTCGAGGGCCTTTAATGGCCCGTGAGATATTAACCTATCTGTAGGCTGTTAATGAACTATGGCGCCCGACAAAATCACGTTATTACTAATACTATTATTACCACCACCACCACCCGGTGCCATCAGCACTGTTGTAAACGGATATAAGTAAGAATAGCTTCTAGAAGTTTTATTGCCAATTTCCACTGCAAGCAAGGGTAACATCCAATCGGTATGCGGAGCACTGTGTTTAAATATTCCTAGAATTCAACATGATTTCCGACTTTGATAAAAGATATTAACAAGATTTTTCCATGGGCGGTAAGGGTAACGTTGGGTTGGTAGACGGAGTCTGAAGAACTATGTTCAAATATTATTTGAACATAACTTATTGTTTTATTAACGTCTGGCAAATTGGTAATAATATTTAATTATTATTTTAGGCGAAAAAAGTTTTCAACAAATCATTTAGGCGCTAATCATTAAATGTGACATCCCATCATTGTAAACGCGACAACTCGTCCCGGCAGATATATTCAGATTGAGGACGAAGTAACAATTGCCAGATTGGGTCGAGTTACAACTTACGTTTTACTTCACAAGTTCAGGCAGGTTTGTCTCGTGCATATCGCGTTAAGCCGTTTGCAACTTTGTTGAACGAACACCTTTGTGGTTTGTGTAGAATATGAGCGGTACAACTTATGCTGGGGCTGTTTTTCTCACATCATAATAACCACCGGATGTTTTCATATCCACCAGATGTTTTCTTCAATTGTTGAGTGGGGAATACAAATGTTTGAAGAGACACGAATTCGAGAAAATATGACATTTTTTTTCTTGAATCTTCGAAGATTTCAACGCGCATTTAGATCAAGAAAAATCGAGTATTGACTGTATTCATTCAAGAGGTAGGCACGGGATTTTTTTGTTAACCGATTCGCCGTTCACCCGATTTATTTTTTGCGTAACCGATAGGCGAACGTTACGAGCGTTCGCGTGAATTGTCAAGCCCTGCATGTCCCTAGGTCCATATTTGGACTCAATGTGGGAGCATGAATTCCAACTTAGTTCAAAATGAGGAATTTTCTTTAAAAATCTTCAGATCCAGCAGTCAGAATGTTTTGATATTTGGTGTGCAGCATCCTTAGGGGGGCAAGATTCAAGTTTGTTAAAGCCAAGTCCCTGGGTTCATATATGGGCTCCCTGTGGGAGCCCGAATTATAACTTAGTTCAATATGAGGAATATTCTTTAAAAATCTTTTTTTAGATCCACTGGTCAGAATCTTTGGATATTTGGTATAAGCTTTTCTTAGGAGGAGCAGATGCAGCTTGTTGAAATCAATTCTCTGGGTTGATATTTTGGCTACCATGTCAGGTGAGCTCCCTCAGGCCCCTTGGGGCCTCTTGTTTTAGTTCATATTTAAATTTCACCGAAACTTGTGATTTCAGATTTAAGTGGTGAAATACCCACTTTCAATCAGTTAATCATCAAATTCTCAGACTTGTTTGCATCACAGCCTCACCTGGAAAAATTTCTCCTAGCCAGTGACTTCAGTGTTCATTTTGAGAAAGCAAATACCAGTTATTCTTCTAAACTTCACCATCTATTCCGCACCATGAACTTACACGAACATGTCCATGGTGCCACACACAAATGTTGCCAAACATTAGATTTGCTAATCACCTGAGAGTCAGACTCTTATCTTGTCAAAGGAAGAATAGTTGTTGATGTGGCGATCTGTAACCGCTTCATAATACACTTTGCCTTGCTACTCCTACTTCCTTACCAGTTCGAAAGAACGTTATATACTGAAAATAATGTAATATTGATCATGTCAAATTTGCAGAGGTTCTTTCTTCCAAACCAATCATTTCTGTGAGCAGTGGACGACATTGAATGTTAAATCACTACTTTACTTCAGAAAGTTATTGATGAGTTTTCAAGCCACACTTTCAGCATGTGCCTATGTTCTCCTTGGTTCATTAATGAGGTTAGGAATGTCAATACCTCAAGACGTAAACTTCCATCATGGAAGTGCACCTATCGGGGCATAAAAAACTTCTTGTTCGATTCGGTACAGAATTGTTCAAAGTTTGATCAAATGGGTTTCTTATATTCACAGCTATTGTGGTGAGAAGAACTGACCTGAAATCATGATACTACACTGCAACTGATAAATCAAAATGTTTTGCAAAAATGTCTAAGAGATATAAAATAGACATTACAACTAAAAAAGTCTTGTGGGAACCCGGGAAGCTGAGCTGTTCGTGTGTACTGTGGTAAACAAGTTCTGCTTTACTGGTAAAGTATGACCTGGTAGCCAATGCCTGGGGTGGAAGTCCTCTAATGTGGGCAGCACAGGTGTAAATGATTGGCTAAACTAGACTTGTCTTGCAGTCATGATGTAGCCATAAATGCTTAACATGACCTTAAATACCAATAAATGTATAAATACATAAAACAGTTTTATAATTTGAAAGTATTTGTTAGCTATTTCAGTGATTCTTTTCACACTGCATTTGAGCTTTGAAGACGTGATGTGCAGATCAAGTTGCTTTCTAAGCGTAATTTTTTTGCCCACGTTTTTCAACATTTGATGGACACTTACTAGCACAAACACAATATTGCCTGTCTCAAATGTAAACCTGAAAACCTGTTTAACTTTAAATAAACAGAAGTTACAGAACTCAAATTTAATAGCACTGAGATGTGCTGTTGGGTGTAACCCTGTGTAATTGGTTTGAAATGCAAGGTCAGGGGAGTAGGAACAAGATGGTTTCATTTGTGTGCATTCTTGATTATTGGTTAATGCTTGATAATGCTTGATACAGACAGAAATGAAAAGGTATTATACAGCACATTAAATTGATTGATAAACAACAATATTATTTCTTTCCTGTTGAAGATTCTCCATCCAAGATTGGATTCTCCACCTGACATGATGAAAAAACAATATCGAATGTGTGCGCAAAGCCCTCAACTGTTTATCCCATTTCACATCCTTGGTTGTAAGTGATGAAAAATTTTGTTCAAAATACACTAATGGATATACACTAAGGTTCAAACTAACTATATGCTTTAATAATAATTTAAGAGTAATATCTGAAAAATGCATTGTATTTTAAATATGATAGTAACAGTAAGAAGTAAATAACATAACTAAATAATGGAATTAGTGATCATTTTATTTTAATTAATTAGCCACATTTCATATATTATTATACATAAACAGAATCAACCAATCAGAGTGTAGAATTATGGTCACATGAATTTAAACCCCCGAGGAGCTTCTTGCTGGAAACTGATTCTCTAACGACAAAAGTGTTTCTGCGGGTGTCACATGGTGCCGAATCAAAAATCTGAAACCTTTACGCACATCTAAACATCCTACTGGAACTTAGGCCAAAAAAATAAATAACCCAGGTTCACAGGCACCGCCCGCATCACCAAAAAGACTGCCGCATCATTTTTTTTTTTTAGGACATTTTTGGTCCCCGAGTAATATTTTAGGAGCACTGGCACATTTTAGTAGCACCGGCACATTTGAGTAGCACCGTTGTCACTATTAAGCTAATTTCTTGTCACATGTTTTCACTGCAATTTCCGATTGTTTTTAGTTGACGTCCCAGTACAAAAGTGATTGTTTTGAAAGTTATGAACTGTTTGCAATATGATTGTCTCTGCGTTAGTTACATTTGGCTGGAAGATTTTATTGAATTGGACTGTGATTGGAGAGTTGAATACATCATATTCAGTGATTCAAATGTACCGGCGAGTCAGAGATGAAAACAAATTTGAAGTTGAACCAGCAAAATCTTGTGATGTATGGGCTTATTGAAAACATCACTTCTATAATATTAAAAATGCACTCAGCATATAGTCCTCATATTTTTTTTCATTTTATCACAACCAAAGGCTCCTAAAAAGGAAGATCTGAAGAAAAAAAAAATCCTCCCTCCCTCGTCTAATGTTTCAGCCAAAAATGCCTGAGAACACGTTTTTTTTTTTAGTGGCCTTATGAACACACTTTCAAAATTTCGAATTAAAACCTCTAGGAGCTTTTCGCCAGAAACCGATTCTCTTAAGACAGAAGTGACACTACGGGTGCCACATGGGGCTGAATCAGAAATCCGAAACCTCTATGCACATCAAAAGACTCTACTGGAACATATGAACACACTTTCAATGTTTAAAATTAAAACCCCTGGGAGCCCTCCACCGGAAACTGATTTTCTGACAATAAAACTGGTTCCATTGGAAGCACATGGGGCAGACTCAAAAATATGAAGCCTTTATATATCAAGACATCCTACTGGAACATATGAACACACTTTCAACGTTTCTAATTAAAACCCCTAAAACCTTTATAGACATCTACAGATGCTACCGGAACATCTTAGCACAGTTTAAAGATTTTGAATTAAACACCCTAGGAGTCTTTAAATAGAAAGTGATTTTCTGAAAATAACAATAGTAGAGGTTCCACTGGAACCACTTGGGGCCAAATCAAAATTCTGAAACCTTTATGCACATCTGCAGATGCTGCATGAACACCTCAGCATAGTTTAAATGTTTCGAATTACATACTCTTGGTGATATGAAATCACCACAATATCCCTTCTTTTTTTTAAAAATACGGGGATAATAATAACCCAGTGAATTAATATTCTGCCAGTCCGTCCTAATCATAAAAGCACACTCAACCTGCCAAAAGTGCAATTGGGCTTCATCTGCAATGTTTTAGCATTGCAGATGCTCCCTCAGTGCACTTGAGGGACAAATTATTGCTTTGTCAATTTTCTTGTTGGGGGAAATTTTGTTGATGAAAAAAAATGAATTAAATTAACAAGAGTATGTCTTGTTTCATAGATCCCATTCAGCTCTGTTAAACAAAGTTGAAATGCTTTTGTCATTTGTATGGTTCAATTCGTGTGGTTTGATTCTTAAAATTTAGTTTTACCGTTGTATTATTTTCCTTATCGAATGTCAGCAAGTTCTAATTATAGTTTATTGTTTCTATTATCAGTGAAGAGGTATTTGATTTTTCAAGTGGGCAGATGACTCAAGCCAAAGCCAAACATTTGAAAGACAGCATGTGCAGTGAATTTTCTCAAATCTTCCAACTTTGCCAGTTTGTGATGGTGAGTATATATTTTTTAAGCCCTGCAGTCAGCCTTTAGAATTTTTAAAACTCTGGCATGCTGTTTATAGTTCTTGTTTAGTGAATGATACTCATTCTGTGCGAATTATTAATCACATTATATGTTTGGGGTCGTCTCACTTTGCCTGTCGCTATTGTTTCGGGAAAATGTGTGAAGATTAGGTAGATCAATGGGATAAGGATTATAGTTGGTTTCCAGCAAGTTTGTTCATTTAACGCAGGTTGACTTTATTACTGACAGCCAACCGGGGAGATGAGGCTAACCAAATTAACCCACAGGTGCTAAAAACTCAAAAGATGACTTTTAATAACTATTTTATGATCAACCCTTTTCGCCTCCTCAAAAAATATAAATGAATATATTTTTTGAGGGGGCGAAGAGGGTCGATCTTAAAATAGTTATCATTAGTTATAATTAACCAACAGGTACTTGAGGTGGATGTCCTCTGAAGTGGGCAGCATAGGTATCAGCATTTGACTGAGCTTGACTTCATACCATGTCATAACCATGATGTATCCAAAGATGCTGAAAATGACCTTTAACACCAATAAATAAATAAAGGAAGAATATTCATTGAAAGTCATCTTATGTTCTACCAGTCAAAATCTTGTTATATTTAGTATACAGCATCCTGAGGTGGGGGCAAATTCAAGTTGGTTCAAATCAAGTCTCTGGGTTAATAAAATAAACTTAGCATCTTCATTTTAACATGTGTTAGAATGTTTGAATGAGTTTGTGAACCACTCTTTTTATAAAACATTTGAACCCTTTGAACATGCAAGGCCACTTTTGCGGTGTGGGATCATGATACTTCATAATTTTAATAAGTAGGATGGCTGCTAAGTTAATGTGTGGAATAGACTAATCAGCCGCAAGGCTGCACATTGAAAATATTAATTACTGTACCCCCAAATAATGAATAGACTCTTCTAATTGCTGCCATTGAACTGACAATGAACATACCACCATGGTCAAAGGGTTAACTTCTTGAAAAAACATTTCCAATATTATACAGTAGAATCCTCTTAATTGAATATCCATTTTGCCAGTGAAAATTATTCAATTAACAGGAGTATACAATTAACAGGGATTTGGTCAGTTTCCTATGTTCTGGAGGTAAACTGAGCATTTATTCTATTATATCTTGTTTGACAGAGCTCATAGAGCTCTGTCAAACAAGATATAATAGAATAAATGCCTGTATTGGATGTAGTGAGGCCAAAAAGGTTGAAAAATAAAGGGAATTTGGTGCATGTCTAGTAATTTTTTTGACATTTTCTAAAAATTTATATACAATTAACGGGAGTTTACTCTGCAACCCAAATGCAATTAACAGATCAAATTTGTACTGAAGGTATGGTAAATGGTTTTGTGTTTGAAAATTATATTCAATTAACAGGGATATACAATTAAGAGATATCCAATTAAGTGGGCTCCACTGTATTGGAAAAATCACTTGATTGATGGACATGTCGCCATTTAATGTGTGTAATTAAAAATACATGAATTGGAATTGGTTCATGTTCTTTGATTTCAGTTTTCTGAATTAGAGGTTCAAAACTGAAGAATCAAAGATTTAGCAACTACTTTGTGTTCTTCCAGAAGGTATTTATTGTTAAATTGTTTATTGTTTTTTTTACAGGATAATTCACAAAATGCTCCTCTTGTTGCATCCAATTTGGAAACACTGTTGCGATTTTTGAATTGGATACCACTTGGTTATATTTTTGAAACAAAGCTGATCACAACACTCATTTATAAGGTAAATATTGCTAACATAAATATTAACTGCAATCAATGATCAGGCTAAAATGTCAGCTGGCCAGTATTTTTTCTACCTTATCTCGTCATTCAGTTTTAGTATTTTTATACCCTCACTCTCTGAGATATTGAGGGGTATTCTGTTTTACATGTGTCCCTGTGTCTATCTGTCCATCCAAAAATAACTTCCCAGCAATTTGCAGATTGTCATGAAATTTGGTATGCATTTTGTTTTCTGTTTGTCTAGTGGTCTCAATGCAAAATGACTTTGTGTATGTGTTTGGTCATGTGTCTTTCTGTGATGATTTATATCCCTTGATTGGAAAAATGTTGATTTGCAATAACTGAAATGTTGTATTTTTATACCCCCACTTTTTTTCTAAAAGTAGGGTATACTGGATTGCGCCTGTCCGTGCATCTGTGCATCCGTGCAGTTGTGCGTTCGTCCGTACATCTGTCCATCCGTCTGAACTCAGATGTCTGTTTGCATTATAACTTCAAGATTACTGCTCTGATTTCGATGAAATTTCATACAGATGTTCACTAGCATGAGACCTTTAAGCAGCATTAGCCGGTTTGGTCTTGGAATATTTTTTTCTGTGAGTTATGGCCCTTTGAATATACAAAAATAGGCTATTTTTTGTCTGTTCACGTCGTATCTCAGGTTTGGGTCATTGGATCTCAGTGAAATCTGAAATAAAAATTGTTTATGGGAAAGGCTTTCAAAATAATATTTTCTAATAATATTTTTTACTTTTCACTTTTTAGACTTATCCCCCCTTTTAACTTTAAAATTTCGCTTTCATGTCTTGTAAAATAGCCAATTTTTGGTCTGTTTGCCTCATATTTCAGGTTTGGGTTATTAGATTTCAATGAAATTTGGAATGAATATTGTTTATGGGAAAGGCTTTCAAATCAGTCATATCCCTGCAGTAAAACAAAGAAAATACATGCAAATCACCTCCCACACATATGGCATTACGTCTTTGTTTTATAAGGTTTGGGTTATCAGATTTCAATGAAATTTAGAATGGAGATTGTTTATGGGAAAGGCTTTTAAGTGAGTCGTGTCCCTGCAGTAAAACAAAGAAAATACATGCAAATCACCTCCCCACATGTGGCATTATGTCTTTGTTCAACATCTCGTATGTAGATGGTCTGATCGTTACTAGACTTTAGTAACAGGTGTTTCTGGCCTTCACAATTACCTTGCTGTAAAACAAAGACAATAATTTTGCAGTTTGTCTCATAAAATTGCCAATTTTTTGTCTGTTTGCCACATATCTCTGGTTTGGGGTTCGCGGCTCTCAATAAAATTTGGAATGAAGATTGTTTATGGGAATAGCTTTCATGGTGTCATGGTTCATTTTTAGCTTAACTTGACAAAGTCAAGATAAGCTATTGCCATCACGCGTGCAAAAGTCTATTAGTCTGTGAGTCTGTTCACATTTTCCTTTAGCATGGGCTACACCCCGCAGTTCCTGTCGGATTGTCATGAAATTTCATATGCAAATTTGGGGTCATGGCTAGATGAGAACGTCCCCTTTTGGTCGCAATTGGTCAACCGTGATGACTACCCGAGCCTAAAACCTGAAAACCTTCAGCACAGTCTACAGGTCATATTTATGCAGGGATTTCATTGTAACTTGGTAGGATGCCTCTGTATAATATCTAGATGAGAACGTCCCCTTTTGGTCATGATCTGTCAACTGTGACGGCTGCCCAAGCCCGAAACCCAAAAACTTTTAGCACAGTCTGCAGGTCATATTTAATATGGAGGGATTTCATTGTAACTTGGTAGGATGACTCTGTATGATGTCTAGATGAGAACGTCCCCTTTTGGCCGTGATCAGTCAACTGTGACGATTGCCCAAGCCCAAAACTAAAAACCTTTAGCACAGTCTACAGGTCATATTTATAGAGGGATGTCATTGTAACTTGGTAGGTTGACTCCATATAATGTCTAGATGAGAACGTCCCCCTTTTGGTTGCGATTGGTCAACTGTGACGAAAAGCTTCAGCACAGACTACAGATCGTATTTATGAAGGGATTTCATTGTAACTTGGTAGGATGACTCAGTATAATGTCTAGATGAGGCCTTCCCCTTTTGGTTGCGATCGGTCAACCGTGACGGCTACACAGGCCCGAAGCCCCAAAACTTTTAGCACAGTCTGCAGGCTGTATTTATGAAGGGATTTCATTGTATCTTGATAGGATGACTCGTTTTGAAATAATTTCACTCTAAATTGGTAACTTTGATTGATGGACATTAACTGTGAGGGCCACATACATTAACTGTGAGGGCCACATTAACCCACCCCTCAATTATTTATTACAGTCTACACCTCATATTATTTTTATTGAAAACATAGCATACAGGGAACAGAAATTAACATATTCCCAATTATCACAATTCTTGTCTTATTTCATAATCCTTTCTTAAACATTGAACATTATCCTTTTCATCAAACATAACACAGGCAAGTTAAGCTACAGTGTCATTGACACTTTCATTTCTCTGGTCATTATTTGGGGGTATGCACCGTGGGGGTATGCCCCCCCTCTTGTTGTACTTGTCATTACTGCGCACAGTTATGGAGAAAAGCTATTTCGTGGCATCTGGGAAGCATGGTAATTCAGTGTAGTTAGGGCATTGGACTTTAAACCAAAAAGTTGATGGTTCATCCTGATCAGGGTTAGCTGCATTGTGTCCTTGGGCTAAACACTAATATCTGATTGCCCACATGGGCGAACAATAGCATTGTGTACTATGACTTACTGCACATCAATGGTGCACTTTTCTTCAACCGATGCTAACCCTGCTTGTGTAGAATTCGTAAGTTGTGGAGTCTGACTGGTTTTCTCCAGGTACTCTGGCTTTCCCCACCCTTAAAACTGTCCCAACACAATGTGACTCGAGCAGTTTAAGTTTTAATAAACCCCAGTAAACAAACAAACTATTACATGCATTTGTCCATCCATTGTTGTGTGTTCTGCCTCTCTCCATCCCTCCCTCCCTCATGAGGAGGGTTGCAGCATTAACTGGTAGAGTGCTAGGTTATTTTTGGTCATCAGAATTTGTTCACATGTCTTTGCCTTGTTACAATTTATGGGAGAGTGCCAATAGGCACTCTCCCATAAACTGTAACAAGGAAAATCCTGACAGACTAAATAATTTCGCTTCAAAGATAAGCGAAGCACATCCACTGAATATGAAGTCTTTAAGTTGTGGTGCTTAAACTTCAGAGTAAAGCCCAAATATGGGCTTCCAGCACTCAACCAGTTAATCATCCTAATTTTACAAATTATCATGATTTACTGCTATCCATGGTGTTGCAGGGGGTGGAGTTGCTCTTGTTTTCAAACTGTACTTTGCACATCAAAAATATTTTCTTACAATTTATTGGAGTGTAATTACCAGCACTCTATCAACCATAAAATTGTCTGACATGATATTACCCTGGCTGTTTGATGTCATTAAACCCCAATAAATAGATAATTTCCAATGCTTAACTGATTTTGCATTCAAGTAAACTTTCAAGGGGTTCGGGGATATTTATTTAACCAATGTTTAGTACATCTCTGTATTTTGGTGATAAATAGAGTATTTATGTATTCTTTTTTTATGTCTTGTTTACCAGAGCTCTGTCAAATAAGATTTAATATTCTACTTACATTTTGCAAAGCTTATTCCAACCCGTCTACGCATTTATATATAAAAGGTTAAATGAGTACATCTTTGTTCATTATCCCCCACCAAAACAAAGTTCAGTGGAGCTTATAGAAATGCGTCAAATCCATCTCTGTGTGCATTCATAAGTGTGCCTGTCTGCACACTTTTTAACATGAACAAATGTGATTGCATTTTCATGAAACGTGCTATGAGAAGATTAAGTTCGAAATTCACCAAATTCCTTTGGCTTTTATAGAAGTTATGACCCCTTATGTTGGAACTCCAATAATGACTTTGTGAATACAGTAATTTGTACAAAAGCCTGCAAAAGCAACCAGATTTTTACCAAACATGCTATAGATATACATTGTGAGAAGATCTTGGTAAAGTTCAATCTTCACCATATTTCCTTCGACTTTGGAAAAGTTCTGTCCTATTTTGTTTGTTTGAATTTGGTGTTTGTATGATAATGACTTTGTGAACATGATAACCTAAACAAATGTAATAAGATCTTCATGAAACTTGCTGCAGGCATGCATTGTGAGAAGATCTTGGTCAAGTTCAATATTCAGTGAATTTCATCAGATTTTGGAGGAGTTATGCCCCCTTTTGTCAAGAATTTTGTGTTAGTCTGATAACGACTTTCTAAATGCAAAGAAATGTAGTCAGGTTTTCTAGAATCTTCATACAGGCATACATCTGTAATGTTTGATATTCACCAAATTTCCCCCACTTTCATAGGAGTTATGCCCCTTGTTGGTGAAAATTTAGTGTTTGTCTCATAAAAACTTTGTGAACGTGATAACTTGAAAAATTGTAATCAGATTTTCTTGAACCTAGCTTTCGGCCAAGGCATAAATTGCAAAAAGATATTATCTTTTTTATTTAACACTTTCCGCTAGATCTATTTCTCTTTGTGGGTGGGAGGTTTCACCATCTTGTGGCATATGCTTGTTTATTTATGGTGTGTTAATGGCACTTTCAACTGCCTTGGTTATATTGTGTCAGACACTTTCATGGGTGGAGGCAGCCGGAGTACCCGCAGAGAACCAATGAGTAAATGTCTGACTCCAATTTACTGTCCCAGGTCAAGCAGGGTTATCAATTGTAGAAGAAAAGTGCAGCACTGACATGTTGTACATCAGCAGTTTGATGTGCTGCACTGTATACTTTCCTTCAACCAATTCCAATCCTACCTGTAATGGGATAGTTGATTGGAGAGTCCCAATAGTTACTCTGTGGTTCTCTTGAGTTCTCCGACTTCCTCCGCCAGTACAATTTTACAACATGATATGACAGAAGCTGTTATAAGTGTCTTTAAACATCAATACACAAATAAACAAAAAAAAACATAAACATGAACACATTTACCTTTTTATTCTCAAATTTGTCGATAAGTAGGTGTGTGGGTGATCCTTAGCAAAATATGAATAGTGTTGATTAAATGCTTTTATTGGAATTGGAAGTAATTGTCAGAACAAATATTTTTTGATGTTCACAACAATTTTGTCTCTGTTTTAGAGTTTTACAGTCAACCTGTACAGTTCACCTTAGTCCTGAAGGCAGGCTTAGTGTTTTGAAAAATGGAGGTGAGCCATTGATAGCTCTCATCTTTTTCCAGATGGGCAGTGCTATCCGCGGTTGAAAATTGCTAGTAATCGGGTGTAATTACGGGAGTGCATCAAATACTTTAACACATTTGTGTATAATCTTATCTCATATTTTCGTGTGTTGGTAATATAATTACTCACAAAAGCACTTAAGGTAGTGTTCGTTTTATTTATTCTCTTCAACCGAGAAACAGATATAACATGGAGATAAGTTGATGTACATTTCCATCAATGCTTTCATTGTGAACTTTGAACTTATAAATATAAATGAGCTGTTCTATGGCAGTGAAGACATGGGTAAGACGCCTTTCTCACTTTTGGTGCCATTTTACAAAAATGACAACCAGCAATGTCAAAACGGAACTATTTTTTAGGGTATGTATAATCAAACCTGCTGATACATTCACCCTAATTAAGCAGTTTAATACAAGTTTACTGTGTACTATTAACCTTGTCCTACACGTTTTTGTATTTTTAGCTCAACTTGACAAAGTCAAGCTGAGCTATTGCCATCACATCTTGTCTGTCGGCGTACATACCTTTGGCACACCGCACAGTTTGCATTTATGATCAGATTGCTTTGAAACTTGGTATGTGTGTTTGGGGTGACCTCTAGATGGGAGCTATCTATTTTCTTCCATTTCTGTCAAAAAATGTTGCTGTTGGCAACGTTCATTGAACTTATTTAAACTTAGTTTAGTCAGACCTCAATATTTTCCTTTGGCACACCCTACAGGGCACATTTATGATCAGATTGCTTTAAAACCTGGTATGGTTGTTTGGGGTGACCTCTAGATGGGAGCTATCGATTTTTAGCTCACCTGAGCGAAACTCAAGGGGAGCTTTACTAATCACTTTCTGTCCGTCGTCCGGCGTCCGTCGTCCGGCGTCGTCCGTCCGGCGTTAACTTTACATTATCGACTTCTCCTAAACCACTAGCCCAATTTTATTCAAATGTTGGCTAAATGTTTATTACCTAATGCCAATTCAGATTTGTTCAAATGAAGTTGCCCCTTCTCCTGGGTGGTGCCACGCCCCCAAGGGGCACCAAAATCTTTGTAAATCTTCTTCTCATGAACCAGCAGTAGCAGAGACTTGATATATGGTGTGCAGCTTCCTTTTGAGGTGTAAACTCAGATTTGTTCAAGAGAAGTTTGTGGGGCTATACTTGGCGTCGTTATGGGAGGGGCAAAATTTTTTGCCCCGCCCAAAATTTCTATTTTCCAAACCGAGAGGCTGATTTGAACCAAATTTTATGTGAGGGCTTATTGGGTCATGAGTACTTGATTTATGCAAAAAAAAAATTTCCCGCAGCCCCGTGGGAACCGCAGGAGCTAAAAATAGAAAAAATTTAAAACGCCCATATCTCCAAAACTGCACGGCATTGAGAATTTTTATTTGGTGTGCAGCTTCCTTAGGACCAACAGAAAGGACTGGTAAAAAAAAATTGCCATCGGTTTTATCATAGGGTACAGTTTCGGGACTTTGAAAAAGTGCTGAGTCAGCACTTTTTAACACTGTAGGCAATGGGAAAAACATCAAAAAATCTTCTTCTCCAGATCCAGCAGGCAGAATCTTTTGATATTTGGTATGCAACATTGTAGGGTGGATCTGATTCAAGTTTGTTCAAATCGGCCCCCTGGGTTCATATTTGGGCCCAGTATAGGAGCCCGATTTCGAACTTAGTGCATTTCTGGCAAATTTCTTAAAAAATCTTCTTCTCCAGATCCAGCAGGCAGAATCTATTAATATTTGGTATGCAATGTTGCGGGGTAGATCTGATTCAAGTTTGTTCAAATCGGCCCCCTGGATTCATATTTGGGCTTACTATAGAAGCCCGAATTCGAACTTGGTGCATTTCAGGCAAATTTCTTCAAAAATCTTCTTCTCCAGATCCAGCAGGCAGAATCTTTTGATATTTGGTATGCAACATTGTAGGGTGTTTCTGATTCAAGTTTGTTCAAATCGGCCCCCTGGGTTCATATTTGGGCTCAGTATAGGAGCCCGATTTCGAACTTAGTGCATTTCAGGCAAATTTCTTAAAAAATCTTCTTCTCCAGATCCAGCAGGCAGAATCTTTTGATATTTGGTATGCAACATTGTGGGGTGGATCTGATTCAAGTTTGTTCAAATAGGCCCCCTGGGTTTATATTTGGGCTCAGTATAGGAGCCCAAATTTGAACTTACTGCATTTCAGGCAAATTTCTTTGAAAATCTTCTTCTCCAGATCCAGCAGGCAGAATCTTTTGATATTTGGCATGCAACATTGTAGGGTGGATCTGATTCAAGTTTGTTCAAATCGGCTCCCTACATTCATATTTGGGCTCACTATAGGAGCTCGAATTCGAACTTAGTGCATTTCAGGCAAATTTCTTCAAAAATCTTCTTCTCCAGATCCAGCAGGCAGAATCTTTTGATATTTGGTATGCAACGTTGCGGGGTAGATCTGATTCAAGTTTGTTCAAATCGGCCCGCTGGATTCATATTTGGGCTCACTATAGAAGCTCAAATTCGAACTTAGTGCATTTCAGGCAAATTTATTAAAAAATCTTCTTCTCAAGATCCAGCAGTCAGAATCTTTTTATATTTGGTATGCAACGTTGCGGGGTAGATCTGATTCAAGTTTGTTCAAATCGGCCCCCTGGATTCATATTTGGGCTTACTATAGAAGCCCGAATTCGAACTTAGTGCATTTCGGGCAAATTTATTAAAAAATCTTCTTCTCCAGATCCAGCAGGCAGAATCTTTTGATATTTGGTATGCAACATTGTGGGGTGGATCTGATTCAAGTTTGTTCAAATCGGCTTCCTAGTTTCATATTTGGGCTCACTATAGAAGCTCGAATTCGAACTTAGTGCATTTCAGGCAAATTTCTTAAAAAAATTTCTTCTCCAGATCCACCTTCAGAATCTTTTCATATTTGGTAAGCAACATTGTGGGGTGGATCTGATTCAAGTTTGTTCAAATCGGCCCCCTGGGTTTATATTTGGGCTCCGTATAGGAGCCCAAATTTTAACTTAGTGCATTTCAGGCATATTTCTTAAAAAATCTTCTTCTCCAGATCCAGCAGGCAGAATCTTTTGATATTTGGTATGCAACATTGTGGGGTGGATCTGATTGTGATTCATGAACGTATTTATGTGTAAAGTTGATAGAATCTTAGACAAAATTTGCAGAAAAGATCTACTATAGAAGGGGTGGTATCCAGGGTGAACCGTTTACCCAAATCTAGCAGTACTAATAATGCATTATTCACACAAATCTCCGTTCAAATTTTATGACCCCTCATTGGAACACACGCATTCAGCTCATTCCAACAAAGGTCATATGCCATGTTTTCGAGACAAAAGAATAAAAATTTTAGTTATTCATGAAATTTTTAGGCAACTGTTGTCTGTCATTCACATTGCTTGATGAAATTTCAGTACTTTTAGAAGTTACCTCAGTAATCAAGGGTTAATTCCCCTTAATTAAATGTCGCCTCTAAAAAACAACCACTTTGCATATCTTACCTTTTTACCAGCATAACTGCCAAAACTTGTCAGCATTCTTCGCAAAAATCGCTATTCAAATTTTAATTTTTGTCTCTTAAACATACATGTACTTATCGCTTGTAAATACCCCATTGGAATGAGCTTTTTGAGCTCATTCCAATGAGAGGTCGCACACCATACTTTTTGAGTCAAAAAAGCGATTTTTTAGTTATTCCAGAATTTCGTACGTAAAATACAGCTTAATGCCTTCACATTAAAATGAGCTCTCTAAGCTTGTTCCAATCAACATTCACGCACTATGTCTTTCACACAAAAAATAAAATTTTCCATTTATTCTTATTCAGGAATTTTGTTTGCAAGAACACTCTTAACCCCCCCCCCCCCCCTCCCACACACACACACACACACACACACAAACACAGACACACACATCTAAAAGTTCGTCAGCAAAAAAACAGTTACTTCAGTTTTTAAATGCATTATAGGAACAACTTGCCTAATCAAATTTAAATACTTTTGCATCATTCTGTATCTAGAACAAACCATTTACCATATCTTTACGCAAAATTCTCCAGCATCATTCACAAAAAAACACCATTATTTATATATTCACATTTCTGTCTCAAAAATATACCTGATCTTCCCATACCCCTATTGGAATAAGCTGTTTGAGCTTGTTCCAATGATGATAAAAAAAAAATAAAATTTGTGAAAATTTTTGTTTTCTTGCATGCAAATATATACATGTAGCACATGGAAGATATCCACAGTTGGGGAGAGATGTCCAAGGCTATCTCTTCACATTCCTTGTTTGTGCTTCATGCTAAACCAGTTTGTCTGCAGAGATAAATTTGCTTTATTAAAAATCATTGGAGATTGGCCACACACCAATGATTTTAAATAAAACTAATTTTAGGTAACAAATGTTGAACTTCAAACAAAATCTATCACTCAACCAGTTAATGTTGATGAGGCATGACATGGTGAAGGTGACCTAAAATACTTCTTAGAGTCACTTTGTCAGGTGAGCGATTAAGGCCACTTGGGGCCTCTTGTTTCCATTTCCATCAAAATTTGTTGCCGCTGGCAAAGGCCATTGAACTTAAGTTTAGTCAGGCATTAATATATTCCCTTGGCATGCCCCACAGGGCACATTTATGATCAGATCGGTTTGAAACTTAGTATGCTTGTTTGGGGTTACCTCTAGATGGGAGCTATCAATTTTCTTTGATTTCTGTAAAAAAAATATGGCGCAGGCAACGGCCGTCGATGAACTTAGTGCAGATATGCATCAATATTTGCCTTTGGCACACATTTAGGATCGGATCACTTTGAAACTTGATATGTGTGTTCAGGGAGACCTCTAGATGTGAGCTATTGATATATTTTTTCAGTTCCATAAAAAATTATTGTCATTATCTCCAGCCTTAGAACTTAGTGCATTTGTGCAGCAACTTCTCCCGCAAATGCAATAAATTCAAAGATTGTTGCTAACATCAACAGTTTTTGATGGAAATGAAAACCATGAAATGAAAATCGATAGCTCCTATCTTTGTCACCCTGCATAAGTATACAAAGTTTCAAAACAACCTGATAATGAATGTGTCCTTTTGAGGCATGCCAAAGGAAGATGTTAATGCACAAATGCACTAAGTTTGAAGGTCATTGCTTGTGGCAATGTTTTTTTAGCTGCGACGAGCAGCTCTATATGTGGCAATGTCTGTCGGTCGGTCGGTCTGTAACCAACAAGTTATTTTTGTCACCAACAAGTTGTTTTTGTCACCAACGAGTTTTTTTTGTCTCCAACAAGTTTTAAAACATCATTGGCATTGCACGAATCGTCGCAGCTTCGGCACTGTGACAGTGCGTCCTAGTTTCTTTTTTATGGAAGTTCATAAATATATCCTGCTGTAGTGCTGTGCGTCGGCTCCGATAATCTGAATCTGATCCGAATCCAATCGGATTTGGGTCAGATTCATGATTTTTTTCAGATTCAGGTTGAATTTGCATAAGGCCTTTGGATTCGGACTGAGATGGGATCGTCGGAGACATCGGATCCGAACTCAATCTGACGTTCGCAAATTATGCAAAGCTATTATTAAATATTAATGCACTTGTCACATTTACTGCAGTAATTAAAACATTTGCATCTTTCGGCAGTTAGGTAATAGATATTGAACACCAATTGGAAAATACACTCTCATATCGAGTGGCGATCTTGTGACACAATAACACCCACACATGGCAGTATGATGACACTCAAATTGATACGATGCAACATTTCTCCGAAATTTAATTAGGTCATGATTCCACGACATTGGCAATACACTCTCGCAGAAATGACCATAATAGTCACGCCACACACCCATTATCGGAACAATCTTCGATGTTTGTCATGGAGCCACGAATGGTATGCATTTTCATAAGTACAGATCTTGTAGGTTTCTGTGTTCTGTGTTCATGAAATGTCGCTTTTAGTTGATTTTTTCAACGTCGTTCTACCAATTTTGATATATTTCGGTTTCGGATCCGATTTAGGGACCAATGTCGGATTTGGATCGGATTTCAAAAAAGCCTATCTGATCGGATTTCAAAAAAGCCTGTCCAATCGGTTTTTAGGCCATGTCGGATCCGACACACAGCACTACCCTGCTGAGAGTGCAAAAGCATCAACATTCTTCTTTGTCATGGCCTACAGGGCACATTTATGGTAGGATTGTTAGCTCAACTTTGGCAAAGCCAAATTTGAGCTTATGCCATGGCCAGTCGTCCGTCTGGCCGTCTGTCCGTCAACAATTCAGTACAGCTCGGGCTAGAGACCATATTTATGAACCGATCTTTACGAAACTTCTTGGGTACCTTTGTTATGACCGTGGGACGAGAAGGAGTGTTTTGGGGTCCAGTCCGAAATTCAAGATGGCTGCCAGCCGCCAATATGTACCGACGATGCAGAAATCTGTTTTTTGCACAGAACTTCCATATAAAAGCGCTGTTTTGAATAATTTTTTGTATGAATGTTTAGTACCATGGGATACATCACATATAAATATAATACGTGCAATGTCAGTGCAAATGCCAATACGGCTCGGGCTAGAGGCCGCATTTATGAACAGATCTTTACAAAACTTCTTGGGTACCTTTGGTATCACCGTGGGACGAGAAAGAGTGTTTTTGGGTGCGGTCCGAAATTCAAGATGGCCACTGGTAGCCATTTTGTTCAAAATTAAGGGCAATCAGATTTTTGCGCAGAACTTCCACATGAAAGCTCTGATTTGAATAATTTTTTGTGTGAATGTTTAGTACCATGCATTTTTCAGTGCTACTTAACACACAGTAAGTACACGTGTCAATACGGCTCGGGCTAGAGGCTGTATTTATCAACCGATCTTCACGAAACTTCTTGAGTACCTCTGCTATCACCTTGGGACGAGAACGAGTGTTTCTGAGTGCGGTCCGAAATTCAAGATGGCTGCCAGTGGCCATTTTGTACCGAAATTAGGTCTAGTCAGTTTTTTTGTACACAACTTCTATACGTCTCAGGCTAGAGGCCGTATTTATGAACCGATCTTTACAAAACTTCTTGGGTACCTTTGTTATCACCGTGGGATGAGAACGGGTGTTTTGGGGTGTGGTCCAAAATTCAACATGGCCACCAGCAGCCATTTTG
Source organism: Pictodentalium vernedei (assembly GCA_031216915.1). Classification (NCBI taxonomy): domain Eukaryota; kingdom Metazoa; phylum Mollusca; class Scaphopoda; order Dentaliida; family Dentaliidae; genus Pictodentalium; species Pictodentalium vernedei. The sequence continues at coordinate 184,214,663 of CM062292.1, read as the reverse complement.
TACCAAAATTAGTGCAATCAGTCTTTTGTACAGAACTTGTGTATGAAAGTTCTGATTTGAATAAATTTTTGTTTGAATGTTTAGTAAAATGGAATACATCACATACAGTACAGGTTTTTTCTCATGCAGAAATTATGCAAATTAGATGAATTTTGATTTATTTAGTGCTACTTATACACTGTAAGTGCACATGTCAATACGGCTCGGGCTAGAGGCTGTATTTATGAACCGATCTTCACGAAACTTCTTGGGTACCTTTGTTATCACCTTGGGACGAGAACGAGTGTTTCTGAGTGCGGTTCAAAATTCAAGATGGCTGCCAGTGGCCATTTTGTACTGAAATTAAATCCAATCATTTTTTTGTCACAACTTCTATACTGCTCGTATTTATTAACTGATCTTCACGAAACTTCTTGGGTACCTTTGTTTTCACCTTGGGACAGGAATGAGTGTGTTTTGGGGTGCCTTTGTTATCACTGTACTATGAGAACAAATATTTTGGGGTTCAGTCAGACCCACTCTGGGACTCAAAGATTTCTTTTCTAGTTTAGCATCTGACTGTCACCCACCTTTACAATACTTTACCTATACATTTGTTACAGGCTACGGTCAGTATTTATGTACAGGCCGTTACAATACTTTATATGTACCTTTGTTGTCAGGTCATTACCTAGATGCTTGTCATTGCTGTGTCACATACTATACATGTACATGTCTTGACAAGTTGAGCTACAGTGTCCTTGACACTTTCATTTTTGAACTTGGTGTGCTCATTAGGCGAGACCTCTAGATAAGAGCCAACAATGTTGATTAACATTAATTTCTGTGAAAAAAGTTGGCGTTTACAATAACCTCTGAACTTACTGCATTTGTGTATCAGCATTCTTTCTTTAGCCAGCATTATAGTTTACATTTAAAAATGTATGGATTGCTCTGATGTTGTGCACATACAATGCTGTTACGTTGAAGTTTCACCAAATAACATTGGATCCAATGATCTTCAATTTTGTCATTTCACTTATAACTTGCAAAGTTTAAGTTTGTCGAATTGAGCTACAGTGTCACTGACACTTTCATTTTTTTCTTATGGCCAAAACCATTTCACAGTAATGCATTTGAAAAAATCAGTATGTTGTTTCCATCAATTTGCATTTAGGGGAGATCTGTTGGCTGTGTCAACTTTTTACTTGTTTTTTTTACAGATACACATGTATTATCCCAGAAATTAATAATGAATTCAAATAAACAAAATATTTATTTCTTAACTCTCTTAAGATCTTTGTTATACTCATAACACATCAGATGCAGTTGGGGAATATGTGCGTACTCACGGTTTGGAAACAGAAATGAAAAAAAAGAGAAGCCTGCACAACAAGACATTAATAATTACTGCTTACATGAACAATAATAACTAACACAAATATACCACCTGGCATATCTATTGACACTAAAAATACAATAGCTCATAACAAGAACCAAACAGTGGAGAGCAGAACACAGGAAACGAAGTGCCCACACTCCATAACAGCTGTATTAATTTCTATTTATGAAGAAATGAAACTTAACGACTGCAATGACAAATTGTGGGATATTGTTTTCAAAGAAAAGATCATGACACTTATTTGTTTTCCTTCAAGCTGTCCATATCTTGACATACTTGTGATTTTAAATCAAAATAATAAAATAACACTTTACATGTTTATAAAAAAAATTGCTTTATTAAAGATGAGTTAGTTAGTAGTGTAAATTTATTGAAATGTTAATCTAAAAAAAATTACAAATATAACCACATTGTGAATTTGTGATTGCTTTACAAAGTCAGCTTTCCTGAACATCATTCAAATTTCTCAGGCCAAAAATTGGATAATCTATCCTACCAATGTATGAGACACACTTGTCAGATTATCATGCTTTTCATTGTAATTTGAAATGCTGATGTTCGCCATTGTAGCTCTCCTGTGCAGACAAATAGGTGGTTATAGTGATAGAGGGCAATCATTGCCTCAAAACACCAAGCCTGTACAGGCATGGTGTATTGTTTGGTGTTTAAAAGTTATATATAGTTAACAAAGTTAATCTAACAACCGATGTCCAAAAAAGTGAATCCCACAATATATCTTAAAATGTGCAGGACTAGTTAGTACATCATTTGTAACATTTAGTTTTAATTTTAGTTATTAGCTTAACCTGACAAGTCAAGATAAGCTATTGCCATCACGCATGCGGATGTGGTTGAGTCTGTCTGTTGACACATTTTCTTTAGAACAGGCTACACCCCATAGTTCTTGTACGATCATCACAAAATTTCACATGCATATTCGAGGTCATGTCCTGATGAGAACATCCCCTTTTGGTCATAATCGGTCAACCGTGACAGCTGCGTAGGCCCGAAAACCTTTAACACAGTCTACAGGTCATATTTATGAAGGATTTTATTGTAACATCGTAGGGTGACTCTGTATAATGTCTAGATGAGAATGTCGTATTTCGGTTGGGTTCAGTCAACTGTGACAGCCATAGGGGCACATTACCTAAATTCCTTTAGCACAGTCTACAGCTTGCATTTATGAAGGGATTTCATTGCAAATTTGTTTGGTTGTGATGGGTCAGCCATGATGGCCGCACAGGCACTTAACCTAGAATTGTTTAGCACAGTCTACAGTTCATATTTATAAAGTGATTTCATTGTAACTTGGAAGGATAACTCGGTATGATGTCTAGATGAGACTGTCCTATTTTGGTCACGATCGGTCAGCTGTTACCGCCACCTGGTCATGTGACCTAGATTCCTTTAGCACTGTCTACAAGTTGTTTTTATGAAGGGATTTCATTGTAACTTGGTATGATATCTTGAGGAGACCTATTTTGGTCATGATCTGTCAACAGTGACTGCCGAACCGTCACCGACCTAGATTCCTTTTAGCGAAGTCAACAAGTTATATTTATAAATTCTTTAGTACAGTCTACACCTCAAATTATTCTTATTGAAAGCATAGGATACAGGGAACAGATATTAACATATTTTCAATTATCACAATTCTTGTCTTATTTCATAATCCTTTCATAAACATTGAACATTATCTTTCTCATCAAACACTACACAGTCAAGTTAAGCTGTAGTGTCATTGACACTTTCACTTTTTATGCCCCCGAGAGAATCTTGGAAGCATTATGTTTTCACTATGTTTCTCCAGCGTCCTGCATTAACTTTTGGTTTCCATCAAATAACTAAAGAATCACTTATTTGATCAAATCATAATTTTAGGGATAACTTGTGTATGACAAGACAATGCTTCCTTTCCATTTTGACCCAGCTAGCTAATTCAATATGGCCACAATGGCAGCCATATTGAAATAGGTTTCCATCCAGTAACTAGTGAAGTCTTTCTCGAATCATTTCTATTTTTTAATTATGCATTGTTGGTGTCTAGAGGAAGCTTTCTTTCAATTTTGGACCAGTTAGCTGATCCAAGATGGCCACCACTGGCCAATTCATTATGGTGGCCATCTTGAATTTGGTTTCCGTCCAATAACTAATGAATACTGACTCGAATCACTTTCAATTTTTGTTATGCATTATTGGTGTCTAGAGGAAGCTTCATTTTGATTTTTGGATCAGCTGGCCAGTTCAATATGGCTGCCATGGTGGCCATATTGAATTTGGTTTCCGTCCAATAACTAATGAATGCTGACTCAAATCAATGGGGTTTTCTTTTTTTGTGCATTATTGATGTCTAGAGGAAGCTTCCTCTTGATTTGGTTATGTCCCCTGAGAGACTTGCCTACCCTTTTATGACATTGTCGGGAGCATATGCCATGCTTTGCATTGCTCTTGTTTGTTTTGTGTGTTACTTATTAGAGGATTGTTATTAACACTAATTGGAGCCTATTTTTTCACTTTCAGTTTCTGAATGTTCCTATGTTTCGTAATGTGACACTGAAATGTTTGACCGAAATAGGTTTGTATACCTTTGTCTTTTGAAATGCAAAATTGATTAAGCAAATTTTTATGTGCTGCTTTATATTAATATTGTTTTGGAATAGATCGAAAATCACTGTGATTACCAAAAATCGGGAGTTATTGCCCTTTGTCTCTTCTGTTTTATATCAACTTTTGACCGTTATGTGATAAGTTGACAAAAATAATCTTCAGATTTCAGTAGCTTGTTTATACTCACATTGGCTTGTACAAGTTTGAAAACCATGGGTATTTGTTGAAAATTGACAACATGATTGCCTTTTTAGCTCACCTGAGCGAAGCTCAAGGGGAGCTTTACTAATCACTTTCTGTCCGGCGTCCGTCGTCGTCCGTCCGGCGTTAACTTTACATTATCGACTTCTCCTCCTAAACCACTAGCCCAATTTTATTCAAATGTTGGCTAAATGTTTATTACCTAATGCCTATTAAGATTTGTTCAAATGAAGTTGCCCCTCCTCCTGGGTGGTGCCACGCCCCCAAGGGGCACCAAAATCTTTGTAAATCTTCTTCTCATGAACTAGCAGTAGCAGAGACTTGATATATGGTATGCACCTTCCTTTTGAGGTGTAGACTCAGATTTGTTCAAGAGAAGTTTGAGGGATAATATTTGGCGTTATGGGAGAGGCAAAAATTTTGGCCCCGCCCCTAATTTCTATTTTCTGAACCGAGAAGCCGATTTCAACCAAATTTTATGTGAGGGCTTATTGGGTCATGAGTACTTGATTTATGCCCAAAAAAAATTTCCCGCAGCCCCGTGGGAACCGCAGGAGCTAAAAATAGAAAAAAATTAAAACGCCCATATCTCCAAAACTGCACGGCACCGAGAATTTTTATTTGGTGTGCAGCTTCCTTAGGACCAACAAAAAGGATTGGTAAAAAAAAATTGCCATCGATTTTATCATAGGGCACAGTTTCGGGACTTTGAAAAAGTACTGAGTCAGCACTTTTTAACACTGTAGGCAATGGGAAAAACATTAAAAAATCTTCTTCTCCAGATCCAGCAGGCAGAATCTTTTGATATTTGGTATGCAACATTGTGGGGTGGATCTGATTCAAGTTTGTTCAAATCGGCCCCCTGGGTTTATATTTGGGCTCAGTATAGGAGCCCAAATTTGAACTTACTGCATTTCAGGCAAATTTCTTTGAAAATCTTCTTCTCCAGATCCAGCAGGCAGAATCTTTTGATATTTGGTATGCAACATTGTGGGGTGGATCTGATTCAAGTTTGTTCAAATCGGCCCCCTAGGTTTATATTTGGGCTCAGTATAGGAGCCCAAATTTGAACTTAGTGCATTTCAGGCAAATTTCTTTGAAAATCTTCTTCTTTGCAAGATCCAGCAGGCAGAATCTTGTGATATTTGGTATGCAGCATCCTTAGGGGGGTGAGATTCAAGTTTGTTCAAGCCATGTCCCTAGGTCCATATTTGGGCTCACTGTGGGAGCTTGAATTGTAACTTTGTTCGAAATGAGGAATTTTCTTAAAAAATCTTCTTCTTCAGATCCAGCAGTCGGAATGGTTTGATATGTGGTGAGTAGCATCCTTGGGGGGGAGGGGGGGATTCAAATGTGTTAAAGCCAAGTCCCTGTGGGAGCCCAAATTATAACTTAGTCAATATGAGGAATTTTTCTTTAAAAATCTTCTTCAGATTCAGCAGTTGGAATGTTTTGATATTTGGCATGGAGCAATCTTAGGGGGCTGAGATTCAAGTTTGTTCAAGCCAAGTCCCTTGGTTCATATTTGGGCTCACTATGGGAGCCTGAATGACAACTTAGTTCAAAATGAGGAATTTTCTTTAAAAATCTTCAGATCCAGCAGATGAATGCTTTTGATATTTTTTATGCAGCATCCTTAGGGGGGTAAGATTCAAGTTTGTTCAAGCCATGTCCCTAGGTCCATATTTGGACTGATTGTGGGAGCTCGAATTGTAACTTGGTTCAAAATGAGGAATTTTCTTTAAAAATCTTCTTCTTCAGATCCAGCAATCGGAATGTTTTGATATTTGGTGTGCGGAATCCTTAGGGGTGTGAGTTTCAGGTTTGTTAAAGCCAAGTCCCTGGGTTCATATATGGGCTCCCTGTGGGAGCCCGAATTATGACTTAGTTCAATATGAGGAATTTTCTTTAAAAATCTTTTTTAAGATCCACTGGTCAGAATATTTGGATATTTGGTTTCAGCTTTTCTTAGGAGGAGCAGATGCAACTTGTGGAAATCAATTCTCTGGGTTGATATTTAGGCTACCATGTCAGGTGAATGCCCTCAGGCCCCCTGGGGCCTCTTGTTTGTTTTATTGGAAATTTTAAGGATTATTTGGTAACTTGAACATTGATATCAGATTTCAGTAATGTTCAGTAATGTTCAATTCCTTACACTTTTGCTTAACCCCCTGCACACTGATGTCAAAATATCTAAAGTTCAAGGTGCAAATTTTTCCCACAATGCAACTAGAAATTTAACCAATTCAATCTTGTTTGACAGAGCTCATTGAGCTCTGTCAAACAAGATTGAATTGGTTAAATTCCCAGTTGCATAATGGGAAAAATGGCTACTTGAAATTTGGATATTTTGACTTCAGAGTGAAGGGAGTTAATGGTATAGTTCATTGGAGGTGGTGGATTTTCTTTGCTTGCGATACTAATGTCTTGTTACAATTTGAAGAGCTGAGGAGTGCTGCAGTTTTATTTGTTGTACTCCTGATGATGAAAAATGGCAGCTGCCTTGTCCTTTGAAGGTGACAAATTGTCCAGGTGGTGAATATGACAAGGAGACTTGGTATAGTCCAGGTGGTGAATAGTCCAGGATTTTCACGTGTTTCTTAGAAAATTACATTGACTATACATAACGTGTATTTGATCTATGAATCTTTCCGAAACAACATCTATCAAAGACACATGACTTCAAGAAGAATGTACTATCTGATACATCATACATTCATTTTGATGAAGCTGTGTTTCCTTGTACTCTAGCTTTCTATATCACTGAGTAACATAATTATTGCAGACTTTCTATCGTCCCAAATATGCAGATACCTTCAACTTTTATACCCCCACTTTCGAAGAAAATGGGGGTTATACTGGATTACATGTGTCTGTCTGTGCATCTGTCCATGTGTGAGTCCGTCCGAGAATATTCATAACATTCATAACTTAAGTAAATTATTATACCCCCACTTTCGAAGAAATGTGGGGGTATACTGGATTACATGCGCCTGTCTGTGCGTCCGTCCGTGTGTGAGACCATCCGAGAATACCACGTGGGGGTATGCACTGGACGACAGTCCAGCTCTTGTTGAGCCACTCTTAATTCATTGATGTGACGATTGAAAGTTTTACAGAATTTTCATTGCTTTATGTCTTTAAAACATATTATGGTTAATCATGGTAACAGATATCTGTAACTTAACAGTTAACCAGTCAATCCTTTCAGCTCGAGTTCCTTTGCCAGGCAAGTTGGTCAGCTGACCGGTCGGTCAGTCAGTCATGAAATCATGTGGAGTTGTGTTGAGAGTAATTTCTGTATCTCAAGATATTGGTTTCAAAGTTGATATATATGACCAATAGCATATGCAGATGTGCATGATGTAAATATCTCACAAGAAGTACTGAGTTATTACCCTTGAACTCCACAGTTGTGTAGAAATGGTAGGGTAAATTGTTGTGGAGCAAACAACTTTTATACATTTCTCAAGATAGAGATTTGAAATTTCATACACATTATGAACATCAAGTGCAGATACAAATGACATAAATTTTTTGTGGCTTGATTAAGCTATTACACAGTTATTGCTCTTGAATTTTCCAATTGTAATAATATGGTAAAACCTTGTGAAGCTAATTACTTTTAAATTTCTTAAGGTATTTGTTTGAATGTTCAGTATATGATTATTCATAATCACCATGAAGTGCAGAATTGTGTCATGTTAATTTGTTGCAACTTGATTCAAGCATTCAGGCCATAAAATTTGAGAGGAACGATTTTATCATTCCTCTGGTGGTTATCTAAATGAAAATACAGATAACCGAAAAGTTGTTCGATTGGAACTACAAACAGTTTGTCCAAACGTTGCCCCGGTGCTTCATGGGTGGAAATTTTGCTGGGTGTCATAGCGGATCATCTCTGAATTAAAAACATGGAAAAATGCCCATCTCTGAATTAAAAACATGGAAAAATGCCCATCCATAGCTTTTGACCCATCCACAATGGCTGCACTGTTATCAGTCCTCTTTATTATATCCAAATGAATGGTAAATAGGTTTTCTCAAAATTCGAGGTTTCATTCTCTGGCATTGCACCCTTTACTTCTACAATTGTAAAAAAAAATAGTAATTTAAAATTTTGTAGAGTGAACATTTAGCATTTCTCAATCTGTTGATTGGAAACTTCATACACATGAACAATATCAAGTTGAGATGTGCATGAGTCTGTGTGGCACAAGTGTTCAGGAGTTTCTGCCCATTAATTCTTCAGTTGTAATAGTATATGGAAAATCTTGTGGCATGAACTGCTTCAACGCTTCTTGAAAATTTTGGTTTGAAACTCAGTAGACACGATCAGCATCAAGTGCAGATGTGCTTGACAGAGTTTTCCTGTGGCATGGGGAACACTTTAAAGAGTTATTGCCGTTGGATTTCAGGGGTATTGATCACCTTCAGTGATGGTTCTAGTTTTCAATACCATTCATTAAAATTGAAGCCAGAGAGTCTTTTCAAGTATGAAAGTACATTTTTATGCCATTGTGCATTTACACGAAGGGGGCATTAAGTGTAACTCCATTGGTATGTCCATCCAATGTGCATACACACAATTTTATGCATTCCATGTTTCAGTTTCCTTTGGCTTAATGTTTTCAAATTTCAAAACTGCCTTAGATTAAAGCCTGAATATTAAGTTTGATTTTCAGCATTTTTGCCCATGCAGTTTCAAATTGATAGGCCTTGATTGCACAAACTTTTCTATTTTTGTCTGCAACAACTTGCCAGTCGGTGTGTTGGTCTGACGGTCTGTGACCAATTAATTTGAAACCTAATAACTCTTAAAATACTTGATTCAATGCCATCATTTTGGTATGCATGTTTACCCTTTTACCTGCGTTGGCAGCGGCAGAGCAGGTCTAGTAACCGCTCGACACCGTCCGTCAGTCTGTCACGTCATTCTGTCCAAAACACTTTTTCTGTCAAGCTTTTCTTGGCTTCTATGAAAGGGAATGATTTTATATTTGGTCTGCTGCTTCATAATGATGAGTTGTATCGTGTAAGCAATTTTCAGATCTGCTGTGCAGCCACTTCCTGTTTGCCGATATTTTGAAATTTTACTGTACCCACTGAACATTGAAATTTTTCGTCAAACTTTTCTCGGCTTCTATGCAAGGGATTGATTTTATATTTCATCTGGAGCTTGATAATGATCAGTTGTATCGTGTATGCAATTTTCAGATCTGCCGTGCAGCCACTTCCTGTTTGCCGATTCAATTGCATGCAGCAACGCAGGTCCAGACCTGGTATTGGTCTTGGCTTGTTTATGTTTAGCGTCATGCCAATGCTGGTGTTGTTCAGAGTATTTTTGTCAGTTATTGCCCATGCTCATTTTTACCATCCGTCATAGCTTAGGTGCGAACTCGCATTTTTTTGTTTTCCATGTATATCTTTACATTCCATTGAAAGAACAATAGATATTTCAGTTTCTCTTTATAATTACAAAATGAAGGTAAAGTTCAGTTTTCAGGTTTTTAGTCCATTTACTTTTAGTTGTGGGCCTTGATTGTGCAAATGCTTGATTCTGGGGGGTTTCCACATGGTAGCTTACTGTCCTTTGGCAGATTGTTTTAAAATTGAAGAGTTGTTTTTAAACCTTTACCTAACGAATTGGCCACATCAGCCTGGGTATTATACAAATTGAGCATTTGAAATGTTTTTTTTTTTATATAAATTTCAATAAAACTATATCATGTGATCCCACTTTGGAATGAGCTTGTTGCAAAGAGAGGATCACATGACATGGTTTTCTTAAATTTTTTAAAACATTTGAAACAAACAATAATTAAAAAAATAAATTTTGATATCCTGTGTATTGGGTAAAGGATTAAGATAATAAAATAAAGGAAGGCCGAGTTCAATTTTCACATTTCTGATGCTCATAATTACAAAATTATGGCCCTTAATTTTGCAGAAAAACTTTTTTTTGCATCGTATCTTTACTACATTTTGGCCTATTAATTTGAAATTTGACAGTTTTTCTTACAACTTTAAAATAAAAGCAGTGTTTGATTTTTAGCTAAACTTTGGCAAAGCCAAATTTGAGCTTATGCCATGGCCCGTCCGTCTGTCCATCTGTCCGTCAACAATTGGATACGGCTCGGGCTAGAGGCAGTATTTGTGAACCGATCTTTACGAAACTCCTTGGGTACCTTTGTTATCACCGTGGGACGAGAACGAGTGTTTTTGGGTCCGGTCCAAAATTCAAGATGGCCGATGGCAGCCATTTTGTACAAAATTTCGTGCAATCAGATTTTTGCACAGAACTTCCATATGAAAGTGCTGATTTGAATAATTTTTTGTGTGAATGTTTAGTACCATGGGATACATCACATATAATACAGGCTTTTTTCTCGTGCAGAAATTATGCAAATTAGATGAGCTTTGATTTTTTCAGTGCTACTTACACACAGTAAGTACACATGTCAATACGGCTTGGGCTAGAGTCTGTATTTATGAACCGATCTTCACGAAACGTCTTGGGTACCTTTGTTATCACCTTGGGATGAGAACGAGTGTTTTTGGGTGTGGTCCGAAATTCAAGATGGCCACCAGCAGCCATTTTGTACCAAAATTAGTGCAATCAGTCTTTTGTACAGAACTTCTGTATGAAAGTTCTGATTTGAATAAATTTTTGTATGAATGTTTAGTAACATGGAATACATCACATATAGTACGGGTTTTTTTCTCGTGCAGAAATTATGCAAATTAGATGAACTTTGATTTATACACTGTAAGTGCACATATACACTGTAAGTGCACATGTCAATGTGGCTCGGGCTAGAGGCTGTATTTATGAACCGATCTTCACAAAAATTCTTGGGTACCTTTGTTATCACCTTGGGACGAGAACGAGTGTTTCTGGGTGCGGTCCAAAATTCAAGATGGCTGCCAGTGGCCATTTTGTACCGAAATTAGGTCCAATCAGTTTTTTGTCACAACTTCTACACAGCTCATATTTGTGAACTGATCTTCACGAAACTTCTTGGGTACCTTTGTTTTCACCTTGGGACAGGAATGAGTGTGTTTTGGGGTGCCTTTGTTATCACTGTGCTATGAGAACAAATATTTTGGGGTTCAGTCAGACCCACTCTGGGACTAAGATTTCTTTTCTAGTTTAGCATCTGACTGTCACCCACCTTTACAATACTTTACCTATACATTTGTTGCAGGCAACGGTCAGTATTTATATACAGACCGTTACAATACTTTATATGTACCTTTGTTATCAGGTCATTACCTAGATGTTTGTCATTGCTGTGTCACATACTATACATGTACATGTCTTTGTCTTGACACGTTGAGCTACAGTGTCATTGACACTTTCATTAGATTTCTAGTGGACATGATTCTGCAGTTATGGCCCTTGATTGTGCAAAAGTTTGATAGCGTTGGAGTTTCAATAAATTCTTTACCTTCCTCTGGCAAAAAGATTTGACATTTGCCAATTTCTCATATGATCACAGTACTAGTACAAAGGTTTTTTTCACATCGTGGTGCAACCAATTCCACAGTTATCACCCTTTATTGTGCAAGAACATTATTCTGTGGTCTGTTAACAGTAACTTTGGTGTCTCTTCTGTTAATGATTTGAAATTTCAAAGCCTTATGCTCCCACTCTCGAAGAGAATGGTGAGTATACAAGATGATGTGTCTGTTCATCCGTGCATCCATCTTTTTGTCCATCTGCCGTGATATCTCAGCAGTGCGTGGATAGATTTCAATGATATTTGGTATGAGGAATCCTAGTGACAAGCCACCCCTGCATATGTTAGAAAAAATTGCTTGCATATTTTTTATCAGAGTTCTGGTCCTTACTTTGTCAGTTTTTCGTGATTTTTTTGGTCTTAACTTTGTTTTTAATTCATTTATGCTTTATAGGGCCAGCACTACAGTGGGGTTATAATTTTCTTCAGCAATAGCTCTTATTTTATGTCACAAAAAGGAACGCCTGGTTCAATTTTTCACTTTTTCTTTCCAGTAAAATGGCAAAAAACGTTATTATTTGCAGATTTTCAAACAACACCTTGGACATTTTTGTTTATTTGTCCACTTACACTGGCCCAGGCATGCTGCTGGCACTCTATTCAAAGAATTCAGGTCAAAAGCTTAATTTTGAACCCACAACACCCCCAAAAGATTAATTCAAAGTAACCAAAAAAATTAAGGCCTGTTTGGCACTCCAAAGCACAGCATTTGTGCATGCACAGCCAAAGAAGTGTCCTCCATTCCCGCCAATAGCTATGTTATTTTGCCTTCTTTTAAACAGTTTGTGTTAACCTGCTCTCCAACATTCCACCATTTTGCTGTCTTCAAACACTGCATAAAGGAGAAAATACTTGTAATAATAGGAGACATGATGAGGAGGGATTTAATAGAGTGCCAGCAGCATGTCTGGGCCAGTGGTAGGTCTGATAAATACAAAACATAATTAGAAATTTTCTTTTTTTGGGCATAATGATTTGAAATTTCAGTTTGAGTTGTAATTACAAAGGGTGGCCAAGTTCTGTCTACTGCTTTTTATGTGAGTAATGAGTTAGTTATGACCTATGATTGTGCAAAACCTTTTATATTTTATTGTTTCTGCACAAGAACATGTGGATGGATGCATTGGGCAAGTTCTAGTTTCATATGGTTTTGTGTGTATATGGTAGAAGCCTCAAATGGAAGTAATTTTTTTTCAAGCTAGCAACTGTGATCTTATACATTTAAAAAACAGATTTGAATGCAGAAATAAACTTTTGCTTAACTCTTTACCTAACATGAAAAGCAGACGACTCTTGCAAACAAAATTCTTGAATAACTAATTTTTTTCATTTTTTGTCTCAAAAAGATAGGTTATGACCCCTCATTGGAACGAGCTCAACTAGGTCATTCCAAAGAGGGGTCATAACATATGTTTTTGAGACAAATAATGAAAATATAATGAAAATTAATTGGCAATTTTTATAAATAGCACTGGCCGGTTTTGGCCGTTACGTTGGGTTAAAGGTTAACATTGTATTAATAAACTGGACAGTTTTTACGCCTCAAAAATAAGACGCTTGTTTTAATATCAATTCTTTAGTAATACTTTGGGTATTAGAAAGTAATAAAGTTACATTTTCAGCATAATGGAGTAAGACATTTTTTTTCAGAGATATGTGTTCAGAAAAGAATTAATACTTGAAAAAACTTAACTAACTTCAAGCATTCTTATTTTACAGCAAGTGTCCAAGTATCACAGTATGATGACCAGTTTACTCAACTTTTCACACTAACAATGCAGCAACTTAAAACGGTAGGATATTGGTTTTATATGGCTTCAGAGGTTTCAGCACCTTCAGATGATAATGTATATTTTGCTGTCCAGTTATGTTCCAAACTGGACACAGACTTTTAGAAAAAATATCTTAGTAATAGTTAACATCCTAATCAGAATATTGTGCAAATATTTTAAACTTTTGTCAAGAATAAGGACATTCTTTATGTACTTAGGAGTGGTCAGTTAGTTCATGTACCATAATTATTACTGACTACCTATAATAAAGCCCCATTAGCCTGCTCTCAAATGGACAACAGGTTGCTTTATGAGGATCATAGATGTTTCACAGTTGAGCAGTATCAGAATAATTTCTGAAGTCAAAGTGCAGTGGCTCATTTATTAGTGTATCAGACTCTCATGTTTGTTTTACATTTCAAAAGACTGCATCATGTCATAGCAGACATTTTTATAGGTGGAGGAAGCTGATGAATTAAAGAACCATTAAGCAACAGTGAGTAACCATCAGACTAACATACTAATCAGCATGTGTGAGCTGTTATTGAAAAGGAGTCAGTTTGGCATTTTTGAATTTTTCACTGTTGCTTGTCGATAGTGTTCAAATGACTTGTTAGTCCACTGTCTCTTGCAAAAGTGAGGGTCTAGAGCATTCGGCTTACCATAACTCACCAACTTCCCTCCATCTGGAGTCATATCTCAATAACTCTGAGGTAGCTTTACATAAAGTTTACAAAATTTTGCTAAAAAATACTTTGTCCAAACACCTGCCCATACAGCATTTGCGCCCATTGTGTTTATGGTTTCCCAGTTATTTCCTTTGGTCTGCATTTGGGTAGCGTTTTAGCGGAATTAAAGATTACCGTGCGATAAAATCTGTTGGAAACAACTGTTTGTTTCAAACGTTGGGAATATCTTACCTTTCATAAAATCCTGGGAGGCTAGATTTCTGCAGTTGTACCCCTCAGGAATTATGGCCCTTCAATTAAAATATATGGCCCTTCAATTAAAATAAAATGGCAGGCTTTCAACTGGCCCTAATTTTCCTCCTTTTTTGATGCCAACCCTTATTTTCCTAATTTTTATGTAACAATCTTAAAATTTACCGTATTTTCTATGAAAATTACGACTTTTTTAAAATGTGCTTTTGTAAGTTTATGATGAACATTTTAAGTCAGAAATAAAAGTAAGGTATCTGAATTGCTAATCTGATCTAAGTTTTAGTCTTTTGGATACTGAGAAAGATCAATCTGAGGTTGGCTTATAGTCAGAAACAGATGCATTCAGCATTTATCTGGTGAATTGGATTAAGATGGCTCTCATCCATTGAATGTAGTTTAATTTACACTGCAATTTCCCAAAGAAGAAATACATCATGTGCTGAAGGATCATTGTGCAACTTATGAATATACAAGTTGAAGCACAGTGAATGAGTGCTGAATGGGTATGTTGATGACTATTTAAGCCAACATCAATGGTAATGATCTTAATTTGGGTATTTGTATATGGTTACAGGAAAGTAAATTATTATCGTCTGCTTAGGGAATTGCATTGAATTTAGGAAATTAGAACTCTCCATCATCTTTTTATGTTTTTTACTGCCAGTATTTTGCTCTTATTAGTTGGACTATTGGATTGCACTCCGTCTGTCCGTTTCTCTGTCTATCCATCCATCTGTCTGTCCATCTGCCTGTATCTCATATATGCTTCGACGCTGTTCTTTCATTTTTATACCATTGGTGACACATAATAGGAGGATGATGCACGTCAAAAATTTTTGAAAAAAAATTCAAGATGGCCAACTGGCGGCCATTTTTGTCATCATTTTTAGCTCAACTTTTGCAAAGCCAAATTTGAGCTTACGCCATGGCCAGTCATCTGTCTGGCCGTCTGTCTGTCTGTCCGTCAACAATTCAATATGGCTTGGGCTAGAGGCCGTGTTTATGAACTGATCTTTACGAAACTTCTTGGGTACCTTTGTTATAACCGTGGGACGAGAACGAGTGTTTTTGGGTTCGGTCCGAAATTCAAGATGGCAGCCAGCCACCATTTTGTACCGACGATGCCGAAATCTGTTTTTTGCACAGAACTTCCATATGAAAGCGCTGATTTGAATAATTTTTTGTATGAATGTTTAGTACCATGGGATACATCACATATAATACGGGGTTTTTTCTCGTACGTAAATTATGCAAATTAGACTAACTTTGATGTATTTAGTGTAACTTTCAGCACTGTCAGTGCAAATGCCAATACGGCTCGGGCTAGAGGCCGCATTTATGAACCGATCTTTACGAAACTTCTTGGGTACCTTTGGTATCACTGTGCCATTGATGACACATAATAGGAGGACAATGTATGTCAAAACTTTTTGAAAAAAAAAAATAAAAGTCCAATAACAATAAAAATTTATCAACCGAAAAATTTCATTGCCAAACCGCGTTGACACGATGTCGAAAAAACATTCGCGAAAACGGAATATATAAATAAAATGCAATGAGAATGTGGTTGAAAATATTAACGAGAATATATAAAACACAGTCCTGTTATTATATGATCTTCAGATCCATAATCCAGTCACAGGAAAACCATTATCGACGAGTTGAATTATCATTGTATCATAAGGCAAAGATGGCAACACGTCAACCACGTTGCATGGACCAAAGAAGAATGGTTTGATGACTGCTTGCGCATTGGTTAACAGAAGTCGTGGAATTGTACTAAGAGAAGAGCGTGCCTTACTGGGTGTTCGCCGATGGCACTCGACCCAGTTTTGGCTTATTTTTTCGTGGTGTTTTTACACCACTTTTCTTTCCCAAATCTCTTGGGAAAGATTAAAATAGAGAGTATTTTATCCGAGTTAGGGTCTTCCACTGTAGTGCAAGCCTGTAGTAAACATTTGCGGTAGGTATAAAAGAAAATATAAAGGAAATTTACTATAAAATTTATATTTTTGGCCCCACCCAAAATTTCTATCTTCTGAACCGATGGTCGGATTTGAACGAAATTTAGTATGTGGTATTATTGAGTCATTAGTACTTGATTCATGCTAAAAGAATTCCCCATGTTCCCTGTGGGATATAAAATATTTTCAAATGCCCATATTTCCCAAACCACACGGAACAGAGAACTGTTTTTTGGTATGAAGCATCATTAGGACCACTAGAATCGATTGATAAAAAAAATTGTCATTGGTTGTGTTTGGGCCCTCTGAAAATATGCTGAGTCACATATTTGCAAATATTAAAAAAAAAATTCTTCTCCAGAACCACAGATCAGAATCTAATTATATTTGGCATACGGCATCCATAGGGGGGGGGGGGGGGGGGGGGGGGGGGGCAGATACAAGTGTGTTCAACTAAAGCCCCTCGGTTCGTATTTGGGCTCAATACAGGAGCCCTAATCTTAACTTAGGGCAATATGGGAAATAAGCTTTAAAAATCTTCTTCAGGGCAATATGGGAAATAAGCTTTAAAAATCTTCTTCAGAACCATTGGTCAGAATGCTTTGATATTTGGTATGCAACATCTTTAGGGGGGTCAGATTCAAGTTTGTTCAAATCGAGTGCCTGGATTAATATTTGGCATCCCATGGGAGCCCAAATTTAACTTAATACAATATGAGTGAATTTCTTTCAAAATCTTCTTCAGATCCACCAGTTAGAATGCTTTCATATTTGGTATACAACATCTCTAGGGGAGTCAGATTCATGTTTGTTCAAATTGAGTCCCTGGGTTTATATTTGGGCTCCCTATGGGAGCCCAAATTTTAACTTGGCGCAATATGAGAAAATTTCTTTAAAAATCTTCTTCAGATCCACCAGTCAGAATCTAAATTCTGTGTAAGCTGTTCATTCTTCACTTAGGTATAAGTGAATCTTGTAAAGGAACAGTGACAACCAACCTTCTGGTTTGTCATGTCAGGTTATCAACACCTCATTGTCACAGCTCTGACCAAGTTGCAACTGATGCCATCAAACTCATTGCAACAACTGGCCATCACCAGCAGAGGTAATCCAAACCAGATTATGCCTGACAAATTATTTTCATACTCAGTAGATGTTGTTAGCATTGCTTTTATCATTTCAAGAAAAAATAAACAAACATCACTGAATTCATTTAATACAGGTGAACTAATATTACTATCAACATTAAATCTCAAGTTTGCATTCCACATCTGGTCAGCATCAATTGGCCAAGTGTCAGATGACAGGTTATTTCTTCCCACCATCAAGGAGCTATGCTTCAGATTAGCTAATTATAGATAATTATCAAGTCCCATATATGTGTGTGGAATTTGTCAAATTAAATTATTCTCAACTATCACAATTGTTGTCTTATTTCATGATCCTTTCATAAGCATTGAACATTATCCTTTTCATCAAGCACTACACACCGTCAAGTTAAGCTGCAGTGTCATTGACAATTTCATTTAGGTTTCTGTGGGGACCCAAATTTTAACTTAGTGCAATGTGAGAACATTTCTTTAAAAATCTTGTTCTTCAGATCCACAAGTTAGAATTCTGTCATATTTGGTATATACTCTCCCAAAAAAGAAAGTGTGCATGCTAAAAAATAACACTAAAAAAAGATATATATCATTTTCATTCATGGAAATTTTATTCAATCACAGATGAATCAATTTGTGATCAACCCGAGAAATTTCATTACGCTACGACGAATACTCTTGGTGCCATGGAGAGTCAAAGACACTAAGGGTCAAACACAAAAGTCACACACTCAATATCTGGTATGACCTCCGTCTGCATCGACTACTGCTGTGCATCTACGCCTCATGGAAGCGAACAAGTTAGCATGGAAGTGTTGTGGGATGATGTTCCATATTCTGATAAGCTGTCTTTGGAGTTCCACAACAGTTGACGGTCCATGGGGAAGCTGGCGTAGCTGACGTTTCATTTCGTCCCATACGTGCTCAATGGGTGAGATATCGGGCGAATTTGCGGGCCAGGGAAAAACATCCGCTTGTTGTTGATGCAGATACTGTTGAACAACACGAGCTGCGTGGGGTCAGGCGTTGTCCTGCTGTATAATGATGCCGGAGCCGTGACGTTGCAGAAATGGGACAACAACAGGTGTAAGCACTTCATCACGATATCTGGCTGCATTGAGATTGCCATCAATAATGACCAGCTCAGTTCTGTTATGGGCAGTGATGCCACCCCACACCATGAGAGACCCTCCCCCATAACGGTTTCGCTCCACGACACATAGATCTGCGTAGCGTTCGTTTCGACATCTGTACACTCTCTGGTGGCCATCTGATGATGAAAGATGGAAACGACATTCATCTGTGAATAAAATACGTCTCCACCAGTGTAAGGGATGCCTGAGATGTTGTCTACACCACTGCTGTCGAGCACGACGATGACGTAACGTCAAAATCGGAGGAATTGCAGGTCTTCGAGGGCGTAAGCCGTATTCTCTCAGCTGGTTGATTACTGTTTGAGGATGTATCCGTCTCAGGTTAGGGATGTTCCTGGCTGTCGTCGTTGCCATTTGTTGTCGGTTCCGGAGATGGACGACACGGATATACCAATCTTGTGCAGGGGTGGTAACTCGGGGTCTCCCGGAGCGGGGTCGGTCTCGAACATCATCATGTTGTGCATGTCGATGGACTAGCCTGTCTACAGTGTTACAGTGGCAGTTCAAATGCTGGGCAACCTCTCTGTGTGTTCTGCCAGCTCTAATCATACCCAGGGCAAGGAGACGTTGATTCATTGTCAATCTTGAAATGCTAATGTGGAGTCGTTTTAACAGAAGCGCTAGTTTAAATGTGAACGATAGGAAGGCCTTACTTTAGTGTTTAAATACCCAAGGATTCACACTGCTGCATGAATTTTCCGACTCTCCACGAGCAAAACATGCCTTTTCACAAACGTGCAGCACGTCATTTAACGTTAATGCAATTTTAACGGGGAAAGCTGTTTTTGTGTTCAATATAACTTATTCATGAACAGGTTAACACTCTTTACACCTACAAAATTATTTTTTTGGAGTTTGATCAATTTCTGCAATGCACACTTTCTTTTTTGGGCGAGTATATAACATCTCAAGGGGGATCAGATACAAGTTTGTTCAATTTGAGTCCCTGGCTTAATATTTGGGCTCCCTTTGGGCAGGCCTGAAAATAAGCAGCCTGACATTTACGAAATGAGGTCCCCAGGGGGTGAATTTGATGATGCTATCCCATGTAGTGGGTCAGTTTATCCTCTGGGTAACTCTTTCTGTTTAGTTTTGAGGCCCTGATTCAGACTGAGGTTCACAGAGGGTAAATTTAGTGATGCTACCCTGCATAGCAGGGTAGCATCACTAAATTCACCCTCTGGGGAACTCATTTTGCAGATGGCAGTCTACTTTTTTTCTGGCTTGCCTTTGGGGAGTGTGGGGGTGGGGGAGGGGAGCAGGTTAGGTTCAAGTCGGTTAAATCCATTCCTTAGTGTTTTTCCATAGAATTTGCCTTTCATCACTTCATTCCTTTATAGTGTTGATGATCCATGTCTAACTGAATGTGACCCTAAATACTTCTTTGAATCACTTTGTCAGGTGAGCGATTAAGGCCCCTTTAGCAAAGTCCACGAGTTACATATGAAGGAATTTCGTTGTAACTTGCTAGAATGACTCGTTTTGGAATGATTTTACTGTAACTTGGTAACTTTGGTTGACATACGTTAACTGTTAGGGCCACATCAACCCAAGTCTTAATTCTTTAGTACAATCTACACTCCAGGGCTAGATTCGCATAGCAGTTTTTGAATCAGTTTTCAACGACAGTAAAACCTGTCTTGAGAGACCACTGTCTTGAGAGACCACCTGTCTTGAGAGACCACCTGTCTTGAGAGACCACCTGTCTTGAGAGACCACATCTACCAGGCACCGATTGGTTTTACTCTATAATGGACCTGCTATGGGAGACCACCTGTCTTGAGAGACCACTGTGACTTGGTACCAACTTGTATTTTTATGCCATAATGGACCTGTCTTGAGAGACCGCCCCTTTGAAGACTGAAATCATGACAAAAACTTTTTACCTGTTCTGGAATTGGAAAATCCATTGTGGTTATGCTAACATAATTAAAAGTATTAAAAGCTCTTAATTGGGTTTCAATTGCTAACTCATTAAAGATTGAGATGTTTTTATAAGACTCCTGTGAAAAGATTAGGATTATTGTTGAATAAACAATTTCATACATGCCTGAAATGTGACAGATAGGAATAAAAATAAATTTGTGTTGAAAATCTTTTTGTAACAAATTGAAATGGACTGTTATAAAAATTATAAAAATAAATTAGTGTTGAAAATCTTCAATAAAGATTTTCAACACTAATTTATTTTTATGTGTACCCATACTATGTATGGTACACATAATGCCGGCATCTGGGGTGACCATCCGTCGTTCGTCAATCTTTTGTCTGTCCATCTGTTCATCCGGCATCCGTATCCATTTCTTTGGCATTCGATAACTTGAAAAATATTGCTTGGATTGTCAAGTTACTTTATATTTGTGTTCAGGTTACTGATGTGCCGAGCTGTATAGTTTTTGGTGTAAATCGGATAATTTGATCCTGAGATATTAACCCTTTATCCTTCAAATTGAAAATTCCTCCAATCCCTTTAGCATTCGATAACTTGAAAATTATTGCTTGGATTGTCTTGTTACTTTATATTTGTGTTCAGGTTACTGATTTGCCTTCGGTGTATAGTTTTTGGTGTAATTCTGATAATTTGATCCTGAGATATTAACCCTTTATCCTTCAAATTGAAAATTTCTCCAATCCCTTTGGCATTCGATAACTTGAAAAATATTACTTGGATTGTCAAGTTACTTTATATTTGTGTTCAGGTTACTGATGTGCCGAGCAGTACAGTTTTTGGTGTAAATCTGATAATTTAATCCTGAGATATTAACCCTTTATCCTTCAAATTGAAAATTCCTCCAATCCCTTTGACATTCGATAACTTGAAAAATATTGGTTGGATTGTCAAGTTACTTTATATTTGTGTTCAGGTTACTGATGTGCCGAGCTGTATAGTTTTTAGTGTAAATCTGATGATTTGATCCCGAGATATTAACCCTTTATCCTTCAAATTGAAAATTTCTCCAATCCCTTTGGCATTCGATAACTTGAAAAATATTACTTGGATTGTCAAGTTACTTTATATTTGTGTTCAGGTTACTGATGTGCCAAGCAGTATAGTTTTTGGTGTAAATCTGATAATTTGATCCTGAGATATTAACCCTTTATCCTTCAAATTGAAAATTCCTCCAATCCCTTTGACATTCGATAACTTGAAAAATATTGGTTGGATTGTCAAGTTACTTTATATTTGTGTTCAGGTTACTGATGTGCCGAGCTGTATAGTTTTTAGTGTAAATCTGATGATTTGATCCCGAGATATTAACCCTTTATCCTTCAAATTGAAAATTTCTCCAATCCCTTTGGCATTCGATAACTTGAAAAATATTGCTTGGATTGTCAAGTTACTTTATATTTGTGTTCAGGTTACTGATGTGCCGAGCTGTATAGTTTTTGGTGTAAATCTGATAATTTAATCCTGAGATATTAACCCTTTATCCTTCAAATTGAAAATTCCTTCAATCCCTTTGGCATTCGATAACTTGAAAAATATTGCTTGGATTGTCAAGTTACTTTATATTTGTGTTCAGGTTACTGATGTTCCGAGCTGTATAGTTTTTAGTGTAAATCTGATGATTTGACCCCAAGATATTAACCCTTTATCCTTCAAATTGAAAATTTCTCCAATCCCTTTGGCATTCGATAACTTGAAAAATATTACTTGGATTGTCAAGTTACTTTATATTTATGTTCAGGTTACTGATGTGCCGAGCTGTATAGTTTTTGGTGTAAATAATCTGTTATTTTGATCCCGAAATATTAACCCTTTATCCTTCAAATTGAAAATTCCTCCAATCCCTTTGGCATTCGATAACTTGAAAAATATTACTTGGATTGTCAAGTTACTTTATATTTGTGTTCAGGTTACTGATGTGCCGAGCAGTATAGTTTTTGGTGTAAATCTGATAATTTGATCCTGAGATATTAACCCTTTATCCTTCAAATTGAAAATTCCTCCAATCCCTTTGGCATGAGATAACTCAAAAAATATCAATCCGATTGTCATGTTACTTTATATATTTATTCAGGTCACTGGTGTGCTGTGCTGTATAGTTTTTTATGTAAATCTGATAATTTGATCCGGTGATATTAACCCTTTATCCATCATATTAGACACTCCTCCAATCCATTTCTATATGTACCCATACCTTGTATGGTGTACATAATGTCGGCATCCATGGTGGCCCTCCGTCATACAGCTTTCTACTAGTTGTGCGTATGGGTACACATCTGACGTTTTCATCGGCCTATTTTTATAATTTTTATAACAGTCCATTTCAATTTGTTACAAAAACTTCATAAAAAAGAACAACTACAAAGTAATTACAAAAATCCATTCTCCATTTCTGTGGAAGATCAAGCAGTGGTCCAGTTATTCACTGACTTGAGAAAACCTGAAACCTGTTATGAGAGACCACCTGTCTTGAGAGTCCACTTTTGTGTGGCCCAAAGGGTGGTCTCTCCAGACAGGTTCTACTGTACGGCTAATCAATTTCAAATGAAAAATCATGTAAATAATAGGAAATGCTAATCCAAATTTATTCAAGTTAGAAAACTGCTATTCAAGTTTAAAAAATTAAATCGACCCCTGCACTCAAATTATTCTTATTGAGAACATACCATACAGTGTACAGAAATTAACATTCTTAATTATCACAATTCTTGTCTTATTTCATAATCCTTTCATAAAGATTGAAAATTATCCTTTTCATCAAACACTACACAGTCAAGTTAAGCTACAATGTCATTGGCACTTTCATTGGAAATTAGTCACGAGTCATTTTTAGTTGTGAGAGTTTTGGTTGAATGCTGTTTTCTTCTGGACATGGTGTGGTGGACTATAATTTTCATGAATATGCTTGTTTAATTTCAGATGCTTGCTGTTGACACAAATATCAAAGATGCTTATGCAAAAGGGACAGATGATGAACAGAATTTTATTCAGAATTTAAGTTTATTCCTTTGTACATATTTAAAAGAGCATGCAACATTAATTGAGAGAAAACCAGATCTTCATTCATTGTTAATGGAGGTAAATATGAATATTATACAATATTACAAAAATGTAGTGTTGAGAAAAAAACTAGCCTCACCAGTTTCAAGTCCGAAAATTAACTCCCAGTTCATTGCCTCTGACATTTAGATTGTGGAAGATCAAGCAGTGGTCCAGTTTTTTTTAGCTTAACTTGACAAAGGCAAGATAAGCTATTACCATCACGCATGCAGATGTCTGTGAGTCAATTTCACATTTTCTTTGGCACAAGCGTAGTTTTTTGTCTGATCAAAACTAAATTTCATATGCAGGTTCGAGGTCATGTCTGGATGAGAGCGTTCCCTGTTGGTTGCGATCGGTCAACTGTGATGGCTGGGAGAGCCCGAAACCCAAAAACCTTTAACACAGTGTGCAGGTTGTTATATTTATGGAGGGATTTCATTGTAACTTGGTAGGATGACTTCATATAATGCCTAGATGAGAACGTCCCCCTTTGGTTGTGATTAGTCAACCATGATGGCTGTGAGAGCCGAAAAAATCTTAAGCACGGTCTACAGGTCGTATTTATGAAGGGATTTCATTGTAACTTGGTAGGATGACTCTGTATAATGTGTTGATGGGAACGTCCCCTTTTGATCGCGATCTGTCAACCGTGATGGCTACCCGGGCCCGAAGCCTGAAAACCTTTAGCACAGTCTAAAGGTCATACTTATGAAAGGATTTTATTGTGACTTGGTAGGATGACTGTATAATGTCTAGATTAGAACGTCCTATTTTGGCTGTGATCGTGTCAGCCACATGACCTAGATTTGTTTAGCACAGTTGACAGTTCATATTTATGAAGTGATTTCATGTAACTTGAAAGGATCGGTCAGCCATTACCACTGCCTGGTGACCTATATTCTTTCCTTTAGCACTGCTTACAGGTTGTTTTTATGAGGGATTTCATCATAACTTGGAAGGATAACTTGGTATGATATCTAGATGAGACTCTCCCATTTTGATCATGATTGGACAACCTTGACTGCTGAACTGTCACATGACCTAGATTCCTTTAGCCAAGTTCACGAGTTATATTTATGAAAGAATTTCATTGTAACTTTGTAGGCTGACTCATTTTGGAATGATTTTACTGTAACTTCGTAACTTTGGTTGACATGCATTAACTGTTTGGGCCACATCAAGCCTGGTCTTAATTCTTTAGTACAGTCTACACTCAAATTATTCTTATTGAAAACAGCATACAGGGAACAGAAATTTCATAATCCTTTCATAAACATTGAACATTATCCTTTTCATCAAACACCACACACAGTCAAGTTAAGCTACAGTGTCATTAACACTTTCATTTAAGAGAAACCATAGAAAGTAAAGTCTATCTTTCTTCATAATTATTGGAATGCATCATTTGTATTTTTAGCTCACCTGACTGAAAGTCAAGGGGAGCTTTAGTGATCACTTTCTGTCTGGCATGAACTTTACATTATCGACTTCTCATAAACCACTGGGCCGAATTGAACCACACTTGATTACATGTTCCTTATCATATGTCAATTGACGTTTGTTCTCTATTGGTGCCCAAATTTTAACTTAGTCTGATATGAGGAATAATCTTTAAAACTCTTCTTCTCCAGAAACACTAGTCAGAATCATTTAATATATGGAAAACAGAATTGTTTCAAGGTTTGGATTGAAATTTGTTCAACTCAAGTCCATCTGTTGATAATTGTGCTGTCTATGGGAGCCCGAGTTTTAACTTAGTGGGGAACAATATTTAAAAATCTTCAGATCCACCCGTTAGAATCATTTGATATTTGGTATACAGCATCCTTAGGGAGGGTAGATCTCATTTTGTTCAAACCAAGTCCCTGGATTAATATTTGGGCTCCCTATTGGAGCCTGAATTTTAACTTAGACTAATATGAGGAATAATCTTTAAAACTCATCTTCTCCAGAAACACCAGTTAGAATCATTTAATATATGGCATACAGAATCCTTACAGGGGTTGGATTCTAATGGTTCAACTCACCTGCATCAGATAATAATTGGGCTTTCTAAGGGGGCTTGAATTTTAACTTGGTGCAATATGAGGAATAATCTTTAAAAATTTTCTTTAGATTCATCAGTCAGAATCTTTTGATATTTGGTATACAGCATCCTTAGGGAGGTCGGATCTAAGTTTGTTCAAATCAAGTCTCTGGCTTGATATTTGGGCTCCATATTGAAACCTGAATTTTAACTTAGTCCAATATGATGAATAATCTTGAAAAATCTGCTTTCTGAGATTCAATCAGTATTGTTTGATATTTTGGTATACAGCATCCTCAGAGGTTTTGAATTTGTACAAATAAAGTTCCTGGGTTGATATTTGTGTTTCCTGGTGGGGAGGGGGGGGGGGGGGGCAAATTTTAACATAGTGTAAAATTGGTAATATTCTCAAAATCTTCTCCAGAATCACCAGTCAGAAATATTCGATATTTGGTATACAACATCTTTCAAGTTTGTTCAATTTAAGTTCCTAGGTTGATATTTGGACTCCCCAGTTTTTCGTTACTGAAAATCTGGGCATTATTTCTGTGGTTGCATCCCAAAACTAGAAAAAATCATCTGGCATGGACAACAGAGTTATAAATAATTGAAAACTTCATTCCTCTATAGTGTTAACTAGCCATAGATGCTAATTAAATCCTTCTTTATACAACTATGGTCAGGTGAGCACCTCATGCTCCATGGGGGCCTCTGTTTATAACGTGCAGGAGCGGTTTGTCACAAGGATCCCTCCTTCCAAATTTAATTGAAATCCATCCACTCACTGCTGAGATATCACTGCAGATGGATGGACAGATGGACAAAGCAGCCTTTTTTATAACATTTGCAGTTGTGGCTTGTCACATTGATCTCTTGTACTAAATTTCATTGATTTCCATCCACTCACTGCTTAAAGTGCTGTCAGACCGGGAATGCGATAGCATTGCGATTAAAATTTTGGGAAAATCGCAAAGAAAGTCGCACCTGGGTCGCAGTATTCGCATTCTTTATCGCAATGCCTCGCAGTGGTCGGTTTAGACTCTCACCTGTCCATCTTATCGCAGTCCCCTACTGCGACAAGTTACTGCATGCAGTAACTTATCGCAAGAAATGATTGCGAGTGAAAAAATTCAGTCAGATCGAAGTGTATTCGGGGTGTATTCGCAGTGTTGTCGCCTTTATCTCAGTGAAGTTGTGTTGCTATTGCAGTACAATCGCAGTGTTGTCTCTCTGGTCGCAGTACTATCTGGGGAGAGTCCAGGGCGATAGTACTGAGATTATAATGCGATTCTACTGAGACAATACTCCGACCACTGCGAGAAGCCAGTGAGAATTCACTGCGATAGAGTGCGAGTTTAAAGCAATAAATGCGATGGCACTGAGACAATGGCGAATCTACTGAGATTTTACTCAGATAGTACTGCAAACATAGTAACACAACACCGATTTTACTGCGACTTTATCACCACTTGACCTATCCCATCATGCCCAAAGTAGAAAATGCTGTTCATCTTCTACATTTCATCATTCTTGAGTTAATTGTTGGGCAGGCAACATGGCTATCTCTCTTCATGATGCACACAAGCGTAAATTACTTATTCTTCAACAAATTCTTCATCTACAAGTTGATGTGGTGAATGGCAATGACTTGATAAAGAAGGTGATACTTGAGAGGCAGGAGAGAAGAAAACCAAGACCAAGACGCTGCTGGGTCCGTAACTGGCTTGATATCCCCAGGCGACTATCCTATGGCCATTTTGATTGTCTCATGCCTGAATTGAGGAGAGAAGATCCGGCCTCATTTATAAACTATCTGAGGGTGTCACCAGAGATGTTTGACGAGCTATGCACCCGTCTCGCTGCTCGTATCACCAAGAAAGACACCAACTACAGGAAAGCTATACCACCTGGCTTGAAAGTTGCTGTAACACTCAGACATCTTGCAACTGGCGAGAGGTACACCAGCATGAAGTTTAACTACCGGGTGCCACATAACAGCATATCCATTATTGTCAGAGAAGTGTGTGATGCCATTGTTGAGGAGTACAAAGATGAAGTGATACAGTGCCCAACAACCACACAAGAATGGCAGGCCATCTCTGATCTATTTGCCAAGAGATGGAATGTGCCACATGCCATTGGTGCTTTGGATGGCAAACATATAGCTATTCGAAAGCCAAGAAGTAGTGGTAGTCTGTACTTCAAGTACAAGGGGTTTTGTTCCATAGTACTGATGGCACTAGTCGATGCTGACTACAAGTTCCTTTGGGTCGACGTCGGAGGATTTGGTCACCAGTCCGACTCACAAATATTCAATGCTACAGAACTGCGAGACTGTCTCATTAAAAAGAACATTGGGGTGCCAGAACCTGATTGCCTGCCAGGTGATGATGAGAAAATGCCATACTTTATCCTGGGCGATGACATCTTTGCGATGAGGACATACCTCATGAAGCCTTACAGCTTTCGGGGAATGGAACCGAAGCACCGAATCTTCAATTACCGTTTATCTAGAGGGAGGAGAGTGTCCGAGAATGCCTTTGGTATTATGGTCCAACGTTGGGGGATACTGCTTACCACCATGCAACAAGATCCAATCACCTGTAGACTGATTACCAATGCCTGTGTGTGCCTTCACAACCTCATGCGGATCAAGTTCCCACATCTCCAGAAAGAAGCTCTTGACAGGGAAGATGACGCCCACCAACTCATACCTGGGTCATGGCGTGATAAAGATCTGCTAACAAAGTTGAAAAAGGTTAAAGGTGCAAACAGAGCCAGCATACTCGCAATACGGCAGCGAGAATACCTTATGGAGTATTTCAACTCACCAGCTGGCAGAGTTAGTTGGCAAGACAGGATGATATAAACAATTTGTATATATTGAACACTGAACACTGAACATTAAACACTGAACATTGTATTGAACACTGTTAATAGTATTGCAGAAAAAAGGAAAATGCACCAAAAAAAGACCAAAAAATAAAACCTCCAAAAAAGACAGAAAACCGGAAAAAGAATAAAAAAAGACCCAATAATCCAGAGAAATAATTCAAACCACATCTTATTTAATTTATATGAATTCAAATAAAAAACTTCCCAGTCCCTCCAAAGAATAAAGATAAATCCCCAGTCCCAAAACAAAATATATATATATAATATATATATTTTATATTTCATATATATATATGACAATAATATATTAGTATATTGTATATATATAAATATTATGTATAGTTTGCTTTAAATAATGTCAATATATATACATTATATAAACCAAAATATACATAATATTTATATATATATATGATAATAATATATTACAATATATATATAATATATATATATTATATCTATATATTATAATAATATATATATATATATATATATTGTATTATTAACGTTTCTTATTTTCTAAATGGCATTGCCCTTTTCAGGGCCACACATAAGTTCTAAAGGAATTTTTCAAATCAAAAGATTTTTGGAAAAAGATGTTCACTTTTTCATCATGTTTGAAAAATTAATGAAGTGTTCATTACGTAATAAATATTTATGAAATTTGCACGATGTAATAAATATGAATTACTTTTTCCATTACGGATTTCCATTCAAAATTTTGGCCAAAAAAAAAATCCCCAGTGCAAAAAAATTTCCCCCCCCCAAAAAAAACACAAAAAACTACAAAAATATATTTTCTAAACAGAAATATTTTTCTGTTTAGAAACTTGTATCTAAAGTTGTTTCAGCAAAATTAAGTTCTAAAATAACTAATTTTTCTGGAAAAAAATAAATGTCACTCCTGGTCAAATGTGGTAAAACGGAGGGTCAATCCTTGTCTTCATCTGTACTGTCTGCAGATGGTGGTGGATCTTGTTTCTTGGTTGTGGTTATATCAATCAGCATGTCAGAATAGGAGAAGTTGCCAGAAATGTTGCTGGTGTCGAAACTGGGAAAGTTCAAAGAATGGTCAGTCTGAGGTGTTGCAGGTGTCGTTGGTGCAGGTGTCGTAGACCTTGTCATAGGTTGAAGTTGGGTGAAAGTTGTTCCAGGTAAAGTACCAGGCACCAAAACTTGACTTGATGGAACACTGCCAGGAACATTTTCTGCCATCCATCTAGGATCTTGAGAACCCCACAAACCCAATCTTGGTACTGTAACAGTGGTTGGCCAACGGTGTGGAGGTGGCTGCCAGTATGTTGGTCTTTCTTGAGCCAAACTTGGAGGAGGTACATAGGTCGATGTCGAAGGTTGGCTAGATGTTCTGCTGTGAAATGGTCTTGTTAATGGAATATTTGGCATGTCGAGTGAAGGATGTTGTGATGGCTGATTTTGGAGAGGTGGCCGAATAGATTGCTGGTCAGTAGATGATGTTTCAGACTGCTGTTGCCGAAATTCAGGTCGTCGTTCTTCTGGAGGTGGATGTGGTGGTTGTGTTGGTGGTGGAACTAATTCGTCATTCAGGCCTGTGTAACGGAAGAGAAGCTGTGAATGTTCATGTTGAAATCGTCGCCACAATGATGGATGCAGGTCTAACATAACGTGTCGTGTCCAGTCGGCATAAGCTGTACGTTCTGTGGTCGGAGGTTGCAGTAGCTTCAGCATAGATTCAGCAATGTTCAAAGATCGGTCTTGGTTAGTGGAGATCTGGCCAAGAAGCTTGTCTTCCTTCGCTGCGGCCGCCTTAGCCGAGCCTCTGGTTGGTCTCACATCTAAACACTGAAGGTCGGCGGAACTTGGAGTTGTAAGAGGTCTGGTCGTTGATAGAGTCGTTGAAGTTCGTGTGGTAAGAGTAGCTGATGGTCTTGTAGATTGTGATACAGTTGCTGTGGCTGTTCTGGTTGGCGGTGACTCCGGACCTTCCAAATCAGAGCTCACAGGTGATAGCGGAGCAGCATCAGGATCAGAATCTTCAGGACCATGAGTAGGAGTAGGTAATTTTGCAAGCTTGGACATGAGGCTGCGGGTAGGTCTTGGTTTGACTTGGTACATATGCTTGCGGATAAACTGCCACTTCTCAACTATCCACCTCTCGCGTTCAGTCAGGTCTTCATAGCCGGATCCAGACTTCATCTTCTTGTCGTAGAGTTTACCAAGCATAGTTCTTTGAGTTCTATACCACTGTCTCAGGTCAGCTTCGTCGACACCAATAGCAATTGCACCTGCACGCCAAACTGCATCTTTCTTCTGTTTATTCTTGTAGTCGTTGATTCTCTTGTCATAGATGATAGGATGGTTACGGAAAAACTCAATGCAGTCTTCTTCTTGCTGAGGGGTAAAGGTAACTGTGTGACGCTCACTCCCATCAACTTTCTTGGCTTTGCCCTTTCCTTTGCCTGCCGGTTTGCCTTTACCGATCTTGGCCTTCTTGCTTGAAGGAGGGGGGTCAGAGTCAGACTGTTCACCATCATCTTCCCTTGCAGGTGAGGTTTCTCTTGAAATGGCTATACTGTCTGTAGACAAAATGTCACTGGAGGTCGTTGTAAAAACTGAAGTTGTAGAAGTAGAAACTGAAGTTGTAGAAGGTGAAGTTGTAGTAGAAGCTGAAGTTGGAGAAGTTGACACTGAAGTTGTAGAAGCTGAAGTTGTAGAAGTTGACACTGAAGTTGTAGAAGCTGAATTTGTAGATTCAGAAGTGCTGCCTGCAGTGCTGCTCAATAGTGCTGCATGCTGTGCTGCCCTGACTTGAGTGACCCTCATAACACGGCCGCCTCTGCTTGATTTAGCACCTCTTGAACCTCTAGCTGGCATAATGTAGACTTGATATGGTTTGATACAGGTTTGAATAAATATCTGTCAATATATATTACAGTATAAAGTAATATATATAGAAACGTACGACGTGGAGGTATTGTCTGTAGATAATATAGAAACACACAATGACGAGCAAAACAATTGGACAGTTTTTATAGGAAAAGCGTGGACCTCGTGGAAAACATATGATTGAAAGTAGGATTCGCAGTGTTATCGCGGTAGAATCGCAGTAGACTCTCATTGGTCGCTTTGCTATCGCAGTGAAATCGCAGTGAACTCGCATTGGTCGGTTTTCTATCGCAGTACAATCTCATTGGTCGCAGTAGATCGCAGTAAGGTCGAGTTGCTATCGCAGTACAATCGCAGTGAAGTCTTGTTGATGTCTCAGTAGTGTCTCAGTGATATCGCCCTACAATCTCAGTTAACTCGCACTTGTCGGTGTGCAATGAGCTATGACTTGACGTCATGATTGAAAATTTTCCCGGTGTTGCGATTTCACCTACTTCTGTGCGAATCTAATGCGATTTTTTTAAAAATTGAGTACTTTTAAAATCGCAATGGTTGATTTGCTATCGACGGCTGGTGTGACAGGGCTTTTAGATATTGCTACAGGTGGAAAAAAAATCATGAAAAATATGATCTTGCAGCAGATGTACAGACAGATGGACAAAGTGAGGACTATATGCAACCTCCTCCTCCCCCCACCCCCACCCCCCCCCCCCCCCAATTTGTTTTTCAGGGAGCATAAAAAAAACTGTTGCATGCAATAGGAGACTCACTGCCAGTGGGCCAACCATTTTAGTTGATTCTGGACAGGTATATTATGCTTTCACACCTACCTTGCTGTAATATTGCCCTTTATCCATTTCCCAAGATTAAAATCTTGATTTAAATCCTTGATTAATTTATTCTTTTGAAGAAATACTATTTTTTTGAAAAGCAGTGACCCACTTTGATGTGCTTAGTTCAATAAGTTTTCATACTTTAGTGGTTTTATTTAGAAGACAAAATCTCATTGGTTGGCCCAAGAAAGTAAGGTTTGTTTTCAGAAACTCCTAATTGAAACCACAGTTTTTCCTGCAACTTCTAGAACTAAGCACATCGAAGTGGGTCAGTGGTAAATAGAAAATGCCCCCCTCCCCTCCCCCCCCCCCCAAAAAAAAAAAAAATTCAAGAACTGCAAGGTTGAATTTTTAGCTGCGACTAGCAGCTCTATAAGTGGCAATGTCGGTCTGTCTCTGTTTGTCTATCTGTCTGTCTGTCTGTGACCAACGAGTTTCAAAACTCAATAACTTTTGAAATACTTGATGGAATGCCTTTATATTTGGCATGTAAGTGTATCTTATTGATGTCTAGCCACTGTTCAATGCATGTGTTGTTCCAAATATTTTTCTTGGAGTTATGGCCCTTGATGTACTTGAAATTGTTTTTTTTTTATTTTTTTTTTTTATTTTTTTTTTATTTCACTATTATCTGCCGATTGCTTCTGAGAATCATTTTTTCCCCTGCAGATTGCACCACCTGTTGCAGCTACGGCATCGATGTCATGATTTTTCTTAATCTTAATAAGAAAGTACCAGAATATCTTAATAAATAGCTATCTAACAGTTGAGTTCTCTACTGATTTGTCACAAATTTTTAGCCTTTCACATTGGACTTATCCAATTCAGCAACAAGAAATTTTGCTTTGCATTTTAGGCATTACATTACCTGATACTAATATCTGAGGTGGAAGAAGTGGAAATTTTCAAGATTTGTTTGGAATACTGGAACTCTTTAGCTGCAGACTTATATCGTGAAAGTCCTTTTTCTGCAAGCACATCACCGTTGCTCATTGGGAGACCACATGGAGAAATGCCAGTGCGTCGACAGTTATATAATCCAGTGCTGTCACGGGTAAAATTTATAATGTCCTTACTTAATAATCTAAAAAAAAATGGTAATTCATATCTTTGCTTTTGCTGCTTGTTCCCTCTCCTGCTATTTTTTACACCAGATTTCATCATTTTTTTGGCCATATTCAATCTTTTTTATTCTGTAGTATAAAGCATGATAAAATAGACTTTATTATTTCAGAAGAAGAAAATTATCAAATATTGCCAATATGATCAAATTTCTGTGTGGAAAGAGTAGAAAAATTAAGACTTGTTTTTTAAACACAAGATGTATGAAAATTCTCTGAATTGAGTCAAATATTTTTAATGCTGTTTTGACTGAAATGTTTTTGTTGGAAAGAGTGAAAAAATTAAAGACTTTATTTTTAAACACGAAATGTTTGAAAATTCACTAAGTTGAGTTGAATATTTTTAATGCCTTTTTGGTTGAAACGGGTGCTGCTGATGATTGTTGAAATTTGCTTTCAAACCGAGGGATGTTAAGTGGTAAAATTTCAGTTTGCTGTGGTGACAGGTCACATGAGCAAGGCTCCTCTCTTTGCATGCTGCTAGCAATAGATTTCCTGGAAAATAAGAGAAATACGTTTTTGCATCAATGTCCCTCCAATTGTTCATTTGCCCATCCACAAGTCTATCTAGAAAAGTCTGTCAAATATTATTAATTTCTTGGTATTAAAATTTTTATCAGATAACTGTTTTCTACAAGACATGAAATTCATGGAAAATGCTGTTTTTGTACAAAAATTTATAGCAGAGTTAACTGCAAACACCTGTTGGTATCAGTGGTGTAAAACTCCTAAAAGCTGCAACCATGTAAAGCTCTACAAAACTGCATTTTTGGTTTTTAAATTAAATAAAATTATTGAAACAATAATTACAAACTTGTTCTTTATTCAACTCTGCATAAAATATATTTTCAGACCGTAAATACTAGATAAGATGGATATTTTGTGGTGTTACTCAACATCAGTTTGAAAATCACTTGGTTTTCGAATAAAAAATATTTAAATCTGTTGATATGTTATGTCATATTTTTATACTGTGTACCAATGGCCCAGACCAGCTGCTGCTAACTCAAAAATTGTCCAAACACAAATTTTGCCCCCCAATCCCCAAAATTTGCATGCAAAACCAAAAATTAGAAGTCCTATCTGGCCCTCCATACATTTACCCTCTGTGCATGCGCAGATGCCAGGAAGTCACCGAAACTGGCACCAACATCATTCTTTGTTTGGCCCTTCAGTCAGATAACATCAAACCGACATCTGTGCTTTTAAATCTCAGTTTTAATGATGCCAGACACAAATCAATGGTTATTTTGGTGGATCCAAGGACACAACTGGATGAAGGAAGGAAGAAACGGTGGTTTGAAACGTTCAGGGTTGTAATTTAATAATATTTATAAAAATTAGTTCATGTTCCCCAATTTCGGGACATGGGCCTGACTTCATCATTCATTGATTATGATTTGTCCACTGTTTCCTTTAGTATTCCTTCCCTACCTTCCCTTGATCCCCCAGTTAAGCTCCCAAGCTTTTTGGCTTGTTTTATTGAAATTTTTATAAAATTTCTTGGGAGTTTAACGTATTATACAGTAGATTATTCTGTATATCCCCATGGTTACATCCTCACCCTTGGGGTGTTTGGGCATTTTGGTCATGCATCATACATCCGATGTATCGTTTTTTCTTCTGATGAAGATCTTGCTTTACATCGGATAGTTTATTTCTGTTACTGACTCCGGGCCATGTTGCCTGGGGTTCTTGTTTCCGGTTTTTGTTTGAAGTTGTTTACATTATTTATTTATTGGTGTTTAAGGTCACATATTTATGCACAATGGCTAATCATGACCACGACAGTTTTACGGGTGGAGGAAGCCGGAGAGAACCACCGAGCAACGGCAAGCAACTGTCAGCTCCCCAACATACTAACTCCACACAAGCAGGGTCAGCATTGGTTGAAGACATATGGACCATCGACGTGCAGTACGGCTTAGTACACAATGCCACCGTGCCCCCACGTGGGCAATGAGGGTGAAGTGTCTTGCCCAAGGACACAACGTGGTTGCCGCAGGTGGGATTCGAACCGAGGACCTCTCGGCTTGCAGCCTGCACCTCAACCTACTGAGCCACCGCGCACCCGAAGTTGTTTACATTGACAATGCTCTAGGTAGTTTCCTATTCTTTAGAGAAACAACAGTTGTAAGTAACTTAAAATATTCCGGTAGTGTGGCAGTTAATTTTATTACATATTATTATAATTTTGTTCACACTTAGGCTCTTTTGGGCTCATCGTTCCCTTTGGGAACTTGGGCTTTTATATAAGAAAAAATTTTTCAAAATTGTTTTTTTTTTATTTTTTGAAGGAATTTTTCTTTAGGATGTATTTATTTCATCGATTATTTTAATGTTATCTTGTATTTATGTAGATTTGATGGTGGTACAATTGACCTATATTAGATCTTAGGTAATAATATTTCTCTAATAGCA
Organism: Pictodentalium vernedei; assembly: GCA_031216915.1. Lineage (NCBI taxonomy): Eukaryota > Metazoa > Mollusca > Scaphopoda > Dentaliida > Dentaliidae > Pictodentalium > Pictodentalium vernedei. Next base: position 184,178,863 of record CM062292.1, on the reverse strand, counting down.
GGGCAAATAAGAGGAAGCCTTTCCTCTATTTACATGGTCGTTGTCTTGTTTATAGTCGATGTACTTCCACTTATTCTTGTACCATATGTCAGATTTTGACAATGTTGCTGACTGGTGTCATGGTTTGTTGTTAGGCGAGTGGACTCTAGCGGTCCTCTCGCTGTGAGGGGACACTGCTGGTCTTCTCGCCAAAATGTCACTATAGTTTGTTAGTTTCTATTTACAGAGGAACAAGAACATGGTGTGGTTTGTGACGCCATCAGAGAGTGTGCTTCCGTCGTCGCATTATACTATTAGAGCTAGCGGAAAAGTGCTCAGTGATATAAGACAAGGGCCTAGGCCTTAGAATATAGGGTTTACAGGGTTTGCATGCGGGTCTGGAATTCTGGAAAAGTTTTGGAAATTAGAAAATAATTTTCCATACCCTGGAAAAGTCTGGAAAACGGGACCTAGTTTGAGCTGGTTTGGAAAAAGTCTTGGAGAAAACTCAACACAGAAGAGGTGTGCGTGGAAAAGTTATGGAATCGATCATTTGTTTCGAAAATCCCAATATTGTTTCGAAAAAAAAAAAAAAATCTTGATGCGTCGTCGGAATTCACGAACGTCTGCTATTTGGCCGGTCTTTATTTGCATTTATCGTGACATTTTAGAAACCCCGGCAGATGTACAATATCAAGACACTTCAGAAACACCGGCGGATGACCTCATTTTTGCAAATCTGTAAATATATCGCGAAACATGCCAGACAATTGTATCTTCAGAGAAAAGTGGCTATCGGAATCAAAGTTTTGTGGCTGGATACAAAAAGATGTTAATAAACTGAAAGCCAGATGCATTCCATGTGCGAAATCGATTGACATTGCCAATATGGGAGAAGCTGCACTTGTCAGTCACTTGAACTGAAAAAAAAAACATTTGGAGGCAACTGCATCCAAGAAAAACAGTGTTGCTACAATCGACTCTTTTATGAGCTATCAAACGAAAAATCTGAATGCGCAAGCAATAATAATAGTGATGCATCCAAGATAATATCTTCTGTTGTCAAGTCTAATGTTTCAAAAGCCAAAATTTTATGGACACTGGGTATGGAAAAGGTATGGAAAGTTTCTCGCCGGTGGTCTTGGAAATGTGTGGAAAGTCCTTGAAAAGTTTTGGAAAAGTTATGGAATTTTTCTCCCTTAGAAGTGTATGAACCCTGGGTTTACATCCTTGTCTCCAGCTAGCTCAACCGGCAGATCTATCACGCAGAATATGGGTGGTGTTATGCCGGGTATGTCCGTAGCGGTCGAGAAGAGGAACAAGGGTGTAGCGAGCACTATAAAAATCCGAACATGCTCACCCTGCGATGACGGAAAGGAAAAGAGGAAGCAGACAAGTTCTGAGGTATGCTAGTCCAGGTCTACCATGATCGCAAGCAATTGAGAGACCCCTCTCTCTTATAACATCTGGGGTCAGAGGTTGTTGGTAGGAACTTGCGTCAGTTGGAGCTAACGTCCATGCCTTCCTGTCAGGGATGCTCCTTCTAATAGGCTGTCAGGGTCGGCTAGTCTTACGTCTTCCTCTATGTCCGATAAGTACACACGACCGCACAAAAAGTCCATTGTCGCATTTAGACAGGGCTAAAACCCACGGCATATGGTTTTAGTTCCCTGTCACCAGCTACCTCGACCGGTGAAGCAGTTACTCTGGCCTCTGAGAACTAACGCAGTTGGACTACAATATACAATTAGAGCTAGTGGCAAAGTGCTCAATGATATAAGGCAGGGCCCCAGATCACAGATCATGTGATTTTTGTCCTTGTCGCCAGCTATCTCAACCGGTGCTTCTTTCACTCAGAATATGGGTGTCATGACGCCGGATAAGTCTGTAGCGGTCGAGGAGAAAACAAGGGTGGAGCGAGCACTATAATATACAATTATGCTCACCCATCGATGACGGAAGGAGGAAGCCGGCAAGTTCTGAGGTACACTCGTACAGGTCTGCCAGGACTGCGACCAAGAGAGAGGTCTCTCTCTCTTACAGCATCATCTGGGGCCAGATGTTGTTGGTAGAAACTTGCGTCAGTCGGTGTTTACGTCCATGCCTCTTGTCCGGGACGTGCTGTCTAATGCGCAGCCAGGGTCGGCTAGTCTTATGGCTTCCTCTACATAAAGCTAAAGTGCTCTTTATATTGCACAGGGCTATAAAGTGGTTTGAGTTCCCGGTCGCCGGTGAAGCGGTTACTCTTGAATATGAGGACCGTGACACAGGGTGTGTCGCATTTACATAGTAAATCAGAGCAAGTGGCAAATATGTTCAATGATATAAGACAAAGACCTAGACCTTAGAATATAGGGTTTATGACCTTGTCTCCAGCTAGCTCAAACGGTGCTTCTTTCACTCAGAATATGGGTGTCATGATGCCGGATATGTCCGTAGCGGTCGAGGAGAGAACAAGAGTGTAGCGAGCACTATAAAATCCAATCATGCTCAGTCTGCGACGATGGAAAGGATGAAGCCGGCAAGTTCCGAGGTACGCTCGGCTAGGTCTCCCTGGACAGTGAGCAAGAGGGAGCCCCCTCTCTCTTTTTACAACATCTGGGGCCAGATGCTGTTGGTAGGAACTTGCGACATTCGGAGCTTACGTACATGCCTTTTGTCCGGAATGCTCCGTTTAATTCGGCTTCTTCAGCTAAGCACTCTCGACCGCACCTTGGCTACGTGACTTCGGATATCTAGTCTACATCGTCAATAGGTCCACTCTTTGTCGAGGAAGTCACACCATCTAGTAGCCAAGGAAACGAGGCATCATTCATCGGGACGTCTGCAGTTAAGAGCCATCTCGGACACACTGTCCCAGGAGCAGCCGGCGGATAAGCAATACATGACTGCTGCTCCTCAGGCCTCTGTAACGGACCTGCTGTCTCAGAGTGCACAGCTCATCACAGTATTCCTGCTAAGGCAGAAGCACTCAACGTCAATCTCAAAACTTGAGCTGTTGGATGGTGCTTGATCGGTCCAGTCATCTGCCTGTTCAGATGCCGGTGACCGTGATTCTAAAACTGATTTAGGCGAATGATGAAAGGGATACAAAGGAGGATAACCTTCCCTTTCGGAACAACTCATGGATGATATGGATACTATCCATTATCGTTTCCTTGAACTTGTTCCAGTGAATCTCAATGCTGCGAGTAATTGTGAGAAACCGCTAGCGTTGTTAGACGCTGACTTCATCCGGACAAAGAGCAGGATAACAAGATCTCTTTCCCGGTTAAGTCTACACATGTGTCACAGGTCTTTGATTATGTAGACGACACCATATTTAACTTGTGGGAAGAAGTAATACGGTTTCTTATCATCTTCTGTATTTTTAACCGTTTTTTGATCACATACATTTAAAAAACGACTGGGGAAGATGTGTTGAGAATTTTTCTGCGTTGAATGAGTAGGCTAAGGTCTTAGTTGTAAACCTTACCTTCATCATTTCGCTGTTCGCTCGGACATAATTGAGAAGATAATTTCTTATTCAGAGCGAATTTAGACTGACAGTCTTATGTACTTCACTGTTAAGTACTGTGACACAACGTCAAAATGGAAAGGAATTTTGTGGACGTTTGTACCTTTTAAAAAATTTGTTCCAGACCTATTTATCATATATATCTCTATCTTAACAGATGTTAAGTGGGAGCTATTTTGATGTGACGAAGCCTTGCGACGTCATCGTTAATATTTGACTAGATGGAAAACTCGCTACAGGTCGCTTTAGTTTTCCAGACACTAAGTCTTTGATGGTAAGCTTTCATTAATGTAGGATTAAGCTACAAGAAAGCATCAATTCTCGGCTCTTTAAGTTGAGGTCTAATCGACCAACACCAGCAGAAAGAGTTGGAGAGGTTGTCCTAGACACAGATCGTCTATAAGTACTCATAGCGAAGGTATAGGTATCCCTCCTATATGTTACTTAAGGGATTGACTATACAGCCTCTTGGATAGGGGGTTTTGGTCTGTTGAGTTTACTGATCAGACACCCCTGACCTGGTGGCTTGAGGCTCTTATAGAGCTCGGTCCGACCGATAATTAACTGGAACTGGATAACGTGTTTATCATGGCTCTAAAGGTTATTTAGGATAATCATTCAGTCGAAAAAGCGAGCGTTCGAATGTTGGACTGTCCGGCAATTATAGTTCTTAAGATCACTTGAAGAATGAACCAGATAATGTCTCATGGGATGAATGATAGGACACGTATCCTACAATTCATTTTCAACAAGCTGGCTCGTTTGTTTTTTCATTGACCGAATTAGCCAGTTGTTAGGCACGCTTTTGTCTTTTATCAGACACATTAACAGTGAAGATTTTATGTGTCGGATGGGATTGTGTGGAGTGGCTTCGAATGTTATTTCGATGGATCGCTTACACACATATCGCCTCCAGTTATTCTTAACTGGAGTGGGAAGACATTTTTTCGCTCAGGACGTGTATTGTTTTAACGGATCTAGTAAACATAAGGTCAAGTTTGGGCAGATATTCAGTGGTTTGAGTTCATAATTGGGTTACAACCCTGAGTCAGACGGATTCTATATGCAGGGTTCTTGGACACTCAGTTCTTGGAGATCACATATTCATCAAGAATGATGTCTTATTGTTTATGCTACAGCATTGGATTATATTATTAGCGAACATGCATGTGGGATCGCTCCAGGATAGTTAAGTTTGTGACGCGTAGGAACAATAGTTTCCTTCATTTGTGTCGCCAGTGTTAGACTTTTGAGCGCATACAGTTGATGTTCAGTCGTATTCAGGGGAATGAATGGTAGTATAAGTGTATCCTTCAATTCATTTGATTCAGTAGATTACGTTAAGATTTAATAATCTCAGTGTGATTCCTACTAATAACATAGCTGTCGTCACAATATCCTTCTATCAGTTTTCTAAAGTGCCTGTTATTTAACATTTGCAGAAGCTTCCTCCTCGAGAGGACCATCTTCATCAGGGGAAGTTTTGTTCTTCAAGTCATTCTCTGCCCATAGTGGCATAAGGGAGTCTTTTAGACTGGAGGGAGCCTTTAGGGTTCCTAAATTTTTGCTGTCTGGACCAGCAATGATTAAGTAATGTGGGTGAGAAGGTTTCGACATGTCTTTGAATCCCCCCCCCCCCCCCCCCCCCCCCCACACACACTCACACTCTGTCTTGTACATATATATTTAGACATACATACTATGCCCTTTTGGTCATGTTGAATGGTGCCCTCATAGGCATATACGCAGTTTTTGTTGCATTAGTTTCCGGTGTTTATTTTCTGATTTCTGATAAACAAGCGCTTATTAAATCATCATAATTGCTGCTATTTGAGTTCATAGGTGACTGCATAACCAGTTAGTGGTTTTTATATGATTACATGCTGGATTTTAATGCACACGCGCAATATTTCATTAGGTAATCGCTTTGGAGGACCTTGAAATTATTATATATTTCGGGGGCGGTCCGTGTTGGAGCCTGTTAATCATACCTACCTCCATTTCTAGTTCCTGGTCTCTATTTTGTCGGTTCTCAAATCGCATATTCTCACATGTTTATAGTTGTAGATATCATATAGAACACCTTGGAGAGTGTTCTTACTGGATTTTATTGTACAGAGGTTGCCTTTGGTTGATCTTTGAAGTGTGATTTCTCTGCAAAGATTGTTCAATGTATCTTGTTTTAATATGAGTATGTTATATTTTATATCACTGATTTTGTCGTACCAGTATATGCCGTTTGCAGTGCATATTTTGTAGCGGACAATATTATTTACCAAAATAGTCGCTATAGCCTAGGCTTGTGAAGTGGCGTTAAGCACCATTTATTATTCATGAATTAATTCCTGAGTGCCTGATCGATATTTATTTATATTGTTTCCTGGTACCACTTATTGATTCCAGAGCTCTCCTCTTTTTTTTGAAGATATGTTCAAAAAAAAAAAAAAAGGAGGTGGTGGGGGGAGGGGGTCATTTTCTCCACTTCTCTGGCTTATTGGTATGTAACTATGAAGGAAGCTGTTTTATCCGCACTATATTCGGCATTCAGCTGTAGTGTTATTGTATTGCGTAGGTTTATGGGCAATTTTCTCTCATTCTCAAATATGCCATCCTAACTTTTAGGGCTTAGTCCAGACTAGCCTTAAAAATTGTGAACTCGTTACATCCTAATTAGCATGATTTCATGCTCGGATTTAGGATTTACATAATTGGGATCCATATTAGGATATGTCTCCTCTATTATGGTATAAAGAGACATACATGTAAATTCTAATTATTCTAATTTTCTTCATCATGGATTGAAGGATTTGATCTATGTTGATCTACTATTTCGGAAGTTCAAGGGCCTCAACCTTTTTACGATTCAGCTACTCTGAGCCTTTGGTATACAGTATAAAAATATGAAGAAATTTAAAGTAATTTATATATTTTTTATACTTACCCATGGCCCAGAAGGGAATGGCCCTCCCATGAGTGTGCAGTACTGGGCAATCATACCTCCCCGCTGAATTATTATATTATAATCTTTTTTTACAAAGAATGATGTTGGCGCCAGTTTCGGTAACTTCCTGGCATCTACGCATGCTCGGTGGGTAAATGTATGGAGGGCCAGATAGGACTTCTAATTTTTGGTTTTGCATGCAAATTTTGGGGATTGGGGGGGCAAAATTTGTGTTTGGCCCTAGATATTTTTGAGTTAGCACCAGCTAGTCTGGGCCATTGGTAAGTATAAAAAATATATAAATTACTTTAAATTTTTTCGTATTTTATTTATTATTCCTTAGAAAAAGAAAAAAAAAACACTGACTCTCCTGAACTTTGCATCAAATGGCAGAAACAGTACTGGCTTCGCCCACTTTGACGTCACATGGCTCATTAATAGAACCCATAAAATGCTTCAGTCGATAAAAAGTGCAGGAAATTCCCTGCTAAATTAAATGTTACTAAGCAATCTGGCTGTTCTGTAAGACTGAGCATGTAAACCACAAGCTCTCTGCAAATATTCTAAACCCAATTCATGTGTAAATCAACATACGTTGCTGAAAAACCATCAATTTGTTCACTAAAAAAATGCATCGAAACCATAAAAATCAAGCTGTTTGACATCCTGATTTGAAACATTCCAATGAAATACAACTAAATGTTTATCAGTCATGATTCAACATGCCCAGGGAGAAGTCGTATTGAGTTGTGGAATGTGCAAATTTTCAAGGCTAGGTCTGGCAAAACGGATGAATATGAAACCCCCATTTGTGATTTAACTGAACAACTGATCAGGCAGTCAATTATTCAGTCTGTCTTCTGCTTGTTGTGTTGATCAGCAGTCCACATCAGCATGTTCATTTAAAGACGACAGCTGTTATTACTGATTATCAATCATTGGGAATTACTCAAACTGCAGAATTTAAAAGTTCCATTGCAGGTACAAATCTTTAATCATAAAATGAACTTATCAATTTTGTGCCATCACAAAATTTTCCTATGTCCGGGGACAGCATCAACACCCTGACCTTAATTTTTGCAAATTAAATCTTTTGTTAATTTTGGCCAAAAGGGTGTGTCTTAGCGGGTTGAGTTTTAAAAATATACTGAGGCTCCCAAAGGAGGACTTTTTGTGAATTTTGGAGAGGTTGTAGGGAGAGGGGATCACTCATGATATGTTGGGGCAATTATGTGACCTATAAGTTTGGGTTTTAGTGATCTGTAGTATTTCCAGATTAAGCATGTAGCTATGCTACGTCTTGAGAGGGTATATACAACTGGTTGCTATATACTCATTAATATTAATAACAACAACCACAAACAAGGTTTTTGAGCAATCCCCGCAAACCACCAATCTCTCTCAAACAAAATAGACCTTGATTAGATTCAAAGTACCTGTCATTAAAGACTGAAATGATGTAGACATGTACAACTTTATCACTCTATCTACATTTGTAGAAATTTGCCCAGCACTGAGATTGAAAATCATGCATAAATTTTGTAAACTCTTCCACATCTGAAACACCTTTTGTACTCTCATTTAAGGTTAACAGATATGTTTTTAAACCCAAAAGATAAAATGTGTTGTTTAGGAAAACTTGGTAGCTGATTCCATTTGTTGGTCTTCTTTAATAAAATGGTCATGGTGTATCACAGTCTTGTAAATGTGTGATATGCAAGTCTACCACAGAAAGTATTCAAGTCAAACAGTTTTCTTCACCAGACTTGACATCTGCCATGTTGCAGGATAACTGTGGATGTCCAAATAAAAAGAAAACATGGTCATTTTTTACAAGCTAGGACGGAAGATGCATGCAGAATGGTGAAAGTGTTTTTTTTTTTTAATTTTGCAAAAGACTTCTTAAGTTTGCAAAAGACTTTACACAGCTTCATTGGGTAGAATGGTAACTCTTGTACTTGACACAAATTAACAGAAATGAAATTTAAAAAACATCAAGATTGGCTTTTATACTTGTTACTACGCCCCAAGAAGGCTAAAGTATTTTCTGATCCGCACTTTCTAGGGTTTCCTTCTTAGAACAATGGATAAAGACCTTATCTGCCTTGGTGTGGGGGGAATAATGAGAAAATACAGGTGCTGAGAGCAAACAACAATTCAAACTTGCTGTTAAAAACTTGCTTCTCCATACACAGTTGCAGTTTAATTTAATTTGTCTTTTCATACAGCCAGTATGATTCTTATCCCTGCTTTTATTTGTTAATATCTGCATTTTGAACACAAAACACCCCAACAACGCATATTTGCTTGAGACTGAGTGACTTAAATAATCGATTACATTGGTCATTTCCAGAACAGACGTTGTCTTCTAATTTTTCTGGATGGAAAGAGATGATTCTTGATGGAAAGATGCAAACGTTGCACAGCTCAAGACTGATTTCTTCAGCATTTGAGTGAAAAAATTATGAGCTCTGTTAAATTCAATATTAAAAAAAATAAGTTCATTGTTCTTAAAAAAACAGGAAATTAATGGAATTATAGATAATGGAGTTGGTGTTTATGGTCACATACTTATGCACAATGGCTAATCATGACCCTGACAGTTTTATGGGTGGAGGAAGCTGAAGTACCCGGAGAGAACCACCGAGCAACGACGAGCAGCTGTCAGCTCCCCAACATCATAACACCCGCACTGCAGCACAGGCGGGGTTAGATTGGTTGAAGACAAGCGCACAATCGACGTGCAGTACACCTTAGTACACAGCGTCATCATGCCCCCATGTGGACAGTCGGGGTTAAGTGCCTTGCCCAAGGACACAACGTGGGTTTTCCAGATGATAACTTTGGTTATACCTGTGATATCTAATTCATTTTTGGTTCCCTGGGAAGTGAAGCAGTGCTTGTTTATTGTTGTAAACAAAGCTCTGTTTCACTTGTAAAATAGGACCCAGTCACTAATGCTTGGGGTGTGAGTCCTCTAAAATAGGCAGCATGGGGTATAAATGATTGACTGAACTTGACTTTATCTCAATGTTGTGGTCATGATTGGCCATTGTGCATAAGTATGTGACCTTAAAAAGCAATAAATAATAATAATAATAATTCATTTTTGGTAGATGTTCTTATCAACACAACACACAGATCAGGTTCGATTATGACATCTGTCTGATATTATGTGGAGTTATTGGTCTTTAATTACATAGAATTTCTTATTCAGATTTCCGGATGATAAATTCCTTTATATTCAACATGCCCAATCTTTTCTACATGGGCTTATGAGAAAAAAATACAGATCAATTTTGATTTGGATGTTTATTCGATATTCCATTGTTATTGCCCTTTATTGAATTAGAATCATATATTTCAAGTTTTCAGATGATAACTTTATTTACATAGAATTTAATATATTTCAAGTTTCTGGATGACAACTGTCCTTATATCCAGTGCAACTACATACTTTTGAAAAATGACACATTATGTTATGGCATTGTCCATCTGTCCATTCACTCCCTTGTGGTTTCCAAATAAAACATTTCTCCGGAATATGAAGAAGACCAGCTGAGATGTTGATGGATTTGAAGAAAACAACAGATTGAAATTCAGATACTGTTGATGTGGTTTGTTCTACTTTATGATTCAGAAATTCTTATTTTATTTCCAAAAATGATTACCTCTTGTTGGTATTGGCCTCATAAACACAAAATTTATAGCAAAATGTGGAGTTATTGCTGTTTGTTGATTTCATAGAATCACTCTAAAAACCCTACAAAAATATTAAAAATTGAACAATTTGAACATTTCACCATGGGCATATAATGCAATGCCCAGCGATGCTCTTGTTAAATAATATTTTGCACCTTATGTATCTTATGAACCCTCAAAGTAATAGTATAGTGTGAACAAACCTGGTGATTTTGTTTCAATGAATGGCCAAAGATATGTATTTAACTAACTCAGAGGTTAAAATTTGAAAAAAGACCAAATGGGTTCATTAAAGTTTAAAAAATATTTAGTAGATCAAGTTTTATTATCACATGAAAAAAATTTTCAAAAAAGATTTCAATAACTTAATGATTGCAGTGTTGAATGTTGTTGGGGAGTAAATGTATTCCATATAAATGCAGGACGTTAACAATGCTTCATGCTTTGCGTTAATCTCTTCTGCCTTCTGCCTCTACTTTCCCTTGTGTTTTAGAAGATCAGAAGATAAGAACCAAAACTTTTACTGTTTAATTTAGTAACATTTTTTTTTTTTAAGAACACAAAAATAAACTTTTTTTCGAACATTACAGCAATTACTCAAACCAGCAGTACCAACCGAGACATCCGATTATAGCAGTGGAATAACAAAATGCAGAAGTTGGACACAGCTGTCAGCTATGAACATCGTATCACAGTTAAACCTTTCACTTAAATATGAAAAGTGAGGAAATATTTTACAAACAATTTGCACACCAATTTAAAAAAAAAAAAATTTCTTCATAATCCATTCTTGCTTCTCATGAATGGAATGTTCCAAATGTATGGAGTAACATATGTTTGGGCAGGATACGAAAATGTGTGTCAACCTTGAATGATTTTTTTTGAAAATTGTGTCCAGCTTGTTTCAACTGTTTTGCTGCTAAAAACATATTTTGAATGTCCATTTGAAACTGGAGAATGAGACTTTCTCGTCTCTTCTGTTCCTGTCCAATGTTATTAGACATGTTTTGGTGGCAATTGTTGAAGAATTTAATAAATTTTGATAACAGTTTTGTGAAAAATAACATTTTTGAAAATATAAATGTCAAGTTTATTTGTTGATTAGAGCCATCATAATGTCTTGCAATAGTTATCATTAATGCTCTGGCAGTGTCTTTTTAGCAGTAAAGTCAGTTAATAAACACAGTTTTCATAAAAATTTCAAACTTGAGCCAGCACATTAAGATTCTTTAAATATTGAGGCACATGTAATGTTTTGAAATCAAATAAAATTAGAATTGAATTTTTTATTCTGGTATGTGAAGAATAACCGATATTTGCTATTTTATTAAGTGAAGGGTTATACAGCAGCTTGTATCCAGCTGAATGTAAGGAAATTCAAATTCCTGAATGGTTACTTGGAATGATCAGTGTTGAGCATCTTTATTGCAGGAAGTTTCTGCCACCTGTGCCATGCATTTTTCGCTGTATATTCGGTATGCAGTTTTCATTGCAGGATGTAAAGATGAAAAGACTAGATTTATTATCAGATCCTTGTTTTTTAGCTTCGCCGGGTTATGATATCTAGGATGGCCAAACCAGAAGAAGTTCTTGTTGTGGAAAATGAACAAGGTGAAGTTGTTCGAGAATTTATGAAAGACACAGACTCAATAAATTTATACAAAAATATGAGAGAAACACTTGGTAAGACCCAGTTACTGCATTTCCGTGGTTTCAGTGCAAATGGATGATGGTTTGTAGTTTAACAATAGAACACTATAGTTTGTTTTGTATCATATCAGTGAACACTGAATGTTTTTGCATGGAATTCTGGTTATTTTGGGTTTTTTATTCGGTATCTTGTAATAGAAATTTGAATGCACTCTTCTCTTTTAACTTATTGCTTTAGTGTAACGAACAGTATTTTGACATATGATGGGTCAGTCATTGGAGAAATTTTATTAATGTCCAAAATATGTTGAGCAGACAGGAGAATAGACTTTAAGTATTGTCTGATCATCACTCATTAGCCATTTCTTTTTAATGAAATGGGATGTGTGCATGAGTCATGAAAACTTGAATTTTTTCAGTTTTGAAACATCAGAAAGAGAGCGGGTTTTTTTTTCCTTTTTTTTTTTAATACACCTGAATGGTCCTGGAAATTTGATAATAATCTTGTTTGCTATTGAATATTAATTGCACTGCTTTTGTGTATCAGCAAATCAGTTACTGGTCGTCATTTGGATTCTTTTTTTTGAAAGTGGACTAGTCTTTTATTAGCATTTTATGTTATAATGGAAGCAAAATTAATATCTCTGAAATTGTGCATAGCGGTGTTGAAGATGAAACCAGCATCCAGTTGAGGCGTTCTTTCCATCTGTGTGACCTTTTTTTCTGATGCATTGCATTACTGTTTTTTAGCTCACCAAAGGGAGCTTAACTTATCACTTGCCGTCCGTCGTCCGTCATCGTGAACATTTTTCAAACAACTTCTCCTCTGAAACCACTGGTCCGATTTTCATGAAACTTCATGTGGATGTTCATTACTATATGGCAATTCATGTTTGTTCAAATGAAATGGCCACGTCTCTTGGAGGCTCTGTATGGGGCATAACTCTGATAGCACCATATGAATTATAGAAAAATTATTAAAAAATCTTCTTCTCCAGAACTAGTGGGCAGAATCTTTTGATGCTTGGTATGCAGCATCTTGGTATGGGTCTGATTCAAGTTTGTTCAAATCACCCCCCTGAATTCATGTTTGGGCTCACTATAGAAGCCTAAATTCGAACTTAGTGCATTTCAGGCAAATTTCTTAAAACATATTCTTCTCCAAATCCAGCAGGCAGAATCTTTTGCTATTTGGTATGCAACATTGTGGGGTAGATCAGATTCAAATTTGTTCAAATCGGCCTCCTGGATTCACATTTGGGCTCAGTATAGAAGCCCAAATTCGAACTTAGTGCATTTCAGGCAAATTTATTAAAAAATCTTCTTCTCCAGATCCAGCAGGCAGAATCTTTTGATATTTGGTATGCAACATTGTGGGGTAGATCTGATTCAAATTTGATCAAATCGGCCCCTTGGATTCATATTTGGGCTCAGTATAGAAGCCCGAATTCGAACTTAGTGCATTTCAGGCAAATTTCTTAAAAAAAATGTTCTTCTCCAGATCCAGCAGGCATAATCTTTTGATATTTGGTATGCAACATTGTGGGGGTGGATCTGATTCAAGTTTGTTCAAATCGGCCCCCTGGATTCATATTTGGGCTCACTATAAAACCTCGAATTCGAACTTAGTGCATTTCAGGCAAATTTCTTGAAAAATCTTCTCCAGATCAAGCAGGCAAAATCTTTTGATATTTGGTATGCAACATTGTGCGGTGGATCTGATTCAAGTTTGTTCAAATTGGCCCCCTGGATTCACATTTGGGCTCAGTATAGAAGCCCGAATTCGAACTTAGTGCATTTCAGGCAAATTTCTTAAAAAATCTTCTCAAGATCCAGCAGGCAGAATCTTTTGATATTTGGTATGCAACATTGTGGGGTGGATCTGAATCAAGTTTGTTCAAATCGGCCCCCTGGATTCATATTTCGGCTCACGATAAAGGCTCGAATTCGAACTTAGTGCATTTCAGGCAAATTTCTTAAAAAATCTTCTCCAGATCAAGCAGGCAGAATCTTTTGATACTTGGTATGCAGCATGCTTAGAGTGGGTGAGATTCAAGTTTGTTCAAGCCAAGTCCTTGGGTTCATATTTGGGCTCACTGTGGTAGCCTGAATTATAACTTCGTTCAAAATAAGGAATTTTCGTTAAAAATCTTCTTCTTCAGATCCAGCAGGCAGAATCTTTTAATATTTGGTATGCAGCATCCTTAGGGGGGTGAGATTCAAGTTTGTTTAAGCCATGTCCCTAGGTCCATATTTGGGCTCACTGTGGGAGCTTGAATTGTAACTTAGTTCGACATGAGGAATTTTCTTAAAAAATCTTCTTCAGATCCAGCAGTTAGAATGTTTTGATATGTGGTGTGTAGCATCCTTAGAGAGGGGGGGGGGGGGGGGGATTCAAGTTTGTTGAATGTTTACTTAGTGCAATTCAAGGAAAATTCTTTAAAAATCTTCTTCAGAACCATCATGCAGAATCTTTTGATATTTGATCAGCAGCATTGTCCCATTCAGTCCTGTTGATGTTTTAGCTTCACAGAGAGTATATAGATTTACTCTGTAGAACCTTAAGAATAGCTTTTGATGAAATTTGTGTCTTGACAGTATGGAACATTCGGTGAGCGCCTAAGGCCCCCTGGGGCCTCTTGTTTCATGTACTGATTAAAGAGTAAAGGTGGAGATAAGTGAGTACAGTGCATGGCTGTATCGGTTGGAAGTGCTGAAGACATACTGTAAGTGGAAAAATCATTCATGGACACCTCCGTTGTGAAAAACAGGTTTTTGAACATGTGAAAATTAAATGAAAGAATTTGACCCTTTACCCAACATAGATAGCCAACGACATGTGCAAAAAAAATTTCAAATGTTTCAAAATTTTCATTTCTCTCTCTCTCATAAACATAGCTTACGGTCCCTCATTGGAACAAGCTCATTTCTGTGAGGGGCCATAAGTTATGTTTTTGAGATAAAAAATGTAAAATAATATAATTTGAATGGGGGAATAACATTTGAATATTTTTATATTGTACCAAAGACCCAGACTTAGCTGGTGCTAACTCTAAATTGTTCAGGGCCAAACACAAATTTTGCCCCCCCCCCCCCCCTCAATCCCCAAAATTTGCATCCAAATCAAAAAAATCAATGCCCTTTTTGGTCCTCCATACTTTTGTCCACTGTGCATGCGCAGTGTCAAGGAAGTACCAAAATTGGCGCCAAATCCTCATTCTTTGTTTGGCCCTTCAATCAGTAACATCTCACTGATATCTGTGCTTATAATCTCAGTTAAAATGATGCCAGACACAAAATCATGATGGAAATGGTGGATCCAAGGATGAAATGAGAGGATGAGAGGAAGGAACAGTGGAAGGATGTGTTCAGGGCTGTAACTTATAATATTTATGTAAAATTATTTCATGTTCCTTAATTTTGGGGCATGGGCCTGATGTTTTCATTCTTGCTATGAAATCTCCACTGTTTGTTCAGTGTTTCCTCTCTCCCTTTCCTTGATACCCCCCTTGCTAATCTCCCATGCTTTTGGTATAATTTTTGAAATTTCTTGGGAGTTTTAGCATAGTTACAGAATGTTGATTCTGTTATCCCCATGGTTACGTTCTCACCCTTGGAGTGTTTAGGCGTTTTGGTCATGCATCTACCATCCGATGTATTGCGGCTTTTTCTGTGGAAGTTTCGGTTTTACATCGGATAGTGTTTTAAATTGGTTACTGATTTCGGGCCATGTTTTTCAGTGCCTGGAGTCTTGTTTCCGGTTCTTATTGACTTTTGTTTACGTTGACAACGGTTACTTCTGGCAGTGATTCCTTGTCTTCTGTAAGGTTTATTATATAGTCAGATACATTAATATTGTCCATAAGTGTAACATTAATTTTCAGAAATGTTTTAAAATTTTTGTCCACTCTTAGGCTTTTTTGGGGATCCATTTGGGCTCATCATTCCCTTTGGGAACTTGGGCTCATGTCAAATTTTTTTTTTCGAATTTTTTTTTTTGAATTATTTTTCGTAATTTTTGATATGGATAATATTATTACTATGTATCTTTGTACTTTCAAGGGTTAGTGCGAGTACTACGGCTGTATATATCTTTTAATTATGAAAGAATATTGCTCAAATTGTAAATCGAGGAAGTCTTCCTCTGATTCGCATGCTCATTGTATTTGCTGTAGTCACTGTACTCGCACTAATTCTTGTTCAGTGTGTTCCAGTTGGGATGACAAATGTTAGAGACGTGTGTCACGGTATATTGTTAGTGGTGAGAGGTCCATGCCGGTCCTCTTGCTACAGGGTCACTCTAGTTTTTCAGTCTCTTTTTCAGAGGAACAAGAACAGGGTGATGTTTCCGTGATTTATTCCGGAAGTTTGCTGCCGTCGTCGCAAACCAATGAAGAGCTAGCGGCAAAAGTGCTCAAGGAAATCAGACAAGTGCCTGGATCCTTAGTAGGATTGACGGCTTGTCGCCTGCTAGCTCGCCTGGCAGATCTATCACTCGTAATGTGGGTGATGTGATGCCGGGTACGTCCGTTGCGGTCCAGCAGAGGAGAAAGGGTGTTGCTAGCACTATAATCTCAGATCACGCACACCAAGTGACGACGGATCGGAGGATGGATCAGAGGAAACCAGTTAGTCCGGTAGCTAGCTCGTTCAGGTCTACCCGGACCGCGAGCGAGAGAGGCCCCTCTCTCTTACAACAACATCTGGGGCCAGATGTTGTCATACATAACGTTCGTCAGTCAGAGCTTACGTCCATTCCTCCTGCTCGGGATGCTCCGTCGCATAGGCAGCCGACGTCCGCTAGTCTATTGGCTTCCTCTTCCACATCCAGCACACACGACCGCACCTTGGCTACGTGACCTCGGATATCCAGCCTGCTTTGCCGACAAAGGAGTCCACGTCAACCAGGTCACTCCATCCGGTAGCCAAGGACACAAGGCTTTACCAGTCGGCACGTACGCATAAATGAATTATGCAAGAGGAACCGTCCCAGGAGCTTCCAGTGGCTAAACAACATAAGACTGCAGCCCCACAGGCCTCTGTGACAGACTTGCTATCGTAGATAGCGCAACTCATCGTAGCATCCCAGCAACCTTCGAAAACTCTTTCAGATCAGGAACTGTCTGAGGAAGCTGGGTCGGTACGTTCCCCTGCAGTGTCAGATAGGGATGACCGAGATTCGCATCTGGTCCAGTCGGATGGTGAAAGGGAATCTGCTGAGCTGGATTTTTCCCTTCTGGAACAACATAAGGCGGCTGTAGATTTTATCCGGCAACACCTTCCAGACGTTGTTCCATCGGACCAGAGAGCTGCAATACCAGATAAGAGACTGATGGCATCACTGGACACAGACTTTTTCGGCCAAACTAAGGACGTTCCTGAGTTTCCGGTCCAGTCCAGTAATATCTCACGGACGTTTGAATTGTTGAATGACGCTATTTTTAGGCTAGCCTCTAAGACTGGCAGATCCAGTTTCTTATCGCAACATGCTCTACATCTGCCATTCATCAACAGTAGAAATAAATTTGAAACGGCAGGAAAGAGCGTTCCGAGAGTTCCTCTGCATTTAGGCGACCAGGAAGAAGACTTGGAGTTGTCATTGCCGGCATCTATGTCGATTCTCTCCAGTACGTCTCGAGATGGCAATCTCGTCTAACAGAACCAGTTTAGATGCCTTATCATACGCAGATCACCTTACCAGAACGTTAGCACAAGGTCTCGATGGTAAAGAATTCCAGGATGTTCAAACTTCCTTGAGAGTTCTATCTAGGGCAGTCACATTTTCCACGTATATCTCCGCCCTTTCACTGGCAAATTTGGAGTTAGTCAGACATGATGCTGCCCTGGCTTCATCCACTAGGGTGGATTCTAAGGTGAAAAACTCTCTTCGAGTCGCTCCGGTTTCAGGACAACTTCTCTTTGATGGTAAGCTTTCATTAATCTACAATCAGATTACTAAGAACGCTTCAGACTCCCTGCTCTTTAAGGCCATTTTTAAAAAAAACGGACTCAGCAGAGAGGAGTAAGTCAGGAACTTCTGGGGCGAGTACATCCAAGGGAAGCTCCTATAGAGGATCTAAAAAAAGCCTCTAGTTCTTACTCCAGAGACCGTCAGAGTAGCAGCTCAGGAGGGGACATAATGCTGGCCAAGACAACCGGTCAGACGCCCATAGGTCGACTGGTTGAGGTGCGGGTCGGGGAGGACGTAGTTTCTCCTCCCGCAAGCCTTGCAGGTCCAGGAGGTGATGGTCTAAACCTCTATTGCGTTCCAGCGGGCGGAAGGCTGACGAGATTCTTAACCAATTGGTTGTCAATTACGGATGACTCATGGGTGTAAGGGGTTATCTCCAAAGGTCTAAAACTGGCCTTCAGGGAAAAACCTCTGTTAACTCGAAGTCCACGATGGACTAAGCTTCCGTCAAACCTTCGGAAGAGAGATTCGCTTCTATCAGAGGTGCAGTCTCTTCTGGCGAAGAAGGCAATAGAAGTCGTAGAAAACCAGGAATCTCCCGGTTTTTAGTCACCTGTTCCTGGTACCAAAACCAGACGGCTCGTTTCGTCCAGTTATAGATCTAAGCTGGATAAACAAGCTGATCGTGGCTCCGAAATTTTATATGGAGACCATTCGATTGGTGGGAGCGAGCATTCGAGTGAACGATTATGCTGTGAGCATAGATCTCAAGGATGCGTACTTTCATGTCATGGTCCATCCGACATTCAGAAAGTACCTTCGCTTCCCTGTCCTAGGAGTCGTTTTTCAGTTCAGAGCAATGTGCTTCAGGCTGAATCTAGCGCCCTGGGCCTTCACTCGAATAATGAACTCAGTAATGACTCATTTCCGAGCTCATTCGTCTGCCGTAACGTCGGCCTACTTGGGACAACATTCTTCAGAGGTACAGTGACAGATTAACTCTTCAGAACGATGTTCAGAGTCTGCTTCAATTGCTCTGACGTCTCAGTTTCATAGTAAACGAAAAGAATTCGGATCTAGTTCCGTCCAAGTTGTTCATTCACTTGGGAATGAGCTTCGAGATGCACAACAATGTGGTTCGTCTGCCGTAACCCAGAGCAAAATTAGTCAGTTGTTATGCTCGCTTTTGTCTACACTCAGATGTAGTAACAGCGAGAGAATTTATGCGACTGATAGGTTTGTGCGGAGCCGCCGCGGACCTTATTCTGATGGGGCACCTACACATTCGTCCACTCCAGATATTTTTCACTCAGAATTGGAGTGTGAAGATTCATTCCCTCGAAACGAACATCGTCTTGTCAAACCAAGTAAAAAACAAGAGATTCAGACTTGGGCAGATATTCAGTGGTTAACTCAGGGAGTTCCACTGCAACTGCCGGATCCGGTTTTTTTTATTATGACGGATGCAAGTCAAACAGGTTGGGGCGCGACATTGAGCCCAACAGATTCGAGGTGCCAGGGTCTTTGGGATCCGCAATTTCTGAACAAGCGCATAAACATCAAAGAGATGATGTCACCTTGGGTTGCGCTACGTCATTGGATGAACATAATTCAGAATTAACATGTTCAAATACCGTCCGTCAATTCGACAGTAGTAGCGTACATTCGGAACCAGGGATGCACTCATTCCGTTCCGTTATTCAACTTAACGGAAAGAATCCTTCTGTTTGTCCTAGAGCATAAGGTTCTTCTGTCGGACCGTCATATTCTGGGTCGTCTGATTGTTCTAGCGGACTCCCTTTCTCGGAAAGGTTGTATGTTGCTGTCAGAATGGACTCTCAACAAGCGAGTATTCAATCAGATCTGCTACCAATGAGATCATCCAATGATAGACTTGTTCATGACGCATCTCAACAATCAGTTGCAGACATATGTGTCGCCATGCCCAGATCCTTGAGCTTTCACAGTAGATGCTCTCTCGATATCTTGGGACGGAATGATAGGATATGCGTATTTGATTCAACAGATATTGCTATAAATCAAGCAATCTCACTGCAAGATTCTGTTGGTAGCATCTCTGTCGCCCCAGAGACCATGGATAAATCTACTCAGGTGTCTGTTATGGGACATTCCTCGGAAGCTTCCTCCATGGGAGGACCTTCTTTCGCAGGGGAAATCGGCAGACTGCATCACATCCTGCAAGGTCTCAACCTTCACGTATTTCCGTTGTGTGGTCCTTCTTGCACAGCAAACAATTTACAGGACGAGCAGTGGACGCAATTTCTAACTGTAGGAGAACCTCTTCGCTAAATTATGCTGCTTAGTGGAAGGTTTTCTCTCGTTGATGTAGGGATCATTCAATTGATTTCTATGATCCCTCCATTCCAGACATTGCTAATTTTTTGGTCTACTTGTTTGACGAGATCAAACTGCAGCCAATAACTATTAAGGGTTATAGGTCTATGCTATCGGATACTTATGCTCATCTTGATAGCTTACAAATTGGATCTAATGTCTCTTTATCAAAGTTAGTTAAAAACTTTTTGATAAATAGACCTAGAACCCTTAGGTTAATTCCTAAGTGGAATTTAGCTTGAGTTCTTCTAAAGCTAAAAGAAGCGCCATTTGAACACCTTGACACAGTCGACTTCAAATACTTATCTTATAAGACAGCTTTTCTCTTAACCTTCTCTTCTGCTAGAAGAGTTAATGAGCTTCATGCTCTATCTGTTGATGATTCTCACTATCGTAGTGTTGGTAATACTATTACTTTGACTACTAATGTGGTCTCGGCCTTCTACGTTCACAAGTTTTTACCTTAGAAATATTGAGTATTTCTGGCGACCTTAGATGTTTGGGTCCATTATCTGTTGCTCAGAATGTCGTCCACTAAACAGTTGCAACTATAGTTATGCAGGCTTTCTGTTCCAGCAGTGACTCTGTCCTGCTGCCCTCTTCGTTCTGGGGTGATTGTCCCAGAGCAAGGGGAAGGCGGGGGGGGGGGGGGGGGGGGGGGGGGGGGATTGTGCTCCCTTATATCACCTCCTTTATAGTGGAAAGCAAGGGAATGCCTCCTCTGGAGTCAGAAATTCCGAGTCGGTGCTGGGATGGTTTTAAAGTGTAAAGCTAATGTCTATCTCATTTATGTAATATTTTTAAAGTGTAGCTCGGTGCGAAGCATTTGTATATGTCACCTGTCATACGAGCGTTAATATACAATCCACGGACACTTTTAAATGAGTATGAAGAGTCTCATTCTCTGGACAATCTTTATTTATTGGCTTTCCTTTAAGAAATTAGTATAATGGGTTATACTGGATGTTAATGGAGATCATTGATGTTATTGTGCTCAATTACGGATTGGTAATATATCTTTCTTATTTTGTATAAACAAGAAAGATATATGTAAATCCTGTTTCTCCTTGAGGGGATAATTCTGTATATGTAATTGAGCCTATGGGATTTTCCTTTATGCCCCAGGCCCTCCAGCCTTTTTTCTATTCAGCTAAGTCTGGGTCATTGGTACAGTATAAAAATATGAAAAAATTTATAGTAATTTATATCCTTTTTTATACTTACCAATGACCCAGATGGGGATGGCCCTCCCATGAGTTGGGAACTCATACCTCCCCGCTGATCATATAACATTTACCAGGCGCTGGTTGTAAGAATGAGGATTTGGCGCCAATTTCGGTACTTCCTTGACACTGCGCATGTGCAGTGGACAAAAGTATGGAGGACCATATAGGACATTGATTTTTTTTGATTTTGATGCAAATTTTGGGGATTGGGGTGGGGGGGGCAAAATTTGTGTTTGGCCCTGAATAATTTAGAGTTAGCACCAGCAAAGTCTGGGTCATTGGTAAAGATAAAAAATATATAAATTACTACAAATTTTTTCTTTTTCATTGTTACGTTAGGTAATGTTTGTTAATGTTGAAAAGAATACTTGCAGTCAAGATGACATTCATAATATGAAGTGCAATGGAAATGATAATGTTTAAAAAAAAAATCTAGGATGCATCTCGGAGGACTTTCAGTTGTCTGACAGACTTAAAAATCATTAAATAAGGAATCACCGGAATGTCCCAAGTGTTCACCTTGTCCCATCTGTCTCCTTTTGTTCTTATATACATTGCTCTTGGGTTTATAAATTAATTTTGATAACTTCTCAAACCTGATCATTGACGAGCATACATATGCATATGCCCAAAGTTTTAAATTACAATAATTTTCAACTGAATTTTCTTTTCATGAACTTAGATCTTTTACTAATTTCTATATGATATGGTAAAATAAGATCTGATAATCAATGCTTGGGGTTGAAGTTCACTAAAGTGGGCAGCATAAGTATAAACAATACTTTGACTTCATACTTGTTGCGATCATGTTGCAATCATGTAGCCATAGATTCAAAAAGTGATGTCAAACAATAATAAATATATAAATAAATGATAGAATCGTTTGGAAGATAACATAGTCTATGCCATTTCACAGATTGGTTAACTGTGAGTGTAAGAGCCAAGTTTGTGGTTCTGTTTCCAAACAGTTGGAAAACGGTAGGAGAATATTTTCCTGAGAATTCAGTTCACAGATTTCTACCTGTTAGGAATTGATCATATTAGAATTTAAAATCCATAAACAAAATTTAACCAATCCATTAATTTGCTTAAAGAAAATCTTCATATTAGTATGTAATGGTAGTACGTCAAAACCATTTACCGCGACACCACCGTGCCCCCAGTGGGATACATAATTTCTATTCAAGGCAAGTGGTTGATATTAGACTTGCAGATAATGGTCATGTCAGGTTATGATAAAAATGCAATTATATCAAATTTTAAGATATAACCATTACTTTAGTTGTTGCTTAAGGGTTACACACTTACAGATGGAAATAAATATCTGATTCTCACTTTTTGAAAATGGTTGTATTGAATGTACAATATATCAGATTTGAACAGAATGTGATATTTAATTTTCTTGTTAGCTCACCTAACTGAAAGTCAGGGTGAGGTATAGTAATCACAATCCGTCTGTCATCTGTGAACACTGTGTTCGTGACTTCTCCTCCAAAACTGTTGGACCAATTTCAGTTACTTTTGAGGTGATTGTTTATTCTTGCACTGCCTTGTGATGTTGTTGAAATCACTTACCCTGCCCCAAAGGGAGGAGGTGGGTGAAATACACCCAAATTTTAAACAAAACTCTTAGGAACTGATGAGTACAATGACTTGATAATTGGTGTTGAGCTTCTTTTTGAGGTGTAGCTAAAGTTTGTTCAAACAAAGTTCTTAGGGCAATATTTGCTTTTGTAATGGGAGGGGGAAGATTTTTAGCCCAACCCAAAATTTCTATTTTTGAACCAATTAGCCGATTTGAAACAAATTTGGTATGTGGTATTATTGAGTCATAAGTACTTGATTCATGCAAAAGATAAAAAAAATTCCTGCATCCCCATGTGAACTCGAGAGCTAAAGATAGAAATATTTCAAATGCCTATATTTCCCAAACCGCATGGAATAGAACTATTATCGAAAAATTGCTGAATCAGCAGCTTAGCAAAAATGCTTAGCATCTCAGCAAACATGAAAAAAAACCCCAATCTTCTCTAGAACCACCTATCAGAATCTTGAGATATTTGATATACAACATCCATAGGGTGGGGGTGGGCAGGGGTTCAGGAGTGTTAAAATTAAAACCCTTTGTTCATATCTGGGCTCTATACAGGAGCCAATATTTGTACCCCGACGAAACATGTCGGAGGACTATTGTAATCAGCTGTGTTCATCCTTGTGTGCATCTGTCCATCTGGAGTAGTAACTCAAGTTTGGGTCATCGAATCAAAACCAAATTTGGTGTATATGTCCCTCACCCTAATGATTAGGGAAATTTCAAATATCTGCTGGGTCCAATAATTTTTGTTGGATTTATGCCCCTTTTTTTATGCTTTTCCACCCAATTTCGCACCTTTGGAAATTTGGTGTCTGGATGATAACTTCAGTTTGAGTTATTGAATCAACACCAAATTTTGTACACAGGTTTGTCTCTAGAATATGCAGGTGAAATTCGATTTTGAATTTGGTCCGACCAATTTTGCTTAAGTTATGGCCCTTTTTCCTTTTTATTGACTTTGAAAATTTGGTGCTTGGATGATAACTTCAATTTTAGTTATTGAAACAACACCAAATTTTGTACATGCAGGTCAAGTTCCAATTTGGGTTTGGTCTGACCAATTTTGGCTGAGTTATGGCACTTTTTTCCATTTTTTTTACTTTGAAAATTTGTTTTTGTCTTCAATATGTCCAGTGTAATAACATGATATCGTGGGACATAGCCCACACCTGGCAGTGCACTTGTTTAACTTGGTGCAATTTGAGAAATATTCTTAAAAGCATCTTCTTCTCCAGAACCACCAGTTATAATCTTTTGGTATTTGGTGTACAACATCGCTGCAAGGGTCAGATTCAAGTTGGTTCTCATCAAGTCCCTCAGGTTGATATTTTGTCTCCCTATGGGAGCCTGTATTTTAAGTTGGTGCAATATGGGGAAATTCTTCTCCAGATCCACAAGTCAGAATCTTTTGATATATGGTGGACAACATCCACACAGGGGTCGGATTCAAATTAGTTAAAATCAAGTCGTATGGGTTAATATTTGGACTCCCTATGGCAGCCTAAATTTTAACTTAGTGCAGTATGGGGAATAATCTTTAAACATTTTCGTCTTCAGATCCACTAGGCAGAACCTTTTGACATTTAGTATATGTCATCCTTAGGGAGGTCAGATCCAAGTTTGTTCAAATCCGGTCCCTGGGTTGATAAATTGGGCATCCTATGAGAGCCTGAATTTCAGGTTAGTGCAGTATGGAGAATATTTTTTAAAACTCATCTTTCAAAACACCCAGTTAGAATGTTTTATTTGTTACACAGCATCCTTGTTGGGGTCAGGTTCAAATTTGTTCAAATCAAGTCCCTTGATTATTATTTGGGCCCCATATGGGAACACAAATTTTACCATAGTACAATATGACAGATAATCATTAAAAATCTTCAGAACCACCAGACAGAATCGTTTCGCAATTTATATACAGTATTCTTGGGGAAGTCGAGTCCAGGTTTGTTCAAATAAAGTCTCTGGGTGGATATTTGGGTCTCCCTATATTAACTTGGTGCAAAAGAGGAATATTTTTTATAAACCTTTTTGAGAACCACCATTCAGAATGTTTTTATACCCCCACTTTCGAAGAAAATGGGGATATACTGGATTACATGCGTCCGTCCGATCCGTCTGGCCATGTGTGAGTCCATCCGAGAATATTCATAACTTTCCATAATATTTGGTCGGGGGTATGCACCGGACGACAGTCTAGCTCTTGTTATATTTGGTGTACAGCACCCTAGCTGTGCTCAGATTCAAGTTTATTCAAATCTATTACCTGGTTTCAAATTTGGGGATATGACAAATAATCTTAAAAAATCTTCCTATTCAAATCCATCATTCGGAATCTATTGATATCTGGTAAATGGCATTGTGTGTGTGTGGGGGGGGGGGGGGGGGGGGGCGGGGGGAGGGGGCATCAGATTCAAGTTTGTTCAAGTTAAGTCCCCAGGTTAATATTTGGCTCTCTAGTTTTCATTACTCTAAATCTGGGTATTATTAAATCATCCAATATGGAAATATGGAATGGACAACAGAGTTATAAATCATTACATGACTTCATTCATGTGTGGTGTTAACTTAATCTCTTATGATACTTGTGGGATAGATAATTGTAGAAGGTTTCAAACAATATAAAAAATTCTTTTTTTCAAAAACTAAGTTTTAAATTTCAATAATTTTGTACTTTATGAACTTAAACATCTCATAACTTGTTTTTCTATCACTTTGTTGACTTCTGAATGTACATTTTAGTCCGTTATTTTTTTAATCTGCTGTAATTCCTAGGGCAGCAACCTCTAGTTTCTTTTGAGTGTATTTCTTTTGATTTCAAGTAAGTAGCCTTAAATTACTGTTATGGTGCCAGGGGATTGTTTTGTTTGTTTTTTGACAGGAATATTTGCTTTGTTGTATCAGCTTATTGTTTGAACTATTGATGAACTAATGAACTAATTTCTTGTACAAACATTTTCACTTTTTGAAACATATTTATTTTTCCCGGAGCACAGATTATTCTATTTTATTGAACTGATTTGATTTTTAAAAGGGTAATTGACATGTGTTTTAAGAAAAATAATAATCTCCCAAAGAAGGAGCACAAAATGTTCTATTAGTATATGTATTATCAAACTGATGAATATTTCATTTATTCCCCCATGGAAACTCCAAGAAGTGAAGCAGTGCTTGTTTACTGAAATTACTGTGGTAAACAAGTTCTGCTTTACTGGTAAAATAGGACACGGAACTATCACCTGGGGCATTATAAAGTCCTCAAAAGTGAAAAGCATAGGTATAAACAGTTGGCTAAACTTGTCTTCATACCTATGTTGCAGTAATGATATAGCCATAGATGCTGAAAGTGACATTAAAAACAAATAAATAAATAATTTCATTCATTATGCATTAAAGTGAAAATGTGTGCATTTGGCCTAAGAAAGTTAATCTGTTCCTCAGGCCCTCCCGCATAGTCATTTTGGCTGCTGCCTGCTCTCATTTTATAACCAGTGTAAACTTACAAAAATAAAAAATAAATTGTTTAGGCCAAAAAAAAAAAAGGAATTGATTCTCAGGCACCGCCGCGTTGAAAAAAAAGGCCCGCGTTGGGCCTTTTTATTTGGACCGTCATTGCACAAAAATAGGAAACAGGGAAATTGAAAAGGGACTATTGGTTTTAAGGCCCAAAACCAACGAATAAACAGGTAAATATACACAGGCGTGTGTTAAGTGTGAGAGCCTCTGGCCTTGGCTTACATTGGGGGCGAAATTCAAGTCGCCCTCCCAAACTTCCTTGGGAGACATGGCAGTTTACTGTATTTTCTTATGTTTTATTTTTTAAAAACACACGCTTCCGCAAAAAACAGTAAACACGGTTGCTGTTAAAGTCCGTCACACAGCTATGAAAATAGCCTAAACTAGCCCAATTTTATATTTCTGAAAAGAATTGCAATGGCGTAGTCGTTCGAACAATTCGCCCCAACTGATAGCAACCAGCACAAAATGGCTATTTAAAAACAAAGTACCAGACAAAACAACGAATTACACAAGACACGCATCGAGTTAATTAGAATTTATTAAAAGTTAACCACCGTTTCAAAACAAAAAAAATGTATTGGAGACAGTTCGTCCATATCGAAATTGCTTGCGGTTACGCTCTGTTCCACTGAAAAATTGGCTGCATTGAAATTCGCCCCGCAATTTGCATTGAATATTTTTCTTTGAAAACTTGTGAAGTTTGTTGGAAGGGGGTTAAATGTAATAAGGCTACAATAGAAATCACAGGTATTTGGATGGATAAGAATGGCAGACCTTCAAAGCACCAATCGCACGTGTCAGTGAAAGATGGTTGGCAGAAATTGTCAGTTTTCTGAACAGTGTATTATTACTCAGCGCAGCCGGGAAGGGAGACAACTGAAATGTTTTGTCATTTACCAAAGAAATTAATTAACTCAAATTGTTAATAACGCTTAATTTACGAAGAATATCGAAAACTTTTTTAACTACGCTTTTCAACTCAGTTAGGGTATTCAGAAACCATGAATGACCCAGCTTCTTATATGAACTTGAAATTTATTTTAAACACTTTAAATATTTTTTTAAAAAGAATATACCTTCTGTTACAGAGAAGAACACTCTCACCATGGGTCATACTAAAAATCAAAATAACTCACAATGATACCAAAATAATACGAGGGTGGTCAATAATATCTATTATTCATAAAATAGTTCTGCTTTATAAAAGTTTAAAAGTGAAGTCAGAGTTCTGTTTCTAAATACAAAAAGTGGTGATATCAGAAAATAAAGAAAAACAGTTTTAGTTTTCAATAAAATGAGTTTTATTTGTATATCATTTTACAATATGCACTTTCCATGCTTTTCAGGTAAAAACAGACATCAGAAAGTGACTTTTGCCTCTCAATCCTTTCTCACCATCTGGAAGAAATAAAAATAAAAAATAAAAATAAAATCCTCCCTCCCTCATTGATTTGAAAAAAAAATTGCCTGAGAATCAATTGATTTTTTTTTTTTTGGCCTTATGTCTGATATTTTACCCAAGTAAATAATATTGCTAAATTAGTCCATCGAGTGCAAAAAGGCTTCGCAATGCTATGCCATTCTGTAGTTGATGAGGCATAAAACAAACCAAGAATATGAACTTTTGGTGGCAAAGAAATATTTACAAAAATAAAAAAACGCCCACCTGCATGCACTTTTACAAAAAATGGCGTGAGAAACAGAAGATCTTCTTTGAGGGGCCTTATAAAAATTATTATTGAGTTGACAACTAACAGAATGTAATTATGGTAATTTTATGATAATTTTCTGATAATTTTCTGACTCTTATTTTGGGTAAGTGAGTAATCTTTGCACAGTTTTGACTTTCAAGCACTTTTATTAATGGCTAAAGTCTGGTACATTATTTTTGCTTACTTGTCAGCCAAATCACTTTCTGTACAGAGATTGAGATATTTTCAGAAATTTGCTTGATATGCTCATTAATCCTTGAAGGGCTAGAAATTATTATTTTCATTTTGCGACATTGACAATCTTACATCCTGGGGGTTTGTAGTTGTTCCTTGGCAAGTCTTGACTGCCAATATAGGCAGCCATGACTTGCCAGGAAACAACCTCCAAGGTACTTGGACTGTAAATTGGATTTACCTGAAGACTATTTGTTGCAGTAAAAAGTGATAAAAAATGGAATTTGGCCTTTAACTGGTAGAGGGCTGAATAATTTTTGGTCATCCAAATTTGTTAACATATCTTGACCTTGTTACAATTTATGGGAGAGTACCAATGTGAACTCCCTGGTAAATTGTAACACAGCAATTCCTAACAGACCAAATAATTTCACTTTAAAGGTGATACATAGAACATCAATTGAATATGAAGCCTTTAAGTTGTGGCACCAACACTTCAGAATAAAGCCCAAATATGGGCTTCCAGCACTCTACCAGTTAAGAGTTAGGATAATGGATCACTTGTTCTCAGACAGTGTTAAAATTTGCCACTTAACTCTCATTAAATTAAAAAAAAGAGGACTGAGGTTGAGTATTTGGTGTCAAGATGTTTCATTGAAGCATGTGGATAAAAGCCATATTAAAACAAAAATAGATTTTATATTTATTACAATGCACTCAGGAATTTGTCAGCTAAAGCCAGTTTTGTGGGATTTTCAATTTTTCTGTCGACAACCAGCTATTGGATGTCGACATTGTCAGCCACTCTGAATGCAAATTAACAGTTTGCTGAAACCGCAACATTAATATGAAGGTATTTGTTCACACCTATGCTGCAACTAAAGTACCTGCGTAAAATTCAGTATTTTATACCACAACTTACTGTCGACTGTATGGATAACAAGCTTGAGATAAATTTTTGCTTTAATCTCGAACAAGGGAAATAAGTTTAATCCAAAGAGAGAGACTGGAGAACTTTACTTATTTGCTACCTCATAATAAGATAACAGTTTGGCATAGCAGTGATGTCTAGTGAAGTTGTGGCTGCTGTATGGGCGGCCAGGACTTCACTAGTTACCAGTGCTAAGGTATTGTAACTTCCATCTGCAAGATCACTGAAAGGCTTCATGTTGGAACATGTGTTTTAAGATAAGAAAACTCCCGAGACTTGGAACTACACTCCTACAGGTTAACACTGAAAAAGTTTATTACTATAGATGTGTTGTTACTGATACCATTATACTTCCAAGAGATAGCAAGTTGCCATGTTCCCATTATAGTTAAAAAGCAGAGAGAAAAAAAACATGGTATCAATAAAATAAATATATAGGATGTTAAAAAAAAAAAAAATCTCACTTGTTGTATAAACAATATATAACGGGGTCCGTACAGTCTTGAAAAGTGCTTGAATTTCAATGCCTGTCTTGAAAAGTGCTTAAATTGACTTTTCCCCTTGAATAGTGCTTGAATTACCACCACTCCCCTTGAAAAGTCCTTGAATCCTGGACCCCAACCTACTCTGCTAAAAAAATCCCCCCAAAATGCCACGTTTTAGTGCCCAAAATAACAAAATAATTTGGGAATTCGCTGTAGCATATTAAAGTTTAAAACATGAATAGTATAATACGCCTGTGTGCTCTGCACACTACTTTTCTTGTTCTTGATAATGAGAGAAAACACAAGTACACAAATTATGATGACGTTCATCATAATGTACAGGTCAATTTTAACCAATCAGAAAATTGAAATGGCAGCATGCAATCTATTTGCATACTTTCATGTGGTGGCTCAGTAGGTAGAGGTGCAGGCTGCAAGCCGAGAGGTCCTCGGTTCGAATCCCACCTGCGGCAACCGCGTTGTGTCCTTGGGCAAAACACTTCATCTCCATTGCCCGCGTGGGGGCACATGCGTACTGCACGTCGATGGTACGCATGTCTTCAACCAATCAAACCCTGCCTGTGCTGCAGTGCGGAGTTACGATGTTGGGGAGCTGGCAGCTGCTCGTCGTTGCTCGGTGGTTCTCTCCGGGTACTCCGGCTTCCTCCACCCGTAAAACTGTCACGGTCATGATTAGCCATTGTGCATAAATATGTGACCTTAAACATAAATCAATCAATCAATACTTTCATGTGGCTCACTGTACACACAGGCTGCTATACTATGGAGAGCATCCAAAAAAAAACAACTGGTTTTTCCAATCAATGTCTGCATCTCCGTCTGCTTCATTTATTTCATCGTGTCACACAAAAGGATAGTTACTGGAAGCAATAATATATCAAAGATTCACCTTGACTTTGTATGGTAATAACAGAGGTATTTAATAATAAATCATGAATTATTGTTTGTGAACAATTGATTTTGAATGTCAAATTACCACAAACAACCCAACAACTTTGCAAGAAGTTCCGAAACTTAACCAAAAGGACAGAAATGGGTCTGAATATTACCTGACACACACTCATTCTTGAAATATGCACTGTGCGGAGAGCAGTTATAAAAAGAACATGTCACAGTTGGTTTCTTAGAATGGAAAAATAGTCCTTGAAAATGAATGACATAGCCCTTGAAAAGTGCTTGAATAGTGCTTGAATTTCATTTTGTTAAACCTGTACGAAACCTGTATAACTAACTCCATCATCAGGGGTTGAATAATTTGTCTCACTCGTGGAATAAAATTTATTTTTATGCAGACGACATAATTATTTTATTTCCAAGGACATAAACATACTTCTTTCATATGGATATTTTATTTGCAGCATCAGTGTTGTGCATGTGTGTACATAATTGAACCACTTACTGATTATTGTTGAGTAGTTATTATATTGTGTATATTTGATTGTAGTGGAATAGCCACTTTGCCAATGAAAATTATTCAAGTAACAGGAGCATTCAATTAACAGGATTGTGTCACTTTCCTGTATTCTAGAGATAAACTTAGCATTTATTCTATTATATCTTGACTTTCCTGTATTCTAGAGATAAACTTAGCATTTATTCTATTATATCTTGTTTGACAGAGCTCCATGAACTCTGTCAAACAAGATATAATAGATTAAATACCTGTATTGGATGTACTGTGTCCAAATAGGTTTATAAACAAAGGAAAACTGGGGAGAGTCGGGGTAATTTCTCGACAGGTTGCAAGATTTTTTATTCAATTAACAGGAGTTTACTCTATAACCTATATTCATTTAACAGGTCAAATTTGTACTGGAGGTATGGTAAATGGTTTTGTGCTGGGAAATTATATTCAATTAACAGGGTTATTCAGTTAAGAGATATCCAATTAAGTGGGCTTCACTGTAGTATTATTTTATTATACTTTTGACCAAATCTTTTTCTGGTAGTGGTGGGGGCATAGTATGATGTAGATGTTCTAAAAAAAAAAGACCCCGAAATTACAGTGTAATGCAATTTGATATGTACCTGTATAAAATGTTTAATATGGAGAATGAAGTCAGTCTGAAACACTTTTAGTAGTGGGTAAGTCACACCATAAAAAATATCATAGAAAACATATAACCACACATCTGAAGGGTGTAGAAGATATAGCAGTTACATGCACGGAGCACAGTTTTGGACAAAAAACATCCAATTCCATGGTCATATCATATTTGTCTCACTGTAGAACCCCAGGAAGTGGAGCAGTGCTTATTATGTCCTGACCTTTGTAGTTGGTATCAGTGGGAATATAGTTGTGGGCTCCATCCATCTATCTATACTTCCATACAAACATTTTGCATTACAATTCAATCATTGGTTGTCAGATTTTGATGTCCTTTCATACCAGCATGGGGGAAAAGACAATAAAATATTATGGGTTTCATCCATGTATACTATGGACCAGTTGAATTAAGTGGGCCCAAAATATCTTGGTTGTGTCATGGGATACGGTATTGGGGGGGGGGGGGGGGGAGGGGAGGGGGGGGTAATGAAAAAATGATGAGTCAGTATTTTTAAAAAAAAAAACATTTCTGCAAAACTTCATAATCTTTCAATATTTGGTATACAACATTCTTAGCGGTTTCTGAATCAGGTTTGTGCAAATCAAATCCCTGGGGTCTTTTTCGGGACCGTTTCTTCTTCAGATCCATGAGTTGAAATCGTTTGATATTTGATGTACAGCATTCTTATGGGGGTCAAATTCAAGTTTGTTCAAATTAATTCCCTAGCTTCATATTTGGGCCCCTTATGGGAACCCAAATTTTATCTTAGTGCAATGTGAGGAAAATTCTTTAAAAATCTTTCTCAGATCCACCAGTCAGAATCTTCTCTGTTAGGGCATACCGCATCCTTAGGGAGGGGGGTGGCGGGCAGATTTAAGTTTGTTCAAATCAGATATGTGTTCATATTTGGTTTCCCTGTGGGAGTCCAAAATTTTACTTTGTGAAACACAATGGGTATGCTTTAAAAATATGTCTTTGGATCCACCAGTCAGAATATTTTCAAATTTGATATACAGCATCTTCAGAGAGCTCAGATTTAAGTTTATTCAAATCAAGTTTGTGGTTTCATATTTAGATAGAGGGCGCAGTGGCTCAGTAGGTAGAGGTGCAGGCTGCAATCCGAGAGGTCCTCGGTTCGAATCCCACCTGCGGCAATCGCATTGTGTCCTTGGGCAAGACACTTCACCCCCATTGCCCACGAGGGGGCACGGTGATGCTGTGTACTAAGGTGTACTGCACGTCGATGGTGCACCTGTCTTCAACCAATGCTAACCCTGCTTGTGTGGAGTTAGTATGTTGGGGGAGCTGACAGTTGCTTGCCATCGCTCGGTGGTTCTCTCTGGGTACTTCGGCGTTCTCCACCCATAAAACTGTCGAAGTCATGATTAGCCATTGTGCAGAAATATGTGACCTTAAAACACCAATAAATAAGTAAATTCATATTTAGATTCTCCTTGTGAGCCTGAATTTCAACTCTCTGCAATGTGAGGAATATTATTTAAGAAACTTCTTCAAATACACCACACAAAAGCTTTTGATATTTGATATAAACTTTTAATATTTTATATTTCGCATTCTTCATGGGGTCAGATTCAGATTTGTTCAAAACAAGTGCCTGGGTTCATATTTGGGCACCCCATGGCAAAGAGCCCAAATTTTAACTTAGTGCAGTTTGGGGAATATTCTTGAAAAATCTAAAGATCTACCATTCAGAAACTTTTGATATTTAATACATAGCATCCTTATGGAAGCAGTTTCAAGTTTGTTCAAATTAAGACCCTGGGTTCATCTTTGGGCTCCTTACAGGAGACTGGATTTTAATGCAGTGCAGCATTAGCAAAATTCTTTAAACATATTGTTCTTCAGATTCACCAATCAGAATCATCTCACATTTGGTACACAGCATCCTTGGGGAGGAGAAGGGTGGTGCAGAATTAGGTTTTGTTAAATCATGTCTATGAGTTCATATTTGGGTTTCCTATTAGAGACTAAAGTTTAACAACATGCAGAATGAGGAATATTCTTTAACAATCATCTTCTTCAGATCCAACAAAAAATCCTGTCTCAATCATGTCCTTGTTGACTGCCATTTCACTTCATTTCTTCACACAATGCCTTCCAGAAATAATGAATATTTCAATGACTTTAAACCCCAAATTTTAACCAATCGAAGTGGTCTTTTCAGAGAAAAGCCCTTTTGCCACTTTTCAACATAATCTTAAACCTAACATAGGGTGTGTGTTTGGAGTTGGTGGTTGAAATATGGACATACTTTTTTTTAGAGACTTCGTTGTGACAGTCATTGCAGTATGCATACATGTACAATGTGACACTTGCCTTTTGCTTTCATCTTTCTGATCCTTTAACAGTAATATCCTTATTCCTTGTAGACGACTTGATTCAGGTGAGCAGTTTAGGCTCACTTGAGCCTCTGGTTTCAAAATACAGATATTTATGTCCGCTTGAGAAATCCCACCACTCCAAAGAGCAGTGTATGCTGTTTGTGGTATTGCAGGAGGGAACAAATGCAACACTTTGGATTGCACTTTTTAGCTCACCTACCTGAAAGTCCGGGTGATCTTTTGCCATTACTTGTCATCCATTATCCATTAACTTTGTATATCAGTCTTCTTCCAATCCCAACCAAATTTTGCATGAATTACCTTTGTGGGATAACCTTCGAAATTTCTTCAATAGAATTAGCAAAGCATAATGGGCTAAGTGCAGTACCCAAAATTGTTGAAAAATCTTCTCATAAACCACCAGTCACAATGCTTTGAATTTCCATCTGCTTCTTCCTTACATGAATAAGATTCAAGTTTGTTCAAAGAAACTTTCTTGTGGCAATATTTCTGCTTTTGCTAGTGAGAGCAATATTTTGGGGCCCTACCCCAAATTTCTATTTTCTGGACTGGTGGGTTAATTCAGACCAAATGTGTGTGTAGTTGTGTTAGAAAGCATGTACTTTATTTATGCTCGAAAAAAAATGTTGTCCCTGGGAACCCCAGGAGCTGAATATAGAAAAAAAATTTAAATGCTCACATTTCCCAAAGCGCATAGAACAAAGAATTGTAACTTGGTGTACAGCATCCTTTGGACAGTAGAATCAATTTGGTCCAATCAATCCCATTCGGTTATGTCATGGGGTGCCATATGGGCTTAATGGCAAAAATGTAGAGAGCCAACACTTATCAAAAACTCTTTCTCCAGAACTCCAATCAGAATCTTGTCGATATTTGGTATTGAACATCCCAAAGTGGATCAGATTCAAGATTGTGCAGATCAAGAATTGTAACTTAGTGTTATTTCAGGAAAATTCTGTACAAATTTTCTTCAGATCCACCAGTCAGAAACTTTAGATATTTGATATGCAGCATCCTTGTTGGGGAGGGGGTTGTTAAGAGTCCAAATTGTTCATATTAAGTCCCTCATTTCATATTTGAGCTCCTTATGGGAGCGGAGCCTGAAGTTTAACTTAGTGTGTGCAATGTGAGTACAATATTAAGAAAACTCTCTATTATTCTTCAGCTGCACCAGTGAGAATTTTTAGCTCAACTTTGGCGAAGTCAAATTTGAGCTTTTGTCATGGCCCGTCGTCTGTCTGTCCGTCCATCTGTCTGTCTGTCCATACGTCAACAATTGGATACGGCTCAGGCTAGAGGCCGTATTTATGAACCGATCTTTACGAAACTTCTTGGGTACCTTTGTTATGACTGTGGGACAAGAACAAGTGTTTTTGGGTGCGGTCCGAAATTCAAGATGGCTGCCAGCCGTCATTTTGTACCAACGATGCAGAAATCTGTTTTTTGTACAGAACTTCCATATGAAAGCTCTGATTTGAATAATTTTTTGTATGAATGTTTAGTACCATGAGATACATTACATATCATACAGGTTTTTTTCTCGTGCTTAAATTATGCAAATTAGACTAACTTTGATTTATTTAGTGTTACTTTCAGCACTGTCAGTGCAAATGCCAATACGGCTCGGGCTAGAGGCCGCATTTATGAACCGATCTTTACGAAACTTCTTGGGTACCTTTGTTATCACCGTGTGACGAGAACGAGTGTTTTTGGATCCGGTCTGAAATTCAAGATGGCCACTGGCAGCCATTTTGTTCAAAATTAGGGGCAATCAGATTTTTGAGCAGAACTTCCACATGAAAGCTCTGATTTGAATAATTTTTTGTATGAATGTTTAGTACCATGGGATACATCGCATATAATACAGGTTTTTTTTCTCGTGCAGAAATTATGCAAATTAGATGAACTTTGATTTTTTCAGTGCTACTTACACACAGTAAGTACACGTGTCAATACGCCTCAGGCTAGAGGCTGTATTTATCAACCGATCTTCACGAAACTTCTTGGGTACCTCTGTTATCACCTTGGAACGAGAACAAGTGTTTCTGAGTGCGGTCCAAAATCCAAGATGGCTGCCAGTGGCCATTTTGTACCGAAATTAGGTCTAATCAGTTTTTTGTACACAACTTCTATACGGCTCAGGCTAGAGGCTGTATTTATGAACCGATCTTTACGAAACTTCTTGGGTACCTTTGTTATCACCATGGGATGAGAACGAGTGTTTTGGGGTGTGGTCCGAAATTCAAGATGGCCACCAGCAGCCATTTTGTACAAAAATTAGTGCAATCAGTCTTTTGTACAGAACTTCTGTATGAAAGTTCTGATTTGAATAAATTTTTGTATGAATGTTTAGTAAAATGGAATACATCACATATAGTATGGGTTTTTTTCTCATGCAGAAATTATGCAAATTAGATGAATTTCGATTTATTTAGTGCTACCTGTACACTGTAAGTGCACATGTCAATTCGGCTCGGGCTAGAGGCTGTATTTATCAACCGATCTTCACGAAACTTCTTGGGTACCTTTGTTATCACCTTGGGACGAGAACGAGTGTTTCTGAGTGCGGTCCAAAATTCAAGATGGCTGCCAGTGGCCATTTTGTACTGAAATTAGGTCCAATCAGTTTTTTGTCACAACTTCTATACAGCTCATATTTATGAACTGATCTGCACGAAACTTCTTGTGTACCTTTGTTTTCACCTTGGGACAGGAATGAGTGTGTTTTGGGGTGCCTTTGTTATCACTGTGCTATGAGAACAAATATTTTGGGGTTCAGTCAGACCCACTCTGGGACTCAAAGATTTCTTTTCTAGTTTAGCATCTGACTGTCACCCACCTTTACAATTCTTTACCTATACATTTGTTACAGGCTATGGTCAGTATTTATGTACACACCGTTACAATACTTTATATGTACCTTTGTTATCAGGTCATTACCTAGATGTTTGTCATTGCTGTGTCACATACTATACATGTACATGTCTTGACAAGTTGAGCTACAGTGTCATTGACACTTTCATTTCATCCTTGTGGTGGGCAGATTCATGTTTGTTCAAATCAGGTCAATGGATTCATATTTGGACTTCCTATGTGAGCCTGATTTATAACCTTGGGATTTTGGGGAATATTTTTTAAAATGTTCTTCAGATCCTTCTGTAGGAATCTTCTTGTAGTTGGTATAAAGCATCTTCATGGGAAGCCTGATTCGAGTTTATTAAAACGATGGGTTCATATTTAGGCTCCTTATGGGAACCTAATGTTTAACTCTGTGCAATGTGAACAAAATTCTTTAAAAATCTTCAGATCTTCAAGTCTGAAACTTCAGATATTTGGTACATGTAATCCTACTGCTGAGGTCAGATTCAAGTCATCTTAATATCAACCTGACAGAAACTTTGTAATACACCATACTTTAGAAGGCAGATTCAAGTATTTCAAATGAAGTTTGCAGGCTCATATTTTGGCTCCCCATGGAGCCCAAATTTTAACTTTCTGCAATATGAGGAATATTCCTCAAAGATCATCTTCCTCGGATCCACTAGACAGAATCTTTTGATATTTAAGAAATTTTGTTTCATTTGAATGTTTTGTTTTCATTAATTATTGCATCTGTTTGTGAGTGTATAAGGATACGCAACTGGAAAGCCCTACTTTGTCGGAAAAAAAAAACTAATTCAATAATGCCCTTGTTGACTGTCATTTAAACTTCATTTCTTCACAAAACCGTTGGCAACCAGGAATATTTCACTGAATTTTAACAAACTTTAACCAACCTCTGTGGTCTTTTCAGAGGGAAGCCCTTTTTTCATTTTTCAACATAATCTCATGCCTAATGTAGGATGTATGCTGGGAGTGGAGCATGGGTGTTTGACCCTTAAGAGCCTGGACAAATATCCTGCATTCCCACCAGCCCACAGCCTTAAAACATCCAGTGGCTTAGTAGTGATTTCTTGTCAAGTCTTGGCTACCTTAACCCTTTACCTAACATGAAAAGCAGACGACACTTGCAAAAAAAAATTCTTGAACAACTAATTTTTTTCATTTTTTGTCTCAAAAACATAGGTTATGACCCCTCATTGCAACAAGCTCGTTCCAATGAGGGGTCATAACCTATCTTTTTGAGACAAAACGTGAAAAAATAATGAAAATTAACTGATGATTTTTGAGAATGGCGCTGGCTGGTTTTGGCCATTACATTGGGTAAAGGGTCAACAGGCAGCGAAGACGGTAACTAGAAATCACTGCCAAGATAATTTGCCTATTGTCAGCAAAATCTCATCATGGCATGATATTTACCTTTTTTGAGGTTGAAAATGTTGGAAATAGGCCTTTAAGGGTTAAAAACGGACATTAGTTTTTAGAGATTTTGGGTGACAGTCATTTCAGCATACACACATGTGAAAGTTGACACTTCCTATTGCATTAGTTTTTCTGATTCCTCAACACCAATACCCTTATTCTTCATAGACAACTTGATCCTGGTGAGTGGTGGGAAGCTTGGGTCAGATCGATTGGCTTCAGGCTTGGGTTGCAGTCATGATATAGTCATAGTTGCTGAAAGTGTCCCTAAGCACCACTAAATAAATAAATAGTTTATTTGCCTGAAATGAACTATTGTGGTGTACATGAATATATTATCAGCCCAATACTGAAGTGAAGTTGTCATGTACCTTTGCAGCTGCTGTAGGTACACCTCAATAACTGAAATTTTTAACCATTCTGACAGATCTTGTTGAAAAATGCAGGCTTTGAATTTTGAAGTTTAGAAATGAAAGTCTGGTTTGTTAGGGGGAAATCTACCCAAATCAAAGATTTTGTGTGTCAGTTATGCAGTATTGAGTTTGCAGATTGTGAAGTATTTGAGAAAGTTCCTGACTGGAAGATAAAACAATTGGTATAAAGAGCATGAATGATAATTTTCAATCTTGGAAAGCTTTTCATTTGATGCTATCAAAAATATATATTACCGACATGTTGGGTTATCACCGAGACAAATACTTGTTTCCACAATAAATTAGAAGCTGTGAGAAATAAGGTACTAGCAATCGCTCTATATCAAAGAAATTCAAAGAAGACAGCTATACAACCCCCCCCTCTCTCCCCCCCCC
Source organism: Pictodentalium vernedei (assembly GCA_031216915.1). Classification (NCBI taxonomy): domain Eukaryota; kingdom Metazoa; phylum Mollusca; class Scaphopoda; order Dentaliida; family Dentaliidae; genus Pictodentalium; species Pictodentalium vernedei. The sequence continues at coordinate 184,139,627 of CM062292.1, read as the reverse complement.
CCCCACACTCACACCCTTGTTGGAACCCCAGGGAGGGCACCATACTTAGCTGTGGTAATCAAGATCTGCTTTACTGGTAATCGATCACCGGGATGGAAGTCCTTTAAAGTTGGCAGCATAGGTATAAACAATTGGCTAAACTTGACTTCATACTTATGTTGCTGTCAGTATATGGCTTTAGATGCTGACAGTGACCTTAAAGGCCAATAAATAAATATTAGGGTAGAAAAATTAAAGTTTTATTTCTCATTAGTTTTGAACTCCTTCCTTGGAAATTTTTATTGGAATTTCAATTCCAAAAAGTATTGGTTTCTCGTTGACTTTTGAATGCAAACCCCAGTAAAATGAATAAGATGCAACGAAAATAGGTAATACCAGTGGTAGACTGTCGGACTTCTATGCTAGAGGTCCCGACTTCGATCCCCATCTGGGATGACCCGCATTGTGTCCTTGGGCAAGGCACTTTACCCCGGTTGCCTGCATGGGGGCACAATGACGCCGTGTACTAAGGCGTACTGCACGTTGATGGTGCACATGTCTTCAACCGCTGTAACCCTGCTTGAGCGGAGCTTGAACAGAGTTAAAATGTTGAGCTGCTGCCAGTTGCTCGTCAATGCTCGGTGGTTCTCTCCGGGTACTCCAGCTTCCTCCACTCAGTAAAACTGTCACGGTTAGCCATTGTGCATAAGTATGTGACCTTAAACACCAATAAATAAATAAATAGGCAATACAACACATGTGCATAAATTTTCGACCGGTTCCTCAACCTATATTGATTTGTTACAACTCCCCATTGTGAAGTGTAAGTGGTTGATTGCGTATTGGATCATTTTTATACGCCCATTTTGATAAAAAACCGGTCGTATTATGGCATACTGCTGTCTGTCCATCAGTCTGTCCATCTGACCGTCCACATGTCGTACAATAACTCGAAAACACTTTGAGCAATTTTTGTGATTTTTTGGTGGAAAGTATATGTTGGATGGAAGGAAGCTCCCTTTCGATTTGTGTCTCTGTCTGATATGTCATTCCAGAGTTAAGGGACTTCATTCGTCAAAATATAGGTAATACATGTATAATCATATTGTGTGCTTCCCTCTTGTAATTAATAACGGGCGTATCATGCACTCATGGCGCAGCTGTTTATTATTGATATTGCAGAACTCTTCTCATTGTGATCCCAAAATGGTAAGATCAAACAAATTCTATGGTTTTAATTCAAAATTGCGGAATCAGTTAATTATGAATAGAATTTGATTGGTATGATCTTCAGAAATTAGTGGTTTCTCATTGACTTTTGAATGCAATTATACTTGTCTACAAATGGCGAACTGTTCTGCCATATATGATTTTCAAGTATTTGACGATTACAACAAATCGCTGACATGGGTTGATGATATTCCAATTTGTTTTTCAAAATTTGTTTTTTTTTTAGCTCACCGAAGGGAGCTAAACTTCTTCTTCTCCCGCACAAGTGGGCAGAATCATTTGATATTTGGTATGCAGCATTATGGGGTGGATCTGATTCAAATCTGTTTAAATCCGCCTCCTGGATTTATATTTGGGCTCGCTATAGAAGCCCAAATTCGAACTTAGTGCATTTCAGGCAAATTTCTTAAAACATCTTCTTCTCCAGATCCAGCAGGCAGAATCTTTTAATATTTGGTATGCAACATTGTGGGGTGGATCTGATTCAAGTTTGTTCGAATCGGCCCCTGGATTCACATTTGGGCTCAGTATAGAAGCCCAAATTTGAACTTTGTGCATTTCAGGCAAATTTCTTCAAAAATCTTCTCCAGATCCAGCAGGCAGAATCTTTTGATATTTGGTATGCAACATTGTGGGGTGGATCTGATTCAAGTTTGTTCAAATCAGCCCCCTGGATTCATATTTGGGCTCACTGTAGAAGCCCAAATTCGAACTTAGTGCATTTCAGGCAAATTTCTTAAAAAATCTTCTCCAGATCCAGCAGGCAGAATCTTTTGATATTTGGTATGCAACATTGTGGGGTGGATCTGATTCAAATTTGTTCAAATCGGCCCCCTGAATTTACATTTGGGCTCAGTATAGAAGCCCAAATTTGAACTTAGTGCATTTCTGGCAAATTTCTTAAAAAATCATCTTCTCCAGATCCAGCAGACAGAATCTTTTGATATTTGGTATGCAATATTGTGGGGTGGATCTGATTCAAGTTTGTTCAAATCGGCCCCCTGGGTTTGTATTTGGGCTCAGTATAGGAGCCCAAATTTGAACTTAGTGCATTTCAGGCAAATTTCTTTGAAAATCTTCTTCTCAAAACCCAGCAGGCAAAATCTTTTGATATTGGGTATGCAGCATGCTTAGGGGGGGTGAGATTCAAGTTTGTTCAAGCCAGGTCCCTGGGTTCATATTTGGATTCACTGTGGTAGCCCGAATTATAACTTAGTTCAAAATGAGGAATTTTCTTTAAAACTCTTCTTCAGATCCAGCAGTTGGAATGTTTTGATATTTGGTATGCAGCATTCTTAGGGGGCTGAAATTCAAGTTTGTTCAAGCCATGTCCCTAGGTCCATATTTGGGCTCACTGTGGGTGCCCGAATGATAACTTAGTTCAAAATGAGGAATTTATTTTTAAAAATCATCTTCTTCAGATCCAGCAGATGAATGCATTTGGTATGCAGCGTCCTTAGGGGGGTAAGATTCAAGTTTGTTCAAGCAAATGGCTAAGCTCCATAAAATTTGTCTCTCATGACTTCATTCCTTTGTAGTGTTGATGAACCATGTCAACTGAATGTAACCCCAAATACTTCTTTGAACCACTTTGGCCAGTGAGCGATTGAGGCTCCTTGGGGTCTCTTGTTTTTATACGCTTTAAAAAAACGGTTGTATTATGTGATAGTGTTGTCATCCGCCTGTCCATCCATCCATCCATCCGGAATTGTTAACCGGACTTTTTTTTTTTAGTATGGATGGACATATTGAGAAAATGTTTGGTTTACAGCTTTGTTATGGATACTTACAGATCAAGTTTGAATTTCATTCCGCCCAGTTGATTTTTGGTGGAGTTACTGCCTGTGAACTTAGTTACCGTTTTCAAGACTTTTTTTCATTGTGGATTGAGATATTGAGAAAAAAATTTATATATAGCTTTGTTATGGATACTTACAGATCAAGTTTGAATTTCGTTCCACTCAGTTGATTTTTGGTAAAGTTACTGCCCTTGAACTTAGATTTTTTTTCATTTTCCAGATTATTTTTCATTTTCTGGACTTTTTTTCGTTATGGTTGGACATATTGAGAAAATTTTTGGTGTATAGCTCAGTTGTGGATACTTACAGATCCCCGGGAAGTGAAGCAGTGCCTGTTCACTGTGGTAAACAGGCTCTCTTTTACTGGTAAAATAGGACCCAGTCACCAATGCTTGGGAGGTGCAAACCCTCTCTAAAATGGGCAACTTGGCTTATTAATGCTCACCCCTGGTCTTGAATTGAGACTCATGTTATGGTCATGATTAGCCATTGTGCAAAAATATGTGACCTTAAACACCAATAAATGAATAAATAAATAATAATACTTAAAGATCAAGTTCGAATTTCATTCCCTGTCTGTCCAGAAAAGTTTTCTGGACTTTTTTTCCTTCTGGATGGACATATTGAGAAAATATTTGGTACACAGCTTTGTTATGGATAATTACAGATCAAGTTCGAATTTCATTCCGCTCAGTTGATTTTTGGTGGAGTTACTGCCCTTGAACTTAGTTACTGTTTTCTGGCCTTTTTTTCGTTATGGAGAAAAAAAAATTGGTGGAGTTACTGCCCTTGAACTGAATTTTTTTACCATTTTCCAGACTTTTTTATATGCCCGCATAATGTTTTATAATTTCTGGAAGTATGGGCATATAATGCACCATTGGACGGCGTCCTCTGGTTGTTTTTTAAGTTTAAGCTTTTTTTGTTTTCTATTCTGATAAAGATACTCCTGAAATTAGATTTACATTGAAAATAATGGTTCTGTGCTATTTTGTGCTGGGTATTACCTTGGTATATTGTGTATAGGGCATGGCAGGACCAAATGGGCAGAGAATAAGATCTGCCAGACTTGATTTAGACGCTCTTGTACCTTTCCATGAATTTTGAAGCTTCATTTAGCATGCATGCGCATGTAATATTTGGAACAATTCTGCATACAGTTCATGGGGACACAGGAAGATTCAGATGACCAGAGAAAAAATGGACGTGTGTAAAAATCTGAAACAAATGTTTGTAATTCTCCTATATTCTCCTGTATTTGATTTTGCTTTATTTTCATTTCTGTGCATTGTTTTTATACTATACAAGCAAAGCAATCCGTAATACACATATACGCTTGTATGCTATCTGCTGAAGTGTTTTTGCAACAGTGACAAGAAAACAATCCGACTAGAAAGCCTGACCCAATTTTTTTTATAGGTGACATTGAATACCGGGTTGTACTAACATGAGAGTCCTTGAATACCCTGTCATACTAAAATGAGACAAGTAAGAGAATACACGCAAAGTACTGGGATTAGAGTCCCCAAATGAATGCTGTCTGTTATATGAGGTATACCAAATATACATCCGTAGTTTGATACCAATATTTTAACTTTAACACCTAAAATTTCACTTTTAATGTATAGTGCGTTGTCCGAATTGCGGTCTCACTTTTCCTCAACTAAGGACAAAGAGACTGCAAGTAAACTACTGGTCCTAAAAAAGCTATCTGGTGATTTGGGGTATGTTTAATGTATATCTTAACTTTGATATCGATATTTTAATTTAACTTCTAAAAGTCCACTTTTAGCGTATAGCCCGACTTCCGATTTGCAGTCTCAATTTTCGCAAGCAGAGACAAAGAGACCCGCAAGTAAAATATTAATCTTGAAAACATCAAATAAACGCAAAAGTATACGCTATATCATATATAACATTTATTTCAAAGATGGTGGTAATATCTTGATTTTAACCTCTTCTATTTTATGTTTAAAATCTGAGAAAAATAACATTTGCTGTCTCATTTTCTACCAGGCATGGAGACACATTATGTGGAAAACCCTTCAATGAAACGTGCCAATTAAGAGGATTTGCTTCCCCGTGGGAACCCCGGGAAGTAAGCAGCACTTGTTAAACCAGTTCCGCTTTACTAGTAAAATAGGACCCAGTCACCAATGCTTGGGGTGACACTCCTCTAAACTGGGCAACATGTAGATCAACGATTGACTAAACTTGACTTCATCTCCATGTTGTGTCACGATTAGCCATGGTGCATATATATGTGACGTTAACCACCAACAAACAAACAAACAAGAGGATTTGCTCGATTGTCATTAGTTGTGAAAAACAATAAAACCTCCACCCATTCTTTATCATGGTTTCAAGAAGAAAATTTTGAAGATTTCAAGCTTGACTTGAAATAAATAGCTTATAATTTATCAACACTCCTCATCTTTTACCCGGGCTTCAGATCGGCAACTATAATAGTTGGCAGATTTAAAGTTTTTTCTACAGTGAATTGTGTTACATACTGTTTTTTTCTTTTAAATTATCGACTCCCCTCATCATTTCCCCGGGCTTGGGACTAGAAATTATGAAACTAAGCAGATTTATAGGGGGTTTTTTTCTACAGTGAATTTTGCTGGGTTTTTTTTTCAATTGATCGACTCCCCACATCTTTTACTTGGGTTTGGGACTGGTAAGTATAAAACTTAGCAGATTTTGATTTCTTTCAACAGTGCATTTTGCTACTGTTTTTCTTTTCTCAAGCTCATTGGGCTTTTACAGTAAATTTTTTTTTCTCAAAACTTGTTATGTCTGTAGCCTACATTTAAGCATACTGCTTTGTTTATTTTGTGTGGAGGGTGTGGAATAGTTTTCCAAGTTTTTTTTTCGAATGGAGATCTTAACCCCCTAAAGTGGAGCCACCCCTCCCCCTTGTCCAATATGCTTGAAATTCTTTTTAAAAATCATCACTGACAATACTTCGAGATGGTGCCAGGCAGTTCTTGTCAAAATCACCTCGGCATTTTGTCCCAAGTCGGGTTCCGTACAGACGATTTGTACAAAAAAGCAATATTTTTTTTTGGAGGGGGGGGGGGGGGGGGGGGGGCGGAGTGCTGTATGAGGGAGGGGTGGCCTTACAAATATTTTCGACGAAAGATGTTAACTCCCATACCCTGAAACTTGGCCAAAAAAACTTAAAATTTTTTTTTTTGACTAATTTCTTGTGAATCATCAGTCACAATGCTTTGATTTGTGGTATTCACCTTTTAGTGAGAGAAATTCAACTTTGTTCACAGAATGTTTCTTGGTTTCTTGTTTATGTTCTAATCCAAAGATATTGCATGATATATGCACAAATAAGAGTGTTTCATGGGAATTTTCTCTTGCTCTTGTGTGACGAAGTCGAGAGGGGGATATTAAAATGTTGTTTGTCAGGCAGTCCGTCTGTCTGTCCATCACAAACTTTGTCCGCTTAACTCCTCCTACATTTTTTATTGGATTTTTCCAAAACTTGGTCTGAAGTATCAGTATCAAGTGTAGATGTGCATGTGGTCAGAAATTTTTGATGCGACGATTTTTGCCTGGTTACGGCTCTTGAAAATAGCAAAATTTCCATCACAAAGGCTTGCCCGCTTAACTCCTCCTACATTTTATTGGATTTTTATGAAAATTGACCTGAGATATCAGTATCAAGTGAAAATGTGCATGTGGTCTAGAATTTTTGATACAACAAATTTTGCGTGGTTACCAGACTAGTAATAATGAGCCGATTATCAAAACTTGCTATGAACCAATTACCGATTATTTCTCTGCCGATTGTGCCGATTCCGATGGTTGAAATAGGACCAAGAAGAAAATCTATTAGTGCATACTGCAGTATTTCATTGATAAATTGCCAATTACAAAAGCTTAATACCACATACATTCTCAGAGCATGCATGTTTAGTGCTGGGCAATATTAGCCAAAATAATATTTGCATTTTTGGAAGGTGTGTTGGTGGAAGATCGTCATAAACGATACAATCACACGATATTGTTCTCTTGTGATGATTGTGTGTTATTCTGGTAAATAGTGTTAATACGGTTTTGTGTAAGAATATAATACACTTGGCTGTATTAACCAGGGAGATACGGAGCACACGTACTTTGTGTCTTAATAGAATAATAACTTTGATGTCAATGTGTGTTGTCAAGTTGTATGACACACGCGACGTCAGAAGATATTATTTATTAATATTTAATGTTCATTGTTCAACTTGTTAGCTCCCTTGATGTGTTTCTTTATTGTTTACACCAAGGGAGGTAACTGAATTAAAAAATGAACTTGACAAACTGAAAACGTGTTTGTGACTTGCATGTTGCGTAACAATCATCAACCATCGAAAAAAGAGTGTTTTTTTTTAGTTTTTCTCCAATTTTCATTTCTTATTGTATTGTGATGCTTGCATCATGAAGTACTACAGACTAGCGGCTGACCACATTTTATTTATACATGTACCCAATGCAACGTTGTACAGCACGTTGATTGAAGACCGGTGACTTCAATCAGCTGGGAATAGTACCCATTGCAGATTGTAAATTCTGTAATATCACAGCTCTGCAAATCCCTAAATATTCTGATATCCACTACACACGTTTTTAATGGGGAAACTTTATTGAAATGGCCAGATATCAAAGAGATTTTAATAGTGCGAGTTGAATATAGAATAACCGGAAACTGCCGGTTGTCATAATCAGTCGATGGCCCGTAACCGGCCGATTCCGATTATCAGTTCATCACTATACCAGACTCTTGGAAATAGCAAAATTTCCATCACAAATGCTTGTCCGCTTAACCCCTGCATTTTTCTTAGGATTTTATGAAACTTGGTGTGCAGTATGAGTTTGATGTGTTTATGTGCATATGGAAAGACAGTTTTGATTCGAATAATTTTTCCAGAGTTATAGCCCTCGTCAACTTTGAATTTACCAAAATTGCAGGTTTTTTGAAGATATCTTCAGCCGCGATTAAAGAAATTAAATGATATTTGGTGAGTGACATTATTGGGTATGAATACTTATCCAAGTCGATAATGAGACTATTCCTGTTATAACATAAAAGTCGGGGGAGGGGGGGGGGGATATGGATGTCGTTAGACTGTCTTGTTAAATTAACCTTTAAGGGCCTGGTCAATTGTCCTGAATTCACACCTGACCACAGCCTGTACACATCCAGTGGCTTAGTGATTTCTAGTCAAGTCTTGGCTACCTTTGCAGGCAGCGAAGACTTGCCTAAAAACCACTGTTTATGTAATTTTGTCAGCAGGACCTACTACTTATGGCATGTTAATGGCACCTCTTTCTGAAGTTGTAAAAGTTGGGAATATGCATTTAAGGGTTACAGTAGGAGGAAATGTGATAGATTCTTTTCAGGTTTATTTTATGTAAAAATTAAAAAATAAAATAAAAACCACCTTCCCTCATTAATTTCTGGTTTGGAGACCAGATGCCTGAGAAACAAATTTTTTTTGTTTTTTTTTAGCCTTACAAAATCTTTGTGCGAGGTATTCAGATTGTGGATAATGGATTCTGGAGAGGCTTCTCCAATTTTACTTTGTTAGGTGGGGGTAAACTCAGGCCTGGCAGTCTAGAAAATCAAGGAGTGCAAAACAATTGCCCTCCTCAGATTACTGGGGAGTGCACTTGCACCTGGAATGTTCAATGCATATACTTGTATGCTATTTTGGTTATATTCACTTCAAAGTATGACTATTGTGACTGAAAATTACACTACATTCAGTTACACAGTGGAAAAAATTGCGCACACATTTTATTATTCAAAATGTTGCATTCAGTTCTTATGTGACTGTCTTCTACACTCAAAATGTGTTGAAATACGACACAGAATGGGTCATGAATTATTGCGAATCAATGCAACATTGACAAACTGTCCACTGAGTTCCAGTGTGTTCTATGTGGCTACTGGCACATAGAACACATTGGAACTCAGGGGACGAAATGATAACAGATTTTAAAGGCAGTAACATGTCTGGCATTCCAGAAAATCAAGGGGTGCAAAAAAATTTTTCTAGGTGTGCAGTAGGCGTGCAGCACTCCTGCACCCCTAAAGAATGCCAGGCCTGGTAAACTAGTAGGGCTACAGTTGTTATATACCATGTAAAAATATATATAAGTATGCTGTCTTGATGGCTTTGAATCAATAGTTATATGAATGTAAAGGAGGTGAAATTGTATATACATCACAAATTAGTACTGTGTTCTACATGTTATGTCAGGAATGTTGCAACACACCCAACATTCATAATTGATTGTAGAGAAGGATCAAACGATTCTATGAAATTATACAAACTTGCTGTCAAGATGTTTTTTGGAATGAATTTCTGAGAAAAACTGTTATGCTTGTATATTATTTATGAATTTTCCCAGTGGGAACCGAGAAAGTGGAGCAGTGTTCGTTGACTGTGGTAAACAAGTTGTGTTTTACTGGTGAAATAGGACCCAGTCACCAACGCTTGGTGTAGGAGTCCTCTCAAATGGACAACACAGGTATAAGCACTTGGTTGCACTTGTCTTCATACCTGTGTTGTTCAGGCCTCAAAAAATAACACAAACAACCATTTCATTTGAGCAATGTTCGAGCTAAGTTGCAATGACTTAACCGATTCTCTCATTTGTTCCAAATTTTACATGGGTGTGTAATCTGGGACCTGAATTTCAAAACTGATTATCACATTTTCCGTATGCAGCTGCATCTTGCAGACATGCATAAAATGAGTACTCCAAATGCAGCATTGTGAAGCACATCTCCAGATGCAAAACCCGTAACATGCACATGCTTGCTAGTGGTCACTAAAAATTGTTCACAAATGCTGACACCAACTCGGGAAATTACCAACTCAAAAATTCTTTTTCTTCTTTCTGCACCTGTATTGCCTGGATCCCACCTATTTGGTCTAGTTGTGTTTTATACATGCACAACATAGAAACTGAAAAAAATTCCTTTTAAATTATATTTTGTTTTGGGGCTAATTTCCTATTCTCAACTCGGCTCAATTCACAAAAAAGTTTATTCAGAAATTTGAATTATGCTATTTACTTATTATTATCCTGAATTGCATGTAAACTTTATATTTTTACCCTGATAAAATAAGTAATTATTTTCTTCAAAATGTTAGGGCGCATAATTTCATTAAAAAAAACCCTTAATTTTAAACAAACTCCAAACCTGTCAAAGTTTCAGCACTGATATTGTTGGTTATTTTGAAAATTTACACAATGGTAAGAAGTGGGTCAACACAGTCCTTAATCTGGTTTCTAATGCTTGAATTATGAACACATGCAGCATAATAATATCTTTATTAATCAAAACAAAGCAAAAAATGTCCTTTGAAACATGTCAGCTGAAAAAAAAAATGGGTGAAGCAATTTCTTTTTTACATAATCCGTTTTTTCTGGTTAAGAAAATTTTCAAAGGCCTGATTGTGGTCATGATATAGCCACAGAAGCTGAAAGTTGCCTTAAAACATACTTAATAAATATTTAAAATTCACAAAACTTGTGCCTCTCTTTTTATTATGCGCAAGACTAAAAGGAAAAGGTAGTGGGCCTATTTTAATCCTGTCCGTTTGCCCGTTCATCCATCTGTATTTTGGGTCTGAGGTTTGTCCACCTAACTCCTTTTACAGTTTTCAAGCAAGAACATTTTTATTTTACAGGGTATTTATACATGTACCAAAGCTGTGCATATTGCCAGGAATTTGATTTTGTTCAATTTTTCACAAAATTACGGGTTGTTGAACTTAATATATTTTTATAAATTTTCAAAGATAGGGTACAAGGTTTATCTGCCTGACTTCTTTTACAATTTTCAAACTGGAACCATTTTATTGTACAGAGTATTTATACATACTACAAAGCTGTGCATATTGCCAGGAATTTGCTTTTGTTCAATATTTCCAAAAATTACAGGTTGTTGAACTTAGTAGAAAATCTTTGTGAAATTTCGAATATATTTGGTAATTGATTTGTCCAGCTAATTCCTCTCATAGTTTTCAAGTTAGAACATTTTATTTTATTGGATATTTATACATATACAAATGGTGTGCATATTGCCAGAGATTTGACTCTGTTCAATTGTTCACAAAATTACGAGTTTTTGAACTTCGCAAATGTTTGTGAAATTTTGAATATCGGGTACAAGGTTTCTCCTCCCACAGTTTTCAAACTCAAACCTTTTTATTTTACAGGGTATTTGTACATAGACCAAAGGTGTACATATTTTCAGGAATTTGATTTTGTTAAATTTTTCACAAACTTACAGGTTATTGAACGTGGTAGATTTTTGTTAAATTTTTCATCACTGGACTGTCATTTCATTCTTCAATATTATGAAGGTAGTCAATTTGCAGGTCAAAACAGCATGCCAGGACAAAATGATGGTAAATAGAAACCATAGCTAGATCATGATTACCACCTGATGTGTTATTCTGGCTCCTCTTTAAAATGGTCAAGCATTGTAGGGCATTGCATCTACATATCTATAAGAACATCTTCTCCAGTCAGTCTGAAATATTGAAAATGTTTAGCTGTGACAAGCAGCTCTATATGCGGTGCAGGTGATCTATGACCAACTAGTTTTTAGTCTGACCAACAAGTTCCTAAACTCAATAACTTTTAAAATACATGGTGGAATGACACCATATGTGGTATACAAGGGTACCTTACTGATGTTTAGCCCTATGTTCAATGCAGGAGCTATTCAGAGTAGTATTTTTGTCAAGTGTTATTGTCATTGCCCTTTTGCGCCTAAGAAAGTTAAAAATCTGTTTCTCGGGCCCTCCCGCAATGTTGTTTTGGCTGCCACATGCCCTCTTTTTATAACCAATACAAACATAAGAAAATTAAATAGTGTGTCTGATATTTTACCAAAAATAATAAAACTGATAAATTTTATGGCTTGATTTAACTGGATTCTCATAGCAGTTTTCGAATCAATTTTCAACTTTTGCTAATCAATTTCAAATGAAAAATCATGTAAATAATAGGAAATGCTAATCCAAATTTATCCAAGTTAGAAAACTGCTATTCAATTTTTAGCTCATCTTGACGAAGTCAAGCTGAGCTATTCTCATCACTTTCCGTCCGTCGTCCGTCAACACCATGTTTTGGTCTTCACCTCCAAAGCCACTGGGCCAATTCTAGTGAAAGTTTGTGTGAGTGATGGTCCCAAAGGGGCATTGCAGTTTTGTTCAACTCAACATGCCCAGCCCCATAGGGAGGGAGTGGGGGAAAATGCTCCAAAATATTTTTAAAATCTTCTTCTCAAGAACCATTGAGTACAATGACTTGATATTTGCTATGGAGCTTCCTTTTGAGGTGTAGAATCAAGTTTGATCAAACGAAGTTCGTGAAGTAATATTTGGCTTTGTAATAGGAGGGGTAAGATTTTTGGCCCCGCCCAAAATTTCTATTTTCTGAACCGATGGTCCGGTATGAACCAAATTTGGTTTGTGGTATTATTGGGTCATAAGTACTTGACCCATGCAAAAAAAAAATTCCCGCATCCCCATGGGAACCCTGGGAGCTCAAAATAGAAATATTTTCAAACGCCCATATTTCCCAAACCACGTGGAACAGAGAGCTGTTATTTGGTATGAAGTATCCTTAGGATCAGTAGAATTGAATGGTAAAAAAAAATTGCCATCGATTATGTTAGGGTGTTCTGTAATGGGCATCGAAAAAATGCTGAGTCAGCATATTTGCAAAAATTAAAAAAAATCTTTTCTCCAGAACCAATCATCAGAATCTTTTGATATTTGGTATACAGCATTCATAGGGGGGTCAGATAAAAGTTTGTTGAAATGAAGCTCATTGGTTCATATTTGGGCTCTCTACAAGAGCCGAAGTTTTAACATAGGGTAATATGGGGAATATTCTTTAAAAATCTTCTTCTTCAGAACCACCAGTCAGAATCATTTAATGTTTGGTATACATCATTGTCATGAGGGTCAGATTACAGATTGTTCAAACCAAGTCCCTAGGTTAATATTTGGGCTTCCTACGGAAGCCCAAATTTTATCTTTGTTCAATATGGAGGGTAATTTAAAAAAATCTTCTTCAGATCCACCAGTCAGAACGCTTTGATATTTGGTATGCAACATCTCTAAAGGGTCAGATTCAAGTTTGTTCAAATCAGATCGCTAGGTATATATTTGGACTCACTATTGTAGCCCAAATTTTTACTTAGTGAAATATGAGGAAATTTCTTTAAAAATCTTCTTCAGATCCACCAGTCGGAATGCTTTCATATTTGGTATACAACATCACTAGGGAAGTAATATTCAACTGTGTTCAAATTGAGTCGCTGGGTTAATATTTGGGCCAATAATAATAATATAATAATAATAATAATAATATTTGGCTTTCACATTTGGTATACAACATCTCTAGGGGGGTCAGATTCAAGTTTGTTCAAATCGTATCCATAGGTTAATATTTAGGCTTGCTCTAGTAGCCCAAATTTTAACTTAGTGCAATATGAAGAAATTTCTTTAAATTTTTCTTCTTTAGATCCAACAGTCAGAATGCCTTCATATTTGGTACACAACATCTCTAGGGAAGTCAGATTCAACTGTGTTCAAATCAAGAGCCTGGGTTAATATTTGGGCTCTCTATGGGAGCTGGAATTGGCCATTTTGCTGAAGAATTAAAAATTTTGTATTCGGTACCTCTAGAAGTGTGTATCATAGGTTGTATCAAGGAGCTTCATAGGGGAGCTCTACATTTTACTTTATGATCAACTGAAGAAAAGGCATGATGGCCAGATTATTTTTGTCACTCCTGAGGGACTCAAGGATTGACAGTGTAGCCTCTGGAGATGGCTTGCTTCATGTAGACTCATTCTTGGACTCTGTTTAAATTGTGTTCTGTTTAAGATGAGCGCTTCAGGGTCCATGGGGCCTCTTGTTAAAATTAAATCGACCCCTGTCCCTTGAACGCAACAAGGCTTTGCAATGCTTTAGCATTGTAAAGCCTTCTTGCACTCCAGGGACGAAATAGACCACCACCCATGCTATTCTGTAGATTATGAGGCCCAAAACATAAAACAAACCAAGAACATGAACTTTTGATGGCAAAGACATAATTACAAAAATAAATAACATAAACAAGTGCACCGCCAGGTGTGGGCAATGTCCCCCATCAGCAAGTTCTTACATTGGACATAAAGACTAAAACAACAAATTTTCAAAATGGAAAAAGTGCCATAACTCAGCCCAAATTGGTCTGACCAAACCAAAATTCGAACCTGACCTGCATATTCATGAGACAAACTCATGTACAAAATTTGGTATTGATTCAATAACTCTAACTGAAGTTATTCGGATACCAAATTTCCAAAGTTGCCAAATTGGGTGGAAAAGCATCAAAAAAGGGGCATAACTCCAACAAACATCGGATCCAGCCGATATTCGAAAATGACCTAATCATTGGGGTAAGGGACATGTACACCAAATTTGGTTTTGATTCGATGACACAAACTTTATTCATCACTCTGGACAGATGCCCGAATGCACAGACTGACGGACAGATGGAGCTAATTACAATGGTCCGACAAAATGTGGGGGACAAAAACTGCCCACCCACATGCAATTTCACAAAAAAAAATTGCCTGAGAAACAAAATCTACTTTGTGGGGGCCTTATGGACTTTTAATTTGTTTCATTTTTAGCGTGCAGAAGTCTGTTAGTCTGTGATGTGAGTCTGTTCACATTTCCCTTTAGCACAGGCTACACCCGTAGTTCTTGTCCGATCGTCATGAAATTTCATATGCAGGTTTGAGGTCATGTCTAGATGAGAACGTCCCCTTTTGGTCACCATTGGTCAACTGTGATGGCCGTCTGAGCCCAAAACCTGAAAAACTTTAGCACAGTCTACAGGTCGTATTTATGAAGGGATTTCATTATAACTTGGTAGGATACCTCTGTATAATATCTAGATGAGAACGTTCCCTTTTGGTCATGATCTGTCAACCGTGATGGCTGCCCAAGCCCGAAATCCAAAAACTTTTAGCACAGTCTACAGGTCATATTTAATTTCATTGTTACTTGGTAGGATGACTCCATATGATGTCTAGATGAGAACTTCTTTTCGTTGCGATCTGTCAGCCGTGACGACTGCCAGAAAAAAAACCCCAAAAACTTTTAACACAGTCTACAGGTCGTATTTATAGAGGGATTTCATTGTAACTTGGTAGGTTGACTTCTTATAATGTCTAGATGATAACATCCCCTTTTGGTCGCGATTGGCCAACTGTGACAGTTGCCCGAGCCCAAAACCAGAAAACCTTTAGCACAGTCTACAGGTCGTATTTATGGAGGGATTTTATTGTAACTTGGTAGGTTGACTTCTTATAATGTCTAGATAATAACATTCCCTTTTGGTCACGATCATTCAACCATGACAGCTGCCCAAAACCCGAAAAACGTTAGCACAGACTACAGGTTGTATTTATGAAGGGATTTCATTGTAACTTGGTAGGATGTCAAGATGCGGACGTCCTCTTTTGGTTGCGATCAGCCAATCGTGATGGCTACACAGGCCTGAAGCCCAAAAACCTTTAGCACAGGCCATGTTTATGAAGGGATTTCCTTGTAACTTTCGTTAACGTACATTAACTGTGAGGGTCACATACATTGACTGTGAGGGTGACATTAACCCACCCCTCAATTCTTTAGTAGAGTCTACACCTCATATTATTTTTATTAAAAACATAGCATACAGGGAACAGAAATTAACATATTCCCTATCATCACAATGCTTGTCTTATTTCATAATCCTTTCATAAACATTGAACATTATCCTTTTCATCAAACACAACACACAAGTTAAGCTACAGTGTCAATGACACTTTCATTACCATCTGACACTGGAGCATGGTGGCTTGGTGGTTGGTACATTGAAATTCAAACCGAAAGGTCTACGGTTTGATTCTAACCAGCAGTAATCACGTTGTGTCTATGGGCAAGACTCTTAATCCCAGTTGCCCATGGGGGTGGGGGCTGGAGGAGGGGGGGGGGGGCATGGCGGCACTGTGTCCTAAGGCATACTGCATATCAATGGTGTACTTGCCTTCAACCTATGCTAACCATGCTTGTGTAGTGTTAGTGCATTGGGGAGGAGTCTTGACAGTTGCTTGGTGGTTCTCGACCAGTTCTTTTGCCACCTCCACCCATAAAACTCGGACACGTGTTGACCCTGCCTGTTGAAAGTGTCATTAAATCCCAATAAATACCATCTGTTGCAGCATAGATGCAAACTCGCTTTTTGGGGTGGGGTGGGGTGGGAGGAGGGGGTATTTTCTGGACTGGCAAGTTATTTGTATTTCCAGCTTTCAATTTATTGAATTAATTTTGAATTGCATGAGCATCAAATGATTGACTTCATCACAAAACGGTCATTTCATTCTTCAATATTATGAAGGTAGTCAGTTTGCAGGTCAAAACAGCATGCCAGGAAAAAGTGATGGTAAACAGAACCCATAGGAAGGACCCCATAAAGCAGCTTGCCTTCAAGAACAGATACAATGGATTACAGAGAAAAATGAATACACTAGATATTAAAAAAACGTGTGCTCACAGAGACTGGTCACCAGAGATGGGCATTACACCTGAGTCCATTGTGCTGTATTTTATTGTGTCCAGATCTGTTTGTGACAGCCATGTTAAACCCTGGTACTGATGGTAGAGTGCTACCAACCCACACCTTCATAACAGATGCTTGGCATCAGTTATGCTATATGACCATTACAGTAGGTAAGAGTGAGAGGTTCTGGATACACTGGAGGAAAAGACTAGATGGAGTTGAGCGTTGCCAGAGCATTAGTGGTCCATATTACTATGACAACATACTGGAGCCCTTTGTGGAACTCTTCTCATTACCAAAGGTTGACTTTATCTCCAGGTTGACAATGCACGGTCACCATGTGCACCTTAGAGAGGGTCAGTGGGAGAAGTATACCATCTATGCTGTGTATTATCCAGTGAAGTCCTCTGATCTTTTTTCTCATAATACATTTGGGGGACATACTCCGGACGTCTGCTGAAACTCACATAACACACCTGAGAATGTTGAGTAACGGCAAGTCATTTTTCAAGAGAAATATTTGATTCACTTTAATAGAAGGAAAAAATCAAGCAGGGCCTGAACAGTCCATTGATTGTCAGGTAATTGATGGCTGCCCACAGTATGAGTTTTACTGGATGTTACAATATCTTTCACTGTCTTCAGTTAACCAGGAATATATTTTTCTGTAAAACAGTTCCTTTCGAGTTCTTTCACACAAGGTATAATGGGTTTTATTAACCTCTCACTGACTTTTTCAGCACAGCATTTCTGATACCGATTTGGCATCATCCTTTGTCCATTCATCTTCTCCATTCATCTTCAACATTTTGTTTTTCCAGCTCATAATAACCACTGAATATTTTAAGTTGTAACCCTTTAACTAACAAATTGGTTGACTCTGTTTTTGTAATTAACAAATTGAGCGGTTGAAAAAAATTATTTTTCAAAAAATTTCCACAAAACCATATGTGACCCTTCACTCGAACAGGTTCATTGAGGTCATTCCCATGCATGGTCACATGATATGGTTTTGTTGAAATTTTTTGAAAAATTCGAAAAAGAAAGATTCTATTAAGATATTTTGATATTGTTTCAGGTTTGTTTTTATAATTTTTTGATTTTTGCTTTAAAATAAGTTTCAAAGAATTTCAAGTCATTTTTCGGAGAAAAAAAATCCTGAAATTGACGTGTGCTTGGGAGGGTGGGGGGGGGGGGGGGGGGGGGGGTTCAAAATCCGTCCAAACACCTATAGAAGAAAAGAAAAAAAAATTCACATAATTCAGACACCCACTCCAGCAGGAATGACTTTATTTGATGCAAAATTCAAAAAAGTTTGATATTCAGTAATATCGATAAAAAAATTGATTCAGTTTTTAGGGTTCCTTGAGCAGTTCCTAATTGGGCACTGTTGTAGTGGGCTACTGATTCTACCTGTGTCATGTTAACTATGAGATTTACAGAAACTGTAATAATATTTCAATTATAGCAAAGAATCTTTTCACAGTTTATCTTTGACAAATTTTGAAAGCATCATTTTGATTTATTGGAAGATTGAAGATTTCCTGTATAACTGTATTTTACTTTAACCCTTTACCCAATATAACTGTCAAAACTGGCTGGCACTATTCCCCAAAATCGCCAATTAATTTTCATAATTTTTTCATTTTTTGTCGCCAAAAACATTGGTTATGACCTCTCGTTCCAATGAGGGGTCATAACCTATGTTTTTGAGACAAAAAATTTAAAAAATGAGTTATTCAAGAATTTTTTTGGCAAGTGTCTGCTTTTCATGTTAGGTAAAGGGTTAAGGTCTTTTGCTTCTGGGTTTTTCTCCACTTCTTTGTCTCTTTTATGCTCATTTCTCAATTTTCTTTCAATAGCTCTATATAGGAAATTCTTGGTCAGCATGAGAGTGTTTAGGTTTTTTTGCATCTTGCGTAACAGCTGTTGTATATCAAACATGATTGGATAATTTTAAAACCATCAGAACCACAACTTATGATGAAGAGTGATTTAGAGTGTGAATTCAAATCAGATGTTATTCCTTTTAGTTCCTTTTATATCACCATATATCAGTTGGGTAAAAAAATAATCTCTCTCTTGGAGGCATTAATCCTTTGCCCTAAAACAAAAGGTAGACGACATTTGCAAACAAAATTCTTGAACACAAATTTTTTTCATTTTTTGTATCAGAAACATAGCTTATGACAACTCATTGGAATGGGCTCAATGAGTTCGTTCCAGTGAGGAGTCATAAGCCATGTTTTTGAGACAAAAATGAAAAAAATAATGAAAATTGAATGGTAATTTTTGTGAACAGTGCTGGCCGGTTTCTGTCGTCGCATTGGGAAAAAGGTTTATATATGCTCAATCAAGTGTTCCAATGGCAATATGTGTTGTGGTACAAACTAAGTAAAACAATAACATTGCAACATTCCAGGAGAGACTGTAAGTCGGCCTATTGCATGAGTTTGTATTTTTTAAGAACATACATTATATATTTATAGATTGGTTGCATTACAAACATTGCTGTATTTAACTAAGGTAAGTCTGGTGTTTTGTGAAATGGAGATGAGATGCCTGTCCAAATTGAACATGTTACAAGATATTGATGTAAAAAACAATTTTCTGAATGATAGTATTTGAACCATCGAAAAATTTGTTGGAAACTTGCTTTCAAAAACCTGAATTGATATTGTCAGTCACTTTCCAGGGAGGGTGGTCAATGGGACCAACTTTAAAAAAAATAGTAAAGCTTAGAATTCTTCGCAAAAACATTCAGTTAGTTGGTAGGTTTTTGGAACTTCATTGAAATTTGAACTTAATAATGCTGACTTCAGGTATTATTTTGTAGTATATCTGACACATTTGGATTATGCTGACACAGAAAACATAATGACAGAAAAATTACACAACCAAGTGAATGGAACTGAGTGGTCATGGAAAAATCTAAACACAGTAAGTAATATAAAATTAGATACAACTGTTTTATTGTGGTATTATTATCTTGTCCGACTGAAATTCAGGGTGAGTTTTTGTGATCACTCTCTGTCCATCATCTGTTGTCTCATCCATGAACATGGTGTTCATGACATCTCCTTCAAAACCACTGAACAGATTCCAGTGAAATTTGATTTTGTTCAAATCAGCTTGCCCTTCCCTATAGAGAGTGTGTGTTGGAAGGTGCTCCCAAATTTTAAACGATCTTCTCATGAACCAATTGGTACAATGACTTGATATTTGATACTGAGCTTCCATTTGAGATGTAGAATAATGTTTGTTCAAATGCAGTTCATAGAGCAATATTTGCTTTTGTAATTGCAGGTACAAGACATTTGGTGAGCTCAAATTTTAACTTAGTGAAATATGAAGAGTAATTTTTATGCCCCCTGACTTGGGTCGGGTGGCATATAGTGATTGAAGTGTCTGTGTGTCCATCTCTCTGTCCGCGTGTGGTTGTGTGTCCGAGCCAATAACTCGAAAACGGTTAGGGCCACAGTCATCAAACTTCACACAATTATAAAGGACCATGGGAGAATGTGTTACACACCATAGCCCGGTTCGTACCTTCAAGGTCACATTTCAAGGTCACACTAAAAATTGGTCAATATTCGTGTCTCAGCCATAACTCAGAAACGAATCATAGTACAATTGTTAAACTTTTTACAAATGTTAAGGACAGTCAGAAGGTGTGTCA
The DNA here is from genome assembly GCA_031216915.1 of Pictodentalium vernedei. Lineage (NCBI taxonomy): Eukaryota > Metazoa > Mollusca > Scaphopoda > Dentaliida > Dentaliidae > Pictodentalium > Pictodentalium vernedei. The sequence goes on along the minus strand of CM062292.1, from coordinate 184,119,311 downwards.
CGTATAATAGTTTCCTCCCCGTCTGCAAGGTGGAGGTCACAATTGACCTTCATATGTTCAGGGTCACAAATCGTGTCTCAAGCATAACTTCAAAACTATTAGGGCTACAATCATCTAACATCGCTCAATTATAAAGGACAACAGGTGGATGTGTCACGCACCACAGGCAGGTCCGTACGGTTAAGGTCACATTTCAAGGTCACACTGAACATGTTTAGGGCCACAGTCATCAAACTTCACTCAATTATAAAGGACCATGGGAGGATGAGTCACACACCATAGCCGGGTTCGTACCTTCAAGGTCAAGGTCACATTTCAAGGTCACACTAAAAATTGGTCAATATTCGTGTCTCAGCCATAACTCAGAAACGAATCATAGTACAATTGTTAAACTTTTTACAAATGTTAAGGACAGTCAGAAGGTGTGTCGTGTATAATAGTTTCCGCTGCATCGGCAAGGTGAAGGTCACAAGGGTGGGGGAGGGGGTCATGTGTTACCTTAGTAACATTCTTCTTGTTAAAAAAATCTTCTTCAGATCCACCAGTCAGAAAATTTTGATGTTTGGTATACAGCACCTTTATGGGGCCAAAAAATCAAGTCCCTTGGGTAATTTTTGCCTCCCTCCAGGAGCCCGAATGTTAACTTGGTGTAAAAGAGGAATATCCTTTAAAATCTTGCGAGAACCATCATTCAGAATTTGTTGGTATTTGGTATACAATACCCCAGCCAGGATCAAGATTCAAGTTTATTCAAATTGAGTTCCTGGATCAATATTTGAACTCCCTATGGGGGCCCAAATTTCAACTTAAATTTAAATGGCAAATAATCTTTTAACCCTTTACCCAATGCAGATGATTTCAAAATTTATTATTTTAAATATCATTTTTAGCTCAACTTGACAAAGTCAAGCTGAGCTATTGCCATCATTTCTCGTCCGCCGATGTACATACGTTAGTATGTTAGTACATTAGTACGTACGTCCACAATTTCCTTTGGCACACCTCACAGGTCTCATTTATGATCAGATCACTTTGAAACTTGGTATGCTTGTTTGGGGTGACCTCTAGATGGGAGCTATCGATTTTCTTCAATTTCCGTCCAAAAATGTTGCCGCGACCAATGTTCTTAGAACTTAGTTTAGCCAGATCACTATATTTCCCTTTGGCACACCCTACAGGGCACACTTATGATTGGATTGCTGTGAAGCCTGGTATTCTTGTTTAGGGTGACCTCTAGATGGGAGCTATCGATTTTCTTCAATTTCCGTCAAAAAATGTTGCCACGGCCAACATTCTTAGAACTTAGTTTAGTCAGACCACAATATTTCCCTTTGGCACACCCTACAGGGCACATTTATGATTGGATTGCTTTGAAACCTGGTATGCTTGTTTGGGATGACCTCTAGATGGGAGCTATCGATTTATTTTTTTCCATTTCCGTCAAAAAATGTTGCCGCGGCCAACGTTCTTAGAACTTAGTTTAGTCAGAAGACCTCAATATTTCCCTTTGGCACACCCTACAGGGCACATTTATGATCGGATTTCTTTGAAACTTGGCATGCTTGTTTGGGGTGACCTCTAGATGGGAGCTATCGATTTTCTTCAATTTCCCTCAAAAAATGTTGCCGTGGCCAACGTTCTTAGAACTTAGTTTAGTCAGAAGACCTCAATATTTCCCTTTGGCACACCCTACAGGGCACATTTATGATTGGCTTGCTTTGAAACCTGGCATGCTTGTTTGGGGTGACCTCTAAATGGGAGCTATCGATTTTCTTCCATTTCCACTCCATCAAAAAAATGTAGCCACTGGCAATGACCTTCGATGAACTAAGTAAAAACTTAGTGCAGTTAAGCATCAATATTTCCCTGACACTCCCTGCAGGGCACATTTATGATTGGATCACTTGCAAACTTGGTGTGCTTGTTTGGGGTGACATCTATATGGAAGCTGTCGATTTTCTTGCCTCTGACCTTCGAACTTAGTTTAGTCAGACCTCAATATTTCCCTTTAACACACCCTTCAGGGCACATTTATGATCGGATCACTTTGAAATTTGGTATGTGTGTTTGGGGTGACCTCTAGATGTGAGCTATTGCTTTTTTTCATTTCCATAAAAAATTATTGTCGTTATCACCAGCCTTTGAACTTACTGTATTTGTGCATCAACTTATCCCTTTTGCACTCTCTCCAGGGTATATTTATGAATTTCCATAAAAAAGCCAAAAATAAAAACCATTGCCACAAGCAATGACCTTCTACTTAGTGAATTTGTGCATTAACATCTTCTTGGCATGCCTCAGAGGGCACATTCATTATCAGGTTGTTTTGAAACTTTGTATGCTTGTGCAGGGTGACAAAGATAAGAGCTATTGATTTTCTTTTCATTTCCTTCAAAAACTGTTGTTGTTTGCAACAGTCTTTGAATTTATTGCATTTGGGCATCAACATTCTTTGACATGTCCTACAGGCCACATTTATCATAGAATTGTTTTTGAACTTGGTGTGCTCATAAGACCTTTAGATAAGAGCTATTGATTAGCATTAATTTCTGTGAAAAAAGTTGCCATTTACAGTAACCTCTGAACTTACTGCATTTGTGTATCAACTTTCTTACAGTTTACATTTAAAAAGGAATGGATTACTCTAACAATGTGCGCACACAATGCTGTTATTTTTAAATTTCACCAACATTGGTCCCAATGATCTTCAATTTTGCCATTTCACTTATAACTTACCAAGTTCAAGTTTGTCAAGTTGAGCTACAGGGGGCGCGGTGGCTCAGTTGGTAGAGGTGCAGGCTGCAAGCCGAGAGGTTCTCGGTTCGAATCCCACCTGCGGCACCCGCATTGTGTCCTTGGGCAAGACACTTCACCCCGATTGCCTACATGGGGGCACGATGACGCTGTGTACTGAGGCGTACTGCACGTCAATGGTGCGCATTTCTTCAACCAATCTAACCCTGTCTGTGCTGCGGTGCAGAGTTCAGAGTTACGATGTTGGAGAGCTGACAGCTGCTCGTCGTTGCTCGGTGGTTCTCTCCGGGTACTCCGGCTTCCTCCACCCGTAAAACTGTTACGGTCACGATTAGCCATTGTGCATAAGTATGTGACCTTAAACACCAATAAATAAATAAATAAATAAATAAGTTGAGCTACAGTGTCGTTGACACTTTCATTTAAATTTTTTCAAAACATTTCAACAAAATCATATCATGTGACCCCTTTTTTGGAACGAGTTTGATGAGCTCATTCCAAAGAGGGGTCACATGATATGGTTTTGTTGACATTTTTCGAAAAATATTTTTTCAGCTGCTGAATTTGCATATTATGCGGGCGGATGTGGGCGATTCATTGGGTAAAGGATTAAATTCCCCTTCTTCAGGTCCACCATTCAGAATCTATTGATATTTAGCATATGGCATCCTGGGGTGTGGGGAGGGGGGGGGGGGCATCAAAAACATTTGACCTTGTTCTGATTCTAATGCACTGTCATTATCAGTCTCGGTATTTGAATCTGAATCACTGGTTATAACTGATAATGCTTTTTGAAAGTGTCATGCATGTAGTTGTGTATAAGGTATTGATGATTGGGATTGTGTTTGGGGTCAAAATTGCAAAGGTCAAGGTCACTTTCTATAAATAGTATTTTTGTTGTCATACAATGACTTTCCTTTTGCAAACAACTCTTTTATGTCACATACACTTATTACAAGGTGCCATTGATTAAGATTGTATTTGGGTTTAGTAGGTAGGGATTTGGATTGGGGATCAGGAGGTCAAGGGATAAAGTGAAGAACTCTGTCCACCCATCTCTCCATCTGTCCATCAACAGACCCATTCATCTTTCTGTCTGTCTGAAAGTTTGTTCATTCGATAACTTGAACAGCAGTCATTAGATTTTGATTAATTTTATATTATGCATATTTTGGACAAGTTTGATAACCACCATTATTTGGCAAAAGTTAAATTTAGTGCCCTTTGTTGAATATTGCCTTAATTACATTGTTTATGCAATAACATAAACAGTAGATCTCGGATTTCAAGAAAATTTTATGTGCTGTTTATGTTAACATTGTCTTGGGCAAGTTCGAAAACCACAAAGCTTTCGTGACAATTGAGTTATTGCCCTTTGTTTGTTGATTTTTGTTCAGAATTTCTTAATTATGAAAGGTCTTGTTTCAGTTATTCAGCTGAATAGTTCTGTTTTTCAAGAAATGCACAATTTTTCTTCAACATGGCCAAGAATATTTCAAATTTAAATTACCTCCCCTACTCATAATGTATACATTTTCTGAAAGCTCTCAGTATGGTCTTTCCAGGAGAAAACAACATAGTCAAAATCATTCAAATACACTCAATGACAGTTGATTGCTCAAAAAATGGACTAAAAGGGTCAAAATTTTCTCAGTTTGGGAATAAATGTCCCAATTTCCATGGATCGGTTGCAATAAAACTAGTTATAGGAATTCTTTATTCTTCCATTGAGGATTTTACAACATAAGGTGAATATTCTGACAAAGGAAACACATATGGGTTTCCTCTTCATTATTTCAAAAGGATTTTTCTTAGCAAATTTTCACCAAAATTGTCTCATTTGTCACCTGCAAAATGTCAGCTCCCAAATTGGTCTGGGTTACTGTATAAAATCTCGTAAAACGGAGAAAGTCTTGACTCCATTCCTATACCATTATTCTACCCCCGACCTAAAAAGTCGAAGGGGTATCTAGTGAAGACCTCTTTTCGTCTGTCTGTCTGTTCATCCATCAGTCCATCCATTTGTTCATCCATCAGTCCATCCGTACTGACATTTTTCCTTGTATCTCAGCCACTGCTACTCTGATTTGAATATGTGGTGTTGAGATAGAGCATCATGGGTGAATGATACCTGTGTAGCATGAGTTTCTTCCACACATGTTTAGCTCAACTTTGGCGAAGCCAAATTTGAGGTATTGCCATGGCCTATCGGCCATCTGTCTGTCTGCCTGTCGTGCCGTACACCCGGCTCGGGCTAGAGGCCATATTTATGAACCAATCTTTACGAAACTTCTTGGGTACCTTTGATATCACCGTGAGACGAGAACGAGTGTTTTGGGGTCCGGTCCGAAATTTCAAGATGGCTGTCAGCAGCCATTTTATACCAAAATTAGGTGCAATCAGATTTTTGCGCAGAACTTCCATATGAAAGCTCCGATTTGAATAATTTTTTTGTATGAATGTTCAGTACCATGGGATACATCACATATAATACGGGTTTTTTTCTCGTGCATTAATTATGCAAATTAGACTAACTTTGATGTATTTAGTGTTACTTTCAGCACTGTAAGTGCAAATGCCAATATGGCTCGGGCTAGAGGCCCTATTTATGAACCGATCTTTACAAAACTTCCTGGGTACCTTTGTTATCACCTTGGGATGAGAATGAGTGTTTCTGGGTGCGGTCCAAAATTCAAGATGGCTGCCAGTGGCCATTTTGTACCAAAATTAGGTCCAATCAGTTTTTTGTACACAACTTCTATATGGCTCAGGCTGGAGGCCGTATTTATGAACCAATCTTTATGAAACTTCTTGGGTACCTTTGTTATCACCGTGGGATGAGAATGAGTGTTTTTGGGTGCGGTCCGGCAACCTTTTTATATCAAAATTAGTGCAATCAATTTTTTGTACAGAACTTCTGTATGAAAGTTCTGATTTGAATAAATTTTTGTAGGAATGTTTAGTAACATGGAATACATCACATATAATACAGTTTTTTTTCTGGTGCAGAAATTATGCAAATTAGATGAACTTTGATTTGTTCGGTGCTGCTTATACACAGTAAGTGCACATGTCAATACGGCTCGGGCTAGAGTCTATTTATGAACTGATCTTCACAAAACTTCTTGGGGTACCTTTGTTATCACCTTGTGACAGGAACAAGTGTTTTTTGGTGCCTTTGTTATCACTGTGCTATGAGAACAAATATTTTGGGGTTCAGTCAGACCCACTCTGGGACTCAAAGATTTCTTTTCTAGTTTAGCATCTAATTGTCGCCCACCTTTACAATACTTTATCTACACATTTGTTACAGGCTACGGTCAGTATTTATGTACAGACCGTTACAATACTTTATATGTACCTTTGTTATCAGGTCATTACCTAGATGTTTGTCATTGCTGTGTCACATACTATACATGTACATGTCTTAAACAGGTTGAGCTACAGAGTCATTGACACTTTCATTTCCATAGTTATGGACTTTTTTCACTGTTTCGACTTAGAAAATTTTTGCGGTCAGAGGCATTTGCAATGCATTTGTTTATAATAGCCTGACTGGTTTCGTTTGGGTTGAAACTCATCAGAGGCAAAAAACTCCCCTTTTATACACATTTGGTATGGCGGTATCATTATTATGTGGCAGTACTCTTCCCGATGTTTGGCTGTACTTTACATATGTCAGTTCTTGCAGTCCCATGTGACTGATCCTTTTAGGAATTCCTAGCTCATTTACACCACAACATGGACATTCAACTCCATTTCACCCCCTTACCATCAGTTACCCTTCCAAATGTCTGAAAAAGAGAATAAACCAAATCCTGTACTGACACAGTATGACAGTAATACACATTATTGACCACCAAATCCAGTACCACCACAACATGGCAGTCTGGTTCATTAGGTAATGCCAATCATTTCCTAAAAGGAACGGTACCACCACACAACCACATGGGACCACCAGAACTAACATCGGTACAGTATAGGAACTGAGTTAGACGCTTCTTCTCTCTTTTTAGAGATTTTATACAGTGTTTACAAATTTTAGCCTAACTCGGTAACTATGGCTGCTAACATTATGGCCAAAAGCTCCTTAAGCTCTACGAGCTTAACATCCAGCAACAGTACTGCAAGCACAATCTTCACACCAGACAAAATGACCCTTTCAGAAAAAGACCTAGAACAGAAGATGAAGAAACACCACCTTCAGTTCATATAAGTGTTGAAAACAAACCACTTTACCAGACAATAAGAAACTTGAGTGTCAAAGTATTCAAACTAGGTCTTCAGTGTGATTTTCTGAAGAACTGCTTAAATCGCAACTTAGCACCAGTGGGATTAAGAACCACAATACTAAAATCTGGAACACCAGATCAAATGTGACAAAAACAGGAATACAGGACACTCTCATTGCAGCTACAGCTGAAATCATTCAGGTCTCCCATGACCAAACAAAATTTGAATTAAGGCAAGTCCAATGAGGGGTCACATGATATGGTTTTGTTGAAATTTTTTGAAAAATTTAAAAAATTGATATTTAAAATAATAAATTTTGATATCGTCTGCACTGGGTAAAGGGTTAATTGCCTGTTACATTATGGAAAAGGTTACTGCATGAAATTTTTATATTCTGACGTCTGCATGCAGTGAAATATACACTTTTGACTAAACCTGACTTTATCAGGCATGAGATTTCTCCGCGAATTTGCAGAATTCCGCTATTTGCATTTTGAATTCCGCAAAAAATATCATGTTTCCGCATTTTAGTGCGATTCCGGCAATCAACCCTGCATTTTAACCCGTTTCCGTGGTTCTGCTTCCGTGTTATTTTCAGAGTTTCTGACTCTATTGGGCTTCCCGCAGTGTCTTTTAGTACGCGCCATTTGATTGGTAGTTTTATTTTTCAAAGACCATTCAGGTTATTCAAAACAACTGAACTGGATCGCTCGTGGTTTAAATGCACGTGTGAATATTTCTTTGTATTGAGTTTGTGAAGTCGAATGAAACTTTCAATTGTTGTTGAACAATAAGATTTATAAGATGTCGCCCAATGGAAATTATGCTGACAGGCAAATAGATGATGTTAAAGTGATAGACAAACACGTGAGAAATGTTTTTAAATGGGAATGGTTGGAAAAAACTTTTAATCATGTTGCGTTTTGTGACGTTATACGGAAACTGAAAGTTCTGGGAAAAGCGTATTGTTTGTGGTGTACGCAAGAAATTTCGTACTGCGGCAAGGGATTCGATTCCATTCTTTCACATGCTAAAAGCAAGAAGCACACGTTATTGAATGATCGACAAAGTAAAATAATGCTGGCACATGTATATACAAGTGTTTTGTGCCATCTGAAACAAAGACTTCCAATGTATAAATTTCAACTGAATCTGCAAATCTATCAAGGAAGATTTTTATGGTGGGTTATAGTTTTATTTTTAGTTCCCCGTATATGTAGATGTAATATATTTTGTATAGAACTGGTGGGAAACTTCAATATATTCTTCCAAATTCATTTAACACTGCAGGGGGAGGGCAATAATTGTATTCAGTCGCTGGAAAAAAAGAAGAATCAGTAAAAAAGTGTATAGTTTTCAGTTTTTGAAATATGTGCTAGATGCCAGGAAATCACTCAGATTGCAGGAGAATGCATCCTTTACCCTCTGGCTTCTGGGGGCCTAGGCGGCCCTAGACCCCTCACCTATTGGCGCTCGCTTCGCTCGCTTTATTTTTCCTCCAAAAATTTCAGCGAATTTTGCCAACAGGCAATCACATGCCTGCTTTACACCTCTATTGCCTCTAATTTATAGCCATAGAAGCGAAAACTGACCTTAAAACCAAAAAAAACAAACACAAGTCACAGTGTTAACAATATTTCAGAATCTATGTTACACACTCACAAGGGAGACACCACACTTCGCTAAAATAATTGGAGAGTTTTTTATGGCAGTGGGATGGCAGTTGAAGAGGGTGTACAGATGTTTTGTTCAGTTCATTTGCCTATATTTAAATGTTTTACTATTTTTACATTGCAGCTATGCTGGGCAATTGGTTCAATAAGTGGTGCTATGCATGAGGATGATGAGAAGAGATTTTTAGTCACAGTTATAAAAGTAATTATCTACATTTGAGTTTTGTCAAGTAATTTAATTGCATTTTCCAACACAATAAGTGAATAATTAATTAATAACTCCAAATAGGGCACAAAGTGCTCTCTTTATCTCTTTGAAGATGTCATATTGATAAAATTGGCCAAAAGAAAAGATACACAGGTTGTCCACACCAGCCTTGAAAATGGCTTCATTATTTATCCAATGACCATAGATTGTTTGTTTAATGGAGTTTAATGATACTTTCAACAGCTCCGGTCACACCGTGTCTGACAGTTTTATGGATGGGGTAAAATGGCTTGCCTGGAAAGAACCATCAAACAGTGGCAAGCAGTTGTCTGACTCTCCAACTTAGTAATTCTCCACAAACAGAAAGAGTTTGCAGCGATTGGAGGCAAGTGCACCATCCACTTTCAGTATGCAATAGTACACAATGTCAACATGCCCCTACATGGGTAATCAGGATTAAGTGTCTTGTCTATCAGGCCTTAAGATTCGATGTGAATCAGTGAATCAGTTTGTGCAAACAGCCAACACTCGAATCAAAATTGATTCTCACTGTGTATTAGTTGAAGCACTGTATTACTTCGGTGCTAATCTTGCATCGAGAAAGGTCAACTTAGTATTCAGTGTCTTAAAGGTCATGGAATCTTGGAAAAGTCATGGAAAACCAAAATATTTTTTTCAGGCCTGGACATTTTGAAAAAATGTTTGAGATTTTTGTTGTAGTCTGGAAAAGTCATGGACATTTGCCTTGATAACGATGCAGCACACCAGTTCCCCGACAATCACACTTAAAAAATCCCCCAAAAGAGAGCATGGTGGTCATACTAGCAAGGGAAAGGTCATGGAGATTGGGTAGAAGGTTTTGAACATAGGAAACCGGTATTCACAGTGCCAAAACGTGTTGTTCCAGACATAAATTAATCTTCTGTTACTTCATTCTGAATATCCAGTTGTGTTAGTTGGTAACTCGATCGAGCCCACACTGCAATGTGTTCAAGGTGAACAGAAGCAGAGCCAACCGGCTTTTCAGGACTTTTACACTGGGCTAGGGTTACATTTTATCTTGGACATTTCATACCAACATCAAAAAACAAAAACAAGACCGTTTGTACCAACTATCAGGACAGTTCATACCATCATTTTTTCTTCAAGTCTTCTTTTGTTCGGAATAATGCTAATATTAAAAAAAGTACAGTTGCCTACCTGAGATAATACCCTGCCCTTGCCCTGAAAATGCCAACTTCTGGGCGAGTGAGGACAACTCGAAGGCTAACAGTGAAATTTCACTATTTCATCTGCAACCCAAATTGTCTGTTGAAATTTCACACAAAATCGTCACTTCAACTTGATCCAGGTAGTCCGTTAGAAAATGATTTCCTTTTATGTATTTTCTATTTTGTTCTCTTGATAACTTATTTAAAATATGTCTTTTGGAAAAAAATAATTATCGCTACTTTATATATACATTGCATTTTATGCTTCATATATAAAGCATACGACATAGTATGAAGGGAGAGGATGTGGCAGAAACTTGAATGTCTTTGAACGAGTTATACAAAAAATATGCGGGTGTGGTCTTTGTTCTTCAAAGTTAGTTGCCAGAATTGAATAAGATTGAAATTTTATAGGCCTATATTTCTGCACAATACTTTACACCTGCTCAGTTTAGTATTCGTTTCTTGACTTACATGATTTTCAAAAATTTTAAAGATCACATTTGTGTTAGTCATGACAACAAACTCTTTAGGATTGAGTGACCATTCATGATAAATCAAAGCTGCTGTGAATTCTACTTGATATCTGAATAATTGCTTGATAGCTCCGGCATTGTTTATTTGTTAACTTTGATTACTGATCACAGTCTGTATATTGTTAAATAAAAAAAAATACATTAAATTTTGTCAAAAGATTCTTTTCCGAATTTCAAATCCTTCCCTCCCCAATACCATAGGATATGGCATTTTCAACTCAAGAGATTTGTGGTTTTGGCTTAAATTTCCAACTATTGAAATCAACTCTACTTGGCTGGGATAAAAGGGGGAGGTACTCCCCTTCCCCTCCTCTACCACCACCCCCATCACCACATCCCTGTGCACAAAGCAAAAGATTGCCAGAGAATGATTTAGATAGCGAACAATATGAGTGTGGAAAGCAAATTGAGAGTTTAGATATCCTATGATGAAATTTCACAATCAGTAACATTAATGAGTTGATTTTGTTAGCTATCAGAATAGAAAACAATGTCAAAGGTAATTGTCTTTATTTTTAAAACACATTTTTTTCAATGTCAAGCTGAGCTATTGCCATTACACATTTATGATTGGATTGCTTTGAAACCTGGCATGTTTGTTTGTGTTGAACTCTAGATGGGAGCTATCAATTTTCTTCCATTTCCGTCAAAAAATGTTGCAGCTGGCAACGACCTTTGAACTTAGTTTAGTCAGGCATCAATATATTCCTTTGGCATGCCCTACAGGGCACATTTTTGATCAGATCAGTTAGAAACTTTGTATGCATGTTTGGGGTTACCTCTAGATGGGAGCTATCGATTTTCTTTGATATCCGCCAAGAAATGTTGCCACTGGCAACGACCTTTGATGAACTGAGTGCTGTTATGCATCAAAATTTCCGTTTGGCACACCCTGCAGGGCACATTTATTACCGGATCGATTTGAAACTTGGTATGCTTGTTTGGGGTGACCTCTAGATGGGAGCTGTAGATTTTTTTCCATTTCTGTAAAAAAATGTTGCCGCTGGCAACGTTCTTAGAACTTTCTTTAGTCAGACCTCAGTATTTCCCCTTGGCACACCCTACAGGGCACATTTATGATCGGATTGCTTTGAAACTTTGTATGCTTGTTTGGTGTTACCTCTAGTTGGGAGCTATCGATTTTCTTCCATTTCCGTCAAAAAATGTCGCGGCCAACATTCGTAGAACTTTTTTTTTAGTCAGACCTCAATATTTCCGTTTGGCACACCCTACAGGGCACATTTATGATCGGATTGCTTTGAAACTTTGTATGCTTGTTTGGTGTTACCTCTAGTTGGGAGCTATCGATTTTCTTCAATTTCTGTCAAAAAATGTTGCCACTGGCAACGACCGATGAACTTCATGCAGTTATGCATCAATATTACCCTTTGGCGCAGCCTGCAGTGCACATTTTTGTCTGGATCACTTTGAAACTTGGTGTGCTTGTTTGTGGTGACCTCTAGATGGGAGCCATCGATTTACTTCCATTTCCGTCAAAAAGTGTTGCCGCGACCAACGTTCTTAGAACTTAGTTTAGTCAGACCTCAATATTTCCCTTTGGCACACCCCACAGGGCACACTTATGATTGCGTGGCTTTGAAACTTGGCATGCTTGTTTGGGGTGACCTCTGGATTGGAGCTATCGATTTTCTTCCATTTCCGTCAAAAAATATTGCCGTGGCCAACGTTCTTAGAACTTAGTATAGTCCGACCTCAATATTTCCCTTTGGCACACCCTACAAGGCACATTTATGATTGGATTGCTTTGAAACCTGGCATACTTGTTTGGGTTGACCTCTAGGTGGGAGCTATCTATTTTCTTCCATTTCCGTCAAAAAATGTTCCCGCGGTCTATGTTCTTAGAACTTAGTTTAGTCAGGCCTCAATATTTCCCTTTGGCACACCCTATAGGGCACATTTATGATCGGTTTGCTTTGAAATCTGGCGTGCTTGTTTGGGTTGACCCCTAGATGGGAGCTATCTATTTTCTCCCATTTCCGTCCGTCAAAAAATGTCGGTTTGAAACTTTGTATGCTCGTTTGGGGTTACCTCTAGATGGGAGCTATCGATTTTCTTCAATTTCCGTCAAAAAAATGTTGCCATGGCCAACGTTCTTAGAACATAGTTTAGTCAGACCTCAATATTTTCCTTTGGCACACCCTACAGGGCACATTTATGATCAGATTGCTTTGAAACCTGGTATGCTTGTGTGGGGAGACATCTAGATGGGAGCTATCAATTTTCTTCCATTTCCGTCAAAAAATGTTGCCACTGACAATGACCTTCGATGAACTTAGTAAAAACTTAGTGCAGTTAAGCATCAATATTTCCCATTTATGATTGGATCGCTTGCAAACTTGGTGTGCTTGTGTGGGGTGACATCTATATGAAAGCTGTCAATTTTCTTCCATTTCTGTCAAAAAATGTTGCCGCTGACCTTTGAACTTAGTTTAGTCAGACCGCAATATTCCCTTTTAACACACTCTTCAGGGCACATTTATGATCTGATCACTTTGAAACTTGGTATGTGTGTTCGGGGTGACCTCTGGATGTGAGCTATTGCTTTTTTTCATTTCCATGAAAAATTAGTGTCGTTATCACCAGCCTTTGAACTTACTGCATTTGTGCATCAACTTATCCCTTTTACATTCTCTGCAGGGTATATTTATGAATTTCCATAAAAATAACCCAAAAACATTGCCACAAGCAATAACCTTCTACTTAGTGCATTTGGCATTAACATCTTCCTTTGGCATGCCTCAGAGGGCACATTCATTATCAGGTTGTTTTGAAACTTTGTATGCTTATGCAGGGTGACAAAGATAGGAGCTATTGATTTTCATTTCATTTTCATCAAAAACTGTTGCTATTAGCAACAATCTTTGAATTTATTGCATTTGTGCATCAACATTCTTTGACATGGCCTACAGGCCACATTTATCATAGGATTGTTTTTGAACTTGGTGTGCTCATTAGGCAAGACCTTTAAATAAGATCTATTGATTTGAATTCATTTCTGTGAAAAAAGTTGCCATTTACAAGGGTGCTGGTCAAAACGCCCGCTCGCCAAAATGGCCCTTGGAATAGTTGGTCAAAACGTCCCCACTTTTGGTCAAAACGGCCACATTCATTGGTCAAAATGGCCCCAGTGATTGGTCAAAACGTCCCCAAGTTGATAATATGATATCACAGACCAGATTGGGGCCATTTTGACCAATCCGTGGGGACCTTCTATCCTCTCGAGTTGGTCATAACGGCCCCAGTTTTGGTCAAAACATCCCCACTAGTTGGTCAAAACGGCCATATTCATTGGTCAAAATGGCCCCAGTGATTGGTCAAAACGGCCCCAGTATTTGGTCAAATGCCCCATGTTGATACTATATTATTGACCAGAGTGGGGATGTTTTGACCAGTCCATGGGGACATTTTGTCCTCTCGAGTTGGTCATAATGGCCCCTTAGCTGGTCAAAACGTCCCCACTAGTTGGTGAAAATGGTGCCATTCATTGGTCAAAACGGCCCCAGTGATTGGTCAAAACGGCCCCAAGTTGATAATATGATATCACAGACCAGATTGGGGCCATTTTGTCCAATCCGTGGGGACGTTTTATCCTCTCGAGTTGGTCATAACGGCCCCAGTTTGGGTCAAAACATCCCCATTAGTTGGTCAAAACGGTCACATTCATTGGTCAAAATGGCCCCAGTGATTGGTCAAAACGGCCCCAGTGATTGGTCAAAACGGCCCCAGTATTTGGTCAGTTGCCCCATGTTGATACTATATTATTGACCAGAGTGGGAATGTTTTGACCAATCTGTGGGGACATTTTGTCCTCTTGAGTTGGTCATAATGGCCCCTTAGCTGGTCAAAACGTTCCCACAAGTTGGTGAAAATGGTGCCATTCATTGGTCAAAACGGCCCCTGACATTGATCAAAATGGCCCAATATGGATACTATGATATTATTGTCCAGAGTGGGGACGTTTTGACTAATCTGTGGGGACGTTTTGTCCTCTCGAGTTGGTCATAACGGCCCCCTTATCTGTTCAAAACGTCCCAATGCATTGTTCAAAACGTCCCAATTAAATATCTGCCAGTTTTACCATAACATTTCTTGTTTGCACACTCCACGAATAAAGTTTCACCGGTTTCAGAAAGATTTCTTGCTTTTTACAGGCTCGTGGCGGTACGTCTAATCCCCACACACATGCACACCCATGTCAACAATGCCGACCCCCCCCCCTCCCCCAAACGCCTTGTGGGAAGAGTTTGAAGGAGGGGTTATAACCCCAGCTCAACTTCTAAAATTCACACGTGTCATTACTTGCACATTTGCTATCTCACTCAGCTGTTACTAACTCCTGGGTTGCCCGTGTTTATCAAAATTAGCCACGACTATCAGTAGTATCGTGCATGGTAAAACCCATCGTTCAGTGATTGATTGATTAATTCCTGGGGTGGGCCCCGTGTTCACCAAAATTAGGCACGACAATCGACAGTATCGCAGTTACACCCAAGATAGAGTGTCGCCATTTTTACCACTTACATTGCTGATTGCCGTCGCAGTGGCCAATTGACTAATTCCTGTGGTACTGGTGTCAGGGGACATTTTGACCAATGTTAGGGGCCGTTTTGACCAATCACCGGGGCCATTTTGACCAATGCCAGGGGCCATTTTGACCAATCACCGGGGCTGTTTTCACCAATGTCAGGGGCTGTTATGACCAATCACCGGGGCCATTTTTAGCTCATCTTGACAAAGTCAAACTGAGCTAATCTCATCGCTCTCCGTCCGTCGTCCGTCAACACCATGTTTTGGTCTTCTCCTCCAAAGCCACTGGGCCAATTCTAGTGAAAGTTTGTGTGAGTGATGGTCCCAAAGGGGCATTGCAGTTTTGTTCAACTCAACATGCCCAGCCCCATAGGGAGGGAGTGGGGGAAAATGCTCCAAAATATTTTTAAAATCTTCTCAAGAACCAGTGTGTACAATGACTTGATATTTGCTATGGAGCTTCCATATGTAGAATCAAGTTTGTTCAATCAAAGTTCGTGAAGTAATATTTGGCTTTGTAATAGGAGGGGTAAGATTTTTGGCCCCGCCAAAAATTTCTATTTTCTGAACCGATGGTCCGGTATGAACCAAATTTGGTTTGTGGTATTATTGGGTCATAAGTACTTGACCCATGCAAAAAAAAAAAATTCCCACATCCCCATGGGAACCCTGGGAGTTAAAAATAGAAATATTTTCAAACGCCCATATTTCCCAAACCCCACGGAACAGAGAGCTGTTATTTGGTATGAAGTATCCTTATGACCAGTAGAATTGAATGGTAAAAAAAAATTGCCATCGGTTATGTTAGGGTGTTCTGTAATGGGCATCGAAAAAATGCTGAGTCAGCATATTTGCAAAAATTTTAAAACATCTTTTCTCCAGAACCAATCATCAGAATCTTTTGATATTTGTATCAAGGGGCTTCATAGGGGAGCTCTACATTTTACTTATGATCAACTGAAGAAAAGGCATGATGCCCAGATTATTTTTGTCACTCTGAGGGACTCAAGGATTGACAGTGTAGCCTATGGAGATGGCTTGCTTAATGTAGACTCATTCTTGGACTCTGTTTAAATTGTGTTCTGTACAAGATGAGCGCTTCAGGCCCCGTGGGGCCTCTTGTGACCAATGCCATGGGTCATTTTGACCAATGCCAGGGGCCGTTAAAATTGGGGCCGTTTTGACCAAAACAGTGGCTGTACAATAATTGCATACATACATATACACACAAACACATACATTCTCTCACAGATACATTGATACATGGATCACTATTATCATTTATTTGTGCCCAGCGCCACATCAGCAACCAAGGTTATATTGTGGTGATAAGAGACAGAAGAGCAGTTGCAGTAGTCGAGGCGACTGGTAACAAAGGTGTGGACAAGCTGTTGTGACGTCTGCATATCAATGAAGGATCGAATTTTGCTAATATTTCTAAGATGAAAAACTGCACTGCTAGAGACATGTTTCATATGTTTATCAGCGGCCAAATTTTCATCCATGAAATAACTAAGACCTAAGTTTCGAACACAGCTACAGGGTTTTATCGCAGAACCTCCAATATTGAGAGAAAGTTTGGATATTTTTGAAACTTGATGAGGTAGACCTATATATATTATTTCTGTCTTGTCATCAGTCAATTTAAGAAAGTTTTTAGTCATCCATGCCTTGATGTCTGAAATACAAAGTTCAATCTTACTGCATGCTTCAGGCAGGAGTAAAACTAATATACAGCTGTGTGTCATCTGCGTAAAAATGAAAGTCAAGGCCATGGCTTCGGATTACTCTGACGTTGTGCACACACAATGCTGTTATGTTGAAATTTCACCAAATAACATTGGTACCAATGATCTTCAGTTTTGCCATTTCACTTATAACTTAACAAGTTCAAGTTTGTCAAGTTGAGCTACAGTGTCCTTGACTTTTCATTTAAATGGGTTTCTGTAATTTATCTAAAACAAGCAAGATTTTTAGTTCGACGAGTCCTAGTGTTAATTTAGACTTGGGGCAAAAAGTCCTGGACAAACTGGTTCAGGTGGAATTTGGCATCTATTCTGTCATGTAGAAATTAAGTTATCAAATGAAAAAGATTGTATTCTATTGTATATATAAATATATAGACAATAAATTATAAAAAGTCATGGTGTCAGTTCACATATGCTCATTTTATGCAGGTTATAGGCAAGCCTGAATATACGCAACCTGTCATTTGCAAAATCAGGTCCCCAGAGGGTGAATTTCCTGATGCTATCCCATACAGTGGGCCGATTTATCCTCTAGGTACATCTTTCTGTTTAGACTTGAGATTTTGATTCAGATTGTGGTTCACAGAGGGTAAATTTGATGATGCTACCCGCTGTGCAGGGTAGCATCACCAAATTCACCCTCTGAGGACCTCATTTTGCAGATGACAGTCTGCTTATTTTCAGGCTTGGTTATAGGCAGAAAAGTCTGCAGGGGAGTTGGAAGTCATTAGACCATTTTGTACTGAGAGTATGTGAGATCTGCTGAAAGATGTCCCTTTCATGTACAAAACCTGCTTTGAGACATTGGTTTGTTGAGCTTGAAGTGCACATCATTTGCAACTGGATTCCAAAAGTTAATTATTAGTCCCCCACTGTTTCACTGTGAAGAGGACTTATGGATTGCACTCAGTCTGTAAGTCCCTCTTACCTGTTACCACCTGTATCTCCGAGATGGTTCAATGTTGGCATTTCAGATTTTCAACATTAATCAGGCATTATGGAATGATGAAGCACGTCAGTTTTTTCAAGAAAAAAATTCAAGATGGCAGATTTGCAGCCATTTTTGTTGGAAATTGTGTGTAATTAGTTTTCTGCCTAGAACTTCTCAACGACCTTTCCGATTTCAATAATTTTTGGTATGGAGGTGTAGCAGCATAAGATAAATAACATATCATACAGGTTTTTTTTCTCAGGCATAAATTATGCAAATTAGACTAACTTAAGCTTTTTTTCAGCCATTTTTGTATATATTTTGTTTGTTTGTCCTGTTACCACATGTATCTCACAGATACTTTGATGTTTTTGTTTCAAATTTTCAGCACTGATCAGACGTTATGTAAAATTGATGCATGTAAATTTTGACCGACTGTCGACCATTTTTGTTGGAAATTGCATGTAATTAATTTTCTGCCTAGAACTTCCAAATGACCTTTCCGATTTCACTAATTTTTGTTATAGAGATGTAGCAGCATAAGATGAATAACATATCCTACTGGGTTTTATTCACGTGCATAAATTATTTAAATAAAATTCATCAATTCAACGAACTTGAGTTTTTTTTAATATACCAACTTCAGCTTTTTTGTATTTTTATAGTTTGTGTGTCCTGTTACCACTGACTGGCTGAGTGGAAGCCTTTTTTATTGAAAATTGCATGTAATTAGTTTTCTACCTAGAACTTCTAAATGACATTCTCAATTTCAGTCATTTTGGGTATGGAGGTGAAGCAGCACAAGATAATCAATTTGGTGACACTCCCAACCGTGGGGGACTATTGTCTGATCACAAACAATAGGCGTTGCACTTGTTTTTGTCATTTTGCTTTTTAAAATAACATATTGAGATTTATTAATGCATATAGGAACAACAAATTCTGGTGTTGAACTGGTAGAGTGCTAAATTATTTTTGATCATCCAAATTTGTCCACGTCTCTTTGCCTTGTTACAATTTATTTAAGATAGTAGATTGGCCATAGTTGGAGCTGGGGCCTTTCAGTGATAATAAAAAACAAAATGCCACCATTTACAGAAGCAATGTTATTACTTGTATTTTTTAGGATTTGCTGGGATTGTGTGAACAGAAAAGAGGAAAGGACAACAAAGCCATTATAGCATCTAATATCATGTATGTTGTTGGACAGTATCCCAGGTTTCTCCGAGCACATTGGCGTTTTCTCAAAACAGTTGTGAACAAACTGTTCGAGTTCATGCATGGTAAGTTCAGTTTTGGAAAAGTTTAATTTTATCATCAGCATCCTTCAGATGGAGTTAGGCAGTTGCAGTCAAGGGCTATATTTGTTAAAGAACAAAAAAGAGTAAATAAAAATTACTCTAGTATGTAAGTCATAATCTTGTTTAATAATAATATTCAAAGTCAGACTCCACAGTGACTAAATAAGAAAATTATGTAATGTCAGTCAGAGGTATGAACCAGAATATTGCAGTTATGTTTCTGGTGAGTCCTGATTCTGTTTTCATGTGAATTAGTCTTATTGTGGTTACTGCTGATTTGTAGGGAATTTCACAGGATACCACTGATAAATCTAAGATGCCAAAAACATGCTCTAAATTCTTCAATGAGAGCATTGCAGTTGGCACCTTTTTGCTTTCGAGGGACAAATTGTTTAAAAAGAAATAATGTGACATCAGTTTTTAGCTCACCTGACTGAAAGTCAGGGTGAGTTGTTGTGATCACTCATCATCTGTTATCCAGTATCCGTGAACATGGTGTTTGCATCTTCTCCTCCAAAACCGCTGAACCAATTTAAGTGAAATTTGAGATGTTTGTTATGACATCACATTTTGATTTTGTTCAAATCGAGTTGCCCTGCCCCTCGGTAGGGCCATGCCCAAAAAGTGTGCCTAAATCTTAAAAAATCTTCTCATGAACCAGCAGCAGCAGAGATTTGATATTTGGTGTGCAGCCTCCTTTCTAGGTGTAGACTCAGATTTGTTCAAGGGAAGTTAGCGGGGCTATATATGCCATCATTTTGGGAGGGGCAAGAATTTTCATCCCACCCACAATTTCTGTATTTTTATACTGTATACCAATGGCCCAGACTTAGCTGGTGCTAACTCAAAAATATCTAGGGCCAAACACAAATTTTGCCCCCCAATCCCCAAAATTTGCATGCAAAACCAAACATTGGAAGTCCTATCTGGCCCTCCATACATTTACTCTCTGTGCATGCGCAGACGCGAGGAAGTCGCCGAAACTGGCGCAAACATCATTCTTTGTTTGGCCCTCAATCAGATAACAACAAACTGACATCTGTGCTTTTAAATCTCAGTTTTAATGATGTCAGACACAAATCAATGGTTATTTTGGTGGATCCAAGGACACAACTGGATGAAGGAAGGAAGAAACAGTGGTTTGAAACGTTCAGGGCTGCAATTTTATAATAATTATAAAAATTAGTTCATGTTCCCTAATTTCAGGATATGGGCCTGACATCATTATTGTCCCCCAAAAATTTTTTCGGGGGACTATAGAAATCAGCGGTGTCCATCCGTGTGTGCATCCGTCCATCCCACTTGGTGTCCCCATGATAACTCCAGTTTGGATCATTTGTTTGGAACCAATTTTGGTATGTGACCTTAGCCCAAACCACAGGTCAAGTTCGAATGTAGGTTCGGCCAGATTATTTTTATTAGAGTTATCGCCCTTTATCGACTTGGAAATTTCAAGATTTGCTGTGTCCGGATGATAACTCTAGTTAGGATTATTTGATCGGAAAGAATTTTGGTACGTGGTTTTCTGGGGTAATGATACAGTTCAAATATGGGTTGGGACCGATCATTTTTTCTAGAGTTATGCCCCTTTTTCGACTTGTTTTTTCGGGGGACATGTGGCCGAGCGGCCTTTTATTGATTGATAATGATCTGTCCACTGTTTGTTTAGTATTCCTTCCCTACCTTCCCTTGATCCCCCCAGATAAGCTCCCAAGCTTTTTGGCTTGTTTTTTTGAAATTTTTTATAAAATTTCTTGGGAGTTTAACGTATTATACAGTAGATTATTCTGTATATCCCCATGGTTACGTCCTCACCCTTGGGGTGTTTGGGCATTTTGGTCATGCATCATGTATCGTTTTTTCTTCTGATGAAGATCTTGCTTTACATCGAATAGTTTATTTCTATTACTGACTTCGGGCCGTGTTGCCTGGGGTCTTGTTTCCGGTTTTTGTTTGAAGTTGTTTACATTGACAATGCTCTAGGTAGTTTCCTATTATTTAGAGAAATGGCGATTGTAAGTAACATAAAATATTCTGGTAGTGTGGCAGTTAATTTTATTACATATTATTATAATTTTGTTCACACTTAGGCTCTTTTGGGCTCATCGTTCCTTTTGGGAACTTGTGCTTTTATATAAGAAAAAAATTTTCAAAATTTTTTTATTTTTTGAAGGAATTTTTCTTTTGAATGTATTTATTTCATCGATTATTTTAATGTTATCTTATATTTATGTAGATTTGGTGGTTGTACAATTGACCTATGTTAGATCTTAGGTAATAATATTTCTCCAATAGCAGGGCAAATAAGAGGAAGCCTTTCCTCTATTTACATGGTTGTTGTCTTGTTTATAGTCGATGTACTACCACTAATTCTTGTACAGATTTTGACAATGTTGCCGAATGGTTTATTGTTAGGCGAGTGGACTCTAGCGGTCCTCTCGCGGCAAGGGGACACTGTTGGTCTTCTCGCCAAAATGTCACTATAGCTTGTTTGTTTCTATTTACAGAGGAACAAGAACATGGTGTGGTTCGTGACGCCGTCAGTGAGTGTGCTTCCATCATCGCATTATACTATTAAGAGCTAGCGGAAAAGTGCTCAATGATATAAGACAAGGGCCTAGGCCTTAGAATATAAGGTTTACGTCCTTGTCTCCAGCTAGCTAAACCGGCAGATCTATTACGCAGAATATGGGTGGTGTGACACCTGGTATGTCCGTAGCGGTCGAGAAGAGGAACAAGGGTGTAGCGAGCACTATAAAATTACGAACATACACACCCTGCGACGACGGAAAGGAAAGGAGGAAGCAGACAAGTTCTGAGGTGTGCTCGTCCAGGTCTACCATGATCGTGAGCAAGAGAGAGGCCCCTCTCTCTTGTAACAACATCTGGGGTCAGAGGTTGTTGGTAGGAACTTTCATCAGTTGGAGCTTACGTCCATGCCTTCCTGTCCGGGACGCTCGTTCTAATAGGCTGCCGGGGTGGCTAGTCTTACGGCTTCCTCTATGTTCGATAAGCACACACAACCACACAAAAAGTCTGTTGTTGCATTTAGACAGGGCTAAAAACCACGGCGCATGGTTTTAGTTCCTTGTCACCAGCTACCTCAACTGGTGAAGCAGTTACTCAGGCCTCTGAGAACTGACGCAGTTGGACTACAATGTGCTTGTGGCAAAGTGCTCAATGATATAAGACAAGGCCACAGATCATGTGATTTTTGTCCTTGTTGCCAGCTAGCTCAACCGGTGCTTCTTTCACTCAGAATATGGGTGTCATGACGCCGGATAAGTCTGTAGCGGTCGAGGAGAGAACAAGGGTGGAGCGAGCACTATAATATACAATTATGCTTACCCGCAATGAGGGAAGGAGGAAGCCGGCAAGTTCTGAGGTACGCTCGTACAGGTCTGTCAGGACCGCGAGCAAGAGAAAGGTCTCTCTCTCTCTTACAGCATCATCTGGGGCCAGATGTTGTTGGTAGAAACTTGCGTCAGTCGGAGTTTACGTCCATGCCTCTTGTCTGGGACGCCCCGTCTAATAAGCAGCCGAGGTTGGCTAGTCTTATGGCTTCCTCTATATAAGGCTAAAGTGCTCCTTATATTGCACAGGGCTATAAACCGCAATGAGTAGTTTCAGTTTCTTGTCGCCGATGAAGCGGTTACTCTTGAATATGAGGACCGTGACACCGGGTGTGTCGCATTTACATAGTAAATCAAAGCTAGCGGCGAAAGTGCTCAGTGATATAAGACAAGGGCCTAGACCTTAGAATATAGGGTTTACGACCTTGTCTCCAGCTAGCTCAGCCGGTGTTTCTTTCACTCAGAATATGGGTGTCATGACGCCGGATAGGTCTGTAGCGGTCGAGTAGAGAACAAGGGTGCAGCGAGCACTATAAAATCCAATCATGCTCCCCCTGCGATGATGGAAAGGAGGAAGCCGGCAAGTTCCGAGGTACTCTCGGCTAGGTCTCCCTGGACCGCGAACAAGAGGGAGCCCCTCTCTCTTTTTACAACATCTGGGGCCAAATGCTGTTGGTAGGAACTTGCGTCATTCGGAGCTTACGTACATGCCTTTTGTCCGGAATGCTCCATTTAATTCAGCTTCTTCAGCGTCTACTAAGCACTCTCGACCACACATTGGCTACGTGACTTCGGATATCTAGTCTGCATCGTCAATAGGTCCACTCTTTGTCGAGGAAGTCACACCATCTAGAAGCCAAGGAAACGAGGCATCATTCATCGGGACGTCCGCAATTAAGAGCCTTCTCGGACACACTGTCCCAGGAGCAGCCAGCCGATAAGCAATACATGACCGCTACTCCTCAGGCCTCCGTAACGGACTTGCTGTCGCAGATTGCAAAGCTCATCGCAGTATTCCTGCTAAGGCAGAAGCACTCAACGTCAATCTCAAAACTTGAGCTGTCGGATGATGCTTGACAGGTCCAGTCATCTGCCTGTTCAGATGCTGGTGACCGTGATTCTAAAACTGATTTAGATGAATGATGAAAGGGATACGGATGAGAATAACCTTCTCTTTTGGAACAACTCATGTATGATATGGATACTATACATTATCCTTTCCTTGAACTTGTTCCAGTGAATCACAATGCTGCAAGTAATTGTGAGAAAACGCTAGCGTTGTTAGAAAGGGCAGGATAATAAGATCTCTTTCCGGTTAAGTCTACACGGGTGTCACAGGTATTCTATTATGTAGACGACGCCATATTTAACTTCCTGTGGGAAGAAGTAATACGGTTTCTTATCATCCTCTTCTGTATTTTAACCGTTTTTTGATCACATACATTTAAAAAACGACCGAGGAAGATGTGTTGAGAGTTTCTCTGCGTTGTATGAGCAGGCTAAGATCTTAGTTGTAGCCTTACCTTCATCATTTTGCTGTTCGCTCGGACACAATTGAGAAGATAATTTCTTATTCAGAGCGAATTTAGACTCAGTCTTATGTACTTCACTGTTAAGTACTGTGACACAACGTCTATATGGAAAGGAATTTTGTGGACGTTTGTATCTTTTAAAAAATTTGTTCCAGACCTATTTATCATATATATCTCTATCTTAACAGATGTTAAGTGGGAGCTATTCTGATGTGACAAAGCCTTGTGTCATCATCTTTAACTTTTGACTAGGTGGAAAACCTGCAGGTCGCTTTAGTTTTCCAGACACGTAAGCTGACGGTAAGCTTTCATTAATGTAGGATTAAGCTACAAGAAAGCATCAATACTCGGCTCTTTTAAGTTGGGGTCCAATCGACCAACACCAGCAGAAAGAGTAGGAGAGGTTGTCCTAGACTCAGATCGTCTATAAGGACTCGTAGCGAAAGTATAGGTATTCCTCCTATATATTACTTTAGGGATTGACTCTACAGCCACTTGGATAGAGGGTTTAGGTCTGTTTGAGTTTACTGATCAGACACCCCTGAGCAGTGCCTTGCTCTTATAGAGCCCGGTCCGACCGATTTTGACTAACTGGATTTATGTTATTCATGATAATCTTTCAGTCGAAAAGCAAGTGTTCGGCGATGCAGCACCGAGTATAGTTCTTCAGATCACTTGAATAATGAACTAGATAATGTCTCATGGGATGAATGATAGGATACACGTATCCTACAATTCATTTTCAACAGGTTGGTTCACCTGTTGTTTCACAGAACAAATTAGCCAGTTGTTTGGCTCGCTTTTATCTTGTATCTGATGCATTAACAGCGGAAAATTTTATGCGTCGGAGTTGTGTGGAGCTATGAATGTTATTTCGATGGGTCCCCTCCAGTTATTCTTAACTGGAGTAGTAGACGTTTTTTTCACTCTAGACCTGTTTTGTTTTAGCAAATCTTTTTACATAAGGTCAAGTTTGGGCATATATTTAATGGTTTTCTCAATTATGACGGAAGTGAGTTCATATATTGGGTTACCATCCTGAGTCCGATGGTCTCTCTATACAGGGATCTTGGGACCCTCGGTTCTTCATATTCAGAAATGATGTCTTATTGTTTATGCTACATCATTGAATTTATATTATTAGCGATCATGTATTTATAGGCGCAGATCAGAGTTCATCAGAAGAGAAGAAACGCTTCTTTGTCATTAATTTCCAATAGAAGGGACATTCCGGTTCATTCTATTGCTAGATGGATTCAATTATCTGTTCGTACTGCTTAGGAAAATTTATCTTCCAATCAGCAGTCATTGCTTAAGATTTCAGCGCATGAAGTAAAAGTGCTGGCAGCACCTTGGGCTTATTCTGACTGTATGGCTATTACATGATCTTATGTAGGATCACTTCAGGATAGTTAAGTATGCGGCGCACAGGAATAATAGTTTCCATCCTTTGTGTCGCCAGTATTAGGCATTTGAGCGCATACAATTGACGCTCAGCCATATTCATGGGAATGAATTATAGGACATGTGTATCCTTCAATTCATTTGTTTCTATTGTTTACATTGAGGTTAAAGTGTCTGTTATTGAACAATCGCCAGAAGCTTTCCCCACAAGAGGGTTTTCTTCAAGGGAAGTTTTGTTCTTCACATCATTCTCCGCTCTCAGTGGCATAACAGAGTATGTCAGACGTGAGGGAGCTTTGCAGTTACTATATTTTTGCTGGCTGGACCAGCAATGATTGAGTAATGTGGGTGAGGAGGTTTCGACATGAATTCGAATCCCCCCTCCCCTCTCACTCACACACTGTCACATGTATATATCTTAATACATATATGAATTTGGGTCATGTTGCATGGTGCCCTCATATGCATATACAAAGTTTTGTTGCATTACTTTCCGGTGTTTATTTTCAGATTTCTAATATACAAGCACTTATTAAATCATCATAATTGCTGCTATTTGAGTTCATAGGTGACTGCATAACCACTTAGTGGTTTTTTAGATGATTACAGGCTGGATTTTAATGCACTCGCACAATATTTTATTACGCTATCGCTTTCGTGGACCTTGAAATTATTATATATTTCGGGGGCGGTCTGTGTTGGAGCCGATTAATCATACCTACCTCCATTTCTAGATCCGGGTCTCTATTTTGTCGGTTCTCAAATCGCATATTCTCACGTGTTTATAGTTGTAGATGCCAAATAGTACATGTTGGAGAGTGTTCTTACCAGATTTAATTGTACAGGGCTGCCTGTGAATGAGCTTTGAAGCGTGTTTTCTCTGCAGAGATTGTTCATCGTATCTCGCTTTAATATGTGTATGTTTTATTATTATTCACTGATTTCGTCGTACATGTATATGCCGTCTGCAGTGCATATTTTGTAGCGGATAATGTTATTTACCAAAATTATTGCTATAGCCTTGGCTTGTGAAGTTGCTTTAAGCACCATTTATTATTCATGAATTCATTCCTGAGTGCCTGATCGATATTTATTTATATTGTTTCCTGGTACCACTTATTGATTCCAGAGCTCTCCCTTCTTTCTTTTGAAGATATGTTAAAAAAAGGGGGGGGGGGGCATTTTCTCCACTTCTCTGGCTTATTGGATATGTAACTATGAAGGAAGCTGTTTTGTCCGTACTATATTCGGCTTCCAGCTGTAGTATTATTGTATGGTGTAGGTTTATGGGCAATTTTCTCTCATTCTCAAATATGCCATCCTAATTTTTAGGGCTTAGTCCAGACTAGCCTTAAAAATTTGTGACCTCGTTACATCCTAATTAGCATGATTGGGGGCGCGGTGGCTCAGTGTGTAGAAGTGCAGGCTGCAAGCCGAGAGGTCCTCGGTTCGACTCCCACCTGCGGCAACTGTGTTGTGTCCTTGGGCAAGACACTTCACCCCCATTGCCCATGTGGGGGCACGATGACGCCGGGTACTAAGGCATACTGCACGTCGATGGTACGCATGTCTTCAACCAATCTAACCCTGCCTGTGCTGCAGTGCGGAGTTACGATGTTGGGGAGCTGGCAGCTGCTCGTCGTTGCTCGGTGGTTCTCTCCGGGTACTCCGGCTTCCTCCACCCGTAAAACTGTCACGGTCATGATTAGCCATTGTGCATAAATATGTGACCTTCAAACATCAATAAATAAATAAATAAATAATTAGCATGATTTCATGCTCGGATTTTGGATTTACATAATTGGGATCCATATTAGGATATGTCTCTTCTATTATGGTATAAAGAGACATACATGTAAATTCTAATTATTCTTATTTTCTTCATCATGGATTGAAGGATTTGATCTATGTTGATCTACTATTTCGGAAGTTCTAGGCCCTCCACCTTTTTACGATTCAGCTAAGTCTGGGCCATTGGTATACAGTATAAAAATATGAAAAAATTTAAAGTAATTTATATATTTTTTATACTTACCAATGGCCTAGACAGGAATGGCCCTCACATGAGTGGGCATTACTGGGCACTCATACCTCCCCGCTGAATTATTATATTATAATCTTTTTTACAAAAAATGATGTTGGCGCCAGTTTCAGTAACTTCCTGGCATCTATGCATGCTCGGTGGGTAAATGTATGGAGGGCCAGATAGGACTTCTAATTTTCGGTTTTGCATGCAAATTTTGGGGTATTGGGGGGCAAAATTTGTGTTTGGCCCTTGATAACTTTGAGTTTGCACCAGCTAAGTCTGGGCCGTTGGTAAGTATAAAAAATATATAAATTACTTCAAATTTTTTCATTTTCCAAACCGAGAGGCTGATTTGAACCAATTTGATATGAAGGCTTATTGGGTCATAAGTACTTAATTTATGCCATAAAATACCCCGCAGGAGCAAAAAATAGAAACAATTTAAAACTCTTGTATCTCCAAAACTACATGGCACTGAGAATTCTTACTTGGTATGAAGCTTCTTTAGGACCAACAGAATGGAATGGTGTGAAAGAATTGCTATTGGTTTTATCATAGGGTACTTTTTCAGGACTTTTGAAAAAATGCTGAGTCGACATTTTTTTTTGACACTGGGTGATGGGGGAAAAAAAACATTTGAGACTCTTCTTCTCCCAAACCACTGCTCCAAAAGCTTTCAAATTTCACATATAACATCTTTGGAAGTTTGTTTCACATGTTTGTTGAAATCAAATCCCTGGGTCCATATTTGGGCTCTCTGTGGGAGCCCAAATGTTTAATTTAGTGCAGTATGAGGAATATTCATTAAAAATCTTTAGATCCACCAATCAGAATCCTTTGATATTTGGTATGCAGCATCCTTGGGGGGGATGGGATTCAAGTTTGTTCAAGCCAAGACCCCGGGTTCATATTTGGGCTCACTGGGAGCCCAAATTATAACCTAGTTCAAAATGAGGAATTTTCTTTAAAAATCTTCTTCAGATCCAGCAGTCGGAATGTTTTGATATTCGGTATGCAGCATCCTTAGGGGGGTGAGATTCAAGTTTATTGAAACCTAGTCCCTGGGTTCATTATTTAGGCTCCCTATGGGAGCCCAAATTATAACTTCAATATGAGGAATATTCTTCAAAAATCTTCTTCACATCCACCAATCTTTTGATATTTGGTATTAGAGAGGTGAGATATAAGTTTGTTAAAGCCAAGTTCCCGAGTTTATATTTGGGCTTCCTGTGGGATCCCGAATTGTACCAAAATTTCAATTTTCTGAACTGAGAGGCCATTTTGAATCATATTTGATAAGAGGGCTTATTGGGTCATAAGTACCTAATTTATGCCAAAACAAGTTTCCCGTCGCCCCATGGGAACCGCAGGATCTGAAAATAGAAAAAAATTAAACGCCCATATCTCCAAAACTACACAGCACTGAGAATTTTTATTTTGTGTGAAGGAACCACAGAAATGAATGGTCCAAAAAAAATAATTTTGCCATCGGTTTTATCGCAAGGTACTTTTCCAGGACTGAATGCTGAATCATCATTTTTTAACACTGTGAGTATTGGGAAAAACGTTTAAGAATCTTCTCCCATACCACTGCTCCAAAGGCTTTCATATTTCACGTATAATATTTTTGGAAGATTCATTCACATGTTTGTTGAAATCAAATCCCTGGGTCCATATTTGGGCTCTCTATGGGAGCCCAAATGTTCAGATTCGTGCAATATGAGAAATATTCTTTAAAACTCTTCTTCTGATCTACCATTCAGAATCTTTTGATATTTGGTATGCAGCATCCTTGGGGGTGAGATTCAAGTTTGTTTAAGCCAAGTCCCTGGGTTAATATTTGGGCTCCCTGTGGGAGTCCAAATTATAACTTAATTCAGTGTGAGGAATATTCTTTAAAATATTTTTCTTCGGATCCCATAGTCAGAATCTTGATATTTGGTATACAACATCCTAAGAGAGGTGAGATTCAAGTTTGTTCAAGCCAAGTCCCTGGGTTCATATTTGGACTCTGTGTGGGAGCCTGAATTATAACTTAGTTCAACATGAGGAAGATTCTTTAAAAATCTTCTTTTTTTTAGATCCACCGGTCAGAATCTTTTGATATTTAGTATAAGGTTTTCTTAGGAGGGGCAGATGCAACTTGTTCAAATCATTTCCCTGGGTTGATATTTAGGCTACCATGTCAGGTGAGTGCCATCAGGCCCTCTGGGGCCCCTTGTTAAGTATTTTGATAGTTTGCTTAGAAAAGTGTAGAAGCAACCATTAGTGTCTTGTCAACATACAGGATTCAATATGATCTAAAAAAAAAATCAGAACTGTTACTAGTAAGTGTTTGTCAAACTGCACCATACGCCCTAAGAACATATGCCTCCAATTTTTAGCTCACCTGACTAAAAGTCAGGGGGAGCTCAAATGAACACTTTCTGTCCATCGTCTGTCCGTCGTGAACTTTACATTATCGACTTCTCCTAAACCCCTGGGCCAAATTGAACCAAATTTGATATGCATAATCCTTATCATAGGTCAATTCAAGTTTGTTCAAATAAAGTTGCCATGCTCCATAGGGAGGGGGTGGGGGAAAATGCTCCAAAATGTTTAGAAAAATCTTTTTCTCATGAACCAGTGGGTATAATGACTTGATATTTGGTTGCAGCTTTCTTCTGAGGTGAAGAATCAAGTTTGTTCAAATGAAGTTTGCTGAGCAATATTTGCCTTCTTAATGGGAGGGGAAAGATTTTTGGCACTGCCTAAAATTTATATTTTCTGAACCGATTGTCTGATTTGAACGAAATTCGGTATGTGGTATTATTGGGTCATAAGTACTTATTATTTTTAGCTCACCTGACCTAAAAGGGCATTGTCCGGCATCTGTAAACTTTTCACATTTTCATCTTCTCTGTAGCCGCTGAGCCGGTGTGAACCAAACTTGGCAGGAATGGTCTATGGGAGGTCCTCTACAAACGATCCTCATTTTGTTCCCGTCAGATGAAAAACATGGCTTCCAGGGGCATTCTTTGATGCTGGTTGGTGGATTTTCAAAAATCTCCCCTGAAACTGCCAGGCCAAATGTTTTGAAATGTTTTGAAACTTCACATAAGTGATGACTGGGACCCCCCTCTACCAACGATCCTCATTTAATGTTGATTGGGTCACAAACATGGCTGCAGTTGCGGCTTATGGTTAGTGTAGAAACCCTATGAGAAATCACATTTTCATCATCTTCTCTGGAACTACTGAGCTGACATGAACAAAACCTGGCAGGGATAGTCTATGGGAGGTCCTCTACAAACGATTCTCATTTTGATCCCATGGGTTTGAAAACATGGCCGCCAGAGGCATTCTTTGATTCTGATTGGTGGATTTTGAAAAATCTTCTCCTCTGAAACCACAGGGCCAAATGTTTTGAAACTTTGCATGGTTGGTGACTGGGACCCTCTCTACCAATGATCTTCATTTCATGTTGATTGGGTTGCAAACATGGGTGCAATTGCAGCTTATAGTTACTATACTATATAAAATCTTCTTCTCTGGAACTACAGAGCCGACGTGAACCAAACTTCTTAGGAATGGTCTAGGAGAGGATGGAAATATGTGGCCGCCAGAGGCTGTATTCTAATGCTTAACACAATGCCTCTCCTGTCTGCACAAAGATCAGTACAGTCAGCAAAATACTTGTAGTTTGAGAATCTGGTAAGGGTTGGTTCCAGTTTTCTCCACTGAGAACTGGGAAAAAACCCATAATATTGTGTATACAGTGCAAGTCAAAATAAGTTGTAGCATAACTGCAATAAACCAAGTATACTGCTGCTTCTGCACTGACAATCAGAATCTGACATTTTCTGGAAAGCTATCAGAACTTTCCAGAAAATGATGTCAGCTTCTGATCTTATCAGTGCAGGAAGAGAAAGATACATAGTTTATAGGATTATCCTACAACTTATTTTGACTTGTACTGTAAACAAGTGCAGCTGTAATTTTGTTAATACATGTATTACTCTCCAGTTACTTATCTGAAATACTGATTGATGACAGGTGTTTGGAAAGCATGGAAGTATTTATTTATTTTCTTTTCCCAGTAGCTTTCTTTGATTCTGATTGGTCAATTTTGAAAACTCTTCTCTGATGAAACCACAGGCCAAATGTTTTGAAACTTTGCATGGTTGATTACTGAGACACCCTCTACCAAAGTTCCTCATTTAATGTTGATCGTGTTGCAAACATGGCCACAATTGCAGTTTATAGTTACTATAGAAAAATCCTATGGGAAATCCCATTTTCATCATTCATCTCTCTGGAACTACTGAGCCGACGTGAAACAAAACTTGGCAGGAATGGTCTATAGGAGGCCCTCCACAAACGATCCTCTTTATGGTCCTGTTGGTTGGAAAATATGGCCACCAGAGATATTCTATGATTGTGTTTGATGGATTCAGATGTTTTGAAACTTCACGTGATTGAGGACTGGGACACCTTCTACCAATGATCCTCATGTAATGTTGATGTAATGTTGCAAACATGGTCACAATTGCAGCTCATAGTTACCATGGAAAGCCTATGGGAAATCACATTTTTATATGTAGCTCCAGGTGAGCCATTACAGGCTCTTTAGAGCCTCTAGTTCAATTATGCATTGTTGGTGTCCAGAGGAAGCTTCCTTTCGACTTTGGACCAGTCAGCTGAACCAAGATGGCTGCCAGATGCCAATTCATTTGGTTTCCATCCAACAACTAATGAATACTGACTCCAGTCAATTTCATGGCAGCCATATTGAATTCGGTTTCCGCCCAATAACAAATGAATGCTAACTCGAATCAGTTTTATCTTTAGCTTACCTGACTAAGTCGGGATGAGCTATAGTGATCACTCACTGTCCATCGTCTGGCATCCGTGAACATGGTGTTTGCACCTGCCCCTCCTGTATCGCTGAACCAATTTTAGTTATATTTGAGGTGATTGCTTGTTCTGACATCACATTTTGGGGCTTTTTATCAGATAAAAAAAGTGCTGAATCAGCATATTTGCAAAAATTTTAGAAATTTTTTTTCTCCACAACCACCGATCAGAATCTTTTGATATTTGGTATACAGCATCCATAGGGGTGTCAGATACAAGTGTGTTAAAATCAAGCCTGTTAGTTCCTATTTGGGCTCAATACAGGAGCCCAAATTTTTAACTTAGGGCAGTGTGGGGAATAATCTTTAAAAATCTTCTTCAGATCCACCAGTCAGAATGCTTTGATATTTGGTATGCAACACCTTTAGGGGGAGTTAGATTCAAGTTTGTTCAACTCGAGTGCGTGAATTAAAATTTTGGGCACCCATGGGAGCCCAAATTTAACTTAATGCAATATCAGTGAATTTCTTTCAAAATCTTCTTCAGATCCACCAGTTAGAATGCTTTCATATTTGGTGTACAACATCTCTAGGTGGTTCAGATTCAAATTTGTTCAAATCGGATCCCTGGGTTAATATTTGGGCTCTCTATGAAGCCCAAATTTTAACTTAGTGCAATTTAACTTAGTGCAAAAAGAGGGAATTTCTTTGAAAGTCTTCTTCTCCAGAACCATCTCTTAGAATGTTTTGATATTTGGTATACAACATCTCTACGGGGGAGAGATTCAAGTTTGTTCAAAGCAAGTCCTTGAGTTAATATTTGGGCTTTTTATGAGAGCCTGAATTTTAACTGAGTGCGATATGAGGGAATTTCTTAAAAAAAAATCATCTTCTCCAGATCCAACAGTCAGAATGCTTTTGTATTTGGTATACAACATCTCCAGGGCGGTGAGATTCAAGTTTGTTCAAATCGGGTCCCTGGGTTAATATTTGGGCCCCCTATTGTAGCCCAAATTTCAACTCAGTGCAATATGAGGAAATTTCTTTCTTCAGATCTCCCAGTCAGAGTGCTTTCACATTTGGTATACAGCATCCTGGTGGTGGAAGTGAAGGGCTCAGACTCAAGTTTGTTCAAGTTAAGTTCCTAGGTTGATATTTGGACACCCAAATTTTGCATTACTGGAAATCGGGGCATTATTTCTGTGGTAGCATCCCAGTACTAGAAAAAAATCATCTTGCATGGACAACAGAGTTATAAATAATTAAATAACTTCATTCCTCTGTAGTGTTAACCAGCTATAGATGCAAATTAAATCCTTCTTTAAACAACTATTGTCGGGTGAGCACCTCAGGCCCCATTGGCCCTCTTGTTTTTTTCACTTTGAAATACAAAATATATTACTTTGCACATATGCAAAATTCAAACCTGTAAAAGTATTTTCTAATAAAAATTGTCAGTATAGAAAAATGAAGCCCATTTCATATTATTTTGAAGATTAATACCTTTAGTAATTGTTAGTAAAAATCATTTTTATGCCCAATTCTTCAAACCCTTACAAGGATGGTTTGAGTGAAATGATATAAAAGCAATTTTGTTTGTGTATTTGCTTCTAAAAATAAAAGCACATCGATGAAGTATTTTTAGTCGAGTTGTGACGAAGTCAAACTCGACTTATAGTTTGGTGAATGGCGGGTGGGCGGGCGGGCGGGCGTAAACAATTGGTTTCCGGATGATAACTTGATAGTGGTTCAACTCACATTCATTAAACTTCATACGTAGGTTGGTCTTGGTGGGAGGAAGAACCCTATTGATTTTGGACATGCTACGTCGAAGGTCAAGGTCACAGTGACCTTGAACATAGTAAATCTTAAACAATTGGTTTCCGGATGATAACTTGATAATGGTTCAACTCACATTCATGAAACTTCATAGGTAGATTGGCCTTGGTGAGGGGAAGAACCCTATTGATTTTGGACTCGCTACGTCAAAGGTCAAGGTCACAGTGACCTTTAACATAGTATATCGCAACAATTGGTTTCCGGATGATAACTTGATAGTGGTTCAACCTAGAGTCATGAAACTTCATAGGTGTGTTGGCCTTGGTGCGAGGAAGAACCCTATTGATCTTGGACTCACCAGGTCAAAGGTCAAGGTCACAGTGACCTTGAACATAGTATATCGCAACAATTGGTTTCCGGATGATAACTTGATAGTGGTTCAACCTAGAGTCATGAAACTTTATAGGTGTGTTGGCCTTGGTGCGAGGAAGAACCCTATTGATCTTGGACTCACCAGGTCAAAGGTCAAGGTCACAGTGACCTTGAACATAGTATATCGCAACAATTGGTTTCCGGATGATAACTTGATAGTGGTTCAACCTAGAGCCATGAAACTTTACAGGCATGTTGGCCTTGGTGCGAGGAAGAACCCTATTGATGTTGGACTCACCAGGTCAAAGGTCAAGGTCACAGTGACCTTGAACATAGTATATCGCAACAATTGGTTTCCGGATGAGAACTTGATAGTGGTTCAACCTAGAGTCATGAAACTTCATAGGTGTGTTGGCCTTGGTGCGAGGAAGAACCCTATTGACCTTGGACTCGCCAGGTCAAAGGTCAAGGTCACAACTCGACATTGGATCTGTGATCCTGAGCGGCATTTTGTTATCTTTCATTTAAATTTTAAGAGTTAAATATCCACAGAAAAATGTTCAAAAATGAGAAAAAGTAAAGATAAAAATCAAATTAGTTTTCAAGCTGTAATTGTGAGAGAAAGGAACCATTTTGAATAGCTTTAAACAATTTTTTGTTTACTAACTTCGAACTTCAGAACTCATATATATTCAAATTGTCAAAAAGTATAATCATTAAACTGTATAACAGATACATATTGTCCATTACAATTTAATAATTTTTCATTGAACCGTGATTCAACTTTGGCAGAACCATATTTGAAGAATTGTGAGTTTGCACCTAAGCAGCGACCAATAGTGAAAATGAAACAAATATGAAGTCCGTAAAGGGTAGTAATTCAGACAAAAATACTCTGAATAACACCTGCATTGAACATAGGGCTAGATGTCGAAAAGATATAGTAGTATACAAAATATAATAACATTCCACCATGTATTTTAAAAATTATTGAGTTGAAAATCTTAGTGGTCACAGACCAACATTGCAACATTAGAGCTTCTAGTTGCTGCCAAAAATATAGGCTCCTAGCAAAAACTGTATTCACCAAATGAATTTTTGGGATACTGTTTCCCAATCACTTGTGTCAAATCAGAAGGCCCAGTTTTACCATCAATGGCGAGAACAATTTAAACAGATAAGTATCATGGAATCTCATTAATTATGAGTACAGAGCATTAAAATCATCCTGCAGTAAATCTGGAACTGTTGTTATTGAAATCATTTATATCTTTCCAGAGACACATGATGGCATACAAGACATGGCTTGTGACACATTCATAAAAATAGCACAGAAATGTAAAAGGCATTTTGTGCAGGTGCAAGTGGGAGAAGTTATGCCATTCATTGAAGAAATTTTGAATGGAATCAATACTATTATTTGTGACTTGCAGCCACAACAGGTAAGTATATGCTATTCTTTGAACCTTCACCTCTGAAGAGATCTGTCTGCCCTTCTGTCTGTCCATCCATCCGTTAAGAACTTATTTATGTGATAACTTTGACAGTAGTTATCATATTCCATTGTGTGCTACTTCATATTAACAGTGCCTTGCGACAAATTCAGTAACCACCATATTTGATGAAAATTAAGAGTTCTTTCCCCTTATTGCTTGAATTTTTACTTATTATTTATGCATTTATGAAGATTGCAGTCCCCTGTAGGAACCCCTTTAAGTGGAGCAGTGCTTGCCTGCTGTGATAAACAAATTTTACTCTGCTGGTAAAATAGGACCCAGTAACCAACACCTGGGGTGGAAGTCCTCTAAAGTTGGCGATGTTGAAATTAATGATTTCCCTGAATTTTTCTTCATACCTATGTTGCAGCCATGATATAGTCATGGATACTGAAGTGACCTTGCATACACAAAAATAAATGTATAGAGTTGTAGCCATATCAGGAAAGTGTAATTTCTTCTTTGTAGTTTTGTATATGTAGGATTTAGTCTTTGATTATTTTCCCCCTGCAGGGAAGGGATATAGTGAAGGTCTCTGTCCATCCATTCATCTGTCCTCCCATCCGTCCATTCTTTTGTCCAACCATCTCCAGAACTCCTTTGGACAGAAGATGTATTTCAGTAAATTTTGGTGTGCTTCTTCATATTAATAATGTCTAGGACAACTTCGATCTCTGCCACTATGCAATGAAAAACTACAAGAGTTTATTTCACTTTATTGGTTGAATTTTCCTTGTTATTTAGTATGGTTTAACCCTTTACCAAACTCCAAAGGCAGACAACACTTGCAAAGAAAAGTCTTGAATAACTTCTCCTTTTTTTGCATCAAAAACATAGCTTATGACCCCTCTTGGAACGATCCCAACAAGCTCATTCCAATGAGGGGGCCATAAGTTATGGTTTTGAGACAAAAAATGAAACTTAAATGGTGATTTTTGCAAGTAATGCAGGCCTGTTTGGGCTATAACGTGGGGTATATGGTTAACAAATCAGGCCTGTCGATTTGAGGCAAACTGCCATTTGGATCGCTGGGAGTTTACCTAAAATGAAAAACCAGTGAACGGAAAATTTGTCATGCCAAATTGTCACCAGGCAAACAACATTTTTGCCAATTTGAATGATCTAGTATGCTCATGTTAGCTGAATATGGATGGCATACTCTTCTGCAGCATGCTAACTCTTGCCAAGATTAGGCGATAATCACAGCTAATTTGTATCTGAATTGCTCCAAAACAGCTTCATTATTGTTCCTAAGGATTCATCAGGATATTGCCTATAGGAGCAAGAACTTGGCTATGATACAACAGTTCATACATCAGCATAGTTGCGATACATATACATTTAAGTTATTTAATGGGTTACTATAATCAAGTACAGAGAAACAAACGATAGGTTACCAAAGCCCAGACCAGGTGAACGATAAATGGGTTACACCAAATTTTGAAAACACCAGGTCTGCATTTTCAACAGCCAGGGTGATATTGTGACAGACCATTTTTTCAAGAGGAGAATGTTGGGGTACCTGGAGAGAACCGCTGAGCGGCAACAGCAGCAGCTCCATGCAAGCAGAGTCAGCATTGGTTGAAGGCATGTGTTAGATCGATATGCAGTTAGCTGCTCCATCATGCTCTCACTTGGGCAATTTGGATGAATTGTCTTGCCCAAGGGCACAATGCAGATAGTGTGGGCACGGATTGAGCCTACAACCTTTAAATATGAAGTCCAGTGTTCTAACCAGTGAGTCACAGTGCTCCCAAAAATTTGCTTGAAATTTCATTGTTTGTGCAATAACTTGGATTGTAGTTATCATATTTCTAACTGCATGTCTGTTACAACTTTGGTCTTTAAAAGTGATTCAACAGGCAGATCTTATTCAAATTTCACACAATTCTTGCTCATGACTCGAGTGTGTCAAAATCCTGACTCAAAGTCATAATTTTGTCTCAAACTGTTCACCTGTCATGACAAACACCAAAACAAAAAAGTATCTGCAGGCTTCTACGTACATCAAAACACATAAGTACATGCAGGCTTTTCAAATCTATTTTCACTGACATTTAGACAGCTACACTCTCATATGAGTTTCCATCCATTGTACTACAAACTCGCTACCATGCCTTCTCTTTTCGCCTCAAATATGGGAAGCATCCATCAACACTTTACCCACTGTAATTAATGGTCATGTACATCCTATGCTATTCTCAAAAATTGCCATCGTTATTTATTTTATTTTTTTCAATTTCTTCTCCAGAATAATGATTATTATCCCTCAGTTGAACGAGCTCATGTGGGGCACATTGGCACCGAGTATTGAGGCATACTGCACTTTGATGGTGTGCTTGCCTTCGACTGCTGCTAATTCTGCTTGTGCAGAGTTAGTAAGTTGAGTCTGACAGTTGCTTGATGCTACACGGTGGGACTTGCCAGGTACTTTGGCTTCCTCCACTCATTAACTGGTTGAGGGCTAGATTATTTTATTTGTCGGAATTTGTTATTCAAATTGTTTTATTACAAATTATTGGAGAATGCCCACAGGCACTCTCCAATAGTTTGTAATAAACAAATTTATTTAAAAAAAAATATCATTTGCGTTTTACAGAGAATGAAACATAAGCAAGGTAAATGTTGGCTTTTGCTTTGGTACCCTCTTTTTTGAAAGCCCTGATAGTGGCTTCAAGCACTCAACCAGTTAAATAATCGAATACGACCCTTGCTGTTGAAAGTGTAGTTAAACCCGAATAAACAAATAAATGAAACTAGGGTAATAAACTTGATTTTATTTTCTGTTTAGGTGCATACTTTTTATGAAGCTGTTGGTCTCATGATCAGTTCCCAAACAGATCAGGTGTCACAAGAACATTTGGTGGAAAGATATATGCTGTTGCCCAATCAGGTTTGGGATGGCATAATTAATCAAGCAACACAAGTAAGTTTAATCTGTCTTTTAAATTGATTTTAATACCTTGGATATATTGTTTTAGAATAGGCATGGCTTCAGATTCTATTAATGACTTTTTTGCTTTTTCTGGTAATTGGTTGCTTGGGTTCAGGTTGCTTTTTAGCCTTTACCTGTACATGATTGTTTTTTATGACCCAATCACATGTTCAATCCCCTCTTTTTACCCCCACATTTTTAGCTCATCTTGACAAAGTCAAGCTGAGCTAATCTCATCGCTCTTCGTCCGTCGTCCGTCATCCACATTTTTAGCTCATCTTGACAAAGTCGCTCTCCGTCCGTCGTCCGTCAACACCATGTTTTTCTCTTCTCCTCCAAAGCCACTGGGCCAATTCAAGTGAAAGTTTGTGTGAGTGATGGTCCCAAAGGGGCATTTCATTTTTGTTCAACTCAGCATGCCCATCCCCATAGGGAGGGAGTGGGGGAAAATGCTCCAAAATATTTTTAAAATCATCTTCTCAAGAACCAGTGTGTACAATGACTTGATATTTGCTATGGAGCTTCCATATGAGGTGTAGAATCAAGTTTGTTCAAACGAAGTTCGTGAAGTAATATTTGGCTTTGTAATAGGAGGGGTAAGATTTTTGGCCCCGACTAAAATTTCTATTTTCTGAACCAATGGTCCGGTATGAACCAAATTTGGTTTGTGGTAGTATTGGGTCATAAGTACTTGACCCATGCAAAAAAAAAATTCCCGCATCCCCATGGAAACAATTTTTACTGTATTATCTCCCCAAATTCATGGTTTTATTTATTTTTATGTGAAATTCTTGTGTGTGCGAACTGTCTTGTTTTATGAAGCAATTTTGATGGAATTTTTCATTCATGATCATGTGAGTGGGCATGTGCACAATACCTCCTACAGCGATTGGAACTAGTTTTAACTGAATTGGCTCCTCTTGAACTTAGATTTATTATTAATATTTATACGAGATATTCTTGTGTGCATATCAACTCTTTTATTTTAATGAAACTTTTCATACATGATCAATAGAAACTCAAAATGCCAAACATTTCAGGCTGCAGCAGTTTTTGCCTGAATAACAAAATTTATTATTATCAATTGATTTTTATGGGGAATTTTTGTGTGCTAAACTCTTTGTAGATTAATGTCTCCATGACAATCTCCATGTTGTTGTCGTGATTAGCCATGGACAGAAATATGTGACCTTAAACACCAATAAATAACTAAACAATTAGTATGTATCTGTAGTCGGATGAATATATAACCATATGTACCCTTGAGTGCAACAAGGCCCCATCTGCTGTGCAAGAGCATTACAGATGGTGACTTGTTGCACTTAAGGGACAATATTTGCTGTACTAGATGATGTAATATGAGCTAACAAGAAGACCTTTGCATTTCTGTTTTGAGGTTGCAACTTTTGAAACTACATTTTCTCCCGTTGTACTTTGATGTATTATTGGTTTCTGTATGAAATAAACAAATTCATATATTAAGGCTTACATGGATGTTCTTTGAATAACATAAACTAGAATGTTTGGAAAACCTAAAAAATAACACTTGGAAATTGAAGAAGCCCCTTGGAATTGCTTTTGATAAAAATTTGATAATCCGTATTTATTAATATTAATGTTGATTTATTTTTCAGAATGTGGAAGTGCTAAAAGATGCTGATGCTGTAAAACAGCTTGGTAATATTTTAAAGACAAATGTCCGGGCATGTAAAGCATTGGGCCATCCTTATGTTGTACAGGTACACAACAAGTTTCCTTTTTTGTGGTCTTATTGTGTTAGGGTACTTTCTATACATGTGCATCGCTGTCTTGTGTGTTTGTTCCTTACCAAGCGGTAGAAATTCAAATTAGTTTTAGGTATCCCATATGTTGCCATGTTCTTGAAATTCATAATGTAAACTTGTCATTGGTGCTGTAGGAAAAACTTATTCTGAAGCATAAAATGCTCCTCAAAACATCATGTCAGTGATACAAAGTGTGCTCAATTATCAAACAAAGATTTTTATAGATGCACCTTTATAAGTCATATATTTATGTACATTAGATCAATTATATAATGGGTTTTGTAGTGCAAATGCTGTGGCCATCCACATGGTGTTAATGTGTTACTGTGGTGCAAATCTTTGTTTGATCCTTACTTAACAATTTCAGGGTTCGCATGGGTCTTGATTTCCTTGAAAATCTTTCAATTTCACAATAAGGTTTAAAGGCCCTGGAAAGAGCCTGTCTTTTATCATGGTTGTGGCAAATTTTGGGAAAATGATTCATCTGTAAGGTCGCACAAATATTTGTAATGTGGATGCAATGTATTTTATTACCTATAGCTTTGTAAAACCTCAACTCAGTTCACAATGTGCAATACACATGTTGAAAAGTTGAGCAGTTTCTTTGATAATTTATTGTTTAAACCAAAGAGAATGAATGCATGGAAACCAGTAGTTTGCTGGAAGTTCAGTGCTAATATATTCAAAGAAAAATAAAAAAACGAGAATGACGTTTCATCAATAACAAAAAATATCTGCATGTAAATTCCAAGATCAGTTGTTGCAAAATGATGTGCACCCTCATAGTTATAGCCTGTTGAAGTAGATATATATTCTGTCCAATGTGGGGTTTGTAGACATTTTACTATTACAAATATGGGGGAATCAGCTTCTGTACCTTTAAGTTTTTGTTCGTCAAAGTTTACAACATTAGTATTGATGTTTTGTTGATGTGTACCATTTTGTTAAGATGTTTTTAAATTTATCTGTTTTGTTTGAGTTACTGTTCTTGGTTGGCTTTGAAATTTTCTTCTTTTTTTCCAGGAAGTTTACATTTGCAGTGTACTCTGATCTTTTTAGTTTGGATTACTTTTTAATCTGCATTATCTCCCTCCAGAATTATAGTTGTTTATTATTTTCTTTTTCCTGTCTATTCTTTTTTGCTTGTACATTTGTTTGTTCTAAAAGGTGAAAAAATTTATGTAATCACCAGGAACTACCCAAAATTTCTATTTTCAGAACCAGTTCACCAATTTGAACTAAATTTGGTGTACTTCTCACTTCCCTCTGGGAACCCCAGGAGCTAGATGTAGATAGAAATTCAAATATTCCTCTTTGGAGAACTACATGTAAAAAACTTATAGTATTTGGTATGAAGCTTCCTGGGAGGTGTAGGATCAGTTGAGCAGAGAAAAACACTATCTGTTTCTCTAAGAAGCTTCCATTGGGGACCTCCATTTAACACTGTTGGTAATGGGGGAAAACACTCTGGTCACTTTCCTGTATTCTAGAGATAAATTGAGTATTCTATTATATCCTGTTTGCCAGAGCTCGTGGAGCTCTGTCAAACAAGATATAATAGATTAAATACCTGTACTGAATTTCCTGAAGCCAAATATGTGTATAAACAAGGGGAATTTGGTGATTACTTGGTATCAAACAAGATTTTTATTTTATTAGCTCAACTTGACAAAGTCAAGCTGAGCTATTGCCATCACTTCTTGCCTGTCGGTGTACATACGTACGTTAGTACGTACTTTCACAATTTCCTTTGGCACACCTCACAGGTCGCATTTATGATCAGATCACTTTGAAACGTGGTATGCTTGTTTGGGGTGACCTCTAGATGGGAGCTATCAATTTTCTTCAATTTCCGTCAAAAAATGTTGCTGCGGCCAAGGTTCTTAGAACTTAGTTTAGTCAGACCACAATATTTCCCTTTGGCACACCCTACAGGGCACATTTATGATCGGATTGCTTTGAAACATAGCATGCTTGTTTGGGGTGACCTCTAGATGGGAGCTATCGATTTTTTTCCATTTCCGTCAAAAAATGTTGCTGCTGCCAACGTTCTTAGAACTTAGTTTAGTCAGACCTCAATATTTCCCTTTGGCACACCCTACAGGGCACATTTATGATCGGATCACTTTGAAACTTGGTATGTGTGTTTGGGTTGACCTCTAGATGTGAGCTATTTTTAATTTCCATAAAAAGTTATTATCACCAGCCTTTGAACTTAATGCATTTGTGCATCAACTTATCCCTTTTGTACTCTCTGTATGGTATATTTATGAATTTCCATAAAAAAAACCCCAAAAACCATTGCCACAAAGCAATGACCTTCTACTTAGTGCATTTGTGCATTAACATCTTCCTTTGGCATGCCTCAGAGGGCACATTCATTATCAGGTTGTTTTGAAACTCTGTATGCTTATGCAGGGTGACAAAGATAGGAGCTATTGATTTTCTTTTCATTTCCATCAAAAACTGTTATTGCATTTGTGCATCAACATTTTTTGACATGGCCTACAGGCCACATTTATCATAGGATTGTTTTTGAACTTGGTGTGCTCATTAGTCAAGAACTCTAGATAAGAGCCAACAATGTTGATTAGCATTCATTTCTGTGAAAAAAATTGCCATTTACAATAACCTCTGAACATTCTGCATTTGTGTATCAACATTCTTCCTTTAGCCAGTCTTACAGTTTACTTTTAAAAATGCATGGATTACTCTGATGTTGTGCACACACAATGCTGTTATGTTGAAATTTCATCAAATAACATTGGTACCAATGATTTTCAATTTTGCCATTTCATTTATAACTTACCAACTTCAAGTTTGTCAAGTTGAGCTACAGTATCATTGACACTTTCATTTTCCATTTCCATCAAAAAATGTTGCCACAGCCAACATTCTTAGAACTTAGTTTAGTTAGAAGACCTCAGTATTTCCCTTTGGCACACCCTACAGGGCACATTTATGATCGGATTGCTTTGAAACCTGGCATGCTTGTTTGGGGTGACCTCTAGATGGGAGCTATTTTCTTCAATTTCCGTCAAAAAATGTTGCCATGGCCAACGTTCTTGAACTTAGTTTAGTCAGACCTCAATATTTCCCTTTGGCACACCTTACATGTGGAACTTAGTTTAGTCAGACCTCAATATTTTCCTTTGGCACACCCTACAGGGCACATTTATGATCAGATTGCTTTGAAACCTGGTATGATTGTGTGAGGGGACCTCTAGATGGGAGCTATCAATTTTCTTCAATTTCCGTCGGAAAATGTTGCCGCTGCCAACGTTCTTAGAACTTAGTTTAGTCAGACCTCAATATTTCCCTTTGGCACACCCTACAGGGCACATTTATGATCAGATTGCTTTGAAACCTGGTAGGCTCATTTGAGGAGACCTCTAGATGGGAGCTATCGATTTTCTTCAATTTTCGACAAAAAAATGTTGCTGCGCCCAAGGTTCTTAGAACTTAGTTTAGTCAGACCACAATATTTCCCTTTGGCACACTCTACAGGGCACATTTATGATTGGATTGCTTTGAAACCTGGTATGCTTGTTTGGGGTGACCTCTATATGGGAGCTATCGATTTTTAGCTCAACTTGACAACGTTCTTAGAACTTAGTTTAGTCAGAAGACCTCAATATTTCCCTGAGGCATGCCTCAGAGAGTGCATTC
This sequence comes from Pictodentalium vernedei, assembly GCA_031216915.1. Classification (NCBI taxonomy): domain Eukaryota; kingdom Metazoa; phylum Mollusca; class Scaphopoda; order Dentaliida; family Dentaliidae; genus Pictodentalium; species Pictodentalium vernedei. The sequence goes on along the minus strand of CM062292.1, from coordinate 184,074,983 downwards.
ATTATCAGGCTGGTTTGAAACTTTATATGCTTTTGCAGGATGACAAAGATAGGAGCTATCGATTTTCTTTTCATTTCCATCAAAAACTGTTGCTGTTAGCTTTGAATTTATTGCATTTTGGGCATCAACATTCTTTGACATGGCATACAGGCCACATTTATCATAGGATTGTTTTTGAACTTGGTGTGCTCATTAGGCGAGACCTTTAGATAATAGCTATTGATTAGCATTCATTCCTGTGAAAAAAGTTGCCATTTATAATAACCTCTGAACTTACTGCATTTGTGTAACAACATTCTTCCTTTAGCCAGTCTTACAGTTTACATTTATAAATAAGTATTACTCTTAATGTTGTGCACACACAATGCTGTTATGTTGAAATTTCACCAAATAACATTGGTACCAATGTTCTTCAATTTTGCCATTTCACTTATAACTTACCAAGTTCAAGTTTGTCAAGTTGAGCTACAGTGTCATTGACACTTTCATTGACAGGTGTTTGCTCCATAACCTGTATGGAATTAACAGGTCAACTTTCTACTGAAGGTATGGTAAAAGGTTGTGTGTTTGGAAGTTATATATAATTAAGAGATATCCAATTAAGTGAGCCCCACTATATTATTAGGTGACATATACTTTACAATGTGAAGGAAAAAATGTTAAAGAACTAAAAATGTAAAGCAAAAATCAAATGCCTTTATTTCCTGAACAATACAAGACAGATACCTGTTATGTGTTGTGAAACTTTCTTTTGATGGAGTAGTAGAATGAACTGGGAAAGAAAACTTATAAATTGCTTTATGGGGCCCCCTCTTTTAACTCTGCTGGTAAATGGGGAAATGCTAAACAATCATTGCTTTATGAACTTGTGTCTGCATATTTTTGATATATGGTATGAGTCTGCTTTAATGGTGTCAATTCAAGTATGTTCAAAGAATGTTTCTTGGGCTTTTATTTGGGCTTGTTTCTGGTGGGGCCAAATTTGCAGCCTCACCCTATTTTTTTTGCCCCTCCATGAAATGTCCAGATGCATATAGTGTAACCCTTGTCCATCCATCATTCTGAATTAACAGTTTTCTGAATTTTTTTTTCCATTGAGAAAATTGGCCGATTTCTGCTAAATGGCTTTGTCATTGATACAAATCAAGTTCGAGTTTGGTCCTGGTCGGATGATTTTTTTTTGCAGAGATGTTGACCTTGAACTTAAGTTATGAGGTGAAAACTAAAAGAATCAGTTTTCCAGACTTTTTTTCACCATAAGTTCAGATAATTGGCTAATTTCCGGTATGTGACTTTTTGGCCAATTTTATCCCAATCTGGACTCAATATTATTGGGTGACATGTACTTGATACATGGAAAAATAATTCCTCATGCCGTTATGGGTACCCTGTGGCTAAAAATATAAAAGGTTTTCAAATGTCATTCTTTCTCATCTGAAATGGGACAAATATGTGTTATATACTATAGAGTGAGTATCTTTATGGGTTGGAAATTCAAACTTGCTGGAAAATGCTACCTTATTTAAAAATGATTCTTACCCTGACGAAACAAATGAAAAAGCTCTCACACTTCACAGCTTCTCCATCCCAATTACCTGTAGACATCTTCATCTAGGTGAGCATTTTAGGCTCATGTGAGCCCCAGGTTTCGGATTTATTCCCCATTTTGGGCTTCAGATGTCTGCCATGTATTGCTATCATATTTCAAAGAAAACTATGTTCCCAACTTGTTTTCTGTCAAATTTAAATTTTGAAAAGTACAAAATCTTTTCCCTATAGTTCTTGTCATCCTATCATTACAAAATGTTTGTTGCTGGCTTGGGTGTTGGAGGTTTGGCCATCCATGGTATTTTGGGTAAATTTTTATTTTTAAATATAAATACAAGGATTGTTCTGATTTTTGTGCACTTTTTTCTATTAAGCCACACTGTTCATGGTTTCAAAAACAATAATAATGAAGCTGAATCACCAAAGAGCTCATTCTTGTTTACAAAGAACCAAGTTCATCAATAGCTGTTTAACTGATGTAATAGGGCCCCATCTAAAGTCTGGATTGCATGTCCTCAAAATAGGCAACATAATTATAAATGATTGGTGGAACTTGTCTATTCTTTTGTTCCAGTAGCAATATCGTCTGACATTCTGAAAGTGATCTTAAACTTCAGCACAATGATGCAAAAATACAAAACATTATTTTAAGCAACAAATTTTTCCTGTAATGAAACTAGGAATTTAACCAATTCATTCTTGTTTGCCAGACCTCATTGAGCTGTGTCAAACAAGATATCATTGGCTAAATTTCTAATTGCACGGTGAGAAAAATTTACTGCCTGACATTTCAACATCGTTGTAGAAAATGTTAAAACCCCAGTAATAAACAAACAAGCCAGAAAGCTGGCAGAGAAAGGCCCATCAAAATAATGTCATTTCTTTATCTTTCTTTCAGTTGGGAAGAATTTATTTAGATATGTTGAATGTATATAAAGTGATGAGTGAAAATATTAGTAGTGCCATAGCTACAAATGGAGAGAGTGTCATGAAACAACCATTAATCAGAAGTATGAGGACAGTTAAAAAAGAAACACTGAAGCTAATATCTGGTTGGGTCAGTCGGTCTAATGATCCACAGATGGTATGTATTGATGTTTGGGATTTTTTCCATGACTGATGAATGCAGTTCAATCTAAAGCTTGCAGGTTTCAAAGTCTATTATTAACAGGGATCTATTACTGAGTTGAAGCAAGATAAGAAAAACTTCTCAACAATATGGTATCACTGAACTAAATATTTGAATTAGAAATACCCGCCTTGAAATGTTGCATTCAGAAGTGATGCAATCTCTAAAAATAAACAGCCTTGGGAAAATAAACTGTTTCAATAAATGTTTTCTTCTACCTACTCATGTGGCTATATTTTACCACATGAGTAGGTAGAAGAAAAATTTACATCAGCTCTTAGGATAAAATGGCAGAGTCCTTTTATATTGGTGAAATATATAGCTGCAGCCCCAATTTTTGAAATAAAATTGACATTCATATTGTTTCGTGGAGGTTGGGGCACTGTTTTGCTTGTGGTATGGTTAAATGAGACAGATTTTTTCCAAAAATATTGTGTGCTGATGCAGATTTTAGTTTTATTTTGGGATCGGGGCAGTTTTTAAAGAAAGCTATAAATTCTCATCCCTCTCAGCTAATTTATTAGGTAACCGGCTTGAAAAATCATCGGAGGCAATACCAGTTTTTAAGCTCATTTGACACACTTTTCCTTAAAAGAGTATATTTCCCTTGTTTTTGACTCAGTGGAAGCCAAAAGTTGGATTCTAATGCACAAATGATTCTTTTATCTCATGAAAGTGATAAAATGTCTCTGGTAGGGTTGGGGATGATTATAGGAATCACTGAACTAAATATTTGAATTAGAAATACCTGTCTTGAAATGTTGCACTCGGAAGTGATGCAATCTCTAAAAATAAACAGCCTTGGGAAAATAAACTGTTTCAATAAATGTTTGAAGCATTCTATTGACATCTTGCATTATCGATGAATATTCCACATAAAAAAGAGGTGATTTAATGACTTTTGGACCTGAAAAATACACTTTACTTTTGGTGTGTTTTTGTAGGGAATTTCCTGAAAAATATGTGCACGTGACCGGTACTTCCTTTGCAGTCAATTTTTCTCTCTTATTTGTTGTATGATCCCCTGTTTTGGGGTCTGAAAAAGTTGTCTGAAGGGCTATACTTGACAAAGATATTTCATTGCCAAAATTAAAGTGATGCGATCATATTTTTTTGCCTGAACGTTATAATGGTCGCCTGTGGGAAAATATTTAGTTCTGTGATGCCATTTGGGAATCAGCCATAGAAAGCACAGTATTACCACAAACAATCCCAATTCATTCATCCACCCTACATGTCATCCTCCTATCTAAAATCCTTTAAAATCAACAAAAATCCACTGAAATTAGGTATTAATCTTAATTATTTGTACCTATTATGGGATTATAGCACATAAATATGGCCTAAATAGACCAAATCTAGTTTGGGCTGCAATAAAATATTGAATTGTGTTTTTAATACCAGTACATCGAAATGTAATTATCATCATGGATTCACCTTATGCCAGAACAGATCCGATTGCAAAACAAATATCCTGCTTCACAGGGCTTATATTTCATCTAAATTTGGGAGAATCCAGTTGGATTCTCACGAAAATGATTGCGAGAATCCATACCTGTTACGAGTGTCCCAGGAGACCACATGGTTGAACACCTGTTGTATACTGATAACACATGTTAAACCCTTTGCCCAACACAGCTTTTTAATTATTGAAACATAAACTGAATGTGATAATTTAAAAAAAAACAAAACAATATTTACCAATAAAACCTTACAAATGTGGATATCATTGGAATCGGCCCATTGAGCCGGTTCCAATGACAGTCACATTTCTACAATTTTATTGACAAAGTGCCAGGATACTTCTTGTCATGTTAGCCTTGCCTTGGTTAATTTACTGCTGATATGTTTGGTATAGGGTTAAATTGACTGAATTCTTTTCACCTGAATCCAAGCAGAAATGCAATGAGTATCTACGTGAATGCTTTTGTTGCGTGAATCTGCGTGAATTGATTCTTGGATTCTCATAGAAATATAAACCCTGCTTCAGTATTTACATTTATTTTTTCTTGTCTAACTTCTGTGATGATTTTTGAAAATTTATCTGTCCAACATGGTATTGTTCTAGTGGTGACACTATATGTTTTATTGAAATAAATTTTCACACCATATAACCACATCATGGGGGACAGTATTTTATAGTAGGATGCATGCCCTTGTGCATTTAGCTTCAGAGTTATATTTTATTATATATAGTTACTGATTGACATAATTTTGGATGGCATATGCTGCTCATGGATATTGCAACAAGGGGCATGTACCATTTTATTATGTCCCCGACCTCCAAACTAGGATTTGGGGGTATCTAGTGAAACCCTCTGTCTGTCCATCTGTCTGTCCGTACAAATGTTTTGCATTGTAATTTCAAAACCAGTGATCAGATTTGGATCTCCTTTGGTATGCTGATAGACCTGCATGGGGGAACGGATATGCTTAAGGAATGGGTTCTGTCCAATAATTTTTCCCAGAGTTATGGCCCTTTTTTCACTTTTTCAACTTGGGAAATTTTAGAAAATTTTCTGGTCCCACAATACCTTTAAGGCTACTTCAAACATGCTTGCGGGTCGGGAGCAGAGGCCCATTCTTTGCATTGCCCTTGTTTTTTAGACCTTGAACTTGGTCACTTCCTGTTTGCAAGTGTTTGTGTTGTCATTGAATTATCCAATATTTATCTCTAAACATGAAATTGGAACAATTTAATTGCAGCTATTTGATTACAACTTTCATTGTTTCAAATATAAAATTATCTTGCTATTTCTTATTTAAACGTCTTTATTTTCACTATTTCAGGTTACTGATAATTTTATTCCACCTCTTCTCGATGCAGTTTTGTTAGATTATCAGAGGAATGTTCCAGCTGCTCGAGAACCTGAAGTTTTGAGCACCATGGCATCAATTATAAACAGATTAGAGGTACTTTCATGATTGATATGCATCTAGAACAGTTTGGTCTTGGAACTTGAATGTTATTTTTGTGCCACATTAAAGACAATGGGGATTTCATATGACGAGCATTTGTTTATCCATGTGTCTATGACCTTGTGGACACTGCATTCCCTACAGTTTTCAGTTTTTAACCCTTTACCTCCCCCCCCCCCCCCCCCCCCCCCCCCCCCCCCCCCTCCACACACACAATATTTCTATATATTTTTTTTTTTCACAAATTTTTCAAATTTTAACAAAACCATACGTGACCACCTCATTGGAAAAAATTTGTTTTAGGGTAGCATCACCAAATTTACCCTCTGCAAACCTCAAATCTCAATCAAGGTCTCAAGCCTAAACGGAAAGGGGTACCCAGAAGATAAATTGGCCCACTGTATGGTATAGTATTAGCAAATTCACCCTCTGGGGACCTCATTCTGCAAATGACAGATTGTTTATTTTCAGGCTTGGGTAAAGGGTTAACTAATTGGTATAAAACTTTACAATCAGATATACTTTGGAAGGTTCTTTTCAGTTTGATTTTCAATGTATTCCATATGCAATAACTGATGTTTTGCCCCTTGTCAGTTCATTTTATCATTATTCACTTTATCCTGTGGACATGTTTATTCCTTCAATGTTATCTAGATTGTAGTAACAAAAGAAATAATTATGGAATCCTGTAGATGGTGTTCATGGATTGATGTGTCGGTACATGCATTACCTTTTCAGTATTTACTGTGACTGATCAAAAATGATGCTCTAAGTCAGTTACAGAGATTTCTTTGGCAGAAATCATGTATCCATTAAGTATAAAATTGCTAATTAAAATTCCTAAAAGCTTTGTTTTGTTTTAAAAACTGGGAAGATTTATTGGACCTTGCATACAAGGTCAAAATAAAACTGATAAGTCAAACTTCACTCACCCACTTATCCTGAGAAAATCGGGTCTTGGCATTAACTTGGGGAATATTTCATGTGTGTTGATTTTTTTTAGATAAACAACTTCTGCCTTACTGGTAAAATAGGACCTTCTGACCAATACCTGGCATGGATAGAAGTCCTCTAAATAGGGCAGCATAGGTGAAAATGATTTACTAAACTTTAGTTCATACCTATGTTGTTGTGATGATAGAGCCAAGATGGTGAACGTGACCTTAAACACCAATAAATAAATAAATAAATATTGTAAGTTTCATACTTTATGTAAACTGGAGAGAAATTACATCGTCCTCCACTGGCCTTCATAAAATAAAATGTTATCGAGATAGAAAAGTTCAGCATCTGTCTTCCAACGTCCCACTGAGTATCAGATGTGTTGAGTCAACCGATTTCGCCGGGAGACTCCCAGTTTGATGCCCCTTCTCCTGCCCTCACGGTAACATCTTATTTTCTCCTGTTTTGACCCTTTTCAAAATAGTTATTCAGTTCTCTCACATTTTTCTGTTCACAGGCCTTCGAGCTCCGATCATATCAAATGAAACAAAAAATATGCATACAAGTGAATTATATTTAATAAAGGAGTCTTTTATTATAAATGTTTCACCCTTATCCACTTTTTTTTATACGCCCATTTCTAAAAACGGTTGTATTATGTTATCAGTCTGTCTGTCTGTCTGTCCAAAAACAATTTGGTTTCCATTCATTTAAAGTCGAACGCCTTGACGGATCGACATCAAACTTTCAGAAGTTGTTTTGAGCATTAAAATACAGGTCAAATTCGATATTGGTGTTTCTCAGTCCATCTGCTGCAGAGATATGGACTTTGAAAACACAATTTTTCTAAAAAAAAATTGGTTTCCGTTCATTTAAAGCTGAACGCCTTGACGGATTGACACCAAATTTTTCAGATGTTTTTAGCAGTGAAATACAGGTCAAGTTCGATATTGGTGTTTCTCAGTCCATCCACGGCAGAGTTATGGCTCTTTGAAAACACAATCTTTCGAAAAAAATTGGTTTCCCTTCATTTAAAGTTGAATGCCTTGACGGATCGACATCAAACTTTCAGATGTTGTTTGTAGCAATAAAATACATGTCAAGTTCGATTTTGGTGTTTCTCAGTCCTTCAGCTGCAGAGTTATGGCCCTTTGAAAACACAATTTTTGAAAAAAAATTGGTTTCCGTTCATTTAAAGCCGAACGCCTTGATGGATTGACACCAAATTTTTCAGATGTTGATTTTATACACCTGTTTGAAAAACAGGACGTATTATGTGAATGGTCTCTCCACCCGTCTGTCTGTCTGTCCGTCCATGGACACATTTCGTTTCTTTAACTTTAGTTGTAATGGTTTGAGCTGAGTTAAATTTGGCATGTGGATTTAGTTTGACAAAATACAGGATGGGTTCGATTTCTGTTTCTAGCGGCCCATTTGCAGTAGAGTTATGGCCCTTTATTTATGGGAATTTAGCCCAACTTTTCGTTTCCGGACGATAACTTTTGTTTGCCTTGACCGATTTATTTCAAATTTTCAGTTTTTTTGTTTTTGACCACAAAATACAGCTCAAGTTCACTTTTGATCACAATCGCATATACCTTTCCAGAGTTATTTCCCTTGAATGATTGCAAATTTGTGAATTATGTGGTTTCCGGATGATAACTTTAGTTTGCCTTGACTAATTTGTTTCAAATTCTCAGATTTTGTTTATGACCACAAAGCACAGCTCAAGTTCACTTTCGGCCAAAATTGCATGTACTTTTCCAGAGTTATTTCTCTTGAATTTGTGCATTTTGTGTTTTCCGGATTATAACTTTAGTGTGGCCTAACTGATTTTTTTATTATATGCCTGTTGAAAAAATGTCGAATTATGGAATCAGTCTGTCTGTCTGTCCATTTGTCCATCCATCGGTCTGTCTGTTCGTCAACATTTGGTTTCCAGATAATAACTTTAGTATTTTTTTTTCGATTGACTCCTAAACTTGGTATGTGGTTTAATCAAAACAAAAGGCAGGTCAAGTTCGAATATGGGGTTGGTCCAAACAATTTTCACCCTCACCCCCACCCTTACCCCAACCCTTCAAAAATACAAAACGGGCGTATATTGTCCCACCACGCGTTCTCTTGTTCTGTTTTTAGCTCACCTGACTGAAAGTCAGGGTGAGCTTTTCTTATCACTCTTCGTCTGTCGTCCTGCGTGAAGGTGGTGTTTGAGCCTCTTTCTCCTAAACCACTGGCCACATTTTAATTAAATTTCATGTAAGTAGTGGTTATATAGGGGCATTTTGATTTTTATGCAAATTAGGTTTCGGCTCATATTGAGCAGAGGTGTGGGGGAAAAAATGGCCAAATTTTTTGAAAATCTTCTAATGAACCACCAGTTGCAGAGACTTGATATGTGGTATACAGAGTCCTTTTGAGGTTTAGAATCAAGTTTGTTCAAGTGAAGTTTGTCAGGCATTATTTGCCTTCGTTATGGGAGGGGCAAAAATTTTGGCCAGGCCTAAAATTTCTATTTTCTGAACCGTGAGGTCGATTTGAATCAGGTTTGATATGAGATGATAATGGGTCATAAGTAGTTGATTGATGCAAAAAAAATTTTCTCATTGCCCCGTGGGAACCTCGGGATCTAATAATAGGAAAAACCTTAAAACTGCCATATCTCCAAAACTACACGGCACAGAGAATTCTTTGTATAAAGCTTACTTTTATCCAGTAGAATAGAATGGTTATAAAAAATCCCTATTGGTTTGATCACAAGGTACTTTTTTCAGGACTTTGAAAAAGTGCTGAGTCAGCACTTTTTAACACTGTAGGCAATGGGAAAAACATTAAAAAATTTTCTCCAGATCCAGCAGGCAGAATCTTTTGATATTTGGTATGCAACATTGTAGGGTGAATCTGATTCAAGTTTGTTCAAATTGGCTCCCTGGATTCATATTTGGGCTCACTATAGAAGCCCGAATTCAAACTTAGTGCATTTCAGGCAAATTTCTTCAAAAATCTTCTCCAGATCCAGCAGGCAGAATCTTCTGATATTTGGTATGCAGCATTGTGTGGTGGATCTGATTCAAGTTTGTTTAAAACGGCTCCCTAGATTCATATTTGGGCTCACTATAGAAGCTCGAATTCGAACTTAGTGCATTTCGGGCAAATTTCTTCAAAAATCTTCTTCTCCAGATCCAGCAGGCAGAATCTTTTCATATTTGGTATGCAACATTGTGGGGTGGATCTGATTCAAGTTTGTTCAAATCGGCCCCCTGGATTCATATTTGGGCTCACTATAGAAGCCCGAATTCGAACTTAGTGCATTTCAAGCAAATTTCTTCAAAAATCTTCTTCTCCAGATCCAGCAGGCAGAATCTTTTGATATTTGGTATACAACATAGTGGGGTGGATCTGATTCAAGTTTGTTCAAATCAGCCCCCTGAGTTTATATTTGGGCTCAGTATAGGAGCCCAAATTTGAACTTAGTGCATTTCAGGCAAATTTCTTTGAAAATCTCTTCTCAAGATCCTTCAAGTTTGTTCAAATCAGCCCCCTGAGTTTATATTTGGGCTCAGTATAGGAGCCCAAATTTGAACTTAGTGCATTTCAGGCAAATTTCTTTGAAAATCTCTTCTCAAGATCCAGCAAGAAGAATCTTTTGATATTGGGTATGCACCATGCTTGGGAGGGGGGGGGGGGGTGTGCAGTGTGCAGTATCCTTAGGGGGGTGAGATTCAAGTTTGTTAAAGCCAAGTCCCTGGGTTCATATATGGACTCCCTGTGGGAGCCCGAATTATAACTTAGTTCAGTATGAGGAATATTCTTTGAAAATCCTTTTTTTTTTAAGATCCACTGGTCAGAATCTTTGGATATTTGGTATAAGCTTTTCTTAGGAGGAGCAGATGCAACTTGTTAAATCAATTCTCTGGGTTGATATTCAGGCTACCCTGTCAGGTGAGCGCCCTCAGGCCCCTAGGGGCCTCTTGTATTCATTTCAAAATTCAATTGAGCTGTGTGGTCAATTTACAAGTGCTAACAACGAAAATAGTTGACTTAAGCACATCATCTCTTGACATCCATCTTCACTTAAATAATGATTCCCGATGAATAAAATGTACTAAATAGAATTAAACTATCTTTATTTATTTAGTTTGAATATCCACTCATTTTTTGCTCAACTTGACGAAGCCCAGCTGAGCTACTAACATCACTTCTTGTCCATAGGCGTACGTCTGTATTTGCGTACTTACATCTGTACATACAGTTCACATTTATGATTCGATTGCTTTAAAAGATGGGGTGCTTGTTTATAGCGACCTCTAGATGTGAGCTTTGACTTTTTCATTTCTCTCGAAAAACGTTACTGAAAGTTGCAGTTGGCAATGACCTTTGAACTCATTGCATTTGTGCATCAACATTTTCCTTTGACAAGCCCTGCAGGGTGAATTTATGAATGGATCAGTTTGAAACTTGGTATGCATGTTTGGGGTAACCTCGAGATGTGAGCTATCGATTTTCTTCCCTTTCCGTCAAAAAAAGTTGCCATCAGTAATAACCTTTAAAATCAATGCATTTGTGCATCAACATATTCCTTTGGCATTCCATACAGGGCACATGTATGAAATTGATTGCTTTGAAAGTTGCTTCAAGTTCATCAAAAGCCATAGCAACAGCCTTTGAAATTGATGCATTTGAGCAGATTCATTTGGCATTCTCTATAGGCACATTTATGAATAGATTGCTTTGAACCTTGGTATGCATGTTCGGGAGCTATTGATTTTCTTTCATTTTCATCCAAAAACGTTTGATAGCGCCAACCTTTGAACTTGGTGCATTTGTGAAGCAACTTATCCCTTGTGTAATCCTGTATATGCACTCCCTATAGGGCATATTTATTAATTTCCATCAAAAAAAAGAAGAAAAAGAGGCATTTCCATTAGCAACAACCTTCAAACTTAGTACATTTGTGCATTAACATCTTCCTTTGACATGCCTCAGAGGGCACATTCATTATCTGGCTGTTTTGAAACTTTGTATGCTTATTCAGGGTGACCAAGATAGGAGATATTGATTTTCTTTTCATATCCATCAAAAACTGTTGCTGTTTGCAACGATCTTTGAATTTAGTGAATTTGTGCATCATCAGTCTTCTTTGACATAGCCTACAGGGTGCATGTATCATGGGATTCTTTTTGAACTTGGTGTGCTCATTAGGCGAGACCTCTAGATAAGAGCTGTCGATTAGCATTCATTTCTGTGAAAAAGGTTGCTGTTTACAATGACCTTTAAACTTACTACATTTGTGTATCAAAGTTGTTCCTTCAGCCAGCTCTACAGTTTACAGCTCTACAGTTTATATGCATGGATTGCTCTGACGTTGTGCACACACATTGCTGTTGAATTTTCGCCAAATAACATTGCAACCAATGATCTTCAATTTTGCCATTTCACTTATAACTTACAAAGTTCAAGTTTGTCAAGTTTAGATTCAGTGTCATTGACACTTTCATTGTTATATTGTACAAGTCATAGTTCAGGCCTGTATTCCCAGAAACTTCTGAGTGGTATTTGCACAGGTGAAATTGAAAGTATAAATTACTGATGATGAGAAAATAGGCTGAAATGTTCCCTCACTTATTGGTGCATGTAAAGAAGCACTATGTTGCCAGGTGATTAAAATAAAAACATTGCCATCTGCTTCACTTCAGGCCTCAGACATTTCGTCTTGTGATAAAAATTTTATAGGTTTTATTTGAACAAATGAGATCATCCCCAATCCAAATCCCATTCATCAGTGACTTAATTGGTAAGTGGTGATATCAAATTACCAGAAACAACTGAAACAGGTCCCAGAAAACCTGGAAAATTTTAAAATTTTGTCAAGAAAAACTTTTTAATATTGATGTCATTGGGACAAGCTCTCAGACCTGGATATAGTGGTATCCATGTATTTGTATTCTTCTTCGACAAATATCATTTAACTTGTTCAAATAAATTTAAATATATCGTAATGTATTAGGATGGAGTAAGAGTTGGGTGGGAAGCATGAAATGAAAATTATTGATGTGCTGACTGCATGTGCAAATCTCCCTGACAAGCATGGAAATCTCCCTGACAGCTTACCAAAATCTCTCTGACAGTCATATTCAGAGGTTAACAGGTCTGCTGAGGATACCTCTTAATCATTTTAATTAATTCGAAGAAGTGGGTGATATATTGTCAACCTGAACATCCGTCCAAAATTATTGTGTGCACAACTCCTCCCACATATATGGACTGATTTCGATGAAACTTGCCAAACATTACCGCAAGCAAGTTGGCATTTGTGACTTCAAAAAGTTTCAATCAGTAACACAAGGCCCAGGGTTCCTATTTGGGCACCAGCCAGAATTTTAACTTAGTGCTACCTGGGAAATATTGTTTGCAAATCTTCTGATCCACCCGTTAAGAGTCTTTTTATATTTGCTATATAGCATCTTTCTGGCAGGCAGAATTAAATTTGTTCAAATCAAGTTCCTTGGTTCATATTTGGGCTCCCTATGGTAGCCTAAATTTTAACTTAGTGTACAATGAAAAATATTCCTTGAAAATCGCTTCCTCATGTGCACCAGTCACCAGTCAGAATCTGTTGATATTTAGAATACAGTATCCTTATGGGAGCCAGAATTTTAACTTACTGCAATGTGAGCATAAGTCTTTCAAAATTTTCTGATTGGGATCCACTAGCCAGAATCTGTTGATATTTGGTACATGTGAGGTCAGATTCTGAGTAGTTCAAAACAAGTATTTTCTAATCAGGTTTCCAGTCATTTTAACCTTTTCAAATTATTGCTCTGTATTCTGCTGAAATTTGCAATTTTCTGTCTCTTTGAATTATTTGTAATAATACAATTTCCTTATTGGAACTGCCAGATGTATGGCAGTGCTTGATCTCTCAAACCACTGCCCCAGTCAGTGGAAAAAAAATAACATAAGTGACAAATTATTTTTTTAAACAATTCTTAAATCATTTCGGTAAAAAACAGGTGAGCACTTTAGGACTCTTGTTATTAATTTTTAACTTATGTTCGTATTTCAGACCCACTGCTCTCAACATCTCACTGAAATGATCTTAAGATGACTTCATTCACATTTTATGAGTTTATTCTTTCAAAAATCATGAAGCACAAAAGCCCCATCATTAGTAAGGAAAGCTGACAAGGCGATATTGATTTTACTTAAACCCATGTCTTCAAAGTTCCCCAAATTGTGATGGTACACACTTGCCCTAATTATGTAATAGCACCAAAATTATGCGATGTTTCAACTTAAAAAATTGTTTGCAGTGTTTCGTCCATTTATATAGGTTGATCAGGGTTTCCTGATGCACCAAAATAGTTTAGGGCCCACCTGACACAATGCAGACAATAAGTTTAAAAAAAACCCTAGAGTTCACCCCCCAAAAAGTAATCTGTGTCGACAAAATCATATACACGACAGTGGTAGCGCAGATTGCTTTTCACTGGCTTACTCTGTTCGGACATGTAGGTACTTAAAAGTATGAGATATAATATATTCATATTTGTGGCATCTCCTTTTAGGATTTAGGCATGACACCAGAAAACAGGTAAATGTTTAGCTCAAGGAGGACCAATAATATTAGTTTTTTCTTTAGAAATATGGAAGGGTATGAAACAGATGCTGATAAGGCGAAAATATTGGTGCTTTTCTCTCCCACCAAACTGCAACATGGTAGATCTGTATTTGCCATTGTGCCCAAATTAGACTAATCTAAAGGCCAGTTACACCATTAGGTGGTCCAGAAGATCACATACGAAAGACACTGCTTTAGACTCGAAAGTTATGAATGAATCCAGCTGAATGGAAATTCTTTGTCCCACCATTGTTATTGACAAGAAGTTGTGTAGCATATTATTTACATGTCTGTATGTTCAGTCATTTAGGACAAAGATTAATTAATCCAAATGTTCCGCCAAGGAGAAGAAATATCTCAAACAATTGACTCATATTTTAATAAACTTCCCACAAATTAATTTCCACTGAATAAAATTACAGCCTTTTCAGTAACTGTGTGCTTGAAATCAAGATGTTGCAGTAACATCCTTGATATATGTCCACTTTTGTCTTATTTTTTTCAGAGCAATATAACTAAAGATATCCCACAGATATTTGATGCTGTATTTGAATGTACATTGGAAATGATAAATAAAGTAAGTGTAATATTCAAATCAAGTACTTTTTCTTGTAAGAATTTCTTATATTTTTATATGACAACCAATGGCCCAGACTAGCTGGTGCTAACTCAAATTATTCCAGGGCCAAACACAAATTTTGCCCCCCAATCCCCCAAATTTGCATACAAAACCAAAAAAATTAAGTCCTAGATGGTCCTCCATACTTTTGAGATCTGCACATGCGCAGTATCCAGGAAGGTACCGAAATTGGCACCAACCTTCATTCTTTGTTTGGCCCAAAGTCCGCAACAATGAACTGACATCTGTGCTTTTAAATCTCCTTTTTTGAGGATGCCAGACACAAATCAGTGGTAAAATTGATGGATCCAAGGCTGTAAATGGATGATGGAAGGAAAGAACGGTGGTTGGAAATGTTCAGGGCTGTAACTTTATAATAATTATAAAAATTATTTCATGTTTCCCAATTTGGGGACATGCACCTGACGTCATCATTCTTGCTAATGATTTATCCACTGTTTGTTAAGTGTTCCTTCCCAATCCCTCCTTGAAGCCCTCCGGTTAAACTCCTAAGGTTTTTGGCTGTTTTTTATCGAAATATTTAATTGAATTTCTTGGGAGTTTAACGTGTATAGCAGAATGTTTATTCTGTTTACCCCCATGGTTACGTCCTCATCCTAGGGGTGTTAGGTCATTTTGGTCTTGCATCTTCTATCTGATGTATCATTTTTTCTTCATTTGAAGATCGTGCTTTACATCTGGTAGCTTTAAAATCTGTTACTGACTTTGGGCCTTTTTTCTGTGCCTGATGTCTTGTTCCCAGTTTTTTTTCCTTTGACCTTGTTTACATTGGCAACGTCTTTAAATATATGTAGTGTTTAGATATTATATTACTGTAGGATTGTTGTAAGATACATTGATTATGATTCCGGTAGTGTAACTCCAAAAAAATTGGATTTTGTCCACACTTAGGCTCTGTCGGGATGCTCTTGGGCTCTTCATGTTCCCTTTGGGAACTTTGGCTTTTTCAAAAAAATTTCGAAAAATTTTTGAATTTAATTTTTCGATTTTGATTGTAATTATTTATGTATCTTTATCATATATTTATTGTGGAGTTTTCAGAAGTACTATCGACTTATTTTGATTAAATCATGAAAGATTACTGCTCTAAATGCAAGGAAGTCTTCCTCAGATTTACATGCTTGTTGCCTTGCCTGTAGTCGATATACTTCTGCGGATTCTTGTCCTACAATTGGGATGACAGATGTTGGAAATGGGTGTCACGGTACGTCGTTGGTGGTGAGATGCCTATGCCGGTGCTCTCATCGCAAGATAATTCAAGTTTTTCAGTTTATTTTTCAGAGGAACAAGAACATGGTGATGGTATTGTGATGCCCACCAAAAGTGTGCTACCGTCGTCGCGCTTTGATGAGCAAACAGCTAGCTGCAAAGGTTCTCTTGAATATTAAGCAAGGGATAAGGCCTCTAGTTAGTGTTCTTAATCCCCTGCAAACAGCTAGCTCGGCCAGTGAAGCGGTTACTCCGTCCGTGGGAGACATAACACCGGGTATGTCTGTTGCGGTCGAAGGAAATGTAGATTTGGGTAGAGCGAGCACCTTAAAATCAAATGCTCACCCAGCGACGACGGAAAAATAGGGAGGAAGTCAACAAGTTTCTTGTCGGGAGGCTCGGCGAGGTCTAACAAGGCCGCAAGCGAGAGAGGTCCCTCTCTAACCCAACAACATCTGGGGCCAGACGTTATGAGAAACTGACACAGGCCGGAGCATACATCCACACCTGCCGCTCAGGACGCTTCGTCTACACTGTATCCACCCTCGGCTACAGTCACGGCTTCCTCTGCTACTGTTCATAAGCACACACGACTCCATCCTAGCTACCCAACTAGCTACCCGTGAAGTCGGACCATCCGGTAGCTAGTGAACCGAGGCTTACATCATCAGGATGTTCGGAGAAGAGATCCATCTCCGGAACGCCGTCCCAGGAGCAGCAAGCAGCTAAAAAACAGAAAACCGCTACTCCTCAAGCCTCGGTGATGGACTTTCTGTTGCAGATTGGGCAGCTGATCGCAGCATCCCAGCAAGTGCATGAGCTGTTGGACGGTGCTGGGTCAGTCCAGTCATCTGTTCATGCAGATGCGATGGACCGAGATTCACAGCTGATTCAGTCTGATGGCGAAAGGGATAATGAAGAGGATTAGTCTTCCGTTTTGGAACAACATATGGTTGTGATGGAATTTATCCATTAGTACTATCTTGAATTTGTTCCACCGCATCAGCAAGCTGCAACAACAAGGGAGAAACCGCTGGCGTCTTTAGACGCAAACTTTATACGGAGGAAGGAAGAAGTTCTTTCTTTTCCTGTACAGTCTAGACAGGTGTCGCAGGCCTTCGGCCATGTCGACTTGCCATATTTAGCCTCTCTAGTGTGAGAAAGAAAGGTGGTATCTTATTAACATCTTCCATAAATATACCTTTCCTTGGACCACGTTCATTTAAAACGATTGGAGATGATGTTCAGAGAGCTCCTCTGTGTTTAGATAAACAGGCCGGGGATTTAATTATAGCCCTACCTGCTTCATTCAGTATGCTCTCGGATGTGATAGAATCTGCTATTTCATTGAATAGAGCAAATTTGGACGCGATGTCCTATGCAAATCACCTTACCAGAGCTATGGCACAACGTCTCAATGGGAAGGAATTTGAGGACGTGTGTACCTCTCTTAGAGTTCTTTCCAGGGCTGTCATGTATGCCACGTATAACTCTGCCCTGACAGTGGCAAATCTGGAGTTAATCAGTTGTGATGCTGCCCTTACGTCGTCATCACTTATAGATGACAAGGTGAAAAGCTCTTTCCGGGTCACTTCGGTCTCCGGACATACTCTGTTTGACGACAAGCTTTCGTTAGTGTATGAGCAGGCTACTAAGAAAGCTTCCAGTAATCTGCCTTTGAAGTTGGTGTCTCAACAACACGCTTCAGCAGACTGGGGTAAGTGAGGATATTCTAAATCAAAATGGAATTCCTCGCGAGGGTTCAAGAAACCCTCATATAATTACTTCGGAGGTCGTCACTACAGCGACTCAGGAAAGGGGCATAAGTTTGATCAGGATTATCGGTCAGACGCCCCTAAGCCGACAGGATGAGGATGTTCACAGGGAGGACGTAGTTTCTCCTCCCGTAAGCCTCACAAGTCCTACATTTGATGGTCAGGACCTCTGTTGTTTGCCAATTGGCGGAGGTTATCAAACTTCGCGAGAAACTGGATAGCAGTCATGAAAGATCAGTGAGTGAGAAGGGTAGTCTCGGAAGGCCTACGGCTATCATTCTGAGTGAAACCCCCACTAACAAGATGTCCGCGTTGGACAAATCTTCCAGCAGATCCTTTCAAAAGAGTCTCTCCTAGCAGAGGTACAGGCTCTCTTATTAAAGGAAGCAATAGAAGTCGTCGAGAATCAAAATTCTCAAGGCTTTTACAGTTACCTGTTCTCGTCCCAAAGCCAGACGGCTCGTTCCGACCGGTAATAGACTTGAGCTGGATAAACAAATTAATCAAGGCTCCAAAGTTCTAAATGGAAACCATTCGGTCGGTAAGAGCGAGCATTCGAGTGAACGACTATGCGGCAAGCATAGATCTAAAGGACTCTTACTTTCATGTCATGGTACAGCGAGGGAGTTCATGCAACTGATGGGGTTGTGCGGAGCGGCTGCGGATTTTATTGCGATGGGCCACTTATGCACGCGTCCCCTCCAGATATTCTTTACTCAGAACTGGAGTGTGAAGGCGCATTCGCTCGAAACCAGTATTGTTTTAACAGACCTAGTAAAACAAAAGGTTCAGAATTTGGCAGATCTTCCGTGGTTAACTCAGGGAGTTCTACTTCAATTACCGGATCTGCCTTTCACGATTATGACGGATGCGAGTCAGGCGGACTGGGGCTCGACCCAAAGTCCCGCAGACTTGAAGTGTCGGGGTCTTTGGGACTCTTGGTTCCTAGAAAAGCACATAAACATCAAAGAGATGATGTCAATCTGGCTAACACGACAACATTGGATTCGTTAAATAGCGAACATCCATGTTCAAATTCTGTCTGACAACTCGACAGTAGTTGCTTACCTCAGGAACCAAGGTGGCACTCGATTCCGTTATGCGAATTAACGGAGAAGATTCTCCCATTCGTTCTGAATCATCATGTTCATCTCTCAGTCCGTCATATACCGGGTCGTCTGAACGTACTAGCAGGCTCGCTCTCTCGGAAAAGTCGCCTATTGCCATTGGAGTGGACTCGCAACAAGCGAATATTCAGGCAGATCTGCTACCAGTGGGATTGTCCCATGATAGATCTCTTTGCGACACACCTAAACAATCAATTACCGACGTTCGTGTCGCCATGTCCAGATCATCGATTAGACGCCCTGTCGATCTCATGGGACCTGAAGATAGCATATGCATATCCTCCAGCTCTATTGATTCAGCAGATTCTGTTAAAGATCAAACAGTCTCACTGCAAAATCTTGCTAGCAGCACCTCTGTCGTCACAGAAACCTTGGACCAATTTTCTCATGTGTCTGTTATGGGACATTCCCCGGAAGCTTCCTCCTCAAAGGGATCTTTTATTTCAGGGGAAGTCACATGCACTGCATCACAACCCGGAAGATCTCAACCTTCACATATTTCCGTTGTGCGGTCCTTCTGGCACGGAAAACATTTTACAGGACGAGCAGTGGATGCAATTTCTAACTGTAGGAGGGCCTCTTCTAAGTTGAATTATGCAGCGAAGTGGAGGGTTTTCTTCCGTTGGTGTATGGATCAGTCGATAGACATGTACGATCCATCCATACCACATATTGCCAATTTCCTGGTCTACTTGTTTGACGATCTCAAACTGCAGCCCGTCACTATTAATAATAATAATAATAATAATGTGGTTTTAAGCCGAGTCTCCACTGAACGTGCTCACAGGCTTTACAATAAGTACATGACATCTAATATGAATATGTAACTAACTAGATATTATGGCGGGATAGGCTAATTTAAACAGATGGGTTTTCAGTGACTTTTTGAACGAAACTATGTCCTGGACGACCTTCAGGTGATCGGGCAGTTGGTTCCACAAATAAGGTCCAGCTACACTGAATGCACAATCACCGGCAGTTACAAGGTATCCAGGGTTGTATACCAGATTGTTGGCTGACGAAGATCTAAGAGCTCTGACAGGTTCGTAACACTGTATAAGAGAGTTCAAATAACCAGGTGCAATATCTAAGCGAGATTTAAAAGTTAAAAGAAGAACTTTGAAATTAATTCGCTCCTTTATGGGTAACCAGTGTAGATCTTTCAGTATAGGTGTAATATGACAAAATTTCTTATTCCTGGTTACCACTCTAGCCGCGCAATTTTGAACATAATGAAGTTTCTTCAATAGATGTTGTTTGCAGCCATATAACAGAGAATTGCAGTAATCAAGACGGCTAGTTACAAGGGCGTGCACAAGCTGCTTGGTCGTCTCCTCATCGATCACGTTCCGAACTCTGCCGATATTGCACAGATGGTGGAAAGCGGATCTGCAGACTTGCATCACATGCGCATCTGCAGCCAAATTCCCATCCATGCAGTATCCCAGATTGCGGACTGCTATCGACGGTGAGATGACACTGTCTTCAATATGTAAACTGAGTTTAGAAACTTTGGAAAGTTGACAGGGTAGTCCTATGTACATTATTTCAGTTTTATCAGCATTACGTTTTAAGAAATGTTGAGTCATCCAGTTTCTGATATCGGATGCACAGTTCTCGAGAATTTGGGCTGCTTGTCTCTCGTCACGGGGTTTAAAATGAATATATAATTGTGTGTCGTCCGCATAACAGTGAAATGAGAGTCCATGGCTATGTATTATATCGCCTAGGGGTAGCACACATATGGTATATAGCAGGGGTCCGAGAACAGACCCCTGTGGGACACCACACTTAAGCGTTACATGCTCGGAGAGCGTCCCACCCAAGCACACTCGTTGCGACCGCCCAGATAGATAGGATCGAAACCATTCTAAGCACAGTCCTGTGATACCCAGTCGATTTTCCATGGTGTTAAAAAGTACAGTGTGATCGATGATATCAAGCGCTGCACTTAGGTCCCGAAGTACAATACATGATACCTGCTGTTGATCCATGGATTGTAGAATGTCATTTTGCACGCGTAATAGAGCAGTTTCAGTGCTACACCCGGGCCTGTATGCGGACTGAAATTCTTCAAACAAGCCGGTTTGCGTTAGATGGTCACGAATCTGAGTGCTGACAACGCGCTCCAATAACTTGGAAATGAAAGATAAATTTGACACTGGGCAATAGTTTTTCAGAACCTCTTTATCTAGCCCAGGCTTCTTTAGGAGCGGAACTACACGCACCTCCTTCATGCTTGATGGAAAAACACCGGTGGTCAATGATGTGTTCGCGATCTTAAGTAACCAAGGCATGAATGCTGGTAAGCAGGTTTTGAGAAGTTTAGTAGGGATCAAGTCAAGCGCACACTGCTTGGATGGGGACCTCAAAACGACATTACGAAGTTCATTTTCGGTTACAGGTTGGAAACAATTCATGTGACTCTTAACTGCCGAAAGCATAGTGGCTTGCTTCAATGAAGAGAAGTGTGACACATCATCATCCACATTTAACGTTAGCCCAGATCTTATTGTGTCTATTTTGTCAGTAAAAAACTTGACAAAACGGTTAGAAAGATCTTCAGCAGATGCGTGATCAGGAAGTGAGACATTCCCTTTCCGATGGAACAATTTATCCATCACGTCTGAAAGTACGTTAGGTCGCTTGATGTTATCACTAACGATGTTCGTGAAGTAATTCTTTTTCGCGTGACGAATAAGGGAATTTACTACATTCCATTGCTCGGTGAATAACTCCCTATGAATTGTTAGTTTTGACCGCCGCCATTGCAACTCAAGCACTCTACGGTATCTCTTAGCGTCCCGTATTTCATCAGTATACCATGGTGAGAGTTCACGCTTAGTTGCCGTTCTTGTTCGAAGCGGTACAAATTTGTTCATGAGGTCATTTGACATGTCATTGAACTTATTAACAGTATCGTCAACGGTATCATTTGCCATTTGTTGTTCATTTACCGGACTAATTGCCTCAGAGAATTCCGAAGGGTTTATACTTCGGCACTTGCGGTAGGTAAGGGTATGCTTTGATGTCAGTTTGCGAGGCAGCTGAATGGTAAATTTGACCAAAAAGTGATCTGAGAGTGCTACATCTACGATCTCAAAATCCTGGACCAGTGCAATGTCACATTCCCACGTAATTACCAAATCCAGTGTATGCTTAGCTCGATGGGTGGCACCAACAACTCGTTGCACCAGCTCCATCGATTCCAGAAGTCTAAGAAAATTTACTGCCGCCATGTCGTTACTTTTTTCAATATGGAAATTGAAATCACCGACCACATTGAAAGTACACTTTGATGCAACTAAAGTTCCAAGAAATTCGGCTACTTCGTTCATAAAGGAATTAACAGATTCAGATTTATTAGAAACTTTCCTATTTGGACCCTTTCCATGCGAAAAGGTATGAGGACGGTAGATTACCACAATTTTGACCGATTTTGATCCCTGTTTCAAGGTAGTGGACATCACTTCAAACGATTTGAATTTTCGACACTCATCAGTTATTATTTTGATGTCATTATCAAATAGCACCCCGACACCGCCTCCTGTTTTCCCACACCTAGGTTTATGTATAAGAGTCTTATCATTTTGTTGAAGTTCACCGATAGTCATGTTATCATTAGATACGAGCCACGTTTCGGTAAGCATACACAGAGATATATCGTTGTCATGCATCATATCCCGTATATCACCAGTCTTGTTATTAACGGACCTAGCATTGAAGAGGCCTGATGTGATGCCAAATGTTGGATGACAAAGCACAATCAAGTTATCGGCATTGAGCTCCTTGGGTTTCCATTTTGTGAGGCGTCTGCGGCCGCCTTTTCTGTTTCTCAACTTACGACATATACCAAGTTCTATGAGCCTATTATACAGTGAAAAGTCAAGGGGGACATGCCCAATGTTAGTACTCGATACGCTCCTGTTAGTCCTCATATTCAAACCGTGAAGGAACTCCGGTGTGTAAGTTAAGCGCGTCGGATTGTTTGTCGCGCGTGACTGGATATCGATCGATGGATACAGATTGTCTGCTGTCAGCGTTGTCTCCATGACTAAGTTGTAGTGATTGCTACTCACTGCAGTCCAGTATACAAACAAAACTATCCACAAAACACACACTTCCAGGAATATTCTAGGGTGGAAAGTTCGAAGAAATGTACATGGAACCATAATGAATATCCAAGTCAATTATTATAACTGAGCAGTTATCCAAAATCAACAAAAATCAACAAAATACAGCACCGATATAACAGTGCAGCCTACACACAGGCGCACCAACTGATGATATTAAGGGCTATAGGTCTATGTTATCAGACACTTACTCTCATCATGATAACTTGGCTATTGGATCAGATACTTCTTTATCCAAGCTAGTTAGAATTTCTCTATCAATAGACCTAGAACCCTCAGATTAATTCCTAAGTGGAATTTGGCTTGGGTTCTGTTAAAGCTCAAAGAAGCTCCTTTTCAGCTGTTAGACGTCGTAGAGTTCAAATTCTTGACTTATAAGATGGCGTTTCTCTTAGCCTTTGCATCTGCTAGAAGAATCAGTGAACATCATGTATTATCTGTTGATGAATCTCATTACCGTAGCGTGGGTAATACCATTACCCTCACTACGGAAGTGGGATTTTTGGCTAAGAATCAGATTCTGGATAAGCGGCCAGAGCCTATTGTCATTAAGGCTTTACCATTCCTCGGATAACTGTAGACCTTTGCTGTGTCCAGTCAGAGCAATGCGTATTTATAAACGTCGATAAGATTTTATTAGAAAGAGAAGAAAACCTTTCTTTCTTTGATGCCTAACAGACAAGATATTTCTGTTCATTCTGTCGCTAGATGGATTCAGTTGGCAATACGCATTGCCCACAAAAATCTATCTTCGGATCAACATTCTGTCAATAAGATTTCAGCACACAAGTTTAGAGCACTGTCCACATCTTGGGCTTATTCTAACAGTACAGCCATTTCTGATCTCATGAAGGCTGCTTCCTGAACACAGCCCTCTTCATTTGCCAAGTTTTACCTGAGAAATTTAGAGTCCATCTCCGGTGACCTTATATCTTTGGGTCCTCTTACTGTTGCCTAGAATGTCATCCACAAATGTTACATCTATAAGGTCTTTAGGCAGTCTGCTCCAGCTCTGACACTGTTGCGCAGCCATCTTCGTTCTGTGGAAGCTTACCTCAGAACAAGGGGAATGGAGGTGGGGAGGGGGGAACGTTTTTTTCCCTTACGATTATCTGGCTTTAAAGTAAAAAGCAAGGGAATACCTCCTCCAGTGACAGTAGTCCTGCGTCGGTGCTGGGGTGGTTTTAATGTGTAGCTCGTGTGAAGCAATAACTATGTCTCATTTCTGTACTGTTTTTAAAGTGTAGCTCACTGTGAAGCATTTGTATATGTTACTTGTCAAACGAGCGTTAATATACAATCCTTGAACACTTTTAAATGAGTATAAAGAGTCTCATTCTCTGGACTATCTTTATATATTGGTATCTTTATATATTATGCTAATTCTTCACCGAATTAGCATGACGGCATAACGGGTTAGGCTGACATTAAATCTAGAATTATATATTATGTAATACTCAATTACATTGTTGGTGTTATGCCTTTCTCTTTTCTCGTAAAGGAGCAAGACATATATAATTCCTATCTTCTCCTATTCTCCTATAGGAGCTATCCTTTACTGAAGTAATTGAGAGATTGGATTTTCCTTCAAGTCCTAGGCCCTCCAGCCTTTTTACGATTCAGCTAGTCTGGGCTATTGATTTTTGTATAAAAATATACTACTCAAAGTTTGCTAAGCACCAAGTATATCCAACTACCATGTTTTACGTTTTAGTTGAAATATTGTGATGAAAAGTGTATATATTTTTTTTTTAATTATATCTTGAATGATTTAAGTACAGAAATTAAGATTTTATTTGTGTTTGACATTATTTTTTACTTTTGAATACGATAACCATGGAAAATGGATATTATTGGTAAAAGAGGAAATTTTTCAATTTGTCAAAAAGTTTCAGCAAACTGGTATGAGACCCATTATCGAGTATGAGACCCATCACTGTTAATTACAGCTTGACAACACCTTCTCATGTTCGCAATCAGGTTCCTGGTGGTCTTTTGTGGGATGTTGTTCCATTCTTGGACCAGCATGGCACCAAGCTCCTGGTCACTTCTTGGCTGGACTGGATGGGCTGAAATTGCTAGCTGCAACTCATTCCAGACATGTTCGATTGGATTGAGGTCAGTGGATCTTGCTGGCCAGTCCATACACTCAATCCCCTCCCTCTGTCGGTACACCCCATCAGCATGGGCAACATGAGGACTGGCATTATCATCCATCAGAATGAATCTATCACCCACTGCACTTGCATACAATCTGACGTGGACATCCTGGTTCTCATCAATATACCACTGTGTAGTCAAGTGTACCACATTCAAGGACACTGAGCTCTGTACGTCCATCCCTGCTGATGCCGCGCCAGACCATTATTGACCCCCCCCCCCCCCAACCCTAGTGGTCATGCTCAGCAATGTTGGCTGCATGGAATCGCTCTCCTGGTCTTCTCCGTACCCTAGAACGCCTATCTGTGTGTTCTAGGCAGTACCTTGACTATCTGTTAAAAGGACAGGTCGCCAATCTTCTCTGGTCCATCCAACGTGGTCCATGACCCATTCATATCGTGCCTGGCGATGGTTCTGGGACAGCTGAATGCGAATACATGGTCTTCTCGATCAGAGACCACCTTCGTGTAACCTTGCCCGGATAGTCTGCGTCGAAACGTTTACCCCAGATGCATTCTGAAGGTCACTGCGAAGCTGGGTTGCTGTGGCAAAGCGGTTCCTATGGGTCTGAATGATCAAAAACCAGTCTTCAGCTGCAGATGTTGCCCTGTCTCTGCCACCACCATGCTGTCTTACTGGTGTGCCATACTGCTGAAATCTTGCCCAGGCTCGGGTGATCACCGTATGGTGCACACCAAGAGGTTCACAAACCTGACAATGGGTAGCCCCTTGCTCCACCATTCCTGCAGCCCGCCACATTTCTGCTTCAGATAAATGTCTTCTTACATTTGCATTTGCCATATTCAATAATTAAATCACAAGGGTTTGTGTTGAAATGAAGATTGAATACCCTACACATGTCATGTACATGTAGACTGTACACGAAAACATCATGAAAATCAATGGGTACATGCTTTCCATGACTGTCACGAAAAGTCTGCCTGTCAAGAGAGCTAATGTAAACACTGGGGACCATCTCAATACATTTCTCAATCATATCCACCAAAAATATCACAAATATGACACCAGGAAATTTCACAATGATGTGCCAAATATTTGGTGCTTAGCAAACTTTGAGTAGTATATGATAAATTTTAAGTAATTTGTATATTTTTTTTTATACTTACCAATGGCCCAGATGGGTATGGCCTTCCCATGAGGGGGCAATCCTACCTCCCCGCTGTTTATAACATTTAACAGGCATCTGTAGAAAGAATGATGGTTGGCGCCAATTTCGGTACCTTCTTGGATACTAAGCATGCGCAGATCTCAAAAGCATGGAGGACCATCTAGGACTTAATTTTTTCGTTTTTGTATGCAAATTTTGGGGATTGGGGGGCAAAATTTGTGTTTGGCCCTGGATTAATTTGCGTTAGCACCAGCTTGTCTGGGCCATTGGTAAGTATAAAAAATATACAAATTACTTAAAATTTATCATTTTTTATCATTCAGCAAAACATTATAGATCTTGAATTAGTTGTGTTCTAGGGTTAGATTGTCCGTGTAAAATATAGCTGTCCGGGTCTGAAATTTCAGTTCGGTTTCGGTTGTCATAAAAAAGTCTGTCTCGGTTGCAGTTTTTATTTGAAAATCAGCAAAGAATTTTAAATAACAAGGAAAAATAAGCATAATATCAAAACCTAATCAAATCCAACAGTGCTTGAGTAGTTCTTGAATAATAATAATAATAAAAAAAAAATAACCCAAAAAGAAGGCTAAAAATAAGCAAAACTTCATAAATGATATGACCAAGTGTATTGGAAGAAATTTTACTCAATAGTTAACTATTCAGAAAAAAACATTTGCTGGTGTCATATTGTAAACAGAATATTTCCAGGAATTGTGAAACATGACAGCCAAGTGAAAGTGAAACATGACAGCCAAGTGAAAGTGAAACTTTTCAAAATAGACTATAATTTCAGGAATTGCTGCAATGACAACAGGAAACTGAATTGACATGTCCTCAACCTTTTGACATCAATTCACTAGATGAAAACTTACATCGGAGAATCTAAACATTGCAAGAATTAGTTATGTTGTTTAATCAAGACAGAAGTGAAACACTTTGCTCATTAGCATTGCACGGTTGTCGTGACACTATGACTGTCTGCTGATTTGTTGTGGTTCTTTTGTAGGCATGTTCTGTGCTTAATTCTTGACAGATGACTGAAGTGACAAGCGGTGTATACCTTGAGCATGAGACCGAGAAATTTCTATCATTTACAATCAAAAATGGGTGATAAATGAATAAGGAGAACAACACGGAACAATAATTTATTTGAATAAAATATCACTCACTATATTGCAGTCATATTGAGAATTGTATTTCAAAACAGAAGATCCGAACATTTATTTTTTTTCTGGTCTAGTGTATGTTGCTGGGAAAAATAAAAGGCTGACAATCTGTTTTTTCTGGAAGCAGAACTGTTGGTTTCGGTCGTTGAATAGTGGAACCGAAACCGAGTAGATCGGACGGTACAGCTCTAGTGTAATGAATTTATGTACATTTTCAATCTGTAATTTCAGTTTCTTCAATAATTGGATTATACAACTTGACTAAGATATTTCTAACCTCATTTAATGATGTCTGATTATCTGATACTTGAGTGGATTGTTGGAAATAATTTGTATAATTGATTAACATTTCTCTGCTTGAGCATACTTGTAGATTTTAAAAAGCAGTTTAGCTAACCTCAGACCTGAAACTAGCTCCCCCCCACCCCCAACAAACTTAAAATGATATCACCCACTGCTTCCTTGACTTCCCAATTAAGCATGCCCACCATCTCTCCTGTCACGTTACCTTTCACCTACTTATCCTTCCTTCTCTCTCCCATTTCATTAAACACTTAATCTCTCTCTACTTTGCTATTAGCAATTCTAAGAGAAAAAGCTCCTGGGTATTCTTTACCCTAAAGCTAAACATTTGACACTCATTATTCCCATCATGCTCAATTTTCTACTAAGCCCCAGTTACCATGGCCTCATTTTGAACCATAGTGCCCACCCCCTGGTCCATAATATATTGTCTAAAAGCTGGCCATGCCACTGAATTTGAGCAAAATCTCAAATGTTTTGTGTTGAAGGGATACCGAACTCTGTATGCCAACATCACTGATTGGCAATGAGTTATGATTCAAAATTACTATAGGATTTACCTCATGATCAGCTGTACATGCAGAAAAAACAAACCTTGTGTGAAACAGTTTTTGGCTCAGGGTCACCAAACCTTATTTTGTCCTCTGCTACATGATTGGCCTCACATGTGAAAAAAATCTGTGCATAAAGGTGAAGCATTGCAGTTGGCCCCTTTATTAGGGCTGGGCGGTTTATCAGTTCGTTTCGGTTTTCTTTTTTAAACCGAACTGCCACCTTCACAAAAACCCCATACTTTCGGTTTCAATAAATTTCTCAGAATTGGTAAGTTGGTGACCTCTCATTCACAAGCTTTGCACATGTCAAAGGTTGAAAAAATATCGGGCAAAGGTAAACGAAGTGCGGTTTACACTTACTTTGAAAGAAGTGACAACAATTCTTCTAATTGCACTTGTAACCTGTGCAGAAAAACAGTGGTTGCCAGTTTCGGAAATACAAGCAATCTCAAGCGTCACCTTTAAAACCACTACCAGAAGGAATACGAGAAACTGAAAGGTCTACAAGAAGAATCCACACATACGAAAAAATCGGTAAGTAAATTTACTGAATGGGGCACAGCCTCAGATATTCGACCAAATTGGGATTGAAAGTTATTTAATAATATATGGTGTAAATATAATATAAATTACCTTTAAGTTAACCCCAAATCATATCCATATTCCATAGTGCATACTAGTAAATTAGTTTGAAGGTAAACATAAAATTCATTGAGTTTTGAAGCCTCGAAGTTCACATGGGAAAATGATGGGTGAATTATGTTTATTAGCCAACTTCTGGTATGTTCTGTGAAAGTGTCACAGCACATTACATGCTCCGAGATAACGCTGCGCATCAGCAGTCCTGTTTTTGTCAACAATAAAATGGCTAAATTAAAACAGAACATAGCCTGTTAAATTGATGGAGTTAACTATTTTTAAACTAATCGCGGTTGATTTGTATTCGCGGTTGATTTGAACGTGCTGCAGCCTGCAAGTCTGTAAGGAATTGCATAGTACTGCTTGACGGTGCATGTCAGCTATAATTGTCAGCGTTGCATTCCAATATGCAATTGTTATCAACACGTGTTTTACAATGTGTATTTGTGTACACAACAAATCCCAGGATGCAATACTGCAAACATTCAAACTCTATCATGCACAGACATGCAGTTGTCTCCCTTGATATACATCAGTCGCCTGTCCTGATTTATGAATGAAATGGCAATTGAAAGTATTCACAGTTCAGCACTATTTTCATTAAATAACGAAAATTTAATCCTTTCGGGCCAAAGTGAGGACTTTCACTACTGCTGTTGTCAAGGAGCTTACTTCATCCATGCACATCACACGGCCACTGCTGGAAATATGTCCATCACCTGACAAAAGTGGTCGGGCGTAACTAAAATTCCTATTGGGGGGGGGGGGGGGGATTTTTTATGGATGCCTGCATTGCCTGGGCCCTGGGGTGCCAGGTTGATAGACTCGAGATATGCCATCCTAAGGCCATTGGTCTATGGGTCTCCCATTGCGGGGGATTTGGGGAGCCCCCAATCCCCGCCAATGGGAACTCCATAACCCCCCCCCCCCCCACACACACACACACACACCTCAGGCCTACAGTATTGGTATGGGTTGGAGAGGGG
This sequence comes from Pictodentalium vernedei, assembly GCA_031216915.1. Lineage (NCBI taxonomy): Eukaryota > Metazoa > Mollusca > Scaphopoda > Dentaliida > Dentaliidae > Pictodentalium > Pictodentalium vernedei. Next base: position 184,045,003 of record CM062292.1, on the reverse strand, counting down.
CTCTCTGAGAAAATTTGAAAGTTCAATACCTTGAGTGATCTGGGTCCCTCTGATGCTTCAATTTTTCCATTTTTAAGGGGGGGGGGGACTGTGATTGTTGGTTTTTGTAGGGGGCATGGTGACATGGTCCCTTGACCCTGGCTCCCCTTGGTTACATCACTGGCACTGACTCAGTGTGTGCACTTTCAAATTTGAAATCTGCTGTCTCCAAGCACTTGGTGACCCTGGCTATCAAAAGTGTCGTTGAACTCCCATAAACAAAATGGGGAAATATTATTTTAGCCTTAAGCCCTTAACTAACCCCGAGTATAACTATAATTACTATAGTAGTATTTATTACTTTTTTGCAGTGTTGTGAAGAGCCAACAGCTTCAAAACAACCCAAATTGGATACAATTCTTCGTGCTACAAAGCAATGGGAACGAAATTCCAAACGTAACACAGACAGTGATAACGCTCTCTCCAAAATGATTAGCCGAGACCTACAGCCAATGAGTATAGTTGAAGACCGTGGATTTAGAGATTTTGTGCATGTTATTAATCCCAGTTATTAGTTATCAACAAGGCACGAACTTCGTTGGAATCTTATACCCGAGTTGTATAAAACATCACAACTTGAAATAAAATCTCAGCTGCAAAAGTGTAACTCCTTAGGTATAACTGTGGATCACTGGACATCATCGGCGAATGAAGCCTATATGGCTGTGACAGGACACTTTCTGACGGATCAATTTGAAGTGCGTGATTATTGTTTAAATGTACATTTTATGCCCCAATTCCACTCAGGGGAAAATATTTCCAAAGAACTGACTGATATTATTGATTCTTGGCTGCCTAGTGATAGCACTACCGTCCAAGCACTTACCAATATTCGTTATATCAGACAATACATCAAACATGCAAGCAGCTCTTCGTACCATGTCGAACATGGTTCTCCCCAATAAAACATATAGATCTATTCCATGTTTTGCACATACATTACAGCTGGGGTTGGATAATTCATTGAATAAATTTACAGGTTTTAAAAACATTATTGCAAAAGCAAAAAGAATCGTTAACTATTTCCATCACAGTGCAAAAGCAACATTTAAACTCAAGGAAATGCAAAAAACACTTGGAGTTATAGAGCATTAGCTAATTAACCAATGTGCTGCACGTTGGAACTCCACATATTATATGATGGAATGCCTCTATGAGCAGAAAGATCCACTTACTGCAGCTCTTACAACTACAGACAGTGTTCAGAACCTTGCAGTCCATGAATGGAAGACAGTGGCAAGTTATGTTACAGAGTTGAAGCCATTTGAGGAAATAATCACAATGATGTCGGCAACAAAATATGCCACTCTTTCCATTGTAATTCCAATTTTAAACATATTAAATAAAAGGATGGAGACTGCTGAGTTAGATAGTTTTGCCAAGGAAGTTATTTCTAACATTGATCGTAGATGGCCAAATTATGAGAGAATTGCTATCCGTAGCATCATGTCTTGATGCTAGATTTAAACATTATTCATTTTCTACATCTGAAAGTAAAAATGAAGCCTTCAATAAGATTGTTTTTAAAATCTAGTGGCCCTTCAACGTCCAAAAGCAAAGGAGAGGACATATGGAGTACATTTAAAACAATGGTACATGAAAACCAGGAACAAGAAGCGTCTAAACCTACAGACAAATTAAGTCTCAAACCCAGAATGGGATATGAATTGGAAATGTTCTCCCAAGAACCACTGTTAGATCCAACTATGTGCCCATTTAGTTGGTGGTCCAGAAATCAAATTAAATTTCCCATATTAGCAAAACTAGCAGAAATGTATCTCTCTATTCCCGCCACTTCAGTTCTCAGCGAACGAATGTTCAGTAAGGCGGGGGTTGGTTATTAGCCATCGTCATAGCAGCTTAAAACCAGATCATGCTGAACAACTAATTTGCCTTAGTCACAATCTTGGTTAATTTTTTATAAGGTATTGCAATAATTATATCTTGTTTGAAAGAGCCCAGGGAGTTCTGTCAAGCAAGGCATAATTGGCTTAATACCTTTTCAACTTTAAACCACTTTAGGCCATACAAAGTTGATTGTCTGTTTCTCAGGCCATTTTTTCCAAAAAAGCATGCGGGCGGGCGGGTTTTTTTTTTTTCTTTTTATTTTCTCCCTGAGAGGTTGTTTGTGGTAATTTGACCCCCATCCAAACGCCTGGTGGACCACGCAAAATTTCGCAAATATATTGGTTATTCACCACAGGAGTGTAGGGTCGTAAATGAAGTGGGGTTTGAATGTTTGTTTTTTCAGTGAAACGTGAAAATTATAACACAAGACGAAAGTCACGAAATGCCTCGTGGGTGAAACGTCTCGGGTTGAAACGTCTCTGGGACAAATCAAATGTTGAAGTGCCAACTTTCAGAGATTTATTTTACAAAAAAAAAAAAATCCTTTCACAACTTGCCTAATAAAATCGTGAGTCGCAATTTTTCCCCATTATATTCAAAATTATCACAACCCATTTGAACGGGCAGTTCATCCATAAATCATATTTTTTTTAAATCTGAAAATGAAATACATAACGAATGTTTGCGTGTTTTTATTAACCAATTCGACCGCACATACCTGCCTATATGCAATTTATTTTCAACTATGACTGTTACTTTTATATCAAGCAACGGTTACTATTAGTTATCCAATTATCCTGCATCTCAAATGCATTTATTTAAATTAACTGGGAAACTCGTAACGGTTTCAAATAACAGTACACAAATTCCCAATGACGGCCATTTACAATACAAATGTTACTAAAAATAAATGCCAGGAGACTGTGTTCCATTCAACATAGCATCTGACTTTGCAGACTTTCTGAGGTTTGGTGCGAATCAAACGTGGTGCGAATTGACCATTCCCCTTTGTGACTGTTTGTTGTCAGACTGAAAGACACCTTCCTTCTTGCTGTCATTATGACTTAGCTTTTATAGAATAAAACACTTTCTGTCGTGAATATTTCTAAACCCCACCCACTTTATTAAGGTATGATGTAGAAAAAGCTTGAAGTGTGTTAATTTAAAATTTGCGAACGCATCGATATCGATTTACCGAAATGAGCACAATATCTCGAATTTTTTTGGAAGATTTTTTTGGTGTCATAAAAAGGTTGCATGCGCACCAAAAATGACCATGCGCACAGGCCTGAGAAACAGAGGTTCTTTTTTTTATAGCCTTACCATTGTGTTTCTGCCTTTTGTGAAATTATTATGACTATGAAAGTATGCATTGTATGCCAGTCATTGCCAGACTAATAGACTATTATTGGCAATTTCATAGTACATTGCTCTCGTGTATTCTACTGTCTAAATCATGTGTTGAATGAAAACTAGAAAGTTGGAACTTGGAAGCTCTTGCATTTACCAGATTCAGCACAGTGCAGAGTACTGCAGACTTATAATTTCAGGATAAAACTTGAATTCATATTATAATCAATTATAAAACAAACTGAATCATTATATAGCAAATGTTGATGTCACTGGAACAAAAAATTTATATTGTTACAATGAAATCTACATTTGACATATTGATGTATATTTATAATTATATAGAAAGATATAAATTTGACTATTTTTTGTTCAGTTGATATTGATAATGTTTGTCTGACTTTGTCAAGAAACTTGACAGGTAAATTAGGGTTACTTCTTTCGTTTATTGTTAAAGAATAAAGGTAAAGGGAGTGGGGAATACACTCAATAAAGATGCTGGGGAGTGGGGAATAAATACAGTACAAGTCAAAGCTGTAGATTGTAGAATATACATACTATAAAGTATGCACCAAACCTTTCCTACATCAAATTCAATAGTGTTCACAAGAATTCCTCACATTATTTTTTGAAAAGCTCTCTGTGAGAGCTTTCTGAGAAATAAAGTGAAAAACTGGTGTTATAATTTAAATGTGCGTTGTAGGAGAAGCAGAGGCCACAGGGCATAGCCAATTAGCCATAGTTTATGGTGGATAATGGATATCCTACAACTTATTTTGATTTGTGCTGCAGACTAGTGCAGAGGCAAATGGCCTATCTTTATTGAATATTTGTGATTAGGCTAGTTCAGCCTACTTGTTTGGTCAGTTGAAACATTAATAAAGAAGAAAAGATGTTTATAAAACAAAACTATTTTTTATTTCCAAACAGGCAATTTAAGGCAAATACATGTCTGCCAACTCTGTTGAGTCATGTATCTTCAATTTGTTTCTGTCCGTCTTTACTCCATATTGTAAACTGAAATAGAAAATGCTACCGACATAAAAAACAAATCAATTGGAACCATTGTTGGTTATTTGAAGGCATCATTTTATTTACTATATTTAGATTTTAGAATTAGAAGTTACAATAAAAGTAAAGTAACTAAACACACTTTTGTTCTTGTAACTTTAGTTTTAAGTTTAACCATATGTGATGATTATATAAGTTTCACTTGCAGTGGATGGGCACACAGAAAACATATAATATATGTATATACTATATAATCCTGTATAAGTTTGTAAATCTACAGAGTCTACCTCTCAATTTATGGTCCCAAATGACACCCAGAAGGTGAATATTCATGATACCCTGGTGACTCAACAAGTTGCAAAATCATTATGACTTGGATGACAAATACACAGTATTACACACACATTTTTTGTGTACCTTATGCTCCAAAATGAGGGTTTCTACAATATGTTATGAAAAACCGAACCGAAAACCGAGTTTTTGTACGAAACCGAACCGAAATGCAAATTTCAAAACCACCCAGCCGTACCCTTTATCCCTTTAAGGGAAATTACAGTTAGCAGTTTTTGGCATTTGACCATTGAATTGCTCGCTTAGTTCAGCTTGGATTGACAGTGTGTAGCTTACCAAAATATGTCATTATTATCCTACTCGCACATGTGAGAAACTTTTTTTTTTAACCTTACGTTTACATATTTTGGTTCAAGAGTCACTAAGGCTGTAGCATTTGTGTAGCTGTGATTTGTTGCTTTCCAGAATTAGATCCCCTTTGCTCATTCTTGATCATTAGCTCAGCTTTGACATAGTCAAATTTCAGGTTTTGTCATGGCCCGTCTGTCCATGCATCCGTCCGTCCGTCAGCAATTCAATACAGCTTGGGCTAGAGGCCATATTTATGAACCGATCTTTACAAAACTTCTTGGGTACCTTTGTTATAACCGTGGGACGAGAACGATTGTTTTTTGGTGCGGTCCAAAATTCAAAATCGCTGCCGGCAGCCATTTTATACCGAAATTAGTGCAATCAGTTTTTTGTACAGAACTTCTGTATGAAAGTTCTGATTTGAATAAATTTTTGTATGAATGTTTAGTAACCTGGAATATATCACATATAATGCGTTTTTTTTCTTGTGCATAAATTATACAAATTAGATGAACTTTAATTTATTTAGTGCTACTTATACACAGTAAGTACACATGTCAATACGGCTCGGGATTTGGGCTGTATTTATGAACCGATCTTCACGAAACTTCTTGGGTACCTTTGTTATCACCTTGGGATGAGAACGAGTGTTTTTGGGTGCGGTCCGAAATTCAAGATTGCTGCTTGTGGCCATTTTGTACCGAAATTAGGTACAATCAGTTTTTTGTACAGAACTTCTATATGAAGGTTCTGATTTGAATAAGTTTTTGAATGAATGTTTAGTAACATGGAATACATCACATATAATACAGGTTTTTTACTCGTGCAGAAATTATGCAAATTAGATGAACTTTATTCAGTTCTACTTGTACACAGTAAGTTCACATGTCAATACGGCTCGAGCTAGAGGCCGTATTTTTGAACCGATCTTCACAAAACTTCTTTGGTACCTTTGTTATCACCTTGGGATGGGAACTAGTGTTTCTGGGTGCGGTCCAAAATTCAAGATGGCAGCCGGCAGATATTTTATACCGAAATTAGGTGCAATGAGTTTTTTGTACAGAACTTCTATATTAAAGTTCTGAGTTGAATAAATTTTTGTATGAATTTTTAGTAATATGGAATACATCACATATAATATGGGTTTTTTTCTCGTGCATAAATTATGCAAATTAAATGAACTTTGATTTATTCAGTGCTACTTATACACAGATAGTACACATGTCAATACGACTCAGGCTTGAGGCTGTATTTATGAACCGATCTTCACAAAACTTCTTGAGTACCTTTGTTATCTCCTTGGGATGCGAACGAGTGTTTTTGGATGCAGTCCGAAATTTCAAGATGGCCACCAGCGGCCAATTAGACAAACTTTGGTTTATTCAGTGCTACTTATACGCAGTAAGTGCACATTTCAATACAGCTCTGGCTAGAGGCATCTAACTGTCACCCACCTTTAAAATACTTTACCTGTACATTTGTTACAGGCTACGGTCAGTATTTATGTACAGACCTTTACAGTACTTTACATGTACCTTTGTTATCAGGTCATTACCAAGATGTGTGTCATTGATGTGTTACATCCTATACATGTACAGGTCTTACACAAGTTGAGCTACAGTGTCATTGACACTTTCATTTTTCTGTTGTGAGCACAAAGCAATCAATTTATTACATGTGATGCTATATCAAAAGTGACTGAAGTACTCACAAAACTTATTCACTGATGCATGTGATTCATTATTTGTTGTATCAGTTTATTCAGTTCAAGTGCTGTGTTCAAGTTGGGGCTTTATATAAAAAACAGTATGATAGGTCTGCAGGTATGAAAGAAAAAGGAATCTTGCATTGTTGTCCAGTCCTTTCCTTATCGACATAATTCTGATAAGAATTGAAACCTGATAACTGGTTTCTTCCAAATAATATGCTTGCATCAGATAACAATATTTTCAGTGTGTATTGATAGCAGGATATAGAAAAAGGTTGTCTCTAAATCACTTGGGTTATTAGTTCAGAATGTGAGAGCTTAACACTTGACAACCATCAGCGTTGTCGTCTGGTATGAACTTTACATTACCGACTTCTCAAAATCTACTGGACCAAATTGAATCAGATTTGCTATGCATGTACCTTATCAAATATCGTCAATTCAAGTTTGTTCAAATAAAGTTGGCTTGCTCACATGAGGACTGCTACTGCCATAACTGTTGGTACCCTGAAAATTTTCTTTAATAATTTAAAAATCTTCTCCAGAACCACCCATCCAAATCTCTTATTTGGTATTGCAAGAATATTTCAAGTGGATTAAAAAACTGACCCAGCACGATTTTTCATTACAGAGTTATTGGCCTTTATTAATTTTTACGAATTCTGAACTTATTAGCATTATAACTTGAACAAAGGTTCCAGATTTGACAACCGGCATATGATTGATAACCAGGTTATGGACATGCAATATTCTCCAATTGCCACCACAACTCTATGCCTGCATCTCTGATGTGCACCTCTTGTATTAGTGGTGTTTTCCAGCTGCTTGATGATGTGAGTAATGCCTGAGGTGCACAGACAACAAATAAATAATCAATGTGCCTGTCAGAAAATGTATACAACCCATCATGGTTAAAACAGTATGAATGGATTGCCACAACACAAGATAGGATGAGTGCATATTGAACTGTATGTTTAAAAGATTTTAGTGTTGCGGTGATGGGGGAAAGTGCCATGAAGTCCCCTCAGAAAAGTGATCGCCACAGGAAACTTAGCAAACAAGAAAATATATTACCATTGGATGTTTTCCTGAGTAAAGACAACAAGTGTAAGAAAACTTACGGAAAGTTCTATGGAACAACTGTTTCTGCTGGGTTAAGGGGTCGTCCAACCTAACTTTGGTCAATTTTTTGACATTTTTCCCAATGCCTCAGAAACAGATAAGAGAAGTAAGGAAAGGCAAATTATATATCAAAATAATGAGTAAAGTGCATAGAAAAGGTACATATATTTTTTTTCAGGAAAAAAAGTGAATTTTATGATTTTGAAGAAGATTAATTTGCAAATGGCATAAGTAACGAACCGGTAAAACCACAAAATAATCGGTAATTCGAAAGCCTTGTCCTCAATATAATGATAACATACTACAGACTCGGAGAAAGCATTTTTTTGACACACACTCTGGTGGGTTTTGACGTTTGAATGTAATAACATCAACACAAATTTTTGATGTTCCGGATGTGGCCATGTTTCAACGATGTTTTTCCGGTCATGTGATTACGATGTGGTTCTTGCAGAAATACTCAATTTGGGCAATCGTAAGAATGCAAGGACGTGATCACGCCCTTTATTTGTTCGAGACAATGTATGAGCGGATTTGCAAACAGGTGACAGCAAGTACTTGAGCTGTTAATGTCATAACTGCAAAATATGGTTCGAAATTCCCTCTCGTGTTTACAGGCCGTCTGAACTTTTTTGTTGACAAAAAATCTGAATTATTGCGCACTAGAAAGACAACATGAACCACTTGTAAAAAAAATAACCGAGTGTATAAAATCGGGACGATACACATAAAATAAGGCAATATTCATAACAAAGTAAGCAGAATGCTTCAGAAATCACTTTTTCACGAAGTATATTCCAAGTGACCTGGAACAATATTGAGTGTGTTAATTTCCCCCTGTCGCTGCGAAGTTATTTACGTCCTAGTAACCATGGAATTTGAAGACGGGTATGTTTGATGTCTGCAAAGGACCGATTGAAGATGGGTTGAAAATGATGCATTCGTGCTTTTAAATAAGGTGCGCTTGGACGATGCTGAGAATTTAGTTTTTTCTTCCAACCAACCATAGTAATACAAGCGTCGATCAGTGTTTTTTTTTTATCGTTTTACACTGACAAATGTGACAAATCTCCTTCACCGGAAACCATCCCCCAATTTGCATATCACAATAAACATAACCGCTGTCACGGAGTGTCAGCGTGGCCATGTGGTCAAAACCGAAACGAATTATCGAATGCACGGTCAATATTAGCTGCAATTGGCTTTTAAATAAATGAAATACACGAAATATTCGCAATTTCTTCATTATTCATGCCGAGTTACTTTTTAATCAAACCACATGCGTTCAGTTTCGTTTACAGTCGGCATCAAACTGATATTGTTTGTGGTAATTAAATAGTACGAGAAGGCGAAGGAAGCCAAATATTTTTACATCATCTATTATTTAATTCAAATTGATAATTTCTTTTATTTAACTGAAATTATGAACTGATAAGTTGGGTGTGTTGCGATTATTATGCCCCAGACCTGGAACTTAGTGGAAGTTGGAAAATCAAAGGTGCATCTAGGGTCGTGCAGTGGTGACCCCCTGTCCTCTTAATCTTAGTCTTACCCATTCATCATTGCATGTACCAACATTCCCCCTTGTATCTCAACCATTGCTACTCCAATTTGAAGGATATTTGGTTTTGTGATCGAGCATCATGGAGAAACAATGCCTGTGTAGAGCTCTGCTGTAGCATGTGTTTCTTCCCACATTTTTCAGAGTTGTGGTACCTTTTCACTCTTTTGAGTTAGAAAATTTTGTTTATAACTAGTTGATTTGTTACAATTTGTTGCAGAGTGCCTGCTAATACCCTCAATTGTATTGCTGCAGAATTTTCTTGTGAAGATTTTGTTCCTATTACTTATCAAGCAACAACCTAATGAATATTCTGTATAAAGCCACCAATCTGATGTTTGTCACTTTTATTGGAGCTGTTTTGAAGGCTTATGGAACTCAAAATGTTGATTATGGCAGGACTTTTCTATTAACCCATGAATCAATAAATTAAGTGTTATAGTTGGAAGTAAGAAGCATGAAAGGTCCAGAACTAAAACTCTAAAAAGAATGTTTTGCAATGTAACATGATTTTTGCAGATACACTTATTTGGAGGTTTACCTGTCTGATAGTGTTTGGAACATGTGTGGCCAGGATCTTCAAAAAGAAAAAAGAGTTAAACTTTGAGAAAAAAGGCATATGCCTTGAGTGCCGGAGGTAGAGACATACAAGGAAGAGAGCCCCCACCCCCCCCCCCCCCCCCAAAAAATTTTCTGTGTCAAATGGAGCTCACTTGTCATCTTTTGGGGATTGCTTTGTGTACTGCGTTCTTGAAAAAAATATGTGAGACCCTCTGGATGTGCCCTTCTGATCTCAATATGTCAGTAAGCCTCCTTGGGGAAAGTACATGCAATAATGGTTATGTAAGGTTGATTTGATGTGTTTTGAATAACAATGTACTTTTAAGTACATTAGATGGTTTATTGCAGTGACAGGTTACAGTTACCCTTATTTCTTCTCCAACAGATATCATGAGTGTATTGGTGTCCAAGAGTTAAACAAAGCTAATGTACTTATTGATAAACCAGACAAATTTAACAATTTAATCACTATCAAATTGATGCATGGGATAAAAGGGGTTACAGTGCAAGGGGTTTGTAAATATATTTATTCAACTACAATGTATGACTTTGCAGTGCATTCTACATAGGAGAATATCATATTTTCTTTCCAAACCGTTACAGTAACACATACATCTTGATATTGGGAGACACTCTTTTGTCCTTCCATACTTCTTCTGCTGGACTCCTTCAAGTTGACCTTTGTTGAACTCCCCAAATCAAAACATAAACAAAAGAAAATGTCTGCCTTCAATCAGTGAGCACTCCACTTATAACATTTGGTCTCAATCTTCATTACTTTCATGAATTAGGAAAAGTTTTCTTCGAGTATGTACTTAAATGTTTATTGAATACAGCTGTTATTTTATTTTGAGGTATTTTATTGTAAAAATTTTGTTCTCTTACTTATGCCATAGCAGACTTTCAGGTGGTGCTATTTACACATGGCAGCAGTTCCATGGCAAATTTCAGTTTCCACATGTTCTATGTTTCATTCCAAGCATTTTGGTATATAATTTATTGGGGTTATTCATTTTGGGCCTTTTTTAGACTTGAAAGAAAATTACATGAAATTTGACCAAAGTTAGGTTGGACGTCCCCTTAATTCAGTCTGATATCATGAATTGATTAAGTAAATATTTCCACTTATGATAGTGAGTAAAAAGGTTCCTAACATCAGTTTTATGATCAGGGTGTATGCTGTGTTTGACAGCCTATATTAGGCCTAGATATTGACAGTTGAAGAGTCTTTAAAAACACGACCATCGTACTTGAAATGTTAAATAGTGCTTAAATTTGGTTCCCAGAACAGAGTGGGAACCCTGTTATTAGAACTCGAATGTTAATGTGGTCCAATATGAAGATTAATCTTTTAAAAATCTGCTTCTTGAGATACACTAGACAGAATCATTTGATATTTTGTATACAGCAGTTTGTCTGTCTTTATTACAACTGACCTACAAAAATCTCAACCCTGTCTTGAAAGACGACTATTTTTCTAGCAGAAGACTGGTTTTATTGTATAGGAAGTGAAATATTTTTACTTCAGACAATAACCTCATCATAATTGTCAATGAAATGATTATTTCTAGGACTTTGAAGAATTTCCAGAACACAGAACCAACTTCTTTCTTATGTTACAAGCTGTAACATCACATTGCTTTCAAGGTAGGATATATTCTTTTCTATTCAGATATATCCTTTTGATTTTCAGATATGTTTTTGGTAAACATGACAGTTGGCGGGACTAATTTTCATATTGCCTTTGTTTTTTAATAAAAAAAAATCTGGGTTTTTTTTTATTCAGAAAGCAGGAAATTTATACTCATAAGAGGTTAAAAGTATTGGACAGTTTATCTGTTGTTATGGGCGTTACCAATTTCAGTTGCAGTTGCGGCAGCAGCATCAACATCATTTGTCATATGTTGTGTATTTTTAGTCGAGTTGTGACAAAGTCAAACTCAACTTTTAGTTTGGTGAATGGCGTGTGGGCGGGCGGGCGAAAACAATTGGTTTCCAGATGATAACTTGATAATGGTTCAACTCACATTCATGAAACTTCATAGGCAGGTTGGCATCAGTGAGAGGAAGAACTCTATTTATTTTGGACTTGTTTGGTCAAAGGTCAAGGTCACAGTGACCTTGAACATAGTAAATTGTAAACAGTTGGTTTCCAGATCATAACTTGACTATGGTTCAACCCACATTCATGAAATTTCATACATAGGTTGGCTTTCATGAGAGGAAGAACCCTATGTATACTGGACTCACTAGGTCCAAGGTCAAGGTCACAGTGACCCTGAACATAGTAAATCAAAACAATTGGTTTCCGGATTATAATTTAATAATGGTTCGACCCACGTTCATGAAACTTCATAGGTAGGTTGGCATCAGTGAGAGGAAGAACCCTATTTAATAAACCCTATTTATTTTGGACTCGCTAGGTGAAAGGTCAAGGTCACAGTGACCTTCAACCTAGTAAATCGTAAACAATTGGTTTCCAGATGATAACTTGATAATGGTTTGACCCACTTCATGAAACATCAAAGGCAGGTTAGCCTAGGTGAGTGGAAGACCCCCATTTATTATACTTTCAAGTGGGTGGTATATAGTGTTCACTTGGTCCGTCTGTACGTCCCTACGTCTGTTACGCTTTAGGGGGGTACACATTTGCTATTCACAAATGCTCCTAAACCAGTGAACGGATTTCATTGAAACTCTCATTCTTTTACATGCATTGAAGATGTGCACCTCCTATATTTTTATACTGTACCAATGACCCAGACTTAGCTGGTGCTAACTCTAACAAAACCAGGGCCAAACACAAATTTTGCCCCCCAATCCCCCAAATTTGCATCCAAAACCAAAAGAAATCATGTCCTATAGGACCTCCATACTACGCCCCCACTGCGCATGCGCAGTGTCAAGGACGTCCCGAAATTGGCGCCAATTATCATTCTCTGTTTGGCCCTTCATCAGTCAACATCTCACTGATCTTTGTGCTTGTAAATCTCAGTTTAAAGGATGCCAGACACGTAATTTTTGGAGAAATGGTGATTCTAAGGAGGATATAGAAGGAGGAGAGGAAAAAGAAGTGACAAAAAATAATCAGGGCTGTACTTAAAATTTTTTATGAAATTATGTTAAGTTGCCTATTTTCGAGGCATGGGCCTCTTGTTGTCATTCTTGCTAAATGTTGCACTGCTTATTCAGTGTTTCCTCTCCCCTAGTCTTCTAAAGTCCCCCCTTGCAATTCTCCCATGCTTTTGGCATATTTTTGAGAAAGTTCATTTCTAAAATTTTCTTGTGATAGTTGCTTGGATACAGAATGTTTTCTGTTATTTTCCCCATAGTTACGTTTTCACCCATGGGTGTATAAACATTGTGTTCTGCATCTTCCATCTGATGTTCTGCAGATTCTCCCCTGGGAGTCTCTGTCTTGCATCAGATAGAGTGTAATTTTGATGACTGATTTCGGGCCAGTTTTTTCAGTGCCTGGAGTCATGTTTTCTGGTGTTTTACACTGTTTGTTTACATTGGCAACAGCCTTTTTTGAGGGGGGGTGTTTGCCTTTGCTGTAGTTTATCTCACTATAAGATACATTTATATTATCCGTAAGTGTCTCATTAATTATTTAATATAAATTTAAAATTTTTGACCACACTTTGCCATCGGATCCTTCGGGGCTCAACGTTACTTTTCAGAAACTTGGGCTTCACTGAAAAAATATTTTTTCAAAATTATTTTGATTTGCAATTGTTTTTTCATTTATTAATGGATCATGTTATTATGTATCTTTGTGTCAGGGGTTTGTGCGAGTAACTAGGACTTGTTGTTGACTTTTCACAATGAAAGGATATTGTTCAAATTGTAATGGGAAGAAATCTTCCTCTGACTTTCATGATCATTGTATTAATTGTAGTCAGTGTTCTCGCACTAATCCCTGTCCTATATGTCAATATTGGGATGACAAACATTGGAAACGTGTGTCACGGTATGTTGTTACTGGAGAAAGGGCTATGCCGGCTCTTTCTCCGCAAGGTCACTCTACTCTCTGTTTCTATTTCAGAGGAACAAGAACAGGGTGATGTTTCCATGTTATCTTCTGCAAGTGCGCTTCCATCGTCACAAATGAATTCAGAGCTAGCGGCAAAAGTACTCATGGAGATTAGACAAATGTCGTCCGCTAGCTCGCCCGGTGTAGCGTCCATTCACCGAATGGTTCGGCAGCCGGGTTCGTCCGATACGGTCCAGGAGGAAATGTTGGGTGATGCGAGCACTATAAACATTCTATGTGCACACCCAGTGACGGCGGATAGTAAGCGAGATCGGAGGAAGCCTTTGAGTCCGGTTCCTAGCTCGTCCAGGTCCAGCCGGGCCGCGAGCGAGAGAGGCCCCTCTCTCGTACAACAACATCTGGGACCAGATGTTGTGGTACAAAATGTGTCGCAAGCGGAGTATACGTCCGTCGCTCGGGACGCTCCGTTGTATAGGCAGTCCGCGGAGACTGCTAAGGCTTCTTCTTCTCGTCAGCGCACACGACCGCACCTTGGCTGCGTGACCGCCGATATCTTACCAGCTTCGCCGATCAAGGATTCTTCGGCGACCAGGTCACACCATCCGGCAGCCAGGGACTCGAGGCCGATGGACTCCGGACGTTCGCATAGAAAAAGTATGCGGGAGCCATCTGATGCGGAGCTGCCCTCGGCGAAGCAGCGAAAGACTGCGTCTCCGCAGGTCTCGACGCCGGACATTCTTGTGCAGATAGCACAGCTTATCGCAGCATCCCAGCAGCCGACAGAAACGGTGTCGGATCGAGAATTATCCGACGGCGCTGGGTCGGTACGCTCCGCCGAAGCATCGGGGGCGGACGACCGGGAGCATCATGAGGTCCGACCGGATAGTGAAAGGGATACGGATGATTTGGAGCTATCCCTTTCGGAACAACATAAAGCTGCCGTGGACTTCATCCGGCACTTTCTCCCTCAAGTTGTTCCGTCGGGCCAGACTGCTGCGGTTCCGGACAAGAGGATTATAGCGTCATTGGACTCTGAATTTTTTGAGCGGTTCAGGGACATCGCTCCCGAGTTTCGGTCGCAGTCCAATAATGTTGCAAGAACATTTGAATTATTGAACGACGCTATATTTAAACTTGCTTCCAAGACGGGGAAAGCAGGTTTCTTGTCCGCCAATACTCTGAACCTGCCTTTCATTAATGCAAGGAATAAATTCGACACGGCAGGACAGGGTATCCCGAGAGTTCCTCTGCGTATGGACGACGAGGCGGAAGACTTAGAGCTATCATTACCGTCGTCGGCTTCTATTCCAACCGCGGTGTTGGAAACAGCTGTTTCGTCTAACAGAGCCAATTTAGATGCCTTATCTTACGCAGATCACCTTACTAAGGCGTTATCACTGCGCCTTCAAGGGAAAGAATTTCAGGATATACAATCCTCTTTAAGACTTCTTTCAAGGGCAGTAGCTTATTCCACGTGTAACTCCGCCCTTTCTGTGGCAAACCTGGAGTTGGTTAGACGTGACGCAGCCCTAGCTACATCCACACTCGTGGATACTAAGGTGAAGAACTCTCTTAGAGTCGCTTCGGTCTCCGGAGAACTTCTCTTTGACGGCAAGCTTTCTGCTATTTATGATAAAATTACAAAGAAAGCTTCGGATTCTCTGTTGTTCAAATCTGCTTCTAAGAAGTCGGATACAGCAGACAAGAATAAGACAGGCACTTCTGGGTCTAATGCGCCCAAGAGAGGTTCCTATAGAGGTTCCGGTGCGTCCTCTTGGTCTTATTCGAGAGACCGTCAGGGTAGCGACTCTCATTCGGGACGTCCTTTGGGCCGGGACAACCGGTCGGACGCCCTGAGGTCGACGGGGCGAGGTGCGGGTCGTGGAGGACGTGGTTTCTCGTACCGCAGGTCCAGGAGGTGATGGCTTAAACCTCTATCGCGTACCGGTTGGCGGAAGGTTGTCGAGCTTTTCACAAGAATGGGCGTCGATTACGGACGACCCTTGGGTGAGAGGAGTGACTTCGGAAGGCCTAAAGATATCCTTCAAATGAAAGCCTCCATTAACTCGAAGTCCAAAGTGAACTCAACTTCCGTCAAATCCGCAGAAAAGAGACGCTCTGTTATCAGAGGTGCAGTCTCTTTTAATGAAGAACGCGGTAGAGGTCGTAGAAAACCAGGAGACCCCGGGATTCTACAGCCATCTGTTTCTGGTTCCGAAACCAGACGGCTCGTTCCGTCCAGTCATAGATTTGAGCTGGATAAACAAGCTGATCGTCACTCCGAAATTTTATATGGAGACGATTCGGTCGGTCAGAGCGAGTATTCGGGTGAACGATTATGCAACAAGCATAGATCTCAAAGATGCGTACTTTCACGTCATGGTACATCCGACATTCAGAAAGTATCTACGCTTCGCAGTTCTAGGAGTGGTGTATCAATTCCGGGCGATGTGCTTCGGACTGAATCTAGCACCCTGGGCTTTCACTCGGGTAATGAACTTGGTAATGATCTATTTCCGAGCTCATTCATCTGCGGTAACGTCGGCCTACCTGGACGACATTCTTCAGAGGTACGGCAACGAGTTAACGCTTCAGAACGATGTTCAGAATCTACTTCTATTGCTCCGACGTCTCGGTTTTATAGTAAACGAGGAGAAGTCGGATCTGGTGCCGTCCAAGTCATTCACTCATCTGGGAATGAGCTTCGAGACGCACAACAATCTTGTTCGTCTGCCGTTAACCAGAGCGAAATTAGTCAGTTGTTACGCTCGCTATTGTCTGCACGCAGACAAAGTCACAGCGAGAGAATTTATGAGACTGATAGGTCTGTGCGGAGCCGCTGCGGATCTCATTCCGATGGGGCGGTTACGCACGCGTCCTCTCCAAATTTTCTTGACTCAGAATTGGAGTGTGAAAATTCATTCGCTCGACGTAGACGTTCTCTTGTCAGATCAAGTGAAACAAGAGATTCAGACTTGGGCAAACATTCAGTGGTTAACTCAGGGAGTTCCGCTGCAGTTGCCGGATCCGAGTTTTACCATTATGACGGATGCCAGTCAAACAGGTTGGGGTGCATCATTGATCCCAACGGATTCGAGATGCCAGGGTCTTTGGGATCCGCAATTCCTGTGCAAGCACATAAACATCAAGGAAATGATGTCAATTTGGCTTGCGTTACGTCATTGGATGGACATTATTCACAATGCTCATGTCCAAATCCTATCCGACAATACGACAGTAGTGGCGTATATACGGAATCAGGGAGGCACTCATTCAGTTCCGTTGTTCAATCTAACGGAAAGAATCCTTCTGTTTGCGCTAGAACATCAGGTTCTTCTTTCGGTCCGTCACATACTGGGTCGTCTGAATGTGCTAGCAGACTCCCTTTCACGAAAGGGTCGCTTGTTGCCGTCGGAGTGGACTCTCAACAAACAAGTATTCAATCAGATTTGCTACCAATGGGAACGGCCAATGATAGACTTATTTGCGACACATCTCAACAATCAGTTGCAGACGTATGTGTCTCCGTGTCCGGATCCAAGAGCATTTGCAGTAGACGCTCTGTCGATCCCTTGGGACGGAATGATAGGATATGCGTATCCTCCAGCGCCGTTAATTCAACAAGTATTGCTAAAGATAAAACAATCTCAATGCAAGATTCTGTTGGTAGCATCTCTGTCGCCACAGAGACCGTGGATAAATCTACTCAGGTGTCTGTTGTGGGACCTACCGCGAAAGCTTCCTCCACGGGAGGATCTTCTTTCGCAGGGGAAATCGCGTCAACTCCATCACAACCCGCAAGGTCTCAACCTTCACGTTTTTCCGTTGTGCGGTCCTTCTTGCATGGCAAGCACTTTACAGGACGAGCAGTGGACGCGATTTCTAACTGTAGGAGGACCTCCTCTTCGCTAAACTATGCGGCTAAGTGGAAGGTTTTTCGCCGTTGGTGTAGGGATCATTCTGTAGATATTTTTGATCCCTCTATACCAGACATTGCAAACTTTCTAGTATACTTGTTTGACGAAATCAAACTGCAGCCTGTTACTATTAAGGGTTATAGGTCTATGTTATCTGATACCTATGCACATCATGATAGTTTACAAATTGGATCTAATGTCTCTTTATTTAAGTTGGTTAGAAACTTCTCGATAAATAGACCCAGAACTCTTAGATTAATTCCTAAATGGAATTTAGCTTGGGTTCTTCTTAAATTGAAGGAAAAGCCATTTGAACCTCTTGGGACAGTAGATTTCAAATTCTTACCTTATAAGACAGCTTTTCTCTTAGCTTTCTCTTCTGCTAGAAGAGTCAGTGAGCTTCATGCACTGTCGGTGGATGATTCTCACTATCGTAGTGTCGGGAACACTATCACCTTCACTACTAATGTGGGTTTTTTAGCTAAGAATCAGGCTCCTAATAAATATCCGGAATCTATTGATATTAAGGCTCTTCCGTCTTCAGACGGGCGTAGGCCTTTACTCTGTCCTGTTAGAGCGTTACGTATCTATAAACAGAGATCTCAGATTATCAGAAAGGGACGGTAACGTTTCTTTCTGTCTTTGATGCCTAATAGAAGGGACATTTCGGTCCATTCTATTGCTAGATGGATTCAATTAACTATCCGTACTGCTTATGAGAGTTTATCTTCTTCTCAGCAGTCTGTGCTTAAGATTTCCGCTCATGAAGTAAGAGCTCTTGCTACTTCTTGGGCTTATGCTAATAGTGTTGCTATTACAGATTTAATGAAGGCTGCTTATTGGTCTCAGCCATCCACATTCACAAATTTTTATCTCAGAAATATTGAGTCCATTTCTGGAGACCTGCATTGTTTAGGTCCGTTATCTGTTGCTCAGAATGTCGTCCACTAAACAGTTGCAACTATAGTTATGCAGGCTTTCTGTTCCGGCAGTGACTCCGTCCGGCTGCCCTCTTCGCTCTGGGCTATTTGACCCAGGACAAGGGGAAGGAGGGGGGCGGGGGGGGGGGGGGTGTTCCCTTAGGTCACCTGCTTTATAGTGAAAAGCAAGGGAATGCCTCCTCCAAAGTCAGTATTTCTGAGTCACTTCCGGGATGGTTTTAAAGTGTAATATTAATGTTAAAATTCATTCACGTCTTATTTTTAAAGTGTAGCTCGTTGTGAAGCATTTGTATATGTCAAGTGTCAAACGGGCTTTAATATACAATACTCGGACACTTTTAAAAGATTATAAAGAGTCTCAATTCTCTGGACTTCTTTATTTATTGGCTTTCTTTAAAAATAATTAGTATAAGGGTTATACTGGATGTTAATAGAGAACATGAATATTATTGTGCTCAATTATTAAGGGTATTGTATCTTTCTAATTTAAATATTAAATAAGAAAGATACATGTAAAGCCTAATACTCCTTTTCTCCTTAAGGGGTTACCTCTTTATTATATAGTTGAGCTTATTGGATTTTTCTCTATGTCCTAGGCCCTCCAGCCTGTTTACTATTCAGCTAAGTCTGGGTCATTGGTACAGTATAAAAATGTTAAAAAATTTATAGTAATTTATATATTTTTTATACTTACCAATGACCCAGACGGGGATGGCCCTCCCAGGAGTTGGGAACTCTTGCCTCCCCGCTCAGTACATAGCGCTGACCAGGCACTGCCAGTGAGAATGATAATTGGCGCCAATTTCGGGACGTCGTTGACACTGCGCATGCGCAGTGGGAGCGTAGTATGGAGGTCCTATAGGACATGATTTCTTTTGGTTTTGGATGCAAATTTTGGGGATTGGGGGGCAAAATTTGTGTTTGGCCCTAGATTTTTAAGAGTTAGCACCAGCTAAGTCTGGGTCATTGGTAAGTATAAAAAATATATAAATTACTATAAATTTTTTAACTTTCTTTTCAGATATTTTCATTTTTACAGTTTCCCATATTGATAAATGAACTTTGTCAAATTCAATTGACATTCTGTACTGATCTGCTATCCGCTACTCCTCTTAAACCATTGAACAAACTCCATTGGAACTCGCAGACCTTCTTTTACATACATTGAAGATGTGCACCTCCTATTTTTCTTTCAGATATTTTCATATTTCGATGTCTGTCCGTCTTTCCATCCGTTATGCTTCAGGGATGTTCACATCTGCTATCCGCAACTCCTCTTAAACCAGTGAATGGATTCCATTGAAACTCTCAAATGTTCTTTTACATACATTGAAGATGTGCATCTCCTATTTTCTTTTCAGATATTTTCTTTTTTACACTGTCCCATATTGAAAAATGAACTTGGTCAAATTCAATTGACATTCTGTACAGATCTGCCATCCACAACTCCTCTTAAACCATTGAACAGATTTCATTGAAACTTTCAGACATTCTTTTACATACAATGCAGATGTGCACCTCCTATTTTCTTTTCAGATATTTTCATATTTACAGTTCCCCATATTCAAAAATGGTCTTTGTCAATTCAGGTTTTAGTAGGGAGGGGTATAGATCTGCTATCCGCTACTCCTCTTAAACCATTGAACAAACTCCATTGGAACTCTCAGACATTCTTTTACATACACTGAAGATGTGCACCTCCTATTTTCTTTCAGATATTTTCATATTCCAACCTACGTCCGTCCGTCTGTTTTGGGGTGTTACGCTTCTTTTGGGGGGGGGGGGGGGGGGGGGGGGGGGGGGGAGTACACATCTGCTATCCACAACTCCTCTTAAACCAGTGAACGGATTTCATTGAAACTCTCAGACATTCTTTTACATACATTGAAGATGTGCACTTCCTATTTTCTTTTCCGCTATTTTCTTTTTTACAGTTTCTCATATTGAAAAATTAACTTTTGTCAAATTCAGTTGTCATTCTGTACAGATCTGTATCCACAACTCCTCTTAAACCATGGAACAGATTTCATTGAAACATTCAGACATTCTTTTACATATATTGAAGAGGTGCACCTCCTGCTTTGTTTTCAGATATTTTCATTTTTAGGGTTTCCCATATTTAAAAATGGGCTTTGTCAATTCAAGCTTGCATGGGGGGGGGGGGAGGGGGAGGGGGGTTGTTGTTGTTGTTGACATTTGCTTTCCGCGACCTCTTTTAAACTAGTGAATGGATTTCAATGGAACCTTCAAACATTCTTTTACATACAGTGAAGATGTGTACCTTCTATTTTGTTTTCAGATATTTTTATTTTTACAGTTTCACATATTGAAAAAAGGGCTTTGTCAATTCAAGCTTCGGGTGGAGGTGGGGGGGGGGGGGGGGGGGAGTACACATCTGCTATCCACAACTCCTCTTAAACCAGTGAACGGATTTCATTGAAACTCTCAGACATTCTTTTACATACATTGAAGATGTGCACTTCCTATTTTCTTTTCCGCTATTTTCTTTTTTACAGTTTCTCATATTGAAAAATTAACTTTTGTCAAATTCAGTTGTCATTCTGTACAGATCTGTATCCACAACTCCTCTTAAACCATGGAACAGATTTCATTGAAACATTCAGACATTCTTTTACATATATTGAAGAGGTGCACCTCCTGCTTTGTTTTCAGATATTTTCATTTTTAGGGTTTCCCATATTTAAAAATGGGCTTTGTCAATTCAAGCTTGCATGGGGGGGGGGGGGGGGGGGGGGGGGGGAGGGGGAGGGGGGTTGTTGTTGTTGTTGACATTTGCTTTCCGCGACCTCTTTTAAACTAGTGAATGGATTTCAATGGAACCTTCAAACATTCTTTTACATACAGTGAAGATGTGTACCTTCTATTTTGTTTTCAGATATTTTTATTTTTACAGTTTCACATATTGAAAAAAGGGCTTTGTCAATTCAAGCTTCGGGTGGAGGTGGGGGGGGGGGGGGGGTTGTCAGTGTTTGTGCTCTCTACATTAAACACACTTTTACTGTTGTAAAATGTTTCTTGGTGGGAGTGGGTGGTATCATTTTGTGAGCAGTGCTCAGTTTTTCTAGTTTTGGATTTGCTAGGTCAAAGGTCAAGGTCACCTTATCATAAACAATTGGTTTCCGGATGATAACTTGATAATGGTTTGACCCACATTCATGAAACTTCATAGGTAGGTTGGCTTAGGTGTGCTCAGTTTTTCTAGTTTTGGATTTGCTAGGTCAAAGGTCAAGGTCACCTTATCATAAACAATTGCTTGATAATGGTTTGACCCACATTCATGAAACTTCATAGGTAGGTTGGCTTAGGTGAGTGGAAGACCCCTATTTATTTTGGACTCGCTAGGTCAAAGTTCAAGGTCACAGTGACCTTGAACATAAAAAATCGGAAACAATTGGTTTCCAGATGATAATTTGACAATGGTTCCACCCATGTTTATGAAAGTTCATAGGTAGATTGGCATTGGTGCAAGAAAGAGCCCTATTTATTTTGGAATCAGTAGGTCTAAGGTCAAGGTCACAGTGATCCTTTGCATAGTAAATTGTAAACAATTGGTTTCCGGACAATAAGTTGATAATGATTAAACCCACTTTTGTGCTGTCACAACTCGTCATTGGATCGGTGATCCTATCAGCATTTTTGTTTGTGGAAAGGATTGTTTTCTATATTTGTAGCCCCATTTCAGAGTTCCTAGGGTACCTTTGAAAAGCCTTGATTTTCATGAAATAACAATGTTGAAGCAAGAAATTAATCATTTATTTTCCCAGGTATACAGTAACAGTAAGCGAGATAATAAACAAAGCAGTAGTACATTTTTTTTGAATGTTATTGATTTTTTTTGTGGAAGTTTTGTTTTATTAATGCTCCATATTTGGAGGTGGGTGAGGGTGTTTGATTGGCTTAAACATGAGGGAGTAATTATTACAGGTGTTTCAGCAAATGAAAAAAATTGGTGCATCACAAAATTTATCTGCTGCCAGTTCTGTCAGATTTTCAGAAAACTGAGTTTCTTAAAATGTTTTTCCATCTTTGCCAAAAATGTGAATAATAAGTGAATAATAAATAGCCATTGGAAAGTGAATGTTTCAGGACAGTTGTATTAAATACTCTTGATACATGCACTGATTGGTTCCAGTATTATGTGAATAGATATTCAGCGAAAGTGCAGAATGTGCCAGCAAATGTTCAAATGACGTTAAATCAAACACATGAAAACTTTGAGGGACAAAAATATGATTCTGCCATTATCTTTCAAACCAAAGACAGAATTGGCTGTCTTCATGACTTGAGGTAGTATTACATGTTGGAGAACTTCAGATGGTCCAACACTGTTCACAAAAGTTGGAAGCTGAATCAGTGGAATTGATTCAAAATTTTGTCCTAAAATTTTCAGATCTTTTTGTGATAAAATTTTTTAAAACGAAAGGAAAGTTATTTATATTTTGGCTAAATCATATGTTTAGGGATGGAATTCCAATGACTAACCCATTTTGTGTATCAAAAAGGTAAAAAATTGGTTTACCAATCAGAAATCTGTTGAAAGATTTAATTGGTCTGTTGGAAAATTTTGACCCAGTTCAATCCCTCCCCACCATTGAAAAGCTATCTATGCCCCTGTGTTGAATCTGGATTCCTGATCATCGGTCATTGATTCTCAACATTTATCTAACAATCATATAGATTTTGGCCTGAAAACCATGAGAAACGGTACGTATCACATAATGTGTTCTGATTCCATATCATATAGGTGACAGATTCTGATTCCGTATCATATAGACGACTCGTTTCCTGTAACACAGCGGACTATCATAACAGATGCATGAATACAGTCTATGTGCGTTTCAGTGATTGACTCAGCTGATCGCTTACAAAACAAAACAACAACAAAAATTCCTTACAGTCAGCGATAGAACTATTAATAGCCAATGACCCTCCACAATAAACACTGATTAAACGAAATAAAAACAAACCTTTACTAGTTAAACAGTTGGAATGGGCAGACTAAGTGACACTGAGAGTGAATAATTTGACAACACAACTTTGAAAATTGCGGTGACCACGTTAATCATTGTTTGTTACAGTGCACAACAATATATAAAAAACTTTTTCTCACCCAACATTATGTCCCAAAACTGTATTAATAATTTAAGATGTAATCTTTTTATGTGACAGAATTGTTAGATAAATGAATAATCATGATAATGTGCACATTCTGTGATTTGCATCAGATTCTTGGTGGTGTCCAAAAATGAGATCACAACTTACCGGCAAAGGCAGCTCGTTGAGATCCCATTCTGGACACCACCTCGAATCTGATACAAATCACAGGACGTGCACATTATCTTGATAATCTGTATGTATCAAAATCTTGTGCAAATTTGATGAGTACACATCTGAAAATATAGATAATTTTCCTTCACATTGACATTGACTGTTTGCTTTTTAGAACAGCAAATTCCAACTTGTGTGTTGAGTACATAGTGTAACTCTTAACCCGCAGAGTATTTTAAAAATATTTGTCATCATATCTAGTCATGGCTGCTTTACAGCAGCCATGACCAGATTTGTTGAAAAATTCATCTAAATTTAACTAAAGAAACCATTGCTTTATTAAAAAGTACGTTCAATTTACTGGAGAAAAATTTGGTTAAATATGCCCATATTATGCTTATTTCAGTGGCAAGAGATTTTGGGTTCTCGGCGGGAATATCCACCAGCAACATGTATGGAGTTAATTTACTAATGTATAACTAGGTAGTTTTATATGCCATAGTTTGTGAAGGCATTTCGCTATTGTAGGGCCTTCAAACATATAAAAAAACAGACCTTGCCTGCAGAAAGCCTGCTCACAGATCGACATTGCCATATCCCTTCACATGAAGGGCAAGGTCATTTTTAAGTAATTGGTGAACATTTTTTATCCACTTTCAATAATTTTCAGTATTCTTTGTTTTCTTTCAGCACTTCTTAATATTCCACCTGCACAGTTCAAATTAGTGTTAGATTCAATCATATGGGCATTCAAACACACTATGCGAAATGTTGCAGACACAGGTCTTGACATTTTATATGTTTTATTACAAAATGTGGCACAAGAGGACAGTGCAGCACAGAGTTTTTATGAGACTTATTTCACAGATGTTCTACAACATTTATTCTCAGTCGTCACAGATAGTTCACATACAGCAGGTAAGAAATATCTGAATAGTGATGGAAAAAAATTAATGTTTCATTTTTCACATCCTGCTGAAAAAATTTGCATTGGCCTTTTGTTCTGATGGGAGGATAGCTTCTATTTAAAGCAAACTCACGTTTGGCATAGTCTGGAGAAACTAACAAAAATTGCAGAGACAGGACAGAAAAAAACTTTGTGCTTGTTCAAAAAGTTTGCTTGTTTGGGAACTAAAAGTAGATAGACAAAATATTATGTCATTTGTAGTCAGGTCGGGCTTGTATTTCACCAAACAACATATCTTAATGAGAAAAACATGTCCACGTAAGTCGTATGTGGTAACTTCTTCCTCTGCTTTGCTCTGGCACTGTGTCGATTAGGATCCAAATTGATGAATATTTGAAATCATTCACATAAAATGTATGAAATGGATAGGTGTGTGTGATTTGGCAGTTTTTTTAATCAAGTTACATAACTTTTTCTTCTTTTTTTCATATGGTTTTTGAGAAAAATAATGTAACCATTATTTGAGAGAAACAAATTAAGTTTTAGTAGGTGTATTTGTTTTTGTAGTTGTTTTTGTCCCATGAGATCCCTAGGAAATGGAACAGTGCTTCTTTATCCCAGTAGACAAGTTCTGCTTTAACGGTAAATAGGACCTGGAACCAATGCCAGGTGTGGAAGTCCTCTGAAGTTTGTAGAATATGCATAAATGGTTGGTTAAATTTTACTTCATACCTATGCTGTGGTTATAAGATGATCAAAGATGCTGAAAGTGACCTGAAACACTAATAAATAAATTGATGTAGGACCTGAAACCAATGCCAGGTGTGGAAGTCCTCTAAAGTGGGTAAAATATGCTTAAATGGTTGGTTAAATTTGACTTCAATCATACCTATGTTGTGGTTATAAGATGGCCAAAGATGCTGGAAGTGACCTAAAACACTAATAAATAAATTGATGTAGTTTTGAGGCTGGCAACTGCCCTTCCCTTATGCAGCGTGCCCATTTTAAATATAATATGCGGAGAGCAGTAAATATCCACCAGAAAAATCAGCCATAAATCATAAACATCTGAATTTCATGTTTGCGCAATAATTCAAATGAAAACACTCTGAGCCTCTTTTACCAACTCCCTGATTATTAACTGGTAGACTGGCAGAAGTCCTTATTTGCATTTTACTCTGAAGTGAAGGTAACGTAAGTTAAAGGCTTCATATTCATTGAATATGCTTCATGTTTTCTTTGAAGGGAAATTATTTAGTCTGTATGAATTTGCCAATCCTGTGTGAACCCTGGGAAGTGAAGCAGCACATGTTTTCTGTGATAAACAAGCTATGCTTTATTGGTTAAAATAGGACTCAGTCACTCCCTCATAAATTTTAACAAGGCAAGGACGTGAACAGATGTTGGTGACCAAAAATAATTTTACACTTTCCAAGTTAAAGAAAGGCTGATGGTTCTGGGGTTTCCATAAAAATGAATTGACTACCAAATGTTTGACCAAATGTGCAAAGTTTGTATTGAACATATGCCTTCAGTTCTTATATTTCATTGTATTTTAGGTTTCCAAGGTCATTGAATAGTTGTGATATTACAAAGGCTTGCTTTCAGTTTTCCACTACTTACCCTCTGAAAGTACAGTTTGTTTGCTGCGGAACACAACATGAAGAATATACATTTCTTTAATCTGAGCAGTTCAGATTAGAACTTTATTCGTGCATGAACAGCTTTATTATACATTTAATAAAAAACAGTTTACAACAAAATGAATCATATTTTCAAATATGCTCTTTTATTTTCTTTCTATTGAAATAGTATCTTTGAGGCGTTAATCTGTACCAATATGATTGAAAAAGATGAAAACACCCCAAATGTAATAAGCACTACATAATGAACTTGTTTTTATCTTTTATAACAGGTGTATTGTTCTATTTCATTTCAGGTTTAACAACACAGGCATCAATCCTTGCATACATGTTCAGCATATTAGAAACAAACAAAATCACCATATCTCTTCATTCTTCAGTTCAAGCAGGCGAAAACTTGAATTATGTTCATGAATTTTTAATGAATCTACTTAAAGCTGCCTTCCCTCATCTCACAGAGTAAGTAAAATGCAGTCCAACAATGTTATTTAGCAAGAATTCTGACAAAAATTACCACAAATTGAATACATGGAACTTTATCCATCTAAAATCCTGTTTTGCTTGAGTTAACAATTCAGACTTCTGTTCATTTAGTGGACCACAAAATCTTATCAAATAAGCTCTGGAATACTTAGGCAAACACTTATTAAGCCAGACATGCCACATTCTTACATTACTTTAACTCTGTCTTCAACCTGTCTTCAGCACAAAAAAACACAAATATTTCCCCATAAGAAATCAAAGTCTACTGACAGTGGCATTTCTTGTCAGTTTTTTGTTGGCTTTTCAGCTGTGTGTGGGTTTATTCATATTAGCAGCTATGACCTGATTAGAGAGCATTGCCAGGTTACATGATCTGCAGTTGCAGGTGACATCTTGAATAGTGTGTAAAATTTTCCATTCCTTTAAGGCTGAAATTTTATAGTAACTGGTCTGTACATCTGTCCATCCGTACATTCTTATGCATGCAACTACTCCTACATTTTTTGACTGATTTTGATCAAATGTCTTAAATATGACAAACTGGACATGCTCATATTTCTAAAAATGTTCATCTGCAACAATTTTAACCAGGTTATCTCCCATGAACTTAGATTTATTATGGATTTTCAAATGAGATTCTTGTGTGCACAACTCCAACATTATTGAACCGATTTCAATCAAATTTCTCATCTGTTGATTTTGACCAGCTTATCTCCTCTTCAACTTAGATTTAATATATATTTTTAAATGAGATTTTTTGTGAGTGGAAAATCACCTTCACCAATGAATCGATTTTGAACAAACTTCTCAAACATTATGACTAATAAGTGGGCATATGCATATTCCAAAGTTTTGATCTGTGACAGTTTTTAACCAAGTTATCTCCTATGAACTTAGATTTATTGTTGTTTTTTCAAGCTCAACATTCAGAGGTGCAGTCTAGTAAGCCGGAAGTGGGAGTATTTATCACCCTCAGTGATACATGTGTAGTTCTATTTTAAGCTCAATTTTGATGTAGTCAAATTTGAGGTTTTGTCATGGCGCATTTCAATACAGCTCGGTCAAGAGGCTGTATTTATGAACCGATCTTTACGAAACTTCTTCGGTACCTTTGTTATCACCGTGGAATGAGAACGAGTGTTTTTGGGTGCGGTCCAAAATTCAAGATGGCTGCCAGCAGCCATTTTGTACCAAAATTAGTGCAGTCAGTTTGTTGTACAGAACTTCTGTATGAAAGTTCTGATTTGAATAAATGTTTGTAGGAATGTTTAGTAACATGGAATACATCACATATTATACAGGTTTTTTTCTTGTGCTGACATTATGCAAATTAGATGAACTTTGATTTGTTCAGTGCTACTTTTCCACAGTAAGTGCACATGTCAATATGGCTCAGGTTAGAGTCTGTATTTATGAACTGATCTTCACAGAACTTCTTGGGGTACCTTTGTTATCACCTTGTGACAGGAACGAGTGTTTATGGGTGCCTTTGTTATCACTGTGCTATGAGAACAAATATTTTGGGGTTCAGTCAGACCCACTCTGGGACTCAAAGATTTCTTTTCTAGTTTAGCATCTAACTGTCACACCACCTTTACAATACTTTACCTATATATTTGTTACAGGCTACGGTCAGCATTTATGTAAGACCGTTACAATGCTTTACATGTACCTTTGTTATCAGGTCATTATCTAGATGTTTGTCATTGCCGTGTCAAATACTATACATGTACATGTCTTAAACAAGTTGAGATATAGTGTCATTGACACTTTCATTGGTTTTGCAAGCACATTTTGGGGATTGGGGGGTTCAAAATTTGTGTTTGCCCCTTGATAACTTTGAGTTAAGCACCAGCTAGTGTGGGCCATTGGTAAGTATAAAATTATACAAATTACTTTAAATTTATAATTTTTGCGGCCATTTTATACTGAAATTAGGTGCAATAAGTTTTTTGTACGAAACCTCTATATGAAGGTTCTGATTTGAATAAATGTTTGTATGAATGTTTAGTAACATGCAGATTAGATGAACTTTGATTTATTCAGTGCCACTTATACACAGTTAGTACACATGTCAGTATGACTCGGCTAGAGGCTGTATTTATGAACCAATCTTTATGAAACTTCTTGGGTACCTTTGTTATCACCTTGGGACGAGAACGGGTGTTTTTGGGTGCAGTCCGAAATTTCAAGATGGCCACTTGGGCCAATTAGACAAAATTTGATTTATTCAGTGATGCGTATACACAGTAAGTGCACATTTCAATATGGCTCTGGCTGCAGGCCATATTTATGAGCTGATCTTCACAAAACTTTTTGGGTACCTTTGTTGTCACCGTGGGACAAGAACAAGTGTTTTGGGGTTCGTTCCAAAATCCAAGATGGCTACCATTGGCCATTTTGTGCCGAAATTAGGTGCTATCAGTTTTTTTTGTACAGAACTTCTATATTTATTGATGACTTTTTCTTTGGAAGGAGTTGCTGAGTTTATTTTGAGCTCAACTTTGACATAGTCAAATTTGAGGTTTTCTCATGGCCTGTCGTCCATCTGGATGTCTGTCAACATGGCTCTGGCTACCACGGCTCTGGCTACAGGCCGTATTTATCAACCGATCTTTATGAAACTTCTTGGGTACCTTTGTTATCACCGTGGGACGAGAACGGTTGTTTTTGAATGCGGTCCAAAATTCAAGATGGCCACCAGTGGCCATTTTGCACCGAAATTAGGTGCAATCAGTTTTTTGTACAGAACTTTCATATGAAAGTTCTGATTTGAATATAGTTTTGTATGATGTGTATATTCAAATGTGTTGAAGCCAAGTTCCTGTGTTAATATTTGGTGTTTGGGGAGGGTAAACATTATTAGCACAACCCGAGTTTCTATTTCCAATGAGAAAAATAAAACCTCCTCACCCGTGGGAACCCTATGATCTAAAGATAAAAAATTCAAATACCTATATTTTAAGAAGGTCTGGACAAATATTTATTAATTAATATGAATCAACCATAGAAGGGTTTGAATGAAACGGTCAAAAACGATTGCTAACATTTGGCTTATGCTGCACCATACAAGGATCCCCATTGGAACATTCACCCCATGGAGATTTCTTTTCTAGTTTAGCATCTAACTGTCACCCACCTTTACAATACTTTACCTGTACATTTGTTGCAGGCTGCGGTCAGTATTTATGTATGTTATCAGGTCATTACCTAGATGTGTGTCATTGCTGTGTCACATACTACACATGTACATGTCTTACACAAGTTGAGCTACAGTGTCACTGACACTTTCATTTTTTGTTTGTTTTTTAATCTTATTAGTCATCTAGTTTTTTCAAGGTATGGGTCACAGGCTATGTTTTTTGTGATAAAAAAGCAAATATTTTAGTTATTCAAGGATTTTTATTACAAATATCATCTTTTTGTTAGGTTAAGTAGAGGGGTAAAAGGTAGAGAACCCTGAACATCCAGTTTTATTAGATATGCATAATAGATGTTGTATTATTTATAGGGTGCCATTGTTATTTTTTGTCTTTCAGACCACAAATCAAAATCTTCATCGAAGGTCTTTTCAGTTTCAATCAGGATATTCCACAGTTCAAAGAACACTTGAGGGACTTTCTTGTTCAAATACGGGTAAGCTTATATTAACTCAATTTAAACCATTTTTTCCACCGAAACCTCAGAAGAAAGTGAAGAAGTGCTTGTTTCTGTTGTTCTTATTGAAAGCCCCAGGAAGTGGAGCAGTGCTTCTTTACTATAGTAGACAAATTCTATTTTACTGAAAGATAAAACCTGTTAACCAATGCCCAGGATGCCCAGGTTACATGTTCTCTAAAGTAGGCAGCATATGTATAAATGAATGACATTTTTGTTGCAGTCGTGATATAGCCATAGATGTAGAAAGTGAACAAAAGCATCAATTAGAGCAAGTGTTTACTGTGGTTGACTTGTTATGCTTTACTGATATAATACGAGCCAGAACCTCTGCATCGAATAGGATTCCCCTCATGCGTCATGGTGAGCAAACCATGCTTGTTTGCTACTTTTAGCTCACCTGAAGTTACTTCACAAGGCTAAACTTATCATTCTTCAGGTGTTCACTCTTCATCCATCGCTATCCATCATGGCTGCATATGACTTTCTCATTTTGCCGGGCTGATTCTCACCAAACTTTGAATGCATATTCCATAAGAGGAACAAACAGAGACATGGTTTTTATATCCACATAACCTTTTTTGCGTCTGGGCTGTTACTCTGTAATGGACAGAGATATCAAAACATATGTACCATCACTTGAAGGTATGTTGCATATTAGCTTCCCAACAAATTTTTCTTTTGTCCAGCTTCAAACTTTTTGTCCAGGTCTTGTAACAGCCATTTACCTCTTTCATAAAAAAAGAAAGGACACCAAGTAGTAAATCTTTAATTTTTAAGACACTTTACAAAAATGCAAACAAGATAGGTGAATCTGTTCTATTATCTTCCCTGATCTGGGTATCCAAGAACAATAACATAATAGTGCAAAGAACAACTAGGAAAATCTTGCAGCACTGTTCACCTGTGCTCACAGTCCTTACCTGTTACTATATTGTGATTTATTATTTTCTAATTGACTTTCTGATGGATATGCAGCACAATATTCATCAAAACAAATTAGGGATATTCTGTTATTTTTTTTGTTTAATTTTCTAATTTCTTAACCTTTTCTAGGTCCTATTGTCTTCATTATTGTTTTTTAAAACAAATATTGAAATATCATAGCCTCTTTCTTCCAACCTCGTGTTTCATAATGTAATTTGTAAATCTGTTTTAAATTTCCTTTGTTTTTTTATTTCCAGTTTCAGAATTCTTTTTCATCTGATTTTATTAAGGACAGATAATTTTCAGAAAAGTTCTTTATGTCAGGGTCATTCTTTGCAGGAGCCTTTGGAAGTGCATCATTGCTTGATTACAATGGTAAACAAGCTTTGTTTTAGTGGTAGAGTAGGTCCCAGTAACTAATGTCTGGGGTGGAAGTTGTTGATAGAGTGCACTCAAAAGTATAAACCATTGACTAAATTTGACTTTATTATACTTGTTCAGCAGTCATCATCTAACCATATATTTTTCAAGTGACTAAATTCAGTAAACAAAGTCTTATTCAGTTATTTCCATTTCTGTATGTGGTATTGATTTTTAGCTTAACTTGACATAGTCAAGATAAGCTATTGCCATCGCGTGTGCGGAAGCCTGTTAGTCCGTGAATCTGTTAGTCTTTGAGTCTGTGACGTCTGTTCACATTTTCCTTTAGCACGGGCTACACCCCGCAGTTCTTGTCTGATCGTCACGAAATTTCATATGCAGGTTTGGGGTCATGTCTAGATGAGAACGTCCTCTTTTGGTCGCGACCGAGCAACCAGTATGGCTGCCCGAGCCCAAAACCCGAAAACCATTAGCACAGTCTACAGGTCGTATTTATGAAGGGATTTCATTGTAACTTGATAGGATGCCTCTGTATAATGCCTAGATGAGAACGTCCCCTTTTGGGCATGATCTATCAACCGTGATGGCTGCCCAAGCCTGAAACCCAAAAACTTTTAGCACAGTCTGCAGGTCATGTTTAATGTGGAGGGATTTCATTGTAACTTGGTAGGATGACTCCTTTTGATGTCTAGATGAAAATTTCCCCATTTGGGCATGATCTGCCAACCGTGACGACTGCCCGAGCCCAAAACCCGAAAACCTTTACCACAGTCTACAGGTCATATTTATTGAGGAATTTCATTGTCTAGATGAGAAAGTCACCTTTTGGGCGTGTTTGGGCAACTGTGACGGCTGCAGGGGCCCAAAGCCCGAAAACCTTTAGCACAGTCTAGAGGTCATATTTATGAAGGGTTTTCATTGTAACTTGGTAGGATGACTCCAAATAATGTCTAGATGAGAACGTCCCATTTTGATCGTGATCATGCAGCCTTGATGGGTGCCCGAGCCCAAAAACCTTTAGCATAGGCAAAAGGTCATATTTATGGAAGGATTTCAGTGTAACCTGTTAGGTTGACTCCATGTAATGCCTAGATGATGACATCCCCTTTTGGTCATGATTGGTCAGTTGTGATGGCTACTAGTGCCCGAAGCCCGAAAACCTTGAGCACAGTCTACAGGTCATATTTATGAAGGGATTTCATTGTAACTTCTTAGGATCACTCCAGATGATGCCCAGATGAGATTGTCCCCTATGGTCGCGATCATTCAGCCATGATGGCTGCCCGAGTCCGAAGCCCGAAAACCTTTAGCACAGTCTACAGGTCATATTTATGAAGGGATTTCATTGTAACTTGGTAGGTTAACTTCATATAATGTCTAGATGAGAACGTCTCCTTTTGGACATGATTGGGCTACTGTGACGGCTAAAGGTGCCCGGAAACCTTTAGCACAGTCTACAGGTCATATTTATGAGGGGATTTCATTGTAACTTGGTAGGATGACTCCAAATAATGTCTAGATGAGAACGTCCCATTTTGGCCATGATCATTCAGCCTTGATAGGTGCCCAAGCCCAAAAACCTTTAGAATAGGCAAAAGGTTATATTTATAGAAGGATTTCATTGTAACCTGTAAGGTTGACTCCATATAATGCCTAGATGATGACATCCCCTTTTGGTCGTGATTGGTCAACTGTGATGGCTACAGGTGCCTGAAGCCCGAAAACCTTGAGCACAGTCTACAGGTCATATATATGAAAGGATTTCATTGTAACTTCGCAGGATCACTCCAGATGATGCACAGATGAGATTGTCCCCTTTGGTTGCGATCATTCAACCATGATGGCTGCCCGAAGCCCGAAAACCTTTACCACAGTCTACAGGTCATATTTATGAAGGGATTTCATTGTAACTTGGTAGGTTAACTTC
Source organism: Pictodentalium vernedei (assembly GCA_031216915.1). Taxonomy (NCBI): domain Eukaryota; kingdom Metazoa; phylum Mollusca; class Scaphopoda; order Dentaliida; family Dentaliidae; genus Pictodentalium; species Pictodentalium vernedei. Next base: position 184,011,092 of record CM062292.1, on the reverse strand, counting down.
ATATAATGTCGAGATGAGAACGTCCCCTTTTGGACATGATTGGGCTACTGTGACGGCTAAAGGTGCCCGAAGCACGAAAACCTTTAGCACAGTCTACAGGTCATATTTATGAGGGGATTTTATTGTAACTTGGTAGGATGACTCCAAATAATGTCTCGATGAGAACGTCCCATTTTGATCGTGATCATTCAGCCTTGATGGGTGCCCGAGCCCAAAAACCTTTAGTATAGGTAAAAGGTCATATTTATGGAAGGATTTCATTGTAACCTATTAGGTTGACTCCATATAATGCCTAGATGATGACATCAACTTTTGGTCATGATTGGTCAACTGTGATGGCTACAGGTGCCCGAAGCCCGAAAACCTTGAGTACAGTCTACAGGTCATATTTATGAAGGGATTTCATTGTAACTTCGCAGGATCACTCCAGATGATGCCCAGATGAGATTGTCCCCTTTGGTTGCGATCATTCAACCATGATGGCTGCCCGAGGCCCTAAAACCTTTCGCACAGTCTACAGGTCATATTTATGAAGGGATTTCATTGTAACTTGGTAGGCTGACTTCATATAATGTCTAGATGAGAACGTCCCCTTTTGGACACGATTGGGCAACTGTGACGGCTTCAGGGGCCCAAAGTCCGAAAACCTTTAGAACAGTCTACAGATCATAATTATGAAGGGATTTCATTGTAGCTTGGTAGGATGACTCCAAATAGTGTCCAGATGAGAATGTCCCCTTTTGGTTGCGATCATTCAGCCATGATGGCTGCCTGAGCCCAAAGACCTTTAGCACAGTCTACAGGTCATATTTATTAAGGGATTTCATTGTAACTTGGTAGATTGACTTCATATAATGTCTAGATGAGAACGTCCCCTTTGGACGCAATTGGGAATCTGACGGCTACAGGGGCCCGAAGCCCGAAAACCTTTAGCACAGTCTACAGGCCATATTTATGAGGGGATTTTAATGTAACTTGATAGGATGACTCGTTTTGGAATAATTTCATTGTAACTTGGTAACTTTTGTTGATATACGTTAACTGTGAGGGCCACATACATTAACTGTGAGGTCATATTAACCCACCCCTCAGCTCTTTAGTACAGTGTACACCTAATATTATTTTTATCATAAACATAGCACACAGGGAACAGAAATGAACATATTCCCAATTATCACAATTCTTGTCTTATTTCATAATCCTTTCATAAACATTGAACATTATCCTTTTCATCAAACACAACACACAAGTTAAGCTACAGTGTCATTGACACTTTCATTTACATTCATCTGTGGTTGTGATTTGTTGTTTCCTAGTTTTTTCATGTTCTTTCATTTCTGCATGCCCAGCATCCTCTTCAAGAAAGAGGGAAAGAATACAGTCATGTTAGGGATTTGTTAACTGTCAATTCTTGAAAATGACACATTGTGTGCTTATCATATCTTTACTGTAACATGTTACTTTCATGATCAGTGGATTGTGCTTACAATTAAATCTTTAGGGTCGTAACTTATTGCTTGCATGATCAAAAAGAAATTAATGAAACAAATTATATGATTGACTTGCATCTTACTGACAGCCCACTCTAGCCTATTGTTAGCAGTTTCTGCTTATGTCAGGAATGTAATATTTTTATTTTATGCTGTAAACCAGTGGCCCAGACTAGCTGGTGCTTAACTCAAAGTTATTAAGGGCCAAACACAAATTTTGAACCCCCCCCCCCCCCCCCAATCCCCAAAATTTGCTTGAAAAACCAAAAATTAAAAGTCCTATCTGGCCCTCCATACATTTACTCTCTGTGCATGCTCAGACGTTAGGAAGTGACTGGAATTGGCGCCAACATCATTCTTTGTTTGGCCCTAAAGTCATCAAAAATGAAATGACATCTGTGCTTTAAAATCTCCTTTTTTGAGGATGCCAGACATAAATCAGTGCAAGAATAGGTGGGATACAGGACTGTTTTTGGATGAAAGAAGTGTTCAAGCGTGGTTTTGGGCGTTCAAGGCTGTAACTTTATAATATTTATAAAATTATTTTATGATTCCCAATTTCGGGACATATGCCGGACAGCATCATTTTAAAAAATGAGTATTCCACTGTTTGTTAAGTATTCCTTTCCTATCCTCCATGAACCCTTCCTGTTAAACTCTTAAGCTTTTTGGTTATTTTTTATTGAAATTTTTTATTAAATTTCTTGGGAGTTTAACATATATTACAGAATATTATTCTGTTTCTTCCCCAGAGTTACGTCCTCACCCTAGGTGTGTTGGGCCATTTAGTCTTGCATATTCTATCCAATGTATCGTTTTTTCTTCGTATAAAGATCTAGCTTTGCATCTGATAGCATTTCAATTGGTTCTGACTTTGGGCCTTTTTGTGTGCCTGATTTCTTGTTTACATTGACATTGTTTACATTGTCAACATTGTCATATATAGGTAGTTTTTTATATTCTATTTCTGTAGTATACTGTAGGGTACATGGATTGTTATTCCGGTAGTAAAGCTAAAATATTTTGGATTTTGTCCACACTTAGGCTCTATCAGGATGCCCTTGGGCTCTTGATGTTCCCTTTGGGACTTGGGCGTTTTTTCCAAAAAATTTTGTTTACAAAAATTATTTTGAATTTAATTATGATTGCTATTATTCGTGTATCTCAGTTATATTTATATATTGTTGTGGAGTTTGGAGGACTGATATCGACTTTAGTTGATTCACTCCTGCGGACTCTTGTCATTCTTGTGTTCACTGGGATGACTGATGTTGGAGTCGGGTGTCGCGGTAAGTTGTTGGCGGTGAGGTTCTGAGGATCGGAGCCTCTCACTGCATTTTAATTCATTCTGTCAGTTTCTATTTCAGAGGAACATGAACATGGTGATGATATTCTGACACCCATCCAAGTGTGCTACCGTCGTCGTGCTCCATGGAGCATATAGAGCTAGCTGCAATGCTCATTATTGCAAGAGTTAGGGCCTTTTGTTAAAGGTTTTAATATCTTGCAAGCAGCTAGCTCGACCTGTGAAGCGGTACTCCCGTCCGTGGGTGCCTGGTAAGTCCGTTGCAGTCTAAGAAGTGGATTGGGTAGAGTGAGCACTATAATATAAAGAGCTCACCCAGTGACGACGGAAATAGGGAGGAAGTCAGCAAGTTCTTGTACTCGGCGAGGTCTGAAAGACCACGGGCAGGAGAGGCCCTTTTGAGAAACTTGCACAAGCCGGAGCATATGTCCGCCCTCCACTCGGTATGCTCTGTTTAGTCTGCAGCCGGGGTCTGCTTCAGTCAAGGCTTCCTCCGCTACATTTCACAAGGCCGAAATGAAGTTTTCTGGTTGGAAATTGCACGAGACGGAGCATATGTTCGCCCACCGCTCGGGATGCTCCGTCAAGTCGGCAGCCGGAGACGGCTTTCTCTGCTACGTTATTTAAGCACACATGACCGCATCCTAGCTACCTGACTTCGGATATCCAGCCTGTTGCACGAAGAAGGAACCACTCTTCGCCCATGAAGTCGGACCATCCGATAGCTAGGGAGACGAGGCCTTGATCATCACGACGTTCGGAGAAAGGTTGCGATGGCTTTCATCCATCAATACTACCCTGATTTTGTTCTGCCGAATCAGAATGCTACGACGACAAGAGAGAAACCCGCTGGCGTCATTAGGCGCAGACTTTATCCGAACAAAGTAGGAAGTCCTTTCTTTTCCGATTCAGTTTATGCAGGTGTCGCAGGCCTTCGGCCATATAGACAACGCAGTATTTATCCTCTTGAGTGCGAGGAAGAAGGCAGTTTCTTATCTTCATCTTCCGTATACATACCGTTTTTTGGACCACGTTCATTTAAAAACAGTCGGGGAAGATGTTCAGAGAGTTCTTCTGCGGTTGGATGAGCAGGCCGGGGATCTAGAGGTATCCTTACCTGTATCATTCACTGTTCGCGCAGACACAATTGATACAGCAATTTCTTCAAATAGAGCGAATTTGGACGTTATGTCTTACGCAGATCACCTTACAAGAGATATGGCGCAATGTTTCAAGGGAAAGGAATTTGAGGACGTTCGTACCTCTCTTACAGTTCTTTCCAGGGCAATTATGTATACCACGTATAACTCTGCCCTAACAGTGGCTAATCTGGAGTTAATCAGACGTGATGCTGCCCTTGCGTCGTCATCACTGAGAAGATGACAAGGTGAAAAGCTCTCTCCGAGGATCCAATTTGCAGACATTTTATTTTCGTCGACTAGCTTTTGTTAGTCTATGAACAGGCTACTAAGAAAGTGTCTAGTGCTCTGCTTTTGAAGTCGGCGTATCAACGACCCACTTCAGCAGACAAGAGTAAAGGAGGGCGTTCCAGACAAAAATTGTCACGAGGGTACAAGAAACCCTCTTATAATTACTCTGGATGTCGTCAGTATAGCGACTCGGGAAAGGGGCGTAGATCTGATCGGGACTATTGGTCAGATGCCTCTAGGCCGACGAGACAAGGTTTTTCGTGGAGAGGACGTGGTTCCGTAAGCCTTGCAGGTCATACAGGTGATGGTTTAGACCTCTATTGCTGGCCAGTTGGTGGAAGGTTATCAAGATCTGCAAAAAACTGGATAATAATCACGGAAGATCAGTGGGTGAGAAGTGTAGTCTCGGACGGCTTACGGCTATCATTCCGAGTAATAACCCCACTAACAAGTTGCCTGCATTGGACAAATCTTCCATCAAATTCTTGCATAAGAGAGTTTCTCCTGCCGGAGGTATAAACTCTCTTACCAAAGGAAGCAATACAGGTCGTCGAGAATCAGGATTCTCAAGATTTTTACAGTCACCTGTTCCTCATACCGAAGCCAGACGGCTCCTTCCGACCGGTAATAGACTTGAGCTGAATAACAACCTTATCATGGCTCCAAAAGTTTGTTCATGGAAATCATTCAATCGGTAAAAGCGAGCGTTCGAGGGATCGACAATGCGGCAAGCATAGATCTAAGGATGCATACTTTCATGCCCTAGTACATCCGGCATTCAAAAAGTACCTGCGGTTCGCGATACAAAGGAAGGTGTATCAGTTCAGAACAATATGCTTTGGTCTGAATCTGGCCCCCTGGGTGTTTCACTCGAATAATGAACTCGGTACTACAGGGTTCCCGTGCCTCCTTGAATTCCTTGAAAGTCCTTGAATTTCAAAACCCCCTCCCACGGTCCTGGAAACTCCTTGAATTTTGAAACACTCCTGGAAACTCCTGGAATTTTGGAAAAATTGAGTCGGTTGCTCACTGGATTGATTCAACTCATAACATTCTTCATTCTTCCCAACACATGGTCGCTTTATACTCCTTGAAAACCCATTAATTTCACCCAGCTGACTCCTGGAAACTCCTTGAAAAATTGATCTGAACCTCCTGGAAACTCCTGAAATTCACTTTTCAATTTGGTGCAGGAACCCTGGGTAATGTCTTACTTACGAGCTCATTTGTCTGCGGTAACGGCTTACTTGGACAACCTTCTACAGGGATAAAGCAATAGAATTATTCTTCAGAACGATGTTCACAGTCTGTTTTTATTACTCCGACGTCTCTGTTTCATTGTAAATGAGAAAAAGTCTGATCTAGCTCCGTACAAGTCGTCGATTCACTTGGGAATGAGCTTTGAGCCTCACAACAATCTGGTTCGTTTGCCGTTACCCAGAGCAAAGTTAGTCAGTTGTTATGCTCGCTTTTGTCTACACTCTGACGCATTAATAGTGAGGGAATTCATGCGACTGTTCGAGCTGTGCGGAGCGGCTGTGGATCTCATTCCGATGTGCCGCCTGCGTGCATGTTCCCTCCAGATATTCTTTACTCTGAACTGGAGTGTGATGACGCTTTCACTTGAACCAGTATTGTTTTAACGGACCTACCATACTGACCCGTGTCGAAGCCCATATTTGTGATTAAGCCCCCCCTTCACTTTTTCAGATTTGTGAACCTGGGTGCCCTACTCGAGTCAAAACCATCCTCAAGTATCAAATTGGACGCAAGTTGTTTGAGAAGAGACGTCAAATTTACAGGCATCAAATGGAAAAACAGGTGACTTGTTGCAACACTGTACTAACCAAATTAAATAGAACTGTAATACTGTGTTATGTATATTTTTTGGAGTTGAGGTTTTTGTGTTGTTAAATTCGTCTTTTGTGTAATACATTATGGCTGTGTTCAGTGTAATAAGTCTTTATTAAAAAATTATATATCCCAAGCAAAATTGACTTATTTTTTTGTCAACCTCGTTTTTGGAAGCTGTCACTTCTTTCAAATGAGTGTGCAGGCTGCTGTCAATAGTTGTCTGAAACACTCCCACGACATGTAGTTTTTACAGTGGTTGAACATCATCAGAAAGATACTGATTGAACACTGCCAGTTTCGAGCGGTGCACAACTCATTGTGAAAGAACTCTCCCACTTTCGAGCTTGCACAACTCACTGTGAAAACGGGTGTTCAGAAATTAATGAGAAAGTGGTAATTAAAAATAAAAAATAATTACAACTCTGGTATTTGAGAATTATATAACAATATAACCACGGATATGATTTATGACTTATTGGGTCAATAAAACATGCCCATTTATCATTTCATCATGCTCTGCAACATGTGAAGTTATGACTTTCAGTGTAAAATCAATTTTTTGAATGTTGACAAGGGAGGCAACTATTTTGTTATTCATATTCCTCTGTGTAAATTTTATCTGGTCTTCATATTATGATTTTTTTTATTGATTTTTTGTGAAGCTATATTTTGTTTTATTCGTAATAAATGTACATATTTAAAAAACCAGCTATTTTTTAACAGACTCTGTTTGTCTATTTTCAAAGGGGTAGTTTGCGGTGTTGATTGACATACTTTCGTCCATTTCTGGCTTCGAGAGTAACCTGTACAAAAAATGAAAACAATACTGCATGGTTTTCTGTTTGTTTTATTCATTAAATTGAGGATTAAAACCCCTAATCTGAAAATGAAACGTATGTACAAAATTTCTAAAGCAAATTCTATAAAATTGGTGGGTGGTTTCCAAAGAAACGTAACATACCCAGTGGATACTTACTTGTCTTATATCCCCAATTTCTGACGCATCCCAAGGTGACTTGCAAGCACTATTACTCATCCCGAAGCCCCCCCCCCCCCCCCCCCCACACTTTGCAATTTATCCACTGCAAGCACCCCCTGGGCTTCGACACGGGTCAGTACGGTAGTAAAACAGGGGTTCAAATTGGACAGATATTCAGTGGTTAACTCAGGGAGTTCCGCTGCAACTGCCGGATCTGGCTTTCACGATTATGACGGATGTGAGTCAGACGGGTTGGGGCGCGACCCTAAGTCCCGCAGTCTGGAAGTGTCAGGGTCTTTGGGACCCTCGGTTCCAGGAGAAACACATAAACATCAAAGAGATGATGTCAATATGGCTTGCGTCACAGCTCGTAATCACGGACGTCCATGTTCAAATTTGGTTAGACAACTCGACAGTAGTAGTGTACATCGGGAACCAGGGCAGCACCCTTCATTTCCTTTATGCCAACTAACGGAGAAGATTTTCCTATACGTCATGAATCATCAAGTTCATTTTTCTATCCGTCATATACCGGGTCGTCTGAACGTACTAGCAGACTCGCTCTCTCAGAAAGGTCGCCTGTTGCAATTGGAATGGATGCTCAAAAAGCGAGTATTTGGGCAGATTTGCTACCAGAGGGATCGTCCCATGATAGATCTGTTTTCGACGCACCGGAACAATCTGTTACCGTCGTTCGTGTCGCCATGCCCAGACCATTGAGCGTATGCAGTAGACGCTCTGCCGATCTCATGGGGATGAATGATAGGATACGCGTATCCTCCAATTCACTTGATTCAGTAGATTATGTTTTAAGATCAAACAGTCTCATTGTGAATCCTACTAGTAGCACCTCTGTCATCACAGAAATCTTGGATCAGTCTTCTCAAGTGTCTGTTATGGGACACTCCCCAGAAGCTTCCTCCACGAGAGGACCTTCTTTATCAGGGGAAGTTTTTGTTCTTCACGTCCTTCTCCGCCCATAGTGGCATAATAGAGTCTGTTAGACGTGAGGGAACCATTGCGGTTCCTATATTATTTTATGACTAACACAGTAACGATTAAGTTATGCGGGTGAGGAGGGTTCGATATGACTTTGAATTTCCCCCCCCCCCCCCCCCACCACACCGCCAATGTGTATAAAGGCGATTACCGAGCAAGACGTAGTTTTCTTCCTGCAAGCCTCATATGAGTTTAAATACATACATGCATTTCATGACTTCTCGATTGACGGCTGCATCGTGTTCTATGGGCACATCCACCTTACCTTTTAGTTGGTTGGATTCATGTGATTGTTCGTCTATGTCATATACGTGCGCATAATTCATCATAAATAAATTGCTAGTCTTTGGGTACCTCGGAGGCTGCATAGCCAGTTAACTGGTATTCAGATGATTACATGCAGGTTTTCAATGCTCACTCGCATAATAATGATTTATTAGGCAGATGCATTATTGTATGTTATGGACCTTAGAAATTATGAATTATTTTGGGGGCAGTCCGGGTCGAGCCTGTTAATCATACCTACTTCCATTTCTAGATCCAGGTTTCTATTAATGTCGGTACTCAATCGAATACACCTTGTTTACACTCTTGTATATTCGTATGTTTATAGTGTCATAGATATCGGATAGTACACGTCGGGGAAGTGGTGTTACTGGAATTTATTGTACGCCTGAATGGGGTCGCCTGTGGGTTACCTCGGAAGTGTGTCACTTTCCAGAGATCGTTCATTGTGGTTCAATTGGACATGTGTATGTTATATATTATATCTCCGGTTTTCGACCTATTTGCATATGCTGAGTCCGGTGTGCATTATATAGCGGGTGATATTAATTACCGGGATTATCGCTTTTGCCTTAGCCTCTGAAGTGGCATTAAGCACCATTTATTAATAATAATTAATACCTGAGTGCCTGTTCGACGAATATTTATCTTGTTTTTTGGTACTGCTTTTTACTGATTCCAGAGCGATCCCCTCTTTCTTTTTGAAGATTCCTTCCAAAGAAAAGGGTGTGGGGATGGGGGGGGATTTTTTTTTTTCCTCTCCTCCAGCTTGATAGGTATGTAACTATGAGTGAAGCTGTTTTGTCCGTAATTATATCCTGCATACAGCTGGAGTTTTATTGTATATGGCGTATGTTTGTGGGGGATATTCTCTCATTCTCATATACGCCATCCTAATTTTTGGGGCTTAGTCCGTGCTAACCTTAAAAATTGGGATCTTGTTACATCCAATTAGCATAGTCTTCATGCTAAGTATACAGAATTACTTGAACTGGGCTCCTTTTTGTATATGTGTTCTCTATTAATTCTCTATTAATGTAAAGGGAGACATACATGTAATTCCTAATAATTTTAATTTTCTTTCACCTTGGATTACAGGATTGGAACTATGTTGATCTACTAATTCTGAAGTCCTAGGCCCTCCACCTTTTTACGATTCAGCTAGTCTGGGCCATTGGTTTACAGTGTAAAAATATTAAAATTTAAAGTAATTTGTATATTTTTATACTTACCAATGGCCCAGGTGGACATGGCCCTCCCATGAGGGGGCACTCATACCTCCGTGCTGAATTTTTATGTAGTACTCTCTTCTACAAAGAATGATGTTGGCGTCAATTCCGGTCACTTCCTGACGTCTGCGTATGCACGGAGAGTAAATGTATGGAGGGCCAGATAGGACATTTAATTTTTGGTTTTGCCAGGTTTTGCAAACAAATTTAGGGGATTGGGGGGGGGGGGGGGGGGGGGGGTTCAAAATTTGTGTTTGGTCCTTAATAACTTTGAGTTAAGCATCAGCTAGTCTGTGCCATTGGTAAGTATAAAAACATACAAATTACTTTCAATTTATAATTTTTCTGGATTTTCTTTGACATTCCAACCTATTCCAGAATTGTGTGCTAAACCGGCTCATTACATTCGTGATTCTTAATTTTTGAACTTCTGATTTTCAAACTGTCATGAGTTCTTTGTGACAAGTGATTCGATTAGCTGTTTCCATTTTTTAGACCAATGGGATCACGTGTTGTTCTCTGTTAATGGTGTGCAGTTAAAACCATGGCTATTGTTCAACTTGATTCAAATTTGAAACAAATTGATGACTGAATAATCAATAAATTTCAATGGAAGTGTTTGGAAGAGAAAGACAAGAACGGTTTCTTTTTTCTCAGACTATATTCAAAAGCTAAACTTACCTGGAATTGTTGAGTGCATGATTTGTGACTATCACATTCGTTATGATACTGGAGGAAAAAAAGATCTCAAGCTGCATTCGAAATAAAAAAAAATGTGAAAAATCAACCAACAAAAGAAAATGCGCAGACACTTCCAAGTATTTTTGTTGGCAACAAAAATGATTGAAGATGGGCTCACTATGGATATTTCTGATTGGGAAAATAGAACCATCGCTTCCAGATGTGAGTTTCCTGGATAGAGAAACGAATAGTGAGGCCATGATAATTTTTTTTCATAGCCGAGCACGGTTTTCCTCTTCCAATGGCTCCTCATTTAGTGCAGCTCTGCAAGGAACTATCAATCGATACTAAGGCCACGAACGACTTGACACTGGTGCGACAGACTGCAGCATATAAGTTGAAAGAATCATATTGTTCAGAAGATCTTCTCCATATGTCACTATACACAAGTGTATTACCAAGGTTCAAATCATTTGTGCTTGTTTTTTGAACAGAAAATGCCCATGGTACATAAATTTCATGACAATCAAGTTGAGTTGTTCAGAACCTTCCTAGCATGTTTCAAAAGACACAAGAATATCAAGGATCTATCTGCCAAAGAACGGTTACAAATTGACATCAGAAATGGACAAATTCATATGCAATCTCTCAGAACGCGAAGCAGAGGATATTTTGAAGGGGTCACCGATGGACAGAAATGAAAGGAAGAAATTTTTTCTGAATGCTCTTGAGACATACATCGATTCAGCCTGTTACATTCAACAAAAGCTTCCACTCAATAGTAAACTATTAGTGTTTGTCAGCGCATGATCCTTTAGTACAAGGAAATTCTATAACTCGTGGAGCCTTGAAGAAACTTACTTCCCAACTGTTTTGAAAGATTGTCGAGAGATGAGTTTCTGAAGGAAATCTCTAGGATAAAAATTGATCCATTGTTGCCCACAGCTGACATGTCAATACAACTAGATGTTTGGTGGGATAATGTTTTCCCTAGATACCCAACAATAGCAAAAGTGGTTCAGGCTGCATTAAGTCTTTTCACTGGGCCTAGAATGGAGCAGTCCTTTAGTATACTGAATGACATCTTGGGACTGAAAAACTAACAGAATGCAAATTGAGGCATTTTCAGCTATTCAGACTGTTAAGTATGATCTTATGTGTAAAGACACTACATAAACTAAACTATACCACAGAAAGAATATTCAGAAAAGTCCAGTTGACAGGTCATTGATGTTCCACATACAAACTGTTCATAGCAGGCTTGAGGGTATTTTTTGTTCAGGTACGCATTGCATTGCAGTTTGCGAAGCAAGATCTCCCAACAGGCGATCCAATTACCGAAATTTGGTTCACATTAAAAATTTTATGTGCTCATCCTATATTCCAGTTCAAAAATGGTAAAACTACAGATAAACAGTGTCACAATACACCAATTTATTTGGTCATGCGAAATGATAAATTTAATCACCATTTTATGAGTGTTTTCAAATCAGTTGACAAAACTCTACTAGTGGTTTTCTACGACACTGGTGCCTATAAATTAGCTCCTTTGATGTGCACCAGTCATTCTTCATAATCATCTTCCATTTGAAAATTGCAAAGTGGAAGTCGAATTATGAAACTGCAAGAGCATGTTTCAATCACTGATGTATTTAGTGATCAAACAGTTAACTAAATCAGCTGACATAATCGGCCGATTATAGGGTATCGGAATCGAATCGGCACTACCAAAAAAATATTGGTCCTCACCGATTGTCATTTTTTTTCGAACACAAGTCACAAATCACAGACAGCAATTTCGCAAAGTGCCTGCTGATAGCAAGAAATCAGCAGAGTACTATTATACTACGAACTGACAGCTCCGATAGATTTACTATCCACTGTTTCGATGGATTTATCATCAAATTAACGAAGTGCTGGTCTGTTGGAATCACGTCCAGAGCTGGCTGCAATTTACATGTTTTGTGAAACGGCACAGCCATGTGATGAAAAAAGGAAAAAAACAATGACACCAACCAATAACTCTATCCCGCCAAAGGTCCGGATAAAGTAACATCTAGTCATAATAATATTAAACAACACCAATATGCTATCAAAGATAATGAAAGAAGCATCGACAGGAGAAAAAAAAATATCAAATTATCAATATCAGAATTTTCAATGGAGAATTGAAAAAAGAAAGCAGACAACATGTGCATCCATCAAAGTAAGCTCCGCCCACCATGTGAGTGACACCACATCATCATAATGATCAGTTAAATCAACTTAAATCTCTTTATTTCCCCTGATCTTTGTCACAGGTACTCATACCCCCATAATATTTACATATACCATTATGGGGGCACTTCAGCATCGATTCAAATATTCTATCAGATATAATTTTTCTTTCGATTTCTCAGCTTATGTCGAGTACCTGTGGCTTTGTATATTCAGAAAAATACTAGGGTCACTGGGAAATCCTCAATGACATAATCAATTTTGTGTCACACGATGCAAACACTTCCAAGTTTGGAATTTTAGTGTCAATAAATTCCACATCGATAATAAAATTATTGGATTTAAAATGGCAACAATGAACATGGATTATCAACAATTTGTTCACAGTAGCTTGGTCCAGTATGGAGTTTAGGTATGACAACTTCCATTTCATGAGATGATATTCAAGGGTAAAGTCAAAGTCACTGCCTATTTTCGTGATATGAACAAATTTTAAACTATTGCTAATCGCAGCAGTTCTAATGGAGCACCCAGTGGAGAGGCAGGCATGGTCTGAAAGAAAGAACGTTCTCCACAAAATACCCTGAAAGCGTTGCGAGATAATTACAAATTTGGAAAAATGAAAGCTTAAATTTTAGGAGACAGTTGAATTTCTGGAAAAAATATGCATTTGTGTGAAAACTGAATAAGAAATTTAATTATTTTAAGGTTCTCGGATAATTTAGCATCAGAAAATTAAAATTGCTGAACAGAAATTTTGAAAATCAGGTCTACAAACTTCCCCCCCCCCCCCCCCCCCCCCCCCACACACACACATACTCCCTTCCCATAGCACAACACTAGAGTCCTCTTATCATCCTGCATCTGTACAAAATATGATTTCTGGCAAGTGTCCTCTTCTATCGGTGTTAAACAAAGAGTTAAAATTATTAATTATATAGAGGAGAGTTGTATTAAAATCATTGATAGGTAATTATTTCAGTCATCACAAGTGCCTGTGTGTGTGTGGGGTGGGGGAGGAGGGGATGTATCTGAAAAAATTGTGCCCCACCCCCACAATTCCTTCACTGGTTCGGTGCATTGCTGTGTTATCAACTCATGATTGGTATCATTAGGTTCACCGTTTACAACTGAACAACACTTTTTTAAGGGCCTGCATTCCAACTCTTTTACAAGTAGTCAGAAAGGCCTATTAGAAAATAAGAATTCACAAAACAGCTGTTTTAAATTTCTCTCTAATAGACTATTAAACAATCCGTGGGGGGGCGCAGTGACATCGGCGCAGTGGCATCGCGCCAACCGGTTCTCGTCACATCACCGAAGTTAAGCAACGTCGAGCACGGGTTAGTAGTTGGATGGGTGACCATTTCAGCGACTGATTCGCGCTCCCGCATTGTGTCCTTGGGCAAGGCACTTAACCCTGATTGCCTACATGGGGGCACGATGACGCTGTGTACTAAGGCGTACTGCACGTCGATGGTGCGCATGTCTTCAACCAATCTAACCCTGCCTGTGCCACGGTGCAGAGTTCAGAGTTACGATGTTGTGGAGCTGACAGCTGCTCGTCGTTGCTCGTGGTTCTCTCCAGGTACTCCGGCTTCCTCCACCTGTAAAACTGTCACCGACATGATATGACCCTGGCTGTTATTGTGTCGTTAAACCCTAATAAAAAAAAAAAAAACAATCTGTGACATTTATTTTTATAAAGATTCCAGGAACCTTTCTGACAGTCATTGTCAATGTTTTGTGGACTGTTCAAAAAAGCAGAAACAACAGAAAAAGCGACTTCTTTCTAATGTTAAAAATCAAAGTTCAGTTTGCAGTTTGTTCAATTTCTGTCCACAGGCAGGTGTTTTGGGGTTTATTGATATTCTGACGCAGTACATTTGCTGGGTTAATAGGACAAGGGGAAGCATTTTTAAAGGACTGAGACCAATCTAAAGAGTGAATCAAACTATTTATTCATGAAAAACATCTGAAAGAACATATTAGAAAACTTCATTTTTCATGAAAGCAAAAACGTTTTTTTACTACTTTTTACCAGTTACCTTTCCACTCTCAATTTCGTACTACATGTGGCTCGACCCATGATTCATGTGAATTGAGCATTCTCTAACACAGTGAAAGTCTGTGCTTTGATTGCAGATATCCTGTAGTAACCCATCTAAAATCCATCCACAGTCCACAGAGAATGCTTTTGTACAGAAACCCCAACAGAGTGGAATTTACATACATACCGGATTGTGTTATGTGAAAGAAACATTCTCAAGCACAAGCGAGCTTCGTCCCAATTCCAGAACTTCCACTTAAACATCCTCTGTTCCTTTTGCTTGTATTGTCACAGAAAGTAAGAGTATATTATGAGTGGATATTTAGTGTTTTTACAGACATCCCAAGGATATTGTGATTGAGAGTTCTGTGCATAGTCAAGATTCTTTAGTGCTCAGTCAGGGTTTTATTTTTATTTTGTTCTTATTTTATTTATTTATTTATTTTTTTTTTTTGGGGGGGGGGGGGGTGGGGGTGTGGGAGGGTTGCTGAAATTCATTCGAAGGCCATGGTGAGGGAAAGCCTAATATTCGGAAGGCCATGGTGAGGGGGCCCGACTCAAGAAACTTTTGCGAAATTCAGTGCTCTGAATTTATTGTACTTTTACTTCTCTCGAGAGGTCTTGTCAGGCTTTAATTTCCATATTGTCACTAGACCATTGCGAATATTCTACTTTCTCATTTACGGAACAAATATGATTATTGATGCTTAACACCATATCAGGTGCCGAGGCTATATTGTGGAGACAGCTGCAGGTGTGGAGTTCTCGTAAACATTCCGTAAGCGGTATATGTGGACTCACCGTGCATGTATCTGAGAGGGGGGGGGGGGGGGGGGGGGGGCGGGGGTGCTTAATTAAGACAAAGGTTATTATTTTATGACCAGATTACAAAGGCAAGCAATTTAGGATTAAAATTTTTATCTTCATGGGTCTTATGTTTTTTTTATCATCAGTTATATAATTATTAACCCTTTACCCAATGCAGACGATATCAAATTTATTATTTTAAATGCTGAATTTGCATATTACATTCTTTGGGTAAATGGTTAATGATAAAGACTGATCGAAAAGACCTGATCCAGTGACAAATCAGTTCAGGATAAAAAATTAAAATAAAGAACCCAACTAAATTCTTTTCTGTATAATGTTTTCCCAAAATGTTATAAGATACATCTGATGACGATGACAAGACTGTTCAGAAAAGTTGATAAGCAAACTAAGACAAGTTATACACATCAGCAATTACGAAAACCACTCCTCTTCAGCAGAATTTATTCCGAAGTGTCAGTTTTGCAGATCATCTTAAGATACGAGCAGCAGTGACTGAAGTGGAGAGGGGGTGGGGGAGAGGGCTTTAAAATTATTTAGGCCTATTATTAAGCACTCTGCAAGTGCTAGAGATAGGGAAAATACCCAACCTTGGAAGTTTTTCACTCAACACCCAGCAACACCCATAAATTATTATGCCTATTTAACCCTTTGGCTAACACGAATATGCACAGTCGATCATTGTGAAATCATTAGACAGCTTTATTGATCGGTCTGGTCGCTGAAGGACGGTTTGGGTCAAAGGGCGGGGACAGTTCATTTTTGAAATGATATGGGCGGTGTGGCCGGGGATGGTTTGGGCTATTTCCATCATACTGAATAGTGAGTCGCAGCTTCACAATTTTTGTTATTAGGCAAAGCAAGCGATGTGAACAAGGCATCATAAAGAAATGAGAATGTTTTAAATGCGACTGAAAATTTGCTGTGAATTGCTCCTTAAAAATTTTGTTGGAGACTGAGAGGTATTATTGGTATATTGAGTTTTGAGTTGCGGTTATTCTGCAAAGAAATTTATCTATGTTAACTTAATCAAATGAAGTCAGATATTAGGTGATAAAATGTTGTTGTTAAAACATTTTTGTTAGACTATTGCAAGACTATTGTGTGCTGGGTTGTTCATACATACACATCTCACACAAGTCCCGCCCTGCAATTAACACAACACTAAATCAATCATTTAAAAGATGATTATGCAATTTGGCAATGACTTTGCTTTCTTCACTGTCTGGACTACTTTCGAAAATTAGCACTGGTCTTTTCCACAATTTTTGGGGCATTTTTTTTTATTTCATTCTCATCACTAATTTACCAGACAAACTTGATTCAAAATGATATTGATGAATGTCTCAAGTCAAATAACACATTTCATTTCCCAATGATATGAGTCCGAGTTCAAAGTTATCGACTTTGTGAATAGCGCATGACATTCTGCATTACATAGCGCAGAAGTTATCGCATGTTTAACTTGGTTTACTTGGCTGTTCTGTACAAGTTAGCGCATTAACTAACGAGCGTGACAGGACTTCTAGTATTAGCTGTATACATTGGTGAATACGGAAATATAATATTTGATAACATGCCTGGTAAATACGAATTCAGCAAGGCGTAGCTGACACAAAAGAGCATCACTATAAGAAAAGTTTATTAGGCATGACACTGACTATACTTATGGGGTAAAATATGAACAGGACATAAAGTTACAGATACTTGGAACGTGACAAAGACAAAGCTGCCTTATTATCACACGTGATAAGTAACAGCCTAGGAGTGAATTTTAGGGAGAAGTGATTTCTCCCACCCAGAAAAATAGGGAGAAGTGAGAGCTCTTGAGGGAGACGTGAAATTTAAAGACATGCTGAGAAGAGAATTTAATTTAATATTTCATAATTCGTCAGGAGACATGTCAAGCACTATAAATCAAGTTAGTGGGATCCAGTGGTAGAGTCATGGGGTGCCTAGTGAGCCCAGTCCCCCCCCCCCCCCCTCCCCCGCTCCAAATGCCACTTTCCACCTGCCACAAAATTAGAAAATAATTTTTATGATTTCTTGCCCTTAATACAAGCAATAGTCAGTGAGATTCGGGGGTTTGTCAAGATGGAAAAATTGACCAGAAAACCTACATTTTAGCGATAGTCAACATTTCCTTATTTTTTGAGGCATCACTAAGCTCTTAGCATGGTTTTGAAGGATAATATGCAATTGTTGTGCTTTTTTTCGTTAATTAAACATCGGGTCAGAATACACCAAAAACTGCTCCAGTGTCTTGATGGCTCCTGCTTCAAATGCTGGTGAAATAAAAGAAACAAAAATACAAACCACATATTTTCATGTGATTTTGATAACTTTTATTGAATTAAGTTGTGATATATGAATCACTTTTGTGGGTTACTCACTTATGTTTTCACCAACATCTTTCCTAATTTCGACTGTAGAGGTTCGTTCAGTTTTATTGCTTTATGTTTATAAACTGTTCTTTTAAAAACAAACATAAGTTAGAACATCAAATAGTTTTTATGACCTTTAATTGTCACCTAACAGTAAATATAAGGGTTGCATTGAAATGACTCAAGATTAACCACTTTTATTGTCTTCCACTTTTTGAAAAAAACGGAGTTATTAAATTAGGGGTGTCCATCCCTCCTTTCATGTTTTTTGTTTCCAGACTCTAACTTTCCTTACAGTGACCGGATTTTCGATGAAATTTGGGTAGTAGATCACTTTCATCAATTGTGGGTCCAAGTTCGAATATGGGCATTTTCCACGCATATTTAATTAGGTTGCTGAAATTTGATTGGCTGATGGTTTCCAGACTCTAACTTTCCTTAGATTCAACTGATTTCAATGAAATTTCATATATGGATTACTTTTATCATATATTATTTTTATTTTGTTCTTATTTTATTTTTTTATTTTTTTGGGGGGGCGGGAGGGTTGCTGAAATTCATTCGGAAGGCCATGGTCAAGTTTGAATGTGGGAAATTTTGTACCGAAAATCTGTCCGTCTGCCTGTCCATCTGCCCATGCATCAACGCACCTCGGACTAAAAGCCGTATTTACACAAAACTTCTTGTGTATCTTTGTTATCATTGTGAGACCAGAATATGTCTTCATCATTACTTCTTTTGCAACTCTACAAAGTCAGACTCTCCCAGTACCATATACAGACCACCATATTATCTGGACATCACTTCCAAGGTTTCATTAACTTCCAATCACAAGCTTTACAGGTTGGTTAACACTTTTCACATCAGTTTAATGTAATATGTCTTATCATGCAGTTTTCATTTTTAGTGATTCTCACAGTTATACTCCTCGTCACTTTACTTGCTTTGACAGTGACCTCCGTGAAAATAAATCTGATAACCACTGTCTGAAGCGCAGTCTGTTCTGTCTCTTCTAAATAACTTCCATTTGCAACTCAACTATATTCCACTGGATGCATTAATTCCCCTTGAAACTGCTGCCCAACAGGAGACATGAATTCACTGGATTTGCTTGTTATGGCTGCTTCTCAAAATCACAAGGCAACTTCGATTTCGCCTAAACATAGAAATTAGGTGAAGTGTGCAGTGCCAAGACAAAGATATTACCCACTTCACCCTCTAAACTTGTCTCTGACCGGATAGTTTGGAGTAGTTGATGTTATACGTTTGGTTATAAAAGTCAAGGAATTTCATTTCAGTGTTGTTGTGTTGCTGTCATATTTTAATAGGTTTTAAAATATCATTTAACACTTCGCCTAGCATGGCTAATGCACAGGGTTCCCACTCAAATGAAAAGTCCTTGAATTTGCTCTCTCTCTTGAAAAATGCTTGAAATTGATCCTGTCCCTGAAAAGTACTTGATTTTTATTACCCCCCCCCCCCCCCCCCCCCCCCATGCATGACGAGTGTTGACTTTGCAATTAAATAAAGCTGGCTTTGACAACATAGTATCTTTCATGTTGTCTGCATCATCATCATCAGCATCATTGCAAGTGCAGTTGCACACCTCAAAATCAAAAGTCAGATATATCTTGCTAGTTGGGTTTTCCAGAAAAGAGGTTCCCAAGAATGAAATTTTTTATTGTTCATGGTGTTGTAAGTTCATATGAAAATTATAATAGTCCTTGGAAATCATGGTTACAGTCCTTGAAAAGTCCTGAAATGGTGCTTGAATTTTGCTTGTCTGATACTAGTGGGAACCCTGTTGGACAACAGGTCCTCGGTTCGAATCCCACCTGCGGCAACTGCGTTGTGTCCTTGGGCAAGACACTTCATCTCCATTGCCCGATGACGATAAATTTCTCTCTAATAGACTATTAAACAATCCGTGGGGGGGCGCAGTGACATCGCGCAGTGGCATCGCGCCAACCGGTTCTCGTCACATCACCGAAGTTAAGCAACGTCGAGCACGGTTAGTAGTTGGATGGGTGACCATTTCAGCGACTGATTCGCGCTCCCGCATTGTGTCCTTGGGCAAGGCACTTAACCCTGATTGCCTACATGGGGGCACGATGACGCTGTGTACTAAGGCGTACTGCACGTCGATGGTGCACATGTCTCCAACCAATCTAACACGAGTTACGATGTTGGGGAGCTGGCAGCTGCTTGTCGTTGCTCGGTGGTTCTCTCCGGGTACTCCGGCTTCCTCCACCCGTAAAACTGTCACTGTCATGATTAGCCATTGTGCATAAATATGTGACCTTAAACATCAATAAAAAAATAGTTGGACAACAATTGCCAAAGAATTTTAGAATTATTGTCAAAAATTAAATTTTTGGTCTCATTAACATAGCATATGACAGCCTCATTGGATTGTGCTTGATAAGCTTGTTATAATTTGGAATCATAAGCTATGTTTTGAATTAAAAAAATGAAAAATGAAATGGAAATTTTATCAATAGTCCTGCCCGCATATGGGCAGTAAGTTGAGTAAAAGTTTTAATAATCCTTCATCAGTTATTTTGTGAATTTGCTAGTTGCTAATGATGCACTACTTCCTCAATTTTCTGTAGGAGTTTGCTGGAGAGGATCTCAGTGATTTATATTTGGAAGAGAGAGAACAAGCTATTCGAGGGGCTCAGGAAGAAAAACGAAAAATACAGATGTCCGTTCCAGGCATTATCGGACCTCATGAAATACCAGAGGAAATGCAAGATTGAATGAAATTTATTTGTTTCAAGTCACCATATCTTTAAGAAGGTGATATTTTTAAAAAGAAAAACATTGGTGCAGCAAAGTTGCCACAGCTATATTAGCTAATTTATTCCTGAATTTTCACAGAGAAACTGTCTTTTCTTTTGAATAGCTACATTGAAGTGGATGTGTTCACATAAGGGTGAAATTATCATTGTCAGAGTATGAATGAGTCTTTTGTCTCAATTAGTGTACAAAAAACCCTAATGTTTTCAATGTTATTCACAACTAGCCACAGTTCAGAGAAAGTAGATTACTACAAAAGCTTGATTAGGTGTATTTCTCATCCCAGAATTATTTTAATGAAAATTCATACATGCAGGAGCGGTTTTAATCTTTTTGCTCATGTGCCACTAGGTCTTTGGTCCATGACTTGTGCTTCTTGGTCTTTGTTTTTAGAAATGGGAAATAAATGCCAGGTTGAAAATCCAGCTCTCTTTTTAGTAATCCTCTCTCCTTCAGCTGTGTGACTGTTGAGAGATATTTGTCATTGTTAACTTCCTGTGGTCTGCCAGTATCCATGAGGTTTGAATGATAAGTGTATTTTTGCAAGGCAGTGGGTTTAACAGAAAACTCAAAATAGATATAATGGGATATATTTTTTCATCAATTTCACCCAATTAATCTGAGGGTGAACATAACTCCTGATGAGTGAGGAAATTTTCTTAAAGACTGAAGGGAGTTAAGGGTCTCATGTTGATTTACATGAGATCAGAAGGACTCCGCACCATCCACATCATGTCCTTTGGCAAGACACTTCCCTCTGGTTGCCTTTGTGGGGGCACAGTGACGCTACGAAAGCATAGGGCATGACAATGGTACACTTGTCTTCAACCATTGCTAACCGTGCTCCTGCTGTGTTAGTAAATTGGGTGTGGCCAGCAGTTACTTGCCATTGATGGGTGGTTCTCTCTGCGTACTTCGCTTTCTCCTTCGTAAAACTGTCTGACATGATTGACCCTGGCTGCTGAAAGTGCTATCAAACACTAAACAAAGAAACAAACCTACATTCCAAGCAGCAACTAAGAATTTAACTAATTCAGTCTTGTTTGACAGACCTCAGTGAGATCTGTCCAACAAGGTTGAATTAGTTAAATTCCCAGTTGCATTATGTACAAAATTAGTAGGTTTAAATTTTTTCAACTTCAGTGTTCAAAATATTAATTCATTGATTTAGTGCCAAGATTGACCTTTTTGCCCCAAAGTTTACATGCTCATTTCAGTTGTTTCTTCCATCAGGCTGATACAGTGGAGCCCACTTAACTGGATCTCTCTTAATTAAATAATATATTTTTCAAACACAAATCCATTTACCATACTTTCAGTATAAATTTGACCTGTTAATTGAATATAGGTTATAGAGTATACTGTTTGTTGAATAATAATCTTATAATATGATGAGAAATTACCGTGACAATCACAAAATTCCCTTTTTTAATAGACCTATTTTGTGTTGAGTATGTCCATCACAGGCATTTTATCTATTATATCTTGTTTGACAGAGCTCCATGAGCTCTGTCAATCAAGATCTTATAGATTACCTGCTCAGGTAATCTCTGGAATACAATAAACTGACCAAATCTATGTTAATTGAATTCTCTTGTTAATTGATTAATTATTTTTATTAGCAAAAAAATGGCTATTCACTTAACAGGATTCCACTGTATTTGCAGTTTCAAGCCTTAAAATTTGTGTTTCAGTTTGGAAGAATCAGTTTTGATTCTCGTGAACAATTGCTGCTTCAATCAGTTTTCAGTTCTCAAATAATTTGGAATTATAGCGTACTGTTATACCCCTTTGAATGCAACCAGTACATATTACATAGTAAAAACAAACCTCATATTTGTATATTTACTAGAGTTTAACCTTTTAACATCTTAGTTCCAATTTGGGTGTGTCTCTTGTACATGTAGAAAACATGTTCCAACATACAGGGTTTTGTGGTATTGCTGATGGAAGTTACATTTACCTTCTCAGGGGTTTTTAGTGACGTCTTGGCTGCATTACATGCAGCCAAGACGACACTTGACACCACTGACAAATTAAAGTGTCATCATACTTTGAAAACAAAAAAACAAGTATAATTGGCCAGGACTTGAAAAAAACGTTCAGAATCTGTGACTAGAATCAAATGAACATTTTGGGAGACTAAAATATCATTTTCCTTGCAAGAATCATTAGTGAAAAATGATTCTGATTCTTGTGTGAATTTTAAGTCCTAGCATTTTATCACTGACAATTTTTTATTTTGATGTGCAATCCATAGCCGATCACTGTGCTAGAATGGTTAAAAATTTTATATCTGGTAACCCTTTGTCAGTGAAAGCTTGAAACAACTTTTGTGCCAATTAATTTGAGCCAATGACTTCACATGTGAACTGGAAAATTGCTGAAGGCAAAAATTTAGGCTCCAGCAAAAACTGTTGATCCTCAAAATACAGAACTTTTTAATTTATCCTCTGAAGGTACACATACCTTTAACCAATGAAAACTGAGATTAAGCGTAAAAAGTTTGATGAGTTACTTGCCATTGCTTGTAGTTCTCTTTGTGTCTTTGGATTCCTCAACTCTTCAATGCTCTATACAGTATGACCCTAGTTTTTGAAGAAGTTAAAACGGGAGCTCGGTGGCTCCGTGGTAGACTTCTATGCTAGAGGTCTTGAGTTTGATCCACAACCGGGACGACCCATGTTGTTGACACTTACCGGTAGGGACTACAGTGGCTCAGTGCTTACAGCCTTGAACTTCAAACTGAAAGGTCTACGGCATTGAACTTTAAACTGAAAGGTCTACGGTTCGATCCCAGTCATTGGTAACTGAATTGTGTCCTTGGGCAAGACACTTCATCCCAATTACCCATGTGGGAGCATGGTGGCACGGTGTACAAAGTCGTACTGCATATCAATGGTGCACTTGTCATCAACCAGGGAGTCCTGACAGTTACACGCCATTGCTCATTGCTGGTTCTCTTTGGGTACTCCGGATTCCTCAACCCATAAAACTGTCCAACATGAGGTGACCCTGGCTGTCCAAAGTATCGTTAAACCCCAATAAAAAAATAAATGTTTCTACTTAACACTTTACCTAACATGAAAAGCAGACGACACTTGCAAAGTTCTTGAATAACAATTTTTTTTCATTTTTTGTCTCAAAAACATAGTTTATGACCCCTCATTGGAACTTGCTCGATGAGCTCATTCCAAAGAGGGGTCATAACCTATGTTTTTGAGACAGAAAATGAAAAAAATAATGAAAATTAATTGGCGATTTTTGTGAAGAGCGCTGGCTGGTTTTGGCCGTTACTTTGGGTAAAGAGTTAAAAGTGTTGGAAGCCACTTTAATGGCTTTATACTCTATGCATGAGTTTGTTTTCTGTTCAACAGTAGAAATTTTTTTTATATAGAATTGTTTTGTCACTATTTATTAGATTGCTTGTAGGCACTAGCCAATAAATTGCAACAAAACTATTATTTATGGACTGTATCTTACTAAAATAAGTCTCTCCTTGCTGCTAGCATAGTATCTTTAAAAAAATGCTCCCATTACAAATGACTTCTGAAAACTAATTCAGTGCTCTACCAGTTAAACAATAAAAACTAAAACAAGGACGCAATTTATTTGATCATAGCTGAAATAGATTATGTGAATAAATGGAATAAATTATATGGAATAAATAACTTTCAAGAAAGTGCATGATATACTTACCTTACTCTTTACCAGCTGTTGTAAACAAGTTCTGCTTTACTGGTTAAATAAGTCCTAGTAACCAATGCCTGGAGGTGGAAGTTGTTTAATGTGGGCAGCATAGGTATAAATGATGGTCTAAACCTCACTTCATACCCATGTTTTGTTCTTGATAAAATGATAGATGCTGCAAGTGACCTCACCTGGTTGAGTGCTAAATTATTTTTCAAAGGCGATTTGAAACATGGGTATTGTATTTCGCTCACTGAAGGGAGCTTAACTTATCACTTGCCGTCCATCGTCGTCTAGCGTGAACTTTACATTAACGACTACTCCTCACAAACTACTGGATCAAATTGAACCAAATTTGGTGTGCATGTTCCCATCATATGTCAATTCAAACTTGTACAAAGAAACTTGCCACACCCACAGGGGGCACCACAAGGGGCATAACTGATAGCACCCATGAATTTCTTTCCAAAATTCAAAAAAATCTTCTTCAGATCCACCAGGCAGAATTCTTTCCTATTTGGTTTTCATCATCTCTAGGGGAGTCAGATTCAAGTGTGTTAAAATCGGCCCCCTGGATTCGTATTTGGGCTCACTATAGAAGCCCAAATTTGAACTTACTGCATTTCAGGCAAATTTCTTAAAAAATCTTCTTCTCCAGATCCAGCAGGCAATATCTTTTGATCTTTGGTATGCAACATTGTGGGGTGGATCTGATTCAAGTTTGTACAAATTGGCCCCCTGGGTTCATATTTGGGTTTAGTATAGGAGCCCGAATTTGAACTTAGTGCATTTCAGGCAAATTTCTTTAAAAATCTTCTTCTCAAGATCCAGCAGTCGGAATGTTTTGATATTTGGTATGCAGCATCCTTAGGGGGGTGAGATTCAAATTTGTTCAAGCCATGTCCCTAGGTCCATATTTGTGCTCACTATGGGAGCCTGAATGATAACTTAGTAGTTCAAAATGAGGAATTTTCTTAAAAAATCTTCTTGTTCAGATCCAGCAGTCAGAATGTTTTGATATTTGGTATGCAGCATCTTTAGGGGTGAGATTCAAATTTGTTCAAGCCGTGTCCCTAGGTCCATATTTGGGCTCACTATGGGAGCCTGAATGATAACTTAGTTCAAAATGAGGAATTTTCTTTAAAAATCTTCTTCTTCAGATCTAGCAGTCAGAATGTTTTAATATTTGGTATACAGCATCCTTAGTGGGGGTGAGATTCAAATTTCTTAAAGCCATGTCCCCAGGTCCATATTTGGGCTCACTGTGGGAGCTTGAATTGTAACTTAGTTCGAAATGAGGAATTTTCTTAAAAAATCTTCTGGTTCAGATCCAGCTGTCGGAATGTTTTGATATGTGGTGTGTTTAGCATCCTTAGGGTGTGAGATTCAAGTTTGTTAAAGCCAAGTCCCTGGGTCCATATTTGGGCTCCCTGTGGGAGCCCGAATTATAACTTAGTTAATATGAGTAATGTTTCCTTAATCTTCTTCAGATTTAGCAGTTGGAATGTTTTGATATTTGGCATGCAGCATCCTTAGGGGGTGAGATTCAAGTTTGTTCAAGCCAAGTCCCTGGGTTCATATTTGGGCTCACTGTGGGAGCCCGAATGATAACTTAGTTCAGAATGAGGAATTTTCTTTAAAAATCTTTTTCTTCAGATCCAGCAGATGAATGCTTTTGATATTTGGTATGCAGCATCCTTAGGTGGGTAAGATTCAAGTTTGTTCAAGCCATGTCCCAAGTTCCATAAAATTTGTCTCTCATGACTTCATTCCTTTGTAGTGTTGATGAACCATGTCTAACTGAATGTGACCCCAAGTACTTCTTTGAACCACTTTGGCCGGTGAGCGATTAAGGCTCCTTGGGGCCTCTTGTTTTCAAAGATACTACAATACCAGCAAGAGTAGCCCAAGTTTAGCAAGACTTTGTTCATAATTAATTTTGTTAAAGTTTATAGGTGAGTGCCAATAGGCTGTCTCCAGTTAGTTGCAACCAAACAATTTTATATAAAAAAATTTCTTCTACTGCTGGTCAAACATCAAACTAATGCATACATTCTAAAACCACTCAAATGGCTTTCAGCACTTTCAATAGACCCATGATAGTTGCTTCTTGCAGTCAACAAGTTAAAGACCAGTAAATAAAAAAAACTAACCTAACATTCATATGGTCTGAAAAAGTTAATCTGTTCTTCAGGCCCACTCACATGGTCCTTTTGGCTGCTGCGTGCTCTCTTTTTACAACCAATGCAAACTTTAAAAAAATAAAAATTAAATAGTTTATGTCTGATATTTTACCCAAGTTAATAAAATTGATCAGTTTGTCCTTTGAGTGCAACAAAGTTTTGCAATCCTTTAGCATTGCAAAGCATTTTTGCTCTCAATGGACGAAATACACCACCACCCATGCTATTATGTAGATTATGCGACCTAAAACCTAAAACAAACCAAGAACATGAACTTTTGATAGCAAAGAAATAAATACAAAAATAAAAAACTGCCTGCCCACATGCAATTTTACAAAAAATGGCTTGAGAAACAGATCTACTTTGTGGGACATTGTTCACAAAAATCACCTTTCAAAAAAATTTTTATTCGGACTTTGCCTAAAAAACAGAGGTTATGACCTCTCAGTGGAAGGAGCCCATTGATATGAATGCCTATATAATAGGTAAAGTGTTCACTAATTGCTTTTCATGATTTTCAGAAAATATAGAATGTTCTTCCCTTTTTTATTTTGAATTTGGTATCTTTTTTTCAAACAGTTTACGACCCTTCATATGAACAAGAATATGCCACAAACTGTTTTCTAAAAGAAAGATTTGAAAGAGTATTTATGGTTTTTAACTTTGACCCTGCTGAGTATTTACAAAATATTTTCATCAAATTTAGTCATGGCTGCTATGAACTAGCCATGACTAGATTTGATGAAAAATTCATCTAAATTTAACTCTAGAAATCATTGGTCAAAAAGTACATTTATTTTACAAACGAGGATTTGGTGAAATGTGCCAAAATTATACTTATTTCAGTGACAAGAGATTTTGTGTCTTGGGCAGGAATATCTGCCAGCAGCATGCAATTAGTTAACCCTCTGCACACTGATGTCAGAATATCAAAATTTCAAATGCAAATTTTTCTCATAATGCAATCAGTTCTTGCCAAATACTCCAACTTCCTCTACCTGTAAAACTGCAAGGCACTTCACCCAGATTGTCCACATGGGGTCACGATGACGCCGTGTACTAAGGCGTACTGCACGTCGATGGTATGCATGTCTTCAACTTATCTTACCCTGCCTGTGCTGAAGTGTGGAGTTAAGATGTTGGGGAGCTGGCAGTTGCTCGGTGGTTCTCTCCGGGTACTTTGGTTTCCTCCACCCGTAAAACTGTCACAGTCATCATTGCCCATTGTGCATAAGTATATGACCTTAACCACCAATAAATAATAAATACATAAATACCTATAAAACTGCCTGACAAGATGTGAACCTCGGCTTTTGAAGGTTTCATTAAACCCCAATTTACACAACAAACAAAATGTAATTCAATCTTGTTTTACAGAGCTCAACGAGATCTATCAAACAAGATTGAATTGGTTAACCCTTTCCCCAATGCAGACGATATCAAAATTTATTATTTTAACCTTTTGGACCCTGATGGTATCTTCCATGTCAGTAACATCAATTGGAAGAGTCCATGTTTATTGGGGGTCAGACCTTAGGGCTGCACGTTGAAAATATTGATTGTTCTACACCACACATTTACCTTGTAGCCATCCCACTTAACGACATTATGACATAGCTTGTGGCACGGTGAAAAAAAACGGCCTCTGGGGTTCAAAGGGTTAACTATTTTATTTTTTCAAATTATTCAACAAAATTCAACAAAACCATATAAACAAGCTCTTTCCAATCAGGGGACACATGACATGGTTTTGTTGAAATTTTGCAAAAGATTTTTTTTTTCAACTGCGTAACTTGTGAAATTATGCTGACTGATGTGGCCGATTTGTTAGGCAAAGGGTTAAATTCCAAGTTGAATTATGGGAAGCATTTTCTGAGTGAAATTTCAGTATTTTAACATCAGAATGCAGAGATAAAGGGTATTGGTGAAATGTACTTTCTATTGCATGTTAATTTTGTGATGAGGTCATAAGTTTGCACTATTAATCACAACAAACTATTTTATTCACATGTCAAATGAATTCTGTGAATTTTTAGATTTTGTGTCATGAAAAATCTTCTATATTAGAAGAAGTAGACATATTTGCTGTTTTCACCATCATGAATAGTGCTAGAGTTTTCATTTTTCATTGACATTTATCAACTCACAAAGTGTAGTGGTATTGCTCAGAATATAAACAAATAGTGTGGCTATCATTAATCTTGATTTTTTTTCACTTGTTAAACCCCTTCCAGCTGAAATTTTGTGAGGTGTAGGTAATCGCTTGTTTTTTGGTTTTTTTGCTGTTTTTTTGTGTGGTTTGAGTCTCTCCTCATAATTCATGTATTGTTTCACTTTGCCATGAAACCTTTAAGTGTAAGCATTAACCCCAAAGACTTGTTGGACACAACTGATTCACTGTGAGTTATTGTTCAAATGCCAGACAGAACATAGAACAAAATTTTCTCATTTTTCCCTGCTGGAACCCCGGGAAGTGAAGCAGTGGCTGTTCACTGCAGTAAACAGGCTGTTTTACTGGTAAAATAGGACCCAGTCATCAATGCTCGGGAGGGGTAAACCCTCTCTAAAATGGGCAACATGGCTTATTAATGCTCACCCCTGGTCTTGAATTGAGACTCATGTTGTGGTCATGATTAGCCATTGTGCAAAATTATGTGACCTTAAAAACCAGTAAATAAATAAATATTTCTCATTTTAGATATTATTTAATCTCGGTAATAAAAATTGTAGGGTGTAAGCATCATCCCCAAAAAGGTTTGTCATAACCACAACTGGGTCATTGTAACACATTATTCAGACTTAACTGCAAGGTATGAAATACCTTCCCTTCCTGCAGGAACTCCGGGAAGTGAAGCAGTGCCTGTTCACTGCGTCAAAAAGGCTCTGTTTTACTGGTAAAATAGGACCCAGTCACCAATGTTTGAGAGGTGAAAACCCTCTCTAAAATTGGCAACATGGCTTATTAACACTCACCCCTGGTCTTGTGTTGATATTCATGTTGTGGTCATGATTAGCCATTGTGCAAAAATATGTGACCTTAAACACCAATAAATAAATAAATACCTTCCCAGACCATATTTCAGTAAATCCCCTTAGGTATGTCGCAAATCATAACTGGGTCACTGAGCCATTTTCATGCTTGCTTGCACCTTGGAAGAAATGTTCCCTTGCAGACTATATTTTAGATACTCTTTGAACTGGGGCTATGAAAGTTGCTGGGTATGTGGATCTTTGCCCAAAAGTGTTTCCAGAACCCAAACTGGGTAACTGTGATGTGACTTTCACACTTGACTGCACCTGGTTTCAAAATCTGCTTTGGTCATGGGGGGGAAGGGTTTACTGGAATCTCCTCGAACATCCGTCTGTGGGGTTAATTTTTTTACCTTGTGGGGTTACTGTTTAACATGGGAAAAACCCCACAAGTAACAACGTGTAAGAACATCCATCCATCCGTAGACATAATTTTGTCCAGAATTTTTCTCAGATGTTTATGGACCGATCTGCTAGAAA
Organism: Pictodentalium vernedei; assembly: GCA_031216915.1. Lineage (NCBI taxonomy): Eukaryota > Metazoa > Mollusca > Scaphopoda > Dentaliida > Dentaliidae > Pictodentalium > Pictodentalium vernedei. Next base: position 183,981,178 of record CM062292.1, on the reverse strand, counting down.
CTTGTTATGAATGTTCACCACCATGGGAACCTGTGCACCTGTGATTATAGTTCCGGTTGGATTATTTTTGCCAGAATTATGCCCCTTTTCAACTTGAAAAAGCAGGTTTAGAATTTTGTCTGGAGATTTTCTCAGATGTTTATGAACCGATTTCTTTGAAACATGGTATGGATGTTTACTACCATGGGATCCTGTGTACCTGTGATTACAGTTTTGATCGGACTTTTTTTTTGCCAGAGTTATGCCTCTTTTTGTCTTAGAATGCCTGAATTGCATGGAATTTGTCCAGAGCTTTTCTTAGATGTTTATGGGTTTATTCTGTTGAAACTTGGTATGGATGTTCACTACCATAGGAATCTGTGCAGCTGCGATTATAGTTTCGATCAGACAGTTCTTGCTAGAGTTATACCTCTTTTCCTCTTAGAATGCCTGAATTTTGTCCTGAGATTTTCTGATATTTTTGGGTCGATTCCTTTGAAACTTACTAAGGATGTTCACTACCATGGGAACCTGTGATTATAGTTTTGATTGGACTTTTTTATGAAAGTGTTGCCACTTTTTGTCTTAGAATAATCATAGCAGTGGGGGGTATGGACAGGCCCATCTGGGACAGTCACACCTCCAGTTCAGTTACTATTTGACCTAGAATTATGAAATCAGCTAAAAGTGTGTGGTTATGCAAAAATGGGTCACCACTCCCTATTTTTCATGCCATACGGCACATAGCCCCAGCCCCCCCCCCCCCCCAATGGGAACCCTGGGAAGTCCAGCAGTGCTTGTTTACTGTGGTAAACAAGCTTTGTTTTATTAGTAAAATAGGACGTGGTTACCAATGCCTCGGGTGCAAGTCCTCTAAAATGGGCAACATGGATGTAAACATTTGGCTGGACTTGATCGCCATGTCGCAGTCATGATTAGCATATTGTGCAGAAGTATATGACCTTAAACACCAATAAATACTGCACATATGGCAAAATTCCCTTGGGATCCTATTAAAGTCCCTTGGGATACTATTAGGCCAAGAGTTAAAACCTTGATAGGTATACAATTCAATGTCAAAGGTGAGCATGTGTTGGCCATTTTCACGATAATCAAACCAGGTGTACATTTCTTTATTAAGCCTGAGTTGATAGGATGCATTTGGGAAGCCAATGTTAACTGACACATCTCGTTTTATTTTGTCTGTAACATCAAATTGTTAAGCTTCATTATTTGTGCACTTAAAGCCATGCATGTTGTCTAGCAGCCTAGATATCGGTGACAAATTTTAGTTTCATTGTTCTTTGCTTGAAGCCTATATCAGGACTATGTTGAAAGTGCTAAAAACCCATATTTGGGTTTTACATCATCAATCATTCACTTGGCTAATCCCCTGTGGAAACACCAGGTAGTGGAGCTGTGCTTGTTTACTGCTTAAAAGTTCTGTTTTGCTGGTAAAATAGGACCCAGTCACCAATGTTTGGTCTGGAAGTTCTCTAAAATGGGCAACAAGGGTTTAAACGATTGACTAAACTTAAAACTTTATCTCCATGTTGTGGTCATTATTAGTCATTGTGCAGAAGTATCTGACCTTAAACACCAGTAAACAAACAAATTTGGCTAAGCACATCCACATAGGAAAGCAATATGAAAGTGCCTGTTTGTGGCTACATGGGAACTTTAGGGTAAAAGGAACAATGACCTGCTAATTTGAAAAACTATTGTCTCAGATTTTGCTTTTTTGTGAAACATGTTAAAAAAAAACATCTAGGTGTTGGATGTCAGAAACAACATGAAATTTCTGAAATCTGAGATTAAATAACTGCAATGCAGACAAATTTTCAATAGATATCATATCGCAAACAGATAAAAGAAGTTGCTGGAATGTGATCAGAATAAACACAATCGCATGACATAATTTATTAAACACATGAAAAAAATTTAATACCTTCAGTGCTTTCCGAATGAATGATCGATCACCACAAATAACTGCATTATTTTAGCAATCATTGGGCAGTTCAGCTTTCAATAAAACCCACAGCATGTGTATCGACTATGGCATGCTCTATTCTAGTAAAATTGGATCTGGTAGCCTTTGCCTGGGGGAAGGCCTCGAAAATGGGCAACATGAGTACAAACTATTGGATGGACTTGACTGTATATCCAGTGTAAGTATGTGTCATTAAGCCCCAATAAATAAATAGATACCCTATGCCAATTTTTTCTATGCCTTTTATTTTCTACCTCATTTTGAGCCTCGGCCTTTTGAAGCTTTGGGAATATAATCTTCCCCAAAAAACAAATCTAAAATGTGTTGCCAGTCTGGGAAATTGCCATGCCTTAATGTTGTATGTTGTTGTGACTTCAAAGGGGTCATAGGCCAAACAAACAAAGTTTAGCTGATTTCCATGAAATTGTAGTATGTTGTGGAGCTAAAACAATTAGAGAACTGTTTTGGGGTAGTTTTTTTCTTTCCATTTTACATCACACCAAAATTTTAGCCCAATGGTATTTCTGCCATTCTTCAGTAAACATGCTACTCTTGTGGGTCCAGTAGTGCCATATTTATAAGGGATGCAGGTATGAAACCATCCCTATTTCTGGTCATTTGAAGTTGTACATCTTTGTTTTCATTTTTAAGTTTTTTTTTTTTTTTTAATTTTTCAATTTAGACACCCGATGCAAGCAATGCCAATTTTACATCTTTCTGTACCTCTTATTTTCTACCTCATTTTGAGCCTAAGCTTTTGGAAATTTTTGCACAAAACACCATTTCTAAAAATGTGTTGCCATCATAGGAAATTGTTATGGCCAAAGTCGAGTTGTTGTTGGGAGGGGGGTGGGGGCATTTCAAAGGTTAAAAAATTAAAATCAGGCAATTTTAGTATGTTGCAGACAAGCTTGGAAATAAGCAGACTGTCATATGCAGAATGAGGTCCCCAGAGGGTGAAATTAGTGATGCTACCCTGCACATAGGGTAGTATTTCCAAATTCACCTTCTGGGAACCTCTGTCTGAATCGGGGCTAAATTGAAAGAGGTACCCAGAGGATAAATTGAGGAATTCTTGCTCAGTGTATGGGATAGCATCATGTCACTTCAAACTTGGAACTATTTTCTGAAAACTATTTTTCATATTTTTTTTCATCATGAATTGCAGAAATCTGTAGTAGATCATGTACAGTGGTTTTGTAATTTATTTTGTTTGTGTAAACACATCATTTAACCCATTTCATTCTGAACTTCTTTGGCATTTTTCCATGTCACAATTGTGTGCGTTTGTGTAGTCGTATCTACTGTCGGTCATTGTCATAATAGAAGTAAAAAATATTTGAAAAATATCTGTTTGATACTCTTTAAAAGGAAACACCCTTGTAACTTCCCCATGGGAACTGTTGTAAGTGGAACATTCAGGGCCGAAGCTAGTGAGAGAGGGGACATCCCCCCCCCCCCTCCCTTGGCCATGTGTGTCTGAAATCTTTGTTGTCTGTCCGAAGATTTGTTGGTTGCTCAAATGACAACATTTTCTCTGAAAGCTGCTAATTTAAAAAAAAATGTTGACCATTCACAAGCCCACATTTTTCATTATGCGGAAATAACCTTATGTTTCAAATTGTTTTTTATGAAAGCACTCCTTGTAAAAATATGGGAAATATTATTCTCATTAAACAAAAATAATTCTTTTAAATAATAATAAACAACTAAGTTTACAACCTGTTTTGAATGTTGTTTTAAAGAAGTATATTGTGTTAGGTTTCAAGTTCATATTTAAATCGTACCCCACCATGTTGGAAATGTTTAGCTCATCTCACTGAAAGTAAAGGAGAGCAATAGTGATCACTCACTGTCTGTCATCTGTTCATCGTCTGTGAACATGGTGTTTTCATCTTCTCCAAAACCACTGAACCGATTTCAGTTAAATTTGTGATAATTGGTTGTTATGACATCGCATTTTGTTTTTAACTTAACTTGGCTAAGTCAAGATAAGCTATTGCCATTATGCATGCAGAAGTCCGTTAGTCTGTCAGTCTGTTCACATTATCCTTTAGCACAGGCTACACCCTGTAGTTCTTGTCCGATCATCACAAAATTTCATATGCAGGTTTGGGGTCATGTCTAGATGAGAACGTCCCCTTTTGGTTGCGATCACGTATTTATGAAGGGATTTTTTTGTAACTTCGTAGGATGACTCGGTATAATGTCTAGATGAGGACGTCCCCTTTTGGTTGCGATCGGTCAACCATGGTGGCTACACAGGCCTGAAGCCTGAAAACCTTAGTACAGTCTTCAGGCCATATTTATGAAGGAATTTCATTGTAACTTGATATGCTTGGAGCTATTGGAGCCCAAACTTTTAACTTAGTCCAATGTGAGGAATAATTTTGAAAAATCTGCTTCTTGAGACACAATCAGATTTTTTGTATATTTGGTATACAGCATCCATAGAGGGTTCAGATTCACTTTGTTCAAATAAAATCCTTGGGTTGTTCCCTATGGAGTGGGGGGGATTGTAATATAGTGCAAAATTGGTAATATTCTCAAACCCTTTGTCTCCAGAACGGCCAGTCAGAATCTTTTGATATTTGGTATACAACATCATTGAGAGGGGGGGGGGGGGGGGGGGGGGGATTTGGAGTTTCAAATAAAGTCTCGGGGGTAATGATTGGGCTTCCATACCTAATGTTAACTTGATGCAAAAGAGGAATATTCTTTGACATCTTCTGGAGAACCACCATTCAGAATGTTTTGACACTTGGTATATAACAACCTAGCAAGGCTCAGATTCAAGTTTGTTCAAATTAAGTCCCTGGATTCATGTTTGAGCTCCCTATGGTGCCCAAATTTTAACTTTGTGTAATATGATGAATAATCTTTTAAAAAAATCTCCTCCTTTAGATCCACCATTCAGAATCTATTGATATGTGGTATACAGCATCCTGGGGTGGAGGAAAGATTCAAGTTAAGTCCCTAGGTTGATATTTGGACTCCCTAGTTTTGCATTTCTGGAAATCTGGGCATTATTTCTATGGTAGCATCTCAATACTAGGAAAGATCATCTGGCGTGGACAACAGAGTTCTAAATAATTAAATAACTTAATTTCTCTGTAGTGTTAACTAGCCAAAGATGCTAAATAAATCCTGTAGCCAGGTTGTGTCTTAGGCCCCATGGACCCCTTGTTCAGATTCAGCTTTGGGTGTGGAATTTATGTCTGTTTACTCACATCAGAGTTCCACATTACTGGTATAACGGGGTGAGCCGACAGTGAGAGTCTTTAAAAATATAAACGGGTAAATCTGCAGTGGGAATCTTTAAAAGTGTAAAACATAATTATCTGAATGAGTTCTGGAAGCTCCTATTTGGGATTTATTCTAAAGTGCAAGTGCAGCAAAGTTAAGGCTTCATATTTAATGGATGTACTTCATATTATCTTTGAAGTGAAAATATGTAGTCTGTATGGATTTGTCTTATTATAATTAATGGGCCAGTGCCTACAAAGACGTATCAACAATTTCTGACAACCAAAAATAATTCAGCACTTAACCAGTTATAAATAAATAGTTAAACGTGACTTTAATAATTGTTGTCATGATATGGTCAAAGATACTTTAATTCCAATAAAAAAAATAAAAATCTTTTAGCTCCTTTTTTGGCAATACTGATCTTACCTGCACATAAAAAACAGCTCAATTCTAAATTTTGCTATTCACTTTTGATTTGGACAGTGTGAAATATTACCGCAAGGGTAATAATATTCCTTTGGTCTCAGAAGTCTTTTTTATGACAACATGTTTTGTTCCCTCAAGTATGGGTTTAGCTCCCAAGGGTTGAGCTGTTAAGAGAAACACCACTCTTGGAAAGGCAATTTCTAACAATGTCTAACATGTAAACAATTCAAAATTTGTTGTCTGTCATTCGTCTTGACTAAAAGGTTAGAACAGTCTTCAGTACCGAGAGTGTATTACTACTATACCACTGGCAGTTAGATTTTCTGCATGGTTGATTCTTACATATCTGGAAGATCAGTAGTATTTGTAGCAATACATTATTTCATCCACGAGGGAATTTGGGAAACGGAGCAGTGCTTGTTTAGTGTGGTTACTGTGTTTTACTGGTAAATTAGGATCTGGTAGTCAATACCTGTGGGGAAAAATGGTGTAAAAGCTTGGCTAAACATGACTTCTTGCCGGTGGTGATGTAGTCATGATATAGTCATAGATGCTGAGAGTGAATATAAATATATATTTTCCAATACTGTACTTGTTGTGTGCAGTATTGCTCCATCCAACATAGGAACTTTGCACAGACTTTAGTCTGAAATTTGATTAATTTTTATCCTCGTTTAAGTTCACCCAAAAGAACAAAAACTGAAATTAAGAGATTTCGCCATAAATGATGTCATTGATCTAAGTTTTCATAAACAGATAATTGTATGGAAGGTTTTAAAAGGGTATCAGTTTGTACTCACCATTTTTTCTTGGGGTCACTGGGGATGCAAGAAACAATGTTAAAAATGGACTTCATTTATTAGTACACTGCTGTGTAAAACCTTTCAGAATATATGACTTAGAAATTGGCTTAAAAATTCAGGGTTTTTTTTTAGACCTGTAGCTGTGGTGCTATGTCTAAAATAATGGTGAATAAAACAGGCCACAGAAAAAAACTTGTGATTATTTTAGAAATGTGATTATGTAAAGCAAAGAATTAAAATTATTTGCTTTAGGCTTAAAGGAATAAAAATCTGTTTCTCAAGCCCGCCTACATGGTCCTTTTGGCTGTCGCATGCTCTCGTTTTATAACCAATGCAAACTTTTTAAAAAATTTAAATTATGTAATATAGTTTTTGTCTGATGTTTTTCCCAACTTAATAAAATTGATAAATATGAGCCCTGGTGCAGTGCTTTAGCATTATAAAGCCTTCTTGCACTCAAGGAACAAAAAACACCACCACCCATGCTATTCTGTAGTTTGAGGCCTAAAATATAAAAAACAAACCAAGAACACAAACTTTTGATGGCAAAGAAATAATTTAAAAAAATAAAAAATAAAATAAACTGCCTGCCCACATTCAGTTTTACAAAAAATGGCCTGAGAAACAAGATCTATTCTGTGGGGCCTTATTTGTGATTCATTATAACAAAAAACATAGACTCAGTTTCTGTCATAAATCCTCTCTGTGGGAACTACAGTGCCTGCGGTGGACATCCTTTAAACTGGGCAGCACAGGTATAAACATTTGGCTGCATTTGACTTCATACTTGTGTCGCAGTCAGGATATAGCCATAGATGTTGAATGTTACCAATAAATATAAATAAAGTATTGTCATAAATCCACTCTTGTATGTGTAGTGACAGTAATGAAGACATCAACTTTTTTTGTAGTATTCAGAATGAAGAGGGCAGATATAACATACATTTTATATTTCACTCAGCAGTTGTAGATTCTCATTATTCCTGACCTCATCCTCGATGTTTGTAAATAATATTTGTTAATTAAAACCATCAGATCGTCTTCTTCATGGGTCATATTGTTAAGATTAATAAAAATTCAAAATGTGTTTTACTGTGTGTGATTATTATTGCTTATCCATCCATTTCCCTGTGGGAACCCCCAGAAGTGAAACAGTGCTTGTTTACTGTGGTAAATCAGCTCTTTTTTACCAGTAAAATAGGACCCAGTAACCAATGATTGGGGTGGGAGTCATTTAAAATATTGCTTTGAAACCTGGCATGCTTGTTTGGGGTGACCTCTAGATGGGAGCTATCGGTTTTCTTCCATTTCCGTCCTTCAAAAAATGTTGCCGCTGGCAACGATCTTTGAACTTAGTTTAGTCAGGCATGAATATATTCCCTTGACATGCCCTACAGGGCACATTTATCATCAGATCGGTTTGAAACTTTGTGTGCTTGTTTGGGGTTACCTCTAGATGGGAGCTATCGGCTTTCTTCAATTTCCGTCAAAAAATGTTGCCACTAGCAATGACCGATGAACTTAGTAAAAATGTAGTGCAGTTAAGCATCAATATTTCCCTTTGACACTTCCTGCAGGGCACATTTATGATTGGATCACTTGCAAACTTGGTGTGCATGTGTGGGGTGACATCTATATGGGAGCTGTTGATTTTCTTCCATTTCTGTCAAAAAATGTTGCTGCTGACCTTTGAACTTAGTTTAGTCAGACCTCAATATTTCCCTTTAACACACCCTTCAGGGCACATTTATGATCGGATCAGTTTGAAACTTGGTATTTGTGTGTATGTGTGTTAGGGGTGACCTCTAGATGTGAGCTATTGCTTTTTTTCATTTCCATAAAAAATTATTGTCGTTATCACCAGCCTTTGAACTTACTGCATTTGTGCATCAACTTATCCCTTTTGCACTAGCTGCAGGTTATATTTATGAATGTCCATAAAAAAAAAACATTGCCACAAGTAATGACCTTCTACTTACTTAGTGCATTATTTGTGCATTCACATCTTCCTTTGGCATGCCTCAGAGGGCACATTCATTATCAGGTTGTTTTGAAACTTTGTATGCTTATGCAGGGTGACAAAGGTAGGAGCTATTGATTTTCTTTTCATTTCCATCAAAAACTGTTGCTGTTAGCAACAATTCTTAGCTTAACTTGACATAGTCAAGATAAGCTATTGCCATCACGCGTGCGGAAGTCTGTGAGTATGTGACGTCTGTTCACATTTTCCTTTAGCACGGGCTACACCCCGCAGTTCTTGTCTGATCATCACGAAATTTCATATGCAGGTTTGGGGTCATGTCTAGATGAGAACGTCCCCCTTTTGGTTGCGATCGGGCAACCGGTATGGCTGCCCGAGCCCAAAACCCGAAAACCATTAGCACAGTCTACAGGTCGTATTTATAATATAAAGGGATTTCATTGTAACTTGGTAGGATGCCTCTGTATAATGCCTAGATGAGAACGTCCCCTTTTGGGCATGATCTATCAACCGTGATGGCTGCCCAAGCCCGAAACCCAAAAACTTTTAGCACAGTCTGCAGGTCATGCTCAGTGTGGAGGGATTTCATTGTAACTTGGTAGGATGACTCCTTATGATGTCTAGATGAGAATTTCCCCATTTGGGCATGATCTGCCAACCGTGACGACTGCCCGAGCCCAAAACCCGAAAACCTTTAGCACAGTCTACAGGTCATATTTTTTGTGGAATTTCATTGTAACTTGGTGGGTTGACTTCATACAGTATCTAGATGAGAAAGTCCCATTTTGGACGTGATTGGGCAACTGTGACGGCTATAGGGGCCCGAAGCCCAAAAACCTTTAGCACAGTCTAGAGGTCATATTTATGAAGGGATTTCATTGTAACTTGGTAGGATGACTCCAAATAATGTTTAGATGAGAACGTCCCATTTTGATCGCGATCATGCAGCCTTGATGGGTGCCCAAGCTGAAAAGCCTTTAGCATAGGCAAAAGGTCATATTTATGGAAGGATTTCATTGTAACCTGTTAGGTTGACTCCATATAATGCCTAGATAATGACATACCCTTTTGGTCGTGATTGGTCAGTTGTGATGGCTACAAGTGCCCGAAGCCCGAAAACCTTGAGCACAGTCTACAGGTCATACTTATGCAGGGATTTCATTGTAACTTCTTAGGATCACTCCAGATGATGCCCAGATGACATTGTCCCCTTTGGTTGCGATCATTCAACCATGATGGCTGCCGAAGCCCGAAAACCTTTAGCACAGTCTACAGGTCATATTTAAGAAGTGATTTCATTGTAACTTGGTAGGTTAACTTCATATAATGTCTAGATGAGAACGTCCCCTTTTGGACATGATTGGGCAACTGTGATGACTAAAGGTGCCCGAAGCCCCAAAACCTTTAGCTCAGTCTACAGGTCATATTTATGAGGGGATTTCATTGTAACTTGGTAGGATGACTCCAAATAATGTCTAGATGAGAACGTCTCATTTTGATCGCGATCATTCAGCCTTGATGGGTGCCCGAGCCCAATAACCTTTAGCATAGGTAAAAGGTCATATTTATGGAAGGATTTCATTGTAACCTATTAGGTTTACTCCATATAATGCCTAGATGATGACATCCCCTTTTTGTCGTGATTGGTCAGCTGTGATGGCTACAAGTGCCCGAAGTCCGAAAACCTTGAGCACAGTCTACAGGTCATACTTATGCAGGGATTTCATTGTAACTTCTTAGGATCACTCCAGATGATGCCCAGATGACATTGTCCCCTTTGGTTGTGATCATTCAACCATGATGGCTGCCCAAGCCCGAAGCCCGAAAACCTTAAGCACAGTCTACAGGTCATATTTATGAAGGGATTTCATTGTAACCTGGTAGGTTGACTTCATATAATGTCTAGATGAGAACGATGATTGGGCAAATTTGACGGCTAAAGGTGCCCGAAGCCCGAAAACCTTTAGCACAGTCTACAGGTCATATTTATGATGGAATTTCAGTGTAACTTGGTAGGATGACTCCAAATAATGTCTAGATGAGAACATCCCATTTTGGTCGTGATCATTCAGCCTTGATGGGTGCCCGAGCCCAAAAACCTTTAGCATGTCTGTAGGTGTATTTATGGAAGGATTTCATTGTAACTTGTTAGGTTGACACCATAGAATGCCTAGATGATGACATCCCCTTTTGGTCGTGGTTGGTCAACTGTGATGGCTACAGGTGCCTGAAGCCCGAAAATCTTGAGCACAGTCTACAGGTCATATTTATGAAGGGATTTCATTGTAACTTCATAGGATCACTCCAGATGATGTCCAGATGAGAATGTCCCCTTTTGGTTGCGATCATTCAACCATGAATGATGGCTGCCCGAAGCCCGAAAACCTTTAGCACAGTCTACAGGTCATATTTATGAAGGGATTTCATTGTAACTTGGTAGGTTGACTTCATATAATGTCTAGATGAGAACGTCTCCTTTTGGACACGATTGGGCAACTGTGACGGCTTCAGGGGCCCAAAGCCCGAAAACCTCTCATGTCTAGATGAGAACATCCCATTTTGGTCGTGATCATTCAGCCTTGATGGGTGCCCGAGCCCCAAAACCTTTAGCATGTCTGTAGGTTGTATTTATGGAAGGATTTCATTGTAACTTGTTAGGTTGACTCCATATAATGCCTAGATGATGACATCCCCTTTTGGTCGTGGTTGGTCAACTGTGATGGCTACAGGTGCCTGAAGCCCGAAAATTTTGAGCACAGTCTACAGGTCATATTTATGAAGGTATTTCATTGTAACTTCATAGGATCACTCCAGATGATGTCCAGATGAGAATGTCCCCTTTTGGTTGCGATCATTCAGCCATGATGGCTGTCCAAGCCTAAAGCCCGAAAACCTTTAGCACAGTCTTCAGATCATATTTATGAAGGGATTCCATTGTAACTTCTTAGGATCACTCCAGATGATGCCCAGATGAGATGAGAACATCCCCTTTTGGTCGCGATCATTCAGCCTTGATGGCTGCCCGAACCCAAAACCTTTAGCATAGTCTATTAGTCATTTTTATGGAAGGACTTCATTGTAACCCGTAAGTTTGACTCCTTATAATGCCTAGATGATGACATCCCCTTTTGATCGTGATTGGTCAACTGTGACGGCTTCAGAAGCCCGAAGCCCAAAAACCTTGAGCACAGTCTACAGGTCATATTTATGAAGGGATTTCATTGTAACTTCGTAGGAGCACTCCAGATGATGCCCAGATGAGAATGTCCCCTTTTGGTTGCGATCATTCAACCATGATGGCTGCCAAAGCCCAAAAACCTTTAGCACAGTCTACAGGTCATATTTATTAAGGAATTTCATTGTAACTTGGTAGGTTGACTTCATATAATGTCTAGATGAGAACGTCCCCTTTGGACGCAATTGGGAAACTGACGGCTACAGGGGCCCGAAGCCCGAAAACCTTTAACACCGTCTACAGGTCATATTTATGAAGGGATTTTAATGTTACTTGATAGGATGACTCGTTTTGGAATAATTTCACTGTAACTTTTGTTGATATGCGTTAACTGTGAGGGCCATATACATTAACTGAGGTCATATTAACCCACCCCTCAGCTCTTTAGTACAGTGTACACCTCATGTTATTTTTATCATACACATAGCATACAGGGAACAGAAATGAACATATTCCCAATTATCACAATTCTTGTCTTATTTCATAATCCTTTCATAAACATTGAACATTATCCTTTTCATCAAACACAACACACAAGTTAAGCTACAGTGTCATTGACACTTTCATTGGATTTATTGCATTTGTGCATCAACATTCTTTGACATGGCCTACAGGCCACATTTATCATAGGATTGTTTTTAGCCCCCCTACCGGCATCGCCGGAGGGGACTATAGGTTTGCACTCTGTCCATCCGTCAGTCTGTCAGTCTGTAGGTCTGTCAGTCACACTGTAGTTTTCCGGAGTTTTTTTGGAAATGCTTCAACGGAATGATTTCATTTTTGGTAAACTACTATAGAACGATGACTTACAGATCAAGTTTGAGTTTCATGCCGATTGCATTATTCTTGTGTGAATTACGGCCCTTGGAAATATGGGAAAAAGCACCAAAATATCAGTTTTCCGGAGGTTTTTTTTGGAAAAGCTTCAATGGAATGATTTCATTTTTGGTAAACTACTATAGAACGATGACTTACAGATCAAGTTTGAGTTTCATGCTGATTGCATTATTCTTGTGTGAGTTACAGCCCTTGTAAATATGGAAAATCACCAAAATATCAGTTTTCCAGAGTTTTTTTGGAAACGCTTCAACCGAATGATTTCATTCTTGGTAACCTACTATAAAACGATGACTTACAGATCAAGTTTGAGTTTCATGCTGATTGCATTATTCTTGTGTGAGTTATGGCCCTTGGAAATATGGAAAAGAGCCAAAATATCAATTTTCTGGACTTTTTTTGGAAATGCTTCGACGGATTTCATGCTGATCACATCTAGGTTATAACATATGTATAATTATTAATGCACATTAGTCCGGTAGGGGACATTGCATTGCTTCAGTGATACGTGCGCTCTTGTTGAACTTGGTGTTCTCATTAGGCAAGACCTTTAGATAAGAGCTATTGATTAGCATTCATTTCTGTGAAAAGTTGCCATTTACAATAACCTCTGAACATACTGCATTTGTGTATCAACATTCTTCCTTTAGCCAGTCTTACAGTTTACATTTAAAAATGCATGGATTACTCTGACGTTGTGCACACACAATGATGTTATGTTGAAATTTCATCAACATTGCATTGACACTTTCATCTTATTATTGCATACGCTTTATTAAATTGTCACTTTTCACACATTCAGAGGTACATTTTGCACTTTAAAACATAGTTTTCATACACTTACCGTCCTTTTTACCAGCCGAAAGTTGTTTTCACGCTATTTTTCCTTAAACAGTAGAAATAATGCCCATTACTGATAGCATCAGTCATTCAGACGCTGTGCGCCTCAATGGGAAGCAATTCCTTAGTAGAAATCATGCCCATTACCGATAGCATGAATCATTCAGATGCTTGGCGCTGCAATGAGAAGCAATTCCTTGGTAGAAATCATGCCCATTACCGATAGCATCAATCATTCAGACGCTTGGCGCCGCAATGGGAAGCAATTCCTTCGTAGAAATCATACCCATTACCGACAGCATCAATCATTAAGACGCTTGGCGCGGCAATGCGAAGCAATTCCTTACTAGAAATCCAGCCCATTGGCGATAGCATCAGTCATTCAGACGCTTGGCGCCGCATTGGGAAGCAATTCCTTAGTAGAAATCATGCCCATTCAGACGCTTGGCGGCGCAGTGGGAAGCAGTTTCTTAGTAGAAATCATGCCCATTGCCGATAGCATCAGTCATTCAGACCTGGGCGCCGCAAAGGTAAGCAATTCCTTAGTAGAAATCATCCCCATTGCAGATAGCATAAATCATTCAGACAGACGCTTGGCCCCGCAATGGAAAGCAATTCCTTAGTAGAAATCATGCCCAATGCCGATAGCATCAATCATTCAGGCCCTTGGCGCCGCAATGGAAAGCAATTCCTTCGTAGAAATCATGCCCATTCCCGATAGCATCAATCATTCAGACGCTTGGCGCCGCAGTGGGAAGCAGTTCCTTAGTAGAAATCATGCCCATTGCCGATAGCATCAGTCATTCAGACCTGGGCGCCGCAAAGGTAAGCAATTCCTTAGTAGAAATCATGCCCATTGCAGATAGCATAAATCATTCACACAGACGCTTGGCCCCGCAATGGGAAGCAATTCCTTAGTAGAAATCATGCCCAATGCCGATAGCATCAATCATTCAGGCCCTTGGCGCCGCAATGGGAAGCAATTCCTTCGTAGAAATCATGCCCATTACCGATAGCAACAATCATTCAGAAGCTTGGCGTGGAAATGGGAAGCAATTCCTTAGTAGAAATCATGACCATTACCGATAGCTTCAATCATTCAGAGTCTTGGAGTGGCAATGGGAAGCAATTCCATAGTAGAAATCATGCCCATTGCCGATAGCATCAATCATTCAGACGCTGGGCGCTCGCAATGGGAAGCAATTCCTTAGTAGCCAAGCGTCTGAATGATTGATGTCATCTGCAATGGGCATGATTTCTACAAAAGAATTGCTTCCCTTTCCGGCGCCAAGCGCCTGAATAATTAATGCTATCGGCAATGGGCATGATTACTACTAAGGAATTGCCTCCCATTGCGGCGCCAAGCGTCTGAATGATTGATGCTATCGCCAATGGGAATGATTTCTACTAAGGAATTGCTTCCCATTGCGGCGCCAAGCTTCTGAATGATTGATGCCATCGGCAATGGGCAAGATATCTACTATGGAATTGCTTCCCATTGCGGTGCCAAGCGTCTGAATGATTGATGCTGTCTACAATGGGCATGATTTCTACTAAGGAATTGCTTCCCGTTGCGGCGCCAAGCATCTGAATGATTGATGTCATCTGCAATGGGCATGATTTCTACAAAAGAAATGCTTCCCTTTCCGGCGCCAAGCGCCTGAATAATTGATGCTATCGGCAATGGCCATGATTACCACTAAGGAATTACCTCCCATTGCGGCGCCAAGCGTCTGAATGATTGATGCTATCGCCAATGGGAATGATTTCTACTAAGGAATTGCTTCCCATTGCGGCGCCAAGCTTCTGAATGCTTGAAGCCATCGGCAATGGGCAAGATATCTACTAAGGAATTGCTTCCCATTGCGGCGCCAAGCGTCTGAATGATTGCCGATAGCTTCAATCATTCTGAGGAATGGCGTCGCTTTGACGCGTCAAGCGTCTGAATAATTGATGCAATCCGCAATGGGCATGATTTCTAATAAGGAATTGCTTCCCGTTGCGGCGTCAAGCGTCTGAATGATTCATGCCATCGGCAAATGGCATGATTTCTACAAAGGAATTCCATCCCATTCCGGTGCTAAGCGTCTGAATGATTGATGCCATCGGCAATGGCATGTTTGTTCCTAAGGAATTGCGTCCCATTGCCGCGCCAAATGTCTGAATGATTGATGCTGTCGGCAATGGGCATGATTTCTACTAAAGAATTGCTTCCAACTGCGGCGCCAAGCCCCTGAATGGTTGATGCTATCGGCAATGGGCATGATTTCACCCACATAATTGCTTCCCATTGCAGCGCCAAGCGTCTGAATGATTGATGCTATCGGTAATGGGCATGATTTCTACTAAGGAATTGCTTCCCATTGCGAGCGCTCAACGTCTGAATTCTTGATGCTATAGGCAATGGGCATGATTTCTACTAAGGAATTGCGTCCCATTGCGAGCGCTCAACGTCTGAATTCTTGATGCTATAGGCAATGGGCATGATTTCTACTAAGGAATTGCTTCCCATTGCGAGCGCTCAACGTCTGAATTCTTGATGCTATAGGCAATGGGCATGATTTCTACTAAGGAATTGCGTCCCATTGCGGCGCCAAGAGCCTTAATAATTGATGCTCTCGGCAATGGACATGATTACTACTAAGGAATTGCCTCCCATTGCGGCGCCAAGCGCCTGAGTGATTGATGCAATCGCCAATGGGCTTGATTTCAACTAAGGAATTGCTTCCGATTGCGGCGCCAAGCGCCCTAATGATTGATGCCATCGGCAATGGGCAAGATATCTACTAAGGAATTGCTTCCCATTGCGGCGTCAAGCGTCTGAATGATTGATACCATCAGCAAAGGGCATGGTTTCTGCTAAGGAATTGCTTCCCATTGCGGCGCCAAGCGCCTGAACGATTGATGCCATCGGCAATGGGCAAGATATCTACTAAGGAATTGCTTCCCATTGCGGCGCCAAGCGTCTGAATGACTGGTGCCATCAGCAATGGGCATGATTTCTGCTAAGGAATTACTTCCCATTGCGGCGACAAGCGCCTGAATGATTGATACCATCGGCAGTAGGGCATCATTTCTACTTAAGGAATTGGTTCCCATTGAGGTGCCAAGCGCCTGAATGATTGATGCTATCGGCAATGGGCATGACTACTACTATGGAATTGCTTCCCATTGCGGCGCCAAGCGTCTGAATGATTGATGCTGTCGACAATGGGCATGATTTCTACTAAGGAAATGCATCCCATTGCGTAGCCAAGCGTCTGGATGATTGATGCAATCGGCATGATTTCTACTAAGGAATTGCTTTCCGGTGCGGCGCCAAGCGCCTGAATGATTGATGCCATCGGCAGTGGGCATGATTTCTACTAAGGAATTGCTTCCCATTGAGGCGCCAAGCGTCTGAATGATTGATGCCATCGGCAAAGGCATGTTTGTTCCTAATGAACTGCTGCCATTGCGGCGCCAAACGTCTGAATGATTGATGCTATCGGCAATGGGCATGATTTATACTAAGGAATTGCTTTCCATTGCGGCGCCAAACGTCTGAATGATTGAAGATCTCGGCAATGGGCATGATTTCTACTGAGCAACTGCTTCGCATTGCGCCACCAAGCGTCTGAATGATTGATGCTATCGGCAATGGGCATGAATTCTACTAAGGAATTGCGTCCCATTGCGGTGCCAAGCGCCTTAATAATTGATGCTCTCGGCAATGGACATGATTACAACTAAGGAATTGCCTCCCATTGCGGCGCCAAGCGCCTGGATGATTGATGCTATCGCCAATGGGCTTGATTTCTACTAAGGAATTGCTTCTCATTGCGGCGCCAAGCGCCCTAATGATTGATACCATCGGCAATGGGCGTCTGAATGATTGATGCTATCGTAAATGGGCATGATTTCTACAAACGAATTGCTTCCCATTGCGGCGCCAAGCGTCTGAATGATTGGTGCTATCGGCAATGAGCATGCTTTCTAATAAGAAATTGCTTCCCATTGCGGCGCCATGCGTCTGAATGATTGATGCTCTACGTAATGGGCATCATCTCTACGAAGGAATTGCTTCCCATTGCGGCGCCAAGGGCCTGAATGATTGAAGCTATCGGCATTGGGCATGATTTCTACTAAGGAATTGCTTTCCATCGCGGCGCCAAGCGTCTGCCTGAATGATTTATGCTATCTGCATGATTTCTACTAAGGAATTGCTTAACATTGCGGCGCCCAGGTGTGAATGATTGATGCTATCGGTAATGGGCATGATTTCTACTAAGGATCTGCTTCCCACTGCGGCGCCAAGCGTCTGAATCATTGATGCTATCGGCAATGGGCATGATTTCTACTAAGGAATTGCTTCCCTATGCGGCGCGAAGCGTCTCAATGATTGATGCTATCGCCAATGGGCAGGATTTCTACTAAGGAATTGCTTCCCATTTCGGCGCCAAGCGTCTGAATGATTGATGATATCGGTAAAGGGCATGATTTCTACCAAGGAATTGCTTGTCATTGCGGCGCCAAGCGTCTGAATGATTCATGCTAATGGTAATGGGCATGATTTCTACAAAGGAATTGCTTCCCATTGAGGCGCCAAGCGTCTGAATGACTGATGCTATCAGTAATGGGCATGATTTCTTCTAAGGAATTGCTTCCCATTGTGGCGCCAAGCGTCTGAATGATTGATGCTATCGGCAATTGGTATGATTTCTAGTAAGAGATTGCTTCCAATTGCGAGCCCCCAGCGTCTGAATGATTGATGCAATCGGCAACTGGCATGATTTCTACTAAGGAATTGCTTCCCATTGTGGGGTCATGCGTTAGAATGATTTATGCTATCCGCAATGGGCATGATTTCTACTAAGGAATTGCTTCCCATTGCTGTGCCAAGGGCCTGAATGATTGATGCTATCGGTAATCCACATTATTTCTGGGAAGGAATTGCTTCCCATTGCGGCGCCAAGCGTCTGAATGATTGATGCTATCGGCAATGGGCATGATTACTACTATGGAATTGCTTCCCATTGCGGTGCCAAGCGTCTGAATGATTTATGCTATCCGCAATGGGCATGATTTCTACTAAAGAATTGCTTCCCATTGCGGCACCCAGCGTCTGAATGATTGAAGGTATCGGCAATGGGCATGATTTCTCGTAAGGAATTGCTTCCGATTGCGAGCCCCCAGCGTCTGAACGATTGATGCTATCGGCAATTGGCATGATTTTTACTAAGGAATTGCTTCACATTGTGGCGCCAAGCCTCTGAATGATTGATGCTATCGGTAATTGGCATGATTTCTACCAAGGAATTGCTTCCCATAGCGGCGCCAAGCATATGAATGACTGATGCTATCGGCAATTGGATTGATTTCTACTAAGGAATTGCTTCACATTGCGACGGGGCCAAGCGTCTGAATGATTGATGCTATCGGTAATGGGCATGATTTCTACAAAGGAATTGCTCCCCATAGCCGCGCCAAGCATCTGAATGATTGATGCTATCGCCAATGGGCATGATTTCTACTAAGGAATTGCTTCCCATCGCGTCGCCAAGCGGCTGAATGATTGATGGTTTCGGAAATGGGCAT
Organism: Pictodentalium vernedei; assembly: GCA_031216915.1. Taxonomy (NCBI): domain Eukaryota; kingdom Metazoa; phylum Mollusca; class Scaphopoda; order Dentaliida; family Dentaliidae; genus Pictodentalium; species Pictodentalium vernedei. The sequence continues at coordinate 183,962,261 of CM062292.1, read as the reverse complement.
AATTTCTACTAAGGAATTGCTTCCATTCGCGGCGCCAAGCGTCTGAATGCTTGATGCTCTCGGCAATAGGCATGATTTCTACTAAGGAATTGCTTCCCACAGCGATGCCATGCGCCTGAATGATTGATCCTATTGGCAATGGGCATGATTTCTACTAAGAAATTGCTTCCCATCTCGGCGTCAAGCGTCTGAATGATTGTTGCTATAGGGAATGGGCATGATTTCTACTAAGGAATTGCTTCCCATCGCGAGCGCCTAGCATCTGAATGATTGATGCGATCGGCAATGGGCATGATATCTACTAAGGAATTGCTTCCCATTGCGGCGCCAAGCGCCTGAATGATTGATGCTATCGGCAATGGGCATGATTACTACTATGGAATTGCTTCCCATTGCGGTGCCAAGCGTCTGAATGATTGATGCTGTCGGTAATGGGCATGATTTCTACCAAGGAATTGCTTCCCATTGCGTAGCCAAGCGTCTGGATGATTGATGCAACCGGCAATGGGCATGATTTCTACTAAGGAATTGCTTCCCGGTGCGGTGCCAAGTGCCTGAATAATTGATGCCATCGGCAGTGGGCATGATTTCTACTAAGGAATTGCTTCCCATTGTGGCGCCAAGCCTATTGGCAATTCCATAGTAGATATCTTGCCCATTGGCGATGGCATCAATCATTCAGAAGCTTGGCGCCGCAATGGGAAGCAATTCCTTAGTAGAAATCATTCCCATTGGCGATAGCATCAATCATTCAGACGCTTGGCGCCGCAATGGGAGGCAATTCCTTAGTAGTAATCATGCCCATTGCCGATATCATTAATTATTCAGGCGCCTGGCGCCGGAAAGGGAAGCAATTCTTTTGTAGAAATCATGCCCATTGCAGATGACATCAATCATTCAGACGCTTGGCTACGCAATGGGAAGCAATTCCTTAGCAGAAATCATGCCCATTGCAGACAGCATCAATCATTCAGACGCTTGGCACCGCAATGGGAAGCAATTCCATAGTAGTAATCATGCCCATTGCCGATAGCATCAGTCATTCAGGCGCTTGGCGCAGCAATGGGAACCAATTCCTTAGTAGAAATGATGCCCATTGCCGATGGCATCAATCATTAAGAAGCTTGGCGCCGCTGTGGGAAGCAATTCCTTAGTAGAAATCATTCCCATTGGCGATAGCATCAGTCATTCAGACGCTTGGCGCCGCAATGGGAGGCAATTCCTTAGTGGTAATCATGCCCATTGCCGATAGCATCAATTATTCAGGCGCTTGGCGCCGCAATGGGACGCAATTCCTTAGAAGAAATCATGCCCATTGCCGATATCATCAATCATTCAGACGTTGGGCGCTCGCAATGGGAAGCAATTCCTTAGTAGAAATCATGCCCATTGCGGATGGCATCAACCATTCAGGCGCTTCTCGCCGCAGTGGGAAGCAATTCCTTCGTAGAAATCGTGCCCACTGTCGATGGCATCAATCATTCAGATGCTTGGCGCGGCAATGCGGAGCAATTCCTTAGTAGAAATCATGCCCATTACCGATAGTATCAATCATTCAGACGATTGACGCGGCTATGCGAAGCAATTGCTCAGTAGAAATCATGCCTATTGCCGATAGGATAAATCATTCAGACGCTTGGCGCGGCTATGAGAAGGAATTCCTTAGTAGAAATCATGCCCATTACAGGTAGCATCAATCATTCAGATGCTTGGCACCGCAATGGGAAGCAATTCCTTAGTAGAAATCATGCCCATTGCCGATAGCATCACTCATTCGGACGTTTGGCGCTGCAATGGGAAGCAATTCCTTAGGAACAAACATGCCATTGCCAATGGCATCAACCATTGAGTGGTCTGGCGCTGCAATGGGAAGCAATTTCTTTGTAGAAATCATGCCCATTGCAGATGACATCAATCATTCAGACGCTTGGCGCCGCAACGGGAAGCAATTCCTTGGTAGAAATCATGACCATTGCCGACAGCATCAATCTTTCAGACGTTTGGCGCCGCAATGGGACGCAATTTCTTAGAAACAGACATGGCATTGCCGATGGCGTCGTTCATTCAGACGCTTGGCGCCGCAATGGGAAGCAATTCCACAGTAGTAATCGTGTCCATAGCCGGTAGCATCAATCATTCGGGCGCTTCGCTCCGCAATGGGAACCAATTCCGTAGTAGACATCATGCCCATTGCCGATAGCGTCAATCATTCAGGCGCTTGACGCCGCAATGGAAAGCAATTCTTTAGTAGAAATCATGCGCATTGCCGATAGCATCAATTATTCAGACCTTGGGCGCTCGCAATGGGAAGCAATTCCTTAGTAGAAATCATGCCCATTGCTGATAGCATCAATCATTCTGTCGCTTGGCACCGCAATGGGAAGCAATTCCTTAGTAGAAAGCATCACCATTGCCGATAGCATAAATCATTCAGCCGTTTGGCGCCGCAATGGGAAGCAGTTCCTTAGGAACAAACATGCCATTGCCTATGGCATCTATCATTGAGACGTTTGGCGCCACAATGGGAAGCAATTCATTAGGAATAAACATGCCATTGCCGATGGCATCAATCATTCAGACGCTTGGCGCCGCAATGGGAAGCAATTCCCTAGTAGAAATCATGCCCATTGCGGATGGCATCAATCATTCAGACGCTTGGCGCGGCAATGCAAAGCAATTCCTCAGTAGAAATCTTGCCCATTACCGATGGCATCAATCATTCAGACGCTTGACGCAGCAATGCGAAGCAATTCCTTAGTAGAAATCATGCCCATTACCGGTAGCATCAATCATACAGACGCTTGGCATCGGAATGGGAAGCAATTATTTAGAAGAAATCATACCCATTGCCGATACCATCAATCATTCAGGTGCTTGGCGCCGCAATGAGAAGCAATTCCTTAGTAGATATCATGCCCATTGCCGATAGCATCAATCATTCAGACACTTGGCGCCGCAATGGGAAGCAATTCCTTAGTAGAAATCATGCCCATTTCCGATAGCATCAATCATTCGGATGGTTGGCGCCGCAATGGGAAGCAATTCCCTAGTAGAAATCATGCCCATTGCCGATAGCATCAATCATTCAGACGTTTGCCGTCGCAATGGAAGCAATTCCTTAGGAACAAACATGCCATTGCCGATGGCATCAATCACTCAGACGCTTGGCGCCGCAATGCGAAGCAATTCCTTAGTAGAAATCATGCCCACTGCCGATGGCATCAATCATCCAGGCTCTTGGCACCGCACCGGGAAGCAATTCCTTAGTAGAAATCATGCCCATTGCCGCTTGCATCAATCATCCAGACGCTTTGCTACGCAATGGGAAGCAATTCCTTAGTAGAAATCATGCCCATTGCAGACAGCATCAATCATTCAGACTCTTGGCACCGCAATGGGAAGCAATTCCATAGTAGTAATTATGCCCATTACCGACAGCATCAATCATTCAGGCGCTTGGCGCCGCAATGGGAACCAATTCCTTAGTAGAAATGATGCCCATTGCGGATGGTATCAATCATTCAGAGCTTGGCGCCGCAATGGGAAGCAATTCTTTAGTAGATATCTTGCCCATTGCCGATGGCATCAATCATTAAGAAGCTTGGCGCCGCAATGGGAAGCAATTCCTTAGTAGAAATCATTCCCATTGGCGATAGCATCAGTCATTCAGTCGCTTGGTGCCGCAATGGGAGGCAATTCCTTGGGAGTAATCATGCCCATTGCCGATAGCATCAGTTATTCAGGGGCTTGGTGCCGCAATGGGATGCAATTCCTCAGAAGAAATCATTCCCATTGCTGATACCATCAATCATTCAGACGTTGGGCGCTCGCAATGGGAAGCAATTCCTTACTGGAAATCATGCCCATTGCCGATAGCATCAACCATTCAGGCGCTTCTCGCCGCAGTGGGAAGCAATTCCTTCGTAGAAATCGTGCCCACTGTCGATTGCATCAATCATTCAGATGCTTGGCCCGGCAATGCGAAGCAATTCCTTAGTAGAAATCATGCCCATTACCGATAGCATCAATCATTCAGACGATTGACGCAGCTATGCGAAGCAATTGCTCAGTAGAAATCATGCCAATTGCCGATAGGATAAATCATTCAGATGCTTGACCCGGCAATGAGAAGGAATTCCTTAGTAGAAATCATGCCCATTACAGGTAGCATCAATCATTCAGACGCTTGGCACCGCAATGGGAAGCAATTCGTTAGTAGAAATCAGGCCCATTTACGATAGCATCAATCATTCAGACGCTTGGCGCCGCAATTGGAAGCAATCATTTAGTGGAAATCATACCCATTGCCGATAGTATCAATCATTCAGGCGCTTGGCGCCGCAATGGGAAGCAATTCCTTGGTAGAAATCATGCCGATCGCCGATAGCATCAATCATTCAGACGTTTGGCGCCGCAATGGGACGCAATTCCTTAGAAACAAACATGCCATTGCCGATGGCATCAATCAATCAGACGTTTGGCGCCGCAATGGAAAGCAATTCCGGAGAAGAAATCATGCCCATTGCCGATGGCATCAATCATTCGGACGCTTGCCGCCGCAACGGGAAGCAATTCCTTAGTAGAAATCATGCCCATTGCCGATTGCATCAATCATTCAGACGCTGCTTGGCACGGCAATGCGAAGCAATTCCTCAGTAGAAATCATGCCCATTGCTGATAGCATCAATCATTCAGACGCTTGGTGGCGCAATGCGAAGTAGTTGCTCAGTAGAAATCATGCCCATTGCCGAGATCTTCAATCATTCAGACGTTTGGCGCCGCAATGGAAAGCAATTCCTTAGTATAAATCATGCCCATTGCCGATAGCATCAATCATTCAGACGTATGGCGCCGCAATGGCAGCAATTCCTTAGGAACAAACATGCCTTTGCCGATGGCATCAATCATTCAGACGCTTGGCGCTGCAATGGGAAGCAATTCCTTAGTAGAAATCATGCCCACTGCCGATGGCATCAATCATTCAGGCGCTTCGCGCCGCAATGGGAAGCAATTCCTTAGAAATCAAGCCCATTGGCGATAGCATCAATCATTCGGGCGCTTGGGGCCGCAATGGGAGGCAATTCCTTAGTAGTAATCATGTCCATTGCCAGGAGCATCAATTATTAAGGCGCTTGGCGCCGCAATGGGACGCAATTCCTTTGTAGAAATCATGCCCATTGCCTATAGCATCAATAATTCAGACGTTGGGCGCTCGCAATGGGAAGCAATTCCTCAGTAGAAATCACGCCCATTGCTGATGGCATCAATCGTTCAGGCGCTTGGCGCCGCAATGGGAAGCAATTCCTTAGCAGAAACCATGGCCATTGCTGATGGCATCAATCATTCAGACGCTTGGCGCCGCAATGGGAAGCAATTCCTTAGTAGATATCTTGCCCATTGCCGATGGCATCAATCATTAGGGCGCTTGGCGCCGCAATGGGAAGCAATTCCTTAGTAGAAATCAAGCCCATTGGCGATAGCATCAATCATTCAGGCGCTTGGCGCCGCAATGGGAGGCAATTCCTGAGTAGTTATCATGTCCATTGCCGAGAGCATCAATTAATAAGGCGCTTGGCGCCACAATGGGAAGCAATTCCTTAGTAGAAATCATGCCCATTGCCTATAGCATCAATAATTCAGACGTTGGGCGCTCGCAATGGGAAGCAATTCCTTAGTAGAAATCATGCCCATTACCGATAGGATCAATCATTCAGACGCTTGGCGCCGCAATGGGAAGCAATTATCTGGGTGAAATCATGCCCATTGGCGATAGCATCCACCATTCAGGCGCTTGGCGCCGCAGTTGGAAGCAATTCTTTAGTAGAAATGATGCCCATTGCCGACAGCATCAATCAATCAGACGTTTGGCGCGGCAATGGGACTCAATTCCTTAGGAACAAACATGCCATTGCCGATGGCATCAATCATTCAGACGCTTAGCGCCGCAATGGGAAGGAATTCCTTTGTAGAAATCATGCCATTTGCCGATGGCGTGAATCATTCAGACGCTTGGCGCCGCAACGGGAAGCAATTCCTTATTAGAAATCATGCCCACTGCGGATTGCATCAATTATTCAGACGCTTGACGCGTCAAAGCGACGCCATTCCTCAGAATGATTGAAGCTATCGGCAATCATTCAGACACTTGGCGCTGCAATGGGAAGCAATTCCTTAGTAGATATCCTGCCCATTGCCGATGACATCAATCATTCAGAAGCTTGGCGCCGCAATGGGAAGCAATTCGTTAGTAGAAATCATTCCCATTGGCGATGGCATCAATCATTCAGTGGGAAGCAATTCCTTAGTAGAAATCATGCCCATTGCTGATAGCATCAATCATTCTGTCGCTTGGCACCGCAATGGGACGCCATTTCTTAGAAACAGACATAGCATTGCCGATAGCGTCGTTCATTCAGACGCTTGGCGCCGCAATGGGAAGCAATTCCATAGTAGTAATCGTGTCCATTGCCGGTAGCATCAATCATTCAGGCGCTTCGCTCCGCAATGGGAACCAATTCTGTAGTAGAAATCATGCCCATTGCCGATAGCATCAACCATTCAGGCGCTTGGCACCGCAATGGCAAGCAATTCTTTAGTAGAAATCACGCGCATTGCCGATAGCATCAATTATTCAGAACTTGGGCGCTCGCAATGGGAAGCAATTCCTTAGTAGAAATCATGCCCATTACCGATAGCATCAATCATTCACACCTGGGCGCCGCAGTGTTAAGCAATTCCTCAGTAGAAATCATGCAGATAGCATAAATCATTCAGGCAGACGCTTGGCGCCGCGATGGGAAGCAATTCCTTAGTAGAAATCATGCCCAATGCCGATAGCATCAATCATTCAGGCCCTTGGCGCCGCAATGGGAAGCAATTCCTTCGTAGAGATGATGCCCATTACGTAGAGCATCAATCATTCAGACGCTTGGCGCCGCAATGGGAAGCAATTTCTTATTAGAATGCATGCTCATTGCCGATAGCACCAATCATTCAGACACTTGGCGCCGCAATGGGAAGCAATTCGTTAGTAGAAATCATGCCCATTTACGATAGCATCAATCACTCAGACGCTTGGCGCCGCAATTGGAAGCAATCATTTAGTGGAAATCATACCCATTGCCGACAGTATCAATCATTCAGGCGTTTGGCGCCGCAATGGGAAGCAATTCCTTGGTAGAAACCATGCCGATTGCCGATAGCATCAATCATTCAGACGTTTGGCGCCGCAATGGGACGCAATTCCTTAGGAACAAACATGCCATTGCCGATGGCATCAATCAATCAGACGTTTAGCGCCGCAATGGAAAGCAATTCCTGAGTAGAAATCATGCCCATTGCCGGTGGCATCAATCATTCGGACGCTTGCCGCCGCAATGGGAAGCAATTCTTTAGTATAAATCATGCGCATTGCCGATAGCATCAATTATTCAGACCTTGGGCGCTCGCAATCGGAAGCAATTCCTTAGTAGAAATCATGCCCATTGCTGATAGCATCAATCATTCTGTCGCTTGGCACCGCAATGGGAAGCAATTCCTTAGTAGAAAGCATCACCATTGCCGATAGCATAAATCATTCAGCCGTTTGGCGCCGCAATGGGAAGCAGTTCCTTAGGAACAAACATGCCATTGCCTGTGGCATCTATCATTCAGACGTTTGGCGCCACAATGGGAAGCAATTCATTAGGAATAAACATGCCGTTGCCGATGGCATCAATCATTCAGACGCTTGATGCCGCAATGGGAAGCAATTCCTTAGTAGAAATCATGCCCATTGCGGATGGCATCAATCATTCAGACGATTGGCGCGGCAATGCAAAGCAATTCCTCAGTAGAAATCTTGCCCATTACCGATAGCATCAATCATACAGACGCTTGGCATCGCAATGGGAAGCAATTATTTTGTAGAAATCATACCCATTGCCGATACCATCAATCATTCAGGCGCTTGGCGCCGCAATGGGAAGCAATTCCTTAGTAGAAATCATGCCCATTGCCGATAGCATCAATCATTCTGACGCTTGGCGCCGCAATGGGAAGCCATTAGTAGAAATCGTGCCATTGCCGATAGCATCAATCATTCAGATGCTTGGTGCCGCAATCGGAAGCAATTCCTTAGTAGAAATCATGCCCAGTGCCGATGGCATCAATCATTCAGACGCTTGGCGCCGCAACGTGAAGCAATTCCATAGTAGAAATCATGCCCATTGCCGATTGCATTAACCATTCAGATTCAGACGCGTGGCGCGGCAATGCGAAGCAATTTCTTAGTAGAAATCATGCCCCTTGCCGATGGCATCAATCATTCAGACGCTTGGCGCCCCAATGGGAAGCAATTCCTTAGGAGAAATCATGCCCATTGGCGATGGCATCAATCATTCAGGCGCTTGGCGCCGCAATGAGAAGCAATTCCTTAGTAGAAATCATGCCCATTACCGGAAGCACCAATCATTCAAACGCTTGGCAGCGCAATGGAAAGCAATTATTGAGGAGAAATCATGCCCATTGCCGATAGCATCAATCATTCAGACGCTTGGCACCGCAATGGGAAGCAATCATTTAGTAGAAAGCATGCCCATTGCCGTCAGCATCAATCATTCAGACGTTATGCACCGCAATGGGAAGCAATGATTTAGTAGAAAGCATGCCCATTGCCGGTAGCATCAATCATTCAGGCGCTTGGCGCCGCAATGGGAAGCAATTCCTTAGTAGAAATCATGCCCACTGCCGATGGCATCAATCATTCAGAAGCTTGCCACCGCAACGGGAAGCAATTCCTTAGTAGAAATCATTGCAATTGCCGATAGCATCACTCATTCGGACGTTTGGCGCTGCAATGGGAAGCAATTCCTTAGGAACAAACATGCCATTGCCAATGGCATCAACCATTGAGTGGTCTGGCGCCGCAATGGGAAGCAATTCCGTTGCAGAAATCATGCCCATTGCAGATGACATCAATCATTCAGACGCTTTGCGCCGCAACGGGAAGCAATTCCTTGGTAGAAATCATGACCATTGCCGAGAGCATCAATCTTTCAGACGTTTGGCGCCGCAATGGGACGCAATTTCTTAGAAACAGACATGGCATTGCCGATGGCGTCGTTCATTCAGACACTTGGCAGCGCAATGGGAAGCAATTCCATAGTAGTAATCGTGTCCATTGCCAGTAGCATCAATCATTCAGGTGCTTCTCTCCGCAATGGGAACCAATTCCGTAGTAGAAATCATGCCCATTGCCGATAGCATCAAGCATTCAGGCGCTTGGCGCCGCAATGGGAAGCAATTCTTTAGTAGAAATCATGCGCATTGCCGATAGCATCAATTATTCAGACCTTGGGCGCTCACAATGGGAAGCAATTCCTTAGTAGAAATCATGCCCATTGCTGATAGCATCAATCATTCTGTCGCTTGGCACCGCAATGGGAAGCAATTCCTTAGTAGAAAGCATCACCATTGCCGATAGCATAAATCATTCAGCCGTTTGGCGCCGCAATGGGAAGCAGTTCCTTAGGAACAAACATGCCATTGCCTATGGCATCTATCATTCAGACGTTTGGCGCCACAATGGGAAGCAATTCATTAGGAATAAACATGCCATTGCCGATGGCATCAATCATTCAGACGCTTGGCGCTGCAATGGGAAGTAATTCCTTAGTAGAAATCATGCCCATTGCGGATGGCATCAATCATTCAGACGCTTGGCGCGGCAATGCAAAGCAATTCCTCAGTAGAAATCTTGCCCATTACCGATAGCATCAATTATTCAGACGCTTGACGCAGCAATGCGAAGCAATTCCTTAGTAGAAATCATGCCCATTACTGGTAGCATCAATCATACAGACGCTTGGCATCGCAATGGGAAGCAATTATTTAGTAGAAATCATATCCATTGCCGATACCATCAATCATTCAGGCGCTTGGCGCCGCAATGTTAAGCAATTCCTTAGTAGAAATCATGCCCATTGCCGATAGCATGAATCATTCAGACGCTTGGTGCCCCAATGGGAAGCAATTCCTTAGTAGAAATCATGCCCATTGCCGGTAGCATAAATCATTCAGACGGTTGGCACGACAATGGGAAGCAATTCCTTAGTAGAAATCCTGCCCATTGGCGATAGCATCAATCATTGAGACGCTTGGCACTGCATAGGGAAGCAATTCCTTGGTAGAAATCATGCCCATTGCCGATAGCATCAATCATTCAGACGCTTGGCGCCGCAGTGGGAAGCAGATCCTTAGTATAAATCATGCCCATTACCGATAGCATCAATCATTCACACCTGGGCGCCGCAATGTTAAGCAATTCCTTAGTAGAAATCATGCAGATAGCATAAATCATTCAGGCAGACGCTTGGTGCCGCGATGGGAAGCAATTCCTTAGTAGAAATCATGCCGATAGCATCAATCATTCAGGTCCTTGGCGCCGCAATGGGAAGCAGTTCCTTAGGAACAAACATGCCATTGCCAATGGCATCAATCATTCAGCGGCTTGGCGCTGCAATTGGAAACAATTCTTTAGTAGAAATGATGTCCTTTATAGAAATCATGCCCACTGCCGATGGCATCAATCATCCAGGCACTTGGCACCGCACCGGGAAGCAATTCCTTAGTAGAAATCATGCCCATTGCCGGTTGCATCAATCATCCAGACGCTTGGCTACGCAATGTTAAGCAATTCCTTAGTAGAAATCATGCAGATAGCATAAATCATTCAGGCAGACGCTTGGTGCCGCGATGGGAAGCAATTCCTTAGTAGAAAGATTGCCCATTGCCGATAGCATCAATCTTTTAGTGGTTTGGCGCCGCAATAGGAAGCAGTTCCTTAGGAACAAACATGCCATTGCCAATGGCATCAATCATTCAGCGGCTTGGCGCCGCAATTGGAAACAATTCTTTAGTAGAAATGATGTCCTTAGTAGAAATCATGCCCACTGCCGATGTCATCAATCATCCAGGCACTTGGCACCGCACCGGGAAGCAATTCCTTAGTAGAAATCATGCCCATTGCCGGTTGCATCAATCATCCAGACGCTTGGCTACGCAATGGGAAGCAATTCCTTAGTAGAAATCATGCCCATTGCTGACAGCATCAATCATTCAGACGCTTGGCGCGGCATTGCGAAGCAATTCCTCAGTAGAAATCATGCCCATTGCCGATGGCATCAATCATTCAGATGCTTGGCGCGGCAATGCGAAGCAATTCCTCATTAGAAATCATGCCCATTACCGATGGCATCAACCATTCAGACGCTTGACTCCGCAATGCGAAGCAATTCCTCAGTAGAAATCATGCCCATTACCGATGGCATCAATCATTCAGACGCTTGACGCCCAATGCGAAGCAATTCTTCAGTAGAAATTATGCCCATTGCCGATCGCATCAATCATTCAGACGCTCGGGCGGCAATGCGAAGCAATTCCTTAGTAGAAATCATGCCCATTACCAGTAGCACCAATCATTCAAACGCTTGGCAGCGCAATGGAAAGCAATTATTGAGGAGAAATCATGCCCATTGCCGATAGCATCAATCATTCAGACGCTTGGCACCGCAATGGGAAGCAATCATTTAGTAGAAAGCATGCCCATTGCCGACAGCATCAATCATTCAGACGCTATGAACCGCAATGGGAAGCAATGATTTAGTAGAAAGCATGCCCATTGCCGGTAGCATCAATCATTCAGGCGCTTGGTGCCGCAATGGGAAGCAATTCCTTAGTAGAAATCATGCCCACTGCCGATGGCATCAATCATTCAGAAGCTTGCCACCACAACGGGAAGCAATTCCTTAGTAGAAATCATTGCAATTGCCGATAGCATCACTCATTCGGACGTTTGGCGCTGCAATGGGAAGCAATTCCTTAGGAACAAACATGCCATTGCCAATGGCATCAACCATTGAGTGGTCTGGCGCCGCAATGGGAAGCAATTCCTTTGCAGAAATCATGCCCATTGCAGATGACATCAATCATTCAGACGCTTTGCGCCGCAACGGGAAGCAATTCCTTGGTAGAGATCATGACCATTGCCGATTGCATCAATCATTCAGACGCTGCTTGGCACAGCAATGCGAAGCAATTCCCCAGTAGAAATCATGCCCATTGCCGATAGCATCAATCATTCAGACGTTTGGCGCCGCAATGGAAAGCAATTCCTTAGTATAAATCATACCCATAGCAGATGACATCAATCATTCAGACGCTTTGCGCCGCAATGGGAAGCAATTCCTTGGTAGAAATCATGACCATTGCCGAGAGCATCAATCTTTCAGACGTTTGGCGCCGCAATGGGACGCAATTCCTGAGGAACAAACATGCCATTGCAAATGGCATCAATCAATCAGGCGTTTGGCGCCGCAATGGAAAGCAATTCCTGAGTAGAAATCATGCCCATTGCCGATGGCATCAATCATTCGGACACTTGCCGCCGCAGCGGGAAGCAATTCCTTAGTAGAAATCATGCCCATTGCCGATTGCATCAATCATTCAGACGCTGCTTGGCACAGCAATGCGAAGCAATTCCCCAGTAGAAATCATGCCCATTGCCGATAGCATCAATCATTCAGACGTTTGGCGCCGCAATGGAAAGCAATTCCTTAGTATAAATCATGCCCATTAGAGATGACATCAATCATTCAGACGCTTTGCGCCGCAACGGGAAGCAATTCCTTGGTAGAAATCATGACCATTGCCGAGAGCATCAATCTTTCAGATGTTTGGCGCCGCAATGGGACGCAATTTCTTAGAAACAGACATGGCATTGCCGATGGCGTCGTTCATTCAGATGCTTGGCAGCGCAATGGGAAGCAATTCCATAGTAGTAATCGTGTCCATTGCCGGTAGCATCAATCATTCAGGTGCTTCTCTCCGCAATGGGAACCAATTCCGTAGTAGAAATCATGCCCATTGCCGATAGCATCAAGCATTCAGGTGCTTGGCGCCGCAATGGGAAACAATTCTTTAGTAGAAATCATGCGCATTGCCGATAGCATCAATTATTCAGACCTTGGGCGCTCGCAATGGGAAGCAATTCCTTAGTAGAAATCACGCCCATTGCTGATAGCATCAATCATTCTGTTGCTTGGCACCGCAATGGCACAAGCAATTCCTTAGTAGAAAGCATCACCATTGCCGATAGCATAAATCATTCAGCCGTTTGGCGCCGCAATGGGAAGCAGTTCCTTAGGAACAAACATGCCATTGCCTATGGCATCTATCATTCAGACGTTTGGCGCCACAATGGGAAGCAATTCATTAGGAATAAACATGCCATTGCCGATGGCATCAATCATTCAGACGCTTGGCGCTGCAATGGGAAGCAATTCCTTAGAAGAAATCATGCCCATTGCGGATGGCATCAATCATTCAGACGCTTGGCGCGGCAATGCAAAGCAATTCCTCAGTAGAAATCTTGCCCATTACCGATAGCATCAATCATTCAGACGCTTGACGCAGCAATGCGAAGCAATTCCTTAGTAGAAATCATGCCCATTACCGGTAGCATCAATCATACAGACGCTTGGCATCGCAATAGGAAGCAATTATTTAGTAGAAATCATACCCATTGCCGATACCATCAATCATTCAGGCGCTTGGCGCCGCAATGTTAAGCAATTCCTTAGTAGAAATCATGCCCATTGCCGATAGCATCAATCATTCAGACGCTTGGTGCCCCAATGGGAAGCAATTCCTTAGTAGAAATCATGCCCATTGCCGGTAGCATAAATCATTCAGACGGTTGGCGCGACAATGGGAAGCAATTCCTTAGTAGAAATCCTGCCCATTGGCGATAGCATCAATCATTGAGACGCTTGGCGCCGCATAGGGAAGCAATTCCTTGGTAGAAATCATGCCCATTGCCGATAGCATCAATCATTCAGACGCTTGGCGCCGCAGTGGGAAGCAGATCCTTAGTAAAAATCATGCCCATTACCGATAGCATCAATCATTCACACCTGGGCGCCGCAATGTTAAGCAAATCCTTAGTAGAAACCATGCAGATAGCATAAATCATTCAGGCAGACGCTTGGTGCCGCGATGGGAAGCAATTCCTTAGTAGAAATCATGCCCAATGCCGATAGCATCAATCATTCAGGCCCTTGGCGCCGCAATGGGAAGCAATTCCTTCGTAGAGATGATGCCCATTACGTAGAGCATCAATCATTCAGACGCTTGGCGTCGCAATGGGAAGCAATTTCTTATTAGAATGCATGCTCATTGCCGATAGCACCAATCATTCAGACGCTTGGCGCCGCAATGGGAAGCAATTCGTTAGTAGAAATCATGCCCATTTACGATAGCATCAATCATTCAGACGCTTGGCGCCGCAATTGGAAGCAATCATTTAGTGGAAATCATACCCATTGCCGATAGTATCAATCATTCAGGCGCTTGGCCCCGCAATGGGAAGCAATTCCTTGGTAGAAATCATGCCGATTGCCGATAGCATCAATCATTCAGACGTTTGGCGCCGCAATGGGACGCAATTCCTTAGGAACAAACATGCCATTGCAAATGGCATCAATCAATCAGGCGTTTGGCACCACAATGGAAAGCAATTCCTGAGTAGAAATCATGCCCATTGCCGATGGCATCAATCATTCGGACACTTGCCGCCGCAACGGGAAGCAATTCCTTAGTAGAAATCATGCCCATTGCCGATTGCATCAATCATTCAGACACTGCTTGGCACAGCAATGCGAAGCAATTCCCCAGTAGAAATCATGCCCATTGCCGATAGCATCAATCATTCAGACGTTTGGCGCCGCAATGGAAAGCAATTCCTTAGTATAAATCATGCCCATTGCCGATAGCATCAATCATTCAGACGTTTGGCGTCGCAATGGCAGCAATTCCTTAGGAACAAACTTGCCTTTGCCAATGGCATCAATCATTCAGATGCTTGGCGCCGCAATGGGAGGCAATTCCTTAGTAGTAATCATGCCCATTGCCGATAGCATCAATTATTCAGGCGCTTGGCGCCACAATAGGATGCAATTTCTTAGAAGAAATCATGCCCATTGCCGATATCATCAATCATTCAGACGTTGGGCGCTCGCAATGGGAAGCAATTCCCTAGTAGAAACCATGCCCATTGCCGATAGCATCAACCATTCTGGCGCTTGTCGCCGCAGTGGGAAGCAATTCCTTAGTAGAAATCGTGCCCATTGTCGATGGCATCAATCACTCAGATGCTTGGCGCGGCAATGCGAAGCAATTCCTTAGTAGAAATCATGCCCATTACCGATAGCATCAATCATTCAGACGATTGACGCGGCTATGCGAAGCAATTGCTCAGTAGAAATCATGCCTATTGCCGATAGGATAAATCATTCAGACACTTAGCGCGGCAATGAGAAGGAATTCCTTAGTAGAAATCATGCCCATTACAGGTAGCATCAATCATTCAGGCGCTTGGCACCACAATGGGAAGCAATTCTTTAGTAGAAATCATGCGCATTGCCGATAGCATCAATTATTCAGACCTTGGGCGCTCGGAATGGGAAGCAATTCCTTCGTAGAAGTCATGCCCATTTCCGATAGCATCAATCATTCGGACGGTTGGCGCCGCAATGGGAAGCAATTCCTTAGTAGAAAGCATCACCATTGCCGATAGCATAAATCATTCAGCCGTTTGGCGCCACAATGGGAAGCAGTTCCTTAGGAACAAACATGCCATTGCCTATGGCATCTATCATTCAGACGTTTGGCGCCACAATGGGAAGCAGTTCATTAGGAATAAACATGCCATTGCCGATGGCATCAATCATTCAGATGCTTGGCGCCGCAATGCAAAGCAATTCCTCAGTAAAAATCTTGCCCATTACCGATAGCATCAATCATCAGACGCTTGACGCAGCAATGCGAAGCAATTCCTTAGTAGAAATCATGCCCATTACCGGTAGCATCAATCATACAGACGCTTGGCATCGCAATGGGAAGCAGTTATTTAGTAGAAATCATACCCATTGCAGATACCAACAATCATTCAGGTGCTTGGCGCCGCAATGGGAAGCAGTTCCTTAGTAGAAATCATATCCACTACCGATAGCATCAATCATTCAGACGTTTGACGCCGCAATTGGACGCAATTCCTTAGGAACAAACATGGCATTGCCGATGGAATCTTTCATTCAGATGCTTGGCGCCGCAATGGGAAGCAATTCCTTAGTAGAAATCATGCCCACTGCCGATGGCATCAATCATTCAGACGCTTGGCACCGCAACGTGAAGCAATTCCTTAGTAGAGATCATACCCACTGCCGATAGCATCAATCATTCAGACGTTTGACGCCGCAATTGGACGCCGCAACGTGAAGCAATTCCTTAGTAGAAATCTTGCCCATTGCCGATGGCATCAATCATTAGGGCGCTTGGCGCCGCAATGGGAAGCAATTCCTTAGTAGAAATCAAGCCCATTGGCGATAGCATCAATCATTCAGACGCTTGGCGCCGCAATGGGAGGCAATTCCTTAGTAGTAATAACGTCCATTGCCGAGAGCATCAATTATTAAGGCGCTTGGCGCCGCAATGGGACGCAATTCCTTAGTAGAAATCATGCCCATTGCCTACAGCATCAATAACTCAGACGTTGGGAGCTCGGAATGGGAAGCAATTCCTTCGTAGAAATCATGCCCATTACCGATAGCATCAATCATTCAGACGCTTGGCCCCGCAATGGGAAGCAATTATCTGGTTGAAATCATGCCCATTGCCGATAGCATCAACCATTCAGGCACTTGGCACCGCACCGGGAAGCAATTCCTTATTAGAAGTCATGCCCATTGCCGGTTGCATCAATCATCCAGACGCTTGGCTACGCAATGGGAGGCAATTCCTTAGTAGAAATCATGCCCATTGCTGACAGCATCAATCATTCAGACGCTTGGCACCGCAATGGGAAGCAATTCCATAGTAGTAATCATGCCCATCGGCGATATTATCAATCATTCAGACGCTTGGCGCCGCAACGGGAAGCAATTCCTTTTTAGAAATCATGCCCATTGCGGATTGCATCAATTATCCAGAAGCTTGACGCGGCAATACGAAGCCATAGCTTCAATTATTCAGGTGCTTGGCGCCGCAATGGGACGCCATTCCATAGTGGAAATCATGCCCATTGCCGATACTATCAAGCATTCAGCGGCTTGGTGCCGCAATGGGAAGCAATTCCTTAGTAGAAATCACGCGCATTGCCGATAGCATCAATCATTCAGACGTTGGGCGCTCGCAATGGGAAGCAATTCCTTAGAAGAAATGATGCCCATTTCCGATAGCATCAATCATTCAGACGCTTGGCGCCGCAATGGGAAGCAATTATTTAGAAGAAATCACGCCCATTGCCGATAGCATCAATCATCCAAGCGCTTTGCGCCACAATGAGAAGCAGTTCCTTAGGAACAAACATGCTATTGCCAATGGCATCAATCATACAGACGCTTGGCGCCGCAACAGGATGCAATTCCTTAGTAGAAATCATGCTCACTCAGACGTTTGGCGGCGCAATGGGACGCAATTCCTTAGGAACAAACATGGCATTGCCGATGGCATCATTCATTCAGACGCTTGGCGTCGCAATGGGAAGCAATTCCTTAGTAGAAATCATGCCCACAGCCGATGGCATCAATCATTCAGATGCTTGGCGCCGCAACGGGAAGCAATTCCTTAGTAGAATCATGCCTATTGCCAACAGAATCAATTATTCAGACGCATGGCGCCGCAATGGGAAGCAATATCATAGTAGTAATCATGCCCATTGGCGATAGCATACTCATTCAGGCTCTTCGCTTCGCGCCGCAATGGGAAGCAATTCCTTAGTAGATATCATGCCCATTGCCGATGGCATCAATCATTCAGACGCTTGGTGCGGCAATGGGAAGCAATTCCTTAGGAGAAATCATGCCCATTGGCGATGGCATCAATCATTCAGACGCTTGGCGCCGTAATGGGAGGCAATTCCTTAGCAGTAATCATGGCCATTACCGATGGCATCAATTATTAAGGCGCTGGTCGCCACAATGGGACGCAATTCCTTAGTAGAAATCATGCCCATTCCTGATGGCATCAACCATTCAGCCGTTTGGCGTTGCAATGGGAAGCAATTCCTTAGTAGAAATCTCGCGCATTGCCGATAGCATCAATCATTCAGACGTTGGGCGCTCGCAATGGGAAGCAATTCCTTAGAAGAAATCATGCCCATTTCCGATAGCATCAATCATTCAGACGCTTGGCGCTGCAATGGGAAGCAATTATTTAGTAGAAATCACGCCCATTGCCGATAGCATCAATCATACAGGCGTTTTGCGCCACAATGGGAAGCAGTTCCTTAGGAACAAACATGCTATTGCCAATGGCATCAATCATACAGACGCTTGGCGCCGCAACAGGAAGCAATTCCTTAGTAGAAATCATGCCCATTGCCGATTGCATCAATCATTCAGATGCTTGGCGCCGCAACGGGAAGGAATTCCTTAGTAGAAATCAGGCCCATTGCCTAAGCCATCAATCATTCAGGCGATTGGCGCAGAAATGCGAAGCAATTCGTTAGTAGAAATCATGCCCATTGCCGATATCATCAGTCATTCAGACGTTTGGCGCCGCAATGCTAAGCAATTCCTTAGCAACAAACATGCCATTGCAGATGGCATCAATCGTTCAGACGCTTGGCTCCACAATGAGAAGCAATTCCATAGAAGAAATCATGCCCTTTGCCGATGGCATCAATCATTCAGACTCTTGGAGCGGCAATTGGAAGCAATTCCTCGGTAGAAATGATGCCCATTACCGATAGCATCAATCATTCAGACGCTTGACGCAGCAATGCGAAACAATTCCTCAGTAGAAATCATGCCCATTGCCGATAGTATCAATTATTCAGACGTTTGACGCGGCAATGCGAACCAATTCCTTAGTAGAAATCATGCCCATTACTGGTAGCATCAATCATTCAGGCGCTTGGCACCGCAATGGGAAGCAATTATTTAGTAGAAATCATGCCCATTGCCGATAGCATCAATCATTCAGGCGCTTGCCGCCGCAATGGGAAGAAATTCCTTAGTAGAACTCATGCTCATTGCCGATAGCATCAATCTTTCAGACGTTTGGCACCGCAATGGGACGCAATTCCTAAGGAATAAACATGGCATTGCCGATGGCATCATTTATTCAGACGCTTGGCGCCGCAATGGGAAGCAATTCCTTAGTAGAATCATGCCTATTGCCAACAGAATCAGTTATTCAGACGCATGGCGCCGCAATGGGAAGCAATATCATAGTAGTAATCATGCCCATTGGCGATAGCATACTCATTCAGGCTCTTTGCTTCGCGCCGCAATGGGAAGCAATTCCTTAGTAGATATCATGCCCATTGCCGATGGCATCAATCATTCAGACGCTTGGTGCGGCAATGGGAAGCAATTCCTTAGGAGAAATCATGCCCATTGGCAATGGCATCAATCATTCAGACGCTTGGCGCCGCAATGGGAGGCAATTCCTTAGCAGTAATCATGGCCATTACCGATGGCATCAATTATTAAGGCGCTGGTCGCCGCAATGGGACGCAATTCCTTAGTAGAAATCATGCCCATTCCCGATAGCATCAACCATTCAGCCGTTTGGCGTCGCAATGGGAAGCAATTCCTTAGAAGAAATCATGCCCATTTCCGATAGCATCAATCATTCAGACGCCTGGCGCCGCAATGGGAAGCAATTATTTAGTAGAAATCACGCCCATTGCCGATAGCATAAATCATACAGGCGCTTTGCGCCGCAATGGGAAGCAGTTCCTTAGGAACAAACATGCTATTGCCAATGGCATCAATCATACAGACGCTTGGCGCCGCAACAGGAAGCAATTCCTTAGTAGAAATCATGCCCATTGCCGATTGCATCAATCATTCAGATGCTTGGCGCCGCAACGGGAAGGAATTCCTTAGTAGAAATCAGGCCCATTGCCTAAGCCATCAATCATTCAGGCGATTGGCGGGGAAATGCGAAGCAATTCGTTAGTAGAAATCATGTCCATTGCTGATATCATAAGTCATTCAGACGTTTGGCGCCGCAATGCTAAGCAATTCCTTAGCAACAAACATGCCATTGCAGATGGCATCAATCGTTCAGACGCTTGGCTCCACAATGAGAAGCAATTCCATAGAAGAAATCATGCCCTTTGCCGATGGCATCAATCATTCAGACTCTTGGAGCGGCAATTGGAAGCAATTCCTCGGTAGAAATGATGCCCATTACCGATAGCATCAATCATTCAGACGCTTGACGCAGCAATGCGAAACAATTCCTCAGTAGAAATCATGCCCATTGCCGATAGTATCAATTATTCAGACGTTTGGCGCGGCAATGCAAACCAATTCCTTAGTAGAAATCATGCCCATTGCCGATAGCATCAATCATTCAGGCGCTTGGCGCCGCAATGGGAAGAAATTCCTTAGTAGAACTCATGCTCATTGCCGATAGCCTCAGTCATTCAGACGCTTGGCGCTGCAACGGGAAGCCATTATTTAATATAAATCATGCTCATTGCCGATAGCATCAATCATTCAGGCGCTTGGCGCCGCAATGGGAAGCAATTCCTTAGTAGAAATCATGCCCGTTGCCGATAGCATCAATCTTTCAGACGTTTGGCGCCGCAATGGGACGCAATTCCTTAGTAGAAATCATGCCCATTGTCGACAGCATCAATCATTCAGACGCTTGGCGCCGCAATGGGAAGCAATTCCATAGTAGTAGTCATGCCCATTGCCGATAGCATCAATCATTCAGGCGCTTGGCACCTCAATGGGAACCAATTCCTTAAGTAGAAATGATGCCCTACTGCCGATGGTATCAATCATTCAGGCGCTTGTCGCCGCAATGGGAAGTAATTCCTTAGCAGAAATCATGCCCATTGCTGATGGCACCAGTCATTCAGACGCTTGGCGCCGCAATGGGAAGCAATATCATAGTAGTAATCATGCCCATTGGCGATAGGATCACTCATTCAGGCTCTTCTCTTCGCCTCGCAATGGGAAGCAGTTCCTTAGTAGATATCATGCCCATTGCCGATGGCATCAATCATTCAGACGCTTGGTGCAGCAATGGGAAGCAATTCCTCGGTAGAAATGATGCCCATTACCGATAGCATCAATCATTCAGACGCTTGACGCAGCAATGCGAAACAATTCTTCAGTAGAAATCATGCCCATTGCCGATAGTATCAATTATTCAGACGTTTGACGCGGCAATGCGAACCAATTCCTTAGTAGAAATCATGCCCATTACTGGTAGCATCAATCATTCAGGCACTTGGCACCGCAATGGGAAGCAATTATTTAGTAGAAATCATGCCCATTGCCGATAGCATCAATCATTCAGGCGCTTGGCGCCGCAATGGGAAGAAATTCCTTAGTAGAACTCATGCTCATTGCCGATAGCATCAATCTTTCAGACGTTTGGCACCGCAATGGGACGCAATTCCTAAGGAACAAACATGGCATTGCCGATGGCATCATTTATTCAGACGCTTGGCGCCGCAATGGGAAGCAATTCCTTAGTAGAATCATGCCTATTGCCAACAGAATCAGTTATTCAGACGCATGGCGCCGCAATGGGAAGCAATATCATAGTAGTAATCATGCCCATTGGCGATAGCATACTCATTCAGGCTCTTTGCTTCGCGCCGCAATGGGAAGCAATTCCTTAGTAGATATCATGCCCATTGCCGATGGCATCAATCATTCAGACGCTTGGTGCGGCAATGGGAAGCAATTCCTTAGGAGAAATCATGCCCATTGGCGATGGCATCAATCATTCAGACGCTTGGCGCCGCAATGGGAGGCAATTCCTTAGTAGTAATCATGGCCATTACCGATGGCATCAATTATTAAGGCGCTGGTCGC
The DNA here is from genome assembly GCA_031216915.1 of Pictodentalium vernedei. Lineage (NCBI taxonomy): Eukaryota > Metazoa > Mollusca > Scaphopoda > Dentaliida > Dentaliidae > Pictodentalium > Pictodentalium vernedei. The sequence goes on along the minus strand of CM062292.1, from coordinate 183,940,374 downwards.
CGCAATGGGACGCAATTCCTTAGTAGAAATCATGCCCATTCCCAATAGCATCAACCATTCAGCCGTTTGGCATCGCAATGGGAAGCAATTCCTTAGAAGAAATCATGCCCATTTCCAATAGCATCAATCATTCAGACGCCTGGCGCCGCAATGGGAAGCAATTATTTAGTAGAAATCACGCCCATTGCCGATAGCATCAATCATACAGGCGCTTTGCGCCGCAATGGGAAGCAGTTCCTTAGGAACAAACATGCTATTGCCAATGGCATCAATCATACAGACGCTTGGCGCCGCAACAGGAAGCAATTCCTTAGTAGAAATCATGCCCATTGCCGATTGCATCAATCATTCAGACGATTGGCACCGCAACGGGAAGGAATTCCTTAGTAGAAATCAGGCCCATTGCCTAAGCCATCAATCATTCAGGCGATTGGCGCGGAAATGCGAAGCAATTCGTTAGTAGAAATCATGCCCATTGCCGATATCATAAGTCATTCAGACGTTTGGCGCCGCAATGCTAAGCAATTCCTTAGCAACAAACATGCCATTGCAGATGGCATCAATCGTTCAGACGCTTGGCTCCACAATGAGAAGCAATTCCATAGAAGAAATCATGCCCTTTGCCGATGGCATCAATCATTCAGACTCTTGGAGCGGCAATTGGAAGCAATTCCTCGGTAGAAATGATGCCCATTACCGATAGCATCAATCATTCAGACGCTTGACGCAGCAATGCGAAACAATTCCTCAGTAGAAATCATGCCCATTGCCGATAGTATCAATTATTCAGACGTTTGGCACGGCAATGCGAACCAATTCCTTAGTAGAAATCATGCCCATTGCCGATAGCATCAATCATTCAGGCGCTTGGCGCCGCAATGGGAAGAAATTCCTTAGTAGAACTCATGCTCATTGCCGATAGCCTCAGTCATTCAGACGCTTGGCGCCGCAACGGGAAGCCATTATTTAATATAAATCATGCTCATTGCCGATAGCATCAATCATTCAGGCGCCGCAATGGGAAGCAATTCCTTAGTAGAAATCATGCCCGTTGCCGATAGCATCAATCTTTCAGACGTTTGGCGCCGCAATGGGATGCAATTCCTAAGGAACAAACATGGCATTGCCGATGGCATCATTTATTCAGACGCTTGGCGCCGCAATGGGAAGCAATTCCTTACTAGAAATCATGCCCACAGCCGATGGCATCAATCATTCAGACGCTTGGCGCCGCAATGGGAAGCAATATCATAGTAGTAATCATGCCCATTGGCGATAGGATCACTCATTCAGGCTCTTCGCTTCGCCTCGCAATGGGAAGCAGTTCCTTAGTAGATATCATGCCCATTGCCGATGGCATCAATCATTCAGACGCTTGGTGCGGCAATGGGAAGCAATTCCTCAGTTGAAATCATGCCCATTGCCAATAGTATCAATCATTCAGACGCTTCGCGCCGCAATGGGAAGCAAATCCTTAGAAATCATGCCCATTACCGATAGCATCAATCGTTCAGACGCTTGGCGCGGCATTGGGAAGCAATTCCTGAGTAGAAATCATGCCCATTACCGATAGCTTCAACCATTCAGACGCTTGGTGCCGCAATGGGAAGCAATTCCTTAGTTGAAATCATGCCCATTGCCGATAGCATCAATCATTCAGACGCTTGGCGCGGCAATGCGAAGCAATTCCTGAGTAGAAATCATGCCCATTGCCGATAGCATTAACCATTCATACGCTTGGCGTGGCAATGCGAAGCAATTCCTTAGTAGAAATCATGCCCATTGCAGATAGCATCAATCATTCAGACGCTTTGCGCGGCAGTGCGAAGCAATTTCTTAGTAGAAGTCACGCCCTTTACCGATAGCATCAATCATTCAGACACTTGGCGCCGCAATGGAAAGCAATTATTTAGTAGAAATCATGCCCATTGCCGATAGCATCAACCATTCAGGCGCTTGTCGCCGCAATGGGAAGCAATTCCTTAGTAAAAACCATGCCCATTGCCGATAGCAACATTTATTCAGACGTTTCTCGCCGCAGTGGGAAGGAATTCCTTAGGAACAATAATGCCATTGCCGATGGCATCAATCATTCAGACGCTTGGCGCCGCAATGGGAAACAATTTCTTTGCAGATATCATGCCCATTGCCGGTCGCATCAATCATTCAGACGCTTGGCGCTGTAATGGGAAGCAATTCCTTAGTAGAAATCATGCCCATTACCGATGGCATCAATCATTCAGACGCTTGGCACCGCAATGGGAAGCAATTCCTTAGTAGAAATCATTCCCATTGGCGATAACATCAATCATTCAAACGCTTGGCCCCGCATGGTAGGCAATTCCTTAGTTGTAAGCATGCCCATTGCCGATAGCATCAGTTATTCAGGCACTTGGCACCGCAATGGGAAGCAATTCCTGATTAGAAATCATGTCCATTTCCGGTAGCATCAATCATTCAGACGCTTGGCGCCGCAATGGGGAGCAATTCCTTAGTAGAAATCATGCCCATTACCGATAGCATAAATCATTCAGACGCTTGGCGTGGCAATGAGAAGCTGGGTGCCCGCAACAGGAAGCAATTCCTTAGTAGAATTCATGCCCATTGCCGATAGCATCAATCATTCATTGGCATCGCAATGGGAAGCAATTCCTTAGAAAGCATTCCCATTATCGATAGCATCAATCGTTCAGACGCTTGGCGGGACATTGGGAAGCACTTCCTTAGTATAAATCATGCCCATTACCGATAGCATCAATCATTCAGGCGCTTGGCGCGGCAATGCGAAGCAATTCCTTGGTAGAAATCATGCCCATTGCCGATAGCATCAATCATTCAGACGCTTGGCGCGGCAATGCGAGGCAATTATCACAGGGTTGTTATTTTAAGGTCATTCTAAATTTTAAAAATATGTAAACAATTCGAGTTATTTAGAATAAATGCAAGAAAGAAACTTTTTAATAATCAGTGTGAGTAAACTGGGTAAGCGCATTAATTTAATTAAGTTCGTATTCGGAAAGTGTTCTTTGTTCAGTCGCTGTCAAGCAGGGATTGTGTAAACAACGCATTCCAAATTAGAACTTATTGAAAAGTCTGTTCATGTCACTGTAAGTCATCACAGCCGTCTTTTCTAAATTAGCACCTTTGCCCAAATCAAGTTTTTGATTGGTGATGCGCGCGCCTATATAAGACCCCTCGAGTTAACTTCAAGACAGACTCGCTAGGATGGAATAATCGTTAGTTCACGCGGTGTAGTAAAGCGTTAATGTATTTGTATGGTTCCGGTAAGCCGTCATTCGGACGACAGGATTCCCGATCTGCTGATTTGCATCGAGGGGAGACGCCGAAGAAGAACAGATGAGTATATGTAGTATTTAGGCTTTTCCCTCTGGAAAAGACTATTGTTTTTCTACGGATTATTATTTTTTTGGGTTTTTTTTTTTTTTTTTTTTTTTTTTTTCCACACATTTTTGTCCGTACGATTCAGAAGCCATTTTCGAACCGATTTTCACACAATTTGGCACACGCATAGAGTGGCAAAAAATCTAAAAATGTACCGAAGCGGAATTTTCGATTTAACCCTTATTTCGCCAGAATTGGAAAAAAACTGCCAAAATTGGGGTTTATCGGCACTTTCTCGAAACACGTCTTTAGGATTTTTTTTAAACATCCATCATAACTAGACCTGCCTATGACACAACCTTTGATACACACGACATATTTGGCGATGCATATGGTAACCCTCCACAGGCTGCCAAACATCGAAATTTTGATGAAATGGGCCCTTTTCAGACCCCCACAACACCCAAACGATACCCGAGAGGTAAACATAACTTCCTTTATTGGAAGTGGAATTTACCGAAGATCATTTTTGTAAGTAATAAGGGTGTTCAGAAAACCAAGTGTTAACCCGTTTTGGGCTGGTTAAACAGCAATACCCCCAAAAAGCTCAAAACTTCATGTTTTCCGTGGATTTCTCTAAACGAGTCTTGTAGATTTTCAAGAAAAATTGGTCACTCTCAGGTCTTGGTGTGACACTACAAGTTGCATGGATAAAATATTCCGGTCAGCATTAGTTAACCCTCCCCGAGCTGCTAAACGTAAAAATTGTGATAAAATGGGATGTTTTTAGACACCAACAGCACCCAAACGATATACCACAGAGAAAGGGGCCTTCATTTATCGGACGCAAAATTGATCGGAAAATATTTTTGAAAGTGGTAAGGGTATTCAAAATTTGACGTCTTAACCCATTTTGGGATGGTTAAAGAGACATACCCATTAAAATCTTAAAATACCCGTTTTCTGTGGATTTCTCTAACAACATCTTGTAGGTTTTCAAGAAAAATCGGCTATTTGCAGGTCTTGGTGTGACATTACAAGTCGCATGAACAAAATATTCCGGTCAGCATTAGTTAACCCTCCCCGGGCTGCTGAAGGTCAAAATTGCGATAAAATGGGCTGTTTTTGCACACCAACAGCACCCAAAGGGTACACCACAAAGAAAAGTGCCTCTTTTTATCGCGCATACAATTTATATGGAAACATTTTTGTAAGTAGTAAGGGTATTCAAAAGTCGACGTCTTAACCCATTTTGGGCAGGCTAAAGAGAGATATCCCTTGAAAGCTTTAAATTCCCATTTTCTGTGAATTTCCCTAACGGTAACTTGTAGGGTTTCAAGACAAATTGACTATTCGTAGGTCTTTATGTGACATTAAACGTTGCATGGACAAAATACTCCGGTGAGCGTTTTTTAACCATCTACAAGCTGCCAAGCATCGTAATGTTGTTAACATGGGACTGTTTTCAGACACGCACATCACCTAATGTATACATGAGAGATAAACATAATCTCCTTTGTCTGAAGTGGAATTCACAGAGGACCATTTTTGTAAGTAATAAAGGTATTCAAAAAGCCAAGCGTTAACCCCTGTTGGGGACGTTAACAGGGATACCCATCAAAAGCTTAAAAAATCGTTTTCCCTGGATTTCTTTACAAACATTTTGGGGGGTTTTCAAGAGAAAATGGCCGTTGATAGGTCTTGGTGTCATATGACCAGTTGCATGAATCAATTATTCTGGTAGGCATTTGTTAACCCTTCATGGGCTGCTAAATGTAAAAAAAATTGAGGAAACAGTCTGTTTTTGGACACCAAGAACATCAAACGGAAATGCCACAGAGAAACGTAACTTCTTTTACCGGACGCAAAACTGATAGGGAAACACTGATATTGATATTAACCCATTCTACCATTAATGATGGGTTTTACCTAAACATTTTTTTTATCAAAACCAAACCGAATCATTTGAGACTACTTTACTCACCTTTCTCATAACATCAATGAAGGAACTTTAGTGAGACAGTTAAAAACAATTCATCAGACACTGTGGGGGTCAAGAAAAATCATGGAATCTAATTGGTGTTTAAGGTTTGTAAGTAGTAAGGGTATCTAAAAGAATGAAACTTAACCCATTTTGAACTGGATAAGGAGAGATGCCCCTTAAACGCTTAAAATTTACATTTTCCGTGGATTTCGCTAACTGCTTGTTGGGGATTTTCAAGAACAATTTGACATTGGCAGGTCTTACAAATTGCATAGATAGAATATTCCGCTAGTCGTTTGTTAATCCCTCTACAGGCTGCTAAACGTCAAAATTTTAATAAAATCGGCTGTTTTCGGGCAGCAAAATGGGTATGCAATAGATAAACATGACCTCTTTTATCAGACTTAGAATTCCTGAGGAATAATGTATGATAGTATTAAGGGTATTCAAGGGAGCGTGGTGGCTCAGTGGTAGACTGTTGTACTTCTATGCTAGAGGTCCCGAGTTCGATCCCCGTCCGGGACGACTCACGTTGTGTCCTTGGGCAAGGCACTTTGGCCCGGTTGCCGACATGGGGGCACGATGTCCCCGTGTACTAAGGCATACTGCACGTCGATGGTACACATGTCTTCAACCCCTGTAACCCTGCCTGAGCGGAGCCTGAACAGAGTGAGAATGTTGAGGAGCTGACAGTTGCTCGTCGATGCTTGGTGGTTCTCTCCGGGTACTCCGGCTTCCTCCACCTCTAAAACTGTCACGGTCACGATTAGCCATTGTGCAGAAGTACGTGACCTTAAACACCAATAAATAAATAAATAAATAAGGGTATTCAAAAAACCAAGCCTTAACCCTGTTTTGTCGGATTAAAGACAGACAGCCCATGCTGTGTACGCTGCCTACATTACTTGTAAAATCGACACCCCCCACTAAATCTTCTGCGAGGTGCGGTTTCGGACCCGACCACCTGACGGTTCTGACCACATCAAATAACACACCTTCGTTGTATTTAGCAGCAAGAAATTTCCCCAAGAAGCAAAGACAAAAATACGTCTGCGGAAAATGATGGCAAATATTTTATTTAGCCTGTATTTTGTCCGTATAGAAAATTTCTCACCCACATATACCTAAAAATGATTCAATGATACAATTGGACATATTTCTCTCATAAAACGTGAAAAAACACTTGATTTATTGCATTTTAGGATTGCGCATGTATATTCTTAGAAGATTCTCTGTCTGTTATTAAACTACGGCGTGTCTTTGATCTCGTTTGGGACGATCAGTGATTAGCACCTTTTCGACAAGAGCCATCGAAATAGAAAATAAAAAAAATAATCAAATTTCACTAAAACCTTTTACAGAATCGTGTTTTTCAGAAAACGCTTTCGCGATTGCGTGTGTCGTTTTCAAAATTCGGATCAGTAAGCACGAAATTATAAATATGTTGTTGTCAATAACAAAATTGAAAGCATGTCGGTCAAACTTGCATGACGTCAGAACTCGAGTCGGGTAAAATACTGCGGTGTAGTGAAAGTACGAGAGTAAGAAACGCTGATATCGCAGTAGGCTTTAAAATGTCCATGGAATGGTCCTAAAATCAAGTTTATATTTGCAGCTTTATTGCAAATAAGTTTCCCGTTGTTTCTTGTTGAAATGTTATTTCCATCAAGGCCAAGTACCAGTGGGATAGGACACCTGCCCCATGAACAACTGCCTGCTATTAAAATTAATTAGCGGGGACATCCCCCCCCCCCCATGCTGTTTATTTTACCTAGGACACCTGCCCCTGCTGATTGTTTACGTAGGACACATGCCCCCCCCCCCCCCACCCACACACACCTACTGTTAGATTAGATTAAACATATTTTATTTGCCATTTGACAATGCAAATCAGGATTGGAGGACAAGTGCTTACCACTTAGAAGCCATGGGCGCAGATCTCTTCCAAAAAGTGGGGGGGACAGGCAGATGCCGAAGGCATCTGCAGCGAGTGCAGCAGGCACGAGCCGGCAGAGGGGGGTTTGGGGGGGGGGGGGGGGGTTCTCCCCCCAAGAAAAGTTTTAAATTGCGCTTTCAAATGGTGCATTCTGGTGGCCTCTGGGGTATAATTTCTCTTAATTATTTAGTATAAAAAAATATGTTTTTCAACAGCCTGTTGTAATTTTGTCAAAATGCTTAACCATAATTGTTCCCGCTTTACCGAGCGTTCCCTATTAGATTAACACAATTCAACTGTGCGGTGGATTAGCATAAGGGCCCAACAGATGGAGCGACGACGTATGTGTCGGGCCCGTTAATGGATTAACAGATCCAATAACAGCCCGACACATACGTCATCAACAAGTCGCGTGAATTGAATGAATTCGATCGATAAATTTCGTTTTCAAAATGTAAACAAAGCAGACGATACTGTCTTGCACATTTTCACGAGCTCAGTACCGGCCTATTACTCTCTCTGCATCAGAATTCTGTCTGCAACATTGATATTCCGATATCAAATAGTTATGCTGCTTATGCATTCGTGCAACCCACAGCTGTGTCTGGCTGAGTAACAACTTATTTGAAGGCGCAGTGTTGAACAACTGTTCGTTGAACGTTACGTCAGTCCAAACATGGACCCACAGACATAGTCCGTAATATAATTTTTGTGGTTGATACGGCTACAGTACAGGCCGTACCTACCCCAAAATTATATTACGAACTGTGGGTCCAAGTTTGGACTAGTTGAACGTGTATCAGAAGTGAATCTCGCATTAAAATTGATGAGAGGGTGCAGCAGTGGGGGGAGCATAGTGGGGGACATGTCATACCATGTCCCCCCAGTGGTGGGGGGGACATGGCATACCATGTCCCCCCCTTGATGAGATCTGGGGGGGGGACACGTCCCCCCCGTCCCCCCCATGATCTGCGCCCATGTTAGAAGCCCCTCCGTTCCTGTACGGTGACTATGACTAATAATTTACAATATGGCAGAACGTATTCCATAAATAACATAATCTAGCAAAATCTAAATATTATAAACATTATAGACAAACACAAATTAAACTGAGAGAGAGAGAGAGAGAGAGAGAGAGAGAGAGAGAGAGATCAAAAAAATAAATAGAATATAAAGAAAACATGAAATACAACATTAGATCCAGTGATGATGCCCGCCACCCACCCATTTGCATTCTGTAGTATCTTGGCCGTAATGGGAGTCTAAATTAACATCTTGATTACAGCCACTGAGCATAGGTTTTCACTTCTGGGGATGTTCACACAACTGTTTTTTCACCAAGTACACCTGCCGTGCACCCGTTTGTTTGCTAACGGGCCCCTACTCATTGACCTTTCTATTTTTAGAAGCACCCGGGCCGACGGGGAGAGGGCGTTGTTGGGAGCATGGCTAGATTTTGCTATAAAATGGGGTTGAAGGAAGGTACTCTCAAATCTGGGGCGAAAGTGGCGAAAATGACAAAAGGCTACTTCAACGTATAGTAACGGTATAAACTACAGTCGATCTGGGCGATGTACAGACGAAAAATCATACCTTGGAGCCGGTTAGGCAATTTGGCACAAAAAACTCCGACTTCATGCTCAATCGCTGCTCTACAGTAGTTTACAACAGTCCTCAAGTCCATTCCAAACTGATAGAGTCGGGACGAATAGTACTCTCACTTTCCACGCGATGCGTGGTGTTCTTCACGTGGCCTCGACACTCGCAACAGATGCCAAAATGTCGGCCAGGGTGCGTAGAACAAGTTCTGAAAATTAGATGTCGCTGCCTTCAGCGATCTAGACGCGCTTCATGTTTGTGAGAAGTGCAATTTTAATGTCTAATTGGCAAATTTTCGTTAATCGTTACCCGCCAAAAAACCTACTCACCGCCGATTTCTTTTCACTTCAACTTCTGACGATTATCTAAGGTTTAAAGATAGTGTCAGGATACCCCTCCCCCGCCGCTCTTTTGGGGCTGGTTAGGCAATGTGGCACCGAAACCTGGGACGTTATGCTCAATCGCAGCTCTACAGTCGTCTACAACACTGCCGGTGTCCATTCGAAACTGATAGAGTCGGGACGAATAGTACTCTCACATTCCAAGTGATGCGTGGTGTTTTCCACGCGGTCCGGACACTCCAAACAGATCCCAAAATGTCGGCCAGGGTTCGTAGAACAAGTTCTAAAAATTTCAAGTCGCTGCCTCCAGCGGTCTGAACACCGTTCGTGTATGTCTGAAGTGCTATTTTAATGTCCAATATGCAAATCTTCGTCAATCTTTTCCTGCCTGCCAGAAACCCAATCACCACCAATTTCTCTTGACTTTAAACTTCTGAGATTCTCGTAGGTTTAAAGGTTGTGTTGGGGTCCCTGGTGGCTGTCTTAAAGAAGCAACTTCCATTTACAGTCAACTCTCCACCAGTCACACACAAATGTAACATTTAAGTGGACTTACTCCAGCGAGGAGGCACTGAAGGATTCTGCGCCCATTCCCGACGTCTTTTTTCGAACTGGCTTGAAAAGGAAGGACCAAATTCAAACAATTACCTCCTCTCTCCAAAACACCATATCTCAACCAATTTTAGGCAGATTTCCATGAAATTTTCACTCCTTGTTCATGAATAGTTGTGGCATCACTTTCCATGAAGAGCGACATGAATGTCGCATTTCGTCACGTTGAATTGGAAAAGAGCATATGCGCAGGGATTTCTCTGAAAACATCTTGGAAGATTTTAAAGAAAAAATGGCCATTTGCAGTTCTTAGTGTGACATTACAAGTTGCATGGAAAAATATTCCTGTTAGTACTTGTTAACCCTCTACAAGCTGCCAGACATCAATATTTTGGATGCATTTGAGATAAAATGGACCATTTTCAAATAGACACAGCACTCAGTGGGTATGTGTGAAACAAACATAACTCCTTTTGTGGGTCATTAACTTGTCGGACGACGATATTGATATATGCCCACTCCACCGTTAATGATGTTTTTTACCTAAACAATTTTCTTATCAACTGAGTCATTTGAGACGAACGAAATGGTTTGACGCGCCGAAGGCGCGCAGGGACGATATGGAGGACAAGCCCCTTCGACCCTCGTTAGCTGTTTGTTGTTGTTGTAGGACGTCAAGGCGCGGCGGAGGAGGAAAAGGAAGGAGGGAGGTGGCTTAACCCCATCTAGGCTTCTTCCGGCTCTTTTTCTTTGGAGTTGGTTGAGATTGTGATGTGGAAGTCGACGATGTTGAGTTTGGTGTTGAGTTTGGTGAATGGATTGCGTCTAATTTCTTTTTGAGATCTGCCTTGGATTGTTCCCTGAACTCGTGGGTTTCGGAGGCGATTCGGTTTCCCATCTCAACTGCTCGCCTTCCCATCTATATTATTCTCCTTAATTCTTCGGCGGTGACTGCAGACTTAGGTGGCTGTGTTGTTGAGACTGACACACCCGGGCTGTCCGGTAGAGAAGGAAGTGAGGAGTGAGTGGTGGAAGGTGGTGAAAAGGCAACCTCCGGTTCCTCCTCAGTCTCCACCAGACGTTCCTCATCCAACAGTACCGGCTCAGGAGCTGGCAGTTGGTTGGGTGTACTAGTGGGACTAGGACGGGAACTGGCAGCTGCCTCCAGGACCTCCATCCTCTCGCTCACCTCTTTCTTCCTATTCCGGAAGGCCTCCAGGCGCCTGGAATCCCGGCGCTTGGTGGACAGACTCTTCTTCTTCTTGCTCTTCTTCTTTTCAGGGCCAGGTCCACGCTTCTTCGGGTGAGGACCAGTGTGAGAGGGGTTCCTCTCACAAAAGGTGCTACCTCTCCCCGAAGAAGGTGTGGCGGTGTTGTGCTCTTCAATGACGAACTCCAAGTTCAGATGGACTCTCTTGCCTGTCTCCCGGACAGTCCAGGTGACAGGGCAAGAGATGCCCAGAGCTGTTATTGTTCTCTTCAGTCGCGCTGGTAATTCCAGTGTTTCCATAATTATGGTGTTAATTAGGATCGAGCCAAGTCATTTGAGACTACTATATTCACATTTCTCATAACATCAATGAAGGAACTTCAGTGAGACAGTTAAAAACAGTTCATCAGACACTGTGGGGTCATGAAGAATCATGGAATCTCATCGGGAAAAGCCATGATTCTCCAGAATCATAAAGTCTAGTTAGTTTATAGTATTTAGTTGTGATAACACGTCGTAGTTACATAGTTATTAGTTAACAGTTTTAAGTGTATTAGTGAATCTGTGTTATTAGATGATCAGTTGTTATTATGGTGAGTTAGAAGCACTATTAGCAGGAATTGTAGGTGATAAGATATTCTAAAGGGTGAAATTTAGTATTAAAGGTAATTCCCCATAATGTGGTAGGCGCAACAGGATAAATGCGCGCATGAGCGGTTGGGTGAAAGATTTCGTGATTTCTTGTCAGTAGTCGCAGCTTCGACCTTTCTCTACGAATATAAATTTGGGAAACAATTTAATTTTAGACAATATTTTAGTACGTGTTTCGGTGGGATTCAGTGACTAGTCACAAAACTCATTTCAGTAGTGATTCATACTCAACGTCTAACGATTTTGGCGACACAATTCATTTTATATGCATCGGACAGTATCGAATTATCAACTTCAACATAGTATCACAAACGCGCTCGGACACTTTCAACCTCAATATATTCAATTACAAGGAAGAGAAGATCACAGAAGAAGAAACAAATAGACACTCCATTAGTTTTCAAAATTATTGTATTTTATCTTTCATGCATTCATTTCATTTTATCATGTTTTACCTTTTTCAAGTTTGCCAAATGAGATATTCGTCGAAAAAGCGGAGCTTTTTAATTGAGAGGGAGGCATATATCACAGGGTTGTTATTTTAAGGTCATTCTAAATTTTAAAAATAAGTAAACAATTCGAGTTATTTAGAATAAATGCAAGAAAGAAACTTTTTAATAATCAGTGTGAGAAAACTGGGTAAGCGCATTAATTTAATTAAGTTCGTATTCGGAAAGTATTCTTTGTTCAGTCGCTGTCACGCAGGGATTGTGTAAACAATGCATTCCAAATTAGAACTTATTGAAAGTCAGTTCATGTCACTGCAAGTCATCAAAGCCGTCTTTTCTAAATTAGCACCTTTGCCCAAATCAAGTTTTTGATTGGTGATGCGCGCGCCTATATAAGACCCCTCGAGTTAACTTCAAGACAGACTCGCTAGGATGGAATAATCGTTAGTTCACGCGGTGTAGTTAAGCGTTAATGTATTTGTGTGGTTCCGGTAAGCCGTCATTTGGACGACAGGATTCCCGATCTGATGATTTGCATCGAGGGGAGACGCCGAAGAAGAACCGATGAGTATATGTAGTATTTAGTTTATAGTATTTAGTTGTGATAACACGTCGTAGTTACATAGTTATTAGTTAACAGTTTTAAGTGTATTAGTGAATCTGTGTTATTAGATGATCAGTTGTTATTATTGCGAGTTAGAAGCACTATTAGCAGGAATTGTAGGTGATAAGATATTCTAAAGGGTGAAATTTAGTATTAAAGGTAATTCCCCATAATGTGGTAGGCGCAACAGGATAAATGCGCGCATGAGCGGTTGAGTGAAAGATTTCGTGATTTCTTGTCGGTAGTCGCAGCTTCGACCTTTCTCTACGAATATAAATTTGGGAAACAATTTAATTTTAGACAATATTTTAGTACGTGTTTTCGGTGGGATTCAGTGACTAGTCACAAAACTCATTTCAGTAGTGTTGAGATTATTTATTTAGGATTTGTTGGCTATTTGTAAATAAGAGTATAGAAGATTTATATATAAAAATTGTTGGATTGTTAATAGTCTTTATCTTATTAATGATGAAGCCCTGAGTACCCTAGGAATTGATGGAACCTCAGCCCCGCCAAGAAATTAGCCCATGCTAGGTCATTACCGTTGAAAGCAATTGATTAAAGCGCGGCGCTACTCCGTGGCTTGTGAATAAGCAATTGCGATCTACAAAAGTGAGCTAGTGAAAATCCCCTGTCCACGGTGAAAGAGTATCTTAGGTCCCCAGCAAGGTTGATCGACCCCAGCCTTGGCCCTCCGCTGACAAGCGCCCTCTGGCAAATAAACATTCACTCTCTCCAAGACGTTGCCACAGCGGCGTTCCTGGGGACAGTAATTTTTATTTATCAGAAAGTGCTAACACCTGTGTAGACACCTGAATGAGCGATTCCCCAGTGGAAGTAACGCGTGGTTCCACTTTACAGGCGGACCGTTTGGTCATACAATTCCTGACTAGAAATCATGCCCATTGCAGATAGCATCAATCATTCAGACGCTTTGCGCGGCAATGCGAAGCAATTCCTTAGTAGAAATCATGCCCATTACCGATAGCATCAATCATTCAGACGCTTGGCGCCGCAATGGAAAGCAATTATTTAGTAGAAATCATGCCCATTGCCGATAGCATCAACCATTCAGGCGCTTGTAGAAATCATTCCCATTGGCGATAACATCAATCATTCAAACGCTTGGCCCCGCATGGAAGGAAGGCAATTCCTTAGTTGTAATCATGCCCATTGCCGATAGCATCAGTTATTCAGGCGCTTGGCACCGCAATGGGAAGCAATTCCTTAGTAGAAATCATGCCCATTTCCGATAGCATCAATCATTCAGACGCTTGGCGCCGCAATGGGGAACAATTCCTTAGGAGAAATCATGCCCATTACCGATAGCATAAATCATTCAGACGCTTGGCGCGGCAATGAGAAGCTGGGTGCTCGCAACAGGAAGCAATTCCTTAGTAGAATTCATGCCCATTGCCGATAGCATCAATCATTCAGACGCTTGGCGCCGCAATGGGAAGCAATTCCTTAGAAAGCATTCCCATTATCGATAGCATCAATCGTTCAGACACTTGGCGCGACATTGGGAAGCAATTCCTTAGTATAAATCATGCCCATTACCGATAGCATCAATCATTCAGACGTTTGGCGCGTTAATGGGAAGCAATTTCTGAGTAGAAATCATGCCCATTGCAGAGAGCATAAGTCTTTCAGACGCTTAGCGCCGCGATGGGAAGCAATTCCTCAGTAGAGATCATGCCCATTGCCGATAGCATCAATCATTCAGACGCTTGGCGCCGCCATGGGAACCCGTTCCTGTGTAGAAATCCTGCGCTTTGCCGATAGCATCGATCATTCAGATGCTTGGCGCCGCAATGGGAAGCAATTCCTTAGTATGCCGATAGCATAAATCATTCAGAAGCTTGGCGCGGCATTGGGAAGAAATTCCTTAGTAGAACTCTTGCCCATTGCCGATAGCATCAATCATTCAGACGTTTAGCGCCGCAATGGAAAGCAATTCCTCAGGAACAAACATGCCATTGCCGATGGCATCAATCATTCAGACGCTTGGCGCCGCAATGGGAAGCAATTCCTTAGTAGAAATGATGCCCATAGCCGATGGCATCAATCATTCCGACGCTTGGCGCGGCAATGCGAAGAAATTCAAAAGTAGAAATCATGCCCATTACCGGTAGCATCAATCATTCAGACGCTTTTTGCGGCAATGCGAAGCAATTCCTCAGTAGAAATCATGTCCATTACCAATAGTATCAGTCATTCAGATGCTGGACGCGGCAATGCGAAGCAATTCCTTAGTAGAAGTCATGCCCATTATCGGTAGCATCAATCATTCAGACGCTTAGCACCGCAATGGGAAGGAATTATTTAGTAGAAATCATGCCCATTGCCGATAGCATCAATCATTCAGTCGTTTGGCGCCACAATGGGAAGCAATTCCTTAAGAACAAAAATGCCATTGCCAGTGGCATCAATCATTCAGAGGGTTAGTGCCGCAAGGAGAAGCAATTACTTAGTAGAAATCATGCCCATTGCCCATGGCATCAAGCATTCAGACGCTTGGCGCCGCAACGGGAAGCAATTCCTTAGTAGAAATCATGCCCATTGCCGATTGCATCAATCATTCAGACACTTGGTGCCGCAATGGGAAGTAATTCCTTAGTAGAAATCATGGCCATTGTCGATAGCATCAATCATTCAGACGCTAGGCACCGCAATGGGAAGCAATTCCATAGTAGTAATCATGCCCATTGCCGATAGCATCAATCATTGAGGCGCTTGGCGCCGCAACGGGAACTAATTCCTTAGTCGAAATCATGCTCATTGCCGATGGTATCAATCATTCAGGCGCTTGGCGCCGCAATGCGAAGCAATTCCTTAGCAGAAATCACACCCATTGCCGATGGCATCGATCATTCCGACGCTTACCTCCGGAATGGGAAGCAATTCCTCAGTAGATATCATGCCCATTGCTGGTTGCATCAATCATTCAGACGCTTAGCGCCGCAATGGGAAGTAATTCCTTAGTAGAAATCATGCCCATTGGCGATAGCGTCAGTCATTGAGACGCTTGGCGCCACAATGGAAGGCAATTCCTTGGTAGAAATCTTGCCCATTGCTGGTAGCATCAATCATTCAGCCGCTTTGCGCCGCAATGGGAAGCAATTCCTTACTAGAAATCATGCGCATTGCTGATAGCATCAATCATTCAGACGTTGTGCGCTCGCAATGGGAAGCAATTCCTTAGTAGAAATCATGCCCATTTCCGATAGTATCAATCATTCAGACGCTTGGCGCCGCAATGTGAAGCAATTCCTTAGTAGAAATCATGCCCATTGCGATAGCATCAACCATTCAGATGCTTGGCGCCGCAATGGGAAGCAATTCCATAGTAGTAATCATTCGCATTGCCGATAGCATCAATCATTCAGGCGCTTGGCGCCGCAATCGGAAACAATTCCGTAGTGGAAATCATGCCCATTGGCGAGGGTATCAATCATTCAGGCACTTGGCGCCGGAATGGAAAGCAATTCCTTAGCAGAAATCATGCCCATTGCCGATGGCATCAATCATTTAGACGCTTGGCGCCACAATGGGAAGCAATTCCTTTGCAGATATCATGCCCATTGCCGATGGCATCAATCATTCAGACACTTGGCGCCGCAATGGGAAGCAATTCCTTCATAGAAATCATTCCCATTGGCGATAGCATCAATCATTCAAACGCTTGGCGCCGCAATATGAGGCAATTCCTTAGTTGTAATCATGCCCATTGCCGATAGCATCAATTATTCAGGCGCTTGGCGCCGCGATGGGAAGCAATTCCTTAGTAGAAATCATGCCCATTTCCGATAGCATCAATCATTCAGACGCTTGGCACCGCAATGGGAACCAATTCCTTAGAAGAAATCATGCACATTGCCAATGGTATCAATCATTCAGGTGCTTGGCGCTGGAATGGGAAGCAATTCCCTAGCAGAAATCATGCCCATTGCCGATGGCATCAATCATTCAGACGCTTAGCGCCTCAATGGGAAGCAATTCCTTAGTAGAGATCATGCCCATTTCCGATGGCATCAATCGTTCAGATGCTTGGCGGCGCAATGGGAAGCAATTCCTTAGTAGAATTCATTCGCATTGGCGATAGCATCAATCATTCAATCACTTGGCGCCGCAATGGGAGGGCAATTCCTTAGTTGTAATCATGCCCATTGCCGATAGCATCAATGATTCAGGCGCTTGGCACCGCAATCCGAAGCAATTCCTTAGTAGAAATCATGCCCATTTCCGATAGCATCAATTATTCAGACGCTTGGCACCGCAATGGGAAGCAATTCCTTTGTAGAAATCATGCCCATTACCGATAGCATCAATCATTCAGACGCTTTGCGCCGCAATGGGAAGGAATTCCTTAGTAGAAATCATGCCAATTGCCGATGACATCAATCATTCAGATGTTGGGGCTCGCAACGGCAAGCAATTCCTTAGTAGAAATCATGCCCATTGCCGATAGCATCAATCATTCAGACGCTTTGCGCCGCAATGGGAAGCAATTCCTTAGTAGAAATCATGCCGATTACCGATAGCATCAAGCATTCAGACGCTTGGCGCCGCAATAGGAAGCAATTCGTCTGTAGAAATCATGCCCATGGGAATTCCTTAGTGGAAATCGTGCCCATTACCGATAGCATCAATCATTCAGACGCTTGGCGCGGCTATGGGAAGCTGGGTGCTCGCAATAGGAAGCAATTCCTTATTAGAAATCATGCCCATTGCTGATAGCATCAATCATTCAGATGCTCGGCGTCGCAATGGGAAGCAATTCCTCAGTAGAAACCATGCCCGTTACCGATACCATCAACCATTTATACGCTTGGCGCCGCAATGGGAAGTAATTCCTTGGAAATCATGCCAATTATCGATCGCATCAATCGTTCAGACGCTTAGCGCGGCATTGGGAAGCAATTCCTGAGTAGAAATCATGCCCATTACCGATAACATCAATCATTCAGACGCATGCCGCAATTGGAAGCAATTTCTGAATAGAAATGATGCCCATTGCAGATAGCATCAATCATTCAGACGCTTGGCGCCGCGATCATCATCAGACAGAAAAAAGCGTGTAAAAACAACGCCGTCTAAAATCAAATAATGAAAAAGATCGCTTTCATACAGTATGCTGTTATTAGATAGAGATTGCACAGTTGGCATATTCAATGCAAGGTATCATGATACCTGTTGAAATTTCTTAGAATTACGATTTTGTTTTTTGATGGAAATTCGTGGTGACGAATGATTTGCGCATGTCTGTCGAGCATGGAAACCATCTTCAATAAAAAATGCAGACAGTGTTGTCCTTTTCCATAATGCAGTCTTGTCGCTGTATTCGAAAGTGTTTTGAATGCCTAGCTTTGTTCTTGGATATATGAAGCACATTTGGCCACAAGTTGTTCTGATGGAATATTATTTTATTATCAGTTCTGGTGCGAATACGGTAGCAGACTTCCAGGAACCAGTGGTGCCTACAGTCGACTCTATGAGTCGATTACATATGTGTTTCATGTTCTATACATCCCAACCTTCATTTTGATGTATACTTTGTATATATTTAATCTGAATTTAAGAAATATGAGAGGTGAGAATTTGAAAATAAACAAAATTCCATTACTTATATAGGCCCTTAATGGATTACATTCAAGCAAAGAGGAATGAAATTAAAAAAAAAAATAGACCAAATTTTTATCAAAACTCATAACTACAAAATATGTAAAATTCTGATAAACAAAAATTATTATTCAAATAGTAATTTTTCTAAATAACTGAATAAAACATAAATTTCAAAAAATTAAACTCAAAGTGAGAAGATTCGGCCCACCACCAGGGCCGAATCTTCCCAGAGCCGATTCTTCCCTTACCCGTCCGACTGAACAAGTGTGTCCCAATGAGTGGCAAGTTTTTACCTCATTGCTGTGTCCTTGCCCAGGTCAAGGATAATAGTTCCGAATTCTTGTCGTTGATGTGTTTCCTTCGAAATAACAGTATTGTGTTGCTCTTTTTAAGGTATTCTTGTTACATGGCGTTTGGATACTATTTTTGTTTCTTTCTTGGGAATCAAGAAGACTAAAGAAACTGTGGCGCAGTGTCAGTAACAGAGAAACGGACAGAGAGTTTTATCGAATAACCACAATGACTATTAATACTATATAATAATAGCACTGATAGGGGAAACACCCAAATCGCCCTCTGCTCGAACCGTCCTCTGCGATTTTACCCAAACTGGCCGCTACGTTTTGACCCAAACCGGCCGCTAATGAACCCAAACAGTCCTCTAGTAAAAATTATTTATTTCCCTCTCTTTTTAATATTTTAAACTGAATTTTTATTATTTTGAGTTAATAATTTTTTTTCGAAAGTTTGACTTTGAGAGTTTTTCAAAATCATTTTTAGCTCAACTTGACTAAGTCAAGCTGAGCTATTGCCATCACTTCTCGTCCGTCGGCGTACATCCACAATTTGCTTTGGCACACCTCACAGGTCACATTTAATTTATGATCAGATCGCATTGAAACTTAGTATGCTTGTTTGGGGTGACCTCTAGATGGGAGCTATCGATTTTCTTCAATTTCCGTCAAAAAATGTTGCCGCGGCCAATGTTCTTACATGTGGAACTTAGTTTAGTCAGACCTCAATATTTCCCTTTGGCACACCTTACATGTGGAACTTAGTTTAGTCAGACCTCAATATTTCCCTTTGGCACACCCTACAGGGCACATTTATGATTGGATTGCTTTGAAACATGCTTGTTTAGGGTGACCTCAAGATGGGAGCTATCGATTTTCTTCAATTTCCATTAAAAAATGTTGCCGAGGCCAATGTTCTTAGAACTTAGTTTAGTCAGACCACAATATTTCCCTTTGGCACACCCTACAGGGCACATTTATGATTGGATTGCTTTGAAACCTAGTATGCTTGTTTGGGGTGACCTCTAGATGGGAGCTGTCGATTTTCTTCAATTTCCGTCAAAAAATGTTGCTGCGGCCAATGTTCTTAGAACTTAGTTTAGTCAGAAGACCTCAATATTTCCCTTTGGCACACCCTACAGGGCACATTTATGATTGGATTGCTTTGAAACCTGACATGCTTGTTTGGGGTGACCTCTAGATGGGAGCTATCAATTTTCTTCCACTTCCGTAAAAAAATATTGCCACGGCAAATGTTATTAGAATTTAGTTTAGTCAGACCTCAATATTTCCCTTTGGCACACCCTACAGGGCACATTTATGATCGGACTGCTTTGAAACCTGGCATGCTTGTTTGGGGTGACCTCTAGATGGGAGTTGTCGATTTTCTTCCATTTCCGTCAAAAAATATTGCCACGGCAAACGTTATTAGAACTTAGTTTAGTCAGACCTCAATATTTCCCTTTGGCACACCCTACAGGGCACATTTATGATCGGATTGCTTTGAAAACTGTCATGCTTGTTTGGGGGAGACCTCTAGATGGGAGCTGTCAATTTTCTTCCATTTTCATCGAAAAATGTTGCCGCGACCAACGTTCTTAGAACTTTGTTTAGTCAGACCTCAATATTTCCCTTTGGCACACCCTACAGGGCACATTTATGATCGGATTGCTTTGAAAACTGTCATGCTTGTTTGGGGAGACCTCTAGATGAGAGCTATCAATTTTCTTCCATTTTCATCGAAAAATGTTGCCACGACCAACGCTCTTAGAACTTAGTTTAGTCAGACCTCAATATTTCCCTTTGGCACACCCTACAGGGTACATTTATGTTTGGATTGCTTTGAAACCTGGCATGCTTGTTTGGGGTGACTTCTAGATGGGAGCTATCGATTTTCTACCAATTCCATCTGTCAAAAAATGTTGCTGCTGGCAACGATCTTTGAACTTAGTTTAGTCAGGCATCAATATATTCCTTTGGCATGCCCTACAGGGGGCACATTTATGATCAGATTGGTTTGAAACTTTGTATGCTTGTTTGGGGTTACCTCTAGATGGGAGCTTTTGATTTTCATCAATTTCCGTCAAAAAATGTTGCCACTGGCAATGGCCTTCCATGAACTTAGTAAAAACTTAGTGCTATTAAGCATCAATATTTCCATTTGCCACACTCTGCAGGGCACATTTAAGATTGGATCGCTTGCAAACTTGGTGTGCTTGTGTGGGTTGACATCTATATGGGAGCTATCGATTTTCTTCCATTTCTGTCAAAAAAATGTTGCCGCTGACCTTTGAACTTAGTTTAGTCAGACCTCAATATTTCCCTTTAAAACACCCTTCAGGGCACATTTATGATCGGATCACTTTGAAACTTGGTATGTGTGTTTGGGCTGACCTCCAGATATGAGCTTTTGCTTTTTTTCATTTCCATAAAAAATTATTGTCGTTATCACCAGCCTTTGAACTTACTGCATTTGTGCATCAACTTATCCCTTTTGTACTCTCTACAGGGTATATTTATGAATTTCCATAACCCCCCCCCCCCCCCCCCCAAAAAAAAAAAACAAAAAAAACAAACCATTGCCACAAAGCAGTGACCTTCTACTTAGTGCATTTGTGCATTAACATCTTCCTTTGGCATGCCTCAGAGGGCACATTCATTATCAGGTTGTTTTGAAACTTTGTATTCTTATGCAGGGTGACAAAGATAGGAGCTGTTGATTTTCTTTTCATTTCCATCAAAAACTGTTGCTGTTGGCAACAATTTTTGAATTTATTGCATTTGTGCATCAACATTTTTTGACATGGCCTACAGGCCACATTTATCATATGATTGTGTTTATACCCCCCACAAACAAAGTTTGGGGGAGGGGGGGGGGGTATATAGGAATCACCCTGTCTGTCCATCCTTATAAGCGCAACTCCTCCTAAACCGTTTGAAGAATTTTCATGAAACTTTACACAATGGAAGAACTCCATATGAAGATGTGCATGAAGCAATATAATTCCATTCTGACAGGTGCGGGTATCACTTTGTGAGCTTGCTCACAGTACCTCTAGTTGAACTTGGTGTGCTCATTAGTCAAGAACCCTAGATAAGAGCTGTTGATTAGCATTCATTTCTGTGAAAAAAGTTGCCATTTACAATAACCTTTGAACATACTGCATTTGTGTATCAACATTCAGCCTTTAGCCAGTCTTACAGTTTATATTTAAAAATGCATGGATTACTCTGATGTTGTGCACACACAATGCTGTTATGTTGAAATTTCATCAAATAACATTGGTACCAATGATCTTCAATTTTGCCATTTCCTTTATAACTTACCAAGTTCAAGTTTGTCAAGTTGAACTACAGTTTCATTGACACTTTCATTTAGTTACATGTCTGGTAACAAACCCATGTAAAAATTACATTTAAAAAATAGCCAATTTTTCGATGCCACTGTTTTCCATAATTCATCTGGTAATTTACCCCTATGTATCAGACTCCAACTTTGGGACCAAAACTTCAAATTCTCTTGTCCAACAAAAATCCTAATGCAATCATATATCTGATACTAAAAATATATCTCTATTTTTATTGGCCTCAGTTTCAACATATGCACTATGTTTAAAATTTCATCCCTGTGCAATAGTGTGAAACTGTACAGCGGAACCTATGGCCACCACAGCAGCCATCCTGTTTTACTTCAGGTTGAAACTATGAAACTAATGCCATGTAAATTGGAGATATATTTTTAGTATCAGATATATGATTACATTAGGCTATTTGTTGGACAAGAGAATTTGAAGTTTGGGTCCCAAAGCTGGAGTTTGATGCATAGGGGTAAATTACCAGATGAATTATGGGAAACAGTGGCTTCGAAAAAATTGACTATTTTTTAGAATGTCATTTTTTCACAGGTTTGTTACAAAACATGTAACTGAAAAATGAAATGGAAACATTTTTTTTTTGCATTTTAGAAACAGGGGATGCTATGCTCCAGGGGGGTAGATACATTGTAGGTGGGGGTGATGGGAAAATTCTGCTTTTGAGGCTGCTGGGTGGCTGAAAATGACTGGTTTCGGCATTTTTTCATGCAATTTTGCAGGTTGAAGTCTTGCCTTTGACAATAAATTATTTCACCCACATTAAGATTGTTTAGTTTTATGCCCCCGACTTAAGTCGGGTGGCATATAGTGATTGAAGTATGCATGTGTCCGTGCGTGTGTGTGTGTGTGTCTGTCCGAACCAATAACTCGAAAACTGTTAGGGCTACAGTCATCAAACTTCACCAGGCCTGGGGTCAATTACATTGAAAGTAATTAATTACAATTACAATTACATTGGGAAAATGCAATTACAATTACAATTACTTGTTTTTTAAAAGTAATTAATTACAATTACAATTACTTTTTGAAAAGTAATTAATTACTTTTAATTACTTTTCACAACTTTTTGGACAAATCACTGACAAATTATCTTTTGGTGGACCCCAGGATTAACATGGAGGTCTATCAACAGAACATTTGCAAGTGGTTTTTAAGCCCTTTCTCAGAAATTATGAATTTATATTGGTGGAGACAAAATGCTGAGAAAAATTCTGAAAATTGTTTAAGATTGAGAATAAGTCTATATGAAATGAACCCACATGAGAACATAATTTGAAGTTTATTACTAGTACACAACAACTCATTTGTGACAGGTAATAGTTGAAGTGAATGAGTTAGATCAGCAAGTCAAGTTAATTGGTTTTCTTTCAGTACAGTTAATCCCCTAATTGAAACTTGAATTGGACAAAAGAAACTAAACATAGTTTTAGATTCAAGTGTTAATCTCCTAATTGAAACACAAATCTCAACACCATAGATACTAATACTGTTATAAGAGAGACATAAGTATTGAAACATACTGGATTTTTGAACACTGAATGTAAGTTTTGAAAATATTTTTTGATAAATGTAATTGAAAAGTAATTGCAATTACAGGAGAATTTTCAATGTAATTAATTACATTACAATTACAAGTAATTGAAAAAATACTCAATTACCAATTACAGCCAATTACTTTAAAAAAAAGTAATTAATTACAGGTAATTACAATTACCAATTACAATTACCCCAGCCCTGAACTTCACACAATTATAAAGGACCATGGGAGGATGTGTCACACACCACAGCCGGGTTCGTACCTTTAAGGTCAAGGTCACATTTCAAGGTCACACTAACGGGGGCATTGGCACACGCTTTGCGTTGCCCCTCTTGTTACTTAGTGAGATAGTATTACATAACATGTACTATTAAAAAAAAAAAGCAGATATTTGATAAAAGTGATATATATGAAGAAATATATTTAGATTTTCATCAAAAAGGCAGTTGAGGCATTGCACTGTGGCATCTGGTGTATGATTTCAGCGATAGTTGGATGTCTGACAAGCACATATTCCGCGCACTGAGCTGTAGATGACTTGGATGGTCAGTTAGAGAAATTATCACATTCAGTTCAAGACCTCAGTACCTTGTAAATCCTCCTCAGTTCATGAGACAAGCGTGGATTCAGTGTGGCATACCAGGGCTTAAAATTCATAGGTGAATCAGAATCGAATCAGGCAAATGATTCTCGCAAGGGAAACAATGAGAATCAATTTTGATTCGCGGAAAATGTTCATTTGATTCTTGCCGTAGATTATAAAAGTGGCTTTAACAAGCCAAGAGAATGCTCAATCTTTGCACCCTCATAATAAGGTAACAAAACGTCACTTAACAGTAGTGTCTAGTGAAGTCATGGCTGCCTACATAGCGCCAAGTCTTCACTACACACCACTGCCAAGATACTGTAATTTCCATCAGCCAGACCATCAAAATGCACATGTGTGAGAAACTCGACAAAATGGAAACTGGGTCCTTAAAGGGTAAACTCTCTTAACCCTTTACTCAACGAAACGGCCGCGTAATATGCAATTTCAGCAGTTGTAAAAATATTATTTTTCAAAACATTTTAACAAAACCATCTCATGTGACACCTCTCGTCGAGCTCGTTCCAACGAGGGGTCATATGATATGGTTTTGTTGAAAATGTTTGAAAAATTTTTAAAAATGATATCTAAAATAGTAAATTTTGATATCGTCTGCGTTGGTAAAGGGTTAAAAAACTATGACGTCTGCGTTTTACTATGGCATATGTACACTCACAGAGGAATAACAGTACTCTCAAATTCAAAATATTTAAGAACTGAAAACTGATTCTCGCAACAGGCGCTCGCGAGAATCGAAACTGATTCTCGTGAATCGAGACAAATTTTAAGGCCTGCATACTCCTCACCAAACATCCAATATCAGCTTGCCTTATGTTATTCCATTCTTCCTGCAGTGTAGCGGCGAGTTCCTGGACATTGATAGGGGGCTGTTGTCGTAGGCACATCCAAGATGTGCTTCATTGGTGAAAGGTCTGGACAAGGCAGTGTAGTGATGTTATGCTCTAGCAGGAACTCTGTAGCGACACAGGCCCTGTGTGATCTTGCATTGTCATCTTGGAAAATGAATAGATGGCCGTGACGTCGCGCAAATGGCACCACATTAGCTGCTAAAATGTTGTGACGGTAGTACTGCCCTGTGACATGACATTGGATGACATGTAATGCTATTGTGCTTGACATGGTTATGCCTCCCCACACCATAACCAATCCACCACCAAATCGATCGTGCTGCCTAATGGTTACATCATGGTATCGTTCTTTCTGCTGCCGCCACTCTCTTTTTGCCTGTTGTGGAACTTGAGAGTGAACCATGATTCATCGGAAAACATGACATTGCTCCACTGACGATTGTCCTAGCACTGTCTTGCACCAATTATGCCTTTGTGTGATGTGACATTCATTCAAACATCGAATTATTCGAGGTCGTCGCGCATACAATTTCCAGCTGTGTAGGCGATTTCGGATAGTCGGACAACTGACGTGCCAATCTGTCGCTCGGTGCAGCTGCTGTCCAATTCCTGAGTTGCATTGATGGTGGTTACATAATGCTGTGGTTTAAATGAAACGATCCTGATTAGCAGTTGTCGCCCTCGGATGACCTGACCGACATCTGTCATCAACATTGGCTTCTGACGGTAACGTGACCACAACCTGCTAATCACCAGTTGAGTAACATTGAGAATTTGAGCCACTGCAGTCTGTCTGTTGCTAGCTTCCAACATGCCAGTGCCATGTAAACGTTCGTCACATGTCAGTCTTCGCACACCTCAAAAGTTACGTTTTGACCAGAAACTATTGATGAACGAGTGTTTATACCAAGAAAAGAACGACGAGACCTTCGAAAAAGCCTGTCCAGTACAAATAAATATTTAAAAACGTACCCCACAGACATTAATGCGGTGCTCGTATGAAAAACCTGCACAAAGTTTTCGTGGGCCATTGACATTCATGATCCACCCTAAACTTGGTAACATATTGATGTCCAATCACGCGTATCCAATACCATTTTCTGAAAATATCAACATCAGTTTGGATATCCCCTACTTTTTTTGAATAGTATATGTTTTTTTTTTTGGCGATTTGGGAAATGTAATACATGTTATGTGCTAGATAACTAAGTTACAGAATATTTGCATATGGAGAGAGTGTATGGCATGTCAGTTTTATACGCCCGTCATTTGACGGACGTATTATGATATGGCATTGTCCGTCTGTCCGTAAACAATTTTTGTGTTGCCTACTCCTCCAAAAGTTTACATGCTACATTGTTCAAACTTTGTACACATGTTGATCAGTAACTGCCGTTGTGCATGTGACAAGTGCAGGTAACTCCATTTTGTATTTCCAGAGTTATGCCCCATTTTAGTACTTAAACATTACAGTATTGTGTCGCCTTCTCCTTCAACATTTTACATGCTATATTGTTCAAACTTTGCACACATGGTGATCACCAATTGCTGTTGTGCATGTGACAAGAGCAGCAGGTACCTCCATTTTGTATTTCCAGAGTTACGCCCCTTTTTGTACTTAAACATTACAGTGTTGTGTCGCTTTCTCCTTCAACATTTTACATGCTATATTGTTCAAACCTTGCACACATGTTGATCACCAATTGCCGTTGTGCATGTGACAAGTGCAAGTAACTCTGTTTTGTATTTCCAGAGTTATGTCCCCTTTTAGTACTTAAAACATTGCAGTATTGTGTCGCCTACTCCTTCAACATTTTACATGCTATATTCAGGCCTGAAAATAAGCAGTCTGATATTTGCAAAATGAGGTCCCCCAGAGGGTGAATTTGATGATGCTATTCCAAACAGTGGGCCAATTTATCTGCTGGGTACCTCTTTCTGTTTAGTTTTGTGGCCCTGATTCAGATTGAGGTTCACAGAGGGTAAATTTAGTGACGCTATCCTGCTGAGCAGGGTAGCATCACTAAATTCACCCTCTGGGGACCTCATTTTGCAGATGACAGTCAGCTTATTTTCTGGCTTGGCTATATTGTTCAAACGTTGCACACATGGTGATCACCAATTGCATTGTGCATGTGACAAGGGCAGATAACTCCATTTTGTATTTTCAGAGTTATGCCCCTTTTAGTACTTAAAAAATTACAGTTCTGTGTCGCCTTCTCCTTCAACATTTTACATGCTGTATTGTTCAGACTTTGCACACATGGTGATCACCAATTGCTGTTGTGCATGTGACAAGAGCAGGTAACTCCATTTTGTATTTCCAGAGTTATGCCCCCCTTTAGTACTTGAAACATTACACTGTTGTGTCACCTATTCCAACATTTTACTTGCTTTATTGTTCAAACTTTGCAATCATGTTGATCATCAATTGTCGTTGGGCATGTAACAGGAGCAGATAACACCATTTTATTTTTAAACGACGAGAACCCTCGCCGTTCATAGCTTTTATGATTCTCAAAATGTCCTTTTCCTTGGCGTCACCTATCGTTATCAATGAAGTTAACCTGTCAATGTATGGACGCTACCATTGTAAATGGCGAGGAGAATTGTGAAGACCTCAGATCGATTAATATGGTAATGTGAAAACAGGTGAATTACCCTTTACCCCAGACAGGGCAGGGGAATGGGCAATGATGGGAAGGGGGTGGGGACAGACATAGTCGAGTCAACAAAAATTTCAAACTTTACCCCAGAGAAACTTGTGCATGTTCCAATTTTGATGGGCGTATGTTGCCCCGCTAGGCGGTGCTCTTGTTATAAATGCCTGGAAAACTGTGCAGCGGAACCTCAGCACAGCCTACAGGTAGATAGATAGATATTTATGCTTTTTGGCATACTGATAAGACAGTGCTTAGTAAGTTCAAGTTTGTTCAAGTTAAATCCCTAGGTTGATATTTGGGCTCCCTTATTTCCATTACTGGAAATCTGTGCATTATTTGTGTGGTAGTATCTCAATACCAGAAAAAATCATCTTACTGGACATCAAAGTTATGAATAGTTACTTGACTTCATTCCTCTCTAGTGTTTACTGGCCAGAGATTCTAATAGTATAACTGGGTCATAAGTACCGGTACTTGATTTATACCAAATTTTTTTTTCCACGGCTCCATAGGAACCTCAGGAGCTAAAATTATCAATTAATTCAAGCGTCTGTATTTAAGAAACTGCATGAACCAGAATATTGTTTTTAGCTCAATTTGATAACGTCATGTATGAGCCATTGGGATGGGTTGCAATCTGTTGTCCATCCATATGTCCGTATGTACATTCCTCTGTCTGTCCACAATTCCTTTAGCACACTCTACAGGTTGCAGCTCTCACCAATTTGGTGCCAAATTTCATTTGTGACTTTGGGGCAATGTCTAGACAGTAGCTGTTACATTTTTTGGAATTTGGTTGAAAAACATGGCTGCCAGTGGATGTGGATATAATTTGTCCAACAATTACTTTAGCCAGGGTTTCTGCTACCATGGCTGAGGGTCTGTCAGCCGGACCCATCCCCCCCACTGACCATTTACTGATAAAGCATAAAATCCTGTCGAAAAAAACAAACAGCATGACGCCGTAAAATTCTAGTCAAGACGCAGTCATTCTCCTAACAAAGTTGACACATTTTAGGAGCACCGTTTCTGGAACTGGCATTCTGCATTGTTGAATGTCATTCAGAAACTATTGCTATTTTCTACCGTTTGCCGATTAGGAAAGATGTCACATGCCGATTGTAGTGAAGAAACGGCAATAGCTTTGGGTGTTTCTTCGAAGATTCGACTTGATTATTCTCACAAAACGTTCACACAAAAACATGAATTGTCATCTCAGATGCAAGGAAATGGCCTTCCTTTAGTGATAAATTCTAAAAATTTTATTAACCTGCACGAACCATGGTCGCACCAGACGATCTGTGATTTTCCCCTCCTACCTGACATAGTAATTTATTTCTAGCAGATAACCTGCTTTAGCACACCCTACAGGCTGCAGCTGTCACCCGATAAGTCAAAAAATTCATATGTGGCTTGATGGCAATGTCTAGACGGGAGCTACCAAATTTTGTTGAAAAACACATCCAGCAGTAGCCATATTAGATTTGGCATATAAATTATCAACAATTCCATTAGCACACCCTACCGGCTGTATCTCTTTTCTCCCATTCTTTTTCAAATTTCAT
Organism: Pictodentalium vernedei; assembly: GCA_031216915.1. Classification (NCBI taxonomy): domain Eukaryota; kingdom Metazoa; phylum Mollusca; class Scaphopoda; order Dentaliida; family Dentaliidae; genus Pictodentalium; species Pictodentalium vernedei. Next base: position 183,911,194 of record CM062292.1, on the reverse strand, counting down.
ATGTAGCTTTGGTGTGATGTCTAGATGGGAGCTATCAAATTTTTCTGAATTTTGTTGAAAAACATGGCTGACAGAAGCCATCTTGGATTTGGATATAAAGTGTCCAACAATTCCTTTACTTTAGCACACCCTAAAGGCGGCAGCTCACACCTGATCAGTCCCAAACTTCATATGTGGCTTTGGGGCAATGTCTAGAAGGGAGCTATAAATTTTTCCGAATTTCGTTGAAAAACATGGCTCCCAACGGTCATGTTAGATTTGCATATAAATTGTGAACAATTCCATTAGTACACCATAACTGGTAGAGTGCTGGAAGCCCATATTTGGGCTTTGCTCCGATGTTCAGGTACCACAACTTAAAGGCTTCATATTCAGTGGATGTGCATCACTTTATCTTAGAAGTGAAATTATTTAGTCTGTTAGGATTTGCCTTGTTACAACTTATTGGAGAGTGCCTGTTGGCACTCTCCCATAAATTGTAACAAGGCAAAGACACATGAACAAATTCTGATGACCAAAAATAATTTAGCACTCTACCAGTAAACAGGCCGGATCACTCACCAGATCTTTTTCAAATTTCATTTGTAGCTTTGGTGTGATGTCTAGATGGGAGCTATCAAATATTTCTGAATTTTGTTGAAAAACATGGTTGCCAGCATCCATCTTGGATTTGGATATAAATTGTCAGCAATTCCATTAGCACACCCTACAGGCCGTATCTCTCCCCTGATGTTTTTTGAATTTCATGTATATACTACTCAAAGTTTGCTGAGCACCAAATATTTGACATATCATTGTAAAATTTGTTTGTGACATATTTACGATATTTTTGGAGGACATGATTGAGGAATGTATTGAGATGGTCCCCAGTGTTTACATTACTCTCTCGACAGGCAGACTTTTCGTGACAGTCATGGAAAGCATGTACCCCCTGATTTTCATGATGTTTTCGTGTACTGTCTACATGTACGTGACATGTGTATGGTATTCAATCTTCATTTCAACACAAACCCTTGTGATTTAATGATTGAATATGGCAAATGCAAATCTAAGAAGACATTTGTCTGAAGCAGAAATGTGGCGGGCTGTAGGGATGGTGGAGCAAGGGGCTACCCATCGTCAGGTTGGTGAAGCCCTTGGTGTGCACCAAACAGTGATTACCAGAGCCTGAGCAAGATTTCAGCAGTATAGCACTCCAGTAAGACGGCATGGTGGTGGCAGAGACAGGGCAACATCTGCAGCTGAAGACCAGTTTTTGATCATTCAAACCTGTAGGAACCACTTTGCCACAGCAACCCAGCTTCGCATTGACCTTCAGAATGCATCCAGGGTAAATGTTTTGACGCAGACTATCCGGGCAAGAATTCAGGAAGGTGGTCTCTGATCGCGAAGACAATGCATTCACATTCTGCTGTCCCAGAACCACCGCCAGGCACAGTATGAATGGGCCATAGACCGCGTTAGATAGAGAAGATTGGCAACCTGTCCTTTTTACAGATGAGTCAAGGTACTGCCTAGACCACGCAGATAGGTGTTAATAGGGTATGGAGAAGACCAGGAGAGTGATTCCATGCAGCCAACATTGCTGAGCATGGCCGCTGTGTTGGAGGGTCAAGCATGGTCTGGGGCAGCATCCGCAGGGATGGACATACAGAACTATGTGTCCTTGAACATGGTACATGTACATTGACTGCACAGCGGTATATTGATGAGATCTTGGATGTCCATGTCAGATTGTATGCAAGTGCAGTGGGTGATAGATTTGTTCTGATGGACGATAATGTCCGTCCTCGTGTTGCCCATGCTGTCGGGGAGTACCGACAGAGGGAGGGGATTGAGTGTATGGACTGGCCAGCAAGATCCCCTGACCTCAATCTAATCGAACATGTCTGGAATGAGTTGCAGTTTGCAATTTCAGCCCGTCCAGTCACGCCAAGAAGTATCAAGGAGCTTGGTGCCATGCTGGTCCAAGAATGGAACAACATACCACAAAGGACCACCAGGAAGCTGTTTGGGAGCGTGAGAAGGCGTTGTCAAGCTGTAATTAACGGTAATGGGTCTCATACTCGATATTGAACACATACCAGTTCGCTCCGTCAAGTTTTTGGCAAATTGAAAAGTTTCCTCTTGTACCAATAATATCCATTTATCGTATTCAAAAGCTAAAAAATAATGTCAAACACAAACAAAATCTTAATTTCTGTACTTAAATCATTAAAGATATAATTAAATAAAAAATATATACACTTTTCATTACAATATTTTAAAACAGGTAGTTGGATATACTTGGTGCTTAGCAAACTTTGAGTAGTATAGCTTTGGCGTGATGTCTGGATGGAAGCCATCAAATTTTTCTGAATTTTGATAAAAAATATGGCCACTAGCAGCCATCTTGGATTTGGCATATGAATTGTCAACAATTCTATTAGCACACCCAGCAGACTTCTCTCACTCAATCTTTTTAAATTTCATATGTAGCTTTGGAGTGATGTTTAGATAGGAGCTATTGAATTTTTCAGAATTTCACTGAAAAACATGGCTGCTAGTGGCCATCTTGGATTTGGCATATAAATTGTCAACAATCCCATTGGCACACCCTGCAGGTTGCAGCCCTCACCCCATCTTTATCGAATTTCACATGTAGCTTTGGTGTGTTCTCTAGATTGGAATTATCAAATGTTTCTGAATTTCATTGAAAAACATGGCCAGAAGAAGCCATCTTGGATTTTGCATATAAATTGTCAACAATTCCTTTAGCACAGTAAGCACACCCTACAGTCTGCACCTCTCACCTGATCTTTTTCAAATGTTATATGTAACTTTTGGTATGATGTCTAGATGGGAGTTATCAAATTTTTCTGTATTTCTTTGAAAAACGTGGCTGCCAATCGCCATCTTGGATTTGACATATAAATAGGCTTGTCATTTTGAGGCAGGCGATTGCTCCGGACCACAGTCGCCCGTCTGAGTTCAAAATTCCGTGGGCGGTAAATGTCCGCCTAATCCCGATTTCTGCGGCCCATTAATTCAGTTGAAGGCACCTCAAAATCGGCCGCCTCAAACCGCTCTTTTCGCCGATTGAAGAAAGTACATGTAACAAAGCGCAGTTTGTGAAGTTTGTAGTGTGTCGCCAACGTAGTCACCCAGAGAAGTAACTTTCCAAATATGAGTGGGCAGTCTACCAATTCCAAAGTTGTAATTAGTAATTACATTGTACATCAGACTGAAACAACTTCAAACAACTCTCGTGTCACGCGCGATTATGGGATGTTTCATCCCCAAGCAAGTTCGACCCCTGACGATTTGCCTGGGATGTTTCATCCCGAAATCATAGCTGGGACGATTTGTCCCCCCCAAATCTAAATGATTCGTCCCAAGTTATAGGCATCTGGCAGTGAGCACAGTGCACTGGCTTTTACAGTCCTCATGTAATGTATAGATACGAGCTTCGTTATTTGGATACAAGATAATGCTCACCGTTGGTGAGTGTCATGGGAAACCTGGTATCTTGCATCCAAATATTCAAGCCTGCATCTATACATTACGTGATGACGTACATCATAATTACACAAACCGTGTACCTTAAAATGATATTAGTTGTCTACCCATCAGGCTGAAACAAAATGGCCCCCACAATCATAAGCGACTCTCAAAATGGCCCTCCTGGGGTGATTTGAGGCAAACCATAATGGCCCTCCTGCAATTTTCAAAATGACAAGCCTGTTAAACTATCAACAATTCCATTAGAACACCATACAGGTCGTATCAACTTTTTTCAGATTTCATATGCAGCTTAGGTGTGATGTCTTTTCTGCAGAAACTTGAGTGAATGACTTGGCATTACAGGATCTTTCTATTTAGTTCAGTCCTTTCTTGGACAAGTTGAGCTGCAGTGTCATTGACACTTTCATTTTAGTATGCAGCTTTCTTAGGACCAGTGGAATCAGATGGACCAAAAAAACATTGATTAAACGGGTTGTTAATGCCTCCACCATTTCTTCTCCACAATTTTTGATCATCAGACGATGGATTTCATCAGTTCCTGGTGCTGAATGGGAATTCATTTGGAGATAGCTGCTTCTTTTTGTATTGTGATATCTTGATTTTCCATGGAGTCATCATTCAAGATAACTTTTGCATAGGCATTATTTCCTTAACTTTTTCTTAGACTATATCAGCCCAGTTGTTGTCAAATTGACTTGTGTCAGCATTTTCTTTATCAGTGTGAACGTTTCTCAGTGCTTCTGCTATGCCTTTGACATCTGTGTAAATGAATTTTGAGTATTGGCTGTCTTGAGTGGCTGGATATATTTTTAGCTAACCTTGGCAAAGTCAAGATAAACTATTGCCATCAAGCGTGCGGAAGTCTGTGAGTCTGATCACATTTTCCTTTAGCACAGACTACAACCTGTAGTTCTGGTCCGATCACCACAAAATTTCATATGCAGGTTTGAGGACATGTCTAGATGAGAATGTCCCCTTTTGGTCATGATAGGTCAATCGTGATGGCTTCTTAAGCCCAAAACCTGAAAACCTTTAGCACAGTCTACAGGTCTTATTTAATATGGAGGGATTTCATTGTAATGTGATAGGATTACTCCGTATGTTATCTACATGTAGATGAGAACTTCCCCATTTGGTCGCGATCTTTCAGCTGTGATGGATGCCCAAGCCCAAAACCCGAAACCCTTTAGCACAGTCTACAGGTCTATTTAAGAAGGGACTTCATTGTAACTTGGTAGGATAACTCTATATGATGTCTAGATGAGAACGTCCCCTTACGGCCATAATCTGTCAACTGTGAAGTCTGCCCATGCCCGAAACCCAAAGCACAGTCTTTTGGTCTTATTTAATATGGAGGGATTTCATTGTAACTTGATAGGATGACTCCGTATGATATCTAGTTGAGAACTTCCCCATTTGGTTGCGATCTGTCAACTGTGACGGCTGCCCAAGCCCAAAACCTGAAAACCTTTAGCACAGTCTACATGTTGTATTTATGGAGGGATTTCATTGTAACTAGGTAGGATGACTCTGTATAATGTCTGGATGAGAAAGTTCTCTTTTAGTTGCGATCAGTCAACAGTGACGACAACAGGGGCCCTAAGCCCAAAAACCTTTAGCACGGTCTACAGGTCATATTTATGAAGGGATGGGGCATGGTGGCTCAGTAGGTAGAGGTGCAGGCAGCAAGCTGAGAGGTCCTCGATTCGGATCCCACCTCTGGCAACCGTGTTGTGTACTTGGGCAAGACACTTCTCCCCCATTGCCTACGTTTGGGTGCGGTGGTGTTGTGTACTTAGGTGTACTGTACATCAATGGTGCACCTGTCTTCAACCAATGCTAACCCTGCTTGTGTTGAGTTAGTATGTTGGCGAGCTGACAGTTGCTAGTCGTTGCTCGATGGTTCTCTCTGGGTACTCCAGCTTCCTCCACCCATAAAACTGTCGTAATCATGATTAGCCATTATGCAGAAATATGTGACCCTGGTAGGATTACTTACATAATGTCTAGATGAGAATGTCCCCTTTTGGTCGTGATCGTTCAACTGTGATGGCTGCACAAGCCCAAAAACCTGAAAACCTTTAGCACAGACTACAGGTTGAATTTATGAAGAGATTTCATTGTAACTTGGTAGGATGACTCAGTATAATATCTAGATGATGACTTCCCCTTTTGGTTACAATTGGTCAACCATGATGGCTGCACAGGCATGAAGCCCGAAAAACCTTTAGCACAGTCTACAGTCCGTATTTTGAAGGGATTTCATTGTAACTTGGTACAATGACTCGGTATAATGTCTAGATGAGCACATCCCCTTTCAGTCATGATCGGTTGACCGTGATGATGACAGGGGCCCAAAGCCCAAAAACCTTTAACACAGTCTACAGGTCATATTTATGAAGAAATTTTATTGTAACATGGAATGATGACTCTGTATAATGTTTAGATGAGGACTTCCCCTTTTGGTTACAATCGGTCGACCATGATGGCTACACAGGCATGAAGCCCGAAAAGCCTTTAACACAGTCTACAGGTTGTATTTATGAAGGGATTTCATTGTAACTTGGTAGGATGACTCAGTATAATGTCTAGATGAGAACGTCCAATTTTGGCCATGATCGGTCAACCGTGGTGGCTGCACAGGCCTGTGACCTAGAATTGTTTAGCACAGTCTGCAGTTCATATTTATGAAGTGATTTCATTATAACTTGGAAGGAGAACTCGATATGATGTTTAGATGAGACCTCCTATTTTGGTCACTATCAGTCAGCCATTACTGCCACGTGGTTACGCGACCTGGATTCATTTAGTGCAGTCTACAGGTTCTTTTTATAAAGGGATTTAATTGTAACTTGGTAGGATAATTTGATATGATATTTAGATCAGACTGTCTAGATGAGACTGTCCTATTTTGGTCATGATTCGTCAACCATGACTGCCGAGCCATCATGTGACCAAGCTCCCATTAGCAAAGTCTACGAGTTATATTTATGAAGGGATTTCATTGTAACTTGATAGGATGACTCGTTTTGGAATAATTTCACTGTAACTTAGTAACTTTGGTTGAGATACATTAACTGTGAGGGCCACATTAACCCACCCCTCAATTCTTTAGTACAGTCTACACCTCAAATTCTTTTTATTGAAAACATGACATACAGGGAACAGAAATTAACATATTCTCAATTATCACAATTATTTTCGTATTTCATAATCCTTTCATAAACATTGAACATTATCCTTTTCATCAAACACAGCACACAGTCAAGTTGAGCTACAGTGTCATTGACACTTTCATTTGATTTTCCATTGGTAATTTTACTGATTATTCTCCAAAATTTCTATTAGTCGCACTCTGAAAGATTGTTACAAACAGCGTGCCATTTATTTTCTTTTGCATCATATTTTATTTCATAAACTCTTAGATCTCATATTCAGCATATATACTGTTCAAAAAAAGTAGGGGATATTTGATAAAAGTGAGATATATTAAGAAATATATTTATATTTTCATCAAAAAGCCATTTGAGGCATTGCACTGTGAGATCCGGTGAATGATTTCAGTGATAGTTGGGTGTCTGACAAGCACACATTCCTTGTACTGAGCTGTAGAAGACCTGGTCGGTCAGTCAGAGAATTTTCCACATTCACTCCAAGACCTCAATACTTTGTAAATCATCCTCGGTTCACGAGACAAGTGCAGATCTGACGTGGCATACTCCTCACCACACATCGAATATCAGCTTGATACTGATGTTATTCCATTCTTCCTGTAGTGCAGCGGCGTTCCTGGACATTGGTAGTGGGCAGGTGGCGTTGTCGCAGGCACCTTCCAAGCATATCCCAGACATGCTCGATTGGTGAAAGGTCTGGACTTAGTGCTGACCAAGGCATTGTAGTGATGTTCTGCTCCTGGAACTGTGCTCTTGCATTGTCATCTTGGAAAATGAATCGATGGCTGTGGCGTCGTACAAATGGCACCACATGAGCTGCTAACATGTTGTCATGGTAGTACTGCCCTGTGACACATCCTTGGATGACATGTACTAGTAATGCTGTTCTGCTTGTCTGCTTGTCAAGGTTAGGTCTCCCCACACCATAACTGTCTGATCCACCACCAAAACAATCTTGCTGCCTAACGGTTACGTCATGTTATCGGTCGTTCTGCCACTGCCACACTCTGCAGTTACATAATTCTGTGGTTCGGATGAAATGATCCTGGTTAGCAGTTGTCACCCTCGAATGACCTGACTGACGTCATGACAGTGGCATGACCACAACCTGCTAATCACTGATTGAATAACGTTGAGAATTTGAGCCATTGCAGTCTGTCTGTTTCCAGCTTCCAACATGCCAACAGCATTTAAACGTTTGGCACGTGCCAATCTTTGCATATCTCAAAATTTACTTTCGACCATAAACTATTGATGAACGAGTTTATACCAAGAAAAGAATGATGAGACCTCCAAAAAAGCCTGTCCAGTACAAATGAAAACATACCCCAGTCATTAATGCGGTGCTTGTGCGAAAAACCTGCATAAAGTTTTCGTGGGCCAGTAACATTCATGATCCACACTAAACTTGGTAACATATTTATGTGTCCAATCATGTGTATCCAATACCATTTTCCGAAAATATCAACATCAGTTTGGATATCCCCTACTTTTTTTTTGAATAGTATATACACATGTACTCTTGTGTTCCAAATAATCAAACCTGTACTATTATTAATTTTTTTGATTTTGTCCAACCACTATTTTTAACTAATTCTTAAAATTTTGCCATATCTTTGCAGATTGGCGTAATTAGAGAATTCTGAGGTAATTTATCCAAGATGTGGCACATTGAAGTGTTTTAAATCATTTTGAAACCTCAGTATTAGGGAATAATATCCCACCCTGTACTATTATTCCATCCCATACTATTATTTCATTTCACCAAGTTTTCCATCACATACTATTATTCCACTGCATACTCTTTTTTGATCACAAGAGTAACTCAGCACAATAAATATTAAAAAAAAATGTTTAAATATGTAAATTCTATATTGGAAAGTGCCGTTATGTTTTGTATGTTTAATTTTGTTTAGCCCAAATTGTTTATGTTTTGTATGTTTAATATCAAGCCGAAATTGGACGTTTTCACCTAATGGAGTGAAAGTGACAATTTATGCGAGTGGAATGTACATATCAAGCCTGCACCAATTGGGAAAAGCAAGAAATGATTGTTTCATTCAACTAAGGTTACATAAAGATTTTTAAGGCAAGCATTTTCCAACTTTTTACTACCAATTGTTTGGGTGGATATAAGCAAATTCTTAACTGGTAGAGTGCTCAACTCCATTAAACAACATATTTGGGATACATTTTGAAGTTGGGGCTCTGTGACTTAAAGGCTGCATGCTCAGTAAATGCGCTTCATATTATCTTTGAAGTCAAATTATTTAGTCTGTAAAGATTAACTGTGTTACAATTTATGGACACTCTCCCATAAATTGTAACAATTCAAAGACACGTGAAAGAATTTTGATGATCAAAAATAATTTGGCACTATTTCAATTAATCAGCTGAAACATTTAGAGAGAAAGAGCTTCAACAAGGTTTTTGCAGAGAAAGCCATTTGGAATATGGCGATACCTCTGAAACAAAAGGTTGTAAAGACTGCATGTACATGTAGATACATGTGGATAACAGGTTCAGGCAATGCAGCAGCACTGGAAGCAGTTGGGGGAGCTTGGGTGCATGAAAATCTAGGGCACAATAGATTTGCTGAGACTGTGTTAGCTGAACTATACTTGCGGAAAAAAGAAATGCGCAAGTTTTTTTCTGTGGTGAAAAGATGATTACTTCATTGTTTGGATTTTGATGTTTTTTCTTCGTAACTGATTAAATTTCAATGAGTTTTGTTGTCTTAACACAGATGGCAGTTACATGGATAATGTTCAAAGGTGGGTACCCTACGCCATTTCCTGATCAAAATCAATAGCGGGTGTGCCAACCCGGGCTTCAGTCACTGCTCTAACTCTCCTTACAATTGACCCCATCAAGTTGTTTATGGTACTTTGTGGGATGTTATTCCACTCCTGAAGAAGGGTCTGCGTGTGCTGTTGTTTGAGACCTTGACATGCTTCCTGACCCTCTTGTCCAGCTTGTCCCACAAATGCCCAATCGGGGACAAATCTGGACTCTAGGGTGGCCAATCGTGAACTGGGACATTGTTTTGGTTGAAGAAGTCACGACAAACCTGAGCAAATTGTGGCCTTGCATTATCCTGCGGCAATGTAAGGTTACGTGCATGTATAAGTGGAAGGACGTGAGGCATGAGGACCTGATCCCGATATCTTACGGCTGTAAGATTTCCTGGATGACCACGAGAGGTGTTTTCATGCCATGAAATATCCCTTTGCCCCCCCCCCCCCCCCTCAAATCATAATAGACCCTCCCCTGAATCTCTTGTTTTCCTTAATGCATGCGTCAGAATTTCACTCACCTCGACATCGGTAGAAATGTTGTCGTCCATCTGACCTGTAAAGCTGAACTGAGATTCGTCAATGAATAACATGCGTCTCCAGTGGGCCAAGTGAAACTGATTTGGTGCAGCCATTACAATCGACTTTGGGTGTACCAACGTATGGACGTTGTGGATTTAAATTGAACTACTGCAACCAATTCCTAACTATTCTTAGACACAATCAGCGACCATGAGTGCCTACAACCTGACTCATGATCTCTGTCGCCATCTGAAATCGGTTATGGAGGTGTGAGAGATGTATGCCTCTATGTTGACGTGGCGACGTTGTCACACACTCATGGTGACACCCAGCGATGGAAAGACTGTTGGCATACAAACTAGGACTATCTGAGTTAAAACAAATTCAGCTTTAATAAACATGGTGATTTGAAAATGCCAAGTGAAGTAAACACAATGTAAATACACCATATACACCAACACCACGGTACTGGCCAGTACAGAGCAAATGAACACAATGCTTTTAAAACCCCGGAATAAATCACGGTCGATTCTCCCAACATTACTGTTTATCAGGACGCATAGTTCAGAAAATTAATTGGTCTGTCAGCTTCACACATGGTTGAATTGTCAATAACTACAGTACATTACGTAAGCGGCAATCTTCTACTGATCATATTATACTGGATCACAGTTCAGCATTATCATGGATAAGTTGAGCTTCGTGTTGGTTACACGTAAGACATCACTACACAACACACTGCCCAGACCAAAATGTTAACACTACTCGGCATCGACACCGCTGTCAGTTACATAACATCATAACTGGAACCTGAAGGTTAAAAAACTACTTGCTACTATTTTGCTAGAGCAGTGCTTTGAACTGATAAATTGCGGATAGTAATTGCATTATTAAAGCTGTTGATAAGAAATTCGATTACACATGCTTTAAATGCACTCGTGCAACAAGCACAACATTTAGATAAAGAATTAAGCCCTACACAACATGATCTCACGTACCAACGATGGCACAATTTACAGCTTACACCTTAACTACAATTTCAAGTACCATAAGGCACAGCTCTGAGACAACAAAGTCTTTAATAATTTGTGAAAAATTAGATCTCGTGCTATTCTTTGGCACACTTTACCAATTATGAAATTAAATATGCTAATTACTGTACAAATATTATCTTTTATCACACATATTAGCGGACAAGCACATTTTAACTATGAACTAATGAAAACTACACAAACCTCTGATTTGCAGCATGAAACGAAATCCCCAAATTCACGCTGAAAATTTTCAATCCAAGTCCACCCATGTTGAACACACCATACGATGGTCCACAAGCCACAAACGATGTTACCACTCGCGTGACTCGATGGAGAATACCCGATTCAACACTCTACCCTGTAATTACTAGAAAACAACGCACGCTTTTCTACTGCAACACTACTCAGCACTATATCAAAACAATCACATGGAAACAAGTAACCCATTCATCTACCAGAGTTCTGGCATCAATTCAGTGATACCAGCGATATATTAACCCCATAGGACATACAAAACAACTAATAGTCACTCAATAAAATCGAAATGAATATTATAACGTGACAGATGTATCACATGGATGTCTGCTCCTGGGATTGTCAGCTGATCAGGTTCGTGACATTTCGGCTTTAAGACGTTTCGGCCTCGGACATTTTGGCCAGGACGTTTCGGCCCCATAAAAAGCCAAAACGTCCCACTTTAACAAGCCAAAACATCCCACTTTTTAAACTTTTACCAAATCATTTTGGCCCTGATAAATATTTGCTTATGAGTCAATAAATATTTATACCCCCGCTTCGAAGAAGTGGGGGCTATATAGGAATCGCCCTGTACGTCCGTCCGTCCGTCCGTACGTCTTTCCGTCCGGACAAATTCTTGTGTGCGCAACTCCTCCTACATTAATGAACCGATTTTGATGAAACCTTCATCTCTACTAAGTGAACATGTGCATATTCCAAACTTTTTGATCTGCGACAATTTTAACCAGGTTATCTCTCTTGAACTTTGATTTAATATGGGTTTCTATATGAAATTCTTGTGTGCGCAACTCCTCCTACATTTATCAATCAATTTGGACAAAACTTTTCAGACATCATCACTACTAAGTGAATATGCGCATATTCCAAGATTTTTGATCTGCGACAATTTTAACCAGGTTATCTCCCTTTGACTTAGATTTATTATGGGTTTCTACATGAAATTCTTGTGCGTGCAACTCCTCCTACATTTATCAATCAATTTTGACGAAACCTTTCAAACATTATCACAACTAAGTGAACATACGCATATTCCCAAATTTTTGATCTGTGACAATTTTAACCAGGTTATCTCCCTTTAACTTGGATTTATTATGGGTTTTCAAATGGGATTCTTGTGTGTGCAACTCCTCCTACATTAATGAACCGATTTTGAATACATGTTGCACATTGTAGTTGTGTCTTTCCATCCGAACAAATTCTTGTGTGCGCAACTCCTCCTACATTAATGAACCGATTTTGATGAAACCTTTCAAACATCATCTCTACTAAGTGAACATGTGCATATTCCAAACTTTTTAATCTGCGACAATTTTAACCAGGTTATCTCTCTTGAACTTTGATTTAATATGGGTTTCTACATGAAATTCTTGTGGGCGCAACTCCTCCTACATTTATCAATCAATTTGGACAAAACTTTTCAGACATCATCACTACTAAGTGAACATGCGCATATTCCAAGATTTTTGATCTGCGACAATTTTAACCAGGTTATCTCCCTTTGACTTAGATTTATTATGTCTTTCCATTCGAACAAATTCTTGTGTGCGCAACTCCTCCTACAATTTTAACCAGGTTATCTCCCTTTGACTTAGATTTATTATGTCTTTCCGTTCGAACAAATTCTTGTGTGCGCAACTCCTCCTACATTAATGAACCGATTTTGATGAAACCTTTCAAACATCATCTCTACTAAGTGAACATGTGCATATTCCAAACTTTTTGATTTGCGACAATTTTAACCAGGTTATCTCTCTTGAACTTTGATTTAATATGGGTTTCTGCATGAAATTCTTGTGTGCGCAACTCCTACATTTATCAATCAATTTGGACGAAAGTTTACAGACATCATCACTACTAAGTGAACATGCGCATATTCCAAAATTTTTGAGCTGTGGCAATTTTAACTAGGTTATCTCCCTTTAACTTAGATTTATTATGGGTTTCTACATGAAATTCTTGGCGTGCAACTCCACCTACATTTATCAATCAATTTGGACAAAACTTTTCAGACTTCATCACTACTAAGTGAATATGCGCATATTCCAAGATTTTTGATCTGCGACAATTTTAACCAGGTTATCTCCCTTTGACTTAGATTTATTATGTCTTTCTGTTCGAACAAATTCTTGTGTGCGCAACTCCTCCTACATTAATGAACCGATTTTGATGAAACCTTTCAAACATCATCTCTACTAAGTGAACATGTGCATATTCCAAACTTTTTGATCTGCGACAATTTTAACCAGGTTATCTCTCTTGAACTTTGATTTAATATGGGTTTCTGCATGAAATTCTTGTGTGCGCAACTCCTCCTACATTTATCAATCAATTTGGACGAAAGTTTACAGACATCATCACTACTAAGTGAACATGCGCATATTCCAAAATTTTTGAGCTGTGGCAATTTTAACTAGGTTATCTCCCTTTAACTTAGATGTATTATGGGTTTCTACATGAAATTCTTGTGCGTGCAACTCCTCCTACATTTATCAATCAATTTTGACGAAACCTTTCAAACATTATCACAACTAAGTGAACATACGCATATTCCCAAATTTTTGATCTGTGACAATTTTAACCAGGTTATCTCCCTTTAACTTGGATTTATTATGGGTTTTCAAATGGGATTCTTGTGTGTGCAACTCCTCCTACATTAATGAACCGATTTTGAATACATGTTGCACATTGTAATTGTGTTTTTCCAAATGTAAACCATATATGTGTGGGCTCTTTAAGTATTCAGTGCTGTTCTGTGGAAGTCCACATGCAAATACAAATTTCAACAACAAAAAATGATCTTTATGTATACATTTCCTTATGGCCTTCGTCTACATGATCAGAAGTGCATTCCTCTAAAAACCCAAAGCGGGGGTATTAATCACCTTCAGTGATAGTTCTAGTTTTAAATATTATTCAGCATTTATACCTCCGTTTTTTTTTTCACAACTCGGTACATAATTAAACACAGTGACAAGCTGTCAGATGTCACTCATCTAGATGATTCTTGAGTTTGGTTTTCGCAACTCAGTTCGTGTTGTCCAAACAATTAAATAAAGCCCTATTCATTGGCAAATACCACTATTTACCCTTAGTATATTCAGTTTGTATATCTTCAATATATCTTAGATATTTATGGATAAACTATTTAATTATTTATTTATATGTGCTTGGCAAGCCATCAGAGACGTCTTTTCTGGGGTTGGGATAAGAGGCTGCCTGTTCCATTGGACACAGGCTGTCTATCGACAGGTGGTTCAATAGCTTTGGTTTGTCAACAGTTTACAGAGAAAAACAGGGCAGGTACTGGGTTGGGCTTCTACAAATCAGTCCCAGTCGGTAAACCTATAAAAGAAAACCCACACCTATTTACTCAAGACAAAGCAAACAACATCACACAGAGTCTTTCCTACATATGGATCTCACCAAAACGGTCTTTTTGTGAAGAGTCTGTGATTCACTGAGCTTCTTTACTAGTAAATTAGTAACTTTGCCTATGTTAAAAACATAATGTTTATGCACAGACATAAAACAAGTCAAATAGCTATATGATAAAACCAGTATTTAACTTTTTATAATCGAAGGTGCATTTTAAAAAAATGAGTATTTGGGCTTAAACTTTGCTTTTGTGAAGAAGTTGTACTGAGGCTTAAGATACTATAAGAGTACACTTCAGTCAATGCTAACCCTGCTACTGTTGGTTAGTTATAGTACTCATGTGTTCCAAATAATAGTGTGGAGTGGAATAATAGTACAGGGTGGAAAATTTGTTGAAATGAAATAATAACGGTATGGGGTGGAAGAGTAGTACAGTGTGGAATATTATTGTATAATGCTGAGGTTTGAAAATGACCATAAAAACATTTCAATGTACCACATCCTGGATAAATTGTCTCAGAATTCTCAAAAACTCCACCTTTATACAATTATGTCAAAAATTATAACAATTAAGTACAAACTAGTACATCCTGATGATGGGCTGCCAGAATAGCCTGGGGAAAATAAATAAACATAAGATCCTAAATAAGAATGATATGGGGTGGAAAAATTGCAAAATAATTAATAATAGTATGTGTATGATTGTCTGAAACACCCGAATATGGTGGAGAGTCTTGACCATTTGTCACCTTTGCTTAGTGATTCTCTGCGGGAACTCTGACTTTCTCCACCTTTAAAACTCTCCAGCATGATATGACCCTGGCTGTTGAAAGCCCCATTTAAACAAACATTTAAACAAACATCTAAGCCAAAACAAAAATATGATTTAATGAAAATTATTCATTGAATCCACGTTGATTCACTTTTGCTTCTAAAACATTTTCAGGTTTTTCAAAACGTAATTGTCTTGAATCTATCCTTCAAAGAAAAATCAGAAAAGCTGAGACATATCCTTCTATGTTATACAGACACTATATACACTGTTAAACTACCATTATAACATCCTTGATGATGCTTTTCTATCAGCATAAAGATATTTTTCTTTCAGAATCCATCATTGAGAAACTGAAAGTAATAGTCTCCCCCTTCTTAACTATCAGAAATTATCATATATTAATCATTTTGTATTGACTGTACCTGTGTCATTATTCCAGTTGCTGGTCAACTCATGCTACCTTCAGAACCAGATAAACATCACTGATATTGAAGACCGACTATTTCACACAATTGCCACCGACATCACTATATGTAAATTTTTTTTCATCCTCTTACCTCTATTATGCCCGCATTTCCAAAAATGCGGGGATACAATGATGATCTCCATCTGTACGTCTGAACATCCCATTTTTTGAGCTATAATTTTGAAACTTATCATACTTATTAAGTGTGGTACAGAGATGACAAAAAGAAAGGTTTAGTTTGAAATTTTTTCTCCAGGTGGTGCCAGTGACGCCACTTAAGGCTTAAGCTAAAATACTGCTTCCCGGCGAAAAGGCTCCTAGGGTATGTAATTTTGGTTGTTTAAAGTGTGTTTATTTGTTCCAGTAGGGTGTCTAGATATGTTTAAAGGTTTCAGATTTTTCATTCGGTCCCATGTGGTGCCCGTAGTGCCACTTTTGTCATTAGAGAATTGGTTTCCAGTGAAAGGCTCCTGGGGGTTTTAATTTGAAATGCTGAAAGTGTGTTCATATGTTCTGGTAGGGTCTGTAGATGTGCATAAAGGTTTCGGATTTTTTTTATTCAGCCTCATGTGGTGCCCGTAGTGCCACTTTTGTCGTTAGAGAATCTGAATCAGGCTCCTGGGAGTTTTAATTTGAAATGCTGAAAATGTGTTTGTATGTTTCGGTAGGGTCTCCAGATGTGCATAAAGGTTTTGGATTTTTGATTTGGCCCCATATGGTTCCCATAGCACCACTTTTGTCATTAACACTTTACCCAATGCAGACGATATCAAAATTTATTATTTTAACAATCATTTTTTATATTTTTTAAAAAAATTTGAACAAAACAAAACCATATCATGTGACCCCTCACTGGAACGAGCTCAACGTCCGTCGTCCATCGTGAAGGTGGTGTTTGGGCCTTTTTCTCCCAAATCACTGGCCGCATATTAATGAAATTTCATGTGAGTAGGGGTTATATAAGGGCATTTTCATTTTTGGTCAAATTAGGTTTCGGCTCATATTGAGCAGAGGGATGGGGCAAAAATGCTCCAATTCTTAAAAAATCTTCTTCTCAAGAACCAGCAATAGCAGAGACTTGATATTTGGTATGCAGCTTCCTTTTGAGGTGTAGACTCAAGTTTGTTCAAGAGAAGTTCGAAGGGCTATATTTGATGATGTTAAAGGAGGGGGCAAAAATTTTGGCCCTGCCCCAAATTTCTATTTTCCAAACCGCGAGGCCGATTTGAACCAAATTTTACGTGAGTGCTTATTGGGTCATAAGTACCTAATTTATGCAGAAATTTTTTTCCCATAGCCCCGTGGGAACCACAGGAGCTAAAAATAGAAAAAAATTAAAACGCCCTTATCTCCAAAACTACACGGCACTGAGAATTCTTATTTGTTGTGAAGCTTCCTTAGGACCAACAGAATGGAATGGTAAAAAAAAATTGCCATCGGTTTTATCATGGGGTACTTTTTGGGGACTTTTGAAAAAGTGCTGAGTCAGCATTTTTTAACACTGTGGGTAATGGGAAAAACATAAGACTACTTTTCTCCCAAACCACTGGTCCAAAAGCTTTCAAATTTCACATATAACATCTTTGGAAGATTGTTTCACATGCTTATTGAAATCAATTGCCTGGGTCGATATTTGGGCTCTCTATGGGGGCCCAAATGTTTAAATTAGTGCAGTATGAGGAGTATTTTTGAAAAATCTTCTTCAGATCAACCAATAAGAATCTTTTGATATTTGGTATGCAGCATCCTTAGGGGGGTGAGATTCAAGTTTGTTGAAGCCAAGTCCCTAGGTTCATATTTAGGCTGAAAATTTGGGGTCCCGTTGCGGACTTAGAAATTTTGGACCAAAACCCGAAAATTGTTTTTTTTTTTTTTTTCTGCGTTTTGGTCAATTTTAAGACAAAAAAATTTTTTTTTTTTTCCCCTGAAAATTTGGGGTCCGGGTGGGACTTAGAAAATTTTGGTCCAAAATCCGAAAAAATTTTTTTTTGTTTTTTCTGCGTTTTGGTCAATTTTAAGACAAAAAAAAAAAAAAAAAAAAATTTCCCCTGAAAATTTGGGATCCAGGTTGGACTTCGAAAATTTTGGACCAAAATCCGGAAATTTTTGTTTTTGTTTTTTATGCATTTCCGTCAATTTTACGACAAAAAAATTTATTTTTTTTTCCCCTGAAAATTTGGGGTCCGGGTGGGACTTGGAAAAGTTTGGACCAAAATCCGGAAATTTTTTTTTTTGTTTTTTATGCATTTCTGTCAATTTTAAGACAAAATTTTTTTTGTTTTTCCCCTGAAAATTTGGGATCCGGGTGGGACTTCGAAAATTTTGGACCAAAATCAGGAAATTTTTGTTTTTGTTTTTTATGCATTTCGGTCAGTTTTAAGACAAAAAAACAAAACAATTTTTTTACCTTGAATATTTGGGGTCCGGGTGGGACTTCGAAAATTTTGGACCAAAATCCATAATTTTTTTTTTTGTTCTTTTATGCGTTTCTGTCAATTTTAAGACAAAAAATTTTTTTTTTTTTTTACACCGAAAATTTGGGGTCCGGTGGGAAATTTTGGACCAAAATCCGGAAATTAGTTTTATCGTTTTTTATGCGTTTTAAGAGGAAGAAAAAATTTTAGGCTGAAAGTATTTTGTTTGGGAAAAAAATCTGTTTTTTATGCGTTTATCTCAATTTTGGGATGTAAAAGTGCAGGAACTGAAAATAGAAGGAAAATCCTGTGTATTGTGTGGGCTCAATCGCTTCATCTAGTTGGTTTGTATATACTTTTCATAGGAGGGGCGTATGCAGCTTATTCAAGTCAAGTCCCTGGTTTGATATTTAGACTACCATGTCAGGTGAGCGCCCTCAGGCCCCCTGGGGCCTCTTATTTATTAGCCTTATGTGGTGCCCATAGTGCCATTTTTGTCGATAGAGAATATGTTTCTGGCAAAAGACTCCTTGGGGTTTTAATTTGAAATGTTGAAAGTGTATTCATATGTTCCGGTAGGGTCTGTAGATGTGCATGAAGGTTTCAGATTTTTGATTCAGCCCTATGTGGCACCCAGATAGCCACTTCTGTCGTTAGAGATTTGCTTTCAGGTAAAAGGCTCCTAGGGTCTCTAACTGTGTATAAAGATTTTGGATTTTTGATTTGGCCCTATTTGACGCCTGTAGCGCCACTTTTGTCATTAGAGAAGTGGTTTCCAGTGAAAGGCTCCTAGGGGTTTTTATTCGAAACATTGAAAGTGTGTTCATGTTCTTGTAGTGTGTCTAGATGTGCATAAAGGTTTCAGATTTAAATCATTTTATTCAGCCACATATGGTTCCCGTAGCATGAATTTTGTCGTCAGAGAAACGGTTTCCGGCAAAAGGCTCCAAGGGGTTTTAATTTCAAATGTTGAAAATGTGTTCATAAATCAAGTAGGGTCTCTAGAGGTGCATAAAGGTTTTGGATTTTTGATGTGGTGTTAGTAGTGCCACTTTCATCATTAGAGAATGTGAATTGCTTTGTGACCATCTTGATGGCATACCTAAAATCCAGGGATACAACTTAGTGTGTTTTGCACACAAATGACTCTGTTCTAGTTCAGTGTCATAAACAACCTAATAAATATTACAGAATATGTGACCAGTAATTTTTAACATTTAAGGGCCTGGACAAATTTTCTGAATTCCCACATTCAGTGGCTTAGCAGTGATTTCTGGTCAAGTATCGGCTGCCTGTTGAGGCAGCCAAGTCATGACAAGAAACCACTGCATAGATAATATACTACTCAAAGTTTGCTAAGAACCAAATATTTGACATATCATTGTGAAATTTGCTTGTGACATATTTGCGATATTTTTGGTGGATATGATTGAGGAATGTATTGAGATGGGCCCCAGTGTTTGCAATCACTCTCTTGACAGGCAGACTTTTCGCGACAGTCATGGAAAGCATGTACATTTTCATGATGTTTTCGTGTACTGCCTACATGTACATGACATGTGTAGGGTATTCCGTCTTCATTGTCTCCCACTTTTTGAAAAAACGGGAGATATTAAATTCGAGGTGTCCTTCCATCCTTCCGTTCTTCCATCCTTCCATCCTTTTCGTTTCCAGTCTCTAACTTTCCTTAAAGTGACCGGATTTTGATGAAATTTGGGTAGTAGATCACTTTCATCAATTGTGGGGCCAAGTTCGAATGTGGGCATTTTCCACGCATATTTAATTAGGTTGCTGAAATTTGATTGGCTGACGGTTTCCTGACTCTAACTTTCCTTAAAATCAACCGATTTCAAAAAAGTTTCATATATGGATTACTTTTATCAATACCTAGGCCAAGTTCGAATGTGGGAAATTTTGTACTGAAAATCTGTCCGTCTGCCCCATGCGTCAACGCACCTAGGACTAAAAGCCATATTTATGAACCGATCTTCACGAAACTTCTTTCTTGGGTATCTTTGTTATCATTGTGAGACCAGAATATGTGTTTTGGGGTTTGGTCCAAAATTCAAGATGGCCACCAGTGGCCATTTTGTTCCGAAATTGGGTGTAATCAGTTTTTAGCTCACCGAAGGGAGCTTAACTTATCACCGGCTGTCCGTCGTCCGGCATCGTGAACATTTTTCAAACGACTTCTCCTCTGAAACCACTGGTCCAATTTTCACGAAACGTCATGTGGATATTCATTGCTATATAGCAATTCAGGTTTGTTCAAATGAAATGGCCACATTCCATGGGGGATCTGTATGGGACATAACTCTGATAGCACCTAATGAATTATAGAAAAATTATTAAAAAATCTTCTTCTCCAGAACCAGTGGGCAGAATCTTTTGATACTTGGTATGCAGAATCTTGGTATGAGTCTGATTCAAGTTTGTTCAAATCGGCCCCCTGGATTGATATTTGGGCTCACTATAGAAGCCCAAATTTGAACTTAGTGCATTTCAGGCAAATTTCTTAAAAAATCTTCTTCTCCAGATCCAGCAGGCAGAATCTTTTGATATTTGGTGTGCAACATTGTGGGATGGATCTGATTCAAGTTTGTTCAAATTGGCCCCTTGGGTTCATATTTGGGCTCAGTATAGGAGCCCAAATTTGAACTTAGTGCATTTCAGGCAAATTTCTTAAAAAATCTTCTTCTCAAGATCCAGCAGGCAGAATCTTTTGATATTTGGTATGCAACATTGTGGGGTGGATCTGATTCAAGTTTGTTCAAATCGGCCCCCTGGATTCAAATTTGGGCTCAGTATAGAAGCCCAAATTCGAACTTAGTGCATTTCAGGCAAATTTCTTAAAAAATCTTCTTCTCAAGATCCAGCAGACAGAATCTTTTGATATTGGGTATGCAGCATGCTTAGGGGGGTGAGATTGAGGTTTGTTCAAGCCAAGTCCCTGGGTTCATATTTGGGCTCACTGTGGTAGCCCGAATTATAACTTAGTTCAAAGTGAGGAATTTTCTTTAAAAATCTTCTTCTTCAGATCCAGCGGCCAGAATGTTTTGATATTTGGTATGCAGCATCTTTGGGGGGAGGGGGGTGGGGGAGATTCAAGTTTGTTCAAACCATGTCCCTAGGTCCATATTTGGGCTCACTGTGGGAGCCCAAATGATAACTTAGTTCAAAATGAGGAATTTTCTTTAAAAATCTTCTTCTTCAGATCCAGCAGTCGGAATGTTTTGACATTTGGTATGCAGCATCCTTGGGGAGGGGGGGGGGGGGTGAGATTCAAGTTTGTTCAAGCCATATCCCTAGGTCCATATTTGGGCTCACTGTGGGAGCTTGAATTGTAACTTAGTTCGAAATGAGGAATTTTCAATAAAAATCTTCTTCTTCAGATCCAGCAGTCGGAATGTTTTGATATGTGGTGTGTAGCATTCTTAGGCGAGGTGAGATTCAAGTTTGTTAAAGCCAAGTCCTTAGGTTCATATTTGGGCTCACTGTGGGAGCCCGAATGATAATTTAGTTCAAAATGAGGAATTTTCTTTAAAAATCTTCTTCTTCAGATCCAGCAGATGAATGCTTTTGATATTTGGTATGCAGCATCCTTAGGGGGGTAAGATTCAAGTTTGTTCAAGCCATGTCCCTAGTTCCTTAAAATTTGTCTCTCATGACTTCATTCCTTTGTAGTGTTGATGAACCATGTCTAACTGAATGTGACCCCAAATACTTCTTTGAACCACTTTGTTTGAATCACTTTGCCCGGTGAGCGATTAAGGCCCCTTGGGGCCTCTTGTTTGTACAGAACTTCTATATGAAAGTTCGGATTTGAATAAATTTTTGTGTGAATGTTTAGTAACATGGAATACATCACATAAAATACAGGTTTTGTTCTTGTGCAAAAATTATGCAAATTAGGGAAACTTTGACTTATTACAGTGCTACAACTAATACACAGTAAGTGCACATCTTCCGTGTTTTTCGTTTCCAGACTCTAACTTTCCTTACAGTCAGTCAATTTCGATGAAATTTGGGTAGAAGATCACTTTCATCAATTGTGGGTCCAAGTTCGAATATGGGCATTTTCTGCGCATATTTAATTAGGTTGCTGAAATTTGATTGGCTGGTGGTTTCCAGACTCTAATTTTCCTTAAAATCAACCGATTTCGATGAAATTTCATATATAGATTACTTTTATCAATACCTAGGTCAAGTTCGAATGTGGGAAATTTTGTACCAAAAATCTGTCCGTCTGCCTGTCTGTCTGCCCCGTGCGTCAACGCACCTCAGACTAAAAGCCGTATTTATGAACTGATCTTCACGAAACTTCTTGGGTATCTTTGTTATCATTGTGAGACCAGAATATGTGTTTTGGGGTTTGGTCCAAAATTCAAGATGGCCACCAGTGGCCATTTTGTTTTGAAATTTGGTGTAATCAGTTTTTTGTACAGAACTTCTGTATGAAAGTTCGGATTTGAATAAATTTGTGTGTGAATGTTTAGTAACATGGAATACATCACATATAATATGGGTTTTGTTCTCGTGCAAAAATTATGCAAATTAGGGAAACTTTTGATTTATTCAGTGCTACTACTAATACACAGTAAGTGCACACCTTCCGTGTTTTTCATTTCCAGACTCTAACTTTCCTTACAGTCAGCCAGTTATTGATCATTCAGGCCTGAAGGAACCGCTTTGCCACAGCAACCCAGCTTCGCAGTGACCTTCAGAATGCATCCGGGGTAAATGTTTTGACGCAGACTGTCCTGGCAAGGTTGCACGAAGGTGGTCTCCGATCGAGAAGACCATGTATTCGCATTCCGCTGTACCAGAACCATCAGTCAGGCATGATATGAATGAGCCATGGACCACATTGGATGGACCAGAGAAGATTGGCAACCTGTCCTTTTTACAGATGAGTCAAGGTACTGCCTAAACCACACAGATAGGCGTTCTAGGGTATGGAGAAGACCAGGAGAGTGATTCCATGCAGCCAACATTGCTGAGCATGACCGCTATAGTGGAGGGTCAATCATAGTCTGGGGGACCATCAGCTGGGATGGACGTACAGGGCTCTTTGTCCTTGAACGTGGTACATTGAATGCACAACGGTATATTGATGAGATCCTGGATGTCCACGTCAGATTGTATGCAGGTGCAGTGGGTGACAGATTCATTCTGATGGACGATAATGCCCGTCCTCATGTTGCCCATGCTGTCGGGGAGTACCGACAGAGGGAGGGGATTGAGCGTATGGACTGGCCAGCAAGATCCCCTGACCTCAATTCAATTGAACATGTCTGGAATGAGTTGCAGCTTGCATTTTCAGCCCGTCCAGTCCAGCCAAGAAGTGTCCAGGAGCTTGGTGCCATGCTGGTCCAAGAATGGAACAACATCCATCAAAGGACCACCAGGAACTTGATTGGGAGCAGGAGAAGGCACTGTCAAGCTTTAATTAACAGTAACGGGTCTCATACTCGATATTGAAGCCATACCAGTTTGCTCCGTCAACTTTTTGACATATTGAAAAATTTCCTCTCTTACCAAAAATATCCATTTTCCATGGTTATCATATTCAAAAGCTAAAAAATAATGTCAAACACAAATAAAATCTTAATTTCTGTATTTAAATAATTAAAGATATAATTAAATAAAAAGTATATACACTTTTCCTAACAATATTTCAACTAAAACGTAAAACAGGTAGTTGGATGTACTTGGTGCTTAGCAAACTTTTGAGTAGTATATGTAGATTGTCATCAGAACCTCCTCTTAACAGCATGTTAAGGGCACCTTTTCTGAGGTTGTAAAAGTAAAAAATAGGTCATTAAGGGTTAAAGTAGTTTTTCTCAACACCAGAAACAAAACTTCTCGGTGTACACACACAATACATACTTTTTTTTAAAATTTGAAATATTTAACCCTTTACCTAACGTAATGGCCAAAACCAGCCAGCACTATTCTCAAAAATTGCCAATTCATTTTCATTATTTTTTCATTTTTTGTCTCAAAAACATAGGTTATGACCCTCATTGGAACAAGCTCGTTCCATTGAGGGGATCATAATCTATGTTTTAGACAAAAAATAAAAAAAAATAGTTATTCAAGAATTTTTTTTGCAAGTGTCGTCTGCTTTTCATGTTAGGTAAAGGGTTAAACTTTCCCCCAGGAAGTGGAACATTGCTTGTTTACTGTGGCATACAAGTTGAACTGTTCTGTTTTACTGGTAAAATAGGATCCAGTAACCAGAACCTGGGCTGGAATTCCTCTAAAGTGGGGGAGTAGAAGTATAAATGATTGGCTAAACTTGACTTTGTTGTTGCCATAGGTGCTGAAATGATCTGAAACACCAATAAATAAATAAATATACAAATTTAAAGTTTGGAAGTATTTTGAGTGAAAATTCAGTTCTGCATGTAGTTGCACTAGATCCCTTGTTATATAGCCCCATTTTATATTGAGATTGATATTTCCGCAGTTGATAATTCTTTGAGTTTGTTATTTTTCTGCATTTTCTGACTGGTCTGACTCATTTGCATCTTTGTTACACTGGTCTATTGTACATATAGCTGTTGATTGTTTAAGTAGGTCAAGGACCTTGTTTACTTGGATTGTGATAGAATCACCTGGAAACTGATAGAACTTTCGAGATTCTTCTAGGACATTCTATCTGGTTACTATATAAAGGTTTGTCAATAGAATTCAAAAACTCATTTTTTTTTAGAAAGTCATTTTAGAAAGACTCACTTCAGCTGTTTCCATTGGAGATAATTATTGTTTCAGAACAGTGCATTTATTATTGAAGCAGTGCTTCTTTGTGAATTTAGAAGATTGATTCCAAAAGAGAATTTTGAAGAGAATTATTCATCATGGAAAAGAGAATTTATACTTTCTGTGAAACAGAATAATATTTTGTGAAAAGCCAGGATTCTACTGGATTATTTGGAAATTACCTGTGGTGCTAATACTTCTTGGATTTTTACTCCATTTGAATTTTGCGGAGCATTTTGTTATATTTTATTGGAGCCTGCTGAAATTTCTTAAGTGCAAATATTATTAGAAATCTACGGGATACTGTTTCTAAAGACACATTCTTGGATTTAATACTACCAGCTGGTAACTCTTCACAAGATTCTTCACCACTGCATTACTGGATTCTGTCAAACTGTATTTTGGACTAATTCGATAATTGATAAGTACGACTGTTTTATTTTCTGTAAACCAATTAGTGTAAAAGATCTTTGTATCATTTTTGTATATATATTAATTTTTTTAATTAAATTTCAGAATAATTAAATTCATAGTTATTGTTGCTGATTCTCAGATTTCTTTCTGTTACCAATATCAATATTTCCAGACTGTAACAGAAATTGGGGGCTCGTCCGGGATTGAATTTAAGATAACGAGAAAGCTTTATTTGCATATTGCAGTTATTATTTTGGCTCACTCTCAAAACATTTAAATTTTCTTAGAAAATTTCAGTATTATTATTTATATAATCCGAGAACAAGCAAACCTTTTCATCATGGTATTTATTGTGACAGAATTTATTTCTGAATTTGAAAGCTCTCGTAGTTTGGCCCTTTTAAAATCTCTTAAGAAGGAGGATTTATTTCAACCTGCTCAGTATCTAAAATTACCTGCCACCCCTGGTCTGAACAAGCATAAACTTAAACAGCTCATTGTTAATCATTATATTGAGGAGGGTCTTTTGCCTCAGTCTGGGTCACCTGTCTCTGAACCACAACCTACTGATGCTCTTGAACTCAAAAAGTTAGAATTGGAACTAAAGAGATTAGAAATGCAACAAGAAATGAAAAGGCAGGAATATGAAATGAAATTAAAAGAATTAGAAGCCCAAAAAGAAAAAGAAGAAAGAGAAAATTAAATTAAATTAAAACAAATTCAAGCTCAAAAAGAAAGGGAACAAATTCAGGCTCAGAAAGAGAAAAGGGAATTAAAATTAAGGGAAATAGAAGCTCAAAAAGAAATGCACTTAAAAGAATTAGAAATTCAGGCCCAAAAGGAAATAAAAATAAAGAATTAGAATCACAGCGTCAAGGCTCAAATGCAATTTCACCAAGTAGATTTGATGCAACTAAACATGTTAGGCTAGTTCCCCCCTTCCAAGAAAAAGAAGTTGATAAATATTTTTCACATTTTGAAAAAGTGGCAACAAGTTTAGAATGGCCAAGGGACGTCTGGACTTTGTATTGCAAAGTGTTTTGAAAGGGAAGGCCCAAGAAATCTATTCCGCTCTATCTTCTGAGCAAAGCAATAATTATGACACTGTTAAAGAGGCTATACTCAAGGCATATGAACTTTTCCAGAAGCCTATAGGCAGAAATTCGGAAATTATTATAAAAACGAAAATCAAACTCATGTGGAATTTGCTAGAGAGAAGCAAAATTTATTTGACAGGTGGTGCCATTCCAAAGAGATTGGTAAAGATTTCTCTAAATTAAAAGAAATGATGCTAATTGAAGAGTTCAAAGGAAAGAGACCTTCAGATATAAAGGCCCACCTGAATGAACAAAAAGTTTACACTTTAAACAGAGCAGCAGTATTAGCAGATGACTGTGCCTTAACTCATAAAATAAGTCACAACTCCACAAATTTTTGGCCCCACAAGAATTCTTTCCAAAGTGGACCTAGACCAACTTCAGAAAAAACTCATCCTTCCAATCATCCTTCCAATCCTCCAAACTTTTCACCACCCAAACTTAATAGGAAGCCCAATGAAAATAAGTCATCTAATGCCAGCCCTGCACCATTATGACCCAACAGTTCAACTAAAACTTGTAATTATTGTAAGAAACCAGGGCATTTATTATCTGATTGCTGGCTGTTAAAAAGGAAAAATAAGTCCTCTACTTCACAGAATGCACTAGCATGTACTCCATGCCCTGAAAATTATGTAATAAAGCAAGACGCTTTAGAAAATTATAAGCCATTTATTTCTGAAGGCTTTGTTTCCCTTACCAATAAAAATACTGAGAGACACAGGGGCTACTCAGTCTTTAATATTAGAAGGCATTTTGCCATTTTCTGAAGAAAGTGCTGCAGGCGCCCAAGTTCTAGTATCAGGTATTGAGTCAAACTCTTTAAATGTCCCACTTCATAAAATAAATTTAAGAAGTAGTTTAGTAAATGGGACCGGAATGAAATAATAAGCCTGGCTCATGAAAATCCAATGGCTGGACATTTGGGAGTTAGGAAAACCTCTCGTATTCAACAATGTTTTTACTGGCCCAATCTTCGACAGGATGTTGTTGAATATTGTAAAACCTGCCACACCTGTCAAATTGTAGGGAAACCCAACCAGAAGATTCCTCCTGCTCCCCTTCAACCAATCCCTGCTTTGAGGAGTCATTTAGTAGAATTATTATTGATTGCGTTGGCCCATTGCCAAGAACAAGATCTGGAAATGAATATCTTCTTACCATCATGTGTGCTTCTACATGATTTCCTGAGGCTATACCTCTAAGAAATATTAAAACTAAGACTATAGTTAAGGCCTAGATAAAATTTTTCACGACTTTCGGTCTACCCAGGTCAGTGCAATCAGACCAAGGCTCAAATTTTATGTCACACATTTTTCAGCAGGTGATGTATGAGCTCAAAATTAAGCAGTACACATCAAGTGCCTACCATTCTGAAAGTCAAGCTGCTCTTGAACGCTTTCATCAAACACTGAAGACCATGATAAAGGCCTATGGGGAGGATAATGAGAAGGATTTGGATGAAGGAGTACATCTCCTCCTTTTTGCAGTCCATGAAACTGTACTGGAATCTCTGGGGTTCAGCCCTTTTGAATTAGTGTTTGGACACTCAGTGAGGGGTCCACTCACTGCTTTGAAGGAGAAATGGCTCGAGAAAGAGCCACCTGAAATTTCTCTTCTGGACTATGTGTCCACTTCTAAGGAAAAATTGCACCAGGCCAGAGAAATGGCAAATAAACATTTACAGAAAGCCCAGAGTCATATGAAGACCTGGTATGATAAAAAGGCGAATTTTGAACCTTTAAACCTGGGGACAAGGTGCTAGTATTATTCCCTTTAAAGGACAATGCTTTACAAGTAAGATATTCAGGCCCTTATATTATTAAGCACAAGATCAGATACTGATTATGTTGTTGAGACTCCTGATTGACTCAAAAATACTCAGCTGTGCCATATAAATATGTTGAAAACATATTATGAGAGAGAACCAAGCTCTCTACCAGTCTCAACAGTAACCCACATGGATGAGGTAGAAATTCCTGGGGAGGATATTCATGAAGGCGTCGAAAATGTACCCCTGAAGTTACAGAACTCAGATGTCCTGCGAGATCTACAAAATAAGATGGATTATTTACTGCCTGTCCAAAGAAAAGATTTAGTTGATTTAATTTTCAAGTATTATCACCGGAGCATGTACAGACCATGATGAACTTTCGAATCAAAAAGACAAATTTACTGTTATTATACTGCATTCACAATCTACTATTCCCATTTTGTCCAATTTAATTTCATTTGTTTCAAACTTGGCATATTTCTTCATCGTCGTGTGACAGCAAGCCTCTCTTATAGAAGTTGTTAACAAGTTGCCTCTATTCATTGTTTTCCTCCATTGTTTATTTAAGCTCTATTCTCTAAGTTAATAAGGCATATCATTAAGACCCAGTGAAAGCTTACTTTAATCTTTATATCAAGTAAACTTGTTATGCCATGATGCATTTATTATATTGTATATATAGCCTTGATCACAAATAAGAATTCAGTTATAGTTTGGATTTCCAAATGTTACTCTGCTTCATTTTATTAGGAAATCCCATGAGCTATTGCTGTAAAATTGTTCGGATATCCAACAAGTCTGGTTATTAAATGTTGATTGCTGTTAGATATTTGGAATACCAGATTCGCTATTAAATTGTTATTATCTTTAATTTGTCTCCGAGTCATCAGTTGAACACCATTGTTTCACAGCAGATATCAACGGTCGTTCCCCACGGTTATAGTATCAACACTTATTTCCTTATGTGCCTAGTAGGACATCTGTTATTTTTCATGATGTTGATGTAGGAGAGGCAAATCCCATCAAACAGCATCCATATAGATTGAACCCTTTCAAAGCTTAGATCATGCGATAGGAAATACAGTATATGCTGAACAATGATATCATAGAACCTAGCCATAGCAACTGGAGTTCGCCCTGTATACTCGTCCCAAAACCTGATGGGAGTTACCGATTTTGTACAGATTACTGAAAGGTGAACAGCCTCACCAAAACAGACAATTATCCAATTCCAAGAATTGATAACTGCATTGACAAACTTGGCCATGCTAAATTTGTTACAAAATTTGACTTGTTAAAGGGTTATTGGCAAGTCCCTTTAACAGAAAAAACAAAAGAGATATCTGCTTTTGTTACCCCATTTGGGCTGTATCAATATAAAGTTACCCCTTTTGGCATGAAAAACTCTCCAGCAACGTTCCAGCGCATGGTTAACCACTTAATTGCAGACCTAGTTCAAAGTGAAGCTTATATTGATGATGTTATTTACACACAGATACAAATTGGGCTGATCATCTAAAGCATATTCAAGAATTTTTTGACAAAGTGACCCAAGCCAACCTGACTATTAACTTGGTAAAATCAGAATTTGGCAAAGCAACTGTAAATTATTTAGGTCATGTTGTGGGTCAGGGGCAGGTGAGGCCGATTGTGGCAAAAGTTGATGCCATTGTAAATTTTCCAGTACCCAGCTCTAAAAAAGAGCTGATGAGATTCTTAGGCATGGCTGGATATTATAGAAAATTTTGTTTAAATTTTTCAGATGTTGTCTCCCCTTTGACCAGTTTATTGAGCAAAAGGGTTAGGTTTGTTTGGACTGAGGAGTGCCAGAAATCCTTTAACAGAATAATAATTTTATTAAATAATTCCCCTGTCCTGGCCAGTCCCAATTATGAAAAGCCCTTCAAATTATTTATAGATGCGAGTGACAATAGAGCAGGTGGGTATATTGCCCAGGAAGATTCCCAAGGTATTGATCACCCTGTACGTTATTTCTCCCGAAAATTTCTCAAACATCAAAAGAATTACTCTACAGTAGAAAAAGAAACTTTGGCTCTAATTTTGGCATTAACCCATTTTGATGTGTATCTAGGAACCACCCAATGCCCAATTACAGTTTACACCAATCATAACCCCTTAACTTTTATCAATAAAATGAAAAACAAGAATCAAAGATTATAGCGGTGGAGGTTAGCTCTTCAAGAATATAATTTAGAGATTAGGCATATTTCAGGAAGAGATAATGTTGTAGCTGATGCTCTTTCCAGAATATCCTAATTTAAAATGATTTGATCGGTCCCTATTCACTTCAAGTGTATATATGTATATATGTTTATTAAAAAAAGAAAATTGTGAAGATTATCGTGTATGTATTGTAAACGAGTCAGATCCTGCTAAAGTCATATAAAAAGTTTTCAGTACCTTCAAACTTTTTCTTTTAAGGCGGGGTGTGTTATATAGCCCCATATTATATTGAGATTGATATTTCCTCAGTTGATAATTCTTTGAGTTTGTTATTTTTCTGCATTTTCTGACTGGTCTGACTCATTTGCACTGAGTGACCTTGTTTACATCTTTGTTACACTGATCTGTTGTGCATATAGCTGTTGATTGTTTAAGTAGGTCAAGGACCTTATTTACTTGGATTGTGATAGAATCACCTGGAAACTGATAGAACTTTGGAGATTCTTCTAGGACATTCTATCTGGTTACTATATAAAGGTTTGTCAACAGAATTCAAAAACTCATTTTTTTAGAAAGTCATTTTAGAAAGGCTCACTTCAGTTTTTTCCATTGGAGATTATTATTGTTTCAGAACAGTGCATTTATTATTGAAGCAGTGCTTCTTTGTGAATTTGGAAGATTGATTCCAAAAGAGAATTTTGAAGAGAATTATTCGTCTTGGAAAAGAGAATTTATACTTTCTGTGAAACAGAATAATATTTTGTGAAAAGCCAGGATTCTACTGGATTATTTGGAAATTACCTGTGGCACCAATACTTCTTGGATTTTTACACCATTTGAATTTTGTGGAGCATTTTGTTATATTTTATTGGAGACTACTGAAATTTCTTAATTGCAAATTTTATTACAAATCTACGGGATACTGTTTCTGAAGACACATTCTTGGATTTAATACTACCAGCTGGTAACTCTTCACAAGATTCTTCACCACTGGATTACTGGATTCTGTCAAACTGTATTTTGGACTAATTCAATAATTGATAAGTACCACTGTTTTATTTTCTGTAAACCAATTAGTGTAAAAGATCTTTGTATCATTTTTTTTTTATATTAATTTTTTTTTAATTAAATTTCAGAATAATTAAATTCATAGTTATTGATGCTGATTCTCAGATTTCTTTCTGTTGCCAATATCAATAATATTTCCAGACCTTAACATCCATGCATGAGATAAATTAATTATTGGTTGTTTATTTAGATATTAGGTATATACCAGGTAGCATCCTTATGGGGAGAAGATTCAAGTTTGTTCAAATTGAATACCTGGATTCATATTTGGGTGCCTTGTGGGAGCACAAGTTTTAATTTAGTGTAGTGTGAGGAAAACTACTTGCGAACGAGTTCTTAGAAAAAGTATGAGTAAAGTACAAGTACTGAGTAAAATCAGTGACCATGAGTATGAGTACTTGAACTCAAAATGGTTATCAGTAAATCCACAACATTGAATAACATGCTTTTAGATGGATTGCAACCAATTCACCCATGGAGTGGGTTTTCTACTTATTATAAATATAATATAGAAAAATGCAGAAGAACTAGTAAATATTTTTGTTGAGAAATAATGAGTTCCTGTTAGATGAAAATTCCTAGATTGAGTGATTTGGGTTGTAATCCTTCCCCTCACTTGCAAGTCCTTTAGAATGGTCAACAGTTGTATAAATAATAGGTAAATCTTGAATTCATACTTCAGTTGTCACTGCAAAATAGCCAATGACACTGAAAAATGACTCCAGTCACTCAACAAATAACTAATCCATTGTATTTGGGTATTCTAAATATTTAGAGGTTATTTACTTAGTTAGTTTCATATTGACAGAGATATCAGCCTGAGGTAACGTCATGTGAATTTACCGAGGGCTGATATCTTGGATGATTTGAAAGTAACCAAATAATAACCTCTTTATTTGTTAAACAAAAACCAAATAATTTATAAAAATTCTCAGATTTGTAATTCTGACAATGTTATTGTTTCTCATTCTTTTAACCCATTACCCAACGAATCGTCCCCATCCGCCTGCGTAATATGCAAATTCAGTAGTTGAAAAAATACTATTTTTCCAAAAAATTTCAACAAAACCATATTATGTGACCCCTCGTTGGAACGAGCTCATTGAGCTCGTTCCAACGAGGGGTCACATGATATGGTTTTGTTGAAATTTTTGGAAAAATTTGAAAAAATGATATTTTAAAAATAAATTTTGATATCATCTGCGTTGGGTAAAGAGTTAACAAAGTCTGAGGTTTCTTCGCTTACTCCTGGTTCAGTTATTTGAATATCTCGGCTTCCCCACTGAGGAAACCGCAATTTTCGGATATCTAAACTACCTCTTCTTCTACTTCGACAAATCTCTGCTTACTACTCCAAATTTTATTTTGCGATGAATTTTCTGTACAACTTTCTTCATTCTTCTCTTCATCCACCTAATTAATTATTGTTGGCATTATTAATTCTTCTCCCCGTGGGAACCCCGGGAAGTAAGCAGCACTTGTTTACTGTGGTAAACCAGTTCTGCTTTACTAGTAAAATAGGACCCAGTCACCAATGCTTGGGGTTAAAGTCCTCTAACATGGGCAACATGTTGATCAACGATTGACTAAACTTGACTTCATCTCCATGTTGTGTCACGATTAGCCATGGTGCATAAATATGTGACGTTAACCACCAACAAACAAACAAACATCATTAATTCTTCACCATCCAGAAACTACTCTCTTTTGTCAGGTAACATCAATTGTACTAATTGATTGCTTTCAACGAATAACAATGAATGATTCTGCTGTAAACAAAATGGTTGTGCAAAGTAAGTCACCAAGGGGACAACTCAAGCTTGGTTAATATTGCCGAATCAGCCAAGTTTGATAATGGGCAATTCTAGGAAAGAAAAAATCATATCTAATAAATATCAGTGGTTATGTATGAGATGTGAATAGTGTAGTAAATTTAACCGTTTACCCAATGTAGATGAAATCAAAATTCTTATTTTATTTTCAAATTTTTAAAAAAAAATTCACTGAAACCATATCACAAGTCCCCCTCATTGAAACGAACACAAGAAGCTTATTTCAATGAGGTGTCACATGATCTGGTTTTGTTGAAATTTATTACATATTATTATGTATTACATAAGGACTTGTAGACTTGACTCCAGGCTTCTACGAGTTAACAGAGTACTGCTCTAATTTGAGAAATAAAATATTCTTGCAGATATGGAAAGACTCAAGATATTATTTGGGCTGAAGGAAAGGCAAACAAGAGCAGATAAGATGGCAGATGAAACAACTTTATCAGAGCAAGCAGCACAGAAAACTACAGAGCAAAATCAAAATTCTTGTCAAAAAGATTCTGAAAGCCATTTGCTGAACACTTTGAACAAACCAATTGAAAAACCAGTTCTGCAGCAGAGTATAGAAAACTTTTTGACCAAGTATATACCATTAAAAGAAGGGCAGTGCATGAGTTGCAAACTTATTCCTTCAGTGATGATCAGCATTGCAGGTGTTAGTGCCTTTGTGATCACACTAAAAAATAAGATAGGCTACACCGGTTTAAGAAAGTTTCAATATCGTTTGCTTGGATTTTTTATGTTGACATGTAAGTATTATGTGAAGTTCCTCCGTAACTTGTACTAGGTAGAGCCCTGTCAACCTTTTACCAAACACAGCTAGGACATGCCACTTGCACAAAATTTTTTTTGTTACAAGTTATTGGAGAGTGCCTCTTGGCACGCTCCAATAAATTGCAATGAAACAATTTTGTTTGAAATTTTTTTGTGCTTCAACAGCTAAGCAAATGAAATAATGAATACAGTGTAAAGCCACTAAAGTGGCAGCACATTTCAGTAGAGCTCTGATAGTGGCTTCTAGCACTCAACCAGTTAAAATTTGAAAAATGATTTTTGCAAAAAATGGTGCCTGGATATGGTCTTTACGTTAGATAAGGGGTTAAACATATAGGTGTAACTAAAGAGAAGGGTGTAAAGGGTGTGACCGCCTCCCAATAATTTTCCAGTCAGCAGATTTTGTTCTGATTGGTCTTATGGTTATCTGTTTGGTCGTGTCAGTAACCATGTAGTTTCTTACAAGACAAGATTTGATTCTTTGACTTGTGTCACACTTGCAGTTGGTCATATCACTGGAAGTCTGTTGTACCTGATTCATGCTCTTGGAGTCCCAGCATGACTAATTTAGAGTATGGTATGTGCTAATTAAACTAGAGGGGTGTCATTTGTGTGCAAAGCACACTATAGTATATCCCCGCATTCGCATTTGTGATTATTGTCGGGGCCGATGATTAACATGAACACACTTTTAGTGTTTCGAATTGAAACCCCTAGGAGTTTTTCACTGGAAACCATTCCTCTAACGACAAAAGTGGTGGCCCTTGCGCCCCCGAGGGCCAAAATCCAAAACCTTTATGCACATCTACAGACCCTATGAATGAACATGAACACACTTTCAATGTTTCGAATTGAAACCTCTAGGAGTTTTTCTCCGGAAACCATTCTTCTAACAACAAAAATGGTGCCCCTTGCACCCCTCGAAGCCGAATCAAAAATCCAAAACCTTTATGCACATCTACAGACCCAATTGATTAACATGAACACACTTCCAGTGTTTCGAATTGAAACCCTGGGAGTTTTTTTTTCGGAAACCATTCCTCTAACGACAAAAATGGTGCCCCTTTGCGCCCACCGAAGCTGAATCAAAAATACAAAACCTTTATGCACATCTACAGGACCTATTGATTAACATGAACACACTTTCAGTGTTTCGAATTGAAACCCCTAGGAGTTTTTCTCTGGAAACCATTCCTTTAATGACAAAAATGGTGCCCCTTGGGGGCCGAATAAAAAATCCAAAACCTTTATGCACATCTACAGACCCTATTAATGAAGATGAACATACTTTCAATGTTTCGAATTGAAACCCCTAGGAGTTTTTCCCCGGAAACCATTCCTTTAACGACACAAATGGTGCCCCTTGGGGCCGAATAAAAAAACCAAAACCTTTATGCACATCTACAGACCCTATTAATGAAGATGAACATACTTTCAATGTTTCGAATTGAAACCCTTAGGAGTTTTTCACCGGAAACCATTCCTCTAACAACAAAAATGGTGCCCCCTGTGCTCCTCGAAGCCAAATAAAAAATCCAAAACCTTTATGTACATCTACAGACCCTATTAATGAACATGAAAGAACTTTCAGTGTTTCGAATTGAAACCCCTAGGAGTTTTTCACCGAAAACCACTCCTCTAACGACAAAAATGGATCCCCTTGCACCCCTCGAAGCCGAATCAAAAATCCAAAACCTTTATGCACATCTACAGACCCTATTGATTAACATGAACACACTTTCAGTGTTTCAAATTGAAACCCCTAGGAGTTTTTCTCCGGAAACCATTCCTCTAACGACAAGAATGGAGCCCCTTGTGCCCCTTGGGGCCAAATCAAAAATCCAAAACCTTTATGCACATCTACAGACCCTACTAATGAACTTGAACACATTTTCAGTGTTTCGAATTGAAACTCCTTGCAGCTTTTCGCCGGAAGCCATTCCTCTAACGACAAAAATGGTGCCCCTTGCGCCCCTCGGGGCCGAATCAAGAATCCAAAACCTTTATGCACATCTACAGACCCTATTGATTAACATGAACACACTTTTAGTGTTTCGAATTGAAACCCCTAGGAGATTTTCTCCAGAAACCATTCCTCTAACGACAAAAATGGTGCCCCTTGTGCCCCTCAGGGCCGAATCAAAAATCCAAAACCTTTATGCACATCTACAGACCCTACTAATGAACATGAACACACTATCAGTGTTTTGAATTGAAACTCCTAGCAGTTTTTCGCCGGAAACCATTCCTCTAACGACAAAAATGGTGCCCCTTGCACCCCTCGGGGCTGAATCAAAAATCCAAAACCTTTATGCACATCTACAGACCCTATGAATGAACATGAACACACTTTCAATGTTTCAAATTGAAACCACTAGGAGTTTTTCTCCGGAAACCATTCCTCTAATGACAAAAGTGGTGCCCCTTATGCCCCCAAGGGCCGAATCAAAAATCCAAAACCTTTATGCACATCTATATACCCTATTGATTAACATGAACACACTTTCAGTGTTTCGAATTGAAACCCCTAGGAGTTTTTCTCCAGAAACCATTCCTCTAACGACAAGAATGGTGCCCCTTGCGCCCCTCGGGGCTGAATCAAAAATCCAAAACCTTTATGCACATCTACAGACCCTACTAATGAACATGAACACACTTTCAGTGTTTTGAATTGAAACTCCTAGCAGTTTTTCGCCGGAAACCATTCCTCAAACGACAAAAATGGTGCCCCTTGCGCCCTTCGGGCCGAATCAAAAGTGCAAAACCTTTATGCACATCTACAGACCCTATGAATGAACATGAACACACTTTCAATGTTTCGAATTGAAACCCCTAGGAGTTTTTCGCCGGAAACCATTCCTCTAACGACAAAAGTGGTGCCCCTTACGCCCCCGAGGGCCGAATCAAAAATCCAAAACCTTTATGCACATCTACAGACCCTATGAATGAACACGAACACACTTTCAATGTTTTGAATTGAAACACCTAGGAGTTTTTTGCTGGAAACCATTCCCGGACAGATGGATGGACGGACGGATGGACAGATGGATGGAGACAAACAATATATCCCCGCAATTTTTCAAATGCGGGGATAATAAGACATTAGTTTGGAAGCATACAGGTATTCACAAGGAAAATTAGCAAACTAACTATAATCAGGACTAATCAATACAAATATTCCAACTACATCATCTGGAATGCCTTTGAGGAAGGCATGCCTTGAGGGTGCAGTTGGAATATTTTATCAGTCGGGACTTGAGCCATGACAGTTTGGACAAATGAGGTTTACATTCCCCTCCTCCAATTAAGACCGTTTGAACCAGCCCCCCCCCCCTCATCCCCCCCCCCCCCCCCACCCCCCCGCCAGTATGATTTTTAGTGAACTTCAGTAGATGCTTCATCGGGTTGGACGTTCTTGTTGCCAAGATATTTGATGGTGAATTGGTGATCAAATAAAAATGTTGCAAAGTTGTTTCGATGGCAAAGCATTTCTTCTCAACCTACTCACAATTGTTTATAATTGGCTGTAACGTAAGTGCAAGCCCTACTTCAGAACTGGATTGTTTTGATCTTCTTGGGGATTTTTTCCCCAATTGAAATTATTTTGCCACACTTTTGGACTATGCCTAAATCAAATCCTTGTCCATCTAGTTTGACGGTGAAAGATGATTCTCATGCTGCTTGTGTCACTTGCAACAATTGCTCACAGGCCCATTCTTGTGGTGTTTGTGGGGTTTGGTCCTCTAAGTTCTGGGCTTCCGTGAAGAAGGTGGTTCTCTCCAGGGCTAGAACCCCTCGTTCTCGGGGCAAAGGTAGCCGTGCCTCTTTGGAGATTTCTGAGAGTGCACGTGGTGACTCTGTCACGCAGGATGTTCCTCTACAACCGTTGACAGTGCTGGTGCTGTGATTCCTGAAGAGGAGACTGTGGTCTCTCTTCCTTTGGCTTCTGGTGTCACCCTTGAGGCGGCTGTTTACGTTGAGAGTTTTTCCGAGGTCAGCTTGGTCACTTTCTCCGATTTGCCACCTGCGCCATCGACAGTTGCTGGGGAAGTTGTTCCTGCTGATCCTATCTTGTATGATAGTGGCTCTGCCATCTCTTCCGGGGTCCGAGGCTGTATCTGCTAGTGTGTCTCTGGGCTCTTGGCCTTCCCTGGCTTCTCAGCGAAGCTGTCCGGGTTTGCTGGCTGCTCCGTCTCATCTGGCTAGGTTTGCTCCTGGTCGGTTGGGCCGTTCGGTCGCTTCAGCAGCGATTCCTCGCCCTTCGAGCAAATCGTTTGTTGTTCCGCCTTCCCCTGCTGGTGAGCCGACTAGCAGAATGGGTCTGATACATTGGCATCCAGAGCCTGCTGTTCGGCAGAGGCCAGTGACGGTTCCTGTTAGCTGTCACTCTTGGGACCTTCCTCCGGTGATTTCTCACTGTGTTCCAAGTCTGGCTGTCGATCGATGCTTGTCGTCAGTTTCAGAGGATGGGCAGTTGGGGCCTTCTGTCTCGCAGAGGCCAATGGCAGGTTCCTGTCATTCTTGTGATAATCCTCCGGTGTCTTCTCATCGTGTCCTAGTTCCAGCTACCGATTGACGTACGTCGTCGGTCTCTATAGAGGATTTGCAGGCTGGGCCTTCTGTTTTGCAGAGGTCAGTGATTGCCCCAGGGTGTCACTCGTGGAACTATTCTCCGGTGTCTTCTCACCGTCTCCCTACTCTGTCTGCTGATCGACGTTCATCGTCGGTCCCTTCTGAGGATTTGGGTTCTTCTTCTAGAAGGGTCCATTGGGAAGACACTCTGTTGGGCGTGGCTGCTACGACAGATTCTCAGGGTGAGCTGAGGCAGCCCATTCTGGCGCTCACCTGGTTGGTCTCTTGCAACTCTCAAGTTGGCTTCCCTGTGCCTCCTGAGGCACAACCTCCTTTGGTCGGCCACAGAGATTCCTCGCCTGGCCCTTTGGATGCTGTTCAGTATTCACAAGAGGTTTCTGCTGGTCAGCCCGAGTTGGGCTATGTCTCTTCTGCCACAGAGGATGACGATTTTTTTTAAGGCGACAGGCCCCCCCTCGTCAGTCTTGGGGCAGGCTTTAGATTTTGTCTTTGGCTTATTGCCAGACATTCAGCCTTCAGACCAGCCATCCGTGACCGTCCGGCCGCGGTCCTCTGTGGAGCGCCGCAACCCTGTTGAGCCTTCTAGCTCTGGGGTTTTGTGTCCTCTGCAATCGGCTCAGGTTGTTGAGTCCTTCCAGGGCCTGGACGCCAAAATGCGTTCCAAGGAGCAGTCTTTCTTTTCACGATCTGATGCTTTTCTGCCTCCGTCATGGTTTCGTGACTACGAATCTGTATGTCCATCAGTCTTCCAAGGGATGACAACTGTGGATGAATATTCTCCTTCCCTCGGGTTGACTAAGCCTAACTTGGCAGTCCTCCTGATGTCGGTTGTTGAATCTATGGTGGGCCTGTTCCGAGAGATGCTGGGCATGTTATCTCTCGCAGATTGCGTTGTCGCTGCCCTAGCTGCATATTTTCTGCCAGGGGAGTTTGATGATGCTCAGGCACCTTTGCGTGTTTTGTCGCAAGCTTTTATGAACCTGACACACTCTCACGCCTGTAACACGGCTAATTTGGAGCTTGCACGCCGGGATGCAGTGTTGGATACTTCTCCATCCCTTCCTTCTGACCAGCGTGCTGTTCTGAGGTCTGCTTCTTTGGTTGGACCTCAGCTGTTCCATGGTTCTGTGGAAGCTGTTCGTGGTGAGGTTTTTCGTCCCTAGAAGGACCAGCTTTTGTTTCAACAGCTAGACCAACCTGCTACCAAGGGTGGTGGTTCCAGACCCACCACGTCGGGCATGCCTTTGGCTCCATCTGCTCCTTCTGCTCAGAAGAAGTGCCGTCGCGGCCAGGCTCTCTGGCAGCCTCAGGGAGGAAAGTCTTGGGACTCTGTTGCTTCCCAAGGGGGTGGTTTCTCCTCTCGGGGGCCTCGTCGAGGCAGCAAATGAAGGTCCACACCTCGATTCGCCTCCAGTCGGAGGAAGGCTGTCGCTGTTTTTTGACCGTTGGACAGAGATAACGTCGGACCCTTGGGTCCTCGATGTTGTCCAATCCGGTCTGCGACTGTCCTTCCTTCTGCATCCCTGTTTATCTCGGGTGCCCCTCCCGACTCAGGTCCCTTCCGATTCTCTATGTCGGGACCTTCTGGTGCAATCCCCTCTCCAAAGGGGCAATCGAGGTGGTCAGGAACACCCTTTCACCAGGGTTTTACTCGAGACTTTTCTTGGTGCCAAAGAAAAATGGCCAGTTTCGTCCTGTCATCGATCTGAGTATCCTGAACGAGTCCATCATAGCACCTCATTTCAGCATGGAGACTTTCAGGTCGTTTCGACGTTCGATTCATCAGGGCGATTTTGCAGCCAGTATCGACCTGAAGGATGCCTTTTTTCATGTACCCATTCATCTGGCATCACGGAAATACCTTCGGTTCTCGTTTTGGGATCAGGTTTTTCAATTCAAAGCTCTCCTGTTCAGTTTGAACCTGGCTCCTTGGGCCTTCACCCGACTGATGTCACATGTGCTCGCTTTTCACCATACTCAGTCGGCTATGACTTTGTCAGCCTACCTGGACGACATCCTCCAACGGCACCACAATGCTGCAGTTCTGGAGTCCCATGTCTGGCGGTTGCTTGGCCTACTGGCGTCGCTGGGTTTCAGAGTCAATTGCGAGAAGTCGGATCTCCTTCCTTCTCAGCAATTTCGTCATTTGGGAATGGATTTCGACACTTCACAATGTGGTGTCAGTTCCCAATGCTCGGGCGACAATCCTTTCCGCCTTGACTCAGCACCTGCTCTGATCCTCCTCGATCTCAGCCAGGACTTTCCTTCAGATGCTGGGCCTTTGCAGTTCGGTGACAGATCTCATTTCCGCTGGGTCGCTTGTTTGTCCGACCTTTCCAACACTTCCTGTTGGATCATTAGCATCCTAATGTGGATCCTCTGGACCTGAAACTTCCTATTTCTTGGTCCATGCTTTGTCACCTTCACCCTTGGGCCGATATTCCCTGGTTGACCCTGGTGTCCCATTGGATCTTCCTTCGGCCGGTCGCATCCTTACTGCGGATTCCAGCGATTGGGGCTGGGGTGCGACATTGGACCCACTCGGTCTATCTACTCACGGCGAGGGGGACAGTCAGTAGATGGCTCTTCATATCAACAAGAAGAAGCTCCTTGCTCTTCTGTTGAGTTTTTAGCAATGGATCTCTCACCTGTCGGACCACATAGTCCTACTTCTTTCGGACAACTCGGCAGTGGTGGCCTACATACGGAAGCAAGGTGGAACACTTTTGATACCCATGTATCGGCTATCTCGGGATCTTCTACTGTTGGCGCGGGATGTAAATGCTCGGGTGGCCATTCGGCACATTCCCGGACGTCTCAAGGTCCTAGCAGACTCCCTGTCCCGACGCGATAGTGTCCCTCCCACCGAATGGATGCTGCATCTGTCGGTGTGTCAGGCGATTTGCGAGCGATGGGGGCGTCCTCTTGTCGACCTTTTTGCTACTCGCTGGAATCATCATGTAGAGACCTTTGTCTCTCCTGGTCCAAATCCACTAGCATTTGCGGTAGACGCTGTGTCTCTGGACTGGACAGGTTGGATTGGCTATGCCTTCCCTCCACCGATTCTTCCTCAGGTGTTGGCGAAGATTCGTGCTTGCAGTTGCAGGATCATTCAGATCGCACCTCTGTCTCCACAGAGGGTGTGAATCAATCTGCTGTGGCCTTTTTCGGCAGATCGGCCGATTCGTCTACCTCTACATCGCGACCTTCTTTCCCAGGGTCGTCCCAGGAAGTACCACAACAACCTGGCGAGCCTGTCCCTTCACGCCTGTCTTTTATCAGGTCCTGTCTCTGCTGTAGAGGTTTTTTGAGATGAACAGTGGAGTGCATTTCTGCATCGCGGTGACATTCCATTGGCATAACTTATGCTGCTAAGTGGAAGGTTTTCTGCCGCTGGTGTACAGCTCAAAATGTGGATTTTCTGGTATACCTTTTTGACTCCAAGGGCCTCCAGCCTGTTACTATTAAGGGCTATTGGTCTATGCTGTCTGATACTTTCTCTTATGTGGCGAAGCGGTTCATCGGTCGTAATCTCTTTCTCTCCAAACTGATTCGGCACTTTTCTCTGAAGAGGCCTCGAGTTTTGCATCTTACACCCAAGTGGAACTTGGCATGGGTGTTGCATTGTTTGGAGGGGGTGCCATTCGAGCCTTTA
This sequence comes from Pictodentalium vernedei, assembly GCA_031216915.1. Lineage (NCBI taxonomy): Eukaryota > Metazoa > Mollusca > Scaphopoda > Dentaliida > Dentaliidae > Pictodentalium > Pictodentalium vernedei. The sequence continues at coordinate 183,868,719 of CM062292.1, read as the reverse complement.
TCTGAGACTGATAAGCATTTTCTCACATATAAGACTGCTTTCCTTCTCGCGTTTGCTTCTGCCAGATATGTCAGTGAGCTTCATGCTTTTTCTGTTGATTCTGCTTTCTTCAGAAATGAGGCTAACAGTGTTACCTTCACTACTGATTGCTCTTTTCTGGCCCAGAATCAACTTCCTGATTCAGTTCCTCCTCCCATCTGCATTCAGGCTCTCCCTGCTGTCGATGGCCGGAGGCCTCTTCCTTGTCCTGTTTGTGCGATCAAGTCTTATATTAATCGCACGCAGTTCATTCGGAGGGGTCGGTAGAGATTCTTTCTGTCTTTCATTCCTGGGAGGCAGTCTATCTCTTCCCATTCTATTTCCAGGTGGATCTTTCTTGCAATCAAGCTGGCTTATTGCAGTTTGTCTGCTTCGGATCTTGTTTCAAACCGGTTTAATGCTCATGAAGTTTGTGCCATTTCTACATCCAGGGCATTCTCCAATTCTGTTTCGCTCCGGGATGTTATGAACATGCCTTACTGGAGGAAGGCTTCTACTTTCTCCTCCTTTTATCTCCACCTACAGCAGCAATCTGAGGACCTTTTTTCTTTAGGCCCTCTTGTTGCTGCTCAGGCTGTTGTGCACCCTCGTTAAATATGTTTTTTCAGGTTTGTGCATTGCTCAGCCTTGTTCTTTTCAGGTGCTTCTTTCTTTCTTTGTTTACAGGTTTCTCTATTATTCTCTGCCCACCTTGCATTTCTTTCTGCTGTGCTTGTTGGTGTTGGTTATGTGATTCACCTCCTCCTATTGTTTATTATACCCCCACTTTCGAAGAAAATGGGGGTATACTGGATTACATGCATCCGTCTGTCCGTCCGTCTGTCTGTCCATCCGTCCATCTGTGCATCCGTGTGTGAGTCCGTCCGAGAATATTCATAAATTAAGTAAATTATTATTGTTTATAATATTTGTTGGTCATAGGTATGCCCACACTAGTTATTAGTCCCCTATGGGAACCGTAAGGGATCTATAGGATTGCACTCCCTCCGTCTGTCTGTCTGTCCGTCCATCCGTCCATCCGTCTGTCTGTCTGTTTTTTATGTTACCACCTCTCCCTCCAACATGCTTTAAGCTACACCTTTCATATTTGGTACATGGATAAATGGTTCTGAGGGGATGATGCACGCTCCAAATTTTTTTTTCAAAATCCAAGATGGCGGAATGGCGGACATTTTTGTTGTGTTTTTTAAGCTTTTTTTCTCTATTTTCATGTTACCACCCCTCCCACCAACATGGTTCAAGCTACACTTTGCATATTTGGCACATGGATAGAGGGTTAGGAGGGGATGATGTACGTTCAATATTTTTTTTTCAAAATCCAAGATGGCGGCATAGCGGCCATTTTTGTTGTGTTTTTTAAGCCTTTTTCTCTTTTTTATGTTACCACCCCTCACTCCAACATGGTTCAAGCTACACTTTTTATATCTGGCACTGGATAGAGGGTTGTAATGGGATGTTGCATGTTCAATATTTTTTTCTCCAAAATTCGTCCGTCCGTCTGTCTTTTTATGTTACCACCTCTCCCTCCAACATGCTTTAAGCTACACCTTTCATATTTGGTACATGGATAAATGGTTCTGAGGGGATGATGCACGCTCAAAATTTTTTTTTCAAAATCCAAGATGGCGGAATGGCGGCCATTTTTGTTGTGTTTTTTAAGCTTTTTTTCTCTATTTTCATATTACCACCCCTCCCACCAACACGGTTCAAGCTACACTTTGCATATTTGGCACATGGATAGAGGGTTGGGAGGGGATGATGCACGTTCAATTTTTTTTTTTCAAAATCCAAGATGGCGGCATGGCGGCCATTTTTGTTGTGTTTATTAAGCTTTTTTCTCTATTTTATGTTACCACCCCTCACTCCAACATGGTTCAAGCTACACTTTTTTATATCTGGCACATGGATAGAGGGTTGTAATGGGATGTTGCACGTTCAATATTGTTTTTCCAAAATTCGTCCGTCCGTCCATCTGTCTGTTTGTCTGTTTTTTTATGTTACCACCTCTCCCTCCAACATGCTTTATGCTACACCTTTCATATTTGGTACATGGATAAATGGTTCTGAGGGGATGATGCACGCTCCAAATTTTTTTTTCAAAATCCAAGATGGCGGAATGGCGGACATTTTTGTTGTGTTTTTTAATCTTTTTTTCTCTATTTTCATGTTACCACCCCTCCCACCAACATGGTTCAAGCTACACTTTGCATATTTGACACATGGATAGAGGGTTAGGAGGGGATGATGCACGTTCAATATTTTTTTTTCAAAATCTAAGATGGCGGCATGGCGGCCATTTTTGTTGTGTTTTTTAAGCTTTTTTCTCTATTTTATGTTACCACCCCTCACTCCAACATGGTTCAAGCTACACTTTTTATATCTGGCACATGGATAGAGGGTTGTAATGGGATGTTGCACGTTCAATATTTTTTTTCCAAAATTCGTCCGTCCGTCTGTCTGTCTTTTTATGTTACCACCTCTCCCTCCAACATGCTTTAAGCTACACCTTTCATATTTGGTACATGGATAAATGGTTCTGAGGGGATGATGCACGCTCAAAATTTTTTTTTCAAAGTCCAAGATGGCGGAATGGCGGCCATTTTTGTTGTGTTTTTTTAGCTTTTTTTCTCTATTTTCATATTACCACCCCTCCCACCAACATGGTTCAAGCTACACTTTGCATATTTGGCACATGGATAGAGGGTTGGGAGGGGATGATGCACGTTCAATTTTTTTTTTTCAAAATCCAAGATGGCGGCATGGCGGCCATTTTTGTTGTGTTTTTTAAGCTTTTTTCTCTATTTTATGTTACCACCCCTCACTCCAACATGGTTCAAGCTACACTTTTTATATCTGGCACATGGATAGAGGGTTGTAATGGGATGTTCCACGTTCAATATTTTTTTTCCAAAATTCAAAATGGCGCCATGGCAACCATTTCTGTTGTGTTTTTAAGCCTTTTTCTCTATTTTATGTTACCACTGCTCCCTCCAACATGGTTCAAGCTGCACTTTTCATATATTGTACATGGATAAAGGGGTTGTGAGGGGATTATGCACGCTCAATATTTTTTTTCAAAATCTAACATCTGTCTGTCTGTCTGTCCATCTGTCTGTCTGTTTTTATGTTACCACCTCTCCCTCTAACATGCTTCAAGCTACACCTTTCATATTTGGTACATGGATAAATGGTTCTGAGGGGATGATGCACAGTCAATATTTATTTTTCAAAATCCAAGATGGCAGAATGGCGGCCATTTTTGTTGTGGTTTTTAAGCTTTTTCTCTATTTTATGTTACCACCCCTCCCTCCAACATGGTTCAAGCTACGCCTTTCATATATGGTACATGGATAAAGGGTTGTGAGGGGATTATGCACGCTCAATATTTTTTTTTCAAAATCCAAGATGCTTAAAAACTCTAGTGTCTTCTGTGACAAAAACACCTTATGTCACAAAAGCGCCCTAGGGGACTAATACCACCTCGGTGGTCAAACACTTGTTTTTTTTTTATTATTATTTTTTTTTATTCCTTGTTCACTTAGAAATTGTGTCCGTCCGAGCCAAATTTTATCTGTTTAGCCTGTATCTCGGGTATCGAATGTTCTATTGCATTGAAATTTGCCATGAACACTGCTTATGGTATAGGCTTTAAAAAAAGGATTCAACGATATTTCTCACATTCTCCTTTTTAGAGTTACCCCCCTTTTTTGACTTAGAAATTGTAGGAAATAGACATTATTTGTCTGTTCAGCCTGTATCTCAGGTATGGGTTATCAGATTTCAGTGAAATATGGCATGCAGTTTGCCAGTGACAAAGGCTCCTGCCTCATTGCATAAAACTTCCAAACATCAAACAATTTACTGTACCTTTTGACTTAGAAATTGTTGGAAATTGTTGAAAACTTTCGAAGAAAACGGGAGGTGGGTCATACTGGATTGGGGTTATCGGATTTCAGTGAAATATGGAATGCAGTTTGCCTATGACAAAGGCTTCTGCCTCATTGCATAAAAACTTCCAAACACCAAACAATTTACCATACCTTTTGACTTAAAAATTGTTGAAAACTTTTGAAGAAAATGGAATGGGAGGGAGTGTATACTGGATTGCGTCCGTCCATCTGTGCATCTGTCCGTACGAGAATATTCATAAATAATATTTGTTGGTCATAGGTATGCCCACACTAGGCAGTACACCACGTGGGGGTATGCACTGGACGAAAGTCCAGCTCTTGTTCAGCCAATTGTGAGTAGGTTGAGAAGAAATTAAAATTTTTTAGTAAATTTTGTTTCTTAACATACCTACCACAATTGTTTAACGGAGGCCCACCGTCCTTGGGGATATCTTTGATATCGTTGCCTGCCCGCTAAATCACAAACTACTCAGTGGCAGAAATACGGAATTGACGTCACGGTTGTTGCGCATGCACCCGGTAAACGCAAGAGGTGTGCAGAGAGAGTACCTGTAATGTCGAGCGCCGGTCACGCTTGACCCCTTTTCCGATCTTTTTCGTGCTTTTGCACTCTTCCACTTTTCCAACTCGTTTGGAAAAGTTTCTTAGCTTGAGTTAGTTCCGAAGTAGGGCTTGCACTTACGTTACAGCCAATTGTAAACAATTATGGTAGGTATGTTAAACAAAATTTACCAAAAAAATATAATTTCCCAGGACTACTTGTACTGGTAGTAGTAGCATGTTTGTACGTGTAAACGTTAGCGTTTCGTTTACATACGGTCGTTTAAACATTTATGAAAATTCCTAAACGTTGATGCCTTAATGTTGATGGTAGGCCTATACCTACATGTATGCTGAACTTGCTCATGCCAGGTTAGTATGTTGGAGGGTCCGACAAGTACTCACCACCTGGTGGTTCCCTCTGGGTACACAGCTTTCCCCACCTGTAAAACTTTTTGAAACAATATGGACCTAGCTGTCGAAAGTGTTGTTATTGTTAAACTCCAATAATAAAATAAACTAAACTACTCATTGATTAGAAGGTGAGTGTAATGCGCAGTACATGGAGAGTGGAATATTGCAAAAACACCCAGTGGAGTGGAGTTTCCATGCAGATGACTCCTAAAACCTGTGTAAAAGCTTAATAGGCCCAGACAAAGATTTAACCAATTGAGCTTTTTGTAGGGGATTTAAGTTATTGACTGTGTGGAAACTACACTGTGGATGTATCAGTGATAATGCACTCCTGTGTATTGTTCTATATTCCTGCAGGAACCCCAGGAAATGCATACAAGTGCTGGTTTACTGGTAAAAAAATAAGACCTGGTAACCATTGCCTGGGGTTGATGTCCTCTAAAGTGGGCTGCATAGATATAAACCATTGGCTAGATTTGACTTAAAACTCGTGTTGCAGTCAAGATTAGTGCAGAAATCTCATCTCTTTCTTCTGTTTACCAGAAAAATAAAACCAGAAGCAAACAGGCCATCGCCATATAGTGTCTACCCAACCTTTCATGGAAGCTATGAGAGTCTGGCATGTAAACTTCAAAATTTTGGATGTACAAACAATGGACGGATGACATTTAGATCCCAAATTCTCACTTTGACTAAAAGTGTGCTAAAAAAAGATCCTGAAAAAACCTTGGATATGTGATTTTAACTATTATTATCCGTAATTATATTATGTTATATTATTGGCTTACCTGACTGAAAGTCAGGGGAAGCTTAAGTGATCACTTTATGTCCATTGTCTGTCCAGCGTGAACTTTACTTTATCGACTTCTCCTCACAAACCACTGGGCCAAACCACTGGGCCAAATTGAACCAAATTTGATATGCCTGTTCCTTATCATATGTCAATTTAAGTTTGTTCAAATAAAGTTGCCATGCCCATAGGGAGCACCACAAGGAGCATTACTCTGATAGCACCCTTAAATTGTTTTCCAAAATAAAAAGATATTCTCCAGAACCATCAGTTAGAATTTTTTTTCTTCTTTTTTTTTGGTAGGGGGGGGGGGCATATTCAAGTTTGTTCAAATCAAGTCCCTGGGTCAATATTTGGGCTGTGGAAGTCTGAATTTTAACTTGGTGCTACATGAGAGAATTTCTTTAAAAATCCTCTTCTTCAAATCCAAGAAGAATGCTTTCATATTTGGTATACAGCATTTCTACGAGGGTGTGTGTGGGGGGGGGGGGGGGGTGGTCTTTGGGGGTGTCAGATTCAAGTTTGTTCAGATCGAGTCCCTGGGTTAATATTTGGGCTCCCAATCCCAAATTTTAACTTGGTGCAATTTCCGGTATGAGGTTTCTTTAAAAATCTTCTTCAGATCCACCAGTTAGATTCCTTTCATATTTGGTATTTAACATCTCTGGGGAGGGGCAGGAGGGGGTCAGATTCAAGTTTGTTCAAATCGGATCCCTGGGTTAATATTTGGGCTCTCTATTGGGGGGGGGGGGGGTGCAGTGACATAACAACCTTGGGATGTTTCACAGTGCTTGTCTACAGCTGATAGAATTGGAATCAGTCAGGAAGACCTATGATAATAATCATCTGACATGTACACTAGAGTTATGAATAATTTCATGACTTCATTCCTCTGTAGTGTTGATGAACCATGATTCACTAAATTTATGTGACCCAAAATACTTCTTTGAACCACTTTGTCCGGTGAGTGATTAAGGCCGCTTGTATTATATTATATTATATTATATTATATTATATTATATTATATTATTATATTATATTATATCAGTTTCGTTACATCTGCTTTTGATCCACCCTACTGTATTGAAAATACTAACAATTGAGATCTTTTTCCTTTTTTGTACAAAGGAAATCGCATTTGCTAAACACATGAACATTTAAAATACGATGCGTAAGAAGTAATTTTGTCACCTATTTTCGTGGTAAATGCCATGCTCGAACGCAATGCCATATAGTGCAGCTTTGACTTTAGGTTGTTTTTCTTTTTATTCTGAAAAGTGAAGACCTGATCAGAGTTTTTCAACATTAAAGTTGAAAACCGAGACGACAGGTTTTCAGTAATTGTTTCAGTTTCGGTTTTGATAACAAAACCAAAACCGAAAACAAATTTTCAGTTAACCACCCATCTCTAATGTGGCTTGAGAGTTGGGTGGGGGGGGGGGGGGGGGGGGGGACATTGGGAGGTGAATTTTCAAATAACTTCCCCTGTTGTCAACGAACATCCAGTTCTTGAGAAAACCATTTGCTCCTCACTCCCAACCTTAAGCAAGAATTTTCTAACTGATTGTCACCTGCGAATTTCAAATTGATGAAGAAATCCATATGCACGTCCTCCCCTTGTGTTTGAAATTTATGACCTTTAGATTCCAGGGCTGGTTTTGACTCCAGTTTGTTTGTTTAATGAGGTTTAACAATACTTTGAACAGGCAGGGTTACACCATGCCAGACAGTTTTATGGGTAGAGGAGGCCGGAGTACCCAGAGAGAACCACCCAGCAGTCTCAAGCAACAGTCAGATTCTCCAACTTACTAACTCTGCACAAAGTTGGCTGCAGTTGTAGTAAAGTACACCATCAACATGCAGCATGCCTTCGAACACAGTGCCAGCATGTCCCAACATGGGCAATCAGGATTAAGTGTCCTCCCCAAGGACACAACACACTTTCGCTGTAAGGATTCAACCATTGGCCTTTCGTTCTAACTTCTAACCCTGAAGTCTGATTAACATTTACAATAATAACTATCATATATACATGTACACAGCTGCAGATTACGTAACAGAGCTTCTTCATCATTGTTGGCTAATATATATAATAATGATGCAAAAACATTGTCAAGGTAAATGCAACCTAATGGTAGAGTTCTCATGGAAGAATACACTTGTAGGCAACTTTTTCAGAGCAACATACATGTAAGAGGGGAAGTTTGTGGCTGTATGGGGACTGAAGGGTAAAGTTCAGTGTGCTAACCACTGAGACATCATTCTTCCGCTTGACTCCAGTTAGAAAATCCCCACAATATTTGGTTTAAAATCACTAAATTTCTGTCAGAAATGATCACAGAAACAAATAAAATGTCAGATATATACTGATACTTATGTAAGTATGAAATTTCCAACTGTTGGTGATTTGAAGCTTGGCATTTCTGACTATTGAAAATTTTGGAGGGTGATAGACCAGAGGCCCCTTCCCCCCCCCCCTCTTCTTTCCCACACACACATACACCCCCAACTCCCCCGTTGCCACGTTCATGTTCCTATATCCATGCACATGTCATTTATAATTTCAGCATGAGTTTCATATTGTTCAGTCAACTTTTTAGTTCACAAATTGCGTTAACTTTTGAATGAACCAGCAATATCCAGAATACCCATACTCTACTAAGTATCGGTAACATTAGCTCCACAGAAAAGTTTGGAAATGTTCTATCAAGGTATATCACATAAATTTAGTAACTCCAATTAGATTTTGTCATTTTTTGCACTTTTGTTTGATAATATTCACAAGTTGAATCCGTACATAAGCAATAAGTTTCTCCGTTACTGATGGAGAAGCATAATGATTAGGAACAATAGCTTGTGCATTCTCCGTTTTTTGACAAAGTGTTAAGTCTCCAAGCACCACTATGATTCAAAAGAAATGTCTTGGAGATGAAAAACTGTTTCATCTCCAAAGGAAAACAAGTGATTTTTAGCTCACCTTGACAAAGTCAAGATAAGCTATTGCCATCATTTGTACGGAAGTCTGTGAGGTTGTTCACATCTTGTTTAGCACAGGCTACACCCCGCAGTTCTTGTCCGATCATCACTAAATTTCATGTGCAGGTTCGAGGTCATGTCTAGACGACAACGTCCTATTTTGGTCCTGATTGGTCATGGGCATGTGACCTAGATTTGTTTAGCATAGTCTACAGTTCATATTTATGAAACGATTTTATTGTAACTTGGTTGGATAACTCGATACGATGTCTAGATGAGACTGTCCTCTCTTGGTCATGATCAGTCCGCAGTTACCTCTGCCTGGGCATGTGACCTAGATTCCTTTAGCACTATCTACAGGTCAGTTTTTTTTAAGGGATTTCATTGTAATTTGGTAGGATGACTCGGTATGATTTCTTATCAACCTACCTTACAATTGTTTACTACAGGCTTGTGCTGCATTGGAAGTCCCTAACTTGGAAAATATTCTCTCTATTTTGATCTTTCCTAAGGGATTTGAGAAAGAAAAGTGGTGCAAAAGCACCAAGAAAAAATAAGCCAAAACTGGGTCGAGTGCTACTGGTGCACATCCAATAGGGGACGTTCTTCTCCTAGTACAGATCCATGGCTTCTGGTACCAGTGCAGAGTCCGTAACTAATGAATCATTCTTTTTTCTTCCGCCATCCTGGAATGATGTGCGGGCATTTGTATTACAAAACTTGTTGATAATGGTTACATGTGACTAGAATTATGGATCTGAGTATCGTATAATAACAGGACTGTGTTTTATATATTCTCGTTATTAATTTCAACTACATTTTCATTGTATTTTGTATATTCTCTGTGTTCGTGCACGACTTTCGCGTACCGTGTGGTTCGGATATATAATTTTTTGGTTAATAAATTTATGTTATCCTTTTGGATATTATTATTATTATTGGAGTTAGGTGTCAGTGGGGGGGGGGGGGGGGGGGCTGTATGGACAGGATTTCTCCTGTCTGTTGAGGACAGAATTTCTGTTTTTTGGGTCCCTGTCGGCCGTCTGGGTTCAGTTGTGTCCCCGCCGGTCCTTTATTTTCTGCCACCTTTCTCTCGTAGCTGGGGGTGTTCTTCTACTTTCTACATCTGTTGAGTTCACCTTTTCTTCTACTGCTCTCACCTCTGTTATGCCCAGGACTGTTCCTTGAGGACAATGCCTATTGCCCAAGCATATGGTGCATTCTCGTGGCTGTTCCTCCCGCGCCCATGGGGAAGGGGAATGCTGTCGTTCGGGGCCTCCGGACATGACCAAGTCTGGTGAGAGTTATACCCCCTCTGTGGGGGATGTGCAGTCTTTTCCTGTGGTGGATACTGTGGGAGCTGTTGAGTTGTCTGGTGAAGAGATGCCTGGTTCCGGGACGATGGTCCCTCTCCAGTCGACATCTGAGGCTGTCACTAGTGTTGTGACTCCTTTGGAGCCAAGCTCGGTTTCTCTCTCCACTTTTCCACCGGTTTCAACAGCTCCCGTCGTATCTGCTGCTACTGCTGTTTCGTCTGAAACATCATCGGTCACCGTTTCAGCCGGCCGCGGCTTATCCCTGCAGGGGTCTGCAGAGATGTCTGGTAGTGTAGACGTGGCATATCGTCATCCGCCTTTCCTGACTTCAACTCGGTGAAGACGGTAGGGGCTTCCAGCCGAACTCTCTGCTGTGATTTCTCAGCCGTTGGGCCCAGCAGCCTTCTCTTTGGATTCGGATGTTCCTGGTGGGGTCACCATGGACTCTGTTGCATTTCCGTCCACGCACTCTGGTCCGACGGCCAGTTTTGTGGGACTTACGCTTTTTTGTGCAGCCTGGACCTTCTGTCCCTCAGAGATCTGCGGCGACTCTTCCGAGTTCCCACACTGTTGATCCTCGGGGTCTGGTATACCCCTATTAGCATCTGCCTGCAGATGTTTTGGCTGCCACCCGCCGCCCCACGTCGGGTGTTCTGGAGGATCGGACCCTTCGCTGGTTCAGAGGGTCAGGAGTGAAGCCACTTTCCGGTTCGTTCCCATGTCGAACCGGCTGCCATGGGCTGTTAGCTTTGGGAGGCCCTCCCCTTTCTCACTCCGGTTCTTTCCAAGGGCCTTCCCGTTGCCTCCAGTGAGGCTACTAGTGGTTTCCAGGTGCCCCTGCGGCTCTGCCTCCCGGGATTGGAAGCAGGCCGTGTTCTGATCCCCCTGGTGTGCCTACACCATGGGAGGCATCGACTGGTTTGCCCGTGACGGGCTATGTGTCTTCCGATGGAGGATGGATCAGACATACCTGTCTTTGAGGGCCAACAGTCTTCTCAGTTGGGGCAGCTCTTGACTTTGTGTTTGAGTTCCTTCCGTATCTGAAACCGTCAGACCAGATGCCAGTGTCAGGCAAGCCGTGATCATCGGTTGCGCGCCTCCAGCCTGTGGAGCAACCTGCTTCTGGGCACCTTTGACCATGCCAGTCGGTACAGGTGGTTGAAGCGTTTGCAGCTTTGGACTCTAAGCTGAGTTCTTCACTAGGGCTGACACCTTTTTGCCTCCAGTGCATTATCGTTCCTACTATTCTGCCAATCCATCAGTCTGCCAGACTTCGACCACCACCTCCCCCGGGCTTTCCAAGCCCAAGTCAGCCGTTTTTCCTATGGCGACTGTTGGGCTTATCAAGAGAGATACTGGGCATGGTTTCTCTCTCTGATCACATCATCTCTGCTTTGGCTACTTATCTGCCTCCAGATAGGTTTGGCGACGTACAGGCTCCTTTGCATGTGATTTCCAAGGCGCTCATGCATCTTCTCACACACATGCCTGTAACACGGCTAAATTGGAATTAGTTCGCCGGGATGGTGTGTTGGACACAAGCTGTTCCTTTCCCGAGGATCAGCGCTCTGCTCTTCGATCCGCTTCTTTGGCAGGTCCGCGACTTTTCCATGGTTCCGTGACAACGGTCCGGGATGACGTCCTGCATCATTCCAAAGATCAGCTGTTGCTTCGCCAGCTTGATCAGCCTTCTGTTGGAGGCAGGGGCTGTTCTAAGCCTAACATCGCCCTTCTGCTTCCTCCGCGAAGCCAAGGACTGATCCTCCTGCCGCCACTTCTACTTCTTACTCATATGGTCAGGGTAAGTGTCGGCAGACCAGAGGGTGCACTCAGGATCATTCATCTAATAGAGGAGGTGGTTTCTCCTCTCGCCGGGGCTCGAGATGAAGATCCTCACCTTGATTCGTCCCAGGTTGGAGGAAGGATATCAGGGCTCGCAGACCATTGGGCCACAATCACATCCGATCCTTGGGTGTTAGATGTTGTTCAGTCCGGGTTGCGAATATCCTTCCGGAGGCACCCCACTCAGCCAGAGTGCCTCTTCCAACACAAGTTCCTTCAGATGTTTCACGTCGGGAACTTTTGATCACGGAGATGGACAATCTCCTGTCAAAGGGGGCGATTGAGGTCGTCAAGTACTTTCATTCAGTGGGATTTTATTCCCGCCTGTTCTTGGTGCCGAAGAAGGACAGCCGACTCCAACCGGTTATCGATCTGAGTATCCTGAACCAGTCTATCATTGCTCCCAAGTTCAGCATGGAGACGTTCAGGTCGGTTCGCCACTCTATTCATAAGGGAGATTTCGCTTCCAGCATCGACCTGCGAGACGCTTACTTTCACATTCTGATTCATCGGACATCGCGAAAGTATCTCGGGTTCGCTTTTCTGGGGCGAGTTTACCAGTTCAAAGCCATGCCTTTCGGCCTCAACCTGCCTCCTTGGGCCTTCACCCGACTGATGTCGCACACAGTCCAGGGTGACTGCTTCAGCATATCTGGATGATATCCTCCAGATGCACTCCAATGCTGCTCTTCTGGAGTCAGATGCCAATACATTATTGAGCTTGCTCTTGTCGCTAGGGTTCAGAGTCAATGAGGAGAAGTCAGACCTTGTCCCTTCTCAGTCGTTTTGTCATCTAGGGATGGACTTCCGTACTCAGCTGAATACGGTGGCAGTTCCCGGGTAAGGGCTGTGATTCTCTCAGCTTTTGCCCTGACACTGTCCCAGTCCACGTCTGCGACAGCTCGGGAGTATTCTCCGGCTGCTCAGTCTCTGCGGTTCGGTGACGGATCTCATTCCTCTCGGTCAGCTGCATGTCAGACCTCTCCAACACTTACTGCTCAGTCGTTGGAGGCCGAATGTCGATCCTCTGGATCTGGTGCTTCAGTTACCTGACTCTCTTCATCATTACCTTCTTCTCTGGATGGATGTTCAGTAGATTATGCAGGGAGTTCTGTTGGACTTGCCCAGGTCCGATCGTGTTCTGACGGCAAATACCAGCGATCTCGGATGGGGTGCGTCATTGGATCCTCTAGGTCTTTCCCTTTACGGTGTATGGGACCAGGATCAAGCAGCTCTTCACATCAACCAGAAGGAGCTTCTTGCTCTCCTTCTGAGTTTCCGGCAGTGGATCCCCCACCTTTCAAATCATTAGGTCCTTCTGTTGTCCGACAATTCGACAGTGGTCGCCTACATTCGGAACCAGGGTGGCACGCACTCGGTTCCCATGTACGAATTGGCTCGGTTCTTCTACTGCTAGCTCAGGATGTCAACACTGGAGTGGTTGTTCGTCACATTCCCAGTTGTCTTTTCGCCCTAGCTGACTCCCTGTCCCGATGGGGCAGGGTCATTTCCACCGAGTGCATGCTTCACAGGGAAGTGTTCCAGTCGCTTTGCGATCTCTGGGGTCATCCCCACATTGATCTCTTTGCAACCCGTTGGAACCATCAGGTGTCCCCCGTGTCCAGATCCTCTGGCTTTCGCCGTGGACGCTCTGTCACTCGATTGGAATGGTCTAGTCAGCTACGCCTTCCCGCCAGTTCCAGTTCTGCCTGAGGTTCTGGCCAAGATCAGAACCTGCAGTTGTCGAATCATTCTGATCGCTCCCGTGTCGCCTCAACGGGTGTGGATCAATCAGCTCTGCTCTCTGTTGGCGGCGATTCCGGAATGTCTCCCTCTACATCGCAATCTTCTTTGCCATGGTAACCCGAGGAGGTTTCACGTCGACCCAACTTCATTGTGCCTTCACGCATATCTTTTGTCAGGTACTGTTGCCTCCGTCAAGGTTTTTCGAGACGAGCAGTGGAGTGCATTTTTTCTTCAAGGCGGCATTCCACTGGTTTACTATACGACTAAGTAGAAGGTCTTCTGTTGATGGTGTGTTGATCCCTCTGTTGATTATGCCAATCCTTCGATAACACAGATTGCAGAGTTTCTGGTATATCTGTCTCTGGGTACAGGTCCATGCTTTCGGAGACCTTTTCGTATGTGGGAAAGCGTTGTATCGGTACTAATCCATACCTCTCCAAGCTTATTCGGCATTCCATTCGAACCTTTATCCCAGGTGGATATGCGTTTTCTCACATACAAGATGGCTTTTCTGATGGCTTCTGCCTCAGCCAGACGGGTTTAGTGAGCTTCACGACCTCTCTGTTGATCAGGCCTTGATAAGTGTTACTTTTACCACTGATTGCTCCTTTCTGGCCAAGAATCAGATACAGTGGAGCCCACTTAATTGGATATCTCTTAATTGTATATCCCTGTTAATTGAATATAATTTTCAAACACAAAACCATTTACCATATGTAAAAATTTGATCTGTTAATTGCATATGGGTTGTAGAGTAAACTCCTGCTAATTGTATATAAATTTTTGTAATATGTCGAAAAAATTACTGTGACACGCACCAAATTCCCCTTATTTATCAACCTTTTTTGGCCTCACCCCATCCAGTACAGGCATTTATTCTATTATATCTTGTTTGACAGAGCTCTATGAGCTCTGTCAAACAAGATATAATAGAATAAATGCTCAGTTTACCTCCAGAACACAGGAAACCGACCAAATCCCTGTTAATTGTATACTCCTGTTAATTGAATAATTTTCACTGGCAAAATGGATATTCACTTAAGAGGATTCTACTGTACCAGGAACAACTCCAACTCTTATCTGTATCAGGGCTCTTCCTTCGGCTGAGAGTAATCGCCCTTTGCTCTGTTCGGTTCGAGCACTTCGCATTTATCTCAACCAGTTGCAGTTCATTAGGAAAGGCAGGAAACGATTCTTTCTGTCTCTTATTAATGGTCGACTGAAGGTCTCGCCTCAGTCTCCATTTCTTGATGGATTTGTCTTGCTATTCATGCAGCTTATGCTCGTCTAGCGACTGATAATTGTATTACCATTCGTATTTCTGCCCACGAGGTGCATGCCTTGTCTACCTCCTGGGCTTATGCCAACTCCGTCAAGTTGTCGGATGTTATGCAGGCAGCCTACTGGAGAAATGCTTCTACTTTCTCCACCTTCTTTCTGCATCAGTTGCAGGAGCAGTCTGAGGACCTTTTTTTCTTTGGGCCCTCTTTCTTCTGCTCAGGCTGTTGTCTACCCTAGCCATTAGGCTTCAAGGTCAGTTCCAGCCCTGTGCTGTTTTATTGTCCTTTCTGTCTGCGTCATGCAGTGCCATACGCCTCATCTCTCATTGTCTTTTACTAAGGTTTGTGATGCTATGGTTGGATAGGCCTAAGGAACTCGTCTTCTGTCCACGGTTCCAGTGCAGTCGAATATGTGGGGGGTTGGTTATGTAATTCCCTCCTCCTATTGTCTATTCAGCCTGTAGTAAACAATTGTAGGGTAGGTTGTTAAGAAATCTAAATTTTATAGTAAATTTCCTTTCTTATTATACCTACCACAATTGTTTACATGGAGGCCCTCCTATCTTCTTATTCGGGTAAGAATAGTTCCTCCCCGCTGATAACGTAACTCCAGTGTTGGCGGATTCAAAAGAATGTTTTGAGACCCATGTTTTGTTTTGCAAACTTGAGTCTTGAGTTTTCAGTTTACTTTACTAACTACTGTAAATAAGCTGAGTGGAACTTGGAAGATAGAAAAAGTATTTCAAACAAATTGCCTAGGCTATAGATAATTCAGATGTGTGAAAGAATAAATGAAAATTATTTTCTATTTAAAAAACGAACCTCTACAGTCAAAATTAGGAGAGATATTGGAGAAAACAGTGGAGTGAGTAACCAACAAAAGTAATTTGTATTCCACGACTTACTTCAATAAAAGTTAACAAAATCACAAGAAATATGATTTGCATTGTGTTTCTTTTATTTGACTGGCATTTGAAGTGGGAATCATCAAAAACGGGGCAGATTTGGGTGTTTCTTGAAGTGATGTCTAATTACCGAAATAAGCACAACAATTGCATATTAACTCTCAAAACCTTTGCAAAAGCTTAGTGACTCCTCAAAAAATAAGGGGGGGGGGGGGTGTGGGAGGAGAATTACAGTTTTTATCTTATATGGAAAAACAAGCTTCGTCGCATAAAAATGTCACTATTACATATCTGATTTCCAACCAACTGAAAAATTTCAGATGAGTTAATCTAAACATAGGCAATGAGATATTTGAGAGCTAAACTGGTTCTAGGCCATAATAGCATCCAATTTCTTACAGAATTAGACTGGTGGCCTGAGAGCTTGCATTTGAGAGAAAGGTTATTTGTAAGTTGATTGATTGATCTGTTCATTGATAGGGGAGGAAACCAGTTGACAGTGCAATTGTGTTTCTTACAACCGATAAGTATGGTAATCTTTTGGTATGGAAATAAATTTACCATTGAAATTGTATCTTTTTCAACAAAATTAATGTTCTTGTGTAGTGGTTGATGTATATCCAATGTATGGAGGCAGAAATATGTAAGCATTGAATTCTTGTCACAGGTATAGCCCTCAATATTTAGTTCCTAACCTTGTCATCAAATGTTATCTAACATTTATCAGCCATGTGATTCAGAATTGGAAACAATGTTTTTTTCTTTGCTGATGCTTGTCTTCATTCTGATAACCAGCTATGTAGTCCTTCTTTCTCCTTTGTACTTTAACCCTTTACCCAACATAATGGCAAAATCCGGCCAATGCTATTCACAAAAATCACCAATAACTTTCATTTCTTTTCCATTTTTTTTTGTTTCATAAACATAGCTTATGACCCCCCTCCCCCCCCCCCCCCCCCCCCACCCATTGGAATGAGCTCATTGAGGAGTCATAAGCTAGGTTTTTAATGCTCAAAATCAAAACAGTTAGTTATTCAAGAATTTTATTTGCAAGTGTCGTCTGCCTTTCGTGTTAGGTAAAGGGTTCAAATAGTGTTTCAGCAATAATTGATTCTCAACATACTATACTACTCAAAGTTTGCTAAGCACCAAGTATATCCAACTACCTATTTTACGTTTTAGTGTTGAAATTTTGTTATGAAAAGTGTATATATTTTATATTTAATTATATCTTTAATGATTTAAGCACAGAAATTGAGATTTTGTTTGTGTTTGACATTATTTTTTAGCTTTTGAAATATGATATTATTGGTAAAAGAGGAAATTTTTCAAATTTGTCAAAAAGTTGACGGAGTGAACTGATATGGGTTCAATATCGAGTATGAGACCCATTATCGTTAATTACAGCTTGACAATGCCTTCTCATGCTCCCAATCAGGTTCCAGATGGTCCTTTGTGGTATGTTATTCCATTCTTGGACCAGCATGGCACCAAGCTCCTGGACACTTCTTGTTGGACTGGAGGACTGAAATTGCAAGCTGCAACACATTCCAGACATGTTCGATTGGATTGAGGTCAAGGGATCTTGCTGGCCAGTCCATACACTCAATCCCCTCCCTCTATCGGTACTCCCGGACAGCATGGGCAACATGAGGACGGGCATTATCGTTCATCAGAATAAATCTATCACCCACTGCACCTGCATAAAATCTGACGTGGGCATCCAGGATCTCATCGATATACCGCTGTGCAGTCAGTGTACCCACGGTCAAGGGACACAGAGCTCTGTATGTCCATCCCAGCTGATGCTGCCACAGACCATTATTGACCCTCCACCATAGTGGTCATGCTCAGCAATGTTGGCTACATGGAATCACTCTCCTGGTCTTCTCCATACCCTGGAACGCCTATCTGTGTTGTCTAGGCAGTACCTTGACTCATCTGCAAAAAGGACAGGTTGCCAATCTTCTCTGGTCCATCCAACGTGGTCCATGGCCCATTCATATCGTGCCTGGCGGTGGTTCTGGGACAGCGGAATGCGAAATACATTGTCTTCTCTATTGGAGACCACCTTCGTGCAACCTTGCGCGGATAGTCTGCTTTGAAACATTTACCCCGGATGTATTCTGAAGGTCACTGTGAAAGCTGGCTTGCCGTGGCAAAGGGTTCCTACGGGCCCCGAATCATCAAAAACCAGTCTTCAGGTGCAGATCTTGTCCTGTCTCTGCCCACCCACCATGCCATCTTACTGGTGTGCCAACTGCTGAAATCTTGCCCAGGCTCTGGTGATCACCGTATGGTGCACACCAAAGGCTTCACCAACCTGACGATGGGTAGCCCCTTGCTCCACCATCCCTACAGCCCGCCACATTTCTGCTTCAGACAAATGTCTTCTTACATTTGCCATATTCAATCATTAAATCACAAGGGTTTATGTTGAAATGAAGACTGATTACCTTACACATGCCATGTACATGTAGACAGTACACGAAAATCAATTCCACCAAAAATATCGCAAATATGTCACAAGCAAATTTCACAATGATGTGTCAAATATTTGGTGCTTAGCAAACTTTGAGTAGTATATATAGTATACTGATCCCTTTGCAATTGTTCCAAGCAAAAAGCATTTAATTGTTTTTTTTAATCGAAAAACAGAATGAGATTCTATATTTCTTAAGCTGTAGGTAATTTTTGGGACTGAAAAATCATTGACAAGAGTTGTTTTTCCATATGAACTGATTTCATTCACTATTCTCTATTTCAGCAACATCACTTGCCACATATATGATTTTGTTTGATGCAGGTCTGTTTGTGAAAACAGAAGATGGGAAAACCAAAACCTCTTAAAGAGTTACTAGAAGATGATTTTGAGGATTTTAAATCATTTTTCACCAGACCTTACAACAAATATGTTGTTAAAAAACCTTCAAACACTGATAATTCAAATGACAGGTGACGGCTGCCAGAGAATTATTCAAGTGACAGTTACAGCAGTGACAGTTATAGCAAAGATGTTTATGAATTCATGATGGCGGACATAAAAATATTTTAATCCTTGCTTTTATTGTCTTTTCATTCACATTTTTTTGCAAACAATTTGCTTCAATTACAAGAACCATGAATATCTGGAAGTATTTCAAATTTTTCCACCCAAAACTGTGGTAATATGTCTGTGTGTAGGTCTACAACATTCTCTTCTATATCATGACATATATTGCAGAAGACATCTGTGTAGTTTATGAAAAACTAGAGTAACAACCTATCATGTTGACTTAGTACATGTATTGTGGACAGATATTTTAGCTTTTGATCTTTCTGCCAAGTTTTTTGACCAAGGCATTCAGTGGATGTTTTGGACAGAAGAAAGGAAATACAAGAATCACATGTATATTTTGAAAAACCATTTCATGACCAGTATAGCCCAAAAAAATATCAATGAATCTTAGGCCTATAAAAAAAAATTTCTTCCTTTCTAAGGCATTTTTCCTCAGTTTTACAATGTTTATTCACAAAACAGTTCTGAAAATAGTTGGAATCAGAAATTTACCTTCTTAGACAATTACATGTATGTGGCATAACCAATGTTTTCAGCAATGAAAATTTTCCATAATTTAGTTGTAAATTTAACCAACTATATCTTGTTTGACAGAGCTCTGTGAGTCTGTCAAACAAGGTATAGTTGGTTAAATATTTGTCCTACAAGTGCAAAATAGTGTCATAGAAGAGATTTCCAAGTGAAAAAAAAGGTGATGAGACAGATTTTCTATTATGAGGGAGGTGTCGGAGAAACAAGAATTTTTTTTTTGATAGCCTTATATATAACTTCTTCACACCTATTCCAGTTGTGAGAACTGGAAAGTGAGTGAATAGGTTATATAATAAAGCTCATTTTTGCAGATTTGTCTCTTTTTTGGGGTGCAGGTGAAAACGGCACCTATTCTCATTCGCATAAATGGCACCAACTGGTGAAAATGGCACCAAGTGTGACTGACAAAAATGGCACCAAACTGGCGAAAATGGAACCAAACCAAAAGAACAACACTACATTACACAATCAAAAATTTAATTTTCATCAGATTGTCGTTAACGATTTGACAATTTGTTTTACAAGTTATTTTATCTTTACTCTCATATTTCAGTAGTATCGAATATGAACACAGGTAAACAGCTTGTGCAGGTCTGAATTCTTTTATAGATAAACTAGAATCAACCGAAGAATGCTCTGACAATGTGTGTACACTGATTTTCTACCTGACAATACAAGTACCAGTACAACGAAATCAAGTACTCTTCAAAAAGGAGTGAATTAATAAGTTGGTTTAGGACAGAAGGTCAACAGTTGAAAGACTTACTGACAAATATAAAAAAGAAATGAAAAAGATTGGCAGAAACCCAACAGTATTTCAATAAATCAATATTTTAAACAAAGGATATCATATATAGACTATACCTTGCTTGTTCCAAAAAGGCAGGAACAATCTCATTCTCAATATACGTCTGAAAGCAATGATATCCATTATATAATTATATATATTAACCCTTTACCCAACGTAATGGCCAAAACCGGTCAGTGCTATATATAAAAATCTCCATTCAAATTGTATTATGTTTTTTCAATTTGTGCCTCAAAAACATACCTTATGACCCCTCATTGGAACAAGCTTGCTTGGGAGAAAATTGCAGCTTTTAAAATAAGTGTGACCAAGAGGTGCAGTTGGTATCACCATAACAGCCATGGACCTTATTGTCAGATCCATCATGTGAGGATGTGATACTACCACACCTGGAATTTGGAAATAAACATTGAAAATCCTGTTACCTGTACTTGGAAATTAGACTGGATTTTTCAATCATCTGTGTCGATATTTATAATATTTTTATTTTAAAGTGAGAAATTCTGTCCTTTCGCCATACCATATCATGTTATACATGTATGTAAAGTGCCCGTGGGCAAAGCATACTGCAGAGTGTGGGGGTCGAAAAGATAAAGTCACCTGTAACTTTTGAACTAATTGTGGCATAGAGGTGTGGTTGGTGTCAAAATGATGGGTGTAGTTTATGATACATTATGTTGGGATGCCACGCTCAGAAATAAACATTTGAAATCAAAATATGAATAATTGACACGATTTTCAGACATTAAAAATGCGTCAAATGCTGTTGTTTGGTGGTGACATGCACTCATTTTTGTTTAAGTCGATCACAATCTCTCAGAAAAAGATTGTGACAGAAATGGGCAAAATCTAGGCATTTTAACGTGCACAACAGCACAATTTCTACTCCCAACCAAGAAACGTCTTCTTCTACTCTATTTTAAAATGGCTGAAGCTGATAACAAACCTCTAGGTGAATACCTAGTGTGCTGTGCAGGAGACTACTTCTTTTTCCCTTCTGTAGGTCCGGCCTCCCTTGGGTGAGGACCAATGTGAGAGGGGAACCTCTCAGCAAAGGTACTACCTCTCCCCGTGGGTGGTTGGGGGTGGAGTTCCAGTTCTCTGGAGTTCTCTGCTGCATCATATTCCAGTGTCAGGTGGACACTCTTGCCTCTCACCTGGAGAGTCCAGTTGAGAGGACTACAGACATCCAGAGCTGACATGGGTATCTTGAGCTGTATTGGTATATCCAAATAGGCCATGCTGACCAAGCTGTCTGTCCGTCTGCACACTTTTAAGTCAAAGGTGAGAATGGGTAAAAATGAAAATGAAAAATGACACAGAAAAGGGCAGAATGAAATGAATTAAATACTGGTGCTGTTTTGTCCATTCGAACTGGTGCCATTTTCTGCAAGCCATGGTGCTGTTTTCGCCAGCATAATTGGTGCATTTTTGTCATCCATGAGGCCATTTTTGCTCATTTTGTGCCATTTTCTCACGGTGCTGTTTTTCTATAACCCCTTTTTCAATCAGATTGTAATAATAATAAATAATGTTTAAGCCTAAAATCCACCTAAATGCGCTGTATGGCTTCACAATGAGAGAAAAGTGCAAAATTACATTTCCCTGTGAAATACTTTTCGATATAATGGGATTTTAATCCCAGTTTTAAAGGTTCCAATACTTTGTTCAGATTTTAAAGTACTTGTCAGGGGAATTCCAAAGTGCTGGGGCTGCAACCAAAAAGGCCCTCTCTCCAGCAGAGACAAGTTTAGAGGGTGGCTTGGCCTGATTGTTCAAGCGGCTGAGCGTTGGTTACAGCTTGGAGCATAAGGTGATATAAGCTTTGCCAGGTATTTTGGTGCACTGTGGTTAATACAATATAATTTTATATTGTATTCTCTGCTGGACAGGAAGCCTAGTGGAGGTCCCTAAGAATCAGAGGTATTCTGGAGAATTTGCGGTTACGAGTAACAACTCTGACTGCGCATTTTTGGGACATTCTGAAGCTTATCAAGTAAAGATTTTTTACACCCAAACAGCAGTGAATTACAGTAATCAAAACGAAAGTATGCACAAGCTGCTCTGCAGTTTTCACATCAATAACTGGCCTATCTTGCTGATATTCGATATTCTGCAGATGGAAAAATGCCATGCGACAAACCTGCATGACATGTTTGTCTGTGGCAAGGTTTTCATCCAAGAAGTATCCTAGGTTGTGAACAACAGTATTGGGCAAAATTTCATTTCCCTCAATTAACAGAGATGACTTGTCGAAGTTAGACAGTTGGTAGGGCAGTCCTATGTATATAGCCTCAGTCTTGTCAGCATTCAGTTTCAGATAATTACTGTTCATCCAATGATGTCAGCAACACACTCTTCTGACCGTTTACGTGACACAGCTCCCATATCTGACTTGAATGTATATACAGCTGGGTATCGTCAGCATAAAAGTGGTATTGAAGACCGTGTTTAAGGATGATGTCACGAAAGATGGAGAACGTATATCACGTAAAACAAAGGCCTGAGTACAGATCCTTGAGGGACCCCATATTTTAATGTAAGTTTGGATGACGGTGAGCCATTTATAAAAATACTCTGGGAACAGTCATTGAGATAAGATGCAAACCAATCAAGAGCACTGTCGGTGATGTCTAATCTATGTTCTAGTCTGTGGAGAAGAGCGCTGTGGTCGATAGTTTCAAAAGCAGCACTCACATCGAGCAACACAAGACAGAAATGAGATGCTTATCCATGGACATCTGGATATCATTTTGCACACGAAGGAGGGCCATCTCATTACTGCAGTTAGGTCTATATGCAGATTGTAATCTGGTCACGACACACTTGCACCAGTTGGTTGAGATTTCGTGTATAGAAAGAGCTTGGAGCTGAGATTCAATGTTTTTGCATTTCTTTTTTCGACAAGTAAGATTCTTCAGTGCTGTAGGGAGGAAATCATATAGAGAATGTTGACCATGAGCTCTGTTAAACAAGATATAATAGATTAAATTTCTGTATTGGATGTACTGAGGTCAAATAGGTCTACAAAGAAAGGAAAACTTAGGAGAGTCAGGGTAATTTCTTGACAGGTTGCAAGATTTTTTAATCAATTAACAGGAGTTTACTCTATAATCTATATTCAATTAACAGGTCAAATTTGTACTGGAGGTATGCTAAATGGTTTTGTGTTGGGAAATTATATACAATTAACAGGGTTATTCAGTTAAGTGATATCCAATTAAGTGGGGTGTACTATTCCTAACACATCCATCCGCCCACAAAATTTAGAAAATTAAATAGCTGAAAAAAAAATATTTTAAATAAAAATTTCAACAAAAGCATACCCTTTTACCTTAAGTAATGGACATATCTGGCCAGCACTATTCACAAAAATCACTTCTCAAATTTGATTTCGGCAATTTTTACCTTCAAGTTTACAATCCCTCATTGACTGGCTTGTTCCAAATCTATGTTGTGTTAGGTAAACAGTTAAAACAATTTAATGAATACTAAGTAACAGATATACAATAGTATTTGGGGTGTATGGTAAAATAATTTTACAGTTTTGTAGGTGTCCTGTAATTTGGGCAAGCTGAAGGCTGTGTCTAATTGTACATGACACCTGCAAAACTGTCTTAATTATTTCACCATGCACCTCAAAAACAGTAGTTCAGTTTTACAGAATTTGACTTAAGGAAAACTACTACTAATACAATTTAGACACTCTTTCAGATCTGGGGTAGTGGGGAGGGGTAGCTTATTTTCTTTTTTAGAAAAATAATTTCTATTTTTTCCTTTGAAATGAGTTTCAATGAATTTCAAGTCATTTTATATAAAAAAAAAATCCCCCAATTAACTTGTGTGTATGTGTGTGTGGTTGTGTGTGTGTGTGTGTGGGGGGGGGGGGGGGGGGGGGGGGGGGGGGGGGGGGGGGGGGGGGGGGGGGGGGGGGGGGGGTTGAAATTAAAACTCTGTTTCTAAAACTCTGATAATTCATTCTGAGGGATTTGTTTTGGTTATATAGATCTGAAATATGAATAGACTTACACAAAAAGAAATTTAATTGTGGAGATTGAAAACGGCTCTAAAAAACTTAATTGGAGCCAAATATTTTAAATTTTTTCTTTTTCATGTACTTATCTTTTTATTCTTATTGTATTTAAGAGAATACTTGATAAAAAAAAATAACACAGAAACCTCCCCCCCCCCCCCCCCCCACCCCCCCCACATTTGCACCAACTGAACGTTGTAGCACGTTCGGGTTATCAACACATTGCATGTCCATCGCTTTGTCCATGAATTCCAAATTGATCGACGAATGATTTCCCGCAAATTTTTCTCGGGTTGTTCAGCGCCAGATTCAATGTTATTTGTTTACAAATTCTGAACCAGCTTTTTGCACCAAAATGGCAGACTTTCGTTTATTCTGTCTCTCTGATATAACAAAGCCTATAACAGAAATAAGGTACTGGAAGATAACCACATGTATATCTTTTAAGTTTTAACGCCAATTTAGCGAGATGCAATCATCGATTTACCGGAAAGGAGGCGCTATTAAAAAAATACGACCCCTATCTTCTAGCTAAACCGTCCCCGCGATATTTAACACTGGTCACCCCTCCCCCCCCCCGATATTTACCCAAATTGTCCCTCGATGGAGTCACCCAAAACCGTCCTTCACAATTTTTATTATATTTTTTGAA